>CM057451.1:603237500-608037500 GCA_016271365.2 Neoceratodus forsteri | reverse complement strand
GCTCATATTAGAGAGACTGCAGCTCTGAAATCCTTCAAGCAGAAGTAACAGCAACTAAAGACAATGGTTTCCATTAAAGAAAGTGTAGCTCACAAGATGTGGCTGGTTCAAAAGGAGGCAGGGTCAGCTACTCCAACACAAAATTCAGATCCCATGGGGGGACAGGACTGCAAATATTGGCCTTCAAGTGAAGGATGCCCTGCAGAAAAGTATGAGCCACATCTAGTTGGGCTATCATACGACCTTCAATGGGCACATGGAAGGCTGAAATAGAAGACAGATGAACCTTGATGGAGGAATAACTCAGACCAAGTGTTTCCCTTGAAGATGGGTGCCTGATCCTGGTTTCTGGGAGACCTTGCAAAAGGAAGGTATTGGTCGACTTCTGGGTTAAGTATGATAAAGGGAATGGACTGACCTGATGGCCATCCCTGAGGCCTGCAACTCATTGATAATGTCCTGTATGTCAGGGACAAAAAGTTTGAAGCCCACAAAAGGGGCATCCAGGACTTTCTGTTGCAAACCCAGGAGCACAGAGCCAGCAGCGCTTCCATAGGCAAATGCCTGTGGCAGCTGCTCTGGCTGTAGTATTTGACATGTCACAGATGGCTCGGAGGAGGTGTTTACTGATGTCCTCTGCTGCCTGAAGAACTTTGAGAAGTTCCTGCTTCTGAGATCCTTCTGAGAGGGCCTGGGCAGCCACCCTGCCCTTCTTCTTCTGCAGGGTGTTCTGGTTACTTAACCAGATAAGACAAGTAGTTTGAGATCCAAAGGTCCAATGTAGCCAAGGCAAAGGTCTTCTTACCCCTCAAATCAAGCCTCCTGGACTCTTTATCAGGAGGGAGGGAGCTAAGGTGCTTGGGCAACTTAGATAGGTCATGGGCAGGCTTAATGATCACCGAGTCTGTTTCAAGCTGTGCAGAATAGAAAGGCTTCCCAAGGGGGACCTGATACAGTTTGTCCACCTTTCTAGGCATGGCAGGGACTGAGTGAGGCCTGCACCAAACAGCCTGGGCAGCATCATCCAGAGCAGGAAGCAAAGGTGGAATGACCTTGAGGGGTGACTCTGGGATCTCCAGAAAATCCACCAGATTTCTCCTGGTGATGTCATCCTCTTCTGTCTGGAACCCCATAGTGTACTGAAGCTGCTTCATAGTATTATAGAAGCTGGGGTCCTTGGGGGGGCTGGGGGAATTTTTCTCCAAGTCCTCACTCCTGGAAGAGGCGGTGGACCTATCAGAAGAGTAGGCCCCAATGTCCTCCTCTTCCTCCAGGAGGATAAGATCAGGGTGATACTCCTCCTCGACATCACCTGTTCTGAGACAGGTACAAACAGAGTGGACACCGATGACACCTGGGAGAGCTCAGGGCAAGAAGGCCAGATCAGTGAAGAAGAGGATGGAGGCCCTGAAGGAGGTGTCAATAGTGGGGCAGGCATAGGGGTGAACTGTCTGACCAGAGCCAATGTGAAAGAAGTCAGAATAGAGTTGAAGTCAATGACCAGATAAGGAATGGCGGTCATGACCGGGAGCGACAGCAAAGGCACGAAGCCTGCAGACGACGGTTCCACTGGGACTGAGGGTGATGACGCTGAGGAAAAAACAGCCATCAATGGCCCAGCAGTAGAGGAAAAGGACATGACTGAAGCTAGGCCAGCCATCAATGACCCGCTGTCCACAACAGGAGCAGCGGGGCCTGGCACAATGGAGCCCTGCAAAGAAGTAAGCAGAGTCAACGGGCGGGGGCTGGCGATGCAGAAGTTGAAGGCCTAGCATCCGCAGATGCTGGAGAAGGACTTCTGCCAGAATCAGCCTGGAAGAAACCGAGGCTGAGGCAGTGGAGGAAGTAGACCCAAAGGCGCTGATGATGTAGTCCCAGAGGACTGGGAAGAAGCCAGCGGGGACCGGGACCGGTGGGCCTTGGACACCTGCGAGCCCGAGGAACACGCTGGAGAGGGGGAAGAAGAAATCCCTGAGCCCCCCTGTTCCATACTGGCTAACTTTTGCTCCATCAAAAATACCTTGAGGGCCTGTTTTCGGCACCACAGAGTGGTGAGATTGAATTTCTGGCAAAGCTAGCAGGCGAGGGCATTATGAGAAGGCCTGAGACAGCAGACACAGATGTCATGCTCATCCTAGAAGTAGCTGGGCGAGAATAGTCTCCAGCGGGGAGCTGAGGAGGGAGTGGGGCCACCTACACCTTTATATGGAGAGTGACATCAGCAGGTGACATCAGCATAGGCAGCCCCTGATAGATTGTTAAAGGAAAAGCTTCCATGGGATCCTAGTGCCTGACGGCTAAGTTCAATAGGTGTGACCTGATGAAAGAGATATCCAGATGGGTATTTTTCTCCCTTTCTTGGCTATTATCTGAGGATAATACACCTCCTGACCAGGCATATCATATTATTTAGAAAGCTCAAGGAAATACTGGCTGCATCTCTGACGAGTTCTGTTTAACAGCTCATTGGAAACAGAAGTGGTTCTGGAGGACTGGAGGAGGGTGGATGTAGTCCCACTACAGAAAAGTGGTAGCAGGGAGGAGACTGGCAATTATTGGCCAGTCAGTGACATCGGTGGTGGGAAAGTTAATGGAATCACTGTTGAAGGAAAGGATTTTGGAATATCTTGAATCCAGTGGGTTACAAGAGCCGAGGCAGCATGGTTTTACAGAAGGGAGGTCATGTCAAATGAATCTGATAGACGTCTTTGACTGAGTGACAAAGGATTTAGATTAGGGTGGAGCGGTGGACATGGCCAACTTAACTTTCAGTAAGGTTTCTGACACTATTTCACATAGGAGACCAGTAAGCAATCTGGATAGTTTAGGAGTGGGTCCAAAGGTGGTAAACTGAATAAGAAATTGGTTAGAGTATAGGAAACAGAGAGTGGTGGTAAACAGAGTTCATTCTGAGGAAGGGAGGGTGAACAGCAGGGTGCCTGAAGCATCGGTGCTGGGACTGGTCCTCTTTAATGTCTTATTTTTTTTAATACTTTATTTTTATTGTAGCTTTCAACAAATACACAGTTAAATAGTCAAGCATTAGACATACACATAATCCTATTGAAAGAGGGCACCACTCCTCTTAATATATCAAAATTGATTGTATTTGCTATAAAGATACACCTTTGGGGAGACAAGATAAACAAGAAGACAAACGGAGTGTTTTCGAATATGCTGCATACTAGAATCCATGAGCAGCATGGCTAACAGTCCCAATAGTAGTCCATTATAAATTCCCCCGGCTTCTCCCCCTCCCTAGTAGAGGAAAAGGAGAACTTCACCATGCCATCCGTTTTATGTTTCAACAGTAACAAATCCTACAAGGCAGAGTAACAGAGACAATTCAAAATGCTATGGCACAAGTACTATAAAAAACTGCACATAACTTAAGCCTCGAACATGCACAGTACAGTTGTTTATATAAATAATGAACTGATTCCCCATAAAGCAGGCTAAACTAGTAAAGCACTGAAAAAACAGGGGAATTAAAACATGAAATAGTGTGACATAATGCCAGGGCTAAATGTACATGGTGGTTGGTCTCTCCAGAATATATATAATGCGAAATCCAACAACTGTAAATGCAACTCGCTTACATGGAGGACGACCAAATACCCACCACATACACTCAACACATCCAAAAATGAGACTTAGGGCTATGAGAACATTTAAAGCCATTACATAGAAACATAGGATTTGACGGTAGATAAGAACTGCTTGGCCCACCCAGTCTGCCCATTCTTCCTACCTGCTGTAATACCGCAGACTCTACTTGATCTCTGGCTTAGCCCTACTTTCCCTGATGACTAAGATTCCCTTATGCCTATCCCATGCGTTCTTGAATCCAGCCACAGATTTCACCCCCACGCCCTCCACTGGAAGGCTGTTCCAGGCATCCACTATTCTCTCTGTGAAGAAGTACTTCCTTATGTTTCGCCTGAGTCTACCCCCCTCCGGCTGCGTAGCATGTCCCCTTGTTCTTGAGCATCTTTGTTTCTGAAAAATGCTTCCCACTTGTACCTTATTTATACCCGTGAGGTATTTGAAAGTCTCTATCATATCTCTCCTTTCCCTTCTATTCTCCAGGGTGTACATATTACGGTCCTTAAGTCTCTCCTCATTTGGTCTCTGGTGCAGACTCTGCACCATTTTTGTTGCCCTCCTCTGGAAAATCTCTACTGTATGTCCTTCCAGAGATGTGGTCTCCAGAACTGGACACAGTACTCCAGGTGAGGTCTCACCAATGATTTGTACAGTGCAGATTTATGCAGTGTCAGTGGCTCAGCAGGTAAGCAGGTAACACACTCGCCTCTGAGGCCGGGAGATCAGAAGGCTGTGGGTTCTATCCCCACATCAGGCACTTGGGTTAATATCCCAATACTGACACTGCAGTGCAGCATGAGGGGGTTGCTGCACTCCTGAGGTGCCGCCTTTCAGAAGAGACGTTAAAAACCGAGGTCCCATCTGTCTGTTCTGGTGGTAGTTCAGGTGGATGTTAACGATCCCATGGCACTTCTCCAAAAGAGTAGGGGAATTTCCCCAGTGCCCTGGCCAAATTTCCCCCCATTCACTAAAATACCACCAACAGCTTAATCTGGTTCAAAGTCAGTTGGCATTCTTCTGTATCCCCTTCCCCCGGGTTGTGCCTAAAAATAGGCAGAATTTGTCTAGTGCACTTACCCGGTCAACAAAAACTAAAATAAATAAATACAGTGGCATCTCCCTCTTCCTCCTGGTGATACTCCTCCCTATGCACCCTAGCATCCCACTGGCTCTCCCCATAGCCTTGATACACTATTTGGCCACCTTTAGGTCATCAGATATGATTACCCCAGGTCTTTTTCCCGTTTGGTGGTCATCAGTACCATTCCTCCCATCTTGTACTCTGCCCCGGGTTTCCATGCCATAAGTGCATGATTCTGAACTTCTCACATTGAAACTTAGTTGCCACATTCTTGACCACTCCTCAAGCTTTCCTAGATCCCCATTCATTTTTTTCCACCCGGAAGCGTCTACCCTATTGCAGATTTTAGTGTCTGTCTGTTCAGGATCCATCTTCATCCAAATGGGAGTCCTCCTGTTCTTCCCGGGTCCTCCGTGGTGATGCATGCTTCTGCGGCCACATTCAAGGGCATCTGCCGGGTCAGGGAAAATGAAGACTTTCCTCTGGTGGATGATACGGAGCCGAGCAGGGAAGATTATACCATGGTGTATTTCTGCCTCTCGAAACATAGCTCGCACACCATCAAAACGTTTATTTTTCTGATGGGTGGTTTAGCTAAGATCCGGATAAAGTCTGATAGCCTGTCCATCGTGCAATAAGGTCCCTTTGCCCAGCGCGAGTGCCAAAACATAGTCTCTTCTACCCACACCATCTGTAACTATAACGATGGTGCGTGGTGCTTCCATGTTGTCTGGCCTACCATGTGAAGTGACTCCATAAGCCTTCTGAATGTTGATCATTCTAGCTGTCACAGCTTCCTCTAGTTGTTGTTTTAACCAATCCAGGAGGAATAAGGGCAAATGGTCTCCTTCACTACCCTCAGGCATGCCAGCTAAGCATATATTCTCTGCCCTGGTTTGATTTTTGAGTGACTCCAAACATGCTCAGAGGTGCACGTTCTCTTTATTTAGAGTAGCCGCAGTTCCCAGTGCAGCGTCAGAGTGCTTTGTGGCCTCAGCTGTGGGGTGGTAGGAGACAGAGCTCACTCAGGACAGAGGTCCATAGTGGTTTCCAGACAAACCACTCGATTGGTAAGTCCTTCAAACTTATTGGCCAGTCCAGCTATCATTTGGATCAAGCAGGTGATCTACACCCCAAAGTGACTGCAAAGTCTCCTCTGCTGGTTCCTCTGAAGGGTTTATGACTGGGCCCTGGGCCGACCTCGTGGTGGTAGCTGCGATGGAACTTTTACTTTTTACCCCGTCTGCCACTGACGTATCTTTCCGAGAATTTCCATTATGTTCATCAAATATTCAGCCAAAGTCTGTAACAAGGAGAAAGAGAGTTCTTTAAGATAAAGCTGCTCTAATAACAGGTTAAACTCGTGTGAAGTTCCATGCTCCATGCCTGTGTTTATCTTGCTTGAGCTCCACGGTGCCCCCGCTTTAATTTCTTTATAAGTGGCATTGCAGAAGACCTAGAAGGGAAGGTCTGCCTCTTTGCAGATAACACCAAAATTTGCAATAGGGTGACCACTCGGGGGGGGGGGGGGAGGTACGGATGAGCAGAGATCTGAAAAAATTAGGAGTGTTCAAGGGTATGGCAGCTGGGTTTCAATGCGAAAAAGTGCAAAATAATGCACTTAGGGCACAGAAACTGAGGTGCAGAGTACAAAATGAGAGGAGTGGTACTGACGACCACCAAGCAGGTAATCATATCGGATGACCTAAAGGTGGCCAAGCAGTGTGAGAAGGCAGTAGGGAGGGCTAGTAGGATACTGGGGTGCATAGGGAGGTGTATCACCAGCATGAAGAGGGAGGTGGTGTTGCCTCTGTATAGATCGCTGGTAAGACCCCACCTGGAGTATAGTGTCCAGTTCTGAAGACCACATCTCCAGAAGGACATAGAGAGAGTGGAAGTTCAGAGGAGGGCAACTATAATAGTGCAGGGTCTGCATCAAAAGCCTACAAGGTGAGACTAAAGGACCTCAATATGTACACCCTAGAACACAGGAGGGTGAGGGGGGATATAACAGAGACCTTTAAATACCATACAGGGGTAAATATTTATACAGAAGGGAAGTATTTTTCAGAAGAAAAGGTGCTCAAGAACTAGGTGACATTCTATGAAGCTAGAGGGGGTAGATTCAGGAGAGATGTGAGGAAGTACTTCTTCACAGAAAGAGTGGTGGACTCCTGGGACCATATGAGGATAGACCTAAGGATCTCAATATGTCCAGCGGAGGTGGGGGTGAAAACAGTGGTGGGGTTCAAGAATACATGGGATAAGCACAAGTGAATCACAGAGAAAAGGAAGGGGGGAGGAGAAAGAGATGCAGATCGGGTATGGTCTATGGTAATAGTGTAGGTAGGGAGAAATGGGAAGACTGGATGGGCCAAGCGGTCCTTATCTGCAATCAAATTCTGTTTCTAAGTTTCTAAAAGTTGGCCTTAAAATAGAGGGACTTGGCAGTTCAGACAGCCTTAGTGCAAGCATTCCTGAGCATCCTATAGAACAGGAGGTCCATTGGAGACCAGGATCATTTGTACTTGGCCAAAGCATCAGGGAAGGAGCCAGACTTTTCTGATATAGAATGTCATACAGTGGTCACTGAAGGCGACTGACAGTATGCCTGCTGCAACCATGCAGTGGAGGTGAGAGGAGAGAACTCAGTTAAGGAGAGTGTGATTAAATGAGTGGGGACTGAGTTGAGTGGGTTCTGTGACAAGGTGCAAAAGGTTAAGAGATTCAGTCCCATGGGTTAGTTGACATAGACGAGCGGGAAAGCCAATTAATGTTGAAGCCACCCAAGAGGATGAGCTCACCAGCAGTTGAGTGTGCGAAGACAGAGTTGAGAGTAAATCCACCAAAGAAGAGGGGGGATTCTCCTTGAGGCATAAAAAACACCAACAAAAATGGGTAATGACAAGGGAAAGGAAAGTTTAACTAACAGGAACTCATGGGTGAAGGGTGTAGCATCCCGGAGAGTGATGGTGCAGGAGAGATTCTGGTAGGTATAACGGGCAACGCCACCTCCACGTTTACCCCTGTTCTGCCTGAAAAGGTGATAATTTGGAATGGATAAGATGGAGTCAAAATCTTGGATGAGAGCCAGAATTCTGTGAAACAGAGGAGGTCTGGATGACTCATTGCATACCAGGAGAGAGCAGACTTAAAATAGTTGCTCCCTCCTGAATGTGCAGGAGGCAGCAGACTTACAGAGGGGAAAGGGGAAATTGTTTAACCAGGAGAGGCACACTAAGCCGAAGCTTGATTCCAGGTGCGACCTGGAGCACAAGGAAGTTAAGTGACTTGCTCAGGGTCACACACTATGCAAATTGGGGCTGTGGAATTCTAACCCATGTCTTCAGGTTTGCAGCTCAGAGCCTTAAACCAGTGCACTATACTGCTATACAAAGCTGCTGACGCTGCAAGGAAAACTTCAAAAACATACTATTTAGGTACAATTCAGTTTGTATATGATATATCTTCTACAGATTTCTCCTCTCCATTACTTATTACTGAGGAAATTTGCATGCATACATGATTTTTATCCCTTGAAGTTAACCCGCCTCTATAGTTGACTCTCAAAGGGAATCGGGGAGCCTCTGTCACCATGTACAGTAAAAGATGAAAAATACAAATATCAGGCAGCAGCCTGTTCCTATGTTAGGTAAATCCTCACTGGACAAAGGAAAAATGAGGCCATTCACCCACTGGTTAGATTACAATGAATTTATTCATGCACACATAGTACTGGTAGCCTCAGCACACCAATGTTTCGGGGTAGTAAACTCCTTCGTCAGGGTGAATGGTGTACCAGTACATACAATTTTAAAATATTCTTATAATTATCTATATGTTTTTTGACAATTACCAACATATAAAACCACCTCCTGTGGTAGTTAACATTATATACAATAACCTCTTAAGTGTTTTTTCTTAGCTATGTTATTAGATGTGCCTTTATATTTATTCTCTCTTTCTTTTCTTCCAACCTGCAGAAATCATCAGAAGAGAAAAGAAAGGCATGGGCTGATCTCAACTGTTTAAGATCTGATCTCAACTTCTGAAAGAAAGAATTGTTCAGTACCTAGAGGCCAGCGGGGCACAGGACCCAAAGCAGCATGGATTCACAGCAGGAAGGTCATGTCAGAAGAATCTAATCGATTTCTTTGACTGGGTGACCAAAGTAATAGACCAGGGAGGGGCTGTGGATATGGCCTACCTAGACTTTAGCAAGGCATTTGACACAGTCCCCCACAAAAGATTAATAATCAAGTTAGCCAGCCTGGGAGTGGGTTCCAGGGTGGTAGCCTGGGTAGCAAACTGGCTGCACAACAGGACACAGAAGGTAATAGTGAATGGAACACATTCTGAAGAAAGGGGGGTTACTAGTGGAGTACCTCAGGGCTCAATACTGGGTCCAGTCCTCTTTAATGTCTTTATAGGTGACATTGCAGAGGGTCTGGAAGGAAAGGTATGCCTCTTTGCAGATGACACAAAGATCGGTAACAGAGTTGTTACACAAGGGGGGGTAGAAAGGATGAGAAGGGACTTGGCAAGGTTGGAGGAATGGTCAGACATATGGCAACTTAGTTTCAATGCAAAGAAGTGCAAAGTAATGCACCTGGGAAATAAAAATCCAGGAGAAGAGTACACAATAGCAGGGGAGGTACTAACGACAACAATAATGGAAAGGAATCTGGGTGTAGTCATATCAGATGACCTAAAGGTGGGTAAGCAATGTGAGAAGTCAGTAAGGAGAGCCAGGGGGATACTGGGATGCATAGGGAGGGGCATCACAAGTAGAAAAAGAGAAGTGGTTATCCCTCTGTACAGACAGTTGGTGAGACTCCATCTGGAGTACTGCGTGCAGTTTTGGAGACCTCATCTACTCAAGGACATAGACAGGATGGAAGCAGTCAGGGAGGGCAACTAAAATGGTGCAGGGTCTACATCAGAAACCATATGAAGAGAGACTGAGAGAGCTTAATATGTATACCCTTGATGAAAGGAGGGATGGGGGGACATGATAGAAACTTTTAAGTACCTCAAGGGAATCAACAAAGTCCAGGAGGGTAGCATCTTTCAGAAAAAGAGATGTGTAATAACAAGGGGACACAATTTAAAGTTAGAGGGGACGGCTCAGGGGTAATGTGAGGAAATTCTTTTTCACGGAGAGAGTGGTGGACGCATGGAACCGCCTTCCTGGAGAGGTTGTGGGGTCTAAAACAGTGGGGGAATTCAAACATGCATGGGACAGACATAAGGCAATTATAGTGGGGGGTTGCAGGAAGTAGGCTGTTGGTTAACTAGAATCTGCAGCTTATCCAATAGGTAGGGAAATGGGCAGACTGGGTGGGCCAAGTGGTCCTTATCTGCCGTCAAACTCTATGTTTCTATGTTGCTTAGACCCTCACTGAAACATGGAGAAATTATTTTAACTCCAAAAAGTGAAGCCCACACAACAAAGCAGGAAGGCAGCACTTTCCTCCTGGACAAAGAAATGCAGGGAGTCTAGGTACAAGACACAAACCTGGGTCACCTTCATAGCCATGCAGCTCTCTACATCCACAGATAACAATCACTGCTGTCAAGTGCCTCACACACCTCATGGGTGGGAAAGCTCACTGGTTTGTAACGTTACCAGCACTTTCTTTCAGATACCTCACACAAAGTACAGTAACAGGACTCCTGTTGCTTGGGAAAGCGCACTGCTTTTTAACGCTATCAGCATTTTTTATCAGATACCTCCCACCAGCAGAAGCCCCACTGGGTGGAAAAGCTCACCGCATTATAACATTACCAGCATTTTCTTTCAGATGCCTTACACAAAGTAATAGGACCTCGATTGGTTGGGAAAGCTTACTGCTTTTTAACGCTACCAGCATCTGCTTTCATATACTTCTTACCAAGTTACAAGTAACAGCAGACCAGTTTGGTGGGAAACCTCACTGATATTAACATTACCAGTGTTTTCTTTCAGACACCTCACAACAATAACAGGGGTCTTATGTGTCTCCCTTGCCAGACTGGACACCCTCTACAACTCCTTCTGCTGCTTTACACTTGATGCCCTCTCTCTCCCATTACTGTGACCTTTATAATTCCCTCTCCTTTCTCTCTCTTGAGGATAGGAGACTCTCCACTGTATCTCCTTCACAGCTAAATACTGGTTTGGTTCCCTCCCTTCCTATCTCTCCTCCTTTTTTTGCCACTCCCCTCCCCCCTCACTCATTCTCTCTGTAATTATGACCCCACTCCCTAAATGGAAATTACATACTTACTGTAATTCTTGATCTTCTTGGACAAAGTCTCCAGCACTCATTCACACTAATGGGACTACACCGGAGACACTAGGACCCTACGGGAGCCAAAAAGCTTCAGGAGGGCCAGCACTGGGATAGGACTGCGCATGCGTGGCGCCGCAAGACTAGCTCACGCTGTATAGGCTATCTCGGTGTCGACCCTCCAGCCACCTCAGTACCTTTTTGACCAAGGAGGTGCAGCGTAAACTAATGAAAGAAAACCTAACACTAACTTCTGAGCATGTGAATGCCTGGATGACCCATGTAAGAAGGGTCAATTCAGCAATGTCTTCACAGCCTAAACAACAAGAAAGTGAAGACAAAAACAGAATGAGTGAGCTTGGGGGATGGTGGGTGTGTGTGAATGAGTGGTGGAGACTTTGTCCAAGAAAATCAAGAATTACAGTAAGTACGTAATTTCCATATCTTCCGGAACTAAAAGTCTCCACCCACCACTCATTCACACTAATGGGAGAGTACCGGGCTAAAAGTCCCCCCCCCCTCCTGAGTAGGGTGGTAGGAGACAGAGCTCACTCAAGACAGAGGTCCATAAGGACTGTCCTGCCGAAAAAAGTTAACTGTCAGGCATGGACATCCAGAACATAGTGCTTTACAAAGATATGCACTGAGCTCCAACTCGCTGCCTTGCAGATGTCTGCAACGGGTACACAGCGAATCTCAGCCAGGAAAACTGTAACCACTCTGGAAGAGTGGTGAGAACCCGGCCTTCCAACTTGAGCTGTGCCAGGGATTAGTAGTGTCGAAGACATACTACTAACCAAGCAAAAATACATCTCACGGCAAAAGGCTGACCCAGCCAAGGCATGCGGAAAGATACAATAGTTGCTCGGTTGTGTAACTCTTCATTCTGTCGATGTAGAATCACAGAACCCTCTTAACATTCAGAGAGATAAAGGGAGCATTCTCCTTCATTCTGGAGTTATTGAAGTAGGGAGAAGCAAAACTTGACTAACAGTAACTGAGCCAGTGACATGTTGCCTACTGGCTCAAGATAGTTCGAAAACGAGCAGAGGTGAACATTCTCTGCCAAGAAATGCAGACCTGCATTCGACAGGTCCATGAGGCACCCCCAAATTTTACTTGGTGGGCAACCAAAAGGGTCCAGACAGAACTTTGCACACCAGATGGTGAAGTGTAACCACTTAGCCGTGTAAGTCCTCCTGGTGGAAGGTCTATGCGTGGCTAAGAAGATTTCTACGATTCTCTGGAAACCTAAAACGTGCCCACTTTCATCTCCTCAGGAGCCCAGCATGGAGATGAAGGGAGCGCAGGAAGGATGGACCAAAGTCCCTGTGTCAGAGGGTTCACTCGAAGAGGGAGTCACCTCGGGGGAACTTCTGACCGACTGTTTATCGACACAAATTATATCTGCTGAGACCAGTCTGGGATGATGAGAATCATCCTGCCCCCATTTGCTTACAACTTGAGCAGCACCCTCTGAACTAAGGGAAGAGGAGGAAAGCATACAGGAGCATCTTGTCTACTGCAGTGAATACATCCTGACAGAAAACACCAGGTCTGGATTTCTGAAGCAGGATAGAGGAAGATTTATGTTGAGAGTGGATGCAGAAAGGACCAGGTCCGGACTGCCCCACTCATCGAATAGTGACTGCACAACGACTGAACAGACGCAATGTGCTCAAGGCACCACTCTCACCTCCCCACGGCCTTCCTGCACAGAGGGTAGGAGAGAGCTCCACCCTGCTTGTTGATGAAAACATCGCAATTTTGTCATCCGTCCGAAGTGGGATCACTTTGTCGCAGAGGGCCTCCTTCAGGACTTGGAAAGCATATAAGGCAGCTCTCATCTCTAAGAAATTTATGAGAAGATGATGCTCCTCCTCCTGGCTCCACACCTGAGTATGGAGGTCTTGACAGTGAGCTCCCCAACCAATGAGGAGTGCAACCGTGGTGATGGTGTTCTGGAATTTAGAGGGTAAGGGTAGACCTAGAAGAAGCTAGGCCAACTGCGTCTACCATGTAAGTAATTTTGTCTGAGGTTCTGTCATTTATGCGGAGGATTGCGGATGCGTGGTCGGAGACCACTATTTGTTGCGGATGAAGGCATAAGTCCCAGCATCTGCTGCATCGAAAAGGGCCCGGACAGAGTCACTTTCCATGACGTAACCGGAAGGAAGAACCCTCACTCTGGAGGTATCCAGGAGGGCTCCTATGAAAAGGAGCTGCTGGGAAGGTGAATCTGGCACCTTCCCTGAATCAGAAAACCCCTCCTGGAAGAAAGCAACTGAGAAGCTGTGGCAACTGCTTCCTGAGACTCTAGCCTGGATGGGCTGGCTCAGAGCCAAACGTCCAGGAAGTGAAAGCTTGAATACCGAGGTTGTAGTGAACTCCTCCCTGAACAGGTACTTGTTTAACCTTTCAAGGTCGAGAAATGGGAGCATACTGTCTGTTATCTTGGAACCAAGCAAAGGAAGTAGGAATCTGTGTTCCGACTCACCGTAGAACAACTTCTACTGCTCTGAGGCCCTGTCTCTCAGAGGAAAGAGGATCTGACAGAGAGGCAAACAGACTGGGCTGCCACCTGAGTCGAGGTAAAATCTCTGCGAAATTGGGAGAGTATCCCTCTCGGACAATCCTGATGATTCTTACGTCCACCAGATTGGACTTCCACTAGTTATAAAACCAAATCAGGTGTTCCCTACTACCGCCGAGAGGCGTCCACCTCAGACAGCTGAGGTGGGACCTGGGCCGGATCTAAAAGGATGATACTGGGTGCTTTCGGGCCCTGTCCCCTCTGCTGTGATTTTTTTTTTTTTTGCAGTTGAGGATTTGGTTCCTGACAAAGGCTTCCAGGCCTCTACCTTGAAAGGACTGCCTGTTACGAGAATGACGATGGTGCCATCCCTCTGAGGGACAGCAGGAGTCTGAGCGCCTTCCAGAGCTCAATCTGAGGGCCGAACCAATAAGCACTGCCAAGGAGATCTTAATCACATGCTACCAACAGCAGCTGTCCTTGGAGCAGTGTCATAGGGCTCTACAAAAGCTTTTAGCAATGGAGCGGTAGAGTCCAGGAGGCTCTCGACCATTGCATTTAGTGTGTTCCACAGGGTGTACTCATACTGAGGACTGTAGGAACTCCAGACATAGAAGTCTGCTTTGGTCCACAAATGAAGTCTGAAATTTTTTTTTTTATTCTTTATTTTGGTGGGTCCCTACTGTCGACCCTCAGCCCTGGTCACAGCCCCTGGGACTTCCACCACCATCTATAGCCGTTCTCCCCCAGTTACCCCCAGCTTACTCCCCGGAGGGTGGGGCTGTGGCATCAGGCCCCCCGTATCCGAGCCGTGGAACTACTGACTGGTCGGGGGAGTGATGGCGATGGTGGCTAATCAAAGCCCCAGGGAGGGCTTCAGCTATACAGTGGACCCACCCGTCTACCCCTTTTTCCGGTTTTCTGTTTCGGAGGCGGGGACGTGCAATGACGCCAGCATCCGCCCTGCCTCCCTTGCATTCCAAGCACCGAATCCAACAGCTGTGCCGGTGGGCCAGCAAGTCTGAAATGTTATGGTGGATCCCATATCCCTGAGGCAAAATTGAAAAGAAGATCTTCCATCACAGATTCTGCTGATACAGAAGGCTTGCATTCCAGACCCTACAATGACTCATTCGCTGCATCTCCGACAAAGTAGGACAGGGAGAGACTCATCCAGATCCACTTCTACCCCAGAAGAACCTCCAAAAGGCAGGTCCAGGCCAGAATTATGAGAGACGCTGCCACCCAGAACGGCGTTGAGGAGTTCGGCGCCATTCACGGCACAGGCACCACCCGCGGCACTGGCACCACACACAGCGTCAGGCATACTGGCCCTAGACCTAAAAAAAAGGGTGAAGAAGGAAAGCAGTACCCATGCCGGCCCCTGCAGAGGAAAAGGTGAGGGACAGGCATGTGGGATTGGCGTCGATGGCGCTGGCACTGGAGAATGCACTGTGCACATCCTGCCCGCCCAACTCAGCCATGGCTCAGTGGCTCCGAGGCCCGAAGGCCCCATATCTGGGTCCACTGGCCAAGTCAACTGGGCAGATGTCATACCTCCTTCTCTAAAAGAACGACCCAGAGATGAAACTGCTCACTGGAGCCCCATTGAGGACAAAGACAGGGCCCGGTGTCGAAGATCGGGACCGTTAAGAATGGAGCCACAGAGGACCCAACCGAAGTCGGGTCAGGCCTACCGCTTGCCACCACCGACGATCCCTGTGCAGATGTACCAGAGGGCGACCTCGAGTGGTACCGTCTCATCTTCCACCGACAGGAGGAAGAAGAGATCGAAGTCGAGCAGAGCTGGGTCCCCAGTTGAGGTCAGGAACGGGACTGCTGCTTTTGTGCTTTAGGCAGACTGTCCTCCCCCCAAGCACCGGACTGCCCATGGTCGGACCCCCCCCTCTGCAAAGGGCAGTGGACTGGACACAGCCTCACTGCCATCACAGCTTTCAAACAAAGTCTCCCTACTGTCACTGCTACCATCTAAGGTCGACACCGTTGATGGCAGGCTGAGAATTTCTTCCTCTTCTTCTTCTTCATCTCTTTTTTTTAAATAAGAAAAGAACACTAAAAGTAGTAAATTACTTGAATACTGAATGGCTATAGCTGCTGTCGTATAGGTGAAGATTTAACTCCCGGCAGGCAAGTGACATTGTCATCGAAGCGCACTCAATGGTGGGAGAAAAAGAACTGAGGCAGTTGGAGGGTCGACGCCGAGATAGCCTATACGGCACGAGCTAGCCTTGTGGTGCCACGCATGCACAGTCCTATTCCGGTGCCGGCCCTCTGGAATATTTTTGGCTCCCACGGGGTCCTAGCACCTCCAGAGTAGTCTCATTAGTGTGAATGAGTGGTGGAGACTTTTAGTCCAGGAAGACCTGTTCCCAGAAGACCCACTTCCAAAGGCCAATCTGCATTCTCCTACCGCCTGCCTAAATTGTGGAACTCCATCCCCCTGCCCCTCCGTCATTCCCTTTCACCCACTGCTCTTTCCTCTCTCCTTCGCAAACTCCCTCCTCACAGCTGCACCTGCAACTAGTTTTTCTCCTCATGTCTCTTCTCTATACCATCTTACTTATCCCCATTCTATTCCTACCCCGCATCTTCTGTCCCCTCTAAGGAGTCCCAAATTCTAAGTTGCTTTTTCACTTCCATCACACCCTTCTCTCCATTTACACTACTACCATTCTTATCACTGTATACTGGTTGCCAATCACTGTTCCGCTACTACAGCTTGGATTACTGCTCCGTTGTAACTGTACTACCTGTGTATGTAATTATTTATTGCTGTATTTCCCCCTAACTCTTCCCCTATTTGCTTCACTGTTGTTACATTTCATAGGCATAAGGGAGCAATACAGATGAGTATGAATAGATAAGCCATTGACACAGTAAAGGCCTATGGCACATAAATACGGTAGAAAAAATGGGCAGACTGGATGGTCCTTGCAGTCCTTATCTGCTGTCAACTTCCATGTTTCTATGTTACCTGTATGAATACCTATTGCTGTATTTGCTGATTGCTGCACTGTAGTCGTTTTACCTGTATGTATATCTATTGCTGTATTTCCCTCTTTCCCTTTCCCCCAGGTCGCACCTGGAAAAGAGCTTCAGCTCAGCATGACCTCCAGGTGAAACATTTGTAAATAAATAAATAAAAATGTGGTGGGAAACCTCACTAATTTTTAATGATGCAGAAGTTTGCTTTCAGATATCTCACACCAAATAACAGGAGTCCTGCCTGGCTCAAAACCTCACTTCTTTATAGTGTTACCAGTGTTTACTGTCAGATACCTCACACCAAATAACCCAGGGATGGATGCTGAACAGAAGTGGGCAATCATTAGGAAGGGGCTAAATGAGGCCACGAACATGTGTGCCAAATCTCAGATAAGCAGTCCAGGTCAAAAAAACCTAGTTGGCTCAGCAAGGAGGTGGAGGGGAAGATGAGGGAAAAGATTGGCCTTCATTAAGTTCAAAAAATCTGGACATGAGGAGGACAGAGGAGTGTTCACAAAGGCATCTAAGGAGGTGATCAGGTCAGTCAGGGCAGCCAAGGCAGCAAAGGAGCTGAAGTTGGCTCAGTGGATCAGAGAGGGGGAAAAGAGGTTCTTTAAATACATAAGGGAGAAGAGGAGTTGTAGGGATGACATTGTTAGAATCAAGAGAGAGGGGGGATGGGCAGAACAAGGGAAAATCAGGCAGAGGCACTAAATGAGTATTTTTGCTCGGTGTTCACAAAAGAAAGGGATGGCCCAATACCGCAGGGGAAAGGGGGCAAAGGTGGAGGGGGGCACAGACAACAGATGGGGTCATCCAAGAGGATAGAGTTCTGAAGGGCCTTAAAGCCTTTCGGGTGGACAAGGCACCAGGACTAGATGGTGTACACCCAAGGATCCTGAAGGAGCTGGCACCGGTGTTGGCAGGCCCTCTGACGGACCTGTTCAACACTTCCAGTGTTTCGGTAACAAGCTTGGTTAGGGCATCTCGAGGCTGCCATTCACTCGAGAGGTTACTGTGGTCGCCAAGGCAACCTCTCAATGCACTAACCGGCTTTTTACCAGTAGGTGATTAGCGATTATTATCTATGTCAGATAAATCACACCCAATAACAGGAGCCCTGTCTGTCTCAAAACCTCACTGCTTTATAACGTTATCGGTGTTGACTGTCAGATACCTCACACCAAATAACGAGAGCCCTGTCTGTCTCAAAACCTCACTGCTTTATAACATTACCAGTGTTTACTGTCAGATACCTCACACCAAATAACAGGAGCCCTGTCTGTCTCAAAACCTCACTGCTTTATAACATTACCAGTGTTTACTGTCAGATACCTTACACCAAATAACAGGAGCTCTGTCTGTCTCAAAACCTCACTGCTTTATAACATTACCAGTGTTTACTGTCAGATACCTCACACCAAATAACAGGAGCCCTGTCTGTCTCAAAACCTCACTGCTTTTATAACATTACCAGTGTTTACTGTCAGATACCTCACATACCTCACACCAAATAACAGAAGCCCTGTCTGGCTCAAAACCTCACTGCTTTATAACGTTACCAGTGTTTACTGCCAGATACCTCACATACCTCACACCAAAAAACAGGAGCCCTGTCTATCTCAAAACCTCACTGCTTTATAACGTTACCGGTGTTGACGGTCAGATACCTTACACCAAATAACAGGAGCCCTGTCTGTCTCAAAACCTCACTGCTTTATAACGTTACCGGTGTTGACTGTCAGATACTTCACAACAAATACAGGAACGCTGTCTGGCTCAAAACCTCACTGCTTTGTAACACTATCAGCGTTAGCTTTCAGGTACCTCACACCATATAACAGGAGTCGTCATCTGGTTAGCAACCTCACTGATACTGAATGCTACCAGCATTTGCTTTTAAGTTCCTGACAATAAGTGACGGAAATAGTTTGTCCATTTGATTGTTTGTAATTTGAACTCTGTGTGTTTCATTTTGCTTTCCTCTAGGTACTTATGTAACCCCTAGATGGCGCTATCCAAGGGGCTACTACCCCTGCCTGATTTGCCACTAACAGGTTGAGGGGCCTGGATCCAATGGCGGGTGCCTCCACCCAGAGGTCAGGGTTTGCAATAGTTAAACTAACTTGGTCACAGCCCTCTGGGACACTGCAACCCCCCTTTCTTCCCACTAGTGGCCCACACAATATATCAGAATTACCTTCACAGTATACACTTACCCCCAGGTCTGGTTCCGCACTGGGACCTCCTGTGAAATGAGATACAGTGCAACAATCACAGTACAGTACTTTAACATAGACAAATACCTCAGGCAGTATAACTTTGCTGAAACAAGCAGCTCTGATTTATTTAGGGGATATAACAAGGACAGGGGAAATCACGCTAATTAGCTTATCACTCTAATAATCTATTTATGGCTCTGTGCACAGGCCTATCCCTATCAGTTACTGTCCCTGGGTACCCAAGCCCAGTGGCTAGTCCAAACCTGTGGCAGCTGGTAGGGCCTTTCACACAGAGAAAAGGAGAATTAAACAGTCAGCAGTACAGTAATTCCATTTGGATTTAATGTGGCAATTCAACAGGAGCGACTCTGAATTAGTACTCACGACCTTCAAATAAGATAGGGTCCTTCAATGTCAGCAGGGCTCACTTGAGGTACACAAACCTCTTCACACATCCATATAAAAGAAAGCACTATACCAGGCAGGCTGCATCTGTATCCCGATCGCAATTACTGCACAATACCCGGGAGAACACACAGCAGATTCAGTTCCTGACAGACCGAGTGCAATTTTCAGCAATTCCTCCAGTCTTCTACAGGGTGAGCCTGGTTTCTACTCTTCAGAGATCCTTTGATTCTTTTCACAGGACGGATTCAGTCCTAACAAGCTGTTACACAAGCTGCAGACCGGAACTCTGGGCCTTACACACGTTTTTTGACTAAAACTGCACACTGAAAAAGCACAGGGCTCCTTCCTTCTTCACTGCCAAAGCTCAACTGAAACTCCAACCGACAAAACGGCACTTCCTTTGAGTTCCTCCCAGTTCTTGACTGGATTGGCTGTCACTCACAATAGACTGCTGCTGTTGGTCCAAAAGGCACTGAAGTCTAAACTACATCTCCCAGAGTCACTGCCCATACAATCTCTCTTGTGGCTGGCTCAGATTATGAGTCCAAGTTCTGATTCTGCCAAGGCACCATTTTAGAGCTAGCTTACCCACACTGATTGGTCCAGTTCAGCAGTTCAAAACTAGAATGGGGAACTAGCAGACACAGTTCTGACTGCAAAGAAAGCAGGTTAGACAAACTGTAATTTCATTATTACTGTAAATGATTTCTGGCAAACAGTTACATCTTTCAGATAGGTTCCTTTGCACCCTAGTGACTGCAAAATGGAGTGAATTGGCAGCAGCTTGAGTGGTACTCAATCAAAGAAACACACAGTCCCCCATACAACTAATTATGTCTGCAAGCAGACAGCTCTTAAAGAGACAGTACCAGAGGTTCTAAAAACACTCACTGATAAATGGCTTAAACGCCAAACACCATTCAGGCTTGGAGCATTCAAGCAAGCTCCTGGAAGTCTTTTGGGAACCCCCATTTGCAGTGGGGTTACACTTATAACTAATTCCGGGTTGCCCCTGAAAAAGGGACTGTCATGGTCTCAGCGGCCTTACCCGGTTACCAAAATTTAAATAAAGTCCCATCATTGGCCAGCCCGGTGGCGCAGAGGGTTAAAGCGCTGGACGCCACACCTCGAACCATGCCAGCGACCCGGGTTCGGGAACGGACTCGGGCACCGGGGGTCAGCAGGGGAAGGGGTAGGATTGAGCATCCATAGGACTGCTCTCCTCCTCTGGGGTGGGTTAGGGATGCATGGTTGCTCTGCAGCAGCCCCCGGTGGAGACCGGGAGCACAGCAGAGGGATCGCACTACGGGGAACACTAGGAAAAATGGAAATACCACTCTGGGGACTGGCCGGATGATGGCTGCCAGCCCCGGACACCTCTGAAGACTCCCAGGAAGCCACGGAAAGCCTCAGCAGCACCCGGGACCGAGGAAAAATAGTGTGCCGGTCTCCTCCCCACCGGTGCCTTCCCCCTCGGAAGAGAGGGACCCACCCGGACAGGGTTACACCGGGCTATCCCGAGGATGGCTGCAGATCTGATGTAAGGTGGCTTGGGGGAGATAGTAGGGGGATGACCGAGGGTCATGGCAGCCCAAAGGAGAAGCAGCTCCAGAGCATGACGGGGCATAAATAGAATATACAAAAAAAAATAAGTCCCATCATGTAGGAAATTTCACAGCTCTGTAATGCTACCAGCATTTGCTTTCAAATACCTGACGCAAAGTAACAGGAGCCCAGTCTAATGGGACACCTCACTGCTTTGCAATGCTACTGACGTTTACTTTCACGTACCTCACACCAAGTAACAGAGCCCCATCTGGGGTGGGAAACCTCACTCCTTTGTAACTCTACTAGCATTTGTTTTCAGATACACAAAATAACAGAAGCCCCATCTGGTGAAAAATGTCACTGCTTTGTAATGCTACTAGCATTTGCGTTCAGATACCTCCCTCCAAGTAACAGAAGCCCAGTATGGTGGGGAACATTAGTGTTTGAGGAGAGAAAAACTCATGTATAATCTAATCCTTACAATTCAGCAAATTTAACTTGTATTATAACATGGGCATCTATCTGTGAGAGAAGTGATTGGGTACAATCAATCACATGACCGTGCATTAATTGCTGATATTTTTACACCAAGTGGATGTGGTAAAAAGTCGTGTAGGTAAAACTTGAATAGCAGTGTGTGCACTAATTATGTCAGACTGTCTTCAAAAAGCAGAATCCACCATTTTTTTGCCCGTTAACGATAAAACTTACCCACTCAATGGACACTGGCAGTCCTACTATAAGTGGATCAACAACCAGCACCACAAACTGTAGAAATATAATAAATTTATCACAAAACACACACACCATCAGTCCGTAGCGCGCACACACACACACTGTGGCAGTAAAACACCTTCCGTCCGCAACGAGGGAATTGGACACCGAGGCTCGCAACCGTAGGTAGGTATCGATCGTGGCAAGAGGCGCAGCATGACATAGGTAACACATTTAAGAATAGGAAAATAATTGGTAACCAAACAAGAACGCTAAGGACAGAAAGAAATGTGTGCACATTGTAGTACAGTGAGAGAGCAGCAGTGGAACGATCTGCAAACGGTAATCTCATGAGAGGAACATAAAGCAGTAACACAGGAATAGGAAAAAGACTGAGGGAGAAAGTCATGTTATTGGGAAATATTTAACAAAGCAACACAGTCGTCACCTTCTGCACGTACAGGACTAACCAAAATACAAGTCAGGGGCAGTAAGTGTGTGCAACAGCTAAATCGCAATGTGAGGAATTGAACCATTGATCGCGCGATCGTCACAATCAGTATACGTTCCATGGACATCATAGTAACAAAAGGTAAACAGCTCTGGAAAGCACAAGCAAGGTAAACACGGTGTTTCCCAAATGTACTGCAGTATCAGGAATGCTTATTGTGTTTATAGTGATGCATGCTATCGGGGGGAAGATTAAACCCATATGCCATAACCGGAACGTGTTTGCTGCATTATTGGCACTTTTCAAAGCAGCAGCTCTTGCCAGAAGTGAGTACAGGCACTATTTTCATGTGGCAGAACACACATGGATGTGGTACTCTGCCTATAAGTAGTGCAGGAACACTAAGTAGTCCCCACTGTTTTTGTCCTGTAAATGCAGCAGTATTGGTCAATTTTTCCTCAATATGTAGCCCATGTTATAAGCGCAATAATCCATTTCAGGGTGTGATGAGTTGATTAACCACTGGGGCGCTGTGAGGACACTCGGCTTGGGGCCTCGTGCCTCACAACGCACCTGGAGTGTTGATTAATCCCCAATAAATGCACACCCTGTAGTGGGTTATTGCTTACGTAATGTTTCAATAGCAAGAGGAATCTCACTACAAGCTATGCATAGTAGAGATGTATATAATTGCTTTGAAAATCATGAGTGCTGTAACACTGGAGAATGCAAATACATGCAGTCAAAATGTGTCAGAAAGTCCAAATTTGCTACAGGACAAGTTAAATACAAGGGCTGTCCTTAGTCTGTGCATTATGGAAGACACCCCTTCACCATTTAAGCACCCCCTCTCTCCACAATGACAAATCTGGGCCCTACAAAAATTCTCCATACATTTTAAGGAGAGTAAATATGTCTCCAGTAACAAACTCCAGGCTGCAGCCCATACAGAGTTCCTTTACGTAAAACAATTTGACCCTCTTGGTCCACATATTGTGCCTTTTCTTTTTAACTCTGTTGTTTTATTTATCAATATTGCAACATAAAAACACACAATGTGCCATCAGGAAATGACCGCTTGGCACACCCAGTCTGCCCAGATAATCCCTGCCTAGTCTGTCTCCGAAGACCTAACTGGTCCCTGGTGACCCTTCATCTTTCCTGCCTATTTACTAATATTCCCCTATGTCTATCCTACACATGCCTGAATCCTACTACCGTTTTCACCTCCACCACTTCCGCTGGCAGTCTTGTCCAGGTAACTACCACTCTTTCAGGGAAGCTGCACGTCCTCACATCCCTCTTAAACCTCCCCCCTCCAGCTTCATCACATGTCCTCTGGTGCTGGTGCTCTTCTTCATTTGAAAGAGACTCCCCTCCTACACCCTGCTCATCCCTGTGAGGTATTTGTAAGTCTCTATCATGTCCACTCTCAATTTCCTCTCTTCCAGGGTGTACATGTCATGTTGAGATCCCTCAGTCTGTCCTCATAGGGCTTTTGGTGCAACCACTGCACCATTTTCGTTGACCTCCTCTGGACTGCCTCTACCCTATCTATGTCCTTTCTTAGGTGTGGCCTCCAGGAGGGATCTCACCAGTGAGCAATAAAGTGGCAACACCAAGTTCCTCCTCCTGCTGGAGATATTGCTCCCTGTACATCCCAGCATGCCACTGGGCCTACCCACTGCTCTGTCACACTGCCCTACTAATTTGAGGTCATCTGTTATGACAACCCCAAGGTCACTTTCCTGCTCAGTGACTGATAGTACCCCCACCATTCCATACTCAGCTTCTGGGTTCCTGTGCCCTACGGGCATGATAAACCTGTCACTCACCTGTAACACTAGCTCTAGAAGTGGTATATGATGTACAGCCACACTTCTGGCAGTGTTCCTTTCCCTTTAATTCCTGCCGGAACATCTTCAAGCTGGCTCCTCCCACCAACCCAGGTGGTAACTCCCTCAGCACCATCCCGTGACGTCAGATCTTACCTGCTGTAAGCAAGACCTGTGTGCCACTTGCAAAGGGAGGTCAGGTGGGTCAGTGTGGATGTACATCATATACCACTCCTAGAACTACTGTTACAGGTGAGTAACCTGTTTTTTTCTAGAAAGGTGGATATGATGTACAACTTCACTCTTCTGGCAGACTCCTAGCAGTTCTCCAGGGAGGCGAAGCCAAGGTGCACACCCTCTAGTTATGGAACAGAGATTGGAGAACTGAGGCCCCAAAACCAGCATCCTGTCATGACACAAGGTCGATGTGGTAGTAGGAAATGAAGGTGTATGCTGACTTCCAGGTAGCAGCCCTGCAGATTTCCTGGATAGGGACATCCTTGGAAGCACCCACCGAGGCAGCTGTGCTGATGGCTGGAATGAATCCTTAGCCCTATGTGAGGTTCCCTACCCACCAACCCATAGTAGAAGTCGATGCAGGATACAATCCACCTGCCAATCATCCACTCAGCTGCCAGTCTGCCAGGTGCGGCTTCAGCATAGGTGACAAAAAGCTGGTGAGCCTCTCCCCGAACTCCAGCCATGCGCTCCTTACAATAGGCTAATGCTCACCGCAGGTCCAAAGTATGGAGCCTGTGCTCGACCTCCAAGGTGTGGTTGGTGAAATACACCAGGAGAGTAATCACCTGGTTAAGGTGAAATTCAGACACAACTTTTGGGAGGAACTTCGTGTTGGGGCAAAAGACAACCTTGTCCCTTAGGAAGACCAAATAAGGAGACTCCACCAAGAGAGCCTGGAGCTCCCTGATCCTTCTGGCTGACATGACAGCCACCAAGAAGGTGGTCTTCCACAACAGGTGTGACATCTCACACCTGTGCACTGGTTCGAATGGCTTGCTGCTGAGCATTGCCAACTCCAGCAACAAGTCACACAGTGGTAGTGGTGGTTCATGCACCAGAGGGGAAACGTAGTCAAGGCCTTTGAAAAAGCACTAAACTACCTTCTCCTGTGCCACTGATGGCATACCAGCCTGCATCCAGTATGCAGAGATGGCTGCCAAGTGCACCTTCAGGATCTTCAAATGAAGGCCCAACTGAGAGAGACCAAAGGTAGTCGAGAATGCTAGCCACCAGGCAAGATAAGAGGTCAAGCCCCTTGCCCTGGCACCAAATGGAGAATCTTTTCCATTTGAAGGCATAGCATTTTTGGGTCAATTCCTTCCAAGAAGCCTTGACCGTGGTGAGGACATCTTCCGAGAGACCCAAAGCCTGGAACTTTAGCCACTCAGGAACTAGGCTGTCAGGTGAAGGGATTGAAATTCCGGATGAAGTACCTTCCCCTGATTGCAAGAGAGCAGGTCCGAGCGTACAGGAAGACATCACAGGAGCCTACAGCTGAGGCTGAGGAGATCAGGGTACCAGAACTGACAGGGCCAGTTCAGCCACCAGGATCATCCATGCCTTGTCCCTCCTGGCCTTGAGCAGCACCTTGTGGATCAGCAGAAATAGAGGTAAGGCATACATGAGGGCCGGGGCCCAGGGCCTCGAGAAGGCATCCCCCTGCAGCGTTCCCTGCTGATGGGGTTGGGCACACTACAGCCTCAGCTTTGCGTTCTACCTGGAGGCAAACAGATCCACCAGAGGGGTGACCCACTGGGAGAACAGTCTCTGCACTACCTCCAGATGGAAAGAACACTTGTGAGATGCCTCATTCACCTGGCTGAAGGTGTCTGCCAGCTGTTTGGATACGCTGGCCACATGGATGGCCAGGAGATCAGCGTTCAGGCTGAGCACAAGAGTCCAGATGCAGAGAGCTCCCCTGCACAGAGGAAGGAAGTGCATCCCATCCTGTTTGTTGAGGAAGTACATGGTCGTGGTGTTGTCCATCTGCATCTGAACAACCTGACCCCGAATATGTGAAGCAAAGGCTGTCAGTGCCAGCTGAACTGCCTGAAGCTCTAGCAGGTTGATATGGCATTGGGACTCCTCGGGGGTCCAGAGTCCATGGACTCTGTGCTCTCCTAGGTGGGCACCCCAGCCCATCAGGGAGGCATCAGTCATGATAGAGACCATGGGTTCTGGGCGGACAAATGGAATTCCTTCCCGCAGATGTTCCGGAACTAGTCACCACTGGAGGGCATCCCACAACAACTGGGTCACGGCGACCAGCTGGTCGAAATGGCCCTTGTGCTGAGATCATTGATGGGAAAGCTCCCACTGCAGAGTGTGCATTCTGCACCGCACCCAATGGTCCACACTGGTGCATGCCGCCATAAATCCCAGGAGGCATAGAAAATCCCGAGCAGGGTTCAATGTCCCAACCCGAAATGATCAGACAAAGGTGGAGAGAACCTCTGCCTGGTCCTTCAGGAGCTGAGCCCTGGCTCTACAAGAGTCACGCTCCGCCCCAATGAAATGCATCACCTGGGAAGGTACAAGCTCTGACTTGGCCTCATTGACAAGGAGGTCAAGGGACAACAAGGTATGGAGGGCCAGGTCCCTGGATCACTCCACCTCCTCCCTGGAGGGACCTGCTATGATCCAGTCATCCAGGTAGGGATACATTCAGACCCCTCGATGTCTCAGGTTGGTTACTACCACTGCAATGCAGTGAGAGGCTGAAGGGCATGGCTTGGAACTTGTAGAGATTAACCATTCACACGGAACAGCAGGAACTGGCGATGGGATGGATGGATGAGAACATGGAAGAACGTGTCCTGAAGATCCAGAGAGCAGAACCACATGTTTTGCTCCAGAGATGGAATGATCCAAGACATAGTGACCATTCTTAAGCTGCACGACCAAAGGAATTTATTCAGGTTGTGCAGATCTAAGATGGGCTACCAGCCCCCCATCCGTTTTGGAGCCAGGAAGTACCTAGCGACAAACCCTGGGCTTATTGGAGGGTCCAAGACTTGAGCCACTACCTCCTTCTGGAAGAGCTGGGCAATGTCTTCCCAAAGGGCTGACAGCATGTCTGCGGACACTATGTCCTCCCATGGGGCATGGGCTCAGCAAGGTGGGTAAGCCTCAAACTCCAGAGGCAGACCCTGGCCAACCACTTTGAGGACTCACCTGTCTGTAGTGACAGCGGACCAGGTGGAAAGGAAGTGGCAGAGCTGGCCCTCCATGGGAGGACCCAGGGAAGACAGGATGGGAATGGGGGAGGCACCCCCCATCCCATCACTGTGCAGGCTTGGAAGAGGAGAAGGGACTGGCTGAGGAAGCAGCAGGACCTTGACCACCCGGTTTTCAGATGACCGAAATGACTGACTTGGTCAAGAACACCAAGCCTGTGCCTGTTGCCCAGTCAGGGGCTGGGCGGCTTGGCCACGAGGCAGAGAGGGGCGGAAAGGGCTTCTTCCTTTGAAGCTTCGAGCCCTTGGGATCCCTCTGGGTGGAGGTGACAGCATTCAAGGTGGCGCTGAACTTCTCAATGCGAGTCAGGTGTCCTTTCACCCCTGGCCCGAGCAGGTCGGTGCCCAAGAAGGGGGCACCCACCAGCTTGTGCTGGGTATCTGCCATAAAGGTAAAGACCTGCAGCCAAGCCCTGCAGCGCATGGCCACCGCAGCACCCACAGACCAGGCGCAGGAATTGCCGATGTCCATCAGCATCTGGAGCTGCTGTTTGACCACTGCTCGACCCTGGTCCCAGACTTGCTTGACCGTGGTCTGTAAGTCAGCTGGGAGCTAAGGAAGTACCTCACTGAGATTGCCAAGGAGGACATAAGTGAAATGGGCCATCAAAAGGGCTGAACTTGCCTACTGAAGGCTGAATGAAGAGGCCGCACAGACCTTTTTGGACATGTGATCCAACTTCTTGGAGTCTTTGTCAGGAGGCTTGTCCACATCCCCAACATTGCTGGTATGCGGAAAGACCAAGTCAGCCACCAGACCCTCGGCCGAGGGATGCTCGGTGAAACCCGACAGGAAACCCTAGGGACTGCATACTGTCGGGCCATATGGGCAGATGGTGCAGGGCAGGAGGCAGGATGCTGCCAAAGCTCCAGAGCGGGGCCAAGAATGGCCTCTGTAACTGGGAAGGCAGCCCCAAGGGAGTCCCCCTGGTCGAGAATTTCGGTGAAAGGATACTTGACCCATTTCTGAACAGGCTCCACCTGGATCTGGGTTGACTCTGAAATCAAACAGAGCAGCTCCCGCATGAGGTGGGACCATGCTCCACAGACAATAGACAAATCCTCCCCCAACTCGGCGTCCAATGGATGGGAATGTAGGGAGGAGTCCTCAGACTCTAAGGATTCGCCAAAAAGTGGTTGGACGCACCAGTCCATGCTGACCCTACGGGGCCTGTTGGGAGTCACGGTGACCAACAGCTGATGAGGAAGCCTGGGAGTGGTACAGACATCCTTGGGGGGGACCCTCCTTCAGCTGCTTATTAGGCAACTCCACCTGGATGGGCAGAGAGGCCAAAATAGGCCAAGCCACAGCTGGCTGAAGCCTTGGTGGCAGGAGCCATGGAAGAGTTAGGGTGGGGGCCTCAATCGGCTTAATCCCAGAAAACATGAGCTGCTGCCACATAAATTCTTCATAGCGCTGGCACATCTTGCATTGGAGCCTCTCCTCATCCAAAGATGAAAAAAAGAAGAATAGTGCCAAGAGCAGGAATGCCGATGTTGGATGTTGCAACCTCGACCTTGATCGTCAGGGAACCTGACAGCGAGAAATGGAGGAAACCGGCAAAAGCCAAGGATCCTCTGAGGTAATGGGATCCCAAGGGTTAGAGACTGGATCAGCATGCTGGTCCAACCCACCCTGAGAAGTAACTGGTAGGACCAGAGTCCTAGAAAGTGAGGTATCCACCTCATCCTGCGACAGCACATCAACCGGCTCAAGAAATATCTCAACAGGTTAGTCGATGAGCGTCTAGACCAACCAGCCAGACAGGGAGACAATGAAGCAAGCCACCTGGACCGAAGGATCGACCACAGCTGAAACCTCCAAGAAAGTGTGGAAGTCCAAGGCCAGAGAGTGCTCGCAATCCCACAGTCATTGACGAGACTTCTTGGTCTCCTTTTTTGAAGATTTGGAGGATATGGTACCCTTAGAGGGGCCCTGCCCAAGGGTGGGAAGGGACTGGCACAAATTCCTAAATGCCCCCTTGAAAGTGGTGCCAAAGGAAAGTGGCACAAAGGCCAAAGTTGATGAGGCATGCTCCGCAGCCTGAGCCACCACCTCTTCAAAAGCCGCTACCTTGCAGCCACGGAGACCACCTGATTGGTGTCTTTTGATCGAACAGGAAGGTCGCATTCATCTGGATGCCCTAAAAATAGCTGAGCGTGCCAGTACTCCAGGGCACTTGGATGCAAGGAGCAACATAGGCCACATGCCTGGGGATCGTGTTCATGGCCTAGCTAGTAGACGTACAAGGTGTGTGGGTTCATCTGGGACACCTTCTGCTCACATTCGCATTTCTTAAAACTGGGCGCCAACTTCGAGTCATCCATGATGAAGGTTTTGAACAGGTTCAGAATTTGCTTGAAGATTTGAATTTTGAAGATTTGAAAGCAAAAGGCCTATTCAGCGCAGACAGTGATAAGGAAGGAACCTTCTTCTTCCAGTGGAAATGAAGATCTAACATCATGGGATGATATCGAGGGAGTTACCACCTGGCTGGGCGGGAGAAGCCAGCTTGAAGACATTCCAGCAGGAATTAAAGGGAAAGGAACACTGCCAGAAGTGTGGAGTTGTGCATCATATCCATGACCCTAGAACTTGCACTTTTTTGGCACTGAACGCCAGCTGCCAATGCTCCTTGACCACTCCTCGAATTTCTCAAGGTCCCTACACATTCCTTCTACTCCCTCCTAATTGTCCAGTCTATTACAGATTTGGTATAATCTGCAAAAAGGCATACCTTTCCTTCCAGTTCATCTGCAATGTGACTTGTGAAGATGTTCAAGAGGACCGGTCCCAGTATTGAGTCCTGCGGCATGCCGCTGGTCACTCTTCCATCATTAGAGTGGGTGCTGTTAACCATTGCCCTCTTTCTCCTAACTGTTAACCAGCTTCTAACCCAATTTACCACTTTGGATCCCACCCCCTAGGCTACTCAATTTCTTAATCAGTCTCCTGTGCGGCACAGTGTCCAAGGCCTTGCTAAAGTCCAAGCAGACCATGTCTACTGCCCTCCTCTGATCTATTTCCCTGGTCACCCAGTCAAAGAAATCAATCAGATTCTTCCAGCATGACCTCCCCTATGAATTCATGCTGCCTTTGATCTTGCAGCCCATTGGATTCAAGAGATTCTACCAACCTTTCCTTTAACAATGTTCTCATTAATTTCCCCACCACTGAGGTGAAGCTCACCGGCCTATAGTTGCTAGCAGGGCTCCAGATAAGATTTTTTTGGGATGAGTACTGTACTCCTCATTTTGAAAGTGAGGTGAGTAAAACCAAAATTCAGATGCGTACAAATGACTGGACAGAGTGCAGTGAGGAGTACATTTTTAAAACAAAGTAATTTTTTTTTCTATATCAGAAGTGATAAGGTGCCAACAGTGATGCAGATAATGTTGATAGGTAGGAGTAATTTACTCACCAGTTTTAAAATATAGTGAGTAAAACAGAATTGGGATGGGTACAAGTGCTGTAAATTGGGAAAAAGAAATGCTCCTTTTTAATCGCTAGTTATGTTATGAAGCACTGTAGTTACATAGTTACACAGTAGTTGTCAGCAGAAGAAGACCCCATGGTCCATCCAGGCTACCCTGGTTCTAGAATAGTTTTTACTTCTTGTCTACAGATCCTGTCAGACCTGTGTCTTTACTCCCCACCCCACCACTTCTTTTCTATTCACTATTCTTTAGAATATGGAGTATTTACAAATGTTGGGTGAGTATCGGTACTCATTAAAAAAAATTTCTGAAGAGTATTCCCTAAAATGAGGTGAGTAAAATAGGTCATTACTCCCCTTATCTGGAGCTGTGCTTACTAGCCTCTTCACTGTTGCCGCTCTTATGTAGAGGGACCATGTCTGCTTATCTCCAGTCCTCCAGAACCATGTCTGATTCCAGTAAGCTACTGAATTAGGCCATCAGCAGGGTAGCTAGCACTTCCCTGACTTCTTTTAGTGCCCTTGGGTATATCCCATCCAGTCCCATAGCCTTGTCCACATTCAGAAAAATGGACTAGAGTCCACCTCCCCCCCCCTTGTTCCTGCTATTCCCTAGTGGTCTGCCCCCTCACTCCACTGTGAAGACTGAGCAGAAGTATCTGTTCAGGATGTCTGCTTTTTCTGGGTCCTCTTTTGTGCAGTCTCCTTCTGCCGCCCTCTTGATCCTCAGTATCCCTCCACATGCTTTCCTCTTCTCGCTTATGTACCTGAATGAGGAAGGTCTTATTCCATTTGCTACCCCTTTGGCTATTCTTTCCTCTGTCTGCGCCTTTGCTCCCCTCACTTCTTAACCTGCTTCCCTCTGTTTTATCTGGTACACCTCCCTGTCTTCCGCCTGCTGTGTCTCTTTATATCTCCTAAATGCCACCCTTTGTTCCTTCACCACCATGGCCACTTTCATAGAGTACCATAATGGTTTATTTTTCCTTTTGCTTTTACTGACTTCCTTCAAGCAGAGGTTGATTGCCTTAATTATGTTCTCCCTTATTTTTCCCCACTGTTCGTCTACCCCTTCCTGGCAATCCCCCTCTATGAGGTAGTTTCTGAGGCAGTCTCCCATTTATTTAAAATCCACCCTCCTAAAGTCCAGGACCTTCAACTTTGTGTGGTTTGCTTCTGCTCCCTTTTGAATGTTAAACCACATTGTACGGTCATCACTGGTACCAGGGGGACTGCCCACTGTGACGTCTGCAATGTCATCCCTATTTGTAAGCGCCTGGTCCCGCACTGCCCCATCCCTAGTGGGTTCATTGACTAGCTGCCTGAAAAAAGCAAGCAACTGAGAGAGAGTATAATGTTACACCTATACTGCAAAGAAAGTCAATGTACTGCCCTCTATACAATGCAGCTGTTGCGGTATTTGAAAAAAATGTGTCAGCAAGACTTTGAACTCTTATTTCATAACAAATCAGCTACAAACTATGTAAATTGTACTAGGGAGGAATGTGAGCCTTTAACAAATTTGTCTAACAATGAAGTGATTATATTGAAACCCACCAACAAGGGTCAAGCAATAGTGGTCCTTGACAGGGAAATGTATACTAGGGAGATGTACAGGCTGTTGAACACAGGTGTATAGGTACAGGCAGTAGAATAATGCTAACCACTGTAGGGGACAGGGAAAGATCCCATCCCTATATACAAGGCAGAAATGGACTAAATCATTGATCAAGCAAAAATGAAAGGTTTTATATCAGAGAAACAGCAGAATTTCCATTGGTAGTCTGCCCAGTAAAGATAGTATTTTATGTACTGCCAAAATTTCAAAAAATCTAAAAAAAAAAACCAGGTCATCCTATAATAGCCAGGACTGGTTCACTAACTGAACCACCAGCACAATTAATTGACACCCATATCAAAATGGTTGCACACTGGGAATGCCTTTGTATATCAGGGACTCCATAGACATACTGAGTGTACTAAAGGATCTGCATATAAAAGACACCTGGTATTTGGTCACTGTGAATATGGAGTCCCTGTACGTGAACATCCCCCATGTAGGTGGCTTGGTGGCACTGTGCAGGGTGCTAAGAGAGAATACCAGTTACAGAGAGGCATGGGTTGATTTACTCTTCTCTCTCACAAAAAAAATACTGAACTGCAATGTGATTTTCTTTAATGGAGAACTTTACCTACAACAACAATGTACAGTAATGGGAGTCGCTATGGTCCCCAATTATGCCAACATATATCTCTTTACATGAGAGAAGGATTTTGTTTTAAACCCCGAGGTGAAACTCCACTATGTCCATCTGGACACGTGGAAACGCTACACTGATGCTGTGGTGATGTTGCGGGGTTCAGTAGATGAGTTAAAACTTTTCAAAAAAATATCTGAAGGAGAAGGACAGCAATCCACACTTAAGATATAGTATGGATGCCAGCCAAGGAAAACATCTATTTTCTTGATTTAGAGATTAACAAAGATAGTAAAGGGGGTATAAATGCCACACTTTGCAAAAAACCCATAGATACCAACTCACTACTTTATTTTACTAGTTGTCACCCCCACCACACCACATCACACCACTGAAAACATCCCCAAGAGCCACTTCATTAGGGTGAAGAGAAATTGTAGCACCAAGGAGTTTGTATCTCACTCCGATGAACTAACTCAGCATTTCCAGGATAGGGGCAACAGTCACACGTGTTACTAGAGCCAGAGGGCAGGTGGAAAATTAGATAGGGAATGTCTTCTTGCATATCAGAGAATGAACCAGCAAAATCAGACTGGCAACACTAATGACAAAGTTGGGGAACAACATGTACCTACTCCCAGTATGTCAGAGTTCGAGTGCAGGCCCCCTCAGTTACCGAGAGAAATGCTCGTATCAATATTATGAGACTGAGAAGTAACTTTGTTACTACCTATCTTCGGGTTAATATATTGGAGAAACACTGGCCAGTGATAAAAGCATAACCAACACCTTGGTAGGTGGGGAAGATGCCCACTAGAATGCTATTCAGGAGGGGAAAAAGTATAGGCATGATAACCAGAAGCTATCTTGCAACACCACCAAAGAAAACCTAAGTTATCTGAACCCCCTGTGAGCATCTACAAATGTGGAAAATGCAAGTCTTGTCCTTTCATAAGGAAATCAAAAACCATGATGGTGTTGGGGACAAAGGCCCACATATTCAGATGAGATGAGCGGTGCATCCAGGGATGCGCCGTGCATCTCCGGCCATGGGTGGGCTGTCGGGGGCGTGGCCATATTCAAAGGCCACGGATGCACCGCACACCCAACTGCACCACCGCGCACAATACTGTGATGTGTCTATGCAAATGAGGGATCCCTCATGCATATGCCACGCATCACAATATTGAAACCCCCCAAGCATAACTATAGCCAGCTGCACCGGTGCATAGTTACACTTTTGAAACCCTACTTTAACTACGCACTGGGTCGGGTGGTGCCCTGCGCACAGTCTAGGGCTGGGTACACCCCCCACAGCCCCGATCTATGTAAATAATAAAAGAAGTGCCCTGATCCCTTTTCCATAGTTCAGTGGCCCCCACCCCCAGCCTGAACTGTGTAAATAATAAAAAGTGCCCAATCCCTTTTCCATAGTGTATAGTCCCCCTCCAGCCCTGATCCGGATAAACTAAAATTAAACCCCCAGCCTGTTTCCATAGTTGGTGTCCCCTCCACAGCCTCAATCACTGATAAAATAAAAATAAATCCCCCTGCCCGTTTCCATAGTGTAGTGACCCCCCTCCACAGCCTTGGTCACTGATAAAATAAAATTAAATCCCTCAGCCCATTTCCATATTGTAGTGTCACCCTTCCCAGCCCCAATCGCTGATAAAATAAAAATAAATTCCCAATCCCCCTTCCGTGGTGGCTAGTGGTCCCCCAACCCCGTTAGGCATTGACCCACCACCCCTCTCCCCCCTCCATCCCAACCCGTGCCGGCAGCTGGCACAACCCTCCTCACCTCCGCCATGACCAAACTGCCGACTGATCGATACCAGAGCATTCACAGTAGTAGTATGCCCTCAACAACCAATGAGTTCGCATTCATTTACCGTACGTGCTCTGGTATCGACTGGCTGGCGGCGGGCCATGGCAGGGTGAGGGAGGGTCTGCCAGTCGCTGGCATGGGTTGGGATGGGGGAGCGGTGGGTCAATGCCCAATGGATGGGGGTGGGCGGACCATCAGCCACCAGGGAACGCGGATCAAGGATTTATTTTTATTTTATCAGTGATTGGGGCTGGGAGGGGACCACTACACTATGGAAACGGGCTGGGGATTTATTTTATTTTATCATTGATCAGGCCTGGGAGGGAGACACTACACTATGGAAATGGGCTGGGGATTTACTTTTATTTTATCAGTGATCAGGGTCGGGGAGGGGACACTACACTATGGAAACGGGCAGGGGATTTATTTTTATCAGTGATCGGGCTGGGAGGGGGACACTGCACTATGGAAATGGGCAGGGGGATTTATTTTTATTTTATCAGTGATCGGGGCTGGGGAAGGGGGACACTACACTATGGAAAAGAGTTCAGGGACTTTTTATTACCGCTAACACCCACTGATCGGGGCTGAGGAGGGGCTGGCCCGGCGCATTCCGCCAGGCGCAGCTATGCAAATGAGCCTGGGCATGCAAATGGCCCCTTTGCACCTTGCATGCCCAGTGGGCTCACTTGCATGTTTGAGCTGAATGTCGCCCATGGGGGCTGTGGCACATACAGGTATGCACTATGCATTCCTCTATTGGCAGTCTTCAGCCCCACACCCTGGATGCGCTGCACCATACATGGAGACCGCTTACTGTGTGCCGCGTATTCAGGGTCCCATATTCAAACAGAATGCGCGGTCTGTTCCAATCACGCATTCTGTTTGAATATTGTGTCAGAGCCAGCCAACCCAATTTACTTGCACAGAGCACTGTTATGTGCATGCATCCGGACAGCTCTGAATATGGGGCCCAAAGTTTATGAAACCAGAAAGTTTATAAATTGTGACTCCATGGGAGTAATTTACTTAGCTTATGCAATTCATTCTACTTGGGGAAAACAAAATATAGTTTCAAGATCAGGGTACAACACATGAGGGCAACTTGAGAGACTAGATCCAGAAAATGTACTGGAAACCATATCAGAAATAGTATGGGTGAGCAACACTTTTACATTCAAGGTATAGAGAAACCCAAGATGGGGTCAAGAGGGGGTAACCTTGATAACAAACTGCTGAGAAGGAAGGAATGGTGGATTTTTAAACAGAGTGCCACAGAATTCCTGGGACTTAACAAAAGATTTGAGTTAGCCCTGTTTTTAAACTAAATCTTGTTATTTGGGATACTGGACAGAATTATATGATGGTTCATCCACCATGCTATTAATTAAATCTGAATTATACTCAAAGCACTGGGCTTTCGTATGCATAGCAGTTTGCACATTACGCAATGTCCTTGGATTTTCTGGTTCCTGTAGCGGACAGATATACATTTTCTACCACAAGTGATCTTATATGTAGAATACTGCATTGGATATGAAGAGTAATCTCTTTAAAATGTGACTTCAACTTATATATAAGCAGTCTCTTATTTTTGTAATTTTTTTTTTAATAGGCACAATTTCATTAACATTCTATCAAACAGAATGAATACTAAGAAAGCAGGAAGTCCAGTCTCTAAAATATAAAAATGCTGTATTTGTAATAAGTCTGAAATTCTTGTTTTATGTGTAAGTTAGGGTCTTTAACAATGGTGTTATCAGGGTGAGTATTCAGTCATGTTTTACACATGATTATTGCACTTTAAAGTATTTTTTGCATATGTTATGAATTGCAATTTCACTGCCAGCAGGTACAGTATATACACTGTTAAGCGGTACAATGCTATAAAGCACTGTCACTTTAAATACATCCTGGCTATAAAAGCACGAATGAACAGTATGGATGTTATACCTTTATGAAAAGCTGAGTTCTGGCCTGAAACGTTGATGGACTGTTTTGGGAAGTTTGGGGCTTTGGTATATGTACTTAATAAACCTTTTTTGCACATTATTCTTGTGTGTTTGCGGTTCTTGGTGCCAGATTTTCCAGCTGTTGTTTTGGTGCCTGAGAAAAGCCCCTTACGGGGAGTCAAAAATGGCCCTACTCCTTGCTAAAGCAGCAGCTGGAAGGTTGCAATCCACATCTGGCATACTGAAGTCACCAACTAGCAGCATCTCCCCCTTTTGTGCCATCCTGATGAAGTCTTCCTCAATTGCCTTATCCAACTCCTCTGCCTGTGCTGGAGGTCTGTATACCACCCCTGTATGAACAGCACCCCCAGTGCCTGTGTCAAGGATGACCCACAGCACCTCCAGTCCTTTCTGTTATGTCAGGTGTCCCTGTACTTTCTTAGCCTTGGTCCCTCCCTCACATGTAGTACAACCCCTCCTCCCATTCCTGTCTGTCCTGAGTAGAGAGTAGCCTGGTATGGCCTTATCCCAGTCATGGCCACCTCGGCTACGAGCCTCTTCCTCCATCCTTGGGGCCTCCCCTTCTAATGACCACCACTTCCTCCCTCCCCACTGCTGCGGGTGCCTCCTTCTGACTGCCCCATCCCACCAGTACAGGGAAAGAATGGTGTAGTGGTATAGGCAGAAAACTGTGTACCCTTCCCCCCACCCTCCCAGAGCCCACCAAGGTCCAGCTACTCTGCCTCTATCTGGGCAACCTCTGGGGTAATGGAAGCAGACTTGATGGTCCCAGGGTGGGGTACAATGTTCAGTGTGCAGAATGTGTCCCAAAAAACTGCAGCTCCACACCCTCTGCACTGCACCACTGCAACGCCTCTACAATGGGATGTACCTCAAGAAAAATAAACCATGCCTATCCAATTTTTATTTTTATTTTAAAACACCCTTTTCTCTTAGATAAGATCCTTATTCTTACACTTAGCAGCATATGCCAGAATGCTTAAAGGGTTTGCTGGGGAATTTACCCCGTTAACATTCCATGTTAATATTCTGCAGTTAACAAATGTTGGTGTTATCTGAATTTAGTCTTAGCCCCGATTTGATGCAAGCTGCCATCATCCATACCTGTGTTAGAATTTAATGTTCTACATCTAATAAAAAAATCCTGCCCTAATATTTAACTCTCTCCCCTCTGCCATTTTTGTATTTAACTTCCCAGTTAACCTCCCACCTTCCCTCCTACCCAAATTTCTATCAACAAACATTTTATCTGCATATAAAATATACTTTTTTGTGCTGCTCACTCCTCCCAGTACCATAATAATTATTTCACAACATAGTGTGAGAAATAGAGCCCCTCCCCAACCACTTACACACACTTTATTAAATAATAGACACAAGATCTGTACTGCCTCCCAATGTAACAAAAAAAACTTGTAAAGATCTCAAACAACTCATAAACTCTACTGTAGTGTCACAATCATTTGATTCCTCCTGGCATTAGCCAGGCCACTCATAGTCCTAGCCATAAAAAATCTGAGGAAGAGTGATTTGTAGATCAGTTTCCATTTCTTTCACATTAGAGTATATAAGGGTTTGGCAATTTAGAATAATATTAGTTTTGCTAATAAAATAAACAATGATTTCTGCTTATGACCCTATAATATTTTCCTACATTCATCATACTGTTGCTGTTCCTGTGCCAGATCTATATGCTAATCATGATATATTTGTATGCTCATACCATACATGATAATCCTCTTCTTCTTATGTTTGCTTGCACAAATGCTCAAAGCAAACAAACTGGTGTCAGACAGAGTACAGGCTGGGGAGGTGTGTGCTGTACCAGCCCATGCAACTCAGCCTTCAGAAGGTGTCTGAGTCAATGCACAATCCTGGCAAGGCTGTTGCAGACGCTACAGAGCTGGCTGATGGGCAGAAATTTTTCACATATGAAAGGATGCAGCCGCACCTAGCGCAGTGCGGTGGCATCCTTTTATAGTAGTGTAACCCCCCTGCAAATGGGGGTTCCCAAAAGACTTCCAGGAGCTTGCTTGAATGCTCCAAGCTGAATGGTGTTTGGCATTTAAGCCATTTATCAGTGAGTGTTTTTAGAACCTCTGGTACTGTCTCTTTAAGAGCTGTCTGCTTGCAGACATAATTAGTTTGTATGGGGACTGTGTGTTTCTTTGATTGAGTACCACTCAAGCTGCTGCCAATTCACTTCATTTTGCAGTCACTAGGGTGCAAAGGGAACCTATCTGAAAGATGTAACTGTTTGCCAGAAATTATTTAGAGTAATAATGAAATTACAGTTTGTCTAACCTGCTTTCTTTGCAGTCAGAACTGTGTCTGCTAGTTCCTATTCTAGTTTTGAACTGCTGAACTGGACCAATCAGTGTGGGGTAGCTAGCTCTAAAATGGTGCCTTGGACGAATCAGAACTTGGACTCATAATCTGAGCCAGCCACAAGAGGATTGTATGGGCAGTGACTCTGGGAGATGTAGTTTAGACTTCAGTGCCTTTTGGACCAACAGCAGCAGTCTATTGTGGTGACAGCCAATCCAGTCAAGAACTGGGAGGAACTCAAAGGAAGTGCCCGGTTTTGTCGGTTGGAGTTCAGTTGAGCTTTGGCAGTGAAGAAGGAAGGAGCCCTGTGCTTTTCAGTGTGCAGTTTTAGTCAAAAACGTGTGTAAGACCCAGAGTTCGGTCTGCAGCTTGTGTAACAGCTTGTTAGGACTGAATCTGTCCTGTGAAAGAATCAAGGATCTCTGAAAGTAGAAACCAGGCTCACCCTGTAGAAGACTGGAGGAATTGCTGAAAATTGCACGGTCTGTCAGGAACTGAATCTGCTGTGTGTTCTCCGGTATTGTGCAGTAATTGCGATCGGGATACAGATGCAGCCTGCCTGGTATAGTGCTTTCTTTTATATGGATGTGTGAAGAGGTTTGTGTACCTCAAGTGAGCCCTGCTGACATTGAAGGACCCTATCTTATTTGGAGGTCGTGAGTACTAATTCAGGTTGCTCCCTGTTGAATTGCCACATTAAATCCAAATGGAATTACTGTACTGCTGACTGTTTAATTCTCCTTTTCTCTGTGTGAAAGGGCCCCACCAGCTGCCACGGTTTGACTAGCCACTAGGGCTTGGGTACCCAGGGACAGTAACTGATAGGGATAGGCCTGTGCACAGAGCCATAGGTAGATTATTAGAGTGATAAGCTAATTAACCTGATTTCCCCCTGTCCTTGTTATATCCCCCTAAATAAATCAGAGCTGCTTGTTTCAGCAAAGTTATACTGCCTGAGGTATTTGTCTATGTTAAAGTACTGTACTGTGATTGTTGCACTGTATCTCATTTCACAGGAGGTCCCAGTGCCGGAACCAGACCTGGGGGTAAGTGTATACTGTGAAGGTAATTCTGATATATTGTGTGGGCCACTAGTGGGAAGAAAGGGGTTGCAGTGTCCCAGAGGGCTGTGACCAGTTAGTTTAACTATTGCAAACCCTGACCTCTGGGTGGAGGCACCCGCATTGGATCCAGGCCCTCAACCTGTTAGTGGCAAATCAGGCAGGGTAGTAGCCCTGGGATAGCGCCATCTAGGGGTTACATCTTGGAGGCACCGCTGGGATTGTGTGTCCTCTAGTGGCCATATTACTAACCACTGTTAAGAAAAAATGGTACCCGACAGAAGTGGCTGTGCACCGCTGGTGGAGTGGTGTACTGGGAGGAGATCGACCTCAAATGCTATGCTTATCCTGGACATCCCCTGGGTATCAATACGACACTGTGCAGGAGTACTTTCCAAGGTGGAAGGTTTACAAAACCTTGTGGTGGTGGGTCGGCATGCTAATCTGCTCACCCACACTTTCCTGGCCCTAGTAGAGTTTAAGGATCCATAGATAGCTCCAAAGTGCCACAGACCATTACCCCAGAGGGAGCCCTCACTACTTGAGAGTGATAACTAAGGACAGTAAAGACCCGGGGAATCAGCCCCACCACTATCTGAAACTTTTGAGGAGAAATTTGCTGAATGGTTGCTGGGAGAGGGAAAACTGTGGAGGACTTGAAGAAACTATTCTTGCCACCTGGGGTGTTCCTCCCCAACACCCTCTCCTGCTCCAGTGCCGAATGGTGGCTGAACCAATGCAGACTCCTATTTCTGCACCTGCCATTAGTCACGACTCTTACCGAAGGTTGAGGATCTTCTCTGGCACCCTCCCCACCCCCAAGGGGAGGATGACTGGGAGACCTGGATAGACTATGTTGCCCCCAAGTGCTAGAATGGCAATGCTCGAAGGTGAAAAGCAAAGAGGGTTAGTGAGAGCCCCGAGGTCCTGCCCTGGCTACCATCCGTGCTAAACGGGCCAGTAACCCTGAAGCGACTGCACAGGCCTATCTTGAGGCCTTGGAGAATGTGTATGGGAGCCCAGATTCTGATGAGGACCTATGGTGGAGAGTAAGAGATGCACAACAGTACCAAGGGAGTTGTTGTCTGTGTATGTATCTCGGCTGGAAAAATTGTTGCAAGAATGCCTCAGAAAAGGTAGTTTGCCAGCGATTGAACTGGACCGAACCAGGCTGGACAGGATCCTTAAGTCTGCCCCTTCTCAGAACTGCTGTTGCTTCAGTTCGCCTGGCAGATCGACTGGAATCCCCACCCTCCTATGATGAGTTAATGAGAGGAATTCGAGGAGTTGAGAAAAGACGACCTCGGGAGGGACCTGCACCAATAGCTGCGGCTACGACCCGAGTGACTGAGGGTGACCCATCAAGTGAAGTTCAGGGGCAGAGGTTGGCAGTCAATGAGTGCTCTGACAAGGAAAAAGATATGTCACAATGGGGTGAACTGTTGAGAGAGATCCGGAATTCAAAAACAGTCCCTTTATGAAGGCCACGCCTGCAAGTACGGGCCCTGACCTATATCCGCACTGCATCTGCTATGGGGTGGGGTACCCACCCATGTATCTCCTGCTGATAACAGCTCGAACTCGATTCCTTGACCATGGAAGTGGAGAAACTGAGAGATGTCTCCAAATGCTTATCACGCCAGAGACAGAGATGGCACCAAGGTTTCCAGTTAGTAATACCCCCCCTGGCTCCCAGTGTGCGCCTCGGCCAGCTCAAACTCCAGAAAGTATGTTTTGCTATAATTGTGGGAAAGATGGGCACATGAAAGGGAATGCCAGTCCCCAAAGACACTGACAAAGTTGCATATAGGCTACAAGGAGAGCTTCGGAGAAGAAATCAGTGGTTAAGAGGTGCAACATGATCCCAGTGAGGGCACCAAAAATGCTAATTCACGTCCTTTGTGGCAAGGTCAGTTGCCCAGGCCCCTACTACCGCCTCCAGACTGGTCCAGAATAGTGGGTCCCTCCATGGAGACCACTGTAAAGGTGAACGGAGTGTCTACAAGAGCTATATTAGACAGTGGCTCCCAAGTGACAATTATGTTCCAAGATTGGTATCAGAAGCATTTGTCAGACGTACTCTTACAACCATTAGAAGGACTGCATGTATGGGGTTAAGTGAGAAGGCCTACCCCTATTCGGGTATATCCATTTGGCTGTCTTTCCCCTACCGTGGCTGGAGTGGCACAAACAAGTAGAGACCCTAGCCTTAGTGTGTCCCCCACTGGACTGTATGATGGTGTCCCTTTGTTGATTGGAACAAATGCTCATATGTTCGGAAGGCTGGCACAGTTGTGTTATGAAAACAGGGTCAAAGACTAGTAGAGCTTTAAGAGTTCCGGCTTTGGTTAAGAAGGCCTATGAGGCACAAGAGATGCTGAAAAACAGAACCAGAGGAACCGGTCGAATTGTATGGAAGAAGGATCCTGAGTCTCTGATCCTGGCGCCAAATGCCCAGTGTACCTTACAGGAGAGGTCCGTATCAGAAAGGATGTTAAGAATAAAATATTAATGTTGGATGCACCAGGCGATGGAAAATTGCCAGAGGGACTGCTGGTCAAGCTTAGTATTTTGCCCGCTAGAGCCCATGCTTATGCCAGAAGGGTAATGGTCCAAGTTCATAATGTGTCTGAAAGAGACATTCGAGTAAACAGAGGTTGCATCCTGGCTAATGTGCATTGTGCAGACACTGCAGTGCTACCCAGCAGCAAGAGTTCAAGGAAGAATGACAGAGTAACGCCTGACTTGTTTGATTTCGGCACTCCGCTGCCAGCTGAATGGAAAGTGAAGATCAGTGAGAAGCTTGCCCAGAGAGACCAGGTGTTTTCTTTAAAGGAATGGGATGTAGGATGCGTGCAAGGAGCTGAGCACAATATCCGGCTGCATGACTGAAAGACCATTTCGTGAGAGGTCTCAGCCTGCAGCACCTGCTGACATAGATGATGTGAGACGGCATCTGCAAGAGATGTTAGCTGCTGGTGTAATACAAGAATCCAGAAGCCCTTATGCTTCCCCATTGTGGTAGTGAGGAAAAAGAATGGAACAGTAAGGATGTGTGGATTATCGCACCTTAAACCGCGGACTATCCCTGATCAGTACACAATGCCCCGTATTCAGGATGCTTTGGACTGCCTAAACGGGAGCAAGTGGTTCTCTGTGCTGGATCTCCTGGTGGGTACTATCAGATCCCGATGGCCCCAGAGGACCGTGAAAAGACAGCCTTTATCTGTCCGCTTGGCTTCTATGAATTCATGAGGATGCCTCAAAGGATTTCAGGTGCCCCAGCCACTTTTCAACGATTGATGGAGCGTGCAGTGGGGACATGAACTTACTAGAGTGCCTGGTATACCTAGATGATGTTATTGTGTTTGGCAGCTCACTGGAGGAACATGAGAGCAGATTATTTAAGGTATTGGACCGACTGGAGGACTTTGGCCTTAAACTGTCCATTGATAAGTGTCAATTTTTCAAACATCAGTAAAGTATGTGGGACACATAGTATCCACCGAGGAATAGAGACCGACCCAAGTAAAGTTGAGGCCTTGACCACCTGGCCACAGCCCAAAAATCTAAAGAACTGCAAAGATTCCTGGATTCTGTGGTTATTATCGGCGCTCATCAAGGACTATTCAAGAGTGATCCGCCTTTACTTAACCTTACTCAAGGGTATCCCCAACCCACAAAAATACCAAAAGTCAGCGTCCTCAAGACTGAAAGAGTGTATTTTCATCCGAGTGAAGTATTTGGGGCCGCTGGACTCCTGATTGTGAGACTGCTTTCATGAGATCATATATCAACTTACCCATGCTCCAGTGCTGGCCTATGCCGATCCAAGAAAACCTTACGTCCTGCACACTGATGCTAGCTTGCAAGGGTTGGGGCTGTGTTGTACCAAGAGCACAAGAATGGCCTGAGACCAGTGGCCTTTGCCAGTAGAAGCCTGACCCATCCGAAAAGAACTATCCTGTACATAAGTTAGAGTTCCTAGCTTTGAAGTGGGCTATTGTTGACCAATTCCATGAGTACTTGTATGGGGCTAAAATACTAGTAAAAACTGACAATAATCCTTTGACCTATGTGCAGACCTCAGCTAAGTTGGATGCCACTGGCCATAGGTGGCTTTCTGCATTATCTACATATGACTATGCTCTCGAATACCGAGCAGGTCTGAACCACATAGATGCTGATGCTCTCTCCCGGAGGCCTGTTCCCCAGAATGATTGGGTCCGATTGGCAGAACCTGACATTCGGGCACTCTGCCGGAAGTTTGACAGGGAGGAACAAATGTCCACGGACGTAGTGGACTGCATGGTGGATTGCTTGGGAGCCTCTGAGAATTGCATACCTGCTGCTTATTGCCACTTTTCTGCAATAGACATTGGTGCACTGCCTCAGCTGGACAATGACAGTATTCGGCGGGCTCAATCTCACGATCCCATGATCAAAGCAGCTTTAGAAGCCCTCTATGCAGGAAAAGATGTGTCCAAATTACGCCCACTGATTTGAGAACTGCACTGTTATACAAAGAAGGTCCAAGTTGAAACTGATCAATAAACTGTTATACAGAGAAACAGTAGACAGAGGGGACAAGTAGACAAACAACAACTAGTGCTGCCCACTGCCTTTGAGACTCAGTACTGGGGTCCTTGCACAACCACATGGGGCACCTTGGTATAGACAGAACACTTGACTTGGTGAGATCCAGATTCTATTGGCCTAAGATGGGGCAGATGTGGAGCAACACATTCGAACTTGTAGTCGCTGACTACAGAGGAAAGCTTTGCCCCAGAGGGCTGCCCACTTGTTAACATCACCACCAGTGCACCCATGGAGCTGGTCTGTATTGATTTTCTAAGTTTGGAGTCAGATCAAAGAAATATCAGTAATGGCTGGTGGTCACTGACCATTTCACGAGATATGCCCAAGCTTTTCCCACCAAAGACCAGAAAGCATCCACTGTGGCCAAAGTACTTGTAGAAAACTTTTTGTTCACTATGGGGCTCCACAAAGAATCCATTCTGATCAAGGGAGAGACTTTGAGAGTCTCTGATCAAAGAGATGCTTTCTCTGTGGGGAGTGCGAAAGTCCAGAACCACTCCTTACCACCCAGGGGACCCACAGCCTGAACGTTTCAACCGACTTTGCTAGATATGCTAGGCACCTGCACCCAAAGGACAAGCCTAGATGGAGCCAACAAATTAGCACCCTGGTACATGCTTATAACTGCACCAAAGTGATGCCACTGGATTCTCCCCTACCGCCTGATGTTTGGAAGAGAAGCTCGACTACCAGTAGATGTGTGTTTTGGGGTCTCTCCTGATGGGGTTCAAGCTGACAACTATTTACAGTATGTGCAAAAGTTAAAGGCCCAGCTAACTCATGCGTACCAACTGGCTCAAACCATGGCTGCCAAAAGAAATCTGGCCAACAAAGAAAGGTATGATAAAAAGGTGAAAGCACAGGAACTCCAGGAGGGAGATCGGGTATTGCTAAGAAATCTGGGATTGCATGGCAAGCACAAGATTGCTGACAGATGGCACCATCTCCCTCACATTGTAGTGGGCAAACTAGATGATCTGCCAGTGTACAAAGTAAGGCCTGAGAATAATTCAAAAGATGTAAAAACAATGCATAGAAATCATTTACTGCCCATTGGACAAATCTTAATTGAGTCTGAGCCCTAGAAGATGCCCCTCTGGACCAGTGACTAGAGCTGCTGCTAAGAAAAGATCAAGAAAGTCTGCACCTACAGAAGCAAAGTTAAAGTGTTCCTCCACAAGTCCCAGTTGAGCATGACTGTCAGTCCATATCGGAAGAAAGTGAGAGTGACTTTGAATACTATCCTTCTTACTTAACTGAGTCAATTGTTTCAGGGCAATCCCTAGTCAATACTGGAGACAAAGCTGGGCCTTCTGGACTGTCTAAGCCCCAGCTTCATCCCTGGAGCCAATGCTCCCAGAAAGTGAAGTGCAAGCATCAGATCAGATGAAATGGAATCATTGTGCATGGTTGAACTGTTTGAGCTTTCAGGGAGGAAAATGATAGATTGGGGCAGACTGGTGATACACCCGAACAAGAAGAGTATTTTGAGTGCCCTGACAGTCCACTGCCAGTGTCAAAAGCTCTCCATGCGAGCCAAATGTTGTGGACTCAGAAACTGTAACTCCTGGAGCTGAAAGTGCCCCAAGTTCTAGCCTCTCCTACCCCTGGAGACTCCCTGACAAGTGTGGACAATGCTGAAAATGAGGCTCAGAGTGCAGAGACTGTAACAGTTCCCCCTAGAAAGACTGGTCGAGCTGTAAAGCCTGTGGTGCACCTCAGTTATGATTCCCTTGGGAGGCCTGTGGATTTGCCTCTCAATGTTGTCCATAAAGGAGTGTATGTGTCCCCGAGCTCATTGCCCAAACTGAGCGTCAGTGCTAACTCCAAGTTACTTGTGTTGCCCTCTAAGTATGGTGCCCTTGCCCTGTCCAGCCCCAAGGTAACTGATAGGGAAGGGCCCCCTCTCTTCAGGTTTCATGTACATGAGGTAATAACTTGAGTTATGGTACAATGTGTATGTAATACTGTGTAAAGAGTGACGTACTGCAATGTTTCAGAAATGTGTTCTTGGTAAAATGATATCTTGACTGATGATTACATGTGCAGCCTAATGCAAATGTATGTGGTTGCAGTTGAAACTTATAGGGTACTTGCTTGTGTGGACGTCAAGCTTTCCCAAACCAGGAAGGTGTAACCCCTGCAAATGGGGGTTCCCAAAAGACTTCCAGGAGCTTGCTTGAATGCTCCAAGCTGAATGGTGTTTGGCATTTAAGCCATTTATCAGTGAGTGTTTTAGAACCTCTGGTACTGTCTCTTTAAGAGCTGTCTGCTTGCAGACATAATTAGTTTGTATGGGGACTGTGTGTTTCTTTGATTGAGTACCACTCAAGCTGCTGCCAATTCACTTCATTTTGCAGTCACTAGGAGTGCAAAGGGAACCCATCTGAAAGATGTAACTGTTTGCCAGAAATTATTTAGAGTAATAATGAAATTACAGTTTGTCTAACCTGCTTTCTTTGCAGTCAGAACTGTGTCTGCTAGTTCCCATTCTAGTTTTGAACTGCTGAACTGGACCAATCAGTGTGGGGTAAGCTAGCTCTAAAATGGTGCCTTGGACGAATCAGAACTTGGACTCATAATCTGAGCCAGCCACAAGAGGATTGTATGGGCAGTGACTCTGGGAGATGTAGTTTAGACTTCAGTGCCTTTTGGACCAACAGCAGCAGTCTATTGTGAGTGACAGCCAATCCAGTCAAGAACTGGGAGGAACTCAAAGGAAGTGCCCGTTTTGTCGGTTGGAGTTCAGTTGAGCTTTGGCAGTGAAGAAGGAAGGAGCCCTGTGCTTTTCAGTGTGTAGTTTTAGTCAAAAACGTGTGTAAGACCCAGAGTTCCGGTCTGCAGCTTGTGTAACAGCTTGTTAGGACTGAATCCGTCCTGTGAAAAGAATCAAAGGATCTCTGAAGAGTAGAAACCAGGCTCACCCTGTAGAAGACTGGAGGAATTGCTGAAAATTGCACGGTCTGTCAGGAACTGAATCTGCTGTGTGTTCTCCGGTATTGTGCAGTAATTGCGATCGGATACAGATGCAGCCTGCCTGGTATAGTGCTTTCTTTTATATGGATGTGTGAAGAGGTTTGTGTACCTCAAGTGAGCCCTGCTGACATTGAAGGACCCTATCTTATTTGGAGGTCGTGAGTACTAATTCAGGGTTGCTCCTGTTGAATTGCCACATTAAATCCAAATGGAATTACTGTACTGCTGACTGTTTAATTCTCCTTTCTCTGTGTGAAAGGGCCCTACCAGCTGCCACGGTTTGGACTAGCCACTAGGGCTTGGGTACCTAGGACAGTAACTGATAGGGATAGGCCTGTGCACAGAGCCATAGGTAGATTATTAGAGTGAATGCTAATTAACCTGATTTCCCCTGTCCTTGTTATATCCCTAAATAAATCAGAGCTGCTTGTTTCAGCAAAGTTATACTGCCTGAGGTATTTGTCTATGTTAAAGTACTGTACTGTGATTGTTGCACTGTATCTCATTTCACAGGAGGTCCAGTGCGGAACCAGACCTGGGGGTAAGTGTATACTGTGAAGGTAATTCTGATATATTGTGTGGGCCACTAGTGGGAAGAAAGGGGGGTTGCAGTGTCCCAGAGGGCTGTGACCAAGTTAGTTTAACTATTGCAAACCCTGACCTCTGGGTGGAGGCACCCGCCATTGGATCCAGGCCCCTCAACCTGTTAGTGGCAAATCAGGCAGGGGTAGTAGCCCCTGGGATAGCGCCATCTAGGGGTTACAGTAGCCATCAGCAGCCTGCAGTGTAACATTTTAATTTTTTTACAATTTTTGTCCTAGCACAATATTTTAATATAGCACAAATATCCCCCCAGACTACCTCCAGTAGTCAGGTGCCTAACCCTGTTGCTGGACAACAGTCACCCCCCCCCCCCACAAACTATCTCTGGTAGTCAGGTGCCCAACCCTGACGCCGGAAAACAGCACAACCCCCCCAACTATCTCCAGCAATCAGGTGCCCATTCCATGGTCAGTGTTCATACCACTCCCAAAACTGTATCTGGACTTCAGTAAGGCATTCGACTCAGTGCCACATGGAAGGCTGGGAAGGAAGTTAGTAGGCACAGGGGCAGGTGCAATGCTGGTGAGATGGGTAGGAAACTGGCTGCAGGGAAGGCAACAGAGGGTGGTGGTGGGTGGGGAGCTCTCACACCCAAGGGCAGTGACGAGTGGTGTCCCACAGGGCTCGTGTTGGGACCAGTGTTGTTTGGGATATTCATTGCAGACATATCATGGGACATCAAGAGCAAGATCAGTCTGTTTGCTGATGATACCAAGGTTGGCGCGGTGGTGGATGACCTAGGGGATGGCAGGGTTGCAGGATGATCTGGCAAAGCTTGAAACCTGGTCAGACACCTGGCAACTGGGCTTTAATGCCAAAAGTGCAAGGTGATGCATTTGGATGAAGAACCCAAGGAGGACTTACCAGCTAGGGGAGTGCAGCTAGCCCAGACAGAGGAGGAGAAGGATCTGGGTGTGCTCATCACAGGGTCAATGAACAACTGCACAGTGTAGGAAGGCAGCTGCAAAGGCCAACAAAATGCTGGGTTGTATTGCAAGGGTATATCCTCAAGGAGGGAGGAGGTGATTCTGCCACTGTATAGGTCATTAGTTAGACCACACCTGAGTACTGCGTGGCAGTTCTCATGCCTGTGATCTCGAAAAGGGACATTAAGTTACTGGAGGAGTGCAGCGAGGGCTGCATAAAGATGATCAAGGGTCTGGGGACTTATCATATGAGAGGAGGTTGAAGGAGTTGAACATGTACTCACTGGAGGAGAGGAGAGACAGGGGGACATGATTGAAACCTTTAAATACATGAAAGGAATAAACAAGACAGGTACAGAGGGCTGTTCAAAGTAAGGAGGGAGGGCCACCAGGGGCCATGATATGAGACTGGAGCGAGGAAGGTTCAGGAGGGAGATGAGGAGACACTTTTTTACAGAGAGGGTGGTGGCTGGGTGGAATGCGTTACCTGCAGAAGTGGTATGCAGTAGAACAGTGGACTGCTTCAAACGAGGATGGGACAGGACAAGGGGGAGGGTTAATGAAGGGGAAGGGTGGAAGGGAGGGGCAGCTGCAGAATAAGGGGTGCTAGCTGCACATTCGAGCAGACTTGATAGACCTCTAGGCCTTTATCTGCTGGCAAATTTCGTATGTTCGTATGTTCGTAAAACTATCTCCAGCAATCAGGTGCCTAACCCTATTGTCAGAATGCAGGACAACCCTCCCGCCACCCAAATTATCTCCAGAAGTTGGGTGCACAACTCTGCCATCAGGACCCATCACAACGCTCCTCAACTGTATCAGATGTCTGGTGCCCAACCCAGATGCCAGATAATGTTCACCCCCTGCAACAGCATGTGACACCAGGGTTCCCACCCCTGGTGCCGCCATACAACACTGACACTGGGGTGCCCAATTTTCCAGTGTCCATCGCCCTTTATCATCCTCTTTTTGCTTTACAACCCTATAAAAAAGAAAACAGTCCCTCGATGACTTCTGTTGCCCTCCAATCAGTATCCACTACCCCACATCCCCTTCAACCCCCTCACTTACCTCTCTACAGTCCACTACTATAATCCTCTCCCAACCACCAAAAGTATTGCTCTTACTGAGCCCCATGGGGATGGATTGAAGACAAGGTACGTCCAGTTAATGGCTTTTTTTTTGTTGAAATTATTGTTTATACACCCCCCGCCCCCGCAGGCACTGCATCATCAGGAACGTCAGTGAGGCCTGTCCCCCACCTATGCCACCTTACCTGACTTGTCGGTCGACCCCCATGGAGTCTCGGTTCTACCCCCCGGGGCAGGGACGAGGTGGGACGGATTACACCCCATACATTCTGCTTTCTTCGGAGACCGTGGAGTCAGGCAGGTGAGGGCAATGAGAGGACTACCTCAATGCTCCATCTCCCCAGAGCCTGCAGGGCATTTTCTCTGTTCATGGGGGGGAGTGGCACGCATACAGATGCCAAGGCATCACCACCGATGTCACCACTCCCCATCCCTCAATGTCAGTTCAGCGCTTACTGTGCCCCTGGCTTCCGCCAGAGGCTAGGCAAACACCAAACCATGACCCACCTCCCTCCCGAGAGAGAGGAGAGCTGTCCTCCGGATGCTCAATCCTCTCTCTCCCCTGCCGACCCCTGACGGCCCAGGCTCGTTCCCGAACCCGGGTCACCAGCATGGCGCGAGGTCAGTTAATGGCTTTTTAATGCATTTTGAACCTTTACTCATAACCTTGTCATTTGTTAACATTTTTGTCCCAACATTTTCAACACTGGCATTCCCCCACCACATTAACAAGGAAGATATCATTTTTTAAATCCCTTCTGAAACATGTTTTTGCTGTTGCTTCGTGAGATCACCTTTCACATAGGATTTAAAAAATTCCACCTGTCTAAATGTGGCTCTAGGCTACTTGTCTTTAATTATGGCTTGAATACCTGATTCCCTGCCAGCCACTGCCGAGCAACAATCGTACCCTTGACCTATTAGTTTAGTCGGATTAAGTCCAAATTCTGAACAAACTCTCAGAATCTCATTTGCTAAGCCTTCTTCGGTTCGATCGTAACTCAGGATAAAACCAAGGAACTCTTCACGTACACACGTATTTCCATTATGTTCCTCAGTAAATCTCACCCCAAGAGACAACTGTTCCATGTCTAAAATATCTGTGGTTTCATGTGCTAAAATCGAGAACCCCACTGAAGTACAGTGCAAGCTGGTTATAACTGATGCATCTGTGCATACAAATTTTGTCCATTATAGCCGGTGTCCATTATATCCAGAAGAGGTGGCGCCTATGTGCTAGGTGTTTCTATATGTGTAAGCAGGGGCTCAGAGTGATTGAAATCCTGTTATAAATCTTTACAGATTACTCAGAATTCTGCCTAGCATTTATATTTTGGCATGAGGTCATCATGTCACCAACATGCACAGCTCGGTAGCGGTCAGCAAAACACTTATCGCTACAAAAGAAAACATTACTTACCATAGTAATCTTGTTTCTTCTAAGGGAATCTTATCGTATTCTGACAAATGCAGTATGGTCTCACCATAGGACTGCCCCGAAGCTGAAATGGTTAATAGAACCTATGCTAATAGTGGAATGTTAGGCTCGAGCTCGGTTTTCAAATCACTGTCCCTGGTTGCACTTCCTGCAACCATCAGATTCTTAGGAAGCATGCAGAAGCTAAAAGACACTATCTAACAAAGCTAACCCAACAATTAGTAAAACCCCTGTTACGGGACAAAAAAAAAACACCACTTAAATAACAGAGGGCATCACTAAGACTCAAGTCACAGATGCCCAGTAAACTACTAGTTACCCACAGGTTTCCAACTTTAGTTGTACAGACAGTATGCAGTGCCCTGTGGGCCCCAGCAGGGGAGGAAGGTGGGAGCTCAGAATACAGTAAGATTCCCTTAGAAGAAACAAGATTACTATGGTAAGTAATGTTTTCTTCAAACCCCAGGAAATCTTACTGTATTATGACAAATGCAGACTACCCAAGTAGTGTCTTTGCAGGCGGGCAGAGGCCCTACTTAGGAAATAGGCTCTGCAGAACTGCTGTGCCAAGCCTGGCATCACTTCTAGCCTGAGTATCCAGGCAGTAATGCTTGGTAAACGTTAGAACTGTCTTCCAGGTAGCTGCTTTACAGATTTCCAACAATGGGATATCTCTAGAGGCTGCTATGGATGCAGCTGTTCCTCCCGTGGAGTGGGACCTGAGACCCTGAGAGGGCTGCTTGCCCACCTTGCTATAGCAAAACTGGATACATGCCACGATCCACCGTGCTATGGACCTCTTTGTGGCAGGTTTACCTTTTCCCACTTCCCCATAAGTCAAAAAGAGCTGGGTCCTATCCCCTCTGTGACCTTTTGTATGTTCCAGGTAATAGCTGATAGCTCTCTTAACATCCAGGCTATGCAGCCTACGTTCACCTGAAGAAGAATGATCAGTGAAAAAGACTGGTAGTGTAATGGACTGGTTGACATGAAAATCAGACACTACTTTAGGAAGAAACTTGTTATCGGTCCTAAGGACCACCTTGTCCCTGTAAAATGCGATATAATCAGTATCGGTGGACTAGGTGGGCGAAGCGGTCCTCATCTGCCATCAAATTCTATGTTTCTATACTGTATTTCTGTGTAAGGCCTGGATCTCGCTGATCCTTCTGGCTAAAGTAATTGCAACTAGGAAGACAGCCTTCCAAGTTACATATCTGAGGTCAGCTGACGACATGGGCTCAAAAGGTGGTTGCATGAGCTGTGCAATACATAAGTTGAGGTCCCAAACTGGGGTGGGAGCCCTATGTAGGGGGAGCAAATGCAGCAAACCCTTAAAGAATTTTCTAAATACTGAGTTTGAAGCCAGTGATGATTCCTTACCTGCTGACATATAAGCTAATACAGCAGCCAAATGCACCTTGAGTGTAGAAGGCAAAAGGTCGAGGGAATGGAGGTGTGCCAAGTAACCCAGGACTACTGGCAAACCCACCCAAGTGTGATCCAGACCTTTTTTTTGACACCAAATGGAAAACCTTTTCCACTCGGACGTGTAAATCTTCCTGGTGGAGGGCTTTCTAGAAACCCTAAGGACCTCCATAACCCCTTCTGAAAGGTGCAAATCGGTATATTCTAGGTCCTCAAGAACCATGCCTTGAGCTTGAGGGACTGAAGGCTGGGGTATAGAATCCTGTCCTGGGAAGAAGTCAACAAGTTGTGCCTCCTGGGGAGGCTGATTGGTCTGGACACTGACAATGCCAGGACCAGGGGATACCATGCCTGGCCCAATCTGGAGCAATGAGGATCATTGTGGTAGGCTGGGATCTGAGCTTGTTCAGAACCCTCAGCAGCAAGGGAAATGGAGGAAAGGCATACAGAAACTTCCATGTACAGTCCAGAATGAGGGCATCCAATGGAACTGAGCCCAAGACTGGAGGTCTGCAACAGAATTTGGGAAGCTAGTAGTTGTCTGGGACTGCGAAGAGTTCTCTCTGGAGTGCCCCACCTCTTGAATACCACTTGTAGCACCCACCTGTTCAGGGTCTATTCATGATGGCTCTGATTTATCCTGCTCAGTGCATCTGCCAACACATTGTCTTTTCTTGGAAGGTGCACTGCTGACAAGACACCCCACACAGAATAGGCAAGACCCCATATTCTCATGACTTCTGTGCACAGAGGTGTAGACCTTGTGCCCCCTTGTTTATTAAGGCAGTACACTGTGGTTGTGTTGTCTGTCCTGACCTGCACTACCTTTCCTTGCAACAAGTTGGTGAATGCCTGAAGTGCTAGGAGGACAGCCCTGAGCAATAGCAGATTGATTTGAAGCAATGACTCCTGTTTGAGCCATGTACCATGAACAGTGTGCTCCCCTAACTGTGCTCCCCACCCTAGTAGGGAAGCATCTGTGGTTAACACCAGGGAGGGAGGCTTCTGAAGGAAAGGAATTCCCTGTCTGAGGTTGTCCATGTCCAACCACCACTGCAGTGCTTGTAGGAGGGTTTGTGTGACTGGAACTAGTTTTGACAATGGATCTGATTTCTGATGCCAAAACAATCTGAGATGATATTGGACATCCCTCATTTGAAATCTTGCTCCTGACACTGTAGCCGTTGAAGCTGCCATATGGCCCAGCAACTGTAGAAAGTGTCTGGCTGGCCTGAGGCATTCGGCTTTGAAAGTGCCTGCCAGTTGAACCAGGGTATTTGCTCTTGACTGTGGGAGAAAAGCCTTTCCCCCCTCACTGAATCCAGCTCGGCTCCTATGAATTCCAGGAGCTGCACTGGTTGTAGTACTGACTTTTTCAGATTGACCAGGAACCCTAAAGACTGGAGGAGCTCATGTGTCAGTGCCAGAAACTGCTTCACCTGATGTGGAGACTGCCCTATGACTAGCCAGTCATCCAGGTAAGGAAACACTACCACTCCTTGCCTTCTGAGGTGTGCCACAACCACAGTCAAGCATTTTGCGAACACCCTTGGGGCAGAAGTAAGTCCGAAAAGGCATTGCCTTGAACTGGTAGTGACCCGATGGCAGTCTGAATCTCAGGAATTTTCTGTGGGACTGTCTTATGGGTATATGGAAGAAAGCATCCTTTAAGTCCAAAGATGCCAACCAATCCCCTTGCCTTAGGGTTGGGAGGATTTGTGCTCAGGGTTACCATTTTGAACTTTGACTTCAGTAGATGCCTGTTTAAGTGCCTGAGATCTAATATGGGTTGCCACTCCCCTGTTTTTTTTCAGTGTGAGGAAGTACCCTGAATAGACACCCTTTCCTGTCTGTGCCAGAGGAACTGGTTCTATTGCCCCCAATGCTAGCAGATGCAGTACCTCCTCCTCTAACAACTTTGTTTCTGAGGGAGAAGATGGTCTGAAAACTCTTGCTCTCAGCCTTGGTTGTAGCTTGAAGCTGAGAGCCAGGCCTTGGCCCACTACCTCCAGAACCCACCTGTCTGTAGTAATGGCTTTCCACTCCTGGAGGTCATGGGCCAATCTGCCCCCGATCTGGACTGGGGAGACGACCCGGACAGATACCTCAGGGTGTCTACTTAGGCTGCAATGCTGGTTGGTGACTAGGGCTAGTTTGGGTTCCTCCTCTTCTGCCCCTGCCTCTGAAATAGCCCCTCTGCTGTTGATACTGAGGGTAGGCCTGTGGCTGGAAATAAGGCCTATAATGATCCCTACCTCTAGCTCCCCTTGCTTGGTGTTTCTGAGGGGTGGAGGCCCTCTCTTTGGCTGCAGCACTTTTGTAGGCTGTTTTGTAATCATATTTTTTTTTATGTACTATAAGCCTCCATCTGCTCACCAAACAGAGAGGAGGGCTCACAAGGGAAGTCCCAAGCCTTGGACTGCATGTCTTGGGTCAGGTTGGTAGTCCTAAGCCAAGCAAATCTTCTGAGGGAAATAGAGGAAGCCATCTGTCTGGCTGCAGTGTCATTATTATCTACAGCCAGTCTGAATTGCACCTTAGAGGCCTCAATGCCCGTTTTTGCAACTTCTTGTAAGTCAGCTGCCATAGGGGCTGGCACAGACTTACTAATTTCCAAAACCGTGTCCCACAAGGTCCTCTGGCATCTGGCTATGTATACCATATAAGAGGCCTGTCTGATAAGGAGAGAGGATCCCAGATATGGTTTCTTAGCAATGGTGTCCATCCTCCTTGAGACTTTATCAGGAGGGTGGGAAGCCAGGGAAATGCCAGCCTTGTCACAGGCAGCTGCCTGTACCACTCCCTCATGGCTAGGGTGTCCGAACAGGAAGTCTGCCCCAGCCTTGGCAATCCAATATTTTTTGTATACTTTTTTATCCACTGGTGGCATAAAGGTAGGAGTCTGCAGGATCTTATGAACCTGCCTCTTAAAGAGATTTACGGATAGGTACCAGCAGCCTCTTAGAGACAGGTACATCCATCATCTCTCTATAGTCTTGTTCTTCCTCCTTATCAGTAGACTCCTAGGTAGGAAGATCAAGGGACTGAGCCACCTGTTTAATAAAGGCATAATGAGAGGTAAAATCCTCATGTCCTTTGTCAGGGGAGTCAGAATGGTACGGATCCAGAGAAACCTCTGGTTCAATAAACTCCCCATAATCCTCATCCTCATCATCATCATATGGGTCCTCCTCTTCGTCAGCTAACTGTTCCTGTTCAATTTCCAATGAACCGTGAACGGTGTAGGAGGAGCTGAAGGGGCTTTCCCAACTGGAACCGGAGTGCTCAGTTGCAGAGCCTGAATTATCCTGATAGCATTTGCTATCGCCTCAGCAGTCGGAACCGCTACTCCTTTCGGTTGCGGTTCAACCATTACGTGTTTTTCTTTCTTCTTTCTTTTTCCCCGTTTGCCGGGTTAGTGGCAGTATCTGTGGGGTGCTTTTTGGTAGAAGAACCGTCACCCTGGTCAGAAGGCTGGTTCTCCGGTTCATCTTGGCCCGTGGCCGGTTTGTCCTTAGCCGGTTCAGCAGCCCTATTTGAGGTGGTCAAACCCCAAACAAAAAAACACAAATGAAATGAGGATCTGCCTTAGTGAACGGTTCCCCACACTCTGTACAATGTTGGAAACCTGTGGGGCCCATTCATTTCTTGGTCTGTGACATTGCTCAGAAGTTAAACCAAAAGACTGAGAGTTACCTCGGTAAAAACACTTTTTTTTTTTTTAAACCGGACAGTAATAAAAGTTAAAATTAAATTTAAGAAATTAAATCAATATTGGTTCCTTCCCGGTTGGAGAAACCGAGTAGGAACCGAATTCTACCTGTCAACCAAGGACAGTGCTTCAGAAACCGAAAATAAATAATGGACTTTAGAATAAACCGAGAAATTACATTTCTTCAGTGAAAGTGAAGGAGACTCTCCGGAGACGTCTTACTGAGGCAAGCGGAGTAAAGAATCTGACAGCTGCAGGAAGTGCAACCAGGGACAGTGATTTGAAAACCGAGCTCAATCCTAACATTCCACTATTAGCACAGGTTCTATTAACCATTTCGGGCTCTGGGGTAGTCCTATGGTGAGACGATATTGCATTTGTCAGAATACAGTAAGATTTCCAGGGGTTTGAAACAGCGAGCGCTACCTTTGAAACCATGGCAAATAAGACAAACTTTCAGATTTGTTATGCCCCTGAACCCCCCCATTAAAATAACTAACTCGGGGGGGGGGATAAAACTCGGGGGACAGGGAGAAACCTCGGGGGGTGGATTCTTGAGGAGGGGAAAGGGACACAAGAGAATAAAAAAATAAAATCATATGACCCAGTACAGGAAATTGAACCCCAGAACACTGATACTCCACTGCCCTCCCTGCCTGTGGCTCTAGCCTCTGAGCCACAGCAGCTGCTCAGCAGCACATGCCAACCAGAGGATTTCCCCTCTTTCCCCTAAAAGCAACATAGCTACAGGGATAGCGTTAATGTACCTTCACTATTCTGTCCCTGTAGTTATTTATTTATTGCAGTTTAGGATTACTACCTTGAGTCCTGGGACTTGTTTACAAAGGTTCCAGGTCATACACAAAACAATTAGTCAAAACATACAGGTTGCAGAGATTACAAAAAAAGTTAGACAAAGCATATCGGTTGCATACATTTGAATGATATGAGTTAGAATACACTGAAGGAACAGTTTGTTTCAGTCAGGTTACAAATAATATAGGAGGAACATGGTTTCAAGGGTGTAAAGCATTTCAGTGAGGGAACATTTAGGATACAGCTCAAACAAAGGAAACAGTTTCAAAGGAAGTGCTTTAGTCTGTCAATTTAGGGTCATCAGGCCCCTGGGAGAACTGGCCATACAGATGGGGACTAGCTATACAGAGGGGGAGTGGGTGGGGGAGCAGCCTGAGGACGGCGTTGTCGTTTTGTGGGAGGGTGAGTGATGGGGGAGTTGCTGCAGTGATGCCAGCAGCGTGGGGGGGTGCAAGCTGGAGCTCAGTAGGAGGTAAGTGGGGGGTACAGGCATGGGGACAAAACTAAGGGAGGGGTACTGAAGTGGGGAGGTGTAAGGAGGTTGGGATATAAACAGCAAGGAGGTAGGTGGTGTGGTAATGGAGGGGTGGTGCAGAGGAATTGGGGTGGGAATATTAGGGGCAGGAGAGGGTGGGGGTTGGGAGATGGAGGGGGATGGTGGTGTAGGAGGGGATGGAGCGGGAAAGGGGTGGGGAGGGGTGGGTTATTCCGGCTAAAGGGTCCTGTAATTGGCTAGTCGAAGCATGCACAGGCCAGTCATGATGCAGTAGAGTCCCAAGTCCTGTTTTGCAGAGGCTAATCTTATTGCTTTCAATGAGTGATGCAGGTAGCCCATTATACCATTTTAGCCCTTGGTACGAGATGGATTTCTGTGCCAGGGAGTTGCGTTTAAATGGTACCAGGATCCCCCCTTTCTCTGCACTCCTAGTTGGCTTAGATGATCTAGACTGCTGGAAGAGTCCACATAGAGATGGAGGCGCTAGTCTTAATTGGGCTTTCTTGACAAATAGGCAGGTCTGGTACTGGGCTTTGAGATGTAGAGGAAGCCATCTAGTACCCAAGTAGAGGGCACAAGTGTGGGTTGAAGAATCAGCTCCTATGGTCAGCCGGCAAGCCTTGTTACTAATAGGGTTTTTATTCGATTGAGGGCAGTTTTGGTGCCCACCCCGTATATTGGTAAGCCGTAGTCAATAGATGCAAGGGTCGAACTGCTCATGGCTAGTTTTAGTGCATCAGGTGTCATTGAGTGCCTGTAGTGGTATAGCACTCCAAGTTTCATATTGGCGGTTTTGACAACATGGTCAATATGACCAGAGAAATTGAGAGTGTCATCAATGTGAATACCTAGGTATTTAAATGAGTAGACTTACTCTAGAGCATCTCCATTAAGAGTCCGTATTAGCATAGGATGGAACATCTTTTTGTTCTATGGGACAGTAAGCAGCATGCTCTTAATTTTTTTGTGGTTTAGCAACAGTTTTTTGGTGCTGAACCAGGATTCTAGCTTGTGGGAGCTGTCGAGGAGTTGGGAGGTGATGGTCAACTGGTCCCTGCCAGAGGCAGAAATTACGGCATCATCTACATAGAGTACGATGTGAGCCGGGCAGGCTGAGGGTAGGGTATTGATATAGAGACTGAAGAGAAGAGGCCCTAGGATTGATCCTTGGGGGACTCCAATGCTTCTCTCCCTGGGAGATGACAGTGAGTCCCTAATTCTGATGCACTGAGTGCTGTGAGCGAGGTAACTCCTAAACCATGCCACTGTGTCTGGGGATAGTCCTGTTGAGAGGAGACTGTTAAAAAGAAGGTGATGGTTAATGGAACCAAAAGCCTTCATGAGGTCTATGAATATTGACCCCACCACCGTCCCTTTGTCTAAGGCGTCGTATACTTGTGAGGTGTATTCTACTAGGGCCGTTAAGGTGGAGTAATATTTCTGGAAACCATGTTGTTGGGGTACAATTTGTTGTACTTCTCCAGGTACTCTGTGAGCTGGTCAGAGACCACCCTCTCTAGGGCTTTGGAGGGGGGGGGTGGATATTGGCCTGTAGTTAGAAGTGTTGGTTCTATCTCCAGTTTTAAGGACAGGGGTGACTAAGGCCATATTCCAGGCATCAGGGAACATACCCGAAGTGAGTGAGGCATTGAAAACCTTTGTGAGTGGGTCGGCAAGCTCATTTAGGACAAGGGCGACCAGCTTCATATCGACTTGGTCAGTTCCCAGCCTAGTCTTTCCAAGGACGCGCTTGACATACTTGATTGTCTCAGCCCTGGTGATTTGTTTAAAGTAGAACAGCGGAGTCCCAGTTCTTGATGTTATGTGGTGGGCATGATTTGGTGATGGAGTAGTAGTCGGATTGAGATCATTGGCTGGTAGTACACCTGAGAGATCAGTAAAGGCTGAGTTGAACTCGTTGGCTATGTCTACAGTTTCCTGGAGTGTCTCTGTGGAGGTTGTAATCAGGTCTGGTGGTGCTCTGGGGGGCCTTCCCATGAGGGTTTTCATGGAGCTCCAGAAGTCCTTACCTGAGCCCCAGCATTTGGTAAAAAGGTCTTTATAGTACGTGGCTTTAGCTGATTGGATGAGCCTGGTGCAGTAGTTTCTAGTTGTTCTGTATACAGTAATGTCGGCTTGTTTCCTGGACAACTTGGTCTTATGCCACAGACTGTCACGGTTACGCATTAGATCAACTAACGATCTGGAGAGCCATGGGTTGATGGTTCCTTTCACTTTTTAGGTTTTAAAGAGTGCAAATATGTCACAGGCTCAATTGAAAGTCACCACTAGATAGTACAGGGTTGGTTACCATCAGTGGCTCTATCGAGTGGTGACCAGTCAATCTGCTTTAGGTATTGCTTGAAGGTGTCCAGTAGCCCTGGTCTCAGGGCTCTATGTCTAGAGACCTTGGGTGGGCATTTGGAGAACTTATTGGTCCAGTAGAACTGGACTGGTGAGTGATCATTAAGGCTGTCTGTTATTTTGGTATTAGCTGTTTTGACTGTGCTGTTTTTCATGCATGGTTTTTACCACGACGTAGTGACCTGTTACCTCTATTTCTATGCTTTGTGTGTTTATTTAGAGTTATTTAACTGTCAGGGAACATGAGTTTTTTATGAAGTTTATTGCAGAAAGCAAGAAGAAGATAGTAACTCTAGTGGCTGGATGTAGGGGTTCTAGGCCAGTAAGAACAAAGGCAATTAATTGTTTTGTAAGGGTTTTATTCAAAAAGAAAATCACTCCCTTTTTAGTGTACTCAACTAATAAAAGTTTATGTAGCTTGCAGAGAATTATTTTTTAAGAAATTTAATCTCTGTAGCTCTTCCATCTAAATTGTGCATTTGCCAAATCTCCTCACCAGCTCTGCACCCCCAAAAAATGCACTACCAATACCTATAAAAGCTTCAAAGTGTCCATTGTAAGCAATGTTTTTGTCCATTATAACGGAAGGAGAATGCATTGGATTTGATATATTTGGTTTGGGAAATCAATTTTTGTCCACTATAACCAGTTATCCATTATAACAGTGTCCATTTTAAGTGGAGTGCACTGTATTAGCTGCATGGACAATGTCCTCTCTCACAATTTTACCACAGATTTCGATCGGCTCGTTCTGCATTCTGACTGACTGACTTATACCTGGCTTTGGCAGGTGGAGTTTCCAAATGATTGTTCAAAAACTTCGTCTCCTGCCTCCATGCAAAACTCCATCAGACCTTGCATACTGCCTGAAGAACTCATTTTACCACAGAGAGCTATGTCATGGGTTGCGCAAAATACTATGCTTGACACTATCGGGTACAGCTTTTTGTGATTTTCCTCTACGGTTTTCCTGTGGCATTCGTTAAGTTGTTGCTCAATTAAAACGGTTTTCCTTCTCATGATCCAAAAAAGTTAGTTGCGTCCTCATGTGATCCCCAATGCCAGCAATTTTAGCCAAGGAGAGTACTGGGCAAGCCAAGCATAGCGAAACGTTCTTTGGCCTATACTATCACATTTAAAGTTATACGTGTTAGTAGGTGTCCAACAGTTGGTAAGCAGCAGAAATTTAAATTCCTCAGATATGGCTTTCGCATGGCTGACATATTGTCCAGTGTCTAGTGTTTGGGTTTTGGCTGGCTCTAATGGCATGCACGAGTCTGACTGCGCTGTGCTTTTGCCAGCATATGCTGTAGTGCTCTCTTCTGGGTTTGGTTGTCTTGCATCTTCATATGGAGGCTTGCTGTGTATCAGCCAGCTATGAGGAACTGTAAGTTTCTTCAGGAATGTGACTTGTTTTCTGTTTCTTGAAATAATTGTGGATGTCCATGGCTAATATCCTCTTTGTTCCGTCGTTGCGGCCCATTTCCTTTTGTTCCTTTTTGTATTTTTCTGTTAATCTATTTATTCAATTCACTAAGCCACACACTTTGGCTAGAGTCAGACAGTCAGTGAGACCAGACTCTTTGGCCCTCCCAGCCAAGGTATGCCAAGATGATCTTCTCCCGTTATTTCCTCTTCCTTTTTTTTTCAGTTTTTTTTTGTTCAAAATTAAGCTGCTGCAAGCAATAGCCTGCACAGTAACAGTAAACCTAAACCACTTAGGCTTTGCTGTAGACTACAGTCACAGGCAGCAGGCAAACAATCCAAGCTGGCCCACCAGCAGCCCTGGCTGGCCCCTGCAGTAAGTGAATCACCACCCAGTCAGACCCCTTCCAGCCAGGCCCAGGTCGCTAATCTGAGCTCCTTTTGTCTCCTTGGCTTTGCCGTGTTTGGGTCTGGGTTTTTTTGTTTGTTTGTTTTTTTGCAAATTGCAATTTAAGAAGCTTTGTTAAATTTTATTATTGTCTTGTTTTTCACTTTTGTAATAATTGCTGCTACCCAACTACACAACCACTTGTACTCTGTAGCCAGACTGTCAGAGCCAGGCACAGTAAAAGGCAAGCAAGCAGATTAGAAGAATATCAGACTCATTGCTGAGTGAGAAGATGAGAGACTGTGATGTTAGTGAGAGACTAGAGACAATTAGAAGGTGATCACAAGGTCAGATTAGAACAACACTAGTCCAGATACAAAAGATACAAAAACAAGCATTTGTCAATGCCGAATGTTTGCTTGCTGGCATTGGTAGTGTAGGAGTTAGAAAGCTGCATAATAGGAATGGCAGTGAAGTATTGAACTGAAGCCAACCCCACCACCACCCTGCAGAGATCAAGAGGCACTGGGGTGTGCCTTTGGGGCATCAGGCATATTGGCCACACCATTTCACCATACCCTACCCTGCAGACATCAACAAGTGTCACGGTGTGCCTTGGGGTCTTTGGGCCTTATGCTCACCCCATTCCATAAGGAAATACGGTTAAACAGGTGCAGTATAGGAGAATGGGGTGAATTTTGGGGCCGAAGAATCCAAGGCACACCTCGATGCCTGTCACTGGCTGCAGGGTGGGTGGGGGTGGAATGGTATGAGCATTACAGGTGACAATCCCAAGTCACACCCCTGATGCCTGTCAGTCTCTACAGGGTGGGGCGTTATGGTGGGAAACCCTAATGCCCCAGGCGTTCATTGGTATTTTCACTCCAATTTTTCAACATGGTTTTTTTCTGACCCCCACCTCATGAACAGTGGCAATATCAGTTTGTTAGCCGAAAGCTAATTTTGCATAGTGACCACGCCATTTGGCACCACAGGTGCGAAAACACTTTTCGAACAGGATGTGAAAAATTACAGCTGTACTGTTCATGAGGAGGTGTAAAAATGGCAATGTTGAAAATCTGGAGTGAAAATATAAAAAAACTGGTGAAGTCATGAGCGTGCATGGAAACTGTAATTAGTTTGGGGACTGTTTACAGCAGATTGCCAACACAGGCATTTTGGGACCTCCACTCATGAACAGTGTCACTGTGATTTTCGTAATCTGTCCCGAACACTGATTTCCCACAGCGACCACGCATTTCTGCGCCGGAAGTGTGAAAACACATTTCGGCTAGTGTGTGTGAAAAATGACAGCTGTACTGTTCATAAAGGAGGTGTGGAAAAATGCCACTGTAGAAAATCTGGACTGAAATATTACAAATTTGTGAACTTACGTGGGTAAGTGGAAACTGCGCAACGGACGCTCGTATCACAGTCATTTTATGGGCGTTTGTCACCAAATTTTCAACATAGTCATTTTAAGACCTCTGCTCATGAACAGTATCACTGTGATTTTCTTAATCTGTCCCAAACATTGATTTCGCACACCGACCGCACCATTGTGCGCTACATGTGTAAAAACACATTTTGGGCGAGATGTGAAAAATGACAGCTCTACTGCTCATAAGGAGGTGTGGTAAAATGACAATGGTGAAAATCTTGAATGAAAATATTAAACATTTGCGAAGTTACGAGCGTGCATAGGAACTGCACAACACACACTAGTAAAACAGTCATGTTTGGGAATTTTTTCACCAAATTTTCAACATGGGTTTTGGGGAGCCTGCCTCATGAACTGTGACACTGTCATTTCATTGCTTGGTCCTGAAAGGTGGTTCCGCACAGTGACCGCGAAATCACCTTTCAGGACTGAATAACAAAATGACAGTGACTGAGTTCATGTGGTGGGGTCCCAATAACCCCATGTTGAAAATTTGGTGAAAAAAATCTCAAAAGTAACTGAGATATGAACCAAAGTTGAAAAAAAAATTTATGTCATTATACAGCGTACCGGCATTTCTTCAGTTCTCAGTCGGCTTTGAAGAGTGCAGACATGTTCCCGGTCCACTGAACGTCGTTGCGCCGGGCTCCGGAGGTAAGTATGAGGTGAGGGGTGAGGGGGTGTGTGGGGCGATGGGTGCGCAGAGGGTGAGTACGGATTGGGGAAGGGGTGAGACAGTCAACGAGGCACGGTTTTCTTACAGGTTTTTATTTTTTTCATTTTTCAGGAAGACGACGCAGGACTTTTGCCACGCTGGGGTGGTCTCCCAGCGTGGCACCTGGAAAGCTGTTTGAGGGGGGCCAGTGGAGCCGACAGGGGATTGGGCACCCTCTTGGCCATCTGGATGGACTGTTGCCACGCTGTGGTGGGCTCCCAGCGTGGTACCTGGAAGTCTGTTTTGGGCGGGGCAGTGGAGCCAATGGGGATTGAGCACCCCGTTGGCCATATGTATGTGGGTGGGGGGAGTGCATGAGCACGCTGGAGTGGGCTCCCAGCTTGCTAGTGGGTGTTCAGGTCGGGGGAAGGAAGAACTGTCTATGACAGACAGTTCAGATGCAGTGTGACGAGCAGGCAATTTGCATACTGCCAACGACAGCAGTATGCAAATTGCCTACACGTTACCACCGCTGATTGCAGCAGTTTTTTACTTTCAACTGTACGCCAGTGCATCTGAACTGCTGTCATAGACAGCTCAGACATGTATTGGTGTGGTGAGACAGCGCCTGCAAAAGGGAGCAGGGCATTGGAAGCTGAGTGGCACACCTACAAAAAGTCGTATGGTGGCACTATGTTTCTTGCACATGCATGCAAGCAAACATAATGATAGACCATACCCACAATCACTCACCGACAGTCACACGGTAGCAGGCTGAAGAGGTGAACACAGTCTGGTGCTGGTGGCCACTAATGTCTGTAAGTACAGATTGATGTTTGGGGTGAAGATGGGTGCAGGGTAGTGGGTCAGGAGCGAGTGGGATCTGGCGACTGTTCAGGGGTGTGGGGGAACCACTAAACACCAGAGTATACAATTATATGACGTAACATGTAAAGGCATGTCATATTGTTGCCTTATCTCTCCTTTGTTTAGTTAAGCCTTGGTGCTCTATATTCTGTGTAATCTTTATCACCCAACTTAGCTTGCCATGTTTTTGTATATTATGTATTCTATTCATTGTTATGTGGTATATACATTGCTGATATGTGCCATCTTAATGGCCTGGGCTGTGCCTGAAAACTGTCCCTGCGACCAGTGTACCTATCTAATTAACAAATAAATAAATAAATAAACAAACACAGGCAATCTAGGGATGAGGGACCACTAGACACCAGGGAATCTGATTATATTACACTGCATGGGTGATTGGGGTAGGAAGACCATTAGATACCAGGGAACAGACATATTTACAGGGAACAGCTGATGAGGGGCGGGTGCAGCCATTGCACCACATTAATGGTAGGGTTTTGGCAGAGTTAAACAGCACTGTGATGGCACTGTTCAGCCGTGCCAAAACTGTTGATTATACTACTGCTCTCATTTGCATAGGCACAGCACTATATTCTGCACAGTCATGCTGCTGTGTTAGCACAGTGCACTGGGGCCCTCTGAATGTGGCCCCTGCCCTGACCACTGGTGCTATTCACAGTTAGCGTGGCACTATCCCAGTTAATGCTACATTGCCATTTGAATATGAAGGCCTCTGGTTTTTGTTCCTCAAAAAAATTGAATCTTTTTTTTTTTTTTTGCTGACTATGAAACATATCCCTATATATGTTATTTAACTCTGGCCTGGTTTGTATTCCTACGATTGTATATTGTGATTTCATATAGTGTAACCTGTTATCTGATTGTTTCTGTTTTGTACCCTCCCGGGTTGTGCCTGAAAATAGTCATTGCTATGGCTGGCACACCTACCCAGTCATCAAAATCTAAATTAAATAAATAAATAAAATATTATATAGAACAATGCATGGCTAGGAGTGTGTTACCTGACAATTTTGTATGTTGTGGTTCTAAAGACGTTTTGTAAACTTCTCAAGCTTTGCTCTTGAGGTTTACTTGCATCCTTAGAACCCATTGATTCAAATTATGGCTTGAATACGAACATACGAAATTTGCCAGCAGATAAAGGCCTAGAGGTCTATCAAGTCTGCTCGAATGTGCAGCTAGCACCCCTTATTCTGCAGCTGCCCCTCCCTTCCACCCTTCCCCTTCATTAACCCTCCCCTTGTCCTGTCCCATCCTCGTTTGAAGCAGTCCACTGTTCTACTGCATACCACTTCAGCAGGTAATGCATTCCACCCAGCCACCACCCTCTCTGTAAAAAAGTGTCTCCTCATCTCCCTCCTGAACCTTCCTCGCTCCAGTCTCATATCATGGCCTCTGGTGTCCCTCCCTCCTTACTCTGAACAGCCCCTCTGTACCTGTCTTGTTTATTCCTTTCATGTATTTAAAGGTTTCAATCATGTCACCCTGTCTCTCCTCTCCTCCAGTGAGTACATGTTCAACTCCTTCAACCTCCTCTCGTGTGATAAGTCCCCAGCCCTTGATCATCTTTGTCACTCTCGCTGCACCCTCCAGTAACTAATGTCCCTCTTCAATCCACGGACGCCAGTACTGCAGTACTCCAGGTGTGGTCTAACTAATGACCTATACAGTGGCAGAATCACCTCCTCCCTCCTCGAGGATATACCCTTGCAATACAACCCAGCATTTTGTTGGCCTTTGCAGCTGCCTTCCTACATTGTGCAGGTTGTTCATTGACCCTGTAATGAGCACACCCAGATCCTTCTCCTCCTCCTCTGTCTGGGCCAGCTGCCTCCCCCTAGCTAACTCCTCCTTGGGTTCTTCATCCCAAAATGCAGCACCTTGCACTTTTGGCATTAAAGCCCAGTTGCCAGGTGTCTGACCAGGTTTCAAGCTTTGTCAGATCATCCTGCAACCCTGCCATCCCCTAGGTCATCCACCACCGCGCCTACCTTGGTATCATCAGCAAACAGACTGATCTTGCTCTTGATGTCCCATGATATGTCTGCAATGAATATCCCAAACAACACTGGTCCCAACACCGAGCCATGTGGAACACCGCTTGTCACTGCCCTTGGGTGTGAGAGCTCCCCACCCACCACCACCCTCTGTTGCCTTCCCTGCAGCCAGTTTCCTACCCATCTCACCAGCTTTGCACCCGCCCCGTGCCTACTAACTTCCTTCCCGGCCTTCCATGTGGCACTGAGTCGAATGCCTTACTGAAGTCCAGATATAGGACATCCACTGCATGGCCCCTGTCCAGTTGCCTAGTTACCAGTCATAGAACTCGACCAGGTTGGTTTGGCAGGATCTGCCACATATGAAGCCATGCTGTCTGCTGTCCTGTAGTCCTTTGGCCTCTAGGAGGCCACCAGCCTCTCCTTTAGGATAGTCTCCATTAAACACCCACGATGGATGTGAGGCTCACTGGTCTGTAGTTTCCCGGTTCATCCTTGGGGCCACTCTTGCGGAGGGCACCACATGAAACCATCCTCCAGTCCTGAGGTACACACCCGAATGTAGTGAGGCATTAAATAGGTCTGCCAAAGGTCCTGCAAGGACCTCTGTCAGCTCCTTCAGTACCCTGGGGTGGATGCCATCTGGGCCTGGCGCCTTGTCCATCCTCAATGCCTTCAAACCCTCTCGAACTCTGCTCTCCATGATTTCCCCATCTGTCACCACTTCCCACCCTGCTTCTGCCATTTCTCCCACCTTGGGTGTTACCCCCTCTTCTCTTTAATAAATACTGAGCAGAAGTACTCATTTAGTGCTTCCGCCTTATCGCACCCTGCTTCCACCCAACCCCCCCTCCTTCCTAATCCTTACTATGTGGTCCTTACAGCTTCTTTTCTCCCTGATGTACTTAAAGAAGTCCTTCTCCCCCTTCTTAATGCCTTGTGCCAGTCTGAGTTCTGTAGATGCTTTGGCTCCCCTTACTGCCCTTGTCACCTCCTTCGATTCTGTCAAGTACTCCTCCCTGTCCTCCCCCCTCCCTATTTTCTTATACTTCCTAAAGGCAGCTCTTTTCCTCCTTATCTTTTCCATGACCTCCTTGCTCAACCAGATTGGTTTATTAGCCCTAGCCTTCTTGCTCTGGGCTTTGCAGCAGGTTTTGGTTGCCTCCACTATCCCCAGCTTTATGAACTCCCACCTCTGGTTAGTGTCCAAACTAGATTGAATTCTGGCCAGGTACCCTTTTACCACTTCCCCCATCCTCCCAAAGTCAGCCCTCCTGAAGTCCAGCACTATTGTGCCATATTCCACTCCTTCCTTGCCCATATCCAATGTGAGCCATACTGGTGGTGGTCACTCCCTGACAGCAGGTTCCTCCACTGTAAGTTCTCACAAAGTCCCCATTTGCCAGCACAAGGTCAAGGGTATTCCCTAACCTGGTTGGTTCACTGACCATTTGCAGGAGAAGCTGTCCTGGAAGGCATCCAGCAGTACCTGCTCCCTTCTGTTCCTGGTTGTTGGGGTGCTTCAGTCCACTCCTGGCATATTGAAGTCCCCCACAATCACCACACTACCCTTCTCGCAGGTCCTCCTGATCTGTCCCGCTAGTTCCCTGTCTAACTCCTCTGTCTGAGATGGTGGCCTGTACACCACTCCCACTCTAAGATTCTAATACACACTTGACCATGCAATATCCTCTATGTACAATACAAGAAATGTGATTAAAATTCATCAATGGGCCAGTGTTGAGCTTGCACAATACCTTTAATTGCCAAAACCAGTAATTATAAAACAAAATGACAGGTACTAGAATTGCTTATTTAATTTTACACACTCTCAGTGTGTGTTCCTTACCTCTCATACTTTGCTCTTGTATTTTATTGAGCAACACAGACATCAGATGTGTAAAACAAAGCAAACAAAAAAAAAATAAACTGGTAATACACTACTGCCCTTATAGTAATCTCTTCATAATCACCTCAACATGCTCTGTACCAGCCTTAAACAAAGAGTCTAGCATTTTTTTTTCAACATTAAGTGCATTTATTACTTATTTTTACAATTTTTGGCCAGGAAAGACACACTAAACCAAAGTATGTTTCTAGGTATATCCTGGGAGCATAGGGAAGTTAAATGACATGCTTATGGTCACTCAGTATGCAAGTGGTGGTATCAGTGGTCTTTTGTCATTTATCGTTTGTTTTATCTAGTGGATTGTGTGAATGTGTTAAGTGTGTAGTCTCTTCTGCGCCTGTTGGTGGCTCATGGGGACTCTTGCAAACCAGGTGCTGCACCATCCAGGCATACCTCTCAACTGTCACACATTACCACCTATGTTACTCATTTTACTTCCCAAAAAACATCTGTTACAGGCCGAAACGGGATATTCCACATTGCCCATTCAGACTTTAAAACATAAATTAATAATAGATGATCAGTTATCGGAAAATATTAAAAGCATTAAGAGCACTGTCATGGGGTTTTGAGCCTGCAGCGTCCATCTTTGATACTATGCCACACATTTTAATCATAGGTAGTGTCACATATTTGGCCATTGACAACATGAGGGGTATGCAGCCAGGTGTAAACAAAAAAATTACATAAATCTACAAGCAGGATGAAAAGGGCCAAGTTTTCTATCACAAATGAAGATGGTGGGGCGGGTGGGGGCCCGGTACCAGCACCCGAGTCTCTCTGAGTGCGTCCTGACCCAATGTGCTCGTCCGGGCCGGCACCTCATTTTATGCATGGATGGCAGTGGCAGCTGTCAAAGCTTGCCTATTCATGGTAACTTTGTGCTCCCCTGGTCATGTCTGTGGAGGTGAGGGATAATTGTCTCTCTAGTTCTGTTGCTGTCGTCTGGCTACCTGCCCAAGTCAGAGTGGGCTCCGTCCCCGGGTTGCTACCATTTACCTACTGGAGTCTCCCGACTGCCCTCCCGCCGTGTCTCGGAGGCAGAGAGCTCTGTTATTCGACTGAGTGTTTTGAATGGAAAATGGCGATGTTCTGCACTCAACGCACGCATTGGAGCTCCTCATCCTCCTGCAGCTCGCTTCCTCCTGCTTCAGCTCCTAGTGCTGTTGTTACCGGCTCTGTCCAGTCCCTGTGCTGCTGGCCCGGGGCATCGGGCTCGCCTACAACTATCCATCAGTACACGTGCCTATCGGCGTGAGGCCAGAGAGGAGAGCAAGGGGAAGGAGGTTGTGTCCTGTGATTTTGATAATAAGGTACATTGTCAGGTGTGTTGTGATGATTCAACAGGAGCAGCGGGGCTGGGGTGTCAATTTGCGGAGCTGGGGGACACTTTTCTGGAAGGTTTTTGTTTGGGGAGGGGGTATATTTTTTATTCTGTAGATCTGGGCTGATAGTTCCAGTCCACGGAAGGGGCAGGCTGTATGTGTCCCAGAAATCTTGTTGCCTTGCATTTCTGTGTCAGAACTGTTCTCTGAACTTGGTGACAATTTAGGGACAACACTGTGTGTTCGGCACACTGCATTCAACACAGTGTTTGTATTTGTGATGGATCCCATCCCATGAAGCACTGTTAGACCTCGTCGGAACTCCTTCAGCACACCTGACTACTACAGAGTTCAGAACAGGAAAAGAATTGTATTACTAACTCTTGGTCCTGTGCCAGTAACAACAGAAAAGTAAACAAATAATGTACCGACGAAGACAGATACCAAACGCAGCCCATACATAGCTTTAATATTGGAAGCACACACGGAGAAGTGGCTGTGTATATATAACAGTATCGGCTAGAGATGGTAACTGTTGTCATTTACAGTTACATACATAGTACGAATTACAGAGAGGGAGCGTGACCTGTTGATAGCTTGACAGCCAAGAGGTTGCAATTGCTTTCATTGCCAGTTTGCCACAGAATGTATCTCAGATCAACAGGGTGATATCGAAGACAGCAATTTGGGTTCGTGCCAAAGTCAAGGTTCCTACCATTGCTGTGAGGGATTAAGTGAACAACAGTCCTGTTTCGTAAATTAAAGTCAAAAGTGCAGTTTGCTAAATAGTCGGTGTGTATGTGGGGGAGAGCGCGCATGAGCAGGCGATATCTTATCGTTGCTCACTGAAGCGTAGCTCCCCCTTTCAACTGTACTCCACTGCATTTTCGACTGCTGTCATAGACAGCTCCAGCAGCTATTGGAGAACTGCGGCCGTGCCTGCAAACACACTGACTGAATTGGAAGAGGGCTGCCACACCTCCGAAAACTCAGATGATGGCACTATGTTTCTTGCACATGCGTGCAAGCAAACATAAAGACGACTGAGAGAGTGAACTGATTTTGAACAATGTGTAAGCGGCAAGCACTTTTATCCTCCCTGGTCCTGCTTTGAAAATATTAAATTCAAATTCTTCCTCTGAAAGAGTGAAATAATTTTGAACACTGTCACGGCAAGCCCTTTAGCCTCCCTGCCCTGGCCCTGCTTCGAAAATTTATTTATTTATTTATTGAATTTTGATGACCAGGTAGGCCCACTGGGCCCCGGAGGTCCCTTTTTCAGGGGCGAACCGGGTGTAACAGTTACATGCAGGTAGCAGATCAGTACAGTCAGGTGACAGTAATGTTTTTACAATAGAAGACTTCATAAGATTACAGGCGGCAGGTAGTGGAAGACATACAGGCAATAGGACATGGAAGTTACACAAGAAGAACATTTTACGTAACTGGGTACAAGATTAGTTAGAGAGTGCTTTGGTAAGGCAAGCAGAAGGTAAGGACCTGGGTTACCTTCTTTTATGGACTTAGTGGAAGGGGATATATTGGGGCATAAGTGCACCCCATCCTTGAAGGAGGTCCATTGTACTACCCGGATAGCTATATGTGGTCGGTCCGTAGGCTACCAGGCTGGCTGTGCGTGGTCAGGTCCTGTAGCAAAGGCATGTGCTCCAGTCGAGCAGGTGTCCCTCGAGCTTTGTTCGGAAGCTGGTGACGGACACTGCCTCCCGAACCTCCAGGGGGAGGTTGTTCCAAATGGAAAGGGCGGTGTACGCAAAGGACCTGGACCCGGCTTTAGTCCTGGTCTTGGGAACCACGAGGAGAGTTTGGTCTGAAGAGCATAGGGTCCGTGGGTCAGGTTTCACACGAATGAGACCATTCAGGCTAGGGGGAGGTGTGGGACCCAGTAGCCTGAAAGTAAGGCAGAGGATTGGGTAGATGAGTCGAGCTTCCAGAGACGGACACCTGAGCCTAGATTGGGCCTCACAGTGGTGAGTCCTTGGGTGAGACAGAGGTCTGCAGCCTCCCTAACTCCGTAGCGGCCACGCCTTGGAGAACCGGGGCTGCGTAGGTGAGCTGTGGGAGGAGTACGCTAGCGGCAATAGCCACCCTAGCTTCAGGGATAATCTGGTCCTTTAGTCTATAGAGAATTCCAAGTTTCCCATGGATGGCTTTGGTGATCTGGTCTACATGGTTTTTAAGTGTAAAGCCTTGGTCCAGGGTGAGACCAAGGTATTTGTGGAGGTGACCACCTCAGTTTACACCCCCTGGACTGAAGTTGTAGGAGCAGTGACCTCTCGGTCCCAGGGATCTAGGACCAAACAGCATCATCTTCATTTTGTTGGTGTTTAAAACCATTTTGTTCAGAGTGAGCCAGTCCTCCATCTGAAGGATGTCTTCTTGGAGGGCTGTCTCCAGCTCTGGTAAGTTAGGGGAAGCTCTGTAAATGACTGCATAATCAGCATACTGGATAACGCTGCTACTGCCACAGTGTGTGTGCAGATCATTTATGAACAGCGTGAAGAGAAGGGGGCCGAGTATTGACCCTTGAGGTACCCCTTCTTTGAGTGGTGCTAGGTTGGAGACTTTGTCCTGCCACTTGACCCTCTGGGTGCATCCAGAGAGATAACTCTTGAACCATCCCAGTGTATGGGTGTCAAGTCCAAGTGAGCACATTTTTTGTAGTAGGAGGTTGTGGTTTACCAAGTCGAATGCTTTGGATAGGTCAATAAAGACCGCCCTGTGCTGACCCCAGTCATTGTTGCTCAGTACTTCTGCCGAGAATTTAGTTAAGAGTATCTGTCTCATGCTTGGCTCTGAAGCCATGCTGTGTGATGAGATTGCAGTGGATTTCAGGTATTCTCGGAGTTGGGAGTAGACTAGCTTCTCCTGTACTTTTGCAGTGGCACATAGCAAGGAGATAGGCCTGTAGTTCTCTATAGGCTCTGTTGACTCTCCCTTGTGTATGGGAATCACTAGAGCCTGTTTCCATAGCTCGGGTACAGAGCCCTCCATAAAAAACCTGTTTATCAGCCAGGTTAGGGGCTTAGCTAAGGCTGGAGCCCCCTCCTTAAGGATTCTGGTTTGGATCCCGTCTGGGCCCCCAGATCCTCTCGAGTGTAGGGATCTGAGGATAATCAAGACCTCCTTTACCCTGACCAGCCTCAGGTGAAACAAAGGGCGGTCAAGGTCTGGGGACCGTTGAGCGTTCGGCTCACTCCTGTTGTCAGAGGGTCCCATCTTGTATGCATCCAGGTTCGTGAAGTGCCTGTTAAGGGTCTCCGCAATGAGTGATTCCTCATCTATTAATTGCCCATTAGCCATGATTGGACTGGATGTGGGTTTTTTTTTCCTTTGATGAGTTCATTAATATGCGACCAAAAAAGCCTGGGATTGCCTAGGTTAGTTTTTTGTAGGTTGGTGATGTAGGCTTTTTTAGCTGATTTTGTGGCCTTTTTGCATTGGTTTCTAAGGGCCCTGTAGCTGGCTAAGTCCACCGGTATCATTGATTTCCTGTACTTTTTCCAGGCCTTGTCATGGGTGGACATCAGAGCTTTTAGAGAAGGTAGGATCCACTTATAGCAGCTCCCTTTTACTCTGTGGGTTTTCATTGGAGCTAAAAGGTCAGTGATTCTGGCAAGAGATGTCTGGAAAAATGTAACGGCATCCTCCAGGTTAGGTAGGTGTCTTATAGGGCTCCAGTCAATGCCATTTAGGTACCCGATGAATTGGTCAGGATGGAAGTTAGAGTAGTCCCTAGTAGTAATAATACTAGGTGGGACTTTATTCGCACAATTCTTCCAGATGGCAAATATCGGCGAATGGTCGCTCAAGGCATCGGCCAAGGTCCCAGCCATTTTTACATTACTAGGGGTAGAAGCCAGGACCCAGTCAATTATGGAATGCCTACCTGATGAGTGGTTCATTCTGGTCAGTAGGGAAATGACTGTGCAAGGTGGGAGTCATGTAATATACCAATGATGGCAGACTTCACCTCTAGGGCCCAGTTTAGGTTGAAGTCGCCCAGTAAGATAAGCTCGGAAGCAGATTCTACTGCTGGGTTCTTCAGGAGCGCATCCAGAGAGCCGAGCGCATTGGTAGGGGGGCTATAAGCGCAGCCTATTGTGAGGTGCTTAGCCCCTCCTGGTGTGAGCCGTAGGAAGATTGCTTCTATGTCCGGGGTCATGCCTTGAGGCAAGCTAACAAGGGAGGATATAATTGTGTCCCTTACTTATACCAAAACCCCACCCCCTCTTCTCGAGGGTCTGTCCTTTCTGTAGAAGGCATATCCAGAGGCAGCTACTTCATGATCCAGAATGTGGGGCTTTAGCCAAGTCTCAGAGACTGCTAGTATATCTGGTTTGTAGACTGCTAGCCATGCTTGTACTTCATGGATCTTTGGTCTCAGGCTGCAAATGTTCATATGCACCAACCTCAGACCTTTGGCTCCATCCCAGGCCTTATCTAAAGGGGAGGAAATGAAACATTAGGAGTCCCTGGGCCTGGGTTAGGCTGGATGTCCCCACCCAGTAGCAATAGCGCTGCAAGCGAGCTCCGGAGAATGAGGGTTGGAGGTGGTAAACTCAGAGTCGTTGGGCATGGGGTTATGCTCCTAGTGATGAGAAGGGATCGGTAGAGGATCCCTTTCCTAGTGAATTCATGCACCACTAGGAGAAGAATGTTACACCAGGGAGAGGGGCAGCTGTAATGTCTTGTGGTAAGCTTTCCCGACCCCCCATAGGCAAAAGGGGGGCAGTTGGCACTACTAATGAGCCAATCCGTCCCTAGTTGGGCCAGAATGTAAATCGTTGCCAAGAAGATGCCCTTGTTCCAGTTCCCAGGGTTCATCTCGAGGCTTATCAAGGCTCCCCGCTAGGATCTCAGATGCCTGGCCTAGTGGGTCATGGAACCTGGTACTGGCATCTTATCCCTGCGGTTGCACTCGCATGCAGCACGTCAGCTATGGATACCAGAGCAGGTTCAGCCTCCAGTCCAGTACCGTTAGGCGAGCGTGACTCGATTGCCTTTGGGATAAAGGTTCCATGTCTGACCTACTATTATTTAGAGCAAGTGACTTAGTGGGGAAGCAACACGATCAGGCCATCAGCAGAGGTACAGTTAGAGTTTCCCAGTGGGACAAATAGCGATGCAAGGATCCCTGTCTAACTCTGGACAAGAGGCTAATTATTAACTATAGTGCAGGGAGCCCTTTAAACCAGAACTTAGCTAGCAGCAGGGGTAGTTGGGATTTACACTATGCAATCACATTTCCTGTTATTAATTTATAGTAAACAGCAGATCAGTTGGCTAACTATTGAACTTCGAAAACTTAGTTGGTTTTTTTTTCAGCGTTTCAGTAGGCTAAACAGTGCTTAGAACCAAATCCTATGTACCTGTAGAAGACAGGAGTGTCAGAGTAGAGGCAAGAGTCCTGGGTGTCAGAGACAGGGGTAATTGCCCAGTGTGGTAGGCTGCTGCAAGGTTGCCCTAGCAGTTGAGTCTGAAGATCTGCCCCAGGAAGTGAGGGGCACTCTACGGTGAGAACGGCAGCTACAGATGGAGAGAGAGAGGCAGGCAGCAGTTCGGTAAATTTCTGGCTTCCGTAGGTCGTAGTTCTCGGGGGTGCTGGACTGCAGGCATCACCAGGAGCTCCTCCTAGGGGTGGCGAGCCTCGGGACCGCAATTGGTGGATAACAGAGATGGGCAGGGCTTCAGCCAAAAATTCCAGCCTATTTAACACGCCACACTACCTCAGGGCGGGTGGGTGGGAATTTAAAAAGCGAGTAGGGACTCCTGTAGCTCTCCGCTTGCTGGCTCGGGGGGATTCTTCGTGGATATGCAGTCAGATGGTCCAAGGGAGGTCCGCCCAGCTGGAAGAGCTGCCGGCGCCTCAACCCCGGAAGACGAGATCGTGGCTAGTTAGTTCGAGGGGGACCCGAGTTAGGCAAGTCGCCCTCCCGCCCCCAGTCCGTTGCGGTCCGTGGATAACCTCTGTACAAAGGTGGTAGCCTTTTAAATTAAAATAATTTCTTCCTCTGAGAGAGTGAACTGATTTTGAACACTGTCACTGCATAAGTGGCAAGCCCTTTTAGCCTGCCTGGTCATAGAAACATATAGAAACATAGAATTTGACGGCAGATAAGGACCGCTTGGCCCACCCAGTCTGCCCATTTCCCTACCTAATGGATAAGCTGCAGATCCTAGTTAACCAGCAGCCTACTTCTTTCTACCCCCACCCCCTAGAATTGCCTTATGGCTGTCCCATGCATGCTTGAATTCAATCACTGTTTTTGACTCCACAACCTCCTCCGGAAGGCTGTTCCATGCATCCACAACCTTTCTGTGAAAAATACTCTTACATTACCTCTGAGCTGCCCCACCTCTATCTTCAAATTGTGCCCCTTGTTCTTGCACATCTCTTTTTTTGAAAGATGCTACCCTCTTGGACTTTGTTGATTCCCTTGAGGAACTTGAACGTTTCTATCATGTCCTCCCTCTCCCTCCTTTCCTCGAGTCTATACATATTAAGCTCCTTTAGTCTCTCTTCATATGTCTTCCAGTGCAGACCCTGCACCATTTTAGTTGCCCTCCTCTGGACAGCTTCCATCTTGTCTATGTCCTTGCAGACATTGGGTCTCCAGAACTGCACACAGTACTCCAGATGGGGTCTCACCAGCTGTCTGTACAGAGGGATAACAACTTCCTGTTTTCTACTGGTGATGCCTCTCCCTATGCATTCCAGTATCCCCCAGCCCTCCTTACTGCCCTCTCACATTGCTTGCCCACCTTTAAGTCATCTGATATGACTACCCCCAGGTCCCTTTCCATTTTTGTTGTTGTTAGTATCTCACCCCCCCATTGTGTACTCTTCCCCTGGGTTTTTGTTTCCCAGGTGCATTACCTTGCACTTCTTAGCATTAAATCTAAGCTGCCATACATTTGACCATTTCTCTAACCTTGCCAAGTCCCTTCTCATCCTTTCCACCCCACCTTGTGCATCAACTCTGTTGCAGATCTTTGTGTCATCTGCAAAGAGACATACTTTTCCTTCCAGTCCCTCTGCAATGTCGCTTACAAAGACATTGAAGAGGACCGGTCCTAATACTGAACCCTGCGGCACCCCACTAGTAACCCCCCCTTTCTTCAGAGTGGACTCCATTTACTATTACCCTCTGTGTCCTATTCTCCAGCCAATTCTTTACCCAGGCTATCATCTTGGGACCCACTCCCAGGCTGGCTAACTTTCCAGCTTCGAAAATATTAAATTCAAAATCTTTCTTCCTCTGAGAGAGTGAACTGATTTTGAACACTGACTCACTGTGTAAAGTGGCAAGCCTTGCCCCTTTTAGCCTGCCTGGTTGCTTCAAAAAATACAGGTTACTCACCTGTAACAGGAGTTCTAGGAATGGTATATGTTGTTCATCCACACTATCTGGCAGGTTCCTTGCCGCTTTAAATCTTGCCGGAAGGTCTTCAAGCTGGCTCCTCCCACCCACCCGGGTGGTAAAACTCTCAGCTCCGCTCCATGATGCCAGATCTAGCCCGCAGGAAGCCAGGTTGTGCGTCGAAGCCAGGGAGGTCGGGTGGGTCGTGTGGATGAACAACATATACCATTCCTAGAACTCCTGTTACAGGTGAGTAACCTGTATTTCTAGGGACATGGGTATGTTGTTCATCCACACTATCTAACAGACTCCTAGCAGTTCTCCAGGAGTAGGGAGGCAAGGCGCACACCCCCTACTTAGGGAATAAAGACTGGAGAACCGAGGCCCCAAACCAGCATCCTGGCGTGACCCAAGGTCGATGTGGTAGGGGCTAATACGGTATGTGTCGACTTCCAGGTAGGAGCCCTGCAGATATCCTGGATAGGGACATCCCCGGAAGCAGCCACCGATGCAGCGGTATGGCGGGTAAAATTAGCTCTTATCCCTCTGGGAGGCTCCATGCCCGCCCACCTATAGCGCAGATCTATGCAGGAGGTGACCCACCCGCTCATCGTCCGCTTGGCTGCAGGTCTGCCAGGTACGGCTTCAGTGTAGATGACAAACAGCTGGTGAACCTCTCCCGAACTTCAGCGCTACACTCCCTGAGAAGGCGAGCGCTCAACTAGGGTCCAAATGGAGCCTATATTCGGCCTCCAAGGTGTGAATGGGGTAGAACACCGGCAGAGACAACATCCGGTTAAGGCGAAGCTCCGACACCACCTTCGGAAGGAAATTCGGGTGGGGCGCAGGAAAAGCTTGTCCCTGTGGAAGACCAGATAGGGAGACTCAAAGGAAGCGCCTGGAGCTCTTCCATTTTACTGGTAGACGTGGTAGCCACCAAGAAGGTGTTCTTCCACAACAGGTGGGAGAATCGCACCTGTGCATTGGTTCGAATGGCTTGTCTGTGAGCTAAGCCAATACCAGCGGTAGATCCCACGGAGGTGGAGATTCTTGCACCGTAGGGGAAGTGTGACCAAGGCCTTGGAGAAAGCGCAGCCACCTTCTCCTGCGCCAACCGCCTGGCCGGGCTCACTGAGGGCAGAGGTGGCTGCCAGGAGCACCTCTAAGGGTCGCCGACTGAAGCCCTTGCTGAAGAAGAAGAAAGGACCACAGGTAGTCCAGAATGCTCGCCAAGGAACAGGAGAAGGGACCAGGCCCTACCCTAACACCAAATGGAGAACTCTTCCATTTGAAGGCGTAACATTATCCGGTCGACTCCTGACGGGACGCTGCAACAAAGTTGAGGACCTCGCCGGAAGACCCAAGGCCTGGCAACTAGCCACACAGGAACCAGGCCATCAGGTGCAGGGATTGAAGGTCCGAATGGAATACCTTCCCCTGATAACCGAGATCAGGTCCGGGCGTGCTGAAAGCCGCCTCAGGAGCCTGGAGCTGAGACTGAGGAGAGCTGGATACCAGAGCTGGTGGAACCAGTCTGGGGCTACCAGAATCACTTGCACCTTGCCCCTCCTGCCTTGAGAAGCACCTTGTGGATCAAGTGAAATGGGGGAAGGCATAGAAGAGGCCCGGGGTCCACGGCCTCGAGAAGGCATCCCCCTGCAGCGAGCCCTGCTGAGGGGGCAGGCATGGAACAGTCTCAGCTTTGCATTCTCCCTGGAGGCAAACAGGTCCACCTGAGGCGTGCCCCAGTGGAAGAACAGATCTTGTACTACCTCCGGCAGGAGAGACCACTTGTGAGACGCAGCCCCTATCCGGCTTAGGGCATCGGCCAGGGTGTTGGAGGCTCCTGCCACATGAATGGCAAGGAGATCCACCTCCAGGCTGCGCGCGAGTGGCCAAATGCGGAGAGCTTCCCTGCACAGAGGCATGGAGCGCATCCCGCCCTGGTGGTTTAGATAGTACATGGTCGTGGTATGGTCCATCTGGACCTGAACCACTTGACCCCGTAGAAACGGAGCGAAGGCGGTGAGGGCTAGCCGAACCGCTCAAAGCTCCAGCAGGATGATGTGGCATCGGGACTCCCGAGGGGACCAGAGGCCATACGTTCTGTGCTCCCCCAGATGGGCACCCCAACCCATTAGAGATGCATCGGTCGATAGAGACACCGTTGGCTCAGGGCAGATGAATGGGATGCCCTCCTGCAGATGTGCCGGAACGGTCCACCACTGGAGAGCATTCCACCTCTCCTGGGTCACTGTCACGGGCTAGTCCAACGGATCGCAGCGATGTGACCACTGGCCAGACAGTCCCCATTGAAGGAGACGCAAGTACCAATGGGCCCAATGGACCACGCTGGTGCAGGCCTCCACGAGGCCCAGGAGGCGCAGGAAGTCCTGGGCAGGGCACAATCGCCCAATCAGACGTGATTGGGTAAAGGTGGAAGAACCTCGGCCCTGTCCGCCGAGAGCCAAGATCTGGCTCAAAGAGTCAAGCTCTGCCCTAATGAAAAGAATCACCTGCTTTGGCACGAGTTCCAACTTGGCTCCGTTGAAGAGGAGGCCCATCTGATAGCAACCTAGAGGGCCAGAACTCCGGACCACTCCACCTCCGCTCTGGAGGGGGTTGCAATCAGCCAGCCATCCGGGTAGGGGTACACCTGGACACTTCGACGCCGCAGGAATGCTGTCACCACTGCTATGCATTGGAGAAGACCCTGGAAGCTGGGAAGAGGCCGAAGGGTATGGCTCAGAACTCATAAACAGATCCCTCCGCTCTGAAGCGGAGAAGTCTCTGAAGAAACGGACAGATCGGAATGTGAGGAATGCGTCCTGGAGGTCCAGGGAACAGAGCCACATGCCTCGTTCCAAGGATGGGGTATCTGAGTCAGAATGACCATCCAGAAGGTCCGAGACCTTAGGAACTTGATCAGATCGTGCAGGCCAAGAATGGGGCACCAGCCCCCCATCCATTTGGAGACCAGGAAGTACCTGGACACAAACCCCGGGTCTGGAGGAGGATCCACCACCTTCCTGATCACCTCTTTTACGAGGAGCAGGGCAATATCGGCTCGGCAGGCCGACAGAGGCTGCGGACCCTGTGGCCTCCCGAGGGGTGACGGCTCGGAAGGGTGGGACCTGCCCAAACTCCAGAGGCAGGCCCTTTCCTATCACCTCCAACACCCAGTGGTCCATGGTGATAGCGGACCAGGCGGAAGGAAGTGACAGAGCCGTCCCCCGGGGGGGGACCCGGGTAGGGGTGACGAGGCCAGGGGTGACACCCCTCAGCCCGTCACTGAGCAGGCTTGCAGGAGGGACTGGCCGAGGGAGCTCCTGGGCCTTTACCTCCTTGCTTCCTTTTAGAGGAAGCCGCTGGCTTGGGTTTGGGGTGCCGAGCGCAAGCCTGCTGGCCCTCTTGTTGGTGCTGATGGGCCGGTCGTGCCGCACGGGCCGAAGGACGAAGGGACTTATGCAGAGGATGCCAGCAGCCCTTGTCCCTCTGGGTGGGGGTGACTGAGTCCAGAGTTGTATTGGACTTCTCAGTCCCCTGGAGGTGTCCCTCCACTCCAGGGCCGAAGAGGTCAGTCCCCAAGAAGGGGATGTCTGCCAACTTGTGCTGGGTATCCGCCGAGAAGGTGGATATCCTCAGCCATGCCCTGCGGTGCATGGCCACCGCGGCCACTACTGACCTGGCACAGGAATCAGCTATGTCCAGAGCAGTCTGAAGCTGCTGCTTCACCACCGCCCTACCCTGGTCCCGCACCTGCCTGACCGTGGTCCGCAGGTCGGCCGGAAGACAAAGTATCACCTCATCCAGGGAGCCCAAGAGGGCGTGGGAGAAGTGTGCCATCAGCGCGGCGGAGCTGGCCTGTCGGAGGCCTAGGGAGGATGCAGCGTAAACCTTGTGCCCGACATAGTCCATCTTTTTGGACTCTTTGTTGGGAGGCCTATCCACATCCCGAGCATTTACGGAACGCTGGAAGACGTTATCGGTAACTAACCCCTCAGCAGAGGGATGCTCCGAGAAACCGAGCAAAGAACCGATAGGGACTGCATACTTCCTGGCCATCCTGGCCAAGGGTGCAGGACAGGAAGTAGGCCACCGCCAAGGCTCCAAGGCTGGGCCGACAATGGCCTCAGCCACAGGGAAGGCCTCCGAGGGTGAATCCCCTCGGTCTAGGATCTCCGTCAGTGGAAAACAGGCCCATTTGGGGACGGGCTCGAGCTGCATCCCGGTGAACTCCGAGATGAGCCTAAACAGACCCAGGAAGGATGATGGGCTGTCGTCCAAAGACCGGTCAAGGGAGGACTCCAGGCCCACCCACCTGGGGAACATGGAGGAGTCATCGCCGGACTCCGAAGGGTCTGCAAAGAGCTGCCTCAGGCCTGAGCCTCTCTTCACCTGCCGAGGGCGGGCGGGAGTGAGGGTGACCAACAACCTGTGGGACAGGCCGTGACCCGACCGAGGTTCCACCACAATCAGTGGGGCAGCAAGATTTGGTAGAACAACCAGCCCGGAAGTGGGCACCTCGACTGCAGCGAGCGGTTGCGTCGGCCGTTCAGGCGGCAGCCGCTTGTTTGACGAGGAATGAATCGGACTCGATTGATTCCCGGACAACAGCAACTGCTGCCACATAAACTCCTCTCAACGTCGACACCATCTGCGTCGAAGTCTCTCCTCATCCGAGGAGGAAGACGAGGAGGAACAGTGGTGCCACTTAACTCAGTGCCCCGACTGAGACCGCCGAAGTCGGCGGTAGTGGCTTGACCGAGAAGAAGACCGAGACCGAGATCCTTGGTGAAACCGAGGGCGGGTCTGGGAAGGAGCAGGGGACACCTGCTCTTCTCTCAGCTCGGACACTTTGACCGAGGACTGCCGCCCCGGAGGTGCAGGCAGAACCACGGCCCCCACCGGGGAAACCAGTGAAGGGTTGACGGCTCTTCCAGTCGACCACCCGGGTGACGGGTCAAGAGAAAACTCGACCACGTTGATGGGAGTCTCGGCCGGCTGGCCTGATGGGGACACTGTGAAGCCAACGGCCTGAGCCACAACCTCGACCGAAGTCGACGGTTGGCAGTCCGGGGAAGGAGACCTCTCCCACTCCCACAAACGCCGACGATGGGACTTACCCAGCGACTCCCTCCACCTGGGCCAAAAGGCAAGTCCCGATGGCCCCTCTCCCTTCATGGAGAGGGATTGGCGAAGCTCCTTGAACGAAGCCGAATGAAAGGAACTCAGAGAGAGCGGGAAAAATGCCGCGACCGAGGATGAATGAGAAGCGGCCTTGACCGTCGCCTCCTCCAGGGTGATAGAGTGTTCGAGCTGCTCAGCCGAGTCAGCCATTGCGGACACCACCCGACGAGCCTCTATGGATTTTACCGGTGGGGAAAAAACCTTGGGGCGCCCAGGCCTCAATCGGGCCGCACGATCCTCCAGGGCGTTGGTTGAAAAGCGGCAGAACTCACAGACTTGCGGTGCGTGGTCCAGAGTCGAGGCAGTATATGCCACGAGGGGTGGAATCAGTCCCTGGAGAATTATGCCTGCTTAGGCGCCTCGAGAGCCGAATGAATTGTCCATCGCAGCCGCGAGGAAAAGAATACGAAGTTTAAACTTAAACCTAAATTCGGACGAATCAAGAATCAGGAACCAGTCGAAAACATGGAGCGCTATGGAGGGAACCTGAGCTTCCAAGCGGTAAGGAAGATCTGGCGTCATGGGGCGGAGCTGAGAGTTTTACCACCCGGGTGGGTGGGAGGAGCCAGCTTGAAGACCTTCTGGCAAGATTTAAAGTGGCAAGGAACCTGCCAGATAGTGTGGATGAACAACATATCCATGTCCCTAAAAATATTAAATTCAAATTGTTCCTCAGTCCTTTATACTCCCCACCAAATGTGTTTCAATTAAAATGAAGTTCCTGATGCCTTTCCCCTTCCCTAACCCCCGCAGGGTAATCCTTCTTCTTCCCCCCTCCCCTGCCTGGTTTGCCCACGCCTGTTCAATGACTGTTCTTTCCAAGTTCCAGTCTTCTGGGCCTCTTCAGTAAATGTTGTTCAAAAAACAATTACAAAACTGTATTTTTTTGTGTGTGTAGTGTCAACATATTTTTTGTTGTACAATTTTTTTAAGTTGTTGCTGCCGCTGTGGAAAATTGTCTCCGGAGAGCAGATCCCTTGACTTTAGCAAGCAAAAAAGCACTGCCACCAACACAACACGACTGTCTGTTTAGTTAGTTTAGCAGCAGGGCAGGCAACTGTCATGTGGGAATTATCCAGTCCACTCCCACGCCAGCTCAGGTCCCATGACTCAGTAGTTCCCTTCCCAATCCCTGCCTCAGCCACCTGACCGAATCTCTGCTGATCAAGTGATGCTGCATGCAAGCACAGAGCAGCTCGCAAGGTGGCAGCCCTCCACCCCTGACGAGCCATCAGCCATGCGCGACCACCCATTCGATTCTTTCTTCCCCTCTTTTATCTACCATCCTTTGCTTACCACACCGTAAAAGCTGCTACTGTCCTGTCATGATTTCTCCTATATTATTATTTCCCTCAATAATCGCCACCCTAGCTTTCCAGTTCCACCATCTGTGAACAGGAGCCAAGTATGTAATCGTGCTATAGAAACAGTCTGTTTCTATAGCAACACTATACAATAGTTAATAATTCTCCCCCATTTATCTGCCACTGCTGCGGTGGTGTGCTCAGGTGTCCTCATTCGATGGTGCATGATTGTCACAGCTTCTGTCAGGAAAAGCTTATTTATCTATCTTTTAAGTTGCTTGCATATGTAACCCCCCTGCAAATGGGGGTTCCCAAAAGACTTCCAGGAGCTTGCTTGAATGCTCCAAGCCTGAATGGTGTTTGGCATTTAAGCCATTTATCAGTGAGTGTTTTTAGAGCCTCTGGTACTGTCTCTTTAAGAGCTGTCTGCTTGCAGACATAATTAGTTTGTATGGGGGGACTGTGTGCTTCTCTGTTTGAGTACCACTCGAGCTGCTGCCAATTCACTCCATTTTGCAGTCACTAGAGTGCAAAGGAACCTATCTGAAAGATGTAACTGTTTGCCAGAAATCATTTACAGTAATAATGAAATTACAGTTTGTCTAACCTGCTTTCTTTGCAGTCAGAACTATGTCTGCCTAGTTCCCCATTCTGGTTTTGAACTGCTGAACTGGACCAATCAGTGTGAGGTAAGCTAGCTCTAAAATGGTGCCTTGGACGAATCAGAACTTGGACTCATAATCTGAGCCAGCCACAAGTGGATTGTATGGGCAGTGACTCTGGGAGATGTAGTTTAGAATTGCGCCTTTTGGACAACAGCAGCAGTCTATTGTGAGTGACAGCCAATCCAGTCAAGAACTGGGAGGAACTCAAAGGAAGTGCCCGGTTTTGTCTGTTGGAGTTTCAGTTTAGATCTGGCAGTGAAGGGGAAAGAAACCCTGTGCTCCTTCAGTGCACAGTTTCAGTCAAAAAACGTGTGTAAGGCCCAGAGTTCCGGTCTGCAGCTTGTGTAACTGCTTGTTAGGACTGAATCCGTCCTGTGAAAAGAATCAAAGGATCTCTGAAGAGTAGAAACCAGGCTCACCCTGTAGAAGACTGGAGAAATTGTTGAATTGCACTCGGTCTGTCAGGAACTGAATCTGCTGTGTGTTCTCCCGGGTATTGTGCAGTAATTGCGATCGGGATAGAGAAGCAGCCTGCCTGGTATAGTACTTTCTTTTTACCATATAAATGTGTGAGGAGTCTCTTGGAGCTCAAGAGTAGCCCTCTGGACGTTGAAGGACCCTATCTTGTTTGGAGGTGGAGTACTAATTCAGGGTCGCTCCTGTTGAATTGCCACATTAAATCCAAATGGAATCACTGTACTGCTGACTGTTTAAACTAATTTTTCTTTCACTGTGTGAAAGGGCCCTACCAGCTGCCACGGTTTGGACTAGCCACTAGGGCTTGGGTACCCAGGGACAGTAACTGGTAGGGATAGGCCTGTACAGAGCCATAGGTAGATAGTAAAGTGATAAGCTAATTAACCTGATTTCCTGTCCTTGTTATATCCCCTAAATAAATCAGAGCTGCTTGTTTCAGCAAAGTTATACTTCCTGAGGTATTTGTCTATGTTAAAGTACTGTACTGTGATTGTTGCACTGTATCTTATTTCACAGGAGGTCCCAGTGCGGAACTAGTCCTGGGGGTAAGTGTATACTGTGAAGGTAATTCTGATATATTGTGTGGGCCACTAGTGGGAAGAAAGGGGTTGCAGTGTCCCAGAGGACTGTGACCAAGTAAGTTTAACTATTGCAAACCCTGACCTCTGGGTGGAGGCACCCGCCATTGGATCCAGGCCCCTCAACCTGTTAGTGGCAAATCAGGCAGGGGTAGTAGCCCCTGGGATAGCGCCATCTAGGGGTTACATCTGGAGGCTCACCGCTGGATTCTGTGTCCTCTAGTGGCCATATTTATGAACCACTGTTAAGAAAAAATGGGTACCCGACAGAAGTGGCTGTGCACCGGCTGGTGGAGTGGTGTACTGGGGAGGAGATTGACCCCCAAAATGCTATGCTTATCCTGGACATCCCCCTGGGTATCAATACGGACACTGTACAGGGAGTACTTTGCAAGGTGGAAGGTTTACAAAACCCTGTGGTGGTGGGTCGGCATGCTAATCTGCTCACCCACACTTTCCTGGCCCTAGTAGAGTTTAAGGATCCCATAGATAGCTCCAAAGTGCCACAGACCATTACCCCAGAGGGAGCCCTCACTGCCTGGAGAGTGATAACTAAGTACAGTAAAGACCCGGGTGGGAATGAGCCCCCACCACTGTCTGAAACTTTTGAGGAGAAATTTGCTAAATGGTTGCTGGGGGAAGGGAAAACTGTGGAGGACTTGAAGAAACTATTCTTGCCACCTGGGGGTGTTCCTCCCCCAACACCCTCTCCCGCTCCAGTACCCGTAATGGTGGCTGAACCAATGCAGACTCCTATTTCTGCACCTGCCATTAGTCACGACTCTTACCGAAGGTTGAGGATCTTCTCTGGCACCCTCCCCACCCCCAAGGGAGGATGACTGGGAGACCTGGATAACTATGTTGCCCCCAAGTGCTAGAATGGCAATGCTCGGAAGCTGAAAAGCAAGAGGTTAGTGAGAGCCTCGAGGTCCTGCCCTGGCTACCATCCGTGCTAAACGGGCCAGTAACCCTGAAGTGACTGCACAGGCCTATCTTGAGGCCTTGGAGAATGTGTATGGGAGCCCAGATTCTGATGAGGATCTATGGTGGAGAGTAAGAAATGCACAACAGTACCAAGGGAGTTGTTGTCTGTGTATGTATCTCGGCTGGAAAAATTGTTGCAAGAATGCCTCAGAAAGGGTAGTTTGCCAGCGATTGAACTGGACCGAACCAGGCTGGACAGGATCCTTAAGTCTGCCCCTTCTCAGAACTGCTGTTGCTTCAGTTCGCCTGGCAGATCGCTGGAATCCCACCCCTCCTATGATGAGTTAATGAGAGAAATTCGAGGAGTTGAGAAAAGGAACAACCTCGGGAGGGACCTGCACCAATAGCTGCGGCTACGACCGAGTGACTGAGGGTGGCCCATCAAGTGAAGTTCAGGGGCAGAGGTTGGCAGTCAATGAGTGCTCTGACAAGGAAAAGATATGCCACAATGGGGCGAACTGTTGAGAGATCCGAATCTAAAACAGTCCCTTTATGAAGGCCACGCCTGCAAGTACGGGCCCTGACCTATATCCGACTGCATCTGCTATAGGGTGGGGTACCCACCCATGTATCTCCTGCTGATAACAGCTCCAAACTCAATTCCTTGACCAAGGAAGTGGAGAAACTGACGAGATGTCTCCAAATGCTTATCACGCCGAGAGACAGAGATGGCACCAAGGTTTCCAGTTAGTAATACCCGCCCCTGTCCCAGTGTGGCACCGCCAGCTCAAACTCCAGAAAGTATGTTTTGCTATAATTGTGGGAAAGATGGGCACATGAAAAGGGAATGCCGGTCCCAAAAGACACTGACAAAGTTGCATATAGGCTACAAGGAGAGCTCGAGAACAAATCAGTGGTTAAGAGGTGCACTTAAATGATCCCAGTGAGGGCACCAAAATGATAACTCACGTCCTTTTGTGGCAAGGTCAGTTGCCCAGGCCCCACTATCGCCTCTCCAGACTGGTCCAGAATAGTGGGTCCTCCACGGAGACCACTGTAAAGGTGAATGGAGTGTCTACAAGAGCTGTATTAGACAGTGGCTCCCAAGTGACAATTATGTTCCAGGATTGGTATCAGAAGCATTTGTCAGACGTACCACTACAACCATTAGAAGGACTGCATGTATGGGGGTTAAGTGAGAAGGCCTACCCTATTCGGGTATATCCGAATTTGGCTTGTCTTTCCCCACCTCCGTGGCTGGAGTGGCCGAACAAGCAGAGACTCTAGCCTTAGTGTGTCCCCACTGGACTGTATGATGGTGTCCCTTTGTTGATTGGAACAAATGCTCATATGTTCGGAAGGCTGGCACAGTTGTGTTATGAAAACAGGGTCAAAAACTAGTAGAGCTTTAAGAGTTCCAGCTTTAATTAAGAAGGCCTATGAGGCACAGAGAGATGCTGAAAAATAGAACCAGAGGAACCGGTCGGAATTGTATGGAAGAAGGATCCTGAGTCTCTGATCCTGGCCAAATGCCCAGTGTACCTTACAGGAGAGGTCCGTATCAGAAAGGATGTTAAGAATAAAATATTAATGTTGGATGCACCAGGCGATGGAAAATTGCCAGAGGGACTGCTGGTCAAGCCTAGTATTTTGCCCGCTAGAGCCCATGCTTATGCCAGAAGGGTAATGGTCCAAGTTCATAATGTGTCTGAAAGAGACATTCGAGTAAATAGAGGTTGCATCCTGGCTAATGTGCATTGTGCAGACACTGCAGTGCTACCCAGCAGCAAGAGTTTGAGGAAGAATGAGAGTAACGCCTGACTTGTTTGATTTGACTCCCCGTTGCCAGCTGAATGGAAAGTGAGGATCAGTGAGAAGCTTGCCCAGAGAGACCAGGTGTTTTCTTTAAAGGAATGGGACGTAGGATGCGTGCAAGGAGCTGAGCACAATATCCGGCTGCATGACGAAAGACCATTTCGTGAGAGGTCTCGACGCCTGGCACCTGCTGACATAGATGATGTGAGACGGCATCTGCAAGAGATGTTAGCTGCTGGTGTAATACAAGAATCCAGAAGCCCTTATGCTTCCCCCATTGTGGTAGTGAGGAAAAGAATGGGACAGTAAGGATGTGTGTGGATTATCGCACCTTAAACCGTGGACTATCCTGATCAGTACACAATGCCCCGCATTCAGGATGCTTTGGACTGCCTAAATGGGAGCAAGTGGTTCTCTGTGTTGGATCTCCATGATGGGTACTACCAGATCCCGATGGCCCCAGAGGACCGTGAGAAGACAGCCTTTATCTGTCCGCTTGGCTTCTATGAATTCATGAGGATGCCTCAAGGGATTTCAGGTGCCCCAGCCACTTTTCAACGATTGATGGAGCGTGCAGTGGGGACATGAACTTACTAGAGTGCCTGGTATACCTAGATGATGTTATTGTGTTTGGCAGCTCACTGGAGGAACATGAGAGCAGATTATTTAAGGTATTGGACCGACTGGAGGACTTTGGCCTTAAACTGTCCATTGATAAGTGTCAATTCTTTCAAACATCAGTAAAGTATGTGGGACACATAGTATCCACCGAGGAATAGAGACCACCCAAGTAAAGTTGATGCCTTGACCACCTGGCCACAGCCCAAAATCTAAAAGAACTGCAAAGATTCCTGGGATTCTGTGGTTATTATCAGACGCTTCATCAAGGACTATTCAAGAGTGATCCCCTTACTTAACCTTACTCAAGGGTATCCCCAACCCACAAAAATACCAAAGTCAGCGTCCCTCAAGACTGAAAGAGTGTATTTTCATCCGAGTGAAGTATTTGGGGCCCGCTGGACCCTGATTGTGAGACTGCTTTTCATGAGATCATATATCAACTTACCCATGCTCCAGTGCTGGCCTATGCCGATCCAAGAAAACCTTACGTGCACACTGATGCTAGCTTGCAAGGGTTGGGGGCTGTGTTGTACCAAGAGCACGAGAATGGCCTGAGACCAGTGGCCTTTGCCAGTAGAAGCCTGACCCCATCCGAAGAACTATCCTGTACATAAGTTAGAGTTCCTAGCTTTGAAGTGGGCTATTGTTGACCAATTCCATGAGTACTTGTATGGGGCTAAAATACTAGTAAAACTGACAATAATCCTTTGACCTATGTGCAGACCTCAGCTAAGTTGGATGCCACTGGCCATAGGTGGCTTTCTGCATTATCTACATATGACTATACTCTCGAATACCGAGCAGGTCTGAACCACATAGATGCTGATGCTCTCTCCCGGAGGCCTGTTCCCAGAATGATTGGGTCCGATTGGCAGAACCTGACATTCGGGCACTCTGCGAAGTTTGACAGGGAGGAACAAATGTCCACGGACGAGTGGACTGCATGGTGGATTGCTTGGGACCCTCTGAGAATTGCATACCTGCTGCTTATTGCCACTTTTCTGCAATAGACATTGGTGCACTGCCTCAGCTGGACAATGACAGTATTCGGCGGCTCAATCCAGCGATCCCATGATCAAAGCAGCTTTAGAAGCCCTCTATGCAGGAAAAGATGTGTCCAAATTACGCTCCACTGATTTGAGAACTGCACTGTTATACAAAGAAGGTCCTAAGTTGAAACTGATCAATAAACTGTTATACAGAGAAACAGTAGACAGAGGGGACAAGTAGACAAACAACAACTAGTGCTGCCCACTGCCTTCGAGACTCAGTACTGAGGTCCTGCACAACCACATGGGGCACCTTGGTATAGACAGAACACTTGACTTGGTGAGATCCAGATTCTATTGGCCTAAGATGGGGCTGATGTGGAGCAACACATTCGAACTTGTAGTCGCTGCTTACAGAGAAAGCTTTGCCCCAGAGGGCTGCCCGCCTTGTTAACATCACCACCAGTGCACCCATGGAGCTGGTCTGTATTGATTTTCTGAGTTTGGAGTCAGATCAAAGAAATATCAGTAATGTGCTGGTGGTCACTGACCATTTCACGAGATATGCCCAAGCTTTTCCCACCAAAGACCAGAAAGCATCCACTGTGGCCAAAGTACTTGTAGAAAACTTTTTGTTCACTATGGGGCTCCACAAAGAATCCATTCTGATCAAGGGAGACTTTGAGAGTCGTCTGATCAAAGAGATGCTTTCTCTGTGGGAGTGCAAAGTCCAGAACCACTCCTTACCACCCCAAGGGACCCACAGCCTGAACGTTTCAACCGCACTTTGCTAGATATGCTAGGCACCCTGCACCCAAAGGACAAGCCTAGATGGAGCCAACAAATTAGCACCCTGGTACATGCTTATAACTGCACCAAAAGTGATGCCACTGGGTTCTCCCCTACCCGCCTGATGTTTGGAAGAGAAGCTCGACTACCAGTAGATGTGTGTTTTGGGGTCTCTCCTGATGGGGTTCAAGCTGACAACTATTTACAGTATGTGCAAAGTTAAAGGCCCAGCTAACTCATGCATATCCAACTGGCTCAAACCATGTGCCAAAAGAAATCTGGCCAACAAAGAACGGTATGATAAAAGGTGAAAGCACAGGAACTCCAGGAGGGAGATCGGGTATTGCTAAGAAATCTGGGACTGCATGGCAAACACAAGATTGCTGACAGATGGCACCATCTCCCTCACATTGTAGTGGGCAAACTAGATGATCTGCCAGTGTACAAAGTAAGGCCTGAGAACAATTCAAAAGATGTAAAAACAATGCATAGAAATCATTTACTGCCCATTGGACAAATCCTGATTGAGTCTGAGCCCCCAGAAGATGCCCCCTCTGGACCAGTGACTAGAGCTGCTGCTAAGAAAAGATCAAGGACATCTGCACCTACAAAAGCAGAGATAAAGTGTTCCCCTGCACAAGTCCCAGTTGAGCATGACTGTCAGTCCATATTAGAAGAAAGTGAGAGTGACTTTGAATACTATCCTTCTTATGAACTGAGTCAATTGTTTCGGGGCAATCCCCTAGTCAATACTGGAGACAAAGCTGGGCCTTCTGGACTGTCTAAGCCCCCAGCTTCATCCCTGGAGCCAATGCTCCCAGAAAGTGAAGTGCAAAGCATCAGATCAGATGAAATGGAATCATTGTGCATGGTTGAACTGTTTGAGCTTTAGGGGAGAAATGATAGATTGGGGCAGACTGGTGATACACCGAACAAGAAGAGTATTTTGAGTGCCCTGACAGTCCACTGCCAGTGTCCGAAACTCTCCATGCGAGCCAAATGTTGTGGACTCAGAAACTGTAACTCATGGAGCTGAAAGTGCCCCAAGTTCTAGCCTCTCTACCCCAGGGAGACTCCCTGACAAGTGAGGACAATGCTGAAAATGAGGCTCAGAGTGCAGAGACTGTAACAGTTCCCCCTAGAAAGACTGGTCGAGCTGTAAAGCCTGTGGTGCACCTCAGTTATGATTCACTTGGGAGGCCTGTGGACTTGCCTCTCAATGTTGTCCATAAAGGAGTGTATGTGTCCCCGAGCTCATTGCCCAAACTGAGCATCAGTGCTAACTCCAAGTTACTTGTGTTGCCCTCTAAGTATGGTGCCCTTGCCCCGTCCAGCCCCAAGGTAACTGATAGGGAAGGGCCCCTCTCTCAGGTTTCATGTACAAGAGGTAATAACTTGAGTTATGGTACAATGTGTGTGTAATACTGTGTAAAGAGGACGACTGCAATGTTTCAGAAATGTGTTCTTGGTAAAATGATGTATTGACTGATGATTACATGTGTGAGCCTAATGCAAATGTATATGGTTGCAGTTGAAACTATGAGTACTTGCTTGACGCCGACGCCAAGCTTTCCCAGGCCAGGAAGGGTGTAACCCCTGCAAATGGGGGTTCCAAAAGACTTCCAGGAGCTTGCTTGAATGCTCCAAGCCTGAATGGTGTTTGGCATTTAAGCCATTTATCAGTGAGTGTTTTAGAGCCTCTGGTACTGTCTCTTTAAGAGCTGTCTGCTTGCAGACATAATTAGTTTGTATGGGGGGACTGTGTGCTTCTCTGTTTGAGTACCACTCAGTTGCTGCCAATTCACTCCATTTTGCAGTCACTAGGAGTGCAAAGGAACCTATCTGAAAGATGTAACTGTTTGCCAGAAATCATTTACAGTAATAATGAAATTACAGTTTGTCTAACCTGCTTTCTTTGCAGTCAGAACTGTGTCTGCCTAGTTCCCCATTCTGGTTTTGAACTGCTGAACTGGACCAATCAGTGTGGGGAGCTAGCTCTAAAATGGTGCCTTGGACGAATCAGAACTTGGACTCATAATCTGAGCCAGCCACAAGAGGATTGTATGGGCAGTGACTTGGGAGATGTAGTTTAGACTCGGCGCCTTTTGGACCAACAGCAGCAGTCTATTGTGAGTGACAGCCAATCCAGTCAAGAACTGGGAGGAACTCAAAGGAAGTGCCTGGTTTTGTCTGTTGGAGTTTCAGTTTAGATCTGGCAGTGAAGGGAAAGAAACCCTGTGCTCCTTCAGTGCACAGTTTCAGTCAAAATGTGTGAAGGCCCAGAGTTCGGTCTGCAGCTTGTGTAACTGCTTGTTAGGACTGAATCAGTCCTGTGAAAAGAATCAAAGGATCTCTGAAGAGTAGAAACCAGGCTCACCCTGTAGAAGACTGGAGAAATTGTTGAATTGCACTCGGTCTGTCAGAACTGAATCTGCTGTGTGTTCTCCCGGTATTGTGCAGTAATTGCGATCGGGATAGAGAAGCAGCCTGCCTGGTATAGTACTTTCTTTTTACCATATAAATGTGTGAGGAGTCTCTTGGAGCTCAAGAGTAGCCCTGCTGACGTTGAAGGACACTATCTTGTTTGGAGGTCGTGAGTACTAATTCAGGGTCGCTCCCTGTTGAATTGCCACATTAAATCCAAATGGAATCACTGTACTGCTGACTGTTTAAACTAATTTTTCTTTTCACTGTGTGAAAGGGCCCCTACCAGCTGCCACGGTTTGGACTAGCCACTAGGGCTTGGGTACCCAGGGACAGTAACTGGTAGGGATAGGCCTGTGCACAGAGCCATAGGTAGATAGTAAAGTGATAAGCTAATTAACCTGATTTCCCCCTGTCCTTGTTATATCCCCCTAAATAAATCAGAGCTGCTTGTTTCAGCAAAGTTATACTTCCTGAGGTATTTGTCTATGTTAAAGTACTGTACTGTGATTGTTGCACTGTATCTTATTTCACAGGAAGTCCCAGTGCCGGAACTAGTCCTGGGGGTAAGTGTATACTGTGAAGGTAATTCTGATATATTGTGTGGGCCACTAGTGGGAAGAAAGGGGGGTTGCAGTGTCCCAGAGGGCTGTGACCAAGTAAGTTTAACTATTGCAAACCCTGACCTCTGGGTGGAGGCACCCGCCATTGGATCCAGGCCCCTCAACCTGTTAGTGGCAAATCAGGCAGGGGTAGTAGCCCCTGGGATAGCGCCATCTAGGGGTTACACATATTAAAATTTTAATGCATTCTTCTTCCAGTGCAGATCTCCTGTCTGGTCCTAGTTGCGGGTGGGGGGTGTTACTTTGATTTTTATAGTTTCACCAGTTTCATCAGCTTAACATCAGCGGACAGGTCACAGCGACAACACAGGCTGCAGCGGCAGTAAGTGTACTTATTATTTTTACACTGATGATGGCTGATTTGAGCCCGAGGTCCAGCATAGCTGCTTAAATTATTTGTGACCAGTTTGAGCTGTATGTCTTGTGACTCGCTCTGCCATATAGAGACAGACAGCAGATAGTAAACTTAAACAGATTTGAGGTCAGGATGCAAAACTCGCTTTTCTCAGTGCTGCCTCTACAACAATCATAGTCGCCTCTCTTTAAAAATTACGTATATTTATACCCACTTTTTAATTATCACCAACTGCACCTCTGTAATAATGTAAGTTTTTATTTCTTCTTGTTGCTGCCAAGAGAGTTAGAGTAAGTTGGTTGATTGAAATTCCTGTGAGCAAGAGAGGTGTAACTTATGTGCAGCAGGCATGAGAGAGAGCGTTGTGCAAGGAATAGAAAACTGACTGAAGCTGAGAAAGGTAAATTTTTTTTCTTTTAGAGAACTGAAATATGCAGTTAAGTGCTAGTTTATCTCAGGATGTGTGTAGCCATGAGAGAGAGGAGGAGGGGGAGAATCAGGAATCAGGAGTGGTGTAGAACTTGTCACTTACTCGCGTGCCATCATGTAAAACGGCAGGCACCTTTTTTTTTTATATATTGTATTTAATTGGATTGGGCTTGGGAACCCAGTTCGGGGGCAGAGCCCCTCTTGCACCCTTGTGGACTCACATGCCTAGGATGACATGCGGGGGGGGGTGCTCATTGCCATTTGATATATACCATAATATTATAAATACTGTTTATTGAGGTTGCTCCACTTTTGTAAGATGCTGATGTTTGTAAGCAGTAACTTCTACCTTATATCCACTGCTTGGGATCCCTCCCATGTTTATTTTCACGGGCTATGCCATGCTGTGGTGGGTTAATGTGACATCTTCACCCCACTCTCATTCATAGCTCTTTGATCCTGCGGGGTGGTCCAGATCTTGGATCTGAGCCAGGGGGCCCCTTATTGAGAGTCAGCTCTCCCCCCTTGATTGGGTACTGAATAGCCTGTTTTAGGCCCCCAGGTGACTAGAGAGCCTATTAACGTGTCCTCCTACACTGGAAGTCTTATCTTCCTCCAGCCTCTCACCACTAGCCTGGGATGCTTCCCCTCCCATTTCAATAGAACTCCAGTGTTTTTGGTTGCATGTTTCTTTGTTAGCTGGTTTATTCCTATGGTTGTTACTGCTGTTTGTCTCACAGTTATTATTGCCACCATTATGCCACCCATCTGCAGCCTTGTCAGCATCATATAAACAGGTTGATTAACTCTCCAGCTGAGCCTGTAGTGGGTGGATCTTTTCGCGAGGCCAGTGCTAACATTGTGGATGTAATATAAACATTAATTCTTTATCCAATGTGGTCTTATGGATAGGTACACAAAAATTATTTCTCAAAACATAAATCGGATTAACAACCCTATTAAATGGTCTGAGGCACTGGCCTCTCTTAAAAAATTGAAACCTAATTTTATTTTGTTACAAGAGACCCACTTGTCACAGGCGGAACATGCAAAATTACCCACATTTGGATTTCCATTTGTGATGGTGTCTTCCTTCCAGAATGGGAAGAGAAGAGGTACAGCAATTTTTGTGCCTTGTACCACCCCCTTTCACTTGCCTGCTTCTGAAACCAATGCCCATGGCTGCTTAGCAATGATTAAGGGCATTTATTTGGGTCAGATGCTTACCCTGGGAAGTCTGTACATACCCCCAGGATCCCCATCTTCTTTCATTAAAAACTTTTCCAGCAGATCACAGCTTTTCAAGATGGTATTTTAATCAGTGGGGGGGGAGAGGATTTCAATATGGTGGCTTCAGGGTTTCTCTTCCCTGCAAGATCATGCACATAGGGAAGAGAAACCCTGAAGCCACCTATAGGTTGGGAGGGGAGTTGCTGGCAGTCACAAGGGAAGAAAGAGACTTGGGCATTATCATCACAGATGACCTGAAATCATCCAAGCAGACCACTAAAGCAGTAGGCAAGGCTAGAGGGGCGTTGGGGTGTATTAGTAGGGGTATCACAAGTCGTAATAGGGAGGTAATAATCCCTCTTTACAAGACACTGGTTTGGCCCCATCTGGAGTACTGCATGCAGTATTGGAGGCCACACCTTCACAAGGACATTAACCAAACTGAGGCAGTCCAGAGAAGGGCAACCAAAATGGTGCAGGGACTGCATCAGATAACATATGAGGACACATTAACGGAACTCAATATGTATACCCTGGACCAAAAGAGGGAGAGAGGTGATATGATTGAAACATTCAAACACCTTAAGGGCATTAACAAGGTGAAAGAGTCTAAAATGTTTCAATATAAGAAAAATAGCAGGACAAGAGGACACAGCATGAGATCCGAGGGAGGCCGATTAAGAGGCAATGTGAGGAAGTTCTTTTTCACAGAAAGGGTGGTGGATGCATGGAATGGCCTACCTCAGGAAATGGTGGATATGAATACAGTGCAGGACTTCAAACAGGCATGGGATAGGCACAAGGGAGCAATACAGATAAGTATGAATAGATAGACCATTGACAGAGCAAATGCCGATGGCACATTCATAAGGTAGAAAAAGAAATGGGCAGACTGGATGGCCCTTGCGGTCCTTATCTGCCATCAGCTTCTATGTTTCTATGTTATTAGACGACAGGGATACAATCAATCCCCAACCCTTACATTTTACTGTTGCACAACATCTAATTAAATCCTATTTAAGGGAGATGGGCTGGATTGACATCTGGCGGCATTTACATCCTTCTGCTCAGCTGTATACCCATTTTTCTTCCCCCATAATATTTATTCTTGAATACACTGGCTTTTGGTCACCCAGAAGCAAGCCTATCGAGCCTGCAGCTGTGACATCAATTCCATTTTAATATCTGATCACGCCCCATTACTTTTGGAAATTCAGCTGGGACGGACGAAAGACCCCTCATTGTGAAAATGTAACAACTCCTTATTAAATATTACAGACTTTGCACAAGGGATGTCTGACTCCTTTGAGCAGATTATCAGAGACAATTCTGGATGTGAAATTTCGCTGGCCATAGTGTGGGATACCATTAAAACTTTTTTTGGAAGGGAGCTTATTAAGTGCTCCTTTCTCTTAAAAAGGGGGAACCCAGCTACAAGAACTGCAACAAAAATTGAAAATGTTACAAGAACGCCATATGTGAGGAGACCGGTCTGTCCTTTCTGACATAGCAGAGGTTCAAAACAAGATACAAAACATATTAGGTCTTAGGACAGAGATGGCACTTAAATATTTGCAGCAGAAGTATTATGAGAGTGGAGGTTATGTGGCTTAAGTTTTGGCTTATAGATTATGCCAACGGGTAGTGCAGTTGACCATCCCTCATATTAGACACCCCACCACCAGATGGCTAATCTCATCTCCAGCTACGATTTTGGAAGCTTTGAAAACTTTTTACACTACTCTGTATACAGATGATATAAACCCAGCTGTAAAGTCTATACAACAGTATTTAGATCAGTTACATCTCCCTACTTTAACTAAGCATCAACAGCAAACTTTGATGACCCCAATATCTCAGACAGGAATTTTAACAACTATTAAGAATCTTAAAAACAATAAAAGTCTTGGACCAGATGGCTACACAGCAGAATTTTATAATTCCTTAATAAAGACACTTAGTCCACAACTCCAAACAGGTTGTACGAGAGCTCTCATAGAGGGACAAGTCCCCCACTTGGAAACATGCTACAATTTCGGCAATCCCTAAACCAGTAAAGGACAGATCTCAATGCGTCTCCTACCATTCAATTTCTGTACTAAATGTTGACTATAAGATATTTATATCCATTATGGCTAAGCGTCTGGAACATCTTCTTCTGATACTTACTGATGGAGACCAGACTGGCCTTATCCCTACCCATCAAACTCAGGATAACATCAAATTAACCCTCCATGTTTTACACCACACCACCCAGTCAAATAACCCTTTTTTTTTTATTCAGCCTTGATACAGAGAAGGCCTTCAACCAGGTGGAATGGCCATTCCTTTTTGGGGTTTTGCATCATTTCGGATTCCCTCAGCATGATGTTATGATGTTACAGGCTTTATATGATCACCCTATAGCTTATACAGTATTAAAGTCAATGGCCAGCTTTCTTCTACCTTTGTTTTGGGTAGGGGGACTCAGAAAGGGTGCCACTTATCCCCTCTTCTTTTTGCTCTTTATCTAAAGCCCTTAGCCCAATCTCTCCGACAAAACCCTAATCACTACAGGGGTGCACTAGGTCTAGGGAGCATAAGTGTATATGTACCCGATGATATGTTCATTTATTTAACCAACCCAGATCAAACTCTACCCACCTATAGTCTTCCCTTTTGCAGTTTGGACAACTGGCCGGGTATAATCTTAACATATCAAAAACCGAAGTTTGACTATTCATTACACCCCTCCAAGAAAATTCAGCACCAGTTCCCATTTAAAAGAAATCTCACTTCTTTACAATATTTAGTTTTTTTTTATCAGTAGATGCCCAACAGGTTTGTAAACTTAATTATGATACTTTTACCCAAATGTTACATAAAGACCATGATAGCTGATCACACTTGCCCCTCTCACTGATTAAGCAAACAGATAGCATGCATATGATTATCCTCCCCAGGTTACTTTACTTGGCCCAAAAATGATCTCTTATACCTTCTTTAAAGTATTTTCATACACTGAATAAATATATCGCCAGTCATCTGGCAAAAAACCACAAATCCGATACAGTGTCCTACAACTTCCTAAATGGAAGGGAGGGATGGCTCTTCCTGATCTGCTTCTTTACCACAAAGAAGCACAATTATGCACAGTGTTGTGTTGATTAACGGATGCCTATGTGGCACACTGGAAAACCCTAGAACTTATGGAGGGAGACATCCTTTGCTTTGCAAAATCATTGTTAACCACTGTCCCCCTCCCACATCCAATTCAGCTAATGACCCCTGTCACACTTGGACCACTGATTCTGATCCATGTATCAATTTTTTTTTGTATTACATATAATTTATGTAAGGGAAGGGCAGTCAGAAGACCCACACTCTTGCTGAACTGACACATCCAAAAAAAACCAGGGATAAGTTCAAAGAACAGGACATAGCTAAATCTGCAGCTATTTAAAATGCAATTCCTTTGTTAAATTTTCTTTGAAGGCAGGAACCAAAGTATCCACTTTACAATGCCCTCGGGGAGATCCTTTGACTTGCAATAGTTGCCAGGAAGAACCTGTGTTGGGAGGAGTGTCGCAGGGAGCCCCTGAATTACATCAGAAAGACCTTTGTTGTGAAGATAACAAGGATCCAGACTAATTTGGAAGGTCCAATACACATTCCCAGGATGCTTTGGAAGGACATCACAGAAACTGTTTATGTGTGGCAGAACAAAAAACAGTTCTGACCAGTTAACCTGAGGAGAGGAAATTTAGTATGTCACTTATCATTTTTTTTGTAATCTTGTTGGGACATCCTGTGCTGTAAAATATAACTTTTAATACTCCACGGCGGAGTTTAATGACCTCAGAGAGGAGGCCAGCTCAGGACTGCTTTTATCCAACTGAGCAAGCCTTAGAGAGACACATTTGTATTTTATTTCTGACTGAGAGAAGAAGGAAAACATCAGCACTGTAAGAGAGAAGTATTATGTGGATAAGAGAGCTTAGTTTGTACTTTAAAAACCTGTTTTGTTTTTAAGATTGTATGTGTTTGGGATATTTGTTCTGTATTTATTGTTCTGTTTTTATATTTTACAATAGAAACTGCCTGGAGTGCCTTGACATTTCTTTTTATTTAAGTGTAGCTTTTAAAGGTTACAGTTAATACTGTGTATGGGCTTATTGATATACCAAACTGGGAAACGGATAGAGTTCTCTAAAGTCTTGCATAGAGTTCTAAGGGTTCATTTGAAAGACCTGGTTGGGTGCCCGTAGGCAAAGATATCTGGCCCCCCAAAGACAGAATTATCTGAGCCTGATAATTGGGTACGCTAACAAGAGGTTATCAGTTTGAATCCCTCCAGAACTTGAGACTAAGGTGACTTGAACCCACAAAACAGACATGAGGGTTACCTTGTTCTGTTCACTGTCCACAAATCATACGCTCAGAGGTTGGCACTTTGGGAGAAGAGGGCTGACCGGCTGAGCGAGTTTGTGACAACCCCTACATGGCAAACATGCTTTGCACTTGGTTCCAGACCTCAAACAGGAAGGAATTGTGCCTTCACAAATACAGACTTCTGTCCATTATTGGGACTCCCGACTTTACCCCCTCGGGTATGGACTTAATGTTTCACAGATGGTCACATTTTGGCCTCCATTACTGGTGTCAGTTATTGCAGGGTTCTGTTATTAACTCTGCAGATTTAGTAAACACTCACCACTTTCCACCTACATATTTTGTTTTGCTATTTACAAGCCCAAGATTATCTTAATGCACAGCAACAATCCAAACTGCCTATAGGGGATTCCCCCACTCCATTACCCCAGGGTTTCAAAATTATTAGCCACTGTGGCTAAACAGACCCAATATTTTTTAGCCACCACATGAGACCCTTAGCCACACACGCCAAGTAATGGTAAAAATTTCTATGGACTTGTATTAACTGCAGATTTTTTATTTATTTATTTTTGAATTGTTTCACCAGAAAAGATACACTGAGCAACTCAATGCTCGTCTCATAGTACAACCTGGGGGAAATGTGGAGTAGGATGTACAGAGTGAGAATTCATAGATACATACATTACAGAGGGTGAATACATACAATTTCAAAACAGGTTCAATGCATTGGATACATAGTAGGCAGATGCAACAGTTACATTACTAGCAGCAGGGCTCTGGATAAGATTTTTTGGGATGAGTACCTGTAGTCCTCATTTTGAAAGTGAGGTGAGTAAAACGAAATTCAGATGTGTACAAATGTCTTGTACTGAGGAGTACATTTAGTAAAAAAATGTAGTTTTTTTTTCTTCTAGATAAGAATTTCAGGTGCCAACAATGCTCCAGATAATGTTGGCAGGTTGGAATTTACTCACCAGTTTTAAAACATAGTGAGTAAAACAAAAGTGGGATGCATACAAGTGCTGTAAATCTGGCAAAAAAATGTTCCTTTTGAATCACCAGTTATGTTATGAAGCACTATTCTTTGGCGTGTGGAGTATTTACAAATGTTGGGTGAGTACTGGTACTCATTAAAAAAATTTATGAAGAGTGTTTCTTAAAATGAGATGAGTAAAATAGGCCGGTACACACCTTATCTGGAGCCCTGACTGGCGGTTCATAGGAGATGCATACATACAGAATCAGTATAGGGTCAAAAGCATAGGATTCAAGGTAGACAAATGCATACAGTTACATTACAGGCAGTTCACAGGTGATGCAGAAGCTGCAAGGGTGAAAACATAAGAACAAAGAAAATACAAAATACACATGCCCCCACAATGCAAAGCATCATGGGCTGCATATGCAAATCACCACAGAATGTTATGCTGGTCTAACTTTAAGCAGAATTGCATGGTGCCAAAAGGCTTCTCACACAGTTTGCAAAGAGTGCTAACAGAAGACATAGACATGTGTTTTGTCCTACCAGGACTTATCAGTATGCCTCGTCTGTTTGACACCCCAGTGCAATGGACCCCAGCTACCCTAGAGGCAGTGTGCTTGGATATATTGTGGTGAACCCATTAAAATAAAAACTATTTAAAAGACAAAGAACCTCTGCTGTAAACACTGAGGCAGGATTACCCAAAGGGCATTTGGCTGGGAAGCCAAGTTTCAGAAAATACAAAATCACATACCCCCACAATGCAAGCATCATGGGCTGCATATACAAATCACCACAGAATGTTATGCTGGTCCAACTTTAAGCAGAATTGCATGGTGCCGAAAGAGGCCTCTCACACAGTTCTGCTTAAAGTTGGACCAACACTCTTTGTTCTGTAATTGCATGTCAGCCCATAATCACTTTGTGTGAGGCATTCTTTTCAACAAATACTAGTAACTAACACTCAGTGTTCTTTTCTAGCTCTTCTTTAAATAGTTTTTATTTTAATGGGTTCACCACAGCTATATCCAGGCACACTGCCTCTAAGGTAGCTGGTCCATTCCACTGGGGTGTCAAACAGACAGGCATACTGATGAGTTCTGGTAGGACAAAACACGGGTCATGTCTTCTGTTAGCACCCTTGCAAACTGTGTGAGAGGCCTTCAGCACCATGCAATTCTGCTTAAAGTTGGACTAGCATAACATTCTGTGGTAATTTCATATGCAGCCCATGATGCTTTTGCATTGTGGGGATGTGTGATTTTGTATTTTCTTGAAACTTGGCTTCCCAGCCAAATGCCCTTTGGGGTAACCCTTGCCTCAGTGTTTGCGCACAGAGGTTCTTTGTCTTTTAAATAGTTTTTTATTTTAATGGGTTCACCACAATATATCCAAGGCACACTGCCTCTAGGGTAGCTGGTCCATTCCACTGGGGTGTCAAACAGACGAGGCATACTGATGAGTCCTAGTAGGACGAAACACATGTCTATGTCTTTTGTTAGCACTCTTTGCAAACTGTGTGAGAAGCCTTTCAGCACCATGCAATTCTGCTTAAAGTTGGACCAGCATAAGAACAAAGACACCTTTTTAAGAGCTAGGCTATATAAGGCAGTATAAGTGCAGGTGGGTGGGAGGATAGAGAAAGAAGACAGCGAGGGAGAGAGAAAAAGAGAGAGAGAGGGAGGCAGGTGGGCAAGGAGGGGGTCAGGAGCAGGTACAGCTAGGTGTATGGTAATTGTGCAGAGCAGAGGTAGGAGGAGTAGTGTCTTTGTGGAGAAAGTGTGTAACCCCTACACTCACTCCACAGAGGGAAGAGTGACCAGTGGGGTACCACAGGGATCAGTGCTGGGACCGGTCCTATTCAACATCTTCATCAGTGACATTGCACAGGATATAGAAGGCAGAATTTCACTGTTCGCTGATGACACAAAGCTCTGTAACAGAGTAGACACACCAGAGGGTGTAGACAGAATGAGAAGGGACCTGCAGAAACTTGAAGAATGGTCAAGGGTTTGGCAGTTGAAATTCAATGCAAAGAAGTGCAAGATAATGCATATGGGGCACAAAATCCTGGCACAATATATCAGTTGGGGGGTGAGGATATAGCATGCACCAAGCAGGAAAGGGATCTTGGGGTTGTCATCTCTGATGACCTCAAGGTAGGGAAACAGTGTGACAAGGCATCAGGTAAAGCAAATAGGATGCTGGGATGTATAGGCAGGGGCATCACCAGCAGGAAAAGGGAGGTCATAATTCCACTATACAAGACACTAGTGAGGCCCCACCTGGAGTACAGTGTACAGTTCTGGAGACCATACCTATGTAAGGACATAGACAGGGTAGAGAAGGTTCAGAGGAGGGCAACAAAGATGGTGCATGGGTTGCATCACAAGTCCTATGAAGACAGGTTGAAGGAACTGAACATGTACTCCCTGGAGGAGAGGGAGGAGAGAGGGATATGATAGAGACATACAAGTATCTTACAGGGAGGAACAGGTGCAGGAAAACACTATTTTAAGCGAAAAGATGTTTCAGGACTAGAGGGCATGGGATGAAGTTGGAGGGAGGACAATTCAGAGGAAACATGAGAAAGAATTTCTTCACAGAACGGGTGGTGGACAAGTGGAACACCCTGCCAGAGGAAGTGGTGGGGGCTGAAACAATCACTGGATTTAAGAATGCATGGGATAGACATAAAGGAATTCTAGAGGTCAGGGGTAAGGGGAAATAGACTTCTAGGAAAACAAACTGAACTTACAAGCTCAAATGGGCAGACTAGGTGGGCCATAGGCCCTTATCTGCCGACACTGTCTATGTATCTATGTATCTATGTACACCCCTGCCTTTTTGCAAACGACAGGTGGTATGCTGTTGAAGCTGACAGCAGTACCTGGTGGGGACTGGGTTCAGGGAGGACTAGGTTACTCGGCACAAGGGGCCTAGGTTTGGCTACTCTGCACAGGGACACCCAAGTAAATCCAAACACAGGAAGCAATAACTGTAATGTCCAATACCAGGAATGGGATTCTAAAGTGTGGCTTTTATTCATCCAAACTGAACAAACAAAGCATAGATGGACCCCCACGGGGCTACATTCCTGGTAATGCAGATAAGAGTAACAGAACACTTCTTCACTATTTCAGCCCTCAGGCTCTGAACCCACCTGGCACACAGCCCGGACTTGCACGCTGCTTTGGGTACACAGCCCGACTTGTACACTATTTGGGTTTTTCCCAGCCCGGCTCCCCTGCCGGCCACTCAATCCCAGTCCATATGGCAGTGAACCAAATTTTTGGTTGGTGGCTCCCCAAACCACCTTAGAGCCTTCGACTCCTTAAGGGAAATTTCCTTTCAATCCCACGTCTGGGTACTTCCCTCAACACTGGCCAAGTGCCTGAGGCAAAGTAGAAATCCACACAGCAAATCCGTAGAGGTGGACCTGGTTACTAAAGATGGGGGGGTCTCCCACCTCCAGCTCCCACAATCCATACCCGGGCATTTCTCTGGACATTAAACAACTCTTTTTGAAAGCTTGGCAATGTAGATTAAAGGGTAAACGTATAGCACATCTCCTCTACATGTCTTGGCTTTCCCCATGTGCTGGACTTGAACATACTTTTACTTTGGCTAAGCCTATTCCTCTAGGCCTCCCACTAATTCAGCAGTCCAATCCACACTTTAACACAGTTCAGGTGAAACATAGGCCCTTTGACAAGAGCAGAATTCACCCTTAGGTTGCAGGTGCCCCTCAGGTGAATCCTGACAGCTTCTGGTACTACAACACATTTCAGAAAAATAGGCAGCTTCTTCCCTAGCCGAAACCAGGGGGTTGCCCCTGGAATAACAGGCAACCCTTCCACCTCCATCCCCTCAGGGATGGGGCACAGAGACCAGTATCAGCAGTCTCCACCACTTCAAGAACAGCTTACTGTGTTCCTCTTTAGGCAGAAACACACACCTTTCCCTAAAAGTAGCTCTATATCAGAGCTTAGGCTACAAGAGCCTGTGCACAGACTGCTGTGCTCCTCTCCTCTTCACTGCTCACACCACTCTGCTTTCCACAGTTCAAAAACTCCCAACATTCTAACCTAACTCCCATCTGCAGATTCCAATGTGGCTCATGCAGCTGCGATAGTTCTATGGTGATGTCATCACTCAGTCTCAGCTGAGACTGAGAATGGAGTGAGACAGTGTGAAATCCATTTAACTGGAGTTTCACAAGCTGCCTTCCCTGCCTACCACTAGGTCTTACTGGGATTCTAGTAACCCCGGGTAACGGGGGGATACAAGTGCATTCCACATTTTAGGTAGGTGGTAAGAGAAGGCTTTTTGGCCAGAGGATGTAGATCTGCAGGGGACTGAGACGGTACGTGTGTCAGCCTGGGATCTCAGGGAATAAAGGGAGTGAGTAGGGGTGCCAAGAGAAGAGGAGATATATGAGGGGAGAGATCCAAGCCAGAATTTAGAGATGAACTTAGCACCATGTAGTGCACGCCGGGAGTGGAGGGAAAGGAAGTTGAGAGAGCGGTTGAGATCACAATGATGGGTGTGGGGAGGGGCATCAAGAGCAAAACGACAGAAGGAATTGCAGAGAGAGTCCAGTCTGGATAGGTTGGACTGTGGGGCAGCACCGTAGACTATGTTGCAGTAGCCAAAAATGGGCATGATCAGATTCTGTATCAGCTCACACCTGGTGGTGAGCGGGATGCAGCAGCGGTTTCTGTCAAGGGCCCTGAGCTGGGGCCTTAGTTTTTCCAGAATGGCATCAATATGTACAGAGAAGTCAAGGCATCTGTCCAGCCAGATGCCGAGATACCTGAATGAGGAGGAGTCCTCAAGAACAGTCCCATCAAGGGTGTGAAAGGTGGGGAGGTGACTTAGCCTAGCGAGTCTCTGCCTTGTGCCAAAGGACATGGAGACTGTCTTCTTGGCATTTAGAAAAAGTTGATGGGAACTTAACCAGAGTTGGACTTTAATAAAGTTGAACTGGAACCTGGTAGTGATATCAGAGACAGAATTGCCAGAGGTAAACAACACTGTATCGTCAGCATACATGTGGATGCTGTATGCAGAGCAAACCAGGGTGAGGTCATTTAAGAAGATGGAGAACAGAATGGGGCCTAGCAATGAACCCTGAGGAACTCCAGCGGTTATAGGCAAGGGGGAAGAGGTAACATCAGCTATTCTGACTGATTGCGACCTGCCGGACAGGTAGGCACTGAACCAGCCTGTGGCAGAAGGGGATAGTCTAGCGGCTGAAAGGCTGTGCAGGAGGAGGGGGTGTGAGACAGTGTCAAAGGCTTTGGCCAATTCGACAAAGATAGCCAAGGTAATGTGCCCTTTGTCAAAGCCTGAGGAGATGGTTTTTGTTAGCCTCAGCAGAGAGGTGGTGGTAGAGTGGGATTTCCTGAAGCCAGACTGGAAGGGAGTGAAGAAAGCAGAGTCAGAGAGGAATGAGGAGAGTTGGTTGAGGGCTATGTGTTCTTGTAGTTTAGCTAAGGTTGGCAGAAGAGAGATAGTTTGATAGTTCCCTGGTGACGAGGAGTCACTCCCCTTCAGAAGGGGGAGGACTACTGCATGTTTCCAAACCGAGGGAACTGTGGCAGTCTCAAACAATAGGTTTAGTATGAGAGAGAGCGGGTAGGCAATGGCAGGAGCAGAGAGAGAGAGGAGCCTAGAGTCAAGGCCATCAGGCAAGGAGCCTTTGGTAGGGTTTAGTGCCAGGAGAGCTAGAAGGGTAGTGTCTGGAGAGACAGGAGAGAAGGAGAACGGAGGGGGTGTGTGAGAGGTTCGGAGGAAGAGGAAGGGGCAAAGGAGCGGGGGGGTGGGGACAGATTGTGGGGACGAAATGGGGACGGGTGGAGGAGCAGTGGAGGGTGAGTCAGTGTGCGAGGCGTGAAAAGGGGACACATTCTATTTAAGTACTTAAACATGTTTACAGCACTTTTGTAGTGGTTAAACACAATTACTGATTACTGAGCCAAAATCTGAAATAAAATCTTTTTATATTATCAGGTAGCTGAACTGTAATGTGTAATAAGCATGCAAAATAAATGCATACAGGTTGCTAAGACTGAGATGTGCCAGTGGCCACACAGCGGCCCAGCCCATTTTGAAAAAAAAAAAATAAGCACTTTAATTTGTGCACAGCAGTTCAGGCAAACAGTGAGTAACAAGACAAAACAATGTCAAGACGTCAGTAAAAGGCAAGGCGACAACTACATATTTTTCAACAAGCAGGAAAAGCAGCAAAACTCCATAAAAGTTTTAAGACATTTCTGTGTGAAACGACAAGGCCAGTAGTGCTGTATTAACAGTAAGTGTTTTAATCCCCCTCCCCCCACATCTGTCACAGCACACACAGGGTCATGTGTAAGCCTGAAACTCAAGGCAGCCAGAAATAATTTTCATATAAGAAATTCAGCAACAGTTTTAAAAAATTATTAAAAGCAGAAAAATAGTGTTTTTATATTTTAAACCCTCGTTGTTTGAAAAACATTAGGCACCAGTCATGATGCCGGCTAGTAAATCATAACAAAAGCAGCAAGTTACTGTTTTTTATGACATTATTGCAGCTGTAAGTTTGAAAACAACATGGCAACATGCCTATTTCAAAAATCAGCTAACCCAGTAACTTTGAATCCCAATGATTCTGCCAACCACCTACAGCAGTAATTTGTTTTTTCTTTGTGTGTCTGAGCTTCATTCTAAATCGTGACCACACAAGATTCAAGCAGTGCCTGTGGAGAAAAAAGCCAATCAATTTTGCTTTAGGTAACCAAATACCAGTGACTATTAATGCATCATAGAACAATCAACCAGCCCAGTGTTGGTCTGAGATTCTTTTTCTGTTAGGTCTATGCAGTGTTGCAGATCATCTTTGGAAGAACTTGGAGGTGCATCAGTTGCCTTGACAGTTTGTAGGAAACCACGCCTGTCCTTCTCGGATGCCCAGATCTGGAATGCACTTTCGAAATCAAAGTTTCCAATGTAGGGCTGGCCTGTCTGCGCAGCGGTGATTTCAGCTCATGATGCCAGCGACCGGTTCAAGAATAGACTGGTCAGTCGGAGGGTCAAGTTAGGGGAGGAAAAGGCTTGAGTATCCAACGACTGCTCGCCTTCTCAGGGGGGAGAGGGGGAGGCCAAGGTTAGGACCACAAATTTGACATTGAATTCTTCAATAGTGTACCTTTTGTGTGCTGAGAATAGTCTACGTATTAAAGACCATTCAAGTCTGGTTTCATCTGGGTTAACTGGCAGGATGTTAGTAATTTGAGGGACACTGGCTTCTTTAGGGACACCGTAGTGGATTAGTATGTTCTCAATCTCCTCTTACGTAGATACATAGATAGTGTCGGCAGATAAGGGCCTATGGCCCACCCAGTCTGCCCATTTGAGCTTGTAAGTTCAGTTTGTTTTCCTAGAAGTCTGTTGCCCCTTACCCCTGACCTCCAGAATTCCTTTATGTCTATCCCATGCATTCTTAAATCCCGTGATTGTTTCAGCCCCCACCACTTCCTCTGGCAGGGTGTTCCACTTGTCCACCACCCGTTCTGTGAAGAAATTCTTTCTCATGTTTCCTCTGAATCGTCCTCCCTCCAACTTCATCCCATGCCCTCTGGTCCTGGAACATCTGTTTTGCTTAAAAATAGTGTTTTCCTGCACCCTGTTCCTCCCTGTCAGATACTTGTATGTCTCTATCATATCCCCTCTCTCCCTCCTCTCCTCCAGGGAGTACATGTTCAGTTCCTTCAACCTGTCTTCATAGGACTTGTGATGCAATCCATGCACCATCTTTGTTGCCCTCCTCTGAACCTTCTCTACCCTGTCAATGTCCTTACATAGGTATGGTCTCCAGAACCGTACACTGTACTCCAGGTGGGGCCTCACTAGTGTCTTGTATAGCGGAATTATGACCTCCCTTTTCCTGCTGGTGATGCCCCTCCCTATACATCCCAGCATCCTATTTGCTTTACCTGCTGCCTTGTCACACTGTTTCCCTACCTTGAGGTCATCAGAGATGACAACCCCAAGATCCCTTTCCTGCTTGGTGCATGCATATCCTCACCCCCAACTGATATATTGTGCCAGGGTTTTGTGCACCATATGCATTATCTTGCACTTCTTTGCATTGAATTTCAACTCCAAACTCCTGACCATTCTTCAAGTTTCTGCAGGTGCTCTCATTCTGTCTACACCCTCTGGTGTGTCTACTCTGTTACAGAGCTTTGTGGCATCAGCGAACAGTGAAATTCTGCCTTCTAGGTCCTGCGCAATGTCACTGATGAAGATGTTGAATAGGACCGGTCCCAGCACTGATCCCTGTGGTACCCCACTGGTCACTCTTCCCTCTGTGGAGTGACAGCCATTTACCACCACCCTCTGTGTCCTGCCACCCAGCCAGTTACCTACCCACCACACTACTGTCCTGCACACACCCATATTCCCCAGTTTGTGTAATAGTCTTCTATGTGGCACAGTGTCAAAGGCCTTGCTGAAGTCCAGATAGGCCATGTCCACTGCCCTCCCCTGATCCACCTCCTAGTCACCCAGTCAAAAATTCAAGCAGGCTGGTCTGACGTGACCTCCCCTGGTGAAACCATGCTGCCTTGGGTCCTGTAGTCCATTGACAACCAGATGTTCCACCAATCTCTCCTTCAGTAGTGCTTCCATGATCTTCCCCACTACCGAGGTGAGGCTGACTGGTCTGTAGTTCCTGCTTCCTCTTTGTTCCCACTTTTGTATAAGGGGACTACATCTGCTGTCCTCCAGTTTCTTTCCAGTGATCTGCTAAACAGGATAGCCAGAGGTCCAGCCACCACCTCTCTTAGTTCTTTAAGGACCCTGGGTGCACCCCATCTGGCCCCATTGCTTTATCAACTCTATTATTTCCAGTTCCTTCAGGACCCTTTCTCATGTAAAGGACTTGTGTCCATTTCTGCACCATTCTCACCCCTTGTACTCCCTTCAGACCCATTACCTCCTCTTCCTCAGTAAAGACTGAGTAGAAATACCTGTTCAATATGTCAGCTTTACTGTTGTCATCCTCCACGCAGCCCCCATCCTCCCCCTTCAGTCTCACTATCCCTCCCTTTGTCTTTCTTTTTTCACTTATGTACCTGTAAAAGGTTTTGTCCCCTCTACCCACTGATTTTGCAATGTGTTCTTCTGTCTGAGCTTTGGCTTCCCTTACTGACCTCCCTGCCTCCCTTTACTTCTCCTGGTACTTCTCCCTATCCCCTTCTGCCTGTGTCTTTTTGTATTGCCTGAATGCAATCTTTTTGGCTTTCACTTTCTTTGCTACCTCTTTGGAAAACCATAATGGTCTCCTCTTCCTTTTCCTCTTGCTAACCTGCTTAGGCATAATTCTGTTGTTCTTGTAATCCCCATTTTAAATACTGCCACTGTTCCTCAACCCCTGATTCCTGTCCCATTCCCTTAATGCCTCTTTCAAGTATCTCCCCATTTTCCCAAAGTCTGCCCCCTAAAATCCAGGATACGTGTTTTTGTGTGGTTTGGTTCTGCTCTTTCTGTGATTTCAAACCACAATGACTGGTAGTCACTGTTTCCAGGTGCTCCCCACTGTTACCCCATCACACTGTTCCTGTTTGTGAGCACAAGGTCCAGTATTGCCTTCTGCCAAGTTGGTTCCATGACCAGTTGCTTGAGGAAGGCACCCTGAAGGAGTCCAGGATAAATCTGCTCCTAGTTGATGCTGCTGCTGGGATGCTCCAGTCCACGTCTGGAATATTGAAGTCTCCAACCAGTACTACCTCACCCTTGTCTGCCATCCTTTGGATGGCTAGCATCAGCTCCCTATCTGTTTCTTCCTCCTGGGCTGGGGTCTATAGACCACACCTGTGCGGATGGCTGGCCCCATTTGCCTTTCCAGCTTAACCCACAGTATCTCTCCCCCATTTTGTTCCTCCTGGATCTCTGTGGCCCTTATGCCATTTTTCACATACAGTGCCACTCCTCCTCCCTTCCTGCCTGCTCTGTCTCTTCTGAACATGTTGTAGCCAGGTATGGCCATCTCCCAGTCGTGGTTATCATTACACAGGTTTCAGTGATGGCCACAATGTCCAGGTCTGACTGTACCATGACAGCCTCCAGATCTTCCATCTTGTTGCTAAGGCTCCTGGCATTTGCACACATGGCTCCATGATTTGACCTCCTAGACTGTTTCACTGTTCTACTCCAGCCCTTCCTTGGTTGTCATTTATCCCTGGTTCTCCTTGCTGTCTGCCCTTCTGCTGAATTTTGCCCTTTTCTGCTTATCCACCTCTTGGGCACTAATCTCCATCTTTTGCACACTGCTTTGCAGAGATAGCCACTCCTCTGGTTCACTGGTTCCACTGCTGGCTGTGGGGGTGAGCAAGTAGGTACCCCTCCTTGCAGGCCTGCCACCCCTTTGCTAGTTTAAATGCTTGTCAATGTAGCATTTAAACTTATCATTGAGTGCTTGGATTCCCTCCAGGATGGATGCAGGCCGTCAGGCAGACAAACCTCCATCCCTCAGGTGGGTCCCCAGTCACAATGAATCCAAACCCTTCCTCCACAGCACCAGTTCTTCAACCATGAGTTAAAGTTCCTGGTGCATGCACTCCTATGCTCTGCCTTGCCTCTCACAGGTAGTACTTCTGAGAAAGTGACAGAAGTAGCTACTTGCTTGAGACCCCTCCCCAGTCTCCTAAACTCTTCCTGAACTTTCTTTGGCTCCCCATTTGTCAGGTCATTAGTACCTAGGTGGATAATGACATCCAGCTCACCCTCCCGTCTTGCCTTCCCAGTGATCCCCAGGATCTTCCTTCCATCCCTCCATGCCATGGCACCTGGTAGGCACCTCACCTCCCTGTCCTCCCCCTCCTGTGTTCCTAGCTGGATCCCTCTTATGATGGAGTCCCCCACCAGGATTCACTTCCTCCTCCTCCTCCTCCTCCTCTGGGGTCCACTGCTTTCCCCGCTGAGGTCACCTCCTTGGCTAACCTCCACATCCTTTCCTTCCACTTCTCTGGGTACCTCTGTTTGGTTGTCCTCATTTGCCAGTGTGGCATATGAGTTCTTGAGTGGAATAGGATCTGGGATGTGCCTCTGCCTGACTGCTCTAACCCTCCCTGAGCCCACTGTCATCCAAGTGCTCCTCGTTCTTGGCATCCTTTGAGGCAGTTGCATTGGACTAGGTGGTCCCTGGATAGGGGTGATGGTACTCCTGACCCAGTTTACTTCCGCTCTGAGTCTGGCTACCTCATCCGCGGTCCGAGAGATGCATGCAGATAGGGCAGCACCTCAGTGTCCAGAAGGTCTGCCTGAATATGGCTGCCCCACAGCCACTGCATTGCACCACTCCCCACATTATACTGCAATTCCACTACTTGTCTGCTACTGAAGCTCTCCTAGTTCCCTTTTTATTAATTTACTGTACTAAAAATCCTGCCACTGATCCTCAGATAATTTTTTTTTTTTTAAAGAAAAAGAAACCAATAAATAAATGAGTTAATTGTCGTGCTGAGGGTGGGCTTCTTCCCCCTTATGCCCCTCCTACTTCACACCCCTTACTATACCCTGTGTTTAGCTCTTGTCAATCAGATTTAACAGGGCATATAAGTAAGAGTTGGGGGAAGGGAAGGGGGGGTAAAAATTTGCAGCAATTAAAGACAGCATAGAATTACACCACCACTATGTTTTAAATTTTCAACAGCCCAAAAACAATTATAAGTAAAGATAACAAAGAAAGTATAGTGTCACTAAAAGCCCACAATCTAAGTTTAAAAGAAAAATAGCAATTACCAGTTACTCTAAAGCACTGAATTGAATATGTTTCCTTCCTTCCCCTTCTGGCTTCTTCTGAGAAAATAAAACTCTGCTTGCTACTTTAACTCTGACTAAGCCCCACCTCCAGTTATCACGTAGCTGAGGTCAGAGGCCAGACAATTAACACCCTTCACCCAACTACAGGGCAGTCAGACAAGCCAAGATAAAATTTGCAGGAATTAAAGACAGCACAGAATTACACCACCACTATGTTTTAAATTTTCAACAGCCCAAAAACAATTATAAGTAAAGACAACAAAGAAAGTATAGTGTCACTAAAAGCCCTTTTTTCATAGCTAACAATGTTCTCATCCTCAGGTGCATTGCATGGGTCTAAAACTTTCCAGTTGTCCAATAACGTCCCTTCTGGAAAGTAACTTTCTAGTTGCTCAGCTGTAGAGTGAGGATGAGAACATTGTTAGCTATGAAGAAGAGGAGATCGAGAACATACTTATCCACTATGGTGTCCCTAAAGAAGACAGTGTCTCTCAGGTTACTAACATCCTGCCAGTTGACCCAGATGAAACCAGACTTGAATGGTCTTTAATACGTAGACTATTCTCAGCTCCAATTACTGCAAAGACGCCTTCGATATGCATATCCTACACTTCGCGCTAGACTCAGTTATCTCCCCACTCATGGAAATGGCAGTGATAACACCAATATTGAAATGTGGTGACAGCTCCCTCCCAAACAACTACCGACCCATCTCAATTCTCCCCCAACTCTCTAAAGCCCTTGAAAAGATCATGGCCAATCAGCTCGCTGACTACCTCCTTGCACACATCCTCTTATGTAGGGAGCAGCATGGTTTCAGAGCTAGTCATAGCACTATGACCGCCCTCACAGAATTCGCTAACTCCCTGCACTCTACACTTGACAAGGGGCACCTCATAGGGGCCGTGTTTATAGACCTCTCAAAGGCCTTCGATACGGTTTCTCATTCCCTCCTTAACACATTACAACAAATTGGGGTCTCTCATTGTCCACTCTCATAGTTCTCCAGCTATCTTTCACCTAGAACCCAATGTGTTAAAATTAATAATATCATATCTACCATGCTGCCTGTGCACTCAGGAGTTCTACAGGAATCAATCCTGGGTCCCCTGCTATTCAGCATCTACCTCAACGCCCTCCCTAAATCCTGCCCTGGCAACCTTCTTCTCTATGTGGACGACGCTGTTCTTTATGCTGCACATCCTGATCCTCTCTCTCTCTCCAGCGTACCTTACAAAACTCCTTCTCTCAGCTTGAACACTGGTTTGCGTAACACAGATTGGTGGTCAACATTAAAAAAAACTAAGACGATGCTCTGCGCCCACTGCCAAAACAGATCAAAGGATTTCCCCCTGGAAATACTCTCCACCTCTCTCATCCCACTGGAACAGGTCCAACAGTATAAGTATCTAGGTATTACATTTGACTCTTTCCTCTCATGCCACGAACATATAAAAATCCTCACCTCCACTACCAACACCCGCATTGGTCTCCTTTACAGACATAAAGACTGCCTGCCACCTGAAGCACTTCGCCTAGCCATTACCTCCTCAGTCTTATCGCTGGTGGACTATGGCCTCACAATCTATGCTGTTGTCGACCCTACGGCACTTCATCAAATACAAGTAGTCATCAATAAGGCCTGCTGGCTCCTCTCTGGTGCCAACAGAAATGCACATACCTGCACCCTATACATGCTCACCAATATCCTCTCGTTTGAGGAAAGACTATTATACCAGACCTGCCTCTTAACCAAAAAAAATCCACCTGGGTTTAACCCCAATAGGTGTCTTGGCTTCTCTCCAGGCAGCCACCATCTCAGCGTCCACACGGGCTGCCCCAAAAACTATCTGGAAGGTGCCTAGGGTCAGGACCACCCTGGCCCAGCGATCCTTCCATCTTAGAGCTCCATCCTGGTACAATGCCCTCCCACTGGCTGTCACATCAATTACCAATCTAGGTCCTTTTAAAGCTGCCTTAAGGGCCCATATCCTCTCCTCACGTCAATGCCAGTGTAACTGGTAACCTGTGGATCCTGCACCATGCCGCTAGGCCACGCACCCACCCTTGGCCAGGCAGTGGAAAGCTCTCACTATTTCTAGCCTACAGGCTCCTCACCTCCCTTGGTTACCATATAGTTGCACTGGACTATGAATGCATTGTATTATATATAAGACAAGGCCTCCCTGAGGCGGCTTACTACCAGCTCATATCATGCATTACTTTAGCTACCAATTGTATAGGTCTTAACCGCTCATTAGGTAAATATGTTGATAGCTCTGCCCTGTTTTAGCTACCAAATGTATAGGCATTAACCCGTGCTTATTGTATTTATACTCCGTATGATTGCTCACCCACATTTATTCTATATATGTATTGTATGAATGTCTACGTTTTATTCTGACGTGGAGCCTTTGGAAACGAGTCTATGACTCAAAGGGTTGTAATTCCAATTTCCTAAATAAATAAATAAGTATGTAAGAAGTTTGCAGATTCTTAAACTGTTCTCTTTGATCCCATGTATCTTTCAGTGTATGTAATCTAAATCTAGATTTCCCCTCCTCTGGTGGTTCACTTGGCATCACAGATAAAAAAACCTTTGAAATGTGGCCCTGGATTTTCAGGGAGTGCACGGAGTGCATCAATGGTGCTGACCAGCTGCTGCCTTGCCTCAGAGAATATGACCGCACGTTTCTGGAAAAGTTTAGACAGAATTGCAAGAAGACCTACAGCACCTGCCAGAAAGAAAACAGTGGAAACAAATTTGAAAGTCTCCATGTTTTTATGGCATCCCATAGCAAGATTTCTCTGAGAGTTATCCTCTGCCATTTGTGATAAAGCAGAAATAAGTGATGCAATGCAGGCTTGTAGTGCCTGTACAGAATCAGAGAATGAAAGCCATCTAGTGAAGAAAATCTGTTTACGCTTTATAGCATGTTCCTGGTGTAGCTCTTTGCTCTGATCAAGTATTCGACAGAATTTGGGAGAGGACTTTATCAGTTTCCCAAGCTGATTTACTGTTGACATAAAACTGACCAGATACTGTTGTTGGCTGGCTGCTTTCTCTGATGCTAAAGCGAATCTATGTGCAAGACAGTGAGTGGCAACTAAATATGGGTGATCTATTTTGCCTAGAGTGGTCACACCTTTTTTGCATCCTGTCATTATAGAAGCCCCATCTGTTGCGAGCCCTATAAGCTGCAAATGTCCTAGATTTTATTAGAGATCATGCTCTTGACAGAATTATATACTGCTTCTGAATTGCATTCTGCAAGCTCAGTCACACCTAAAAATTTTGACTGAATGAAACCCTTGCTGTTAATGAATCTGATGTAAACCATTATTGTACTCTTGTTAGCCACATCTGTTCCCTCATCAATTTGTAAGGAAAATAATGTATATGGAGCATTCTCCAATTCCTTTAAAAAGGCCTCCTGCACAGTCTTAGATAGTGCTTTGCAAAAGTCATTAATCGATTCAGAATGCGTGTAGATGCCTGTGCCTTGGAGAACAGATTGCTTGATAGGTGCTAGAAGAGTGCAATCCTGTGTGGAAAAAGAGAAAAAAAGAACTGAAGTGACAGCGAGACTACGCTGTCCCCACCCTCACGCAAATCAGAAATGTGACCAAATGACAGTCACGGAAGCAGGTGCTATGGCATATTTTTTTTTTTTTTTTACAGTTTTGCAATTTTTACAATTTACAATTCCGGCATTAGGAAACTGCAAGTCAAAATACTCTACATTGTGAACTTGCAATTCCAAAAGTTTCTGGAGGTTACAAGTGGCAGTCAGAGTTTTTCCCACGTAGTAAACGTTTCTCATTTCTGCTATAATAGCACTTTTCACAGATGAATAAGCTGTGCTCACTGCCTCTGTCATTCCTTTTTGAGTTCGTCGTGGCGCACAGGCGCAGACAAACTCATTTCTATAAGTAGTGCTATACAGGGGTGTATCCAGTGGAGAGCACCATTTCTAGCGACAGGTGAATTAGTCGGCAGGCTGCCGATGACTCACTCTCAGCTGTTCAGGCTGAGCAGGACAACTTTTCAAAGGACTGGAGCCACACCAATAGCAGCACGGCTCCAGTCCTTTGAACTTACATTCCTGCGTTGCACATTCACACTGCTGTAGCTTACATCAGTGTGAACGTGCTGAGCCCAGGCCTTCCCCCGTGTAGTTTAAAAAAAAAAAAAATGACAGGGGTGCCCATTCCCCCTGTCGGCATGCCCCCTCCTCCCAGTTCATTTGCTGATGGGGGAGCCCACTCCCCATCGGCATAATGTCTCCCCCTCCCTGCAATTTCTCCTGTGCGGCTGCACAAACCGACGGGGGTGCCCAATCCCTCTGTCGGCATGCTGCCTCTCAGTTAATTTGCAGAAGGGGAGCCCACTCCCGTCGGCATAATGTCCCCCATTAGTTGTGTGCCGGGAGGTGCCAGTCCCCGTCGGCTACAGACCCCCAACACTCAGGTGGCACGCTGGGCCCACCCCAGCGTACCAAATATCCCTTTAAAAAAAGAAAACCTTCCCACAATGTTAAGGTTTTTTTTTTTTAAACCTGTAAAATAGAAAACAGTCCCTCGTTGAGTCCAGTGGTCCCTGCCACAACCCGTGCTTACCCTCTGTGCACCCACCTACCCACACACCCCCCCTCAACCCAAACTTACCTCCGGTGCCTTGTGCGACGATCTTTGGTTGACCGGGAACACGTCTGCACTCTTCAAAGCCGATTGTGAACTGAAGAAATGCCGGTAAGCTGTATAATGGCTTAAATAGGGTTTTTTTTCAACTTTGGTGCATATCTCAGGCATTTTTGTTTTGTTTTTTCACCAAATTTTCAACATAGTCTTTTTGCGAGCCCACCTCATGAACAGTGGCACTGTCTTTTCGTTAATTGGTCCCGAAAGGTGATTTCGCGGTCACCTTTCGTGACCAATTAATGAAACAACAGTGCCACTGTTCATGAGGTGGGCTCTCAAAAAGCCTATGTTGAAAATTTGGTTAAAATAATCCAAAAAATGACTGTTTTACGAGCGTGCATTGTGCAGTTTCCATGCACACTCGTAACTTTGCAAATTTGTAATATTTTCACTCCAGATTTTCAACATCGGTATTTTTTTACACCTCCTCATGAACAGTACAGCTGTCATTTTCAACAACCTGGCCAAACTGCATTTTCGCACTTCCAGCGCAGAATAGCGCGGTCACTGTGGGAAATCAGTGTTCGGGACAGATTACAAAAATCACAGTGACACTGTTCATGAGCGGAGTTCTTGAAATACCTATGTTGAAAATTTGGTGACAAAAGTCCATATAATGACTGTTACGAGCATGTGTTGCGCAGTTTCCACGCATACATGTAACTTCGTGAATTTGTAATATTTTCATTCCAGAATTTCAACAATGGCATTTTTTACACCTCCTTATGAACAGTACAGCTGTCATTTCTCACATTCTGGCTGAAATGTGTTTTTGCACTTCGAGCACAGAATAGTGCAGTCGCTGTGGAAAATCAGTGTTCGGGACAGATTAGGAAAATCACAGTGACAGTGTTCATGAGCGGAGGTCCCAAAATGCCTATTTTGAAAATCTGGTGACAAAAGTCCATAAAATGACTATTTTATGAGTGTGCATTGCGCAGTTTCCACGCACGCTCATAACGTCGAGGATTTGTAATATTTTCACTCAAGAGTTTCAACATTGTCAGTTTTGCACACCTCCTTATGAATACTACAGCTGTCATTGTTCAAATCCTGCCCGAAATGTGTTTTTGCACAATGGTACGGTCACTGTGGGAAATCAACAATCAGGAGAGACAGAGTAAGAAAATCATAGTGACAGTGTTCATGAGTAGAGGTCACAAAATGCCTATGTTGAAATTTTGGTAAAATTATTCCACTATATGACTTACAAGCATGTGTTGTGCAGGTTCCACGTATGCGCGTACGTTTGAGCATTTTTAATATTTTCACTCCAGATGTTCAACGCTGCCTTCTCTTCACACCTCCCTATGAATGGTACAGCTGTAATTTTCACATCCTGCCCGAACTGTGTTTTTGCACATCTGGTGCAGAATGGTGCAGTCGCTGTGAGAAATCAAAGTTTGGGACAGATTAACAAAATCACAGTGCCACTATTCATGAGCAGAGGTCCCAAATGCTTTCATGAGGTGGGGGTCACAAAAGACCATGTTGAAAATTTGTAGTGCAAATACCAACAAACGCCAGGCATTAGGGTTTCTAACTATAACATCCCCCTCCAACCCAACCCATGGTGGGGCTCCAGTGCCCACATCTTCTCTGAACCGCAGACACATCTTCACTCTTCAAAGCCAGATCATGTATCGAGGAAACAGATATGCACTTCACTGTATTGCAATGGGAATGTGAACTTGGACTTCTGGTGACGTCACCAGCAACATGGAGACCTAACTAAAGAGCTTTCCCCCTCACCATTAACAAAAATCTGTTCCACTCAGCTTGGACAATGGTAATAAACTCGAATATGCATAAATCACAAAGTGGAATTACTCCTACGAGAAGATCCCATTTTAAAAACTCGAAACTGAAGCGAGATCAACCAGGACTGAACCCTGCAAGTTCTGCTGCGAGCGGGAGAGAGTCGCCTATGAGTACGGCGGGAGGAGACACCAAGTCTGAAATGGACACTCTATCTAGATCTAGACTTGAGACTCTTTTATCCGAAATCAAACATTTCAGGATAGAGACAAAGCTTGAATTTAGTAAGCTGCACTCAGACCTGAATAAACTGAAAACCAGAGTTTCTGATACGGAAGACCGGGTTTCGACGGCTGAAGACGATCTCATACAACTCTCCAAAGCAATGGAATATTTAATACAACAACTTGAAAACATGACGGCCAAATGTCTAGATTTAGAAGCACGATCGCGACGAGACAATCTCAGAATTTATGGCCTACCTGAATCGGCTGAGATTGGAGACATGAACGAATTCATAGAGGATCTACTTCGACATGTGCTTGATTTGCCACAGGCCTTCTCATTCAGAACTGAGAGAGCACATCGTGCACTGGTGCCCAAACCTACATCTGCTACAGCCAGACCTCGATCGATAGTAGCCAAATTTTCACGTTTTCGAGAAAAGGAGAAGATCCTAAGAGCCGCGTGGAAGCAAGGCCAGGTAGAATACAACGGCGCTCATCTGCTGTTCGACCAGGACTACCCCCCAGTGATACAGCAGCAACGACAGGCCTACGCTCCATTGCTGAGGAAATTAAATGCTCTGAATGTTAAATTCCAGATGCCGTACCCATCATGCCTGCGGGTACACTGAGAAACTGGTATTGAAATGTACCATACTGCTGAAGAGGCCCTCCAGGGCTTTAGGAAGAAAGGGCATGAAGTCTCGGAAGCTCCCAGATGCAGAGCACCCTCCTCCACAGAATCCTTGGCGTCCGACTGGGTTCCAAAACCTCCTAATAGAGCAGGAAGGTGTTAATACTACCTTCAGCGTGCTCGTTGGGCATGCCGCTTGACCAGAAGGTCTTGCCCACATCATTGATCAAAATCCTCTGTATAGAGGGTGCTGTACTGTTGGGTGTGCCCTTCTGATGAGACGTTAAACCGAGGTCCTTCTGCCCATCCCAGTGTTGTTCCGGTGTGTCCAGGTGGAAGTAAAAGAACCTGGGCACTCTTCGCAAAGAGTAGGGAACATTCCCGGTGTCCTTTGCCAACATTCCCCTTCCCATAAACTGGTTCATGCAATTATCCAGGCTGTGTGTGGGCGATGATGTGCGATATGGCTGCCACCACACATTCAGTCACTTCACTACCAGTCTAGCATTGCTTGTAAAGTGCTTTGGATGTATGAAAAGCGCTATATAAATGCTGATTATTCTTCTTCTTCTTCTTCAGGACATTAAAAAAATGTTATATAAACTTACTCACTCCCAGGACTCTGGGGAGTCGCTGCTGGAAAAACAGACTGACACTTGAAGATGGGAGCCAACCGGTGAGAATTGTGATTGCTTTACTGGACTCTCCTCCTGCTTCTCCTCCCTCACAAGGACATATCGGATCTACGGTTTTCGCTTGGATTATTGGTCTATTTGACTGTCTATTTAACTCATAAGATCCTTTCTTCCTAAATATAGAGAGCATTGTCTTGGGATTTATCAATGTGGGGGGGGTTGTAGGAGGGAGGACTGGGGGGTTCTTGATGAGTCACCTTACTACACGGTGACGGGTTGCTACACATATAGTAGCTGTCTTGGGCTCCCACTCCTATCAGAGCAGCTGAAGGAGGTAGGTTTTAAAGTTGGAATCTTACTCGGAGGTTAAGATCTGTGGGGAGTTTTGTAACGGGCCGGGCACCTAGCATGAAGGGCTGGTTTTACCCCGGGATAGTGGCCCAAGCTGAAGTGCAGTACTCCATGGGAGTCGCTGGGGGGTTCGGTTGTAAAATATGTTGTGCAGAGTCGTTGACCCTTGCAACTCTCTCCGTGATTGTTGGATCATGTCCGTGAGGTCAATAACAGCCGCACTGAGAGTTCGCTCAGTTACCATAGGCCACTCCGAATCCCAGTGGGGAGAAGTCGCGTAGCAGGTAAGGGCATCCTTAAAGTACTCAATTTTATTGGGGTACAACATGTGGGCGGGAGTGGGAGTTGAGGCTTCGAGCTGGTATAAACACTAATAGGCCCCAAGGTAATGGGGAGGGTTTCATTTTGGCGTGATACATATTTCTGGTAATGGGACCTCCACATCTTGTAATTTTGTAATGGCTGACCATTTAGGCACAGTAAAATCCCACGTAATATCAATTAAAACGTAACAACATTGGTGCATAGGGGGGTGAAATATTAGGCAGATGCAAATTGGGACAGGATATAAAGAAGCGATTTGCCCGTGATCTGGGACGGAACAAAAGTGCACTGAGGGGGCCACTGGAGACCTGGGTTGTTTAGGGTGGTTTGTCCGGAGGGAGGTCCTCGACGATTGTTGGGGATTGCCCTCTGAGTTTGATATCAGTGGCATTGGGGGACAGGGTGGACGCACAGGGTCGTTTAGTAATCTGACTTGCGAATGATACCCCCTGTGCAGTGCTGGGTTGGATGTACTTCTGGGTCATTTCTGAAACAGCAGTGTTAACTTAAAGGAGGTGGTTGGGGGATCCGAGGATGAATAAAGAGCTGTCGCTGCATTATACTGATGACAATGTGGGTACAAACAGGAGTTCTTATATGCGTGGGAGCTTTCTTGGGGACTACGTCACCAGTTAAGGTGGAGTGGATGAGGGGCGGTGTTGCTAAGGCTCCACATAAATATAAGATATTGTGGGGGTTGTGGCAACAAGGTAGGCTACTCTGTGGAGGGTCAAATGTGCCTACTAAGGAGAACACCTATTGCTGCAACTGTGGGTCACTCAGGCATTAATAACTCCCTAGTAATGCAAGACAAGGCATAGACTCACAATAGGAAGTAAAATGGTAGCCCCCTTGAAGTAATAATAACTTCCTTTGATTAGAGATGGATCTCCACATGCAGGGAGGTCTGCATGGCCTTATGGGGTGCTCCAGCCTTAGCACAAGGAGTGGAAGGGTGATACACGCCACTGAGGCCCCGTGTCGACACATGCCTGCTCAGGGGACATGACGGTATGGGGCAGTCCACCTAGTGGGACAATGCTTTCACTAGTTGCTTATAGCAATAAGCTATAATAAGTTTTAAGAAGCCTTGGATCCTCTTTTACTCCTTACTTTAGCCCTCTCACGTTAATGTTTGGCACTGAGATGGGATGAAGTACGAGTGCCTATAAACAGCTGCAGCTGGGTATCTCCTGCAGATTGAAGCTCCTAGATTAATACATCCTTTTTTTTTTCTTTTCTTCTTTGCTATGGCTATAAATACTACTGTGGTTTAAACAATTTTGACTGCAAAATCCAGATAATTGCTTATAGATATCTCAATCTGACATCAGTACCCTCTAGTGGGGAAATGGGGAACTCTTATTATGACATTACTCTCAAAAAAGCGGGTCATTGATCATAAATTTCATTATATGCTGATAAGGACTCTTGATATTCGGTGTCTCAGAGTAAAAATAATGTTTGGTTTGGGTGGATTGGAACTTCAGAGGCACTGCAAATGTTGCAAGGTCCTATGGTGTTCTGTACATCATGCATCCTGTCAGGAGTGGTGTTGGTGATAATGAGCCATGTCATCTGGCAAGGACCCATTAGTATTAGGGTCCAGGAGGAACAAGCCTTCGCTATGACTCCTTTTCCTCCCATTCGAGTATTGATTACTCGAACTTCCAGAGAACAGCATATTTTGTTCCCCTACCTTGGGAGTCACTTTGTAAATAAATGTTACTATTGGGTAAGGGCTGCTCAGTTAGCAGCTCCTTATAGGTTTTTTAAGTTTATATGTTGTGTTTGTGTTGATGTTTGGTTACCTGATATAGTTATAGATAAACAGCTTTATAGGCAAATTACATTTAAACATCAAGGGAGATGGCATGGCTTACTACAAATATCAGAGAGACCATGGAATAACACAGGGGAAAGTTGGGGGTGTATCGTGGAAAATTTCAGAAAAGTTGCTGGGGATTGGAGAGTCTGACCCCATATATTTAAGGATTTATAGTTCTCTTAACACAAATGAGGGATAATAATAGTATTAAAATCATTTCCCATAATGTTAACGGATTAAATAATCCGGTAAAATGATACAAAGTTATGTCTACCATAAAAAGACAGAGCCCCTCATTTGTTTTACTACAAGAAACTCATCTTTATAGATCTGAGCACCAGAAGCTGAGGAAGTTTGGTAACGACCAGGTGGTAGCAGCCTCTTTTGGGATGAGGAAAAGAAGGAGCTCTGCTATACTGGTCTCCAGAGGAACCCAGTTTCAAAAGACAGCCAGTTACACGGATCCAGAGGGCCATTTGGCTATACTTTCGGGTAACTTGGAAAGTGCTCCTATCACACTGGCATCTTTGTATGCACCTCCAGGCTCCACGAAAGAGGTCATCCATTCTTTACTTCACAAGATTACTGAACATCACACGGGATTGTTATTGGTAGGTGGGGATTTGAATCAGATATGGGATCAAAAAGATACATCCAAAATTAAGTCCTTCCAACAGAACCCGGCTAGTAGACTAATTAGGAGACATTTAAAGGGGGCCTTCTGGGTAGATGCCTGGAGAAGGCAGAACACAAATAAAAAAGAATATACACACTACTCATTCCCTCATGGCTCATACACCAGGATTGACTATATGTTGATCTCGAGAGAACACCAAGATCAGGTACTGGAATGTAGACGTGTTCCGTCTGTTCTTTCTGATCATGCTCAATTGCTACTGAAACTGAACTGGAAGGTCAAAAAGGGTCAATCCCTCTGAAAATTTAACAATTATTTTCAGAACTTAAAGGAATTTACGGACATGGCTACTGCTAGACTAGCTCAAATCCAACAGGATAATGAGTCCCTGAGATATCTGATACCGTGCTATGGGATACTATCAAGACAGTATTCGGGGGAGACTGTATCAAATTTGCTGCCCATTTTAAACGACAACAAAATCAACAACTGGAAGATCTTCAAAGGCAACTTCAGATCTTACAGGACCAACATGCGAAGGGGATTAGCTCGGTACAGGTGGATATTCAAAAAGTTAAACAACAGATCCAGAGATTAACTGATATAAAGACGGAGCAAGCATTACAGCACTTGCGACAGAGGTACTACGAGTCCGGACCTCGGGCTTCTCGCCTCTTAGCACATCGGTTCAGACGACAGACTACGGAGAACACGGTCACACAGATCAGAGATCCCAGAACAGGACATTTATTAAAATCCCCAGAAAAAATCCTATCCGGCTTTAGGGAATTTTATACAAATTTATATAAGTCAGAACACTCACCAGATATAGAACAAATGGAAACTTATTTAGCTAAGCTAAAGCTACCGAAATTGACTCAGAAAATTAGAGAATCCCTAGATACCCCTATAACCCCTATAGAACTGGCAGCCGCAGTTAAGAGATTGAAAACAAAAATTCCTCGGCCCGGATGAGTATATCCCAGAATTCTTTAAATTTTTGTAAAAGAGATAAATAACCTCTGCTGAGGGCCTGCAGGGTAACACAACTAGGGGAAGTTTAGTTGGAATTATGTTATTTTATGATACGAAGTAGGAAAGATGCTGCATAATGTAGTTCCTGATTTCTATATCCGCCTTTGAATACTGTGATCATATGTCTATTTTGGCAAACGCCTGAGGTTCTTTTAGCTAATTAACTGTGACCGAATGTGGTTATCTTGGGTAGCAAACTCAAGACAATATTAAAAGATCTTTGCATGTGTCGTTCCATGCCGCTCAGTCGGGGGCACCTTGCATGATTCTAAGCCTGGATGCTGAGAAGGCCTTCGACCGGGTGGCATGGAAATTCTTGGACTTATCCCTCAGTGGGTTTGGATTCTCAGAATCCTTCATTATGATTATAAATAATATCTATACCAACCCAAGAGCCTATGTAAAGATTAACGGTAGAGTCTCCCACCCGATTTCTCTACAACGTGGCACTAGGCAGGGCTGCCCTCTCTCCCCACTTCTTTTTGCCCTATACCTTGAACCATTAGCTCAGGCGTTGAGACAGGATGAGACGATACAGGGGTGGAATTTTTTTGGGGGGGGACACACAAACTTGTCCTTTATGCAGACGACCTGTTAGTTTACCTTCAAAATCCAGAACAGTCATTAGAGCATTTGTGGGCATGCCTGACAGAATTTAGTCTCCTGGCTGGATAAAAGGTGAACACATCTAAGACTGAGGTCTTAAAAGTACATTATGAGCCATCAGAACAGACTCGACGGAGGTTTTCCTTTAGATGGGACCAAACCCATATTAAATATCTAGGAATTCAACTGGGATTTCAGGTAGACCAGTTGTTTACACTTAATTTTACTCCAATTTTAAAAAAACATCAAACTGTAATTAGAGCAGTGGGCACCTATCACCATCCCCTTGATACAGAGGGTGGAGGCGATAAAAATAGTAATCCTCCCTAAGTTTTATACCTGGTCCAAACATTCCCTATTCGTGTCCCGGATTCCTACTTTAACTCGCTTAATAGGACAGTCTCTCGCTTTCTATGGGGTTCACATAAACCTAGGGTCCGGCTCTCGGTTCTTCAAATTCCGAAAAAAGAAGGTGGTCTGTCATTGCCTAACTTTAAACTATACTATCAGGCTGCACAGCTACAGACAATTATTTATTGGTTAGACCAAGTCTATCTGTCCAAATGGAAAAACTTGGAACTAAGAGAAGGGGCCCTTTCAAATTTGAACAGCTCCCTTCTCAGGCAGAGGGAGAGATTAAATATAGGTCAAGAAGATAACCCATACACAGCTCTTACATTGAGCATATGGTTTGGAATTTTGAGAGACAGAAAGGCTATTGGTTGGAGGTGTCTCCTACTTTCTGTTCCATACCTGGATACCTTTTTTCCTGGCTTGTGGGATGCGGGGTTCAGGAGGTGGGAGGCGAGGGGTCTACACCTAATATGACATTTTCTGGAGGAAGGGGAGATTGTTTCTTTTGAAACACTAGTCAACAGACGTGGAATCCTTTGGCAAGACAGATTTAGATATTTTCAAATTAGAAATTGTATCAGAACCATCACTGCAGGATTGGGTATTGGGATTTCAACACCTCCCCAGATTGCACTTATTCTTAAAAAAGCTATAGAGGGTGCACCTATCAGAACGCACATTATCTCTAATCTATACCAAGCTTTGCTAGCATGGAAAGGTGACACTACTACTACTACTAAAAAGGTGTGGGAACTCGATATGGGGATTCAGATTCCAGAGAAAATTTGGGCTTGGACCCGAACAAAAATCTACTGGGGCCTATCAGCAACCAGCTGGCAGGAATTTTCTTGGAAAATCTTTGTCAGGTACTTCCGGACCCCAGCAATTCAGGTGAAATATCAGGGCAATAACTTCTTAACCTGTTGGAGAAATTGTGGCCACTCCCCCGGCAGCATATGTACACATGTTGTGGAGTTGTCCTGTGCTATCCACCTTTTTTCAGGATTTACATCAGGCCCTAAAGGCAATGATAGACCCCAGTCCGGTTTTGACCCCCTCCTGTTATTTTTTCTTGGAAGTTCCAAAGGAATTCAGAGACCCCCTTACAATTAAGTTTTTGAAAATATCATTCCTAGCAGCCCAGAAGGCCATAACTAAAAATTGGCTGACTCGAAATCCTATCACATTAAATATATGGCAGGAGTTTATGATTAGTATTTATAGAATGGAGGCATTGACAGCCTCCCTGAACAAAAGGATACCTCAGTTTGAGATTCTGTGGAGGCGTAGGGTCCTGTATATGGTGGAGACGAGACCTGATTTTATCCCATAATAAAGAGGGTCCTCAAGATACTAGGTTAAGTTCTACACACAAGGCTCTAGAACATGTGAAGTATGGTAGACCCCAGTATATATAGATATAATATATTTCTGGTTTTGTCCCAATTGGTTTTACAGAAGACTGGAGGAAGGAGGGGAAGAAAAGGAAGGAAAAGAAAAGGAAGGAAAAAGGAGAAAAGGAGGGAGGGAAGAGAGGGAAGGGGGAGAAGAAGAAAGAACCAACAGCCTTTTTTTTCTCTCTTCTGTATGCTACAAATTGTTAAATAAAGCACTTGGTCTAAGTTATGGAACTAAGTAAGTTGGCAAGTGAAATCAATTTGAGGCAATGCCGGTTTCCCCTTACTATGATAAAAGGCAATGCGCCCTGGATATGTTATAAGTTTAATGAAATGCTTATGCATACAATACTGTTACTAAACAACTCTCAGTAACATAACAAAAAAGTAAAGTAACTCAAATTCAATAAGACTATAGGATTGATTGCTTTAACTTATCGAACATTATATATCAGACATTTTGGTCAGGAAATGAGCTAATGGAATTGCCTATGAAAACATTGTTTTGTTTATTGTATTTGTTACTTGTTTGTATGTAAATTGTTTGTCTTGTTCTATGGAACTAAAACTACAAATAAAGAAAGTTTAAAAAAAAAGGGAATGTGAACTTGGTGGCATAACTTGTTCTTTCTGATGGGAACTGCAGTCCTACCAATCTGTGCGTACCAACATGAATTCCAAACGACGAACTCTGGCATTGACAAATGCTTGTTTTCCTCTCTCTGCCTCCATTGCAAGCCTCACAAAAAAGAGAGAAATTGTTTTAAAATCAAAAAGAATTTAATAATGATAATTAAAGTCAGAAGACAAAAAAATGACAGAAGTCTGGCTGCCAGGGGCATAATTAGTAAAATCACTTGTGATCTTCGGACATCTGATGTTTACTGAAGTCATCAGCCTTTGGTTTATTGGTTGGTTTTCCTTCAGGGAAAATAATCTCTGGTCAGTTTCTTTGTAAATTCTGCAATAGAATACTGCTGCTTCTTTGTCATGGATGAGCCATGGGTATGTTTTAAACCAGGAATCCTTTATTTCTCTGTGGCTGTCTCTGTCATAAATTCTGGCTTTCTTGCTTGCTGTTTGAGACTGGCTCTCCATAGCTACGGAGGTGCTGGCGGCGCTACACATTTCTGGATTAGTGTGTGAAGATTGTTCAGTTTCAGCAGTACTTGATGATCTGGGTCTTTTGAAAATATCTGTTATTTTTCTTTGTTTTACTGTGGCCATCCTGCTGGCACTCTGTTTATCAGTGGCAGTATTTGCTGCTTCCGATATTTTTATTACGTTTTGTACTAATAAATCACAGTTCACTGTAGCGTTACTTTTCTGTGTAAATTCGAGGAGAAGCACTTACTTTTTTGTGAATAAAAGCTCTTGAAATACTAATTTGAGATAGCAGAGAGAATTACATATATGTGATGTACACTACAACATTAATTTCTGTATGCTGTGCACACCTTTGCTTATTTGGACGAATATAAGTTCTTGACAATCAAATACTTAAGTTTCAGAGAGCAATAAATATTGGGGACATGAATATTTCAGTATCGTTGTATTAAAGTACTGTATACAGATTGGGATGTCTGAGATGCACACATTAATAAAGTTCTTGAAACTGAATGGCAGTGTCTGAGAGTTTTATTTTATACGGTAGACAGAAGTAAGTTAAGCAACACACAGATTTCAGGGGCTATGTTTCTTTGTGTGTGGGGAGACACATTATATTATGGCATAAGGTTGTGGAATATGCTTCAGCACCATTTACACTTGTTTCGCACAAGATTCTCAGTAAATAAGCAGCTTTTTGTTGCCAGCAGTCACACTGAGTTTTCTTTTGTTTTACAGGGGTTCACACATTTAACTTGCCCTGAATTTGTTTAGCCCAGGGTTGCCTCTGTATGGTATTTTTCTCTGTGTATGTCCTAACTAATGTCATTGACACAGAGCCTTTGTAAATAAGTCCCTGACTCAAAGGGTTGTAATTCCTAGACTGAATACAAATAAATAAATAAAATAAAAAACTTTGATGCCTTGGCTTTGTTTATGTTAATCTCCACCTGCTTCCCTGTCTCTCTCTCTCTCTCTCTCTCTCTCTCTCTCTGTCTCCTTTCTTTTGTCTGCTCTGCTTATTTTGCTTTTCTCTCCTGTCTTGTGTACACAATCTCAGGCTTGCTTCTACAGTGTCCTGTATCCTATACTTCAGACTTTTCCTTCAGCGTGCTTCTATCCTGGCTTTTACTTCACTTCTCCCTTTATTTCAGGGGCTTCTGCTGTGTGTTGCATAAAAACCTTTACTGTGTTATTTGTCTTTTCAAAAACATTTTTTAGTTCACTCAAGACTTGGTTTATTCCTGCTTTAGTTTTCTCAATGCTTTCTAGTTCACTCAATACTTCTTTGCTTTATTCTTGCTTTAGTTTTCAAATGCTGTGCCTCGTGTTGTTGCCTTAATACAATCTCCCCTTATATCCCTTATTACTTCTGCAACATGTACTGAATTGATTTGTCTGTCTCCCTTTATTTCAGGTTTGCTCACATTTCTCACTGCAGCCTCTTGTGCCCTTTAATATGCCCAGCTTGCCTGCTTTCTTATAAAACCACACTGCATTACTTTTCTCTGATTATAAATCTGTCTTGTCTCCCTTTATATTCAGAAGCTTTGCTTGTTCTACCTTTTATCTAATTCATGTAGCTGCACTGAGTAGACAGTTTTATTTTCATTTCATTCTTTTCTCTCACAGGCAGCTCTTCCAAATATTCTTAAATCCCGTCTTTAGGATACTTTTTCTATTACACTGACTATGAGGCTTCTATTTGTAAATTCTGTTGCCTTCAGCTTCTGCTGCTTCTATATTTTCTTTTCTTTTCCAGCTTTTCTATCTTGTACATTTTGCACATTAAGCATTACCCCTCTGAGTCACCTTCCATTTTCAGAAAATCATCAGCCTGCCTGCCATCATGATTGTTTAGAGAAACAGGCTTTTCGCCACAGCTCTCAGTGCCCACCAGTCATCGTCCCATTTAAAAAAAAAAATCCTTGATGTTTTCTGCATTCCCTGCCTACCATAAACTAAGTCTAGCTGCCTGTAAAATTCAAGAAATAATCATTTTTTGAATGGATCGGGGGAGAGCCGAGCTACTTCAGTGCGTCTGTTCCGTATCACTGCCGCTGCCTGGGTGACTCACTTTCCACTGCCAGCCCTCCCAAGTCCTGTGAACAGCCCTTCTGACTGGTGGGAGGAGAGTGCCTGTGTAACTGCACCAATCAGGCATGACTCTCCTCCGTGCCAAGACTCCAGTCATGTGGGTGCTGGTGACTGTGACATGTGCTGTTAAGTGCTCCTGGAGGTCACTGCACCAACTCTCATGACATTTCTGCAAGATTCAACATGGCACCACAGTCAGTAGTTTTTGGGCCACTCTCTCGATAGTTTAGGACTCTGTGGTGAGAGAGTGAGAAAACTGACTGTGGCTGACTTCATTTCACCTCTGTGGTGCTAGGAGGGTCCTCAAATATTGCCAAATGGGTTGCGGCTTCACCAGTGTCAACGTGGCAAGTGGGAACAGAGCCCCATCATAGTTTCTATAACAGGTTTGTACACTTGTGGGGGCAGATTTCACTAAACAAATGATCTCCCAATTGTACCAAACACTTTAGGCCCTCCAAACTTACTCTATAGATCAGTGTCAGTAGCTCGACAGGTAGCACACTTGCCTCTGAGGCTGGGGGATCAGAAGGCTGTGGGTTCTATCCCCACACCAGGCACTTGGGTTACTATCCCAATACTGATACTGTAGTGCAGCATGAGGGAGGTGCTGCACTCCTGAGGTGCCGTCTTTCGGATGAGACGTTAAACCGAGGTCCCATCTGCCTGTTCTGGTGGTAGTTCAGGTGGATGGTAAAGATCCCATGACACTTCTCGTAAAGAGTAGGGGAATTTTTTATTGAAGAACAATATAACAAAGCAAATACATTAAGGCAAGGCCTGTACATCATTTCCTAAAGGCTCAACTGAACAGCAATGGTGACAAAAAAGGAAAAAGAAGATAAACATATCAATTCATATTGAAATCATACATGGCTGCACAAAAAGAAAAAACTGAAGCAGGGGTAAAAAAAAGAAAACACACGCTCAACACTTGATACAAAACACACCTCTTATCATCCCTCAAGTGACACCCTCAAAAAGAATTAGAGGAAGAGCTCTCCACTAAAATGCTACTAAGGATGAAGACAATGTCTGCTTTTCTGTAACATATAACTTAGATACTTCTTTAGTTATTTGTTCTATCAAGCCGACTAACAACGTCTGTTTTTGTTGAAGTACAAAAAGGCACATGTTTGCCAGATGCGCCATTTTAAAATGGCACAAATAAACCTAAGAGTTCCAGGATATAATAACCCCCATTCAGTACCATACTTCCCATACACCAACTCAGTATAATACATTGTAGCCAACACAGGTAATGACCACTTTTGAGCTAATTGAGCCCACAATGGAGCAATATAGGGACAATCAAAAAACAAATGTTGCATAGTTTCCACTTGACAGTTACAAGAGTCTCTAATGCAGAATCTCTCTTCTATTTTTTTATGAGCATGATTCCCTTTAACATTTAGTCTGCTATGGCAGCACATCCATAAAGTATCCCACATTTTCTGTGGAATTCTACTTTCTAACAATTGTTTCGTCAAATGCTGTTCTTCTATAGCTGATGGACACTTAAAGCAGGGTTCCGTTAAGACATTCTGATTAAGTACTGAAAAGTAAAGAAGTTTTCGATTTTGCAAAAATGATAAATGGGAAGATACATTCCATTGTTTTATTTTTTGTAAACTTCGATAAGGTACACAGAAGTCCCTTGAGGGATGTTAGTAAAGGGCTTCCATTGTGTCGACCTCCATTTATTTGTAAAATACCTGGTCCTGGAAGTAAAATTCTGAATCCAAGCATCTTGATGGCCTGCCATACTAGGGAAAATATTAGCATGTATAAATAATGAGAAGAAAAATAAGACTGGATTAAACATATTCAAACCCCCTTTTTTAATTGGCCAGTAAGTAACCGCTCTCTTAACTGGATTTAGGCGACTACCCCACAAAAACTGAAAACATAAATTATACATGCGTGCTTCTAATCGGATGGGAAGTGGAAAGACATAACAAACTATTAAAAAAATAGGAACAATAAAGGTTTTAAACATATGAACCCTTTTCTGTCGTGACATAGGATAGGATTTCCATTTATGTACTTTTTCTTCTGCAATAGAAAGTTGCTCTGTCCAATTTTTCTCTGCAGCCTGTGAACCACCAAAAAAAAGGCATAGAACCTGAAAATTATTAGGCTGAATATGAATTCTGGCAATCTCTGCCTGCCCAAGATGTGAATGTACATTTACAAACATGCCTACACTATTTTTGAGTGTTTAAGACTGACCCTGAAATCAAAGAATAGGATTGCACTATATTAACAGCCTGTATCCCTGACTCATGATCTGCTACTAATAGACAAAGGTCATCTGCATATGCCATAGCACTGGGGAACTCCACTGTAGCAGTATCCACTATATGCCTAATAGTAGAATCACAGTTTAATCTCCTAAGAAGAGGGTCTATTGAAAAAACGTACAAAAGCGGGTTTAGGGGGCAACCCTGTCGTACCCCACTTTTAATTTGAATGTGAGAACCTTTAATCCGGTTAACCACAAGAGTCACAGAAGCATACTTATAAAGATTCTTAATCCATGAGATAGACTCCTGCGGGATACCGTACTGCTGCAATACTTCAAAATGATAATTATGTGGAACCCGATCAAAGGCTTTAGACTGATCTAGATTAATGATGTACCCACCCGAACTATGGCCATCAAATACTTCCCTTATTAATTTTAGATTATTTAACATGGATGTGTGTGGAATTGCACATGTTTGGGTGTGAAAAATTAAGGACTGGGCTATTTTAGACAATCTATTGTTTATAATTTTACATAAAATTTTCCAGTCCAAATTCATGAGACTGATAGGCCGCCAATTATCCAAGTTATCCTTGTCCTTGTTTTTATATAAATAAATCAGGTTACTATCAGCAAGAGTAACAGGCACTGGTAATAAATCTTGAATGATAACATTAAAAACTGCAGTTAAATGAGGTAGTAACAACATTTTGGCCTTTTTATAAAATTCATTGGGAATCCCGTCTGACCCTGGTGTTACATTACTTTTTAACTGTCCAATGACACTACTTACTTCATCCATAGTAATAGGTTGTACCAAATCTACTGTGCTGTCATTTGATAACTGCGGGATATCTAAATGTTGAAAAAAATCCTCCCAGTCACATGGTCGAAAGTCCCGACCATATAAGTTTTTTGTGTGAGTAGAGGCTAGTCGCAAAATACCACGGTTATCTGAAATTCTAATACCGTCTTGTGTAACTAAGGAAGGCACATATTTTGTATGCACTTGCTGATTACAACTGTCAAATGGATTAATAACTTTAGACGACCCCTTCCATCCATATTTTCGTTCCAGGAATAATGAAGTAGACCTATTATACTGACAGGCATACATTTCGTTCTTTAACTGACATATCTGTGAGGAATAATCTAAGTTAAATTCTGCTTGCCAGGAGAGCAACTTTTGTAAATGTCTTCTTTTATCTAAATATTTTATATATTGTGCTTTAGAACAGGATTTAGCCAATCGCCTACAAACATTTTGTATTTCAATTTTTGTTTCCTGCCACCATAAAGTTGGGTTATCAAACAGGTCAAATACAGACAGTTTGTCCTGCAGAACCATGTACAATTCCTGCCAACCAGAATCATCACCTAGAACTGTGATATTCATTTTCCAAGAATTATGAGATTCCGGCTTATTAAGAGGACATCCTAAAGATAAACCAACCATACAATGGTCTGAAGCTTCACAAGGAATTACTTGTTGCTGTAGACCTGGTAACCAGCTAGAAATAAAAAAATAATCAATTCCAGTAGAAAGTCTCCCATGATGAAATGTATGAATGGGAGGTTGAGGCCCAAACACAGCCCCATCAATTACATTTGCTGTCTTATATAGTGAGTTAAGAAAGTTGGAATCATTATATAATTTTTGAGTTGCTCCAGTTTTATCAGTAAGCATTAGAATACAATTAAAGTCCCCCCCAAAAATTATAGATTTAGATGAATGAAGAAAGGGCTGGACAGCCTTTAGGGTGGTTATTCTTTGGGTCTTAACTTAAGGGTTATAAATATTAATTCATCTCCATTCTTGAGCCTGTATTACAACATCTAATATAAGAACTCAACCTTGTATTAAACCAACAAGTCTAAGGACCTGAACCTCTAGATTATGAAAAAGAATAGCCACCCCAGTACATACATCTTCTGAAAGGGACCAATAGGATAGCCCTCCCCTCCAGTCCTGTGTAGTCTGACTAGTCTTCCTGAGAGAGTATAGTCTGGTGTCCTGTAAAAAAATAATATGAACATTAGAGGCTGCCAACATAGAAAAAATGGTGTGTCTCCTTTTGGGACTCTTTTAAACTATTTGCATTTAAAGTACCAAAACTCAACTCATCAAACATTTAGCAAACAGAAAGTGAAAAGCTCAATATTTCTTCTTTACTTTCCCTGGAGACTTCATTTTGCAGCTCTTTTTTCTAGAAGTTCTTGAATCACTAGATAGTTGGTCAGTGTCAGTTAAAAAATCAAGCTGAGAGGAGGCCACAGAAGAGGCATCAGAATCATCCTCCGTCTCAGTCACCTGTTTTCGTTTGTTCAAAGCAGCAAATTTATTCCTAGAACAAAGATCAGTCTCCATATGGACTTGGGAGGGTTTAGCTCCTTTATTAGCCCTGCTTCATGTTTGTCTGCGAGTACCAATCTGTACCCAATCCGATTTGTCAGGTGGTGGCATTATATCCTTTTGTCCAGACTCATTGGTCAGGGTAGAAGTGCTAGGTACAGGGTCAGGAACAACACATTCCAAAGGGTCTGTCAAATCAGTATGGGGAGGTATATATGGCCCCCCTTTAAGAGGATTCCGCAGCTGACTGAGTCACAAGAGGTTCTGACCGGGAAAGATCAGGGACTGGGGCTGAAGCCTCAGATGTAATCAAACAGAAAGACTGAGAGGGCTGCTTTTCAGAACGAGGCCGAAACTGAGGCCTGACCTGTGCATTTTGTTGAGCCTTGGAAACTGTTTCATCCTGATCCTCCTGTGGTGCCCCTGGATTGTTACGAGAGGCCCAGGGACAATCACGGTAGGCATGTAATGTGTCCTCACATAAGTTACAGTAAACTGGCCTTGGGCAATTAATACTGGTATGCCCAGAGCCAGAACATAAGGAGGATTTTAGTTTATCGCAGACGTTGCTTAAATGCGTTTGTGCCCCACATCGAAAACAGAACTTGGGTTGGCCGGGATAAAAAATAAAACCCCTGTCCCTGCCCAAGTAAAAACAACTGGGTAAATGATGAATAGTCCCATTAACTTGAGGAAGCCGCACTTGTAGTTTCCATCCACCAGTCCATAGTTGTTTTGAATCAATAATAGGTTCTGGCAGGCCCAGAACAGTGCATTTTGAGGATAACCATCTGATAATGTCACTTACTGCTACACCTTCATTTTTAAACAAAATTGTAATAGTTTTAATTGCAAGTTTTGTAAGAGGGATAGCAAGAAAGGGAGACCACAGAGGAGTATGCCTGACTTGCTGATATCGATGCCAAAATGCTTCTAAGCCTGCAGATGTTTTAAAACTTAAATCAAAATTATTATCTCCTGAAGTATGAATAAGGGCATATATTTCGGATGGCAGAAACTGCATACTGTCTTTTACCAATGTCTTCCCAACATATATTCGATCAGGAAATATGTCGAGCCCACCCCTGTATCTCAATCGCACTGCATTCCTCCGTTTGGCCTGCTCAGGAGTATGGAACAGGCCAGCATAGGTTCTGCCACCCTGATGTCCTACATGTTGCCCAGGGGCCTTGTCCTTCTGTCTTTGTTCCTCACCCTGTTTTTGTTCCTCATCCTGTTTTTGTTCCCCATCTCGGTCTTGTCTCCCATCCTGGTTTTTTCCCTCACCTTGTCCTTTAGCAAGAGACAGAATGGCAGAGTTAACAATAGGGAGTAAACCCTGAGCTCTATTTTCCTTCTCTGCAGAAGGTGTCCCCCATATCCATGGCATTATGCCGAGTTGAGCCATTCTCCCTCTCATCTCCCTTTAAACCATGAACTGCAATGTGAGAGCTGACATTAGTCCAAATAGGGTTTTGAGTCAAATGAAACTCTGGTGGAATTTCTAAAGGATCTGACATGTCAATTAAGTTACCTTGAGATTCCTCACCATTATGTGTTGGAGAAGACCAAGTTTTATTAGCAGTCGATTTCTCCCATCCAGACCCTTTCAAAGCTTCAGCAATAGTAATTCCAGTGATAGAAACATTATTGTCATAATCCGGGTAGCAGTGTCCTAACGCCGAAGCCGACCAAACTGCAGTGCACACTGGTTCAGCAATATTTGTAGATAACTGAGAGTTTTTTGATTCAGCAAAAGTAGGGAAAGCATTAGAAATGTCAGGGTGTAAAACCTGCTGCTGTGGAAAAAGTAAGTCAGCGTGAGAAAATAAACCAGTACCTGTAGCAGAACCATCATCTCGAGGTAAATGAGAAACTGCAAGCTGAACAAGGTGTGGCCGTAACTGCTGTGCTGCCTCCTCCGTAGGTAGAAGAAATTCAGAAATCAGCTCTGCATCAAGAAGCAGGTCTGAAGGTGCACTGTGAACTTGCAAATAACAAGTAGGCAATATTTTCTGACCGTCTCGAGACTCTAGGCACTCACCAGTTACTGGGTTAGAACTGCCAGTCCCTATGGAGACATCCGAAAGCGGAGCTACAGAAACTTGCAAATGCCAGCCGAAAGCCTTTGATGATGCTGCGTCATTTCGCAGCTGATTCTTGGCAGTAGTCGACAGCGCCACAGTGACAGGAAAAACTGAAGGCGATGAAGCTGAAATCCAGGCTCCTAGTTGAGCTGGTGTTTCTCCAGGTTGCGAAATTGTAGCGGGAGAACTGCCTGAAAGGTTCTCCGATGAACATTTCAGCATTGAAAGATCAGTAGAATGCTCTGAACCCACTCTGGGTCTTGAGGAAAAAAGAACTGAAGATGATTTATCTTTAAAATGTTCTTTTGCCATGTCAGTCTCTTGTAGAAGTGAGGTAAAGGAGGAGACCAACTCCCCTACCTCCAACACATCTGCACCGTCCGCGCTGATCTCCGAGTGGCCATCACAGAGAACAGCCAAGCCCCCTACAGACAGAGTAGGGGAATTTCCCCAGTGCCTTGGCCAAATTTCCCTCATTCACTAAAAATACCACCAACAGCTAAATCTAGTTCAAGGTCAGTTGGCATTCATCTGTATCCCCCTCCCCCGGGTCGTGCCTGAAAATAGGCAGAATCTGCTTAGTGCAGTTACCCGGTCAACAAAAACTAAATAAAGTAAAATAAATAAAATAAATGTAAAACTGACTTGGGAGAAGGATCTCACTATTAGTATTATGGATCAACAATGGCAGCTCACTCTGCACTTTACACAAGTGGTAAGCTCTTCATAACTCTCGCACAAGTTTACTTGGAAGACTTTAATCAGGTATTTTATCACACCGGCATGGCAAGTTAAATATCTGACTCAAAAAGGAGCAGCTTGTTGGAGGCAGTGTGGTTTCGCACCAGCTTCTCTGGGTCATATTATGTGGACCTGCCCCATCTTGACTCCATTCCTATGGAGTATCCAACAAGCTTAGGAGGAAATCTGGGATTTGAATTTGAAGCTCAACGTCCCCCTATTTTTCTTTTTGGATACCCCAATGGCGATCAATCCCCAGACACTCGTAAGCTATTGCATATATTAATAGTGGCTACATGGAAGTCGATCACTAAATGCTGGTTGACTTCCCAGACCGCAGCTATAGAGGTCTGGCATAATTTATTTTGTGGCATCTACCATATGAAGAAGATTACGGCCAAACTTCATAATTTATATCTGTCCTTTGAAATTCAATGGCACAGATGGATGGTATACATTATGAGTAAGAAATCTGATTTTATTCCATAGCATTTCAATTATTACAGGCATCTTTATTCTGAAATTCTTTCATTCTACTCATTTATAGAATCACTTTTTTCTTGAATATTGGATGACAAGGTTATTCTGATAATTATGAAGTAAGGTTACTGTTTTTATTGTGTGATCTTTTGTTCATGGTAGCTTCTGATTAGTCTGTCTTTAATGGCTTTGTTAAATGTTATATTTTTCCCAATTTTCTCAATAAAGATCCAAATTAGAAAAAAAAGAAGAAATTATTGCATGTATGCTGGACGGCTTAAACAGTATGTAATTTAAAATGCCCAAAAAGTATCCTGCTGTCGGAGGATCCTAGTAATGCTGGATCTGTCACTACACAAAATCACTTTTTGGATAGGATATAAAACATTCCACCTGTCTTGATCATAAGGTGGGGCCATACAAAGACTATGTTGAAAATGTGGGGTCAAAATATCAATATACAACAAAGGTATGAACACATTTTGAATTTTTCCAGCATTTACTAAGCACTTTGTTATTTGTTACTAGTGGGAACTCTTTGCTTTGTAATGCTAACAGTGTTTGCTTTGAGATACCTAAAAGCAAGCAGAAGCCCATTCTGGGGGGAACCTCACAGCTTTGTAATACTACCAACAATTTCTTTCAAGTACCTCACACCAAGAAACAAGCACCCCATCTGCTAAGAAACCTCACTTCTTTGTAACGGTACCAGTGCTTGCATTCAGATACCTCACACCAAGCATATATCTCACACCAAACAACAGGAGGCCAGTCTCATGGGAAACCTCACCGCTTTGTAATGCTACCAGCGCTGGCTTTCAAGTATCTTACACCAAGTAACAGAAGTCCCATCAGGTGGAAAACCTCACTGCTTTGTAACGCTACCAGCGCTGGCTTTCAAGTACTTCACACCAAGTTACAGGAACACCATCTGGTGGGAAACCTCACTGCTTTGTAGCACAACCAGTGTCTACTTTTAGATACCTCATGTCAAGCAACAGGACCCTGGTCTGGTGGGACACGTGACTGCTTTGTAATGTTACTAGTGTTTTGCTTTCAGATACCTGACACAAAGTACCAGAAGCCCTATCTAGTAGGAAACCTCACTCTTTGTAATGCTACCTACAATTTATTTCACGTACGTTATGCCAGATAACAAGAACGGTTTTGTGTGTAAATATTGCCTGCAAAATAAAGCAGGGTAAGTCATCGCAGGTATTACATCGTGATCAGAAACACCGCAAGGGGAATACAGCGTGGCCCACAACATTGCATGCCAGCAGCCCGCGGTGCTGCGCCAGGCCCCAAGACTGGAGGGACAGCAATGACAGCAGACATGGTGCTGCACCCAGTTGGAATGGCACTGGGAGAGACGTGGAGTGCAGGCAGTGCCACACGGACAGCCACAACATGCCGCACCAACAGCAGTCAAAGGACAACACAGCCAGATGCACAGGAGCCACGCAGGAGGAGGGCACAGTGGTTCCCGGTGCCCACACTTCACGGATGGACCCACCTCCATAGCCCCCACCCCATAAGCCCCAGGAATAATGGCTCACCCACAGCCCCCAAACCTGCCCATCAGAGTGCCTGCCCACCCTGCCATGGATAATGCAACCCTGCCAGACGGGGAATGCCTAACTCACCAGAAGCCGTCCTGTCATCCTGCTGCCTGTGACATGTGGCACAGTGCCCAGCACAGGACCACTGCAGCCCTAAGCGTCGTTTCCATAGTCAGGGAACTGCCATGAACGCAAATGCTGCAGCCAGTGTGGGACACAGGGGCAAGGCGCTGTCCCAAGCATGAGTGCTGCTAGCCAAGCAATGGAGCGCTGCACACCACCACCCATGGACCACAACATGTACATGGCGGTAGTCTGCACAGTCATGTCCTGCAATATTATTCCCTCGCTTTATTGTGGCCCGCATTATTCTGCCCACGATGTGTTGTGCTGCGATATTCTTTACCATGATATTAACACAAGGAAGCAACAAGGACCCCATCTGCTGGGAAACCTTACTGCTTTATAGCCTTACCAATGTTTGTTTTCAGATACCTCACACCACATAAGAGAAGCCCCATCTGCTGAGAAACCTCACTACTTTGTAACGCTCCCAACATTTGCTTTCAAGCACCTCACATCAAGAAACAGGAACACCATCTGGTGGGAAATCTCATTGCTTTATAAAGCTACCAGTGTTTGTATCAGATGGAACACACACTAAAACAGGAGCCTGGTCTCGAGGGAAACCTCACTGCTTTGTAATGCTACCAGCATCTGAGTTCACATACTTCACACCAAGTAACAGAGAGATGCCCATCTGGTAAGAAACCTCACTGCTTTGTAAGACTACCAGTGTTTACTTTCACATACCTCTCACCAAGTAACATAAAAGTGACAGGAGCTTGGTCTGGTAGCAAACCGCACTGCTCTGTAAAACTACTTGTACTTGCTTTCAAGTACCTCATACCAGGTAACCAGAATCCCATCTGGTGGGAAACCTCACAGCTTTGTAATGCTACCAGTGTAAAAGAAGCCCCTTATATAAATGTATAACTTGTTCATCTTGCTACTGAACATTGTGAAGTGCACTGAGTCCTAGGGAATAGGACACTATATAAATAAAAATGCCTTACATTGCCCTTGCCCTTTGGCTGAGAAACCTCAGTGCTTGGTAACACTACCAGCCTTTTGTTTCAATTACCTCACACAAAGTAATACGAGCCCCTTACCTGAAGCTGCATGACCACATAATTGAACTTCTCATTCCTGCCACACCCAATGAATCTGCAAACATGGTCTTTGCCTACAGGGAGAAACAAATGGGCAGTTTAGCAATCTATTCATAGGTCAGCTACATTTCACATCTCTTAGAGCTTCACTTCTACCAGTTATCCAACTGACAATGAGAATTTGGCTTTCTCATGAATAGAACTTGTGAGGTTACCAAGCTGAAACCACACAAGCTGCAAGTGACCCGTCACCCAGCCTTTGTATGAAGCAGGGGAGTACAGGCAGAGATGCAGAGGGCAGGAAAGTGCAGGCAAAGACACAGAGGGCAGGAGAAAGCAGGTGTAACCCCCCTGCAAATGGGGGTTCCCAAAATACTTCCAGGAGCTTGCTTGAATGCTCCAAGCCTGAATGGTGTTTGGCATTTAAGCCATTTATCAGTGAGTGTTTTTAGAACCTCTGGTACTGTCTCTTTAAGAGCTGTCTGCTTGCAGACATAATTAGTTTGTATGGGGGACTGTGTGTTTTTTGATTGAGTACACCTCAAGCTGCTGCCAATTCACTTCATTTTTGCAGTCACTAGGAGTGCAAAGGAACCTATCTGAAAGATGTAACTGTTTGCCAGAAATTATTTAGAGTAATAATGAAATACAGTTTGTCTAACCTGCTTTCTTTGCAGTCAGAACTGTGTCTGCTAGTTCCCCATTCTAGTTTTGAACTGCTGAACTGGACCAATCAGTGTGGGGTAGCTAGCTCTAAAATGGTGCCTTGGACGAATCAGAACTTGGACTCATAATCTGAGCCAGCCACAAGAGGATTGTATGGGCAGTGACTCTGGGAGATGTAGTTTAGACTTCAGTGCCTTTTGGACCAACAGCAGCAGTCTATTGTGAGTGACAGCCAATCCAGTCAAGAACTGGGAGGAACTCAAAGGAAGTGCCCGGTTTTGTCGGTTGGAGTTTCAGTTGAGCTTTGGCAGTGAAGAAGGAAGGAGCCCTGTGCTTTTCAGTGTGCAGTTTAGTCAAAAAGCGTGTGTAAGGCCCAGAGTTCCGGTCTGCAGCTTGTGTAACAGCTTGTTAGAGACTGAATCAGTCCTGTGAAAAGAATCAAAGGATCTCTGAAGAGTAGAAACCAGGCTCACCCTGTAGAAGACTGGAGGAATTGCTGAAAATTGCACTCGGTCTGTCAGGAACTGAATCTGCTGTGTGTTCTCCCGGGTATTGTGCAGTAATTGCGATCGGGATACAGATGCAGCCTGCCTGGTATAGTGCTTTCTTTTATATGGATGTGTGAAGAGGTTTGTGTACCTCAAGTGAGCCCTGCTGACATTGAAGGACCCTATCTTATTTGGAGGTCGTGAGTACTAATTCAGGTCGCTCCCTGTTGAATTGCCACATTAAATCCAAATGGAATTACTGTACTGCTGACTGTTTAATTCTCCTTTTCTGTGTGAAAGGCTCCCCTCACCAGCTGCCACGGTTGGACTAGCCACTAGGGCTTGGGTACCCACGACAGTAACTGATAGGGATAGGCCTGTGCACAGAGCCATAGGTAGATTATTAGAGTGATAAGCTAATTAACCTGATTTCCCTGTCCTTGTTATATCCCCCTAAATAAATCAGAGCTGCTTGTTTCAGCAAAGTTATACTGCCTGAGGTATTTGTCTATGTTAAAGTACTGTACTGTGATTGTTGCACTGTATCTCATTTCACAGGAGGTCCCAGTGCCGAACCAGACCTGGGGTAAGTGTATACTGTGAAGGTAATTCTGATATATTGTGTGGGCCACTAGTGGGAAGAAAGGGGTTGCAGTGTCCCAGAGGGCTGTGACCAAGTTAGTTTAACTATTGCAAACCCTGACCTCTGGGTGGAGGCACCGCCATTGGATCCAGGCCCCTCAACCTGTTAGTGGCAAATCAGGCAGGGTAGTAGCCCCTGGGATAGCGCCATCTAGGGGTTACATCTTGAGAGCTCACCGCTGGGATTGTGTGTCCTCTAGTGGCCATATTTACGAACCACTGTTAAGAAAAAAATGGGTACCCCGACAGAAGTGGCTGTGCACCGGCTGGTGGAGTGGTGTACTGGGGAGGAGATCAACCCCCAAAATGCTATGCTTATCCTGGACATCCCCCTGGGTATCAATACGGACACTGTGCAGGCAGTACTTTCCAAGGTGGAAGGTTTACAAACCCTGTGGTGGTGGGTGTGCATGCTAATCTGCTCACCCACACTTTCCTGGCCCTAGTAGAGTTTAAGGATCCCATAGATAGCTCCAAAGTGCCACAGACCATTACCCCAGAGGGAGCCCTCACTGCTTGGAGAGTGATAACTAAGGACAGTAAAGACCTGGGGAATCAGCCCCACCACTATCTGAAACTTTGAGGAGAAATTTGCTGAATGGTTGCTGGGAGAGGGAAAACTGTGGAGGACTTGAAGAAACTATTCTGCCACCTGGGGTGTTCCTCCCCAACACCCTCTCCTGCTCCAGTGCCCGTAATGGTGGCTGAACCAATGCAGACCCTATTTCTGCACCTGCCATTAGTCACGACTCTTACGAAGGTTGAGGATCTTCTCTGCACCCTCCCACCCCCAAGGGAGGATGACTGGGAGACCTGGATAGACTATGTTGCCCCAAGTGCTAGAATGGCAATGCTCGGAAGCCGAAAAGTGAAAGAGGGTTAGTGAGAGCCTCGAGGTCCTGCCCTGGCTACCATCCGTGCTAAAGGGCCAGTAACCCTGAAGCGACTGCACAGGCCTATCTTGAGGCCTTGGAGAATGTGTATGGGAGCCCAGATTCTGATGAGGACCTATGGTGGAGAGTAAGAAATGCACAACAGTACCAAGGGAGTTGTTGTCTGTGTATGTCTCTCGGCTGGAAAAATTGTTGCAAGAATGCCTCAGAAAGGTGGTTTGCCAGCCATTGAACTGGACCGAACCAGACTGGACAGAATCCTTAAGTCTGCCCCTCTCAGAACTGCTGTTGCTTCAGTTCGCCTGGTAAATCGACTGGAATCCCCACCCTCCTATGATGAGTTAATGAGAGAAATTCGAGGAGTTGAGAAAAGGCGACCGAGAGGTACCTGCACCAACAGCTGTGGCTACGACCGAAGTGACTGAGGTGACCCATCAAGTGAAGTTCAGGGCAGAGGTTGACAGTCAATGAGTGCTCTGACAAGGAAAAAGATATGCCACAATGGGGCGAACTGTTGAGAGAGATCCGGGAATTCAAAAACAGTCCCTTTATGAAGGCCACGCCTGCAAGTACGGGCCCTGACCTATATCCGACTGCATCATGTAGGGGGTGGGGTGCCCACCCATGTATCTCCTGCTGATAACAGCCCAAACTCAATTCCTTGACCATGAAGTGGAGAAACTGACGAGATGTCTCCAAATGCTTATCACGCCGCAGACAGAGATGGCACCTAGGTTTCCAGTTAGTAATACCCCGCCCTGGCTCCCAGTGTGCACCTCGGCCAGCTCAAACTCCAGAAAGTATGTTTTGCTATAATTGAGGAAAAGATGGGCACATGAAAGGGAATGCCAGTCCCCAAAAGACACTGACAAAGTTGCATATAGGCTACAAGGAGAGCCGGAGAAGAAATCAGTGGTTAAGAGGTGCACACATGATCCCAGTGAGGGCACCAAAAATGCTAATTCACGCCCTTGTGGCAAGGTCAGTTGCCCAGGCCCCCACTACCACCTCTCCAGACTGGTCCAGAATAGTGGGTCCTCCATGGAGACCACTGTAAAGGTGAATGGAGTGTCTACAAGAGCTGTATTAGACAGTGGCTCCCAAGTGACAATTATGTTACAGGATTGGTATCAGAAGCATTTGTCAGACGTACCTTACAACCATTAGAAGGACTGCATGTATGGGGTTAAGTGAGAAGGCCTACCTATTCGGGTATATCCAAATTTGGCTGTCTTTCCCACCTCCGTGGCTGGAGTGGCTAACAAGTAGAGACCCTAGCCTTAGTGTGTCCCCCACTGGACTGTATGATGGTGTCCTTTGTTGATTGGAACAAATGCTCATATGTTCGGAAGGCTGGCACAGTTGTGTTATGAAAACAGGGTCAAAGACTAGTAGAGCTTTAAGAGTTCCGTTTAATTAAGAAGGCCTATGAGGCACAGAGAGATGCTGAAAAAACAGAACCAGAGGAACCGTCGGAATTGTATGGAAGAAGGATCCTGAGTCTCTGATCCTGGCGCCAAATGCCCAGTGTACCTTACAGGAGAGGTCCGTATCTGAAAGGATGTTAAGAATAAAATATTAATGTTGGATGCACCAAGGGATGGAAAATTGCCAGAGGACTGTTGGTCAAGCCTAGTATTTTACCCGCTAGAGCCCATGCCCATGCCAGAAGGGTAATGGGTCCAAGTTCATAATGTGTCTGAAAGACATCGAGTAAACAGAGGTTGCATCCCGGCTAATGTGCATTGTGCAGACACTGCAGTGCTACCCAGCAGCAAGAGTTCAAGGAAGAATGACAGAGCACACATGACTTGTTTGATTTCGCGACCCCCGCTGCCAGCTGAATGGAAAGTGAGGATCAGTGAGAAGCTTACCCAGAGAGACCAGGTGTTTTCTTTAAGGAATGGGATGTAGGATGCGTGCAAGAGCTGAGCACAATATCCGGCTGCATGACGAAAGACCATTTCGTGAGAGAGTCCGGACGCCTGGCACCTGCTGACATAGATGATGTGAGACGGCATCTGCAAGAGATGTTAGCTGCTGGTGTAATACAAGAATCCAGAAGCCCTTATGCTTCCCCATTGTGGTAGTGAGGAAAAGAATGGAACAGTAAGGATGTGTGTGATTATCGCATCTTAAACCGGGCGGACTATCCCCGGATCAGTACACAATGCCCCGCATTCAGGATGCTTTGGACTGCCTAACGGAGCAAGTGGTTCTCTGTGCTGGATCTCCGCAGGGGTACTACCAGATCCCGATTGCCCCAGAGAACCGTGAGAAGACGGCCTTTATCTGTCCGCTTGGCTTCTATGAATTCATGAGGATGCCTCAAGGGATTTCAGGTGCCCCAGCCACTTTTCAACGATTGATGGAGCGTGCAGTGGGGGACATGAACTTACTAGAGTGCCTGGTATACCTAGATGATGTTATTGTGTTTGGCAGCTCACTGGAGGAACATGAGAGCAGATTATTTAAGGTATTGGACCGACTGGAGGACTTTGGCCTTAAACTGTCCATTGATAAGTGTCAATTCTTTCAAACATCAGTAAAGTATGTGGGACACATAGTATCCACCGAGGGAATAGAGACCGACCCAAGTAAAGTTGAGGCCTTGACTACCTGGCCACAGCCCAAAAATCTAAAAGAACTGCAAAGATTCCTGGGATTCTGTGGTTATTATCGGCGCTTCATCAAGGACTATTCAAGAGTGATCAGCCCTTTACTTAACCTTACTCAAGGGTATCCCCCAACCCACAAAAAATACCAAAAGTCAGCGTCCCTCAAGACTGAAAGAGTGTATTTTCAACCGAGTGAAGTATTTGGGGCCCGCTGGACTCCTGATTGTGAGACTGCTTTTCATGAGATCATATATCAACTTACCCATGCTCCAGTGCTGGCCTATGCCGATCCAAGAAAACCTTACGTCCTGCACACTGATGCTAGCTTGCAAGGGTTGGGGGCTGTGTTGTACCAAGAGCACAGAATGGCCTGAGACCAGTGGCCTTTGCCAGTAGAAGCCTGACCCCATCCGAAAAGAACTATCCTGTACATAAGTTAGAGTTCCTAGCTTTGAAGTGGGCTATTGTTGACCAATTCCATGAGTACTTGTATGGGGCTAAAATACTAGTAAAACTGACAATAATCCTTTGACCTATGTGCAGACCTCAGCTAAGTTGGATGCCACTGGCTATAGGTGGCTTTCTGCATTATCTACATATGACTATGCTCTTGAATACCAAGCAGGTCTGAACCACATAGATGCTGATGCTCTCTCCGGAGGCCTGTTCCCCAGAATGATTGGGTCCGATTGGCAGAACCTGACATTCGGGCACTCTGCCGAGAGTTTGACAGGAGGAACAAATGTCCACGGACGCAGTGGACTGCATGGTGGATTGCTTGGGACCCTCTGAGAATTGCATACCTGCTGCTTATTGCCACTTTCTGCAATAGACATTGGTGCACTGCCTCAGCTGGACAATGACAGTATTCGCCGGGCTCAATCCCGCGATCCCATGATCAAAGCAGCTTTAGAAGCCCTCTATGCAGGAAAGATGTGTCCAAATTCGCTCCACTGATTTGAGAACTGCACTGTTATACAAAGAAGGTCCTAAGTTGAAACTGATCAATAAACTGTTATACAGAGAAACAGTAGACAGAGGGGACAAGTAGACAAACAATAACTAGTGCTGCCCATGCCTTTGAGACTCAGTACTGAGGTCCTTGCACAACCACATGGGGCACCTTGGTATAGACAGAACACTTGACTTGGTGAGATCAGATTCTATTGGCCTAAGATGGGGGCTGATGTGGAGCAACACATTCGAACTTGTAGTCGCTGCTTACAGAGGAAAGCTTTGCCCCAGAGGGCTGCCCCTTGTTAACATCACCACCAGTGCACCCATGGAGCTGGTCTGTATTGATTTTCTGAGTTTGGAGTCAGATCAAAGAAATATCAGTAATGTGCTGGTGGTCACTGACCATTCACGAGATATGCCCAAGCTTTCCCACCAAAGACCAGAAAGCATCCACTGTGGCCAAAGTACTTGTAGAAAACTTTTTGTTCACTATGGGGCTCCACAAAGAATCCATTCTGATCAAGGAGAGACTTTGAGAGTCGTCTGATCAAAGAGATGCTTTCTCTGTGGGGAGTGCGAAAGTCCAGAACCACTCCTTACCACCCCCAGGGGGACCCACAGCCTGAACGTTTCAACCGTGACTTTGCTAGATATGCTAGGCACCCTGCACCCAAAGGACAAGCCTAGATGGAGCCAACAAATTAGCACCCTGGTACATGCTTATAACTGCACCAAAGTGATGCCACTGGATTCTCCCCTACCGCTCTGATGTTTGGAAGAGAAGCTCGACTACCAGTAGATGTGTGTTTTGGGGTCTCTCTGATGGGGTTCAAGCTGACAACTATTTACAGTATGTGCAAAAGTTAAAGGCCCAGCTAACTCATGCGTACAACTGGCTCAAACCATGGCTGCCAAAGAAATCTGGCCAACAAAGAAAGGTATGATAAAAGGTGAAAGCACAGGAACTCCAGGAGGGAGATCGGGTATTGCTAAGAAATCTGGGACTGCATGGCAAGCACAAGATTGCTGACAGATAGCACCATCTCCTCACATTGTAGTGGGCAAACTAGATGATCTGCCAGTGTACAAAGTAAGGCCTAGAATAATTCAAAAATGTAAAAACAATGCATAGAAATCATTTACTGCCCATTGGACAAATCTTAATTGAGTCTGAGCCCTAGAAGATGCCCCTCTGGACCAGTGACTAGAGCTGCTGCTAGAAAAGATCAAGAAAGTCTGCACCTACAGAAGCAAAGTTAAAGTGTTCCCTCCACAAGTCCCAGTTGAGCATGACTGTCAGTCCATATCGGAAGAAAGTGAGAGTGACTTTGAATACTATCCTTCTTACGAACTGAGTCAATTGTTTCGAGGCAATCCCTAGTCAATACTGGAGATGAAGCTGGGCCTTCTGGACTGTCTAAGCCCCAGCTTCATCCCTGGAGCCAATGCTCCCAGAAAGTGAAGTGCAAAGCATCAGATCAGATGAAATGGAATCATTGTGCATGGTTGAACTGTTTGAGCTTTCAGGAGGAAAATGATAGATTGGGGCAGACTGGTGATACACCAGAACAAGAAGAGTATTTTGAGTGCCCTGACAGTCCACTGCCAGTATCCGAAAGCTCTCCATGTGAGCCAAATGTTGTGGACTCAGAAACTGTAACTCCTGGAGCTGAAAGTGGCCCAAGTTCTAGCCTCTCTACCCCATGGAGACTCCCCTGACAAGTGAGGGACAATGCTGAAAATGAGGCTCAGAGTGCAGAGACTATAACAGTTCCCCTAGAAAGACTGGTCGAGCTGTAAAGCCTGTGGTGCACCTCAGTTATGATTCACTTGGGAGGCCTGTGGACTTGCCTCTCAATGTTGTCCATAAAGGAGTGTATGTGTCCCCGAGCTCATTGCCCAAACTGAGCATCAGTGCTAACTCAAGTTACTTGTGTTGCCCTCTAAGTATGGTGCCCTTGCCCCATCCAGCCCCAAGGTAACTGATAGGAAGGGCCCCTCTTCAGGTTTCATGTACAAGAGGTAATAACTGAGTTATGGTACAATGTGTATGTAATACTGTGTAAAGTGATGTACTGCAATGTTCCGAAATGTGTTCTTGGTAAAATGATATATAGACTGATGATTACATGTGCGAGCCTAATGCAAATGTATATGGTTGCAGTTGAAACTTATGGGTACTTGCTTGACGCGACGCCAAGCTTTCCCAGGCCAGGAAGGGTGTAACCCCCTGCAAATGGGGTTCCCAAAGACTTCAGGAGCTTGCTTGAATGCTCCAAGCCTAAATGGTGTTTGGCATTTAAGCCATTTATCAGTGAGTGTTTTAGAACCTCTGGTACTGTCTCTTTAAGAGCTGTCTGCAAGCAGACATAATTAGTTTGTATGGGGGACTGTGTGTTTCTTTGATTGAGTACCACTCAAGCTGCTGCCAATTCACTTCATTTTTGCAGTCACTAGGAGTGCAAAGGGAACCTATCTGAAAGATGTAACTGTTTGCCAGAAATTATTTAGGGTAATAATGAAATTACAGTTTGTCTAACCTGCTTTCTTTGCAGTCAGAACTGTGTCTGCTAGTTCCCCATTCTAGTTTTGAACTGCTGAACTGGACCAATCAGTGTGGGTAAGCTAGCTCTAAAATGGTGCCTTGACGAATCAGAACTTGGACTCATAATCTGAGCCAGCCACAAGAGGATTGTATGGGCAGTGACTCTGGGAGATGTAGTTTAGACTTCAGTGCCTTTTGGACCAACAGCAGCAGTCTATTGTGAGTGACAGCCAATCCAGTCAAGAACTGGGAGGAACTCAAAGGAAGTGCCAGTTTTGTCGGTTGGAGTTTCAGTTGAGCTTTGGCAGTGAAGAAGGAAGGAGCCCTGTGCTTTTTCAGTGTGCAGTTTTAGTCAAAAGCGTGTATAGGCCCAGAGTTCCGGTCTGCAGCTTGTGTAACAGCTTGTTAGGACTGAATCCGTCCTGTGAAAGAATCAAAGGATCTCTGAAGAGTAGAAACCAGGCTCACCCTGTAGAAGACTGGAGGAATTGCTGAAAATTGCACTCGGTCTGTCAGGAACTGAATCTGCTGTGTGTTCTCCCGGTATTGTGCAGTAATTGCGATCGGGATACAGATGCAGCCTGCCTGGTATAGTGCTTTCTTTTATATGGATGTGAAGAGGTTTGTGTACCTCAAGTGAGCCCTGCTGACATTGAAGGACCCTATCTTATTTGGAGTCGTGAGTACTAATTCAGGGTCGCCCCTGTTGAATTGCCACATTAAATCCAAATGGAATTACTGTACTGCTGACTGTTTAATTCTCCTTTTCTCTGTGTGAAAGGGCCCCTACCAGCTGCCACGGTTTGGACTAGCCACTAGGGCTTGGGTACCACGGACAGTAACTGATAGGGATAGGCCTGTACACAGAGCCATAAAGTAGATTATTAGAGTGATAAGCTAATTAACCTGATTTCCCTGTCCTTGTTATATCCCCTAAATAAATCAGAGCTGCTTGTTTCAGCAAAGTTATACTGCCTGAGGTATTTGTCTATGTTAAAGTACTGTACTGTGATTGTTGCACTGTATCTCATTTCACAGGAGGTCCCAGTGCCGGAACCAGACCTGGGGGTAAGTGTATACTGTGAAGGTAATTCTGATATATTGTGTGGGCCACTAGTGGGAAGAAAGGGGTTGCAGTGTCCCAGAGGGCTGTGACCAAGTTAGTTTAACTATTGCAAACCCTGACCTCTGGGTGGAGGCACCAGCCATTGGATCCAGGCCCCTCAACCTGTTAGTGGCAAATCAGGCAGGGGTAGTAGCCCCTGGGATAGCGCCATCTAGGGGTTACACAGGCACAGTTGCAAACAACAGGAGAGTGAGGGCACAGATGCAGAGAACAAAGGAGTATTGGCAGAGATGCAGAGTGCAGAGAAGTATGGGCACAGATGCAAAGAGCAGGGGAGTGCAGCAGAAACACAGAGAGCAAGGGAGTGTTGGCAGAGATGCAGAAAGCAAGAGGATGTGGGTAGAGATGCAGAAAGAAGGGAAGTGTGGACAGAGACACAGAGAGCAGGGAAGTGCAGGCAGAGACATAGCTGGCAGGGGACTGCATGCAGAGAAGCAGAGTGTAGGGGAGTACAGGCGAAGATGCAGAGAGTATGGAAGTTTAGGCAGGGATGCAGAGGGAAGGGCAGTGTGGGCAGAGAGCAGAAGAGTGAAGATAGAGGCAAAGAGAGCAGGGAGAGTGGGCAGAGACGCAGAGGGCAAGGGAGTATGGGCAGAGATGCAAAGAGCAGGGGAATGCAGGCAGTGATCTAGGGAGTGTGGGCAAACAAAGAGGACAGGGGAGTGTGTGTAGAGATGCAGAGGGCCGGGAACAGCTTGCAGAGACACAGAGGGCAGGGGAGTGCAGGTAGAGATTCTGAGGGCAAATGAGTATGTGCAGAGATGCCGAGGAAGGGAAGTATGGGCAGAGACAGAAGAAATTCTATCAGATTTACCATAAATCGTTTTTCTGGTTGCTCCAACATTGTCAACAGGCAATAATTACACATGGGTATATACAGTATGCACCCGAACTAGAGCCCTACTAGTAATCACTGGCACAGCTACAGTACAGCTTTATGATGTGCCTGCAGTTGGAATGTTGGTGACTCTGTGTTCCAAGGTGCCAAGTTTCTCAGTCAACACTTATTGCAACACAGTAAAAAAACTGGTTACCCAGAATAAAACATACTATTAGAGATACCAACTGCTCTTAAGATATTCTGGATAGAAATAGAGTGAAGAAGAGGTTATTCTTACCTTGCTGGAGGCTGAACCATCCATTTCTTCTTTCTGTGTTGCAGTCAAAATAACTTACAGTGAAGCCCGCCAGGATGAAGCACAGGTCACAGGTTTCCTCCATGACAAACAGGATTAACTCCCACTGAAGCTGCATTGTTTGCTGCAGAATTCTGCAGAGCTGGGCTTCATCCTGGTGGGCTTCACTATACAATAAATACGGGTTCTAAGAATCAGTACCCATTCAGAATCAGTAGGGGAAGAATATTGACTCGTATAGCATATGCCCAAAGGGAAATTTCGATCACATTTTGGTAAATACCTGAACTGCTCTGCGTTCAAATGCTTCATCGGCTGAACTTTATACATCAAGCATACAGAGCATGGTGAAGGTGTGGAGGGATGACCACATTGTCGTCCTGCACAACTCGAATGCAAAAACTTCAGCTTTTTCCACCCAGAAAGCTGCCATAGCCCTGGTAGAATATGATTAATCAACACAGGCAACTTCAGTTTTGCCACTATCTAAACTTTTACTATAAATGATCTGACCCACCTGTGACACAGTAGAATAGGATCCTGTCCCAGTTGTTATGGAGAAAGTGTTTAAATGCAAGGATCTGTTCTTTCCTTTTCCTGTCTCTTGTCTGTATGGTTGCACAACCAAGTTTTCATGTGAGACCTAGAATTTGATCACCCTGACAGTCTTGGAATTATTTGCCTCTCGCTATCTCTCAGTTTTCCCTTGCTGTTTGTCTTTTCCTCCCTTGCATATCTGCTGGTATAAAAATATATGCAAATCATTATGTGCAAATGTAACTGATATTGGGATCCATTTGTTCAGAAATTATATAGTGTTAATTTTTGAAATGTATATAATTATAGTTTGAGATGTCTGCAAAAAGCTATTGGAAACTCAATGGGTTACTTGAGTGCAATTTTTAAGCCTTTTGCAGAAGAGCTATGGGAAAGAGGGACTCAGCTCAGCACACTGTGTTCCTGCCAGCACCTGCCTGAAATATACAAGAACACTTTGGAAGATGCTTGTTAAGAATGGGGGATTAGAAGGACTTACAAGACAGAGCTGCAATTGCTTGCAGAGATGAACACAGCGATTGAAGAAAAACTCAGATGGACTTTTTCTGTTTATTTGACCTTTGTAAATAGTTATACTGAATAATATTATTTGTTTTATGTAACTGCTAGTACAAGTAAAACTCTTGTTGCAAATTTTACAACTGCTCCTGGTTTTTACTATGCTTCCTGACCTGTGCCTCGATGACGCCACCTTGCCAAGGAGGCCTAGGATGTCTTTTTAACCTCTTTTTGCTTCTCCAAAAAGCATGAAAAGATTGTCCGATCATCAGAATTCTGCTGATCTATTAAGTTAGGTTTTTACCCCTCTGCAAAGGTCAGGCCTGTATATCAAGTTTTCTTCGGGATTAACAAGTTATGGATAAAAGGAAGAAAGTCATACCTCTTGGTTCACAAGAAAAGCAGTGGGTCATCAGAAGAAAAGAGGGAACTGTCTGTAATACTATCTTGTCCTTATGCATAATGAGTTATGGCGCCTCACAATAGAGGGCCTGAAGCTCACCTATGCATCTGGTAGAACAGACAGCAACCAAGAAACAAACTTTGTAGAAGAGGATATTCTCTGGAACAGATTCAAAAGGTGACTTACAGAGATCCGTAACAACCACATTCAGGTCTGATGAGAGAAATGGAGAGTGGTACAAAGATCTGCAATGGCTAACCACTCAAAGGACAAGAATGACCTCAAAGTAAATGCTAGGGAGTGCCTACCCAAAGAACCCAACAGGGCCCCTAGAGTGGAGACCTGTCCCCAGAAGGTAATGAGGGCTAAAATATGCAAAATAAGTTAGATGGAGGGGGACAGGGTGGCGCTTCAAAATAAAAGATGAAAGAAGTCAGCAGGTCCACAAGGAAAGCTAAGGCTGACATAGAACTGACGAAAACGGAGGGCATGAGGAAGGGAGACAAGACTTTCTTTCGGTACACATGGGAGTAGCAAAAAAAGTAAGGTCAGAAAAGTCAGACTGAAGAAAAGAGCTGAGTGGGGGGGAAGAGAAAGAAGGTAAAGGAACAAAAATTTTTGTTCAGTGTTCACAACTGAGGAAAAGGGGGCAGTTGCCTGACTGTGCCATAAGGGCAAAGGGAGAAGGGTGTCAACAAGGATCCATTTACAGTGAAACATTACTGGAGGGTTTAAGGCCACTGAAGGTGGATAACTCTATGGACCTATACAGGCTACATTCCCACATACTAAAGGAGATGGGGCAGGTCCCAGCTGAGACACTGGGTGAGCTCTTCAGCTCAAAAGAGGCATGGTTAGTACCCAGGGAATACAGAAAAGTGAATATAGTTCCCCTGCACAAGAACAGGAGCAGGGATGAATCAGGGAATTACAAACCTGTCAGTCTAATGCCTGCAGTGGGTAAGCTGCTAAAGACCATAATAAAGGTAAAGGCTGTTAAATTCATCAGGCATCATTAATTCTGAGTGACAAAGGTAGGGTACAAGGAGTAGGTGGTAGACAAACTGTATCGTGACTTCAGTAAAGCCTTTGATCCAGTCCCATGTGGACGATTAGTAAACAAGATGTATGACCTGGAGGTTTAGGGCAAAATCAAAAGATGGGTGGGAAACTGGTTGAGTGATTGAAACCAGATGGTGGTAATAAAGAAAAAATTACTCACTGCAGTAATGATGTCTCTTCTAAGGAGTCCAATAGCAAGTCTTACAGGTTGCATCATCTCCTGCCTGGGATGGTGCTCAGAGATTTTAGAACTTAGGACTGGAGCAGAATCCATTTCAAACTATACTGTGTGGAACGTTCCCTCTACTGGCCAGATTTGTGCTGAAGAGCAAAGGGAGCAGTGACACCTACCATACCAAGGCTCCCTAGCACTACTTATAAAATATTAGCAGATTTAAAAATGATACCACAAAAATTTTTAACATATAGCATAAACACTTCTATATGAAATTTGTGAAAACTGTAAAAGTTTTGGAACAACAAAATGTTCAAGCAATTAAAAACAAAACAACAAATGATTTTTAGAAAAAAAACGTTTTACTTAGGTTCTAGAAGGGAAGGTAGGGATGAGATTGTAAGACTCACTACTGGTCCCCTTTGAAGAAACATCATTACTATAACTTTATAGGGATGTTATGAGGGCCTCTTATGGATAAGAGTGTCCTCTCGCACATTATTAGGACAAAAGTACTATGAACCGAAGGTGAGCAGTTCTGGTGCCCTAAGGATGCAAGCAGCCACACTCTGTTACGCAGAAGAGGCCCTCCTAGTGTCACCAGAAAATTATTATAGATTGTGCTACAATTTTTTTAATTACCTTTGGGTCCCTTTCTGTGCAGCATGAGCTGCGCTAGTGAGAAGCCCACTAAGACAGAACAGGACCTGAGACACTCTTATGTAAATAAGAGTATCTCACATGCAACTGAAAGAAGCACTGTGGTTGATCAGGAGTGTCACATGACGCTCCCATGAGCTCTAATATGGTAAGTAACTTTTTCTTCTAGGAACAGGAGTCCAATAGTGATGTACTACAAGTTGCAGACTTCATAGCAGTACTTTGGGAGGCTAGAATGTCTGGAACCTAGTTAGGAGAAAGGTTTTGCAAGACTGCAGTCCCAAAACTGCCATCCCTCTTAGCGTGGATAGCCAGACAACACTGTCTTGTAAAGCTATGAACAATAGACCAGGTAACTGCTTTACAGATGTCTTGAATGGGAATGGCCCTTGAAGAAGCTGCCACTAAGGCTGAAGTACTCTTTGTGGAGTATACATTTATGCCTCCAGGAGGCTGTCTACCAATCTTCTCATAATAAAACTGCATACAAGAGACTACCTAATGTGAGATCTTTTTTGGGGGTTGTAGGGGTGCTGCTGGTTTATCTTTACCGGTGTCTCAATTTGTGACAAACTACTGTGTTCTGTCAGTTCTGGTTTCCTTAGTTATGTCAAGGTAATAACTCAATGACCTTTTCACATCAAGGAAAGGAAGCTTTTTTCCACAGGTGCTAGAGTGATTAGGGGAAAGTACAGGTAGAGATACAGATTAATTCAAGTGGAATTCTGACATCACTTTAGGGAGGAATTTCCTGTGCGACTGAAGCCACTTTGCCCCTATGTGTGATAATGTTGTTAGGCTTTCTACATAACGCTTGCAATTCACTTAACTCTCCTTGCAGAAGTCACTGCTATGAGAAACACTGTTTTCCATGTAACATACTTGAGATATGCTGAGACCACTGTCTCGCAGCAAGCTCTAGTTGATGTGCCTACCAAATGTTTATACCCCATAGTTGGATTGGGTCCCTCTTGGGTGGGGTGGGGGGCAGGTGAATCAGACCTTTGAAAAATCTTTTAAGCACTAATTATGATGCCAGAGATTTTTCTTTACCTGCTGACATGTAGGCTGACACAGCTGCCAGGTGTACCTTCAAGGTGAAGGACCGGAGACCGAGAGACTGTGAGTGCACCATATAGTCCAGAACCATAGGCAAACCTGCCAGTAAAGGAGAGACATTTTTAATAGTACACCCTACGGAGAATTTTTCCACTTTGAGGAATAATTTTTCCTAGCGGCTGGTTTTCTGGATAACTTTAGAACCTCTAGTACCTTGTCTGAGTGTTTCATTCCAGAGTATTCTACGTCTTCAATAACTAAGCCTTCAGGTGCAGTATTCTGATGTCTGGATATGTCCCCCTGCCATGCAACAGGGTCAAGTGGCTGCATATCAGGGGCAGTGAGACAGAGGTTCTGAAGAATAAGGACATGAGTAGAGAGTATCAGGCCTGTCTGGACCATTCTGGTATGATCAAAATAATTGCTGCTGTCTCCCTTTTCAGCTTCAGCAGAACCCTCTTCCCAGCTGAGAGACAATGCCTCCTCTGGCACAGTTCCCTGGGAGGGTAGTCTGCAACAAAATGTGGGTAGTTTCCTGTTCTTCCAAGGGCCAAACAGGTCTATCTCTGGAACACATCATCTTCTGAACACTACGCTGAGCACTTGCTGGTCCAAGAGGCCACATATGACTTCCCTAGGTCATCTTGCGCAGGGATTCTGCAAGCACATCATCTTGCCTGGCATGTGAATTGCAGTTATTTTGGCATTTAGAGCCTATACCAGGTTCCATATCTGAACTGCCTCTGTGTGCAGCTTTGTAGATCTGGTATCTCCCGGCTTAAGTAATACATTGTTGTTGTATTGTCTGTCCTAGTCTGGCCCATTTGACCTTGCAACAGGGAAAAGAAGGACTGCACTTAGAGAAGCACTGCCCTGAGCTCTAACAGGTGTATGTGCTCCATGCGCCCCTCTGAACTTCAGGCCATTTACTGTTTTGTCTCCCAGGTGCCCTCCCCATTCCAGGAGGGAGGCACCTTAGTGAGTACCTGAGTCAGAGACAAAAATAAGTACTTTCCCTGAGGTTGTCTCTGTCTTTCTTCCACTCAAGGGCATGGAACAGTTCATTTGAGACTAGAACTGGATGATACAGAGGGCCTGATTCTGATTCCAGTTATCTTCTTTTTTGTATTTTATTTTTTTTACTTTCTCTTTATTCTCCTCCTGCTCCCTGAGCCCCGCACCATCAGGAGTCACCTATGGCATCTTCCCCCTTCTCCCCCCTACCTGGAGCCCGTGGGTGGTCCCCCATGGAGCCATGGTTCTACCCCCAAGGTGAGGATGAGGTGGGGCCTGTACAATCCAAGCTTCTTGTTTCGTTGGACCACCAAACGGCAGGAAGGAAGAGTTCTGGGGGTCTGCACTGGGCGCTTCATCTTCCCGGCACTCAGGGAGCCTTTTCCTCCATTTCTGTGGTGGGCGTGACGTGCGCCCAGACGTCAAGGCGCAAGCACTGACATCAGTCATGCCCCTACCCCTCAATGTGGCTTGGTGCTTGCTGTGCCTCCGGCTTCCACCAGAGGCCAGTCAAGTGCCGAGCCTCGTCCCTTCTCCTTCCCCGAAGGTGAGAGGTCCTCGGATGCTCTAACCTCCTACCCCCGGCCAGCCCTCCATCTCCCCGGCCACGTTCCCGAACCCGGGTCAATGGTGTTGCAAGTGGTAGCGCTACCACTGTGCCAGTGGGCAGGTCTTCCAGTTATCTTCTTAACTGATATTGTACATCCCTCATCTGTAGGCAGGCCCAGGGCACTACAGTTGTTGCTACCCTGTGTCATGGGAGCTCAGGAATTCCCTGGCAGGCTTTCTGAGTGAATATGCATAAAAGATAAGGTTTTCCACCCTGCTCTGAAGTAGGAAAACTTTTCCTTGCAGTGTGTTCAATTCTGCCTGTGAACTCCAGCATTTGACTGGGTTCGAGATGTGAGTTTTGCAGGTTTGGCAGGAAGCCCAACCCTTCCATGGTACTTCTCACTATGGCCATGGAGCCAGTTGCATCCTCTTTTGTTTTTTTCTGAGACTAGTCATTTGACCAGGTAAGAAAAAAAACACCTAACATTTTCTTCGCAGGTGTGCTGCCACCACAGCTAGGCACTCTGTGAACACCTCAAGAGCTGAGGTCAACCCAAAGACGTCTGTGAACTGGTACTGACAAGTTCCCAGCCTGAATCTTACATAATTTCTGTGACGGGTTTTACTAGAATATGGAAATATGCATTCTTCATGTCCACAGACTTTAACTACTCCTGCTTTTGCAGGGATGTGATCACAGTGCTCAGTGTTACCATCTTGAATCTTTCGTTTTTGATGTGCTTACGTAGGAATCTCAGATCCACAATAGATCACCATTCACCCTTTTATTTTGGTTAAGAAGCATCAGGAAAAGAGGCCTGTTCCACAATGACAGGCAGTGACATTTTCCATAGCTCTGAGTTTTATTTTTTTTTTGTTACTTCCAGTTACAGAAGAATTTTCTATTCTGGTCTGTGAGTTGGGAAACTTCTTGGGGTTTTCAGTTTTGGGCATTTTACAAATTGAAGAGCCAGACACTGACCCACTACTTTCAGGACCCACTTTTCTGTGGTAATGCTTTGCCGCTCCTGGAAGTAGTGGGCCAAGCACCTTCCCACTGGCAATGAGTCTATGGTGACCTGCAGAGAACAGTCTGGGGTTCTGTTCCTCCCGTGGCTTGGGGGCTGGAGCTTGCCTTTGTTTGACAACTCTCCTGCCCCTGCCCATGGCAGTACATTTTTGCATTGTGTACTCATAATGTGGGTAGGACTTTTGGTAATAGGCCCACACTACACGTGCACCCCTTTCCATAAGGCTTGTAAGACATGGAGGCCTCTTCTTTCTTGGTTAAAGTTTTGTAGTAGATTTTTGTTCATCTACTTGCCTCATATATGCTTCTGTTTAGTCACTAACAAGCGACTGGCCTTCAAAGGGGAAGTCAATTTGCCTTGGCCAGAGTGTCTTCGGCCAGGACAGGAACTCGTAACCAGGCAAATCTCCTTAAGGCCACAATGTGCGAGGACTCTGGAAGCAGTATTACTGGCATCCACTGCCATATTAAATGTAAGTAATAATACCCAACAGGGTATTATTATATAGTTATATCAACTGACTACCCGGGGCATAATGAGGCCCAATGCCGCAGGCAGAGGGCCTTAGAGCCCCTGGAAGGTCATTATATCCCATAATGCACACTCTGTAGGGTGTTATTTTGCTTAGAAAATGGGCACTGTAAAGAAAAAACAAGTTTAATTCAAAAAAATAGAAGTTCAACATTAGTTTACAATAGGTTTTCTAATAATTTTTTAATAAAGTAGTTCCTCCGCTACTAGGGATGTTTGTCCTATAGGGGACTCCGTAGTTGGGGGGATTTTAACTCTGCTGGTGTGCAGTTTATGACAGCTGCCAGTCTAATGCTGTGAGAGGTGGAAAGGGCGGTAGCGTGGTTCAAGCTCCTGTTTGCATGTTTATTTATTTATTTAGTTTTTGTTGACCGGGTAAGTGCACCAGACAGTTGGAAGGCCGCCGCCAAAACAAGAGATGCAGCTGCGTGACCTTTTTTTTTTTTTTTTTTTTTAATTTTTTAAAATTTATTTACTTATCCATGTGAGAGGAGAGATTGCGGTACTCTGAATCAGCCAGCCGCACTGAGCAGAAAGCACAAACTAAGAGCTGCAGTCAAGCCGAAACCTGTCAAACAAGGTAGAAGGCAAAAGTAAAAGTAAGCCTGCATAAAGCAAGTATATTTCTGAGTTTTGTGGGATTTCTAAAAAGGGCAGGCAGAGGATCAGTGCCAGGACAGGGAGGACGCTAAGCGGGACGGAAAAAAAATGGCGGTTGCTCAGTGTCACAGTTCGGGGTGCCCAATAATACCCTAAGAATTGGAGCACCACGAATTGGCACTTGTTGTTTACCCGGCATTGTTGAAAAATAAATGCATGCCTGGTATTGGCTTTCAGTCAGTCAGGAGGCTTTATTTTTCAAGCCCATTTTCTAATGACACTTAGTAGCCTGAACTGCTGCTTTGGCTGTTGCTGCCAAATCACCATCCCTTCACCTTCTACCTTTTCATTTAGGGTCATGACTGTATTCCACAGTGCCTTCTGATACTGGGCTGTGCATCCCATATAGGCTGCTTGCCTCAGCTGCAAGGCTGCAGTTGTGTAAACTTTCCTTGCCATATAATCCAACTTTTTTGGAATGTTTGTCTGGAGCTGTGCACACAGAGGTGCCTTAGCCTTTTCACAGGCAGCAGCTTGTACCACTCCCTCATGATGAGGGTGGGCATAAAAGTACTCAACCCCCTGACTATTCAACTGGTACTTTTTTTCTGTCTTTTTATCTATGGCTGTAGCAGAATTTGGGGCTGCCAATGTTCTGTCTTTAGTCCCTCTGAGGGATTTATGGCTGAGTACTGGCAGCCTTCTTGTGGAAGTCAGGCTCATAAACTCAGATTCCTCCATATCCTCCTCTGTCTCAGTAGAACGGATATTGAGGGTATCTACCATCTGCCTCACAAAGGAAGAATATGAAGAAAAATCCATACTAACTCTTGGAGTGGGACCAAAGTCCTGTTCTTGGACAACCTCAGGTATAACTCATTCTCTCCAGAGTACAACTCTGAGTATTCTGTCACTTTGTCTGCAGCACACTGCGGGTGTTATCCTGAGCTTAAACAGCCAAAATCCAGCCCAACACACCATACCTCAAAAAAATTGCATGAGCTGTATCAGAAGCCCTATGAGGAGAGACTGAAGGACCTCAGTATACACACCCCAGAATGGAGGAAGGAGAGGGGAGACATTTATTTCATTATTTGAAGGTTTTGCCAGGAAGGCATGCTGAGCAGACAACTGTTTGATTTCAGATGCGACCTGGGGGGAGGGAGAAAATGGATACATTCATGATGGAAAAATAGACCGTACATTGCAACACATTATAAAACATACAGGATTAAGAGCAGTGCAAAGCAAATTGGGCAACTGTACATTCTTACATTGACATTATGAAACAAACAAGGATTAAATGCAGAGCACAGACATGACAGAGACATGACAGTTACTCACCTGTAACTGTAGTTCTAGGAGTGGTATATGGTTTACAGCCACACTTCTGACAGTCTTCCTTTAAGAGGCTGATTTGCTGAACCATCTTTAAGAGAAGCTTATTCTACCACCAGGGTGGTATATCCCTTGGCTCTGCCCCATGACTTCAGATCTTGCATGCTGGAAGCAGAGATCCATATGCCACTTGCCAGGGGAGGTTGGGTGGGCTGTGTGGATCTGAACCATATACCACTCCAAGAACTATGGTTACAGGTGAGTAACCCTCATTTCTAGAGACATGGATATGGTTCACTTATCCACACTTCTGGCAGACTTCTAGCAGTTCTCCAGGAGGAGGAGAAGGGCATGTACCCCTATTTGGCAAACAGCGACTGGAGAACTGTGGCCCCAAAAGCAACATCCCAGTGTTACTCAAGGTCGAGGCTGTAATGGGAGATAAATATGTGTGCTGACTTCCAGATAGCCACCCTACAGATATTCTTTATGTGGACGTGCATGGAAGCAGCCACAAAGGTAGTGGTATGTCTGGTGGAATGAGCCCAAAGCCCTACAGGAGGCTCCCTACCCGCCAACCTGTAACAGGGGTCAATGCAGGAGACAATCCACCTGCCAATCCACCTCTTACAGTACCACTGGTCTACCAGGTGTGGCTTCAGCATAGGTAACGAAGAGCTGGCAAGCCTCACCCCGAACTCTAGCAATGCACTCCTTGTAATAAGACAGCGCCCTCTGCAGATCCAAGATATGGAGTCTGTGGTTGGCCTCTGAAGAAGGGTTAGTAAAGTAGACCAGATATTAATCACATTTTCAATCACAAGAGTGCAGTGTGGATATTTATGGAACTCATACAAACAGAAGAAAGAAAGAAAGAAAGAAAGAAAGAAAGAAAGAAAGAAAGAAAGAAAGAAAGAAAGAAAGAAAGAAAGGGGATAGAAGCGGCAGTAAGTGGGATCAGGGGAGCAACAGAAATGGAGCAAGAGGGAGGGAGAGGTACCCCAGGGGTGTCACATCTGGGTAAGGATAAAAAGGCCAGTAAGGTGGAGGGGACGGATGATGCTATCTCCGCCAAAAGGGTGTGGTTAGCCCTCAAGGCCCTAAAGAAAGACAAATCTCCTGGGCCAGATGGCATTCATCCGAGAGTACTATGGGAATTGACGGACATACTGGCTGCACCCCTGGCGGAGCTCTTCAACAGGTCACTTGAGACAGGGAGGGTACCTAGGGATTGGCGAGAGGCACATGTGGTGCCAATCCATAAAGGGGGGTCGAGGGAAGTACCAGGTAACTATAGACCCATCAGTTTGACCTCGGTGGTGGGAAAATTAATGGAGAGTATACTAAAGGAACGATTGGGGGTGTACTTGGAGGAGGTGTGAGGTCTGGATAGTCAGCAACATGGGTTTGTGCCAGATAGATCATGTCAAACCAACCTTGTGGAGTTCTACGAATGGGTAACATCAGAACTGGACAGGGGAAAGCCTGTGGATGTATTATTCTTGGACTTCAGCAAGGCATTTGACTCTGTCCCCCACAATGGTCTGGTGGAGAAACTGATGGGGTTAGGAGTAGGCCCTTTGATGGTCAGATGGATTGAAAACTGGCTAGCTGGACGCACCCAGAGAGTAGTGGTCTGTGGGGAGCCTCGAACCCTAGAGAGGTTGGTAGTGGGGTACCAGAGGCTCGGTCCTGGGTCCGATCCTGTTTAATGCATACATATCAGTACATCAGGGAGGGTATAGGGTGTGAAATGAGTCTCTTCTGATGATGACTCCAAGATGGGAGTAGTAGTTGAGGGAGAAGAGGGAGGTTGGCCCTGCAAGGGCCTGGACACCCTGGAAAGCTGGGCTCACACATGGAAATTAAATTTCAATATCACCAAGTGCAAGGTGTTGCATCTTGGTCGGGAAACCAAAACACAGGTACACCCTGGGAGGAGGCGCTGGAGGCCTCAATAGGGAAAAGACCTAGGGTCATGGTGGATGCATGTATGAATACCTCTGAGCAGTGCAGGAGAGTGGCTAGCAAGGCAAACAGGATGTTGGGATGCATCGTGAGGAGATCACCTCTATGAGCAAGGAAGTGATTCTGCCGCTGTACAATGGACTGGTTAGACCACACCTTGAGTACTGTGTACAGTACTGGAGACCACACTTGAAGAGGGACATACAGCCCTGGAGAGGGTACAGAGGAGGGCAACAAAGATGATACGAGGGCTAGGGGATTTGACTTATGAGGACAGACTTGAGGAGCTCTGCCTGTTTTCATTGGAGGAGAGGAGAGACAGGGGGACATGATTGAGGTCTTCAAGTACCTCAAGGGAATAAATAGGGTAAACATGGAGGGTATCTTTAGACTAAAGCAGGGAGGTATCACCAGAGGGCATGGTTTGAAGTTGGAAGGTGGAAGGGTGAGGGGGGAAAAGAGGAGGAGGTTTATCACTGAGAGGGTGGTGGACCCTTGGAATGCACTGCCTGGCGAGCTGGTTCAGAGATCCACAGTGGAGGGCTTCAAGAGAGGGTGGGACAGACACAGAAAGTGGATGTATCAGATGATGGCCTGTCCGGAGGGTGAGGATGGATGATAGGGGTTTCTGGAGCACAAGGGATGGGAGGGCCTCGCACCCAACTAAGGATCTAAGGTTGAGCAGACTCGATGGACCGTAGAAAAATTACTCACCTTAGTAATGTTGTTTCTTCTAATGGAGTCTTGCTATATTATGACAATTGCAGTTTGTCCCACCATTAGAACTGCTCCGAGGTGAAAGAGTTAACTCCCATTCTAAGAATGGAACTTAGAGCACGAGCTCAGTTAGAGAAGCTCTGTCTGGGTTATTTCAACCCAAACTGTCAGATCTTTACGAGCAAAACTCACTAAGGTCTGTGTGGAAGCTGTAACTACACTAGCCAACTGGCTACCTAAATATTAACATCTATTGCTGGTCCCAACACAAAGACTCAAGTCAGGGGACCAGAAGTAATAATATAATATAAAATAAAACACCACACCCCAAAACCCCAAGAAGGGGTGGAAAACATATAATGGGTAACTAGTGCCCACACTAGGCTGCCCACCCCATACCCAAGTAGAAGTTCTGAGAGGGGCAGGTTGGGGGAGGTCATAATATAGCAAGACTCCATTAGAAGAAACAACATTACTAAGGTGAGTAATTTTTCTTCAAACAACATGAAGTCTTACATATTATGACAATTGCAGACTACATAGCAGTACCTCCATGGAGGAGGGACAGAACTCACTTAGGAATAGGCTCTGAAGCACAGCTGTGCCAAACCGAGCATCTCTCCTGGCCTGGACATCCAGGGAGTAATGCTTGGTGAAAGTGTGTACCGTTTTCCAGGTAGCAGCTTGACATATCTCTAAGATAGGGATGTCTCTGGCAGCAGCTAGAGACGCGGCTGTACCTCTGGTAGAATGAGCCCTCAGGCCAGAGGGGGGAACTCTCCCCAGTTTCTGATAACAAAATTGGATACAAGAGACAATCCACCTGGCAATTGATCTCTTAGTGGCAGGTCTCCCTTTTCCGACCTCACCGTAAGTGAGAAAAAGTTGGAGGGATTCGAACCTGTGACCCTTGGTACATTCTATATAGTAACTTAGGGCCCTCTTAACATCTAAACTGTGCAATCTCCTCTCACCAGAGGAAGAATGTTCAGTGAAAAACACTGGAAGGGAGATAGATTGGTTAAGATGGAAATCTGAAACCACCTTAGGCAAAAACTTCCTGTTAGTCCTGAGGACTACCTTATCCCTGTGGAAAGAAATAAAGTCAGTTTCTACTGACAAGGCACTGCAACTCACTTATGCACCTGGCAGAAGTGATAGCCACTAGAAAACAGTTTTCCAAGTTAAGAACTTAAGCTCTGCAGAAGACAGAGGTTTAAAAGGGGGTTGCATTAACTGGGCAATGCAAACATTAAGGTCCCAGGAAGGGGCCGGATCCCTAAAAGGTGGATTAGTATGAAGTAATCCCTTAAAAAATTTGGAAAATACAGGGTGAGCGGAAAGAGAGGAGGGCTTTCCTGCTGAAACAAAAGCAGAGACAGCTGCCAAATGTACTTTCAGGTAGCTGGTCTCAGGCCCAAAGAATTAAGATGGACCGAGATAGTCCAAAACAATGGGCAAATCAGCAGATTCCGGGGAAATATGTTTTCCAGCACACCAAATGGAAAACCTTTTCCACTTAGAATTATAAGTAGCCCTAGCGGAAGGCTTCCTAGAAGCCTTTAGGATTTCAAGAACACCCAGAGAAAGGTGTAGGTCAGCAAATTCTAACTCCTCAAGAGCCAGGCCTTGAGGTTGAGGGATTTGAGGTTCGGATACCAAACTCTCCCCTGGGCACAGGTTAACAGGTTGTGATTCCTGGGGAGACACAGGGGAAGATGGACTGTTAGGGACAGAAGGAGGGGTACCAGGGCTGCCTGGCCTAATCTGGGGCAATCAGAATCACCTGCAAGGCTGGGATCTGATTTTGACTAGCACTGAATAGGAGAGGGAAGGGGGAAAGGCATAAAGAAACTTCCTTCCCAATCTAGGAGAAAGGCATCCAGGGGACTGAGCCCAACACTGGGGGCCTGCAACAGAAAAGTGGAAGTTGGTGATTGTCTGGGGCTGCAAAAGATCTATCTGAGGGTGCCCCATCTGGCAAAACTATCCCAGTACTTGAGGATCCAGAGACCATTCGTGATGGCCCTGGGAAATCCTGCTGAGACCATCTGCTAGGACATTGTCCTTTCCTGGAAGATGAACTGCTATGAGGAAGTGTTCAGGAATAGGCCAGAGACCACAACTTCATTGCCTCGGTGCACAAGGTCAAGACCGAGTGCCCCCTGCTTGTTGATGTACCACATTGTTGTGGTGTTGTCTGTTCTGACTTGTACTACTTTGTTCTGAACAGAGAGAAAACACTTGAAGTGCTAAAAGACAGCTCTGAGTTCCAGCAAATTGATGTGGAGCAGATTCCTGGGGACCACACCCCTGAGTGGAGAGGTCACCATGTGGGCTCCCCACCCCAGGAGGGAAGCATCTGTAGTGAGGGTCAAGGAGTGAGACAGAGGAATGAAGGGGACCCCAGTCTTAAATTGCTCTGATCCTGCCACCACTGGAGGGCCTGGATCAGGTTCGGTCACTGGGACCAACTTGGAAAGGGGGTCTCTTTTCTGAGACCAAAAGGCTCTCAAGTGAAACTGAATGTCCCTCATCTGAAATCTTGCTCCTTGCACTACGGCTGTGGACGGAGCCATGTGCCCCAGGAGCTGCAAAAAGTGTCTTGCTGGTCGAGAGACCTGCAGAGTGAAGGAGGAGGCCAGAGCCACCAAGTCCCTTACCCTCTCTAAGGGTAGGAAGGCTCTGGCCTGCTTTGTGTCCAGTTCTGCACCTATGAAGGTGAGCACCTGAACTGGTTCCAGAACTGACTTTGGAAGATTTAGCAAGAAGCCCAGGGAGGTGAGCAGCTGCTGGGTAACTTGCAGGTGAGATTTACCTGTTCTGGGGACTGGCACCACAATGAGCCAGTCATCCAGATAGGGAAAGACAACAATCCTTTTGCCTCCTTAAATGAGCAACTGCTACTGCCAGACATTTTGTGAATACCCTTGGGGCAGAGGTGAGGCACAGAGGCATTGCTCTGAACTGGTAGTGACCTGAGGGCAGTTCGAATCTGAGGTACTTTGTGGGAGCTTCTGATTAGGACGTGAAATAGGCATCCTTGAGGTCCAGGGAGGCTAGCCAGTCCCCTGGCCTTAGAGAGGGTAAAATCATTGCCAGAGTTACCATTCTGAACTTTGGTTTGAAAAGGTGTTTGTTCAGATATCTGAGGTCTAAAATGGGCTGCCATTCTCCTGTCTTTTTTGGGGTAAGGAAATATCTGGAGTACAGATCCTTGCCCTGGTGTAGGGGAGAAACCCTTTCTACAGCTCTGAGAGCCAGGAGGGTTGAGACTTCTGTTTCTAGAGTAAAGGTCTCTAAAGAGTTTGCAGGTGGGAAAGATCTGATTCTCATCTTTGGGAACTTTTTGAAGCTGAGAACCAGACCCTGGCTTACTACTTCCAGGACCCACTTGTCTGAAGTTAGAGACACCCAGTTCTGAATGAAGTAAGCCAACCTGCCCACTACGGGTAAAGGAGAATCGGTCCTGGGCACCCCATCAGGGTGTCTGTTTGGCAGGTGCTTTAGGCTGAGAGGTGGGAGCAGGCCTGCCCACACCCCGTCTGCCTCTGCCTCTGAAGAAGCCCCTCTGAGCATAAGCAGAGGAGGCCTGGGTTTGGTAAAAAGGCCTGTGAAAAGGCCTACCCCTACCCCTGGGGGTCTGCCTCTGAGGAGTGGCTTGCCGCTTCTTGGCTTGGGCACTCTTATAGGTAGTCCTATATTCATCCATTTTCTTCATATAATTCTCTGTCTGCTCCCCAAACAGAGAATTTCCCACCACAGGAAAATCCATAGCCTTAGTCTGGGTATCCTGTGACAAGCTAGTACACCTGAGCCAGGCCAACCTATGAAAAGCTACAGACGTAGCCATGACTCTAGAGGATACATCATTAAAATCCACAGCAGTATGAAACTGCACCTTGGATGCCTCAATGCCATCAGCAGCCACCTGTTCCAGCTCATTAGCAAGCTGGCCAGAGGCCTGTTTGGCCAAAGCCATGACAGTGTCCCATCTAGATTTTTGATACCTTGCTACATAAGCCATGTAATTTGCTTGCCTGAGTCCCAAGGAAGCTGCCATGTATTGTTTTTTAGCCATGGCATCAATCTTCCTGGAATCCTTGTCAGGAGGATGTGAAGCCAGGGGAATATTAGCTTTATCACAGGCTGCAGCCTGAACCACCACAACATGACTGCATTGCTGTGAAGGAATTCTGTGTCAGGACCTGACAGTGTACCTCCTGTCCATCTTTTATCCACAGGAGGCACAGAATTAGGAGTTTTAAAATTTTTATTGTTTGTTTCCTAAATGATTTATGCAAAGGAATAGACAATCTCCTAGACTCTGGTATATCCATCATTTCTACAAAATCAGGTTCCTCTTGCTCATCCACAGCTTCCTCCAATGGGAGCTGGAGGGTTTCAACAACTTTTTGTAAAACATAAAGTGAGAGGGGACTCAGAAAGCATAGAGGAGATTCTAAAGGTCTGTCTGGGAGATGTCCGTTCAATGGGCACACCCAGACCTCCAAGTCACATTCATACTGTTCATAATCATCCTCCTCCTCTGGTTCATAAACTCCTCAACATCATATTCCTGAACCAGTGGAACCGACCGAACCGACCTTTTACCAGACAGTGGCGGTTCGGACGAAACCGGAGAAAGTGACTGGACAATCTGAATAGCTCTTGCTATCTCTGCAGCAGTTGGAGAAGGAATTGTGGGCTCCACACCTGCTGATTTTCTTTTCTTTACTGGAACTGGCTCATCCAGGAGCCAGCTTTGCGTTGCCGAGAAAGTCTCGCCCTGGTCAGAGGGACTCCCTCCGGTTCGGTTGGCACCGAACCGGGCTGGCCATCCAGGTCAGCGGACTTTTTGGCCTCTCGCTCCCTGAGCCTGCCAACTCTCTTATCCAGGGTGGCTGCAGGAAATTTTACAAATCTGGCAGTCTGAATTGAGGTGGTCAAACCCCAGACAATATACATATGATGTGTGGGTCAGCCTTGGCAAAGACTTCCCACAAGCATCACAGTGTTGAAACCCAGTGGGCCCGGTTTTCTTTGGGTGTCTCAGACATAATGCCAGCCTAACCAAAACTTACCTTTAACAGCAGTGCCAGGCAAGACACCCTTATCGGTTCCTAACCGTGTCACTGGTCTTGGAAAACCGAATGAATTCTCGCTTTTTTTAGAACCGAAAGAACCAAACCGGACTTAAAACCTCTAATTTTTGTAACTTCAAGTTTTAAGTAAGCTGATCGGGTTCAAAACCGAACCGATAACATTTACAAGTTCCACACAGAAATTAAACTGAAATTACTTACAATACCACAGACAGAGCTTGAACCGATCGGTTTTATGTTGAAATAATAATATTCTCGTTGATTTGAACCGAGAAAACACTGTTTAAACCGAGAAATGAACCGAGCAGTAGGAGAAATCTCCGAGGCGACTGTTCAGTGAGGCGGAGTAAAGAATCTGACAGTTTGGGTTTGAAATAACCCAGACAGAGCTTCTCTAACCGAGCTCGTGCTCTAAGTTCCATTCTTAGAATGGGAGTTAACTCTTTCACCTCCGGAGCAGTTCTAATGGTGGGACAAACTGCAATTGTCATAATGTAGCAAGACTTCATGTTGTTTGAAGGCCTAATCTGCTGGCAAATAGTATGTTAGTATGTTAGCATGTTAGTAAATAAGTGCCTTAGCTGGGACTTGAACACAGGCTGCCCAGAATACCATTCTGGTTGCGTTACCAGCTGCGCCACCAAGGTAACTGGAAACTGGGACGCCCTGCGGCACCTTACTCTTTCTCTAGTGCACAAGCTGGTGCTGCACAGATAATCACATTTTCAATCACAAGAGTACAGTGTGCATATTTATGGAACTCATACAAACAGAAGAGAGAAAGAAAGAAAGAAATACCTTAGCTGGGACTTGAACCAAAGCTGCCCAGAATACCATTCTGGTTGCACTACCAGCTGTGTCACCAAGGTAACTGGAAACTGGGATGCCCTGAGTCACCATATGTCACAAATCCACTCAGCAGGTCAGGCCCTCTGCTCCCACAGTGCCAACCTCCAAGTGCAGTATTGTGAACAGGTAACAGAACAGGGTAACCCTCCTGTCTGCTTGTGGGTCTGAATCACCTTTAGTCTCAAGTTCTGGGGGGATTCAAACTGTGAACCTTATGCTCGCATACCCAAACGTACAGGCTCAGATAATCTGCTCTTTGGGGAATGCCAGATATATTTCGCCTAAGGGCACCTAAGAAAAAATTACTCACCTTAGTAATGTTGTTTCTTCTAATGGAGTCTTGCTATATTATGACATATGCGGTGAGTCCCAACCTTCGAACTGCTCCGGAGGTGAAAGAGTTAACTTTCCAGGCCAGGCATGGAACGCTGAGCTCGAGCTCGGTTGAAAACTCTGTCTGTTGTTCTTCAAACTCAAACTGTCAGATCTTTACGAGCTAAACTCACTAAGGTCCTGTGTGGAAGCTGTAAACCTACACTAGCCAACTGGCTACTGAATATAAGAAATACATTTTTTGGTCCCAAAACAAAGACTCAAGTCAGGAGACCCAAAAATGAAAAACACAACACCCAGTCACCCCAAAAAGGAGGGGTAAAAACAAGGTGGCATCTACTAAGTGCCAACACTGCACTGCCCACCCACATCCAACAACAGAGGTTCTGAGAGGGGCAGGCGGGGTCATAATATAGCAAGACTCCATTAGAAGAAACAACATTACTAAGGTGAGTAATTTTTCTTCAAACAACATGAAGTCTTGCTATATTATGACATATGCAGACTACACAGCAGTACCTCCATGGAGGAGGGACAGAACCTACTTAGCAAATAGGCTCTGAAGCACAGCTGTGCCAAACCGAGCATCACTCCTAGCCTGGGTGTCCAGAGAGTAATGCTTGGTAAAAGTGTGAACTGTTTTCCAGGTAGCTGCTTGACAAATCTCTAGAATGGGGATGTCCTTGGCAGCAGCCAGGGAAGCAGCTGTACTCTGAAGAGTGAGCCCTCAGGCCTGAGGGAGGAACCTACCCAGCTTTTCATAACAGAATTGGATACAAGAGACAATCCACCTGGCAATGGATCTTTAGTGGCAGGTTTCCTTCACCAACCTCACCATAAGTGAGGAACAGCTGGAGGAGTCAAACCTGTTACCCTTGGAATACCAATGTAGTAACTAAGGGCTTTCTTCACATCTAAGCTGTGCAGCCTTCTCTCGCCAGAGGAGGAATGGTCAGTGAAGTACACTGGAAGAGAAATAGATTGATTAAGGTGGAAATCTGAAAACACCTTAGGCAAGAACTTCCTGTTAGTCCTGAGGACCACCTTATCTCTATGAAAGGAGATAAAATCAGGCTCCACTGACAAAGCCTGTAATTCACTTATGCGTCTGGCAGAAGTGATGGCTACCAGAAACACAGTCTTCCAAGTCAAATACTTAAGCTCTGCTGAAGACAAGGGCTCAAAGGGAGGCTGCATAAGCTGAGCAATGCAAACATTAAGATCCCAGGCAGGGGCAGGGTCCCTGAATGGAGGGTTGGTGTGAAGCAATCCCTTAAAAAACTTAGAGAATACAGGATGAGCTGAAAGAGAAGAGGGTTTACCTGCTGAAATGAAAGCAGACACAGCTGCCAAATGCACCTTTAGGTAGCTGGTCTGAGCCCCAAAGTGTTCAAATGGACCATATAATCCAGGACTGTGGGTAAATCAGCAGATTCTGGGGAAATATGCTTCCCAGAGCACCATATGGAAAAACCTCTTCCATTTGGAATTGTACGTAGCCCTGGTGGAAGGCTTCCTAGAAGCCTTCAATATGTCCATTACACCTTGGGAGAGGTGTAGATCAGCAAATTCTAACTCTTCCAAGAGCCAGACCTTGAGATTGAGAGATCTGAGGTTCGGGTACCAAACCCTTCCCTGAGCACAGGTTAACAGATTGTGATTCCTGGGAAGACACAGGGGAAGATGGACTGCTAAGGACAGTAGGAGTGGATACCAGGGTTGTCTGGCCCAATCTGGAGCAATCAGAATCACTTTGCAGGATTGAGATCTGATTTTGACTAACACTTTGAACAGGAGAGGAAGGGGGAAAAGCATAGAGAAACTTCCCTTCCCGATTGAGAATTAAGGCATCCAGAGGGACTGAGCCCAACACTGGGGGCCTGCAGCAAAAAAGGGGAAGTTGGTGATTGTCTGGGGCTGCAAAAAGATCTATCTGCGGGGTGCCCCACCTGGCATATATTACCTCCAGGACCAGGGGATCCAGTGACCATTCGTGATGGCCCTGGGAAATCCTGCTGAGAGCATCTGCCAGGACATTGTCCTTGCCTGGGAGGTGAACTGCCGTAAGGGAGGTGTTCAGGGAGTAAGCCAGAGACCACAACTTCATTGCTCGGTGCACAAGGCCATAGACAGTGCATCCCGCTTGTTGATGTACCACATTGTAGTGGTGTTGTCTGTTCTGACCTGTACAACTTGTTCTGAACAGATTTGGAAAAAGCTTGAAGTGCTAGAAAACTGCTCTGAGCTCCAACAGGTTGATGTGGAGCAGAGATTCCTGAGGGGACCACAGTCCTGGGAGTGAGGTCGCCCATGTGAGCTCCCCACCCCAAGAGGGATGCATCTGTAGTAAGGATTAAAGAGTGAGACTGAGTGACAAAGGGAACCCCTTGTCTCAGATTGCTCTGATCCTGCCACCATTGTAGGCTTGGATCAGGTTAGTCACTGGATCAATTTGGTTAGAGGTTCCTCTCTTTGAGACCAAAAGGCTCTCAAATGGAACTGGATGTCTCTCATCTGAAATCTGGCTCCTTGCACTACTGCTGTAGAAGCAGCCATGTGCCCTAGGAGCTGTAGAAATGCCTTGCTGGTTGAAAGACCTGCAGGGTGAATGAGGAGGCCAGGAGACCAGGGTCCTTGCCCTGTCCAAAGGAAGGAAGGCTCTGGCTTCCTCTGTGTTCAGTTCTCGCCTATGAAGGTGAGGAGCTGGACAAGCTCTAGAACTGACTTTGGAAGATTCAGAAGGAAACCTAGAGAGGTAAGCAGTTGCTGAGTTATCTGAAGATGTAACTTGACTTGGTCTGGAGACTGGCCTACTATGAGCTAGTCGCCCAGGTAAGGAACATGGCAATTTTTTGCCTTCTTAGGTAGGCAACTGCTACTGCCAGGCATTTTGTGAATACCCTGGAGCAGAGGTGAGGCCAAAGGGCATTGCTCTGAACTGGTAATGGCCTGAGGGCAGCTCAAACCTGAGGTACTTGATGGGAGCTTCTGATGAGAATATGAAAGTAGGCATCCTTGAGGTCCAGGACGCTAGCCAGTCCCCTGGCCTTAAAGAGGTAGAATAATTCCCAGAGTCGCCATTTTGAATTTTGGTTTTAAAAGGTGCTTGTTTAAGTATCTGAGATCCAGGATGGGCCGCCATTCTCCTGTCTTTTTTGGGGTAAGGAAGTACCTGGAGTACAATCCTTTGCCCTGGTGTAGGGGTGGAACCCTTTCCATGGCTCTGAGAGCCAGGAGGGTAGAGACTTCTGCCTCTAGGGCAAGTGCCTCTCATGGATTTGCAGGTGGAAAGGATCTGGTTCTCATCTTTGGAAATTTTTTGAAGCTGAGAACCAGTCCCTGGCTTACTACTTCCAGGACCCACTTGTCTGATGTCAGAGACTTCCAGTCCTGGACAAAGTAAGCCAGCCTGCCCCCACAGGTAATTGAGAATTGGCCCTGGCCACTCCATCAGGTGCCTGCTTGGCAGGGCTTTAGGCTGAGGGGTGAAGCAGGCCTGCCTGTACCCCTGCCTGCCTCTCCCTCTAAAGAACCCCTCTGGGCGTAAGCTGAAGAGGAGGCCTGGGCTTGGTAAAGGCCTATGAAAGCCTGCCCCTGCCCCTGGAAGGCTGCCTTTGAGGAGTGGCCTGCCTTTCCTTGGCCTCTGCACTCCTATAGGTGGTCCTATACTCATCCATTTTCTTCATGTAATTCTCTGTCTGCTCCCCAAACAGAAAATTACCCACAACAGGAAAATCCATGGCCTTAGTCTGGGTATCCTGTGACAGGCTAGTACATCTGAGCCAAGCCATTCTGCAAAGTGCCACAGATGTAGCCATGACTCTTGATGACACATCATTAGAGTCCACTGCAGCATGGAATTGAACCTTAGATGCCTCAATACCATCAGCAGCCACCTGCTCCAGCTCCTTGGCAAGCTGGCCAGGGACCTGTTTTGCTAGAGCCATAACAGTATCCCATCTGGATTTCTGGTATCTAGCAACATAAGCCATAAAATTTGCCTGTCTGAGTCCCAAGGATGCTGCCATGTACTGTTTCTTTGCCATGGCATCAATCCTCCTGGAGTCCTTGTCAGGGGGGGTGTGAGGCCATGGGAATATTTGCCTTGTCACAGGCTGCAGCCTGCACTACCCCAACATGGCTGCATTGCTGTGTAAGGAACTCTGTATCAGAGCCTGACAATGTGTACCTCTTGTCCATTCCCTTATCAGCAGGAGGTATAGTGTGAGGAGTTTTTAGAAATTTTACTGTATTTTTCCCAAAAGATTTATGCAAAGGAATAGACAGTCTCCTGGACTCTGGGATATCCATCATTTCCACATAGTCAGGTTCCTCTTGATCATCCACAGCTTCCTCCATAGGGAACTGGAGGGTTTCAGCCACTTTTTTATAAAACATAAAATGAGAAGGCGACTCAGAAAGCCTAGGAGGAGACACTCCTGAAGGTCTGTCTGGGGAGATGTCCGGTTCAATGGGCACATCCAGACTTTCAAATCCACATTCACTCTCCTCATACTTCTCTTCCCCCTCCTCCGGTTCATAAAATTCCTCTAAATCATACTCTTGAACCGTGGAACCGCCGAACAGACAAGCTTACTTGATGGTGCCGGTCGGTCGAACCGGGAAAAGCGACTGGACAATTTTAATCGCTTTGGCTATTTCTTCAGTGGTTGGAGAGGAAAGTTTGGCTCCACACCAGCTGATTTCCTTGTCCTTTTGCTGAAACCGATCTCCGAGTCGGCTCTCCTTTGCCCGAGAGTCTTGCCCTGGTCAGAGGGCATTTCCTCCGTTCGGTTGGAACCGAATCGGCTGGCCATCCAGGCTGGGCAGACTTCCTGGCCTCTCTTTCCCTGAGCCTACTCAACTCTTTATCCAGGGTAGCTGCAGGAAAAATTTTGCAAATCTGGCAGTCTGCATTGAGGTGGTCAAACCCAGACAATAAACACAGGTGGTGTGGGTCAGCCTTGGCAAAGGCTTCCCACAGACACTGCAGTGTTGAAACCCAGTGGGCCCGTTTTTCTTTTGGGTTTCTCAGACATAGTGCCAGTCCTAACCAAACTTGCCCGTTTATGGCAATCCGCCAAGCAAGACCCTCTTATCGGTTCCCAACCATGTCACGGGCCATGGAAAAAAACGTAATAAAATCCAGTTTTTTTAGAACCGATAAGAACCGGTAACCACACTCTAAAAGACAGATTAATATATTTCAAATCAACCTGATCGGTTCAAACCAACCGATAACTGCTATAAGTTCCAACAGAAGAATTAAATGTAAAAGCTATCTAGTACTTACAATACCACAGACAGATGAACCGACCAAGTTGCGTTTAAATTTGGTCAAAAACTGAGAAAATAATACTTTAACCGACAAATGAACCGAGCAGAAGGAGAAAATCTCCGGAGCGACTGTTCAGTGAGGCGGAGTAAAGAATCTGATAGTTTGAGTTTGAAGAACAACAGACAGAGTTTTCAACCGAGCTCGAGCTCAGTGTTCCATGCCTGGCATGGAACGTTAACTCTTTCACCTCCAGAGCAGTTCGAAGGTTGGGACTCACTGCATATGTCATAATATAGCAAGACTTTATGTTGTTTGAATCAGGTATCCAAAATGAACCCTTAAAACTCTATAAAAGACCTTAGGTATATTCTTACCTTTTCCCAGATTGGTAACACCATTAAGCTTATGAACAGTTTGTCAGTCTTAACCCTCCATACATCACATGCAAAAGAAAGAACTTTGAACACACACCCAGGCAGTGTTTTTAAATACAGAGTTACTTAAAAATGGATAAAAATATGTAAAATGTAAACACAGAACACTATATCACAAAGCATACAATCACCTAAAAGAAAACAAGGAAAAGTACAAACATAAACTCCTACCACAATACAATTAGACTTTTCTATCTAATGTATTACCTTCTTACAGTGCTTATAGTTAGTTTTTGTTTCTAACAGCCCACAAAGAAATGTGTCTAAAGATCAGACACAGAATAGCTTAAACTGTCTCTCAAACACACCCCTTCCATGATGTCACCTAGCTCCTCCTTGTTAAATAGAAAAAAATATACAAACAGGATGTCCTATCAGGAGGTTTATTAAATAAGGTGACATCAGCAAAAACTCATTTCCCAATATGACTCCTTAATTAACATCCCCCTCTTTGATCTCGAGCAGATCCTCTTTTCCCAAGGATCAAAGGATTTTATATAACTTTAGCACCATGATAGGAACATGTTTTTCCTCTAAGACATCATAAAAGTTTACGATCCCAATATCCTGGCAGCTGGTCAGCTCCAATTAAGTCAGAAAAACAGGAGGCCCTTAATTAAGGCTCTCTAGTCTTTTTAATTACCTCCTAGTTTCAGGTTAATATATTCTGTTGTTTTAACTGAAATCTGGGGGCGGAAGAAGCATCCATAGCCCAGCTGTCTTAGGAAGACAATCACACACTACATTTTTATATTACAAAATCATAGAATAATCATAACCAGCTGGCCAAGTGTCACAAATCCTCCCCACCTAGACTAAATTTGGGGACTCTATCCCCTGCATGGGATGAGCTTCCCAAATCAGTTCACTCCTCATAAATACGCAAAAGGCCATCACTGTTCTGATTGGTCACTCCAGCCCTATGTAAGATTGTCATGTCATACCCTTGTAAGGCAAGACTCCATCTAAACAATCTACCATTAGTTTTTCCCCATTTGCGTCAGCCAAACCAGGGTGTTGTGGTCAGTTTGTACCACAAAATGCTGCCCCTATAAGTATGGCTCTAACTTTTTAAGGGCCCACACTATGGCAAGACACTCTTTTTCCACAGTAGAGTACTCCTGCTCCCTGGAAAGTAACATTTTACTCAGGTACACTACCGGGTGATCTTTCCCTTGGTTGGCTGTCTGACTCAGTATTGCCCCAATACCCACATCTGAGGTGTCAGTCTGAACTATAAAGGGTCTGCTATAGTCAGGACTTGTCAATACAGGAGCACTGCACAGTGCCTCCTTCAGTCTGGTAAAGGTTTTTTCACAGGTTGGTTCCCAGGTAATTTTCTTAGGCATCCTTTTCTTTACCAGGTCAGATAGGGGAGCAGCCAGGGCACTGTAATTGGGTACAAATTTCCTATAGTACCCTGCTGTCCCTAGAAAACTCCTGACCTGCTTCTGTGTTTCTGATCTGGGCCACAATTTGATCACCTCTATTTTTGCTGGGTTAGGACGGAGCTGTCCCCGGCCTACAACATGCCTGAGGTATGCCACTTCAGCCATGGCCACCTGGCACTTCTCAGCTTTGACAGTGAGCCTGGCCCTCTGTATCCTGCCCAGCACTTCCCTAAGGTGGGACAGATGTTCCTCCCAGCTGGCACTAAAGATGGCAATGTCATCCAGGTACGCCACGGCATACTCCTCAGCACCAGTTAACACCTGGTTCACCAACCTTTGGAAAGTGGCCCGGGGCGTTCTTCATCCCAAAAGGTATTACTTTAAATTCAAATAAGCCTATCGGAGTGATGAAGGCTGACCTCTCCCTAGCTCTGTCAGTTAACTCGACCTGCCAATACCCCTTTGTCAGGTCAATAGTCGTAAGGTAGGTCGCCCTCCCAACTTGTCCTGGAGTTCATCCGTCCAGGGCATCGGGTGGGCATCTGACTTCGTGACTGCATTCAGTCCACGATAGTCCACACAGAAACGAGTAGAGCCATCTGGGTTGCGCACAAGAACTACGGTGAGGCCCAGGGGCTGTGGGATCTCTGGATTACCCCTAAATCCAGTTTCTCCTCCACTTCCCTCCGAATGTCCTTTTGGACAGCCTCTGACACCCGATATGCTGTCCGCCGTATGGTCGTCTGTGTCCCTGTCTCCACATTGTGCGTCGCTAAGGGGGTTAGTCCAGGCTTGGCGCTAAACAGTGGGGCAAAGTCTGCCAAAACCTCCCTTACTTCCTGGATCTTGTCCGGGGCCAGCTGGGGAGACAATTTAACTGCCTCCACAGAGGACTCCCACTTGCTTTCTTCCAGCAAGTCCAGAAGGGGGTCTCCTTCGTCCGTCCCCTCCCCAGGACTACATACTGCAAACACCATGTCAGCCCTATTAGCATATGGCTTCTTCATGTTGACATGGTACATTCTTTCTATCTGTCCTCTGTCAGGTAACTCTATGATATAGTTCACGTCATTTACCTTCCTAACTACTTTGTACGGTCCTGCCCACTCAGCCTGCAGCTTGTCTTTCCGGACCAGAATAAGGACCATGACTTCCTGACCCACCGTGTACAAGCGAGCTCTGGCTCTGTGGTCATACCACACTTTTTGTTTCTGTTGGGCAGCTGCCAGGTTGCTCTAGGCTGTCCCCATAAACTCCTTCAGCCTTTCCCTAAACCTAAGGATGTAATCCACTATGGGAGTTCCCTGGGTGGCATGCTTGCCATCCTAGTCCTCCTGGATCAAGTCTAGGGGCCCATGTGCCCGGCGTCCATATAACAGCTCGAAGGGGGAACATCCTGTCGACTCTTGGGGCACCTCCCTGTATGCAAACAACAGGTGGAGAAGGTATTTCTCCCAGTCCCTCCCATGCTGTTCAGCAAACGCTCGGAGTATTGACTTCAGGGTACCATTAAATCTTTCCACAAGCTCATTGGCTTGAGGGTGATATGGTGTCGTGCATCTCTGCAACACCCCACACTTCTCCCACAAACATTTCATCAGGTCCAAGATGAAGGAACCCCCTTGATCGGTGATAACCTCCTGCGGAAACCCAACATGGGAGAAAATCCCAAGTAAGGCATCTGCCACTTTGTCTGTCCTCAGTGAGCATAGGGAGATTGCCTCTGGATACCGGGTGGCATATTCCACCACAGTCAGGATGAACCTCTTCCCGGAGCAGCTGGGGGTATTTAAAGGCCCCACTATATCCATTCCCACCCTCTAGAATGGCTCCTCCACTATGGGCAATGGAATTAGGGCGGCTTGGGGTTTCTTACTGCCTTCTCTATTTCTTGGCACCGGTGACAAGACCTGCAATACAACTTCACCTGCTGGGTGAAGTTGGGCCAATAGAAATTCTGGGCCAACCGCTGCATAGTGCGTGTGATTCCCAGATGACCAGACAAGGGAATGTCATGTGCAATCTTGAGCAACTGCTCACGATACCCCTGGGGAATGACAAGCTGCCTGCCTATCACCCCTCCCTCTGTCTGTACAGCCTGAGTATACATCAGTCCATTTTCCCAATAAACCTTATGTTTACTGTCACCTCCCTGTGCACCATCAGAGTCTGCCCAAGCCCTCAGCTTCTCTAGACTAGGGTCACTTTTCTGAGCAGCTGCAAACTCCTTACACATTTCCAAGGCATGAGACAGGTCCCCTTCAGTCTCTAAACTAGGGTCCCTAGCACTAATGGCAGGTCACTCAGGATCACTATCATCCCTAACCCTCTGACAATGGGTCACACCTCCTTCTTTGGAGTAATCCTCCATAGCTGTGTGGCTAACTGCTACTGGGGAAATTTCTACCCTCTTTTCATTAGTCTCCAGATCAGGAGACAAAGGCTGGGGAATTGGCCTCTAAGTGATTTCCACCATGGTTTCCGTGGGGTCCAGGGAACTACACTTGTCCCTTGCTGCTTGGCTACGGGTAACTGCAGTGCACACACCATCACCTGTTGGAGATTGTTACCAAGGATGACGTCACTGCTAAAGTTTTGGCTACAGCGACCTGTTGCACAGTTCCCCCTGTTTCACCCCAGTCTAGGAGAACACTAGTGAGGGGCAATGTTTTCTCCTCACCAGTAAAGTCTTGTACAGTGACATATTTATTGGGTATAAGCTAAGCAGGCTATACCAGATCCCCTTTTACCAAAGTTAGGGATGCCCCTGTGTCCCTTAACCCTTGTGTCTGTACACCATTCACCGTGACTGGGTGCATGTGTTCCCTCATGTTCACAGGCATGCTTCCAGGGACACACAAACAACCCACTTCTTTCCTAGCCCCCTGTTGCATATTGCTTGCCCTTTTGGGACACTGTCTGGCAATATGCTCACTTTCTTTACAGACCCAACATTCATTTCTTTTCTTAGAGAATTCTTTTTTTCTGAAACCTGGGGCTAACTGGTTTCGGTGGAGGCAGTGAAGGTTTTAGCTGCCCTGAAGGCACGCTTTTCCCTTTCTGCACTGCCATGCCCCATTCACTCTCAGAGCAGGTCTGCTCTTGGTATAGCGGTCCGAGAGTTCAGTAGCCTCTTGCACTGTTTTGGGATCTCGGTCCTCCAGCCAGGTTTTCAGCTCTGCTGGGCATGCCCCAAAAAAACGTTCTAGCAAAACAAAATTTTCACTTTTGTCTACAGGGTTTGCTTCAATTCCTTCCCACCAACATTTTAAAAACTGACGTTGTTTCATGGCTAGCTCCTCATAGCTCACATCGAGGCTTCTCCTGAGCTTACGGAATTTAGCTCTGTTTGATTCAGCAGTTAAATCAAACTTTTTTAAAAGTGCAGCTTTAAGTTTGCTGTAATCATTACTGTCCTCATTGTCCATTTGACCCAATGCATCCCGAGCTTTCGAATAAGTAGCAGGGACAGCTGGAAGCGCCAGGACCCTCTAGGAATTTTAGCCTGAATACAAACTTTTTCAAAGGAATTTAAAAAGGCATCCATATCCTCCCCTTCTTTAAATTCAGCTATCAATTTGGAATTCAATTTGTAACCCAGTCCTGTAGTTCCAGTTAAACCCAAGCCACTTACCTGCTCTGGTGTGGGTGGTTGGAGTCGTAGCTTCTCTAGTTCATGTCACCTCTGGCACTCATGCTCCTCACGGTCCGCCTCTTGCCGTTCTTGCTCTCTTTTCTCCTCTGCAACTCGCTGGTGCTCACGCTCTTCATGGTTAGCCTCCCGCTGTTCCCGCTCTGCCTCTCGCCATTCTCATTCAACCTCTCGCTGTTCTCGCTCCCTCTTCTCCTGGAACTCCAGCTCCATTCTGTGCAACTCAATCTGCAGCCTGAGTGCTTCTGGCTCCTGAATGCTGGTGACCTTCCCCTGCTGCTGTGGCCCTTCGCTGGCACTGGCCCTGCTGTCATCCTCATCGGATCTGGACACTGCACTGGCTGCTAGCCCTTCCACACTCAAAGTCTGGTCCTTTACAGTCACAGTCAGTGACTCGATGCTATGGGTATCTGCTGCCATAAGGAATCCACGAGGTTCTGCTTAGTGGCTCTCACCTCGTACAGGACTCCTCTGTCCTTGCACAACTGCCTCAAGTAGTCTACAGTGTGCTTGCTGTAGTTGGAAGCCATCTTCTTCCCTAACTATGGCTACTCTAACTTGCACTTTAGAAAAAAAAATATAACAGGTAGGAGCTTGACTGTAAGCCAAATTATATAGTTCTGTTTCCTTTTTAAAAATAAATCACTGCCTTATTTTGCAAGTGAACTGTACAGTATCAAGCTGACACACTGAACAATTTAAAGCTTGTGTTACCAAATTTATGCACACCACTGCCAACTAATCTGTCACAAACCCACTCAGCAGGTCAGGCCCTCTGCTCCCACAGTGCCAACCTCCGAGTGCAGTATTGTGAACAGGTAACAGAACAGGGTAACCCTCCTGTCTGCTCGTGGATCTGAATCACCTTTAGTCTCAAGTTCTGGGGGGATTCAAACTGTGAACCTTATGCTAACATACCCAAACATACAGGCTCAGATAATCTGCTCTTCAGGGGATGTCAGATATCTTTCGCCTAAGGGCACCTAACCAGGTATCCAAAATGAACCCTTAAAACTCTATAAAAGACCTTAGGTATATTCTTACCTTTTTCCAGTTTGGTAACACCATTAAGCTTATGAACAGTTTGTCAATCTTAACCCTCCATACATCACATGCAAAAGAAAGAACTTCGAACACACACCCAGGCAGTCTTTTTAAATATAGATTTACTTAAAAATGGACAAAAATATGTAAAATGTAAACACAGAACACTATATCACAAAGCATACAATCACTTAAAAGAAAACAAGGAAAAGTACAAACATAAACTCCTACCACAACACAATTAGATTTTTCTATCTAATGTATTACCTTCTTACAGTGCTTATAGTTGGTTCTTGTTTCTAAGAGCCCACAAAGAAATATGTCTAAAGATCAGACACAGAATAGCTTAAACTGTCTCTCAAACACACCCCTTCCATGATGTCACCTAGCTCCTCCTTGTTAAATATAAAAAAATATATACAAACAGGATGTCCCACCAGGAGGTATATTAAATAAGGTGACATCAGTAAAAACTCATTTCCCAATATGACTCCTTAATTAGCACCCCCCTCTTTGATCTCGAGCAGATCCTCTTTTTCCAAGGATCAAAGGATTTTATATAACTTTAGCACCATGACGGGAACATGTTTTTCCTCTAAGACGTCATAAAAGTTTATGATCCCTATATTCTGGCAGCTGGTCAGCTCCAATTAAGTCAGATAAACAGAAGACCCTTAATTAAGGCTCTCTAGTCTTTTTAATTACCTACTGGTTTCAGGTTAATATATCCTGTTGTTTTAACTGAAACCTGGGGGGAGGGAGAAGCACCCAAAGCCCAGCTGTCTTAGGGAGACAAGCACACACTACATTTTTATATTACAAAATCATAGAATAATCATAACCAGCTGGCCAAGCGTCACACTTGATACTCTTTCTCTACTGCACAACCTGGTGCTGCACAAATAAACACATTTTCAATCACAAGAGTGCGTTATGCATAGCTATGGAACTTATACAAACAGAAAAGAGAAATAAATTCCTTAGCTGGGACTTTAGGTTGTGCATTAGTGAAAGGGTCAGGTGCCTTGGGATGTCTCAGTTTCTAGTTGCTTTTCTGGTGCTGCTGGTAGCACAGCCGGAACAGTATTCTGGGTGGCCTGGGTTCAAGTTCCAGCTAAGGCACTTATTTCTTTCTCTCTTCTGTTTGTATGGAAGATTAATAACCTGGCTAAGGTGAAACTCCAAGACAACCTTCAGTTGGAACTTCAGGTGCAGGAAAAGGACTACCTTGCTCTTGTGGAAGACCAAGTATGGAGACTCCACCGAGCACCTGGAACTCACTGATCCTTCTGACAGAGGTGACCGCCACCAAGAAGGTGGTTTTCCATGACAAGTGTGACATCACACACCTATGCATAGGCTTGAAAGGCTTGCCCATCAGCATTGCCAGAACCAGCAACAAGTCCCAAGGTAGTGGTGGGTCACACACTGGTGGGTTCTATTGGTCAATACCTTTGAAAAACCACCCAACCACCTTCTCCTGCACCACCGTTGGCATACCAGCCTGCATCCGGTATGCAGAGATGGCTGCCAGGTGCACCTTGAGCATTGCTGATCGCAGCCCCAGCTGGGAGAGGGACCACAGATAATCCAGAATGCAGGGGAATCAAGCTCCTTGCCTTGACACCAGATGGCAAATCTTATCCACTTAAAGGCATAGCATTGGTGAGTCGACTCCTTTTGGGAAGCCCTCCACAACATGGAGCACATCCTCCAAAAGACCCAGAACAAGGAACTTGAGCTGCTCAGGAACCAGGATGTGAGGTGCATGGATTGAAGATCAAGGTGCAGGATCTTCCCCCTGATTACATGTCAGCAGGTCCAGACACAGAGGTAACCACCACAGAGGCCTGCTGCTGAGGCTGAGAAGATCCAGGTACCAGAACTGGCGAGGTCAGTCCAAGGAAATCAGCGGGTAATGCCTTGTCCCTCTGCACCTTGACCACCACCTTGTGGATCAAGGGAAAGGGAGTGAAGGCACACAGGAGACCTGGGGTCCAGGGCATCTGTAAGACATCCCCCAGCAGTGCCACAGACTGAGGGGCTAGGCACAAAAGAGCCTCAGCTTTACATTCTCCCTGGAGGCAAAGAGGTCCACCAGAGGAGTGTCGCACAGGGAGAACAGGTGGGTCACCACCTCTTTTTTTTTCGCTGGCTGGCTTCTATGATCAGTCTGCCATCTCCTGCCAGCTCACACCAACCTTACCTGCTGCCTTTTCTGGAGTGCACCCTGGATTGCCCCCCCAAGGCGGGGCTGTTTGGGAGCCCCCCCCCGCTACTCCCCGAATGGTGCCACATGGTGATCCACTGGCAGAGTGCCTCGACCAACTGTGTGGGGTTCATTGGGGGGGCATCCTCCATGCCTCAGCCAGTCATTTTCCCCAACTGTCGGGAGGTGTGGCATGCAATGATGTGGAGGCGCATTCACGCCGACATCTGGCACACCTTCCTGGAGTCTGAAAGCCTCAGCTGCAACACCCCCAGCCTAAGCCAGGGGTCAGTCAAGCACCGAGTGCTATACCACCTTCCCCCCTGAAGGAGAGCAGTCCATCGGATGCTCGATCCTCATCCTCTGTGGCCAGCCCTCCAACTCCCTGAGCTTATATCCAAACCCAGGTTGTAGGTGTTGCAGATGGAAATCCTACTGCTGCACCAGTGGGCAGGCCAGGGCAACCACATCTTGATGCAATGACCATTCGTGCAACATTTCATTCATCTGGCTGAGGGTGTTTGCTAGCTGGTTGTGTGCTCCCATGACATGGATCGCCAGAACAGCTGCATCCAAGCTGTACATAAGGGTCCAAGTGCAGAGGGCCTCCCAACACAGTGGAAGGGAGTGCAGGCTGCCCTGTTTTTTTAGGTAGAACATGGTCGTGGTGTTGTCAGTCTGAACTTGCACGACCTGATCCCAGACAAGAGGAGCAAATTCTGTCTGAGCTAACCGTACTGCACCAAGTTCCAGCAGGTTGATGTGGTGAAGGGACTCCCCCAGAGGCCAGAGGCCATGGACCCTGTGATCTACAAGTTGTGCTCCTCACCCTACCAGAGACACATCTGCCATAAGAGTGACCGTCGGCTCAGGGCGGAAAATGGGACTCCTTCCTCCAGATGTTCAGGGATAAGCCACCACTGGATGGCATCCCACATCAGCTGGGTCACTGTGACCAGCTGGTTCAGGTGACCTAAGAACTGGCACCACTGACAGCCCTGCTCCCATTGCAGGTGCCACATCCACCAGTGAGCCCATCTGACCATGCTACTTCAGGATGCCACATCCCCTGGAAGCCGCAGAAAGTCCTGGGCTGGGCGCAATCACCCAACCTGAAATGAGCAGACAAAGGAGGAAAGAACTGATGCCTGGTCTGCAGGGAGGTGAGCCTTTGCCCAGTGGAAGTCTAGCTCTGCCCTTAAGTGAATCACCTGCAAGGGAATCAATTTGGAAGTTGCTAGTTGACCAGAAGGCCAAGTCACTGCAGGTCTGGTGAGACAGGTCCTTGGACCACTCCATTGCCTCCTTTGATGGCCCAGTTATCAGCCAAGGGTCCAGGTAGGGATACACCCTGACCACCTGGTCCCACAGGAAGGCTGCCACCACTACCATGCACTTGGTGAAGACCCTGGGCCCCGAAGAGAGGCTGAAAGACATGATCTAGAAGTGACAGAAAACACCTTCTGTGCAGAAGTGAGAGGGACAGGAATGTGGAAGAATGCACACTGGCGGTCCAGGGAGCAGAATCATATGTCCTGCTCCAGAAATGGTACAATCTGGTTCAGCGTGATCCCTGCAGGGGGAGGGCCTCAAACAACTGGTACAACAACCCACAAGAGACAGGACTATCCTAGATCTAGTACTGACTAAGAGGGAAAGGATCTCAGATCTCCAGGTAGAAGGTCACCTGGGGCCAGTGACCATCACATGGTATGGTTCAATTTGGCCACTAGAACTAAATCATCCCATTCCAAGGCAAAAATATGGGACTTCAGAGGAGCTGACTTTGATAAGATGGCCAACAAAGTTAAGCTAGCTCTGGCAAAAAGAAATACAGAGAGGAGGTACAGGCAATGTGGGCAAGCATTAAGGATGTAATACTTGAAGTAACATCCCATTGTGTTAGAGAGAAAAGGAAGTGCAAAAGAAGAAGGAAACCACTTTGGTTCTCAAAAACAGTAGCAGAAAAGGTCAGAGCCAAAAGCTGGCCTTCAGGAAATATAAGGGGAACGCAGCAGGACGAAGATAGGGAGGCATACCAAACTTCCCTAAGGGAAGCAAGGAAGACAGTAAGGCAGGCAAAGGCCCAAACCGAGGAAACACTAGCACAAACAGTAAAAGAAGGTGACAAGACTTTCTATAGATACATTAGTGAAAGGAGACAGTCCAGAGGGGGTATTGCTAAGATCAAAGGGATAAGGGGCATGTGAGGAGGAAGACCATGTAAAAGCATCTATCCTAAATAGATACTTCTGTACAGTATTTACTGAAGAGAAGTTAGGGCAGGGCCCACAGCTCAGCACCATGGACACAGGGGGGAGGGAGGTGTGCACTAGTCCCTTCACAAAAGAAAGGGTCCTACAAGAGCTCGCTAAGCTCAGGGTGGACAGGGAATGGGACCTGATGACATACATCCCAGGGTACTAAAGGAGCTGGGGTGGAACTAGCAGAGCCATTATAAGAACTGTTTAGTGAGTCTCCGAGCACAGGAGAGGTCCCAGAAGACTGGAGAAGGACTCACGTGATCCTGCTCCACAAGAGTGGTAGCAGGGAGGAGGCAGGGAACTACAGACCAGTCAGTCTTACCTCAGTAGTGGACAAGATTATGGAGGCACCTGCAATCCATAGGAGCACAGGATCCAAGACAGCATGGGTTTACAAAAGGAAGGTCCTGTCAAACTGATCTCATAGATTTCTTTGACTGGGTAACCAGCGTGGCGGACCAAGGGGGAGCAGCTGATGTCGCCTACCTTGACTTCAGCAAAGCTTTCGATACTGTTCCACATAGAAGATTGATTAATAAGCTGGGTAGGCTCGGGGTGGGTCAGAGGTTGGTCAACTGGGTGGCAAACTGGTTGACGGGCAGAAAACAGAGAGTGGTGGTAAATGGTATACAATCAGAAGAGATGCAAGTCACAAGTGGGGTACCTCAGAAATCAGTCCTGGGGCCAGTCCTCTTCAATATCTTCATCAGTGACATTGCAGATGGACTGGAGGGTAAGGTGTGTCTGCTTGCAGATGACACCAAGATCTGCAACACAGTAGATGATCCAGATGGGGTGGGAAGAATGAGAAGAGATCTGGATAAACTAGCAAAATGGTCGGAATAGTGGCAACTGGGATTGCATCAGAAAACATATGAGGACAGATTAACGGAGCTCAATATGTATACCCTAGAGCAAAGGAGGGAGAGAGGTGATATGATCGAAACATTCAAGCGTCTTAAGGGCATTAACAAGGTGAAAGAGTCTAACATGTTTCAATATAAGAAAAATAGCAGGACAAGAGGACACAGCATGAGATTAGAGGGAGGCCGATTAATGGGTAATGTGAGGAAGTTTTTTTCACAGAAAGGGTGGTGAATGCATAAAACTGCCTACCTCAGGAAGTGGTGGATATGAATACAGTGCAGGGCTTTAAACAGGCATCGGATAGGCATAAGGGAGCAATACAGATGAGTATGAATAGATAGGCCATTGACAGAGCAAAGGCCGATGGCTCATTCATAAGGTAGAAAAAGAAATAGGCAGACTGGATGGCCTTGCGGTCCTTATTTGCCGTCAACTTCTATGTTTCTATCCTGAACTTGCACGTCCTGAGAAACCAATTTAGATCATGAAGATCCAGTATAGGGTGCCAGCCCCCCATCTATTTAAGACCTGGAAGTAGCTGGGCACGAATCCCTGGCATGCCTTGGAGTCTGGAACATGGGCTGTTGCTTCTTAGGCAAGAAGTCAAGCTGTGTCCTCCCTGAGGGCAGACAGCATGTCCTGCAAAACCACAGACCCCACTGGAGAGTGGGGTTGGTAATGCAGGGAAGCCTCAAAGTCAAGAGGCAACCCTCTGCCCACCACATCTAGGGCCCCTTTGTCCAAAGTAATTATAAGCCAATGGCAAAGCAGCGCAAATTTTATTTATGTAACACCTTATCCAAGGGCTCAGAGCGCATTATAAAATAACAATAAAACAGAATAAACAATCCCATAAAAAATTAATTCAAATCAGATTAAAAGCTTTTTCAAATAAATACATTTTAAAAGAGGATTTAAAGGCCTCCACTGAGCTGGCAGCCTTAATATACAGAGGAAGAGAGTGCCAAAGGAGTAGTGCAGCCACCCCAAAAGCCCTATCTCCCGATCTTCTTAAGCAAGAAGGTGGTACAACTAATAGGTTGGCTTCAGTGGAGCATACATACATAGATACATAGATACATAGACAGTGTCGGCAGATAAGGGCCTATGGCCCACCCAGTCTGCCCATTTAAGTTTCTAAGTTCAGTTTATGTTTTCCAGGAAGTCTGTTGCCCCTTACCCCTGACCTCCAGAATTCCTTTATGTCTATCCCATGCATTCTTAAATCCCATGATTGTTTCCAGCCCCCACCACTTCCTCTGGCAGGGTGTCCCTTGTCCACCACCCGTTCTGTGAAGAAATTCTTCCTCACGCTTCCTCTGAATCGCCCTCCCTCCAACTTCATCCCATGCCCTCTAGTCCTGGAACATCTTTTCGCTTAAAATAGTGCATTCCTGCACCCTGTTCCTCCCTGTAAGATACTTGTATGTCTCTATCATATCCCTCTCTACCTCCTGTCCTCCAGGGAGTACATGTTCAGTGCCTTCAACCTGTCCTCATAGGACTTGTGATGCAATCCATGCACCATCTTTGTTGCCCTCCTCTGAACCTTCTCTACCCTGTCTATGTCCTTACGTGGTAAGGTCTCCAGAACTGCACAGTGTACCCAGGTACGGCCTCACTAGTGTCTTGTATAGTGGAATTATGACCTCCTTTCCTGCTGGTGATGCCCCCTGCCTATGCATCCCAGCATCCTATTTGCTTTACCTGCTGCCTTGTCACACTGTTTCCCTGCCTTGAGGTCATCAGAGATGATAACTCCAAGATCCCTTTCCTGCTTGGTGCATGCTATATCCTCACCCCCCAACTGATATATTGTGCCAGGGTTTTTGTGCCCCATATGCATTATCTTGCACTTCCTTGCATTGAATTTCAACTGCCAGACCCCTGACCATTCTTCAAGTTTCTGCAGGTCCCTTCTCATTCTGTCTACACCCTCTGGTGTGTCTACTCTGTTACAGAGCTTTGTGTCATCAGCGAACAGTGAAATTCTGCCTTCTAGGTCCTGCGCAATGTCACTGATGAAGATATTGAATAGTACCGGTCCCAGCACTGATCCCTGTGGTACCCCACTGGTCACTCTTCCCTCTGTGGAGTGACAGCCATTTACCACCACCCATAGGGGGCGGACAGGAGAGTACAGATTCAGGAGTTCTTTAAGGTAGTCAGATCCCAGACCACATAAGGCCTTGTATGTTAACAAGCCTATCTTGAAGGTGATGTGCGCACTCACAGGCAGTCAGTGCAGAGAGCATAGAACAGGACTGACATGGTGCCTCATAGAGGTACCAGTCAACATCCTGGCTGCAGCATTCTGCACTAGCTGCAGGCAATGCAACAAACCTCCAGATAACCGCAGGTACAGGGTGTTACAGTAATCAAGTCGGCTAGTGACAAAGGCATGGATAATCATAGCCAGGCCAGTGGGAGTCAATGGACGAACCCTGGTGATATTCCAAAGATGGAAAAAAAACAGCCCTAACAACCAACCAGCCTGGCAGGAGTTCTCAGAAGTGGCTCCCCACAAGGGCTGTCGTGGAGGTGGTGCTACCTGTAAAGGTGGGGGGGACACATGTGGGTGACAGCTGTCTCAGAAGGACCAGTGTGGGCATAACTGGAGATGACCCACTGCAGGGGTTGTGGGTAGAACCCTACCCTGTGCAGCCAAGGCCCATTGCTGCCACAGAAGCTCCTCATAGCACCACCACATGTGCCGGTGGAGCCTCCCTCCATACAAAGATGAACAGGAAGAGAAGCGTCAATGGCAACACCTCCCAGTCGAGTGGTAGCGAAAATGCAAGGAACCCTTCGACCTCGACCGAGATCTTGACCACTGACTTGTACGTCGATGTTAAGGAGATGCAGCTAGAGGCACATGGTACACCACCTGCTACAGTGTCAAATGCTCAACCCCAGGGGGAGGCTGCTCCTGAAAGAAGACTTTCAGGTTCACCGACTGCTCCAGGACCAGATTCCTAGAGATCAAGTCATCCTTGATCCCTTCTGACAACAAGTCGACAGGTTCGAGAAAAGTCTAGACCATCTTTTCTACTTATGTTGAGGTCAACAAGCCCGAAGGGGTTACTGTGGAGCTAGCAGCCCATCTCTCAACCAAAGATGGCTTAGATGAAGCTTACCGCTTGAGAGGCCCCTAGCAGTTGGGGTGTCACAGGAGCAGGAAGAGCGTGCCCTTTCCCAGTCACACGACCGATGGCAGGCTTTCTTGGATTTCTTCACATAGCAGGAAGGGCTCTCCCTGAAGGACTGGAGGACCCGGTACATCTCATGGAATTCCACCATAAAGGGTGCTCCAACAATGGCCCCCAATAGGAGCAACACCAAGACCATCAATGTACTTGCTGAGGCCTTGGCCACTGCCTCTTCCATCGCTGCAAGCTGCGCCACAGATCCTGCAGACACTGGGTCTACTTTGTGAGCTGCTTTAATCTGATGCTTCAGATCCAGATCGCCCAGTTGACCAAGGAGAAAGTGAGCCTGGCGGTCTCTTCCAGGGCAAAGACAGTTTTGTTTAGCACAGGCCGCAAGCACTGACATCATGAGATGCCCCCAGGCAGTGAAGGCACAACACATGGAGTTCCGTCTGGGACATCTTTTGCTTGCACTGGACACACCATTTGAAGTCAGGAGCTAGCTTGGAATCCTCACGTTCCATCTAAGTTGGAGGTTTATGAGAGCAGAACCAAGGAAAAACGCTAAACGAGAGACAGAATTTGAATTTGAAGACCAAACAGCAAGTTTGCCAAATAGTGCACTTAGATTTAGGCCTACACCACACACAGAACTGCAAAGGAGGAGACCTGACTCTTTCAGCAGAAAGAAAGATCTGATATCACGAAGCAGAGCCGAGGGATAGGCCACCCGGGTAGTGGGAGAAGATTCTCTTAAAGATGGTCTGGCAAATCAGCCTCTTAAAGAAAGACTCCCAGAAGTGTGAATAAGTGAACCATATCCATGTCCCTAGAACTATAAAAATCTCAAGAAATTGAACAAGGTACATGAGGGGAGTATTTTGCACAGAAAAAGATGCATGAGAACAAGGGGACAGCAATGAAGCTGGAAGGAGGAAAATTTAGAAGAGCTGTGAGGAAGTACTTCTTCACTAAAAGAGTGGTGGATGCCTGGAGCAGTCTTCCAGCAGAGGTAGTGGGGGGGGGGACAGTGGTAGGCTTCAAGCATGTAGAGGATAGGCACAAGGGAATCTTAGTTGGGAAGCAAGGGGGGCAGCGGAGCCAGAGATCAAGTAGCGTCTACAGTGACGGTATAGGCAGGGAGAAATAGGCAGACTATGTGGGCCAAGCAGGCCTTCTTGGCCATCAAATTCTGTTTCTAGGTTTCAAATGCAAATATTTCACAAGCCATAATAGCTACATGCAAAGTGTGAGCGGCAATGTTGTTCAACACAAAATTATCTTTCTAAGCCAACGTCATCATTTCAATTTGTTTTCTGTACCTTGGGAACTATCAAAAAAACTAACTTTTTTTTAAACAAAATTCACCATAGTAACACAATTTATTGTGAATTACAAGGCATACCAAACCCAAAATACACATGTTTATGTCATTTATAGTTATTCAGTGTACTGACTTACAAAAATAAGCATTTCATATGTGAACAATTCATTTTTCATACATTTATTTATCTTTACAGTTGTAACTTTGAATTTTGGCCCAACACACCATACCTCAAACAAATGCAAACATTTGAAAAACTGTCATAGCTGTACACAAAGTACAAGAAGCGAAGTTGCTCAGCACAAAATTACCTTTCTAATGATGGCAGGCAAGCCAATGTAATCATTTGGGTTTTTTTCTATACCTTGGGGTAAAATACAGAGAAACTGATTTTTTCAACAAAATCTGCCACAGAAACACAATTTCTAACTTCAAACTGTACATGCATATATAGTTACACATGCACTGAATATGCATGTACTGCTTGGATTATTTATGTCTCACACTTTACGAAAAAACCTTTTTCCATGCTCGGATTTTGTTGAAAACAAATTATTTTTGTAGGTATTTCCCAATATATATAAAAAAAAGTAATGATTTAATTGGCTTGCCTACCATCATCAAAAAGGTCATTCTGGGATGAATAACTTTGCCATCGTACTTTGTGTGTAGCTATTATAATTTGTGAGCAATACATGCAAAATTTACACAGATGTTTGTAGGAAACAAAGGAACGGTTAAGCTGCCACCTATAGGCTTTGCTAGGAAGCCACCTAGAGGAGCTAATGGGCAGAATGAATTAATGAGTTCCCCTTCCTCCTCCTCACCCAGCTCCTCCAGGACAGGTTCAGACTGTCTGACCTGAATCCGGGAAGGGGGGAGCAGCAGCAGCAGTGACCAAGCTCTCCACAGGCTGAAAAAGAGCGGTTTTAGACCTAATGGCACCCCAAGCAGAAATATCTGTGGTGCCCCCATCACTGCTCTCACTGCCTCCTCTTCACCCTTCTATCCCAGTATACATCCAAAAAGTGATAAAACTTTCATGAATACAAGTGTAATGACAATAATTTTGGTTTTTATATTAATATGTTTTGCATTTCAAGCTGATCTCTGCTTATACTTTCTACTTTAATGCACTCCTTCTATACTGGTGCCCCAAGCAGATGCTTGATTCAGTTGTGCCTAACACTCCTATGGAAGGCCTGGAAGAACTGCCACATCTTGGCAATGTCCTCCGTAGAGGACAAAGTTCTGGTTGCAACTGCCAGCTTGCTGCATTTTCAGCCACCTTCGAATTCAGTGACCACTGTGAGGATGGAAAACCTGCAAATCTGTGCAGTCCCTCAGCAGTGGTAACCCCTTCCATTACAGAGGTTTTCACAGGAGAGTTCTGAGGTGAAACAGAAGCATACTGGGGGGCTGAAAAGGGCTCCCTTAATTAAGCCCTTTTCTTTTGGATTTAAGGGGCAAAAATGTTTGCATAAATCCCAGTTTTCAAAATTGTGGTCAGGATCCAGTCACCTAAAACACTGCTCGTAGTGGTCTGCCTTCACCAGAAACTTCTGAAAGGATTTACAATTTTTTAATTCTTTGGGCCCTATTTTCTTTTAGGCTTATCAGTCATCCAAATTTACTAAAATCACCTCAGGCTCCAAAAATATATGTGGTTTAAACCACTAACAAATAATTAAATGATTTTTTTTTATTAACCAAGGTATTTATGCCCCTTATCAAGTCGACACCTGCCCCTTTTGGCATCCAGCCCATCTAGCTTCATCAACCATCATCCCCAGGACTTACTTGACTGGGAAGGTCCCCATGGATTACCCACCATGGTGGGGCCAGAGGAGGGAGGGCCATCCTCCCCACCCACAGTGTCCCAGTCTGAATACTGGAGCCAAGGCCTGTCAGCCATGAGGGGCCTGCAGCGAGCTGGTTGGCGTCATCTTGCTGGTGGGGTATTTCCACCTCTTCTCACTTGTCGTGCCAACCTCCCTGATGTTATACTGTGCTCTAACGCAACCTCACATGCTGCAACTCTACCCCTGCAAAAGAGGCAAGCTCCCTGGTCCACCTCAGGAGTCACTAGATGAGCAGATCCTGTCGTCCTCCCTTCCCAGTTGTCAGCTCCTCTCCAGCCTCGGGGCCACCCAAATAGCTTTACAGGCACACTTCGGAACCCGGCTTGCTAGTGTGGAAGGGTGAAATACTACCTGCTGGGCCATCTGTCAGCCTTTAATTAAATGAGTTTGAAACACCTTTAAATTGTTTTGTTTTTGTTTTTTTGTGCCTGGCTCCTTACCAGGGGTCGACCTTAACTTTTTTTGCACTAGCCAGCCGGACAAGTTGATTACAAATTGCACTAGCCCACAGATGGTTGCACTAGCCCACAATAATAATGGTCAATTTTGATCAGTTATACAGGAAAAAATGCAAGCCAAGAAATACTTTGATTATTGCATATTTATTATGCTCCCACACTGCTTCCTGCCCCAGCAAAAACAAAAAAAGACTGCAATACAGTCACATGCAATGTGTACCCCCACTGTTTTTTTACCATGTGCCCCTTGCTTCCTCTTTCTTGGCCCCCTCCCTGCCAAACCAGAGAATTCCATAATAGCAAATGTTCAATCAGGCAGTTCTAGCTCTGCACACACAATAGCCAACATCATCATGCACCTCACCACAGCCCCACCCTGACCTGCAGGACAATGCACAGAATCAGGTTGAGAAGGACAGTCACATCCCCCACCCTGTGATTAACCAGACCAGCACTTCTGGAAGTTTTCTTACACTGTGAAGTGAGCCAGGGGAAGTTCTAGGATTTCTTTGGCGACAGTTAAACAAACACAGGGGGCTTGGGATTTAAGAAATGTTGACATATCTGTTTATATATACCAGGCAAAAAAATATTGATTTAACATGCTCTGCCCTAACAAAAACAGATTTTTCATAATGGTGTCCCTTCATCAGTCAAAGAGGAGCAGTATACAGGCATGATGCTGTACTACCTCTCTTTCTATGTAGGATGATCTATGCACACCAGGAATACCTTTTTCAACCTTTCAAATTATATATTTTACTAAGGTTTTGCTTTGTACCATATGTGCTCCAAAGCATTGTTTTTAGGATGAAATGACATGCTGGGTGGTATAAGGGTAGTACAACATTGATGGCATTTACTGGTGTGATCCATTAAGAGGAGCTGTGAACCCTACACCAGTCGGTAATGGCAGCTATATGGGTCTCTGGATGGCCACTTCAGAGCCTAGTCTGCAGTGATGTCCAGAGAAAGTATAGAGTGGACAGGCCACCTGGCTGGGTAGACAGTGTATACATCATAGCATTCGGTCACTGCAGTGTTGGATACAGATACTCAAAAGGTTGGGAAATGAGGCACACTGGTCTTAATATTGTGGGACAAATCAAAGACAAGTTCAGCAAACTGGAAGAGAGTGACTTAACCACTCTACCTTTGATCACAGCATACACATTAGTTGAATGTCCTAACAACTGAGTGATAATGACTCACATTGAGTCCTTTGTTGGATCCCCCTTTTGAACTGCCAGATAATTGCAGCTCTTAAGAGCTGCTAATCACACCAGGCCACCTGGAACACTGAGGGAGATTAGCAAAAGGACTACAGCCTGCTAAAGCAGGGACTTTTTTAACTTAACAGCCATGAAAAACTTGCACTAGTCAAGACGGACAAGTAGAGGGTTAGCTGCACTAGCCCTGACCAATTTGCACTAGGTTCAGGGCTAGTAAAACAATGTTAAGGTCAAACCCTGCTTCTTATCCCTTCTGGACGTTCCGGTCTCCCCACTCTGCTTGCCACCCCCCTTTTTTTCCTCAGGCTTACCCCTCTGGGCAGGGCCGCCAGGCAGGTGTCCCCTCCTCAAGGAAACATGGTCTCTAAGCCCTGGTTTGCCCCCCCAGGGCAGGGCCACAGGAGCGAGACCCCCCCCAGCAGACCTTAGTTTGCAGCAGAGGCCGTCATTCCAGGCCATCATTTTTGCAGGAGTTTTTCCTAGGACGTGCAATGACATCAGCATCCACCACCCCCCCAAACGTGTGATGCCAACCTCAGCGATACCCCCAGCCTCTGCCAGAGGTCCACACAGTGCTGGACACTCTTTCCCTCCTCCCCCCGCAGAAGGAGAGCAGTCCCGAGGATGCTCAATCCTTCTCCCTCCAGCCGGACCTCCGACTCCTGGGTCTGTTACTGAATCCGGGATCTCGGCGCTGCAGTAGGACACCTTGCTGCTGCACTGGCAGGCCGGCACATTTAAATTGCTTTTACTTGGTTCCACACTCAAGGCATGAACCATGCTGAACTGCAGTTTCTCCAGTTCCTGGAACTGACAGAACTGGAGAAAACCATGGTTTAAACATAAAAATAAATATAACTACTCTAATACAGATTATCGAACCACCAATTAAACATGTAGTTTTTACCTTTAAACTTTATAAAATATCACAACTCTGACATTTGGACTGGGATAACACTCCAGGGCATTTGCTCCCTTCAGCAGAGAAAACAAATCTGACCAGCAGAGTAAGCGTTCCATCAAGTATAGTTTCAGCTGGATTCTATTCCAGTTCTAAGCTTTAAAATCTCCAGGGCAACATCTCAGGCTGGAGATGCAACTTGTATGACATCACTATTGTACTCCTGTCTGTTGTTAGAATGCAGAATTCTCAGGGTTGGGGGGAGTCACTAGTGGAGTGCCACAGGGATTGGTCTTAGGATCGATCCTCTTCATCATTATCTACAACATCTGCGTAAGGATACAGGACACGGTATTCTTCTTCACAGATGATACTAAGACTGTGGCCGGATGGATAGTGAGAATGGGGTCAGAATTATAACAGAGGAACTTGGTAATATAGAGAAGTGGTCAAAAGTATGGCAGTTTAAATTTAATGCCAGGAAGTGCAAGGTGATACACATGGGGTAAAAAATCTGAAAAGTGAATACAGAATGAGGGAGGTAAAAGTGTAAAGCACAACAGAAGGAACAGTCTGAAGACAACAGCGCAATGTCATAGGGTTGTGGGAAGGGTGAACAAGATGTTAGTGTGCACAGGGAAGGGACCAGCAGCCAGAGAAGGTGCGTCTACCACTGTAAAGGTCATTGGCTCATCCTCACTTGGAACACTGTGTGCTGTTTTGAAGACCACATTCGAAGGACAGGGACAGAATGGAGGTACCACAGACAAGGCTAATCAAGATGATCTGGGGACTGCAGGAAAGGACTGGACAGGAGAGGTTGAAGGACCTACACATTTACATGCTGGAGGAAAGAAAGGTGAGAGGGGACATGACTTGAGACATACAAATACCTCCACGGGGTAAACAAAGCAAATAGTGAGTAACTGTTCAAACTGAATGGGAACATAAACACTATGGGTTAACTCCATTAAGCTGAAGTGGTGCAACTCTCAGAAAGTATTTTTTCCATGAAAGGGTGAGGTGGAATAATCTACATGGGCTTAGTAAAGACAGTATCAAAAGGGAAAGAGGGAGGAGGAGGAACTGCTGTGGAGCCCAAGCTATGCAGCAGGAACTTTCAACCGCTCCAGGACCTTTGAAAACAGCAATAAAAATACTTGTTGTTGTTATTCTAAACAATAAAAGAAGTTTATTTGAAAGCTAACCTGTTGGAGACCATCATAGGAAATCTTCGTAATGACAAAATGTCCTCCAATGCAGAGAGAGGCAAGAATGTTATAGCAGGACGTTCTTTTAGGTCGACAGCAGAGGCCAACACCTCAGCCCAGCACAGCTTGGAACCAGAATCCTTGCAATCACTAGGGCTATGCTGCAGTGTTTAATAGCATCAGTCAAAAGATGATTTCTCTCAACACAAGGGTCCTGGTGGTAGACACTACCAATGATTGCATCAGAAAAGACATGGTGAAGTTGAAGAAACAATCACTGGCTATGACCAGTGCTACGGCAATAGTCATCAAAGAAAATTTGCATTTGCAGGCAAGATTAGAGACACAATGAAAAACCAAGACAGGTCCTCCAATATTCAGACAATCAACCTCGATGAAAAGAGTTCAGAAGGCCATCCCCTTATGTTTATTAAGGACTGGTTGTGTGAGAAACTGATGTCAGAAGAAGAATAGTGGGAGTTCTATATAAAGAAAGTATGCAGAATTACACCATGTGGCAGAGTAGAGGCCTCAGATGAATTACGTACCATGCTATTTATCACATCAGGAATTGGAGAGGGGGCCACATTCTAACACTGGCAAGGAGAATGAGACACCTGCCTTAGGATGGTCAGAATGTCCATTTGTTCCCAGACATTAGCTACACCACTTGACAGAGCTGCAAGTGGTGTGTAAATAATGCTACAGGATGTCGCCATAGCCCACTCAATTGTTTTTCCAGCCAAACTCCGTACCATGCATAAGGGGAAGATATGGGTCCTTTCCAGTCCTACTGAGGCTGGTAAATTGACTAATAAAGCAACAGCAGAAAAAACATTATAACGGCTGCAGTTTATTAGTGGCAAATACACATGTCCCTCCTAAGGATTCAAGTTATTACAACCCAATGATATGGCAAAAGCTTACAAAGACAATTAAGGACAAAAATATCCAGAAGCCATTTTTTTTTTATTTGGTTACTTTAAGTTTTAACAGTAGAATAGTTAACAACAATTACGCTGAAGTTGATGGTTTTATTCCAGCACATCTATAGTGTAACAGAGAATGTTTAGCATTCATAAATGAATGCAGCTTGATAGTCCTCAATGGCAGAGCCCTTCAAGACCTTCCTGGCAAATTTACATATGTCAACGATAACAGCTGCAGCGTACTTGATTATATACTGCAAGGTCCTTGACAGATGTACATTTTCTCAAAAACTTTAGTGTTATCATGAGACTAGAAAGCAATCACACCTTGTTATCAGCTTCTATTTCTTTCCTCACAGTTAACAGCAACGGAACTAATGAAGTAGTTACTATTAATCCACCCTTAGAAATACTGCCTAAAAGAAGACTTCGAATTACAGACATGGCAAAAGACAATACTGACACCATTTACTATTATTTTAATGTGGAATCTCATTTACACTGAGCCGCTGTTAGCAAACCATCAAAGGAAATGTTTGAAAATAAAAAATATGTCTTCCATGAAATCATCTCCTTTATTTATGGGATTTATGTGATAAAGGCGAGTCTGAAAGACCACCTAACACATACAGCGACCACAAAAGAGCCCGTGGTCAAAAGAGCGCCCATATTGTACAGACCATCGCAAATAGCAACGGTCGCTACAATACTTTAAATCCGCAGCCACTAAACATTTTTTTATGCAGGGGGGCTATGCCACCCTCTGGAGTGAGATGTGGAATATAATGAATCAGGTGGATTTTAAGCATTTTTAGACTTTAGTTGCAAGAGGTGCAAATAATTATGAAGTTGCACCTTTGGCACTTACACGGAAGAGAGTTGGACAAAATATTTTGAAGATATCTTCTTTGATCCCTCATGCACACACGATAAAATATTGACTATTCTAGGGGATTTCTCACCGTTAACTATTACTTTTGAAGAGGATGAAAGTGCTATTTTAAGTGTGGTCCTTTGTAGACATTTATTTGCTGCCTTGCTTATCTCAGTCAAGAGAAATAAACTCTGCAGTCAGAACTGCACCATCTTCTCATAACTTGCCACCCGCACAATTGTTTACACTGCCACCAACTCAATATAATTTGTATTTCAGTACAAAACAAACTTTAGGACTTCACATAAACAGAGCAGCCTCCAGCCAGCACGGTGGCACTGGGGGTTAAGGCACTGGATGCCACACCTCATGCCATGCCGGCGACCCGGGTTCAGGAATGGACTCAGGTTGCTCGGGGGTCGGCCGGGGCAAGGAAGGATTGAGTGTCCATAGACAGCTCTCCTTCCTTGGGAAGGGGGGTTTAGTGCTGTGCGCTGTAGCCTGACACCCAGCGGTGGCTGGGTGTCAGCACAGGTGCACAGCCACACATGGGGTGGACTCACATCCAGGGCGCTAGACTGCCTCCACGGAGATGAAGACAGTTGCCCCACCAACTGCACATACGTGAGCCCGGGAGAAAAAAATGGAGGAAAAGCTGGGAGCCGACAGGACCCATGATGGCCCGGTGCATCCCTCTGCAATGCCGCCCCCGACTTCTGGATTTGTGCTTTGGGAAGGAGGTACTCCTCGCTCTGGCCGCACCGTGGGGGGTAATCCATGGGGGAATTGAGGGGGTCTGCAGAACGGAGGACATCTGGAGCCGGAGGAAGAGCCCTCCGAGGGAGGTCTGGAGCCACCTGTCGGCTCTGCAGAGGAGGAGGCATAAAAAAAACAAAAAACAAAAAACAGAGCAGCCTCCTCCAGAATTCTTATACTGGACGTTAGCAAGATATTTCTTATTTTGTCACAGTCAGCAAAGGAATTTTCAACCTGAGTTGTAAGAGAGCTTTTATTTCAGAACTGAAACTTTATCCTTACCTTGCAGCTTCTTCAACACGGCAACCTCCATTTTCAGGACTTGCTTTGGCTGCTGGGCAGACTCCACCTTCAAAGCCACATTCTCCCGAGTCAAGAGATCCATAGCTTCGTAAATCTCTCCAAATCCACCACCACCAATCTTCTTCAGCTGCAAACCATGAGACAATCATCTGTAAATCAAGTGATATTCAAAGCATATCTACACAAAGCATTCCCAGCCTCTGACACGGAACCACTACCTGCAACTAGCAATCTGCGCCTGTAACAAATTACTACTAGCTACAGCTGGCAAGCATGTCCCATGACACATGACTGCTACCCACACCTAGCAATCTCAGCTTGCAACACATAACTACTACCTGCAGGAAGCAACCCCATCCAGTGACACATGACTGATACTTACAGCTAGCAAAACCAGCCTTTTACACATGACTACTATTTACAACAATCAATCCCATCAAGTGAAACATGACTACAGTGGAGCCTGTATATAAGACCATAAGGTATAATAATAATAATAATACTTTATTTATAGTGTGCCTTTCAAATACCAAGGCGCAGTACAGTTAAAACAATTGACGCAGTTAAAACAAAATCATCATCATATAAAATATACAGTACAGATCCCCATATGCTTTTATCCAAAGAAATGATTTTAGGGCCTGTTTAAAGCTCACCGCGGATGTGCACTCCCTAATCCGATGGGGCAGAGAATTAAAGAGGGACGGGGCTGCGACCATAAAAGCACAGGCCACCGCAGATTTTAAAGTCACCCTCGGAATCTCCAGCAACCCCTCGTCAGCCGAGCGGAGTGGTCGCACAAGGTGATAAGGAATCAAAAGCTCTTTCAGGTAGTCAGGGCCCAGTTCGAGTAGGGCTTTATATATCAGTGACCTGACTTTGAAGGTGATCCACCACTGAACTGGCAGCCAGTGCAGTTCCCGCAGCACCAGTGTGATATGGGAAGATCTAGAAGTCCCCATCAACAACCGGGCTGCAGAATTCTGCACCAGCTGCAAGTGGCGGATATCAACCCCCGGAAGCCCAAAGTAAAGCGAGTTGCAGTAATCTAAACACGAGGTCACATAGGCATGGATTAATGTAGGCAAGTCGCTGGACGGAACAAGGTGCTTGATCCTGGCGATGTTTCTCAGATGGTAAAAAGATGACTTAACGACAGCTGACACCTGAGTCCGAAGTGTCATCCCCGCATCCAACATCACCCCTAGATATCGCACCTGTTCAGAGATCTGAAGCTCAGCGTCCCCAAGGAACAATCCTAGGGAGCAGCCTGCTTCCAGCCCCCCTATCCAGTGACCTGGATCCAAATCCATCACCTCCGTCTTCCCAGAGTTCAACTTCAGCCAACTGGACTTCATCCAATCATGGATTTCCTTGAGGCAGTTATTAAATATTGAGACTGCTCCTTCCTGGTCAGGGGCAAAAGACAGGTATAGCTGGGTATCATCGGCATAACAATGAAATCTCAGCCCATACCATCTCACAATGTCTCCAAGGCAAAGCATGTACACCGCAAACAACATGGGGGACAATACTGAGCTCTGAGGGATCCCACAAGACAGAGAAATAGGGTCAGAGGAAAAAAACTCTGACACTACCCTCTGAGTTCTTCCAGTGAGATAGGAAGTAAACCATCTGTGGACCAAACCAGAAAGTCCACAGATAAATCTCAGGCATTCAAGCAGAACCCCATGGTCAGCGGTGTCAAAAGCTGATGACAGATCTAAAAGTACCAAAATGGACAATTTTCTCTGGTCTGTCGCCATCAGGAGATCATTGAGCACCCGAACCAGTGCAGTCTCGGTACTATGCCTCTTTCGAAAACCTGATTGGAGAGGTTCGTAGATGTTATGGATGGTCAAATGGTTCTCCAATTGAGTAGCCACTACTTTCTTGATAAGCTTCCCCACAAAGGGGAGATTCGAGATAGGCCTGTAGTTTGCAAGAGAGTTTGGGTCCAGAGAAGCTTTCTTCAACAAAGGTATCACCGCTGCCTCTTTCAAGGAGTAAGGATATTCACCCGAGTCAAAGGAACACCAGACTATCTGTGCCAGAACTGGGCCGATAGAATCACCACAACCCATGATCAGGGATGTAGGGCCCGGGTCTAAACTACAGCATGTAGGGTGCATCCCCTGGACAATCCACATAACATCCACGATTTCCGGACGGTCGAAGGTACTCCAGGAAAACGGAGGGATAGTGACCAGGCCCTGATCCTCAGCAACTCACACAGAATGTGTCAAGTGGATCTCCGACCTAATGTCATCCACCTTATCAGCAAAGAACCGAGCAAGCTCATCACACTGTAATTGTGAAAAGGCTCTTCGAAGCTGCAGACAGGCTGGCTTGCACAGCCTGTCCACAGGTCTGAAAAGCTGAGCTGGTCGAATCTGAGCAGCAGAAATTTCCCTGGACAAGAACTCTGCCTTCGTACGAGAAATTTCTGACTGATAGAATTGATAATGTTCTAACAGTCTAAGATGGTCGGCATATAAGTCAGATTTCTGCCAACAGCGTTCTAACCTGCTTCCTAGTCGCCGCAACTCCCTCAAGACTCCATCAAACCACGGAGCCCGAGGGCGAAGGGAGAGAGGACACACATGTACTAGTGCAACAGAATCCAGGGCTGAGGAAATGGCATTGTTATATGCCAAGACCAAAGCCTCCAGATCAATGCAATGGACAGGAAATTGTGATAGGTCAAGCACCGCAGCAAGGCCATCTGAAGTAACATCCAGTTTATAAGAGCATTTTTTATGTCCTGATTTTACCCTTTACTTTCAGTGGCAGTAAAGCCTGTTTATAGGAACAGTCAGACAGTTTATAAGAACACTTTTTTTCCAGAGATAGAGGCAGATTGCGGCCATTATCACCTCTAAGTGTGCTAAACCTGGACAGAACTGTGATCTAGTTTCAGTAGTAAAATAGAAGGAGAGCTGCAACTGAGCCAGTGGTGCGCCAGTAAAGAAACAAATACAGGTTCTAGGAAAATATTGGACACTTACCACACCAAAGCATCAAACTCAAGGCAGTAAATGGTGCAGATAAAAGCACCTTTATTTTATAGGGGATTACACCTACAGCAAATCACATTGCAATATGCATTTGTCAATGCCGAATGTTTGCTTGCTGGCATTGGCATTGGTAGTGTAGGAGTTAGAGAGCTGCCTAATAGGAATGGCAGTGAAGTATTGAACTGAAGCCAACCCCACCACCACCCTGCAGAGACTGACAGGTATTGGGGTGTGCCTTTGGGTCGTCAGGCATAAAGACCATGCCATTTCACCACACCCTACCCTGCAGACACTGACAAATGTCACGTTGTGCCTTGGGGTCTTTGGCCCTTATGCTCACCCCATTCCATCAGGAAATACAGTGAGATGGGTCCTGTAGAGGAGAGTGGGGTGAACTTTGGGGTCAAAGAGTCCAAGGCACACCTCGATGCCTCTCACTGGCTGTAGGGCGTGGAATGGTATGAGCACTACAGGCGAGAATCCCAAGTGACATCCCTGATGCCTCTCAATCTCTACAGGTTTGGGTGTTATGGTCAGAAACCCTAACACCTCAGGCGTTCATTGGCATTTTAACTCCAAATTTTCAACATGTTTTTTTTGTGACCCCCACTTTATGAACAGTGGCAATATCAGTTTGTTAGCCGAAAGCTGATTTTGCACAGCGACTACGCCATTTGGCACCACAGCTGCGAAAACACATTTCAAACAGGTTGTGAAAAATGACAGCTGTACTGTTCATGGGGAGGTGCAAAAAAAGCATGTTGAAAATTTGGAGTTAAAATGCCAATGAACGCCTGAGGCGTTAGGGTTTCCGACCATAACGCCCCAACCTGTAGAGATTGAGAGGCATCAGAGGTGTGACTTGGGATTCTCACCTGTAGTGCTCAATTCTGCAGTGAAAATACTAAAAAAACTGGTGAAGTCACGAGCGTGTGTAGAAAATGCACAACACACACCCGTAATGAAATTAGTTTGGGGATTTTTTACAGCAGATTGTCAACACAGGGAGTAACCTCCGCTCATGAACAGTGTCACTGTGATTTTCTTAATCTGTCCCGAACAGTAAATTTCCTACAGCGACCACGCATTTCTGCGCTGGAAGTGTGAAAACACATTTCGGCCATGGTGTGAAAAATGACAGCTGTACTGTTCGTAAGGAAGTGTGGAAAAATGCTAGTGGTAAAAATCTGAACTGAAATTAGAAATCCATGAAGTTACGAGGATGCGTGGAAACTGTGCAATGGTCGCTCGTAACACAGTCATTTTATGGACGTATTTCACCAAATTTTTAATGTAGCCATTTTAACACCTCTGCTCATGAACAGTGTCACTGTGATTTTCTTAATCTGTCCCAAACATTGATTTCGCACACCGACTGCGCCATTGTACGCTACATGGGTGGAAATTGGCCAAGATGTGAAAAATGACAGCTGTGTTGCTCATAAGAAGGTGTGGTAAAATGGCAATGTTGAAAATCTGGAGTGAAAATATTGAAAATATGCGAACTTACGAGCATGCGTAGGAACAGCGCAACGCATGCTCGTAAAACAGTAATTTTTGGGAATTTTTTCACCAAATTTTTAACAAAGCCATCTTAACACCTCTGCTCATGAACATTGTCACAGTGATTTTCTTAATCTGTGCCGAACATTGATTTCGCACACTGACTGCGCCATTGTATGCTACATGCGCGGAAACACATTTTGGGTCAGATGTGAGAAATGACAGCTATACTGCTCATAAGGAAGTATGGTAAAATGGCAATGTTGAAAATCTGGAGTGAACATATTGAAAATTCGTGAACTTACGAGCGTGCGTAGGAACAGCATAGCGCATGCTAAGTAAAACAATCATTTTAGGAATTTTTCACAAATTTTCAACATAGGGTTTTGGGGCCTACCTCATGAACTGTGACACTGTCGTTTAGTAAAGGTCGAAGGTGGTTCCACGCAGTGACCACGAAATCACCTTTCAGGGCTGATTAACGCCATGACAATGACAAAATTCATGAGGTGGGGTCCCAAAAACCCCATGTTGAAAATTTGGTGAAAAAATTCAAAAAAATGCCCGAGATATGCACTAAAGTTGAAAAAACCCTATTTATTCCGTTATACAGCTTACCGGCATTTCCTCAGTTCGCGGTCGGCTTTGAAGAGTGCAGACGTGTTCCTGGTCCACCGAAGATCGTCACGCCGAGCTCCAGAGGTAAGTATGGGGTGAGGAGGGGGTGTGGGAAGGCAGGGTGTGCAAAGGGTGGGCGCGGGTGTGGGGAGATTGGGTCAGGACAGTCAGCGAGGGAAGGTTTTTTTTCTTTCAGGTTTCTTTTTTTTTAACTTAGACAATGCGGGACTTGTGCCACGCTGGGGTGAGCTCCCAGTGTGGCAGCTGGAGAAAACTGTATGTGGGGGCCGTGGGGCCGGCGGGGATTGGGCAGCCCGTCGGCCATACGATCTGTTGCCATGCTGGGGTGGGCTACCAGTGTGGCACCTGTAGTCTCTTGGGGGGGCACTGGAGCCGGCCAGGGGGCTGGGCACCCCTGTCAGCCGTCGATCTGTTGCCATGCTGGGGTGGGCTCCCAGCGTGGTATCTGGAACTCTGTTGGGGGAGCTGCTTACAGCCGACAGGGATGAGCACCATCGGCTATACAGTGTGTGCGTGGGGGGGGGAGCAGGAGCACGCAGTATGCGTGCGTGTGTGTGTGGGGGCGGCGCGCATAAGCATGTGATATCTTATCGCAGCTCACTGAAGCGTAGATCTCCCTTTCAACTGTATGGCACTGCATTTTGGATCATCGCACTATGTTTCTTGCAAATGCGTGCAAGCAACCATAAAAATGAACCAGAGGAGCCCCCAATAGCACTTAATATTTCACTCAGTAAGACTGATCTTCATCAAGGGTGGTGAGTTATTTTAACTATTATCTTCCAGTCTCCAGGATTACAGCTCTATGCTCTAACCACAAACCCAAACTGTCTCTCGAAGGAGGTTAAAGGGGAATAGTTACAAATTTTCAGATACAACCCTGTCATTCATATAGTCCAAGCCCTACATAAATATTTCTGTGACAACTAAGTAACAGTAAAATAATAAATAAATAAATACATACATACATACTGTACAGTACGTAAAAAAATGAATTGAGTATCCGTGTATGTATTTTCTTGCACAAGTAGCAGCACATCTCCATTTTAAAACTCCCACTCTAGCTGTGACATCCACTGACCTTCTTTTGGCACTCATGCTGTTAGCACTGGAGCAGAAGCCTGCAATTTAAGTACTTTCCCTGGTGTTTCAACAAACCCATGTCAAATTAGTCATTGTCTGCCCACTACACAATGGTCATCTAAACATTTAAAATCCACAATAAAAAACATAGGTTGCCATGCTTGTTTTTAAGTTACAATGTGAAACGTAATCCCTCTTTATGGGAAAACTCGGAAAGGGGTCAAATTGTTTTATTTGGCTCATAGTTGAACTGGAAATTGTATTTATGTTAATGAATTTCTGTATGATTGCTAATTTCCTGTACTCATGGTAATGCTATGTATATACATTTTTCTCTCTTACAAGTTCCATCTTTTCTGCACCTTCTGCCAAGCTTGGTTAGTCCTTTCGTGTGGATCCTCTAGTGCAAAATATCCAACTAGATCTCAATTTGAGCCACATGGGGTGATTGCATGGGTACCACTGAGTTTATTCTATATTTTTCTCTGCATTTGCAGTTTCTTTTTGTGAGGTTAGTTGCTGAATTGTTTGTATTAACTATTATAGATAATGAATCAGCACTTCCCTCAATGGATTTGTTAGTCTGTAGTAGGTTTTTATAGTTTTTTTTACTTAGATTTGCTGTTAGAACTGACACTATCATTGCACTGAGGAAGGGACACCATCACTTTTAATTATACGCTGCTATTGACCATGTCACCCTAGCTTAAGGATATAAGGAAATGTTAACTGTCATTAAGCCATGCCCCTTGAGGAGGACTTGGGAAGAGTCGAAGTGTGGGGACTTTTGGCAATAGACAGCTTATAAAGTTTAGCCACTGCTGTATGTTGCAATTGCATTAATTTCAGAATTTCTGATGCTGTTCTTGTGGAGCTGTGTATGGGGGGTGTTACCTGCGGAATAAACCTAAACAGAACAGCACTGGAACTTTCAGCGTCATATTTTTCTTCATTCAAGTGCTTGGTCTCCATAGATCCTAGTATTGTGTGTAAGAGCTGGCTGCCATTTCTGACGAGCACTGGCCCAGCACCGAGTGTATCGCAACCCCCTGTGACCTGAAGCTCCTGCCACTCTTGAGGACCGACCTTTTCTAAAATCTGTTGCAACAGTTCTTCTATTTCTAAGCCTAATCTATCCTTTACTATTTCTAGTCCATAAGGTTGGCGACCTGTGGACACCCCCTTCTCCCTCCCTTGATTACGCTACAGTGTCCTCTTTAATTTTCCTTTTCCCTCTCAGGTCCTCGTAAAGGGAGGGTATTGTGGTGACCTCCAGATATATGTAAAACAGGTTGTGTTAACTGTTGGATTTAGTATGTAATAGCACTATGTCATAATATACCTTATGTTTATGAAACCTGTAATGTTGAAAATACCATGGTACTATGTGTTTTTGATAATGGTAAAAAGTACTAGGTGACTATTACAGAAACTAAGCTAGTTGTGTTATTTAAAATGCATGTATATTGTTGTAAACTTAAGTAAGAAATGTCATGATGATATGCATATATCCCATGATGCACTGCATCATGGAAGTATGTATGATGTTGTATTTCTTTGAAACTTGATTTGTTGCCAATGCCCTTTGGGGTAGACCTTCTTTCAATGATTCTGCATTGAGATTCTTTGTTTATCGCTTGTTTTGTGTTTTTTTTCTTTTTGAGCCCCACTATATAAGCAAATGGGGCCTGCATAAGGGTTATGGCTACAGCTAAACTGGTGAATTGGATCAGTGTCAGTAGGTGCTAGCTAAGTGCAGAGAAAGGACATTCATAGTCTGTTACTGCAAACTGATGTACTGAAGAAGAAATATGCCATTGCAGAAGGTTATTTCTTGTATTCTGAATAAACATCACACACAGATTGTGTGCTGAACCTGAAGTTCGGTGTCTGGTCCATCCATACCTCTCAAGTATAAGCAGGTTACTTACCTGTAACAGGAGTTCTAGGAATAGTATATGTTGTTCATCCACACTGTCTGGCAGGTTCCTTGCCGCTTTAAATCTTGCCAGAAGGTCTTCAAGCTGGCTCCTCCCACCCACCCGGGTGGTAAAACTCTCTGCTCTGCCCCATGACGCCAGATCTAGCCCGCTGGAAGCCAGGGTCGTGTCAGCCGGGAGGTGGATGAATGTAGGGATGAACAACATATACCATTCCTAGACCTCCTGTTACAGGTGAGTAACCTGTATTCTAGGGACATGGATATGTTGTTCATCCACACTGTCTGGCAGACTCCTAGCAGTTCTCTGGGAGGAGGGAGGCGCACACACCTACTCAGGGAATAATGACTGGAGAACTGAGGCCCCAAAACCAGCATCCGGCGTGACTCAAGGTCGATGTGGTAATGGGTAATGAAGGTGTGTGCTGACTTCCAGGTAGCAGCCCTGCAGATTTCCTGGATAGGGACGTCCCTGGAAGCAGCCACCGATGCAGCAGTATGGCGGGTAGAATGAGCTCTTATCCCTCTAGGAGGCTCCATGCCCGCCAACCTATAGCAGAGATCTATGCAGGAGGTGACCCACCTGTCTATCATCCACTTGGCTGCAGGTCTGCCAGGTGCGGCTTCAGCGTAGGTGACAAACAGCTGGCGAACCTCTCCCCGAACTTCAGCCGTCCGCTCCTTATAATAAGCGAGAGCTCTTCTAGGGTCCAAAGTATGGAGCCTATATTCAGCCTCCGAGGTGTGATTGGGGTAGAACACCGGCAGAGTCAACACCTGATTAAGGTGAAGCTCCGACACCACCTTCGGAAGGAATTTCGGGTGGGGGCGCAGGACAACCTTGTCCCTGTGGAAGACCAGATAAGGAGACTCGATGGAAAGCACCTGGAGTTCTCCCATCCTTCTGGCTGACATGATAGCCACCAACAAGGCGGTCTTCCACGACAGGTGAGAGATGTCACACCTGTGCATCGGTTCGAATGGCTTGCCCATGAGCCTAGCCAGTACCAGCAGTAGATCCCATGGAGGTGGAGGTTCTCGCACTGGAGGGGATATGTGATCAAGGCCTTTGAAAAAGCGCCCGATCACCTTCTCCTGCGCCACCGACTGCTTCCTGGCCCGCACCCGGTAAGCAGAGATGGCTGCCAGGTGCACCTTAAGGGTCGTTGACCGAAGCCTATGCTGAGAAAGGGACCACAGGTAGTCCAGAATGCTTGCCAAGGAGCAGGAGGAAGTGTCCAGGCCCTTGCCCTGACACCAAATGGAGAATCTCTTCCATTTAAAGGCGTAGCATTTTCTGGTCGACTCCTTACGGGAAGCCTCAACAACGTTGAGGACCTCGTCGGAAAGAACCAAGGCCTGGAACTCTAGCCGCTCAGGAACCAGGCCGTCAGGTGCAGGGATTGAAGGTTCGGATGGAATACCTTCCCCTGATTGACTGAGATCAGGTCCGGGTGGGACAGAAGCGCCTCGAGCCTGGAGCTGAGACTGAGGAGATCTGGATACCAGAACTGGTGGGGCCAGTCTGGGGCTACCAGAATCACCTGTGCCTTGTCCCTCCTCGCCTTGAGAAGCACCTTGTGGATCAAGGGAAATGGGGGAAAGGTGTAGAAGAGGCCAGGGGTCCACGGCCTCGAGAAGGCATCCCCCTGCAGCGTTCGCATTCTCCCTGGAGGCAAACAGGTCCACCTGAGGCATGCCCCAGTGGGAGAACAGATCTTGTACTACCTCTGGCAGGAGAGACCACTCGTGGGATGCAGCTCCTATCCGGCTTAGGGCATCGGTCAGAATGTTGGAGGCTCCTGCCACATGGAAGACAAGGAGATCCGCCTCCAGGCTGCGCACAAGGGACCAAATGCTGAGAGCTTCCCTGCACTGGGGCACGGAGTGCATCCCACCCTGGCGGTTTAGGTAGTACATGATCGTGGTATTGTCCGTCTGGACCTGGACCACTTGACCCCGTACAAACGGAGCAAAGGCGGTGAGGGCTAGATGAACCACTCGAAGCTCCAGCAGGTTGATGTAGCATCGGGACTCCCGAGGGGACCATAGGCCGTGCGCTCTGTGCTCCCCCAGATAGGCACCCCAGCCCATCAGAGAGGCATCGGTCGATAGAGAGACTGTCGGCTCAGGGCAAACAAATGGGATGCCCTCCTGCAGATGAGCTGGAACGATCCACCACTGGAGAGCGTTCCACATCTCCTAGGTCACTGTCACTGGCTGATCCAAAGGACTGGAGCGCTGTGACCACTGGCTGGCCAGTCCCCATTGTAGGGGATGCATGTGCCAACGGGCCCAACGGACCACACTGGTGCAGCCTGCCATGAGGCCCAGGAGGTGCAGGAAGTCCCGGGCAGGGCGCAATTGCCCAACCTGAAATGATTGGGCAAAGGAGGAAAGAACCTCAGCCCTGTCTGCCATGAGCCGTGCTCTGGCTTGCAGAGAGTCGAGCTCTGCCCCGATGAATTGGATCACCTGCTTTAGCACAAGTTCCAACTTGGCCTCATTGATAAGGAGGCCAACTTGAAAGCAAACCTGGAGGGCTAGATCCCTGGACCGCTCCACCTCCATTCTGGAGGAGGCCGCAATCAGCCACTCATCCAGGTAGGGTTACACCCGGACCCTTCGGCGCCGCAGGAATGCTGTCACCACTGCCATGCATTTAGTGAAGACCCTGGGAGCTAGGGAAGGGCTGAAGGGCATGGCCCGGAACTCGTAGCAGGACCCCTCTGCTCTGAAGCGGAGGAATCACTGGTGGGACGGACGGATTGGGACGTGAAAGAACGCGTCCTGGAGGTCAAGAAAACAGAACCACACACCTCGTTCCAAGGATGGAATGACCTGAGCCAGCGTGACCATCCTGAAGGTTCGCGACCTTAGGAACCTGTTCAGGTCGTGCAGGTCTAGAATGGGGCGCCAGCCCCCGTCCTTTTCGGGACCAGGAAGTACCTGGACACAAACCCTGGGTCTGGTGGAGGATCTGCCACCTTCCTGATCACCTCCTTTTCGAGGAGCAGGGCAATGTCGGCTCAACGGGCCGACAGAGAGGGGCTGCGGACCCCATAACCCCCCCCCATGGGGCGACGGCTCGGAAGGGCGGGGCCTGCTCGAACTCCAGAGGCAGACCCTTTCCTACCACCTCCAACACCCAACGGTCCGTGGTGATAGCGAACCAGGTGGAATGAAAATGGCGGAGCCATCCCCCAACGGGAGGAGCCCAGAGGGAGACGACGAGGTTGGGAGTGACACCCCTCAACCTGTCACTGGGCAGGCTTGGAGGAAGGACCGGCCGAGGGACCTCCTGGGCCTTTTCCTCCCGGCTTCCTGTTAGAGGAAGCTGCAGGTTTGGCTTTGGGGTACCAAGTGCGAGCCTGCTGGCCCTGATGCTGGTGTTGCTGGACCTGACGTGCCGCAGTGGCAGAAGGGTGAAAGGACTTATGTTGTTGTCGACGGCCTTTGTCCTTCTGAGCAGACGTGACCGAGTCCAAGGTGGCGTTGGACTTTTCGATTCTCTGGAGGTGGTCTTCTACTCCAGGGCCGAACAGGTCGGTCCCCAGGAAGAGGACATCTGCCAACTTGTGCTGGGTATCCGCCGTAAAGGTGAAATATCCTCAGCCAGGCTCTGCGGCGCATGGCCACTGCGGCCGCTACTGACCGGGCACAGGACTCTCCGATATCAAGAGCCGTTTGGAGCTGCTGTTTCACCACTGCCCTTCCCTGATCCCGCACCTGCTTGACCGTAGTCTGCAGATCAGCCGGGAGATGAGAGATCACCACATCCAGGGAGCCCATGAGGGCGTGGGAGAAGTGCGCCATCGGTACGGCCGAACTGGCCTGACGGAGGCCAAGGGAGGACGCAGCATATACTTTGTGCCCGGCATAGTCCAGCTTTTTGGACTCTTTGTCGGGGCTTGTCCACATCCCTAGCATTCCCGGAACGGGCAAAGCCTGTCAGTGACCAACCCCTCCGCAGAGGGGTGTTCCAAGAAACCGGACAAAGAGCCAGTAGGGACCGCATACTTCCTGGCCATCCTGGCCAAAGGTGCAGAACAAGAAGCCGGCCACTGCCATAGCTCCAAGGCTGGGCCAGCAATGGCTTCAGCCACCGGAAAGGCCTCCATGGGCGAATCCCCTCGGTCCAGTATCTCCGTGAGGGGATATTTGGCCCACTTGGATAAGCACTCGAGCTGCATCCCAGTGGACTCTGAGATGAACTGAAGCAGACCCATGAACGATGATGGACTCCCGTCCATCGACTGCCCCCCCGGAGGACTCCAGGTCAAGGGGCCTGGAAAACAGGGAGGATTCGTCGTCAGACTCCGAGGAGTCTGCGAAGAGCTGCCTAGGGCCTGAGCCACCCTCCACCTGCCGAGGACGGTCGGGAGTGAGGGTGACTGACAACCGGTGGGGCAGTCCCTGACCCGACCGAGAATCCTTGGTCGGAGCCCCCAATTTCGGTTGTGGAGGCGGAGGTTCCACCACAATCGGTGGGGCAGCTGGTTTCGGCCAAACAACCAGCCCAGGCTTGGGCACCTCGACCACCGCGAGGGGTTGTTTCGGCCTTTCGGGTGACAGCCACTTAATGGCCGGGGAAGGCGACGGCGTCGGCTTGTTCCCAGACAGAAGGAGCTGCTGCCACATTAAGTCCTCGTAGCGTCGACGCAATTTGCACCGAAGCCTCTCCTCTTCCGAGGAGGAAGATGAGGACGAGCGGCGCCACTGCTTTCCTCGGTGCCGAGACCGAGACTGCCGGTGTCGGCGAGATCGGTTGGACTGAGAAGAGGTCCAAGACCGAGACCAAGACCATCGGTGTTTCCGAGGGTGGGTCTGGGAGGGAGCGTAGGAAACCCGCTCCTCCCTCGGCTCGGGAGCCTTGACCGGGGACTCCAGCACAGGAGGCGCAGGCAAGTCCTCAGTGTCCACCGGGGGAACCGGTGATAAAGGGTTGTCGGCTTCACCAGTCGACAGCCCATCCAACGGGTCAAGAAAAATCTCAACCACGTCGATGGGTGTCTCGGCCGGCTGACCTGACAGGGACACCGTGAAGCCAGCGGCCTTAGCCGCAACCTCGACCGAAGTCGGTGTCGACTGTCCAGGGAAGGGGACCTCTCCCGCTCCCACGAATGTCGACGGTGGGACTTACCCTTCGAGTCCTTCTTTTTTGACCAAGAAGAGTGTCTCGATGGCCCCTCACCCTTTGTGGAGAGGGATTGGCAAAGCTCCTTAAAAGAAGCTGTGTAGGAGGATCCCAAAGAGAGCGGGATAAATGCCGCGACCGAGGAAGATGAAGATGCGGCCTGGGCACGCCCTCCTCTCGAGGCGATCATCTGCTCGGTTGCTCAGCGAAGCCAGCCTCATGGCTTCCAGCAGACCTCCTTGGACTTCACGGCGGATAGCGTTCTGGGGCACCCAAGTTGGAGCAGGCAGCACGGTCTTCGAGGGACGTTGCAGAAAAAGACCTGCACAACCGCAGGGCTCATGGGTCGGTCAAGCCGAGGCAGTAGATGCACATGGAGTGTGGATCAGTCCTGGACATCTTCTGCCCGCATAGGCACACTTAAACCGGAGTCGATTTGTCCGCTGTTAGCTTAAGGAAGAAGTAGACCAAGTCTAGAAAACTTTTAAATTATTTTCGGGTGAACCGAAGAGTTTGGATCTAGTCTAGACGCAGAGCGCTAAGGAGGGAACCTGAGCTTCCAAGCGGTAAGGAAGATCTGGCGTCATGGGGCGGAGCCGAGAGTTTTACCACTCGGGTGGGTGGGAGAAGCCAGCCTGAAGACCTTCCGGCAAGATTTAAAGTGGCAAGGAACCTGCCAGACAGTGTGGATGAACAACATATCCATGTCCCTAGAGCCCTCATTATGAGGGACATCCCTCATTTGGCCCCTTAAAATTGCTCTTTCCCTCATCTGTCCCTCATAGAAAAGGTGCTGCTATAAATTCAGACTTTAAAACAGAAACTCTTAATATTCTAAAATATTAAATCCAAAATAAACTTTGTACAAGTAAACACTATGATTTTCACAGTGTTCTGAGCTTGTATCTCCATGTTTGAGGATGTGTCCCTCATTCTGAGGGTCTGTGTCCCTCATTGTCCCTCATTTTGGGTGTCAAAAAATATCCGTGTCCCTCATTTCAGTGACAAAAGGTTGAGAGGTATGGGTCCATCTGTTATCCCACAACCCCTCCACACCCCCACCCCGGGAATCATTGTTGTAGTCTTGAGGAGTTGCAGATCTCAGGTGTTGTTTTTACAATTTTGAGGGCATCGGAGGACTGTTATTCTTTACACTGGCTGTTTTTCCATTTTGAACTCCTATTTTAAATGTGCACAAAGGACTCCTGAATTTCAAAGAAAGACTGTTTGTAACTGAAGCATGCAAAAGAAGGATGAGTCAGCGTCCACATCAAATGTACGTAGTGAGTTCAGCTGAGAAACATCAGAAACTCTGCATAGTAAGCACTGAAAAGCAAAGGAGAGACTGCAGAATATAGAACCTCTTGCCACTGGATCAGGTGATATAAAATCTCTGTTTAATAAACTTGGAAAGGTTTTTATGTAAAGAACTTGATCTGACCTACAGTATAAGTGCATTAGAAAAATATCATGAAAGGGAACAAGTACCTTGAAGTCTGAGGGTCACTACTATACCCTCGTGTGGATTAGAAACCTTTAAATAGAGCAAAGAATCGGTGCAGGCAGCCTCAGAGAAACATAACACAGAAACATAGAAGTTGTCGGCAGAAAAGGACCGCAAGGCCCATCCAGTCTGCCCATTTTACCAATTTGCTCCAACTGCCTCTACTAGGTCAGAGGCCTCAGCTCTGTCCCCTCATATGTATGACTCCCTTGTGCCTATCCCATGCTCTCTTGAATCCCTCCACTGTACATGCTCCCACTGCCTCCTGAGGCAGGGAGTTCCACACATCCACCACCCTCTCTGTAAAACAGAACTTTCTCACGTTACCCCTTATGTGGCCCCCCTTCAATTTTATGTCATGCCCTCTAGTTCTATTGTACTTTTAATATTGGAAGATGTTATCCCCTTCCACCTTATTTATGCCCTTAAGATATTTGAAAGTCTCAATCATGTCCCAACTCTCCCGTCTCTGTTCCAATGTGTACATATTGAGGTCCCTAAGTCTATCCCCATATGCCTTGTCGTGCACACCCTGCACCATCTTAGTTGCCCTCGTCTGTATTGTTTCCACCCTGTCAATATCCTTATGCAGGTGCAGCCTCAAGAACTGCACAAAGTACTCTAGGTGAGGCCTAACCAGTGTCTTGTACAGTGGGATCACCACCTTCCTCCTACGGCTTGTAATAACCCCTCCCTATACACCCTAACATCCCAATAGCCCTCCCAACTGCTTTTGCAGTTTGTTTGGTGGATTTCAGGTCATCTGATATAATAATCCCCAAATCCCTCTCCTCCCAGGTGACCATCAACAACTCACCCCCAACATGTAGCTTCCCCCAGGGTTTCTGTGACCCACATGCATGACCTTGCACTTCTTCGCATTAAACCTTAACTGCCACACCTCAGACCATTTCTCCAGCTTTTCCAGGTCTCTTTTCATTCTCTCTACGCTCCCTGGAGTATCTACTCTGTTGCAGATCTTGGTGTCATCTGCAAACAGCCATTCTTTTCCATCTAGCCCTTCTGCTATGTCTGCTATGAAGACACTGAAAAGGACTGGTCCCAGGACTGACCCTTGTAACACTCCACTGGTGATTCCCATTTCTTCCAACTGTGTGCCATTTACCACCACACTCTGCCTTCTGTCCACTAACCAATTTCTGACCCAGTTTACCACCCTGTGCCCTACCCCTAGACTCCTCAGCTTGTTTACCAGCCTTCTATGCAGGACTGTGTCGAAGGCCTTGCTAAACTCAAGGTAGGCAACATCCGCTGCCCCTCCCTGGTCCACCACCTTGGTCACCCAGTCAAAGAAATCTATCAGATTTGTTTGACAAGACCTTCCTGCCATGAACCCATGCCGTCTCGGATCCTGCATTCCAATGGATACCAGGTGATCCACAATACATTCCTTAAGCAGTGTCTCCATGATCTTCCCCACTACTGAGGTGAGACTCACTGGCCTGTAGTTCCCTGTGTCCTCCTTGCTACCACTCTTCTGAAGAAGGATCACATTTGCCCTTCTCCTGTCCTGCAGGACCAGCCCCATGTTCACCGATTCGCTGAACAGGGCTGACAAAGGTGCTACCAGCTCCATCCTTAGTTCCTTTAGGATCCTTGGATGTACTCTGTCTGGCCCCACTGATTTGTCCACTTTTAGTTTTGTAAGTTCCTCTAGGACCTACTGTTCTGTAAATGTTGTAAAGCTCTATTCTTCCCCCTCCGCACATCTGTTTTCCAACTGCGGTCCCTGCCCCGCTCCCTCTCTAGTAAAGACTCTCACTGATGTACCTAAAGAATGTCTTGTCCTCTTTCCTCACTAATTGTGCTAGCCTTTCTTCTGTCTATGCTTTAGCACTTCTCACTGTTTCCCCTGCCTCTCTCTGACATTTTTGGTACTCTTCTCTGTCCCCAACCTCTTGAGTCCCCTTGTATTTTTGGAAGGCTACCCTCTTGGTCCTAATGTTATCTGCCACCACCTTAGAAAGCCAGAGTGGCTTTCTCCTTCTCTTGCCCTTATTCTTCACCCTCACACATTGATTGATTATCCTGTTAATGGACTCCTTAATGAGTGCCCATTGCCCCCCACGCCCCCTCCTGTCCCCCCCCTTAGCCAATTCCTCTTTAACCCTCCTTCCAGTCCTGCAAAGTCAGCTCCTTTGACATCTAGGATTTTAGCTTTTGTATGCATGACCTGTATTCCTGTGTCCAACTTGAAAAAACCATGTGATCGTCGCTGGACCCCAGGTCCCCCTCCACCTGGAGATCCGTGATCCTGTCTCCACTGGTGGGCACTAGATCCAGGATATTCCTGTCCCTGGTGGGCTCCTGTACCAATTGTCTTAGGTCTGCTCCCTGCAGAGACTCCACAATGTCCCTGGTCCTGCTTGAGGACCCTGATGGGATGGATCAGTCTGCGTCAGGCATACTGAAATCGCCCACAAGCAGAACCTCTCCCTTATCCGTCATGTTATATACTGACTCCAGCATTAACTTGTCCACCCCCTCCCACTGAGCTGCTGGCCTGTAGATCACTCCTGTTCTTTTTTTTTTTTCACTTTTCTATTTTTTCCCTCCTACTAGCCCTCCATCTCCGACCCTTCAGAGGCTCCTGGGAGTCATCCCTCTGCCATCCACCCAACCCATCATCAGCCTTGCACCCCATGTAGCCGCGGTTATACCCTCTGGGTGGAGAACGAGGTGGGGCCCATACACCCCGTACACTTACTTGATTTCGTCAGGCAAGGTGGTCTGGGCTTGGTGGTGACACATCGAGGGCACACTCCTTGTGCCTCGTCTTCCCTTCGATGGAAGGCTGATTTCCTCTGGTTTTTCTCCCCTCATGTGGTGTGTGCCCTGATATCAAGGCGCTGTGCGCCGACGTCCACCACACATCACGGCCGCCCCCCCCCCTCGGTGAACAGGGCTTGCAGTACCTCGAGCCTCCGCTCAGGGTCAGGCAAGTTGCAGGCATTGGCCCCTTCCCTCCCCCTGGAGAAGGTGAGCCATCATGGGACGCTCAAGCCATTCTCCCCTGGCCGGCCCTCCAGCGACCCGAGTCTGCTCCCGAACCCGGGTCACCGGCGTTACAAGCAAAAATCCAACCACTGCGACCGACGGGCCAGCGGGATCACTCCTGTTCTAACAGACATTCCATTACCTGGCTCAAGGGTGACCCACAACTCCTTTGTGTCCTCATTTTTGGCCTGGATTTCTGTTGCCTTGGTTGTCTCTTTGATGTAAAGTGCCACCCCTCCCCCCCTTACTTCCCTCCCTATCTCTCCTGCACAAGCCTTATCCTGGTATAGTTGTGTCCCATTAGTGGTTATTAGTGTACCACGTCTCTGTTATGGCTGCTATGCCTATGTCAGCCTCCCCCATTAAAGTCACTAGATCAGGGAGTTTGTTTCCCAGACTTCGGCATTTGTATGCATTGCATTCCAAATCTTGTGCCTGGTCCCTCTGCCATTATTTTTCTTCTTGTCCCGTTTTTCCTGACCTGCATCTGTTACTAGTCCCTTCCTCTGTTTCTCATTGTGCCTCTTACCCTGTCCCTGTTTTCTACCCATATTCACTAAACTCTTGTCCTCCCTTTTCCCACTGCTGACATTACCAACCTGAGGGGTTAGACTGTATTGTTTCCATCCCCTCTGATAACCCCCGGCTAGTTTAAATGCCCCACAGGAAAGCATACAAACCTTTTACTGAGAACTGCCGTCCCCTATCTGGACAGATGCAGATCATCCCTATACAGCCGTGCATCCGCTCAGGTGGATCCCCAGTCCCCAATATAGCCAAAGCCCTTATCCTTTCACCATCCCGTCTCTAGAAAGTTTACAGAGCTAATGATAAAAGAAAATATAAGTAAATAGGAAGAATTATTAGAAGAGATAAAAGTCAAGGCAGCAGTACTAGAGCATAAAGGTGACAAGGACTTTAAAATATCTGATACAGCATTACGGAAAAAATTACTTTAATATATAGAAAACAGAATAAACTTAATTGTGATCAAGAAGATTACAATAAGGATCAGGTGTTTAAGTGGGGACATATAAGAACAAGAAGCAGAGCTAGTTCCAGAGTGAGATTTCACACTCAGTCAAAAAACAGGAATAAAAGCCATCAAAGGAAAAGTCAAACTGATAGCGAAGAAGATAAAAGCAATACAACAAGTGAGTCTGAAAAACAGCAACCTTTTTTAGAGAAAGGCAAAAAAGCAAGGGAAGACAAGGAGGGTAAAGGAGGCAATAGAATTACAGATATCAAACCTCTCAAGTACCCTCCTTACAAAAGAGCAGATGGCTCTCTTTAAAAAAAGGACTGAGATTTCTCCCCACACTGAAACCTAATCCATTTCAAGTTCATGAGGATTTCTAAATGTTTCAGAAAAATACAGCTCAAATATGTTGTTCATCAAAAAAGGATCAATATCAATTAGGAGATTTCAACATGGGAATTACGGAGTAATTAAGGAACCCAACAACTAAGGATATCGATGTAATACTAGCAGAGATTACAGAGCTTCAGCCGATTAATGTGGGCTCACCAAAAACACCGAGACATGAGACTAGAACCTTACAACCAGGTACACTTGATGCACTGAATTAAGAGTACCTTGAAGCCCTCTTGGACATTAGTGAAACTGTTTCCTTACCAATACAGAATGACTCGGCTTTCTTTCAGGAAGTAGGTAACGAGTTACAATCATAGAGTTCTATAGATAGAGGGAGGCTAGAGTGCGGACTGACGCTGGCTCAGTTGAAGCCGCACATCCTCCATATTACCAGTGGATTGAGGTGCCGGCAAATAGCAGGAACCCTTCTTGAAACTTAGATAGTGGCACCAGCACACTGTTCTGACAGCAATTGAGTAATATACTGTTTGTACAAGCAAAGCAAAAATGAGCATACCTTGTTTTTGTCACCACAATGTGCGTCTGCTTCATTTCCCTGTTGTCAATGGTGCTTCTTATCAAAACGGATCAGCAGATTGCTTTCAGAACAGTGTGCTGGTGCCTCTATCTAAGTTTCAAGAAGGGTTCCTGCTTTGTGCCGGCACCTCAATCCTCCATGACAGATGCGCAGCTTCAACTGAGTCAGCGTCAGTCCACCCTCTAGCCTCTCTCCATCTATAGAATACATAGATACATAGATACATAGACAGTGTAATCAGGCAGATAAGGGCCTATGGCCCACCTAGTCTGCCCATTTGAGTTTGTAACTTCAGTTTATGTTTTCCTAGAACTTGTTGCCCTTACCCTGACTTCCAGATTCTTTATGTCTATCCCATGCATTCTTAAATCCCGTGATTGTTTCAGCTCCACCACTTCCTCAGGCAGGGTGTTCCCTTGTCCACCACCCGTTCTGTGAAGAAATTCTTCCTCACATTTCCTCTGAATCGTCCTCCCTCCAACTTCATCCCATGCCCTCTAGTCCTGGAACATCTTTTTCGCTTAAAAATAGTGTATTCTTGCACCCTGTTCCTCCCTGTAAGATACTTGTATGTCTCTATCATGTCCCCTCTCTCCCTGCTCTCCTCCAGGGAGTACATATTCAATTCCTTCAACCTGTCCTCATAGGACTTGTGATGCAATCCATGTACCATCTTTGTTGCCCTCCTCTGAACTTTCTCTACCGTCTATGTCCTTATGTAGGTAAGGTCTCCAGAACTGTACACTGTACTCCAGGTGGGGCCTCACTAGTGTCTTGTATAGTGGAATCATGACCTCCCTTTTCCTGCTGGTGATGCCCCTGCCTATGCATCCCAGCATCTTATTTGCTTTACCTGCTGCCTTGTCACACTATTTCCCTACCTTGAGGTCATCAGAGATGATAACCTCAAGATCCCTTTCCTGCTTGGTGCATGCTATATCCTCACCCCCCAACTGATATATTGTGCCAGGGTTTTGGTTCCCCATATGCATTATCTTGCACTTCTTTGCATTGAATTTCAACCGCCAAACCCCTGATCATTCTTCAAATTTCTGCAGGTCCCTTCTGATTCTGTCTACACCCTCTGGTGTGTCTACTCTGTTACAGAGCTTTGTGTCATCAGCAAACAGTGAAATTCTGCCTTCTAGATCCTGTGCAATGTCACTGATGAAGATGTTGAATGGGACCGGTCCCAGCACTGATCCCTGTGCTACCCCACTGGTCACTCTTCCTTCTGTGGACTGACAGCCATTTACTACCACCCTCTGTGTCCTGCCGTCCAGCCAGTTACCTACCCGCCACACTACTGTTCTGCCCACACCCATATTCCCTAGTTTGTGTAATAGTCTTCTGTGTGGCACAGTGTCAAAGGCCTTGCTGAAGTCTAGATAGGCCATGTCCACACTCCCCTTCCCTGATTCACCTCCCTAGTCACCCAGTCAAAAAAATTCAACGAGGTTGGTCTGACATGACCTCCCCCGGTGAAACCATGCTGTCTTGGATCCTGCAGTATTGACAACAAGATGTTCCACCAATCCCTTCTTCAGTAGTGCTTCCATGATCTTCCCCACTACCGAGGTGAGGCTGACTGGTCTGTAGTTCCCCACTTCCTCTTTGTTCCCACTTTTGTATAAGAAGACTACATCTGCTGTCCTACAGTCTTTGGGTACCTCCCCTGTTTCCAGTGATTGGCTAAAACAGGATAGCCAGAGGTTCAGCCACCATCTCTCTGAGTTCTTTAAGGACCCTGGGGTGCACCCCCATCTGGCCCCATTGCTTTATCAACTCTTATTACTTCCAGTTCTTTCAGGATCCTTTCTCGTGTAAAGGGACTTGTGTCCATTTCTGCACCATTTTCATCCCTTGTACTCCCTTCAGATCCATTACCCTCCTCTTCCTCAGTAAAGACTGAGCAGAAATACCTGTTCAGTATGTCAGCTTTACTGTTGTCATCCTCCATCCGGCCCCCATCCTCCCCCTTCGTCTCACTATCCCTCCCTTTGCCTTTCTTTTTTCACTTATGTACCTGTAAAAGGTTCTGTCCCCTCTACGCACTGATTTTGCAATGTGCTCTTCTGTCTGAGCTTTGGCTTCCCTTACTGACCTCCCTGCCTCCCTTTGCTTCTCCTGGTACTTCTCCCTATCCCCTTCTGCCTGTGTCTTTTTGTATTGCCTGAATGCAATCTTTTTTGCTTTCAATTTCTTTGCTACCTCTTTGGAAAACCATAATGGCCTCCTCTTCCTTTTCCTCTTGCTAACCTGCTTAATGCATAATTATGTTGCTCTTGTAATCACCATTTTAAATACTGCCCACTGTTCCTCAACCCGATTCCTGCCCCATTCCCCTTAATGCCTCTTTCAAGTATCTCCCCATTTTCACAAAGTCTGACCCCCTAAAATCCAGGATACGTGTTTTTGTGTAGTTTGGTTCTGCTCTTTCTGTGATTTCAAACCACAATGACTGGTGAGAACTGTTCCTCAGGTGCTCCCCCACTGTTACCCCCATCACACTGTCCCTGTTTGTGAGCACAAGGTCCAGTATTGCCTTCTGCCGAGTTGGTTCCATGACCAGTTACTTGAGGAAGGCACCCTGAAGGGAGTCCAGTATAAATCTGCTCCTAGTTGATGCTGCTGCTGGGATGCTCCAGTCCATGTCTGGAATATTGAAGTCTCCAACCAATACTACCTCACCCTTGTCTGCCATCCTTTGGATGGCTAGCATCAGCTCCCTATCTGTTTCTTCCCCCTGGGCTGGTGGTCTATAGAACACACCTATGCGGATGGCTGGCCCCATTTTCCCTTCCAGCTTAACCCACAGTATCTCTCCTCCATTTTGTTCCTCCTGGATCTCTGTGGCCCTTATGTCATTTTCATACATGCCACTCCTCAACCCACTACTACCTGCCGGTCTCTTCTGAATATGTTGTAGGCAGGAATGGCCATCTCCCAGTCATGGTTATCATTACACCAGGTTTCTGTGATGGCCACAATGTCCAGGTCTGACTGCACCATGACAGCCTCCAGATCTGCCATCTTGTTGCTAAGGCTCCTGGCATTGCTTTACATGGCTTTCCATGATTTGACCTCCCTAGACTGTTCAGCTGTTCTCTCCAGCCCCTTCCTGGTTGTCCTTTATCCCTGGTTCTCCTTGCTGTCTGCCCTTCTGCTGATTTTGGCCCCTTTTCTGCCTATCCACCTCTTGGGTGCTAATCTTCATTTTTTGCACACTGCTTTGTTGAGATATCCACTCCTCCGGTTCACTGGTTCCACTGCTAGCTGTGGGGAGTGAGCAAGTAGGTACCCTCCTTGCTGGCCTGCCACCCCCCTAGGTTAGTTTAAATACTTGTCAATGTAGCATTTAAACTTGTCACTGAGTGCTTGGATTCCCCTCCCGGATGGATGCAGGACGTCAGGCTTGAACAAACCTCCATCCCTCCGGGTGGGTCCCCAGTCACCAATGAATCCAAACCCTTCCTCACAGCACCAGTTCTTCAACCATGAGTTAAAGTTCCTGGTGCATGCGCCCCTATGCTCTCCCATGCCTCTTGCAGGTAGTACTTCTGAGAAGGTGACAGAAGTAGCTACTTGCTTGAGACCCCTCCCCAATTTCCTAAACTTTTCCTGAACTTCCTTTGGCTCCCCATTTGCCAGGTCATTAGTACCTAGGTGGATAATGACATCCAGCTCACCCTCCCGTCTTGCCTTCCCAGCGATCCCCAGGATCTTCCTTCCATTCCTCTGTGCCGTGGCACCTGGTAGGCACCTCACCTCCCAGTCTTCCCCTTCCCCCTCCTGTGTTCCTAGCTGGATCCCTCTTATGATGGAGTCCCCCACCAGGATTCGCTTCCTCCTCCTCTGGGGTCCACTGCTCTCCCTGCTGAGGTCACCTCCTTGGCTAACCTCCACATCCTTTCCTTCCACTTCTCTGGGTACCTCTATTTGGTTGCTCCCATTTGCCAGTGTGGCATATGAGTTCTTGAGTGGAATAGGATCTGAGATGTGCCTCTGTCTGACAGTCTTAACCCACCCTGAGCCCACTGTCATCCAAGTGCTCTTCATTCTTGGCATCCTTTGAGGCAGCGGCATTGGACTGGGTGGTCTCTGGATAGGGGTGATGGTACTCCTGACCCAGTTTACTTACATAGAAACAATTCTCAATAACTCTACAGTTACAATATGGTCTCTCTATCAAGCAGGAAAGGACATTGCTTTTTAAAGAAAAATCCGCTGTTTGTCTGAATGTGTTGAATGCTGCTATTACAATGTTATCATTTGAGAAGGTAGTAACTAACCAGGTGGAGGAAGTACTGAGTCAGAATATCAACTGTGCAAGTCAGAACTTAACCAAGGGTGAATAGAGGGTTCTCAGTGAACTAACTGAAAACAAGTCCTTAATGATAAAACCTGCAGATAAGGGTGGACACGTTCAGAATACTGAACATTACAGGAGCATTGCTATTGGGTTGTTAAGTGTCACTCACAACTATAGAGAATTACCCACTAACTCCTCACCTATTTTCAATAAACTGCTACAGCTCCTTCAACAAGCTTTTTCTGAGGGTTTTATCAAGGACGCAGAATTTAAATTTATGTGGCATGAGTCCACCATCAACCCTTGTTTTTGCATCCTACCTGAGGTTCATAAATACATGGAGAACCCACCGGGCAGGCCAATTATCTCAGGAGAAGGGTTACTTACTGAAAATGTAGGTAGGTTTGTGGATTATTTTTTGCAAAAGTGTGCATTTATGCTACCATCCTACTTGCAGGGTACAGCTGATTTGTAAAGAAACATAACAACTTTTACCTGGGAGAACTCATTTATCTGGTTAGGTATTGATGTACAGGCCCTCTAAATGTCAATCAGACACTGTCATGGGATCACAGTCTAAATACCTCAATAAAGATAAGGACCCAACAGAATTTACACTAATGTTCATACTAGAATATAATGTGTTTGAATTTGTGGGCAAATATTGCCATCAAATGTGTGGTACAGCCATGGGAGCCACTATGGCTTCGTCTTATGACAACCTTTTCTAGGGGATATGGGAGGAGAAACTGGTATTAGATCCCACAGCCAACCCCTTCCATGATATGATAAAATTCTGTAATAGATTTATTGATGGCAACATCTGTATCTGGGACGGGGACATAACAAAAATTCCTGCTTTCATGGATTGGTTGCACATCAACAACCTGAATCTGCATTTCACTTACACAGCTGATAAAACAACATTATACATTTTGGATATTACACTGTCCAGTGATAGTGACAATGACAAAGCTGTGGAAACCAGATGCTTTAGAAAGCATACGGCAACAAATGCAGTTCTGAGGGAAGATAGTGCCCATCCCACACCCCTGAAAAAGCTGATACCCTACAGTCGATTTCTGCAACTCAGGAGAAATTGCAATTCTATTCAGACATTCATGGGACAAGCAAATGAGCTTGAAAAAAGATTTCTTAGAAGGGGTTATGATGTCAACCTAGTAAGAAAGGCCAGAGATAGAGCCAAGTCCCAAGATAGGGAGACCTGCTGAGAAACAAGTCAGTACCTGACAGTATCAATCAATCAAGTCTTTATTTAACCAGGCGTTCATTGTTGAGCAGAAGCTCATTTGCAAGATGGACCTGGGTGGAGCATGAACAATTGTATATACAGGTCAACACAGGTATTTACAAGGCAATACAGATAATACTCTTTACAGAGAGGAAGAAAAAGAAGTTCATATGTACATAGAATTATACAGATATTGTACAGATTACATGGTATTTACATACATAGAAGTGTCTATAGGAAGATAAAGCAGGTTATCTAAGGTCAGGAGGAAGTAACCGAAGAAAAAATAAAAATATACACCAGGTAGAGGTGAAGGTAGGGGAAGAGAGGAGGAAGTAGGGAGAAAGGCTAGGAGGCACGGTGCACAGAAAGGAGTTGGTAAAGCTGGAAGTAGAGAAGGTGGATGGAGAAAAGGAGTATGTGAGCCCAGGGTTGAATGCTATAAAGTACAGGGCATGGTAGGATGTCACAGCCAGGGTAGTGAGCTCCTATCCGAGGTTGGGAAAGGAAGAATAAGGGGATGGATGGGCCTAGTGTTGATAAGACAGGGGGATAAGAGAGAGAACAATTAGGCTGGTGAGGAGCAAGCTGGGGGGGGTCAGTACTTAAAATTGGGTCTAGGCGTGGCTATATACCAGTACTGGGTCTGAGTGGGTGAAGCAGTTACATACTTCTCTGACTGTACGGAAATAAAGCATCTTGAAAGCATTTATACCGATTAGAGTGCTTAATTTGAGGGTTTTTTGTAGATCGTTCCATAAGGTAGGTAGCACGAAGCTTATGGTAACACAAGGGTACCAGAATATGTACCCAATACATTTGTTACGCAATATAACAGCTGGGCAAGAAGGATTGGAAATGTAATATACAAAAACTGGCCCATCTTGTTAGGGGATGGAGAAGTGGCAATGGCAGTAGGGGTTAAACCTTGAATCACTTTTAGCAAAGCATCTACTTTAAGAGAAATACTAGTACTCAGTAGATTTGTGTCCCCACAGATGCAAAACCAAACTCCCAGTGACTGCCCTACAAATCTAAAGGCTTCCACAAGTGGCATAACTGTAAAATATCCATGTATGCACAACAGTGCAAAGAATTTGTACATCCAGGGGACAGCAGCATTAGACTGCACATTCATGAATTTATTAGCTGCAATTCAAACTTTGCTGTATACATACTATAGTGCAAGTGTAGTAACACCTACGTGGGTAGAACAGTGTGAAGCCTGAAACACCATATTCAGTAACATGTTCATTCCATCATTAACAAAAGGCAGGATACTCCTGTAGGGAACTATTTTTGGAGTGTCATGGGTCCAGTCCCAAAGAACTGAGATTTGTAGGTCTGGAAAGACTTGGTCACTTATGAAGTGGAGGTAATAGACTCAACCTCCTACTTAGGAAGGAAAGTGTTTGGATCTACAAATCACACAGTGCTAGCCCTAGGGGTCACAATGAGCAGTAGGACCTGAAGCCCTTTCTACTAGTGTAACAAGCCCTTTCTATAAGTCTTACTTAAAGTTGGTATGGAATTTTAAATTGTATTTATGTTAATGTATTTCTGTATGATTGCTGATTTATTTGTACCCATGGTAATGCTCTGTATGTATTTTTTCTCTCATATAAGGTTCTGTCTTTTCTGCACCTTCTACCAAGCTTGTTAGTCTTTCCATGTGGATCCCCTAGTGCAAAATATCCAATCAGATCTGAATTTGCACATGGGGTGATCACATGCGTACCACCGAGTATATTCTATCTTTTTCAATCCTTTTCTCTGCATTTGAAGTTTCTTTTTGTGAGGCTGGCTGATGAATTGTTTGTATTAACAATTCTAGATAACGAATCAGCACTTCCCTTTATGGATTTGTTAATCTGCAGCAGGTTGATTATACTTTTTTTACTTAGATTTGCTGTCTAGCTATTTGAGAACTAACACTATCATTGCACTGACGGAGAGACAGTATCACTTTCAATTAACAGCTTCTTTTGGCCACGTAACCCTACCTTAAGGATGTAAGGGAATGTTTACTGTCATTAAGTCACGCCCCCTGAGAAAGACTCTGAAAAAGCTGAAGCGTAGGGGCAGTGGCGGAGCCAGGTTTGGGAGCGTTTGGGAGCTTGGGGGGCCATTCAGTCAGTTGTGGGCTCCACAATGGGCACTAAACAGTGAATAAAGATCATGGTGGGGCACCACTACTCACACTGGGGCAGCCAGGAGGGGTGGCCGCCCCCCCCAGGCCCCCCTAGCTCTGCCACTGCACAGGGCCTTTTGGCAATAGCCAGTTTGTAAAGTTTAGCTACTGTTGTATGCTGCAATTGCACAAATTTCACACTTTCTGATTCTGGTTTTGTGGAGCTGTGTATTGCAGATATTGCCTGCTGAATAAACCTAAACGAAATAGCACTGGAGCTTTCAGCATTGTCTTTTTCTCAGTTTGAGTGATTGGTCTTCTTAGAACCTGGTACTGTGTGTAAGGATTCGCTGCCCTTTCTGACGAACACTGGCCCAGCACCAAGTGTATCGCACATCCCACCTCCAGAATCAGCAATAGAGTGGAAGCACGCAAGTTAAGGGCATTCTTGGTTATTTCAGCAACCCCATGTCAGATTTATCATTTTCTGCCCAGCACATGATGGTCATCTAACCATTTAAAATCCACAACAAAAAACATGAGTTGCCACACTTGTTTTTAAGTAACAATGTGACACTTAATCTCTCTTTACGGGAAAAGTCTGGAAGGGATCAAATTGTTTATGTAGCTATAACATCAATGTTTTAGGTGTCAACATGAGAGAGAAAGAAAAAGTGAAACAAGGACACATCATTTGTCATGATGTTTACTTCATTTTTTTTCCACAAATGCATAAATAAAGAGTAAATCACCAATACTATGACACCCTCTTGAACTAACATTTCTAAAAATGGGGGAAATATTTGTATGTTTCAGGCATACAACCATTTCAATCCCATGTAATTTTCATAAATCTTTTTTAAAGAGCACCTTTCATGATGGTCCAAAAAAGTTACAGATTTATTTATTTATTTATTAAGGATTCTTAAAAATACCTTTGAGTCAAAGACTCCTTTTCAAAGGTTCCATGTCACAGCAAGTAAACATATAGTACTACAGTACAGGGAAATATAGAAGTGGTACACAAACAACCATGTTACAGAAAAATACAGTAAAAGGCTAACACTTAGATTCTAGTAGGTTCATGGCATCATTCTCATGTAGAGATACAAATATAAATATAATCCTCACTAAGGAGCTAAGTCAGAGAGTTCATGTTTGGTGGGGGGGAGCTGGCCAGAGGCCTTAGTCAAAGTGGAGAGGGGCAAGGCAGGGTTTAGTGGCAATCACAGAGGTTAGAGGACTGGAGATGGTTCCTAAGGTAGGCTTTGTAGGGGCCAATTCTATTCACGTTTGTGAGAGAGTTGGGTAGGCTATTTACCCAGGAGGAGGCTCTGTAAAGTACAGTTACGTAAGAACTTACCGTAACAGTAGATCTTCGAGAACAGCTCTTGCAGCAGGTAACACCATTAGAACTGAAGCCGGCAGGCGTCAAGACCTCACGGAAAAATTCTAGCTAGCTATCTTCAGCGGGGACCTCCCCCGACACCGGTCCCGCCTCCGACGTCAAGCGTGATACATAAGGGGGCGGTCCCCAGAATCCCAGTTCTCCCGCCGGAGACTCCCGGCCGCAGGATGACATCAGAAGGAGACCGAGATCCACCGTCAGAAGACAATAAGGAGAAAATCCGATACAAGCAGGAGCAGAGCCCTGCCTCCTCTAAGGGGAAGGTGGGCGAGAGGTACCTGCTGCAAGGCTGTTCTCGAAGATCTACTGTTGCAGTAAGTTCTTACGTAACTGTACTATCTTACTTGAGATACAGCTCTTGCAGCAAGTACACTCAATGGACTGATTCCCAAGCAGTAACGCTGCCATAAGATCCGGAGGAGGCAAAGGCAAGAAATAACATTCCAAGCCCTGACTTAGGACAGGAGACCCTGCAGCACCGCTAGGCCGAAACCGGCTCTTCGCCGAGAGGCGATATCCAGACTATAATGCCTGATAAAGGTATGCACAGAACTCCAAGTGGCTGTAGCGCAAATAGCTGAAATGGAGACATTCTTAAATGCTGCAAAGGAAGTGGCCATACCCCTGGTAGAATGACCCCGGATAGAACCCAGGAGGGGCTTTTGCTTAATCTCGTAACAGTACGAAATACACTGGACAAGCCAGCGGGACAAGGTCTGTTTGGATACTGGTTGGCCTTCATTCTCTGAGGAAGGAGACAAAAAGCTGGTCAGAACCTGAGAGGTTTAGTTCTGTTGAGGTAATACCTCAGGCTGCGGTGAACATCCAGGGTGTGGAGCAAAGCCTCTCCTCTATTAGAGTAACTCGGGAAATAGACCGGAAGGTCAATATCCTGGTTTAAAGTGAGTGTCGAAACCACCTTAGGCAAAAATTTAGGGTTCGTCCTCAGGGATACTCTGTCCCGGTGGAAAACTAAATAAGGCTCTTTGCACATGAGAGCGTGAAGCTCAGAAATCCTTCTAGCTGAAGTAACAGCAACCAAAAATAACGCCTTCCACGACAGAAAACGTAGCTCATGAACTGCTGCAGGCTCAAAGGGGGCGTGAGTTGTTCCAGGACAAGAGCAGATCCCATGGAGGCACTGGGTCCCTGATGGGAGGCCTAAGGTGTAACACTCCTCTGAGAATTCCGAGGCGTCTAATGCGCAACAGTACGATGCCCCGAAGGTGTGGGCAGAAATAGCGCAAAGGTGCACCTTGATGAGAGGTGAGGCTAGGCCTGAATGAAAGAGAGAAAGGAGATAGACTAAAATTACTCCCACAGGGCAACCTAAAGGGGAAAGATCACGAGCCCGTGACCATAAACAAAAACGGCACCACTTCATGGCATACGCTGCATGCGTTGTCGGCTTTCTGGCTGCAGAGAGAACATCTGCAACCTCTTGCGAGGCCCCGTGACGCAAGATGGCTATGTCTCTAGGAGCCAAGCATGCAGGTTCAGAGAACGCAAATCCGGATGGAGCAATGAACCTTTCTCCTGAGACAGTAGGTGGGAGCTGAGCGGCAACGGGAGGCGGGGATTCCCGAGATAGCTGTGCTAAAGGGGAACCATATCTGTCTGGGCCAGAGCGGGCCACCAGAATCATTTGTGCGTGCTCCCCGCGGCTTGAGAAGAACTCTTTGGATCAACGGGAAGGGAGGGAAAGCATAGAGGAATCTGTTCACCCAGGAGAGGGACAAGCGTCTCGCCAGAAAACACCAGGCCCTGGATCTAGTGAGCAAAATTGGGCAATTTTGTTGGATGAGGATGCTTGAACAAGTCAGCTCTGGAGTTCCCCATCGAAGGAACAGATCCTCTACCACCTCCTGAAGAGTTCCCACTCGTGGACTCTGGCCTGGGAGGCGACTCAGGCCGTCTCGGATCGTGTTGTCCACCCGGGAGCGTGTACAGCGATCAGGTTTGCGCCCGTGTCCGATTACCCAATCCCACACTCTCATGGCCTCCCTGCAAAGAGGTAAGAGTGCGCCTCCTTGTTTATTGAGTAATACATCACCGACGTGTTGTCTGTCTGAAGCAGGAGAGTGCACAGTGGAATTATCGACTGAAAAGCCTGTAGTGCATAGAGGACCGCCCTCATCTCTAGGACATTGATATGGAGATGAGCCTCAGCAGGGTCCATGCACCCTGAGACTTCACCCCATCTAGTGTGCCCCCACCGAGACCTGGAGCGTCTGGTTGAGGGTTACCTCCGAGAGGCGCTGCAAGCGGGGCGCCTTGAAGCGACCGGGGCTAGCCATCACTGCCAGTCGCGGATCACAGATTCGTGATCCTAGCCCGGATGCTGCAAATGGTCTTGCCTTTGGTCCCATGCACCTTGAGCATCCACTGGGTTATCTGCATGTGGAGTCGTGTGAGAGGGACTGTAGGAATGGCACGCAGCCATGTGTCCGAGACAGACGAAGGACCGACCTGGCTGAATACGGTCTTGTTCGATGACCAAGTCCTTATGAGGGACCTGATCGTTCCGCCCTGTCGGCCGGAAAAGCTCTTCCCTGGACCGTGTCCAGTACTGCCTATAAACTGCAGCTTCTGCGCGTACCAAGAGAGACTTCGTAATTTATGAGAATGCTTGCGACCGGAACAAGTCCTGGCGTCCTGGATCGTGAGCAAGCGCCTCTCTGGAGGCGGCCATGAGAAGCCAGTCGTCTGGAGTGCGGGGAACACATAGTGGCCCTGTCTCCTTAGAGATGCTGCCACGACTGCCATGCACTTGGTAAAGACCCATGGTGCGGATGAACAGCCCGAGCGGAAGAGCCTGGAACTGAAAATGGTGGCCGTGGAACTCGGGGCGCGGGAACCTCTGATGCGCCTGAGCTATGGGGATATGCAGATGCGCGTCCTGCATGTCTAGGGACGCTAGAAAGGCGTCTTGTTTCAGCATGGGAATAAGACCCGGAAGAGTCACCATGCGGAATCTCTTGTATGCAACCGACATATTGAGGTCGCTTAGGTCCAGAATCGGACGGAGGTCCCCTGTTTTCTTGGGAACCAGGAAGAAGTGAGAATAATATCCCTGTCCTCTCTGGTTCCCCGGGACATACTGTATCGCCCCCTTTTCTAGGAGCATGAGTACCTCTTGCCAAATTAAGTTTCTGTGCTGACCCGGATACCGGGAGAGCAGAGGAGGCCTCGAGGGTGGCTTTTCTGCGAACTCTATAAAGTGGCCGATACTGACCAACTGCAGAACCCACCTGTCGGTGGTGATAGCCTGCCATCCCGGCAGGAAGTTCGCAATGCGACCCCCGACCATAATTTCCCATTGATCCTGAGGCGCGGGGGCCAGAAAGGAGTCATGCTGTGGCGGCAGATGGGCCCGTTGGCTGGGTCGGCTAGGGGTGCGCTTGACCTCGGCTGGCGGGCTGTTTACCCTGGGTTCTCACGAGACCAGAGCCCCTCTGGTGTGTAGCGGTGGGGCTGTTGCCTCTGTGTCCACCACAGCAGCTTTGGTTCTCTGAAAGGAACCAAGCCTGAGTCAACATAGCCTGGACCGACCTCACTGCCTCCCGGCCTCTTGGAGTTTGGTAATAATCTTCTCCGAAGGATTACCAAATAAAACATCTCCCTCGAAAGGGGCATCCATAATGTTCTTCTGGACGTCTGGGGTGAAGCCAGAGACACGAAGCCAGGAGTGTCTCCAGAGGCAAACCATGGAAGCTGCTGCTTGGGCCGATGAGTCCTGGAATCGTTGCAGCTCTAAGCACTTGGGTCCCCAGTCTGAGACATGCGGAGGAGCTGGAGCATCTCCTCCTTCTGCTCACCTTCGGGTAGTTTCTCAGCTACCTCCAGACCCTGTTCCTACAGGCGTTCTGAAACTGAACCATGTGGGTCAAGTAATTTAAGGATCTGATGGCGCAGGTAGCAGAAGCATACGTGCGCTTGCCCAGAGAGTCCAATTGCTTGGATTCTGGATACGGTGGCAGTGTGCTCAAATGCTGCGGCCTCTGTGACCGGTCATGTGAGGCTGTTATGACCAGAGAATCGGCCTGAGGTTGTTGCGTCAGATACTGATCCTTCTTAGGAGCCTTGTATAGACGGTCAGCTTTCTTCGGCACCGCCGGGAGCGAATGTGGATGCTTCCACGCGGCCTTGGTGACGATCCACAAAAGTGTCCACTAAGGGTGGCACCACCACAGGCTTGGGGTCCTTTGCGAAGATACTTGGCAAGGCGTAACCTTCCGGGGTCTAACTCTTCCGCATCCCACCCCATGTTCTCCTGGATATGGCGCATGATATCCATGAACGAGGGGTCATCTGGAGGAGACCGTGGCGTCTCACGTGGGTCTGGAGAAGGGATGGAAATTGGAGATGGGGATCTAGAGGTGGAGTAAACTGATCCCGTGTCCTCTGTCGACGGCGAACGTCGGTGTCCCCTGGATCTCTTGGGGCTGGGTGATCCAGAAGAAGATCTTGACGGAGGTCTCCTCTTTTCTGATCGACCCCTGGGAGGAGATCTGGACTCCCTGGGGAGGGTTGAACGGCCAACCGACCCCGCAGGCATAGGGGGGGCCGGAGCCAGAGGAGGAGGAGGAGGAAGAAGAGCAGTGGGCACCACATCCCTCTTGATGGTGTCCCACCAGTACGTGAAGAGATCCTTCACTTCTGCTAAAGACAATCCCGACGACGGCCCAGGCGCTGGAGGGCGGTCGTCGGGTCCCGGCGACGGCTCCACAGGGACCTCGGGCGGCGGCGAGGGAGCCCTAGGAGACTGCACGAGGCCGGAGTCGCCCGTCTGGTCCTCGGGCTGCATCAGATCTTCCTCCGTTAGCGACTCCTGCCCGGCGATGGTCGGAGGCAGCGGAGTCCTCTTCTCAGGCGTGGCGGACGCCGGTCCCCAACCGGCGTCCGGTGGGAAAAAGCGCCGGCAGCGGTCTCGGCCGGCAGCGGCTCCGGAGGATGACGGGCCGGGTCGACGCAAGGTCGAGCCGGCGTCGGGTCTACCGACCTCTTCAGAGGGGTAAGTTCCAAAGTTTTGCGGGGTGGAACGGGAGAGGACCGGACGTCGGGTGCCGACGGGCGGGAACCCGACTTATGGTGGTGGTGGTGATGCTCCCCGGACCTCGCCGAGGCCTTAGGGGCGGAGGACGACGACGACGGCCTGGTGGGAGGGGCCTGAGAAGAGCGAGAAATGGGAACCACAGCCGGGGGGAGAGAAGAGGCCCTGGATGGAGACCGGTCAGACTTCGACCCAGAGCTGCGGGACTCGGAGGCCCTCGTCGTAGACCTGGAAGGGTCCTTCTCCCTTCTCTTCTTTTCAGCATGTTTGTGGGATTTCGAAGATTCCCCCTTAGAGGACATGGCTCTCAACTTTTCTTCTAGCAGGAACGCCTGAAGAGCCTTCTGGCGCGGATCTCTGCGGCTATTAAACCCTGGCAGAGGGAACAGGCCCAGTGATCGTGCTCTGGGCCCAGGCACCGGACGCAGGCCATGTGGGGGTCCTTAAAGGGGATCTGCTTCCTGCAAGCACACTTCGATGTATGCCCGGAGGTCGGAGAGGACATCAGCGAAAAATTCTTCGAAGTAGGAGGAAATTCCTGTAGAAAAGCTCTGCAACCACGCGTTGCGCGCTAGACTAAGACCGGAGAGTCGAGGCATGCAAGTCGACGGCGGGAAAGAACTGGGGATTCTGGCGGGACCACCCCCTTATGTACCACGCTTGACGTCGGAGGCGGGACCGGCGTCGGGGCCGGTCCCCGCTGAAGATAGCTAGCTAGAATTTTTCCGTGGGGTCCTGACGCCTGCCGGCTTCAGTTCTAATGGTGTTACCTGCTGCAAGAGCTGTATCTCGAAGTAAGATCTAAAGGACCTTTGGAATTGGGAGATGCGGCAGTGGGGAACCAGGAGGAGTTGCTTGCTTGAGCTTCGGGTGTGCTTGTGCGATGGGGACTGTTGTATTAGAGGTGAGAGACCAGAGGGTGTAAGACCGAGCGTGATATTTTTGGCCATGAAGCAAGTGTGAAACCTGATTCTGTTATCAAGGTTTAGCCAGTTAGAAGCATTATATAGAGAGCAGGTGTGGGTGAGACGGTCACAGCCCAGTATGAGGTGACAGGCTTTGTTGAGGGAAGAGATGGAGCCTGGATAGGGCTGAAGTGTTGGCTGCACTATAGATTAGTATACCACAGTCGAGAAGGGAGAGGACCGAGGAGGAGACAGCTAGATGAAGGACATCGGGAGTAACTGATAAAGGATGCCAAGCCGGGTATTGAGGGCAGTTGCCAGTTGATGAATGTGATGGTGGAAGTTTAGGGCCAGGTCAAGTGTGATGCCCAGGTATTTAAATGAGTCCACTTGTTCAAGTGGGGTCAGGTTGGCAGTTAGGACTTGGGGGTAGTGGTCTTTCTTTGAATTTAATGGGTGTGAGAAGAACATGAATTTAGTCTTCTTATAGTTTAGGATAAGGCGCTGTGAGGCGAACCACTTTTTAGCATCACTGAAGGAGGATTGGAGGGAGAGGTGGAGCTGAGTGGGGTAAGGATTGGAGGAGTATAGGACTGCATTGTCTGCATATAGTAGGAGGTTGCCAGAACAGGACAGGGGAGGGAGTTGAGGAAGAGACTGAACAATAAGGGTCCGAGGATGGACCCCTGTTGGACCCTGGAGTGGACTGGCAGCTTGTCGGATAAGGCTGTACAAGTTCTGACCTGCTGGCAATGATCTTACAAGTAGTCAGAGAACCAGCAGAGGGCATCACGGGAGAAACTAAGATTGGAGAGGGTAGCTAGCAGGAGAGAGTGGTTGACGGTGTCAAACACCTTAGTGAGGTCAATGAAGACAGCACCAGTGATATGACCTCTGTCTAAGGAGGCAATGGACATGGGTGGTAAACTTGAGCAGGGCAGTAGTAGTACTGTGTCCTTTGCGAAAGTCGTGTTGCTGTTTGCAAAGTATGTTGTGTTTGTTAAGGTGTTCAGTTAGCTGATCATAGACAATACGCTCTAGGGCCTTAGATAGGGGAGGGAGAATTGAGATGGGGCGATAGTTGGTCGTAATACGGTCCCCGCTCTTAAATATGGGGGTAATGGGGGCAGATTTCCAGCACGTGGGGAATTTCCCAAGGCATAAAGATCGGTTGAGAATGTGAGCGAGGGGGATTAGTACCCATGTAGAGTGAGCCGAAGAAGTCTCAGGTCTAAGGTGTCACTACTATATTGGGAGCAGCTTATGGCTTTTTTGAGGTAAGGCTCAGCATACTTAAGGGTGATAGGTGGAAGGGAGGGTGTGCTTATATGCAGTACTAGAGACCTGAAAGAGTGTATGCATTTGTTATTTTTGGCCAAGGTTTACTCTGCCTTCCATATGTTGCATTTGTTTTTGAGCTCTGCTTTAGCCCTGCTGCACTTGCCTTTGCTGTTCAGCTGCTAGGCTGCTGGCTCCCACTGACATCACTATATGGCAGAGGAGTGACTCACACTGTGCAGTACAGTGCAGTTGCAGCAGTTCTGAAAGGGAAAACTACCAGTACTAGGTGTACGTACCGTGTTCCCCCTTCCCCAAGACATCCTGTTAGCAATTCATTATGCCAAAATCTAAATACCGTGTCAGTATATTTTTCTGTAAAACTGACTTATTTCTGCCTCTGTAACAAAGCATGGGGATTGAGAGAAGATTGAATTGCTGTCAGCACTTTTCCCAGTCCTTTTGACTTTCATGTATAAATTACCCCTTCTTGCACTGATTCTGGAATTGTATTTCATTACTGTCCTCTGCAGTTAGTTTTTGAATTCTGAGCTGCTAAAAACTGCAGAGCTTCTGTAGCAAGCCTGGCGTTGTTGTGGACCCAGGGCTGTACTGTTGACATCACTATATGGCACAGGAGTGACTCACATTGTAGTACAGTGAAGTTGCAGTGGTTTTGCAAGGGAAAACTACATTATTAGGTGTACATGCTGTGGTCCCTCTTCACCAAGACACCAATGCATTATGCCAAAATAGTATTTTTCACTGGTGTGTTCCTTCATTCCTGAAGTCAGTCGAGTTGTGTATTAGAGCCAGACAAAGCCTCAGAAGGTTCAAATGGGATTGTTCTGATTGTCCTCACAGCACAGAACAGGTGGATTGCCCAAACCATCCCTCCCATTCCCACCTTCCCCCAGCTAAGCTAGCTTTATAGGGTTAGGCAAGAAGGTGTGACAACTTCCTGCTCAGACACAAAACATGGTGGAGTGTGCCACAGAAGGCAGCCAGGCAGTGTTGCATAAGCTGGGAGGATATCTTTTTGTGATTGCTATTGTAAAAAAAAAAAACTTGGGGGTTCCTAGTGCATAGTCCCTAGGAAAAGGGTTACACTACTAAGGGGAGGTGAGGTTCCCTAATATAGAAAAAAAAAAGACAATTTCAACAGGGAGGGCGAGATTCATGTGGGGAGTGCTGCAATGCACTGGCTGTGGGGTGGCAGTCTTCCGGGAGACATTCTGCAGGCTGCGATGCTGCCCTATTTGCAGACACCTCTCTGCTCTGAGGGAAGAGGTTGCCTGTCTCCAGGCTGTCCTGGCAAGGAGTAGGGAATCCTCCCCCACCCAGGACCTGGAAGGGGTTTGGGAAATCTCCTCCCCCACCCAGGAACCACCAGGGCCGCTGCCACTGCCTCAGAGGTTGCCAAGAATAAGAAGTGGTTGGACTATGGTGGGCTCAGGGAGGGTGAGGGTAGTGGAACAGAGGCGCATCCCTCCAGTTGTACCTCCCCGCAATTCATATGCCTTTCTGGTGAAGCGCTGTTCCTCTATGGAGGCACCCGCAGTGGAGGCCAAGGAGGATGCTGGGAATCTCCACAAAGGAGACACACAGGAGGGTGGCGTAGGATCCCACAATGGAAGGAAACAATTCCTGGTGGGGGACTCAATCATTAAGGTGGTAGAACTGGGGTGGGAGAGGGAGGTAAGATGGTTGCCTGCCTGGCGCCATGGCATGGAGGGACAGGAAGCGAATCCTCAGGATTGTGGGAGCAGCTGCACGGGGAGGGAGATGGATGTCATTGTCCACTTAGAGATAAATGACCTAGCTGGGAATGGGATCATAGCTGTGCAGGAGGAGTTTGTGGGGTTGGGGAGGGGCCATAGACAAGTAGCACACACGGTAACCTTCTCGGAGGTGCTGCCTCTCTATGGCAGGCATGAGGCTAGGGTACTCCGCATCCTGGGATTCAATGAATGGTTGAAAAACTGGTGTGGAGTATAGGGTTTTGGCTTAATTGGGTATTGGGGTCTATCTGGAGGGATACAGGCCTATACTAGCACGATGGTCTGCATATGTCCGGGAGGGGAACCAGGATCCTGGGTGATAGGTTTAAATGCTTCATTGGCAAGCTTTTAAACTAGCCAAGGGGGGAAGCACTGAAAAGGAGCAGGGAATTCCCAGCCTCCCTCCACAAAACAGGGTAGTTAGAGAGGTTAACACCAAGGTAGAGAGGTCAATAGGGGGCAGGGCAGGGGTAGATGGAGAAAAAAGCAAAGGCAGAAAGTACAGGGTAGGGCTTAAAGGGGTAAGGCCATCAAAAAATGGAGGGCGATGAGTACCAATGCCCATAGTCTGGGTAACAAGCTTCATGAACTAGTGACCTTAATGGAAAAGGGACGCCTGGATATTGTGGCAGTCAGAGAAACCTGGTTCACAGAGAACCATGACTGGCATGTCAACATTCCGGGGTACACAATCTACAGGAGGGGTAGGGAGGGTAAAAGAGGAGGAGGAGTAGCTCTCTACATAAGGGAAGTGATCAAAGCAACAGAACTAAAGGGTAAACAGGGAGGAGAGAAGGCATGGTGGGTCACCCTGGAGACAGAAAATGGCACTACAATCCACAGAGGGGTTGTATAAAGACCTCCATCTCAGGGGCAGGAAATGGACAAGGAAATGATAGTAGGTATCCTCAGAATGGCAGAAAAAGGGGAGATATTGTTGATGGGGGACCTGAATATGCCAGATGTTAACTGGAGCACATTTGATGCAGCCACATCCAAGAACAGAGTAATTCTTGATGCCCTACAGGGGGCATGTCTCTAGACAGCTAGTGTTGGAACCCACTCGGGAGGGAGCAGTCTTAGACCTGGTACTCTCAAATGGGGATGGTTAGAGGATCTCGGATTTAGAAGTGAGTAGCCATCTGGGAATAGGTGAACGTCAGACAGTGTGTTCCACGATAAACACAGCCATAGAGTCAAGCCATACAAAAGCAAGGGTACTGGACTTTGGAGGGCTGACTTTGGCAGAATGAGAGAGTGCTTAAGGAATGCACTAGCAAAAGGGCAAGAAGGAGGGGTGGAGGAACAATGGTGAAAAATCAAAACTGCCATTACAGAGGCAGCAAGACTTTGTGTGAAGCAAATAAAACAAAACGAAGGAAAACAACACTATGGTTCTCAAGAGAGGTAGTGGGGAAAGTTAGGGAGAAAAAGATAGCATTCAGAAAGTATAAGGTATCACAGAAGGTGCAGTACATAGAACAGTACTAGTTAAAGCAGAAGGAAGCAGGGAAGGCAGTCAGTATAGCAAAGGCACAAACTGAGGAAAAGATAGCCAACTCAGTTAAGAAGGGGATAAAACCTTTTATAGGTACATTAGTGAGCAAAGAAATACCAAGGGAGGGTTAGTGAGGCTTAATAAAGGGGAGGAGGATGGGCAGAGGGTGACAGTGAAAAGGCAGAGATACTGAACGAATACTTTTATTCAGTATTCACAAAAGAAGAGGAGGGAAATGTACCTACACCAAACAATAGAAGCACTCTGGATAGGGGGTTGATAACAGTCCATTCACAGAAGAATGGGTCTTGAAAGAACTCATAAAACTCATGGTGGACAAGCCAATGGGGCCTAACGGAATTCACCCCAGAATTCTAAAAGAACTAACGGGAGAACTAGTGACACCACTGACTATCCTTTTTAACAAATCATGGGAGGAGGGTGTGGTACCGGAGGACTGGAGGAGGGCGGATGTGATTCCCCTTCACAAAAGTGGGAGCAAGGCAGAGGCAGGAAACTACAGACCTCTTAGTTTGACCTCAGTAGTAGGGAAAATGATGGAATCACTTCTGAAAGAAAGAATAGTTGAGTACCTAGAGGCCAGCAGGGTATAGCACCCAAGGCAGCATGGATTCACAGCGGGAAGGTCATGTCAGATGAATTGAATAGATTTCATTCACTGGGTGACCAAAGTAGAAGACCAGGGAGGGGCTATGGACATGGCCTACCTAGACTTTAGAAAGGCATTTGACACAGTCCCACACAAAAGATTAATAAACAAGTTAGCCAGCCTGGGAGTGGGTCCCAGGGTGGTAGCCTGGGTAAAAAACTGGCTGAAAACAGGTCGCAGAGGGCAATAGTAAATGGAGTCCACTCTAAAGAAGGGGATTACTAGCAGGGTGCTGCGGGTTCAGTACTAGGGCCAGTCCTCTTTAATGTCTTTATAATTGACATTGCAGAGGGACTGGAAGGAAAAATATGCCTCTTTGCAGATGACACAAAGATCTGCAACAGGGTTAATACACAAGGGGATGGAAAGGATGAGAAGGGACTTGGCAAGGTTGGAGGAATGGTCAAAAGTATGGCAGCTTAGAGTCAATGCAAAGAAGTGCAAAGTAATGCACCTGGGAAACAAAATCCAAGGGGAAAGAGTACACAATGGGGGGGAGGTACTAACAACAACAAAAATGGAAAGGAACCTGGGGTAGTCATATCAGAAGACCTAAAGGTAGGCAGGTAATGTGAGAAGACAGTAAGGAGGGCTGGGGGGATACTGGGATGCATAGGGAGAGGCATCACCAGTAGAAAACAGGAACCTCTGTACAGACAGTTGGTGAGACCCCATCTGAAGTACTGCGTGCAGTTCTGGAGACCCCATCTCCACAAGGACATAGACAGGATGGAGGCAGTCCAGAGGAGGGCAACTAAAATGGTGCAGAGTCTGAACCAGAAACCATGCGAAGAGAGACTAAAGAAGCTTAATATGTATACCCTCAAGGAAAGGAGGGAGAGGGGGGACATGATAGAAACTGTCAAGTCCCTCAAGGGAATCAACAAAGTCCAAGAGGGCAGCATCTTTCAGAAAAAGAAATGTGCAAGAACAAGGGGGAACAATCTGAAGACAATGGGGGGACAGCTCAAGGGCAATGTCAGGAAGTATTTTTTCACAGAGAGGGTGATGGACACATGGGACAGCCTCCCTGAGGAGGTTGTGGGGTCAATAACAGTGGGGCAATTCAAGAATGCATGGGACAGACATAAGGCAATTATAGTGGGGGTAGGAGGAAGTAGGCCGTTGGTTAACTAGGATCTGCAGCTTATTCAATAGGTAGGGAAATGGGCAGACTGGGTTGGTCAAGCAGTTCTTATCTGCTGTCAAATTCTCTGTTTCTGTGTAAATCCAAATGCTTTGTCAGTATGTTTTTTGTAAAACTGACTTCTGCCTCTGTAACAAAGCATGGGGAGTGAGAGAAGATCGAGTTACTGTCAGCCGAGACAGCTGTCAGTTTATGCACTGGTGTGATTATTGTCTATACCTTGATCATTTGAAAGCAGTAATGCCTCCTTACCCATGCCATACTGGTGCCTTCCATGTCTTTCTGTAGTAAAGCATCTGGCAGTCACTCTGATTGAAAATCCCTTACTGAAGCCGGCCCATCGGTGCAGCAGTTGGATTTCTGCTTGCGACGCCGGCGACCTGGATTCAGGAGTGGACTCGGGTCGCTGGAGGGCCAGCCGGGGGGAGAACAGCTTGAGTGTCCCACTACAGCTCGCTTTCTCCAGGGAAGGGTGGGGGCTAACCTCGAGCAGAGGCTCAGGGTACAGCAAGCCTCGTCTGTAGAGAAGGGTGGCCAAGACACACAGTAGATGTCGGCACGTTGCGCGCATGACATCAGGGGCACACACTGCATGTGGGGGAGAAAATGCGAAAACACCTGCCGGTTCCGGGAAGACGGACTGCCTGGAGCATGCCTCCAATGTGACCCCACTCACCCAGCCACCTCTGGACTGACGAGATGAAGAAGTACGGGGTGTCCGGTGCCCCACCTCGTCCCCGCTCGGGGGGCAAGCCGCAGCTCCATGGGGCCCAGGAGGTAGGTTTGGGTAGAGCAGGTGGCAGGAAGATGACTCCTTGGCAGGCCTGAAGGGTCAGGGTCAGCAGGAAGTATAGAGGTATAAATAGCAATTTAAAAAAAAGAAAATCCCTTACTGCTCCTCTGTCCCGTGCCTTCTTGACATCAGCATGGCACCGCAGAATGCTGAAAACTAATTTGGGTACGCACAACTGGTGCGAAGGCCGTCAGAACTAGACACATACCACAGAGCTCCAACAGGTTGATGTGACATCGGGACTCCTTGGGGGTCTAGAGCCCATGGGTCTGTGGTCCCCAAAGTGGGTTTCCTATCCCAGCAGAGACATGTCGGTTGTGCGAGTGACCCTTGTTTCTGGGTGGATGAATGGGACTCCTTCCTGCAGATGTTCTGGGATGAACCACCACTGGATAACATCCCATATCAGCTGTGTCACCGTTACTGGCTGGTCAAAGTGATCGAGGTGCTGTGACCACTGATGGGCCAGCTCCCAGTGCAGGGTGTGCATCTACCAGCAGGCTTAACAGACCACACTGGTGCAGGAAGCCATGTACCCCAGCAGCCACAGGAAGTCCTGGGCAGGGCGCAATTGCCCAACCCAAAATGATTGGGTAAAGGAGGTAAGATCCTCTGCCCTGTCCGCTGGGAGTCAGCCTTGGCCCAAATGAAGTCGAGCTCTGCCCCAATGAAATGGATGACCCATGATGGGCTGAGTTTCGACTTGGCCGGGTTGATCAGAAGGCCCAAGGCCGAGCAGGTCGGGAGGGCCAGAGTCCCTGGACTGCTCCACCTGCTTTCTGGAGGAACCTGCAATCAGCCAGTCATCAAGGTAAGGGTACACTCAGACTCCTCTGTGCCACAGGAAGGCTGCCACCACTATGATGCACTTGGCAAAGACCCTGGGAGCTGAGGAAAAGCCGAATGGCATGGCCTAGAACTCATTAAGTATCCCTTTCAAATGGAACCAAAGGAACCACTGGTGGGATAGATAGATTGACATGTGGAAGGAGGCATCCTGGAGATCCAGAGAGCAGAATCACATGTCCGCTTTAGGGATGGAATGATCTGATTCAGAATGACCATCCGGAACGTGTGCTTCCTCAAATACTGATTGAGATCATGAAGATCCAGTATGGGGCGTCAACCCCCGTTCATTCTGGAATCAGAAAATATCTGGAGACAAACCTTGGACTGGCCATAGAATCCAGGGCATAGGGAACAGCTTCCTTTTGAAGAAGCTGGACGATGTCCTCCCAAAGGGCAGACATGTCCATGGACACTACATCTTCCTAGGGAGCACAGGCTCAGCTGGACAGGAGAGCCTTGAATTCCAGAGGCAAACTGCGACCCACAACTTCGAGCACCCATTTGTTCAACGTGATGACGGACCAGCCATGTGCAAAATGGCAGAGCTAGCCCCCCATGGGAGGTCCCAGACAGGAAAGGACAGGCGGGAGAATGACACCCCCCCCACACTCATCACTGGACATGCTTGGTGTCAGCTCCAGGGCTGGCTGCCAAGGGAGCCTCAGTCCCCCAGCCTCTGGATTTCTTGAGGCCAGAGGAGGCTGGATTGGGTTTAACTGCCAGGCTTGATGCTGCCCTGCTTGGGGTTGCGGCACTCTGGATGGAGCCACCAGTAGCGTCAAAACTGAAAGGGTTTCTTCCATTGTTTCTGGCCCTTAACATCCCATGAGGACATAATGGAGTCCAGGGTGGCATTGGATTTCTTAACGCGAGTGAGATGACCATCAACACCTGGCCCAAACTGGTCGGTACCCAAGAAGGGGACATCCACCAAATTGTGTTGGCTATCGGCCATAAAGGTCGAAATCCTTAAACCATGCCTAGTGCCACATGGCCACCACTACAGCCACAGACCTGGCACAGGCGTCACTGATGTCCAGGGTCATTTGGAGCTATTGTTGGGCCACTGCACATCCCTTGTCCCAGACCACCTTAACTGCAAGCTGCAAATCTGCAGGAAGATGGGGAATAACTTTGTCCAAAGTTCCCAATAGGGAATGGGAAAAGTTGGACGTAACGACAGCCGAAGTGGCCTGCCAAAGGACCAGGGACAAAGCAGCATAGACCTTCTTCACTGTATGATCTAGTTTTTTTCGATTCCTTGTCCTGAGGCTTGTCAATGTCCTCAATGTTGCCCATGTGTCAGAACACTGAGTCAGCTATCAACCCTTTGGCTGAAGGATAGTCAGTGAACCCGGGCAGAGACACAGTGGGGACCACATACTTGTGGACCATATGGGTTGATGGCACTGGGCAGGAGGCAGGACGCTGCCACAGCCCCACGGTGGGACCAAGAATGGCCTCCATGACAGGGAAGGCAACCCCTGGTGAGTCATTCCTGTACAGAAGCTCGCTCAAGGTGTACCTGACCCACTTCTGTACCTGTTCCAGCAGGATCCCCATAGAGTCCAAGATTAAGCGGAGCAGGGCCCCAAAAAGAAGCTCGCCCTTGCTCCATAGAGAGCTCCTCTATGGACTCCCAATCAAAAGCCTAGGTCTAAAGGGAGTGCATAGAGGAGTTCTTCAAGTCTAAGGACTTCTCAAACACTGCCCTCAACCCCAGCTCCCCATGGACAATCCGCAGCTCATCTGAGTGTGAGATCTGCACTCAGAGCCTTCTGGGAAGCCCAGAAGCAGAGTGCACAGCCTTGGACTGGACACTATGCAAGGGCTGCAGAGGCAGTGGCTCCACCCAAATGGGTGGGGAAGCTGACATCGGCTTGGTCAGAAGAACTGGACAGGCCATGGCAAGAGAGACCAGGAGAGTGCTGGGGGCTGCTATGAAGCACGGCCATGGCTGAGAATCCACTCTTGTCAGACAAGCTCCTCATATCGGTGCCGCAATTTATGGCAGAGCCTTTCCTCATTGGAAGATGAAGAAGAAGAAGATGAGGAGCAACAAGGGCACCTCTTGACTGATGGTCGAGTGTGTGAACACTGGGAGTCCTGCGGTCTCGACGGAGAGCCTGATCAGGACTTCAGCTGGGACCTTGACTGACGATGGGCAGGTTGTCAGGGAGGAGACACGGGGTAGGGCATAGTACCCCCTAGAGTGGTCGATCTCCCAAGGGGAGACAGCCGAATTGGCCGACTTATCTGGACCCTCTTGTGAGAGGGCATAAAGACTGGAGTCCTCGAAAGGGAATCATCCCCACTGTCCTCCGACAACAGGTTTATTAGGGTCAAGAAAGATCTCGGACGGCTGGTCCACCTGCATCTCTGATGGCAAACCCAACGGGGATACTGTGGGGTCAGTGGCCTGGACTTGAGCTACAAAGGTATCAGCCAAAGCCAACGGCTCGATGGCTGTTGAGCCAGAAGCAGAATCATGGGAATGGGACAAATAGGACGAATGAGCCCATGACCTGCGACGGGACTTCCTAGGCTTAGAGGCCCGCGAAGATTTAAGCCCTTGGGAAAAGCCTTCCCTGAGAAAAGGCAGGGACTGGCACAAGTCCCAGAATGCTCCAGTAAATGAAGCACAGAAGCCCACCGGTAGCAAGGCAGATGAAGCTGCTGTGCCTGAAGAAGCCTGGGCTGTGGCCTCCTTGAAGGTGGCAAGCTATACAGTTAATCACGCTGCCACAGAAACTGCCCTGCAGGCATCCTTGGACCGAACAGGTGGGTCCCGTTTGTCCGGGTGACCTAAGAGAAGACAGGCATAGTGGTCCTCCAAAGTGAAGGGCTGAAGAGTCCAGCACAGGCCACAAGCCTGCAGATCATGCTGGGCCCCAAGCTACAGATGCACAAGGCGTGCGGATTGGTGCATGACATTTACACACCGCTTGAACCCAGGACTCGATTTGTGGTTGTCATGATCCATGGATTAAGCAGAAAAAGTGGTAGTAAACCCAAAAGCAAAAACGATTTTAATGGCTAGAAGATCAGGAAAGTTAGGCCTACACCAAATGCAGAGTTGTGAAGGAGGGAAACTGATGCTTCCAGCAGAAAGGAAGATCTGGTCGGCCTGGTGGCACTGAGGGTTGAGGCGCTGGATGCCACACCTCGCGCCATGCTAGTGACCCAGGTTCGGGAACGGGCCCAGGCCATTGGGGGTCAGCAGGGAAGGGCAGAGGATCGAGCATCCGGAGGACGGCTCTCCTCTCCCAGAAGGGGGGGGGGCACCAACTCAGTGCTTGACTGGCCTCTGGCGGAAGCTGGAGGCACAGCAAGTGCAGAGTACATAAAGAGAGGGTTGGGGAGTGGTGGACATCTGTGGAAATGCCTTGACGTTGGACGCATGCCACTCCTTTAGAACAGGGGAAAACAACACCAGAGCACCAAGGGGAAGAAGCGCCAGCACAGACCCTAATTGCTCCTGCCTGCCTGACCACCAGAGGGGACCCGACGAAACAAGAATTGTCTTGGGATGTGTGGGCCCCACCTCGTACCCACCTGGGGGGTATAGCCACGGCTCCATGGGGGTCCACCGGGGAATCAGGTAAGGCAGTGAAGTTGGGCTGGTGCTTAGGCATTTCCCGACAGAGCGGGGCTCCGTGCATAGGGAGGATGAAAAGAGAGTTCAAAACAGAAAGGAAGATCTGATGACACAGGGTGGTGCTGAGGAGGATACCACCTGGGTGGGTGGGAGGAGCTAGCTTGAAGACATTCCAGCAAGTTTTAAAGGGGAAGAAAGTACAGCCAGAACTGTGGATAGTGCACCATATCCACGTCTCTTGAAACAGTATTTTATGAGGTATATGAACTCTTTTGTTGTAGTAAAGGCTGTGTTTAGCCTAATGGCTGCCTTACTATGTTACATACAGCTGTGAAAACTCATAACTGTGCCCCTTTAATGGGGAACAATAAAAATGCTGTATTAAGAGAGGGTGGTCTTGAGTTATAAAAATACCAGGTTTACAGTTTTTTTCACCCACTTGATAAGAAAATGTACCATCTATCTGGTGATTCTATCACCCTACATCCTTGAGCCACATTACATATATATCCCAGAAACCCCTGCACCTGAAGTATTCTTTGGCATCAGCCACCATGGGTGACTTCTATGATAGCTGGCTTGTGAGGGTGATACCGCAGCACATATTACTGCTGTCACTTCCAGTACTTCTCTCCCTCTACCTCATGCCAAGTAAAAAAGTACTTGGCATGAGGCAGACCAGCGGTACCATTAGTGACAGCAGCATCACACACTCTAGAAATACTCTCACAGCTCTGTAGTCACAGAAGTTCCCTGTGGACGATCCCGGTCAATGCCTTTCTCAATGACTTTTGGGGTACAAACATATGAAAATTGCCAGCAGAAAAGGCCATCATGGTCTATTGACTCTGTTCAGGTTTGCAGCTAGCTCCCCTATTCAGCAGCTGGGTATATGCGCACTTTTGATGGTGGTGGGGAAGGGGGGTGAGAAGGATCAAGCAGATAAAAAGTACATTTTCTAAACAATGGAGTGAATAAACTATTTGTACACGTGGTGGGTTTTTTAGATCAAGACCATGTGGCCCCAGTATATTCAGTATAGTTAAACTTAACTTCCCCTTTAAATTATTATATCCCAGCGAGTTTTGCAATCTAGAAAGGGGGGGCCTGGCTGCAGCTGCAGCACAAAGTTTTGTAAACTAACTCTGTGGTGACCAATGACCTAAACCACTTTTTTTTTTAACCTTTTGTACTAAAACCCCTTTCCATTCCCTACATAAGCATTAACGCACAACAGGATGTGCTGATGATCTGGACACACTCACCACTGTACACAGTGTGCAGGACAAATATTACACAAAGTGCCCTGTGCCGCAAACTGGGGCTGGTTCTCTCTGCTTCATTGACCTGTGTCGCAAGGTGCAGCTGGCTCTCTCTTTCTGTTTGCTGACTGCGGTGATATGGCAGCCACTGTCTGCTGGGTCTCCCGAGCGTACACTGGGTGGGTGGGTGGGTACCGTTGTGAAGTCCGCTGGGAGTGGTCACTACACGACCCATTGCGTCTGGCGGTAAGGTGATTCACGGCTGTACGGTGATTCACTCTGTAGTGGTGGAGGGCCAATAAAGTGATTGTTGTTTTACACATAAGACCTCTGACAGGATGCTGGAATGAGATGTTTTCTTCAGCCTCTGACAATTGTTGTCCCGCCTGTCACTATATTCCTGCTGTCAGTAGGACACTGTGCACCATGCCACCGTTCGCGCTTGTGAATACTGACCTGTGCTGTGTCTGTTCTGCTGTTTACCAGCCACCAGGCTGTGACACCTTCATAAGGGAAAGCTCAGGACATGGCTAGATGGGCAGTGTGGGGCTGTCAGCAACTCAGTGGGCACCACTGTGACAGTCAGTGACAGGGAGCACAGAAAATGGTTGTCTCTGCGAAGTGGCACACAGGAGCACTTCAAATTTTACTGCATGGTGTGCAGTGGAGGGCAAAAAAATATTACAGGGGATGGAGGGCAAGGCCTATGAGGACAGGCTGAATGAGCTGGATACGTACATGGTGGAGGAGAGGAGGGATGGGGGGATATGACTGAAACGTTCAAGTATTTGAGAGGGATAAACAAAGCTAGCACTGAAGGGGTGTTTAAACTGAGGAAGGGTAGGGACAGGAGGCAGTATAGCGCAGTGGTTTAAGGCTCTGAGCTGCAAACCTAGAGACCTGGGTTTGAATCCCACAGCCCCCACTTGCATACTGTGTGACCCTGAGCAAGTCACTTAACTTCCTTGTGCTCCCAGGTCACACCTGTAAACAAGCTTTCAGCTTAATGTGTCTCTCCTGGTTAAAAAGAAAAAAAAAAAGAGGGGGGCACGGACTAAGATTGGAGGGCAGAAGATTTAGGAGGGAGATGAGGAGGCACTACTTCACGGAGAGGGTGGTGTCTAAATAGAATGCTCTACCAGAGAGGGGGGTATCATGTAAGACAGTAGGAAGTTTTAAGAGGGCATGGAACAGAGCACACGGGAGTGTCTGGGTGAAGGGGAGGGGGCTGAAGCCATCATGGGAATGACAGATGGGAAGGGGGTTTGGGGCAACTGCAATCTAGGGAGCTAGCTGCACAGTCAGGCAGACATTGATAGATGGGGTGGTCTGTTTCTGCTGGCAGAGTCATATGTTCGCATGTATGTATGTTCGTAACCCCTCCCGGCCAAACCTCCTTTCATCTGTCTCATTGCCTAACAGGACATAACTCACCTCCACATGTCCGACCCGCTCTCAGGAAATCGCCCGCACCAGCACATGACCTTACAGCACTGAGAGCCAGTTCTGCCCCTGCACATGTGAAGCAACGCAGTGTGTGGTACCCAGTGATCCACGGGGCGGGTGGGTGGAGAAGACAAGACAAATATGAGGCTCACGTTAGGGATACATATATGACAAGTGTCTACTAAGCTGCCTGATGACTTGCACTACTGGGAGAAGGGTGGCGGCTATGTCACACAGCCGCAAATTTTGCAACGGGAGCCACACGCACAGTGCCCTGACCGTGCAACGTTCTGCTGGGATAGGGCCGGTGGACACCCTGCAGAGCTACGATACTTGCGCCACTGTGATGGTAGGGGACAGGTGTCTACTGAGCCGAGCAATGAGTAGCACTACTGTAGCAAGAAGGGTGGTGGCTATATGCCACTCGGTGGTACTTTCTCAGAACCACATAGTGTGCTACTGAAGGGATACACACGCTACACTGACTGTGCAGACTTGTACTGTGTCAGCGTGGCTCAGTTGGTAGCACATCCGCCTCTGGACCAGAAGGTCGTGGGTTCTTGTCCCACACCGGGATTGGACTTGCACCTAAAAATCGCTGGCATCTGAGTGCAGTATTGGGGGGTGCTGTACTGCAGGGGTGTGCCGTCCTTCGGATGAGACGTTAAACCAAGGTCCCTTCTGCCCATCCTGGTGGGTGTCCAGGTGGAAGTAAAAGAACCCAGGGCACTCTTCGCAAAGAGAAGGGAACATTCCCGGTGTCCTGGCCAACATTCCCCTTCCCATAAACCGGTTCATGCAATTACCCAGGCTGTGTGTGGGTGATGATGTGTGATATGGCTGCCACCATACATTCAGTCACTTCACTACCAGTCTAGCATTGCTTGTAAAGCGCTTTGGATGTATGAAAAAGCGCTATATAAATACAGATTCTTCTTCTTCTTCTTCTGTGGCTGTTGTTAGTGATCCTGAGGGCTGGTCAGTGCGGTACGTAGTCATGGCAGGATACCGGGCTACATGTGTGCTGTGCAGTCCTCTGTGGCACTTCCGGTGACAGACCGCAGTGCTGGCCCAACTCCTACTGTGGATATGATGAGTAATTGTTCTTGGTGTACTGAGGTCCACAGGGCTGGTGGTTGTGGAAAGACACAGCTGCTAGCTCCTCCTCAGAAGTCAGGGACAGCCAGACATTGACCCTGTCACCTTGGGGGTACCTGCGCTGTCAGTTGTCACCGATCCACAGAGCAGGTGGGTGGTAATGCTCACGCTTTATAGGGGAATATGCTTTTACACTCTGTACTGTAGTTTTCCGGGGGGGGGGGGCACAGGTCCGGGGACAGATCGGGCATACCATACATGGCAGTCAGGAGCTGTGCTGCTATACAGTCCTGATACCCGCAAAGCCAGGACATTTGTGAGCAATACCACATGACAGGCTGTGCCGATAATAGGGATTATTACCACACACCTCAGGTGCTGAGACAGCACTCTGCCACTTAGCGAGCTTTACAAATGGCTGCTCTTATGGTTTTGAAAGCGTACCGTCAGAAAGAGGGACCGTTATGGCCCTTGATCTTCAACAAGCTGGAGCTCATCACCCTGATAGTGCTGATAATGTGGAATATACAATGGCAAGAAAGAATCCTGGTGTCTGATTGGTCAGTCTGGGACTGGACCCGTGATGTTATCCCAGCACAACATCACGGGTCTAGTCTCAGCACTGTGAACCAATGTACATGACCTCTTGGACCACTAAGATATACTCTTTTTTTACATCTTCTCTTAAGAAACAAAAATATTCTTCCACACTAACAAAAACATTCTTTAAAATAATTTTTTTTTATTTTTGTATTACAACAAGCCATTGTATAATAGCAATAATGCCCTCCAGGGTGTGTGTTGTGCTGGGATGACATCACACCTCAGGCACTGGACGCACTCGGCCTGCGGCCTGGTGCCCAACCACCTGAGGCGTGACATTATCCCAGCACAACACACACCCTGTCGGGCATTATTGCTTAATTATCACACTGTCAGATGATGCCCCCTCTCCAATCCGATTACTGCCTGAGCAGCCCCATGTAATGTGGGAGAGTGGACACAGCTGAAGGGATACGGGACCTACAGGAAGATCTTGAAAAGCTGGGGAGGTGGTCCAGGATCTGGCAGCTTGGCTTTAATGCCAAGAAATGCAAAGTTTTGCATATTGGAGCCAAGAATCCTAGGACAGAGTATTACCTGGGTGGAGTCCGAGTAGCTGCATCAGTGGAGGAGAAGGACCTGGGAGGATGATCACTAGTGACCTGAAGCACTCCACGCAGTGCAAGAAAGCAGCAGCAAAGGCAAACAAGATGCTGGGATGCATAGCTAGGTGGATCAGAAGTAGGAGAGAGAGGAGGTTATACTGCCCTTGTACAGGTCACTGGTAAGCCACTGTAACCCCCTGCAAATGGGGGTTTCCAAAAGACTTCTGGGAGCTTGCTTTGAATGCTCCAAGCCTGAATGGTGTTTAGCGTTTAAGCCATTTATCAGTGAGTGTTTTTAGAGCCTCTGGTACTGTCTCTTTAAGAGCTGTCTGCTTGCAGACATAATTAGTTGTATGGGGGACTGTGTGCTTCTCTGTTTGAGTACCACTCGAGCTGCTGCCAATTCACTCCATTTTGCAGTCACTAGGGTGCAAGGAACCTATCTGAAAGATGTAACTGGTTGCCAGAAATCATTTAGAGTAATAATGAAATTACAGTTTGTCTAACCTGCTTTCTTTGCAGTCAGAACTGTGTCTGCCTAGTTCCCATTCTGGTTTTGAACTGCTGAACTGGACCAATCAGTGTGGGGTAAGCTAGTTCTAAAATGGTGCCTTGGACGAATCAGAACTTGGACTCATAATCTGAGCCAGCCACAAGAGGATTGTATGGGCAGTGACTCTGGGAGATGTAGTTTAGACTTCGGCGCCTTTTTGGACCAACAGGAGCAGTCTATTGTGAGTGACAGCCAATCCAGTCAAGAACTGGGAGGAACTCAAAGGAAGTGCCGGTTTTGTCTGTTGGAGTTTCAGTTTAGCTCTGGCAGTGAAGGGGAAAGGAACCCTGTGCTCCTTCAGTGCACAGTTTTAGTCAAAAAACATGTGTAAGGTCCAGAGTTCCGGTCTGCAGCTTGTGTAACTGCTTGTTAGGACTGAATCCGTCCTGTGAAGAGAATCAAAAGATATTTGAAGAGTAGAAACCAGGCTCACCCTGTAGAGGACTGGAGAAATTGCTGAATTGCACTCTGTCTGTCAGGAACTGAATCTGCTGTGTGTTCTCCCGGGTATTGTGCAGTAATTGCGATCGGGATAGAGAAGCAGCCTGCCTGGTATAGTACTTTCTTTTTTACCATATAAATGTGTGAGGAGGCTTGTGCAGCTCAAGTGAATCCTGCTGCCATTAAAGGACTTTTGCCTGTGACTGTTTACCATATAAATGTGTGAGGAGTCTCGTGGAGCTCAAGAGTAGCCCTGCTGATGTTGAAGGACCCTATCTTGTTTGGAGGTCGTGAGTACTAATTCAGGGTCACTCCCTGTTGAATTGCCACATTAAATCCAAATGGAATCACTGTACTGCTGACTGTTTAAACTAATTTTTCTTTTCTCTGTGAAAGGGCCCCTACTAGTGCCACGGTTTGGACTAGCCACTAGAGCTTGGGTACCCAGGGACAGTAACTGATAGGGATAGGGCCTGTGCACAGAGCCATAGGTAGATGAGTAGAGTGATAAGCTAATTAACCTGATTTCCCTGTCCTTGTTCTATCCCCTAAATAAATCAGAGCTGCTTGTTTCCAGCAAAGTTATACTGCCTGAGGTATTTGTCTATGTTAAAGTACTGTACTGTGATTGTTGCACTGTATCTTATTTCATAGAGGTCCCAGTGCGGAACCAGTCCTGGGGGTAAGTGTATACTGTGGAGGTAATTCTGATATATTGTGTGGGCCACTAGTGGGAAGAAAGGGGGGTTGCAGTGTCCCAGAGGGCTGTGACCAAGTTAGTTTAACTATTGCAAACCCTGACCTCTGGGTGGAGGCACCCGCCATTGGATCCAGGCCCCTCAACCTGTTAGTGGCAAATCAGGCAGGGGTAGTAGCCCCTGGGATAGCGCCATCTAGGGGTTACATCTTGGAGGCTCACCGCTGGGATTGTGTGTCCTCTAGTGGCCATATTTACGAACCACTGTTAAGAAAAAAAAATGGGTACCCCGACAGAAGTGGCTGTGCACCGGCTGGTGGAGTGGTGTACTGGGGAGGAGATTGACCCCCAAAATGCTATGCTTATCCTGGACATCCCCCTGGGTATCAATACGGACACTGTACAGGGAGTACTTTCCAAGGTGGAAGGTTTACAAAACCCTGTGGTGGTGGGTCGGCATGCTAATCTGTTCACCCACACTTTCCTGGCCCTACTAGAGTTTAAGGATCCCATAGATAGCTCCAAAGTGCCACAGACCATTACCCCAGAGGGAGCCCTCACTGCCTGGAGAGTGATAACTAAGTACAGTAAAGACCCGGGGAATGAGCCCCCACCACTGTCTGAAACTTTTGAGGAGAAATTTGCTAAATGGTTGCTGGGAAAAAGGGAAAACTGTGGAGGACTTGAAGAAACTATTCTTGCCACCTGGGTGTTCCTCCCCAACACCCTCTCCGGCTCCAGTACCCGTAATGGTGGCTGAACCAATGCAGACTCCTATTTCTGCACCTGCCATTAGTCACGACTCTTACCGAAGGTTGAGGATCTTCTCTGGCACCCTCCCCACCCCCAGGGAGGATGACTTGAGACCTGGATAGACTATGTTGCCCCCAAGTGCTAGAATGGCAATGCTCGGAAGCAGCGAAAGAGGGTTAGTGAGGCCTCCGAGGTCCTGCCCTGGCTACCATCCGTGCTAAATGGGCCAGTAACCCTGAAGCACTGCACAGGCCTATCTTGAGGCCTTGGAGAATGTGTATGGGAGCCCAGATTCTGATGAGGACCTATGGTGGAGAGTAAGAAATGCACAACAGTACCAAGGGGAGTTGTTATCTGTATGTATCTCGGCTGGAAAAATTGTTGCAAGAATGCCTCAGAAAGGGGTAGTTTGCCAGCGATTGAACTGGACCGAACCAGACTGGACAGAATCCTTAAGTCTGCCCCTTCTCAGAACTGCTGTTGCTTCAGTTACGCCTGGTAAATCGACTGGAATCCCCACCCTCCTATGATGAGTTAATGAGAGAAATTCGAGGAGTTGAGAAAAGGCGACCTCGGGAGGGACCTGCACCAACAGCTGTGGCTACGACCCGAGTGACTGAGGGTGACCCATCAAGTGAAGTTCAGGGGCAGAGGTTGACAGTCAATGAGTGCTCTGACAAGTAAAAAGATATGTCACAATGGGGCGAACTGTTGAGAGAGATCCGTGAATTCAAAACAGTCCCTTTATGAAGGCCACGCCTGCAAGTACGGGCCCTGACCTATATCCGACTGCATCTGCCATGGGGGTGGGGGTACCCACCCATGTATCTCCTGCTGATAACAGCTCCAAACTCAATTCCTTGACCATGGAAGTGGAGAAACTGACGAGATGTCTCCAAATGCTTATCACGCCGCAGACAGAGATGGCACCAAGGTTTCCAGTTAGTAGTACCCCCGCCCTGGCTCCCAGTGTGGCGCCTCGGCTAGCTCAAACTCCAGAAAGTGTGTTTTGCTATAATTGCGGGAAGGATCGGCACATGAAGAGGGAATGCCGGTCCCCAAAAGACACTGGCAAAGTTGCATATAGGTTACAAGGAGAGCTTCGGAGAACAAATCAGTGGTTAAGAGGTGCACAAAATGATCCCAGTGAGGGCACCAAAAATGCTAACTCACGTCCTTTTGTGGCAAGGTCAGTTGCCCAGGCCCCCACTACCACCTCTCCAGACTGGTCCAGAATAGTGGGTCCCTCCATGGAGACCACTGTAAAGGTGAATGGAGTGTCTACAAGAGCTGTATTAGACAGTGGCTCCCAAGTGACAATTATGTTCCAAGATTGGTATCAGAAGCATTTGTCAGACGTACCCTTACAACCATTAGAAGGACTGCATGTATGGGGGTTAAGTGAGAAGGCCTACCCCTATTCCGGGTACATCCGAATTTGGCTGTCTTTCCCCACCTCCGTGGCTGGAGTGGCCGAACAAGTAGAGACCCTAGCCTTAGTGTGTCCCCCCACTGGACTGTATGATGGTGTCCCTTTGTTGATTGGAACAAATGCTCATATGTTCGGAAGCTGGCACAGTTGTGTTATGAAAACAGGGTCAAAGACTAGTAGAGCTTTAAGAGTTCCGGCTTTAATTAAGAAGGCCTATGAGGCACAGAGAGATGCTGAAAAATAGAACCAGAGGAACCGTCGGAATTGTATGGAAGAAGGATCCTGAGTCTCTGATCCTGGCGCCAAATGCCCAGTGTACCTTACAGGGAGAGGTCCGTATCAGAAAGGATGTTAAGAATAAAATATTAATGTTGGATGCACCAGGCGATGGAAAATTGCCAGAGGACTGCTGGTCAAGCCTAGTATTTTGCCGCTAGAGCCCATGCTTATGCCAGAAGGGTAATGGTCCAAGTTCATAATGTGTCTGAAGAGACATTCGAGTAAATAGAGGTTGCATCCTGGCTAATGTGCATTGTGCAGACACTGCAGTGCTACCCAGCAGCAAGAGTTCAAGGAAGAATGACAGAGTAACGTTGACTTGTTTGATTTCGCGACTCCTACTGCCAGCTGAATGGAAAGTGAGGATAAGTGAAGCTTGCCCAGAGAGACCAGGTGTTTTCTTTAAAGGAATGGGATGTAGGATGCGTGCAAGGAGCTGAGCACAATATCCGGCTGCATGATGAAAGACCATTTCGTGAGAGGTCTCGACGCCTGGCACCTGCTGACATAGATGATGTGAGGCGGCATCTGCAAGAGATGTTAGCTGCTAGTGTAATACAAGAATCCAGAAGCCCTTATGCTTCCCCATTGTGGTAGTGAGGAAAAAAGAATGGAACAGTAAGGATGTGTGTGGATTATCACTTTGTAAACCGGCGGACTATCCCTGATCAGTACACAATGCCCGCATTCAGGATGCTTTGGACTGCCTAAGCGGGAGCAAGTGGTTCTCTGTGCTGGATCTCGCAGTGGGTACTACCAGATCCCGATGGCCCCAGAGGACCGTGAGAAGACAGCCTTTATCTTTCCACTTGGCTTATATGAATTCATGAGGATGCCTCAAGGGATTTCAGGTGCCCCAGCCACTTTTCAACGATTGATGGAGCGTGCAGTGGGGGACTTGAACTTACTAGAGTGCCTGGTATACCCAGATGATGTTATTGTGTTTGGCAGCTCACTGGGGGAACATGAGAGCAGATTATTTAAGGTATTGGACCGACTGGAGGACTTTGGCCTTAAACTGTCCATTGATAAGTGTCAATTCTTTCAAACATCAGTAAAGTATGTGGGACACATAGTATCCACCGAGGAATAGAGACCACCCAAGTAAAGTTGAGGCCTTGACCACCTGGCCACAGCCCAAAATCTAAAAGAACTGCAAAGATTCCTGGGATTCTGTGGTTATTATCGGTGCTTCATCAAGGACTATTCAAGAGTGATCCGCCTTTACTTAACCTTACTCAAGGGTATCCCCAACCCACAAAAATACCAAAAGTCAGCGTCCCTCAAGACTGAAAGAGTGTATTTTCATCCAGTGAAGTATCTGGGCCCGCTGGACTCTGATTGTGAGACTGCTTTTCATGAGATCATATATCAACTTACCCATGCTCCAGTGCTGGCCTATGCCGATCCAAGAAAAGCCTTCGTCCTGCACACTGATGCTAGCTTGCAAGGGTTGGGGCTGTGTTGTACCAAGAGCACGAGAATGGCCTGAGACCAGTGGCCTTTGCCAGTAGAAGCCTGACCCCATCCGAAAAGAACTATCCTGTACATAAGTTAGAGTTCCTAGCTTTGAAGTGGGCTATTGTTGACCAATTCCGAGTACTTGTATGGGGCTAAAATACTAGTAAAACTGACAATAATCCTTTGACCTATGTGCAGACCTCAGCTAGTTGGATGCCACTGGCCACAGGTGGCTTTCGCATTATCTACATATGACTATGCTCTCGAATACTGAGCAGGTCTGAACCACACAGATGCTGATGCTCTCCCGAGGCCTGTTCCCAGAATGATTGGGTCCGATAGCAGAACCTGACATTCAGGCACTCTGCCGGAAGTTTGACAGGGAGGAACAAATGTCCACGGACGCAGTGGACTGCATGGTGGATTGCTTGGGACCCTCTGAGAATTGCATACCTGCTGCTTATTGCCACTTTTCTGCAATAGACATTGGTGCACTGCCTCAGCTGGACAATGACAGTATTCAGTGGGCTCAATCCCGTGATCCTATGATCAAATCAGCTTTAGAAGCCCTCTATGCAGGAAAAGATGTGTCCAAATTACGCTCCACTGATTTGAGAACTGCACTGTTATACAAAGAGGGTCCTAAGTTGAAACTGATCAATAAACTGTTATACAGAGAAACAGTAGACAGAGGGGGACAAGTAGACAAACAACAACTAGTGCTGCCCACTGCCTTTCGAGACTCAGTACTGAGGTCCTTGCACAACCACATGGGGCACCTTGGTATAGACAGAACACTTGACTTGGTGAGATCCAGATTCTATTGGCCTAAGATGGGGGCTGATGTGGAGCAACACATTCGAACTTGTAGTCGCTGCTTACAGAGGAAGCTTTGCCCCAGAGGGCTGCCCCTTGTTAACATCACCACCAAGCGCACCCATGGGCTGGTCTGTATTGATTTTCTGAGTTTGGAGTCAGATCAAAGAAATATCAGTAATGTGCTGGTGGTCACTGACCATTTCACGAGATATGCCTAGCTTTCCCACCAAAGACCAGAAAGCATCCACTGTGGCCAAAGTACTTGTAGAAAACTTTTGTTCACTATGGGCTCCACAAAGAATCCATTCTGATCAAGGGAGAGACTTTGAGAGTCGTCTGATCAAAGAGATGCTTTCTCTGTGGGGAGTGAGAAAGTCCAGAACCACTCTTACCACCCCAGGGGACCCACAGCCTGAACGTTTCAACCGCACTTTGCTAGATATGCTAGGCACCCTGCACCCAAAGGACAAGCCTAGATGGAGCCAACAAATTAGCACCCTGGTACATGCTTATAACTGCACCAAAAGTGATGCCACTGGTTCTCCCCTACCGCCTGATGTTTGGAAGAGAAGCTCGACTACCGGTAGATGTGTGTTTGGGGCTCTCTGATGGGGTTCAAGCTGACAACTATTTACAGTATGTGCAGAAGTTAGAGGCCCAGCTAACTCCATGCGTACTCAACTGGCTCAAACCATGGCTGCCAAAAGAAATCTGGCCAACAAAGAAAGGTATGATAAAAAGGTGAAAGCACAGGAACTCCAGGAGGGAGATCGCATTGCTAAGAAATCTGGGACTGCATGGCAAACACAAGATTGCTGACAGATGGCACCATCTCCCTCACATTGTAGTGGGCAAACTAGATGATCTGCCAGTGTACAAAGTAAGGCCTGAGAATAATTCAAAGATGTAAAAACAATGCATAGAAATCATTTACTGCCCATTGGACAAATCTTGATTGAGTCTGAGCCCCAGAAGATGCCCCTCTGGACCAGTGACTAGAGCTGCTGCTAAGAAAAGATCAAGAAAGTCTGCACCCCAGAAGCAAAGTTAAAGTGTTCCCTCCACAAGTCCCAGTTGAGCCTGACTGTCAGTCCATATCAGAAGAAAGTGAGAGTGACTTTGAATACTATCCTTCTTGTTAACTGAGTCAATTGTTTCAGGCAATCCCTAGTCAATACTGGAGACGAGCTGGGCCTTCTGGACTGTCCAAGCCCCTGCTTCGTCCCTGGAGCCAATGCTCCCAGAAAGTGAAGTGCAAAGCATCAGATCAGATGAAATGGAATCATTGTGCATGGTTGAACTGTTTGAGCTTTCAGGAGGAAAATGATGGATTGGGGCAGACTGGTGATACACCAGAACCAGAAGAGTATTTTGAGTGCCCTGACAGTCCACTGCCAGTGTCAAAAGCTCCATGCGAGCCAAATGTTGTGGACTCAGAAACTGTAACTCCTGGAGCTGAAGGTGCCCCTAGTACTAGCCTCTCTACCCCATGGAGACTTCCTGACAAGTGAGGACAATGCTGTAAATGAGGCTCAGAGGCAGAGACTGTAACAGTTCCCCCTAGAAAGACTGGTCGAGCTGTAAAGCCTGTGGTGCACCTCAGTTATGATTCACTTGGGAGGCCTGTGGACTTGCCTCTCAATGTTGTCCATAAAGGAGTGTATGTCCCCGAGCTCATTGCCCAAACTGGCGCCAGTGCTAACTCCAGTTACTTGTGTTGCCCTCTAAGTATGGTGCCCTTGCCCGTCCAGCCCCAAGGTAACTGATAGGAAGGCCCCTTCTTAGGTTTCATGTACAAGAGGTAATAACTTGAGTTATGGTACAATGTGTGTAATACTATGTAAAGAGTGACGTACTGCAATGTTTCAGAAATGTGTTCTTGGTAAAATGATATATTGACTGATGATTCATGTGTGAGCCTAATGCAAATGTATATGGTTGCAATTAAAACATGGTACTTTGCTTGACGCTGACGCCAAGCTTTCCCAGGCTAGAAGGGTGTAACCCCCCCTGCAAATGGGGTTCCTAAAAGATTTCCAGGAGCTTGCTTGAATGCTCTAAGCCTGAATGGTGTTTGGCGTTTAAGCCATTTATCAGTGAGTGTTTTAGAGCCTCTGGTACTGTCTCTTTAAGAGCTGTCTGCTTGCAGACATAATTAGTTGTATGGGGGACTGTGTGCTTCTCTGTTTGAGTACCACTCGAGCTGCTGCCAATTCACTCCATTTTGCAGTCACTAGAGTGCAAAGGAACCTATCTGAAAGATGTAACTGGTTGCCAGAAATCATTTAGAGTAATAATGAAATTACAGTTTGTCTAACCTGCTTTCTTTGCAGTCAGAACTGTGTCTGCCTAGTTCCCCATTCTGGTTTTGAACTGCTGAACTGGACCAATCAGTGTGGGGTAAGCTCTCTAAAATGGTGCCTTGGACGAATCAGAACTTGGACTCATAATCTGAGCCAGCCACAAGAGGATTGTATGGGCAGTGACTTGGGAGATGTAGTTTAGACTTCGGCACCTTTTGGACCAACAGGAGCAGTCTATTGTGAGTGACAGCCAATCCAGTCAAGAACTGGGAGGAACTCAAAGGAAGTGCCCGGTTTTGTCTGTTGGAGTTTCAGTTTAGCTCTGGCAGTGAAGGAAAGGGAACCCTGTGCTCTTCAGCACAGTCTTTAGTCAAAACATGTAAGGTCCAGAGTTCCGGTCTGCAGCTTGTGTAACTGCTTGTTAGGACTGAATCCGTCCTGTGAAGAGAATCAAAGGATATTTGAAGAGTAGAAACCAGGCTCACCCTGTAGAAGACTGGAGAAATTGCTGAATTGCACTCTGTCTGTCAGGAACTGAATCTGCTGTGTGTTCTCCCGGGTATTGTGCAGTAATTGTGATCGGGATAGAGAAGCAGCCTGCCTGGTATAGTACTTTCTTTTTTACCATATAAATGTGTGAGGAGGCTTGTGCAGCTCAAGTGAATCCTGCTGCCATTAAAGGACTTTTGCCTGTGACTGTTTACCATATAAATGTGTGAGGAGTCTCGTGGAGCTCAAGAGTAGCCCTGCTGACGTTGAAGGACCCTATCTTGTTTGGAGGTCGTGAGTACTAATTCAGGGTCGCTCCCTGTTGAATTGCCACATTAAATCCAAATGAAATCACTGTACTGCTGACTGTTTAAACTAATTTTTCTTTTCTCTGTGTGAAAGGTCCCTACCAGCTGCCACGGTTTGGACTAGCCACCAGGGCTTGGGCACCAGGGACAGTAACTGATAGGGATAGGCCTGTGCACAGAGCCATAGGTAGATGAGTGAGCAAGGCTAATTAACCTGATTTCCCTGTCCTGTTATATCCTCAAATAAATCAGAGCTGCTTGTTTCAGCAAAGTTATACTGCCTGAGGTATTTGTCTATGTTAAAGTACTGTACTGTGATTGTTGCACTGTATCTTATTTCACAGGAGGTCCCAGTGCCGGAACCAGTCCTGGGGGTAAGTGTATACTGTGGAGGTAATTCTGATATATTGTGTGGGCCACTAGTGGGAAGAAAGGGGGGTTGCAGTGTCCCAGAGGGCTGTGACCAAGCCAGTTTAACTATTGCAAACCCTGACCTCTGGGTGGAGGCACCCGCCATTGGATCCAGGCCCCTCAACCTGTTAGTGGCAAATCAGGCAGGGGTAGTAGCCCCTGGGATAGCGCCATCTAGGGGTTACACCACATCTAGAGTACGGAGTTCAGTAGTGGTGCCCACACCTCAAAAAGGACATTAACCTGCTGGAGAAGGTACAGAGGACGGCTACAAAGATGATAGCTGGTCAGCACGGCAAGGCATATGAGGAGAGGTTGAGGGCACTGAACATGTACTCCCTGGAAGACAGGAGAGAGAGAGGGGACATGATTAGGACATTCAAGTACTTGAAAGGGATAAATAATGTTGATAAGGAAAGTCTCTTTAAGCTGAGTGGCAACCATATCACGAGGGGGCACAGTCTTAAGCTGGAGGGTGGGAGGTTTAGGAGGGATGTCAAGAAGCACTTCCTCGCATAAAGGGTGGTGGACACTTGGAATGCACTGCCGGAAGAGGTCATCTCGTTAAAGATAGTAAGCAGCTTTAAGAGAGGCTGGGATAGGCATAGGGGGAAGATAAGAATCATGGGTAGGGAGGATGGGAGGAGTGGGGAGGGAGGGAAGGCAGGGACATTAGCTCAAGCTGTGGACCCTGCAATATGAGCAGACTTGATAGACCAAATGGCCTTCTTCTGCTCGCTTGTTCGTATGTTCATATATACCAGATCTCTGGGATGCAAAAGGGTAACAGAAGAAAAAATTACTCACCTTAGTAATTATGCTTCTTCTATTGGAGTCTTGCTGTATTCTGACAAGTGCAGTTAGCCCCAGCCTTTAAAGTGATCCGGAGAACAAAGGGTTAAACTTTCTATGCAGAGCATAGAATGCTGAGCTTGAGCTCTGTTGATGTCTCTGTCTGTTTCCCTTTGAAATCTAACCGTCAGATTCTTACCAGCAAAACTCTAATAGCTATTCTATGTGGAAATTGTAACATTTTTAATAGCCAGCTGGCAAGGAAGACTCAAGTCAGAAAACTCAAAACTCAAAAAACAAACCAAACAAGAATAGTAATAAAACAACACCCAAACAAAGAAGAGGGTGTAAAAGGAGCACCTGCCCACCCACTTCCCAAAACCAGGTTCTGAAAGGGGAGGCAGGGAGGAAGGTCAGAATACAGCAAGACTCCAATAGAAGAAACATAATTACTAAGGTGAGTAATTTTTTCTTCAAACAACTTAAAGTCTTGCTGTATTCTGACAAGTGCAGACTACCAAGCAGTACCTCCATGAAGGAGGGACAGAACCTACTTTGGGAATAGGCTCTGAAGTACTGCTGTGCCAAACCGATCATCATTCCTAGCCTGGATATCCAGTGAGTAATGCTTGGTAAAGGTATGGACTGTTTTCCAGGTGGCTGCTTGACAAATTTCTAAGAGATATCCCTGAGCAGCCAGGAAGCAGTTGTACCTCCTTGTAGAGTGAGCCCTCAGGCCTGAGGGTGGAATCTTTCCCAGTTTTCATAGCAGAATTGTATACAAGACACAATCCACCTGGCAATAGTTCTTCTTGGTGGCAGGTTTCCCTTTCCCACTTCTCCATAAGTAAGGAACAACTGGAGGAGTCAAACCTGTGACCCTTGGTACGCTCTATGTAGTAGCTAAGGGCTCTTTTAACATCTAAACTGTGTAGCCTCCTCTCCCCTAAGGAAGAATGATCAGTGAAGAAAACAGGGAGAGACATAGACTGATTCAAATGGAAGTCTGAAATCACTTTGGGCAAGAACAGCAAAAGGGGTGGCGCACCTGTTATAGGCCCATTAGAAAACCAAAATGGAGATCTTGAAACTGATAAAACAGATATGGCTGGTGTTTGCAATAGCTATTTTACGTCAGTCTTCAACAGTAAAACCTCCCCTACTATGAATCACAATTTTTATCCTATAAATACACAATTTAAGATTGAGGATGAGGAAATAGAGAAGTTACTTATGGGACTTGACCCTAACAAATCGGCTGGACCTGATGGTATACACCCCCGTATCTTGAAAGAACTGGCACTTCCCTTATCTGGTCCACTGGCTGCCCTTTTTACTAAATCTCTCGTAGAGGGAGTGGTTTTGGATGAATGGAGACAGGCTACCGTCATTCCCATATATAAAAATAAAGGATCAAAACAAATGTTGAAAATTACAGACCGATTAGTCTAACATCTGTCCTGAGTAAAATCAATGAGGGTATAATAAAAACTTTATAGAGACCACTTTACAACCAGACCCATCACAGCATGGATTTGTAAAACTTGCCTGTATGACCAACCTGCTTGACTTTTATGGGGAGTAAGTTTGGCCTTGATGGGGTGTAGCCATGGATGTAATCTTACCGACTTTTCAAAGGTTTTGATAAGGTGCCACATAGAGAACTTATTGACACTATGATAAATATGGGACTTGATGGAAACATTACCAGATGGATTGAGTCCTGGCTGTTTGAAAGGACACAACGTGTTTGTATAAAGGGTTATTATTCAGAACACAAACCTGTGACTAGTGGGGTTCCACAGGGTTCTGTATTGGGACCCAGTTTATTTAATATCTATATCTCCTCCCTGACATCCCCCTCTAACGTCTGGTCGACTAAGTTTGCTGATGATACTCGCATAGGCTATACTATTAGTAAACCTGAGGATGTAATTACCTTACAAACCGCACTAAGTGAATTTGAAAATTGGGCATTAACTAAAAAACTCATGTTCAATGTTGAGAAATGCGTTGTAATGCATTTTGGGAAAAATAACCCTTTAGCTGATTATCATATGGGCAACAAATGTCTTAAGGTCATCGAGAATGAGCGTGACCTGGGAATTAGGGTCAAAAATGATTTAAAATTTGGCTTACATTGCCAACATGTAATTAACAAAGCTGGAGGTATACTCCATTGTATTAATAAACATATTAAAAGTACAAATAGTAAGGTCCTATTGCCACTGCTTGTATCCTCATTGGTTAGACCTCATGTTGAGTACTGTGCTGATTTTGGTCCCTGGCGACAGGGGATCCATAAATGCCTTGAGCATACACAGAAAAGGGCCACCAAAAGAATCAACGAGTTCAGGGTTTGGACTATGAAAAATAGACTAGTAAAACTTGGATGATATAGTCTTGAGTATCGCAGACTGAGAGGCGATATGTGTCTGGTGTTTAGAGCATTACATGATGATACCTTATGGGAGTCTTTGGGACTAGTTTTTAGAGAAGTCGTTTATGATACTAGGGCCCACCCACTGCAATTATTGGTAGAACGATGCCGAACAAATCAGAGAAGTACTTGGTTCTCCGTCAGAGTATCCAAAATTTGGAATGGGTTACCACTTTCTGTGGTGACTAGTGATAATATGAATATATTTAAAACTCGTTTGGATACATTTCTAAGACAGAAGTCAATTAAGGGTTATTACTAATTATATCGGCGAGCAAAATGGACTACGGTCTTCTCAGCTCTGACCAACCTATGAAACCTATGAAACCTTCTATTGGTTCTAAGGACTACTTTATCCCTGTGAAAGGAGATAAAATCAGGCTCCACTGACAGGGCCTGCAATTCACTGATATGCCTGGCAGAGGTAATGGCTACCAAGAACACAGTTTTCCAAGTCAAGTACTTAAGCTCTGCTGAGAACATAGGCTCAAAAGGAGGTTGCATAAGTTGAGCAATGCAAACATTCAAATCCCAGGCAGGGGCAGGGTCTCTAAAGGGAGGATTGGTGTGAAGCAATCCTTTGAAAAATTTACAGAACACAGGATGAGATGATAGTGAGGAAGACTTTCCCACTGACAGAAAAGCAGAAACAGCTGACAAGTGTACCTTGAGAGTAGCTGGTCTGAGGCCTAGGCCATTATGATGGACCATATAATCCAGGACCGTAGGCAATTCAACAGTAGCTGGAGAAATATGCTTCTTGGAACACCAAATGCTGAATCTCTTCCATTTGGAATTATAAGTCTTTCTAGTGGAGGGCTTTCGAGCAGCTTTGAGAATATCCAGAACCCCCAGAGAAAGATGCAAATCTGCAAACTCTAACTCTTCAAGAGCCATGCCTTGAGATTGGGAGACTGAAGACGGGTACCAAATCCTCCACTGAGAGGATGTTAACAGGTTGTAATTCCTGGGAAGAGACAGGGGAAGATGGACTGCTAGGCATACAGAAATTTCCCTTCCCAATTCAGAATCAGAGCATCCAGGGGGACTAAGCCCAAGACTGGGGGTCTGCAACAAAATAAAGGAAGTTGGTGATTGTCTGGGGCTGCAAAGAGATCTATCTCTGGAGTGCCCCACCTTGAAAAAAACACTTTCAACACCTGAGGGTCCAGGGACCATTTGTGATGGCCCTGAGAAATCCTGCTCAGTGCATCTGCTAGCACATTGTCCTTCCCTGGAATGTGAACTGCTATCAGAGAGGATTGCAGGGTACAAGCCAGGGACCACAATTTCATGGCTTCCATGCACAAGGCCATGGACCAAGTTCCTCCCTGCTTGTTGATGTACCACATGGTGGTGGTGGTGTTGTCTGTTCTGACCTGAACCACCTTGTTCTGCACTGACTGAGAGAAAGCTTTCAGGGCCAGAAAAAACGCCCTGAGTTCTAGGAGATTGATATGGAGAAGGGATTCTTGGGGGACCACAGTCCCTGGGCAGTGAGGGCCCCCAGATGGGCTCCCCAGCCCAGAAGAGACGCATCCATGGTAAGGACCACTGAATGAGACTGGGTGGCAAATGGGACCCCTTGTCTTAAATTGTCCTGATCCTGCCACCATTGAAGGGCCTGGATCAAGGTCAGAGTCACTGGGATCAGTTTGGTAAGGGAATCCTTCCTCTGAAACCAAAAAGCCCTCAGATGGAACTGAATATCCCTCATCTGAAATCTTGCCCCTTGGACCACTGCTGTTGAAGCTGCCATGTGGCCCAAGAGCTGGAGGAAATTCCTTGCTGGTCGAGACACCTGAAGGGTGAAGGAAGAGGCTAGTTCTATAAGAACCCTTGCCCTTTCCAGGGGAAGAAAGGCTCTTGCTCTGACTGTGTTCAGTTCTTCCCCCATAAAGGTAAGAAGCTGGACTGGTTCGAGAACTGACTTGGGAAGGTTGAGAAGAAATCATAGAGAAGTGAGCACTTGCTGGGTCACTTGCAGGTGAGACTTGACTTGGTCTGGAGACTGGCCCACTATCAGCCAATCATCCAGATATGGAAAAATGGAAATCTTTTGCCTTCTTAGAAAGGCAACTACTACTGCCAGGCATTTTGTGAAAACCCTTGGGGCTGAGGTTAGGCCAAAGGGCATTGCTCTGAACTGGTAGTGGCCTGAGGGCAACTCGAACCTGAGGTACTTTCTGTGGGAGCACCTGATGGGAATGTGAAAGTAGGCATCTTTGAGGTCCAGGGAGGCTAGCCAGTCCCCTGGCCTTAGAGAGGGAAGGATTATTCCCAGAGTTACCATCTTGAACTTTGGTTTTAGAAGATGTTTGTTTAGGTATCTGAGGTCTAGGATGGGTCACCACTCCCCTGTCTTTTTTGGGGTAAGGAAGTACCTGGAGTACAGCCCTTTGCCCCAGTGTAGGGTAGGTACTCTCTCTATGGCTCTTAAGGCCAGCAGAGATGAAACCTCTGCCTCTAGGGCAAGGGTTTCCGAGAGATTTGCAGGTGGAAAAGACCTGGCTCTCATGTTTGGAAATTTTCTGAAGCTGAGAACCAGTCCCTGGCTTAATACTTCCATGACCCACTTGTCTGATGTAATAGACATCCAGACCTGGTCAAAGTAAGCCAGCCTGCCCCCTACTGGAATAGGAGAGTCGACCCAGGCAGACCCATCAGGGTGTCTGCTTGGCAGGGGCTTTAGGCTGAAGGGTGGATGCAGCCTGCTCATCCCCCTTCTGCCTCTCCCTCTGAAGAACCCCTCTGTGAAAAGGGAGAAGAGGCCTGTGCTTGGTAAAAAGGCCTATGCAAATGCCTGCCCCTGCCCCTATACTGCTGCCTTTGAGGAGTTGCCTGCCTCTCCTTGGCCTGAGCACTCCTTTAGGTGGTCCTGTACTCATCCATTTTCTTCATGTAATTCTCTGTCTGCTCCCCAAACAGAGAATTACTCACTACAGGAAAATCCATGGCCTTAGCCTGGGTATCCTGCGAGAGGCTAGTACATCTGAGCCAAGCCATTCTCCGAAGAGCCACAGATGTAGCCATATGACTCTTGATGATACATCACTGGAGTCCACAGCAGCAAGAAGACTTTCACCATACCTCATCATCTTCAAACTCCCTCCTCCTCCAGCTACCTTAGCATAATCGTGAACTGGGGAACCGACCAAACTGAGCCCCTGCCAAAAGGTGCCGGATCGGTCGGAACCGGGTGAAGCGATACCACAATCTGAATCACTCTGGCTATTTCTTCGGCGGTCAGAACATGGACTTCTGGATCCGAACCGGATGATTTTTCTTTGCGCTTTCTTTTAGTCGGAACCAACCCCTCAGGATCGGCTCTCCTTTCGCCCAAAGAAGTATTGCCCTGGTCAGAGGGCACTCCTTCTGGTTCGGTCGGAATCGAACCGGGCTGGCCATCCAGGTCAGCGGACTTCTCGGCCTCCTTTTCCCTCAGTCTACCTAATCTCATTTCAAGGGTAGATTTGGGAAAATGTTTGCAAATTTGGCAGTCTGAATCGAGGTGTTCAAACCCCAGACAATAAACACAGGTGGTGTGGGGATCGGCCTTGGCAAAGACCTCCCCACACTCACTGCAGTGTTGAAACCCAGTGGGCTCGGTTTTTTTCTTGGGTTTCTCAGACATGGCCAACCTAACCAAACTTACCCTTTTTTTGGCAACCACCAGGCAAGACTCCCTTATTGGTTCCCAGCTCTGTCACGGGTCTTGGAAAAAAACGGATAAAAACACGTTTTTTTAGAACCGATAAGGACCGGTAACCACACACTAAAGATAACACAAGAATTTAAACAAATGATCGGTTCAGCTGAACCGATCCACACTTTTTACACGTTCCACACAGAAATACAGTACAACACCTATCTAGTACTCACGGTACCACAGACAGAGACTGAACCGACTATGCGGAATAACTTTTCGGTTAGAAACTGACGAAAAACCGACACTTCAACCGACTTTCGAAACGAGCTGCAGGAGAAATCTCCGGAGCGACTGCTCAGTGAGGCGAGTAAAGAATCTGACGTTAGATTTCAAAGGGAAACAGACTGAGAAATCAACCGAGCTTGAGCTCAGCATTCTATGCTCTGCATAGAAAGTTTAACCCTTTGTTCTCCAGGGCAGTTTAAAGGCTGGCGCTAACTGCACTTGTCAGAATACAGCAAGACTTCAAGTTGTTTGAATAAGCCTCAGAATGCACCAAAAAGCACCAAACTCTCGATAGCTTCTGCGTAACTAGCATCACCCCAACTCCAAACCTCTTACATATGACTTTTGCCTACAGCAAAGATCTCATCTTCTCACACCACAGTCAGTCCAGCGTGCTTGCAGCTCCCCACATCCCAGGTTAGATTAAAGTCAGAGATCAGTCCCAGCCTTTCTAACTTTACCATGTCAAAGGCCCATATCCACAGTTGGCCAAGCATACGTGCAGCTTTGCACCTTCCACATAGATTCAGTCTCACAGATCAGTCCCAGCCTTTTACACTTTACCATGTCTAAGGATCCTAGATCCACAGCAGCCCAGCATACATGCAGTTCTCCCACCTCCCAGGTCAAGTCAATGGTAGAGCTCAGTCCCAGCCCATCCCACTTTATGATGTCAAAGGCTCCGATCCACAGTTGGCCCAGCATACGTTTAGCTCTGCACCTCCCAGATCAATTCAATGTCTAAGTCAGACCCAGCCTTTCTAACTTTACTTTGTCAAAGCCCCCGATCTACTGCTGGCCCAGCAAATATGCAGCTCCCCACCTCACAGGCTGATTCAATGTCAGAAATCAGTCCCAGCTTTTCCCACTTTACTGTGTCAAAGGCCCTGATCCACAGTCAGTCCAACACATGTCCAGCTCCCCACCTCCCAAATCAATTTAATGTCAGAGATCAGTCCCAGCCTCTCCTACTTTATTGTGTCAAAGGCCCCGATCCACAGTCAGTCCAGCATGTTTGCAGCTCCCCTCCTCTAAGGTGGATTTAATGCCAGAGATCAGTCCCGGCCTTTCTAACGTTTTACCATGTCAAAGACCCAGATCCACAGGCAGTCAAGCATATGTGCAGCTTTTCACCTTCCACATCGATTCAGTCTCACAGATCAGTCCCAGCCTTTTCCACTTTACCATGTCTAAGGACCCTGGATCCTCAGCATCCCAGCATGCATGCAGCTCTCTCACCTCCCAGATCAAGTCATTGGTAGAGATCAGTCCCAGACCAGCCCACTTTATGATGTCAAAGGCCCTGATCCACAGCTGGCCAAGCATATTTGCAGCTCTGGACCTCCTAGCCTGATTCAATGTTACAGATCAGTGCAAGCCTTTCCCACTTTACCATGTCCAGGAGCCTATCCACAGTTGGCCAAGCATACATGCAGCTCTGCACCTCCCAAGTTGATTCAGTATCACAGATTAGTTCCAGCCTTTCTCACTTTACTATGTCAAAGCCCCAATTTTGTATAATTTTAAAAAATTGTTCTGATTTATATTGTACAGCACCCCGAGTCTTCTGAATGGGGCACTTTAGAAATAAAGCATCTATCTATCTATCTATCTATCTATCTATCTATCTATCTATCTATCTATCCACTGTCAGCCCAGCATATGTGCAGTTCCCCACCTCTCAGGCTGAGTCAATGTCAGAGATCAGACCCAGCCTTTCCTACTTTACAATGTTTAAGGACCCAATCCACAGTCAGCAAAGTGTACAAAGGTCCCGATCCACTGTCACAGTCTACAGCCTTGCACCTCCCAGGTCTATTCAATGTCAGAGATCAGTCACAGCCAATCCCACTTTACCATATCAAAGGCCACAATCCACTGTAGCCCCAGTACACGTGCAGCTCCCCACCTCCCAGGCTGATTCAATGTCACAGATCAGTCTTAGCCTTTCTGTAAATTTTGGGGACACGAGATTATCTAGCACAACGCAACCCATCTCCTTTAAAAACCATGGAGATGCCCTGAAAATGTTTACACAACATACAAACTATCCCATGCGTGTCTTCACAGGCCATTAGTCTAGCCCCAAGTACTGCACTATTGGACCAATCCATTGAATTGGGGCACTTTTGACAATTAGTCCTGTATCACTATGTCAAAGGCTGCAACAAAGAGATTCACTACACAGTTTTAACAGGAGACTGCTAGGTACATACCACTTTCCATCGATCCTTCACCACGTAGTTCACTGGCAGGATGTCTGCCTGTTCGGCTCCTCCACTCATGTTCACTTCTTCCCGCACTACTGCTGCTAGGCACTGGATCTGCCAGCCTGAGAGAATCCGGGCTGATCCCGATTTAAATGGTCCATTTATCTGTGGAAAATGTAAGAACAGGTATCACTTCCAGCACCAACATTAGCTCCCCCCACAGTAAAGGATTGCAGATTCGGCTTTAAAACTGAATGCAGAGATATAAAAGCCAAGCAAAATTTGCACCGAATAGCAATGCAGTACATAGCCATTCCTTCGGTTTAAATGCAGGTCCTCCTCCATTACCTCAGTCATGACTTCTGTCATGCAAGGCACTGCCCAGCCATGCACTACTAATCACCAAATGCCAAGCCAAAGAGGCAGAATGAGCAATAGCAAACCATGCTCTTCTCAATCTCTTAAACCCCCTGCTGTCAAAATCATCACTACTCCAGGAAAATTAGTTACCAAATACCATGTCCAGAATGTCAGTGTGAGCACAGTAAATGCTGCACTGTTTATGAAATTGAAATACTGGTTATATAGGTTTGTCTGCTTAGACATTGCAATAAGGCCAGAGCAAAGTAGCATGGTGGTCAAATAAATCGTCCAAGAGAGGTAGCATACGTAGACTGATGTTAAAATAAGGAGTCACAAAGACTAATTGGAACTGAACATCCTCATTTTCTCACATCTACTGATCCACATGAATGACTCCTCTGCCCGATTGTTATTTGTTCCCAAAATAGGGATACTGAGCATCCTGAAACTACTTTGCCACCTCATCTACCTAAACTATGGAAATAATGGGCTATTCCTAAACTCATCTACTTAAGATACAAGATAAAAGTTCCATTATTGACCTCACCTGCCTACAGTACAGGATGAAAGGGCCATGGCTGACCTCTCTGCCTAAGGTACAAAATGAAAGGTCCATGCTTGATTGCACCTACTAAAGGTACAGCATGAAAAAGCCATGCCAGACCTTACCTACCTAAGGTGCGGGATGAAAGGGACATACCTGACCTGATCTACCTAAAGTACAGCATGAAAGGGTCATGCTTAATGTCACTTACCTAAGGTACAGGATGAAAGGGCCACACCTGATTTCACTTACACAAGGTACAGAATTAAATGGTCATGTCCGACCTCAAAAAAGGACCATAGAAACACAGAAACATAGACTTTGATGGCAGATAAGGACCACTTGGCCCACCCAGTCTGCCCATTTCCCTACCTATTGGATAGGCTGCAGATTCTAGTTAACCAACAGCCTACTTCCTGCAACCCCTCACTATAATTTACTTATGTCTGTCCCATGCCTGAACATACCAACCTAAGATACACGATGAAAGGGCCAAGCTTGCCTCACCTACCTAAGTACAGGATGAAAAGGCCATGTCTGACTTCATCAACCTAAGGCCAGGATGAAAGGGCCACATCTGACCTCACCTATCTAAGGTACACAATGAAAAGGTCATGCCTGACCTCACCAACCTAAGATACAGGATGAAAGGGCCAAGTATGACCTCATCTATCTAAGATACAGGATGAAGGGCCATGCTGACCTCACCTATCTAAGGTACAGGATGAAAGGGCCTTGTCTGACCTCACCTACCTAAGATACCGGATGAAAGTACCAAGCATGACCTCACCCATCTAAGACATAGGATGAAAGGGCCATGCCGACCTCACCTATCTAAGATATAGGATGAAAGGAACTTGCTGAAAAGGCCATGCTGACCTCACCTATCTAAGGTATAGGATGAAAGGACCATGCTGACCTCACCTATCTAAGGTACAGGATGAAAGGGCCAAACGTGACCTCACTTATCTAAGGTACAAGATAAAAGGGCCATGGCTGACCTCAACTATCCTAAGTACCTACATAAAGCACAGAATGAAAGAGCCTTGCCTGACCTCACCTACTTAAGGAACAGAATGAAAGGCCATGCCTGACCCCACCTATCTAAGGCACAGGAGGAAACGGCCATGCTTGACCTCACCAATCTAAGTTACAGGATGAAAAGGCCAAGGCTGACTTCCCTTACCTGAGGTAAAGGATGAAAGGGCCATGCCTGACGTCACCAACCTAAAGCATAGGATGAAAGAGCCTTGTTTAACCTCACCTGCCTAAGGTACAGAATGAAAGGGCCATGTATGAGCTCACCTATCTAAGATCCTGGATAAAAGGGCCATCCATGCCTGACCAAACTGATCTGAGTACCAGGATGAAAGGGCCACGTCTTACCTCACCTACCTAAAGCACAGGATGAAAGGGCCATGCTGGACCTCACCTACCTAAGGTGCAGAATGAAAGGGACATGTCTGCCTGACCTCACCTACCTAAAGCACAGGATGAAAGGGCCACGCCTGACTTCGCCTACCTAAATCACAGGATGAAAGGGACATGCTTGACCTCACCTTCCTAAACCACAGGATGAAAGGTCCATGCCTGTCCCCACCTTCCTAAAGCATAGGATTAAAGAACCATGCCTGACCTCACCTATCTGAGTTACAGGATGATAGGACCAAGTTTGATCTCACTTATCTAAGGTACAGGATGAAACAACCAAGTCTGGTCTCACCTACCAAAAGTATAGGATGAAAGGCCCATGCCTGACCTCACCTATCTAAGGTACGGGATGAAAAAAGCTTACCTGAGCTGGACTACTGGAAGAATACAAACAGCTTTTTGGACCTGTGGAAACCTAATGTTCTTGCCATACACTATTCTGTAGACTTTGTAAAACTAAGTTTATGTTGGAAAGCTCCAAACGTGCTGTGGGATACAAAGTCTGACAATGCTATTCCAATTAGTCATGGAAATTGGTTACCAACTTTGGCGGCAAAGGCAAGCCTATCTATAAAAATATCAAAGAAACGTTTTAGTCTCATTTGAGTTAGCCTACAGTAACTTCCTGTAGATATTTTTTTTATAGTCCTGACACTAATTGCTGTTATGGCTCTCAACAACTGTCCAGGAAGTGGTGAGAATAAAGAAAAAGGCCTTCTACAAGTATAAGGAAAAGCAGAAGGAGGAAGAATGAAACTACATTGAAAAACAGGGAGGCAAAGAGGGCAGTTAGGGAGGCAAAAGCAGACACAGAGCTGTGTCCTGAGGAGGGGGTCAAGAGTGGAGAACAACAACTCTTCCGATATATTATGGAAAAATGGAAGAAAGGAGGGGGAATCGTAAGGTCAGCAGAGGGGGGGGTAGGGTGACAAAGGAGGACGGGCAAAAGGCTGCCATTCTTAATGATTACTTTAGCTTAGTTTTCACTAAGAAGAAATGTGGACCCTTGCTACAGAGTGGCATCAAAGTGGCCACTAAGGCGGTCCTGGAGATGAGGCAGCCAATACTTACAAGCAAAAGGATCTAGAAAGTGCTGGCAGCACTAAAAATACATAAGGCTCTGAGACCAGATGGGTTGCATCTGAGGTTACTTAAGAAGCTGGTAGTAGAACTGGCTGAACTTCTGGTAGGTCTATTCAACAGCTCAGTAAGGATGGAGGTAGTTCCAAAGGACTGGAGAGTGGTGGACATGGTTCCACTCCATAAGTGTGTGTGTGTGTGTGTGTGTGTGTGTGTGTGGGGGGGCACAAGGACCAAGGGAGGAACTACAGACTTGTCAGTCTTATCTCTATTGTAGGGAAGCTGTTTAAGTCACTGGTCAGAGGACTTCGTGGACTACCTAGAGAGCAACAGGCTCCAGGACAGTAAACAGCACGGATTTGTGGCAGGGAGGTTTTGTCAGACTAACCTGACAGGTTTTCTTTGACTGGGTGATGAGGGAATTGGACAGGGACCATGCTGTGGATTTACTCTACTTCGACTTCAGCATGGTTTCAACTTGGTGCCTCACAGATGCTTGCTGAAGAAGATGGAGGAGTTGGGTGCTGCTAAGGTCATAGTAAACCGGGTAGGTAACTTGCTAAAAGGGAGGCAGCAGAGGGTCGTAGTCAACAGGGTCAAATCAGCAGAGAGGGTGGTCACAAGCAGAGTACCACAGGGATCTTTTCTGGGACCAGTCCTCTTCAATAAGTTCATTAGTGACATTGGTAAGGGTATCTGGGGCAGGCTGTGTTTCTTCGTAGATGACACTAAGCTCTGTGGCAGGGTGGACAGTGACAAGGGAATCAGGGAAATGCAGAGTTACATATGAAAGCCACAGGGGTGTTCTAAGGCTTGATATTTGAAATTCTACACCAAAAAGTGCAAAGCAATGCACCTAGGGACCAAGAACCCCAGGACAGAGTACTGGGTGGGTGGAGCAAGACTTAGTACTATAGCTGAGGAACAGGACCTTGGCGTTGTCATCAGTGACTCCCTCAAACAATCAAGTCAGTCAAACAAGGCATACAGCAAAGCAAGTAGGATGCTGGGATGTATCGGGAGTGGTATTGACAGCAGAAGGGAAGAGGTAATACAGTACTTCTCCATATAGATCCTTAGTGAGGCCACACCTGAAGTACTGCACCCAGTTCTGGAGTCCTCACCTCAGGAAGGATAAAGACAGGCTGGAGACAGTGTAGCACTGGGTAACAAAAATGATTCAGGGCCAGCAGGGCAGGTCCTATGAGGAGCACCTCAAGACACTGAACAGGTAGTTGCTGCAGACCAGAAGGGAGGGGGGAGACAGAAACCTTCAAGTTCTTAAACGGAATTAGTAAGTTGAACTGTGAGGAAATATTTAGCTTGAATACTAGTTCACGGTCACATGGACATGAGTGGAAACGGACAAGAGGGAGGCTCAGAAGAGACATGAGGAAGTATTATTTTACAGAAAGGGTGGTGGAGCCGTGGAGCAGTCTGCCCTGCTGAAGTGGTGGGTGCTAAAACTTTTGGTGGGTTTAAACACAGTTGGGATAGAATGAAGGGTGTAGTAGTTGCCCGGGGTGGCAGAAGCTAGGAGGGGAATTGGGGGGAGGATGGGGAGGACTAAAACCCTGGAAGGCCAGTAGATGCCAGTGCTAAAAAGAGAACTCAAGCAGACTGGATGGGCCATTGGTCTTCTGCCATCACTGTCTATGCTTCTATTATTTATCATTTTAATTTTTATGTACGATTTGTTTAAGTTTGTTTTCTAAGGCACATTGAGCCTTCAGGATAGAATGCCAAAAATTAAATTGCCTTGCTTTACAGTTAAACAGCCTTCTTCCTGATCCTAGGGAGAGGTAAATAAACAACCAGTGCCTAAAGCTGGCCAGTCAAAGTACAGACATTACGTAGCTAACAGACTGGCACTTTTCTAAGCTAAGCGGAGTACAACCCCACTCGAACAATTAAACACCCAGCAGATTCTGAATTTTCAGTAGGGTAGTTGAGGGCATCTCCCTTTATGTATATTAGGCAGAAGACATCACAGGTGAAGGGTGGTTCTAACTATAATATTTTTGTAATCTTGTGGCCAGCACATGGGGAAAAACAAAGGTGTGGGGAATGAGTGAGACACAGATTTCTTACACTGGTTTTCAGATTATGTTACAGCAAATACAACACTGGAGGGAGCAAAATGAATGACATACATCATTTCAAAGGGTTCAGATAGGAGTAGTTTGGGATATACTTTTGATTTTTCAAATCAGCCATCAATGGCATGAGTTCTTGGAAATTCCAGGTTGTTTAATAGGTTTTTCACCCAAAGGTCCTATTTTCAAAGCTTATCTGAACCCTCTACATACACAGGGGTTGGCAAAGGACTCAAGACAAAGATGCACAAACCCGATTTTCCTAGTTCATCGTAGAGCAAGGCTTCCCTCACTACTGTAAAGGCTGGAGCTGGTGCAGTCTGATTAGCATAAATAACCATCTTGGTCGCATGGGTAATCTTGGTGATGCAAGCACATTCTCATAACTGCTTCACAGACCAGGGATGCAGGCTCTCACCATAACTGCTACAAAACCTCAGCTCACTGCAGGTCTGGCAGGAGCTCCTCAATGTCCACTTGGATTTTTTGGTGAAGGGTCACAGTTTCAGCTCAGGCAATCTACAAGTTATAACAAAGTGGGAGTTTATTCTTTTTGCCTTTCTCAAAACATTCGCCAGACCAGGGCAATTTCACAGAGCATCTAAAGAGCTGAAGATGTATGATTCCTCTCTCCTAGCATACAGGAGAAAGGGCAGCAAACTATACATATAGACAACAGGCAGCTGCTGGAGAACAAATTTTTGCATTTTAAACCAAAAGTTGCCTGCATTCAAACAGGTGGCGTTTCTCAGGCAACTAGTCAGAGAGCCCACTCGTGATGGGATAGTACTGGACCTGGTGCTCACTATCATGGACAGTATTGCAGATGTCAAAGAGGGAGGCCACCTGAGGACCAGCAACTGAAGATTTCAGCACTCACCGCAGGCAGTCAGTGCAGGTCATAGAAACAGGAACAGGAGCTAACACAATGAGGACCGCACTCAGTCAAAACAATAAATTGAGCAAATCCAATTGCAAGTAAAAAACTTCACTTTATTAGCACATAGCATAGGCAGCAAGCAAACCTTCTTGCTGCCTCTGCTATGTGCTAATAAAGTGAGCTTTTTTTTTTTACTTGTAATTGGATGTGCTTGATTTATTGTTTTGACTGAGTGTGGTCCTCATTGTATTAGCTCCTGCACCTAGGGACCAGTGATCACTGTACAGTGTTGTTCAATAAGACAGCAGCAGAATCGAATCACACAAGGATGAGGGTCCTGGATTTCAGGGGGGCATATTTTTTTGTTGTTGTTCTTTTGGTAACCAGGTAAGACCCACAGATTTAAAAAAAAAATGGAAGAATGCCTCAGAAATGACCTAGCGGGGGGATGCCCTAGGTGGGGTGGAGGAACAGTGGGTAAAGCTACGGAATAGCATAGTGAAGGCAGCAAACCTCTGTGCAAAGGAAGTGAGCAAAAGCAGGAGGAAACAAGACTGCTATGGTTCTCAAAAGAAATGGCTCAAAAGGTAAAGGCTAAAAGGTAGCATTCAGGAGGTATAAAGAAACGTAGAGGGACAGGAAAGGCAGGTTTATCAGGAGAACCAGATGGAGGCAGGAAAAGCAGTAAGGAATGCAAAGGTGCAAACTGAGGTGAGAATAGCCCATGGATTAAACAAAGAGGACAAGGTATTTTTAGGTACATAAGTGAAAAGAGAAAGGCCAGGGAAGGGATTGTAACGTTAAGAAGGGAAGGAGGGACTGCGCAGATGTGGATCAGAAAAACGCAGATATCCATTTTTTCAGTGTTCACAAAAGAAGGGGAAGGGGAAGGACCACATAAAAGCAACAGGAGCACTGGAAGAAGGGAGGTAAGCACTCGTCTTTTTTCAGAGGAGAGAGTCCTGAAGGGACTCGCAAATCTGAAAGTGGACAAAGGTATGGGGCCAGACAGGGTGCATCCAAGGGTATTGAGAGAGCTCAGGGAGGTACTGGCTATGCCTCTGACAGTCCTATTTAACAGTTCACTGGAAAAAGGTGTGGTTCCAGAGGATTGGAGTAAGGCAGATGTAGTGCCACTTCACAAAAGCAATAGCCGGGAAAAGGCTGGCAACTATACGCTACTCAGCCTAACACTGGTAGTAGAGAAGTTAATGAAGACACTACTAAAGGAAAATATTGTGGAGTATCTTGAATCCAGTGGGTTACAAAACCTAAGGCAGCATGGTTTCATGGGGGGGGGGAGGTCATCTGACAGATTTCTTTGTCTGTGTGACCAGGGAAATAGATCAGTGTGGGGCGGTGGATGTGACCTACTTAGATTTCAGTAAGGCTTTCAACACTGTTCCACATAGCAGACTCATAAGGAAATTGGGCAGCCTAGGGGTGATCCTAAGGTGGTAAACTGGGTAAGAAACTGGTTAGGTGATAAGCAACAGAGGGTGGTGGTAAACACAGTTCACTCCAGAGAAGAGAGGGTGACCAGGTGGGAGCCTCAGGGCTCAGTACTTGGACCAGTCCTGTTTAATGTCTTTACAAGAGACACTGCAGGTGAGCTGGAAGGGAAGGTCTGCCTCTTTGTGGATGACAACAACATCTGCAATAGGGTGGACACTCCAGAGGGTGGAAAGAATGTGCAGAGACCTGCGAAAACTTTAGGAGTGGCCAAGGGCATGGCAGCTGGGTTTCAATACAAAAATAAAGTGCAAAATCATGCACCTGGGGCACAGAAACCCAGAGGCGAAGTAAAATATAAGAGAAGAGGTACTGGCTGTCACCAAACAGGAATGGACCTGGGAGTAATAATATCTGATGCTCTCAAGGTGGCCAGGCAGTATGACAAGGCAGTAGGTAGGGTCAGTAGGATGCTGGGGTGCACAGGGAGGAGTATCACCAGGAGAAGGAGGCAGGTGGTGTTGCCACTGTACAGAATGCTGGTGAGACCTTACCTGGGGTACTGTGTCCAGTTCTAGAGCCCACATCTCCAGAAGAACATAGACAGAGTAGATACTGTCCAGAGGACGGCAACTAAAATGGTGCAAGGTCACATCAGAAGCCCTACGAGGAGAGACTAAAGGACCTAAATATGTACACCATGGAAGAGAGGAGGGAGAGGGTAGATATGACAGAGACCTATAAATACCACAAGGGAGAAAATAAGCCATGGGGGGGAAGTATTTTTCAGGGAAAAAAAGGCATGAAAACAACTGGAAATGCCATGAAGTTGGAGGGGGGTAAATTCAGAAGAGATGTGAGGAAGTACTTCTTCATGGAAAGAGTGATGGATGCCTGGAATAGTCTTCCAGTGGAGGTGGTGGGGAAGAAAACAAGGGTGAGATTCAAGAATGCGAAAGCAAGGGAGGGGAAGATGAAGATCATATAGGGTCTGTGGTGACACTATAGGAAGGGTAAAAATTGGGCAGACTGGGTGGGTCAAGTGGTCCTTACCTGCTGTCAGATTCTATGTTTCTGAGTTAGTGCCTTTAGGAATGAGAGCAGGGAGCTCAGAACCCAAAGCTCTTAAAGTCACATAGGCAGGAGTGTGCCTTCAAATGAGAGCCTTGAATCGCATTGAGTGTGGGGAGTTCTAAACTCAAAGCTGCCTGAGGTCTACTTATCTGAGACCCTTACCCGCTCACAGGAAGCAACCAGTGAGCAACTGTATTCTCCAACTCCCCAACCCACAAACGGATGGATTTAATAAAAAACACAATCATAGGGAGGACATTCATTTTGATGGTGTGCAAATGATCCAGTAGAGACAGAGGAAGTGATCACCATCTTTCAACATCCTTCTCCCTAAAATGAATGAGAAGAAGGTGGTTCACCATAAAGGCACACTGTAGCTTGAGTGAATCACTTGTCTACCCTCTTCTTTTGATTTTTAAGATATAAAAGTGGTTGGAAACATGATTGCACAATAGTATACTGCAGCTCAACTGGTATAACCTGGAAAATAAATTTCAAAACAAAAATAGACCAACAGTACTGAGCGGCATCAAGTTGTGCTATGCAGAAGCAGGACCACAATGGCAAAGTAGTATCTCAGCTATGCTAGCCTGTGTAAGTAAACTGACTGTAAAACACTTTAAGATGCAGTGCATAAACAATACTACATAAATGTAAATGCTATTTTATTTTTCAGTCTAGGCACTACCAGTAGTTATTTAATCAAAGTATCAGTGGCGCTGAGATGTGCCAAGGACCATGTCACAATGCAGACCGCACCACAGTCAGGCCATGCACATGAAATATTAACTTTAGCCTTCATTTAATTCACACCTTCAGTTTCAAGAAAGGGGTTAAATTTAGCAATGTTAAAATCAGCCGCCAACTACAGCCAACATCTTGGAACCCTGGGTCAGACTTTTATGAAAACCTATTCCCTAACTACTGACAATCTCTCTTCACCACAAGGTGAATCAACTAATAGCAGACAGTTACTGTTGCTTCACTTGCCTGAGACCGGATACATCTGAACTCTTCTTTTTAATCTTATAGTAAGTGAATGAAAGAACATATTAATATATGCATTAGCCAGCAGAAGAATGCCATACGGACTATTGAGTCTGCTTGATTGCGGTGCCCTTGATCCAGAGACTACAATGGGCCCTTGATCCAGAGACTACAATGGGCCCTCCCCCAACCCTGACCTTCCCTTCCCCTATCCCACCCTCTCTTGAACCCTCCACTGTCATCTGGGTGATGACCTCAGATGGGAGTTCATTCCATCCTACACTACCCTCTCTGAAAAGAAGTGTCTCCTGACCTCGTTCTTGAATCTTCCCACTGCCAACTTAAGACAGTATCCCAAGTGGTTCTGTTATCACCAAGACAGACATGTTCCCCGATAGCCACCTTGTTTATAACTTTCAGGTACTAGAAAAAGTTTAAGTAATTTAAATACTGAGTACACAGAATATTTTCTGCAAGATGCCAATGCCAATTTTATTTAGGTACGGTAAGGTACATTTTATTTAAAAGATACCCATCCCTGAGGCTCTGGGTGCCGCACATGTTAAAAATTCCATATACATACAAATACAAAAAATCAATAAACAATACACTTATAAACAACAATACACATCATTAAAATTAAAATAATACCCTCAACAGCCACAATAAGCTCAAGGGAAGCAAGAGATTATTTTAGATATCAAATTCAGAAGTCAGGTTAAGGATGTACAACACAGTCCGGGAAGGCCTGATTATATAAGAAGGCCTTGAGGTGGGCCTTGAATACCTCAACAGAAGGGGCCTCCCTAACAGCTGGAGCAAGCAAATTCCACAGGATGGGGGCGGAGACACTAAATGCTCTGTTGCCGGCTGTTTTTAACCTCATCCTGGGACTAGCGAGGAGGCCCCCAGAGGAGGAATGGAGAGGGTGGACCAAGACAGCAGGTGTGAGAAGGTCCTTCAGGTAACCAGGGCCCAGGCCATGTAGGGCCTTAAAGGTGAGCAGACCCACCTTAAAGAGGACCCTCCACCTGACCGGCAGCCAGTGCAGTTGACGCAGCTCCGGGGTGATGTGACAGTACTTAGTCTGTCCAGTCAACAACCTAGCCGCTGCGTTCTGCACCGGCTGCAGTCGGTGCAGGGTACCCCCAGAGACCCCGAGACAGAGCGCATTACAGCAGTCAAGCCTGGACGTCACGAAGGCATGCACCAAGGTGGGGAGGTCCAGTGGCGGAACTAGGGGCTTTATCCTGGCAATATTCCTCAGATGGTAAAGGCTGGAACGGACAACGGACGCCACCTGAGACTCAAGTGACAATCCGCTGTCAAGAATAACACCAAGATCATGAACCCTAGATGAGGCCTTCAATGGTACAGAGCCAAGAAAAAGTCCTCTCTCTGCACCAGCGGCCAACCTATCACGCCCTCTGTTTGATTCCACCACCAGTACCTCCGTCTTATCGAGGTTCAGTCGCAACCAGCTGGAGGCCATCCAGTCACTGATCTCAGCGAGGCAGCTGTTAAGCATTTCCACTGCGCAGGATGTTCAAGGGGCAAAGGAAAAATACAGCTGGGTGTCATCAGCATAGCAATGAAAACCCAGACTGTACTTCCTAATGATCTCTCCCAGGGGCAGCATGTACACGGTGAACAACATTGGTGACAACGCCGAACCCTGGGGAACTCCGCCAGGGCCAGCGCCAGGTTTTTGTGGGCCCCATGCCATGAACCTCCAGTGGGCCCCCCTCAGGCCTGTCCATCCATGTAAGAAAATAAAAGTAAACTAATTAACCCAGGCCCAATGGCCCCAGCCCCAGCACTTGGCAGAGAGTTGCAGGCAGCCCATCAACCCCAACCCTGAGCCCTTGGCAGTGGCACTGTCTCACGCTTGGACTGCAACACACAACATTAGGCTCCCTCCACAGCAATTCAGCAGTGGCTCACTGGCACGCACAGTTTCACTTACCTGAACTGAATTGTCCATCCAACTCCAGTTGTCCCACTAACACACAGAAGGTGCTCATCAGCAATGTTATGACATTATTACTGCCATCTGTGGCCATCTGCCCCCCCCAAACAGTCGAAGTGGCTTGCTCGACCAGCCCAGATGGTTCATGCTTCCCACTTCCCATCTACAATGAGTTCCACAGAATTTTCACTTGTGGTTACGTTACAGAATGGAATCCCCCCCCAAATACATGACACAGCTTTTTCAAGGGGAAATAAGGTATAAGGCATCTTTATTCTGACTACTCAGGTTTTAGGATTACTTCTTTAGTACATTTCCTGTATCTGTAGAAGAGACTAGTGATGGGGATATAATATAACTCATATCATCCTGGATCCGCTGCTGCTGGCTGCTCCAGTCCTCCGCTGCTGCTGGATGCTCTGACCGTCCCGCGCAGATCCACTGCTGCTGTTCTTGGTGCCGAGGCAACCCGCGACCGACCCGACAACGGACAAACCCAGCCAGCCAGTGCCCTTTCAAAGAAAGCTCTCTCCCCTCTCCTCACAACTTCAATCAACCAACAACTCGCTCAGCCTCGACGCTCTTCAGTACTCGCCTAGCGGCCCCAGACTGCACTCCACCATGCCACTGTCCTGAGACTCCTGTCTAATCAATACAAATGAGTACAGTAAACTGCAGAACAAACGGGGGGCGGCAGCTCATCCACCAGGCCAGCCCAGTCCCTCTGCTACACTAGTCTCCTCCAGCCATTAGTTGTCTGCACCCACACCCCGCCCCTTTGCCATAAAACACTCCCTAGTTGGATTGGGGCCCTGCCGGTCAAGCAGGGCTGGCACTGCATTGATTTTTCTGGGCCGGGAAATTTAAAATTATGTAGACAGACTGACACACACACAGCTTGACTTAGTTTTCCGCACCATGAAACCAGCATCAGCAAGCGCGAGTTCGGAATGATCAACACGCCACTCACAATTTAAATGTACCGGCAGGCGACAGTAAAATCAACCCTTTTATTTTTTAGCCCGCTTCATGGGCCCTTCTGATCTCTGGGCTCCGTTAATTGCCTGGGAGGCCCGGGTGCTGACGCCGGGCCTGAACTCCGCACAACAGGAGAGCAGGGGAGGAGGAGAAATTCCCCATCACAACCCTCTGCCTCCTGTTAGATAAAAATGACTCAAACCAACAGATGACAGTGCCGGTGAATCTACAGAAATCCCTTAGGTGGTCAAGTAACAGTCGATGGTCCACCGTATCAAATGCTGAAGAAAGATCGAGGAGAACCAGAATTGTCCCCACCCCTCGATCTTTAGCCCTAAGGAGGTCATTAGGCACCCAAACTAGCGCAGTTTTAGTGCTATGCTTCGCACAAAACCCAGACTGGAGAGGCGCGTATAGATCATGGTCCACAAGATGCTCCTCAAGCTGAAGCGCCACCACCTTCTCCACAATCTTACCCAAAAATGGAAGATTGGAGATGGGACAATAATTTGCCTTGACGTCAGGATCCAAAGATGTCTTTTTCAGAAGGGGTCTCACCAATGCCTCCTTCAAGACATCAGGAAAGACACCCTCTGACAGGGAACACCAGACAATCAAGGCAAACACCAGGCCAACAGAGTCAACACCTCCCATTAAGAAACGAGTTGGTACTGGAGCTTATAAGCAATCTCAATGACCTCAGCCGCCTCCACCAGTCTAAACTCACCCCAACCAGGCGGAGTGTTTTCCGGACACCATGGTGACCACTGTCGGCCAAATTCTGGCCCACTGGTGGAATCCCCTGCCTGATGGTGGACACCCTGTCCGAGAAGAACCGAGCAAACTCCTAACACAATAAATCCGAAAAGGCTACCTTCAGCTGTATAGTTATATGGCTCTCAATCCAAAAGGCTCTGAGCACACTACAAAAAAACCATTTGAATTGATTAAAATCTGACATAAGTAAGTTAAGAAGCTAGGCCAAAACATAAATTAAAATAATAAGTTTTCAATAATGATTTAAAAGCGGCTAGCGAGGGAGCCCCCTCACTTCACTGGGAAGGGTGTTCCACAAAATTAGCACTGCCACACCAAACGGGTATCACCCCACCACAATGACATTCCGATAGCGAACACCACCACAGCGACAAATCTCACCAGGTCGAGACTGGTCATTGTGGTGGTCCGCTGCCTACCAATGCAGCGATTCCCGGTGTTGCGCCCCACTCCCAAAAAACAACTCCAACTCGGAGTTGGTTATTTAGAGATGGGGTGTGCACACAGCCCCCTCAAAACACTTTTCCCAACGGAAACACTGCCGACAGTCGGCATTGTTCCAGTCAATGTTGGGGGTGTTCACAACGACAACGTCGTTGTATTGACGTGAAACTCACCAAACGCCCTGTCACCCAATGATTTCAAACGTGATCGAGGGACAGAGAGGAGGTCTGCCTCCACTGACTGGAGGGCACAAGTAGAAGCATAAGGAATCAGGAGGTCTTTCAGACAGCATGGACCCAGACCATGTAGGTACTCGTATGTTAACAAGCAAACTGAAACTGATGCGCCACCTGACCGGAAGGCACTGGAGAGCCAAAAAAACTGTGTCATATGCTCAGAATGAGATGTCCCAGCAACCAGCCAGGCTGCCGCATTCTGAACCAGCTGCAGGTGGTGCACTAGTTTCGCGGATAGCCCCAGGTAGAGAGTGTTGCAACAGTACAGCATGCACTAATGTCGCAAGGTTGGTCGGCACAAGATAGGGCTTGATCTGGGCAATGTTGCCAAAGTGGTACACTGCGAGCCTGTTATAACAGACACATCTATGCGCACAACTTTTGTCCATTGCATACAGTGTCCATTATATCCAGAGGAGGTAGATCCTATGTATTAGGTGTAGCTATGCGTGTGAGCGGGAGTTCACAGTGATTGAAAATCCTATTATAAAACTTCAGAGATTAATCATAATCCTGCCTAGCATATATGTTTATGTACTCTGTGTGTTTATTTAGAGTTATTTAACTGTCAGAGAACATGAGTTTCTTTATGAAGTTTATTGTAGAAAGTAAGAAGAAGACAGTAAGTCTAGTGGCTGGATGTCGGGGTTCCAGGACAGTAAGAACAAAGGCAATTGTGCTGTAAGGGTTTTATTAAAAAATAAAATCACTTCCTTTTTAGTGTAATCAACTAACAAAAGATTATGCAGCTTGTGGAGAATAATTTTGTAAGAAATTTAGTTTCTGTAGCTCCTCCATCTAAATTCTACATTTGCAAAATCTCACCAGCTCTGCACCCCCCCCCCCAAATAAATGCACTGCAAATATTTATAAAAGCTTCAAAGTGTCCATTATAAGCAATGTTTCTGTCCATTATAACAGAGGAAAATGCATTGGATTTGATATATTTGGTTTGGGAAATTAATTTTTGTCTACTATCAGGGCCCTTAAGAGGGTGGGAGGGCCGGGGATAATTCCCAGGACCCAGCACCAAAGAGGGGCCCCGGCCATCAGTCATGCTACTGTACGCAGCTGCATAGAGGCCCCAGAGTCTGAACTTTTCCCGGGACCCAGAACTCCTCTCACGGGTCTGTCCACTATGACCTATTGTCCGTTATAACAGTGCCTGTTACAAGTGGAATGTATGTAATAGCCACTGCGGACAACAGCTGACACCTGGGATTCCAGAATGAACCCAGGAGTCCACAATGACCCCCAGATTCGTAACCCTATCTGCTCTGCAGAGGGTCTACCCGGCTCAGCCAATAGAACCTCCATCTTAGATGGATTCAGCCTAAGCCAGTTAGCCACCATCTAGTCCTAGATATCCTTAAGACACTTGCACAGCACCGAGATAGCCGCCACATCATCAGGGGCACAAGACACATATAGCTGGGTGTCACTGGCATAGCACAGTAATGAAACACCAAGCCGTAGCATCTAATGATCTCCCCCAGGGGCAGAATGTACACAGCAAATAACATGGCAGTCAGGAATACCCCTTGAGGCACCCCACAGCAGAGTGCAGCACTGCACGATGTATAGGAGACAAGTATCACTTGCTGCATTCTGCCAGTTAAGTAGGACTCGAACCACCACAGAACAGTGTCCAAGATTCCCACATAGTGACTGAGGTGAGCCAGAAGCACAACATGATCCACTGAGTCAAAAGCTGATGAAAGGTCAAGAAGGACGAGGACAGAACAACCCACAAGAGACAGGGCTATCCTAGATCTAGTACTGACTAACAGGGAAAGGATCACAGATCTCCAGGTAGAAGGTCACCTGGGGGCCAGTGACCAATTTGGCCAGCAGAACTAAATCATCCCATTCCAAGGCAAAAATATGGGACTTCAGAGGAGCTGATTTTGATAAGATGGCCAACAGAGTTAAGCTAGCCCTGGCAAGAAGAAATACAGGTGAGGGGGTACAGGCAAAGTGGACAAATATTAAGGATGTAATACTTGAAGCAACATCCCATTGTGTTACAGTGAAAAGGAAGAGCAAAAGAAGAAGGAAACCACTTTGGTTCTCAAAAACAGTAGCAGAAAATGTCAGAGCCAAAAGGCTGGCCTTCAGGAAATATAAGGGAACGCAGTGGGATGAAGATAGGGAGGCATACCAAACTTCCCTAAGTGAAACAGGGAAGGTAGTAAGGCAGGCAAAGGCCCAAACTGAGGAAACACTAGCACGAACAGTAAAAGAAGGTGGTAAGACTTTCTATAGATACATTACTGAAAGGAGAAAGTCCAGAGGGGGGTATTGCTAAGATCAAAGGGGATAAGGGGGCATGTGAGGAGGAGGACCACGTAAAAACATCTATCCTAAATAGATACTTCTGCTCAGTATTTACTGAGGAGAAGGTAGGACAGGGCACACAGCTCAGCACCATGGACACAGGGGGGAGGGAGGTGTGCACTAGTCCCTTCACAAAAGAAGGAGTTTACAAGTGCTCATTAAGCTCAGGGTGGACAAGGCAATGGGACCTGATGGCATACATCCCAGGGTACTAAGGGAGCTAAGGGTGGAACCAGCAGAGCCATTAGCAGAACTGTTTAGTGAGTCTCTGAGCACAGGAGAGGTTCCAGAAGACTGGAGAAGGGCTCATGTGATTTCGCTCCACAAAAGTGGTAGCAGGGAGGAGGCAGGGAACTACAGACCAGTCAGTCTTACCTCAGTAGTGGACAAGATTATGGAGGCACTCCTTAAAGAAAGGATAGTGCAACACCTGGAATCCATAGGGGCACAGGATCCAAGACAGCATGGGTTTACAAATGGAAGGTCCTGTCAAACTAGGTAACCAGAGTGGTGGACCAAGGGGGAGCAGTTGATGTTGCCTACCTTGACTTCAGCAAAGCTTTCAATACTGTTCCACATAGAAGATTGATTAATAAGCTGGGTAGGCTCGGGGTAAGACAGAAGTTGGTCAACTGGGTGGCAAACTGGTTGACGGGCAGAAAACAGAGAGTTGTGGTAAATGGTATACAGTCAGAAGAGATGCAAGTCACAAGTCGGGTACCTCAGGGATCAGTCCTGGAGCCAGTCCTCTTCAATATCTTCATCAGTGACATTGCAGATGGACTGGAGTGTAAGGTTTGTCTGTTTGCAGATGACACCAAGATCTGTAACAGAGTAAATGGTCCAGATGGGGTGGGCAGAATGAGAAGAGATCTGGATAAACTGGCAAAATGGTTGGAAAAGTGGCAACTGTGGTTTAATGAAAAGCAGTGCAAGATCATGCACACAGGGAAGAGAAACACTGAAGCCACCTATAGGTTGGGAGAGGAGTTGCTGGCAGTCACAAGGGAAGAAAGAGACTTACATAGAAATATAGAAACATAGAATTTGACGGCAGATAAGGACCGCTTGGCCCACCCAGTCTGCCCATTTCCATACCTAATGGATCAGCTGCAGATCCTAGTTAACCAACAGCCTACTTCTTCCTACCCCAACCCCCTAGAATTGCCTTATTACTGTCCCATGCATTCTTGAATTCCACCACTGTTTTTGACTCCACAACCTCCTCCGGAAGGCCGTTTCATGCATCCACAACCCGCTCCATGAAAAAATACTTCCTTACATTACCCCTGAGCCGTCCCCCCCTCTATCTTTAACACGCCTCTTTTTCTGAAAGATGCTACCCTCCTGGACTTTGTTGATTCCCTTGAGGTACTTGAAATTTTCGGGATCATCATCACAGATGACCTGAAATGATCCAAGCAGACCACTAAAGCAGTAGGTAAGGCTAGGAGGATGTTGGGGTATATTAGTTGGGGTATCACAAGTCATAATAGGGAGGTAAATAATCCCTCTTTACAAGACACTGGTTAGGCCCCATCTGGAGTACTGCGTGCAGTACTGCAGGCCATACCTTCACAAGGACATCAACCAAACTGAGGCATTCTAGAGAAGGGAAACCAAAATGGTGCAGGGATTGCATCAGAAAACAGATGAGGACAGATTAACGGAACTCAATATGTATACACTGGAGCAAAGGAGGGAGAGAGGTGATATGATTGAAACATTCAAATACCTTAAGGGCATTAACAAGGTGAAATAGTCTAACATGTTTCAGTATAAGAAAAATAGCAGGACAAGAGGACACAGCATGAGATTAGAGGAAGGCCAATTAATGGGCAATGTGAGGAAGTTCTTTTTCACAGAAAGGGTGGTGGATGCATGGAATGGCCTACCTCAGGAAGTGGTGGATATTAATACAGTGCAGGGCTTCAAACAGGCATGGGATAGGCATAATGATAATAAGATGCAACTATTATCATGTGCCAACTGCCTAATCACTGTTTTATCTCTTACCCTGATGAAATTTGTTTAAGCCTTTAATCATTGCTTTGTCTTTTTTGTTTCCTCTAAATGTCAAATGTTACTTCTCCTGTAAATTTGCACTATTAATGTCTAATTTATTACCACTCTGTTAATTTTTCTCTGCTACTGTATGTAATCCATACCCAGGTTGCCCCTGAAAAAGGGACTGTATTGTCTCAGTGGACTCACCCGGTCACCAAAACTCAAATAAATAAATAAATAAAAATAAGGGAGCAATACAGATAAGTAAGTATAGATAGACCATTGACAGAGCAAATGCCGATGGCACATTCATAAGGCAGAAAAAGAAATGGGCAGACTGGATGGGCCTTGTGTTCCTTATCTGCCATCAACTTCTATGTTTCTATGAAGAACATCGTCCACTATCTCTTGCTGAGAGGAGATCATGGAACACCCTCACTAGGGTGGTCTCTGTGCTGTGCCGAGGCCGATAGCCAGACTGGAAGGACTCATAGATGTCACACCTCTCCATGTGCGGTTGTAGCTGCAGTGCCACCACCTTCTTGATCAACATTCCCTAGAAAGGAAAGGTTCAAGACAGGCCTGTAATTGGCAAGATCATCAGGGTCCATAAAAGCCTTCTTAAGAAGAGGGCTCACCACCACATTTTTTTTAGGACAGAAGGAAAGACACCCTCAAAAAGAGAACACCTGATGATTTCTGCCACAATTGGACTGAGCGAGTCCCAGCACTCTAGAAGAAGTCAAGTCAGCCCAGGGTCCAATGCATAGTAGGTGGGTCACAGTCCAGAAACAACCCGTGAGATATCATCTAAGAAAATCATCCTAGACTCAACCTACAAAGGCGGAGTGCCTGTAACCCACACAGACTGGACACTGTCAGCCATTTAAAGGCTCCTCAGGGTGATCCCAACTTGGATAGAGGACACCTCGTCTAAAAAGAACCGGTTGAACTCCTCACATTTTTTGCGAGAAAAGGTTTTACGAGACTGTAGACAGACTGGATATAATAATCTGTCAACATTATTGAAAAGTTGAGCTGGCCGGTTCCTTCCAGTAGCAATCACCAAAGACAGGAACGCTGTCTTTTTCATTCTGATTGCCCACTCATACTCACAATAGTGAGTTCTCAGTGCCAATTTGTCCTCCACCAAACGGAACCTCTGCCAGCAATGCTCCAGCCTCCACCCCATAGTTTTCAACTTCCTCAGTCCAGCATCGAAGCAGGATGATCAGAGGTGTGAAATTATGGGGTGTACACAGACTGTCACTAGAGAGTCAAAAGCAGAGGAGAGGGCCACATTGTAACCCTCCACTGTTGCCTCAACACTCATCGCACAAGTGGTCTGCATGGCTTGAGATGTCAAGGACTGTCAGGATGCTCAGAGGTTGCACATGTTTTTTTTGGGGGGGGTTGAACGGGGAGCCCCACAGAGAAAATGAACAACATGATGATCCAACCAAAAGACTGGATCAACCCTGATATTGCCAATGTCAAGACCAACTGAGAAGACTAGATACAAGGCACGGCTGCGCTGGTGAGTCCCGATGGCAACTTCCTGCACAAAGCCCAGGGATGGCATCACCTGGAGGAACTGTGTACCAAAAGGAGATGAATGATACAAGGCAGATACTGTCCAGTGTGACAGAGTTGAATAGGACCCTGTCCCAGCTGTTATGGAGAGTCTGAATGCAGGGTCTGTTCTGTTCTTTCCTTTCCTGTCTCTTGTCTGTCTGGGTGCGCAACCAAATTTTCCCGTGAGACCCAGGATTTGATCACCCTGACAGTCTCGCAATTCTTTGCCTCTCACTGTCTCTCAACCTTCCCTTGCTGTTTCTGTCTTTTCCTCCCTTACATATCTGCTGGTATAAAAATATATGCAAATCATAATGTGAAAATGTAACTGATATTGGAATCCCTTTGTTTAGAAATTATATAGTGCTACTGTTGAAATGTATAAAATTATGGTTTGAGATGATTGCAAAAAAGCTGTTGGGAACTCAAGAGGTTAACCTGACACCAGTTTTTAAGCCCTGTTTCAGAAGCTGTGGAGAAGGGGCCTTGGTTCTGGGACATTGTGTTCTTGCTGTACCTGCTTGATATTTACCAGAACATTTTAGAAAGAAACAGGATGCTTGTTAAGAAAGGGGGTTACAAGGACTTATAAAAACAAAGCTGCAATTTCTTTCAGAGGACACAGAGACTGAAGGAAAACTCAGATGGATCTCCTCTGTTTATTCTACCTTTGTAAATAGTTATTCTAAACAATTTTATTTTTTTATTGTATTATTGTATTGTTATTCATTGTAAAACTCTTGTTGTGAATTTTACAACTGCTCCTGGTTTTTCCTAAGCTTCCTCACCTCTGCCTTGACAACAAATGGTGTCAGAAGCAGGATTTCGCCGTGCAAACTCTAAGCCAGGAGTTTTGTGCGTAGGTACTGGACCTAGTACCAGGCAAGCATAGAGAAAGGTGTGGATTCTGCAACAGCAAGTCCAGGAGTGGTTAACAAGAGAAAGGCAGTCAAACTAGCAGAGAAAGAAGTCCAAGCTGAGATTGTACAGCCAGCACAAGTTATGGAAAAAGAATAGGCAGTGAAAGAACCTGAAAGCCTGATGGACTTTTTCAAATGGTGAGCTATACAACAAAAAGAGATGGAGAAGCAGAGAGAAAAAGAGATTCAACATTTAGAAGCACAGAGGAGAGAAGAGATGCAGTGACAGGAGCAGCAGAGGAGAGAGAGAAGCAGCAGATGAGAGAAGAGATGCAACGACAGGAGCGGCGACGGCTGGATGCCTTGCAAGCTATCAAAGGAAGAGGATCTGGCACAGATCCAGACAAGCAACAAAACACAAGCAACTTAAAAGCCACTAAACTTACAAAGTTGTGTCCCTCAGATGATATCGAGGCATACCTGAAAACTTTTGAAAGAGTTGCCAAGGCCTGCCAATGGCCAAAGCAGCAGTGGACAATCAGACTGGTACCCTACCTGCCAGAGAAAGCCCCAACTTGCCCTCAGCTATATGGACACTGCATAGTCAGAAAACTATGACCTGGTGAAAAGCGAAATCCTGAAAAGTTATGACATCTCAGGAGAGACCTACAGGCAGAGATTTCTATCTCTGAAGTACAACTCAGTTGACAATCCTCGAGAAGCCTTCACCCGACTCAGAGCACTCCTGATAAAATGGCTCCAACCAGAGGGAAAAATAGTCCCACAGATTGACACATTTGCAATGGAGCAATTCATCAACATCTTGTCTACAGATGTGCAGCTTTGGGTAAAGGAACACCGACCAGCAAGTAGGGAAAAGGTTGTTTCTTTGTCTGAGGACTACCAAATGGCCAAACAGACACCACAACAGCTAGGTAACAGCCAAGCAAGTAAGACACTCTTTTTCCCATTTAAACTCCATCTGATAAGAACTCTGGTGGGGGTAACAAATCTGTGCCCAAAGACGTTATTTGCTATAACTGTAATAAGCCAGGTCATATTGCAAGAAATTGCCATAAGAAGAGTGGCACTGGAGCAGATTTGTTCTTAGCAGATTGGGGCAAGTACTTAACAGATGTGAAGGTGGGGGATAAGACTTTAAAGGGACTCGTTGATTCGGGAAGCAGACAGACCCTAGTGCAAGTTGAGGTTCTGGGAAAACACTGTGCAAAAGGACCAAGTACTAGTGTCATCTGCATCCACGGGAACACTCGATACTATCCCACCATCCAAGTGACTCTGACCATTAAGGGTGTGTCACACCAAATGAAAGTGGGGGTAGTACCCAAGTTACCTGTACCTGTGATTATTGGAAATTACTTTCCAGGATCTACTGAGTTAATCAAAGAGGGATTAAATCCTGATATTTCAGCAGCTGTGGTGACAAGAGCTCAGGCAAAAAAAATGTCAGATGGTGGGGACTCTTTTCCTTTCGCCGATTTTGATTTGGACTTGTTTGAGCACAGCTCCAAGATCCAGAAATCCAGGAAAGAAAGACGATGCCTGAAGAAACTGTGGCAACAAATGACTGATGGACATAAGGGGTTAACATATGAAAATGCTGAAACTAAGCTGATAACTGATTGTGATTTTCTTTCAGAACAAGCTAACAATGATTCTCTCCAGGATTATTTTACACAGCTTGAGAGTGAAACCAAAACAGGGTGGACCAATATTTAAAAAATGTAATGGGTTACTGTACAAAGTTTGGGTTACACCTCAGACACAAGAACAGATAGAACAACTGGTTATACAACAGAAGTATAGAACACAGTTGTTACAGATAGCACATGATAGTCCTATGGCTGGTCACTCAGGGATGGATCGCACTCTTGCCAGATTGCTGTATAGATTTTACTGGCCTGGAATTCGTGGAGATGTTGCTATCTATTGTAATTCCTGTGCTGAGTGTCAGAAAGTAGCCCCAGTCACTAGAAAAGACAAGGTGCCCCTGGTGCCCCTACCCTTGATAGATGTGCCTTTTGAGAGAATTGCAATGGATGTGGTTGGTCCTTTAGACAAAAGTAAAAAGGGTAATAGATTTATCCTTGTAGTATGCGACTATGCTGCTCAATACCTAGAAGCAGTTCCAATGCGTACTGTCGCAGCTTCAAAAGTGGCAGCACAGCTTGCAAAGATTTTCAGCAGAGTGGGCATACCTAAAGAAATTATTACTGATCAGGGTAGTAATTTTGGTGCTGCATTACTTAAGGATCTGTACAGACTACTACATATCACTGCCATAAGAACCTCCCCCATCACCCTTAGACAGACGGTCTTGTCGAGCGTTTTAACCAAACCCTAAAATGCATGTTAAAACGGTTTGTAACAGAGGAAGGGAAAGACTGGGACCAATACTTGCCTTACCTATTTTTTGCTTACAGAGAAGTGCCACAGGCATCAACAGGGTTTTCACCACTTGAAATGATGTGTGATAGGCAGCCAAGAGGGCCACTGGATGTGATAAAAGAAACATGGGAAGATAACCCCACTCAGAAACAATCTATAATGTCTTATATTGTATGTGTGCCCTAAAAAAGAAGCTGGCAAAATATGTTGAAATTGCCCATACTAATCAAGAAGATGCCCAAAACCAGCAGAAGATATATTATGACCATGGGATAAAATAAAAAAGTTTTTGAGCCAGGTGAAAAGGTTTTGCTACTGTTACCCACAACAGAAAATAAACTGTTAATGAAGTGGCAAGGGCCTTACAAGGTTCTTAGACGTATTGGCACTGTTAACTACGAGATTGAGACCGCTGACATGAAAAATCCTACTAAGATACACCATGCTAACCTCCTCAAGAAATGGGTTGAAAAAATGCCAAAAGCTGCTTTGCTAGTTTTACCAGAAACTGATAAAGGAGAAATTGAGGTAGTTTATAATAGACTGGAACAAACTGCAACTGCTGATGCTGTAAAGGTGAATGTTTCCTTAACCTCAGAACAAACTGCAGAAATTCATAATGTGCTAAAGACATTGAACAGTACTTTTACCACGATACCAGGCCAAGCAAAAGGGGTCGAGCATGTAATAGTGTCAAGGATTGCTTGCCCTATTAGCCAAAAAGACATGCAGGTTACCAGAGCGGTTAAGAGCTGAGGTGGTTAAGAAAGTACAAAAAATGAAAGAATTGGGTATCATAGAAGAGTCGAGGAGTGCTTGACCATCTCCAATGGTAATTGTAAACAAAAAAGAAGGGGGTGTTAGAATATGCCTTGATTTTAGGAAACTTAATCAAAAGTATCAGAATTTGACAGTTATCCTATGCCCAGAATAGATGTTTGGTGGACAGACTGGGGAGTGCATCAGTATGCAGAAAAAAATCAAGCAGGGTATCACCTGGGAACGCCGTGCCTTGGCAACAAAGTCATGTAAAAGCAGGAAGTAAAAACGTTTAGGCCAGCACTTGCTACTCACAGTTCTCTCTTTAGCATTTTACATGCAATGATTTCAGGCAGCACATACGACGATTCTTAGATACCTGGACTGGTGCAAAAAGTGTATTATATTTTATTTCGTGCAAACATGTAAACGAGCCCCCAGCAACAACAGTCCTTCCTCAGTACAGGTCATCCCCTCCTTTCCTCTCCAGCAATACTCCTGACGTGTTTTGCGCCCTCTAGCACCAGTCCAGGTATCCAAGAGTCGTATGTGCTGCCTGAAATCATTGCGTGTAAAATGCTAAAGAGAGAACTGTGAGTAGCGAGTGCTGGCTTAAATAAAGTATATCAGTACCCTCAAGCTCACCAAGGGCTACTGGCAATTCCCTTTAGCTAAATAATCCAGAGACAAAACTGCATTTGCCACTCCTGTTGGTTTCTATCAGTTCATCACCGTGCCATTTGGTTTACATGGTGTACCTGTTACATTCCAGTGGTACATAGATGTAATTTTATCACCTCACACTGGTTATTGTGCTTCGTACCTGGATGATGTAGTGGTGTATAGTCCAGACTGGAAAAGCCACCAGGAACACCTATGAGCAGTTATCCAAGCTATCAAAAATGCAGTTCCAAAAATGCAGGTCTGACTATTAATCCTACCAAATGTTCATTGGGCATGCAGGAAACCAGATATTTGGGCTACGTGTTGAGAAATGGAGAAGTTAAGCCAGAAATTTCTAAAATACAAGCTGTAGCTAACAGCCCTGTCCATAAAACAAAGAAACTTGTCAGGTCATTTTTAGGGCTGGCTGATTATTATCGGAGATTTGTTCCCAACTTTGCTGAGTTAGCTACTCCCCTCACTGAACTCACGAAAGAACGGTACCCAAATAATGTGAAATGAACCCTAGAGTGTGATGAAGCTTATCAAGCCACTAAGGCTGCATTATGTTCAGCCCCTGTTTTAAAAAGCCCAGATTTTGATAAATCATTTTTGTTATAAACAGATGCATCAGAGCTAGGCCTAGGTGCGGTCCTGAGTCAAAATATAGATGGGACACAACATCCTATTCTGTACATAAGTAGACAGTTGCAAGACAGAGAAAAAAGGTACTCTACCACTGAAAAGGAATGTTCAGCAGCAAAGTGGGCCATGGAGTCCCTCAAGTTTTATTTGCTAGGAACTGACTTTGTTCTTATAACAGATCCCAATCCTCTCTGTTGGCTTAACCAAATGAAAGATAAAAATTCCAGAATCACAATGTGGCACCTGGCACTACAGCCATTTAAATTCAAGGTGATACACAAATCTGGTAAAGAGAATAGCAATGCTGATTTTCTGTCAAGATATGGATCAGAAATTGAGGGTCCTGAAGGTTGAAAAACAAATGTATGAGTTTAAACTTTGCTGTTTGCTGTACTGTTATAGAAAAAAAGGATACTAAACGTGCTTAATTTCTGAAAGTTAGAAGCTAATGTTAGAGAATTAATAGAAAGTTTTGGAAACCTGTTTGATAAAACAGGTTCCCTCTTAAGGAGGGGGGTGTATGTGACAGGGTTGAATAGGACCCTGTCCCAGTTATTATGGAGAGTTTGAATGCAGGGATCTGTTCTGTTCTTTCCTTTCCTGTCTCTTGTCTGTCTGGTTGTGCAACCAAATTTTCCCGTGAGATCTAGGATTTGATCACTCAACAGTCTCATATTTCTTTTCCTCTCACTGTCTCTCAACCTTCCCTTGCTGTTTCTGTCTTGTTCTCCCTTGCATATCTGCTGGTATAAAATATATGCAAATCAGTATGTGGAAATGTAATTGATATTGGGATCCCTTTCTTTAGAAATTATATAGTGTTAATGTTGAAATGTACATCATTATAGTTTGAGATGATTGCAGAAAAGCTATTGGGAACTCAAGGGGTTAACCCGAGACCAGTTTTTAAGCCCTGTTTCAGAAGCTGTGGAGAAGGGGCCTCAGTTCTGTGACATTGTGTTCTAGCTGCACCTGCCCGATATTTACAAGAACATTTTAGAAAAAAAACAGGATACTTGTTAAACAGGGGGGTTGCAAGGACTTATAAAAACAAAGCTGCAATTTATTGCAGAGGACACAGAGACTGAAGGAAAACTCAGATGGATCTTCTCTGTTTATTCTGCCTTTGTAAATAGTTAACAGTGAAACATAGACTTTGACGGCAGATAAGGACCACTTGGCCCATCTAGTCTGCCCATTTCCCTACCTACAGGATAGGCCGCAGATCCTAGTTAACCAACAGCCTATTTCTTCCTACCCCCCACAAGAATTGCCTTATGTCTGTCCCATGCATTCTTGAATTCTCCCACAGTTTTAGACCCCACAACCTTCTCAGGAAGGCTGTTCCATGCATCCACTACCCTCTCTGTGAAATAATACTTCCTCACATTGCCCCTGAACCGCCCCCCCATCTTTAAATTGTGTCCCCTTGTTCTTGCATGTCTCCTTTTCTGAAATATGCTACCCTCTTGGACTCTGTTGATTCCACTGAGGTACTTAAAGGTTTCTATCATGTCCCCCCTCTCCCTTCTTTCCTCAAGGGTATACATATTAAGCTCCTTTAGTCTCTCCTCATACGGCTTCTCTTGCAGACCCTGCACCATTTTAGTTGCCCTCCTCTGGACTGCCTCTATCCTTCTCTGTCCTTGCGGAGATGGGGTCTCCAGAACTGGACGAGTACTCTAGATGAGGTCTCACCAACTATCTGTACAGAGGATAACAACTTCCTGTTTTCTGCTGCTGATACCTCTCCCTATGCATCCCAGTATACCCCAGCCCCCTACTGCCTTCTCACATTGCTTGCTAACCTTAAGGTAATCTGATATGATTACCCCAGGTCCCTTTCCTTTTTGTTGTTGTTACTACCTTCCCCCATTGTGTATTCTTCCTCTGGGTTCTTGTTTCCAGGTGCATTATTTTGCACTTCTTTGCATTGAATCCTAGCTGCCATACTTCTGACCATTTCTCCAACCTTGCCAAGTCCCTTCTCATCCTTTCCACGCCTCCTTGTGTATCAACCCTGTTGCAGATCTTTGTGTCATCTGCAAAAAAGCATACTTTTCCTTCCAGTCCCTCTGCAATGTCACTTATGAAGACATTAAAAAGGATTGGACCCAATACTGAACCCTGCGGTACCCCACTAGTAACCCCTCTTTCTTCAGAGTGGACTCCATTTACAATTACCTTCTGTGTCCTGCTGTCCAGCCAATGTCTTACCCAGGCTACCACCCTGGGACCCACTCCCAGGCTGGTTAATCTATTAATCTTTTGTGTGGGACTGTGTCAAATGCCTTGCTAAAGTCTAGGTAGGCCATGTCCACAGCCCCTCCCTGGTCTACTACTTTGGTCACCCAGTCAAAGAAATCTATTAGATTCGTCTGACATGACCTTCCCGCTGTGAACCCATGCTGTCTTGGGTCCTGTGCCCCACTGGCCTCTAGGTACTCAACTATTCTTTCCTTCAGAAGTGACTCCATCACTTTCCCTACCACAGAGGTCAAACTGACAGGTCTGTAGTTTCCTGCCTCTGTCTTGGTCCCACTTTTGTGAAGGGGAATCACATCCGCCTTCCTCCAGTCCTCGGGTACCACACCATCCTCCCATGATTTATTAAAAAGAGTAGCCAGTGGTTTCACTAGTTCCCCCCTTAATTCTTTTAGAATTCTGGGGTGAATTCCATCAGGCCCCATTGCTTTGTCCACCTTCAGTTTTAGGAGTTCTTGCAGAACCCTTTCTTCTGTGAAAGGACTGGGATCGACCCCCTATCAAGAGTGCTTCTGTTAATTGGATTAGGCACTTCCCTCCTCTTTTGTGAATACTGAGCAGAAATATTTGTTCAGTATCCCTGCTTTTTCACTGTCCCCCTCTGCCCACCCACCGTTCATTTTATTCAGCCTCACTATCCCTCCCTTTGTCTTTCTACGCTCGCTGATGTACCTATAAAAGGTTTTATCCCCCTTCTTAACCGAGTTGGCTATCTTTTCCTTAGTTTGGGCCTTTGTTATTCTGACTTCCTTCCTGCTTCCTTCTGCCTTAACTGGTACAGCTGTCTGTCCTGCTCCTTCTGTGTTTCCTTATACTTCGGAATGCTATCTTTTTCTTCCTGACTTTCACAGCCACCTCTTTTGAGAACCATAGTGGCTTTTTCTTTCATTTTGATTTGTTTATTTGCTTCACACAAAGGCTTGTTGCCTCTGTGATGGCAGTTCTGATGATTCCCCATTGTTGCTCCACACCTCCTTTTAGCCTGTTTGCTAGTGCTTTTCTGAGGCAGTCTCCCATCTTGCCAAAGTCAGCCCTCCTGAAGTCCAGTACCCTCACTTTTGTATGGCTTGACTCTGTAGCTGAGTTTAACGTGAACCACACTGTTTGATGGTCACTTGTTCCCAGATGGCAACCCACTTTTAGGTCTGAGATCCTCTCACTGCCCCCCGTTTGAGACTATGAGGTCTAAGATTGCTCCCTCATGAGTGGGTTCCGAAACTAGCTGTCTGAGGCCTGCCACCTGTAGGGCATCAAGAATGGCCTTGCTCTTGGATGTGGCTGCAGCAAATGTGCTCCAGTTAACATCTGGCATATTCAGGTCTCCCATCAACAGTATCTCCCCTTTCTCTGCCATTCTAAGAATGCCTTCTATCATATCCTTGTCCATTCCCTCCCCCCTGACATGGGGGTCTGTACACAACCCCTGTGCGGATTGTGGTGCCCTTTCCAGTCTCCAAGGTGACCCACAGTGCCTCCTCTCCTCCCTGTTTACTCTTTTGTTTAGTTGCTTTTATCCCTTCCTTTATATAGAGAGCTACTCCTCCCTCTTCTCTTGCCTGTCTCTCCTGTAGGTTATGTACCCTGGTATGTTAACATCCCAGTCATGGTTCTCTGTGTACCATGTTTCTGTGACTGCTACGATATCCAGGCATCCCTCTTCCATCAAGGCCACCAACTCAGGGAGCTTGTTGCCCAGACTATGGGCATTGGTACTCATTACCCTCCATTTCCTGATGGCCTTACTCCTTTTTGCCCCATCCCTGTCCTTCTTGCCTTTGTCACTCTTTCCATTTACCTCTGCCCTTCTCCCTATCGACACCTCTGTGTTGGTGTTTACCGCACTTACTACCGTGATTTATTTGGAGGGGCTAGGATTTCCCTGCTCCTTTCCAGTCTCCCTCATAGCTGGTTTAAATGTTTCACAATGAAGCATTTAAACTCTTATCACCTAGGGTCCCGGTTCCCCTCCTAGACAGATGCAGCCCATCATACCACTACAGGCTTGCATCACTCCAGGTGGACCCCCAGCCCCCAATGAAGCCAAATCCCTGAGCTCCACACCAGTTTTCAACCACTGATTGAATCCCATGGTGCGGAACACCCTAGCCTCTCCTATGCCACAGATGGGCAGCACCTCTGAGAAGGTTACCATGCGTGCTACTTGTCTAAGGCCCCTCCCCAATTCCACAAACTCTGCACTTCTCTAATCCCTTTCTTAGCCAGGTCATTTGCCCCTAGGTGGACAATGACATCCAGCTCCCTCCCCTGTGCAGCTGCTCCGGCAATCCTGAGGATTCGCTCCCTGTCCCTACAAGCCATGGCGCCAGGCAGGCACCTTACCTCCCTCTCCCCTTCCTCCCCCAGTTCTACCTTCCTAACAATGGAGTCCCCCCACCAGGAGTTGTTTCCTTCCCCTGCGGGTCCCTTGCCACCCTTCAGTGGGTCTCTTTGTGGAGGTTCCCAGCATCCTCATGGTCTCCACTGCGGGTGCCTCCATAGAGGAACCACACTTTGCCAGAATGGCATAGGGTGTGGAGAGGTACAACTGGAGGATGCCCTCTGTTCCACCACCCTCACCCTCCCTGGAGCCCACTGTGGTCCAACTGCTCCTCTTTCTTGGCAACCTCTGAGGCAACAGCAGTGGCACTGGTGGTCCCTGGATGGAAGAGGAGGTCCCACAAATCCTGGCCAACTCAGCCTGGAGATGAGCAACCTCCTCCTCAGCCCAGAGAGGTGCCTGCAGATGGGACAACACTGCATCCTCCAGAACGTCTCCTGGAAGACTGCTGCTCCACAGCCACTGCACTGCACCACTCCCATCATGTCTTATTTCTGGCCCCTTAACTGTTTGCAATCCTTACTCTTTCCTCTGTTTTTTTTTTCTCTCTCTCTCCTTACTTTCTGCCTTTGTGCCCTTAAGCTCCTGACTGTCCTGTTCTGAGACAAGAATATCCTATATTTCTCAGTAGACCCCTTACTTGCTCAGAGGCAGACCTCCAGCAGCTAGAGGGGGCCGGAGAGCTACTCTTGCCCTTCTAGGATGGTGGGTCTTTGGTGGCTCTGTGATCACTCACTTCCTGCTCCCAAACAGGAAGTTCCTGTTATCAGTCAAATCCTGTGCCTATAAAGGTAGAACTAGCTTTGGAGGGGAGGGAAGGAGGGCAATATAGTCCCAGTAGAGAAGTCCAGTCACACAGCAGTCCTTTCTCCTGGTGTCTTCTGCCAAGCTACTAGCAAAATCTTTCTAAGGCAGTCTTTAAATGTAGCTTTCTTCTAGCTAAGTCACTCCCCCTACTTACTAGATCTTTCTACAAGTAATTTAAACCTCACAGCTATCAAGTCCTTTCAATCACCTGAGATTTACACCTAGATAACTGTTCAGATAACCATTCAGTTCAGTTAACTCAGACAAACATTTTTTGTTTTGTTTTGTTTGTTAGTTTTTTTTATACCCTAAATTAAAGGTCCAAGTACAAGAGTTCTACTTCTTTAGTCCCAGCAGAGAAGTCCAGTCACACAGCAGTCCTTTCTCCTGGTGTCTTCTGCCAAGCTACTCATTTTATGGGATGGAAGAAGACCAGTGGTACATCAAATCAAGTAGAATGCGTCACACCCATAATTATATACCTAGCACTGCTACTGTCCTAAGACAGTGGCACCCTCTTGGAAACTAGGCATTACACCTAACTGTGATCATACAGTAGTTCCAGTGTTAAATTTCTAAATATATAAACAAAGCCCTCCCTTAGCTGTCCAAACAGCTGTATCTGGTTCATGAGATCTAGTTCTTCTGTAGGAACTAATCCAGTTTAAGCCTAAAGCACCCAGTTGCCTCTGGGGACAACAGCTTACTGCCCTACCACCTTCTTTGAAGTAATGCTTTCTTAATTCTGTTTTAACACTACCCCCTCTGAGCTTCCGCCTGTGTCCTCCTTTTTTTTATAAACTTTTTTCTGAAGTGTTAAGAATACAAACAAGTCATTATGTGATACAAACATAAGAGATTAAACAACTTAGAACTATAAAGCAATACTAACTGTAAACAAAACATTGTGTACTGCCCTTGCAAAAGGAACAATGGATTTTTTCATTATAAGAAGTGATAGAAACAGAACCAGGAGAAAAGTACAACAACAGTGTAACAAAGAACAATAATCCCTAACCTCAGAGGCATCCACTTATGGCTAGTGAATCACCATACTTGTACAGGGCACAGTTCCATGTTTGTGAGGGCCAAAGTACCACCCTTGGAGGGGGGGAGAGGTGGAGAGCCATTCCTTTAAGGTAACAGTTGCACCTTGAAATGGGCATTCAGAAAGGGGTCCCATACCTTGTGAAATCTTTGGATATTTTTCGGTATATTTGGGTCACGTGTTCGTATCCTGCTAGACTGAGTAAGGCAACTAACTATTCCTATAGTGAGGTTAAGCATTTTGTTCTTCATTTCAGATGCAATTCACATTTTGCTTTAGGAGCCATAGGGAGTATCCAGTCTCATGCCGCTCTGCAAGAAGGGGGTAGGGTGAAAAGGTTACCCAGGAGCCAAAAACCAGGGTTTGCTGGAATGGGTTCACTCAAGGCGTCTCTACAGAATGCCATCATTTGAGCCCAGTATCTGAATGATTGGACAAGATCATAGAATGTGCAGAAGAGTGCCTTGAGCTCCATGGCATCTCCAGCCGATGTCTGTGTGCATTAGCCCCATTTGTTTAAGTACTACTGGCATTCCACACTACCGATGCAGATTTTTTTTTTATGTATTAGTTAGTATCTGACATCTTTAAAGCCTTTATAGGCAAGCTGCACCAGATGAGTCTGGTGGTCATCCAGTATGTTTCTGTACAGCTCCTTTTTCCAGTACTGCTTGTGCTTCAAGAATGGAACATCTTGAGAGACAAACAGGTGATTATAAATGGCTCCTGCCAGCCTTTGTGATGTTCCGACCCAATGGTAAATTTCATCTGGAAGACCCTGTACTAGACAAAGTCTACGGGCCTGGAGCTTCTGGCACAGTGTTTGATGGAGCTGCAAGTACCTCCAGAAGTCTGACGTTGGCAGATTCTACCCAGGGCCCTGTGTTTTCTTCGATTCTGTGGTTGCAGCAACAGCCGCAGAAACATGGTGCTGCCACAGAAACAAGCCCCTGCTGCAGAAACAGCATTTTTTGGTGCAGTAAAAATGGCCATCACCACAGAAAACCCCCAACTAAATGGATGAAATGATTGTAAGCAAGCTTAAAATGGCATTAGTGTGAGTTGTTGGCAGCTCCAATATACAACCCCCCCCCCACCGGGTTGCAGTGGTCTGTGGGGTCACCCCTTTCCAATCCACTGGCACTCAGCCCTGAAACTTATGACCATTATCGCCTTCTACAAACAGTGAGGGCACTTCAGGAAGTCTATTTCATGAGAAAGAATGGTGGTTCTATTTGCCAATTGCAGAACTACAGAATGAAAAAGCATTAGTAATTATTGCAGACAAAAAACAGGAGACTTTCTGGACCTTTATCTAATGTAAAATGGTCCAGGTACTCTCTAGTCTCAAAGTAAATCCTTACAGAGTGCCAGAGAAGAACATATGGAAGCCAAGTGGCATTAACATAAACGACACCACCGGTGTTGAACTGCACAAGCGGGGGAAGCAACTAGATCCATGTTACAGCACAAACCATCGCCACCAGGCTTCAAGCAAGTGGGTGGGAGGGAGCCACTGGAGCAGCACTGGTCTGCAACCAGCAATACTGGTCTTCAAGCAACTGGGGAGGCAGGGGGAGAAAATCCAAGGAGCATAGCTATGGTAAAGCAGCACGGTTCTGCAACCAGGCAATACTGGTCTTCAAGCAACTGGGCAGGCAGGGGGAGAAAGTCTCAGGAACATAGCTGTGGTAAACCAGCACTGAGCAGTTGGGAGGGAGCCATGGGACAATAAAACAGACTGCAGTAAAAAAAAACTAAACAACCCTTCAATTCCTCATGTCCTACATCCAGTCCAAATCATGATGCCAGAATTGCTTTGCACTGCCTTGCCTGTGCATCTGCCAAACTGCCCTAGGCTGCCTTTTCCTGAGCATTCTTTCTGGGTAACTAGATTTTATTTTGGGGCTCATCTGAGTTGCCAGAGAATGTAAAGCCTATTACAGAATTGCTGCAGAATCGCTGCAGAATTGCTCATCGCCTGACCGCAACAAGCATGAGGTCCTGCCGCAGAATGTAAGTCCGGTTTGCCACAGTGAACACGGGGCCCTGATTATATCTCTTCAGAAGACTCTGAAAAGCATCAGATGTCTGATCAGAAGGAGAGAGTAAGTGGCCCACTGCTAAGATCCCACAATCTACCCATCTGTTCTAGTGTAAGGGGGATATGTCAGTTGTAATATGGGGATTTTCCTAAAGGTGATCCCACATAGTTCCCCACTGATGTCTCTTGGTGAGGGTTTTCCAGACAGCTAAATAAAACCTAGCCATGAGTGATACCTCTTGCTGCTGCCAAATCCCCTTATTAGAACTCAGGACCCAAGGGGGTGGGCTTATTAGCCTTAATAAAGAAGTAGCCAGAGTCAAGTCAGAGAGCTCTGAGGCAACAGCCAGGGGAGTATCTGTTTAACCCCTGCTGCTTGATGATAGGCCCAGAGCCATGGGAGATTCTAGCCACCTTTTGGTGTTGGGGCTTAGTCATAGTTTCATAAGAGACAGGCAAGGCCTTCTTCCTTCCCAAATAAAGGAGAGGAATAGTTTTTCCACCCTACACAACTTGTTTTGGGGAATGATGACCAGGAGATTATTCAAACGACAAAGGAGTTTGGGGAAGGCCATCATTTTATAGGCCACAATTTTACCACCAAAAGTGAGGTTAAGTTTTGCCCATCAGTGAAAGTCTGAGTCCAGTTCCTTCAAGAGAGGATCTATGTTTAGATCAACCAGTTGCTTTAGGTCAGGTGTAATAGGCATACCCAGATACACAATGTGTTTAGGAGACTACCTGAGACACCATTCACTAAAGATACCTTCATAGTAGGAGGCATTCAGCAGCATGACTTCCGTTTTCTCCCAATTAACCTTTAAACCAGAGGCAGATGTAAAGACATTCAAAAGGCGCATCACATGTGGCAAGGAAGTAACTGGATTGGAGAGTATTAAGAGGAGGCCACTACATAAATTAAAGTCTTAATCCGGCCCGGTGGCGCTGAGGGTTGAGGCGCTGGACACCACACCTTGTGCCATGCCGGCGACCCAGGTTCGGAAATGAGCCAGGGCTGGTGGGGGTTGGCATGGGGGGAGGAGACTGAGCATCTGGGGGACTGCTCTCTCCTCCCCGGGGAGAGCTGGAGAGACGACCGCTCGAGGAGCGACCTCTGGGGGAGGCTGGAGGTTGCCGACAGAAGCGTTGTGGCATATGCCAGGGGGGTGGAGCCACAGCAGAACGTTGCCTTGGCAGCCGGGCTCCACAGGGGTGTAAACTAAAAAAAAAACTCCCTCCGCTGATAGGCGATGGCGCCTCCTTCCACAGTCCACACTCCTGAAGTCGGGCCCGGCCCCCTCCGCTCTCCCCTCCCTCTCCAGTACGGTGGCTCAATACTTAAGATAGAGCACCCTGAGCGGGGGCGACCTTTTCCCAGAGGGCAGACCCAGGGAATGCCTGGTGCTGGAGAGGAGTGGAGGGGCTAACTGAGCCATGCAAGGAGGTAGAGACTGTGACGTAGACAGCCAGCTCTGAGTGCTCGAGTGCTGTATTAATTTTTGTTATTACATATAAAGTATGTGAAGGGAAGGTCAGTTCAAGGAAAACGCTGTCTTACTGGAACTGACATATCAAGACCCCCCAGGGATAAGTTCAAAGGACAGGAGGTATTTTAAACTGCAGAGATCTGGGGTGCAATTACCTTGTCAATTTGCTTTCATCCCAGGAAATAAGATTAGCCATTCATAATGCCCTCAGGGAGATCCTTTGACTTGCATGGTTACCAGGAAGGACTTGTGGGGAGGGGCGTCGGAGAGAGGCCAGAATGGACATTGAAGAGGTTTGATGTCTGAGCCAGGGAGGACCCAGACAGATTTGGAAGGTCCAAAATACATTTCCCAGGGAACCCTTGAATTACATTGGAAAGACCTGAGGTGTAGATTCCAAGGTCCAGATGGGATTAAAGAGGCCAATGCACTTTTGCTTTGAATACAGTGACTTAGATCAAAGAAAATTTTAAGATGTATGTGTAGCAGAGCACAAACCAGTTCTGACCAGTTAACCTGTGGAGAGGAAAGTCAGTGAGGTCATCTCATATGTTTTTTTAAATATTTTATTTGGAGACCCTGTATTGTAAAATATAGAGTTTGATACACCAAGGCGGAGTTAGTGACCTCATGAGAAGGCTGGCTCAGAAGTGTGCTTAATTGCTGAAAGAACCTGACAGAGACACACAAGAAAATATTTCTTACTGAGAGGAGAGAGACCCTAAAAGCACTGAAAGAAAGTAAGCATTAGATCATACCAGTCTGAAGTTATAAATTGTAGGAACTGTACTTTTATTTTTCCTGTTTGTTTTAAGGTTGTATGTGTTGGGATATATATTTGTTCTGTAATTATTGTTCTGTTTTGATATTTTTAAAGTAAAGATATTTTTTTACAAATGAAACTGCTGGAGTGCCTTGACATTTCTTTTTATTTTAAGTGGATCTTTTAAAGGTTTAAGTACACTGTATATGGGATTATTGTATACCAAACTGGGAAATGGATACAGTTCTCTAAAAGTCTTGCATTGAGTTCAAAGGGTTCATTTGAAAGACCTGGTTGGGTGCCCGTAGGCAAAGATATCTGGCCCCCCCAAAGAAAGAATTATCTGAGCCTGATAATTGGGTATGCTAACAAGAGGTTATCAGTTTGAAACCCTTCAGAGCTTGAGACTAAGGTGACTTGAACCCACAAAACAGACAAGAGGGTTACCTTGTCTGTTCACAGTACACAAATCATACGCTCAGAGGTTGGCACTTTGGGAGTAGAGGACTGACCGGCTGAGCGAGATTGTGACAGAGATGGCAGACTGGAGGTCGGCGGAGAGAGTTTGGCGGTAATGGGAAATAAAATATAGTTAAAAAAAAAATAAGTTAAAGTCTTCAGGGTGACATCCCCAATCCTAATACCGTCTACGTCCACTGACTGCCTGAGTTGTCGAAGTAAGGGTTCCATCTCAAGAAGGAAGAGAAGAGGGGACAGAGGGCATCCTTGCCATGTCCCTCTCTCAAGCAAGAAGGACTGCGTAACCAAGCCATTTGTGAGGATACGGGCTGATGAATAGCTGTACAGGAGCTGCACCATAGTGGAGGCAACAAATCTCTGCGTTAGGCAAATAACAAAAGGTAAGAGAAAAAGAAACCCACTGTGGTTCTCAAGAGGAGTAGCCAGGAAGGTAAGAGCAAAAAAATTGGCTTTCAGGAAGTACAAGGAAACAGAGAAGGAGGAGGAGGAGGACAGGATAGTGTATCTGGACAAGCAGAGGAAGGCAGGGAAGGCAGTCAGGAGTGCAAAGGCACAAACAAAGGAAAAAACAGCCCAGCCAGTAAAGAAAAGTGAGAAGATGTTTTATAGGTATGTTAGTGAAAGGAGGAAGACACGGGGAGGGATCGAAAGGTTTAAGGGTGAAGATAGGGAGTGTGTGGAAGGGGACTTGGAAAAAGCATCAATCCTGAACAAATATTTTTGTTCAGTGTTCACAGAAGAGGGGGAAGGTTAGGGACCACAATTAAATGGCAGGAGCAATAAGGGCCGGGAGGTGGACACCAGTCCATTTATGGAGAAGAGTCCTAAAGGAATTCGCAAAACTGAAAGTGGTCAAAGCAATGGATGAGACGGGATATATCCTAGAATATTAAAGCAGCTTAGGGAGTTGCTGGCAGCATCACTGACAGCCCTGTTCAATGAATAGCTGGAAACAGGAGTGGTTCCAGAGGACTGAAGGAGAGCTGATGCAGCCCCTCTACACAAAAGTGGGAGCAGGGAGGAGGCTAGAAACTATAGATCAGTCAGCCTGACCTCGGTGGTGGGGAAAGTAATGGAATCACTGCTAAAGGAAAGAACTGTAGAACATCTTGAATCCAGCAGAGCACAGGATCCGAGGCAGCATGAATTCACTGTTGGAAATCATATCAAACTAATCTGATAGATTTCTTTGACTGGGTGACCAGGGAAGTGGATCAGAGGGGAGCAGTAAATGTGGCCTACCTTGACTTCAACAAAGCGTTCGACATCATTCCACATAGTAGGCTTATAAACATACTACGCAGCCTGGGATTGGGTCACAAGGTGGAGAACTGGGTTGAAAATTGGTTGAGGGATAGAACACAGAGGGTGGTGGTAAACAGAGCTAAATCTGAGGAAGGGAGGGTGGCCAGCGGGGTGCCACAGGGATCAGTTCTTGGGCCAGTACTGTTTAATATCTTCATTAGTGACATTGCGGAGGGGCTGGAGATGAAGGTAAGCCTCTTAGCAGATGACACTAAAATCTGCAATAAGGCAGACACTCCAGGAGAGGTGAAAAAAATGAGGAAGGACCTAGCTAAACTGGAGGAATGGTCCAGAGTGTGGCAGCTAAGATTCAATGTGAAGAAGTGCAAAATCATGCACTTGGGGTGCAGGAACCCAGGGGAGGATTACATTTTATTTAGTTTTTGTTAACCGGGTAGGTACACTAGACAAGTTTTATGTCTATTTTCAGGAACGACCCGGGAGAGTACAACAGGTATAACAGGTACATCAGTACAACAAAGCAGGAGAGTAAACAATTCTACATTTGATTGGAAGGTATACAAAGTTAACAAGACTGGGGGCAAGATACAATTGTGATTTAGGTACAATAGCCAACAGAGCAAGCAGAAGAATAAGGTGTGTAGGATCACCATAGCATCAGACAGTAGGGTAGTGCATAAGATCAGGTAGCGGCACGGGGAGGTGAAGCCACCTGGCTTGTGACAACTGGGAGCTATGTGCTAGGGTGGCTTTAGGCATTCGCAGCGTGAGGCCAGCTTGAGATGTTCCCACAGGGAGGTCCAAAGAAGCTTGTGGGAAGGGGCAGTGAACCTTTTTCGGGGAAGGAGTTCCAGAGCCTAGGTGCATGAGCTGCGAAGCTCCTGTCACCTATGAGGGTGCAGTTGGCGGGTACATTTAGTAGTCCTGGGCCCTGAGATCTCAGAGGGTAGGGTGTGAGGTCAGCTGGGGAGAGAAGCCGGACCAGTTCCGGGGGGGTGCGGAGCTGATTACTTTGCTCGTTAGGCACCCAGTGCCAAAGTTAAGGTGATTGGCCAGGGATAACCATTCTAGCTTTTCGTAGAGTTCTCAGTGATGGGTAAGACGGGCGGCCAGAGCAAACCGGCAGATGTTGTTGTACGTCGTGCTCCACTTGTTAAGGAGGACCTTAGAAGTATGAGCAAATAGGTGGATACCATAGCTGAGGGAAGGAAGTAATACTCCCCTGGCAAGAGCCAGACGAGCCGCAGGGGTAAGGTTGTACCTAGCCCTATAGGCCAGCCCCAGCTTGCAGTTAACCCCTCTGCAAACGTTGTGGATGTGATTTCCCAGGTCCAGTTGGGGGTCTAGCGTCATACCAAGATATTTGAGGGAGGTCACAGTAAGAAGAGGGGTACCATCCTCACAGTTGATTTGCAGAGGAGCTGAGAAGGCCCGAATTTTGGCTGATGAGCTGAATAACATGGCCTGGGTTTTTTTCTGGTTGAGAACCAGCTTCTGGTTGGTCAGCCATGCCTGGATGTTCCTGAAGTCCTCTGATAGGTAGCGGTTTAGGGTGGCTGTATCTCTGGAGTGGGCCAGGAGGACCAGATCGTCCACGTACAAAGTAACCCGGCACCTGGAGGCCACAGCGGGGAGATTGTTAATAAACAGGGAAAAGAGTAGGGGTCCCAGCACTGAGCCCTGTGGGACTCCAGAGGTTATGGGCAGGGGGGCAGAGAGGACTTTACTGAATTTAGTTAATTGTTCTCTGCCATGCAGGTAGTCAGAGACCCAATTCAGGGCACGGGGGGACAGGCCAAGGGACCTCATCTGCGAACTGAGCAGGTCATGATCCACGAGGTCGAAGGCCTTGGATAAATCAATGAACACAGCACCTGAGAGTTGCCCCTGATCCATTGCTGCTCTGATGCTGGAAGAGACAGAGATAAGTGCCGTGGTAGTGCTGTGCCCTTTGTGAAAGCCATGTTGGGCAGGGGACAGCAGTCCGCGGGTATGGATATGCTCCGAGAGTTGTTTGGCTATAACCTTTTCCAGAAGCTTACTGACAGCCGAGAGGATGGCTATAGGATGGTAGTTGTCCAGGATTTTGGGGTTGCCCTGCTTTAGGACAGGGACGACCTTGGCAACCTTCCAGATATCTGGGATCTGTTCCTGGGTAAGGGATAGGTTGAAGATGTGGGCCACCGGGGTGGCAATGTGGGGGGCGCCAAGTCTGAGGAGCTTGGGCTCCAGGTTATCTAGGCCAGGGCTTGCATGCTGGGAGAGGCCTTGGAGAAGAGACCGTACCTCGTTTACCGACACCGCCCTTAGGTGGAATGGGGGACAGGGCATGCCAGGCTCCTGCTGGGCCGTGGGAGCATGGCAGTTTGTATTGCTAGCCGTTTACCCATGTGGGAGGACAGCAGGGAGGTCAGTGAAATGGGAGTTGAGAGCATTAGCAATCATGTGTGGATTGTTGCAGGAGGCTCCTCCGATGATCATGTCAGTAACTCCAGAGTTGGAGCGACCACTGACCAGTGTTTGAATGGCTCTCCTAAACCGTCTAGGGTCCTTTGCAGAGCTGAGAAGGGCGGCCTTACAGAAATCACTTTTGGCCCCCCTGATGGCTTTCTTACACTCATTTCTGAGTTTTCTGTATTGTTGAAGCAAGGTTGTATCATGTGAGCATTTGAACTGAGCCCAACACTTGTCTCTCACTCGCATGAGGGAGAGGAGGCCCCCATGCAGCCACTGGGTGGCTGTCCCATGGACCCTTCACCTAGTGATAGGGGCATACCTGTCATGCAGATCCACAAAGATGTTGTGGAACGCAGCAACAGCGGTGGAGGGATCTTGGGCACTAAAGACTTCTGACCAGTCAGTGAGCCTTAGTTCCTCCATGAACAGGTCTGGGTTGAACCTGGCGAAGTTTCGGACGTGGATGATTTTGTGAGGGACCTTGGGGGAGGGGGATTTTCCATATGCAGAAAACAGGAGAGTGGTCAGAGATGGAGTCGGGTAGAGTCCCTGCAGAGGAGATCCTCTCAGGATGGTTTGACATGATCCAGTCCAGAAGAGAGCTGGAGGTACCGTTTGCCATCCGTCGGGTGGGCTCCTGTACTAGTTGTGTCAGGGTTTGGGTGGCAAGCAGGGCCTCGAACTGCTTGACAATATCTCCTGCCCAATTTAGGTTCACATCCCCCAGGATTAGGAGTTCATTGTCCCCGGTTCTGGGACAGACAGTGTCCAGGATATGGGTGAGGCCCTGGAGCCCTCCCTTGGGGGGGTTGTAGGTACACACCACATGCAGTTTTTTGGCGTTGCCAAGTAGGAGTACAGAGTGGAGCAGCTCACAGGATGACAGCAGCGAGGGACTGTGATTAATTAGGGATACATTGAGGTGGCTCCTATAGTAAATCAGGATGCCTCCTCCCCTTTTACTTCCGGTTCTGTCCAGCCGTTTGAACTCGTAGCCAGGGAGCCCACAGGCAGAGTCAGGAATCTGGGGTTTGAGCCAGGTCTCAGTTATCCCCATGATAACGGACACCAAACAGGAAACAGATCTGGGGGATGATCAAAGCTAACAAGCTAAAGGTGGCCAAACAATGTGCCATGGTGGTAGGGACAGCCAGTGGGATGCTGGGGTGCACAGGGAGAGGTATCACCAGCAGAAGAAAAAAGGGGGTGATGCCACTGTACAAATCATTGGTGAGTCCTCATTTGAAGTACTATGTCCAGTTCTGGAGGTCACATCTCCAAAAGGACACAGAAGGGTAGAGGCAGTTCAAAGAAGAGCAACAAAAATGGTGCAAGGCCTGCACCACAGGTCACATGAGGAGAGACTGGAGAAGCTCAATATGTATACCTTAGAGGAGAGGAGGGAGAGGGGAGACATGATAGAGACCTTCAAGTACCTAAAGGGAATAAATAGGGTACAGGAGAGCAGCATTTTTCAGAAAAGATGCTCTAGAACAAGAGGGCATGACATAAGACTGGAGGGGAGTAGTAGACTAAGGGGCAACGTAAAAAAGTACTTCTTCATGGAAAGGGTGGTGGAGGCATGGAACAACCTCCCAGCAGAGGTGGTGGGAGAAAAGTTGGTGAGGGAATTCAAAACTGCATGGGATAGACATAGGGGAACCCTAGCAATTCAAAAGAGAAAATAAAACTGGAGATAAAGTAGGATCTCCAGCATTTTTAGTAGGTAGGGAAAAAGGGCAGACTGGATGGGCTGAGCAATCCTTATCTGCCATCAAATTCTATGTTTCTACGTAAACAAGTTAGGCAGCCTGGAAATGGGACCAAAAATGGTAAACTGGGTTAGAAACTTGTTAAAGGAGGCAGTATAGCACAGTGGTTTAAGTCTCTGAGCTGCAAATCTGGTGACATTCAACAGACCAGACCTGGGTTTGAATCCTGCAGCTTCTACTTGCATACTGTGTGACCCTAAACAAGTCACTTAACTTCCCTGTGCTCCCAGATTGCTCCTGTAAAAAAGCTTTCAGCTTAGTGTGCTACTCCTGGTTAAACAACTAAATAATTAAAGGATAGCACACAGAGGGTGGTAGTAAATGGAGCTCATTCAGAGGAAAGGAGTGTAACCAGCAGGGTGCCACAGGGGTCAGTTCCAGGACCCGTCCTATTCAATGTCTTCATAAGTGAGACTGCAGAGGGTCTGGAAGAAAAGGTATGCCTCTTTGCAGATGACACTAAGATCTGCAATAGAGCAGGTGTGGAAAAGATGAAGAGGGACCTAGGTAAACTAGAGGAATGGTCAAGAGTGTGGCAGCTAAGATTCAATGCAAAAAAGTGCAAAATAATGCATTTGGGGCACAGGAACCCAGAGCAGGCTTACATGATAGGAGGAGAGATACCGACAGCCACCAAACAAGAAAGGGATCTGGGGGTAATCATATCAGATGATCTAAAGGTGACCAAACAAATGTGCCAAGGCTATAGGAAAAGCCAGTGGGGTACTGGGGTGCATAAGGAGAGGTATCACCAGCAGAAGAAAGGAGGTGGTGATGCTTCTATATAAATCATTAGTGAGACCTCATCTGGAGTAGTGTGTCCAGTTCTGGCGGCCATATCTCCGTAAGAACATAGACAGGGTAGAGGCAGTTCAGAGAAGGGCAACAGAAATGGTGCGGGGCCTGCACCAAAAGTTTTATAAGGAGAGATTGGAGGACCTCAATTTATATACCCTGGAGGAGGGGGTGGGATATGATAGAGACCTTCAAATATCTCAAGGACATAAATAAGGTACAGGAGGGTAGCATCTCTCAGAGAAAGAGATGTTCTAGAACAAGGGGTCATGACATGAGGCTGGAAGGGGGCAGACTACGGGGCAACATAAGGAAGTATTTCTTCACAGAAAGAGTGATGGATGTATGAAACAGCCTCCCAGGGGAGGTGGTGGGGAGCTAATATGGTAGGAGAATTTAAAAATGCGTGGGATAGGCATAGGAGAACCCTAGCGATAGGCAGAACAAAGCCGGAGATCAAGTAGAGTCTGTGGTTTTTGCATCAGGTAGGGAAAATGGGCAGACTGGGTGGGCCTAGCAGTCCTTATCTGACATCAAATTCTATGTTTCCACCCTTTGCATGTATGTGTGGCCTATGCCCATAGCTGCCATAACTTGATATAAACAGGACCACTCTATGGAATCAAAGGCCTTTTCACTATCTATACTCAGCAGGTAGGCTGGAGTCAACTGACATCTACCAATCCACACTGCACTGTGGAGGACTCTCAGATTGTCCGTGGCCATATGGCCCTTTACAAAGCCAGTCTGATGGTGAGCTACAAGGTGGGGAATTGGAGTTTGAAGTCTGACAGCAAGGACTTTCGCCAAGATTTTGGCATCAACACTGAGCAAAGAAATGGGGTGGTAGTTGCACAGTTGTTTGCTATCTTTGCCTGGTTTCAGTAATAGCATTATCATGGCTTCTGACAGGGATGGGGGCAGTTGGCCTCGTTCCCTGGCAGCCTCAAAAACTGCAAGTAGATTGCCGCTCAGCTGCACCTCGCGCTGTTGGTAAAACTCTGCTGGAAACCCATCCAAGCCCAGAGTTTCTTGCTAGGTAAGTAACTGCAGCTCTGAGCTTTTGTATGGTAAGTGGCTTATCCAGCAAGTCAGCTTGCGCTTCAGTGAGGGTGGCTAGGATAGCCAGGTCCATAAATGACTGCAATGCAAGAGGGGAAGAGTTTAGTTGCGAGGAATACCGTTTGGCATAAAAGCCTCTGAATGCAGCATTCATTGCAGCACAATCTGTAAGCAAGGCACCATCTTGTGACCAGATAGAGGAAATATTCTTGGCTGACTGCTGGACTTTGATGCGACAGGCCAGCTACTTGCCATATTTTTCTCCAGATTCCCAATACAGTATTCATGGGTGTTACAATGGACAGCCTTTTGTGCTGCTGTGTAAGTGAGAGAATGAATTTGGTATTTGAGCCGTAAAATCTCCCAGAGTAGTTGGGGAGCAGGGGAGTTAGAATTATTATAGCTGTTTTTTTTTTAAGGTCCTTCTCCACCTGACTTAGTTGAGCCTCCTTTGATTGTGAAAATGGGTAGAATTTAAAAATTACTCACCGTAGTAATCTTCTTTCTTCCAAAGGGCCCTTTAGCATCGGTAACTATAGCAGCTAGTTGGCTAGGTGCAACTGCCTAGAGGTATGCCTTTAAGATAATTAGCATAATGAGCTTAGGTATCAGACAATCAGAAAAGAGAAGGGGAGTATGCTGAGAGGGAGCAGCCTGAAGGGCTTCAGAATTTTTTCGAAGATAAATGGGCACATGCCCCAAAAATGAACCAACAGGATTCAAAAAACATGAAAATGTCCAAGACCTGAAAAACAGATATCAACAACCTGAGCAAGAAACCTCTTTAATAAGAGACAAATGTTGAAATTAAACTAAGAACAGAGCCATTCTCCTAAAAGGTGAACCAGGGAGGAAGGGTGGGAGCTTACTGATGCTAAAGGACCCCTTGGAAGAAAGAAGATTACTACGGTGAGTAATTTTTTCTTCTCACCCCATGAGTCCTTTAGCATCAGTAACTATAGCAGATTACTGAGCAGTACCAAGTGGGAGGTGGGCAGAGAACCTACTTAGGAAAGAGGCTCTGCAGAGCCGCCCTGCCAAATTTGGCATCAGATCTGGACTACACATCCAAACTGTAGTGCTTAATGAAAGTGTGTACAGATTTCCAGGTAGCTGCTTTGCAGACATCAAGAAGGGGTATGTCTCTTGCAGCTGCCACAGAGACTGCAGTGCCCCTAGTAGAATGGGCTCTGAGTCCCACAGGAGGTTGAGGACCAGCTTTTTCATAGCAGAATCTAATGCAAGAGACCAACCAGCAGGAAACAGTTCTCTTGGTAGCTGGTCTTCCTCTGCCTATATTCCCATAGGTGAAGAACAACTGATTGGAATAGCCTCTGAACTGCCTGATATGCTCTAGATAGTAAAAGCTAGCTCTTCTGACATCCAGACCGTGGAGCTTTTGCTCACCAGGAGTGGATTTCTCAGTAAAGAAAACAGGTAGAGTAACAGACTGGTTAAGGTGAAACTCAGAAACCTCCCATTTGTCCTGAGCTCAGTTTTGTCTCTGAGGCATGATGTAATTAGGCTCAGTGCACAGGGCCTGTAACGCTGAAATCCTTCTGGCAGAGGTAATGGCCACTAGAAAAACAGATTTTCAGGTTACAAACGTAAGGTATGCAGTGGCCATAGGCTCAAAGGGTGGTTCCATAAGCCTGGCAATGCAGGGATTCAGGCTCCAAGGGGGAACCGGCTCCCTGACTGGAGGTGCAAGAGGCCTTTGAAAAACTCTTTGAACACAAAGTGGGGAAAAAAATGACTTTTTCTTCCCCACCGAAAGGTAGGCCGAAATTGCAGCCAGGTGTAGCTTGAGAGAGGAGGGTTTCAAGCCTGAAGCCTGCAAATGTACTAAGTAATCCAGCAGCATAGAATCTGAAACTGTAAGAGGATAGACCTTTTTGCTCTTGCACCAGAGGGAAATCATTTTCCATTGGGCTGCATGTCTTTTTATGTTGGCTTGCGCATGTGCAAGCAACATCTTGCAGTAGTAGCACTTTCAGAGGTGTGTCAGTGTTGTGGACAATGCAGAGGATGCTTTAGTGGGTACGTCCCTCAGCCACCAATCAATGAGTATGCTGGCAATGACAGCAGTTTCAAAGAGAACCACGAAGTTGAAAGAAATCTGCCGCTCCAATGAGGTGCATTTTCCTCATTAGAACGTCAAATGATAAGGCTCCATTATGTGCCTTTCCTGGTGAAACATTGCAATAAATATGGCGGACCCTGCCACCCACCACACAATCCTCATAAAGCTGACATCGGGATACCAGTCCCTGTCGGCATGTCCATCCCAGCTTCAAAGTTGCTTGCCGATGGGGGTGCCCAGTCCCCATCGGCATCAGGCTCACACACACACACTTTCTCTTGCTGACAGGGGTGCCCAGTCCCATCGGCATCATGTCCCCCGCAAACTCATAGCACACAGGAGCACACCTCAGTGTGCCCAAATCATTTTTTTACCTGTAAAAAAAGAAAACCTTCTCCTGAAGTCCAGATTTTTTACCTGTAAAGAAAAAAAGGTCCCTCATCGTCCAGCCCCTCCTCCCCAACCCGCACCCACCTCTGCACACCCCACCTTCCCGCACCCACCTCACCTATACTTACTCCAGAGGGCTGACACTGTGATCTTCTGTGGAGTGGAAACACGTCTGAACTCTTCAAAAGCTGACCAGGAACTTAACAAAATGCGGTAAGCTTTATAATGGCAGGCAATGGGGGGTTTCAACTTAGGTGGATATCTCAGCAATTCTGGGGAATTTTGATACCAGATTTTCAACATGCGGTTCTTGGGACCTCAGATCATGAACACATGCAGTCATCTCGTTACTCGATCCTGAAAGGTGATTTTGCAGTTACTGCGTGGAATCACCTTTCGGGACCAATTAGTGAAACAACAGTGCCACTGTTCATGAGGTGGGGTCCCAAAAAGCCCATGTTGCAAATTTGGTGAAAAAATTCCAAAAAATGACTGTGTTACAAGTGTGCATTGTGCAGTTTCCACGCATGCTTGTAACTTCAACAATTTTTAATATTTTCACTCCAGATTTTCAACATTGTCATTTTTTCACACCTCCTTATGAACAGTACAGCTATAATTTTTCATATCCTGCCTGAAATGTATTTTCGCACCTGTGGCGCACAATGGCACGGTCACTGTGGGAAATCAACTTTCAGGACAGATTAACAAAATCACAGTGCCACTGTTCACAAGGGGAGGTCCCAAAATGCCTATGTTGAAAATGTGGTTAAAAAAATCCAAAAATAATTGTTACAGGTATGCGTGGTGCAGTTTCTATGAACACTCGTGACTTCACCAATTTTTCATATTTTTACTCCAGATTTTCAACATTGCCATTTTTTTACACCTCGTCATGAACAGTACAGTTGTCATTTTTCATATCCTGCTCAAAATGTGTTTTCGCACCTGTGACACCAAATGACACAGTCGCTGTGCAAAATCACCTTTCGGCTAACAAATTGATAGTGCCACTGTTCATGAGGTGGGGTCACAAAAAGCCCATGTTGAAAATTTGGAGTGAAAATACCAACAAACACCCAGGGCGTTAGGGTTTGCAACTGTAACACCCCACCCAGTAGAAACTGACAGGCGTCAGGGGTATGACTTGGGATCGTCAGCTGTAATGCTCACGCCATTCTACCTGCACCCCCTCCGTGCAGCCAGTGACAGGCATCAAGGTGTGTCTTGGAGTCTTCAGCCCCAAAGTTCACCCCATTCTCCTATACTGCACCCATCTCAGCGTATTTCCTTATGGAATGGGGTGAGCATAAGGCCCGAAGACCCCAAGGCACAGTGCAACACTTGTCAGTGTCTGCAGGGTTGGGTGAGGTGAAATGGCATGAGCGTTATGGTCGACGACCCAAAGGCATCAGTTCAATACTTCACTGCCATTTCTATTATGCATTTCTCTAACTCCTGCACTACCAATGACAATGCCAGCAAGACAACATTTGGCATTGACAAATACTTGTTCGTATTAGGTTTTGTAGCCATTTTCAGGATCTTAAGGACCTGTTCTGAATACTGAGAGGTTGATAACCCTAGCTCCTCAAGAACCAGGCCTTGAGGTGAAAAGACTGTATGTCTGGATAATGCACTCCTGTCTGGGGAAGGGTCAGCAGAGAGTGAGTTGGTGGCAGGCGAATGGGCTTGCTACAAGACAGTGAGAGAAGGAGAGGGTACCAGGCTTGCCTGGGCCAATCCAGAGCCACCAGAATCATCGATGCAGGCTGTTTTTGAGTTTCAGCAATACACTGAGGATCAGGGGAAAGGGAGGAAATGCGTATAGGAACCTCCCTGACTAGTCCAGAATGAAGGCATCTAGAGGAAGTGTTCCCGGGACTGGAGGCATGCAACCGTACTGAGGAAACTGGAAGTTGAGGGGGAAGCAAACAGATCTACTTCTGGTGTGCCCCACAGCCTGAACACTGTGGCTATTACTTGCTTGTTCAGAGTCCACTCGCTCTGACCCTGACTGATGCAACTTAGAGCATCTGCCAGGGTATTGTGCTTGCCTGGGAGGTGGATAGCTGAAAGACTGAACTCCAGGGAAAAGGCGAGAGACCAAATTTTCAGAGCCTCCGAAGAGAGCATCCCTGATCTGGTACCATACTGCTTGTTTATGCAGAACACTACAGTGGCGTTGTCTGTTCTTATTTGTACAGTCTGCCCTTTTATGACAGGAGCAAATGCTCTGAGTGCTAGAAAGATTGCTCTGAGCTCCAGAAGGTTTATGTGCAACTATGACTCTTGGAGAGTCCAGGTGCACTTACTGAGGCACTGTCCAGATGAGCTCCCCACCCCAGGAGGGAAGCATCTGTGGTGATCACCTCTATGGAAAGAGGTGCTTGAAAGGGGATCCCTATTTCCAGATTTGCAGGGTCCTTCCACCAAAACAGAGCCTAAAGGAGCTGTTCTGTCACAGGTATCAGCTTTGAAAAGTTGTTGCTTCTTTGAGACCAGCGAGCTCTGAGATAGGCTTGCAGGTCTCGTATCCTGTACCTGACCCCTGGGACTACTGCAGTCATTGAAGCCATGTGTCCCAAGAGCCTGAGGAAATGTCTGGCTGGTCTTGGCTGTCCCTGGACAAAAGAATCTGCCACTGAAAGGAAAATCTGAATTCTCTCTTGTGGGAGGAAGGCATATCCTTTTTGGGTGTCCAGCTGAGCTGCTATGAAAGTGGGTAGCTGAGTGGGTTCCAGGTGAGATTTCTTTAGATTTACCAGGAAGCCCAGGGATTCCAGAGTGTGCTCTGTGAGGGAAAGGGACTCCTTGACCTGACAAGGAGACTTTGCCACTATGAGCCAGTCATCCAAATAGGGATAGATTGAGACACCCAGCTTCCTGAGGTGCACTGCTACCACTGCTAGGCACTTGGTAAAAACTCTTGGCGCTGTGGATAGGCCGAAGGGCATCGCAGCAAACTGATAGTGGCCTGAAGGGAGTTTGAATCTGAGAAACTTCCTGTGAGACCTCCTTATGGGTATATAGAAGTAAGCATCCTTTAGGTCCAGGGAGGCTAGCCAGTCCCCCTGCTGTAATGACTGAATGACCAGTGACACAGTGACCATCTTGAATGTGGGTCTTAACAGATGTTTGTTTAAATACCTGAGATCCAAGATAGGTCACCACTCCCCAGTTTTCTTTTGTGCATCTTCTTGAACTGTAGTGGCAGACCCTTTTCCACTATCTCCAGAACCCAATTATCCCAGGTAATGAGGGACGAGTTCTGAAGATAGTGGGAGAGTCTGCCTCCTACTGGCAGAGGGGCAGCGACCTGGACACTCACATCAGGGCTGCTGGCTGGGCAGAGGTGGCTCTTCATTGGCCCCTTCTGCCCCTCCCTCTGAAAACACCTCTGTACTGATAAAAGTCAGCCTGGGGATAGGGAGTGTAAGGTCTGGGAAAATAACCCCTGCCCCGGTTTCCCTTCAGGTGGGATTTCTGTGGGGCAGGAGGCTTAGGTTTATAGGAATGACTCTGCGAAGAGGCCTTGTACTCATTGACCTTTTTCCTGTAGTCTGTTGTCCTGGAATCAAATAATATGTTTTCATCACAGGGAAAATCCATGGCCTTAGACTGGGTGTCTGGGGTTAGACTGGTAGTTCTAAGCCAGGCAAAACGCCTCAAAGAAATGGCATGGGTCATGGCTCTGGAGGTGGCATCATTGTGGTCATCTGCCATGTGGAATTGGTATTTCATAGTTTCCAGGGCAGTTTTAGCAGTATTCACCAGTTCCTGCACCACTGTGTCCGACCCATTGCAGGAAATAGCCAGCACAGAGTTCCACAGTGCTTTTTGATACCTGGCAGTGAAAGCCATGTAGGAGGAAAGTCTGATAAGCAGGGAAGCTGTGGTATGCTCATGTGATTCTACTCCACAAGAGTGGTAGCAGGGAGGAGGCAGGGAACTACAGACCAGTCAGTCTTACCTCAGTAGTGGGCAAGATTATGGAGGCACTCCTTAAGGAAGGATAGTGCAACACCTGGAATCCATAGGAGCATAGGATCCAAGACAGCATGGGTTTACAAAAGGAAGGTCCTGTCAAACTAATCTCTTAGATTTCTTTGACTGGGTAACCAGAGTGGTGGACCAAGGGGGAGCAGTTGATGTCGCCTACCTTGACTTCAGCAAAGTTTCGACACTGTTCCACATAGAAGATTGATAAATGAGCTGGGTAGGCTCAGGGTGGGTCAGAAGTTGGTCAACTGGGTGGCAAACTGGTTGACGGACAGAAAACAGAGAGTGGTGGTAAATGGTACACTGTCAGAAGAGATGCAAGTCACAAGTGGGGTACCTCAGGGATCAGTCCTGGGCCAGTCCTCTTCAATATCTTCATTAGTGACATTGCAGATGGACTAGAGGGTAAGGCTTGTCTGTTTGCAGATGACACCAAGATCTGCAACAGAGTAGATGATGCAGATGGGGTGGGCAGAATGAGAAGAGATCTGGATAAACTAGCAAAATAGTCAGAAAAGTGGCAATTGGGATTTAATGCAAAGAAGTGCAAGATCATGCACATAGGGAAGAGAAACCCTGAAGCCACCTATAGGCTGGGAGGGGAGTTGCTGGCAGTCACAAAGGAAGAAAGAGACTTGGGCATCATCATCACCGATGACCTGAAATCATCCAAGCAGACCTCTAAAGCAGTAGGTAAGGCTAGGGGAATGTTAGGGTGTATTAGTAGGGGTATCACGAGTTGTAAGAGGGAGGTAATAATCCCTCTTTACAAGACACTGGTTAGGCCCCATCTGAAGTACTGCGTGCAGTACTGGAGGCCACACCTTCACAAGGACATTAATCAAATTGAGGTAGTCCAGAGAAGGGCAACCAAAATGGTGCAGGGACTGCATCAGAAGACATATGAGGACAGATTAACAGAGCTCAATATGTATACCCTTGAGCAAAGGAGGGAGAGAGGTGCTATGATTGAAACATTCAAACACCTTAAGGGCATTAACAAATGTGAAAGAATCTAACATGTTTAAATATAACAAAAATAGCAGGACAAGAGGACACAGCATGAGAATAGAGGGAGGCCGATTAAGGGGGAATGTGAGGAAATTCTTTTTCACAGAAAGAGTGGTGGATGCATGGAACAGCCTACCTCAGGAAGTGGTGGCTATGAATACAGTGCAGGGCTTCAAACAGGCATGGCATAGGCATAAGGGAGCAATACAGACGAATATGGATAGATAGGTCATTGACAGTGTAAAGGTGTGTGGCATATTCATAAGGTAGAAAAAATGGGCAGACTGGATGGGCCTTGTGGTCCTTATCTGCCATCAACCTCTATGTTTCTATACATCTTTGCAATGAAATCTATTTTTCTGGAGTCCTTGTCGGGGGGTAAGGAAGACAAGGAGACTCCAGCTTTCTCACATGCTGCCTGCTGTACTATACTCTCATGGCTGGGATGTAGAGACAGGAACTCAGTGTCATTTTTAGACAATTGATATTTTTTGTCAGCACGCTTATCAACCCCTGCCACAGAAGTAGGGGTTTGAAGCAATTTCATGGTGTTTTTTCTGAAAGTATTAAAGATAGGCACGACCAATCTTTTGAGGGGTGGGAGACCTTCATCTCCCTATAATCTTTATCGTCATCCTCATCCTGGTTAGACTACAGAGTAGGGAGATCCAGGGTGTCTAGCATATTTTGAATAAACGTAAGCATAGAGGAGGGATCCTCCTGGTCAGCAGGGGAAGCTCCAAAATGAGGGTCAGGGGACACATCAGGTTCTAGACCCTCTAAATGCATGTCAGGGGCACCATAACAGTGTTCATCATCATCTACATCACCTCACAGTCTCTAGAAGAGTGAACTGTGGAAGAGAGCTTCTCAGCCCCAGAAAACATAGATCCCAGCTTTGTAGGGTCTGAAAGCGTGCCATGCTTTTGCCATGTCTTGCACAGATGGGAGTTCCTGCCTAGACTGTGGCTGTGTATGTTTTGTTTTTTCTTTATGTTTTAAGCTGCCTGTTGTCTCACTATTGGCTTTCCCAGGAGGAACAGGAGCATTTTTGTCTTTGCAAATCATCTTTTTAGCCACTTCATCAGCTGCTTGATCATGCTTCCTTTTTAATACAGACACTTTACCAGTGCCTTTATTAGTTTTTAATTTTGGAGGAACTTCATCAGCTCCTTTTAAAGCTTTATTTTTAGGCTGGGATTTGGATGCTTCATTAGCATCTCTGAATTTTTATTGTTATTATTTTTAGATGGTCCCTCATCGGTAGCCTTTGATTTTTCCTTAGCCATAATTTTTTCAAGTCTCTTTGCTCTGTTTCTCAAAGTTTTTCACAAAATTTGGTGCAAAGAGAGCAAGTATGATCTGGACCTAAACACCTACAGCACAGGTTATGATAATCTGCTATGGCCAAAATCTTGTGACAGTTGACACACTTGTTAAAACCTGTAGGTCCAGTTTTCTTTTTAGTTTTGGGGATCTCTGACATGCCAATCCACAGAGAACCCCGCAACAACTGTCAAAATGTAGAAATTCCAATAGGTTCCCTCACGGTAAGGAATCGCATTTAGTGAGGTAAAAAATAAAGAAAAAACCTTCAAAATCATCGGTTCCCTCAAGAAAAGGGGTACCACGATTAAACAGTCAAAGAAACCATCAGAAGCACTCAATCACGATTAACATAAAATAAAGTGTAGGGAACCACGGGGGAATCGCGAAACCGACCAAAAATAGCGGTTCCCAGGAACCAAGAGGAACCGCTAAAAAACACAGAAAATTTACTCAGCACACTCAAAAAATAAGTTTGTGAGGAAAACTTTACCAAGAGAAGCAGAAAAAGGCTTTCAACGAGAAAAGCTGAGAGACATCTCTGGGGCAGTGTTGCTCAGTCAGTGGAGAAAAAATTCTGAAGCCCTTCAGGCTGCTCCTTCTTAGCACACTCCCCTTCTCTTTTCTGATTGGTTGATAATTAAGCTCATTATGCTAATTATCTTAAAGGAAAACCTCCAGGGCAGTTGCACCTAGCCAGCTAAATGCTATAGTTACTGATGCTAAAGGACTCCTGGCGTGAGAAAACTAATAATTCTTCTCCGCCAAATAAGCTTTCAGGGCATAACGAGACATGGCACTGGAGACTTCTGGAGTGTCATTTAGGGCAAAATATTCCTGAGTTTCATGCTGGAACCATGTTTTGAACTTGGGGTCCTGCAAGAGAAAGGTGCTGAGATGCCAGTGAGGCATTGAGGGAAGTACAGGACCAACACTCATAAAGAGACAGTGGCATGGTTGGTGATCATTGTGGGTCCTATGACAGTGTCATGGACTGCACTGAGCAACTGACCCCCACCAGGAAGTAGTCAGGTCAGCTACTAGTGTAATTTCTGCCAGAGTGGAAGGTGAAATCCCTACCCGTGGGATTCAGGGCCCTCCACGGATCCACCAACAAGAACTCTGATGCTAACTGCATTATGGTTTTTCTAGAGTGAGTGCTGCCCAGTGATGTCTGGCAAAGTTTGTCCATAAAGGGATCCCACACCCTCATTAAAATCCCCTCCCAAGACGAGCTCATCAACTGGTTGTTGCACGTCAGATAAGGCTTGGGCAACCTCTGGAAAAAAGGAAACAGAGTCTTCATTAGGGCCAGAGATATTCCCCAGGAGAAGAGTTTGACTATCGAGGACTAGCCTAACTAGTAACTATCTATAGGTAGCACTGGTTTTGGTGTCGAGAATTTGGATTGTGTGTCTTTTATGAATAAGGACTGCTACACCTCTAGTCTTTGAGTTCCCTGAGCTGCCTAATACTTGTCCCACCTGCTCCCTTTTCAGCTTTCAATGTCTCTGCAGGAGGCAGGTGAGTTTCCTGTAGGAAGGCTATATCTCAGTACATTTTCTTTGGATGAGAGAGCACCTGCTTCCTCTTTATGGGTGAACTGAGGCCCTGCACATTCCAGGAGACCAGTTTAGTCCCATATGCAGTAGTTACCATTGAGACATCTTCAGTTTAGTATAGCTTTTTACATGAGTACCCTGTGAATGCAACACTAAATGTTGTTGAGATACATTTAAGAATAAAATGAATAAATCAGTCAGAACCTTATCTTGCGGGATTATCATTTTAGGCCAGGCATATCTGTCCCTCTGATGCCTCTAGAGGGGGTAAAGTTATATCTGCGCACCAACAGCAAATAGCTTAACATAACTGATTTGCAATATAAATGAACAACAGCAATTCATTAACATACAATTAACACTAACTTGTAGGACCAAAGTGCCTAGTAGACATACATACAGTACATAGTAAACAACAATAAACAATGAATAGAAACCCATAGATCCATACCCTTTTTGAAAATTGAGGAATCCAGGCAGTAGCTGCATGCATGGGGCATGGGATAGTTACCTGACCCAAGTGGCTACTAATAGGACAAAACTTGCCCAAAAGAGACCTCATAGCTCCAAGCGATAGCCTATCGGCTCCTAAAACTTCTCAGTGGATAATTCCTACTGCCCTCCCTTGGGCCTAATGTAGGAATAAGTGCCCAGTCTTATTACGAAAACCTAGCAGATTAAAACAGGAGTGAAAAACTAAAAAGAAAGGGAGAACATATCCATCTTTTCCACAGCAGGCAGATTCCTGCTGACTAACCCCTTCCCAAAACCCAGTAGCCTGGGGTGAGCCCTAGCTCTCCACTACTATACTACCGGGGTTGCCTTACAGCCGAAAAGGTGAGCTACAGTGAGAAACAAAAGGGAAATCAGGAAACAGAAGGAATATTAGAGGCAAAAGCACTGAAGTCCAGTAAATGAGTTAAGATGTGGCACCCTGCAGCCGTTAGGCAGAGGTGTCTCCCCCGACCAGCAGTACCCTGAGTGGAGGAGGGGGAGGCTGAGAGGTCTGATTTTTTTTTTTGTAAATATTACACTAGACTGCTCGGCTGAGTTCTCTCAAGCTCCCCGAAGGTGAGAGTAGTAACAATGAAGTGAACTCTCCCTAGAAATGAACTATCTGTCCATTATGCGTGATAATCATTTTGGCTAGTGGGAAACGGCACTAGACAGCGCTATGCAACCCCTCTCCTTATCAGAGAGGGACTACATGAGGGCCAACCTTGAGAAGAAGAAACTACTGTGCTGCCCCAGTTATTTCCAAAGGTTGCTAAGGTACTGTTTGGTGTTGCTGACAAAAATCGCCTCCTCCATTTCCATGGCAACCAGGACATGCAGCTTCCATGTGCATACTGCCAATGCCAAACCACAGAATTAGGCCTTCTGGTCTATCAAGTCTCCTCAATGTGCGGGGATCTTCAGCCTAGCCAGGCTAATGTCCCTGCCCCCCCCCCGACTATTTCATCCGATTCCTCCTTCCTCTCCTGATCTTAATCCTCCCCCTATAACTATCCCCTACCCACCATCCTCACTGAGATCACCTCTTCTGGCAATGTGTTCCACTTGGTCACCACCCTTACTGTGAAGAAGTGTCTCCTAACCTCCCTCCTAAACACCCCTCTCCAGCATAAGGCCATGCCCCTTCGTAGTTTGATACAGCTTTCCCTGGCTAGATCTTCCTTGTTTACTCTATTGAGTCCCTTCATGTCTCTATCATGTCTCCCCTCTCCCTTCTGTCCTTCAGGGAATGCATGTTCAGGGCCCCTAGTCTCTCCTCGTACGATCTACCCTGCTGCCCTGCAGTAATCTTTGTAGCCCACCTCTGGACCATCTCCACTAGGCTGATATCCTTTTTAAGGTGAGGGCTCCAGAACTGCACTGCATACTCCAGATGTGGCCTCACTAGTGATTGGTACAGGGGCAGAACCACCTTCTCTCTCCTACTACCGATCCCCTGCTATGCAGCCCAACATCCTGTTTGCTCATGCCACTGCCTTCTTGCACTGCGCAGAGCGCTTTAAGTCACTAGATATCATTATTCCCAGATCCTTCTGTTCCTCTGTGGGAGTTACCCAGACCCCTCCCAGGCAGTACTTCACAGGTAGTACTCTGTCCTGGTTTTTTTGGCTCCAACGTACATGACCTTGCCCTTCTTGGCATTGACACCTAGTTGCCAGATCCCTGACCACCTTTCAGGTTTTCTTAAGTCCTCCTTAAGGTCCTGTATCGGGAGTCCTACAACAGCCCAAAACACTTGCTGACAGGCGACTGCCCAACATCATTTGCCCGACATGCAGTTGCCTGACAGGTTTACATTCCCCAAAATCCCCTGGAATATCAGAGACCTGGAGTTTGTTATAGTTAGTCTGGGGCTGTGGGAGACTCTGCCCCAGCAACTGTTTGTTTGTTCGAGATATTGTGGTTATCGGTTTCTGATTGTCGGGATTGCTTAGTCGGGACAGGTGTTTCTCAGGAAGTGTTTGTTGGGATCTTGTGTAGATCTCCTGTATCTCCTCTGTTAAGTCCACCTCCTACAGAGCTTGGTGTGGTCTGTAAACAGACTCATTTTGCCCATGAAGCCATCACCAATATCATTAATGAAGGCACTGAACAGCACTGGTCCTAGCACCGAACCCTGTGGGATGCCACTTGTGACCTCCCTGGTACTAGACAGCTCTCCGCCAATGATCATCTTTTGGGGCCTGTTCCCTAGCCAATTTTACACCCATTTTACCAACCTCTCTCCTACTCCGAGGTCTGCCAATTTCCTGATCAGCCCCTTGTGTGGTACAGAGCCAAAGGCCATGCTGAAATCCAGGTATAGGATGTCCACTGCTTGGCCTCTGTCCACCGTTTTGGTTACTTATTCAAAGAAGTCGATCAGATTCATTTAACAAAACCTCCCTCCCATAAAACCATGCTGCCTTGCATCCTGGAGGCCATAGTCCTCTAGACGCTCTATTAATCTTTCTTTCAGAATGGTTTCCATAAGCTTGCATACTAGCATACTATCAAAGTGAGACTGACCGGTCTGTAGTTCCCTGGGTCATCCCTGGGACTGCTCTTGTGGAGGGGCACCACATGTGCCATTCTTCAGTCCTGCAGTACCAATCCTGATTCCAACAAACAACTAAAAAGGTCCGCCAGTGACTCTACATGCTCTTCCGACAGTTCCTTTAACATCCTGGGTTGTACTCCATCTGGACCTGATGATCCATTTGTCCTCAAAGCTAAACAGTCCTTTTTTCACTCTGTCCTTTTCTACTGCCCCATCTGTCCCCTTCCAGCCTTTTGGCCCCCCTTTCTCCCCCCATCAGCACCAGTCCATCTTTCTACTTTGTGAAGACACAGCATTCGTTCATTAATTCCGCTTTCTCCTGTTCTCCTCACCCACCCTTCCCTTGAAGAGAAAGGAGAATAAAACAGTGGAGGTTAATTCCCACTAGGGAAGGACAGTCAGGTAAGAAATGTAAGTATTTTAAAAGTTTCACGAGGAAAGACATTCTGAGTGCTAACAGATCGTTTCCACATGCATCCTGGGGTACAGGATATAGAACAAAAAATTATATACAGTAAATACAGTATAAGAATGAGCATAATCAAAACTGAAAATCAAAATATCATATGTACAGGTAATGAAGAAAACAAAACTGCAAAGGCAGGACTAGTGAGGGAGGTGGGAGGGGAAGAGAGTTATGGACAGTTGCAGGAGGGAGAAGAAAAGTTGTGAAGAGAGATTTTAAGGAGAAAGCTGAAAAGCAGAGCAAATTTCCAAGGGAAGGGAGGACCAAAATTTAGGAAACTGGTATGAGAAAGCAGATTGATCAACAGTAGATTTTCTAGAAGGAAGAGTGAGGGAATGGAAGTATTACTGCATAGAGGGTAGGAGGACAGCTGGTCCACTGGCGCAGAGGCAGTACGTCTGTCTGCAGCACCAATGACCCGGGTTCAGGAATGGACTCGGGACGTCAGAGTGCTGGCCGGGGGGAGAAGGATTGAGTGTCCTAGGGACTGCTCTCCCTCTCCGGGGGTACTGTGTCCGCACATTACAGATCCCTAACGGAGGCTGATGGGATCTGCTGTGCAAGCGCCAGACGGTGGGAGGGATGCAGGCCATCATGTACAGCTCACCCCGCATAGCACAAAAAATTACCGCCCCGGAGCGTGAAGCCCCGCCCGCCTCCACTGCCAATTATGTCCGCAAGGGAGAAGGGGAAGCCAGAGCACGTTACCGATGACCTTGGGGAGGGGGCGGCCGCCGCCGGCCCCACCCCGGAGGGTAAGCCTGGGCATGGGGAGGTAGCGAACGGGAGCCAAGATCCCTGCAGGGGATCAGAAGCCCAAAAAAATAGAGGGCAGGAGAAAGCTGAGGGAGAAGATAAGAGAAATGTAAGGTAGGAGGGAAGAGACCCAAACCAGAATTTAGATATAAAGGAGGCACAATGAGAAAGGCATCTGGCATCAAGAGATGGTAGTGAAGGGCAGAGTAGAGAGAAATAGTCTTGTTTATGGTGGCCAAAGTGAGGCAGAGCAACCTTTGTGTGTGGTTGTCCCAGGTGCAACCAAGTTAAGTGGGGGCCTATTCAGCTGTGAGGGCACTGCTGCAGATATCTTCTACTGAAGAAGTGGGAAAAGGAAAAAAAAAGATTAGGCTACTGCAGAGGGGAAGACTGCACTTGCTCTTGGCCATGCCACTGTCAGGGGGAGGTGCTAAACATTATGCCTTGAAGCAGCACATGGTCAAGCATCGATAAGTGTGCTTAGCGGGAGGGAAGCGACAGCTTAAATATTTCCTCCAAAGGTTGGCTGCTTCACTAAGTCCTACTTAGATACCGCAGTTCAAATCAACCTTTAGGGAACACTGGTGCAAATGAGGAGAGGAGGGTCACAGACCCTAACCAACAGAGTTATGAGGAAACGGAGATGCCAAACACAGGAGGATGAGTGGCCAAATGGTGTGTAGCTGAGTAGAATGATAGATGTAGTAACCTACCTTGGTCTGTGTGGTAAACCCTCCCAAGCCGGCACTGAAGGGAGAAACTAGTATTAAAAAAAGACAAAATAGGATACACCAACATTGCTGTCTTTCACCATTAGAGTTCCACTAGTGTACAATTATTGAGTGACAGTTCTGCGTGTTTCTTCTGCCTTCCTGTTCAGTCTTGGAAGCTGTGGGTCCCAGTTTTGCTGCCAAACATCCCAGAGCCCTCTATGGACAGGTGGAGTACCTGAGCCCAGGACCACTGCTGCTGCTGTGGGACAGCATTCAGATATAAGCTGGCAGACAAAGTAGACTTCTAGCCTCCCTCAGAAGTGGCAGAATGTTATTGTCCAGGAAGTGTCATCGGTGGTGCTGCCCACTGAAGCCCTGGAATGCTGTTGTGGCTTCTATGGGTCTGCTTCAGCAGCAGTGTCTATAGAGCCGAGGAGCGCCCTGCCTTTTGCTTTGTTCTTCTTCTCTGCCACTGTTCTGGTGGGATGGCACTGGTGGACACAGCCGAGGCATAAGGGCAGCTATTGATTGGGGGTGTCCAAGGACAGCTTTTGTGTGAGTCCAGAGTACTGTAAATGGGCTGGCCCGTAGAGGGCTGAGTTAGTTGTACAGCTATTACCCAGGAGCAGTTTACAAATCCAGCTGCATCCCAAGCATCTGTATAGTCATAGCTAACCCCATTCCATTCAATTTTGAAAGTAGCAGGTATGCCATTCTGTACTTACTACATGTTTGAAGCTCTTTATGCACTCCTGTAAAGGTAGCCCTTCTGCAATTTAGCTTGGCAGAGCAGTACTAGAAAAGGAAATATGGTGCTCTTGCCACGAGTGATCCTCTCCGAGACCCTAGCCAGCATGAGAACTATTTCTTTAACTGAGTAACCCAAAACATCACCAGAATGGGACGCGGTCATTTCCCCACTTTAGGATGAAGGGCCAGAGTCCTGTGAGCTCACTGCACATCTAGCTACGCGGTGGGGGATATTTAGTAGTCCAGACAACAAGTGATGTACAAAATCAACCATATTTCTACCTTCAGCCCCTTCAGGCACTCCCATTATTTTAATATTGTTTCTACACCCCCGGCACACTAAATCATCTGTTTTATCCCAAAGTAGGGATATTTTTCTTTAAGCATTTGGACCTCTATCTCCTGAGCGCCCCGTTGCCTGTCCAGATGCCACAAAGTATCCGCATTATCAGACACTCCTACGGTAAGCTGGTTCATTTTCTGCTGCAAAGAGTCCACTGTGGCTTTAACTCTGGTCACTTCTTGGAGGATTTTGGATAGCACACATGCTATGTTATCCGGGTCAGCAGTAGATGTCCGAAGCGGTGGCAGCCATCTCCCCAGCAGCGCAGATTTCACTCAAAGAATTTGAGGAAAAAAAGAATGAATTTTGTCTGGGGAAAAAAAATACATTTTGTTTCAGTGAAACTAGGGCAAATGAATTCTGGCATTAAACACTGCTGATCTGAGGTCAGTTTTTTATGTGGAGACAGATGTAATGGCCCGAGGAACAGACCAAAAAAACTACACAGCCAGCCATCTCAAATTCTGAATACACATAAGGAGCCAGAAGAACTGTGGGTCACCCTGGAAACAGGAAATGGGACAGCCATAAGAACTGGGGTTGTCTACAGGCCCCAGACCAGGGGAGACATAGACACATTACTGTTAGAACATATACAAAACATGACAGCTAAAGGGAGGTTCTGATAATGGGAGACTTCAACATGCCGGATACAGATTGGTCAATACCAGCAGGTACATCTGCCAGAACTAGACACATAGTGGATTCCCTGCAGGGAGGGCCTCAAACAACTGGTACAGCAACCCACAAGAGACAGAGCTATCCTAGATCTAGTACTGACTAACAGGGAAGGGATCACAGATCTCCAGGTAGAAGGTCGCCTGAGACAATGACCATCACATGGTATGGTTCAATTTGGCTACTACATCTAAATCATCCCATTCCAAGGCAAAATATGGGACTTCAGAGGAGCTGACTTTGATAAGATGGCCAACAGAGTTAAGCTAGCCCTGGCAAAAGAAACACAGGTGAGGGGTACAGGCAAAGTGGGCAAGCATTAAGGATGCAATACTTGAAGCAACATCCCATTGTGTTAGACAGAAAAGAAAGTGCAAAAGAAGAAGAAACCACTTTGGTTCTCAAATACAGTAGCAGAAAAGGTCAGAGCCAAAAGGCTGGCCTTCAGGAAATATAAGGGAACACAGGGGATGAAGATAGGAGGCATACCAAACTGCCCTAAGGGAAGCAGGGAAGGCAGTAAGACAGGCAAAGTCCAAAACTGAGGAAACACTAGCACAAACAGTAAAAGAAGGTGACAAGACTTTCTATAGATACATTAGTGAAAGGAGAAAGTCCAGAGGGGGTATTGCTAAGCTTAATGGAGAAAAGGGAGCACGTGAGGAGGAGGACCCTGTAAAAGCATATATCCTAAATAGATACTTTTGCTCAGTATTTACTGAAGAGAAGGTAGGGCAGGGCCCACAGCTCAGCATCGTGGACACGGGGGAGGAGGTGAGCACTACTCCCTTCACAAAAGAAAGGGTCCTACAAGAGCTTGTTAAGCTCAGGGTGGATAAGGCAATGGGACCTGATGGCATACATCCCAGGGTACTTAAGGAGCTAAAGGTGGAACTAGCAGAGCCATTAGCAGAACTGTTTAGTGAGTCTCTGAGCACAGGAGAGGTCCCAGAAGACTGGAGAAGGGCTCATGTGATCCCGCTCCACAAGAGTGGTAGCAGGGAGGAGGCAGGGAACTACAGAAATGGCAGTCTTACCTCAGTAGTGGGCAAGATTATGGAGGCACTCCTTAAGGAAAGGATAGTGCAACACCTGGAATCCATAGGGGCACAGGATCCAAGACAGCATGGGTTTACAAAAGGAAGGTCCTGTCAAACTAATCTCATAGATTTCTTTGACTGGGTAACCAGAGTGTGTGGACCAAGGGAGCAGTTGATGTCGCCTACCTTGACTTCAGCAAAGCTTTGACATTGTTCCACATAGAAGATTGATAAATAAGCTGGGTAGGCTCGGGTGGGTCGAAGTTGGTCAACTGGGTGGCAAACTGGTTGACGGACAGAAAACAGAGAGTGGTGGTAAATGGTACACTGTCAGAAGAGATGCAAGTCACAAGTGGGGTACCTCAGGATCAGTCTGGGGCCAGTCCTCAATATCTTCATTAGTGACATTGCAGATGGACTAGAGGGTAAGGCTTGTCTGTTTGCAGATGACACCAAGATCTGCAACAGAGTAGATGATGCAGATGGGTGGGCAGAATGAGAAGAGATCTGGATAAACTAGCAAAATAGTCAGAAAAGTGGCAATTGGGATTTAATGCAAAGAAGTGCAAGATCATGCACATAGGAAAGAAACCCTGAAGCCACCTATAGGCTGGGAGGAGTTGCTGGCAGTCACAAAGGAAGAAAGAGACTTGGGCATCATCATCACCGATGACCTGAAATCATCCAAGCAGACCTCTAAAGCAGTAGGTAAGGCTAGGGGAATGTTAGGGTGTATTAGTAGAGGTATCACAAGTTGTAAGAGGGAGGTAATAATCCCTCTTTACAAGACACTGGTTAGGCCCCATCTGGAGTACTGCGTGCAGTACTGGAGGCCACACCTTCACAAGGACATTAATCAAATTGAGGTAGTCCAGAGAAGGGCAACCAAAATGGTGCAGGGACTGCATCAGAAGACATATGAGGACAGATTAACAGAGCTCAATATGTATACCCTTGAGCAAAGGCGGGAGAGAGGTGCTATGATTGAAACATTCAAACACCTTAAGGGCATTAACAATGTGAAAGAATCTAACATGTTTAAATATAACAAAAATAGCAGGACAAGAGGACACAGCATGAGAATAGAGGGAGGCCGATTAAGGGGGAATGTGAGGAAATTCTTTTTCACAGAAAGAGTGGTGGATGCATGGAACAGCCTACCTCAGGAAGTGGTGGCTATGAATACAGTGCAGGGCCTCAAACAGGCATGGGATAGGCATAAGGGAGCAATACAGACGAATATGGATAGATAAGTCATTGACAGTGTAAAGGTGTGTGGCATATTCATAAGGTAGAAAAAATGGGCAGACTGGATGGGCCTTGTGGTCCTTATCTGCCATCAACCTCTATGTTTCAATACATCTTCTTTGCAATGAAATCTATTTTTCTGGAGTCCTTGTCGGAGGGTAAGGAAGACAAGGAGACTCCAGCTTTCTCACATGCTGCCTGCTGTACTATACTCTCATGGCTGGGATGTAGAGACAGGAACTCAGTGTCATTTTTAGACAATTGATATTTTTTGTCAGCACGCTTATCAACCCCTGCCACAGAAGTAGGGGTTTGAAGCAATTTCATGGTGTTTTTCTGAAAGCATTATAGATAGGCACGACCAATCTTTTGAGGGGTGGGAGACCTTTCATCTCCCTATAATCTTTATCGTCATCCTCATCCTGGTTAGACTACAGAGTAGGGAGTTCCAGGGTGTCTAGCATATTTTGAATAAACGTAAGCATAGAGGAGGGATCCTCCTGGTCAGCAGGGGAAGCTCCAAAATGAGGGTCAGGGGACACATCAGGTTCTAGACCCTCTAAATGCATGTCAGGGGCACCATAACAGTGTTCATCATCATCTACATCACCCTCACAGTCTCTAGAAGAGTGAACTGTGGAAGAGAGCTTACCAGCCCCAGAAAACATAGATCCCAGCTTTTGTAGGGTCTGAAAGACGTGCCATGCTTTTGCCATGTCTTGCACAGATGGGAGTTCCTGCCTAGACTGTGGCTGTGTATGTTTTGTTTTTTCTTTATGTTTTAAGCTGCCTGTTGTCTCACTATTGGCTTTCCCAGGAGGAACAGGAGCATTTTTGTATTTGCAAATCATCTTTTTAGCCACTTCATCAGCTGCTTGATCATGCTTCCTTTTTAATACAGACACTTTACCAGTGCCTTTATTAGTTTTTAATTTTGGAGGAACTTCATCAGCTCCTTTTGAAGCTTTATTTTTAGGCTGGGATTTGGATGCTTCATCAGCATCTCTGTTTGAATTTTTATTGTTATTATTTTTAGATGGTCCCTCATCGGTAGCCTTTGATTTTTCCTTAGCCACAATTTTTTCAAGTCTCTTTGCTCTGTTTCTCAAAGTTTTTCACAAAATTTGGTGCAAAGAGAGCAAGTATGATCTGGACCTAAACACCTACAGCACAGGTTATGATAATCTGCTATGGCCAAAATCTTGTGACAGTTGACACACTTTTTAAAACCTGTAGGTCCAGTTTTCTTTTTAGTTTTGGGGATCTCTGACATGCCAATCCACAGAGAACCCCGCAACAACTGTCAAAATGTAGAAATTCCAATAGGTTCCCTCACGGTAAGGAATCGCATTTAGTGAGGTAAAAAATAAAGAAAAAACCTTCAAAATCATCGGTTCCCTCAAGAAAAGGGGAACCACGATTAAACAGTCAAAGAAACCATCAGAAGCACTCAATCACGATTAAAATAAAATAAAGTGGAGGGAACCACGGGGGAATCGCGGAACCGACCAAAAATAACGGTTCCCGGGAACCAAGAGGAACCGCTAAAAAACACAGAAAATTTACTCAGCACACTCAAAAAATAAGTTTGTGAGGAAAACTTTACCAGAGAAGCAGAAAAAGGCTTTCAATGAGAAAAGCTGAGAGACATCTCTGGGGCAGTGTTGCTCAGTCAGTGGAGAAAAAATTCTGAAGCCCTTCAGGCTGCTCCTTCTCAGCACACTCCCCTTCTCTTTTCTGATTGGTTGATAATTAAGCTCATTATGCTAATTATCTTAAAGGAAAACCTCCAGGGCAGTTGCACCTAGCCAGCTAAATGCTATAGTTACTGATGCTAAAGGACTCCTGGCGTGAGAAAACTAATAATTCTTCTCCGCAAATAAGCTTTCAGGGCATAACGAGACATGGCTCTGGAGACTTCTGGAGTGTCATTTAGGGCAAAATATTCCTGAGTTTCATGCTGGAACCATGTTTTGAACTTGGGGTCCTGCAAGAGAAAGGTGCTGAGATGTCAGTGAGGCATTGAGGGAAGTACAGGACCAACACTCATAAAGAGACAGTGGCATGGTCGGTGATCATTGTGGGTCCTATGACAGTGTCATGGACTGCACTGAGCAACTGACCCTCACCAGGAAGTAGTCAGGTCAGCTACTAGTGTCATTTCTGCCAGAGTGGAAGGTGAAATCCCTACCCGTGGGATTCAGGGCCCTCCATGGATCCACCAACAAGAACTCTGATGCTAACTGCATTATGGTTTTTCTAGAGTGAGTGCTGGCCAGTGATGTCTGGCAAAGTTTGTCCATAAAGGGATCCCACACCTCATTAAAATCCCCTCCCAAGACGAGCTCATCAACTGGTTGTTGCACGTCAGATAAGGCTTGGGCAACCTCTGGAAAAAAGGAAACAGAGTCTTCATTAGGGCCAGAGATATTCCCCAGGAGAAGAGTTTGACTATCGAGGACTAACCTAACTAGTAACTATCTATCGGTAGCACTGGTTTTGGTGTCGAGAATTTGGATTGTGTGTCTTTTATGAATAAGGACTGCTACACCTCTAGTCTTTGAGTTGCCTGAGCTGCCTAATACTTGTCCCACCTGCTCCCTTTTCAGCTTTCAATGTGTCTGCAGGAGGCAGGTGAGTTTCCTGTAGGAAGGCTATATCTCAGTACATTTTCTTTAGATGAGAGAGCACCTGCTTCCTCTTTAAGGGTGAACTGAGGACCTGCACATTCCAGGAGACCAGTTTAGTCCCATATGCAGTAGTTACCATTGAGACATCTTCAGTTTAGTATAGCTTTTTACATGAGTACCCTGTGAATGCAACACTAAATTTTGTTGAGATACATTTAAGAATAAAATGAATAAATCAGTCAGAACCTTATCTTGCGGGATTATCATTTTAGGCCAGGCATATCTGTCCCTCTGATGCCTCTAGAGGGGGTAAAGTTATATCTGCTCACCAACAGCAAATAGCTTAACATAACTGATTTGCAATATAAATGAACAACAGCAATTCATTAACATACAATTAACACTAACTTGTAGGACCAAAGTGCCTAGTAGACATACATACAGTACATAGTAAACAACAATAAACAATGAATAGAAACCCATAGATCCATACCCTTTTTGAAAATTGAGGAATCCAGGCAGTAGCTGCATGCATGGGGCATGGGATAGTTACCTGACCCAAGTGGCTACTAATAGGACAAAACTTGCCCAAAAGAGACCTCATAGCTCCAAGCGATAGCCTATCGGCTCCTAAAACTTCTCAGTGGATAATTCCTACTGCCCTCCCTTGGGCCTAATGTAGGAATAAGTGCCCAGTCTTATTACGAAACCTAGCAGAGATAAAACAGGTGAAAACTAAAAGAAAGGGAGAACATATCCATTTTTTTCCACAGCAGGCAGATTCCTGCTGACTAAACCCTTCCCAAAACCCAGTAGCCTGGGGGTGAGGCAGCTAGCTCTCCACTACTATACTACCGGGGTTGCCTTACAGCCGAAAAGGTGAGCTACAGTGAGAAACAAAAGGGAAATCAGGAAACAGAAGGAATATTAGAGGCAAAAGCACTGAAGTCCAGTAAATGAGTTAAGATGTGGCACCCTGCAGCCGTTAGGCAGAGGTGTCTCCCCCGACCAGCAGTACCCTGAGTGGAGGAGGGGGAGGCTGAGAGGTCTGATTTTTTTTTTTGTAAATATTACACTAGACTGCTCGGCTGAGTTCTCTCAAGCTCCCCGAAGGTGAGAGTAGTAACAATGAAGTGAACTCTCCCTAGAAATGAACTATCTGTCCATTATGTGATAATCATTTTGGCTAGTGGGAAACGGCACTAGACAGCGCTATGCAACCCCTCTCCTTATCAGAGAGGGACTACATGAGGGCCAACCTTGAGAAGAAGAAACTACTGTGCTGCCCCAGTTATTTCCAAAGGTTGCTAAGGTACTGTTTGGTGTTGCTGACAAAAATCGCCTCCTCCATTTCCATGGCAACCAGGACATGCAGCTTCCATGTGCATACTGCCAATGCCAAACCACAGAATTAGGCCTTCTGGTCTATCAAGTCTCCTCAATGTGCGGGATCTTCAGCCTAGCCAGGCTATGTCCCTGCCCCCGACTATTTCATCCGATTCCTCCTTCCTCTCCTGATCTTAATCCTCCCTATAACTATCCCCTACCCACCATCCTCACTGAGATCACCTCTTCTGGCAATGTGTTCCACTTGGTCACCACCCTTACTGTGAAGAAGTGTCTCCTAACCTCCCTCCTAAACACCCCTCTCCAGCATAAGGCCATGCCCCTTCGTAGTTTGATACAGCTTTCCCTGGCTAGATCTTCCTTGTTTACTCTATTGAGTTGCTTCATGTCTCTATCATGTCTCCCCTCTCCCTTCTGTCCTTCAGGGAATGCATGTTCAGGGCCCCTAGTCTCTCCTCGTACGATCTACCCTGCTGCCCTGCAGTAATCTTTGTAGCCCACCTCTGGACCATCTCCACTAGGCTGATATCCTTTTTAAGGTGAGGGCTCCAGAACTGCACTGCATACTCCAGATGTGGCCTCACTAGTGATTGGTACAGGGCAGAACCACCTTCTCTCTACCTACGATCCCCGCTATGCAGCCCAACATCCTGTTTGCTCATGCCACTGCCTTCTTGCACTGCAGAGCGCTTTAAGTCACTAGATATCATTATTCCCAGATCCTTCTGTTCCTCTGTGGGAGTTACCCAGACCCTCCCAGGCAGTACTTCACAGGTAGTACTCTGTCCTGGTTTTTGGCTCCAACGTACATGACCTTGCCCTTCTTGGCATTGACACCTAGTTGCCAGATCCCTGACCACCTTTCAGGTTTTCTTAAGTCCTCCTTAAGGTCCTGTATCGGGAGTCCTACAACAGCCCAAAAAACACTTGCTGACAGGCGACTGCCCAACATCATTTGCCCGACATGCAGTTGCCTGACAGGTTTACATTCCCCAAAATCCCCTGGAATATCAGAGACCTGGAGTTTGTTATAGTTAGTCTGGGGCTGTGGGAGACTCTGCCCCCAGCAACTGTTTGTTTGTCGAGATATTGTGGTTATCGGTTTCTGATTGTCGGGATTGCTTAGTCGGACAGGTGTTTCTCAGGAAGTGTTTGTTGGGATCTTGTAGTAGATCTCCTGTATCTCCTCTGTTAAGTCCACCCTCCTACAGAGCTTGGTGTGGTCTATAAACAGACTCATTTTGCCCATGATGCCATCACCAATATCATTAATGAAGGCACTGAACAGCACTGGTCCTAGCACCGAACCCTGTGGGATGCCACTTGTGACCTCCCTGGTACTAGACAGCTCTCCTCCAATGATCATCTTTTGGGGCCTGTTCCCTAGCCAATTTTACACCCATTTTACCAACCTCTCTCCTACTCCGAGGTCTGCCAATTTCCTGATCAGCCCCTTGTGTGGTACAGAGCCAAAGGCCATGCTGAAATCCAGGTATAGGATGTCCACTGCTTGGCCTCTGTCCACCGCTTTGTTACTTATTCAAAGAAGTCGATCAGATTCATTTAACAAACCTCCTCCCATAAAACCATGCTGCCTTGCATCCTGGAGGCCATAGTCCCTAGACGCTCTATTAATCTTTCTTTCAGAATGGTTCCATAAGCTTGCATACTAGCATACTATCAAAGTGAGACTGACGGTCTGTAGTTCCCTGGGTCATCCCTGGACCGCTCTTGTGGAGGGCACCACATGTGCCATTCTTCAGTCCTGCAGTACCAATCCTGATTCCAACAAACAACTAAAAGGTCCGCCAGTGACTCTACATGCTCTTCCGACAGTTCCTTTAACATCCTGGGTTGTACTCCATTGGACCTGATGATCCATTTGTCCTCAAAGCTAAAGTCCTTTTTCACTCTGTCCTTTTCTGCCCCATCTGTCCCCTTCCAGCCTTTTGGCCCCCTTTCTCCCCCATCAGCACCAGTCCATCTTTCTACTTTGTGAAGACACAGCATTGCTCATTAATTCCGCTTTCTCCCTGTTCTCTCACCCACCCTTCCCTTGAAGAGAAAGGAGAATAAAACAGTGGAGGTTAATTCCCACTAGGGAAGGACAGTCAGGTAAGAAATGTAAGTATTTTAAAAGTTTCACGAGGAAAGACATTCTGAGCTGCTAACAGATCGTTTCCACATGCATCCTGGGGGTACAGGATATAGAACAAAAAAATTATATACAGTAAATACAGTATAAGAATGAGCATAATCAAAACTGAAAAATCAAAATATCATATGTACAGGTAATGAAGAAAACAAAACTGCAAAGGCAGGACTAGTGAGGGGAGGTGGGAGGGGAAGAGAGTTATGGACAGTTGCAGGAGGGAGAAGAAAAGTTGTGAAGAAGAGATTTTAAGGAGAAAGCTGAAAAGCAGAGCAAATTTCCAAGGGAAGGGAGGACCAAAATTTAGGAAACTGGTATGAGAAAGCAGATTGATCAACAGTAGATTTTCTAGAAGGAAGAGTGAGGGAATGGAAGTATTACTGCATAGAGGGTAGGAGGACAGCTGGTCCACTGGCGCAGAGGCAGTGCGTCTGTCTGCCTGCAACCCGGGTTCAGGAATGGACTCGGGACGTCAGAGTGCTTGCCGGGGGAGAAGGATTGAGTGTCCTAGGGACTGCTCTCCCTCTCCGGGGGTACTGTGTCCGGCACATTACAGATCCCTAACAGAGGCTGATGGGATCTGCTGTGCCGGCGCCGTACTTGTGAGGGGATGCAGGCCATCATTGCATATCCCAACCCCTGTACAGCACAAAAAATTACCGGCCCCGAGCGTGAAGCCCCGCCGCCTCCACTGCCAATTATGTCCGCAAGGGAGAAGGGGAAGCCAGAGCACGTTACCGATGACCTTGGGGAGGGGGCGGGCCGCCGGCCCCCCCCCGGAGGGTAAGCCTGGGCATGGGGAGGTAGCGAACGGGAGCCCAGATCCCTGTAGGGGATCAGAAGCCCAAAAAAATAGAGGGTAGGAGAAAGCTGAGGGAGAGGATAAGAGAAATGTAAGGTAGGAGGGAAGAGACCCAAACCAGAACTGAGATATAAAGGAGGCACAATGAGAAAGGCATCTGGCATCAAGAGATGGTAGTGAAATGGGCAGAGTAGAGAGAAATAGTCTTGTTTATGGTGGCCAAAGTGAGGCAGAGCAACCTTTGTGTGTGGTTGTCCCAGGTGCAACCAAGTTAAGTGGGGGCCTATTCAGCTGTGAGGGCACTGCTGCAGATATCTTCTACTGAAGAAGTGGGAAAAGGAAAAAAAAAGATTAGGCTACTGCAGAGGGGAAGACTGCACTTGCTCTTGGCCATGCCACTGTCAGGGGGAGGTGCTAAACACTATGCCTTGAAGCAGCACATGGTCAAGCATCGATAAGTGTGCTTAAGCGGAGGGAAGCGACAGCTTAAATATTTCCTCCAAAGGTTGGCTGCTTCACTAAGTCCTACTTAGATACCGCAGTTCAAATCAACCTTTAGGGAACACTGGTGCAAATGAGGGGAGGAGGGTCACAGACCCTATCCAACAGAGTTATGAGGAAACGGAGATGCCAGACACAGGAGGATGAGTGGCCAAATGGTGTGTAGCTGAGTAGAATGATAGATATAGTAACCTACCTTGGTCTGTGTGGTAAACCCTCCCAAGCCGGCACTGAAGGGAGAAACTAGTATTAAAAAAAGACAAAATAGGATACACCAACATTGCTGTCTTTCACCATTAGAGTTCCACTAGTGTACAATTATTGAGTGACAGTTCTGCGTGTTTCTTCTGCCTTCCTGTTCAGTCTTGGAAGCTGTGGGTCCCAGTTTTGCTGCCAAACATCCCCAGAGCCCTCTGCGGACAGGTGGAGTACCTGAGCCCAGGACCACTGCTGCTGCTGTGGGACAGCATTCAGATATAAGCTGGCAGACAAAGTAGACTTCTAGCCCTCCCTCAGAAGTGGCAGAATGTTATTGTCCAGGAAGTGTCATCGGTGGTGCTGCCCACTGAAGCCCTGGAATGCTGTTGTGGCTTCTATGGGTCTGCTTCAGCAGCAGTGTCTATAGAGCCGAGGAGCGCCCTGCCTTTTGCTTTGTTCTTCTTCTCTGCCACTGTTCTGGTGGGATGGCACTGGTGGACACAGCCTGAGGCATAAGGGCAGCTATTGATTGGGGGTGTCCAAGGACAGCTTTTGTGTGAGTCCAGAGTACTGTAAATGGGCTGGCCCGTAGAGGGCTGAGTTAGTTGTACAGCTATTACCCAGGAGCAGTTTACAAATCCAGCTGCATCCCAAGCATCTGTATAGTCATAGCTAACCCCATTCCATTCAATTTTGAAAGTAGCAGGGTATGCCATTCTGTACTTTACTACCACTGTTTGAAGCTCTTTATGCACTCCTGTAAAGGCAGCCCTTCTGCAATTTAGCTTGGCAGAGCAGTACTAGAAAAGGGAAATATGGTGCTCTTGCCACCGTGGCAGTCCTCTCTCCGAGACCCTAGCCAGCCTGAGAACTGTTTCTTTAACTAGACTCAAAAACATCACCAGAATGGGACGCAGCCATTTCCCCACTTTAGGATGAAGGGTCAGAGTCCTGTGAGCTCACTGCACATCTAGCTACGCGGTGGGGGATATTTAGTAGTCCAGACAACAAGTGATGTACAAAATCAACCATATTTCTACCTTCAGCCCTTCAGGCACTCCCATTATTTTAATATTGTTTCTACACCCCGGCACACTAAATCATCTGTTTTATCCCAAAGTAGGGATATTTTTCTTTAAGCATTTGGACCTCTATCTCCTGAGCGCCCTTGCCTGTCCAGATGCCACAAAGTATCTGCATTATCAGACACTTCACGGTAAGCTGGTTCATTTTCTGCTGCAAAAGAGTCCACTGTGGCTTTAACTCTGGTCACTTCTTGAGGATTTTGGATACCAACATGCTATGTTATCTGGGTCAGCAGTAGATGTCCAAGCGTGGCAGCCATCTCTAGCAGCGCAGATTTCACTCAAAGAATTTGAGGAAAAAAGAATGAATTTTGTCTGGGGAAAAATACATTTTGTTTCAGTGAAACTAGGGCAAATGAATTCTGGCATTAAACACTGCTGATCTGAGGTCAGTTTTTATGTGGAGACAGATGTAATGGCCCGAGGAACAGACCAAAAAAACTACACAGCCAGCCATCTCAAATTCTGAATACACATAAGGAGCCAGAAGAACTGTGGGTCACCCTGGAAACAGGAAATGGGACAGCCATAAGAACTGGGGTTGTCTACAGGCCCCCAGACCAGGGGGAGGACATAGACACATTACTGTTAGAACATATACAAAACATGACAGCTAAAGGGGAGGTTCTGATAATGGGAGACTTCAACATGCCGGATACAGATTGGTCAATACCAGCAGGTACATCTGCCAGAACTAGACACATAGTGGATTCCCTGCAGGGGGAGGGCCTCAAACAACTGGTACAGCAACCCACAAGAGACAGGGCTATCCTAGATCTAGTACTGACTAACAGGGAAGGGATCACAGATCTCCAGGTAGAAGGTCGCCTGAGCCAATGACCATCACATGGTATGGTTCAATTTGGCTACTACATCTAAATCATCCCATTCCAAGGCAAAATATGGGACTTCAGAGGAGCTGACTTTGATAAGATGGCCAACAGAGTTAAGCTAGCCCTGGCAAAAAGAAACACAGGTGAGGGGGTACAGGCAAAGTGGGCAAGCATTAAGGATGCAATACTTGAAGCAACATCCCATTGTGTTAGACACAAAAGAAAGTGCAAAAGAAGAAGAAAACCACTTTGGTTCTCAAATACAGTAGCAGAAAAGGTCAGAGCCAAAAGGCTGGCCTTCAGGAAATATAAGGGAACACAGCGGGATGAAGATAGGGAGGCATACCAAACTTCCCTAAGGGAAGCAGGGAAGGCAGTAAGACAGGCAAAGTCCAAAACTGAGGAAACACTAGCACAAACAGTAAAAGAAGGTGACAAGACTTTCTATAGATACATTAGTGAAAGGAGAAAGTCCAGAGGGGGTATTGCTAAGCTTAATGGAGAAAAGGGAGCACGTGAGGAGGAGGACCCTGTAAAAGCATATATCCTAAATAGATACTTTGCTCAGTATTTACTGAAGAGAAGGTAGGGCAGGGCCCACAGCTCAGCATCGTGGACACGGGAGGGAGGTGAGCACTACTCCTCTTCACAAAAGAAAGAGTCCTACAAGAGCTTGCTAAGCTCAGGGTGGATAAGGCAATGGGACCTGATGGCATACATCCCAGGGTACTTAAGGAGCTAAAGGTGGAACTAGCAGAGCCATTAGTAGAACTGTTTAGCGAGTCTCTGAGCACAGGAGAGGTCCCAGAAGACTGGAGAAGGGCTCATGTGATCCCGCTCCACAAGAGTGGTAGCAGGGAGGAGGCAGGGAACTACAGAACAGGCAGTCTTACCTCAGTAGTGGGCAAGATTATGGAGGCACTCCTTAAGGAAAGGATAGTGCAACATCTGGAATCCATAGGGGCACAGGATCCAAGACAGCATGGGTTTACAAAGGAAGGTCCTGTCAAACTAATCTCATAGATTTCTTTGACTGGGTAACCAGAGTGGTGGACCAAGGGGAGCAGTTGATGTCGCCTACCTTGACTTCAGCAAAGCTTTGACACTGTTCCACACAGAAGATTGATAAATAAGCTGGGTAGGCTCGGGTTGGGCAGTTGGTCAACTGGGTGGCAAACTGGTTGACGGAGCAGAAAACAGAGAGTGGTGGTAAATGGTATACAGTCAGAAGAGATGCAAGTCACAAGTGGGGTACCTCAGGGATCAGTCCTGGGGCCAGCCCTCTTCAACATCTTCATTAGTGACCTTGAAGATGGACTAGAGGGTAAGGCTTGTCTGTTTGCAGATGACACCAAGATCTGCAACAGAGTAGATGATCCAGATGGGGTGGGCAGAATGAGAAGAGATCTGGATAAACTAGCAAAATGGTCAGAAGAGTGGCAACTTGGATTTAATGCAAAGAAGTGCAAGATCATGCACATAGGGAAGAGAAACCCTGAAGCCACCTATAGGCTGGGAGGGGAGTTACTGGCAGTCACAAAGGAAGAAAGAGACTTGGGCATCATCTTCACTGATGACCTGAAATCATCCAAGCAGACCTCTAAAGCAGTAGGTAAGGCTAGGGGAATGTTAGGGTGTATTAGTAGGGGTATCACAAGTCGTAAGAGGGAGGTAATAATCCCTCTTTACAAGACACTGGTTAGGCTCCATCTGGAGTACTGCGTGCAGTACTGGAGGCCACACCTTCACAAGGACATTAATCAAACTGAGGCAGTCCAGAGAAGGACAACCAAAATGGTGCAGGGACTGCATCAGAAGACATATGAGGACAGATTAACAGAGCTCAATATGTATACCCTTGAGCAAAGGAGGAGAGGTGATATGATCGAGGCATTCAAACACCTTAAGGGCATTAACAAGGTGAAAGAGTCTAACATGTTTAAATATAAGAAAAATAGCAGGACAAGAGGACACAGCATGAGATTAGAGGGGGGCTGATTAAGGGGGAATGTGAGGAAATTCTTTTTCACAGAAAGGGTGGATGATGCATGGAATGGCTTACCTCAAGAAGTGGTGGCTATGAATACAGTGCAGGGCTTCAAACAGGCATGGGATAGGCATAAGGGAGCAATACAAATGAGTATGAATAAATAGGCTACTGACAGAGCAAAGGCCGATGGCACATTTATAAGGTAGAAAAAGAAATGGGCAGACTGGATGGGCCTTGTGGTCCTTATCTGCCGTCAACTTCTATGTTTCTATGTTTCTGCCTTGTTAGTAGCCCAACCAGAAGTCCCGCCTGCGTTCCCTTGTTCTTTTTTCTTTGTTGACAACAAATATTCTAATGGAGTAAACCTTCTCAATATCCTTTATTGTTTTTAAACACTTTGATCATTTCCCCTTCACCCACATCTTCACCAGAAAGGAGAGATCCTGCTGGCTGTAGTCTCTGTTTATACACCAGTACTTCCATTGTAAACATATTTGCCGCACTCCTCTGAACCTTTTCAAATTCCTCTGTCCCCACCCAGTCCCATCCATCTCCCATGCCCTGGTCCCACCCTGTCACCTAATTCTACCCATTCCTCAGCCCCACTCTGTCACGTCAAACTCCCCATTCCCCAGCTACAACCTATCACTTCTCATTCACCATCCCCCAGACCCACCTTGTCACCTCAGACTCTGCATCCCCTAGCCCCACCCTGTCACCTCAGACTCTCCATCCCCTGGACCCACCCTGTCACCTCAGACTCTCCATCCCCTGGCCCCACCCTGTCACATCAGTCTCTCTATCCCTGACCCCACTCTGTCTCCCCATCCAATGACCTCACCTTGTCAACTTACACTCCCCAGACCCTGGGTACCAGCCTATCACCGCATTCTCCCCATCTTCCAACCCGATCATATCACCTCAGGGTCATCACCAGGTCAGAACCTGTTACATCAATAAATTCCAATCTGATCACGGGAACACATGTCCAGTTACATGATCACACCATTAACTTCTTATCTTCCTGGAAGAATATATGTCCCGTATTCAGGATCACATCAATAACTTCTGATCTCATAGGGGAAAATGAGTCTAGTTTATATGTTCGCACAATTATTTCTTGATCTTGTTGGAAGAATATGTATCCTACTTACATAACCATGCCATTAACTTTTCACACATCTCATTTTGAGCATCAAAATCTTTTGCTCTTTTTCACAGAACATGTCCAGTTCTGCGGATGACGTCATTAACTTCTGATCTTCTTGGGTGAACTCATGTCCCGTGTAACACATCACATCTTTAACTTCTAATCTTCTTGGAGAAAACATGTCCCATGTTTGGATCACATCGCTTACTTCTGATTTTGTTGGGAGTCTAGTTTACATAATTGCAGCATTAACTTCTGATCTTCTTAGAATACATGTTGGGGGCATGGCTTGGCAGGACAAGATGGTTGTTGCTCTCCAGTGCAGTTCCTGCATGGCTCCAAACTTCTATAAACTAAATCATCTACTTTTCTACAATCCGTAATCATAAACTGACGGACACAGAGCTTTATATACATGGCTTCACAGAAATAGCAAAAGAAGCAGTCACTACTTACATTTCAGACTGCACTGACAAATCCAGCTCCTCAGGAAGGCCACACACGGACATGGATTATGGCTTCAGGTACAGCACATGTCTCATGTTTGGGATCACACCAGTAACGTTTGATCTTCTTGGCAGAACACATGGCCCATGATACATGATCGCACCATTAACATCTGATCTTAGAAGAACACAGCCATTGTTCAATATCACACTAACTCCTGATCTTTTTGGGAGAACATGAGTCCTGTTTACATAATACTATCAATAATATCAATAACTTCTGATCTTCTTGGAAGAACACATATTTCATGTTCAGGATCATATCATAAGCTTCTGATCTTCTTGGGAGAACACGTTCCATAGTCAGGATTACAACAATAATTCCTGTTCTTGTTGGAAGAACAAATTCTATTTACATGATCACATCAATAACTTATGATCTTCTTAGGAGAGCACAAGTCACATCTTCAGGATCACTTCATTAAATTCTAATCTTTTGGGGAGACGACATGTCCCATTTTCAGGATCACATCATTAAAGAGAAATTACTTACTGTAACTTTGGACCTTCAAGAATATCTTTGCCATATCTTATAATATAGAAGAAGGCCACCCCCATGTTTTTTCCCAGGTCAGTGACTCAGCAGGTAGCACACTAACCAGTGTCAGTGGCTCAGCAGGAGCACACCTGCCTCTGAGGCTGGTAGATCAGAAGGCTCTGGGTTCTATCCCCACACCAGGCACCTGGGTTAAATCCCAATACTGACACTGTAGTGCTGCACTCCTGAGATGCAGTCTTTCGGATGAGACATTAAACCAAGGTCCCATCTGCCTGTTCTGGTGGTTGTTAAAGATCCCATGGCACTTCTTGAAAAGAGTAGCAGAAGTTTCCCCGGTCTCCTGGCCAAATTTCCCCCATTCACTAAAAATACCACCAACAGTTTAATCTGGTTCAAGGTCAGTTGGCATTCATCTGTATCCTCCTCCCCCAGGTCGTGCCTAAAAATGGGCAGAATCTGTCTAGTGCACTTACTCGGTCAACAAAAACTAAATAAAAAACATAGCCACACTCTTTGGTTTTAGGGCCAGAGGACTTGTTAGTTGAGCAATGGCTTTGATTTGACTCCAGTGGATCTCTAAAAAATATAAATATACAAATAAATAAATAATTAAATTCCACCCCATTCATATCAATGTAGCGTGCCTCTGCACTCTACAAACAATTACCTCACAAAACATTGCAGCGCGGCGGCAGAGATTGCTTCTCTCAGTACCAGGAAGGGAAAAGGATTGGGCAACTGGCTCAGAATTACAATACCTTCACCCTCAAAAACAGCAACTTAAAAAATTACAGGATAGGGATTGTTTGACTCCCTGTGAAGTAAGGCAACAGTGGTAGGTTTTGGAAAATTTGGGAAAACTTCAGAAAACATAATATTTAGACACAATTCAGCTTGCATTTCATAAATCTTCCACACAGTTCTCCTCTCCATTATTTACTTTCTCATGGGGATTGCTGTTACATTGTTGGCGCTACAGATTTCATTTTTTCACCCCCCCTGCAACTAATGGTTTTGCTAATCCTTCCTTTGCTGCCCCCTTTGGAGACTTTTCCTTCTCTAACCTCATTGTTACTAAGGAAGAGTCCCTGTATTAGTCCTTCTATTATGCAATCGTCTCCTTTCATAAATCTGTACATTTGTAAAGCAGACTTTGTCACCCTCTGTCCATGATAATCTCACTATCTCATGTGTGTCTATGTTGGGTAGCTTTTCTCCACACTGCCCTAGCAGGAGATGTTGAGTTGAATCCTGGTCCCACTACCTCCCAGTATGTTGGTACCCCTGCCTGGACTCCTGTAAAAGTTTTTAAACTTGCCCATCTAAATGTTAGGAGTCTCTTTGCAAACTCTGATAAGATCCTTGCCTGAGTTACTCACTACAGCCCTGACATCGTTTGTCAGAACGAAACTTGACTTAAGCCCTTGGTACCTGACTCAGACTGCTCCCCACCAAGTTTCAATTTTCTTAGGCTTGACTGACCTGGGAAAAAACATGGGGGTGGCTTGCTTCTGTATTATAAGAGCCATCTGAATGTCTCCCTCATTCTGCATGATTATCCCCCCTCCCCAATTTGGGAGTTCCTGCCCTCACTGCTCCTCCTGGGGAACACAAAGAAAGTTCACCTGATCTGTGCCTATAATCCTCTATCTGGAGGCATCAATGGGTTAAACTATCTGCTTGATAAAGTTAGTTGGCAGACTGGCTCTAATGAAGTGTTGATTCTGGGTGACCTTAACCTTAACTAGTTGGTGATTCATAATAAAGCAATGTGAACCCCTGCTCGCTTTCTTTGGCCTTAAAAAGTTCATTAGTGGTCCCATCAGGCTGTCAGCCTCCGGAGGAGACATACTCTTCCTGGATCCTGACAAATTGGGCCAAAGGAATCATAATGTCTGGCCCCTTTCCTGACTCCACGTCCAAGCACAACCCCATCTTTTGTGTCTGGGAAGTCTCCACACCTAAAATTCCTCCCAAGGTTATTCTACTTACAGACCTTTCCAAGCTTGACCCTTGCTCCCTCCTTGATGATTCAGGACACACCGACTATGTCTTCTGTACTGCATACTGCCAATACTTTGGATGCTTTGAGCAGGGCCCCAATTCTCTGCAACATTTTGTCCTGATTTCTGTGGCAGGGTTCCTAGGCTACTGTGGCAGCATTTCCTAATTTCTGGGGCATGAGTTAGTACTGCGATAGGCTAAAATAAGATGTGATGTCATCAAGGACATCACATGTTGAACATAAAGGAGAGGCTTCAGGATAAACAAGATGGAGAAGGGAGCCGGGCACTGCAGAAAAACTGTATATTTGAATGACAATTCCCCAAAACAATGAATTCTGCAGCACTGCATTCTGTGGCATGATGCAAATTCTGTAGAAAATTCCACAACCGCAAAATTTCAGGGTCCTTAGCTCTGACTCACTTTATAGCTAGTTTTTTCCATACTAGAAAATAAAGATGTTCCTTTTATTAAAAGGAGAGTCAGGAGTACTGTTACCAAATAGCTTAATAGTGATCTACTCACTCTCATGAAGTCCAGAGAAAAATGTTGGATCCATTATAAGGCTTCCCAAGCTTTGACTGTCTTTATTGAATACAGGCGGCTCAGAAATGTAGGTAAGAAAGCCATCTGCTCCACTAAGAGTGAGTTTTTAGGTCCTCTCTTCTGGCTACTGCTAAAACCTTAAGGCGTTTCTGGTGAAACATCAAAAATGTTATTGGGGGCTCTCAAAATTTCCAAATCAATGATATGTTTCTTGATGGAGTCAGTTGCTACAACCCTACCACTATAGCTAACGCCTTCAATACCTGAGCTTGGGAAGGGTGCCTAGAATAAATAAAGTTTTACTTTACTTACTTTACTTTACTTCAATAGACAGTTCTTGAACCTCTCTGCTTTCACCTCCCTGTTCTCTGGTCCTGTGTCCCAGGAGGAGACCAATCCCCCCGCCCCATTAGTGCCCCATCCCACATTCTGCCTCACTGGCAATCACAAGGGAAAAAAAGACACTTGGGCATCATCATCACAGATGACCTGAAATCATCCAAGCAGACTACTAAAGCAGTAGGTAAGGCTAGAGGGATGTTGGGGTGTACTAGTAGAGGCACTGCAAGTCGTAAGAGGAAGGTAATAATCTAATCCCTCTTTACAAGACACTGGTTAGGCCCCATCTGGAGTACTGCATGCAGTACTGGAGGCTGCACATGCACAAAGACATTAACAAAACGGAGGCAGTCCAGAGAAGGGCAAAGCTCAATAGACCATTAGTCTGGGGATGGTAAGGTGAGACGCTGAGTTGCCTTACCTCACACTTCTTGCATTATCAAGATGGCAGCCATGCTGGGCTAGCCATCAGGAGCAAGCAATAGTTTAGAGTTTATTTCCTTCTTTTTGTTTTGTTTTCGTTTTATTTCATTTATTTATTTAGTTTTGTTAGTAGCAGTTACTTAGGGTCTTGAAGTGAAGTAGTAAATTGGAGTTGCGTCCTCGGGTTTTTAGTTTAGGAAACTCCCCCTGCTTTTATTTGCTGAACGGAGTTGAATAAAGTTAAGCGGAGTTACTAACTTTACTCGTTTACCATTGCATTAGCGTTTTTAGTTAAAGTATGCTAGTGCTTGTGTTGCCATTGCTTAATCTGCCTTACCTACCGTGGAAGGCATCGCGGTGTTTGTGGACTCGCTGTGGTGGAAGAGTGGTTCAGCGGTCCGAGAAGTCGAGAGAAACTGCTGGAACAGGGCACTCAATCGGAACAGAAGCGAGGATCTCGTTGGACGTCTAAGCGGAACATCGTCGGCCTACCATTTCTTGGGGACTGTATGCTGCAAAGTTTTGGAAGCATTGCTATGGCTTGAGACCTCGGAGGTTGTTGGGAACAACTGGGGATCTACTCGAGTACCATCTGGGGGGTTGTTGTTGCTGGGTTGCGTCCATAGCAGGGGGTGCCGATTTCGGGTCCACTGGAGGGTGGACATCTGCTATTGGTAGCCCTTAGTTTCCTCGGGAGTGTCTGCTGGTGAGCGGACATCAGACCGGGGCCGCAGTTGTGGGTCCAGCGAGGCGGGGAGATTACCTCCTGAGGTGGGTATTTCAGGAGATCTCTTCTTTGCTCTTAACATTCCTGCCTGCTGCTGATGTAGCATCCATGGTGACTGCAGAGGCGGTTATCACGAGGAAGAGCCATACACGATAGCGGGCTAATTTTGCAGTGTTCCCCAGAGAAGGAGACAATGAAGAAGAGAAGGTGTATAACAGGAGATACTGAGGACGCCACATCTGATCTGCTGCCGGTTTGAACTTTGTGGGGTTTGACTATATCATACTTGTCCAGGCAATAAGAGTGCCTATAAATATTACAAATATTTAATCATTCTGCTTGCTCATTTCTCAGACTCCACAGTATACAGAAGGGACAGGGAGGGGAAAAGAGGAGGTGGAGTAGCTCTATATATAAGGGAAGGGATCAAAGCTACAGAACTAAAAAGTAAAGGGGGAGGACAAGAGGCACTCTGGGTCACCTTGGAGACAGGGAATGGCATCACAATCTGCACAGCGGTTGTATACAGACCCCTGTCTCAAGGGGAGGAAATGGACAAGAAAATGATAGAGGACATTCTCAACATGGCTGAAAAAGGGGAGATACTGTTGATGGGAGACCTGAATATGCCAGATGTTAACTGGATGACATGTACTGCAGCCACATCTATGAGCAGGGTCATTCTCGATGCCCTGCAGGGGGCAGGCCTTAGACAGCTAGTGTTGGAACCCACTCAGGAGGGAGCAATACTAGACCTGGTACTCTCAAATGGAGAGAGGATCATAAATTTAGAAGTCAGTAGACATCTGGGAACAAGCGACCACTGTACAGTGTGCTTCACAATAAGCACAACCATGGAGACAAGCCCTACAAAAACAAGCATACTGGACTTTAGAAGGGCTGACTTTGGCAAAATGGGTGAATACCTGAGGAATACACTAGCAACTAACCAAAAAGGAGGGGTGGAAGAACAATGGAGAAAAATCAAAACTGCCATCATAGAGCAACAAGCCTTTGTGTGAAACAGATAAAGAAAACAAAGCGGAGTAAAAAACCACTATGGTTCTCAAAAGAGGTGTCAGGGAAGGTTAAGGAGAAAGAGGCTGCATTCAAAAAGTATAAGGAATCACAGAAGGAGGACGGCAGGGAACTGTATCAATTAAAGCAGAAAGAAGTAGGGCAGGCAGTCAGAATAGCAAAAGCCCAAACTGAGGAAAAAACAGCCAATTCAGTTTAGAAGGGGGATAAAACCTTTTATAGGTACATTAGGAAGCATAGAAAGGTTAAACGAGGAATAGTGAAGATTAATAAGGGAGAGGGGAGGTGGGCAGAGGGAGACAGTGAAAAGGCAGAGATACTGAATAAATATTTTTGCTCAGGATTCACAAAAGAAGATGAGGAGTTACCTAAACCAGACAATAGAAGCACTCTGGGTAGGGTTTATTTATTTATTTATTTAAGAGATTTACCAGATAAGCATACTGAGCGGGGTCCGCTCGTTTCCAGATGCGACCTGGGGGTTACATAGGTACAAATATGTAGCAGGCAAACACTGCAGTAGTTTGACAGTGGTTTCAGTAAGACAGCACAATACAGTGGTATACAAGAGCATGAGAGTGGATACATACAGAGAGGGATACAACAGGTCCGGAGAACTGGGTTGAAACAAATGTGCCAGTTGCGAATTATGAACCACAGGTCAAAAGTGCATAGTTTGTAGTGAAGGGTTAGTCTTGTGTTAGCGGGTGAGACAGTAAAACAGTAGATAGGCATCATGGGAGGAGTACTAGGCTTGTTACTTAGAAATGTGATATTAGGACCTGTTTAGATGCCCCTATTGGCAAGTCTCGACTGTAGGTTGCAGTTGCATGCAACTGAGAAGTGGGCATTTAGGAGCGGTTTGAGAAGCCTAGGGGAGGAGGAGAGCCTAATGTCTGCCGGTAAGTCATTCCAGAGTTTGGGCAGCCGATGTTTGAAAGCCGATTGGCCCTTCAAGTGCGATGAAAGGGATTTGGAACTGTTTTGAGTCTGAGCCTCTGAGGGAGTATGCCGGGGGGATGCGTTGTCAGTCTGCAGTTGAGATGGGGGGAGGTGCTAGTCCAGTACTTTGCTATGATATTAGCACAATGTAGTTGACGCTGAGATTCCAGAGAAGGGAGGGCAAGGATGCTGTACAGGTCGCAGTGGTGGGTGGAGGGTGGGCAGTCTAGGATGAAACGGCAGAAAGAGTGAAAGAGGGGATCCAAGCTGGCCAAGGTGGATGGGGCTGTGCTGTAGACCACATCACCATAGTCGAAAATGGGGAGCATCATTTTGAGCACTAATTCTCGCTTGACTGAGGCTGGAAGGTTCCCTTTATTGCGGTAGAGTGCACCTAATTTAGGGTGTATTTTTTTTTGTAGCGAGTCAATGTGGGCGTGGAAGTCTAGGTGTTGACGAGCCATACCCCAGATACCGAAAGGAGGCAGGATTCCAGGGTGGATCCGTCCTGAGTGTGGTAAACGGGGGGGGGCTTCTATACGGGAGAGTCTCGGCTGCGTGCCGAAGGTTAAGGAGGTGGTTTTCTTTTCGTTCAACAAAAGTTGGCTGGACCTGAGCCAAGTTTGAATGGTATCAAAATCCCATTGGAGAGATGAGTTTGTGTCCCCGATGGAGGGGCCGGAGGCGTAAAGTACAGTATCATCTGCGTACATTTGTATGGCTGAGCTGGAGCAGACAAGAGGTAGATCATTTAGAAATATGGAGAATAGTAGGGGACCCAGGACTGATCCCTGGGGAACCCCCATGTTGACTGGTAGTGGGTTGGATACATGAGGGCCAATTTTTACTGCCTGCTTCCCTGCCTGTCAGGTAGGCTTGGAACCAGCTGGTGGTGAGATTAGAGAGGCCTGCATCTTGCAACTATGCGATTAGTTTAGGTGGAGACCGATTAAAAGCTTTGGCCAAGTCAATGAATATAGCCGAGGTAATATGGCCCTTGTCCATTCCCGAGGAAATATCATTAGTGAGCCTTAGTAGTGCTGTGATGGTGGAGTGTGTTTTACGAAACCCGGACTGAAACGGGGTGAAGAAGGAGGTGGAGTCGAGGAAATGTGTAAGTTGGGAGAGGGTAAGGTGTTCTTGTAGCTTAGCCAGAACTGGTAGGAGGGAGATTGGGCGGTAGTTGTCGGGCGCCGATGGATCTCCGCCCTTAGGTAGTGGGATGATTACTGCTTCCTTCCAGGCTATAGGAATTGCTGCCGTGGAGAAAGATCGGTTTAAGAGGTCGGCAAGGAGGGTGGCTATTGCAGGGCTGATAAGAAAAGGAGTTTGAGTCCAGTTCTAGAGGGCACTTGCCTTTGTTAGGGTCGAGGGAGCGGGGCATAGAACCTCAGCTGACGAGACAGAGGCAAAAGAGAAATTGGTTGCATGGGGGTTATGTGAGGGTATTCCAAGAGGGTTGTTTGCGGGTGTGGGGAATTGTTGGCTATCTAGAGAGTTTGGGCACAATTGGTAAAGAAGGAGTTGAAAGCTGAGGAAACTTCACTGGGGGCTGATATATTATTACCCTGCATGTTTAGGGTGGGGTGGGTGGCTGGGCAGGGGGAGAGAGCAGGGATTTTACAGTTTTCCAGAATTTGGAGGGGTGGCTTAGATTAGTGGAGAGGGCCACCTGGAAGTAGTTTTTTTTTTGCCAGTCTTATGGCATTTGTGCAGTTATTTCGGAGGGAACGGTAATGCTGTAGAGAGGCCAGGGAGTCAGTTTGTCTATATTTTTTACAGGCCTGGTCCCTAGCCCAACAGCGGCTGATAATGTCGGCAGAGACCCAGGGGAGATGAGCTTCCCTGACCCTTCTATTCCTTGAAGGGGCGTGATAGTCCCAGATGGCAAGAAATTGAGTTCTAAACATTTGAGCGTGGGTCAATAGTGGGGGCCAAGCATTATAAATGACCAGTCGACGAGAGAGAGGTCGTTTAAAGGGAGTGGAGGCAGAGGGACTTGTAAGCCGCTGCACGGGTTGTCCTTGGTGGAGGTGGTTTGTGGGTCTGTGTACCTCCTGGTCATGTAGACCATATGGTGATCAGCCAAGGAATCAGGTAGGAGGCCAGCTTTAATTATCCTATGAGGGTGAGTAGTGAGAGCCCAGTCCAAGAGGGAGTGATTCCGTGTTGTGGGGTTTAGGCGCGTGGGTTGTTCTATTAGTTGGGAGAGATTAAGGGAGTGAACCCTGCTGCGTAATTTGGAACAGTCAGATGCTAGCCAGTTATGGTTTAGGTCGCCGAGGATGTGTAGTTCACCGGAGGCAGCCGTAGTTTTAAGATAGGCTAGATGTTCAATAATGGAGTTACCCGGTGTAGCAGGAGTGCACTAAATCCCGGCCACATATACCGGGGAGGTGTGTGGCAGAACTATTTTAACCATCTTAGTTTCTATTTGGGGATTCTGACATGGGATAAGGACAGGGGTGAAATGGAGCCCATTTGATATATACATGGCTATGCCGCTGCCTTTCTTAGTTCCTTTGCGGTCCTGCCTAATTACAGAGTAACCTGGGATGGCTATTTCTACGTCGGCATGGTGAGGTTTCAGCCAGGTTTCAGATATGATGCAAATATCAGGTTTAAGGGTATGGGCAGCGACCTGCAGCTCCGGTATTTTATTTAGTAAGCTGCGGATGCTGAGGTGGATAAGGTTTATACCCTTAGGAAGGGTTTGGGGGGTGAGATTTGATGATGGGCCAGGGTTTGTTTCGATGTCGCCAGCCAGGAGAAGCAGCAGGGTGAGGTAGCGCATAGCAGTGTGCCATGTATATCTTGGCTTGTATCTGGGATGGGAGATATGTGGGTTGCAGAGAGAGACAGAGTCCCCTAGATTACGTAGAGCAGATAGGTGCACGGGGAAGGAGGAGGGGATGACTGAGGAGCTGATGAGCCAAGTTCGGGTGGTTGCGTGAAACTGGCTCACTGTGGGAGAAGGTGGGGGTGGAGGGAGAGGAGAGATCGAGATACTGCTGGGAAGGTCTGGATTATTAAAGGGCCTGTTAGATGGAGGTAGTGATATGAGAGGCAGGGCAATGGCTAGGACAGCAATTTGGTAGAGGATCATACTTGTAAAAGTGATGAGATACAGGAAAAAAAGACACACTCTGCAATTTAGTAATAGCGGCCACTACTGGGGAATCTGATAATCTGCAAACCTAAAAGTGGGCTGATAGGTTTTGGCACAGTCACCTGACCTCACAGATCCTAATAAATTAGAGTGCCGACCAAGGGTGGTGGTGGGGGCGGGGAGCCGGCGCACAGCGCCGGCAGGGCAAAAATGCAGCAGAGCAGTACCGCGCTGATGTGCTGGGTCTACACAGCCAAGATCTCAAACTGCAGGAAAGGCGCCAAAACAGACAAAAGAGCCTAGTCCTGCCTGCAGAAAACACGATCATCCTCTCGTACCTTTGGCTTTCGGGGAGGGGGGTCCGATGTGATCCGTGCCCCAGGGAGAGCTCCAAACGCAGCCCTCGCGACCTCGTGGGGGTTTCAGGGGGAGGGCAGCCGTCCCCTACCCTACCCTCGTGACCCAACTGTGGAGATAGAAGAGGACAGGAAATTAGTTTATATACAGCAGGAGGGGCGGAGTTTCGATCAGGTATGTCCTAATTTGTATTACTGTTTGGGCGCTCCGACTCTGTTACAGAGCAAACATTAATTTAAAACTTGGGCAGCTCCTTTGTTAAAGACAAGAGCAGCAAGCAGGTAATGCTTAATTTAGAGGATTAGGGAGCGAGGGCTAAATCCTTGTAATACTAAGCTATGCTGTTAAGGTCCTACAACAACAGTGCTTAGCAGAGCAATTCCCAGTTAAAGTAGACTGAACTGATGCTGGGTCTCTAAACAATAGCTATGGGATTCATTTGCTAACACAGATAGGGAAACAGTGCACAGTTACAGAATCTGGAAACACATGTAATTGGGAAGGTTACAAGAGTTTTTGCAAGCAGTCTAGCAGCCTATGCAGGGGAAAAAAATTACATTTCACGGCGCTATTAAAGTAAAAGTGTCTCTTGCGTTTCTGCAGTAAAATCAGGCAAAAACAGAAAAGTGTTAGCTTGAAACAGTCTATAGATGCACGCCGATCGCAGTGCCTGTAACAAAATGCGGCAGAGCAGTACCGCGCTCGATGTGCTGGGTTCACACAGCAGAAGATTCAAACTGCAGGAAAGGCGCCAAACAGACAAAAGAGCCTAGTCCTGCCTGCAGAAAACGATCGTCCTCTCGCACTTTTGTGGCTTTCGGGGTCCGATGTGACGTGCCCCAGGAGAGCTCCAACGCAGCCCTCGTGACCTCGTGGGGGTTTCAGGGAGGGCAGCAGTCCCCTACCCTACCCTCGTGACCCAACTTTGTGGCTTTCGGGGGTCCGATGATCCGGTGCCCCTGGGAGAGCTCCAAACGCAGCCCTCGCGACCTGGGTGGGGGTTTCAGGGGAGGGCAGCAGTCCCTCACCCTACCCTCGCGACCCAACTTTGTGGCTTTCGGGGTCCGATGATCCGTGCCCCAGGGAGAGCTCCAAACGCAGCCTCGCGACCTGGGGGTTTCCAGGGAGGGTCATGGGGTTTCAGGGGAGGCAGCAGTCCCCTACCCTACCCTCGCGACCCAACTGTGGAGGACACCAGTCAATTTACAGAAGAAAGAGTCCTGAAAGAACTCCTAAAACTCAAGGTGGACAAAGCAATGGGGCCTGACAGGATTCACCCCAGAATCCTAAAAGAACTAAGGGAGGACCTAGTGACACCACTGACCACACTTTTTAACAAATCATGGGAGGATGGGGTGGTACCTGAGGACTGGAGGAGGGCAGATGTGATTCCCCTTCACAAAAGCAGGAGCAAGGCAGAAGCAGGAAGCTACAGACCTATAAGTTTGACCTCAGTGGTTGGGAAAATTATGGAATCACTTCTGAAAGAAAGAATTGTTGAGTACCTAGAGGCCAGCGGGGCACAGGACCGAAAGCAGCATGGATTTACAGCAGGAAGGTCATGTCAGATGAATCTAATTGATTTTTGACTAGGTGACCAAAGTAATAGACCAGGAGGGCTGTGGATATGGCCTACCAAGACTTTAGCAAGGCATTTGACACAGTCCCGCACAAAAGATTAATAATCAAGTTAGCCAGCCTGGGAGTGGGTCCCAGGGTGGTAGCCTGGGTAGCAAACTGGCTGCAAAACAGGACACAGAAGGTAATAGTGAATGGAACACATTGCGAAGAAAGGGGGGTCACTAGTGGAGTACCTCAGGACTCAGTACTGGGTCCAGTCCTCTTTAACATCTTTATAGGTAACACTGCAGAAGGTCTGAAGGGAAAGGTATGCCTCTTTGCAGATGACACAACGATCTGTAACAGAGTTGATACACAAAGGGGGTTAGAAAGGATGAGAAGGGACTTGGCAAGGTTGGAGGAATGGTCAGACATATGGCAACTTAGATTCAATGCAAAGAAGTGCAAAGTAATGCACCTGGGAAACAAAAGCCCAGGAGAAGAGTACACAATAGCAGGGGAGGTACTAACAACAACAAAATGGAAAGGGACCTGGGGGTAGTCATATCAGATGATCTAAAGGTTGGTAAGCAATGTGGGAAGTCAGTAAGGAGAGCCAGGGGGATACTGGGATGCATAGGAAGGGGCATCACAAGTAGAAAAAGGGAAGTGGTTATCCCTCTGTACAGACAGTTGGTGACACCCCATCTGGAGTACTGTGTGCAGTTTTGGAGACCTCATCTACACAAGGACATAGACAGGATGGAAGCAGTCCAGAGGAGGGCAACTAAAATGGTGCCGGGTCTGCAACAGAAACCATATGAAGAGAGACTGAGAGAGCTTAATATGTATACCCTTGATGAAAGGAGGGACGGGGGGACATGATAGAAACATTCAAGTACCTGAAGGGAATCAACGAAGTCCAGGAGGGTAGCATCTTTTAGAAAAAGAGATCTGTAAGAACAAGGGGGCACAATTTAAAGATAGAGGGGGGACGGCTCAGGGGTAATGTGAGGAAAGTTTTTTTCATGGAGAGAGTGGTGGATGCATGGAACCGCCTTCCTGGGGAGGTTGTTGGGTCTAAAACAGTGGGGGAATTCAAACATGCATGGGACAGACATAAGGCAATTGTAGTGGGGGTGGCAGGAAGTAGGCTGTTGGTTAATTAGAATCTGCAGCTTATCCAGTAGGTAGGGAAATGGGCAGACTGGTTGGGCCAAGTGGTCCTTATCTGCCATCAAAGTCTATGTTTCTATGTTAAGTGAGAGCTGAGTCTTGGATCTTTTTAGCTTAAGCAGTGAGAGTGCCTGAACCTTTCTTCCCTTCCAGGTCATGAGAGGACTTGGGGTGGGGGAGGGTTAAATCTTATTGTCCACAATATCATTTGGAACAGTTATAAAAGGGGACTGAAACATTTGTAGATCTCCTTTGTGGACTTGAACTCCTTGGGCAGTGGGAGTGCATGTAGTCCCCTATCTCCCAGGCCGTGAGATGACTTGGGGGATGGAGGGTAGCGGCGACTGATTCAGCATTGTGGGATAGGTGATATTTATAAGTGGATTTTATCTTGTGTCAGGGTGAGTTATTTGTGTAATTTTGGGATTTGAGTTTTATTACTTCATTATTGTGGTTTATTGTTTAAGTTTTAGTTATAGTTGTCAGCTGCATTGGGAATATGTGTTGGAATCGTGTGTCAGTGGGCAGGCACTATTCCCCATCCCGGTTGAGGGACCTCCGCCGCTTTGAAAGTCATCCTTTACAGTCCGAGGTGTATAGGCGTCATTGTGCCTTGGGTATTGTGCAGAGGGATAGAGGGGTCGGGGCCCCTGGACTTGGGGGGGGAGCGGGGTGGACGGATAAGGGTGGTGAGATCGAGGAGGCACCCTGGGGCGAAATTGGTCCAGGAAAGAGGTCCTTCGTGCCTGGTTCCCATACCCAAGAGCTCCACTGAAGGTGAGCAAGTCGCCCATTACTCCATGGTCTCTCATCCAACTCAGGCAGTGTTGTGCAATGCCAGGTCTATAAAAAACAAGACAGCAATTATTGCTGATCTTGTTGAGTCATCTGACCTGTCTTGCATCACCGAGACCTGGTTGGACAAAAATGCCGGTCCGGTACTGGAGTCAGCAGTTCCGGCTGGGTACTCAGTGATACACCGCCCAAGACTGGATCGAAGCGACGGGGGTGCAGCCATCTGTTTTAAGATGGAACTGGAATTGGTGGAGGTTCCAGTGGGGATCACCAGATCCTTTGAGTGTATCCTAGGGGCAGGTGTGGGCAGCATTCTTCTCGTCTACCGTCCATCCGGAGATGAGAAAGTTTTCCTGCAGGAGGTTGTAGACTTCATGGTCGACATGGTATTGGAGGCCCCCAGGTGGTTGGTCCTGGGAGATTTCAATGCCTGGGTCAACGAAGAACTCTCATTTTTGGTCAAAACTTCCCTCAACTGATGACTTTGTTGGGCTTTACACAGGAAGCTACCACTGCAACCCACTGTCAGGGTCACTTCTTGGATCTGGTGTTCTTCCTGGGGATGGAGGCCGATGATTTGGAGGTGGAACCAGTCGGATGGTCAGACCATCACTCTATCAGGTTCAGTTTCTTGGTCCCCCTTGTGAGACCAGCCCCTTTGGAAATGGTCTGGTACCGCCCTTTGAGGGGTGTAACCGCAAAGGGTCTGTTGGCGGTGCTGGACCTATTGAGTTGGCCATTGGAATGCTTGGATCCAGGAGATCTAATGACGCACTATAATAAGGCGATACTGGAGGCCCTGGATTCCATAGCACCTGTCCGAGTTCGCCCCCTCCCCCTTCATCCTCAGTCCTTTGGTTTGATGGGACTTTGAGGGAATTGAGGAGAGTGGGGTGAAGGTTGGAACGTCGGTGGTGGAAATCCGGGCTGGAGGAGGACAGACTTAGGTTGACTGCCCATTATTTGGACTATCACTCAGAAATCTCCCGTAAGAAGGCAGAGTTCCTGTCCAGGGAGATTACTACAGCAAGAAATCGACCTGCTCAGCTCTTTCGGACCGTGGACGCACTGTGCAATCCAGTCTGTCTTCGGGGCCGGAGAGCCTTTTCACAAGATAAGTGTGAGGAGTTTGCTCAATTTTTTGCAGATAAAGTGTCCTCCACCAGGTCGGAGATCTGTTTAACCCATTCAAATGAGTATGGCGGAGGTCGATGTGAGGGCACAGACACCCGGTCTGTCTGCATGTTTTTTGACCAGGCAGCGATTGTGGATATCATGAAGATTGTTCGGGGCTTGCGACCGACTTACTGTAGTTTGGATACTGGTCCAACACACCTCCTGGTGGAGTGTATAGATGTCATCGGACCTATCCTCATGGAGATAGTCTGGTGTTCGCTGGATCAAGAGGTGTTCCCTGATCCATTAAAGGAGGCAGTGGTGACTCCCCTTTTAAAGAAATCATCCAGCGACCCAGACTGTCTTGAGAACTACAGACCGGTCTCTAACCTACCCTTTTTGGATAAGGTTATTGAGAAGGTAGTTACGTTGCAGCTCGAGAACTTTCTTACCACCCATGAAGTCTACAATCATCTCCAATCTGGTTTCAGGAAGAGGCACAGTACTGAGACAGCATTAGTTTGGGTGATGAATGATCTCCTAATAGCGAGGGATTGGAGGACTCATTCGATCTTGGTCCTCCTTGATCTCTCCGCAGAATCTGACACCGTGGATCCTTGGGTGTTGTTGGAACACCTGCAGGTAATCTGTGGACTGTCGAGGACAGTCCTCAGATGGTTCCATTCTTTTCTCATGGGCAGGTCTCAGAGGGTGGTGTCTGGGATTTTTTCCTCTGCCCCCTTTGCCCTGCCCTGTGGGGTTCCACAGGGTTCCATACTGTCCCCCATGTTGTTCACGGTGTAAAAGCTGTGTTGGGAAACATCATAAGGCGATATGGGTTGGGTTTCACTGCTATGTAGATGATACTCAGCTCTACCTGTCCTTTGAACGCAAACAGAGTACTGCTGTCTCGGTATTTAACAACTGCCTTGCTGAGATTCAGGACTGGATGAGTGCTAACTGGTTGAAACTAAATCCGGATAAGACTGAGGCGTTGGGGGTGGACCCTGATCACCGGGTAGAGAAGTTGACTCCTGGGCAACCGTCCGGCCTGGTGCTGGGGGGTGACCAGCTGAGACCTTCCGAAAAGGTGCAAAATCTGGGGGTTGTGCTTGACAATGAACTGATGCTTAAAGCACATGTAACCCCTAGATGGCGCTATCCCAGGGGCTACTACCCCTGCCTGATTTGCCACTAACAGGTTGAGGGGCCTGGATCCAATGGCGGGTGCCTCCACCCAGAGGTCAGGGTTTGCAATAGTTAAACTAACTTGGTCACAGCCCTCTGGGACACTGCAACCCCCCTTTCTTCCCACTAGTGGCCCACACAATACATCAGAATTACCTTCACAGTATACACTTACCCCCAGGACTGGTTCAGGCACTGGGACCTCCTGTAAAATAAGATACAGTGCAACAATCACAGTACAATACTTTAACATAGACAAATACCTCAGGCACTATAACTTTGCTGAAACAAACAGCTCTGATTTATTCAGGGGGAATATAACAAGGACAGGGGGAAATCAGGTTAATTACCTTATCACTTTACTCATCTACCTATGGCTCTGTGCACAGGCCTATCCCTACCAGTTACTGTCCCTGGGTACCCAAGCGCTAGTGGCTAGTCCAAACCGTGGCAGCTGGTAGGGGCCCTTTCACACAGAGAAAAGAAAAATTAGTTAAACAGTCAGCAGTACAGTAATTCCATTTGGATTTAATGTGGCAATTCAACAGGGAGCAACCCTGAATTAGTACTCACGACCTCCAAACAAGATAGGGTCCTTCAACATCAGCAGGCTACTCTTGAGCTCCATGAGACTCCTCACACATTTATATGACAAACTGCAACAGGCAAAAGTCCTTTAATGGCAGCCGGATTCACTTGAGCTACACAAGCCTCTTCACACATTTATATGGTAAACAGTAACAGGCAAAAGTCCTTTAATGGCAGCAGGATTCACTTGAGCTACACAAGCCTGCTCACACATTTATATGGTAAACAGTAACAGGCAAAAGTCCTTTAATGGCAGCAGGATTCACTTGAGGTACACAAGCCTCTTCACACATTTATATGGTAAACAGAAAGTACTATACCAGGCAGGCTGCTTCTCTATCCCGATCGCAATTACTGCACAATACCCGGGAGAACACACAGCAGATTCAGTTCCTGACAGACCAAGCGCAATTCAGCAATTTCTCCAGTCTTCTACAGGGTGAGCCTGGTTTCTACTCTTCAGATATCCTTTGATTCTCTTCACAGGACGGATTCAGTCCTAACAAGCAGTTACACAAGCTGCAGACCGGAACTCAGGGCCTTACACACGTTTCCCGACTAAAACTGCACACCGAAAAAGCACAGGGCTCCTTCCCTCTTCACTGCCAGAGCTCAACTGAAACTCCAGCAGACAAAACTGGCACTTCCTTTGAGTTCCTCCCAGTTCTTGGCTGGATTGGCTGTCACTCACAATAGACTGCCCCTGTTGGTCCAAAAAGGCGCCGAAGTCCAAACTACATCTCCCAGAGTCACTGCCCACACAATCTTCTTGTGGCTGGCTCAAATTACGAGTCCAAGTTCTGATTCGTCCAAGGCACTATTTTAGAGCTACCTTAACCCACACTGATTGGTCCAGTTCAGCAGTTCAAAACTAGAATGGGGAACTAGGCAAACACAGTTCTGACTGCAAAGAAACAGGTTAGACAAACTGTATTTTCATTATTACTCTAAATGATTTCTGGCAAACAGTTACATCTTTCAGATAGGTTCCCTTTGCACTCCTAGTGACTGCAAAATGGAGTGAATTGGCAGCAGCTCGAGTGGTACTCAAGCAAAGAAACACACAGTCCCCCCATACAAACTAATTATGTCTGCAAGCAGACAGCTCTTGAAGAGACAGTACCAGAGGCTCTAAAAACATTCACAGATAAATGGCTTAAACGCCAAACACCATTCAGGCTTGGAGCATTCAAGCAAGCTCCTGGAAGTCTTTTGGGAACCCCCATTTGCAAGGGGGTTACACACAGGTGTCAGCTGCTGTCAAGTCCTCATTTTTCCATCTGAGGAACATCGCCCGGATAAAGCACCTTGTTCCGCCCAATGATCTTCCTGTGTTGGTTCACGCCTTTGTGTCCTCTCATCTTGACTACTGCAATGCTCTATTCCTAGGATTAACAGGGGTAGGTCTCTGTCGCCTGCAGTTGGTGCAGAATGCAGCGGCCTGGTTGTTGACAGGGCAGTCAAGATCTTGCCATGTCACGCCTGTGCTGTGCGAACTGCACTGGCTGCCGGTGCGATGGAGGATCATCTTCAAGGTTGAAGATAGAAGGGGGGCGGCTCAGAGGTAATTTAAGGAAGTATTTTTTCACAGAGAGGGTTGTGGATATATGGAACGGCCTTCCAGAGGAGGTTGTGGAGTCAAAAACAGTGGTGGAATTCAAGCATGCATGGGACAGTCATAAGGCAATTCTAGGGGGTGGGGGTAGGAAGAAGTAGGCTGCTGGTTAACTAGGATTTGCAGCTTATCCATCAGGTAGGGAAATGGGCAGACTGGGTGGGCCAAGCGGTCCTTATGTGCCGTCAAATTCTATGGTTCTATGTTTCTATGTGTTGCTGACCTATAAGACCATACATGGACATGGACAGGGACCGGGTTACTTGCAAGATCTACTGTGACCTTACCGCCCCTCCGCCCTCTCCACTCCGCCAACAAGGGACTGCTAGAGGCTCCCAGGGTCCGTTTACAGACATCAGGTGCTAGGGCTTTTGCTTTTGTAGCTCCAACCCTGTGGAACTCTATACCTCGTCGGATTAGAGACTGCCTGTCCACTGAGACATTTAAATCCTCCTTGAAAACTTATTTATTCGATCTAGCATTTAGGGAGGATACTTAGCCATATGTACGCTGTCTTTTAATTCTGTGTATTTTAACTGTTTGTTGGTTATTTTAAATTGTAAATGTGCTTTGATTTAAGAAAAGTGCGTTAGAAATAAAATATGATTTGATCTGATACCCTAGAGCAAAAGAAGGCAGCGAGGTGATATGATCGAAACATTCAAACATCTTAAGGACGTTAACAAGGTGAAACAGTCTAACATGTTTCAATATAAGAAAAATAGCAGGACAAGAGGACACAGCATGAGATTAGAGGGAGGCCAATTAAGGGGTAATGTGAGGAAGTTCTTTTTCACAGAAAGGGTGGTGGATGCATGGAACGGCCTTCTTCAGGAAGTGGTGGATATGAATACAGTGCAGGGCTTCAAACAGGCATGGGATAGGCATAAGGAAGCAATACAGATGAGTATGAATAGATAGGCCATTGACAGAGTAAAGGCCTATGGCACATTCATAAGGTAGAAAAAATGGGCAGAATGGATGGGCCTTGTGGTCCTTATCTACTGTCAACTTCTATGTTTCTATGTATGTTTCACTACTGTGACTACCAGTAGGGTTTGTAAACTATTGACCTCCCCCTCTCCACTCTAGTCCAGGTCATGACAATCTGGAACCTAAACTCCTTCGCCTTGGTGCTCCATCTCTGGCACTTCCCATCACACATATATTGAATACGTCCTTGCTTACTGGCACTGTACCCCATGTCTGGAAGGTTGCTCGAGTGCTTCCACTCTTTAAACAAGGTGACCCAAAATGCAGTCCCAACTACTGCCCTATAGCTATCCTACCTGCCCCTGGCAAACTTCTTGAGAAAACTGTTACATCCCCACTCACTGAGCATCTTTATATCCATGACTTAATATATCCGTCTCAGCATGGCTTCCGGTGGCAGCATTCTACTCCCACTGCTCTTACCCAGGTCACTTCTGACACTAGGGTGGCCACAGACCACAGCAAGCTGACTGGAGAGATCTTTGTTGATCTATCCAAATCTTCTGACTTGATGGATCACAGGCTTCTCTGTACAAAGCTGAGCTCTGCTGGACTATCTGACCATCCAACAGCCTGATTTGCCAGGTACTTACATAACAGACAGCAGTTGGTCAAATTGAACTGACCCCTGTCTCAGCTGGAGTACTCCAAGGTTCAATCCTTGGTCCTATTCTCTTTGCTTTGTTTGTAAATGACCATACCGATACATTGCAGTTCCACCCTATATGCAGATGATTTAGTGCTCTTGTCAAGCTCCTATAATATTAAATGTTGTCAACTCCCAATTAAATGAGAACTTCCACTTAATTCATTCCTGGCTATCTGCTAATAAGCTGGGACTCAACATAAACAAAACACAAACAATGCTTTTCAGCTCTCGTACTAAAATCAGGTCCTGCCCAGAGCCCCTGGTAGTGTCTAGTTTTGATGGCTTGCCACTGACTGCTACTTCCTCCTTTGAGTATCTTGGTGTCACCCTTGATCCCCAACTGGATCTTACCTTGCATAGTTCTAATGTATGCAGGGCTGTGAACAGGACACTGGGTATAGCTTACAAAGCCAAACACTTCCTTACCACCGCTGCTCACCTGGTCATTGCCAAGGGTCTGCTTCTTCCTTCCCTTAACTACAGACAAATTACCTACACCAATGCTGTCAAGTACCTCTTATCTAAGTGGGATGTAGTTTATAATAACATTTGTCATTTCGCCCTCTCTGCTGCCTGCCTCACTCACCATTGTGCACTTTACAGCAAACTTGGTTGACTATCTCCTCCTAAAGTCCATGACTTTGTGGAGTATTTTGTAAATAAGTTACTCCTGACAGCCACCCTCCCCTTTACTGAGAAATTAATGGTTACTAACCTTGACTACCCACTAAGCTCTAATACCCAACCCCTGCTTGCTGTCCCTAAAACTCGTACTACCATGGGTGATCAAGTGCTTACAGCTTGTGCCCCTTGGATGTGGAACTCCCTCCCTATATCTGTCCAGAGTGCCTCCTCTCTCCACCTCTTTAAAAATATACCTTTGAAACTACCTGAAGGAATCATCTGCCTGCACTTGCCCAGGGTGACTGTCCTCTCCATCAATCAAGAGAGAATCTGTGGTGTCTTGTATCTATATCTATCCCTGTGGATATATTTGATTCTAACTGCACTGTTTTTTATAATTCTTGTACCCTGTTTTATGCTCTCTTGTAATAACCATTATACTGTACTGTTCCTGTGCACGCCTGCAATTTTTGTTCCTGTGATTTATCTTGTATTGTAATTTGTCTGTCTGTACTACCCTACTGTAACATCCTGGGTCATACCAGAATTAGGCAATTAATTGTCTAGTGTGTTTATCTGGTCACTAACTAAATAAATAAATAGAAGCTGCTTTGTATCCAAGTATTGTAAGTTCTTCTCAAAGGCATCAGTGACCCTTTAACATGCACCCTGCAGCATATTACTGCTTACTTAGTACATACCATAATAGACTGTAATGTTACAAACACAGCAAGGTTTAATTGTGAGATCACTTGGGGACAAAGATATCTTTTAAATGGTAGGATCAGTATTTGATAAAGTGAAATATTTAAAAAAACAATCTTTGGACAAAATCAAAAAACTATATAACATTAATGATAAATGCAGTCGCTATTCCTACAATGCTTTTAAACATTTTATTTCAGTAGTACAGTACCTCATTTTTACTGAAGAAGTTCAATGAGTGACTGACAACCTAATGTACCATAGGCCGAAATTGCTGCAATATTCTGTGTACATCCTGTCATTGTCATCTCCTCCAATCTTCGCACCCCCTGTAGTGTAGCTACTTTCTCCCAACCACTCCATCATCTTACAGTAAAGTGTTGGGGTGACACAAGGAACTTAGGCTTCATCTTGAATGTCCCTCCTACTGCATGACAATGACTATATCCAGTTTGTGTATGGAAACATAACCAAACACTGGAATGCTACTCCTGCCCTCACACCATCACCTCTTCTGGCCTAACTCCATCACCTCAAGGTTCTCCTCGCATCCTCTGTCATCTTGTCTACCCTCATAGACTGTTTTTGCCTTAATTCCACTGGAATTGCTCACAGTACTTGTATTGTCTTGTTCTGTGTGTGTACAATCTGACATAGAACCTTGTGCAGCCTACTAAAAAAGATCACAATGATCCAAGCTTGGGTTAACCACACCATACCAGATATATTGGTAGTTTCCGAGACATGGCTCAGGCCTGCCACAGCCGACAAAGATATAAATTTACCCAACTACCAACTATTCAGAGCTGACCGACAATCTAGAGGAGGGGGTGTAGTTATATATGTAAAGGACAACCTAACTGCAACCTGCCTCACCTCATCTTCTATGACAAAATAATTTGAATGCCTATCCCTTAAAGTGGCTCTTTCCCATACTGCATCATTGCAGTTAATTGGCTGCTACAGGCCTCCTTCTGCTGGTCTCAAGCTACTATCCCATCTGGGTGACTTAATCAAAAAGGGGACTGAAGAAACTATAGTTATTGGAAACTTAAATATAAACTGGCTCTCCAAGGCAGCTACCCCATTAACATCATTCTGTGACACATATGGACTTACACAGCTCATCAATGAGCCTACCAGAATCAACAAAAAGACACCAAGCAACAGCACACTTTTAGATGTTATTCTGGTGAGCAAACCTCACCTATTCTCCCACGTTGGAGTCCTGTTCAATGATATCAGCGACCACTGCTGGCGTAAGAACATCCTATAAACCCACATCCCCCACTAAGTTCACAGTGAGGAGATCAAAACAAAATTTTAACATTTATGCATATCTGGAAGGGATAAAGTACTCTACACGATGGCAAGAATTTTACTTAGCAGACACAGTGGAGATAGCATATGATGTTCTAAATGGCATTATCACAGGAGCCCTTAACATGCATACACCAGTATCTAAAGTGTGCATCAAACACAAAACCTGTCGTTGGTTCACATCAGACCTTAAATCCTCCCTCCAAGACAGAGACAAGCTATAGAAAAAGGCACATAAAACTAAGACGACATCAGATTGGGGGCAGTTCAAAAAAGCCAGAAATATCTGTACCAGGAAAGTAAGAGATGTTAAGGCTGCTTACTATAGGGCTGAACTAGACTCCTCTTGCCACAACCCCACCAAATTCTGGAACACTATAAAGGACATAGCAGGACATGAACCAAGTAATTCACTCCCAGCCAAGATACACATTGGAACGAAAATCATCAATGATAGACTGGAAATCTTGGAGTCCTTTAACAATCACTTTACAACTGCAGGGCTAGCATTTGACACCTCTCCCGCTAACCAAATGCGCTCCCAACTAGGTATACAAAACACTGAAGCACTGGTAACTGACTCTACCTTCTCCTTCATACCAGCCACTTTGAAGCAAGTGGAAGAATTAATATCTCAACTGGACATCAAGAAAAGTGCAGCTGCAGACTCCCTCGACCCCTACTTCTTAAAGATTGCCGTACAAGTATTAGCAGTACCAATAACACACTTATTTAACCTTTCATTACAACTAGGAACTATCCCATCGATATGGAAAACCACTCAAGCCATTCCACTGCTGAAAGCAGGGAACCCCTCGAACCTCAACAACTACAGACCGATTTCCATTCTCGCTGTGCTATCCAACTTCTGGAAAAAATCGTGAGCACCCAACTAAGAGGATACCTTGAAGCGGCTAACCTTTTAAACCCAGCACAATCTGGATTTAGAGCCAAACTTAGTACCATTACAGCCCTTGCAAAAGTAACCAATGACTGGCAACTCGAACTGGATAAAAAAATTGTGTCTGCGCTGTGTTTTTAGACCTGAGTAAGGCATTCGATATGGTCGACCACAAATTGCTCCTTTCCTCCCTGAAATCCATAGGACTCGATTCAAACTCCCTTAGATGGTTCAACAACTACCTTACGGGAAGAACCCAGCAGGTGAAGGCCAAAGGAGATCTGTCCCCACTCAAACCACTGCAAAGAGGAGTACCCCAAGGATCTATCCTCGGTCCAATCCTCTTTGCCATCTATATCAGTAGTATCGACAATAACCTCACCAAAGCCACTGTACACCTGTTTGCCGATGATACGGTACTGTATGTCAGCCACCCTTCTGAGACAGCATGCACAGAACTACAAGCAGAATTCAACCTACTCCAACACCAACTACTGGAAAAAAAACTTCTGCTCAATGCAAAAAAAATGAAGGCAATGTTTTTCTCTCTCCAAACACAGGCAGGATATTCTATTCCAAGCAATCTCTCTCACATATCCACTGTCCTTGGTGAAAACCTTGAATATGTCACAAAATTCAAATACCTGGGTGTCTGGCTAGACAGCAGACTACTACATAGAACATTTGGAAGAATTACTAAAAAAACTTCGACAGAGACTTGGACTCTATTACAGAATAAAGCATTTCCTCACAAGCGAATCCCAAAAAAGATGGTCCAGGCCACATTTCTTTCAGTAATCGACTAAGCTGACTTCTTATATGGACGTTGCCCAATCTCATACCTGGATAAATTGGATACACTCTACCATAGAGCCCTGAGGTTTATTACAGAACTCCCTTTCAACACTCACCATTGTTCACTCTGTGCCGCAGTTGGATGGACCTTGCTCCACTTTAGAAGGGACAGAAACGCTACACTATGGATTTACAGAGCCATAACTCAGAACTTACCAAAATATGTCTCAGACTGCTTCATACAAGCCTCATCAAGCAAATATACCTTAAGAAGTTACAGTTTCATCATGCTTAAAGTGCCCAAATTCAGTTCTCGCTATGGTATATCTACCATTAGTTATGTGTTATCTTCTTTATGGAACACTATGCAGAAGTTACTGAAAGTGAACAAACCCATATCCATTACATCCTTCAAATCTCTGTACTCTAGGCTTATCAAAGAAAAATGTAATTGTTTCCGACAGCAGTAGAGAAAATCTTATTCCTCTCCCTCACCTCCTAGCCATCCCATCCAATGAGGCTATCCGCCACTCCCAAGATTCGTCATCCTTACATTCCCCATATTCTTCCTTCCTTCTTTTTCTCTTTCTTCTTTAACTATGCACTTATAGTACCACTCTATTCCCCGTTATACTCCTCACCCCATCACCAGCTTCCTTCCTCCTTCACTGCCCACTTGCACCCCTCCCCTCTCTCCTTCTCTTCACCCCTGCCTATAGCCTCTGATAAGGCCAAAAATACCGTCTATCTCTCTTGCCACCTGTCCCTCCTTGTAATAACCCTCCAACTTACCTCTCCTCGTAGAACCACCTTCTCATCTGCCCAGACCACGCACCATCCATTCCCAAACCTCTGTCAAATCCCCCTATACCTCATACTTTAAACCTTGATCCCCACATAGTCTCTCTTCAACCAAACTAATGAGCTGCCCATTCCCTAATCCATGTAAATATGTAAATGGTATTAATAGCTTTTGGCTCAATTTGTTATATATCTATGTACTATTACCCTTGATGCTACTATATATCCTGTATATTCTGTTCCTCAGTGTGTGTGTACATTGAATCGTACTATATCTTTATGTAAATTGAACCTTGACCTTACCAGGTCCATCTTGCAAATGAGCTCTGCTCAACGATGTTCGCCTGGATAAAGATTTGATTGATTGATTGATTTAAATGAGCACCTGTGCTCCAAGGTAATCTGTTGTATACAATAAATAAATAAAACAACCCTTGCCATTGTTTCCAGCCTTCTAATACCCCAATCCCGTCCTGCCCTCACATTACTACTGCCTGCCATCTCTTACTGCTGTCAGCGCTTCTCCCCCTTGCCATCTCCTCCCATCATACCTCTCAACTAAGTCAATGACATGTGTGACACTGGCCCTCATCTGTGTGATACATTGTCAACTATGATGTTCCAAACACTAACGAAATTTATTTATTTTATTTATTTAGCTTTTGTTGACCGGGTAAGTGCACTAGACAAATCCTGCCTATTTTCAGGCACGACCCGGGGGAGGGGGATACAGATGAATGCCAACTGACCTTGAACCAGATTAAGCTGTTGGTGGTATTTTTTTTTAGTGAATGAGGGAAATTTGGGCAGGACACCGGGGAAATTCCCCTACTCTTTTCGATAAGTGCCATGGGATCTTTAACATCCACCTGAACTACCACCAATCCAGGCAGATGGGACCTCGGTTTAACGTCTCATCCGAAAGACGGTACCTCAGAAATGCAACACCCCTCTCATGCTGCATTACAGTGTCAGTACTGGGATATTAACCCAAGTGCCAGATGTGGGAACTGAACCCACAGCCCTCTGATCTCCCGGCCTCAGAGGCGAGTGTGCTACCTACTGAGCCACTGACACTGCTAAATGTATTTATTTATTCATGATTCTAACTAGACCATACTGTGCTGGAAGCAGCTTGTTTCCCCAAGTCTAGAAACTGCTTCTTTTATCCGTCCAAATTTTGGTTTAGCATCTTAGTGTATCGCAAATTGCTATTTTAATGTCAGAGTTTACAGGACAATACAACAGTGCCTTTTTCAACTGAGAATGGGATAGCAGAGATGTATGCCTCCTGTCCTTCCTAAGGACAGGAGACTCTAAACCTTAAAACAAAGAGGGCCTCTTGCCATTTTGGTCCAAAAAGAACAAGGTCTTTGGTGGGATAGTTGAATGTGTAGTAAAAGTATTTATTTTGATACAGGAAAAAACAATTAGATCCTGAAGGACCTACTTTCAAGGTTGTCCTGTCACACAGCAGCAAATTACATCACTGTTTAATAATTCATTTTAGGTTCTACATTTATTTAGCTAGATAGAGAAACAGATAGACAGATAGAGAGATATTTTATACTTATTTAGTTAACAAATGGTAACCAACAAAGGCACACTGAGCTGAGGCTCATTTCCAGGTGTGCCCGGGGGGACTGGATTACATTCTTCACTGTAGCTAGAAATTTCCATTTTGTAAACAGTCCATCCAACTGCTGCCCCCTTTGATAACAAAAATGCACACATTCTTTACAGCTGCTGCTCCCCGAATACAAAACAAAAGACTGCTGTCCTTTCTTATCTCTAAACAGGTTGTACACATATCTATGTCCTAAACAACAGACGTTTAAACAGGTACAGAAACTACTCAGTAATCTACGCTAACGCAAATACTCCAGATAAGAATGATAGTGGTAAGAAAAAGGCATATGGTTTGGGACAGGTACAAAAAAATTGTACACAAATGTGTACAGTGAGTATGTCTGCCTACACCCTTGATTACAGTAGGAACAATGTAACAAAACATAATGTGGTTACAAAGGCAACATACAGATGCAATAGCAAATAAGATGACCAGATATATTAACAACATAGGATAAATCAATGAAAAGTGGACAATGAAGTGCACAGTGTCTGCTGGGGTAGGTGACAGTGTGAAATAGCCTCGACTGAAGGGAGGTCAGAGCAGGAGACAACAGAGACGGCAAGAGGTCAAGACGATGGATAACAGGAAACGGAGGGTGCAGGAAGATGCCTTAGCTGATGTCTAAAGGCAGGCAGTGGAAGGGAGAGGGGTGGAGCAGAAAGGGGAGATTACATCACATACATACACAAGTTACCTTATGATTCATACTTCTCAACTGTCCCTGATTTTCAAGGATGTCCCTGATTCTGCCTCAGAATTTTCCTGTCCCTCATAAAATTTGTGTTTTTGTAAGCACAAATTAATGTCAAACATTAAAGTTACAGATTTGTTCTTCTTCAAAACATGCATCTTACACTAATCCCTTTATTTTGTCAGCTTTCTGAGCGAATATTACCAGTTTTTAAAATGTGCCCTGATTCTAGGTTTTTGTCCGATTTGTTTATGCTTTGCCCCCGATTTATGAAGCAAGAGGTTGAGAAGTATACCTTACATACAGACCCGTTTGATGTGAAACTAGGGATGGCCCAACCAGTGATGCTTAAATTGGCAGGAACCGAGTAGGGAACTCAGTTTTCCCATGGCCCCACTTCTTATTACAAAATCATATGAGGGTTCCTGCACCTCTCTCATCGAATACTACTGAAGAGTTCCCCAACCTACAAAGAAAATCTAGAGGTGAGAGTTACCCACCTATAAATTTCCAATTTAACCATTGGGCTCAACCCTACCACCCTCACAGCCCACACCCACCCCCACAACTGCAGCCCTCATGCAATCTCTTTGAAATGGGTGGGTAATGCGGCTCAACACACTCACAGCACTGCTCACGCGCAGGGATGCAGCTCTCCTCAAACCGTCTTAGAAACAGTGAAACACCACCTACCTTCCTACTAGCTACCACCAATTGGTTGACTAGAGTGTGAACCTACTGTCACTCTGCAGCCCCTTAGGCCCCCACCCCTCGGGCGTACAAACCACTGTAAATGCACTTTCACTAGAAAGGAGAAATCCTGCTGGCTGTAGTCTCTGTTTATACACCAGTACTTCCATTGTAAACATATTTGCTGCACTCTTCTGAACCTTTTCGAATTCCTCTGACTCCACCCTGTCCCATTCATCTCTCATGCCCATGGTCCCATCCTGTCACCTCATGCTCCCCATCGCAGGCCCCACCCTGTCACCTAATTCTACCCATTCCTTAGCCCCACTCTGTCACATCAAACTCCCTATTTCCCAGCTACAATCTATCACTTCTTATTCGCCATCCCCCCAGACCCACCTTGTCACCTCAGACTCTCCATCCCCTAACCCCACCCTGTCACCTCAGACTCTCCATCCCCTGGACCCACCCTGTCACCTCAGACTCTCTGTCCCTGACCCCACTCTGTCTCCCCATCCAATGACCTCACCTTGTCAACTTACACTCCCCAGACCCTGGGCACCAGCCTATCACCGCATTCTCCCCATCTTCCAACCCAATCATATCACCTCAGGGTCATCACCAGGTCAGAACCTGTTACATCAATAAATTCCAATCTGATCATGGGAACACATGTCCAGTTACATGATCACACCATTAACTTCTTATTTTCTTGGAAGAATATATGTCCCGTATTCAGGATCACACTAATAACTTCTGATCTCATAGGGAAAATGAGTCTAGTTTATATGTTCACACAATTATTTCTTGATCTTGTTGGGAGAATATGTATCCTACTTACATAACCATGCCATTAACTTCTCACACATCTCATTTTCAGCATCAAAATCTTTTGATCTTTTTCATAGAACATATCCAGTTCTGGGGATGACGTCATTAACTTCTTATCTTCTTGGGAGAACTCATGTCCCGTGTAACACATCACATCTTTAACTTCTAATCTTCTTGGAGAAAACATGTCCCATGTTTGGATCACATCACTTACTTTTGATTTTGTTGGGAGTCCAGTTTACATAATTGCACCATTAACTTCTGATCTTCTTAGAATACATGTTGGGGGCATGGCCTGGCAGGACAAGATGGTGGTTGCTTTCCAGTGTAGTTTCTGCATGGCTCCAAACTTCTATAAACTAAATCATCTACTTTTCTTCAAGCTGTAATCATAAACTGACGGACGCAGAGCTTTATATACATGGCTTCACAGAAATAGCAAAAGAAGCAGTCACTACTTACATTTCAGACTGCATCAACATATCATTCTGCGCCAGCTCCTCAGGAAGGCCGCACATGGACATGGGTTATGGCTTCAGGTACAGCACATGTCTCATGTTTGGGATCACACCAGTAACGTTTGATCTTCTTGGCAGAACACATGGCCCATGATACATGATCACACCATTAACTTCTGATCTTAGGAGAACACAGCCATTGTTCGATATCACACTAATGACTCCTGATCTTGTTGGAAGAACATGAGTCCTGTTTACATAATACTATCAATAATATCAATAACTTCTGATCTTCTTGGAAGAACACATACTTCATGTTCAGAATCATATCATAAGCTTATAATCTTCTTGGGAGAACACGTCCCATAGTCAGGATTACAACAATAATTCCTGTTCTTGTTGGAAGAACAAATTCTATTTACGTGATCATATCAATATCTTATGATCTTCTTAGAATAGCACAAGTCTCATGTTCAGGATCACATCATTAAATTCTGATCTTTTGGGTAGACTACATGTCCCATTTTCAGGATCACATCATTAAAGAGAAGTTACTTACTGTAACGTTGGACCTTCATGAATATTTTTGCCATATCTTATAATACAGAAGAAGGCCACCCCCCAGGTCAGTAACTCAGCAGGTAGCATGCTAACCAGTGTCAGTGGCTCAGCAGGTAGCACACTTGCCTCTGAGGCTGGTAGATCAGAAGGCTCTGGGTTCTATCCCCACACCAGGCACCTGGGTTAAATCCCAATACTGACACTGTAGTGCTGCACTCCTGAGATGCAGTCTTTCGGATGAGACATTAAACCAAGGTCCCATCTGCCTGTTCTGGTGGTTGTTAAAGATCCCATGGCACTTCTTGAAAAGAGTAGCAGAAGTTTCCCCGGTCTCCTGGCCAAATTTCCCCCATTCACTAAAAATACCACCAACAGCTTAATCTGGTTCAAGGTCAGTTGACATTCATCTGTATCCTCCTCCCCCAGGTCATGCCTAAAAATAGGCAGAATTTGTCTACTGCACTTACTCGGTCAACAAAAACTAAATAAAAAACATAGCCACATTCTTTCGTTTTAGGGCCAGAGGACTTGTTAGTTGAGCAGTGGCTTTCAGTTGACCCCAGTGGATCTCTAAAAAATATAAATATACAAATAAAAAAAAAAATTAAAATCCACCCCCATTCATATCAATGTAGCGTGCTTCCGCACTCTACAAACAATTACCTCACAAAACATTGCAGCTCGGGGGCAGAGATTGCTTCTCTCAGTACCAGGAAGGGAAAAGGATTGGGCAACTGGCTCAAAATTACAATCCCTTCACCCTCAAAAACAGCAACTTAAAAAATTACAGGATAAGGATTGTTTGACTCCCTGTGAAGAAAGGCAACAGTGGTAGGTTTTGGAAAATTTGGGAAAACTTCAGAAAACATAATATTTAGACACAATTCAGCTTGCATTTCATAAATCTTCCACACAGTTCTCCTCTCCATTATTTACTTTCTCATGGGGATTGCTGTTACATTGTTGGCGCTACAGATTTCATTTTGTTGCCCCCCCTGCAACTAATGGTTTTGCTAGCCCTTCCTTTGCTGCCCCCTTTGGAGACTTTTCCTTCTCTAACCTCACTGTTACTAAGAAAGAGTCCCTGTATTAGTCCTTCTATTTTGCAATTGTCTACTTTCATAAATCTGTACATTTGTAAAGCAGACTTTGTCACCCTCTGTCCATGATAATCTCACTATCTCGTGTGTGTCTATGTTGGGTAGCTTTTCTCCACACTGCCCTAGCAGGAGATGTTGAGTTGAATCCTGGTCCCACTACCTCCCAGTATGTTGGTACTCCTGCCTGGACTCCTGTAAAAGTTTTTAAAATTGCCCATCTAAATTTTAGGAGTCTGTTTGCAAACTCTGATGAGATCATTGCCTGAGTTACTCACTACAGCCCTGACATGGTTTGTCAGACCGAAACCTGGCTTAAGCCCTTGGTACCTGACTCAGACTGCTCCCCACCAAGTTTCAATTTTCTTAGGCTTGACTGACCTGGGAACAAACATGGGGGTGGCTTGCTTCTGTATTATAAGAGCCATCTGAATGTCTCCCTCATTCTGCATGATTATCCCCCCCTCCCCAATTTGGGAGTTCCTGCCCTCACTGCTCCTCCTGGGGAACACAAAGAAAATTCACCTGATCTGTGCCTATAATCCTCCATCTGGAGGCATCAATGGGTTAAACTATCTGCTTGATAAAGTTAGTCGGCAGACTGGCTCTAATGAAGTGTTGATTCTGGGTGACCTTAACCTTAACTAGTTGGTGATTCGTAATAAAGCAATGTGAACCCCTGCTCGCTTTCTTTGGCCTTAAAAAGTTCATTAGTGGTCCCATCAGGCTGTCAGCCTCCGGAGGAGACATACTCTTCCTGGATCCTGACAAATTGGGCCAAAGGAATCATAATGTCTGGCCCCTTTCCTGACTCACGTCCAAGCACAACCCCATCTTTTGTGTCTGGAAGTCTCACACCTAAAATTCCTCCCAAGGTTATTCTACTTACAGACCTTTCCAAGCTTGACCCTTGCTCCCTCCTTGATGATTCAGGACACACCGATTATGCTTCTGTACTGCATACTGCCAATACTGGATGCTTTGAGCAGGGCCCCAATTCTCTGCAACATTTTGTCCTGATTTCTGTGGCAGGGTTCCTAGGCTACTGTGGCAGCATTTCCAATTTCTGGGGCATGAGTTAGTACTGCGATAGGCTAAAATAAGATGTGATGTCATCAAGGACATCACATGTTGAACATAAAAGGAGAGGCTTCAGGATAAACAAGATGGAGAAGGGAGCCGGGCACTGCAGAAAAACTGTATATTTGAATGACAATTCCCCAAAACAATGAATTCTGCAGCACTACATTCTGTGGCATGATGCAAATTCTGTAGAAAATTCCACAACCGCAAAATTTCAGGGTCCTTAGCTCTGACTCACTTTATAGCTAGTTTTTTCCATACTAGAAAATAAAGATGTTCCTTTTATTAAAAGGAGAGTCAGGAGTACTGTTACCAAATGGCTTAATAGTGATCTACTCACTCTCATGAAGTCCAGAGAAAAATGTTGGATCCATTATAAGGCTTCCCAAGCTTTGACTGTCTTTATTGAATACAGGCGGCTCAGAAATGTAGGTAAGAAAGCCATCTGCTCCACTAAGAGTGAGTTTTTTAGGTCCTCTCTTTTGGCTACTGCTAAAACCTTAAGGCGTTTCTGGTGAAACATCAAAAATGTTATTGGGGGCTCTCGAAATTTCCAAATCAATGATATGTTTCTTGATGGAGTCAGTTGCTACAACCCTACCACTATAGCTAACGCCTTCAATACCTGAGCTTGGGAAGGGTGCCTAGAATAAATAAAGTTTTACTTTACTTACTTTACTTTACTTCAATAGACAGTTCTTGAACCCCTTCTGCCTTCACCTCTCTGTTCTCTGGTCCTGTATCCCAGGAGGAGACCAACCCCCCGCCAATAGTTCCCATCCCACCTTCTGCCTCACTGGCAATCACAAGGGAAAAAAAGAGACTTAGGCATCATCATCACAGATGACCTGAAATCATCCAAGCAGACTACTAAAGCAGTATGTAAGGCTAGAGGGATGTTGGGGTGTACTAGTAGAGATATTGTAAGTTGTAAGAGGAAGGTAATAATTTAATTCCTCTTTACAAGACACTGGTTAGGCCCCATCTGGAGTACTGCATGCAGTACTGGAGGCTGCACATGCACAAGGACATTAACAAAACGGAGGCAGTCCAGAGAAGGGCAACCAAAATGGTGCAGGGACTGCATCAGAAAACATACGAGGACAGATTAACAAAGCTCAATAGACCATTAGTCTGGGGGTGGTGAGGTGAGACGCTGAGTTGCCTTACCTCACACTTCTTGCATTATCAAGATGGCAGCCATGCTGGGCTAGCCGTCAGGAGAAAGCAATATTTTAGAGTTTATTTCCTTCTTTTTGTTTTGTTTTCATTTTATTTCATTTATTTATTTAGTTTTGTTAGTGGCAGTTAGGGTCTTGAAGTGAAGTAGTAAATTGGAGTTGCGTCCTCGGGTTTTTAGTTTAGGAAACTCCACCTGTGTTTGTTTGCTGAACGGAGCTGAATAAAGTTAAACGGAGTTACTAACTTTACCCGTTTACCTCATAAACTGTTACACTGCACTAGCGTTTTTAGTTAAAGTACGCTGGTGCTTGTGTTGCCATTGCTTAATCTGCCTTACCTACCGGTGGAAGGCTGGTGGTGTCCGTGGATTTCATTGTAGGAAGAGTGGTTCAGAGATCCAGAGAAATCGAGAGAAACTGCCGGAACAGGGCACTTAATTGGAACAGGAGAGAGGATCTCGTTGGACGTCTAAGCGGAACATCGTCAGCCTACCATTTCTTGGGGACTGTATGCTGCAAAGTTTTGGAAGCATTGTTGTGGCTTGAGACCTCGGAGGCTGTTGGGAGCAATTGGGGATCTACTCGAGTACCATCTGGGGGCAGAGCCGTAGGAAGGCATTTGGGTGCCCTTGGCAAGAGACAAATTTGCCCCGAAAAGAGCCAGAAGCTCTGGAGGGTTTACATGCTCCAGCTCTGTCGTGAGGTTTGGGGCTTTTCTTGAAGAAAAAAAACAAAACACTTTTTCTACATGGTCAGTCCCTAAATTTTCTTGCCACGAATCTGAGGTGTGGGAAGAATCAGCATTTATATAGCACTTTTCATATACAGTGTATCCAAAAGTGCTTTAGGCATAATACTAGACTAGTAGTGAAGTGACTAAATGTGGTGGTGGCCATATCGCACATCAACACCCCCACAGCCTGGACAATTGCATGAACTGGTTTATGGGAAGGGGAATGTTAGCCAGGACACCGGGAATGTCTGCTGCTCTTTGCAAAGAGTGCCCCTTGGTTCTTTTACTTCCTCCTGGACACCCACCAGGACAACACCGGGATAGGTAGAAGGGACCTCAGTTTAACGTCCCATCCAAAGGACAGCACACCCCAGCAGTTCAGTACCCCCTACTACTGCACTCTGATGCTAGCATTTTAGGTGCAAGTCCAATCCCAACATGGGGAGAGTTCAGAACCTTCTGGTCAATAAGTGGATGTGCTACCAACTGAGCCAGGAGACTCTGGCTGACTAGAAGCACATTTAGACAGGCAGTATTTTTTTTATTTTCTTTACAGTTTACTTTAAGTAGGGCGCATTGCAGCTATGTTTTGAGGTCTAGGTTGGGGTGTGGTCCCTGGAAATGTGTCAATCTATTGGGAGGTTAGTTTGATTCTTTATTAAAAGCAATGCACTGCAGATGCATGATTCTTGTAGCATTCATGGGTAAGAGTGACAAACTATTTTTCAGCATACTAAACATTTGAATGAGATAATTGGGCTTAGGAAAACACAGTACACATATTTTCTTATGTCTCCATTTTGAAGCTATAGGAATTTCCTATAGCTTCAAAACTGAGACATAAGGAAATACACGTGCACTTACTGAGGAATCCTCTGAAAACGAAATACTACAACACAGCTACTTCTGTATGTGACTGTTGCTAGAGATGATTTCTAACCCGTCTCCATCTTCAGGGGTCATGCGACCAGTCATTCAGAGACCACAGTCTGCACAGTGTCTGTAACCTGGCATCCAGTCCCAGCGGATGTACAATAAAGAAAAAAAAGCATGTACCAACCAACTTGAGGGAGACTATTCAGTATAGTGCAATGGAGTCGCAGTATGACTTTGGTCTGACTGCAGGCTTTGCTCTGACTGGGTCTGTCTGTGCCATCCCTCCACCACCCGCCTGCATGGAGTAGAAGGAAACAGCATGGGGTGGGACTGGGGAAGCCTCCTTAGTGTGGAATTGAAGTGCAGGAGGAATGCGGGTCAAGATGAGAGAAGACAATGTGGTGGGCTGGAGTGAGGGTGCCTGTGGCCTGCCCACACCATGGCAATAAGTCAGCACAAAAGCAGCAGATTGGAGGGCGTGAACGTCTTCACTCTCATCCCAGTCTCATGAAGTACTAAGTCATCTTATCACACCTGAGTCAGGCCTGGGCCGTGGGTCCCTTGGCCCAGTCCCACGATCAAATTAAAAATCAGATCCAATCCTTCCTCCGATCACTGAAGTGCAGTGCTTTCAAATTCCAATCAAGAATCCCTCCCCAGTAGCACCACCACTGCCACTGCCACAGCCACGTAATACATACAACACACTCACACCTCATTCATTGACACTGTCCATAGACACAACAAACTAAACAGTAAACAGATTTGAAGAATTAATTTTCGTTTTAAAACAATACAGAATACAAGAATCACACAAATACATGGGAGACAGCTGGGATGGACTTGCACATACTGTGAGACGGATTACTACAGTGATGCGCTACATTGCTTTGCTAAAATCTTCAGGATGGATTCTCTTGTCTTCTCTATCATCTCTCCCAATCTTCTCTCTCTCTACATATACTCTATCGCTTTTTTTTCTGCGTGCTAGATACTCCATTTCTAGGCTCTACTGTCAACAATAACATTGTCTCCGATTCCAAGTTTAACTGCCTCTCCATGCTACATACACCGCCCATACCTTTTATACTATTGGGCAGCACTGGCCCACCCACAGTTTCTCTTTCTTTCTCATCGCAGCAACACCACACCACATGATTATTTGCCTGCAGCTCATGTGACCCCCCCAACCCAACCTGCTGGTCTTTGGTCCACAGATGCGCCCCTACTGACAGCCAGACATAATTACAGTTTATCAAGCCAAAATAAATTTTAAAAAAGCAGTAGCGCAGGTTAATAAACAAATGAGCTTCAGTTGAAAATTGCTCCCCCCCTGAAGGTTGCGCCCAGTGCCAGAGCACCACCAGCCCCACCCTTCCTACGGTACTGTCTGGGGGGTTGTTGTTGCTGGGTTGGGTCCATAGCAGGGGGTGCCGATTTCAGGTCCACTAGAGGGTGGACATCTGCTATTGGTAGCCCTTAGGTTCCCCGGGAGTGTCTTCTGGTGAGCGGACATCAGACCGGGGCCGCAGTTGTGGGTCCAGCTAGGCAAGGAGATTACCTCCTGAGGTGGGTATTTCGGGAGATCTCTTCGTTGCTCTTAACATTCCTGCCTACTGCTGATGTAGTGTCCGTGGTGACTGCAGTGGCGGTTATCACGAGGAAGAGCCATACACGATAGCGGGCAAATTTTGCAGTGTTCCCCACAGAAGGAGACACCGAAGAAGAGAAGGTGTATAACAGGAGATATTGAGGACGCCACATTTGATTTGCTGCCGGTTTGAACTTTGTGGGGTTTGACTTTATCATATTGTCCAGGCAATAAGAGTACCTATAAATATTGAATCATTCTGCTTGCTCATTTCTCAGACTCCACAGTCAACAGAAGGGACAGGGAGGGAAAAAGAGGAGGTGGAGTAGCTCTATACATAAGAGAAGGGATCAAAGCTACAGAACTAAAAAGTAAAGGGGGAGGACAAGAGGCACTCTGGGTCACCTTGGAGACAGGGAATGGCACCACAATCCGCACAGGGGTTGTATACAGACCCCGTCTCAAGGGGAGGAAATGGACAAGAAAATGATAGAGGACATTCTCAAAATGGCTGAAAAAGGGGAAATACTGTTGATGGGGGACCTGAATATGCCAGATGTTAACTGGATGACATGTATTACAGCCACATCCAAGAGCAGGGTCATTCTCGATGCCCTGCAGGGGGCAGGCCTTAGACAGCTAGTGTTGGAACCCACTCGGGAGGAGCAATACTCAGACCTGGTACACTAAATGAAGAGAGGATCACAACTTAGAAGTCAGTAGACATCTTGGAACAAGTGACCACTGCACAATGTGCTTCACAATAAGCACAACCATGGAAGCGAAGCCATACAAAAACAAGCATACTGGACTTTAGAAGGGCTGACTTTGGCAAAATGGGTGAATACCTGAGGAATACTCTAGCAAATGGCCAAGGAGGGTGGAAGAACAATGGAGAAAAATAAACTGCCATCATAGAAGCAACAAGCCTTTGTGTGAAACAGATAAAGAAAACAAAGCAGAGTAAAACCACTATGGTTCTCAAAAGAGGTGGCAGGGAAGGTTAAGGAGAAAAAGGCTGCATTCAAAAAATATAAGGAATCACAGAAGGAGCACGACAGGGAACTGTATCAATTAAAGCAGAAAGAAGTGGGGAAGGCAGTTAGAATAGCAAAAGCCAAAACCGAGAAAAAAATAGCCAATTCAGTTAAGAAGGGGGATAAAACATTTATAGGTACATTAAGGAGCATAGAAACATTAAGGGAGGAATAGTAAAGATTAATAAGGGAGAGGGGAGGTGGGCAGAGGGAGACAGTGAAAAGGCAGAGATACTGAATGAATACTTTTGCTCAGTATTCACAGAAGAAGATAAGGAGGAGTTACCTAAACCAGATAATAGAAGCACTCTGGGTAGTGGGGTTGACACCAGTCCATTTACAGAAGAAAGAGTCCTGAAAGAACTCCTAAAACTCAAGGTGGACAAAGCAATGGGGCCTGACGGGATTCACCCCAGAATCCTAAAAGAACTAAGGCAGGACCTAGTGACACCATTGACCACACTTTTTAACAAATCATGGGAGGATGGGGTGGTACCTGAGGATTGGAAGAGGGCAGATGTGATTCCCCTTCACAAAAGCGGGAGCAAGGCAGAAGCAGGAAACTACAGACCTGTAAGTTTGACCTCAGTAGAAGGGAAAATGATGAAATCACTTCTGAAAGAAAGAACTGTTGAGTACCTAGAGGCCAGCGGGGCACAGGACCCAAAGCAGCATGGATTTACAGCAGGAAGGTCATGTCAGACGAATCTAATTGATTTCTTTGACTGGGTGACCAAAGTAATAGACCAGGGAGGGACTGTGGATATGGCCTACCTAGACTTTAGCAAGGCATTTGACACAGTCCCGCACAAAAGATTAATAACCAAGTTAGCCAGCCTGGGAGTGGGTCCCAGGGTGGCAGCTTGGGTAGCAAACTGGCTGCAAAACAGGACACAGAAGGTAATAGTGAATGGAACACATTCTGAAGAAAGGGGGGTCACTAGTGGAGTACCTCAGGGCTGAGTACTGGGTTCAGTCCTCTTTAACATCATTATAGGTGACATTGCAGAGGGTCTGGAGAGAAAGGTATGCCTCTTTGCAGATGACACAAAGATCTGTAACAGAGTTGATACACAAGGGGGGGTAGAAAGGATGGGAAGGGACTTGGCAAGGTTGGAGGAATGGTCAGACATATGGCAACTTAGATTCAATGCAAAGAAGTGCAAAGTAATGCACCTGGGAAACAAAAACCCAGGAGAAGAGTACACAATAGCAGGGGAGGTACTAACAACAACAAAAATGGAAAGGGACCTGGGGGTAGTCATATCAGATGATCTAAAGGTTGGTAAGCAATGTGAGAAGTCAGTAAGGAGAGCCAGGGGGATAATGGGATGCATAGGAAGGGGCATCACAAGTAGAAAAAGGGAAGTGGTTATCCCTCTGTACAGACAGTTGGTGACACCCCATCTGGAGTACTGTGTGCAGTTTTGGAGACCTCATCTACGCAAGGACATAGACAGGATGGAAGCAGTCCAGAGGAGGGCAACTAAAATGGTGCAGGGTCTGCATCAGAAACCATATGAAGAGAGACTGAGAGAGCTTAATATGTATACCCTTGATAAAGGAGGGACGGGGAACATGATAGAAACATTCAAGTACCTGAAGGGAATCAACAAAGTCCAGGAGGGTAGCATCTTTCAGAAAAAGAGATGTGTAAGAAAAAGGGGGTACAATTTAAAGATAGAGGGGGGACGGCTCAGAGGCAATGTGAGGAAATTTTTTTTCATGGAGAGAGTGGTGGATGCATGGAACCACTTTCCTGGGGAAGTTGTTGGGTCCAAAACAGTGGGGGAATTCAAACATGCATGGGACAGACATAAGGCAATTGTAGTGGGGGGTGGCAGGAAGTAGGCTGTAGGTTAACTAGAATCTGCAGCTTATCCAGTAGGTAGGGAAATGGGCAGACTGGGTGGGCCAAGTGGTCCTTATCTGCCGTCAAAGTCTATGTTTCTATGTTAAGTGAGAGCCGAGTCTTGGATCTTTTAACTTAAGCAGTGAGAGTGCCTGAACCTTTCTTCCTTCCGGTCAGTGAGAGGACTTGGGGGAGGGTTAAATCTTATTGTCCACAATATCATTTGGAACAGTTATAAAAGGGACTGAAACATTTGTAGATCTCCTTTGGACTTGAACTCCTTGGGCAGGGAGTGCATGTAGTCCCCATCTCCAGGCCGTGAGAGGACTTGGGGGATGGAGGGTAGTGGTACTGATTCAGCATTGAGGGATAGGGTGATATTTATAAGTGGATTCTATCTTGTGTCAGGATGAGTTATTTGTGTAATTTTGGGATTTAATTTGAGTTGTATTTATTACTTCGTTATTGTGGTTTATTGTTTAAGTTTTATTTATAGTTGTCAGCTGCATTGGGAATAGAAACATAGAAACATAGAATTTGACAGCAGATAAGGACCGCTAGGCCCACCCAGTCTGCCCATTTCCCTACCTACTGGATAAGCTGCAGATCCTAGTTAACCAGCAGCCTACTTCTTCCTACCCCCACCCCCTAGAATGGCCTTATGACTGTCCCATGCATGCTTGAATTCCACCACTGTTTTTGACTCCACAACCTCCTCCGGAAGGCCATTCCATGCATCCACAACCTCTCTGTGAAAAATACTTCCAAATTACCTCTGAGCTGCCCCTCCTCATCTTCAAATTGTGCTCTTGTTCTTGCACACCTCTTTTTGAAAGATGCTACCCTCTTGGACTTTGGTTGATCTCCTTGAGGTACTTGAAAGTTTCTATCATGTCCCCTCTCCCTCCTTTCCTTGAGGCTATACATATTAAGCTCCTTTAGTCTCTCTTCATATGTCTTCCGGTGCAGACCCTGCACCATTTTAGTGCCCTCCTCTGGACAGCTTCCATCCTGTCTATGTCTTTGCGGAGATTGGGTCTCCAGAACTGCACGCAGATACTCAGATGGGGTCTGACCAGCTGTCTCTACAGAGGATAATAACTTCCTGTTTTCTACTGGTGATGCCTCTCCTGCATCCCAGTATCCCCCCACCCTCCTTGCTGCCCTCTCACATTGCTTGCCCACCTTTAGGTCATCTGATATGACTACCCCAGGTCCGCTTTCCATTTTTGTTGTTGTTAGCATCTCCCCATTGTGTACTTTCTCCTGGTTTTTGTTTCCCAGGTGCATTACCTTGCACTTTAGCATTGAATCTAAGCTGCCATACATTTGACCATTCCTCTAACCTTGCCAAGTCCTTCTCAACCTTTCCACCCCACCTTGTGCATCAACTCTGTTGCAGATCTTTGTGTCATCTGCAAAGAGACATATTTTTCCTTCCAGTCCCTCTGCAATGTCGCTTATAAAGGACATTGAAGAGGACTGGTCCTATCTGAACCCTCGGTACCCCACTAGTAACCCCTTTCTTCAGAGTGGACTCCATTTACTGTTACCTCTGTGTCCATTCTCCAGCCATTCTTTACGCAGGCTGGCATCTTGAGACCCACTCCCAGGCTGGCTAACTTGTATACTAATCTTTTGTGTGGGACTGTGTCAAATGCCTTGCTAAAGTCTAGGTAGGCCATGTCCACAGCCCCTCCCTGATCTACTACTTTGGTCACCCAGTCAAAGAAATCTATCAGATTCGTCTGGCATGACCTTCCCGCTGTGAATCCATGCTGCCTTGGGTCCTGTGCCCCTCTAGCCTCTAGATGCTTGACAATTCTTTCCTTCAGAAGTGATTCCATCATCTTCCCTATCACTGAGGTTAAACTAACAGGTCTGTAGTTTCCTGCTTCTGCCTTGCTCCCACTTTTGTGAAGGGGAATCACATCTGCCCTCCTCCAGTCCTCGGTACCACTCCATCCTCCATGATTTGTTAAAAAGGGTAGTCAGTGGTGTCACTAGTTCCTACCCTTATTTCTTTTGAATTCTGGGATGAATCCCATCAGGCCCCATTGCTTTGTCCACCTTCAGTTTTAAGAGTTCTTTCAGAACCCTTTCTTTTGTAAATGGCTGGTATCAACTTCTGTATCCAGAGTGTTTCTACTGTTTGTTTTAGGTACCTCCTCTTCATTTGTAAACACTGAGCAAAATATTTGTTTAGTATCTCTGCCTTTTCACAGGCTCCTTCTGCCCACCCTCCCTCCCTTTATTAAGCCTCACTATCCCTCCTTGGTCTTCCTTCGCTCCTGATGTACCTATAAAAGGTATTATCCCCTTCTTAACTGAGTTGGCTATCTTTTCCTCGGTTTGGGCCTTTGCTGTTCTGACTGCCTTCCCAGCTTCCTTTGCTTTAACTGATATAGTTCTCTGTCCTGCTCCTTCTGTGATTCCTTGTACTTCCTGAATGCTTTCCTTTTCTCTTGAACCTTCACTGCCACTTCCTTTGAGAACCATAGTGGTTTCTTACATTTGTTTTGTTTTGTTTATTTGTTTCACAAAGGCTCGTTACCTCTGTGATGGCAGTTTTTATTATTCCCCATTGTTCTTCCACCGCTCCTTCCTGCCCATTTGCTAGTGCATTCCTTAGGCACTCACCCATTTTGGCAAAGTCAGCCCTCCTAAAGTCCAGTACTTTTGCCTTTGTATGGCTTGACTCTATTGCTGTGTTTATTGTGAACCATACTGTTCGATGGTCTCTAGTTCCCAGATGGCTACCCACTTCTACATCTGTGATCCTCTCTCCATCTCCAGTTGAGAGAACCGGGTCTAAGACTGCTCCCTCTTGAGTGGGCTCCAATACTATTTGTCTAAGGCATGCCCCCTGTAGGGCATCTAGAATAACCCCACTCTTCGAAGTGGCTGCTGCAACTGCACTCCAGTTAACATCTGGCATATTCAGATCACCTATCAGCAATATCTCCCCTTTTTCTGCCATTCTAAGTATACTTTCTATCATTTCCTTGTCCATTTCCTCCCTGAGAAGGTCTGTATCAACCCCCATGCGGATTGTGGTGCCATTGCCTGTCTTCAAATTACCCACAGTGCTTCTTCTCCTCCTGTTTACCCTTTTGTTCTGTTGCTTTGATTCCTTCCCTTATGTAAAGAGCTACTCCTCCTCCTTTTACCCTCCCTGTCCCTCCTGTAGATAGTGTATCCTGGTATGTTTACGTCCCAGTCATGGTTTTGTGTGTACCATGTTTCTGTGACTGCCACGATATCCAGATGTTCCTCCTCCATCAAGGCCACTAATTCAGGAAGCTTGTTACCCAGACTACGGGCAATGGTACTCATTGTTCTCCATTTTTTGATGGCTTTACCTTCTGTTGCAGCATCCCCCACTGACCTTTCTACCTCGGTCTTTTTCTCATTTAGTACCCTGTTTTGTAGGGAGAGGCTGGGCTTTTCCTGCTGCTTATCAGTGCCTCCCCCTTTGACTAGTTTAAAAGCTTGCCAATGAAGCATTTAAACCGATTGCTCAAAAGACTTGTTCACTTCCTGGACAGATGCAGACCATCCTCCCAGTATAGGCTGGTGTCCCTCCAGGTGGAACCCCAGTCCCCAATGAAGCCAAACCCCTGTGCTCCACACCATTTTTTCAACCATTCATTAAACTAAATGGTGCAAAGTACCCTCGCCTCCCCCATGCCATTCACAGGCAGCACCTCTGAGAAGAATACTGTGTGTGCTACTTGTCTTAGGCCCATCCCCAACTCTACAAAGTCCTTCTGCACTGCTCTAATCTCATGATGAGCCAAGTCATTTGTCCCTAGGTGGACAATGACGTCCAGCTCAGACTCCCGTGCAGCTGTTCTTGTGATCCTGAGGATGTGCTTCCTGTCCCTCCAAGCCATGGCACCAGGCAGGCACTTAACTTCAGTTTTCCCTGCTCCCCCCAAGTTCTATCCCCCTAATAATTGAGTCCCCCACCAGGAGCTGCTTCCTTTCCCTGTGGTGTCCTCTGCCTCCTTCCTGTGGGCCTTCCTTGTGACAGTTGTCCTCAGCCTCCTTAATCTCCTCTGCGGGTGCATCCATAGGGGAGTTGTGCTCCCCAGAATGGTGTATGGATTGGGGAGGAACAACTGACTGGGTGTGCCTCTGTTCCACCATCCTCACCCTCCCTAAGCCCACTGTGGTCCAACTGCTGTGCTTTCTTTGCAACCTCTGAGGTAGTGGTGGTGGTTCTGGTGCTTCCTGGATGGGGAAGGTTCCCTTACTACTGTCCAGTGTGGCCTGAAGATGGACAACTTCCTCCCTCAGGGCAGAGAGTTGTCTGCAAATAGGGCAGCATCTCAGCCTCCAGAAAGACTCCCGGAAGACTGCTGCCCCACAGCCATTACATTGCACTACTCCCCACATGTTTATCTACTTTTTTTGTTTGTTTTTGTGTGTGTGTGTGTGTGTGTGTGTGTGTGTGCGTGTATGATTGGTTTGTTATATAGAAACATATATATTATACAATGTGTATGCTTATACTGTCAGTGCAGTGTATATGTGTTGGAATCGTGTTTCAGTGGGCAGGCGCTATTCCCCGTCCCGGTTGAGGGACCTCCGCCCCTTTGATAGTCACCCATTATAGTCCGAGGTGTATAGGCGTTGTCGTGCCTTGGGTATTGTGCGGAGGGGCAGAGGGGGTGAGGCCCCCGGGCTTGGGGGGGTAATCGGGGAGGACGGATAAGGGTAGTGAGATCGAGGAGGCACCCTGCAGTGAAATGGGTCCAGGAAAGAGGTCCTTCATGCCTGGTTCCCATACCCAAGGGCTCCACTGAGGGTGACCGAGTCGCCCATTCTTCCATGGCCTCTCATCCAACTTGGGCAGTGTTGTGCAATGCCAGGTCAATAAAAAACAAGACAGCAATTATTGCTGATGTTGAGTCATCTGACCAGGCTTGCATCACCGAGACCTAGTTGGACAAAAATAGCGGTCTGGTATTGGAGTCAGCAGTTCTGGCCGGGTACTCGGTGATACACCTCCCAAGATTGGATCGAAGCAGCGGAGGTGTAGTCATCTGTTTTAAGACAGAACTGGAACTGGTGGAGGTTCCAGTGGGGATCACCAGATCCTTTGAGTGTATCCTACGGGCAGGTGTGGGCAGCAGGATTCTTCTTGTCTACCGGCCACCCGGAGATGAGAAAGTTTTCCTGCAGGAAGTTACAGACTTCATGGTGGACATGGTATTGGAGGCCCCCAAGTGGTTGGTCCTGGGGGATTTCAATGCCTGGGTCGACAATGAACTCTCATCTTTTGGTCAAAACTTCCCCCAACTGATGACTTCGTTGGGCTTTACACAGGTAGTTACCACTGCAACCCACTGTCAGGGTCACTCCTTGGATCTGGTGTTCCTCCTGGGGATGGAGGCCGATGATTTGGAGGTGGAACCAGTCAGATGGTCAGACCATCACTCTATCAGGTTCAGTTTCGTGGCTCCCTCTGTGAGACCAGCCCCTTTGGAAATGGTCTGGTACCGCCCTTTGAGGGGTGTAACCCCAAAGGGTCTGTTGGCGGTGCTGGACCTATCGAGTTGGCCATTGGAATGCTTGGATCCAGGAGATCTAGTGACACGCTATAATAAGGTGATACTGGAGGCCCTGGATTCCATAGCGCCTGTCTGAGTTCACCCCTCCCTTCATCCTCGGTCCTTTGGTTTGATGGGACTTTGAGGGAGTTGAGGAGAGTGGGGTGAAGGTTGGAACATCAGTGGTGGAAATCCGGCCTGGAGGAGGACAGACTTAGGTTGATCACCCATTATTTGGACTATCGCTCAGAAATCTCCCATAAGAAGGCAGAATTCCTGTCCAGGGAGATTACTACAACAAGAAATCGACCTGCTCTGCTCTTTCGGACCGTGGACGCACTGTGCAATCCAGTCTGTCTTCGGGGCCGGAGAGCTCTTCAAGATAAGTGTAAGGAGTTTACTCAATTTTTTGCAGATAAGGTGTCCTCCATCAGGTCGAAGATCTGTTTAACCCATTCAAATGAGTATGGTGGAGGTCGATGCGAGGGCACAGTCACCCGGTCTGTCTGGATGGTTTTTGACCGGGCAGCGATTGTGGATATCATGAAGATTGTTCGGGGCTTACGATCGACTTACTGTAGTTTGGATCCTGCTCCAACATGCCTCCTGGTGGGGTGTATAGATGTCATCAGACCTATCCTTGCGGAAATAGTCTGGTGTTCGCTGGATCAAGGGGTGTTCCCTGATCCATTAAAGGAGGCAGTGGTGACTCCCCTTTTAAAGAAATCATCCAGCGACCCAGACTGTCTTGCGAACTACAGACCTGTCTCTAACCTACCCTTTTTGGATAAGGTTATTGAGAAGGTAGTTGCGTTGCAGCTCGAGAACATTCTTACCACCCATGAAGTCTACGATCCTCTTCAGTCTGGTTTCAGGAAGAGGCACAGTACTGAGACAGCATTAGTTTGGGTGATGAATGATCTCCTAACAGCGAGGGATCAGAGGACTCGTTCGATCTTGGTCCTCCTTGATCTCTCTGCAGAATTTGACACCATGGATCATGGGGTGTTGTTGGAACACCTGCAGTTAATCTGTGGACTGTTGGGGACAGTTCTCAGATGGTTCCATTCTTTTCTCATGGGCAGGTCTCAGAGGGTGGTGTCTGGGATTTTTCCTCGGCCCCCTTTGCCCTGCCCTGTGGGGTTCTGCAGGGTTCCGTACTGTCCCCCATGTTGTTCACGGTGTATATGCTGTGTTGGGAAACATCATAAGGTGGTATGGGCTGGGTTTTCACTGCTATGCAGACGATACTCAGCTCTACCTGTCCTTTGAACCCGAACAGAGTAGTGCTGTCTCGGTATTTAACAACTGCCTTGCCGAGATTCAGGATTGGATGAGTGCTAACTGGTTGAAACTAAATTCGGATAAGACTGAGGCATTGGGGGTGGTCTCTGGTCACTGGGTAGAGAAGCTGACTCCCGGGCAACCATCCGGCCTGGTGCTCGGGGGTGACCAGTTGAGACCTTCCAAAAAGGGGCAAAATCTGGGGGTTGTGCTTGACAATGAACTGATGCTTAAAGCACAGGTGTCAGCTGTTGTCAAGTCCTCATTTTTCCATCTGAGGAACATCGCTCGGCTAAAGCACCTTGTTCCGCCTGATGATCTTCCTGTGTTGGTTCACGCCTTTGTGTCCTCTCGTCTTGACTACTGCAATGCTCTATTCCTAGGATTAACAGGGGTGAATCTCTGTCACCTGCAGTTGGTGCAGAATGCAGTGGCCAGGTTGTTGACAGGGCAGTCAAGATCATGCCATGCCATGCCTGTGCTGCGTGAACTGCACTGGCTGCCGGTGCGATGGAGGATTATCTTCAAGGTCGTGTTGCTGACTTGTAAGACCCTACATGGACAGGGACCGGGTTACTTCCAAGACCTACTGTGACCTTACCGCCCCCTCCGCCCTCTCCACTCCTCCAACGAGGGATTGCTAAAGGTTCCCAGGGTCCGTTTACAGACATCAGGTGCTAGGGCTTTTGCTTTTGTAGCTCGACACTGTGGAACTCTCTACCTCATCGGATTAGAGACTGCCTGTCCACTGAGACATTTAAATCCTCTTTGAAAACTTATTTATTCAATCTAGCATTTGGGGAGGATACTTAGCCATATGTACGCTGTCTTTTAATTCCTTGCATTTTACCTGTTTGTTGGTTATTTTAAATTGTAAACGTGCTTTGATTTAAGAAAAGTGTGTTAGAAATAAAATATGATTTGATTTGATACCCTAGAGCAAAAGAAGGGAAGAGAGGTGATATGATCAAAACATTCAAACATCTTAAGGACATTAACAAGGTGAAACAGTCTAACGTGTTTCAATATAAGAAAAATAGCAGGACAAGAGGACACAGCATGCGATTAGAGGGAGGCCAATTTGGGGGGAGTAATGTGAGGAAGTTCTTTTTCACAGAAAGGGTGGTGGATGCATAGGACGGCCTACCTCAGGAAGTGGTGGATATGAATACAGTGCAGGGCTTCAAACAGGCATGTGATAGGCATAAGGGAGTAATACAGATGAGTATGAATAGATAGGCCATTGACAGAGTAAAGGCCTATGGCACATTCATAAGGTAGAAAAAATGGGCAGACTGGATGAGCCTTGCTGTCCTTATCTACTGTCAACTTCTATGTTTCTATGTATGTTTCACTACTGTGACTACCAGCAGGGTTTGTAAACTATTGACCTCCCCCTCTCCACTCTAGTCCAGATCATGACAACCTGGAACCTAAACTCCTTCGCCTTGGTGCTCCATCTCTGGCACTTCCCATCACACATATATTGAATACGTCCTTGCTTACTGGCACTGTACCCCATGTCTGGAAGGTTGCTCGAGTGCTTCCACTCTTTAAACAAAGTGACCCAAAATGCATTCCCAACTACCGCCCTATAGCTATCCTACCTGCCCCTGGTAAACTTCTTGAGAAAACTGTTACATCCCCACTCACTGAGCATCTTTATATCCGTGACTTAATATATCCGTCTCAGCATGGCTTCCGGCAGTAGCATTCTACTCCCACTGCTCTTACCCAGGTCACTTCTGATACTAGAGAGGCCACAGACCACAGCAAGCTGACTGGAGAGATCTTTGTTGATCTATCCAAAGCTCCTCTGTACAAAGCTAAGCTCTGCTGGACTATCTGACCATTCAACAGCCTGATTTGCCAGGTACTTAAATAACAGCCAGCAGTGGGTCAAACTGAACAGAACCTTCTCTAAACTGACCCCTGTCTCAGTTGGAGTACTCCAAGGTTCAATTCTTGGTCCTATTCTCTTTTCTTTGTTTGTAAATGACCATACCGACACATTGCAGTTCCACCCTAAATGCAGATGATTTAGTGCTCTTGTCAAGCTCCTATAATATTAAATGTTGTCAACTCCCAATTAAATGAGGACTTCCACTTAATTCATTCCTGGCTATCTGCTAATAAGCTGGGAATCAACATAAACAAAACACAAACAATGCTTTTCAGCTCTCGTTCTAAAATCAGGTCCTGCCCAGAGCCCCTGGTAGTGCCTAGTTTTGATGGCTTGCCACTGACTGCTACTTCCTCCTTTGAGTATCTTGGTGTCACCCTTGATCCCCAACTGGATCTTACCTTGCATAGCTCTAATGTATGCAGGGCTGTGAACAGGACACTGGGTATAGCTTACAAAGCCAAACACTTCCTTACCACCGCTGCTCACCTGGTCATTGCCAAGGGTCTGCTTCTTCCTTCCCTTAACTACATACAAATTACCTACACCAATGCTGCCAAGTACCTCTTATCTAAGTGGGATGTAGTTTATAATAACATTTGTCATTTCGACCTCTCTGCTGCCTGCCTCACTCACCATCGTGCACTTTACAGCAAACTTGATTGACTATCTCCTCCTAAAGTCCATGACTTTGTGGAGTATTTTGTAAATAGGTTACTCCTGACAGCCACCCTCCCCCTTACTGAGAAATTAATGGTTACTAACCTTAGCTACCCACTAAGCTGTACTACCCAATCCCTGCTTGCTGTCCCTAAAACTCGTACTACCATGGGTGATCAGGCACTTACAGCTTGTGCCCCTTGGATGTGGAACTCCCTCCCTATATCTGTCCAGAGTGCCTCCTCTCTCCACCTCTTTAAAAATATACCTTTGAAACTACCTGAAGGAATCATCTGCCTGCACTTGCCCAGGGTGACTGGCCTCTCCATCAATCAAGAGAGAATCTGTGGTGTCTTGTATCGATATCTATCCCTGTGGATATATGTGATTCTAACTGCACTGTTTTGTTTTCATTCTTGTACCCTGTTTTATGCTCTCTTGTAATAATTGTTATACTGTACTGTTCCTGTGCACGCCTGCAATCTGTGTTCCTGTGATTTATTTTGTATCGTAATTTGTCTGTCTGTACTACCCTACCGTAACCTCCTGGGTCATACCAGAATTAGGCATTTAATTGTCTAGTATGTTTATCTGGTCACTAACTAAATAAATAAATGGAAGCTGCTTTGTATCCAAGTATTGTAAGTTCTTCTCAAAGGCATCAGTGACCCTTTAACATGCACCCTGCAGCATATTACTGCTTACTTAGTACATACCATACATACCATAAAAGACTGATGTTACAAACACAGCAAGGTTTAATTGTGAGATCACTTGGGGACAAAGATATCTTTTAAATGGTAGGATCGGTACTTGATAAAGTGAAATATTTAAAAAAACAATCTTTGGACAAAATCAAAAAGGTATATAACATTAATGATAAATGCAACCGCTATTCCTACAATGCTTTTAAACATTTTATTTTAGTAGTACAGTACCTCATTTTTACTGAAGAAGTTCAATGAGTGACTGACAACCTAATGTACCACAGGCCGAAACTGTTGCAAAATTCTGTGTACATCCTGTCATCTCCTCCAATCTTCACACCCCCTGTAGTGTAGCTACTTTCTCCCAACCACTCCATCATCCTACAGTAAAGTGCTGGGGTGACACAAGGAACTTAGGCTTCATCTTGCCTGTCCCTCCTACTGCATAACAATGACTATATCCAGTTTGTATATGGAAACATAACCAAACACTGGAATGCTACTCCTGCCCTCACACCATCACCTCTTCTGGCCTAACCCCATCACCTCCGGTTCTCCTCACATCCTCTGTCATCTTGTCTACCCTCGTAGCCTGTTTTTGCCTTAATTCCACTGGAATTGCTCACAGTACTTGTATTGTTCTGTTCTGTGTGTGTACAGTCTGACATAGAACCTTTTTAAATGAGCACCTGTGCTCCAAGGTAATCTGTTGTATACAATAAATAAATAAAACAACCCTTGCCATTTTTTCCAGCCTTCTAACACCCCAATCACGTCCTGCCCTCACAGTACAACTGCCTGCCATCTCTTACTGCTCTCAGTGCTTCTCCCCCTTGCCATCTCCTCCCATCACACCTCTCAACTAAGTCAATGACATGTGCGACACTGGCCCTCATCTGTGTGAAACATTGTCAACTACGATGTTCCAAACACTAAGGAAATGTATTTATTTATTTATGATTCTAACTAGACCATACTGAGCTGGAAGCAGCTTGTTTCCCCAAGTCTAGAAACTGCTGCTTTTATCCGTCCAAATTTTGATTTAGGATCTTAGTGTATCACAAATTGCTGTTTTAATGTCGGAGTTTAGAGGACAATACAACAGCGCCTTTTTCAATTGAGAATGGGATAGCAGAGATGTATGCCTCCTGTCTTTCCTAAGACAGGAGATTCTAAACCTTAAAACGAAGAGGGCCTCTTGCCATTTTGGTCCAAAAAGAACAAGGTATTTGGTGGGATAGTTGAATGTGTAGTAAAAGTATTTATTTTGATACAGGATAAAACAATTAGATCCTGAAGGACCTATTTTCAAGGTTGTCCTGTCACACAGCAGCAAGTTACATCACTGTTTAATAATTCATTTTAGGTTCTACATTTATTTAGCTAGACAGATAGAGAGATATTTTATATTTATTTTGTTAACAAATGGTAACCAACAAAGGCACACTGAGCTGAGGCTCATTTCCAGGTGTGCCCAGGGGGAGTGGATTACAGTCTTCACTGTAGCTAGAAATTTCCATTTTGTAAACAGTCCATCCAACTGCTGCCCCCTTTTTTAACAAAAATGCACACACTCTTTACAACTGCTGCTCCCCCAATACAAAACAAAAGACTGCTATCCTTTCTTATCTCTAAACAGGTTGTACACATATCTATGTCCTAAACAACAGATACATAGATAGATGTTTAAACAGGTACAGAAACCACTCAGTAATCTACGCTAACGCAAATACTCCAGATAAGAATGATAGTGGTAAGAAAAATGCATATGGTTTGGGACAGGTACAAAAAAATTGTACACAAATGTGTACAGTGAGTATGTCTCCCTACACCCTTGATTACAGTAGGAACAATGTAACAAAACACAATGTGGTTACAAAGGCAGCATACAGATGCAATAGCAAATACGATGACCAGATATATTAACAGCATAGGATAAATCAATAAAAAGTAGACAATGAAGTGCACAGTGTCTGTTGGGGTAGGTGACAGTGTGAAATAGCCTCGACTGAAGGGAGGTCACAGGTTAGAGCAAGAGACAACAGAGACGGCAAGCGGTCAAGACAGTGGATGACAGGAAACGGAGGGTGCAGGAAGATGCCTTAGCTGATGTCTAAAGGCAGGCAATGGAAGGGAGAGGGGTGGAGGGGAAAGGGGAGATTACATCACATACATACACAAGTTACCTTACGATTCATACTTCTCAACTGTCCCTGATTTTGCCTCAGCATTTTCCCGTCTCTCATAAAATTTGTGTTTTCGTAAGCACAAATTAATGTCAAACATTAAAGTTACAGATTTGTTCTTCTTCAAAAAATGCATCTTACACTAATCCCTTTATTTTGTCAGCTTTCTGAGCGAATATTACCAATTTTTAAAATGTGCCCCGATTCTAGGTTTTTGTCCGATTTGTTTATGCCTTGCCCCTGATTTATGAAGCAAGAGGTTGAGAAGTATCCCTTACATACAGACCCGTTTGATGTGAAACTAGGGATGGCCCAACCAGTGATGCTTAAATTGGCAGGAACCGAGTAGGGAACTCAGTTTTCCCACAGCCCCACCTCTTATTACAAAATTGTATGAGGGTTCCTGCACCTCGTCCTCTCTCATCGAATACTACTGAACAGTTCCCCCACCTACAAAGAAAATCTAGAGGTGAGAGTTACCCACCTATAAATTTCCAATTTAACCACCGGGCTCGACCCTACCGCCCTCACAGCCCACCCCCACCCCCACAACTGCAGCCCTCACGCAATCGCTTTGAAATGTGTGGGTACTGCGGCTCAACACACTGACAGCACCGCTCGCGCGCAGGGATGCAGCTTTCCTCAAACCGTCTTAGGACCACTGAAACACCGCCTACCTTCCTACTAGCTACCACCAATTGGTTGACTAGAGTGTGAACCTACTGTCACTCTGCAGCCCCTTAGGCTCCCACCCCTCGGCGTACAAACCGTTTTAAATGCGCTTTCTAGTAAAGGCAGGTTAGACAATTCGAGTCCGCAGCGCCTGATGCGCAAGGCACGCTGGTACCTGTAGTCCACTACCTGGGCCGGTCCAGCGCTGGGAATGGTGGGGAAAGGGAACCTTAACTACAACCCGCGCGGCCCCTGCGTGCGGGGCATGCCGGGAATTGTAGTCCCGAGGCAAGGCCTAGAATGAAGGGTGTGGGTGATACGACTGCACCAGTCCCGTTTGTGGGTACCTATCAGAACCTACCAAGACTGTTCGGCGCGTCTTATGCCCATTTTCCCTGTGTGTCCCAGGCTTGCCGCGGCTGCTGCCCCGTCGCTGCTCCCCTGTTCCCCAAGCACTGCGGGCGGGGGAGTATGTGACTGCGGCATTGAGGGGGATGGGTAATAACGGGAAGGGTACCAGGTCTAGGGTGGAGGGCACAGACCTTGTGGGAGGACTGTAGCAGCTCAGCAGCACTCACCTGCCCTGCTCAGCTTCTCGCTGTCCACCTGCACCGACTTGGCTGTGATGCTGTCCTGCGGTGGGTTCCTGCTCCTTTACCATCCTCCACTTCGTCAGGCACCTCTTCTCTCCTGAATCAGCAGCATCGGCAGTGGGATACTCCCACAATGCACCGAGAGAGGCGGGGGGGAGTAGCTGCATCAGCAGGGATATTCCCACAATGCAGCGCGGCACCGTGCGATGGGGAGCCGCTGCATCCGCAGGGCTACTCTCACAGTGCACCCCAGGTTGGGGGTGCATTCTCAACTGCTGCACAAATATTTCCCCACACTACATCGAAACATCAGCATTACCAGCTGTAGAAAATCAGAGAGCTTGTAATCCAACGGCCTTAGTGGCAGTAGAAGTACTCCACTGAGAGCTCTGCGGGACACTCCTACAACACACCACGCGACTATGGGAACTCGGCACTAGCTGCTGAGCAAGGTAACCTACACATAATGCACCATGGGGACGAACAAGAAACTACCGTCCAGTACCCTCTTTGCAATACATGTCAGTGGTAGCTGCCACCTGTATATCCAAGCAGATGCAACAGTGGGGACTATTCATCCTTTATAACATGTAATATGCTACACAGAGCACAGCAGTTAAGGTAAGGCTGTGTGCAGCAGTGCAATCACATGCTGCATCCTTAATGTTGCCCCCAGACTTAAAGGGGACACTGCATCTCATTGGGTGATCAAAGATAAAAAAAAAAAACAGCAGCAGTGCACTTGCAGCCTCTGATAGTGAATTGGTGTACTCAGGTGGAATGTAGACTTACTTTGTCACCTTTGTGCACTGAGAGGGCACTTAAAAATCATCAATTTAAAATACATTATCTGGCATGTCCACAAGAAACTATAGATAAGAGAGGAGACAGCAGTAAATATACATCCAGAAAGTATTATTGCAACTGGTTGATGAGCACATTCTAAACGGCTAGCTAAAGCTCTTGCATGCTGCCTACTCAGCATTCTAAAGTGACGTAAATTAGCAGAATATTGAACAAAATGTTTAAAGAAATCTAGCCTTCAGTTTTCATACTAGCAGTGACCTGATTCTAACGCCTGGGGATGTGGTTGTCATAACACCAACTGAGGCTATAGGCACTATACTTCACTTCTTTCTATGCTACACCTTTAGTGGTGCAACCCCCCCCCCCCCACCGAATACCCCAATTACTGGACACTTTAGGTAGTATTGTATAAGAATCTCATAAGAGCCACACAGGGTTTCAAAAAGGCACAATAATGAAAGTCTCATAATTGAATCCAGCCAGAATTCCTTTACTCTAGCGGTGTGCCTGATTAGCATATGAGAGCACGTAGGGGCCCAAAGGGACAGTTCCTAAATCATGACCAGGGTCAGGGGTAAAAGGCCTGACAGCCTGAAGTTCAGGGGCAAGGCACTTGTAAATGCATTCTGTTAGATATTACCAGGCATGCTTTTCACAATTCAAATATTTTGTTAACAAGCTGCAGACTATATATTAGCATCAGACTACACTGTCACGTCATTAATTACAAACACAATTGAAGTCCAACAAAATACTCAAATATAGGGTACTATGCACAGTCTAAATCTGGCCTGTGTGCCATGATACAGGGCTGATATATGTGCACCCAGGTGAACATCTGCAGATACACAGATCATGTCCAGGAGCTGTGAATGTTGCCCATCCCCCAACCTCCCCAGATCCTGTGCATCTATACAGCCTTTTGGGGTTGGGGATGCAGTGCAGTCATGGCAGTGTTGGGCACACTGGTACACCAATTCATAAAGCAGCATAGGTGCTGCTTTTGCTGTGTACCAGAATGCCAACAGTGTGCCAGGAAAAAATAGCCATAAATGCTACTTGACACCAGCATTGTTTGTGGGAGCGTGCAACTTAAACATTTTACCACCAATCATGTCCTAGGCATGGAGGGATGGAACATGTTGATCGGCGGCTAGGGAAGTTAGTTTTTGCTTTTAAAATTCTGCGTTGTAAAGAGGATATGACAGTCCTGGATGTGGGATGCCATATAAAATGATACCTTGTTCATGCAGAGCTGGGAATCCATTACAGAATGGGAAAGAGCTTCTGAAAGCACAGTTTGTGTGAAAACTTTGTATCTGTATTTTGATTCTAATTATGATTGCTATTTTCTCCTGTCTTGTAAAATACCATATTTTCCCATTTTCTGTCTACTTAAGTTTTATGTATAATATATATATATATATATATATATATATATATATAGTGTTTCCCCTGACGCCAGTGCTGCCTACCTATTCCAGGCCACCTCCCATCTGCTTCCTTATCTGTCACTTACCTGGTCCACTGAGGGCATGTCCTCATTTCAGTTAATTTCTTTTGGGGTTTGCTCTCTTTTGAGTGTCAGCAGTCTTGACCTCCCTCGGGCCTGTCTAGTGTGTGCGGGACCAGTGGAGTGAGTGGGGCCAGAGAGTGCTAACCTCTTGCTGCTATGCATTGGGACTTGCCCCTTCTGTTTCTCCCCAGCCTTCAGAATGCTAGTGGTATGGGCTTCTACTATGCATGTGCAGTCTGAAGCATTCTTGTGCACGGTGCCAGCTTGTGGTCTCCCATTCACTCACTGCTCCATCTGCACTGCGACCTTTGGTCAACTAGGTGGCAGTATAGCACTGGAGTCTGTGTCTCTTCCAGGAGGAGAGTATCCTCTGGGATACTTGATCCTTTGCCCCCCCCCAGCTGTCTCTGAGGAGCTATGCTTGTTCCTGAACCCAGGTCATGGGTGGCAATACTGCCACTATGCCAATGGGCTGGCCTACTTTAGTATTTGTTAAAGATTTGACTTAATTAAAGGGGACTCAGACATTGTTGGCATCATTCAAATTGTGAAATCCTACAAAGATAGCTTTCAGAGTACTGGACTTACCTGTTGGTATTAGGAGTTCCGAGTCCTTTTCGCTTTCTTTTATTCTCTGTTACTAAATTAAATTTATTTGGAAGCTGGATTCTTGTCCTTTGGGCTTTCTCTGCTCCTGCTGCTTGTCTACACGCAGTGTCTTATGTGACATCATAAGCATTTCCATGGCAACCAACTGTGATACATAAACAGGATTATGACACCACATGTAGACAAGCAGCAGGAGCAGATGGAGGCTGGGAGCAAGGATCCTTTTCTTAGCAGCTGTTCTTCATAGTAAAGAAAGAGGGGGCACAGAATGTAGAAAATATGTGAAATATAGGCAGAATTGTGTGGGGTTTTTTATCAATAAAATTGTTATTGCCGTATAAGTAAACATATCTTACAATCAAACATCACACAAATAATTCCCTTATTTTTAAACATCACCAAATATTTCAAAAGAAACACCATTGTACTATTATGCTGTATACTCTTATCTCTATAACATTTATATAAGGCCAGGCCGCCTTTAATTACCGAATCCCACAGATTTGGAATGCCCTGCCGGCCCCCGTAAGACATGCACAGAACCCCTACCATCGCAACCTTCTACTTAGAGCCCATTTCTCCTCCAGCTGCTCCTGTTATAACTAACAACTTACTACTATGCTTGTTGTACTATAAATGTATATGTAATGTATATTACCCACTCATTCTTTACACTGTATGTATCCACCCCTGTCTGTATTCTTTCAACCAAATATTTATAGGAAAGCCTTGGCTTCCCAAAATGTACTGCATATGTATATATTTCATGTATGTATTTGGGTCTCGGCTCTCAGGTCGCATCTGGAATCAAGCTCTTAGTTCAGTATGCCTTCCTGGTAAATCTCATAAATAAATAAATATATCTGCAATAACATACTATTTATATCATTGTTAATATTCATTGAACATGTCTAATCTAATAGCAATTAATCTACCCAACATAGTCAATTTTCCCCTATCATTCTTCCAGTTCTAAGAAAAGAAAGATATCTGATATCCAAAACATCCATTTTATACTGAGAAAACACATTTAGTCTAATAATAAACACAAGTGTTAACCTATATACTATACTAAACCAAAGACAGAAAAAAAGATCACAGCTAGAAGAAAAAGATGAATGTAGTATTCCAAACACTTTCCTATTGCTGCTTCCCCCCCAAAATGTGCTTACAGGCACCATCACCCCACATTATCCCTACTGCTGAGGATTGCTCAGCCATACATATATGAACTAGTCTCACATTGTCTTAAGAGCCTTAGTTCAACAGAAAATTATATAGAGTACCCCATCTGATATCAAAGTTACTTCTAAGATCCTTCATACGAAATGCTAGTTTTCAACTCTCAGATGTCCTACCAGCTGTGTTTGCCACTCTGAATTGGATGGTACCCTGTTTTCCAACCAGTTTTTTGTTCCATATGTACTTTATCAGTTTTCTCCCCGCCCCGAAGCCACAGCATACACATGCATGGAGACACACACACATGCCAGGATCCAGTGGCCCCTTCTGCCCCTCCCCTGACTTACATTGCTGCACTGTGCTGCCTATGTGCCCACCGGACCTCCAGCTAGTGAGAGCAGGACTACGGATGGGCAAGCATCCACCCCTTTGGAGGAAAGAGCGGCAGCTCAATCCCACTCCAACCCCCCCACCTCCCCTGAGCCGGCACACCAACGACCTGAGGTTGTTCCCAAACCTGGGTCATCGGCATAGCACAAGGTAAGGTACCAGCACCTCAGCCCTCTGTGCCACTTTCCAACCAGTTTTTAAGGATACTATTTCTAACTGCAGCTCCTATTAATAGCAAGGAATATTTCTGTTCTTTAGACTAGCTTTCCTTACTATCAAAGTGCCCCACAGTACAGGTTTCAAGGCTTATCTTCTCCCCCAAGGAGAGAATATCCTTAAAATACAGCTTGACGTCTCCCCATACGTTTTGTATCTGTGGACAGCTCCAAAACATGTGTGATAATGTCCCTATTCCACTGTCACATTTGTTACAGGTAGGGTTTGCCTTAATTCCCATTTTATACATATGGTAAGGTGGGTAATAGAGGTTATGTAATGTTTTCAAATGCCAGAGTTTTGAGTTAACTGCATTCAAGGCCTTACTTGTCATGTACCATATATTACACCAGTTCCAATTTTCAGTACTCACCCCCAGTTCCTGTGTCCACCACATTCCCTTCTAGGTTCTGGTGCCATCCCTCTGGTACCATCTAAAAGTAAGTTATATAAAGATGAGATTGCGGGTGATAGATATAGACAGCCCAAGAAACTCCTAATATTATCATTGGGGCTAATACTAGTATTTATCAAGGTGCCTATTATTTTTTTAATGCTCTCATAATATTTCCATCCTCTCCCTTGGTTTTGTATTTTTACATAACACTTTCAAATGGTGAAAACCTATTTGCCTTAAGTATGTCTTGCACATTATTCATACAATTACATGACTAAATAGCGTTGCTGAGCAGTACCCCATCCATTGTGAAATTGTTATTGTTCCATATATGTTGTCTCTTAGACTTATGTAAATCCAGTTTTGCATACATTTGAATACATCTGTGGCCTCTTAAGGAATCTGAGATTATTTTAGAGTTTTAACTATGTTGTTCTTAGAATAAATTATAGAACCAATATCTGCTCCCTACGACTTCACATGCTCCTGTTCAATTAGGACCCACTCTGGAATATAGTTGCTTTCTTGCTCAGTTGTTAACCGTTTAGCCATCTAGCTGGTAGAAAGTATAAAAACAGGTCTGGTGCTTTAAGACCTCCAATTCTCTTATTTCTGGTAAGTTTTTGATAGGCAAATCTGGCCTTCTTGTACCCCCAAATAAAACTTGACAGGTGTGAGTTAAGACCCTGTGTCCATTTTTATCAATAATAGCAGGGTAGCATAATAAATACATGTAAAACTATTGGCAATATATTCATTTTCATGGCATCCAGTCTGCCCCACATTCCCAGTGGTAGCTATTCCATTTAGACAGAGATTCTAATACATTATTTTTAAGCAAAGCTAAGTTCTTTGCAACTGTTTTCAACACTGTTTTACATATTTTTAAATAGTCAGTCAGGTCCTGGGCTCATGCCGATCCATATTTTATTATATCTTCCATATTACATAGTCTGCTCTCAGCCAAAAAGTATGTTTTTCCAGTATTCAATTTATATCCAGATATGTTCCCGAACTGACTTAATATGTGTAGTATCTGTGGTATAGATTTATTTGGCTCTGCTAATGAAATAAGTAAGTCATCTGCGTACACTGAAGTGTGTAGGTCTAAATTCTTAATTTTAACACCACTAACTTTGCTATCAGCATTCAAGTTCTGGACTAGTGGATCTATTGTCAAATTAAAGCTATGGGGCCAGATGGAATGCACCCAAGAATATTGAGGGAGCTTGGGGAGGAACGGGCCTCAGAGCTCTTCAGCAAATCATTGGATAGTGGGGAGATCCCAGAGGACTGGAGAAGGGCTACAGTGGTGCCCCTCCACAACAGTGGGAGTAGGGAAGAGGCAGGAAACTACCACCCAGTCAGCCTTACCTCAGTAGTAGGTAAACTAATGGTATCCCTACTAAAGGAGAAGATAGTGTATTTTTTAGAAGCAAGCAGACAGCTAGACACAAAGCAACATGGCTTCATGGCAGGGAGGTCCTGCCAGACTAACCTAATCGAGTTCTTCAACTGGGTTACTAAAACAGTGGACCAGGGGAGTGCAGTGGACATAGTATACCTAGACTTCTGCAAAGCCTTCAACTCTGTTCCACACGGGAGACTCATCAACAACCTAGAGCACACAAGCATTGGGCTAAAGATAGTAAACTAGGTCAAAAGTTGGCTTGACGGGAGGACACAGAGGGTACTGGTAAATGGTACATTGTCAATGGAGGGCAAAGTGGCTAGTGGGGTTCCACAGGGTTTGCTACTGGGACCAATCCTTTTCAATGTATTTATCAATGACACCGCTGAAGGGCTAGATGGGAAGGTGTGCCTATTCGCAGATTATACAAAACTCTGCAATAGGGTGGACACACATGAAGAGGCTCTAAAGATGGAGTCCAACCTAAAAAAGCTAGAAGAATGGTCAAGAAACTGGCAGTAGAAATTCAGCACCAAAAAGTGTAAGGTTATGCACCTAGGAAGATGGAACCCAGCGAGGAACTACTTTCTGGGAGGGGTACAGCGACAACGACAAAACATGAGCGTGACCTAGGGATAATCATCTCTGACGACTTGAAGGGAGGTAGGCAGTGTGAAAAGGCAGCACTAAAGGCTAGCGGCATCCTTGGATACATTGGGAGAGGCATCACAAGTAGGACACAGGAGGTGATTATGCCACTATAGAGATTCTGGTGAGGTCTCACCTGGAGTACAGTGTCCAGTTCTGGAGACCACACCTCAGGAGAGACATAGACCTTTTGGAGACTGTACAGAGGAGGGTGCCAAAGATGGTGCATGGGCTGCATCACGAGCCTTATGAATCCAGATTAAAGCAACTCAACTTATATTCCCTGGAACAAAGGAGAAATAGGGGAGACATGATAGAGACCTTCAAATACACAAAGGATTTAAATAAGGTACAGGCACAGAGTCTCTTTAAGGAAAATAACTGTACCTGGACCAGAGGGCATGACATGCACCTGAAGGGAGGATGGTTCAGGAGCAACAGAAGAAAGTTCTTCACTGAGAGGGTGGTTGAGCCATGAAATGGCCTGCCCCCAGGGGTGGTGGGGGCAAAGACAGTCAGGAAATTTAAGCTGGCCTGGTACAGACAGTGTGGGAATCTCCAGGAAGCAACAAACTAGGTGGGGCTACAAATCAGTTGGACAGACTAGATGGATCATACAGTCCCCATCTGCCGTCACATTCTGTGTTTCTATGTTTAAATAGTAGTGGGGAAAGAGGGCATCCCTGTCGTATGCCTCTCATTATTTTAAAGAAAGGTGAGATGATCCCATTGGTTACTACTGCTGAAGAGGGATTGCAATTGAGCACTTTAACCCATTTAATAAATGCATCAGGGAATTGATGGATATGCAGACTGTTAAATGTATGTGGTCACAAAATGCAATCAAAGGGCTTCTCTGTGTCTAATGAAAGTATTCCACATGTAAGCCTATGCTTGTTTGCAGGATTTCCCATTCTTATGTAATAAAGTTATCAGTCCCTGAGTTTGGTCATTTGAGAGACTACCCTTTTCTAAGGCTTCATTGAATGCATCTGTAAGGAATGGTGCCACCTCTTCTGCAAAGGCCTGATAGAAGTTTGCAGAGTATCCATCCAGACCCAGTGTTTTGTTTTTCTTAAGGGATTTAATTGCTAGAACTATTTCTGCTTTAGTAGTCTGGGTTTCCAATTAACTCCTTGTCCTGTTCTTTTATTTTTGGGATTGTTAGACTTCCACAGAAATCCAACAAGGTCTCCCTAGAGTTCTCACTATCTACTTCGTATATTTTTTTTGTAGAATTTAAAAAATTCCTCTTTTCCTTTTTTTTTTTTTGTGATTAGTGAGCATTTCCAAGGAGTCCTGTTTCTGAATGGTTCAAATGGTTGTTGTGGTACTGTTTTGCCTTAATCTGATTGCTAGAATCTTAGATGCTCTTGGCCCAGAGTCTATATAATTTAACCTAGATTTCCTTATTGCAAACTGTGCTTCTGATCTAATAGTGTCATTATATTCCATTATAAGTTTGGATCATAATTTCCAAATAGCTTCTGGGGCCGACTCAGATAGAGTTTTCTCCAAATCACCTATTTTCTGTAGCAGTACTTTTTGAGTTTTAATATGCTGTTTTTTCTTGTTCGCTCCCATACCTATTAGAATATCTCTTAACCAGCATTTAAAAGTATCCCACAAGTTACCCTGTGGTGTGTCCCCTCTGTTTAATTCTAGAAAATCTGACATTTTATCCCTAATAACCTTAACTGTATCCGGATCACTCACCAGATAGTTATTGATTCTCCATCTTGTGGTTCTTTCATTGCTTGTGTTTCTGGAGATGCTTAGCAGCACCGAAGAGTGATCTGATATTACCACAGGTTTGATTTAAGCATAATTAACCCTTTTAATAAAATTCCCCTCCACAAAAATATAGTCCAATCAAGATCCAGACATATGGCAAGGAGACCAATAGGTGTATTTCCTGGCCATGGATTCAAAGCCCTCCAAAAATCTATCAAATGTGCATTTTCTATTAGATCACTCAGTTCTTTATCTACCCTGGATCTGTGTGGTCTAGGTCTCATTCTGTCTAAGATAGGATCCATGACTGCATTAGTATCTACCACTAGTATAATTGTGTTATTCTTATATTTAGCTAGCAAGTCAAAGATCCTACTGAAAATGTTATGGTCAGATGCAGAAGGACCATCCATATGCATCAACAAGAGTGAGAACTTCCTCTCCTATTCTTCCATGCAGAATTAAGAATCTGGATCTGCTATCTGATGCTCCATCTGGAAAGTTGTTGACTTCCCAAAGAGAATCAATACACCCGCTTTTTTGGAACTGTTACCTGCCTAAAACACCTGATCCACCCATAAGGAAACCACTTTGGTTCTCAAATACAGTAGCAGAAAAGGTCAGAGACAAAAGGCTGGCCTTCAGGAAATATAAGGGAACACAGCGGGATGAAGATAGGGAGGCATACCAAACTGCCCTAAGGGAAGCAGGGAAGGCAGTAAGGCAGGCAAAGTCCCAAACTGAGGAAACACTAGCACGAACAGTAAAAGAAGGTGACAAGACTTTCATAGATACATTAGTGAAAGGAGAAAGTCCAGAGTGTGCTAAGCTTAATGGAGAAAGGGAGCATGTGAGGAGGAGGACCCTGTAAAGCATCTATCCTAAATAGATACTTTTGCTCAGTATTTACTGAAGAGAAGGTAGGGCAGGGCCCACAGCTCAGCATCATGGACACAGGGGGGAGGGAGGTGAGCACTACTCCCTTCACAAAAGAAAGGGTCCTACAAGAGCTTGCTAAGCTCAGGGTGGATAAGGCAGTGGGACCTGATGACATACATCCCAGGGTACTTAAGGAGCTAAAGGTGGAACTAGCAGAGCCATTAGCAGAACTGTTTAGTGAGTCTCTGAGCACAGGAGAGGTCCCAGAAGACTGGAGAAGGGCTCATGTGATCCCGCTCCACAAGAGTGGTAGCAGGGAGGAGGCGGGAACTACAGACCAGTCAGTCTTACCTCAGTAGTGGGCAAGATTATGGAGGCACTCCTTAAGGAAAGGATAGTGCAACACCTGGAATGCATGGGGCACAGGATCCAAGACAGCATGGGTTTACAAAGGAAGGTCCTGTCAAACTAATCTCATAGATTTCTTTGACTGGGTAACCAGAGTGGTGGACCAAGGGGAGCAGTTGATGTCGCCTACCTTGACTTCAGCAAAGCTTTTGACACTGTTCCACATAGAAGATTGATAAATAAGCTGGTGGCCTGGGTGGGTCAGAAGTTGGTCAACTGGGTGGCAAACTGGTTGACGGGCGAAAAAGAGAGTGGTGGTAAATGGTATACAGTCAGAAGAGATGCAAGTCACAAGTGGGGTACCTCAGGGATCAGTCCTGGGGCCAATCCTCTTCAACATCTTCATTAGTGACCTTGCAGATGGACTAGAGGTAAGGCTTGTCTGTTTGCAGATGACACCAAGATCTGCAACAGAGCAGATGATCCAGATGGGGTGGGCAGAATGAGAAGAGATCTGGATAAACTAGCAAAATGGTCAGAAGACTGGCAACTGGGATTTAATGCAAAGAAGTACAAAATCATGCACATAGGGAAGAGAAACCCTTAAGCCACCTATAGGCTGGGAGGGGAGTTGCTAGCAGTCACAAAGGAAGAAAGAGACTTGGGCATCATCATCACCGATGACCTGAAATCATCAAGCAGACCTCTAAAGCAGTAGGTAAGGCTAGGGGTGTTAGAGTGTATTAGTAGGGGTATCAAGTCATAAGAGGTAAGTAAAATCCTCTTTACAAGACACTGGTTAGGCCCCATCTGGAGTACTAGTGCAGTATTGGAGGCCACACCTTCACAAGGACATTAACTAAATTGAGGCAGTCCAGAGAAGGGCAACCAAAATGGTGCAGGGACTGCATCAGAAGACATATGAGACAGATTAACAGAGCTCAATATGTATACCTTGAGCAAAGGAGGAGAGAGGTGATATGATCGAGGCATTCAAACACCTTAAGGGCATTAACAAGGTGAAAGAGTCTAACATGTTTAAATATAAGAAAAATAGCAGGACAAGAGGACACAGCATGAGATTAGAGGGGGGCCGATTAAGGGGGAATGTGAGGAAATTCTTTTTCACAGAAAGAGTGGTGGATGCATGGAATGGCTTACCACAAGAAGTGGTGGCTATGAATACAGTGCAGGGCTTCAAACAGGCATGGGACAGGCATAAGGGAGCAATACAAATGACTATAAATAGATAGGCCACTGACAGAGCAAAGGCCGATGGCACATTTATAAGGTAGAAAAAGAAATGGGCAGACTGGACGGGCCTTGCTGTCCTTTTCTGCCGACAACTTCTATGTTTCTATGTTTCATTAGCATATAATGATCAGCCGTAAGGTGTGTTTCTTGCAGAAAAGCTATGGAGGCATCAAGATTCTTAATATGCCTGATGACAGAATATCTTTTCAATTTATGATTCAAACTTCCTATTGTACATTCAAGGTTACCACTGTTAAACAATTAAAGGAAGCCATTAATGTATAGACATTGAAGTCTTACCAATTCCTGTATTTCCCTTAGTATTCGTGGGATCCATTTGTTTGACCGAAATGCATCGGCCAGAGTTCCGCAATTCCGAACTCGTGCGCCCGAAACACGATTGCCAGACATCGAGATTCACTCCCCCCGGAGTTAGGATCCTTATGTATAGGGGGTGTGGGGGGGGTGCAGGTGGCGAAGTCCCCTGAAACACTTGTTAAATGTGAAATACCGATATCGGGCAACTGTGTTTTGGGTGCCCGGGATCAGGACTGCAGAACTCGGGCTGATACATTTCAGCCAAACATAGCATATCCGTATTCGCAGTATACCAAGTATGGTGTGCTAATATTGTAAAAATGTATTTATTTATTTATTTAAAAGTTTTATCAGGAAGGCACACTGAGCAGAGTACTGCTCGATTCCAGGTGCATCCTGGGGAGGGGGAACAGTGGAGATAAAATAGATATATGCAATATACAATCAGGACAATAATACAAGGAACAGAACAATTAAGTTTGGTACATCAGTAAATACAAGGATGTTGAGACAACAAATAGGCAAAATAAACAAAAATCAAATCATGCATCAAGATAGCGGACTAGGTACTTATACATAACAGGAACTTAGCAGAGTCTGGCATACATTCAGCATAGTCATTTGCCATAGGCACAGGTGGAGGAGAAATGCGCTTTGACAAAAGGGTTGAGGTGTTGTTTTGGGGTCATGAGCCAGATGGCAGCAGGGAGGGAGTTCCACAGTTTAGGCACGCGATGTCTGAAGGCTGCCTGACCAGCAGAGGAGGACATGCATGGCACAGTCAGGAGATGGGTGTCAAAGTTTCTGAGGAGGTATGCTGGAGGGGTCTTGGCAGTTAGGGCAGAGGCGAGATAAGGTGGCAAGGACTGGGACCAGAACTTGGCCGTGAGACTCGTGCAGTGGGATTGCCTATGGTCCTGGAGTGAGGGGAGGTTGAGAGTCTGGTAGAGTGCAGTGGTGTGTAGAGGGAGGGCAGTCAAGAGCAAAATGGCAGAAAGAGTGAAAGAGAGTGTCCAGTCTGGCTAAAGTGGACTTAGGAGTGGCACTGTAGACTACATCCCCATAGCTGAAGACAGGGAGAATCATTTTCTATACGAGTGCGCAGTGAGCTGGCAGTGGGATGCAACTACGGTTGTGAAATAGGGCACTCAACTTGGGGTGGATTTTTTTGTGGATGGCATTGACATGTACAGAAAAGATGAGGTGCTGGTCAAGCCAGACCCCGAGGTGTCTAAAGGAGAAGCAAGCCTCCAGAGTAGTCCCGTCCAGGATGTGGAAGGAGGGGATGGAGGGGAGCCAAGAGAGTCTCTGCCTTGTGCTGAAGGTCATTGAGACCGTCTTTTTGACGTTGAGAAAAAGCTGATTTGCATGAAACCAGAACTGAACATCGCTGAAGTCCTGCTGTAGCCTGGTCATCACATCAGCGGTCGAGAGGCCTGATGTATACAGTACCATGTTGTCTGCATACATGTGGATGAGTGTGTGTGGGCAGGTCATTTAGGAAGGTAGAGAAAAGGAGCGGGCAGGAGCGGGCTGAGGACTGAGTCTTAGGGGACTCCAGTGGTGACTGGGAGGGTGGTAGATGTGGAGTTTCCAATTCTGACAGATTGGGACCTGCCTACCAAGTAGAAGTGGAACCAGCTGGTGGCCTCAGTAGACAGCCCTGCAAGGGAGAGCTTCTCTAGGAGGAGTGCATGGGAGACAGTGTTGAAGGCCTTTGCCAGGTTGATGAAAATAGCTGAGGTGATGTGGCCTTTATCTAGCCCAGCAAGAATGGAATCTGTGATCCGTAGAAGGGAAGTGGTGGTGGAGTGGGACTTCCTGAAACCAGACTGGTAGGGTGAAAAGAAAGAGGAGGAGTTGAGAAATGAGGAAAGTTGTGAGAGTATGAGGTGCTCCTGAAGTTTTGCCAGTATGGGGAGGAGGGAAATTGTATGGTAGTTACCAGGGGTGGAGAGGTCACCGCCCTTTGGAAGCAGGATAATGACTGCATGCTTCCATTCAGATGGGATAGATGCTAGAGAGAAGGAGAGGTTGAAAAGAGCAGCCAGGGGGATGGCGATGGCAGGAGCAGCCAGGTAGAACATTTTGGTGTCCAGCCCAGTGGGACATTTGCCCTTAGAAGGGTTTAGGGCAATCAAGGCATTGTAAACTTCTGTCAGGTCCAGGGGCGGAGGGGTCACCGCCCTTTGGAAGCAGGATAATGACTGCATGCTTCCATTCAGATGGGATAGACGCTAGAGAGAAGGAGAGGTTGAAAAAAGCAGCCAGGGGGATGGCGATGGCAGGAGCAGCCAGGTAGAGCATTTTGGTGTCCAGCCCAGAGGGACATTCGCCCTTAGAAGGGTTTAGGGCAATCAAGGCATTGTAAACGTCTGTCAGGGTGACCTGACAGAAGGAGAAGGAGGAGGCAGGAGAGTTGGCCCATGCATTGGGTGAAGAGGGGGTGGCTTTTTGATGGTAAGGAAGGAGTGAGGACAAAAGTGACGAGGTACAGTTTGTGAAAAAGAAGCTAAATTCTGAGGCCACTTCAAGAGGGTCCATCACGGAGGTACTGCCTACATTTAAAATCAGGGTTGAGGGCTGGGAGGGTGGGGAGAAAGGCAATTTGACCATCTTCCAGAATTTTGCCAGGTGATTTAAGTTAGATTGGAATGTGGCTTTGAAGTAGTTAGCTTTTGCCTGCCGGATTAGCCTAGTGCAGGCGTTGCATAAGGAGCGATAATTAGTGTGCACTGCAGGGGAGCTGGAGGCTTTGAGTGACTTCCAAGCCTGGTCTCTGGCTCTGATATGGGTCATAATATCAGCTGTGATCCAAGGCAGGTGAGCACCCTTCACTCGAATCTGTCTGAGTGGGGCATAGCTGTCCCAGACGGCTAAGAACTTGGTCTTGAAATACTCCAGTGCAGAGTCAATAGATGTAGCCCAGGGTACAAAAGACCAGTATGTGGCAGCCAGGTCATTTAAGAGTGAGGCAAGGTCCAGGGATTTGAACAACCAGATAAGGATGGTTCTGGGGGGGGGGGGCCTTGGGCCAGAATATTTTTCCATACCACATATATCATGTGGTGGTCACTTAGGGAGTCTGGTAGTAGGCCTGAGGCAATTATCCAGTGTTGGTGTGAGATAAGGGCCCAGTCCAGCAGAGAGTGGTTCTGTGATTTGTGGTTCTGACGTGTGGGTTCAGCGATCAGTTGGGTCAGGTTTAGAATAGCCACTTGGTTGTGAAACTTGGAGGTAGCACAGGAGAGCCAATTCAAATTGAGATCACCAAGGCTATGAAGCTCACCCCCTGATGCGCTAGATTTCAAAGTGCCTAAGTGATCCAGGATTGAGGGCATAAGTGAGTCATGGGAGCAGTAAGATCCAGTTATGAATATGGGGATAGTGTGGGTGAGGGAGAGTTTCATCAGCAAGGCGTCGATGGACTGTGTGGGCAAGGGTAGGTTGACAGGGTAAACTGGAGGGTGGATAAGCTATACATAGCTATGCCGCCACCTCTTTTGTTGCCTGGGTGGTTGTGGTGGATGACTGTGTAGCCTGGGATGGCGATTTCAGCATCCTTGTTGTGAGGCTTTAGCCAGGTCTCCAAAATGATCAAAATGTCAGGCCTTCGGGATAAGACAGTTGGCTGCAGCAAGTCTATTTTATGCAGTAGGCTGTAGATATTAAGGTGTACTACTTTTAGGCCCCATGGGAGTTGGAGGATGGGAGGGAAGGTAGGCCCTGGGTTAGCCTTCAATGTCCCCAGATATCAGGAGTAATAGTGTTACCAAGTGCTTGGTGAATGGCGTGGGCCACCGAGGTTTGTGGGTAGTGGAAGGAGGCTGAGAGGCCACCACGGGGGGATGCTGGGCTGATGAATTTAGGGCTGATAGTCCAGCGTGAAAGTTGGGTGGTAGAATTGAGGGGCCAACCATCCATATGAGTAGTTTGGCTGCAGGGGGGGAGCTCAACGGTGGAAGTTACAAAGGTTGGTGTTAGGGCAGACTGGATGCTAAATGCAATTTACCTGTCTGCTCCTTGGGGTAGATGGAGGGAGGGAGTGACACTGAAGGTAGGAGAGAAGAAACTAGAACTAGGTAGAGAGGCAGCATTGTGGTGCTATAATTAGGTTAGTTACTAGTGTGTACTTGTAGATAGCAGCCACTAGTGGTGGGAGAAGATAATCTGCAAAGGGGAAAGCGGGCTGATAGGTTTTTCAACACCACGTTACCCGTACTATAAAGTAAATGGATCACCAAGGGTGGTGGTGGGGGCGGTGGGGTAGCCGACGCGAAGTGTCAGCGGGGCAATCCTTTCTGCAAGTGAGTGTCCACGGATGCTCTGAGTAATGCCATTCCTACTTATGGAGCTCCTTGGATTGGGAGCGAGTGCTGTGATTTGGGGAGGACAGCTTCAGGGGTCCTCGTGATCTCTGGGGACGGTGAGCTGTAAAGAAAAGAGCAAATGGTGGATGGTTAAAAGCAGGTAGGGGGACTGGCCTAGCAGGGGGAGAGACAGAGGAACTCGATAGATCCTGAGCTCAAGGACTAGCCTAGAATGCTGTATAATGGCTAGACCTTAGACACACAATATGGCAAGGAAAATGCTGAGCTACAAAACATGGCAGCAATGAGATAAATTTAACAGAAATAAGCAAATCTGTACTAACTCAACAGTGAGGCTTAGTAACAGTACATTCCAGAATATATTCTTACAGAAACAATGGACAAAGCAGAAAAGTGGCTTTCCAAAACAAAATGCTGAGCTAAAAAAAAAATGTATTCATACAGTAACAACAGACAAAGCAGAAAAGTGGCTTTCCAAAACAAATGCTGAGCTAAAAAATGTATATTCTTAAAGTTACAATGGAAAAAGCAGGAAAGTGGCCTTCCAAAACAAAATGATGAGCTAAAAAAACCTATCTACATTGCTACGCTGATTTAATAGTCAGCATCAGTCCTGTGTATGCAATTTGAAGTGAGCAAGTGCCCGTGGCTGATCTGAGTAATGCTGTACCTGCTTGGGGAGCTCCTTGAATTGGGGGAGATCTCCTTGATTCAGGAAGAACAGCTTCAGGGGCCATCTTGACCTCCAGGAGTGGGGGCTGCTTGAATTGGGGGCAAACTCCTTGATTCAAGGAGGGCAGCTTCAGGGGCCCTCATGACTTCCGGGGATGGGGAGCTGCTTGGGGATCTCCTTGAATCGAGGGCGAGCTCTTTGATTTGGGGAGGGCAGCTTCAGGGGACCTCGCAACCTCTGGGGATGGGGAGCTGCTTGGGGAGCTCATTGAATCGAGGCAAAGCTCCTTGATTCAGGGAGGGCAGCTTCAGAGGCCCTCGCAGCCTCCGGGGATGGGGAGCTGTGAAGAAAACAGCACATGGTGGACAGTTAAAAGCAGGCAAGGGGGGCCTGGCCTAGGTGGGGGAGGGCTAGAGGAACTCTGTGGATCCTGGTCTCAAGGGCTAGCCTAGAACGCCATATAATGGCTAGACCTTAGACACACAATATGGCCAGGAAAATGCTGAGCTACAAAACATGGCAATAATTAGATAAATTTAACAGAAATAAGCAAACCTGTACTAACTCAACAGTGAGGCTAGTAACGGAATAGCCATCTGCTAGTTATGTGTATATAATTTTGATATATATATATATATATATGTTTCTTTGAATTTCTGTTTATGAGACATGGCAGGGTCAGCAGGCCCATGGGGAAGACTGGCATTTAAAGGGGCCTGACTCTCTGACCCCAAAGCAGTTGCTTGCTGGAGCTAAATACTGTAGCTTGAGTTTCCTTTTCTGTGTTAACACTTATCTGCTAAACATCCTGAAAACTATTATAAAAAAACAGGTTATAACAAGCCACTGCTTTGAACCTATGAAACTGGTCGTAAAATATTGCATTTTATGACATCAGGAGGGAAGCCAGTTCTGATAGATACCTGTGAAAATTCACACAGCTAAGAGAAGTGTTTTTCAGGATATTTTTCTGAAACATCACTAGGGGAATGCGGTCATAACTTGTGCTTTGATGAAGAGAGACTGTCTGTATAATTTGGTATTGCTAGCTTTGCAGATTTCAAGAAAGCAATAAGATGAAACCATTTTGATTATACTTGGTCATGTTACAAATTAATTCCAAGGCTAAAAAGTGATCTCATGTGCTGTGACATCACAAGGAAGTTTGGACTTTAACTTTGAATATTGCCAAACTGGCTGAAATTACTGTGGCTCACTCTTGTTCCAAACTTTGAAAGAAAGGACGCACTTGTGTTCTGGACTTAAGAGGCACTTCTGTCAAGAATAGGTAACACACAACTGAAAAGTGAGTTAGAACTAGTAATTCAGTTACAAGGTGTTTTATTTTGTAATTTCCATTTCTTTCTGACTGTAAGCATTAATGTATATATGTTCTGTGTTTTGTATTTATTTACTATTTTTAATTTTAGTAAACTTTTTGGTTTCCTTAATCCTGCCTGAGACATTTTCTCATTTTGAATGTGAATGCTGGAACACTATTGATAATTCTGACATAACTGTTAAAGTGCTTATTGTGTCACCATATGCAGCCATGCGAACAAGGACCTGTGTAATGATCCAGCCAGATAAGGAAATACCTAAGTAATAATTGAGTCAGAAGGGGGATTGTGAACCAGGTTGGTTGTGTGCCCGCTGGGTCAAGTATTGCGCTGCTTTCCCCGAAGCTAAAAAGGGTCCATACTTGACCCCAGGACTGAAGATTGGTAGTTGCTCGGACCCAAAACAAACAGGAAGGTGTCACTGTTTGTCTCCTGTTCACATATTTCACATCGAGGTTGGGCACTGTAGGAGCAGAGGGCCTGACTCCACGAGTGCGTTTGTGACAAATTTGGTTGGCAGTGGTGCAATCTAAAACTTTTGGTTTGCAGTGGTGAGATCTGAAAGATTTGTTTGCACACTGCACAATTATTCGGTGACACCAGAATTAACAGTCCAGTGTGTCAGATTGATAAACTGTAACAGTTCACACACAAACAAGGCAGAGATTTTAAAAAGAAATATATCATTTTTGTTACAGTCAAAGTTTCCTACCTGTTTTATTTTTTTTTGAGTGCAAGCTAGTGTAGCTGTAGATTAGGGAAGAAGATGGCTTCCAGCTACAGCAAATACACTGCGGACCATCTGTGGCAGTTGTGCCAGGAAAGAGGAGTCTGGAGCGAGGGGCAAAACAAACAACATCTTGTGGAGGCTCTTGTGGCTGCTGATGCACAAGTGACTGCCCTAGACCATGAGTCACAGTCATTGACTGGAAGGGACCAGACCTTGGGCATGGAGGGGCCAAGGTCCTCCGTAGTGTCCAGTCCCAGGGAGGAGTACAGCAGGACCAGTGTGAACTGAGAGCCACAGCAGCAGCAGGGGAAGGTCACCACAATTCTGGAGTCAAAAGGGAGCAGAGAAAGTTCCAGATCGAGATGGGGAGAGAGAGAGAGAGAGAGGAGAAGCAAGAGCAGCAAGAGACTGAGCGAGAGGAGAGAGAGAGCGTCAGAGGAAATTTGAACTGGTGAAACTACGACTCCAAAAACCGGCACCAGAGCAGGTAAGTGGCATGGGTGAACCTGGACCTCCAAGACTAGGTTACAAATTAAATTGTAAATTGATACCTGAATTTTAAGAGGGGGAGGATATGGATGCATTTTTAAATTCATTTGAAAAGTATGCATTCAGGCAAAAATTCCCAGAGAGTCCTGGAGCTTCCAGCTATCCCTGCTGCTTACCGGGAAAGCTTGTGACACGTTGGGTCAAATGGACAATCAGGACAGTAATGATTATGACAAACTTAAAGTTGCATTGCTAAAAAGGTATGACTTGACAGCTGAAGCATACAGAGTTAAGTTCTGTAAGCTCAGGAGAAGCCCTGACATGAGCTACAAGGAATAAGCCACAAAATAATGTCAGTTTTTGAAACGTTGATGGGAGGGGGTCAAGGCAGACTCTGTAGAGAAAATTGAGGATGTGGTACTTTTGGAGCAATTCTTTTGGGCTTGCCCAGCAGAGCTGAAAACCTGGCTAGAGGACAGAGATCCAAAAACAGTGCAGGAGGCTGCCGAGCTCTCAGACCACTATGCAAGGAGCAGGCCTGCTCTGAGAGGGAGTGGGGCAGGTGTGACAGCGCAGAAAGGGAAAAGCGCACCTTCAGGGCAGCTAAACCCCTCACTGCCTCCCCAGAAAGCGGACAGCTCCAAGTTACAAAGAAAGGATTTGCCTGATAAAAGAAATGATGAATGTTGGTTTTGCAAACAACCTGGGCATATTGCAAGATAGTGTCCTAAAAAGGCACAGTGCACAAAGTGGTGCTGGGAAAGAGCTGTTTTTTTTGTGTATCCCTGAATGCATGTCAGTAAACATGAGGGAGCACATACACCCAGATACTGTGAATAGGGTGCAAACCCATGGGTTAAGGGACATGGGGGCATCTCTTACTTTGGTAAAAGGGGATTTGGTTCAGCCTGAACAGCTTATACCTAATCAGTTTGTTACAGTACAGGGATTCACTGGGGAGGAGAAAACCCTGCCACTTGCTAGTGTTCTCCTGGACTGAGGTGAGACAGGAGAGACTGTGGAAAAAGTTGCAGTGGCAGAAAATCTTGCCCTGGATGTAATTATAGGGAATGATCTCCAAAAGGGTGTGGTGTGTGCGGTTACCCACTGTCAGGTGGCAAAGGCCAATTGTGGTTCCCTGGACCCCATAGAAGCCCCTGTGGAAAACACTGGGAGGCTGGTTCCCCAGCCTGTGTCTCCTGACATGGAGAGTAGTGAAAGGGAGGTATAAATTCCCCAGGTAGCAGTTAACAAAACAGCTACAGAAGAGTACTCTGAGGAAGGAGGGGTAGCCAGTTGTCAGAGGGTTAGGGATGGCAGTGACCCTGAATGCCCTGACGCCATAGCTATGGACCCCAGTTTAGAGTCTGAAAGGGACATGTCCCATGCCTTGGGAATCTGTAAAGATTTTGCAGCTGCTCAGAAAAATTACCATAGTTTAGAGAGGCTGAGGGCTTGGACAGAATCTAATAGGACACAGGAAGGTGACGGGAGACATACAGTGTATTGGGACAATGGACTGTTGTATACGGAGGACGTAAGGACAGAGAGGGGGTGATGGGCAAGCAGCTTGTCATTCCCCAGGGGTACCGTGAGTGGTTGCTCAAGATTGCTCATGATATCCCCATGTCTGAACATCTGGGAATCGCGTGTATTACGCAGCAATTAGCCCAGAATTTCTATTGGCCCAGCTTCATCCAGCAGATGAAGGAATATTGCAGGTCTTGTCACCAGTGCCAAGAAATAGGAAAGGCGGATAGTAAAGCCCAAGTCATCCTAATTCCCTTTCTCATAATGGAGGAGCCATTCCAGAGGGTAGGAATAGATATTGTGGGGCCTTTGAATACCCCCAGCTCCTCCAGGAAGAGTTTTATCCTAACAGTGGTGGATTATGCCACCCAGTACCCAGAGGCAGTCGCCCTATCCTCACTGAGGACAGACAAAGTGGCAGATGCTTTGCTAGGGATTTTCTCCCATGTCAGGTTCCCGCATGAGGTTATCACCAATCGAGGGAGTTCCTTTATGTCAGACCTTATGAAGTGTTTGTGGGAGAAGTGTGAGGTGGTGCAGAGATGCACAACACCTTATCACCTGCAAGCCAATGGGCTTCTGGAAAGATTTAATGGTACCCTAAAATTGTTGCTCCAAGTGTTTGCTGAACAGTATGGGAGGGACTGGGAGAAATACCTTCCCCACCTGCTGTTCGCATACAGGAAGGTGCCCCAAGAGTTGACAGGGTTTTCCCCTTTCAGCTCTTATATGGACACAGGGTGCGTGGGCCCCTAGACTTGATCCGGGAGGACTTGGAAGGCAAGCATGTCACCCAGGGAACTCCCATAGTGGATTATGTCCTTAAGTTTAGGGAAAAGCTGAAGAAGCTTATGGGAACAGCCCAGAGCTACCTGGCAGCTGCCCAGCAAAAGCAAAAGGTATGGTATGACCGCAGAGTCAGAGATCACTCGTACACTGTGGGTCGGGAGGTCATGGTCCTAATCCCAGTCCAGAAAGATAAACTGCAGGCCGAGTGGGCAGGACCATACAAAGTAGTCAAACAAGTGAATGATATAAATTACATTGTAGAACTGCCTGACAGGAGACATACCCAAAGGATGTACCATGTCAATATTCTGAAGCCATATGCAAATAGGGCTGACATGGTTTTTGCAGTGTGTGGTCCTGGGGAGGGGATGAATGAGAAATACCCCCTTCTGGACTTGCTGGAAGAAAACAAGTAGGAGTCCTCTGTGGAGGCAATCAAAATGTCACCCCAGTTGACCCCAGACCAGATACAGGAAGTAAGGGAGATTTTAGCAGACTTTGCCCCATTGTTTAATGCCAAGCCTCAACTAGCTCCCTTAGCGACGCACGATGTAGAGATGGGGATGCAAGCGCCCATACGGTGGACAGCATAGTGGGTGTCTGAGGCTGTCCTAAAGGACATTAGAAGGGAGGTGGAGGAAATGCTGGATTTAGGGATAATCCAGAAATCCCACAGCCCCTTGGCCTCACCTGCAGTCCTCATTCCCAAGCCAGATGGCTCTACTCCTTTTTGTGTGGACTATCGTGGACTTAATCACAAAGTCGGATGCCCACCCAATGCTATGATCGGATGAACTACTGGACAAGTTGGGAGGGGCGACATACCTTACCACTATTGACCTGATGAAAGGGTATTGGCAGGTGGAGTTGACTGCTAGAGCTAGGGAGAGGTCAGCCTTCATCACTCTGATAGGGTTATTTGAGTTCAAGGTAATGCCTTTCTGAATGAAGAACGCCCCTGCCACCTTTCAAAGGTTGGTGAACCTGGTGTTACATGGTACTGAAGAGTACGCCGTGGCGTACCTGGATGATATTGTCATCTTCAGTCCCAGTTGGAAGGAACACCTGTCCCACCTTAAGGAAGTATTGGGCATGATACAGAGGGCCAGGCTCACTGTGAAAGCTAAAAAGTGCCAGGTGGCCATGGCTGAGGTGGCATACCTAGGGCATGTAGTAGGCCGGGGACAGCTCCATCCTAGTCAAGCAAAGATTGAGGTAATTGAGGCGTGGCCCAGATCTGAAACACAGAAGCAGGTTTGCAGTTTTCTAGGGACCGCAGGGTACTATAGAACATTTGTATCAAACTACAGTGCCCTGGAAGCTCCCCTATCTGGCCTGCTAAAGAAAAGAATGCCTAAATAGGTAAACTGGGAGCCAGCCTGTGAATGAGCCTTTACACAGCTAAAGGAGGCACTGTGTGGTAATCCTGTGTTAGCCAGTCCAGACTACAGTAAACCATTTGTAGTCCAGACAGATGCCTCAGACATGGGTATTGGGGCAGTACTTAGCCAGACTTCTAACCAAGAGAAAGAGCACCCAATAGTGTACCTCAGTGAGAAATTATTTCCCAGAGAGCAGGCTTATATTACAAGGTAGAAGGAATGGCTTGCAATGGTGTGGGCACTGAAGAAATTAGAGCCATACCTATACGGGCAGCACTTTGAGGTACAAACGGATCATAACCCCCTGGTTTGGCTGGTACAAATGGGTAAAACAAATGGTAGGCTTTTAAGATGGAGCCTTGCCTTGCACAGTTATGACATGACTGTCACTCACAGGGCAGGAGCAGCAAACGCGAATGCAGATGGGTTATCCCAACAGAGCAGTGAACTGAATTTGGGGAACTCATCCCATGCCTAGAAATAGATTCCCCCAAGTTCAGTCTAGGAGGGAGGAGTGTAACGGAATAGCCTTCTCCTAGTTATGTGTATATAATTTTGATAAATCTATGTTTCTTTGAATTTCTGCTTATGAGACATGGTAGGGTCAGCAGGCCCAAGGGGAAGACTAGCTTTTAAAGGGGCCTGATCTTTTGACCGCAAAGCAGTTGTTTGCTGCAGCTAAATAGCCAGTTTCCTTTTCTGTCTTAACACTTATCTGCTAAACATCCTGAAAACTGTTATAAAAAAATAGGTTATAACAAGCCACTGTTTTGAACCTTGAAAAGTGGTAATAAAATACTGCATTTTACGACATCAGGAGGTAAGCCAGTTCTGACAGATACCTGTGAAAATTCACACAGCTAAGAGAATTGTTTTTTCAGGATGTTTTTCTGAAACATCACTAGGGGAATATGGTCACAACTTATGCTTTGATGAAGAGAGACTGTCTGTATAATTTGATATTGCTATCTTTGCAGATTTCAAGCAAGCAATAAGAAGAAACCATTTTGATTATACTTGGTCATGTTACAAATTAATCCCAGGGCTAAAAAGTGAACTCATGTGCTGTGACATCATAAGGAGGTTGGGACTTTAACTTTGAATATTGCCAAGCTAGCTGAAAAGACTGTGGCTCACTCTTGTTCCAAATCTTGAAAGAACGGACACACTTGTGTTCTGGACTTAAGAGGCACTTCTGTCAAGAATAGGTAACACACAACTGAAAACTGAGTTAGAACTAGTAATTCAGTTACAAGGTGTTTTATTTTGTAATTTCCATTTTTTTTTCTGACTGTAAGCATTAATGTATATCTGTTCTGTGTTTTGTATTTATTTACTATTTTTAATTTTAGTAAACTTTTTGGTTTCCTTAATCCTGCCTGAGACGTTTTCTCATTTTGAGTGTGAAGGCTGGAATAGTAGTGATAATTCTGACATAACTGTTAAAGTGCTTATTGTGACACCATATGCAGCCACATGAACAAGGACCTGTGTAAAGATCCAGCCAAGTAAGGAAATACCTAGGTTTCAACTGAGTCAGAAGGGGGATTGTGAACTAGGTTGGTTGTGTGCCCGCTGGATCAAGTATTGCGCTGGTTTCCCCGAAGAGGGTGTGATATTTGAACCTGCATACCTGGGCGAGCTAGTTAAAAAGGGTTCATATTTCACCCTAGGACTCAAGACTGGTACTTGCTCAGACCCAAAACAAACAGAAGGTGTCAGTCCCAAGATGACAGCCTGGGTAAAGAATTGGCTGGAGAATAGGACACAGAGGGTAATAGTAAATGGAGTCCACTCTGAAGAAAGGGGGGTTACTAATGGGGTACGGCAGGGTTCAGTATTAGGACCGGTCCTCTTCAATGTCTTTATAAGCGATATTGCAGAGGGACTGGAAAGAAAAGTATGTCTCTTTGCAGATGACACAAAGATCTGCAACAGAGTTGATGCACAAGGTGGGGTGGAAAGGATGAAAGGGACTTGGCAAGGTTAGAGGAATGAGTCAAATGTATGGCAGCTTAGATTCAATGCTAAGAAGTGCAGAAATGCACCTGGGAAACAAAACCCAGGGAAGAGTACACAATGGGGGTGATACTAACAACAACAAAAATGGGAAGGGACCTGGGGTAGTCATATCAGATGACCTAAAGGTGGGCAAGCAATGTGAGGGCAGCATGGAGGGCTGGGGGATACTGGGATGCATAGGAGAGCATCACCAGTAGAAAACAGGAAGTTATTATCCCTCTGTACAGACAGTTAGAGAGACCCCATCTGGAGTACTGCGTGCAGTTCTGGAGACCCAATCTCCGCAAGGACATAGACAGGATGAGGCTGTCCAGAGGAGGGCAACTAAAATGGTGCAGGGTCTGCACCGGAAGACATATGAAGAGAGACTTAAGGAGCTGAATATGTATAGCCTCGAGGAAAGGAGGGAGAGGGGGGACATGATAGAAACTTTCAAGTATCTCAAGGGAATCAACAAAGTCCAAGAGGGTAGCATCTTTCAAAAAAAGAGGTGTGCAAGAACAAGGGGGCACAATTTGAAGATAGAAGGGGGCAGCCTCAGAGGTAATTTAAGGAAGTATTTTTTTCACAGAGAGCATTGTGGATGCATGGAACGGCCTTCCGGAGGAGGTTGTGGAGTCAAAAACAGTGGTGGAATTCAAGCATGCATGGGACAGTCATAAGGCAATTCTTGGGGGTGGGGGTAGGAAGAAGTAGGCTGCTGGTTAACTAGGATCTGCAGCTTATCCATTAGGTAGGGAAATGGGCAGACTGGGTGGGCCAAGCTGTCCTTATCTGCCGTCAAAATCTATGTTTCTATGTGTTTGTCTCCTGTTCACATATTGCACGTCAAGGTTAGGCACTGTGGGAACAGAGGGCCTGACCCCAGGAATGCATTTGTGACAAGGCTTAGTAACACTACATTCCAGAATATATTCTTATAGTAAAAATGGACCAAAACAGAAAAGTGGCTTTCCAAAACAAAATGCTGAGCTAAAAAAAAAATATATTCTTAAAGTAATAGTGGACAAAGCAGAAAAGTGACTTTCTAAAACAAAATGCTGAACTAAAAAAATATATTCTTAAAGTAACAATGGAAAAAGCAGGAAAGTGGCTTTCCAAAGCAAAATGCTGAGCTAAAAAACTGTCTACGTTACAACGCCAACTTAATAGTCAGCATCACTCCTGTGTATGCATTTTGAAGCGAGCTAGCGTCAGTGTCTGCTCTGAGTAATGAACCTGCTTGGGGAGCTCCTTGAATCAGGGGCGAGCTCCTTGATTCTGGGAGGGCAGCTTCAGGGGCCCTCATGACCTCCGGGGATGGGGAGCTGCTGGGGGAGCTCCTTGAATTGGGGGCGAGCTCCTTGATTCGAGGAGAGCAGCTTTAGGGGCTCTCATAACACTGGGGACAGGGAGCTGCTTGGGGAGCTCCTTGAATCAGGGGCGAGCTCCTTGATTCGGGGAGGGCAGCTTCAGGGGCTCTTGTGACCTCCAGGGATGAGGAGCTGCTTGGGGAGCTCCTTGAATTGGGGGTGAGCTCCTTGATTCAGGGAGGGCAGCTTCAGGGGCCCTTGCAACCTCCAGGGATGGGTAACTGTGAAGAAAAGAGCATATGGTGGACAGTTAAAAGCAGGTAAGGGGGAGCTGGCCTAGCAGGGGGAGGGACAGAGGAACTCCGTGGATCCAGGCTCAAGGGCTAGCCTAGAACATTGTATAATGGCTAGACCTTAGACACACAATATGGCCAGGAAAATGCTGAGCTACAAAATGTGGCAGCAATTAGATAAATGTAACAGAAATAAGGAAACCCGTAGTAACTCAACAGTGAGGCTTGGTAACAGCACATTCCAGAATATATTTTTATAGTAACAACGGACAAAAGCAGAAAAGTGGATTTCCAAAACAAAATGCTGAGCTAAAACATATATTCTTAAAGTAACAATGGAAAAAGCAGGAAAGTGGCTTTCCAAAACAAAATGCTGAGCTAAAGAAAACTATTTACATTGCAACAACGACTTAATAGCATCAGTCCTGTGTATGCGATTTTAAGCAAGCGAGCATCTGTAGCTGCTCTAAGTAATGCCATACCTGCTTGGGGAGCTCCTTGTATCGAGGGCGAGCTCTTTGATTCAGGGAGGGCAGCTTCAGGGGCCCTTGTGACCTCTGGGGATGGGGAGCTGTGAAAAAAAGAGCACATGGTGGATGGTTAAAAGCAGGTAAGGGGGGCGCTGGCCTAGCAGGGGGAGGGACAGAGGAACTCCTTGGATCCAGGGCTCAAGGGCTAGCCTAGAATGCCATATAATGGTTAGATTTTAGACACATAATGTGGTCAGTAAAATGCTGAGCTACAAAATGTGGGAGCAATGAGATAAATTTTACAGAAATAAGCAAACCTGTACTAACTCAACGGTGAAGCTTAGTAACAGCACATTCCAGAATACATTCTTACAGAAACAATGGACAAAATCAGAAAAGTTACTTTCCAAAACAAAATGCTGAGCTACAAAAAAACTCTCTACATTGCTACGCTGGCTTAATAGTCAGCATCGGTCCTGTGTATGCAATTTGAAGCAAGTGAGCATCCACAGCTGCTCTGAGTAATTCTGTACCTGCTTGGGGAGCTCCTTGAATTGGGAGCAAGCTCCATGATTCGGGGAGGACAGCTTCATGGGCCCTCATGACCTCCGGGGACGGGGAGCTGTGAAGAAAAGAGCACATGGTGGATGGTTAAAAGCAGGTAAGGGGGGGGCTGGCCTAGCAGGGGGAGGAACAGAGGAACTCCGCGGATCCAGGGCTCAAGGGCTAGCCTAGAATGCTGTATAATGGCTAAACCGTAGACACACAATATGGCCAGGAAAATGCTGAGGTACAAAACATGGCTGCAATGAGAGAAATCTAACAGAAATAAGCAAATCTGTACTAACTCAACAGGGAGGCTTGGTAACATTACATTCCAGAATATATTCTGACAGTAACAATGGACAAAGCAGAAATGTGGCTTTCCAAAACAAAATGCTGAGCTAAAAATATATACAGTATATTCTTACAGTAACAATGGACAAAGCAGAAAAGTGGCTTTCCAAAATAAAATGCTGAGCTAAAAACATATATTCTTAAAGTAACAACGGAAAAAGCAGGAAAGTGGCTTTCCAAAACAAAATGATGAGCTTAAAAAAAAGCGATCTACATTGCTATGCTGACTTAATAGTCAGCGTCAGTCCTGTGTATGCGATTTGAAGTGAGTGAGTATCCGTGGCTGCTCTGAGTAATGCCGTACCTGCTTGGGGAGCTCCTTGAATCGGTAGCAAGCTCCTTGAAACGGGGAGGGCAGCTTCAGGGGCCCTCATGACCTCCGGGGATGGGGAGCTGCTTGGTGAGTTCCTTGAATCAGGGGCGAGCTCCTTGATTTGGGGAGGGCAGCTTCAGGGGCCCTTGTGACCTCTGAGGATTGGGAGCTGATTGGAGAGCTCCTTGAATGGGGGGGGGGTGAGCTCCTTGGTTTGAGAAGGGCAGGTTCAGGGGCCCTCACAACCTTTAGGGACAGGGAGCTGTGTATTGGGTCATGCTAGCAAGCACACTCTTCCGTGTGTCCCAGATTTTGCACTCAAGAGGCTTAATAAACCCCGGAGAGGTAGAGAAATTATAGTCAGATAGAAATAAAAGAAGGTACATATTCTAATAAAACCTAAACTAATTATTCCAGGCATTCCCAAATCTACCTTTTGCACACACACCCGGACATCCTCAAATGTTTCATCCAATCAGCTCGCTATGTAGCCCCCCCCCCCACTAACTAAAAAGTAGTCATACTCCAATCTACTATTATTAACAAACAGTTGCTCATGGTTATCTAATATCCCCACCATCAATCGTTCGCTGTCACTTCACACCATGTTATAGAATAAATATAGTCAGACCTAACCAGTAAAACCCCTTATTCTTTGCACCTTAAAAAGGGAATACATATTTTATTCATAAGAATGACCATTGTGCATCCCAACTGCCTAAGTATCTATTGCCAATTGCTGTTCAACCAAATAAGCCTGCCCATTGTTTCTCAGTGGTTGCATATATGCCCCACTTTTGATTAATTTCTAAATTATTACTGTCCCCTTTACATATGTTAATCCAACATTCCCACCAGTTAACCACATCCCTCTTAGTCCATGCCAAAGCCCAGAAATATCAGCATTCCTTTTTCTCTATCATCCTCTGGCAACTCCACTAGTAAGTATTAATAAGACTAGAAAAAATTGGGAGGGAAGCAGGAAACCTTCATCTGGCATTGGGTTTGTTTTCCATAACTATATTATAATTTTTTTTTTATTTAGTTTTTGTTGACCTGGTAAGTGCACTAGACAAATCCTGCCTATTTTCAGGCACGACCCGGGGGAGGGGGATACAGATGAATGCCAACTGACCTTGAACTAGATTAAGCTGTTGGTGGTATTTTTAGTGACTGAGGGAAATTTGGCCAGGACACCGGGGAAATTCCCCTACTCTTTTCGAGAAGTGCCATGGGATCTTTAACATCCATGTGAACTACCACCAATCCAGGCAGATGGGACCTCGGTTTAACGTCTCATCTGAAAGACAGCACCTCAGAAGTGCAGCACCCCTCTCATGCTGCACTACAGTGTCAGTACTGGGATATTAACCCAAGTGCCAGATGTGGGAACTGAACCCACAGCCCTCTGATCTCCCAGCCTCAGAGGCGAGTGTGCTACCTACTGAGCCACTGACACTGCCAATATTATGTCAATATGCTCTGTAACATTTATCATTATCCCCCCCAATAAATGAAACACAGTTGTTAACTTTTGATACATACCTCCATTCTTCATCTTGTACACTAAGCCCACCCATAACTTCATTAATTGCATTAGTGTTGTAACTTTAAGATAAACACGTTTAAATCTACAGTAATTAATTTCTTCTACTACATGTACTACATGGAGAGGGGCTCAGTAGCACATATATTTTGAACCTTTGCTCTATGCACAGTGAGAACACATAACACATTCTCTTTTTTTGTTTGATCCCCCACCCCGTATATCCTTCCATTACCACGTGTCTTTATCAGTTTATCAGTGTTTGTTAGAGCACAAATAACTGTACGTTTACTTTTCAGATATCAAGCATCTTCCTCTGTCACCAGAATCGCTTTGCTTACACCTTTGCTAGGTAGTCATAAATTGCAAAAGCAAGAGAAAAACTCCACAATTCCATCCAAAAACGTACTAATCCTTACACTTACATCCACATCTGTGTTCCACAGCGCCATGTCAGTATACCCATAGTTCCTTGCTGCAGCGTCTTACATGCGCTTTCTTGATGATGCTATTACCCATATTCCTCAGCACCACCCATGCTCCTTGGATCCTCAGGCTGACTCAGTGAAGCTCGCGTGCCAGAAGTGCTGTCGTTCGTTTTCAAAATTGCGTTCGAGCTACAGCCGTTGGTTGCTCAAACTTGAAACTGAAAACAAAATGGCTGAAAATTAAAAACAAGGGTTAAATCTCTGAACTATATCCTTCAAGTCTTCATTCCAGAATTTGTTTGTGGATCTGGGAAGGGAAGACCAAACCCATCCACCCCCATGAAAGCATATATCAACATCAAGCAAGCATGGTACATACCAATCCAATTGTTATCATTTATTTGGTGTTGTGTTCCAGCACCCCCATCCGCCACGCCACCATTAATTCCAACATTTGCCACCACATGAGGTGTTGGGTTGGGGATTTTCCAAGACGTTCTTTTCCTGCTGACATCTCCCCATTTTCCAGTTACTTCATCGCCTGCTTACTTGACCAGATCTTGTTTATCTAATCTAACTGCAGCTCTTTGAGAACTCCTGGTTGAGATATCTGGTGAGACCCTGGCATATTTTCCCAGGTTTCTTACCAAGGAGATGTAATTGAAGTCTTTATTTCTCTCTCCCCCATATCCTCACCACAGCGGCACAGTGTAAGCATTTTTAGCATGTGAGTCAAACAGAGAGGGGAAATGGCCCATCCACACCAAACTGTGTCACTAAATCAGTCATTAGAAATCATTTCTCCATAGAATGGACAGAGCTTGAACCCCCAACCCGGCTACCACAAAAATACAACTGTTTGCAAATCAGTATTACAGTGTTTCAGGCATTGCCTGGCCTTTGTAGTTTAGGACTAACTATATACACAAGTTTATGATTGTCAGTAAATTAGTATTGAAAATCAAAGTGTAGAAAAAGTTTTGGGAAATCAGTTTTAAGCCCTTGTTTTATTTATTTATTTGGTATTCGGTAAATAACCTTTGAGCAAAGGCTCTTTTACAAAGATTCCATGTCATGTGAACAGAGTATAGACATTCAATCAAGAAGGTTACAGAGTTTTAGGACATTTGAGACACTGAACAGCACAACAATCAGGAAATGGTTACGGAGTTTCTTAGTTATTTAAAACACTATAAAGCATATGGACATCAACTTTAGTCGATTACAAGTGCAGGTACTGTAAGGTGCAGAGGCACTAGGGGTTAGGATAGGTTGGGCAGAGGGTCAGTTAGGACAGGATTTTGATAAGGGAGGAGGGGGGTCTCTGGTAAAAGTGCTCAAGAAGGCAGGGCTGAGGCCAGGAAGGCATAGACCCATCCTAGCATGGAGACGGGGAGGGGGGAGACAGTGAGGGGTGTACAGGAGCAGACCCTAAGAGGCATTGTCAAGGAGTGTGTGGGAGGATGGCTTCTGTCTTGTGTTGAGAATAGTTGCTGTTAGCAAAGCCAGGCCTTGTCATCCAGAGTCTGTCAGTTGTTGGAGAAGCAGGTGCATACAGAGCTGGAGGTCAGGTAGTGCTTAAGGTCTGAATTGAAGCCGGACAGGCTAGTAGAGTTCCAAATGGACTCGGATACCTCGTTAAGACAGAGAGGGGCTCTGTAGAAGAAGATGCGCTGTCCGAGAGCTGTGTGTCAGAATGGCACCACAAGGGCCCCCTGCATTCTGTTTCTGGTTATATATTCTAAGCCTGGGAGGGAGAAGATCCCTACTACGCATGGGGGGCTTTCCCCAGTAATGCTTTTTTGCCTAGGAGGCATGTAAGGAATTTAGTCCTGCACCCAAGAGACAGCAAGTGTGTCTGCTTGAGAGGGAACAGGTGTAGGTCATTCAGTAGCCATTCAGGATGAGCCTGCAGGCCTTGTTGAGAGCTATGTGCACCCTCTTGAGCACAGAGTCCTCATGCTGCACTGTAGACAACCAGGCCATAGTCAGTGGTGGAGAGGATGGAGCTCGTGACTGATAGGTGGATGTCTGAAGTGGTAAGGTGTTTTCTGTGCCTGTAAAGCACACCAAGCTTAGTGCTGACTGTCTTGACCACCTGATCGATATGTTAAGCGTAGGATAAGGTGTCCTCCAGGGTGACTGCAAGTATTTGAAGAAGTGTACCTGTTCCAAGGGGGCGAGTACATTGTTGGTGATGTTTATGGTGGGGAACCTTTTCTTAAGCTGGGGCTGGATAGGAGCATGGTCTTAGTTGTTTTGTAATTGAGCAGAAGTTTGTGCTCGCAGAACCAGTCTTCTATTTTACTGAAGGAGTGCTGAAGTGCTGCTTGGAGTGGCTCTATTCGAGAGTTGCTGTTGAGGATGACAGCGTCATCTGCTATAGGATTATCTTGGCATCACAGGCTTGAGGGAGATTATTTAGGAACAGACTGAAGAGCAGTGGTGCCAAGATGGATCCCTTGGGGACCCCCAGTGTGACTTCCCTGGGGTCAGACACTGTTTGTCCTATTTTTACCCATTGTGACTTGAGGAACAGGTAGTCTCGGAACCAGAGTGTTGCGTTAGCAGCCACCCCCAGGCTTTGAAGCTGGGCCAGTAAGAGGGCGTGGTTGACGGTGTTGAAAGCTTTTGTTAAGTCTATGAAAACTGCTCCTACTAGTTTGCCTTCGTCCATAGCTTTGTGAGCATAGTCGGTGAACTCTACAAGGGCAGTCATGGTACTATGCCCCTGCCTGAACCCATGCTGGTTGGGGCATTGCAGTTGGTATTTGCTGATGTAGTCTGTTAGTTGGTCCACCACAATCTTCTCAAGGGCCTTGGATGGGGGAGAGAGGATTAAGTTAGACCTGTAATTGGACACATTGGTCCTGTTCCCCCTTTTGTGGACAGGAGTGACCAGCACTTGCTTCCAGGTGGCCAGGAATTGTGCCAGGGTCAGGGATTTGTTGAATAGTTTTGTAATTGGCTTGATGAGCACATCAAGAGTTTGAGACACCAGCTTCATGTCTACACCATCGCTACCCATTCTGGTCTTCCCGAGCACTTTTTTTAATGTAGAATGCTGCCTTCTTTATAGTAACTCTCTTGAGGTAGAAGGTAGGGTGATAGGTACTTCATGCTTCATCATCTGAGGGGACCTTGGCAGGGTGTAGGTAGTCAGGAGGGAGTATTGTGCTTTGATCTGTGAAGGCAGAGTTGAAGGACTCTGTGATGAGGCATGAGTCCGTGGTAGTAGAGCCGTTAATGTGGAGCAGCTTTGGATTTCTCTTTTCTTTTTCCCCCTAGAGATTCTTTATGTTTCCCCAGAACCTTTTGCTGTCATCCCAGCTTTTATCAAGCAGTTCCTTGTGGTGATCTCCTTTAGACCTCCATATTACATGCATGCAGTGGTCTCTAGCTGCCGGTACAGCTGATGGTCACCTGAGGCCCTGGCTTTTAATCAGAGGTTGTCCCGCTCCTTCATCATGGCTAGGAGCTCGCCTATGATCTTACCATTTGTGGTCCCCTGCACTTTCCTCCTTTTTAACGGCTCGTATTGGTCCTTACTATTGTTGACTCCATCTGTGAAGTACTTCAGGGCCTGGTCCAGATCTGGCAGTGTGTCAATGTGTGACCAGTCATGGCGGGAAAGGGCATTTTTAAGCAATCCTAACTGACCTCTTTTCAGGACCCTGCTCTGTATAGTGATGGGGGGCTGTTTTTGAACTTATTTGACCATCTGAGGGTGACAGGGGAGCAGTCGCTCAGCATATCTGGTAGCACCTTGATCTCAGATATTCATGATGAGGAGTTTGTGAGGATCCGGTCAATGAGCGAGCTCTTGCCTGTCTTATGGTTCCTTCTGGTTGGTTCCGTGACTAGTTGTGTGAGATATGCACTTGCCACAATATCCTTGAGTGGCATGGAGTTGTCGCTTTCCCAGTTTATATTGAATTCCCCTGTGATAATTAAATCACTATCCTTGGGTAGGGAGGCCACTGCATCCAGGACCTTGGGCACACCATTCCCATGATTTGTTGGGGCAGGTAGGCTGATGCAGTGATCAGTGTCTTACCCAGCTGTAAGAGTTGTATTTTCATGACAAGGAGCTCGTGGTCTGCGGCCATCCTGGAGATAGGGAGGATGGAGCTGTGGAGGGAGTCATTTGTGTAGATAAGACAGCCCCCACCCTTTTTGCCATGCCTGTCACTTCTGAATACCTGGTATCCAGGTAGCACTATTTCACAGTTTTATATATTGCCTGTCAGCCAAGTCTCAGTTAGGCATACTATGTCCGGTTTGTGTTGGGCCATCCAGGCCTGTAATTGTGTAAACTTTGCTGTTAGGCTGCAGATATTCATTGCAGCTATTGTCAGGCCCTTTGTCTTGATACCCATAGATCCGGGTGGCAGTGGAGGGCCAGCATTTGGGTGCACATTCCCAGATAACAGGAAGAGCATTAAGATAAGTTTCCTCACTGTGATGCAGAGGGTTATAGAGATTTGTGACTTGCGTTTCCTCATTTTACCTTGAAGAGGCTTCTCCACTTTCTGAGGGTGTGTGTGTGAGAGGTGGTAGCCTGGCAGAGCCGTGGTGTGTGTCGGATGCATTCTCCCCTGTTGTGGTCCCAATGTAATAGGACTGCTGGTATGCCCCCTCTGTGGAGGTTGCTTCTGGTACTGTTAGCCAGCAGCTGGTTCTGAAGCAGTGTTCTGGGTAGACTGAAGAGGGGCAGGTGACCTGAAGGGTGACTGGGCCCACTGACCCAATTGTGATAGCAATGAGTAGGAGAGTAGTGTAGCTCATGTTGTTTGCTGTTGTCAAGGGTTAGGTTTGGAATTAGGCAGATCAGAAGACTAATACGTATAGGGGGGAAATACCACCCAAATACTATGATGAGAACTTAGTTCATGGGCAGAGGATGCAACACAGTAAATGAGATTTAAAGAGATAAGATTAACACCAAGTGTTGGGCCCTATAACTGCATTCTGTATCTTTAAGGGGAGTTGCAATATTAGTGAAAGGGGAGGATGAAGATTGCCTAGGGGCTGTGCCGCTGGCAGAGGGAGATTATTTAATAAAGGCTTGGGGGAAGGGGAAGGGGGTGGGCAAAAAAAAGCAGGAAGGAGAGAAAATGAAACAAAAATGGGGTTATTTGCAGGGGATAGCTACAACTGTGTCACAAATGAAACCTTGTCTACACAAAGAAGTTTTCACAAAATGCTGTATCACTTTAAGCTTAGTTTCTGATCCAGGGTACAGTACCACTGGACCTTAAAACAAAGACAGCTGTAATAATTTAAAATCTGAAAAACCTGCACTCTAAAGGATCGTGCACTGCAAACAACCCTCGAGTGCAAAATTGCTGTAAGCAGGCTTAGATTCACATTTAAGTTAGCATTCACAGGACAGTTTGGATAAACTTAACCAGTACCAGAATCAGTAAATAAAATTAACTTAAAGTCCAAAAGGAATAGGAGTAGAAAAGAATTCAAAAACTGTAGCAGACAATCAGCAGGCAGAGCCGATTGATCCAGCCAGTCAGCGTGGATACACCAGAAGTTTCAGCAACGTACCTTTGGTCTGGTGGTCTGCGGGCAGTACAGCGAGGAGGCAGTCGGTGGACAGAGGGGACCCACCAAGCTGCATACAGCAGTAGGGGCACTCTTGTCAGAGGTGAAGCTTTGGTCTGGTGGTCTGCAGGCAGTACAGTGAGGAGGCAGCCGGTAAACGGAGGGGACCAACCAGGCTGCTTGCAGCAGCAGAGGCACCCTTGTTAGGGGTGAAGCTTCGATCTGGTAGTCTGCGGGCAGTACAGTGAGGAGGCAGCCAGTGGACAGAGGGGACCCACCAGGCTGCTTGCAGCAGCAGAGGCACCCTTGTTAGGGGTGAAGCTTCGATCTGGTAGTCTGCGGGCAGTACAGTGAGGAGGCAGCCAGTGGACAGAGGGGACCCACCAGGCTGCTTACAGCAGCAGAGGCACCCTTGTCAGGGGTGAAGCTTCAGTCTGGTGGTCTGTGGGCAGTACAGCAAGGAGGCAGCCAATGGACAGAGGGGACCCACTGGGCTGCTTGCAGCAGCAGAGGCACCCTTGTCAGGTGTGAAGCTTCGGTCTGGTGGTCTGAAGGCAGTACAGCGAGGAGGCAGCTGGTAGACAGAGGGGACCCACCGGGCTGCTTACAGCAGCAGAGGCATCCTTGTCAGGGTTGAAACTTCAGTCTGGTGGTCTGTGGGCAGTACAGCAAGGAGGCAGCCGGTGGACAGAGAGGACCCACCGGGCTGCTTGCAGCAGCAGCAGAGGCACCATTGTCAGGAGTGAAGCTAAGAGGAGGTTTGGCAGCTTCTATTCCATTATATTTCTTGACACTGGAGGGTGCCCAGATCCTGAGCTTAGCTGGAAAGAAAAGACCATATTTGAGCCTATGCTTCTCTCAGCTTCTTTTTAATCAGGAAAAATGCATCTCTCTTTTTGATTGTCTCAGGGGGCAAGTCAATGAACACCTTTAATACACAGCCCTCAAATGAAATTGTTGTAGTATCTCTGAGTGTCTTTGAATGTGTATTTTATGCTGAAAGTTCAGGAATTTAAATACAAAGAGCAGGTTTTTCATTCTTTCCTGGCTTGGGTTTAATTGATCTGTGTTCCCCTTTCTATGATATATATTTTACAGTCAGGTGGTGGGCCTGCAATGCTTAGGAATAGTCTATTTGCAAACTCTATAAGGTCGGAGCCCTCAATCCCCTCTCTGAGTCCAAACACCTGTTTCTACTTTCCAGGTCTTCCATCTTAGTCTCTAATGCTGCTATTTTTCTACTGTTTAGCACCCTTTCAGTTCTTTCTTTCTTTGCTGTATCCTCGATACTCCTCATTCTAATCTCCACATCTTGAATTTTCTTTTTATGTAGTGCTAGTTCATTCTTAATCTTAACCTCCTTAATGTCTTCTGCCATATTGCCCAAGGTCAGTTTCATTCCAGCAAAAGTATATTGAAATGTACAACTGTTACTGGGGCTGCAGTTGCCTTCTTTTTATGGTCTTATTCTAGGCTTTCTGCCTCTTCAGAGCTACTGTCAGAGGATGGCAAAGGGTGTTTCACAGGAGTTACTTCTAATAACATTTCTATCAAGTTTTTCTCACTTCCACTATCCATTTTTACCAATTATTTGTGGTAGTCTTGTGCTATGCTGTAATCTGATCTGTTTCGCTCTATGCCTCACAAATATACAGAAAATGTATGGCACAGGTTATTTTCTGTTGTTCTGTTGTATTTTTCAAAAGTTTACTGAACCAAAGTTGCTGAACAGTTCCTGCTGTCCAGCACAGTTGAAGCAATGGACCTCTGTATTTTCTGGTCTGATTGCACTTCCGAGGTTTCTGGTAAACCTGCCACCTGATCAGAAGAACCGATCCTGTACTTTGCTTTTTTCTTTCTTGGATTTACTTTTTTGAAAAAGCATTTACCCTTTTATTTTGAAGTTTAGTGACCGCAAATGATTGGGAGGGTGGGCAGCTGCGGAGCTCACTCAAGTGTATCCACTCTGCTTGCCAACATTCGATCGAATCTGGCAGAATTGTGTGTAACTGTTACTGTATGTTTTTTTTTAAGATTTTAAAAGAGAGAAATCCAGGATGCCCAGTGCCATGCCTATTGACCCAATGTGACACTAAATTGGAGGAGCTACTTATATTGGCAGCCATGAAATTAAGCAGTAAGAGATGTGAAGGCTCTGCTCCGGATTTTCAAACAACTATAGTGTTTTGTTAAAAATCCACCAATATGTAATCCAACATTTCATAGCAATGTGCCAGTTCATCAAGAAGCAGTAATAGAACAAATTTATTTGGCTTTATAGGCTCACTTGGAATATTTACAGTCCCAGTTGATTATTTTATCAGTTGCAACAGTTTACCCAGCTCTCCCCTATCTCCATAATGTCAAAGTCTATCACTGCCAAATATACTGTGCTTCTTGGGAAGTAGTGTGTTTGGGGGAGCAGCCTGCTGCTGCACTATAGGGAGCTGTTTTCTTAGGTTTTCCCAGAGATTTCATGGGCTCTTTATGTAGCATAGTAACAGAGTAATTTTGAAGGAACTCTAGGTCCATCAGGTGCACCCCATCCTCAGGCCTTATAAGCATGGCCCCTAGGCATGCCATCTTCAAGAAAGATCTAAAAAAAAGCACCTAATTGCATTTCATAAAGGACCAAGCAAAAAAGAAGCACTTCTTGCTCCTAAAGGTGCCACTGTCTGATATTGTACACAGCAAAAGAGAGACAACAACAGTTCACACACCCACTACTTAGACTAAATATTTATTTGGTGCATGTAGTACAGAAAATGCTGACCAACCACCCCTATGTATCACCACTGAAATGTGGCTTTTTCAGAGGGCAGGGCTGGATTTTGAGTGATAAATTTATATAGTGCTCATAATTAACACATATCAATTAGTGCAGCACATCATTACACGTGCAGCTTTCTTCATACAAAAGATACATGTTCAATAAATATTATATAGTTGTTAATAAAGCCAGAAATTGATTACATTAGAATTCTACTGTTGAAGTTTCATAAACATTTCGAATCTATAAGACAGGAAAGGGAGAGTAGCAAGATTAAATATGTGCTTTCCCAGACATTGCCTACGTGATGTTAATGTGGTGCTTGAATCCTGCAGTCACATATTTATTTATTTTGTCCCACATGCTCAAATATAAGGGTAACGAATAATACTGAGTAATGCAGCTCACAAGACTGTAAAACTTTAAAACAGACTTGTATAGTATAAGCTTAACAATCATGTTTCCACAAAAATGTAATGTACTGTTTAAACATTTCAGCTGTAGTGGTTTCAACTCCAGAGAGCAGTTACTCTGGTAGGATTCAAATTAATTTTAAAGAGAGGGGAAAAGATCATTTTAAAAGGCAAGAGCCCTGGCAGTGTCAGAACACGGAGCCTGTCACATAAAGAAATAATAATGACAGCCCTCCTAAAAAGGGTGCTATCTATATATGATGGTAAAAAAAAAATTATTGATACCAGAAATAGTTCATACAACAGAAGTAAATAGTTCCCATCACAATATCAATTGTTCCCACCACTGAGGTAAGTAATTTCCTACCACAGAAGTAAATAGTTCCCACCTCAAAAGTAAACAGCTCATGTCACAGAAGTAAATACAGTAGTTTCTGCCACAGAAGAAAATAGTTGAAAATGATCCTTGGCTTAATTGGGTAATCCATATTCATGATTGCATTTTATGAATAAAATTATTTACCAATGCTATTACTGGTTCCCACAACAGAAGTAAATAGTTTCTATCACAGAAGTAAATAGTTCCTGCAATAGAATAAATAGTTTCTGCCACAGAGGAAAACAGTTCTTGCCACAGAAGTAAATAGTTCCCACCACAGAAGTAAACAGCTCCTTTCACGGAATAGTTACATCATAAAGATAAATAATTCCAGCCACAGAAGTAAATAGTTTCTGCTACAGAAGTAAATGGTTCCCACCACATAAGTAAATAGTTCTCACAACAGCAATAAATAGCTTCTGTCGCTGAAGTAAATAGCTCCTGCTATAGAACAAATAGTTCCTAATACAGAATAGTTCTTGCCACAGAAGTAAAATATTTCCCACCACATAGTAAATTTCAGAGACATAAATTATTTGTGCCACAGAAGTAAATAGGTCCTGCCACATAACTAAATAGTTCTCCACATAACTAAATAGTTCCTGCCACATAAATAAATAGCTCCTGCCACAGAATTAAATAGTTCCTGCCTCAGAAGTAAATAACTCATGTCGCAGAAGTAAATAGCTCCTGCCAGATAGCTAAATAGTTCTCACTACAGAACTAAATACTAGTAGGTCCTGCCACAGAAATAAATAGCTCCTGTCATAGAATTAAAGGGGAACTGTCATCAATAGGGTTTCTTAATGTCTGAAAGTCCATAAAAAGCTAATTTGAGTGAGCCATTGTATTTGTGTGTGAGTCTTTGCAGTCCAGAGGTATGTAAATCAGCCTGTAATTAAGGTCTGGGGGCAGCCAAGTGTTTTAGGCTCCTGACAGGAAATTATGTCACCGAGGAGCTTGGCCCTGCATTTACTGTAGGTTAAATAGGAAATCATCTGTTTTATTAAGTGTGTTTTAAGGTGTTATTACAACACTGTCTACATTTATAATAATTGTTTTGTATGCGGATTAAAACTAGTGAGTTATCACCTTTACATTTCAAACTGTTAGTAGTAATAATCCAACTTTAGGATTGCTTTAACCTGTAGGCTATACTGCCAGCTGACCATTAGAAACTATACATCTCAAGGCTGACTCTGTGGTGTCAACAGGTATTGGGGCATCATACTGTATCAGGATGTCTAAACCTTGGCTGTGTTCATGTCAGTGCAGATTTCTGGGGCTGCCACAGCACTGACTTCTATCTTATTCCATTCTCTCTCTTACAATTTCGAATGTGAACTCGGGTCTACAAGATGCAAATGTGGCTACGTACCTACTGGCCTGGCATCATGGGGCCAGCCTTGAAATGTGTTGTTTTTAATTAACAGCAGGCAGCATAGTCTAGAGGTTAAAGCAAAGAGCTGCGAACAAGCTTTGTTCATCCAGCAGAATGGGGTTTGATTCCAACATGCTCTACTTATGTATTGTGTGACCAGACTAGTCACAGAAACACATTATTCCTGGTGCATAATAAATAATTCCTGCCGGCCCGCCGGCGCAGTGGTTGGATTTATGCTTGCGATGCTGGTGACCCGGGTTCGGGAATGGACCCGGGTCGCTTGAGGGCCAGCCGGGGGCAGAAGGCTTGAGCATCCTATGGGCAGCTCTCCTTCTCCAAGGGGAGGGTGGGGAAGTGTCTGGCACATGACAGACCCCTAGCGGAGGCCAGAGGTCCCACAACACTGGCGCTTGCACTCAATGGAGGTGGGGTGGATGCTGGACGTCATTGCACATCCCTGCCTCGGAGGAAAAACACAAGAAAGTGGAGGGGAGAGCCTCCATCTACATGAAGCCCTCTCCGGGGCTTCAATTAGCCACCACTGCTGCACTCCCAACCAGATACCAGTTCCATGGTGCTGGAATTAGGGGAACCGACACCGTGGCCCTGCCCTCCGGGGGCAAGCCGGGGGTAACCGGGAGTTGTGGCACTTGGCAGTTAGTGGAAGTCTCAGGGGCCGTGACCAGGGCGGAGACAGGATGGAGGCCTCCCAGGAAAACATGATAAATAAAAAAAATAAATAAATAATTCCTGACACAGAATAAATTGTTCCTGCCACAGAAGAAAATAGTTCTTGCCACAGATGCAAAAAGTTCCCACCACAGAAGTAAATAGTTCCTTTTACAGATGTCAGTAGCATCTGTAACAGAAGTAAGTAGCTTCCAACACAGAACCAAATGGTTGCTGCCACAGAAGTAAATTCTGTAAATTTAGTTTTAATGTTTCACTGTCAGAATATTTCCACTTTATTCATGCTACACTTGCTTTCTATTAAAATATTTTGACAGCGAATATTGCTGTCATGATAACTTGCCATGTGTTTCTGGTGTCCTTGTGAAACCTCTGTTTTACTATGGTCGCTGTTGTTATCAGTATTTTATTTGTTTATGTAATTCTGCTTTATTTGCAAGCAGCCAAAGTTAAAATAAAAAAACAATGAGAAATATAGAAAAACAAAATAGTGATCTCCGCTGCATTGTCTCTGACATGTTGACCCTCCTGCTCTCTTGCTCCCTCATCATCCAGGGCAGTATTACAGATTGAAAAAAAAAACTTGTTCAAGGTACTAGGCTTTGATGTTTTTTGTCAGTCAAGATAGTTTAAACAGAATACTTCTGTCGCTGTTTAAGCACTCCATGTGTGCTTTGGCTATCCCAGCCACCTCAAAACCTCAGAAGTACTCATCAGTGTAGGCACTTAACATCACCACTAACCATATTGCATGCTGATTTTCCAGTGTTGCCGTCGATAAGTCCACATTAACTTTGGCATTGCTAACACCTTTTAACAGCTGGTTTGTGATATGGGTTGCATACCAATCAGCAAATATGTTTTTTTTTAATTCATCCTTGAAGACTTTATTTACAGAGACATCAAAAGGTAGTAACAAATCTGTACAGGAGGTGGGATGAATATAGGAACACTGTTCTGGTGTTCCAGTTTTATTATGATGTCCTCTGTAGTCCTCGTATGTTCATAATAGCCAACTAGTGAGATGCACAAGACAACAATGACCTGCGTTTGTCATGGAGGTCTGTCACCTCTACCTGCCATGACCTCACAGCATCCATAGTCTGTTCAGAACAGGGATGACATTCACCCATTTCATCTAGATTCAGTACCACTTCAGGTGGAAAAGCTCTTGAGTTGCTGCAGTGGCTATTCTGTTTAGGAATTTCTCCTTTAGCCATTAACGCCTTTTTTCTTCCATCTCTCTTCCTTCATTGATTCTTCTGGTTACCTCTCTCCGTACCATCTCCAAGGACACACCTGGATACAAGCTTTATTGGCTTGGTGTGCCTTTCCTTATCAAAAATTACAAATAAATAAATAATAAATAGTACCAGTCAGGCTACCGGAAACACTACTCTACAGTTTGCTGTCTTTTCAGTCGCTGACTCCATCTACACAGGAATGGATCAGAGCCTTATCACCTCAGTCATATTTATTGACCTCACTGAGGCTTTTGATTCTATTGACCACTGTCTCCTGTTGGACAAATTGTTGTTTGTGGGCCTCTCTGCCCATTCAGTGAACTGATACTGTTCCTATCATTCTGACCATTACTAGTCAGTTCAGGTTGGTGGCTTAGTGTCTCCCTTTCCCCCTTCCCCATCCAGATTGGTGTCCTTCTAGGTTCCATTCTTGGTCACATTCTTTTCACTGTTTTTCTAAATGACTTCCCTTCTATCTGTATCAATGCCAACATTCACATGTATACCGATGACACAGTCCTTTGTGCTGCTGGTCACTCTGTTTCTGAGCTTAAACCTTTGCTTCAACAGGATTTTGATAATGTTCAGCATTGGTTTTTCTCCAGCTTTTTCTCAATGCCAGCAAGACAGTTTCCATATTCTTTGATGCTAGGCAAAATTTGCCAGGCTTCCCTCCCACCATATCTTTACCACTCTTAATACAGTAGCTCCCCTTTGGCCAATTTCTCCTACTTCAAGTACCTACAGTAGGTGTATGGTTTGATTATAAACTTGACTTCTCTATACATATCATTGCCATTCTTAACAATCTCCATCTAAAACTTGGAGCCCTTTATCGTATTGAAGAGTGCCTCACAGTTCATAGGGAAATTGTTCTGAAAATGATGTTGCCTGTGTTTGATTACACGGATGTGGTCTACAGGGCTGCTGCCAAATCCTGTCTGGCCTGCTTAGATCCTCTCTTCAATTTTTTCTGCCATTTTGCCACAAACTCCCATCCTCTCGTTCACCACTGTTTCCTGTATCAGTTCTCTCTACCTGCCTTCCTTGAACTCCCATCCTCTACATCATTGTGTTTACTTTCTTTCTAAATTCTGGTTTTCCTCTCTTCCTCTCTACCTTAGCTGTCTCCTATCCTATATACCTTCTTCCAGCTACTCCCTCAGCTCCTCTGACTCTCACTGTTTTTCTGTTCCTGCCTGTCAAACTATGGATGGACTACCTGCATTCTCTTTCTATCTCCTGTCAATTTGGAATAATCTTCTTATCTCCCTCCATCTCTCCCCATCCTATCTACCTTTTAAATCTTCTCTTTGTAACTCCAGTTCACTTTTTTGGTGGTAATACCTTTTTATTAGACTAACTGAAGAATTTTCACATAAGCATTTGAGACCTCTCAGGTCCCTTCATCATGTGCAGGAAAACTAACCAGCATTTCAGAATATATACAAGAGTTTGTGGGTCCTAGATTGCTTAAAACAGGGAAGTCTGTAAAGGAAGTAAGCAATAACCCACAACAGGGTATGGGGTTATGGGGATTTAATCCATGCCCCTGGTGCATTGTGAGAAGTGAGGCCACAGGCCGAGTGCCCTCACAGCACCCAGGGTGTGGATTAAGTAAGCAATAATACCCGACAGGGTGGGTGATATTGGGGAATACTGGACTGCCCAGGGATGTAATGAGGCCCGACGCCACAGGCAGAGGGCCTTATAGCCCCTGGAAGGTCCGGTATTCCCCAATATCGCCCACCCTGGAGTGTATTATTGCGCTTAGAAAATGGGCACTGTAAAGAAAAAAATACGTTAATTGAAAAAGGTAGTAATAAAATTATTTAAAGTAAGTTTTGTAATAAAGTAGTTCCTCCACCTGCACAGGTTGTGTCCCACTGGAGACTCTGTAGTTTGCAACACACACACAAAAAAACCCTGCTGGTGTGCAGTTTGTGACTGTAGTTGGGTCTAAGTGCTACTGTAAGGCTATGAGAGATGGAGCTGGAAGGGAGTAAGGTTGAATGTCCCATTTCCATGTTTGAAGGCCAGCACTAAAATTAGGAGTTGTGGTTCAATGCTTTTTTTTGTCTATCGGCTTTTAAATGCGATTACCCCCCCACCTCAAAAGATAGTCTCCGTGTTGCTGTTGGTTCATGCTGCAACAGTTGCAACTTATAGAGATATGTTGTTCTCAGAAAGGCAGACGCGATGTCAGGGAATGCCCCTTTTTTTTGTTTTTTTGCAGTGGAATTGTGTTGGGACATCGACAGTAGCAGAGGGATCAGGCATGGTGGCCAGGAGAATGGAATGCGGTACTTGTCAGTGTTATGGGGCACAGAGGCCAGGAGAGCTCTACTACTAAAAAGGATACTGTAATGAGGTACTTTTATTGAAAGAAAAAAAATATTCTTTCTTTTGTTTTCTGTTAAGTGAGGCTGCAGTTATGGTGAGCAGGGTGTCCCAGAGTAGCGGTGAGAATGCAATGTGCTACCATTATTTGAAAGTTTCAGCTACTTTTTTTTGCGTGTGTAATGGAGTTAGAAGTGTCAATAGTGAGAGAAGCGAGTAGAGGATCTTTGATGGGATGGGAGTGTATGGACAGCCATTGGCATGTAAAAGATACATTTTTCTTAAAACAAAACACTTAAATGGGAATACCATCAAGAGGTGGGTGTGAGAGAAATGCCAGTCAGGGCAACTGGCACAAATGTCAAGCAGCTTCATTGTTGAACAGCTTGGGGAGCAAGTGAGCAGCCAGCTGGAGTAGGGAGGAGCGAAAGCGCAGTGACTAAGGACAGTCACGGAACATTTAAAAAAAATGGCACTGTAATTAAGAAAAATAAAGAAAGAAAAAAGTAGCTATAAATGAGCACAATGGAGGATCAAGTGTGTGTGTGGTTTCATAGCTGACACTGAAGTACAGAGTGTTGGTTGCCAGCATCTCTTGTTAAGCAGGAAGAAAAAAATGGTGACAATTTGAAATTCAGTGGGGGTGGTTTTGGCCAATGTCAAGCAGGGTGGCCACAAGGATACTTGTATGGGTGAAGGGGCACTTGGGTTGGCACTTTTTATTTTCTGGGCATCTATTTAAAGTTAATGTACCCCCTGGCAAGGGTACTAGCCAATCAGATGCCAGGAAATAAAAAGCCCATTTTCTAAATCCCCATAAACCCATACTCTGGAGTGGGTTATTGTGCTTATAAAATGGGTTACAGTAATTGAAAACAAAATAAAGAAAAATCATGTTTATGCTATGAAAACATGTGGAACACTGTGGTATTCTTCCATGCTGGAAAGTAGTCCCAATTAATAAAGGGACATTCTTCCATAAAAACCTAGTTGTTTACCTCACAATACATTACATTAAAAAGACTGGTTGGTTGGTTTGTCAGCCAGTGGCTTTGTTTGTGTGCCTGACCTATGCCTACTGCCCCAGTGATGGAGCCGATCCTGTAAGTATGGATGCAGCATGTTGTGCTGCTGTGCTTCTCCTGTAACATTTCTATGTTGACATGTTTTGCTACGAGCACCCCCCCCAGCCAGCAAGCATCCTCACTGTTGTACCTTGCATTTCTTGATGGTGGGACCCTGCAGCTTTTGTTTTTCTTCATGTGCCTTGTCCCCTCACTCCCATTATCTCCTGATCATTTTTGCAGCAGTGCAGTGAGCTACTCGCTCTCGCTCTCACTTTCTGTATCTCCAGACAATGTCCTGGCAAGTCAGCCACTTGCTCGCTTACCAGCACCGTGGGGGAACGTCTGTAATACCAATTCATCAGCCAGGTACCAGGGGAATCTGTGAGGCAGGCACCTCTTACTCATTTCAGCTCTTAGTGTGTGACAACAGATCATCAGGGATGGATAGTAGGGGAAATCTAGGTTGCAGGACAGCTGAGGTATATTTGTCTGCATATTGCCGACCCGCTGTCAATAATTTCATCCGTATTGTGCAGCAGCCACATTGGGGCATTGTGTGACAGCAGATTTTCAGGGGGGTACTGGGGGAATCTAGGCTGTGAGACAGCAGAGGTACATTTCATTCACAGCATTCAATGAAATGTGGAAAACAATGGCTGCTTTCGTGTTTTGATGTTCACACAGTGTGGAGGCATGTAGCTTTAGGGAAATTCTCAACGGATTCTGTGAAGGAAGTAGTTCTAGTTGTCAAAGTGTGATTAAATAGAAGATTTAATCCATGGTCAGGTGATGCTATTTGACCAATTAGGTTACAACTTTTTTACAACCCATTTTATAAGCAATTTTATACAGTACATGTGACTACCAGGAAATAGGCCTCATGTCATTAAAAGGTGAGAGATCAGACATGCAAATGTTGAGGTACTTCAAAGTGATGCCATAACAAAAGGATCGATAGCTGGAAATAATGTCATTAAGTATGTAGGTTACGTAATGCTGTCAGTTCAGTAAATTAAGCAGTGTCTGCATATGTGGCTCCTTTAAGCCAGTATGTTGTAACTTTTTTTCTCCCTCTTGCTCTTGCCTTTAACCCCTTCATACTTTTTTTGGTATCTAGCCTTTAAATCTTCTTTGCCCTTTACATTCACAATCTGGTACAGAGCTTCCTCACTATAGTGAACCCCTCTGTAAGGAATGTCTGTTATAGTGAACAACTGTGATGGTCCCCATTGTTGTCTAATTAGGCCTATTACTACCTCAGTATAGTGAACAATAGCTATAGTGACTTTGTATTTAGCTGGTCATTGATTCTTTTTGTACATTTTATTATATTTTTCTGACTGATCCCTGTTCCTCCTTTATTTAATTGATTTCTGCCCTAGGGCTACAGTTAATCTACAGTTCATTGTGTATATTATTAAGCAATAAGACATGCCCAAGGGTTGTGTTAATGGTCTGTTAATCACCCTCTAGGGGTGTAATGTTGCACGAGGTGTAGCTGAGTGCCACATCCCCCAGAAGGTGACTAAATGACCATTTAAAGAGACTTACCAGCCTCAGCATTTGCACCTGCTAGATTGGTGCCTTACCTCTGCAAAATGATTTTGATCTAGAGATGATCAAAAATATTCCAAAAGGTTAAATGTCGTAGCCCTCATAAAATTACCCCCACCGGTTCACTCTGACTTGCCAGTTTCTGGAGCCGCCCATGCTCTGCCCCTGTGCTCAGCCACGTTATGATGTGATCACAGGGAGAGCGTGGGGATATGCTCCATTATAGTCTATGGGGGTCAGCTTTCATTGTTTTTATATATTTGTAATGGTCATTTGGTGATTAGATCAAGGGCACGGTTAACTAACATGGCCCTTGTTGAGTCGACGGGTGCCCTTAATTAATCACCAAATGACCATTACAATATATAAAATGATGTGAAAACTGCCCCCATAGACTATAATGGAAGCGCCTGCTACACTCTCCTGTGATTGTGTCGCCATGCGATGCCTGAGCCGGCATTGCGGATCGACTCAGAAACCGAATCGGAGTGACCTAATGGGGGTAATTTTATGAGGGCTACAACATTTAACCTGTTGAAATATTTTTTATCATCTCTGCATCAGTATCATTTTGCAGAGGTAAGGCACTGATCTAGCAGATGCAAATCCCACTTTATTTAACTTGCTGGATCTCTTTAACGTAACCCATGGGAGTGCTTTATTGCTATTTTAATAGGAAAAGTTTTTTTAAGCAGTGTTAAACCTTCCTCAGCATGTGATTAGGAGCTACATGTATGTTAATAAAAGATTAACGTGTATAATGCTTACAGCCAATCAGAAAGCTCTATTTCGCAGACCCTTTTTATAATATCAGTTAATTCAGTGTACTTGTTTTTATAATTTGTGTATCATTTGTACTTCAGCATTGCAGCGGCCCAGCGATGAGCAACAGGGGTGAGGGGGCGCTAGAGGAGCCGCCACCCTCCTCTTGCATCAACCGGCAACCAACTGAGGAGCAATGGGGGTTGAGGAAGCTCTAGAGTAACCGGGATCCTCCCCCTGCACCGACAGCAAATCTCCACAAGCGCAGCTACTGAACGTGAACCCGAATCAGACCAGCAACATTTCCATAACCTCAGCTGTTGACTTTGAACTCAGAGGGTAAATCAGATCTTTGCAATTACCTAAAAAAGCTGATGATACTTGCTGAGCCTGGACTAATTCTAATGCTGATCCTGGCGTGAGCTCGAACTTCTGCCGGAAACCGAACTTGAACTGTTGCGGTGTATTTTTAAAGTTGATCTTAGATTTTTGAATATTGAAAGTGATCCTTCCTTGTTCCTGGGTTTTAAATTTTCCACTGCAGCAGAAAGAGGAGGGGGTTGTTCCTCCCCCCGAAGCACAACGGCTGCACTGCAGTATCTGTGAGCCAATCAGAGGCTCTCAGAAAAGGTGCCAATTTTTAAACTGATCTGCAGGGCTCCTTTAAATTTCACTGCTCACAGCCCCGGCAACCATTTGCGGTGGCATAGTGAGGAGCAACGGGCGTGAGGGTGCACTAGAGGAGCCACCACCCTCCCCCTGCATCGACTGTCAACCAACTGAGGAGCAACAGGGGTTGAGGAAGTGCTACAATAACTGGGATCCTCCCTCTGCACCGATGACATAACTCCACAAGTGCAGCTACTGAACGTGAACCTGAATCCAACCAGCAAAAGTTCCATAACTTTAGCTGTTGACTTTGAACTCAGAGGGTAAATCAAATCTTTGCAGTTACCTAAAAAAGCTGATGATCCTTGCTGAGCCGGAATTAATTCTAATGTTGATCCTGGCATGAGCCTGAACTTCTACCAGAAACTAAACTTGAACTGTTGTGGTGTATTTTTAAAGTTGATCTTAAACATTTGAATATTGAAAGTGATCCTTCCTTGTGGCTCGGTTTTCTCCTGCCCACCCTCCCCTTTCCCTGTCACCATTTTAAATAGACTGATGCCCATAAGGCTCCGCCCATTTGTACTAAGCTGAACCTTATAGACAGTAACTGATTATTCTTATAGAGATGCTGGACCTCAAGACAAACTAATAATCTGTAGTTGCTCTATTAAGCGCCACAGACCTCAAGAATTGTTATTGTTATTCTCAAATGCACTAAGCTGTAACTTTATAGGCAAAAACTAATTATTACTAAAGATATGCTAGACCATGGCAAAAACTATTTTGATAGCTAGAAGCAGGAGATAAACTAACAATCTATAGCTGCTTTATTAAGCTATACAGACCTCTAGACTTGTTATTGTTATTGTTAGAACTCTTATCCCTAGACCTGTTATGACCACCAAATCCCAGGGGATACCTTACTTATTTCATTGACCCTTTCATAAGCTCTAACATGTCTTGGGGTGTGCTGCTGGCTTGTACTTATATACTAGTGATCCTGTGCATGGACCAAGGGTTGGTTAATCTTAGACAGGATACCAGTCAACCCTCCGGGCCTTTGTATGCCCATTTTTTGTATGTTTGCCCCCAGGACAACCTTAATTCTACCCTTATCACCCTTCATGGCCTTAGAAAGGGGAACTGCTATATGGATATGGCATATCTAAAGTCCACAAACACCAGATCTTCCTTCTCCCACCCACCCCCAACCCCACCCCCACCCACGGGTCGATCCTGAAATTCCTGTTGACTATAAAGTTGTTACTAGCCAGGGATATTGAATCAGATCCAGGTCCTCCATGTACTAATGTTCCAACTGTGTCACCCTCCATGTCACTCTGGGCTAACACTAAAGGTCTGAAACTAGTCCATATGAATATTAATAGTCTCAGACTCAAGATGCATGAACTCAAAGCATGGGTAAATGTGTATTCCCCTGATATAATTGCCATATCCAAAACCTGGCTTAAGCCCAATATTAAAATGCATGAGGTTGAGCTCAAGGGGTTTAAGTCCTTTAGGCATGATAGATGTGGAAAGAAGGGTAGAAGAGTTAACATCTATGTAAACCCATCCCTAAATGCTTCCCTGGTGGCAACACCTGACCTTAGCCACTCAGATTGCAAGGCAGTATTCATCAAATTACTGCTAGGTGGGACTAAGCTCCTGTTGACAGGCTGTGTTTACAACTCACCTAAGATGGCAAAAGATGTCTTAAAAATCCCTATGGCAGTAATCCCTGGACTACCTCCGTGGGAGAAAATAATCCTTGGTGACTTCAACCTCCATTGGGGTCAGCATACCAATAGGGATTTAAAATCCAGTTTGCAAGAGGCCAATCTGACCCATGAACCCACAAGGTTGAGCATAAAGTCAGGAAACCACATCACATTGGATTGGACCCTCACTTCCAATCCCACAAGATTTAAACTGGCCGGCACATTTGCAGACTCCCTATGTGACCATGCCCCTATATTTGGCATATGGGAAAATGACCATCCCACCACTCCTTCCCAGAATTGTTTGGGCATGAGATTACTCCAACTTTGATACATGCTCCTTCCTCAAAACACTATCTGGGTGGATTGGACTCAAATCAATCTAGCCCCCAGTTTAGATACAGCCCTCGAATTCTTTATTAATAACGTCTTCTCGGTCACCAGTAAATATGCCCCACTAAAACAAATTAGAGTTAAGGGACAGCACTCAAAATGGCTGACCCGAGATCTTAAAAAAAACAATGAGGGTGGGAGACAGAGGATGGGGGTAGATTCAAGTTCACAAATCTGACCAAGGATTGGGTGAACTATAGAGAACTAAGAAACAAGTGTAAAAAGGAATTAAAATCTGCTAAAATACAATACCTCCAGAATCTACAAACCAAGAATCTTTCTGACCCCAAAAAATGTTGGGCCCAAATTAATAATCTCCTCAAGGGAAATACCACCCATGAAAAATGTGATATCGTAGCAAATGGTACCCACCATACGAACCTGCAAGACTCCGCTAATGCATTTAATGTGTTTCTCACAGATCTGGACAAATTTAAAAAGTAGCCCTCTGGGCCCCCAACCCCCCAAGATTGTTTAGCAGATCTTCCCCCATCTCCTAATTTTCATTTCAAACTAGCGTCTAAATCTGAGGTCCTAAAATTACTAAGGAATATTAAATCCACAGGTTCTGCTGGATATGACAAGCTGGAGCCCAGGCTTCTGAGAATAACAGCCCATATCATTGAATCCCCAATCATTTGGCTTTTCAATAGATCATTGCTCAAAGGCTTAGTCACTGCAGTGTGGAAAGTTGCCCTGGTGACTCCTATTCCCAAAGGTGCGGCTAGCGAGTTTGTTGAGAACTATAGGCCAATATCCATCCTCTGTACTCTAAGCAAAGTGTTTGAGAGGATTGTGTATCAACAGGTCCAAGACCACATTGAGCAGCATAATTTACTAACAGCACAGCAATATGGTTTTAGAAAAAATCATGGTACCAGCACAGCTCTGATTAGCATCGCCATGGATATTTTCTCAGCACTAGATATGGCCTACAAACTGGTGCGGTCTTTATAGACCTCACCAAGGCCTTTGATTTGGTGAATCATCAGCTATTTATCAGGAAATTGCTATCCCTTGGTCTAGATAGTCTGTCAGTACAGTGGTTCATAGACTACCTTGATGGCAGGTCATATACCATCAGATGGCATGGTGCTAATTCTGACAAACATCTCATCCTGGACAGTGCCCCACAGGGTTCAATACTGGGACCTCTCCTATTTTCCCTATTTATTAATAACTTGCCTCAATACTTTGAAGGGGCCAAAGTGACCCTGTATGAAGACGATGCCATCCTTTATGGATCCTGCCAAGACACTGTCCAACTGAACCACCTACTCAGTCAAGACCTCATATCACTTGAGAATTGGTTTCACTCTAATAGATCAGTTCTTAGTGGAAAAAAGGCCAAGGCCATACTATTTGGCCCTAAAAGATTGAGCCCAAACAGGTCACACTTACTGTCCCCAGCTCTCTCCAATGGTTCAAAGATTGAGGTGGTGGACTGTATCAAGTATTTAGGTGTGTATATTAACCAGGATTGTACCTTTAAGGATCACAGTGACAAACAGACCAAGAGACTCAACCAAATGCTATGTCTTCTATACCACCTGAAACCATTCCTTACTCAGGAATCCAAAATCAAGGTAGCCACTGATACACTCCTAACCACCTTGCTATATGGGTCCCCTATTCTACACACAGTAAGAAGCTCTGAGATGCAAACGCTGAAAACCCTGTATCACAGGGTAGGATGCTTCGCTGCAGGGGCCTCGCCACTGGAGCATCATTGCAAAGTACTACTATCACTAAACTGGCCTTCTCTCAAAGGCAGACTAACATATCCTTCACTGTGCTTTGCCCTTAAACTCAAGGAAAACAATGCCCCCCTAGCCTAATCAGCATGACAACTGTCAAGCAGACTGCTTTGAGTATAGATGCTGAGAATTTGCTATTTGTTTAATGTTTATATGGATTATTTTATTTTAACAGTTTCTGTGTTTTATCGATATATTTTTGAAATATGTGTTTATATATTTGTGCCCAGAGCCTCCGGGATTGGACGTCTTTTAAATAAAGTTTGCCTTGACTTGCCCTAAATGTAAATGTTCTTGTTGTTACTATTGTGTTGTATATGATGTATTTATAAATTGTATTGTATGTTGTTATATGTCAGGTGTGATTGAAAAAAGGCTGTGCCCAGTTCAGTTACTGGTAAAATAAAATAAAATAAAAAATAAAATGCCAGGAGAATGTAAGAAAACCTCTGTTATCTGCTAACTGCTGTGGGTTGTAGGATTTAACAATACCGGTGGCTATTTTGGTCAACACTCTGTCACTTATCACTGCCCTATCAGAGTGCAGTGATCTCATAGTGATCTTTAACTCTTCCTCAGCATCTTCCCCAAGGAGAGAAGGACAACCCCAAGGCTTTACTGGGAGTTCTTGTGGAAGCTGTGAAGGTTTTTTTTTTTTTTTCAGTTTTGACAAGTAATCAGTCTTAAAATTCTGGACTGTACATTCATTTATTTTTTGTTTATGCTTGCTTTCATAAAATCAAATGTCATTCATAATGCATAAACTGAAGCATGTTGACCAATTTCAAGGCAGACATGTGGACAGCAGGAGGTGTACAGTGTATTTCTTTTTGTTGGAGGGGAGCTGGTGGCAGCATCAGAGCAGACAGCTTGGTAACAACAGACTCGGTCATCAAGTTAGAAATTTCAGCTGTCAAACTTAGTATTTCTGGGTCAATCTTGAATGTCTGAAGGCAGAAGAAATCATATTTAACAGCTTTCAGTTTTGAGGAATGCAACCATTTGAATAGTGACATAGTGAACAACTTGATCATATCTCTGGATCGCTGGTAGTAGGGTAACTAGCACTGGTGCAGAATACCACAAGTCGGAATAATCAGCTGATTGTTTAAATTGATTTTGACAGCTGATCAACTGAGGGTTCAAAACCTGAAGCTCCCAAAAATTTAAAGAAGTTTACAGTAGCGCCTGCTAGAGAAGTAAATAGTTCCAGTCACAGAAGTGAGACAACTCTGCAACAGAGGTTTAGGATCATTTCTGTAGAACATAAGGCTGAAGTGCCACATCGAACCTTGGGCCTTGACCATTTAACGCATCCACCAACCACTGGGAAAAAAAATGATACGTATTGGTCTCCTATTGGCAGGCCAGTAACATTGTCGTGGCCCTTCCAAACAACTTTTTTAAAAGCACCTGACTGGCACGTCCTGTAAATCAGTGCCTGAATAAGAGGCCACCACTTCCCATGGGTCTCCCCAAAGCTAATTTCCTTGTTTCATTCCTGTGACATTGCCTGATGTAAGCACACAGTATCTGGTGATCATTCAGGCCATGGTGCCTACACAGAAATGCGCAACTCCTGCTTCTAAAGACTAAGAGTTGCTAAAGCTCAATATTTTGTCACTAATGTTTGACAAAACCGACAGTAAAAAAATGCCCCAAATTCTGGGAGGATGTTTACAATCTGTTTGACCCTCTGCCCCAAATGTCAGTAGCATGAATTTAAAAATACATTTTTCTATTGTCCAGCCAATTATCCTCCTCTCTTATCTGCACCCTCGTTCATCTTCTCCCTGTGCCCTGGTTTAACTTTACTGAAATTTCTTCTTTTCCTTAGAAATGGAAAGAGTTTTAGCCCAGACCATCTTGAAACCTGACTTCTTTGCTTGGCTGCTTCTGCCATCACTGACATATTTTTTGTGTATATACTGTAGGTAGTTCTGCCATGTCAGTTAGAACTATTGACTCAAACATGGATTTTAGTACTAAGTTAAAAGACTCTGACCCCCCCTATTGGAATACATTCCATGGTGTAAAGTGGTTCTGTGCCAGGCAAACAGGCCTTGCATGCTGAACATATACTTAGTGCTCCGGTTGCCATATTGGAAACCTCAGTTTGCCCTGCATAAAGCAGGGTGCACATCTGCACAAAGGCAGTCCTCCAGGACAAAAAACTGAAAGGCAGGGCCGTGCCTGCATGGCAGATTGGTATATTAGAAGCCTGATAGCTGTGCTAACCAACTGTTTGTGTGATGCTAATTAATGCTTAAGAACAGCATGTTTTAATTGTGTGCAAATAGCACAGACTATAGCAATTACTATAACAGCGTCCTGTAAATGCCAGTTACGCTGCAGTGGTTACCCAAGGGGATGGAAAACACTTGTATTGTTACTCATGGCAGTATTGATTTACTAGGTTTATTAGGTTTTTGTGGACATAGGAAGGCACAAGGCCCATCGAGAATGTTCCCCATACTTGTGGATCGAAATATAGACTAGTATATGTTTATTATAAAAATGGTTGTCCAATGCAATCTTGAAGGAGTTGGGATCCTTAATGTTAACTATGTTTACTGGTAATCTATTCCAAATCCTGGCAACCCTAACTATATACAAATTTCCTCTCCTATTGGTGTTGACACGAGGCACTATTAGTTTGATATTATGAGATCGAGTGATATTTATAGTGTTACTGTAAACAAATCCTAGGCTATCCGTAAGCTCCCTACTCTGTAGTATATTATGTAGGAGTAAAAGGCCACCTCTTTGATGCCTGGCGTAGAGGGGATGTAATCCAATACTTGATAACCTTTCAGGGTATATCATATTTCTAAGTCTTAGGACTATTTTTGTGACTGACCTTTGGACTCACTCCACCATATTTATATCCTTGATCAAGTAAGGTGACCAGATTTGTGAAGCATAGTCTAAATAGGAAGATGGACATAGCTCCTGTATAATGGGATAATACATTGCTCTGTACGGATAGTGAAGGAGCTCCTGATCCTAGAGATCAGACCCATAGCAGTTTTTGATACAGTTGCACAGTGGGATAAAAAGTTTAGTTTTTATTTATTTATTTATTTCAATTGCGGAATTAACCCTTTGAACCAGAAGGCTCTTTTACAAAGGTTCCATGTCAAGTGGACAAGAGACAAAATTTACATAAACAGGTTATATAACATTCAAAGTAAACAAGAGGTTACATGCTGATTAGGTAGTGATCAAATAGGCTGTTACAGTGTCAGCAGTATTACTATACGATTGGGTGCATTTCAACCCACTGAGCTGGTATCAGTATAATCCAGGAAAGAGTCAGACAAATGTATGCTCAGGGCATGATGGGAGCAGCCTGAAGTGGCTTAGTCACAGAATGAGGAAGGTGAGGTGAGGCAAAGGGCGGGGTGGGGGCAACCACCAGGGGGTTTTGTTAGAGAGGGGGGTGGAGGGAAGGGAGTGAGAAGAAGGAAGGGAGGAGGTAGGCAGGGGAGTGAATTAGTTATGAAGGTGATTGACCATAGGTATTTGCTAACTGCAATCACAGAGGGTCTTTTGGGCCAGGAGGGTTTTCAGTTCTCTTTTAAAGGGTGCAATGTTTGTGTACTCCCAGATGGTAGCAGGGAGTTCATTAAACCAGGTGGGCCCAAGGTAGGAGAGTGAGCACTGAGCAAGGCAGGTTCTTTTGAAGGGGACCAGGAGCACACCCTTAGTCAAGCTCCTAGTGACTTTTGTTGAGTTGGTGCACTGGGACGGAGTGTCGGTGGAGGAGGGAGTGAATCCAAGGAGGGCTTTTTTGCCTATTAAGCAAGCCTGATATTTAGCCTTTAGATGTAAGGGAAGCCAACCAGTGGAGGAATAGAGGGTGCAGATATGGATTTGGTGATTTGCCCCCAGTACCAGGTGGCAAGCCCTGTTGATTAGTACTTTTACCCTATTTAAGGCAGAGTCTGAGTCAGCACTGTAAATGACGAGGGCATAGTCAATGACTGACAGGATGGAGCTTTGGGTGACCAGGTTAAGAGCTTCAGGGGTCATGGCTTCCCTGTGCCTATAGAGGATTCCTAGCTTAATATTAGCTATTTTGACAACATGGTCAATATGGTGCGCTAAGGAGAGGGTGTCATCAATATGCACCCGAGATACTTAAAGGAGGAGACTTGTTCAATGCCATCCCCTTTTTGGCTATAGATAGTCAGGTGTTCATCATGCCTTTTGGCTTGTGGCAGGGTTGGGTGCATACTTTTAGTTTTTTTGTAGTTTAGAAGGAGCCTGTTTTGGGTGAACCAGTTCTCAAGCATAGCAAAGTTTTGCTGAAGGTTTTGAGCTATAGCTGATGTGAAGCTGCCAGTCACTGAGATAACTGCATCATCCGCATAAAGCAGCATTTTTGCAGGACAGGCATTGGGAAGAGAGTTAATGAAGAGGCATATGAAGACACCCAGATCCCTTTCATGGTCAGAACATCTTAATAATGCTTGATTTAGTATATAGGAATATTTTGGATTTCTGTGTCCAAAATGCATAGTCATACATTTATTAATGTTAAATGTCATACCATTATGTAAGGACCAGGCTTCAGTTTTCCCCAGGTCCTCCACTAGTGTAAAATGTTGGGAGAGGCAACTGACCTGACCTCCCAATTTTGCATCATCAGCAAAGTTAATAATGTTGTTATGCAGGTCATTACCCATATCTGAAATGAAAAGGTTGAACAATAGTGGTTCCAGTACTGATCCCTGTGGAAAACCACTGCTAACCCATCCCTGCCTAGACAATGTGTTGTTAATGTGAACACACTGTTGTCTATCATTGAGCCAACCATTGATCCAGTGGATCATACCACAGTCGATACCCACATCCTTGAGTTTAATAATTATTATATTATGAGGCACTTTGTCGAAGGCCTTTAAGAAGTCCAGGTAAATGATATCTGATGGTATACCATTATCAAGATTTAAGCTGATGTTATTATAAAAGTTGATCAAGTTCATACAACAGGACCTTCCCTTGGTAAATCCATATTGATTATTATCATTCAAATTATGGGTAAGAAGGAAATCCTCGAGATGTTTTTTAATCAACTTTTCCATGACCTTACAGCAGTGAGAGGTCAAGTTAATAGGCCGATAATTCTCCAGCTGTCCTCTGTCACCCTTTTTTAAGATAGGAACCATGATAGTGGATCACCAGTCTTGTGGAATGTGACCCTCTTTTAGTGTTAAATTGTAGATCATGGACAAAGGATGAGATACAACATGTGCTGTACATCTCAATAACTTAGGGCTAATATTATCCAGTCATGGGCTCGAGTTACAGTTTCATTTACTTAGTTCTAGAAAAACCTCCTGTTGTGTTATATGGTCGATATTATTCACATTATCGCCAATAGGCAATACAGTATTCACTTTACAGGAAAAAATAGAACAGAAGTAATCATTAAAGCTATCAGCCATCGATTGATCATCTTTCAACAAAGTATTGTTAGTATAGAGTGGTCCTATAGTCCGTATAGATGTCCTTAGGCAAGTGTTGATGTATGAATACAGTAATTTCGGATTATTACTGTGAGCAATTTTATATACTGTGTTTGATTTAACCCTTTTAATGAGACTTTTCAGTGTACTAAGTGATTTTTTATAGGCAAATAGATTGGTGAAAGAGTGATTCTTTTTAAGTTTTTTAAATGCTTTTTGCTTAATCCTACTCTGTTTTCTTATACTAGCATTAAGCCAGATAGGTAATCTTCCTTTGTTGTTATATTTAGTCTTTATTGAAACATACTCTGATTCTATTTGTCTTCAAATTTATTTAAGCTTATTCCATGCAGTGTCGGTAGAAAGGCCACTAAATACACTATCCCATTCTATGCCCCCTAGGGAATTGATGGTGGCATCAAAATTAGCCAAATTATAGTCTCTAATGATTGTAGATCTTACTGTTGTGTCCCTGGTAATAGACAGATGACACAGAACCATATTGTAATCATTGCTGCCCAGTGGATTAATCACCTTGATTCCTGTGAAATTATCATTAATATATGTAAGAACTAAATCTAATATATTGTTGTTTTGAGTGGGCTCTGTTACTAACTGGTCGAGACCATTTTCAACACAGCATTCCACAAATGATTGCTCATGCCTTGTGGTACCTTTGTTAACAGACCAATTTATGCCTGGCAGGTTAAAATCCCTCAAAATAATAGCGTCACCATATTCTGTGGCTGATATAAGTCCTTGAGATAGGGCATTATTGTAAACTTCAGCTCCATTAGGGGGTCTGTAGCAACAGCCTATTAATAGTTTTGTCCTACCAGGTAGGGACAGTTTGACCCATGTTGACTCAAGCTCAACTTCAGGACTTGTGACAAATTGGTGAGCCATCGAGGATATACTGTTATTAATATAAAGGCATACAGCTCCACCTACTTTTGAATCTCTATTTTTGTAATAGAGTTGGTATCCTTGGATCCCTGGACCATTCGTTAGTTTGGTCCCACCATGTTTCAGTGATTGCCATTACATCAACTTTATTTAATTTACAATAGACTTCCAGTTCAGCTAGTTTGAATTTATTTAGACTTTGAGCATTAGCAAGAAGAATTTTACATTCTGTCTGTGAGGTCTCACCTTTAATCTTGGTAGTTCCAGGTTTTTTTTTGTTTGTTTTTTAACTTTATGTTTATTGTTTTGAGCAACATAACATACAATTTTATATTACAACCAAGGGACATTACAGAGAGCAAGTTATAACACTGAGGGCGCCACTCCTCTTAATAAACACATTCTATATGTCCTAAACTTTTTGATATGTCAGTGGAGGGAGAACCCATGAAGTTTTACACATTTAATTTCACCATAAGCTGAGTATCAAGCCCATGAGCTGCATGGTCAAAACAACTGATAAAGTTATAAATTAATAGTCATTTCCACCTACCAATGAGGTGAGTAGTATGCCATGCCTTCCCGCAGTTGCGCATTTAAAATGATAAGAGTTATTAGATACTGCTATCAAAAAACACACTTTTCAAATAGTATCTAAGTTAACGTTAATGTAGCACTTTAAACATGAACGTCCGTTAAATATTAGGGGGTCTTTCTCTTGGTAAAGAAGAATACAAGAAATGAATCAAACTCGTCTGATTTGTTAAGCTAGTTATCAATTCTGGCAATACAACTTCCAACTTTTGTAAAACATGTAGTCAAAAACTGTTTTCAGGTATAACAATGTAACGGAAGTCCAGTAGAAAAAATAGGGGTAAATAAAAGTCTCCTGGGGCTGGTAGCACTATTCCAGGTTGAAAATACATAAATATGTCTTTAGGTGATAAACCTTCCAGTCTTACCTAGGAACAGTGTAATCACCCACCCACATACTGGCACAGAAACTATTCAAAAAAATAATCAGGTCTCTTCATCTTCAGAGGTACAATCAATCCTCCTGTGCCGTCGGTCGAGTCTCTGCATGAGCATGGTTCTGACCCCACTTCAAAGCTTTAGCGGGATCTGAGAACAAATAAATCCTTCCCTCGTAAGCAATCCTCAGGCGAGCTGGAAAGATAATCCCATGTAGAATATGGGCCTCCTGGAGCACAGCATGAACACCATTGAATTTCTTATGTTTTTACCTTGTGGCATAGCTAATATTAGGGTATAAGCAAACGTGCTGTCCATCACATAAAAGGGTTCTTTTTTGCCTCGCAACTGTCAGTAGTATGTCCCAGGTGCCCATGCCATCTGCGACAAGTACAATTGTCCATGGGGCATCTGAGTCATCTGAGTGGCCTCATGGTATGATCCTGCAGGCCTTTTGTAAGACCCAAACTTTGTGGGACACCTCATCTCCCAGTTTTTGTGTCTACCATTCTTATAAAAATATTAAAAGGTGATCCCCCTCAGAGCCTTCTGGCATTCCCAGGAGGCAGATGTTAGCAGCTAGGATCTGATTTTCAAGTGTTTCCAGTCTTGATTTTAAATGATTGCTTTTCCAAATCACTGTGGAGACTGCCCCCATTGCCGCATTGACTGTTTTAGTGGTTTTAGCAGTAACCATTTGGATGGCACCCACCGTGGTCTCTAGGGTAGCCACTTGATTTGTTAAGCCATCAAATTTATGAGACAGACCAGCCACAGTACTTATGAGCTGATTAATTTCCAATCCAATCATCTGAAGAGTTTCTTCCCTGGACTTGGTCGGTAGTTCTTCAGCACGGCCATGCGCTGAACTTGAAGTTGGAGCTGCTGGCGCAGTTTTTGATTTAGCTCCCGTACCTTGATGTTGTTCTTTATGAGGGTTTCCCATATTAATCTTGGGACCTTGCGATTCCTTTCTTTGTAATTTTCAAGTTGTAAGCCTCCAAAAATGTAAGAATTTGTGGCTGAATTTGTGAATCTTACTGTAGTGCGTTATCAGTTAGCAGCCATATTGCTTGGGCTCCACAGCACGCACACACACACACACACACACACACACACACCATGGCAGTATTGTTATTGGAGGATGGAGTACTTTGATTTGTACCCCTTGTGGATAGTGAACTATAATATAAAGTCATGATTATGTAGTGAACCTGAATACACACTTAAACCTTGCATGCTGACCTCCTTAAATAAAGCAATACATTGCTTTCACTGTGGAAAAAAGCATGCTGCAGCTTTACATCTCACTCTTCTCACATGTGGAACTGGACTGCTCTGTTGTATTCTTCAGCCTCCATTCATTGTGCAAAGCAAGGTGTCTTGATAATGATATGTAAATGGCAGTTAATGATATGATAAGGAGGTATCAGAGCTTTGCATGTTGATTGTGTCATTGGTATGTTATGTGCCAACATTACAGTTCTGCGCTGCAGTGGTAATGGGTTTCTGCTTAACAAACTGACCAGCTTACTTTAGTACAGAGGGGCTCAGCATGAGGTGTCACCACTGAGTTTGCAATCACACACAGGTTGGTGCTTTGAGCAGCCCTCAGTGGAGGTATATTGAAACCTGTTAGAGCAGTACAGAGCATTAGCACTGGGTTTCCAATATACCCCCTGTTGCCTTGTTCACACAGCTGCATGTGCTCACAGCACTTTACACTTTGCGTAGTTTGGTGTTTGAATATGGAACCCTTTCTTTTTGAAGTATCAGAGCAACTGTATTCATGATCAGTGTGTAGCTTTAAGGTATGCTGGTTATTTAACTTTTGTCTTTTATTTCTATTTTTGTACTTTCATTTTATTGTTAATAATTCTAATTGCAATATATCTGAGTCACTTCTCTAAAAGGAATTTCATATCCAGTGAGCTGACCCAGTGAACAAAGTAAACTCAAACCAAACAAACTACAAATTGTAGTGTAAGTTTCATAGATGGTCATTTGAGAAGTATCTATGCATATAAATTATTTATTTACAAATGTTTTACAAGGAAGGAAGGAACCATGCTGAGTTGAGATGTATCATGGGGAGAGGGATCCATGCAAATACATGACAAAAATAGTTCACAATGGGTAAATTCAGATACAGCTATGTACAACTACAGTAGAGAATATTATTAAAAATACATTTGCAGTGTCCAATGCATGATAGATTTATATACTCAGGGAGGCATCAGACCTTGTTTGGAGCTGCAAGAACAGTTCCAGATCTCCAGCTCGCACCAATACATATGTTTACAGGCAAGGGCTTTTGGGAGGAGCATGGGCAGGGAGCCATTGGAGAAGTCGCCCTGTTCCCCATAAAACAGCTGATATTAAGTATAGGGGAAGCCAAAGGGAGTAGTAGCATTGTTGGTTAAACAGGATAGGTCATACCAGCTGGACCTGTTTGGGAATGTAAGAATGTAGGAATGCAATGGGAGAGGGACTTGTCCAGGCAATTTCAGACGAGAACTGGAAGGTGACCTTAAGAGCTCATATGGGATTACCATAATGTAACAAGTATAAGGAACAGCAGTACATTTTTTTAAACAAATTTTATTGAGCAAGGTTAGATATGCTTACAACTTTTCATATACAAAATTCATTCAGTGAAGATGGTCCATACTAACAGCATGCAAAACAATTCATCAGCTGGGTTGTACAAGTCATTATTTTAACCATTATATTTATAATCCCTAGACAGAGAATGTAAACACCCTCACCCAGTCCACCAAATACCCAAACATGTTTTGTCGTAACAGGAGGAGAGAAGAGACCTGTGGCATAGAAACCAGATATAACATTTTGAATTATCGAGCAGGCCATATACCCTTCTCCATAGACTGTAGTATAGGGTCCCATAGTTTGTGAAGGAGGGCCTGCTGACCATTTGTGAGAGCCATATTCTTTTCAGCTTAAGACAGCTACCCACATTGTTGATCCGTTGCAAGACTGATAGGGGGGCTTCTGAAATCCATTGCTGTACTGTTGTCTTATGAACATTAATGAGGGCAATGGACCAGAGTGGGGGAGCATGGTCCAGCCTATGGTTTTTATTGTCAGGCCTTAGCAGCAGTTTCAGGGGTGACTCTGGGAGTTTAGTCATCAGAACCCACTCCATAATACTGTGCACTTCATGCCAACATTGGTTGATTTGAGGCCAGGTTAGGGTCACATTCAGAAAACGTCCTTCCTCAGCTAAGCATTTGGAGCATTAGATGGTTACTCTGGGTCGCTGACATGTAGTTGAGCTAAGGTACAGCAAGCACAGTATACAAAATTCAGCTGTGTGTATCTGAGCTTATTGTTTCTGGAGCAGCTTGCCAGGTGGTTAGCAAGAAGTCTCCATATTTCATCAGTTATGGGCACTCCAAGATCTTCCTCACATTTAGCCCAGATTTCCTCAGCAAGTGAGGGCTCCCCCCTTGGAGTATTTTATACTAGACAGAGAGGGGCTTACTGTAATTTTGGGGTGTACATTTCTTCCTCAAATGAGGACATTGGTGGGGGGTCCCAGGAAAAGTACTGGTGCTCGCAACAGGCCAACTTAGTAACATTTGCCTGACCTACAAGTAAGGGAGATGCCACCAGGTGGTAGGCCGAAGTCAGATTGTAACCCTACATAGTTTCTGAAGCCTCCCCTCATACAGTTGACCTATGTGGCTGAGGCCCTGATTTCCCCACTTGAGCAGAGTTTGGTGGAGGGAGATATTATGGTGCGGTCGGCTATTCAGAGCACCCCTCAAAGTTGCTTGCCCCGAACTACTAGGTGTCTAATTGAGCAGCTTCTGGGCAGCTAATCCAGATTCAAGCCAGCACCCCTGTTAAAGAGTTGCTTATTTGTGGTGGCACTGTTTGCTTGATTGCTGCTGGTAAAGCTCTTCTTCTCAAGTCATAGCCCAGTTCTTTCTCCTCCTTCTTCTCCATAGCCAGCCACGCTGGGTTCAATGACTTCTCACCAATGGGGAGAAAGCTGAGCTGTGAGGCCGAGTAGTAGTTTTTGAAGTGTGGTAGGACACATCTCCACTCTCTGATGGGTAAGTGAAGGATAGCTGTTTTAACCCTTGCCACCTTACCTTTCCACAATAACTTGTGCATGAGACTGTTCAGCTGTGCAAAGAAATTATTTGGGCTGTGGACTGGGACAGACTGAAATAGGTAGAGTCATTTTGGTAGCATACACATTTTGAGTATATTTGCTATGCTTAAGATAGAAAGTGGTATAGGTTCCCACCTTTTGAACTCAGCCTTAATGGTTGCTAGTAGAAAGGGAAAGTTGTCTTTACAGAGGTGGAAAAGTCATGTGGAAATTTTCACCAACAATTACTTAACAACTGGGACCACACATAGTCCCATGGGGCTGTTCACTACCTTATCTCTCTCCTGCTTACTGACAGGAAATATTTTACTTTTAGACCAGTTAATTTTATGCCCAGAGAGGGTACCAAACTCTGTTGGCAAGGCGTGTCCCTCTTCCCACTGGTGGGTTTTGGGGGTAGAGAAGATCATCCACAAATAGGGCTGCCTTGTAACCCCCCATGCAGCATCCCTCAGTTCCCTGATGAGCCCTCATGGCAGCCGTCAGTGGTTCCAGGGAAATTACATATAGCAGAGAGGACAAAGGGCATTGCTGCCAGGTGTCCCTCGTGAGCGTGATGGAATCTGTTAGGCCCCATTAATTTGAATTTGGGTGGATCACTCAGTGTATAGGGCCTGGATCCAGTGGATCATTTTATTTTTCATGCCAAACCATTTCAGAGTCTCAAACATGTACCCCAACTCCACACAGTTGAATGCCTTTTCAGCATCCAGGGCAAGGAACACAGCACTGTGCTTATCAATGCATTTTGACCATTTATAAATTATATTAAGGGTATGCCTAATGTTAAGCTTACCCTGATGCCCTTACAAACCCCGCCTGGTCAGGATGAATACAGTGGAGGAGGGCTGCCTCTAATCTTGCAGCTAGAATTCCGGCACCAACATTATAGTCTGATGTTAATAAAGAGATATGGTGGGAGGAGGCACAGTGAGCTGGTTCCTTGCTTGACTTTGGGAGGACTGTAATCATTGCAGCCTGGGCTGAGGGGGGACAGCTCACCCTTTGAGAAACTCTCCAACAGCATGTTGAACAGTCGGTCTACCAGCACTTCTGCAAACTGCTTTAAGAAGTTGATAGGTAAGCCATTTGGTCCCAGGGCTCCCCCCACCCACCCCCGGGACTTAATTGCATCCAAAATATTTTGTTTGGACAAAGACAATTCCATATACTGGCTGCATTGGAGTGATGGGAGCTTTTTGAAAAAAGGTCTTATAATCTACAAAGGCAGCAGTGGTCCCTGACATGTACAGTGTTCTATAAAATTTGGTAAAAGTATCCCCCACCTTCTGATGGCTTAATACCAGTCCTTTATCTGGGTTCTACACCCATGCTATGCTTTTTCCCCTTTCCTGCACTTAAGCTGCCACACCAGCACTCCCCGTCCCAATCAAACTACTATCCTGCCTTGTTCAATGGAATTTCCTTTACATCTCCACTACTTATAGTATTGTACTTCCATCTGAGTCTCTGCAGCAGGTTGTACAGTGTATGGGAGGGGCCAGCCTTGTGTAGCCTCTCATCTTCCTTTCCAACTTATCAAGTTTCTGGGCTTCATTTCACTGCTTGTGTAACCCCCTGCAAATGGGGGTTCCCAAAAGTCTTCCAGGAGCTGGCTAAGTGCTCCCAGCCTGAATGGTGTTCGGTGTTTAAGCCGTTTATCTGTGAGTGCTTTTAGAGCCTCTGGTACTGTCTCTTTAAGAGCTGTCTGCTTGCAGACTTTATTAGTTTGTATGGGGGGGGGGCTGTGTATTTAATGCTCAAATCCTGCCTGGGCCACTGAGTAAGCACTCCGTTTCTGCAGTCGCTAAGAGCGCAGAGGGAGCCTAAACGACAGGTGTAACTGTTTGCCCGAAAACAGTTAGAGTATTAAGTAGAATGTAGTTTGTCTAACCTGCCTTTCTTGCAGCTGGGACTCAGTGTGTTTTGCCCCTCCATTTTGGATCTGAACTGTTGAATAGATCCAGTCAGTACAGGGGGGCTTCTAAAATGGAATTTGTTCGGACCAACCAGAATCAGGACTCTCTTGGGAGCCGGCTTACCATGAGGAGATATAGCAAGTAATTCTGGGAAGTGAAGTTCTGGACCCAGGCACCTATTTGCACAAACGGGGAGAGTTCTAAGTGATTGACAGCTGAGTCCACCAGTTGAACTGGGTGGCACCCAAAGGGAATGCTCTGCCTTGTGGCTGGATAGATCAGATCCGTTGTGACCGTGATGAGAGAAGGAGCTCCGAGCTTCTGCGCTGCATAGTTTTGCGCGGGAAGAACATGGGAGGCCTAAAGTCGGGCGTTGCATTGCCAATTTGATTCGGACTGAATCTGTGCCTACAGAGAGGAGGAGAGGATAAAAGAGTGGAAACCAGGCTCACCCTGTAGAAGACTGGAGAAATTGCTGAATTGCACTTGGTCTGTCAGGAAGTGAAGCTGCAGGGTGAACTCCCGGGTTTAGCAGTAAGTGCGATCGGGACCTGAAAGCAGCTGCCTGGTATAGTAATTTCCTTTACATATAAATGTGTGGAATGCTTGTGAGGAACAGCTAAACTGGTTCTCTTGTCCACGTGCGGTGTAGACTGAAAGCCAATGTAATGTAGCGGACTGAATCCAGTCTGTTGATCAAAGCTGTGTACCTGTTGGTAGAATCTCATCTCCCTGCTGTGTGTGGGAGTCTGGCAATCCAGAACCCCCACCTGTGCCAGTTTTCAGCATTGAGTCTGTGAGTACAAACCAGGGTAGCTCCCTGCCATCTGTTTATCAAATTGCAAGTGTGTCATCTAATTATCGTGGTTTCACTTCTTCATGGACTGAGCCATCTGGCTCCAGATTACAATTGGGTGTTGTGCATATTTTCTTCTACAGGGCCCTTTTTCATCTGCACCTGCCAGCCAACCCTGGGCAACAGACCTGGCTAGCCACCCCCCCAACCTGGGTACCCAGAGTGTGACTTTCTAGACCCCGTAATGTGCACAGTACTGTGATCTTATAAGCTAATTAACCTGATTTCCCCCTCCCGTGTTATTGTCCCCCTAAATAAACCAGATTTGATGTTGTTAAACTTTAAACTGTCTGAAGTGTCAGTATCTACTTATCCAGCATTGTAGTGGTTGGTGTATGCTGATTAGCCTTATTTTACAGGGGATCCTCAGAGACGAACTTCAGAATCAGTCTCAAGGGTAAGTGGTATTTTATGATTGAACAGTGTGTACATGTGGGGTATTGGGACTGTAACTTCTGTGCATTGTGTGAGCCACTAGAAGGGATAAAAGGGCGTCTCAGTGTCCCAGAGGGTTGTGACCAAACTAGTCTAACCACTACCATCCCTGACCTCTGGGTGGAGGCACCTGCCATAGAACCTAGGCCCCTCAACCTGTCAGTAGTCAAGCAGGCAGGGGTAGTAGCCCTTGGGATAGCGCCACCTGGGGATTATACTTGTATTTCGAGTAATGTATAGATTGCCTCCAGATGTAGGCCTTGAGGGCCTCCCATCTTATTGAATAAGAAGTGTTCTCACTTTTGTTGTGTGTCAGGGATTCTCTTATAGCCTTATCTGTAGCATCATGATATTTTTGATATTTTGGATCCTTTAAGAGTAGCGTGTTTAATCTCCAGGTCCAAGTCGGAGAGTGCATTCCACTAAGCCCAGATCGTGCATGCAAGGGGGGGTGGAGGGATGGTCAGATTCTAGGGGGGTAATAGGTGTTAGCATACGCTTGTGTTCTGTCATCTAAACCTATTGTCATACATGCATTCCCTATATATATATTACTGATGATAGATAAGTATTTTGCTGCTATTGGTTAGGTTTTAGTGAATTCCATTGTTAGAGTTATTAGTTTACTAGTGCTACGTGCCCTTTTTAGCTGTCCTTAAAATATAGAATTGTTAGAACAACCTACCTTCCCACCCCTCCATCGAACAGCACTAACAGCCCCCCCTTGCTCATGTTCCTAATCGTCCCAACTCTGAACAGCATGATTCACAGAATATTATATAACAATGTCACCATGACCCAAATTGTCTAACATCTATGTCGTAAATATACATTTTGACTCTTCTCAAACTGTGACTACCCTATATAATTGCCTGTAACCAACCAAGACTGTTTTTGATGTGTAAAAGTGTACTGTTTTATATTGTACTGTACTCTGTGTTTCTCCTTGTGTAACGTCAACCCTGGAAACGAGCCTCGGCTCAGTGTGCTTTTCCCGCTAACCAAAATTTTAAATAAAAACAATTATGTACAGTACATGCTGCTATGATGTTAGTTTTAGTGAGATTTACTAATGGAATTTTATTGACAATGCTGAATGTGAAGGAACACTACCAGAAGATGTACACATGCAGAAGGCTGAGGCTTCACAAGGTTAGGTAGCAGCAACAAGCAGAAGCGGGTGATGTTCTGTACTAAGAATGTACTTATTTTGTATGCAGATGAGGGAAGCTGAAACAATAGCCCTAGTCATGAAATACTGTATAAATACAGAATCAGTTAGGGATTTTGTTTGAAGTCAGAGCCCATAGACTGCGGGTAGGGTCGCTGCCCTCTGGCATGCCAGGGATGGTAAGTATGCTTTTCCTGTAATCTGGCATAGCTGATAATAAAATGCTTATGCTGTAACTGTGTTTCTTGGTGACATCATTACCCACAAAGAACAAATCATGATAAGAATCTGGCACACAAATCACACAGATTTACAAGGGCTACTGTCTTGACCATGGAGGACAGACTGGCGGAAGCCAGCAGCAGATCTATGGACACAAAAAAATGGGTCTAGGTAAAAAATATGCCAGTATAAATGTGTGGTGAAAAAACATGCCACAGGGACACCAGAAACGGGCATGGTGAAAAACTGTGCTAAATATATATATATATATATATATATATATATATTTTTTTTTTTTATTTTTATGCCATACCTGTAAGGATAAAAAAGGCAAATATTTCAGTATTCTCAGGGTGGTCAGACCAGTGTTACAGTAATACAGCCTCGTGGTGACAAAATCATGGATAATCATCACTAGATCATCCTGAGCTAAGAATGGCCAGATCCTAGCAATATTCCAGAGATGAAAGCAGCCAGACTGAACAACAGATGACATCTGCTATTGAAAGGTCAATCTGTCATTCAGCATGACCCCTCAGATCTCTGACTGCACTCACTGCTGAAACGGGTTGGCCAAGCAAAAAACAGGTAGGGCAACTCCTCCACTAGTAGGCAAGCCCCGACGACCAGGTTCAATAACGATGACCTCTGTCTTGCTTAAGTTGAGACATAACCAGTTGGCAGCCATCAAGTCATTTATCTCAGCGAAACACCAGCTCAGCATAGAAGACACAAAAGTGTCAGTGGGGCAGAGGACAGGTACAACTGGGTATCATCTGCATAGCAGTGAAACCCAACATTGTAGCACCTTATGATCTCCCCTAGTGGCAGCATATACACGGAGAATAAAATGAGAGCAAGGATCAAACCCTGAGGAACACCGCAGGACAACACAACCTGCACAGAACTGTACAGACAGTTGGTGAGACTGCACCTGGAGTACTGCGTGCAGTTCTGGAGACCCCATCTCCACAAGGACATAGGATGGAGGCAGTCCAAAGGAGGGCAACCAAAATGGTGCATGGTCTGCACCAGAAACCATACGAAGAGAGACTAAAGAAGCTTAATATGTATACCCTTGAGGAAAGGAGGGAGAGTGGGGACATAATAGAAACTTTCAAGTACCTCAAGGGAATCGACAAAATTCAAGAGGATAGCATCTCTCAGAAAAAGAGATGTGCAAGAACAAGGGGGCACAGTTTGAAGACAGAGGAGGGATGGCTCAGGGGCAACGTGAGGAAGTATTTTTTCACAGAGAGAGTGGTGGACACATGGAACGGACTTCCTGAGGAGGCTGTGGGATCAAAGACTGTGGGGGAATTCAAGAATGCATGGGACAGACAATAGGCAATTATAGTGGGGGTAGGAGGAAGTAGGCTGTTGGTTAACTAAGATCTACAGTTTATTCAATAGGTAGGGAAATGGGCAGACTGGTTGGGCCAAGCTGTCCTTATCTGTCATCAAAGTCTATCTTTCTATGCTTCTATGACTCTGAGATAAATTTCCTGAGAATGACACACTGCATCCTCTGGGTCAAATATGAGCCAAACCAGTGCAAAATTGTGCTGGTAGAGCCCACATAGCTCCTCAGTCAATCAATCAGCACCCCATGATGGTTCACTGTATCAAATGTAAATAAGAGGTGCAAAAGCACCAACAAAGTGGATTGCCCTCAGTCCCGTGCCATGAGGAGATCATGTATCACCCTGACTGAGGCTGTCTCAGAGCTGTGCCAAGGTCAAAAACCAGATTGGAGATGTTCAAAGATAGAAAGATACTCCAAGCAGTCTAACAGCTGTTCAACCACCACCTTCTCAATAACCTTCCCTAAAAAAGGAGAATTATTGACTGGCTTGTAGTTTGTGAGAGCATCAGGGTCCAAGGACGGCTTCTGTAGAAGGGGCCTCACCACTGCCCTTTTAAGGGCCAGAGGAAAGGCACCCTCTCTCATGGATCCATTCACGGTCTCAATGAAAACTGGGCCTAGGAACTCAGCACAGCCTATAATTAGCCACGCTGGAACTGAGTCCAGTTCACAGTTGGTGGGATGCAAACTGGTGACGACTCAGAGGACCTCAGCCTCTGAGACCAGTCTAAACTCAGGCCAGGCAGACAGATCAGTACCTCCAGAGGACTGGCTACCCCTAGCCCCAACTAGGCCACAAAAAGAAATATTAGATCTAATGGCGGACACTTTGTCAGCAAAAAAACGCCCCAAACTCGTCACACCTTTCTGCAGAAATGGCTTCCATGGACTGCAGACAGGGGGATGTAACCATCTGTCTAAAGTGCAAAAGTGCATATCTGTGTGATTTTTTACTGCAGCAATCGACCTAGACAAAAATTCTGTCTTTCTCTGGTCGATTATCTATTGATATTCAGCGTAATCAAATCTCAATGCCAACCTGTCCTCCATAGATCCAGATCTTCTCCAGGAACACTTCAATCTACACCCCTTAGTCTTCAATTGGCACAACTCAGCACAGTACCAGGATGAGCCATGGTGGAAGGTCATGGGGCGAATGTGTTAAGGTACAATAGAGACCTAAGCAGCCGTAAGTGCCATATTATAGCAATCAACAGCTGCCTGTGGACCTTGCGCACAAGCTAGCAACGTACATGAGACGTCCAGTGCAATCTGGAGTTTTCAGGCTCAAGCTGGCCCAGTGGCTCAGTAGGTTGAGGCATCCATGCCTCCCTGCTGCCACACTGATGACCTGAGTTTGGGAACAGACTTGGGTCGCTCAGGGGCTTGGCCGGGAGAGGGAAGATTGAGTGTCCATAGGATAGCTCGCTTCCCTCGGTGGGGTTCCCGTGACTCACCACTCGACTGCCACCTTGCAGAAGCCAGGTGGTGGTGCTTGTGAGTCCCATAACTAGGGGAAAGGCAGGTGTACAGTGAGTTTGTAGCACCTCCTCAGAGGTGGAGTGCGCTTGCACATGCATTGCATTTTCGCCATGCCTTGGGAAGCAAAACTGGAGGAAAAATGGAGTTTGGGCTTCATGAAGCCCTTGCCACTAGCACCGGTGGCCCACCTGGTCTCGGAGAAATGGACAGAGACTTAGGACTACTGCAGTGCACTGGGACAGGGCTGATACAGCCACCCAGCCTGCCACAGAGCAAGTGAGAAAAACCTATATGGAAGGAGTTTGCAAGGCTCCAACTTGTGTTTTGGATGACACCGGATAGTTTTCACAGAGGAGTTAACAGAACAGAGGACCCCACACTGGAACTCAACTACATTATGGTCTGACCAGATGACTGGATCAACCTTGACCTCTGTTATGTCAAGTCTGAGTGAGAAGATTAGACCCAGTGTGTGACCATGTTTATGCGTCTCAGAGGTAACTTCCTGTGTCAATCCCAGAGAGACCATTAACTGGAGGAGCTCCTGTCCAAACCAGGAGGATTCATTGTCAACCCAGGCATTGAAGTCCCCCGTACCATTAACCTATGGGACTCCAACATTTGTTCAGCAATGAAATCTGCCAGTTACTGCAGGAACACATTCCCACTGCCCAGAAGCCGGTAGATGAGAATGATCCTGCCATTGACACCTGAGATGCATCTGGCCATCACATATTCAAAAGACTCAAATGTTCTCATTGGGAGCGCAGTGAGTCCCAGGGTGGATCTGAAACAGATGGTCACCATGCCACCTCTATGATCCTTCCTCGGGTAATGCATCATGGAATACCTGGAAGAGACAGACGCCACTAGCACAGGGCCAGCGCCATCACCCAACCAGGTTTCCGTGAAGCAGATGAGGTCGGCTAAGGAATCAGTAATGAAATTCTCCATTACAACAGTTTTGTTCCTCAGTGACCTCACGTTGCATAGAATGGCCTGAAGGGGATGAGCAGCACAGGCTGGATGGACTACTTGCTGCTCAATGAAATTTTAGCATGGCCCCTGGGAAGGGGAACCAGCTGTGACAGTTAGATTAGATTAGAGTAAATCTTGAACCAAACTGTGACATACAGCCTAGTACAGATACAAGTCCCTTGCTGCTCTTTATCTGCCCCCTGAGACTCTCTGTACTAAAAGCAACCATGATGTTTCATAGGCACAGATAAAGCCTCGGCCCCTGTACTTCCCCGAAGGTGCAATAACCCATCCCCCTCACTCAGAGATAATAGTTGTGTACAGTCCTAGAGAGAGTTAGTATTACATGATGCCTCTTCTGCTGCCGCCAGATGTGCGAGGTTGCCATTTCAGAGCGCAGGTTCAAGTCCCTATGCACTTGATTTGCTGGCTCCACTGCTAACCATGTTCTAATTGGTGGAACTCCAACACACTCGAGGCAGACCTTTTGGATGCACCATGCATGCTTGCACAGGCAAGGCTACAGCTGAAAAACTTAGGCACAGTCAGCAAACCAATTCTTACCTCAGCCTGAACGGTATCATGTGACTTTGGTGACTGTGACTGGGCACCTACCGAAAGGGCAACTCAATCACGGTGCCTGTCATTGGGGCGATGGGGGAAGGTGGGCAACCGGATGGGGGGGAATGCACGAAATAGCGACATCCTGTCACTACATGCCCACGCATGCAGGGGGGAAGGAGAACGCCCAGCGTGGATGGGAGGGGATGGAGAGTTGACGGGGTGGCGCCATGTGAGCTGCCGAGCTGCTGCTGTAGCATGGTTGGTGGGCTAGGACTGCGCGGAATGGTGTGTTCAGGTCCGCACAAGTACTTTTTGCTGCGCCCGCCCGAAATTTTATTTATGCTAACGCTTGCACCCCCAAATGTACCCCCTGGAGTTGAGAATCTTAAGTATGGGGTGGAGGCAAAGCCCTCCATATAAAACAAATAATCCCAACTCCCCAGCACCATTTTGCTGTGCGAGAGAGTACATCGCCAAAATATTTTTTCGGCGATGTGCCGTCGCCCTAACGGTGATCGCCATTATCATATAGATCCAGCATGAACTACTGTCACTTTCACTGATTACATGCTCTGTCTAGGTTCAGCAGAGGTAAACCGAGGCTCCCAGAAGCCATCTAAGAACTGTTCAAGGCACTTTCACCAGGTGGAGAAAAACTCTGTTGCTGCAGTGTAATGAGGCCCTAGAACCTCAGTGGACCTCTCAGATGTAATGAACTAGTCCTCCGGTAGCTTTCAGCCTGGTCCACTCAGCTCCACTTATGTTAAACCAGCTATAAGGCATGTCAGGCTTCCCCAGTCATGAAACTGACCCTCACCCTCCCTGTCCCACTCCCCTTCCCACCAGCACCTCTATCCCAGCAATGCTACTGCTCTGCCTCAGGTCCACAGTCTCCTTCAAGCTCGGGGCTGATGAGCTTGTCGGCAGCAGCATCTTTGGTAGAACAATTCCTCCAAGCAGGTCACTGATGCTGTTGGATAAGCACCCGCCTGCCTCTCCGACTCACACTTGTGTGGGTAGAAGTGAGGGCCCCACTCCACTATTAGTCCCTAGGATACCACTCCACCATTAGTCTCTACCACACATAGGCTCACTTGTCATGGGGCTCAGCCTTGCTGCCCCTGAGCCACCGCAGCAACCATGGAACCCCCAAGATGCAGCCCAGGCCAGCCCTCTCATTTAATATTGCTTTTGTATAATATGTAAGGGCTTTGGCTGGAGTTCCAGCAATTAGCTCTCTGAGTAGCAACCAACTGAACCTGCATGCCTTGTTTTCTCAGTACTGACTTACCAAGCTACTCCAGTTGCAAAAGATGGTGCCTGGGGGAACAGTGGGAGAGGCACAAGCCACCAGCATGCAACCAAGGCCAGGGGCCCCAGGGGTATGCAGGAAACAGAGGACAGTCAGAAAAAGCCAGCTTACATGATGATGCCAGTGGCACTGGGGGTCCTCTAGGGCATTGGTTGGGTATATCAAAGAGAATACCTCAGTCAGATGGAGCTCAGGGGCATTACAAGCTATTGGTATTGTAGTTTCTTACATACCAATGCTGAGCTACATCAGGTTAGGGAGGGTGTCCTAAGAGTTGGCCACAGGACTATAAACTAAGGCTGTGAAAGAGAAAGCAGAGTTTTGTCTCTTCAGGTGGCTAGGGCAGTATGCCTTACTCCTGATTTTCCCTCAGCCACCTCATTCTCTTGATTCACAAAGTCTTCAGCAACTTGGGCTTTTGGAAAGAATCTTGGGAATGTCCTGGTCTTGTAATCTGAAGCTTAGCTGGTAATTGGTGGGCAAATTCCCATCCAGAGTAGTGCAGTTTGGCTTTAACCACTGAAAATTGCTGGCACTTGTTTAATAGTTCCCTACTAAAGTCCTGGAAACCATAACAACCCTATTCATGACTTTGTTGGGGCTCTGTGCTTCAGCTGCTTTAGTATCGACTCTGTTTGGGAACCACAGATAATTTATTAAGAACTGCCATGGGGGCAATAATGAACAGCAATGTGTGAAGACCTGTTTTTCCTGAGCTTCATCTTCCAGAAATAAAGTCTACATAAATCTACAGCTTCCAATTATTTTGCTTAGTAATAATCTGTGTCCTTCCCTTCTGTGGACACTATGGAGAATATTTGGTTCCAAACACTGGGAAGGCGCAGTGTTCAGCTGCTGAAAACACCAGGAAACAGCCATCAGCCTCCCATGTGGAAAACGTGGGCCCAATATCGCTATCTGCAGCTAAAATGTCTGTGCTAGGCCACGAAGTAACAGAGCAGGTTTTAGTGACTCTAAATCCCCGACTGGAGAAGATGGAAAGCAATTTAGAGAACAAACACCAGGAAATAGTAGAACAAAATGTCTCATGCCTCTCAGATAGCTGAGGTGGAAAGCCAGGTTTCAAACCTAGAAGGCACCACAAGCCCATTGCCAGATAAAGTTGCCAGCCTGGAAAAAGAATTGTAAGACTTCAAGGATTTGTTTGACTACCAAGAAAATTATCATAGGAGGTTGAACCTCATATCAGAGGATTACCGGAAGACAAAGAGAGCTCTAATGTGGAGGAATTCTGTGCTACCATGCTGCCAGCATTGCTGGGCCTGACACTGAAGGGAGGGAGCTTTAAGCTAGAAAGGGCACATTGAGCAGTAATGTCAATACCTGCGGCCAGCCAGCCCCCAGGACAGATTGTCATGCGGTTCCATAACTGCCGAGACCACCAAGCAGTGCTGAACGAATATCACAACACCAAGGAGCTCATGTATGAAGGGTCCCGATTCTACATTTTTCAAGATTATTCAGTGCACCTGCAAAAAAACAGGAAATTGTTTTATCCTATTGTGAATCAGCTGCATGAAATGAAGGTGGACTTTTGCTTTACTTATTCCGCATTGTTGAAGATCAGGCATGAGGGGGCAACATATTCCTTTTGGAAAGCAGATAAGACCTCAACGTTTGTGCAGGAGCTGCAACGCAAGATCACTTAAATGGGCAATTTGGCTGAATTGAGATTTGGATTAGACTGCCAGTGGTGGGCCACTGGACTGAATTGTTGCTCTTCTGTTTGTGTGTGGATGGAGGTGGGTGGCCGCTCTGCCCCAAAGACTGGATGAACTTACCCTGTTTTCCTCTCCCTGCCTGGATAGTTGGCTCCTTTTTGCTGTTGGGTCTGTTCCTGAACATTTTCATGGTTGGAGGCTTACAGGGGGCTTGATCATGTGGAGTGGATGGAGTCGGACTGTGATGGGACCTGTGTGATGGTCGGGCTGTGGCAGCTTTGCCTTTTTACTTTTGATCACATGTTGTTGGCTCATTGATGGCCTGCCCCATTGGACATTATGGCATCTACAGATCTGATATGAGAAGCGGCTTGGAATGGATTCTGAATGGCTAAGGTAGGACGGAGGGTGGTGGGGGGGGTGTTGCACATGGGTGTTCAAGTTCACACTGCCTCTCACTGTGCCTCTTGTCCGGACTCCTAGATTGAGTAAGTTCACTATCTGATTTGCAAGGAGGTGCATGGTGTCACCCAGAGGAGGTGTTTCAATTGTCTAGAACACTATGTGGGGTCACCAGTATGGACGGATACTCACACACCAAATCAATGGGGATGTATGCTGGAAGGGGAGAAGGTTGTAATTGCTCAAGGGAATGTTGGTAATATGTTTCCATACCAGGGTCTGTGGTACTATGAAATGCCAGTCTGGAAGGGGGGAGGCCCGCTGGGGTCTGCACACGATGGAAGCACTACACCTCCTATGGGGGTGTGAGGGGAGTGGGCAGTCTACTAGTTGGCACTGCTAAATGGGGGAGGCAGTATTCTTTGAGTTAAGTATTGTTCTCTTTGTGGGTTTACATGATGAGAGGGAAGGGGGATGGGTGGACATGGGTGAGATTAACTCACCATTTACATTTTATCAACTGCACTGTATCAGTAACAGTACTGGTTGAGGAGGGCAAAAAGGGCAACTGTGTGAATTTGGACCTACGAGTCTTTGGTTTTGGTATTATCCCTGGGAATATTGTTGGGGTGATGTTGGAGGGGACTGGTCGGGGGGAGGGTGCGTGGGGATATCCCTCACCTCTACATGCTGGCTAACCATGGAGATTAGGGGTTCTCTGGGACCCATCCTCTTGGGGTTTATGGTGCAGCTGGATACTGGATGTTGTAGGTGGTTAACATATCTGGTTCTGGGGGTACAGGGTAGGGGAAGCTTGTTTACTATATGGGAAATCTTATAACTACCTATTGTGTAGTATTGCAAATGTTCGGTATGTTTTTATTTTGTCGGGGGGGGACAACATATTGGTCTTATAAATCTGTGTTCTGTACAGAAAGGAGGGGGATAGTTCTAAAGAATGTTACCAGTTCACATGTTTGGTTGTTATTGTTATCTTTATTTGTTATGTGGTCCATTTACAGTGAGTGCTGCTATTAGATAAGGTGGTCTGGGTATACATCAGAGGTTGTGATGGGTAGGGGCGCGGGTGCCCTTGCAAGAGCTCTTACCAGGCCTCTCTCATGGGTACGGTTTAGAACTTTACTATTGTATCCTGGAATGTTAGAGGTTTCTCCTCCCTGGTTAAATGCACCAGCGTTCTCACAGCCCTGAAAAGACAGAATGCACACATTGTATTACTACAAGAAATGCACTTTACTGATAAGAAGCATGCTAAATTGGTCAGGGGGTGGGTTGGCACCTGCCACGTAGCTTCATATAAATCACACAAAAGGGGCGTGGTGATTTTAATTCATAAGCATCTCCCCCTGAAGGTCCATCAGGTAGTAGCTGATCCTCTGGAGGGTCATTATGTTTTTGTGGAAGGAGAATTGTACAGGGAAAAGGTAAGCTATGCTAGTGTATATGCCACCATGGTCTATGACTCCATGTTTTACCAATCTTTACTGGATATTATCATATGGGAGCAATTCCCAGGATTTGTTTTTGGGCAGGTGCCTTAATAGTGTTATGAACCCCAAGTTGGATCATTCTGAGGGAAGGGGTAGGCATAAGGGGACAATGGCACAGTGACAACTCGGGATCTGTGACTTAGATTTAGTGGACAGTTGGAGAATGACAAATCCAGGGATAAAAGAATAGACTTTTTATTCCAACCCACACGAAATGTATTCTCAATTGGATTACATTTATATGCCTCGTGTACAGTATCACTGGGTGGATAAGGTCAAACATAGTCCAATACATGTCTGGGACCACACCATGGTGATTCTTACTCTGGCAGTGGCAGAAGAGTGGGACGGTCCACCTCCTTGGAAGTTTCCTACATATCTGTTGGGTAGACATGACTTTCAGACTTATTTAAAGGAGCAGTGGCAATATTATAAAGATACCAATCAGGGCATAGCTACTAATATGAGGGTATGTTGGGATGCAGGTGTAACCCCTCTACAAATGGGGGTTCCCAAAAAGTCTTCCTTGAACTTGCCTAAATGCTCACTGCCAGGTTGATGTTCTGCGTTTTGGCAGTTTAAATGTATTGCCAGAGAGTACCTGTATAGCCTCTGTGTACTGTCTCTTTAAGAGCTGCCTGGATTGCAGTCATAATTAATCTGAGAGGGAGCTCTGTTAGAAGATGTACTTGTTTGCCGATCATTTGTTAGAGTAGTAATAATATTGCAGTTTGTTCTAACCTGCCTCCTTTGCAGCATGGACAGCTCTGTTTGTTTCCATCATCTTGGTCCTAAACTGCAGAATGGGCCAATCAGTACATTTGGGATTCTAAAATGGAGGCTGCCTACAAGGGCTTGGTGGGGCCAAAACTTGTTTGGGCACCTAACATAACCTGGAGGGGGAACCCTTGTTGTGACTGACTGACAGACAGATCAGCCAACCAAACCTTTTGGATTTTGGGGAAATTCCCACACTGCTTGCAGTTTCATTTAGATCTGAGTTGGGATGCGAAGAAGTAAAAGCTCGAGATAGTTTGAGCAGCAATCCATAGTGGATTCGCATGGGAGAACTGTGGAAAGGCCTGAGTTTGGCCTGCATGCCTGCCTGCTGTTCCTGAAAGGGAACTTGTGCTTTTCTTGGACTGAATCTGAATTTGGAGTGTGAATTAAGCCACTGAATTGTGACCAGGCTTTAACCTGAAGAAGACCAAAGATTTGCTGAATGCGATCAACCTGTCAGGACTTCCAGCTACCTCTGAACTCCCAGATTGTGCAGACTCTGTAATTGCAAATGGAGATCCATTTGCCTGGGACAGTGGAATTTCCTTACGTGTGAATGTGCTGTGTGCTTATAGTGGGTCATGATTTGGTTCCCCACTGTGTGTCTGAACTGTGCTTTGCTTGCTGGAGGCTGTATCCAGCCCCACGGACTGAATCAGTATCAATTTTGGTTGCCTGGGCCCTGCTACTGGCCCAGCAAGAATTCTCTGCTATGCAGAAAGTCATCGGCGAGACCAGCCTGGGGATCAGCCCCCTGCTCAATGCCTTGAACAGGAATGATGCCTCGGTGATTCATGCGGGCCTTGCTTCTCCGGGCACTCCAGCTCAACAGCCTGCAGTCTCAATTTCATCCTGCCTGTGTCCAGTATTGGGTATCGTGAGTAAACATCAGGGTAGCTACCTGCAACAACAGCTAAATCTAAAAGTGTTGTCATCTGATTGTCTTGTTGCCTTTTCTTTCACGAACTGAGCCCTCCGACTCCAGATTACAAATAGTGTGTGTTGTGCATGTTGCTTTCTTCCATCACAGGGCCCCAACCAGCTGCAAAGTTCCTGGCTAGCCCACCATTTTCCTACCTGGGTACCCAGAGTGTGTGACTGTGTAGGGACTCTGAACTGCATGCATAACTGTCTGATTAATATAGCTTTTATGCAAATCAACCTGATTATGCCCCTCCCTTGTTCAAGTCCCCTTAAATCAGACTTAACTTTGTTTGCATTTAACCTGACTGTGGTTCCAGTTTGTGCCAAAAGTATTGTACTGTTGCTATTTTCTGTGCTTAACCTTGTTTTACAGGGGGTCCCCAGGGTCAAGCTACAGTAGAGGAACCAGCCCTGGTGGTAAGTGCAAACAGTGTGCGTAATTGCCTGGTGAATAAGGGTCATTGTGAAAGTAATTATTGTATATTGTTCAGGCCACTAGAAGGGAAAGCAGAGGGTTACAGTGTTCCGGAGGGCTGTGCCCAGGTTAGCTTGACCACTAACAACCCTGACCTCCAGGTGGAGGCATCAGTTTCATTACCCAGGCCCCTTAACCTGCTACTAGCCAAGCAGGCAGGGGTAGTAGCCCTTGGGATAGCACCACCTAGAGGTTACATCTTGGAGGGTCACCGCTGGGATTTTGTGCCTTCTAATGGCCCAAAATTACCAATTATTGTTAAAGATTAATGGCTGCCCCAGTAGAAATGGCTGTACACCAGTTGGTGGGGTGGTGTACTGGGCAGGAGATCGACACCCAAAATGCTCTGCTTATACTGGATATTCCCCTGGATACCAATAAGGACACTGTATAGGGAGCACTCTCCAAAGTTGAATGTTTAAAAAACCCTGTTGTGGTGGATCAACAGGCTGATTTGATCACCCAAACTTTCATAGCCTTGGTAGAGTGTAGTGACCACGTGGACAGCTCTAAAGTGCCACAGACTATTGCCTCAGAAGGGGCCTAGAGAGTGTTAACAAAAGACAGTAAAGACCATGGGAAGGATGAGCTCCCACCATTATCTAAGACTTTTGAGGAGAAATTTGCTAAGTTGTTGCTGGAGGAAGGGAAAACCATAGAGGACTTTAAGAAACTAAGCCCGCTATCTAGTGGTGTCCTTCCCCAACACCCCGTCCCACTCCAGCACCTGTTACTGCCCCACCTTCTGTACTCATGCCTGTGCTGGCCCCTATATCTGTACCCACCATTAGTCATGATGACTCCTACCGAAGGCTGAGAATCTTCTTGGGCATCCTCCCAACCCCCCAGGGGGAGGATGGCTGGGAGACCTGGATCGACTAGGTTGCCCCTTTGGTACCCGAGTGGCAGTGCTCGGAGGCTGAGAAGCGGAAAAGAATCATAGAAAGTTTGAGGGGCTCTGCCCTTGAAGCCATTAAATTTTTGAGGCCCACGAACCCTGATGCATCTGCTCAGAAGTACCTATCTGTACTTGAAGGCAATTTTGGGAGCACTGAGTCAGGGGAGACTTTGGTGTGGAAATTCCAAGGTACCAAACAATGGAAGGGAGAAAGTTTGTCTGTGTATGTTACTCGCGTAGAAAGAGCTCTGCAGAAAGTTTACCGGAAAGGTGGGGTAGCTGCCAGTGATTTGAACCATGTGAGATTGGGACACATACAGCAACATGCCAAGCATTCTAAACTGCAGATCATCCAGTTAAGGCTCTAGGATAGGAGAGGTAACCCACCTGACTACTGTGACTTGATAAAAGAACTCCAGGAGGTAGAAGGTGAAGAGGGAGATTGTAATTGTGGGGTGAGTGCAGCCCAAGTGATCATGGCACTGGAAGGCCCTTCCGAAATGGAGACGACTATGAGTGTCCTGCTGTGGGCTAAACGGTGGGGGAAGGAGTTGCTGAAGGAAGTCAGAAAAGTACAACTGGGTGCATTTGCTGAGGTATCCCCTGCTGACAGAGACCCTGGCCCCTGTCAGGAAGTGACTGTTATGGGGTTGGGGGTGCACCCTCAGGCATCCTCTACTGAGGGTGGCTTCTCGGCTGAGCTCAAGGAATTGACTGCCACCCTAAAGGAACTTTTGAGACATGGTACACTACCAGCAGAAGTCAGATCATAATCTCCCATCGATGCTCCAGCATCCCTTGCTATGTTTTCCCCAAGTATGTCCCGAGAGCCTGTCATTTGTCATAATTGTGGCAAGGATGGCCATATGAAGAAGGAATGCCGGTCTCAGAAGGACTTAGAGAAAGTGGTGAACTGGCTTCAAGGAGAGCTTCAGAAAATGAGTCAGTGGTCAAGGGGTGCACGAAATGACCACAATGAAGGCTTCGGCCATCCTAACTCAAACCCCTCTGTGGCAAAATCATCTGTCCAGGTCCCTGCTGTTGTACCTCCAGACTGGTCCAAAATAGTGGGCCCTTCAATGAAGACTACTGTGGCTGTGAATGGTATTCCTACTCAGGCTGTGCTTGACAGTGGGTCACAAGTGACCATTGTATTTTAGGACTGGTATGACAAACACTTATCTGATGTGCCATTACAATCCCAGGAAGGCCTACATGTGTGGGGGCTGAGCGACAAGTCTTATCCCTACCTAGGATATGTCCGCCTCTGGCTTTCTTTTCCTGCAACTGTAACTGGTGTAGAGGAACAAGTAGAGACACTGGCCCTAGTGTGTCCCCCCACCGGACTGTATGATGGGGTTCCCCTGTTAATTGGAACAAACTCCCACATGTTTGGAAGACTAGCACAACTCTGCCATGAGAAACAAGGGCAACTGACTGGATGGGCCCTAAGAATTCCAGCCTTAGTAAAAAAGGCATATGACTTACAACAGAAACCCAATGAAGAGGACCCAGATGAGCCAGTGGGGATAGTGTGAAAAAAGGAATCTGACTCCTTGGTATTGGTCTCCAACGCCCAGTGCACAATCCATGGAGAAGTCCGCCTAAAGAGAAACGTAAAGAACAAAATATTAAAGTTGGATGCGCCAGGTGAAGGAAAGTTGCCAGGAGGATTATTGGTTAAACCCAGCATCTTGCCTGCCTGTGCCCATGCCTATGCATGATGAGTGATGGTCCAGATTCTAAATGTGTCAAATTGGGAGGTCCGGGTGAACAGAGGGTGCACTCTAGCTACAGTACACTGCACAGACACTGCAGTATTACCCAATAACAAGTACTCTGGCCAAAAGGAGGGCGTGACCTCGAATTATTTGACTTTGGTGATTCCCTGCTGCCAGCTGAATGGAAGGCTAGGATTAGCAAGAAACTCACCCAGAGAGACCAAATGTTTTTGTTAAAAGAATGGGATGTGGGGTGTGTCCAGGGTGCAGAGCATCATATATGCCTGCATGATAACCACCCATTTCGAGAGAGATCCCGACACCTCGCCGCAGCGGCATATATGATGTGAGGAGACACCTGCAGGAAATGCTCACTGCTGGTGTGATACAGGAATCAAGGAGCACATATGCCTCTGCCATTGTGGTTGTGCATAAGAAGAATGGGTCGGTGAGGATGTGTGTTGATTATCGAACCCTGAACTGGCGGACCGTCCCAGATCAATACACCATGTCCCGTATACAAGATGCCCTGGATTGCTTGAATGGGAGCAAATGGTTCTCAGTATTGGATCTTCGCAGTGGATATTACCAGATTCCTTTGGGGTTCTATGAATTCCTGAGAATGCCACAGGGGAGTTCAGGTGCCCCGGCCACCTTTCAGTGGCCGATGGAACGTGCAGTGGGAGATATGAACTTGCTGGAATGTCTAGTGTATCTAGATGATGTCATTGTGTTCAGACGCACATTAGAGGAGCATTAGACCCAACTGTTTAAAGTCCTAGACCGATTGGAAGACTTCAGCCTCAAGCTGTCCATTGACTAGTGCCAGTTTTTTCAAACCTCCGTGAAGTATGTGGGGCACGTAGTATCTTCAGAAGGGATAGAGACCGATCCCAGTAAGGTCGAGTCACTCACTACTTGGCCCCAGCCTCATAACTTGAAAGAACTACAATGTTTCATGGGGTTCTGTGGCTACTAACACTGGTTCATAAAAGACTATTCCAAGGTGATTCACACAATCCTGAATCTCAACCAGGATTACCCCCCTACCAACCGTAAATACAAGAAAGGGGCTGTCAAAGAACCCAAGAAAGCATACTTCAGAACAGGTGAACCTTTTGGGCCCCGCTGGACACCTGATTGTGAAGCAGCCTTCCATGAAGTCATATACCAGCTCACCCATGCCCCCATCCTCACCTATGCTGACCCTACCAAGCCCTATGTGCTGCATATGGACGCTAGTCTGCAGGGCCTAGGAGCTGTGTTGTATCAAGACCATGAGGATGATTTGAGACCTGTGAATTGTGCCAGCAGGAGCTTGACCCCATCTGAATGAAACTATCCTGTGCACAAGCTGGAGTTCCTTGCCCTAAGATGGGCTATTGTTGACCAGTTTCATGAGTACCTCTATGGGGCAAAGATACAGTATTGGTGAAGACCGACAATAACCTGTTAATCCATGTACAGACTTCAGCTAAGTTGGACGCCACTGGGCACTGGTGGCTATCTGCTTTATCAACCTATGATTATGCTGTCGAATACAGGCCAGAACTGAACCACACTGATGCTGATGCTGATGCCCAGTCATGAAGGCCAGTCTCCAAGAGTGATTAGGTCAGGTTGTCTGAACCTGACCTTCGAGCATTGTGCCAAAAGTTTGATAGAGATGAACAGATGTCTACAGACACAGTGGACTGTTTACTAGATTGCTTGGACCCTCCTGATACCTGCATACTGGCTGCCTCTTGCCATTTCTCTGCTCTAGATATTAGTGCACTACCTCAATTTGACAATGACAGCATTCAGTGGGCTCAGTCTCAAGATCCTATGATTCAGTCAGCACTTGATGCCCTGCATGTGGGGAAAGTTGTGTCCCAGTTGCGTTCCCCTGACTTGAAAACTGCCCTATTGTTTAAAGAAGGCCCCAGGTTGAAGTTACACAATCAGTTGTTATACAGAGAGACAGTGGATTGCAGTGGTCGAGTAGACAAGCAGCAGTAGATCCTGCCCACGGTACTGAGGTCCCTCCACAATCACAAGGGGCACCTCGGTATTGACAAAACTCTCGACCTGGTACGCTCTGTCAAACTTCTGGCAGAGTGCTCGAATATCAGATTCTGACAGTCTGACCCAGTTATTTCGGGAAACAAGCCTCCGGGAGAGAGCATCAGCATCTATGTGGTTCAGGCCAGCTCTGTATTCCACAGCATAGTCGTATGTAGATAAGGCAGAAAGCCACCTATGACCAGTAGCATCAAAGTTAGCTGAAGTCTGCACATAAGTCAAAGGATTATTGTCAGTTTTTACTAGTATCTTAGCCCCATACAAGTACTCGTGGAATTGGTCAACAGTGGCCCACTTCAAAGCTAGGAACTCTAACTTATGTACAGGATAGTTCTTTTCGGATGGGGTCAGGCTTCGGCTGGCAAAGGCCACTGGTCTCAGGCCATTCTTGTGCTCTTGGTACAATACAGCCCCCAAGCCTTGCAGGCTAGTATCAGGATACAGGACATAGGGTTTTGCTGGATCTGCATAGGCAAGGACTGGAGCGTGGGTAAGTTGACATATAATCTCATGAAAAGCAGCTTCACAATCAGGTGTTCATCTTGCTCCAAATACTTCATTGGGTGGAAAATACACTCTCTCAGTCTCAGGAGAAGCCAACCTCTTATATTTTTTGTTAGTAGGAGGGTAACCTTGAGTAAGATTAAGCAAAGGGCAAATCACTCTTGAATAGTCCTTGATGAACCGGCAATAGTAACCACAGAATCCCAGGAATCTTTGCAGTTCTTTTAGATTGTGGGACTGTGGCCAGGTGATCAAGGCCTCAACTTTACTCGGTCCGTTTCTATGCCCTCGGTGGAGACTATATGTCCCACATACTTTACAGAGGTTTGGAAGAACTGACATTTATCGATGGATAGTTTAAGGCCAAAGTCTTCCAGTCGGTCCAACACCTTGAACAATCTGCTCTCATGAACCTCCAGGGAGCTGCGAAACACAATAACATCATCCAAGTATACCAGGCACTCTAATAAGTTCATGTCCCCCACTGCACGCTCCATCAGTTGTTGAAAAGTGGCTGGGGCCCCTGAAATCCCTTGAGGCATGCTCATGAATTCATAAAAACCAAGTGAGCAGATGAAGGCTGTCTTCTCACGGTCTTCTGGGGCCATAGGGATCTGGTAGTATCCGCTTCGAAGATCCAGCACAGAGAACCACTTGCTACCGTCCAGGCAGTCTAGAGCATCCTGGATGCGGGGCATCGTATACTGATTAGGGACAGTCCGCCGATTCAAAGTATGGTAATCCATGCAGATCCTCACTGTCCCATTCTTTTTTCTCACTACCACGATAGGGGAAGCATATAGACTTCTGAATTCTTGGATTACACCAGCAGCAATCATCTCTTGCAGATGCCGTCTCACATCATCTATGTCAGCAGGGGCCAGGCGTCGAGACCTCTCACGAAATGGCCTTTCATCATGCAGCCGGATATGGTGTTCAGCTCCCTGCATACATCCTATGTCCCATTACTTTAAAGAAAACATCTGGTCTCTCTGAGCAAGCTTCTCGCTGATCCTCGCTTTCCATTCTGCTGGCAACGGGGAGTTGCCGAAATCAAACAAGTCGGGCATCACTCCATCATTCTTCCCCAAACTCTTGTTACTGGGGAGCACTGCAGTGTCTGCACAATGCACATTAGCCAGTGTGCAACCTCTATTCACTCGAATCTCTCTATCAGACACATTATGGACTTGAACCATTACCCTTCTGGCATAAGCATGGGCTCTAGCAGGCAAAATACTTGGATTGACCAGCAGTCCTTCTGGCAATCTTCCATCGCCTGGTGCATCCAGCATTGGTATTTTATTCTTGACATCCTTTCTGATACGGACCTCTCCCTGTAAGGTACACTGGGAATTTGGTATCAGGATCAGAGACTCAGGATCCTTTTTCCAGACAATTCCAACCGGTTCTTCTGGTTCCATTTTTCCAACATCTCTCTGGGCATCATAGGCCTTCTTGATCAAGGCCGGAATTCTTAAAGCTCTTCTAGTCCGGGGCCCCTGTTTTTCACAACACAACTGCATCAACCATCCAAACATACGTGCATTAGTCCCAATTAGTAGAGGGACCCCATCATACAGTCCGGCAGGGGGACATACCAAGGCCAAGGTCTCCACTTGCTCTGCCACTCCAGCCACAGAGGCGGGAAAGGACAACCAAATTCAAATATAGCTGGAGCAGGGGTAGGCCTTCTCACTTAAACCCTAGACATGCAGTCCCTCCAATGGTTGCAGGGGCAAATTAGACAAGTGCTTCTGATACCAATCCTAGAACATAATTGTCACTTGGGAGTCACTGTCTAACACAGCTCTTGTAGGCATTCCATTCACTGTTACAGTGGTCTCCATGGAGGGACCCATCACTTCAGACCATTCCAGGGGCACTGACCTGGATGTCGATCGGGCATTGGCCCTGGTGGCATAACTTTTCCGAATAGCTCCCCCTGGTGGCTGGGCATTAGCATTGCAATGTAATGTCACCAACCTATTGGTAACTTTTCTTAGGTTTTCTGGCAAGCGACAGACTGACTGAAAATGCCCGTCCTCCCCGCAACGGTAGCACAACTTAATATCTTTAGTGTCCTTGGGAAGCAGGGAGTCTCTTTACTGTTGGGGCACTTCTGGAGCCCTGCGGGGCTCTTCTTGGACTGGGGGCCTACTCCTTTGGACTGCTGAATCTCCACTACGGTTGGGGATTAGGACAGTTCTTTGCAGCTCTCCCACCATGGCTCTCAACTCTCTTATCTTTGTTAACAGGTTACCCTCGGTCTGGGTCTCAGAGGAAACAACATGCACTCCAACTCCACTTTTGGGCTTAGGGGAAGCCTGATACAGATCTGGTTCTCTATATGCCTCAGTCAATTCTTTAATCAAGTCTCTTAATTGTTGGCCTTAGCCAACTCACTCCGTCCGGGGGTCTGGTCAGAATTCACTGCCCCAGCACAGGGCTCCCAGCCCTCTTCATCAGTTTCAATCTCACGGATTTCTTTCATCAAATGACAGTACTCTGGAGGGCTTGCTCTCCTGTCTTACAACTTGAGCTTCAATATCATCGCGCTCGAGAATCTAGCTGACTTTAGGATGTGGTCTAGTCTGACCCAGTTTAGCTCCTCCGCAGACACTTCTCCTTTTCTGTAGGCCCTCTGCAAAGCCCTCTCTATCCTAGTGACAAAAGCAGACAGCTTCTCATTTTTCCACTGTTTGGCTGATTTGAATTTCCACAACAAATCATCCCCTGATTCTGTACTGCCAAACACCCCCTCCAAGGCAGAGAGAGATATTCTGCTGCAGTGGCCTCCGGACTAGTAGCATGTAGGAACTGAATGGCTTCCAGAACAGGGTCTCTCAAACTCTCCATCAAGTGCTTTCTTTTCTCCCCCTCTGAACATTGACATTCTTGTACTAAAGGGGTGGCATAGTCCATCCAGGTCTCCAGATCATCTTCTCTTGAAGGCACTGGGACGGTACCAGAAAAAAGTCTAAGTCTTCTACAGGAGTCCAGCTGTACCGGGGGAATGATGAGGGGGGAGGCAGCTATTGGGGAGCTCTTGGGAGACACAGGGGAGGTGGTTGGAGAATGCAAGGGCGTATGGTCCCCCGACAGGTCTAGCACTTTTACCACTTCTTGGGCAGCTTTTCCTTCGGATGCTAACACCCTAAGTAGCTTCTCTTTAAATCCATCAGTACTAGGAGACCCACCCAGGGTGGCCTGACCACTATGTAAGTGAATGACCCTCCATCCCTTCTGGGCGCCCTCAGGAAAAATCATAGGGGGTACCTTCTCAGGGTCTATATGGGAACTACACGAGAGTAGCACTATCAGAGTTTGGTCGAATAAGTCAGCATCTTGTCCCTTTACCTCCACCTTGCCCACGCACTTAACATGCTCTACGGTGGACACAATGTTAGCACTGTTAGTCCCCAAGCAGACATCCAGCAATAAGATAGCCTTTTGGGGATCTATCTCCTCAGCTTCACTCCATCCCATCAATTTGTGTACCATCAGCTTGTGGTGGGCAATTTTTATCTTGGGCATAGCAAGCCCTTCCATCTTTTCCCTTAACTTGGACATAATGGGGTAATTCTCTCATGTAGCCACTAGAGGACGCTAATCCTAGCGGTGCCTCCAAGATGTAACCCCCAGGTGGAGCTATCCCAAGGGCTACTATCCCTGCCTGTTGGGCTATTGACAGGTTGAGGGGCCTAGGTTCTATGATGGGTGCCTCCACCCAGAGGTCAGGGTTAGTAGTGGTTAAACTAGCTCGGGTACAGCCCTCTGGGACACTGTAACCCCCCTTTGTTCCCACCAGTGGCCCACACAATACACGGGAGTTACCTTCCCAATACCCCACATGTGCACACTTTTTACACATAGAGATACCACTTATCCTCGAGACTGATTCTGCAGCCCATCTCGGAGGACCCCCTGTAAAACAAGGTTAAACAGCATACACAGCAATTTGCAATACTGTTCTAGATGCATTAACACCACAGCCAGTATATAGTATTACAACAACAAATTTGATTTATTCAGGGGACAGTAACACGGGAGGGGGGCAATCAGGTTGATTAGTTTGAATAAGTTCGAATCACAGTACTGTGCACATATATTTAGGGTCCAAAATGTCACTCTCTGGGTACCCAGGATTGGGGGGTGGCTAGCCAGGTCTGTTGCCTGGGGTTGGCCGGCTGCTGCAGCTGGATGGGGCCCTGTATGAAGAAAATATATGCACAAACAAATTGTAATCCGGAGCCGGATGGCTCAGTCCACAAACAGAAGCACACAAAACAATCAGTTGACATACTTTGATTAAATGAAGTTGAGGGGAGGTACCCCTATTTGTACTCACAAACCCCAAATCGAGAGCTGAATTGAGGAGGTGGCTCTGGATGGCCAGGATGAGCAGGGCATGGAGATGAGACTCCTGTGACAGGGCCTAACTAATTTAGATAGCAGACGGATTCAGTCCGATTAGCTTTGAATCCAGCTTACAGCTTCCAGCTTCAGCTCACAATTCACAGAACAAGGGAAAAAAAAGGAATTGCGATCCCCTACAAACACTAGGCACATTTATATGTAAAGGAAATTACTATACCAGGCAGCTGCTTCTCGATTCCCCTATATATTTGGTGCGCTTTATAGGTGACATTGCAGAGGGTCTGAAGGGAAAGGTATGCCTCTTTGCAGATGACACAAAGATCTATAACAGAGTTGATACACAAGGGGGGCTAGAAAAGATGAGAAGGGACTTGGCAAGGTTGGAGGAATGGTCAGACATGTGGCAATTTAGATTCAATGCAAAGAAGTGCAAAGTAATGCACCTGGGAAACAAAAACCCAGGAGGAGAGTACACAACAGCAGGGGCAGTACTAACAACAACAACAATGGAAAGGGACCTGGGGTAATCATATCAGATGACCTAAAGGTGGGTATGCAATGTGAAAAGCCAGTAAGGAGAGCCAGGGGGATACTGGGATGCATAGGAAGGGGCATCACAAGTAGAAAAAGGGAAGTGTTTATCCCTCTGTACAGACAGTTGGTGAGACCCCATCTGGAGTACTGCGTGCAGTTTTGGAGACCTTATCTATGCAAGGACATAGACAGGATGGAAGCAGTCCAGAGGAGGGCAACTAAAATGGTGCAGGGTCTGCAGCAAAAGCCATATGAAGAGAGACTGAGAGAGCTTAATATGTATACTCTTGATGAAAGGAGGGACGGGGGGACATGATTGAAACGTTTAAGTACCTCAAGGGAATCAACAAAGTCCAGGAGGGTAGCATCTTTCAGAAAAAGAGATGTGTAAGAACAAGGGGGCACAATTTAAAGATAGAGGGGGGACGGCTCAGGGGTTATGTGAGGAATTTTTTTTCACAGAGAGAGTAGTGGATACATGGAAAAGCCTTCCTGAGGAGGTTGTTGGGTCTAAAACAGTGGGGGAATTCAAACATGCATGGGACAGACACAAGGCAATTATAGTTGGGGGTGGCAGGAAGTAGGCTGTTGGTTAACTAGAATCTGCAGCTCATCCAGTAGGTAGGGAAATGGGCAGACCGGGTGGGCCAAGTGGTCCTTATCTGCCGTCAAAGTCTATGTTTCTATGATCCCGATCGCAAATACTGCAAACCCAAGAGCACATGCAGCAACAGAGTCCCCGACAGGCTGATCGCACTTCTGCAAATCTTCGGTCTTCTACGAGCAGGCCTGGTTCTGCACACTTCTGCCTTCTCCTTCCACAACTCGGATTCAGTCCGAATGAGCACTCGCTAATGGCTACAGCCTGACTTCGGGACCTTACACGCGCTTCCCGCGTGAACTGTATGCCGCAGCAGAACAGAGCTCCTACTCCCTTCACAGTCAACTCGCATCTGGCCCTCCAAGAACAATTCAGGACATTTCTCTTAGGCTCCACACAGGTCCGGTTGGTGGATTCAACTGTCAATCACTGCAGGGCTCCTTCTGTTGGTGCAGAAAGGTGCCAAGGTCCAAACTACAGCTTCCAGAAGCACCTGCCATACATTCCCCCTTTAAGCAGGCTCCAGGTGAGAGTCCAAGTTCTGGTTGGCTCAGGCAGTCTCCATTTTAGAGCTCCCTTAACCCAATTGGCCCAGATTAGCAGTGTTCAGGTCCAAAATGGAGGGGCAACACTCACAGAGTCCTAGCTGCAATAAAGGCAGGTTAGACAAACTGCAATTTTACAAATGCTCTAAATGATTTCAGTAAAACAGATACATCTTTCAGATGGGCTTCCTCTGCGCTCTTAGTGACTGCAGAAATGGAGCGATCAGACGACAGCTCAGGGTGGGATGCGAGCATTAACTACACAGTCCCCCGATTCAAACTAATTTAGCCTGTGAGCAGGCCGCTCTTAAACAAACAGTACCAGAGGCTTTAAAAGCACTCACAAATAAATGGCTACAAGCACAACTGCTTTTGCATTTTGTTGTGAAGTGTAAAATGTTTATTTTGATACCTGTAAAGCAAACCCTTATTTGTGTGTTGCATCATGCTTTATGCCCATGTGCTTTAGTGTTTGAGTGGTCTGCTGCTTCTGGCTAATTGCCTGCTCTGTCTTGCTTTTCCCCAGTGAAGTAAGTTGTCGATTTATTTTATTTGTCTCCAAAACTAAGGTGGATACCAATACTTTTTTCAGGTTAAATTTTCCTTTATTCAGTGGTCGTGTGCAGATTTGGACATTTTATTTTGTAGCATTTTAGATTTTATGAAAGCCATTTTATTTATCCATCTATTAAATTGATGTTATAAGACCCCTATATATTTGGTGTGCAATATATTTTCATTTGTTTTAAAATATTTACTTGGAAGGTAACAAAAAAAAAAACCTATATTTAAGTGCCATCCATAACTAAATACAAAAGATGTGCATGCTTTAGGAGATTTGATTTCAATATCCTTTTACTGAACTGTGTCCATTGCCCTTCTCTTTACATGGTCTGGTTTGTAAAATTCACATTCTCAACTTGTAGTTCTTGAGGACTTCTGGTCTAGAGAAGCAGATAGCCATATAAAAGTGCAGACTCAAGTATGAATCCAACCACCACAACAAACAAACCGAGTAATCTTGAGCTTCACCTCTGTGTAGCTGATGTACTGTATGGCATTATTTGGAATGTCTGTACTATTTAAATGGTCTTAACACGTAGTGAATGCAACATTACTTGAAGCTGGTTCAGTCTCCGCAAGTATGTCATAAGTTGGTGTACTGGGGCTGGTATAGTATGGGTGGTTAGTTGCTGGCCTGGCAGGTACACTGAAGTACATGTGATGCAGGTAATGTAGTGCAGACAGAATGTCACAGAGAAGGTGAGTGGAAGAAGTATATTACTCATCATATACACTCATCCTTGCAGCTGCTTTTAAGCTTGAGTTGCCCGCCGACTACAGCGGTGAGACCGGGAGCCCACCTGCTGCCACCCACCCACTGCTCTCCAAGCACAGTTAATTGCTGAAGCCAGATCTTCAGCCCTCAGCTGCTGTTGCAGTGAAGATCCTGGATTTTTTTTTTCTGAATTCCTGGTGCCATCTGACTGCAGTGCCCCCATTGGCTGCTCATCATCTTGGTGAACTCCCTGAGTGGCTAGCTCTGGAATCCAGCGTGGCTGCTTTCCCAGGACTGTGCCACCAAGTTTGAAATTACCTTCCCTTGCTCCGGTACAGAGACACGCAGTTCTTGCCTAATTGCACGCCCGTGCATAAATTTTATAGTCTATGCTACCTGGAACTCGCTACTAGTGTGTGTACATAATACCAACTACAGCTAAACTGAAAACTGGGATTCCTACTGCTGATTTTTTGTTTGTTTAAGGACTGTTACCAGCCTGTATTTGCTCATTCTGGTTAAAAAAAAAAGTAAAATACTGTTTGTTTGCTTTGCTAGTTTCCATGTTTTAGCCTAGCCTGACCCCTTAATCTTCTCATTCTCTCCTTTGTGTGTCTCTATGTGTGATTTTTTTTTGCCCTCCCCCCAGCTCCTCCTCCACAACTGCTTAAATACAACTAAACCACTCCCCCTTCAGTGCACCTCCTCTCATTGGCCATTTTGCCCTACACAAATTTAAAACTGCAGAAAACCTCCTAGAATGCGGTCCTGCCCCCACAGAACTACATTTCTAACAGCCCCTTGCCTCACCACTCCCTCTTCTCCCCCTTCATAAGACTGACCATGCTAATTCTCTCCTACTACTTCCTCTTGTCCCCCACTCTCCCTCGGAAAGATGAAGCTGGCACTGCCTATATTATGGGCTATCTCCCTAACTACTGCACTGGTATTGACCGACTTCTGTGCTACAGTGCTGGCCTGCAATCAACAGCGCCTCTCCTTCCTCTCATTCCCCCCCCCCCCATCTCAACCCTCTTCACTCACTACTAGGGATAAGTCTACCCTGGGGTACAGCTCTCTCATCCTACTCACTAAAGAAGAATGCTGCCTCCTTGTCCACTACCTGGCAAACCTCTCCTGGTCTCCTACTATTCCCTCCTGCCCATACATTCTCCTACTATCACTACTCTCCCTTGCTGGGGACATTGAGTGCAACCCTGGCCCAACAAACTCCCATATCACCCCCCCCCCCTCCTCCAGCATCTGGACAAATGCCCCTAGTCTTAAAATCGCACATATCAATGTCTGCAGCCTTCCATCTAAATTCACCAACCTTGAGGCTTGGATTGAGCTACACAAGCCCCATATTCTGGGATTAACTGAAACATGGCTAAAGCCACACCACACCAAAAACACCTTCAAAATACCTGGCTACTCCTACCTACGCCTCAACAGGCCAGGCAGGAAAAAAGGTGGCAGTGTGGCCCTGTTCCTTAGGGAACCCCTCTCAGTTAGCATTGTCCTACACTCTAACCCTTCCTCATCTAGTGAATTGCTACTCTCCAAATTGACCCTGGGATCCTGCAAGAAACTCTGTATTGGCTGCTGCTACAATCCCCCGTGACCAGAACCATTAGACTCACCAGCCTCCTCCAAGGCCTGAGCTCTCTAACTCCCCATAGGGAATCTATCCTTCTTGATGACTTTAATCTAAACTGGCTGAGCTGCCACCAGCCTGACTATGTGTCCCTGTTAAAGCAGCACAACCTGGTGCAGTGATCACTCTCCCCACCAGACTTAATCCACGCTTGGCCACCCAGACTCTACTAGACTGGATCCTCATAAACAGGGAGGACCGAGCATTACACGCTGGCACCATGGCTGGCTCTATAAGCGATCACTCACTGATCTATCTCTTCTGGTCTTCCAAACTAAAGTGCCCCCCACCCAAATACCTATTTTTCAGAAATTTCAACTGCCCAGTCTCCACACATCTCCTGGAAGAGGCCCAGTCCTTGGACTGGTCCATGCTTTTTTCCCTTTCCAATACAGCCATGGCTGTTTCCACATTTACCCAGACTCTACTAACACTCCAGGACCGCTTTATCCCTGTCACCACCAGACGGGTCAGAGGCAGGTGCTTGCGTTGGGTCTCTAAAGACCTCCTAACCCTTATGAAGGCCAGAGACCGTGCCTGGTCCACTTTCAAAGCAACCCCCTCTCCTGCCCTCTGGGATGCTTACAGGCGCATGAGGAACAAATGTAAACAACAGGCCAAATTTTTGAAACAGACCCACTTCCACAATCTGCAAAAGGCCAACCTTGGAGATCCTAGAAAATTCTGGGACTCAATCAGCTCCCTCCTAAACCCCCGCCCCAGCTATGCTGCACCATATCTCAACTCCCAAGACGGGCTGCTGACTGACCCTCATGATGTGGCCAGTGTCTTCATCTGTAAGTTCATCAACTTATCCATGTACCTAAATAAGCTGCCAACTGCCCAACCTCAAAGCTCAGCCCTAATACCTGATACACTGCCATCCTCCTCCAGCTCTGCTACTCACCCGCAAATACCCCCATTCTATTTTAAAGCCCTCTCCATACACGAAGCTACTCAAAAGTCAACCTAACCAAGGCTCCTCCAGATCTGATGAGCTCTCTCCAGTCTTCCCTAAGCTGATCTCTCCAGCGATTGCCAGGCCACTCACCTTCGTCTTTAACCTTGCCCTTTCCACCTCCTCCATGCCTGACCCATGGAAGATAGCTAAGGTTATCCCCATTCTTAAATCTGGTGACCCCAAATCCCCTAACAATTACCATCCAATATCCATCCTCCCTCATCTCAGTAAACTACTCGAGAGAGCAGTCCAGAATCACAATGGGAGGCAGTATAGCACAGTGGTTTAAGGATCTCAGCTGCAAATCTGGTGACATCTAGCAGAGCAGACCTGGGTTTGAATCCCACAGTTTCCACTTGCATACTGTGTGACCCTGAGCAAGTCACTTAACTTTCCTGTGCTCCCAGGTTGCTCCTGGAAAAAAGCTTTCAGCTTAGTGTGCTACTCCTGGTTAAAGAACTAAAAAAAAAGAAAAATCAGCTCACTGAGTACATAGGCAAATACACCCTCCTATGCAACCAAAGCACGGCTTTCACAAGAATCATTCCACTGCCACTGCCGTCGCCCTTCTGACTGACCACATCCTCTCTAACATGGATAATGGTAAAGCCACCGGGGCTGTCTTCATCGACCTCTCAAAGGCTTTTGACGTGGTTAACCGTGCTCTCCTTACCTCCAAGCTTAGCCTCCTTGGTTGTTCTCAGAAAGTCACAAGCTGGTTTTCTAACTACCTTACTGATCGCTCACAATTCATGTGCATTGCTCAAACCTGCTCCCCCACTCTGCCTGTCTCTGTGGGGGTCTCTCAAAGCTCAATCCTGGGTCCCCTCCTTTTCTCCTTATTCGTTAATGCGCTTCCCTTCGACTGCCTCAACTGTCACTCTCTCCTGTATGCCGATGACATTGTCCTCTTCCACAGTGACAAATCCACGGCTGCAATCTCCTTAGTTCTGTCACACAACTATACTGCGGCCCACAGCTGGTTCTCAAAAAAACTCCTCTTAGTAAATGCCAAAAAAACTAAATACATGCTGTTCGGATCTAAGCCCTTTCTGGCCAAAACTAAAAACCATGCCCCCTTATGCATTCTCACCCCAGACAGCCCAGCCCTGGAAGATGTCAACACCTACAAATACTTAGGAGTACTGCTTGACCCTTCCCTCACCTTCACTGAGCATAGAAATTCCCTTGTCAGAAGGTTCCATCAAAAGTTAGGTGCCACCTATAGATTCAGTCAATACCTTACCCCTGAAGCCAGACTAGCCCTTGTCCAGAGTAATCTTCTCCCTATTCTTGACTACTGCTTCCCTATTTATGCCAGGACCTCAGCTACTGCCATGGCTAAACTCTCCGCCCTACAGCAGCGCCTGTCACTTTGCTTTATTGGCCCCATTCTCCACCCACCACTGTACCCTTTACAATATTCTTGGATGGCTACCGCTACAAGGTCGCTTTGACCTAGCCCTCTGCTGCATGGTAGACAATGTCATCCGCATGACTCCAGAATCTCCCCTAACTGCCCTTCTGAAAACCAGAATGCTCCTCTGCAACCTCCGCTCTAATGGTACTCCCCCTCTAGCTGTTCCTAGGACATGCACCAACATGGGTAGCAGAGCTGTGTCTGCAGCTGCCCCTTTGCAGTGGAACAAACTACCGGCTGAACTCCGTTACATTGACACACACTCCAGTTTCAAGTCCCGCCTTAAAGTCTGGTTCCTGGCAAACTCATCCTGCTGCTGCTCCCTGGAGTCTGACACCAACCCACACTAGTCAACTCCCCAGCCCAGGAGTTACCCACCTACCCACACTAGTCAACTCCCCTGCCTACAACTGTTATATTGTATTTTTCACAATAATATTTGACTTCCCTGCCTGTACATATTGTATATATATATATTTTTTACTGAGTATTCTTTGTATTACTTGCTCACTGTACTATGCAGTCACACATTGTACACTGTGCCTATGATTTGTTTGTTTTGTACAAATCTCCTCATGCCTGATATTGAAACCTTGTATCCACTGTTCTCAAATGGACCTATGCATCAAACCTGTATATTGTGCTTACTATTGTCGCTTGTATCAAATCTGTTTCATGTGTATTACTGTTACCTTGTACTCCACTGTCACCCTGCGCCATGTGTTATGGCCTGGGTCGTGCCTGAAAATGGTCCCTGGGATCAGTGCACTCATCTGGTTATCAAAGTCATAAATAAGTTATTGGCAGCTGGTTTGGTACTGGTAACGGGTACATTGCAGGCTGGTCAGGTGCACTGAGGCTGGCACTGGTATATTGCATGCACGTGACCTGTAGATGGCACAGGTACACATAATGTGGAAATGCAACAGTAGTTAAAGCTAAGTGTCTGGCAACATGATTGGCAGCTTTGGTGCCTCGAGCGGACTTGTGATTAAATATCAAGGACTGTAACTAGCCGCTATTAAAGTAATGTCTTGACATATGCGTCTCTGAAATCCTTGTGAGATTATACCTCAGAATGTGGGTGTTATATTATACCCTTCTCCCTTCTGCTTTTGTATCTTTGTGTGCATAAAAATATTAACAGGCCTAACAGCTACGGTAAAGTGTCATTTTTCTTGAGTGTTGATGATCAAATTGCTTTTTGGCTTGTTGCACTTGAGATACATATATAGTACTTGGCATACTGTATGGTTCAGTCTTGAATGTTGTTGAGAAAAAATATATGTCCTTATGTACCAAGCAGGATGTTATAGTTTTGTACAGTACATATGCACAGTGTTTGCTTTAGCCAATGGCAACTAAAACTTGTGAGGCTTTGTTTAGTATGTACAGATTATTTTTTCATCTAACTGAGAAGGTATGGGTAGGGGAAACAAAGGGCCTATACCAAGCTTATATAAGCTCCACAGATTTAAATACATTTCTATACATTTAGCAGCATGAAGGTCTGTCAGAAAAGAGTTCCTGTGTCTTAAACGTTGTAATAAGATGTTCTGTACAACTCCTGCAAACCCATTACATGGTTCCTCACGTTATGCTAAAAGGGGGGGGGGCATAATTCACTTCTTGTATTTGTATTTAAGAGGCATGATTTTTTAGGCCAAAAACAAGGAAAGGGGTTGTTTCTGAAAAGTGCAGACAAGCATGGGTAACACTTTTTTTAGAGAGTGCCACCACTGAGGGGTGGGGATGAAGGGGAGGGAGGGCTATATAGTCCCAGTACAAGAGTTCTAGCAGCTGCTTCCTTCCTCTTGCTGCTCTCTGTCAAAAGCTAACTAGGGAAGTTTTAAATACAGACACCTGGCTTTCTGTTGTCTAAGCCACACACCCTAATTTACAACTCTTCTCTTCACCTAGCTAACAACACAGATAACAGTTCTCTTCCCCCAACTCAGACAAGCACACCAACTCTTGTGTTTTTTCGTTTGTTTTTGTTTTTTACCCTAATTGAAGGTCCCAGTAGTAGAGTACTAGTTCTTTAGTCCAGGTAGAAGAGTTCTAGCAGCTGCCTTCTGTCACAACTCTGCTTTGGGGTTAGGGTCTCTGCTTCCACAGTGCCCAACCTTGAAGTGCGATTCGTGATCAGGGGACAAACAGGAACACCCTCCTGTTTGTTTTGGGTCTGAGCAAAGGAGTCCTGAGGTAAAATATGAACCCTTTTTAACTAGCATGCCCATGTAACAGGTCCAAATATCACACTCTCTTCAGGGAAAGCAGCGCCATACTTGACGCAGCAGGCATATAACCAACCTGGTTCACAACTCCCTGCTGACTCATTTGAGACTCGGGTATTTTCTTACCTTGCTGGGTCTTTACACAGATCCTTGTTAGCGTGGCTGCATATGGCAACACACTAAGCAACTTAACAGTTATGTCAGAATTATCAATACTGTTCTACCATTCACACTCAGAATGAGAAACTCTCTCCGGCAGGTTTAAGGAAAACAAAAGGTTTACTAAAATTCAAAATGATAAATAAATACAGTACATAAAACAGAACATATATACATTAAGGTTACAATCAGAGAAAGAAATAAAACATTTCAAATTAAAGCACCTTGCAACTGATGAGTTAATTCTACCTTAGTGTTCAGTTGGCAAGGGGTTCACACTTGAATTACCAGTCTTGGCAGAAGTGGTCTCTCTTGAGTCCAGGAACAAAGTGTCCATTAGAAGTCCAGAAAAAAAGGTGTCAGTCCTTTCAGCCAGCTTCACCAATATCAACGAGGCGAGAATGTCCCTCCCATCCTCTGATGTCACTGGGCTGCTAGCATGAGGCCACACTCAGTTCTACATACTTAATTTGTAACATGCAACTGCATAGGCAAAACAGGTCAGATTACTACTTGATTGGAATCTGCAAATACAGCAATATTTTTAATTATAACAAGCAGGCTGTCTTCATCAGAGTATGGTTTTATGGCAGGTTACAATATCCCTTTGATCTTCTAGAGAAACATCCTGAAAACGCTTCTCATATCAGGCTGAATTTTCACAGAGGTCTATCAGAAATGGCTTCCTTCTTGGTACGCTGTAAAATGTAATATTTTATGACTGGTTGCCTAGGTTCAAAGCAGTGGCTTGTTATAACCTGGATTTTTATAACAGTCTCAGGAAGTTTAGCGAATAAGTGTTAGATTTTCTACAAGCCAGCTGGGCCCTTTAGGTCAGCGAGGGAGCAGAAATTTTTTTTCTTTTTAAAACAAATCCAATGTCTCATGATGCCTTGTGCTGACTGCCATGTTTCACAAACAGAAATTAAAAAATACATATTTATACACAAAAAATATAATACAAATAATAACAGATAGACTGCTATTGCCACGCCTCCTTCCTCTTGCTGCTTACTGTCAAAAGCTAACTAGGGATGTTTTAAATGCAGACTCCTGGCTTTCTGTTTCCTAAACCACATCCCCAATGTACAGCTCTTCTCTTCACCTAGCTAACAGCACAGATAACAGTTCTCTTCCCCCAACTCAGACAAGTACACCAACTCTTGTTTTTTTTTGTTTGTTTTTTACCCTAATTGAAGGTCCCAGTAGTAGAGTTCTAGTTCTTTAGTCCCAGTAGAACAGTTTTAGCAGCTGCCTCCTTCCTCTTGCTGCCCTCTGTCGAAAGCCAACTAGGGAAATTTTAAATACAGACATCTGGCTTTCTGTTGCCTAAGCCACACACCCTAATTACAGCTCTTCTCTTCTCTTCACCTAGCTAACAACACAGATAGCAGTTCCCTTCCCCCAACTCAGACAAGCACATCAACTCTTGTTTTTTTGTTTGTCTTTTAACCCCAACTGAAGATCCCAGTAGTAGAGTTCTAGTTCTTTAGTCACAGTAGAAGAGTTCTAGCAGCTGCTTCCTTCCTCTTACTGCTCTCTGTCAAAAGCTAACTATGAAAGTTTTAAATACAGATACCTGGCTTTCTATTGCCTAAGCCACCCCCCTAATATACAGCTCTTCTCTTCACCTAGCTAATGACACATATAACAGTTCTCTTCCCCCAACTCAGACAAGCACACCAACTCTTGTTTTTTTTTGCTTTTGTTTTTTACCCTAATTGAAGGTCCCAGTAGTAGAGTTCTAGTTCTTCAATCCCAGTAGAAGAGTTCTAACAGCTGCCTCCTTTCTCTTGCTGTTCTCTGTCAAAAGCTAACTAGGGGAGTTTTAAATACAGACACCTGGCTTTCTGTTGCCTAAGCCAACCCCCTAATGTACAGCTCTTCTCTGTACCTAGCTAACAACATAGCTAACAGTTCTCTTCCACCATATCAGACAAGCACACCAGCTCTTGTTTTTTTTTGTTTGTTTGCTTTTAACCCTAATTGAAGGTCCCAGTAGTAGAGTTCTAGTTCTTTAGTCCTAGTAGAAGAGTTCTAGCAGCTGTCTTTTCCTCTTGTGCCACCAACTGAGCCATACTGACACCTGGCAGCAGCTCAATATGCTAGAGTCTGCATGAGAGAAAGCTTAGAGGCAAACCTGCTACCTTTCTGAGACCGCAGCCTACTGGAAGCCTACTTGGGCTTGCAGCCAAGAAGAAGGAGTAGGTAATTGCTAAATGCAGAAAGATAGATTGACTGCAACTGGAGAGAGAAATGTTGTTAGGGTATGCTATGCTGCAGTTTGTGCTCCACTATAAAGTGACTTAATGCCACATCAGCTCTAAGGGTCTGTGGCCCAGGAGACCTTGCTTTAAACAGGCCTAAGGGTCAGAAACTGTGTCATAGTCACTTAGTGGTGAGGAGACATCACCCCAGACACTACAACCTGGTGACTGGTCCACAACATGGTGAGGTTGTCTTGCAATGGTACTGATCAGAGGGGATATGTTTTCCTCAGCAGGTACAGAATCCAGATTGCATGACCAACTGAATGAGAGAGCAAGAGCTGTGCTGATCCACCATAGTCACTGAGAGACAAATCACTTTAGACATGCTTGAGCCTGTGACCAAAAGAACTGAGTAACTGGACCAATGGAGAGAGCCAGAGCCATACTGATCTTCCTGCATCACAAAGAGCTGAACCAACCTCAGCTGAGATCAAGTACATTAAGGGAGGTCTGTATTGCCTAGATTCTATGAGTAACTAAACAACCTTAGTTCTGCAACCTTCCTGTGGTAGTTAGTTTTGCATTCAAGACTTTATTTGAACCAGACTGATTTCATTAAGCTCCCATCTGTGTTTCTGTGGGATTACAAATGGGCACATAAGTTGGTTTTGTGTTTCCTTCATATGCATCCTCATGTGCAACATGACTGTGGACAGGCCTACACTGATTCAACAGCTGGGTACCCAGTTACTTGACAAGGAACTCCCTAAAGGACTAGGGGTTTGTCACTGGTACCAATGAGGGATCAGTAAGTGGGTTCTAGAGGCATATACAGTGTGGGAAGGTGAGATTTAGTGAAGTGTGGTGGTGGTGTGACAGGGTCAGGACTCTGTCCCATTTTTATAGGGAATGGAATCCTAAAAAAAAGCTGTTCTGTTGTATCCTGTCCTAACCTTTACCTGTCAAATCCTTTCTACTTTTCAAAAATTTTGTTGCACAACCGTATTCTCTTGGGACCTAGGAACTGGCCCCTCTGGGAGATGCGTTACTGGATTTCATCCATAAACTGCTCAATGATGAACTGAAACTGGACATCACTCCTAATGATTTTTCCACAGTTAGAACAAATGTGGATGCCAATGAGAACTTCTCCACGAATAGTGTGGATATAGTTCTGGTTTCTGAATGATTGACACACTACGTCTGGATGTCTTGGGTATTCAAAGATTCAATCTTAATGCAGTGTTATCGGATAAAGATTATAAGGTGATTGATTCTATCAATCAACATAGGGAGGGACCACCAGGAGGCAATAACAGGATGATCAGTGAAACTGCTGATTATGATTTTGCACCGGTCACCTGAAGCCTTTTTGAGTACAGAAAACTATTGACAAACTAGCAAGAGTCTTATGCAATTTGTTTGCAAATTTTTTTAATACTAGACTATGCCACAAAATGTATTAGGAGTATTTAGACATCCAGCTTTGTCGAATGAGGGACACATTTATATGATCTTTAAAAGTCCTGTGATAGCCAGTAGGGTTTGGAATGTGGCAGTAACGTTTGATGCACTTGGCCTTGACTTGGTTGATCTTACCATAGGAAACGGAATTCCATCTTTTTCTTCTGGTCCCAGCCTTGTATCTAAAGGAAATACATTCCATTCTGATTTGAGAAGCATCTACACAGTTCCAATCTCAAATAGATTTATGGCTATTGCAGGATATGAGGATTGACTTCCTGGCCCTATAACAGGGTCTGTCCCTCTTGATCTGGGGGCTCAGGTGGATGAATCCAGAGGTCTTCTCAGTTTGGGGTCCTCACCGGGAAATTTTGTCCTCCATTTCTATGGAAGGGAAAGCATCTTTTTTAATTTCATGAAATATAACTGGTTTCAGGTCAAAGCTTCAAGACAGGGACTGGTTGGAATACATTTGTTCTTTTTATATTATTTGTTTGCAAGAATCTTGGCATAAGCAAGTGGATGACTTAGATATTAATGGCTACACACAGATTTATTTCCCGGGCTTTAAGTCTGAAAGATGGGTCGCCTATCTGATGGTATTTTAACATATATTAAAATAGGGATTTTCAAGGGGTCAAACAATTGACATTGGATCAGAATTTCATTGGGATTATATTTTCTATTAACAAAACTTTGCTTCTTCTGTTTAATTGCTATATTTCTCCTGTAAAGGATAGAAATTATTCAGATGAGATCTGGGGTAGATTAACTGATTCAGTACAAACATATCAAATGGAATACCCCAATGCTTTTCTACTACTGATAGGAGATTTTAATGCCAGAATTGGTAATTTTGATGTACTAAGTGACAATTCAGTTCTGGGCTACATGTTTCCAGATACTCCTAGAGTGAAGAGAATATCAGCTGATGTAAAATATAATTACAACGGTCACAAATTAATAAAACTTATGAAGGATAATTTGGTATCACCCCTGAATGGTAGAACACAGGGAGATCATTTAGGCTCGCCCTCTTACTTTACAAAATTTGGTTTTTCAGTAATTAATCTAGCCCTTGGACTGGGTCCCCCAATTATTGGGAGGACATGGCAGTAGTAAATAGAGTGGAAAGTGATCATTTTCCAATCACTTTGCATAAAATGATCCATCTAAAGAATGAGATTCATCCATTGCCTACACTGATCATAATTCAGTACTCTAGAAAAATTGATTGGTCTTGGGATTTGTAATATGGCGTGTCATCTTTAATAATTTTGTTTTTTAATATTTGGGATAATTCCATTACAGATCCAGCATCGATTTATGAAAATTTGAAACTCCTCTTTAATATTCTCGAGCCCAGTTAATACAAAGCCATAATTATGCTAAGTTCACAAGCAACTTTAGGACAGTTTGATTCAGAGTGTAAGTCATATAAAAGGCAGTTGCGTAAAATATATAGAAAAGCCAAGGCTAGTCCAGATCAGCTTAGTGCCACCGACCTGAAAATGGCAGAAAAAAAATTATAGAAATTTAGTGAAGCAAAAAAAGAAATCCTTTAGTGAACAACAATGGGGTAGGATATATGTAGCAGTTATGGGCAATGATATTAAATCTTTTTGGTCTCCAGTTTCCAAAGGCTGTAAGGGGTGGGCCAATGTGTTAGAGCAACACATTGAACTAAGTAGATGGCTAGAGTTTTATGGTAACATGTTGTTAGATCCAAATATGGTATCTGTATTGGATTCAATGGATATGGACATTATTAAAAATCTATTTTTTCCATTCTTAAAAACAGAGATGATTGAGGCAATTCAGAATATTAAATCCAATAAGGCATCAGGCCCAGATAGGATACCGGGGTCAGTTTTCTTGTGTTTACCTGAAGTTTGGGCAAACTTGTGGTTCCTTTCTTTAATCAATGTGTCTGCAACAGTTTTGTCCCCAAGTCATGGGTAGGTGCTATCATCCTTCAAATTCATAAAAAAGACCCAAAGGATGATCTTGCGATGTACCGTCCCATAAGTCTATTGGATATATTAGGCAAATGTTTGGCCAAATTATTACTGGTTAGACTTAGGGATGAGATAGAATCATTAAGGGAGTCTGCCCCAGCTCAAGCGGGATTTCAGGAAGGTTATTTAACACTTGATAATTGCTTCATACTTTCACATCTGATTGAAAAATTTGTAAACATTAGGCAACAAAAAATTGTATGTAGTCTTTGTGGACTACAGCTCAGCGTTTGATACAATTAACAGATCAACATTATAGGGAATAATGTTAACACGTGGTGTTTCCCCTGTATTGGTTAATAGTATTAGAAACCTTTATTCTCACACATGGGCTCAGATTCATTCTGGGAGTGTATTATCGGGCAAAATAAAAGCAAACAAAGGTGTCAGACAGGGATGCATTTTGGCACCCACACTTTTTTTGATTTATTTGGATGACTTATTAATTCAATTATAGTCTTTACAATCAGAGTCTCCTAAAATTGGTACAAATGTCTATTCTGCACTTACTTATGCCAACAACCTTGTATCGTGTTCTCTTTCAGTTTCAGGGCTTCAGAAGAAGCTATACCTTTTGTCAACTGTGTCTGAGTCCCTATCATTGAAAATCAATCTTAGTAAAACAAAAGTAATGGTGTTTGGTGCCAGAATCAATAGATATACATAGAAACAAAAAATCTGACACCAGATAAGGACCGCTTGGCCTACCCAGTCTGCCCATTTCCCTACCTAATGCATAGGCTACAGATCCTAGTTCAACAACAGCCTACTTCCTCCTACTGTACTCCCCACCAGAATTGCCTTATGTCTGTCCCATGCATTCTTGAATTCCCCCACTGTTTTTGACTCCACTACCTCCTCAGGAAGGCTTTTCCATGAATCCACAACCCTCTCCATGAAAAAATACTTCCTCACATTACCTCTGAGCCTGTCCCCCTCTATCTTCAAATTGTGCCCGCTTGTTCTTGCACATCTGTTTTTCTGAAAGATGCTACCATCTTGGACTCTGTTGATTCTCTTGATGTACTTGAAAGTTTAGGTGGAAACTGGTGGATGATTATTTTGAAACAGTTTTGTCATATATGTATTTGGGTTTATTATATTCCAATACTGGATCTTGGTGTAGACATCATGATCATATACTTTCTAAAATGAATAAAACAATAGGGACTTTGGCTAAATTTAACCATGCCTATGGTGGATATTCACGTAGACCTTTTTTATCCACCCCACTGGCAAAGCATAATGCACAGTCCCTATACGGGGTAGAAATGTTGGGGTTAAAACCATTTGACCATCTAGAAATACCAGCCAATAAACTTTTGAGAAAAGTTACTGGTTGTCAAAGCTTCACGCCGGCCTATTTTCTAAGAGTGGAATTGGGTATTCTCAACTTACAGGCATTGGCTGATTCTAGATTAATTAATTTTTGGATCAGGATCTTAAGATTGCCGAAGTGCAGATGGGCTGAGTTATGTTTAATGGAGAAAGAGGTTTGGGCACAGCACCAACATAAGCAGTCGATCTGGCTTTCCTATCTGTATAATTTTCTTGATAAATATTTGTTGTCTTTTTTTGCTGAAATATAGACACCAGTGAGTATCAGCGAGATATATAAAGTTTACGTAAAAACAAAATGGTACAATTCCATAGAGAGTTGAATTTGACAGATTTTATCTCGATGTTTCATAAAACATATACAAGATTCAGTCTTGAACTGTCTGAATCCGATGTCAGAAATGTTTTATATAAGAATCTAGTAATCCTGAGTATACCCTCTGTGGCTGTGATCAGGGAGAAAGGGAGGATTTGGCCCATGTTTTCTTGAGGTGTCCCTGGTACACTAAAATTAGGCACAAGTAACTATTTCCATTGATCACCAGAATAGCGACATCCAGTGACACAGAGCCCAGTAAGGTTTTTCTTTCCTCTGAGGAGCAAACTAGCATATATTCCATGGGAAATTTGCATTTCTAACAAGGAAACTTAGGAACAGGAATGTGAGTGCCCTTAAGGACTCATCCTTAGTGGGCTAGTGGTACTGTGGTCCCTCACAGTGGTGCACCCTGGATTCATCCACCTGATCCCCTGCTTCTATTTTTGCACATAAACTGTACACTTTGTAGTTATTTGCACTTCTGGTCATTTTGTATTAATTGCTGTGTTTTATTGTATATTTTTGTTTTGTGACACTTTTTGTATGTATATATGTTGATGTCATAAACATTTAGGGCCGGATATTCAAAAGGGTTGCGCCATGCGCAATAGGGTTGCGCATGCGCAAGTCCGAAAGTGCGCCATTCTGCGATATTCAGCAGGAGGCAGTTGCGCCACCAAAAACATGCTGAGCAACAGCGCAATGCAAATGAAGGCATGCGCAACCGAAGGGGATGGATCCATGCATAAAGAGCGCAATGCGATATTCAAAGACTTGCGCAATGCGCAACAGCGGAACAGCCGGAAGTTGCGCCCCAGCAGAAATGAGCCAAAATAAAAAGGCTCAAGGAAGATGTGCAAGAACGCTACAGGGATGCCAAGTGGGGAAGAGAGAGAGAGAGAGAAGACAGACAGTGACAGGCCAGGGCAGGCAAGGGAAGCAGTGTGGGCCATAGGCTGCAGAGGCCAGCGGGGGATGCCCGGTGCAGTGGAAGTAGCAGTCAGGACAGCGGGGTAACAGAGCAACATCAGCCAGGGGGGTCACAAGCCAGGGAGATGGACAGTGGCAGCTTCCACATGGAAGCTGTAATGAGGGGGGTGAGAATGCAAGGTGCAGGGGGGCGTGGCCGTGGATGGGCCCGTCGCCGGTACGCCCCCAACAGGCAGTACCGTGCCCGCATCAGCTTTGAGCTGTACACAGATGTAGAGATCATGGGCCGGTACCACCTGAACAGGGCAATACTGAGGCGGCTCTGTGAGCTGTGCAGTGATGTGATGCAGGCACCTTCATGACGGAGTCATGCTCTGTCAGTGGAGACCAAGGTGACAGCCTGCATGTGCCTGCTCACCACGGGCACCTTCCAGAGGCCAACAGGGGACACCACAGGCATCACACAGTCAGCCACATCACGCATCCTCACCCAATTCCTCAGTGCACTGCTGCCACATGCTGCGGAGCACATCCATTTCCCCAGCACCGTGGCAGAGCGTACAGCAAACATGCAGGAGTTCCACAGGGTAGCACATATACCTGGCATGCTAGGGGCCATAGACTGCACCCATGTGGCCATTTGCACGCCACCTGGCCCCGATGGGGCCGCATATAGGAACAGAAAGGGCTTCTCCAGTGTCAACTGCCAGGTGGTGTGTGATGCCACTGGGTGTATAATCAATGTCTGTGCCACACACCCTGGCAGAGCACATGATGCCTTCATATGGCATCAGTCCACACTGTGCCATCGATTCGAGAGTGGGGACATCCCCACAGGCCATCTAGTGGGTAAGTACGCATGTAGGAAATGCAAACTCGGGGCAAGGGTGGGAATGCCACAGGTGCCATGGTAGTGGCACACAGGATATGGGCAATATGGACCTGAACATGATACTGATCTCCACTATCTCCACACAGGTGACAGCAGATACCCACTCTGTCCTGGCTGCTCACACCATGCAGCGCCCCCATGACCCCATCGCAGCAACGCTATAATGAGGCACATGCGCCACATGCAACATCATTGAGCGGGTGTTTGGGATGCTCAAGGCATGCTTCCGATGCCTAGACACCTCCGACGGTGCCCTACAGTACAGCCCCTCAAAGGCCTGTGGGATATTCCTGGCCTGTTGTATCCTGCACAACATGGCCAAAGACTGTGGGATAGCCCTACAGGTTGAAGAGGGGGACAGCGATGGGGATGCCAGCGGCGCCCGTGTTGATGGTGATGAGCAGCCCCCCCTTGGACGGCGGGACCCCCGACTGATCCGGCAGGCCCAGCTGCACCGGGACACCATCACGGAGGAGCATTATGCACGACACAGGTAAGTCAAGGGGCCATGTGCAACCAACACTGTCCTGGCGCAACCCACAGGCACACAGAGTAACACACCAGGGGTGCATGATGGCAAGGGGAGTGGAAGGGACTAGGCACACAAACACACCATCAGGGAGGGGCGAACAGTCATATGGACACACACACACCAGGCACAAAGCGTACATGGGCAGGTGCACAGCAGAGCAGGAACAGACATGGCAAACACACAGATCCACAGACCACACCCACCACCTGTACTGTCCAAGTACATGTCTCAGATGCTGGGCACCCTTGCACCTTGGTGTACAGTACAATGCAGGCATCATCATGCACACGCACCTGTGGACAGCAGTCAGGATGGTGTGCAGGTGGTCCGTATGTCGGTGTGATGTGCAGGGCACCCACCAGTGCACTGCCCACCATGACGCACAGTGCACACAGGGCAGCACCAGACAGGGCCCGCACTGGGAGACAGGTCAGTCATGTTGCACCATTCCACGGCCACCGCAGATGTGTGGGCGGCCCCGCCGTGACCCAACAGCACTGGCAGGCTGAGCAGGGGCCACATGGGGTGGCACCGATGGACCACCAGGGGTCCCACTGCGCGATCGCGACCTTGTCCGCAGTGGGGTCTGTAGTATGCCAAACATACCTGCACCAGGGGTGCTTGGGATGCCCACAGCAGAACCCGGCGTCGACAGGCTTGGTGTCACACGACGCCGGGAACGGGGAGTGGAGAGCATACTGTGTGGGGTGCACGGTACAGGAGCACCTGCTTGTGTGCCCAATGCAGCCACGACAGTGACCAATGCCTGGGTCTGCCTGTCAATGGCGGCAGTCACATCCATCCGCACATGGACCATCTCTGCATGGTCCAGAGCACAGTCCCTGCTGTGCCGCTCCACAGCCACACACAGTGCCTCCACGGATGTTGCAACCCGCCTTTGCTGCTGTACTGATTCCCGCAGCAGGTGGGTGTGCTCTTCAAATGGGTACTCTGCCACAATGGCATCCTGTCCCCCAGGGTATGGAAGGTCCTGATGCTCAACACCCCTTGAGGGTGGGCGCTGTTCACCAGGACCAGGAATGGGCATATCAAAGGTGGTGGGCATGTGCCACCACTGGACACTGTACCCCAGACCTGGTGGGTGACTGCTGCTGCTGCCCCTCCAACCGCTGTGCCCAGGGACCACTCGTTCCACTGCTGTGGCCGCAACAGTGCCAGACACCTGCACAGCCACCGGTGCTGCCCCACCGGTGCTGACAGGCACAGCCTGGGACTGTGCCGACATGCTGGCACACACGTTGGAACCAGCTAGGCCCAGGGGCATGTGCTGGCCTGCTGTGTGTCCGTCATGGGACACACACATGTCACTGCCCATTGTAGTCCTTGCATCATCAATGGTGCAGGTACGTGCTACAGCCACAGTCACAGCGTGCTGGCATGCTTGCATGCCAGACTGTTGAGACACAGGCTGTGCACCCCCCACACCTGACTCACCGACACCAGAGTTGGCAGCCCGGCGTGCATGCTGGTGCAGTGCATGCTGGCTGGTGAAAGAGGTGGATGGACCCTCCTCCATGTCCAGCAGGTCTTCCTCACTGCCTGGACCCACCACCACCATCCCCTGAAGATGAACAGGATCTGTAACAGAAAGAGAGGACATGTGAGTGCATGTGAACAACCTCCCCACCCCCAACACCACCACCGTGTCATACCGTGCAGTGATGGGCTTCCACCTGTCTGGAATCCACCTCCTGGTACACCCTCAATAGCACTCCGCTGCATTGATGCAGCCAGTCGGTCCTCAGCCGGGGTCAGCTCCACCACCGCTGGCTGGCCCCCGCCAGTGCCAGCACATGCCGCCCTGAGGGCTGCCACCTTCTCCTTCACCCTCCTACGGTCTGTCCCCATCTTCTTTTTGCATTCCTGCATGGAGCACTGGTGGCTTCCATGCAGGCTCACTGCCCGAGCTACCCCTTCCCATGCAGCCGCACGGGTCTGAGGGGTGCCCCGCCATCCACTCAGTAGTGCCTCCTCCTCCAGGTAGGCCTGGAAGAGGGCCTCTGTCTCTGCCGTGGTGAAGTTGGGCCTCCTCCTCCGCCCACCATCCTCACCCTCACCTTGGCTCTGCTCGGTCATGGCGATCTGTATGGGTGGAAGTGGACACCTGTCACTGTGCAGTCTACAGCGTTATCCCATGACCATTGTCCAGAACATCACACAGCATGCAACCCACCTCTCACCTGCAGTAACCGAATCTGGCCAGTGCAGTCCAATGTCGCACATTTATTGCGCAATGCATGCAAATTAGGAGTGGAGCAACTGTAATGAGATGCAAATCGCACCACTGCGCCTTTGAATGGCTGATCAGATGATTTGCATGTGTCGGCTGAATATCGCGCCATTGCGATTTGCGCAATACGGTTGAGCTGGCTGAGCCAATGGTGCAGATCTGTGACTGTGTGGTACACTGCATTGCGCATGCCCAGGTAGCTTACACAGGCGTCTGCCGTGCTGATGACGTGCTGTGCACGATCGACAGTTCAGGCCATGGCCACCATTGTGCCAGTAGCGCTACAGCACTGGGCACCATATGGCGCTGTGGCACTACTGCGCAATAGTCAACTGTGGCACTGGCACGCAGGTGATCAGTCGCGCAGGATGCGTAGACATCAGATGGTGCTGTGCGTGGCCTTGCGTCCTAGACCCCTGACCTGGTGTCCGACCTTTGCCCCCTGGCGCTGTTCGGCTGCCATTTGTATGGCTCTATTGCGCTGTTTGGTGACAGCGCTATGTGAACCAACGGCGCTATACGAACAGCACGATTGGAACCTATGGTGGTCTATTGTGCAACATTTCCACATGGGGTTGCCACGCTGCGGGGCACCATATTGCCTGCTGTACGACCCCAATTATGGCACGCAGGAGAGCTCCCCAATGGAGTCAGGTGGAGGTGGCCAACCTGGTGGCCCTGGTTGAGCCCCACTTTGAGGCACTGTACAGTGATGAGCCCCTCACCATGGCCCGCACCCAGGTGTGGCTGCAGGTGGCCACTGACCTGGTGAGGGTCACAGGGCGGTGCTGGTCTGTGGAGCAGTGCAGGCACAGGTTTAGTGACCTCCGCAGGAGGGAGCCGGACATGCTGCGATGCCTCAGGTCACGTGCCATGAGAGGCGTTGTGCCTAGGCCAGGTGGGTGTACCATCTATGCACCTGTATTCTCTGTAGGGGTGTGACTGTGTTTTGGTGGCGGTGCATGGGGGATGGCTCTGCCATGGTTGGCTGTGTCAGTGTGTGCAGGTGTGAGATGCATGGGTCTGGCTGTGTGGGCAGGCACACTCACTGGGGCAGGGGGCAGTCTGCTTTGGGGTCACACTGATGTTTTTCTCAACATTTGTCACCCACAGGCCTGGTGGAGAGGATGCAGGCACAGACTGAGGAGGGCCGTGGCAGGGCCCAGGTGGCGGACGGAGGAGATGTGAGGGGTGGGCCACAGTGGCAGCAGCAGCAGCCACAGCTGCTTGATGAGTGTGAGTATCATTACATCATGGATGCTATTGCATGCTGGAGGGGGTGGGCATGACCACCAGCCATGGACAACACAACCATGCACGACACAGGCGACAGTCATCACTGTCCAGTGTCACTGCACGTCTGTGTGTGCGTCACTGGTGGTCCATGCATGCACTGGGCACATGGCTGTGGAACTGGCATCCCACCACATTGCCACATCACTTGACAGCCTTGTTTGTGCTGTGATGGACATGGGCAGTGTGTGTGTGCAGTGGTGCACATAGCTGGTGCTGCCTGGTTGGGCATGTCATGTGCATGGTCACTGTGGGTGGGTGCATACCATCACAGGTGCGGGGCACTAGGCTATAAGCCTTGCAGGATGGGTGGTGTTCAGTGTTGTGGACAGTCACAGCCATTGACTGTGTTCCCTTTTCCTAGGCCTCAGCATCCTACGCAGGATGGACCATGTCCTCCAGCGGCTGACAAGGGTATCCATCACGATGCATGACATCCTCAGGGACATTCAGCACCATGGGGTCAGGCGACATCGGAGGTGACAGGGACAGCACCAGGCAGCAGCAGACCAGCCTGCAAGGTGCTAAATGTGCTTCTCCTTCCCCTCACCCATCCTCCCACCCTGCCTTCCCTCTCCCAGTTGTTCCACCCTACCCCTTACCCACCTACCTTGTACCCCTACCCCCTTGTCTTGTACATATCTGTATATAGTTTTGTTCTTGATCTTGGTGTTGTAATTTCTGTTTTCAATATATATATATATTTTGTTATGAATACTGTGGTGGTCTCTGATTTGCAGCTGGCTATGGTTGCTCAGTTGCAGTGGTGTGCATGCCATCTGGGGTGGTATGGTCCTGGGTAAGTGTGTGTGTGTGTGTGTGTGTGCATGTGTGTGTGTGTGCATGGGGAGGTGTCTCTGGTGTGGGAGTGACTTTCAGTCGGTCTTGCCATCTGCTGCCGCCCACTGCTGGGTGCCCAGGGTGGGTCTGGTTTGTATGGTTCTATGCTACATGAGGTTGATGTGTGCTGGGGGGATGCATGGTGTTTACTGCAGTGACAGTCACTGCACATGGGTGGTGTCTTGGGGTCACGGTGTAGGGTGTGCTGTGCAGAAGGGGGGGCTGATGTGCACTGTGGTTGTTGACCCCCTGTGTGTGGCAGTCTCAGCCTGACAGTGGCTGTGCTGGGGCATCATGGCCCTGCTGTGCTTTGTTGGCTTGTCCTCATGGGCCAGTGGATCATCCATCCCTCCCCCAGTGATGCTGTGCTTGGGGTGTGCGGGTGTCTTGGTTCTGCAGTGTGTTCCTGTGCCCATGTGTGGCATGGCTGGTGGTGGGCCCCAGCCTGCCTCCCTGGTTGTGCAGTTCCATTGCTCTGCTGGGAGTGGGGGGGGCTCTGCTTGCACTATGGCACCTCTGGACTGCTCAGCTGGGCTAGCCTTGTTGCGCTATGGCACATCCTTTCTGCTCAGCTTCCCCTTCCTGGTTGCGCTATGGTGCAGTTTGTGCGATATTCAGATGCTGGCTGCTTGCGCAATTTGTTTTGCTCCATGTTTGAATATCGCGTCTGTTGCGCCTATGCGCAATTGACTTGTGCTTGCTCCTGCTGTTGTGCACTTTTTCGACGTAGTTTGAATATCCGGCCCCTAGTATTTTGTGATAATTTTTTAAGACTGAACAAATAAAACAAAACTAACTAAGTCTGATGACCCTCCCAATCCCTTGCTACTTCCTCGTGTATTTCCCTTTCTTGCTTTTCATGTTGTCTTTGTTTTTTTCTTTCTTTCCTTCTCCTTTCCGCTACAGTACATGGTGAACCCCCAATAAAATTGGACTCACAGAGTCTGTAATCACACACTTAGGAGTTGTTAAAATTAATGTGAGCTGCTCCTTAGGCTGTGAAAAAGAACCATTTATTTAAAAAAAAATATGAGTTTGTTAAAATCATAAATTATCCTTTATTTTATTAAGCCCTTTTGAGATGTCTGTGCCTAAGTTTTAATAGCCCTGGGGGTAGATGTTCCCCTTCTGGGATCTTTCTTTCCTTTTTTAGAATTTTTTTTCATTAATTAGGGGACTCAGAGATATGCCAACCTTGTCTTAATATTTCTATTGTTGTTACTTCTTTATGAGCAATGTAGCTAATTTGAAATCTATGAATGTTATATTGCTATGTAATGTCTATATGAATGATCAATAGAGGAAGTATAAAATATGAAAAATAATAAATTAACTCTGAAGGCAGGGAATTAATGTTGACAAACTTGAGCTAGAACTGTTTTTTTTGTGGACAGCTAATTGTGTGTGGTGTGGTTTGGTGTGCTGAGAACAAAACAATCAGAGAGCTCAGGTCATAAAAATAACAAATATCAATTGAAAGGCTACAAAAACAGTCTGTCTGCACACTCTGAACTCTCTAAGAAGAAGAGACAGACTGCCTTAAGAAGCTCACAGGAAGAAAAACTTAACCTAGTCAGCGCATGTTTGCATGTTCGCATGTGCCGGGTGTTCTAGGACTGAAAACCAAAAAATTGCTGTCTTGTGCAATTACTTAGAGTAAGTGTTTAAAAACTGTGTTACTTATTGTAAACTTAAGGTCCTGATAGAGTTTAAACATACACTACTAAAGTAGAAATCAACATTAATGACTATTATGGACACCATTATGATCTTGGAAGGTAACTTGGGAGTTAAATGCTCTAATTGCAACATGTTCCTTTTTATGGAATTAATCCCAAAAGACTTATTTATATGTAATAAGTGCTTACAAAACATAGAAATACTTAAAGAAATTAGCTTATTTAATGAGCGACTTGAATATTTAGAAACAAGCCAAAAACAAATGGCCTCAAGGTTTATTGAGGGACAAAATGTAATAATTACTGATTCTTGTAAATTACTGGATATACCAAGTACTATACTACAATCTGGTAACATTCAGACACAAAATCAATTAGAAAGTATAGTACCTCCTTCAATGCACTCTACAACAAAAAAAAAAAGGACCAGAAAAGAGGCTTTTACCTCACATTTAAATGAGGACTGGTTTACAGTGCAAAATTCACAAGTTTCAAAAAAAGGATACTTTTCTTCTCCCTCTATATAATAGTTATGATGCCTTATCTACTGATAACTGTGACTTGGCAGTTCTTGTACCAGAGATCCCTAGCGCTCCTATAGATACTGAAGTAAACATTCCTCCAACAGTATCTCAACCTATTGAAACTTCTAATCAAGATATAGTAGTTCTGGGTGACTCGATGATTAGATATCTTGATAGAGCAGTGTGCAATCCCAATAAGAGCTCAAGTGTCTTATCAAGTTTTAGCAGAGCGAAAATAATGGATATAGTTTTTATGTTAGAAAATATCCTAAGTAATGTTGGGCCAAACCCCATTATTATTATACATCTTGGAGCTAATAATATCTTTAGAGATTTGGAAGAGAGTATAAAAAAGGATTTTTGTTGTACTTATAAATAAGCTTTTAGATTTAGGCTGTACTCCTGTACTTTCTGAAATCCTACCAATTCCTAAAGCATCCCATTTTCATACATTGAAGATTAGAAATATAAACAACCGGATGAGAAAATGGACACTGAGACAGGAAATAACATGCATTACACATTGGGAAGAATTTATCCACCATGAAGAACTTTACTCATGGGACGGCCTACATTTAAGTAGAAGGGGAAATCATTTACTGGCAAAACATATAACAGATTTTATTACCAATACTTTAAACTAACTCACCTGGGGGGAGGGAAATGTATACTATGCCCTCCTGAAATTGGTATATCACCTGTAAAATTAGCTAGAGAGATCAAAAATAATAGTAAGATCTCCAAGAAACAAAATTCCCATGGAAAGCCGAAAAACAAAGATACTGGATTTATTAGTATCCTATTAGTTAATGCACGTAGTCTCATAAAAAAAAATTGAGGAATTAGAACATATTAGAACATATTCTCATAAAAGAAAATGTAACTATTTGTGGAATTACAGAAACATGGTTTTCTGATCAGGATTGGAATACTGAAATACTGAAATACAGGGTTACAATAAGTTTTATAAAAACAGAAGTAACCTTAAAGGTAGGAGAGTGGCATTGTATATTTCAAACAACTATGCAGCTCACAGTATAACCCCAATTGAGGTAGAAGGAGATAAAATAGAAGTCATTTGGGTTCAATTAAATCTACAAAATGAACCACTTGTGGTAGCTCTGTGTTATAAACCCCCTAGTTTAACTTTGACTGAAGATATAGAATTACTTTCTACCTTAAAAAAGATATAAACATTACACAATTATGTATTAATGGGAGAGTTTAATTTCCCAAAAATAAATTTGACTAATTTGGAAGGACATGGATATGTAGAAAAAGCATTTATTGAGTTTACTATTGAACAAAACTTAACTCAAATTGTGACTAAAGGTACTCGACAGAACAATATACTTGATATCATATTAACTAATGTGGAGAATAGAATGACTACACCAATTATCAAAACACCACTTGGAGACAGTGACCATAATATGGTATCAGTAAAATTTAATCTATGTAATACCATCAAAAATGGTGTGACCATCATAGAAGACTTTAATAAAGTTGATTATAGCGAGATATTGAGATACCTGAATGACTGGAACTGGGAAAATAATTTCAAAGATCTGGAATTAGGCCATATCTGGGAAAATATAAATAATAAAATCAACTACTGTTTGAATACATGGGTACCAAATAGACCTAAATACCACAAAGGAAGCAGAATTCCCATTTGGTGCAACAAAAATATAAACAAGGGTATTAATAAAAAAAAAAGGCCTATTATAAGAAATATAAAAAAAAAACTTTGCCTATTACCTGGAATGCATATAACGAAAAAACGAAAATAGTTAAATACTGTATCAGAAAAGTGAAGAGTAATTTTGAACTAAAACTAGCATCTAAAACTAAGGATAATTATAAAACATTCTATAATTATGTTGGTTCTCTTAGAAAAAACAGTTCAACAGTTGGACTACTTGTCAATGACAGGGGCCCTATTAATGATGAATCTGAAATGGCAATTGAATTTAATAATTACTTTGCTAGTACATTTACTTCTGATGATACATTATCAATAACCTTAAAGCAGGACAACAATGAGTATTTACCACCAATAACTGAGACTGAGGTTAGAACCTTACTTCAAAAACTCAAAATTCAATCTTCACCAGGACCAGATAATATACATTCTAGATTCTTAAAAGAAATTGCTAATGCTATAAGTGGACCCCTGACCATGTTGTTTAATACATTTCTTAATCAAGGAGAAACAATTCAAATATGGAACAAAGCTATAGTTACTCCTATGCATAAATCTGGTAATAAACAATTGGTATCTAATTACAGACCGATTAGTCTCACATCAGTTATTGGTAAATTATTTGAAAGAGCCTTATTAACCAGAATTGAAGCACATATTTCTAACACTAACTTATAAGATATAAGTCAACATGGGTTTACTCATGGTAGATGATGTATGACAAACGTGCTATATTTTTATGAAAATGTGAGTGCATCTCTCGACCTAGGGTTATCTGTGGACATAGTCCTATTAGATTTTTCCAAGGCTTTTGATAAAGTCTCACATCAGGTAATAATAGATTATATGGTTACATCAGGCTTTCACTCCAACAATAATTAATTGGGTAAAATTGTGGTTACAAAACAGATACCAGAGAGTTGTTGTTAGAGGACATTTATCTCCATGGGCTAAGGTGGGTAGTGGAGTTCCACAGGGATCGGTTCTGGGACCTGTTTTGTTCAATTTATTAATATCAACAATGCAACCAACAAATAAGGTTTGGATGGCCAAGTACGCAGATGATTGTAAGCTTGGCTGTACAGTTAACAACATGCAAGATGCAATCCAGTTCCAGGAAGAACTAAACGACATCTGTACCCGGGCAATTAAAAACAAGATGTGCTTTAATGAACAAAAGTGTAAGGTTATGCACTTTGGATATAATAATCAAAAATTAAATTACAAAATTAATAATGTTTTGCAGGTAGAAACCACAACTGAGAAGGATTTGGGGGGTTTTGTTGACAACAACTTAACCTTTGACAATCATACTTTGGTTAAAGTTAAAAAGTGTCATCAAATTGTGGGATGTATTCTTAAACATATAAAGAGTAGAGACCAAAAAGTAATCCTACCACTTTATACTAGTTTGGTTAGGACTCAATTAGACTATTGCTCATCCTTCTGTGGACCAACTATGAAAAAAGGTGAAAAATTAATTGAGGGGGTATAAAGGAAAATAACTAAAAAAATGAGAGGCTTGGTGTCCTATCAATATAAATCGAGACTACAACAGTTAGACCTTTTTTCTCTACAATTTAGACAAATACGAGGAGACTTATGTACAATATATAAGGCAATTAACGATCAGTGTCTATTTGAGACTCTAGGTTTAATAAGAAATAACTCTGATACACAAACAAGATCACATAGCCACAAACTAAGAGGAGTGAATTGTAAAACACAAAAAAGGGCTAAATGGTTTTCACAAAGGGTGGTGGTACAGTGGAATGCTTTACCAAGGAAAGTGGTGGAGAGTGGTAATATTGAATCCTTCAAAAAACAGTTAGATAATTATATGGGTAGTAAAAAAACAATATATTTGTAATAGGATTAGTCCACCAAGCTTGGTGGCGAGCTCATTAAGGGCATCTTTTTTTTGCCTCCTGAGTTCGTATTTTTCTATGAACCTATGAACCTATAAGTTAATGTGAAGCTGCACAGTACTGTATTATTTCCTACTGTTTAGAAAGGGGGTCTGCAATTTTGACACAAGCAAGAACCTTTGGAGCAGATATGGAGTGCAAAAGATGTGGGGCTGGCAGTATAACTAGAGGTTAGAGTAATGAGCTGTGAATGAACTTGGCACATACAGCAGACCTAAGTTTGATTCCCACAACCCCCACTTGCATACTGTGTGACTCTGAGCAAGTCACTTAACCTCCCCAGTGCTCCTGACTTGCCTCTGAAAATTGGTCTTGTGCCTAGTGGGCCTTACCCGATTACCAAAGAATTAAAAAAAAAGGCTTTGCTGAAATTTTTATAACTGATGTAAAGGAGTTGCCAAATCAGTTGTTCAAGTCTGTTTGTCATTCTTATGCCATCTGACAGTTTATATTTTCTTATTTTTATTGTATTGTTAATAAAACAACACTATTTCCCCATGTATCTCTTTTTCCATGGTTTGTTTTTCCCAACTCACTCTTCTATCACAGGTGGGCAGTTGAGTAAAAAAACATTACCACTGCTGACCATTCATAGAATCATAGAAATCTGGCAGCAGAAAAGGACCCAGTTGGCCCATCAAGTCTGCCCCTTCCCCCCCCATCCCTACTTGTCCCCTTTGCCCGGAGACATCCCACTCCAGCCCCTGGCCAGCACCTTATGTTTGTCCCATGCCCTCTTGAATCCCTCCACAATTTCCACTCCCACCACCTCTTCCTGCAGACTGTTCCAGACTCCATCACCCTGTCAGTGAAGTAATGCCCCTCACATTGCCCTTGTACCTTCCTCCTACCAATCTTAGACTATGGCCCCTAGTTGTAGCACCTACTTTCCTTGTAAATAAACTCCCCTCCTTCACCCTGTTTTCCTTGCTTTAGATCTTGCAAATAAAACTCATTTTTGGGAGCTGTGCATTTTACTGTTGTGTCCATTGCATTCTACTGAGAGTCAACTGCATTTGGGTTGAACTTTTATTGCACTGTGTATTTGGAGAGGTAAACCTGTGAGGCCACAGTAGGATAATGTTATTCCTTGGGGGGGGCAATACTAGTTTGTCACTCAGCCCATTTTTTTCACTTGTTAGAGGTACCACATGCTTATTTACAGCTTTAGATTATGAATCCCAGTTGGAGTTAATTACATAGGCAAAGGTATCTGGGGCAAGATGTGTCTGTCTGCTGATGACACAAAGCTATGTGGCAGGGTAGACCCCAAGGAAATAGTAAGGGGGTGCAGATGGACTTGGAAAAGCTGAAGAGGTGGACTTAGATCTGGCAGTTGAGACTCAGTTCCAAGATGTGCAAGGTAATGCACCTAAGGAGATGGAACCCATGCACATAATACCGTATAGGAGGGGTGACGCTGGCCACTACAAAATTGGAGACGGATCTGTGGGTCATCATCAGAGACTCCCTCAAGCAATGGAGTCAATGTAACAAAGCATACAGTAAGGCATCGAGGATGCATTGCTGAAGTGTACAGGAAGGGGTTTTGATAGTAGGAAAAGCAAAATGATACTGCCCTTATGTATATCCCTGTCGAGGCCTTATTTGGAATGCTCTTCTAAGTTCTGGAGTTCTTGTCTGAAGAAGGACATAGACAGACTGGAGTCAGTGTAGAGAAAGGTCTCAAGATGGTCCAGGGACAATAAGGCAGAGCCTTTGAGAAATGGCTGGTGGTCCTAACTATGTACTCATTGAAGGCCAGGTTTGGGGATGCATGACAGAGATGCACTTCTTAGGGGTATAAACAGAATGAATTGTGAGGATCTGTTTTTTAGAAATAGGGATGAGCTCTCCAGAGAGTATGATTCAAGGCTGGTGTTGAGAAGTTCAAGAGGGACAAGACAGCTGTGGAACAGACTGCTGGTGAAACTGGTGGGGACAGGTACCCTAAACAGGTTCAAACTCAGCTGGAACAAGGCAAAGGGATTCACAGTCCTGGGGGCACCATGGGGGTTGAGGTGTGGGGGAAGAAGGTGACAAGCCATCCGTATATAAGGTTGGTGGTGTGAGGTAGTATGCTGAGGGCAGATTTGACAGACCATTGGTCTGCTGCTGTCAGATTCTATGTGTCTATGAGTTTAATGACCCAAGCCCCTTAATCTTATTTGAACTTGCAAGGCAGAGGCAATGGCCTGCTACAATTACTTTTGACTTAGGTCATCCCCCTACTGAGTGGGAAGGCTTGTGAAATACTATTTCTCTGATTATGATAGTCCTAGGTCATTTCCTTGTGAAGTGGCAAGGCTCTGGAAATATCATTTTTGGTGATTACTGTTTCTGTCAATGGATAATTTTTACACATGAATATAAATGCACTCCAACCAGGGGTCACTGGTACTGCTGTAGCTTTAAGAAGTTGTGCCTAGCAGCAGTGAATGTTGTCTTCTGTGTTCCTAGGCTCCAGGTTCCTGAGTTTGCTGCACCAGTAACAGGAGTTAGCAGCTTTTCGAGTGAACTCTTCACAGCATATATTCTCTATGTAATTTTTCTTATTTTTTGAGTTACATTGAAGTGACTGTGTACTGTTTGTTTTTTCTTTCAATTGGATTTGTGAATGCAAGTATGTAAAATTCAGTAGGCCTAGGTGCTAGTCCCTCCCCCAGCCTCAATAATTGCTAGATGTTCATGTTTTTCTATTTTCCCTTGTGATGTTAGGGTTTTTATTTCTAGGCAGTTGAGGGATCTGGATCATCTTTTATTGGTTGTCTGTTGCTCTGGCTGAACCATTCTGTTATTCTGTTTGGCAATCTTTAGATTACTGAGTATATTTCGGGACTAGTCCGTAGGCTATCGCTACCCCCCTGAGGGAATTTTCAAGACACTGCTTTCTTAGAAGCTCACACTGTAATAGTTTAAAATTTACTTCTTTGCCATCTGGCAATGGAAGCTTTTGTTTGCAACAGGCTAATATGTGTGACCACTGTATATCAGAAAAGAAAAAACAACAAAGATGAGGTAGCGGTAGTTTTTGTTGATTTAAGTCTATATATGCAAGTCAAATAATGACAAAATGGGTATCAATAAAAAGGTTATATACTCATCTGTGACTTTATTAAAATTAGAAAAGATTCAGCTCAATGGTAACATCGGTAATGACGTCGTACTGACGTATACATGAGTACTTTGCAATGTTATTTAAACTATGGAAATTGGTGGCATCAGAATATAGAGTTATAACAATACTTGTTGTATAAGTGTATGATTAAATTGACACACTGTAACAGTAATATCTTTGCCATTATAATTTAGTTGTCATCTTCATCCCCACTGTTTTCATCCTCCGCATCAAAGATCTCATCTGCCAGGCTGGCAGAAAGAACATCATTGCCATCTTCCTTAGGAGTATGAAAAAGAATAGAAGATGTGTTTTGATGTTTATATTTAGTATTTTATTTACATATTGTCACAAACCCACTCAGCAGGTCAGCCCTCTACTCCCAAAGTGCCAACCTCTGAGCGCAGTCTTGTGAACAGTTAACAGAACAAGGTAACACTCTTGTCTGTTTTGTGGGTTCAAATCAACTTTTGGTCTCAAGTCTTGGAGAGTTCAAACTGTGAACCTCTTGCTAAGCACCCAATGCAGGCTCAGATAATTCTGTCTTCGGGGCGCCAGATATCTTTGCCTACAGGCACCTAACCAGGTGTACAGAAATGAACCCTTAAAAACTGTAATAAAAGACATCAGATTTAAAATGCTTACCTTTTTCCAGTTTGGTATCACCCTTCAAGCTTATGTACAGTGTCTGCTTTAACCATATATACTCTACTTGTAAGGAAAGAAATCAAAGACAGGCCAAGTAAGCTCTAAAAATAGAGTTTTACTAAAATAGATAAAAAAAATATGTAACACATAAAATACAGAACTATTATATCACAAGACATACAAATCTCTTAAACAAAACAGGTTTTAATAGTGCAATTCCTACTACAGTACTTAGATTTCTCTCTCTCTCTCTATCTCTCTCTAAATACGTGCTTAACGTGCTCACAGATGTTTCTTTGTCAGAGTCTAGATAGAAGTGTCTCTGAAGGAAAACAGAATAATGTTTAAAAGCTGGTTTTCCCCACCTATTTGCATGAGGTCACCTAGCTCCTCCCTGTCAGAATATATAAAAAAATATATCTAAATAAAAACAGGATGTCTTTTCCAAGTATTAAATTCTGCAACCTCAGCATGACTCATGTTCTTCAAATGACTCTCTTTGATCTTATGATAAGCTTCCTCCTTCCAGGACATGAAAGCATCTTTTATGACTTCGCACTAAAAATCACAACCTGCTCTTCTTCCTCTAAGCATTATCAAAGTTTATGATTTTCCCTCTTAGCAACTACAGCTATAATTAACTTAGTTAAAGTCTGTAATTAGCTTTGGGCCTTCCAGGTAACACCTTATATCTAAAACCTGTGTGTGTCTGTGTGTGTGTGTGTGTGTGTGTGTGTGTGTGTGATCTCACATGCTGTTTCAGCATTTCCCAGGAGAGACAGTCCATAACCCATTTTTATATTACAAAAAATGATACAGTGATCAGAACCAGCTGTCCAAGTGTCACACATATTGTTTTTTCTTTTAAGTCTGTCTCATTAAATGGGGTGAGAGTGTGCTTTCAGGCAATTTGTTTTGAGGCTTCAAGTTTGGAAATATTCCATTAAATTATGCCCCAGATGGACTAAGGAGAGTGTGGCAGCACAGTGGACACACCTACCTCCCTTTGAGTGAGCTAAGGATTTTTTTTCAAAAGGAATTGAATTACTCCTTATGCACATGATGGTTGTTAAGCACTTTAGTAATCAGTTCATTCATATACAAAACTAATTTAGCTACATATTGGTAATTATGGAACACAGAGAGTTTTAATTAGGCTTTAAAGATTATGAGGGATAATAATTGAACACAGCTGGGATTTAAACACTACATAAAGGTGTATACCAATAGGAGGTGACACCCCTGATGATGAGGTCTTAGTGGCCTCGAAGTGCTGGGCTGCTCACACTGACATAGTATGTAGATCTTGCACATTCAGTTTTTGAATTTTGACCATAAATATATATATATATATATATATATATATATATATATATATATATATAATATATATATATATATCTATATATATATAAATGTATTTATTTAAAGACTGTTTTTTATTAAGAATATGCTTTTGTCTTATTTTGAGGAAAATATGAAACAATAAAATGATTCTTAAAAGATTTAATACTGCCTGTGTGCCTTTTCTTGTATATAGTAACCATCTTTCAGGGTCTCCTCCTGAGACAAAATGTCCACCAGTTCCTGTGGTATAATGTCACCATCACACCAGTCATACTCCAGGATTCGTGTTTCATCAAGTTTCCACCCATGTATTTCAGAACTTGGGATGTTAGGGTGTGACACATGGGCCATTTTTCCCAAACAAGAGTTTGGTAATTCACTCTCCGTACATGCATTCTAAGTGTTGACCTACATGGAGGCAGTAGACTCAGATCAATGCCTTCATAATTTCATAACAGTTGGCTGCTTCCTGTGTGAAATTTCTGCCTTGCAATGTCATAGCGAAGTTTGGTGATAACAGTATATGATGGCTGCCTGTACAAGCAGCTACCAGATCTTTCAGGGTCAGCATGGATGGCACCCAATACACGTTCTATGTCACCAAGTGCTCATAAAGTTGCCATATTCTCCTTTTGTTTTTGAAGGATGTTGTAGAGTTTGCTTTTTCCCTTTCCTAACAAATGCACTTGTGCTGTCACACCCTGAAAATGCATGCAGTACAATTAGTGCACTACACATCTCAGTACCGTGAATCTGGATTAGAGTTTTGATGTTCAAAAGCCAACATTTATTTGCCACTCCTGTGTCAAAGTAGACGTTCTTCTGTATTTGATCACCATAGTACAGCAGCAGCAGAAATACATCTGTGTCTGGTGATCTGATTATGATGTCAGTTGAGGATGTTGATGCCGCTGCATGAAACATAGAAACATAGAATTTGATGGCAGATAAGGACCACTTGGCCCACCCAGTCTGCCCATTTCCCTACCTAATGGATAAGCCGCAGATCCTAGCTAACCAACAGCCTACTTCTTCCAACTCAACCCCCTAGAATTGCCTTATGCCTGTCCCATGCATTCTTGAATTCCATCACTGTTCTTGACTCCACAGCCTCCTCAGGAAGGCTGTTCCATGCATCCACAACCCTCTCCGTGAAAAAAAATACTTCCTCACATTACCTCTGAGCTGTCCCCCCTCTACCTTCAAATTGTGCCCTCCTTGTTCTTGCACACCTCTTTTTCTGAAAGATGCTACTCTCTTGGACTTTGTTGATTCCCTTGAGGTACTTGAAAGTTTCTATCATGTCCCCCCTCTCCTTCCCCTCCTTGAGGCTATACATATTAAGATCCTTAAGCAGTGAAGCAATATTCACATATCCTCTTTCTTCTGAGATGAAGAAAGCTCTGGTACAGGGTGGCTCTGTGTTGTAATTCTGTCAAGGCTTGTCAAAGAGATACAGTTTTCCTCACAGACAAGAAAGATTTGACAACCCATTAATCTTGGTGCATATGTTTCCTTTTGCCACTCATTGAGAAGAACCTTGATCAAATTTGTCTTGTCATTGTTTGTGAGAAAGGATATCCAGTCTCTTGGCACCTTTGTTGATGGACCTTTCACCAAGTAAGAATCTGACGATCCTCATCCTCTGTGTTCAGCCGATTTTATGGAATTATATTTGTAGGTGTCTGTTACAAAGTCCAACCTTTGTGCCATTGGTAATGCAATGAAGACCTTTTCAGCTGGCTCTCCAAATGTCTGCGGTAGACCAGTCATTGACTGGAGAAGTGCACTGTCATCACAGATGTAAACTTTGTCTTCATCCCAATTCATTGTACTGAGTGCTGTCTCATCTTCAAGTTTGTGAAGAAGGGTGGATTTCTCTGTCTTCACTGGTAGACCATCTGAAGTTGCTAATGACCATGGCAGTGGACTCAATGGATACAAGAGAGTCTTCTCCATGCTAAGGTTGTTCTGTTCTGAAAGCATTAGCAGTTGCCCAAAGAGGTTTCTTAGTGCAGTCACCTGAACAATCTTCTTTTGTGGGGATCTGAGTTTCTTTGACTGCTAAAGGGAAGCAAACGTCTTTAGTGACTGCTTTTTCAAGGGTGCATGAAAGGGAATTGTTTTGTCAACAAGCCTTGTCTCCACAAATTGTTGAAATGGTTCTTTTTCCCATTTTCAGCACTGAGCAAGCCATTTTCAATATCTCCTGGGGCTCGTACATCTGATGAGAGACAGAATAGTGCCTCTTTGACTTCTGTCTCAAAAGGATTGATGACATTTCTGAATGCATTGATCAGCTTCTGTACATCCTTCTCACTGTGTGCCATCTCTGCAGGTCTAGCATCTTTGTGAAAGGACTCCTCCGAGTCTACCATTCCAGTAGTTTCAAGTGTGGCAGTCACATAGCTTTCTTGAGCATGCCTTGTTATACACCACCGGTGATAGGATGGATAATTCCTGCTGAATCCAACAATATCTCCACTGGACATGGCATGTTGATTGGATTGTCTGTTCAATGGTCAGATCAAACAGCACTTCTTGATGCTGGCACATTGGATCTACACACAATGAACCCACCATTCTGCAGCAAGACATCAGCTCCAGAATGAGTGTGCTCTAGGTTCAGGAGTGTCAGAAACTAGACAGATAGATATCTTGCATAGTTTTGGTGATCCAGGCTAAAAAGCAAAGTGCAAAGTTGTTCAACACGTGCTAGGTGCAGGTCAAAGTTGTTCTCCTTGGTAGCACATAAAACCTAAGCACCAACCAGATCCTGTCCATGTACTGAATCCAAAACTGTGCTATCTTCCCAAGTTTGCCATGCCTCACTTTCTCTTCAAACTTGAAGTACTTTTTGCAAAGTTGGTGACAAGAGTCACTGGCAACTGTGGTGAGCTGCCCAGCTGCTAGCCCTTAGTTGTAGATATAATTCTGTTGTATATATATTTTTTGACAGAATTCTGTGTATTTGTAAATACCGAGACATGCCAGTGTCAGCACAAAGACACCTCGGGAAAAGACAAGATTTTTAAAAAGGGGTTGACCTTCTTTTAACCTGAAGGCCAGCCTTGCCTGCCAGGAAAATGACAAGTTATTGTCAGAAACCTTGTGGATAGGCCCAGTTGTGCTGAGGGTTGAGGCACTGGATGCCACACCTCGCGCCATGCTGGCAATCTGGGTTCAGACACGAGCCCGGGCCACCAGGCGTCGGCAGGGGAGGGATAGGATCAAGCATCCAGAGGACTGCTCTTCTATCCCAGGGAGAGATCTAGCGAACCACTGCTCTGTAGCAGCCTCTGGTGATGTCCAGGGGCACTACCAGACTGGTGGCAATGTAAGGGGGTGGAGTGCAGCAAGATGTCAGCATGTCAGTGCCCAGAGGTCATTGCACGCCACACTCTGGGGGCTGAAAAACATGGAGGAAAAATACAGGGGGTGAACTCTGTGGCTGATGGCTATGCCCTGCATCCCCAGACCCAAGAGAGGTGCCTGTCCAGGATATGGTGCGATGCTGGCCCATCCCTGTGTTCCATGGGTTCATGTGGCATGTGCAGATGACCAGGTCTGGGTGGTACAGGCAAGGTGGCTGGAGATCGTGGGGCTCGCTCCACCAAGGAGATAGATAAATAGAATAATAAAAATAAAAAAAAGCTTGTGGATAGCTGATCAAGGAGTCTTTCTCTAAGTTAACTACCCAAGGGAAACAGAAGTAATTAAATGTCAGGAGATATCCCTTTTCACTTCAAGAAAAACAGAATGCTTTGATCCCATGAAACTGTTAGTAGTATACTTCATTTTGTGAGGTAATAGGAAAGAACAAATCCTTCTAGTATACCCGTGTAAAATTCCACTTACAGGAGTTATGATAGTGAAACCTGGGTTAACTATGGGAATCTGACCCATCAAAGATTATCAGCAAAATAAGATTTTGGGGAAGCTCAAGAGTGACACCCAGTGGCCTAAAATGAAAGGGGCAGCCTCTATCCACAGACTGGGATGGCCATCCCTATAAATAGCCCCAGATCAAGGCATACACACACACATTTTCATCTGGATAGTCTGCGTGACACACACCAGGAGCCAAACTGCTGAAACCCAGTGTAGCTGCCAAGGACTAAAGAAACTGAAAACTTTCATCTACTTTTTCTGGACTTCAAATCCCTACAATTTGTAAGCTAACAGTTCTAGTGCATTTTATTCTATATATCCATTTTCATTTGTTTTATGCTGTAACCAAAACATTTCTAACACCCTTTTAGTTGTAACTGTATGATTTACTATTTAAGTATTTTAATAAAAACATTTGTTTTTCTAAAGAAATTCTGCCTGTGTGAGATTTTTATATTGTGTGTGTGATTGTAGAAGGTTTATTAATAATCTGTGAAAACTGTTATTGCCAAAGGGGTCTCACCAATAGCAACCAAACTAAGAAAAGGGTCTGTAAGGGATCTGGAAGAATAGGGAGAATGCCAAAGTCTCACAGATGAGTCTGCAGGGATTTTGAACCATGCTGTTGCATGTCCTGTAGGGAGATGGCCAAATCAGACTTACACTGCTACCCCAAAGAGAGTGTGATACCTGGGTCTTCCTTCTTTGTGTAATAGCCAAGGAAAGGGTTCATATTTGGCCACGAGACTCGAGACTGGTATTACACCCTCATCCAGAGCTAGAGGGATGCCCTGGATCCTCATGGCAGATGTGCAGTCATGACCTTGGTGAACATTCAAAAAGGATCAGGAGGGTATCCCTGCTCCCCCATCATGGATTGTAATTAAGGGTGGGCACTGTGACCTCAGTGGGCCTGACCCCCAGGCGTGGGTTCATGACAGATCTGGTGTGCAATGTGGGGATCCAAAAGATTTGGTTGCATAGTGTTGCAATTCAAGAGATATTGGTGGCACAGGCATAACAGCTGGATTTGAGCCTAGAGTATCAGACTGATAAACTGTAAACAGTCCACACACAATCAAGGCAGAGATTTAAAAAATACATAATTTGGTTACAGTATAATGTTCCCTACCTGTTTTTGTTTTTTTCTCGGGTGCAGGCTAATGTAGCAGTAGTTAGGGAAGAAGATGGCTTCCATCTACAGTGAATATACTGCAGACTGCCTGAGGCAGTTGTGTCAGGAAAGAGGAGTCCAGCATGAGGGGTGAACCAAAAAGCATCTTGTAGAGGCTCTCATGGCAGCCAATAAGCAAGCAACTGCCCAGGGCCTCGGTCACAGCCGGTGACTGAAAGGGACCAGACATTGGGCATGGGGGTGCCAAGAGATGTCACAAAGTCCAGTCCCAGGGAGGACAGCAGTGAGACCAGAGGGAACCCAGAGCTCCAGCCCCAGGGGAGAGTCACCACAATGCTGGAGTCAGAAGGGATCAGTCTGCAGCTAGAGTTTAGGAGGTTGGAGCTGGAATTCGAGCAAAGGATGTTCCGGATGTAGCAGGAGATGCAGGAAAAAGAAAATCAGTGTTACAGAGAGGCCAAGGAAAAAGAAAACCAGCTTCAGACAGAGAGGAAAAACACCACCAGAGGGAATTCAAACTGGTGAAGCTAAGACTCCAACGACCAGCGTCAGAGGAGATAAGTGGCAGGGGTGAACCTGGAACTCCAGGACTTGGGTATAAATTAAATTCCAAATTAATAGCTGAATTTAAAGAGGGGAAGGATATGGATACATTTTTGAATTCATTTGAAAAGGTCTGTATCCAGGCTAAAATACCCAGGGTGTCATGGAGCTTTCAGCTATCCCCACTGCTAACTGGGAAAGGGCATGAGGCACTAGACCAAATGGACAATCAGGACAGTAGTAATTATGAGAAACTTAAAGCTGCATTGCTTAAAAAGCATGAATTAACACCTAAAGCATACTGAGTTAAGTTCTGTAAGCTGTGGAGAAGCCCTGACATGAGCTACGAGGAATTCGCCACAAAGCAATGTCAGTTTTTGAAATGTTGGTGGGAGGGAGTGGAAGAAAACTCTGTAGAGAAAACTGAGAAGGCTATACTTCTGGAGCAATTCTTTTGGACTTGCCCAGCAGAGCTAAAAACCTGGTTAGAAGACTGAGACCCCAAAACAGCACAGGAGGCTGCTGAGCTCTTGGACTGCTATGCCAAGAGCAGACCTGCTCTGAAAGGGAGTGGGGCAGGTGTGGCAGTGCAGAAGGGGAAAAGTGTACCTTCAGGGCAGCTAAAACCCTCACTGCCTCCACAGAAAGGGGGAAGCCCCAGGTTACAAAAAAGGATTTATCGGATAAAAGAAATGATGATTGTTGGTTTTGCAAACAGCCAGGGCATCTTGCTAGACAGTGTCCTAAAAAGGCACAGAGTGTGCAGAGTGGTGCTTGAACAGAGTTGGGTGTACTGTGTATCCCTGAAAGCATGCCTATAAACATGAGGGAGCACATACACCCAGTTACTGTAAATGGGGTGCACACCCATGAGTTAAGGGACATGGGGGCATCTCTTACATTAGTAAAAGGGGATTTGGTAAGGCATGGACAGTTTAAACCTAATAGGTTTATAACAATAAGGAGATTCACTGGGGAGGAAAAAAACTGCCACTAGCTAGAGTTCTCCTGGACTAGGGTGAGGCAGGAGAGAGGGTACAAAAAGTAGCTGTGGCAGACAACCTCACCCTGGATGTGATTATAGGGAACAATCTCTAGAAGGGGGTGGTGTGTGCAGTTACCTGCAGTCAGACGGCAAAGGCTGATTGTAGTTCCTTGGACCCTATAGAAGAAAAAATTACACACCTTAGTAATTATGTTTCTTCTAATGGAGTCTTGCTATATTCTGACTATTGCAGTTAGCCCAGCTCTTGAACTGCCCCAGAGAGTAGAGGGTTAAATTCGATGCAGAGCATAGAACGTTGAGGCAGAGCTCAGTTCAAACCTCTGTCTGCAGCATTTTGAAGTGCAACCATCAGATTCTTACCAGCTAATACTAACTAAGACTATTATGTGGAAATTGTAAAATTTTACTAGCCAAATGGCAACCAAATATTTTGAATCCCCAAAAGACTCAAGTCAAGAAATCCAAAATCAAAAACCAGGTAGTGAACAAATCAAGACTATTAAAATAATAAAAACAACCCACTCCCCCTTTCTAAAAAGAGAGAGTGTCCAAATGCACCCCTGAGGTGCAACACTGCACCTGCCAGCCCACTTCCCAAAAACAGGTTCTGAGAGGGGCAGAGAGGGGGGTCAGAATACAGCAAGACTTCATTAGAAGAAACATAATTACTAAGGTGAGTAATTTTTTCTTCAAATGTGAAGTCTTGCTGTATTGTGACTATTGCAGACTACCAAGCAGTACCTCCATGGAGGGGGGATTCAAACCTACTTTGGGAATAGGCTCTGCAGTACTGCTATACCAAACCGAGCATCACTCCTAGCCTGGATATCCAAGGAGCAATGCTTGGTGAACTTATGGACTGTTTCCCAGGTGGCTGCTTTACATATACCTAGTAAAGGAATATCCCTGGCAGCAGCCAGGGAAGCAGCTGTACCTCTAGTCAAATGAGCCCTCAGGCCTGAGGGTGGTATTTTGCCTAGCTTCTCATAGCAGAATTGTATACAAGAGACAACCCACCTGGCAATAGTTCTCTTAGTGGCAGGTTTGCCCTTTCCCATTTCCCCATGAGTGAGAAACAACTGGTGGGAGTCAAACCTGTGTGCCTTAGTATGTTCAATGTAGTAACTAAGGGTTCTTTTAACATCCAAACTGTGTAATCTTCTCTCTCCTGAAGAAGAATGATCGGTGAAGAACACAAGGAGAGACATGGATTGGTTCAGATGAAAATCTGAAACCACTTTAGGCAAGAACCTCCTATTGGTTCTAAGGACCACCTTATCTCTATGAAATGAGATAAAATCAGGTTCCACTGACAGAGCTTGTACTTCACTGATACATCTAGCAAAGGTAATGGCTACCAGGAACACGTTTTCCAAGTCAAGTACTTAAGCTCTGTTGAAGACAAAGGCTCAAAGGGAGGTTGCATAAGCTGAGCAATGCAAACATTAAGGTCCCAAGCAGGAGTAGGATCCCTAAAGGGGAGATTAGTATGAAGCAATCCCTTGAAAAATTTACAGAAAACAGGGTGAGATGACAGTGAGGAAGGCTTCCCCACTGACAGAAAAGCAGAAACAGCTGACAAGTGTACTTTGAGAGTAGCTGGTCTGAGGCCTAGGCCATTGAGATGAACCATATAATCCAGAACTGTAGACAATTCAGTAGTGCCTGGAAATATACTCTTCTTGGAACAATAAATGATGAATCTTTTCCATTTGGAGTTATAAGTTTTTCTGGTGGCAGGTTTTTGAGAGGCTTTGAGAATTTCCAGAACCCCTTGAGACAGATGCAAATCTGCATACTCTAACTCATCAAGAGCCATGCCATGAGATTGAGAGAGCAAAGATTGGGATACCAAATCCTCCCCTGAGAGGAGGTTAACAGGTTGTAATTCCTGGGAAGAGACAGGGGAAGATGGACTGACAGGGACAGCAACAGGGGATACCAAGGCTGCCTGGCCCAGTCTGGAGCAATCAGGATCACTTTGCAGGATTGTGACCTTATCTTGACCAGGACCTTGAATAGTAGAGGAAAAGGAGGGAAGACATATAGAAATTCTGCTTCCCAATTCAGAATCAGAGCATCCAGAGGGACTGAGCCCAAGACTGGGGGTCTACAACAAAATAGAGGAAGTTGGTGATTGTCTGGGGCTGCAAAGAGATCTAGCTCTGGAGTGAGCCACCTTGGAAAAATCACTCTTAATACCAGAGGGTCCAGGGACCATTTGTGATGGCCCTGAGAAATCCTGCTCAATGCAGCTGCTAGCAAATTGTCTTTTCCTGGAAGGCGGACTGCTATCAGAGAGGTCTGTAGAGAATAAGCCAGGGACCACAATTTCATGGCTTCTGTGCTCAAGGCCATGGACCGAGTGCCTCCCTGCTTGTTGATGTCCCACATGGTGGTGGTGTTGTCTGTCCTGACCTGAACCACCTTATTCTGCATTGACTGAGAGAAAGCTTGCAGGGCCAGAAAGTCTGCCCTGAGCTCCAAGAGAGTGATATGAAGAAGGGATTCCTGAGAGGACCACAGTCTCTGGGATGTGAGAGCCCCCAGATGGGCTCCCCATTCCAGTAGAGAAGCATACGTGGTTAGGACTAAAGAATAAGATTGAGTGATGAATGGGACTCATTGCCTGAGGTTGCCCTGATCTTGACACCACTGGAGAGCCTGAATCAGGGTCTGAGTCACTGGAGTTAGTTTGGTTAGAGGATCTTTCCTCTGAGACCAAAAAGCCCTCAGATGAAACTGAATGTCCCTCATCTGAAATCTGGCCCCTTGGACCACTGCTGTAGAAGCTGCCATGTGGCCCAAAAGCTGAAGGAAGTGCCTTGCTGGCTGAGAAACCAGAAGGCGGAAGGAAGAAGCCACCTCTATCATAGCCCTTGCCCTTTCCAAGGGAAGAAAAGCTCTTGCTTTGACAGTATCCAGCTCTGCCCCTATGAAGGTGAGAAGCTGTACAGGCTCGAGAACTGACTTGGGGAGATTGAGAAGAAATCCTATGGGAAATGACCACTTGCTGGGTCACTTGCAGGTCTGACTTGACTTGGTCTGGAGACTGACCCACAATGAGTCAGTCGTCCAGGTATGGAAATATGGAAATATTCATCCTTCTTAAAAAAGCCACTACTACTGCTAGGCATTTTGTGAATACCCTTGGAGCTGATGTTAGGCCGAAGGGCATTGTTTTGAACTGATAATGGCCTGATGACAATTCAAACCTGAGGTACTTTCTGTGGGAGCACCTGATGGGAATGTGAACGTAAGCATCTTTTAGGTCCAGGGAGGCTAGCCAGTTCCCCTGGCCTTAGAGAGGGAAGGATTATTCCCAGAGTCACCATTTTGAATTTTGGTTTTAAAAGATGTTTGTTCAGGTATCTTAAGTCTAGGATGGGTCACCACTCCCCTGTCTTTTTTGGGGTAAGGAAGTACCTGGAGTGCAGACCTTTGCCCCTGTGCAATGTAGGAACTCTCTCTAAGGCCCTTAAGGCCAGCAGAGATGAAACTTCTGCCTCTAGGGCAATGGTTTTGGAGATGCTTGCAGGAGGAAAGGATCTGGCTCTCAGCTTTTGGAATTTTTTGAAGCTGAGAACCAGCCCCTGGCTTACCACCTCCAAGACCCACTTGTCTGAGGTAACAGACATCCAGTCCTGGACAAAGCAAGCCAGTCTGCCGCCTACAGGAATGGGGGAGTCGACCAGGGATGACACATCAGGGTGTCTGCTTGGCAGGAACCTTAGGCTGAGGGGTGGATGCAGCCTTGCTCATCTCACTTCTGCTTCTCCCTCTGAAGAACCCCCTCTGAGAAAAGGGAGAAGAGGCCTGTGCTTGGTAGAAAGGCCTATGAAAAGGCCTGCCCCTGCCCCTAGCTTGCTGCCTTTGAGGAGTTGCCTGCTTTTCCTTGGCCTGTGCACTCCTGTAGGTGGTCCTATACTCGTCCATCTTTTTCATGTAATTCTCTGTCTGCTCCCCAAACAGAGAATTACCCACCACAGGGAAATCCATGGCCTTAGCTTGGGTGTCCTGTGAGAGGCTAGTACATCTGAGCCAAGCCATTCTCCAAAGAGCCACAGATGTAGCCATTACCCTTGATGATACATCATTGGAGTCCACAGCAGCATGAAACTGTACTTTTGATACCTCAATCCCATCAGCAGCCACCTCCTCCAGCTCCCTGGCCAGCTGGGGGGAAGTCTGCTTAGCCAGTGCCAGTACAATGTCCCACCTAGACTTCTGGTACCTGGCTGCATAGGCCATGTAATTAGCTTGCCTGAGTCCCAAGGAGGATGCCATGTACTGTTTCTTTGCCATGACATTCAGCTTCCTAGAGTCTTTATCTGGGGGGTGTGAAGCCAAGGGTATGTTAGCCTTATCACAGGCTACAGCCTGCACAACCCCAACATGGCTGCATTGCTGGTACAAATACTCCAAACCTGAGCCTGATAAAGTGTGCCTCTTGTCCATCCTTCTGTCAACAGGAGGTACAGAATTTTCGAGTCTTTAACAGTCTTTGTGTCTGTTTCCCAAAGGACTTATGAAGGGGAATAGACAGTCTCTTGGACTCTGGGATGTCCATCATCTCCACATAATCAGGCTCCTCTTGTTCCTCTACAGCTTCTTCCACAGGCAGGGAGCTGGAGGGTTTCTGCCACTTTCCTGTAAACATGTAGTGGGAAGGGGGCTCAGAAAGCCTAGGAGGGGAAACACCAGAAGGTCTGTCTGGGGAGATGTCTGGTTTGATGGGCTCATCCAGACCTTCCATACCATCATCATCATCATCATCACCTTCATAATCCTCGTCCCCCTCCAAATCCAGTTCATAAAAGTCTTCAGGGGCATAATCCTGAACTGGAGGAACCGATCAAATTGAGCACCTGCCAGAAGGTGCTGGATCAGACAGAACCGGACAAAGCGATTCCACAATCCTAAACACTCGGGCAATCTCCTCTGCAGTCGGAACATGGGTCTCTGGATCAGAACTGGCCGATTTCTCTTTTCCTTTTCTTCTTGTAGGAACCGATCCCTCAGGATCAGCTCTCCTCTTGCCCGAAGAAGTATCGCCCTGGTCAGAGGGCACTCCTTCTGGTTTGTTCGGAACTGAACCAGGCTGGCCATCTGGGTCAGTAGACTTCTTGGCCTCCTTATCCCTAAGCCTGCCCAACCTTTTTTCTAGGGTAGACTTAGGGAAGTTTTTACAAATTTGGCAGTCTGAATCAAGGTGGTGAAACCCCAGACAATAAACACAGGTGGTGAGGGGATCAGCCTTAGCAAAGACTTCCCCACACACACTGCAGTGTTGAAACCCAGTGGGCCCAGTTTTTTTTGGGTTTCTCAGATGTAGCCATCCTAACCAACAAACTTACCCTTTTAACGGCAAACAGCTAGGCAAGACTCCCTTATCGGTTTCTAACCGTGTCACGGGTACTGGAAAAAAACACAAGAAATACGTTTTTTTTTTAAAACCAATAAGGACCAGTAACCACACACTAAAGTTAAAGGAAAGATAACAAACACAAACACAGTAGATGACTGGTTCAGCTGAACCAGTCAAAATACCACTTTTACAATTTCCACAAGTTTTTTACTATGGCTAGTTCACTACCTAGTACTTACTGTACCACAGACAGAGATCTGAACCGAAATTTGCGATATAATCGGTAAAACTGACAACTTTAACCAACTGTTGAACCATAAACAGAGGAGAAAATCTCCAGAGTGACTGTTCAGTTAGGCGGAGTAAAGAATCTGATGGTTGCACTTCAAAATGCTGCAGACAGGTTTGAACTGAGCTCGAGCTCAACATTCTATGCTCTGAATAGAATTTAACCCTCTCCTCTCCGGGGCAGTTCAAGTGCTGGGGCTAACTGCAATAGTCAGAATACAGCAAGACTTCATGGTGCTTGAAGCCCCTGTGGAAAACAATGGGAGGCTGGTTCCCCAGCCTGTGTCTCCTGAAATGGAGAGTAGTGAAAGGGAGGCAGGACTTCCCCACTTAGCAGTTCATAAAACAGCTACAGAAGGTTACTCTGAGGAGGAAGGGGAAATCAATGGTCAGAAGGTTAGGGGTGGCAGTGACCCTGAATGTCCTGATGCTAGAGCTATGGACCCCAGTTTAGGAACTGAAGGGGACATGTCCCATGCCTTGGGGAAATGTGAAGAATTTGCAGCTGCTCAGAGGACTGATCCTAGTTTAGAGAAGCTGAGGGTTTGTGCAGAATCTGATGGGACACAGGGAGGTGACAGGAGGCGCAGAGTATATTGGGACAATGGACTGTTGTATACACAGGACATAAGGACAGAGGGAGAGGTGATAGGCAGGCAGCTTGTCATTCCTGAGGGATACCTTGAGTGGTTGCTCAAGACAGCTCACAATATCCCCATGTCTGTACATCTGGGAATTGTGCGCACCATGCAGCAATTGTCCCAGAATTTCTATTGGTCCAACTTCACCCAGCAGGTGAAGGAATATTGCAGGTCTTGTCACCGGTGCCAACAAATATAGAAGGCAGGTAGTAAAACCAAAGCCACCCTACTTCCCTTGCCCATTGTGGTGGAGCAATTCCAGAGGGTAGGAATGGATATTGTGGGACCCTTGAGTACCCCACACTCCCCCAGGAAGAGGTTTATCCTGACGGTGGTAGACTATGCCACCCGATACCAAGAGGCGGTCACCCTTTCCTTACTTAGGACAGACAAAGTGGCAGATGCCTTGCTAGGGATTTTATCCTACATAGATACATAGATACATAGACAGTGTCAGCAGATAAGGGCCTATGGCCCACCTAGTCTGCCCATTTGAGCTTGTAAGTTCAGTTTGTTTTCCTAGAAGTCTATTTCCCCTTACCCCTGACCTCTAGAATTCCTTTGTCTATCCCATGCATTCTTAAATCCCGTGATTGTTTCAGCCCCCACCACTTCCTCTGGCAGGGTGTTCCACTTGTCCACCACCCGTTCTGTGAAGAAATTCTTTCTCATGTTTCCTCTGAATCATCCTCCCTCCAACTTCATCCCATGCCCTCTAGTCCTGAAACATCTTTCGCTTAAAAATAGTGTTTTCCTGCACCCTGTTCCTCCCTGTAAGATACTTGTATATCTCTATCATATCCTCTCTCCTCCTCTCCTCCAGGAGTACATGTTCAGTTCCTTCAACCTGCTTCATAGGACTTGTGATGCAACCCATGCACCATCTTTGTTGCCCTCCTCTGAACCTTCTCTACCCTGTCTATGTCCTTACGTAGTATGGTCTCCAGAACTGTACACTGTACTCCAGGTGGGGCCTCACTAAGTACTCTTGTATAGCGGAATTATGACCTCCCTTTTCCTGCTGGTGATGCCCCTGCCTACATCCCAGCATCCTATTTGCTTTACCTGATGCCTTGTCACACTGTTTCTACCTTGAGGTCATCAGAGATGACAACCCCAAGATCCCTTTCCTGCTTGGTGCATGCTATATCCTCACCCCCCAACTGATATATTGTGCCAGGGTTTTTGTGCCCCATATGCATTATCTTGCACTTCTTTGCATTGAATTTCAACTGCCAAACCCTTGACCATTCTTCAAGTTTCTGCAGGTCCCTTCTCATTCTGTCTACACCCTCTGGTGTGTCTACTCTGTTACAGAGCTTTGTGTCATCAGCAAACAGTGAAATTCTGCCTTCTATATCCTGTGCAATGTCACTGATGAAGATGTTGAATAGGACCGGTCCCAGCACTGATCCCTGTGGTACCCCACTGGTCACTCTTCCCTCTGTGGAGTGACAGCCATTTACCACCACCCTCTGTGTCCTGCCACCCAGCCAGTTACCTACCCACCACACTACTGTCCTGCCCACACCCATATTCCCCAGTTTGTGTAATAGTCTTCTATGTGGCACAGTGTCAAGGCCTTGCTGAAGTCCAGATAGGCCATGTCCACTGCCCTCCTGATCCACCTCCCTAGTCACCCAGTCAAAAATTCAATGAGGTTGGTCTGACATGACCTCCCTGGTGAAACCATGCTGCCTTGGGTCCTGTAGTCCATTGACAACCAGATGTTCCACCAATCTCTCCTTCAGTAGTGCTTCCATGATCTTTCCCACTACCGAGGTGAGGCTGACTGGTCTGTAGTTCCCTGCTTCCTCTTTGTTCCCACTTTTGTATAAGGGACTACATCTGCTGTCCTCCAGTCTTTGGGTACCTCCCTGTTTCCAGTGATTGGCTGAACAGGATAGCAGAGGTTCAGCCACCACCTCTCTTAGTTCTTTAAGGACCCTGGGGTGCACCCATCAGCCCCATTGTTTTATCAGCTCTTATTACTTCCAGTTCCTTCAGGACCTTTCTTGTGTAAAGGGACTTGTGTCATATGCACCATTCTCACCTTGTACTCCCTTCAGACCCATTACCCCCTCTTCCTTAGTAAAGACTGAGCAGAAATACCTGTTCAATATGTCAGCTTTACTGTTGTCATCCTCCACGTGGCTCCCATCCTCCCCTTCAGTCTCACTATCCTTCCTTTGTCCTTCTTTTTCCTTATGTACCTGTAAAGGTTTGTCCCTTTAACCACTGATTTTGCAATGTGTTCTTCTGTCTGAGCTTTGGCTTCCTTACTGACTTCCCTGCCTCCTTTGTTTCTCCTGGTACTTCTCCCTATCCCTTCTGCCTGTGTCTTTTGTATTGCCTGAATGCAATCTTTTTGGCTTTCACTTTCTTTGCTACCTCTTTGGAAACCATAATGGTCTCTCTTTCTTTTCCTCTTGCTAACCTGCTTAATGCATAATTCTGTTGTTCTTATAATCCCCATTTTAAATACTGCCCACTGTTCCTCAATCCCTGATTCCTGTCCCATTCCCCTTAATGCCTCTTTCAAGCATCTCCCCATTTTCCCAAAGTCTGCCCCCCTAAAATCCAGGATACGTGTTTTTGTGTGGTTTGGTTCTGCTCTTTCTGTGATTTCAAACCACAATGACTGGTGGTCACTGTTACCCAGGTGCTCCCCCACTGTTACCCCCATCACACTGTCCCTGTTTGTGAGCACAAGGTCCAGTATTGCCTTATGCCGAGTTGGTTCCATGACCAGTTGCTTGAGGAAGGCACCCTGAAGGGAGTCCAGGATAAATCTGCTCCTAGTTGATGCTGCTGCTGGGATGCTCCAGTCCACGTCTGGTATATTGAAGTCTCCAACCAGTACTACCTCACCCTTGTCTGCCATCCTTTGGATGGCTAGCATCAGCTCCCTATCTGTTTCTTATCTGTTCCTGTATCAGGTTCCCACAGGAGGTTATCACTGATCGAGGGGGTACCTTCATGTAGGACTTGATGAAGTGCTTGTGGGAGTAGTGTAGGGTGGTGCAGAGATGTATGGCACCTTACCATCCACAAGCCAGTGGCCTTGTGGAAAGGTTTAATGGTACCCTAAAATCAATGCTCCAAGAGTTTGCTGAACAGCATTGGAGGGACTGGGAGAAATACCTTCCCCACCTGTTATTCGCATATAGGGAGGTGCCCCAAGAGTTGATATGGTTTCCCCCTTTGAACTCTTATATGGATGTAGGGTGTGAGGGCCCCTAGACTTGATCTGGGAGGACTAAGAAGGCAAGCATGCCACCCAGGGAACTCCCCTAGTGGAGTATGTCCTGAAGTTTAGGGAAGAGCTGAAGAAGCTTATGGGAGCAGCCCAGGGCAACCTGTGAGCTGCCCAGCAGAAGCAAAAGGTCTAGTACGACCGTAGAGCCAGAGCTCACTCATACAGTCTAGGTCAGGAAGTCATGGTCCTAATTCCAGTCCAGAAGGATAAGCTGCAGGCCAAGTAGGTGGGAACATACAAGGTAGTATGACAGGTAAATGACATGAACTATATTGTAGAACTGTCTGACAGGAGACATACCCATAGAATGTACCATGTCAACATGATGAAGCCCTTTGGCTGACATGGTATTTGTAGTGTGTTGTCCTGGGAAGGGGAAAGATGAAGAAGACCCCCTACTGAACCTGCTGGAGGAAAGCAAGCGGGAGTCCTCTGTGGAGGCAATCAAACTGTCACCCCAGTTGACCCTGGAACAGACCCAGGAAGTGGGGAAGGTTCTAGTGAGCTTTGCCCCTTTGTTTACAGCCAAGCCTGGACTAACCCCTTAGCAACACACAATGTAAAAATGGGGACACAAGCATCCATACAGCGGACAGCCTACCAGGTGTCTGAGGCCATCCTAAAGGACATTAGAAGGGAGGTGGAGGAAATGCTGGATTTAAGGGTAATCTAGAAACCCCACAGCCCCTGGGTCTCACCTGTAGTCCTCGTTCCCAAGCCAGATGGCTCTACTTGTTTTTGTGTGGATTATCATGGACTCAGCACAGTCACAAAGTCTGATGCCCACCCAGTGCCACGGACGGACGAACTACTGGACAAGCTGGGAAGGGCGACATACATTACCACCATTGACTTAACGAAAGGGTATTGGCAGGTGGAGTTAACTGCCAGAGCTAGGGAGAGGTCAGTCTTCATCACTCCAATAGGATTAATCGAGTTCAGGGTAATGCCTTTTGGAATGAAGAACACCCCTGCCACCTTCCAAAGGTTGGGCAACCAGGTCTTACATGGTACTGAAGAGTATGCAATGGTGTATCTGGAGGATATTGCCATCTTCTGTGCCAGCTGGAAGGAACACCTGTCCCACCTAAAGGAAGTGTTGGGTAGGATACAGAGGGCAGGGCTCACTGTCAAGGCTGAAAAGTGCCAGGTGGCCATGGTGGAGGTGGCATACCTAGGACATGTAGAAGGGTGGGGGCAACTCTGTCCCAATCAAGCAAAGATTGAGGCGATAGAGGCGTGGCCCAGGCCTGAACCCCAGAAGCAGGTTTGGAGTTTCCTAGAGACTGCCGAGTACTACTGAAAGTTTGTACTGAATTACAGTACCCTGGCAGCTCCCCTGTCTGGCCTGCTAAAGAAAAGAATGCCCAAAATGGTAAAATGGGACCAACCTGTGAAGAGCCTTCACACGGCTAAAGGAGGCACTGTGTAGTGCCCCTGTGTTGGCCAGTCCAGACTACAGTAAGCCATTTGTAATCCAGATAGATACTTCCAATATGGGGATTGGCGCAGTCCTCAGTGGGACCTCTAACCAAGGGAAAGATCACCCAATAGTGTACCTTAGCAAAAAGTTGCTTCTCTGGAAGCAGGCCTATTCCACAGTTGAAAAGGAATGCCTCATGCTGGTATGGGCCATGAAGAAATTAGAGCCACACCTCTATGGGAGGTACTTTGAGGTACAAGACTGATCATAACCCCCTGGTGTGTCTAACACAGATGGTGAAAATGAATGGTTGTCTCTTAAGGTGGAGTATTGACTTACAGGGCTACGATATGACCATTACCCACAGGGCCAGATCGGCCAATGCCAATACAGATGGGCTATCTCGCTAGTTAGAGCAGTGAACAGAATTTGTGAAAATCATACCATGCCTAGGAATGAATTCCAACAAATTCAGTCTAGGATGGAGGGTTGTGGCAAGCTGCCCGGCTGCTAGCCCTTAGTTGCAGATATAATTCTGTTGTATAGGGTTTTTTTACATAATTCTGTGTATATGGACATGCCAGTGTCAACACAAAGGCACCTCAGGAAAAGACTAGATTTCTAAAAGGCTTTGACCTTCTTTTAACCTGCAGACCAGCCTTTCTTGCCAGGAAAATGACAAGTTATTGTAAAAAAGCTTGTGGATAGATGATCAAAGAGTCTTCCTCTAAGTTCTCTTACCAAATTTTGAACACACACAAACCAAAAAGGGATGCAAGTCAGTGATAACAATTCACATCATCAATTTATTTGAACACCAGGGCAGACCTCCATCCTGCCTGGCCGAATCTTCCTCTAAGTTAACTACCCAGGATAAACCGAAGTAAAATGTCAGGAGATAGCCCTTTTCACTTCAAAAAAAAACAGAATGCTTTGATTCCAGGAAACTGATAATAGTATACTTCATTTTGTGAGGTAATAGGAAAGAAAAAATCCTTCTAGCATACCTGTGTGAAATTCCACTTACAGGAGTTATGTTTGTAAAACTTGGGTTAACTATGTGAATCTGACCCATCAAAGGTTATCAGGAAAATAAGAGTTTGGGGAAGTGCAAGAGTGACACCCAGTGGTCCAAAATGGAAGGGCCAGCATCTATCCACAGACTGGGATGGCCATCCCTATACATAGCCCCAGATCAGGGCATACACACACATTTTCATCTGGACACTCTGCTTGACACACACCAGGAGCCAAACTGCTGAAACCCAGTGTGGCTGCCAAGGACTAAATAAACTGAAAACTTTCATCTACTTTTTCTGGACTTTAAATCACTACAATGTTTAAGGTATAGATTAGCTAACAGTTCTAGTGCATTTTATATTCTATATATACATCTTCATTTGTTTTATGCTGTAACTAAAACTTTTCTAACACCCTTTTAGTTGTAACTGTATGATTTACTATTTAAGTATTTTAGTAAAAACATTTGTTTTTCTAAATAAATTCTGCCTGCATGAGATTTCTATATTGTGTGTGTGATTAGGAACAAGTCATTAGGGACCAGGACAGAGGTAAATGCAAAAAAATGCAAAGGCAGTAAAGACAAGGATGGAGCAGAAAGGGGGTAAGGCCATCAAAAATTGGAGGGTGATGAGTACCAATGCCCATAGTCTGTGTAACAAGCTCTCTGAACTAGTAGCCTTGATGGAAGAGGGATGCTTGGATATTGTGGCAGTCACAGAAACATGGTACACAGAGAACCATGACTGGGATGGCAACATACCAGGATACACAATCTACAGGATGGACAGGGAGGTTAAAAGAGGAGGAGGAGGAGTAGCTCTTTATGTAAGGGAAGGGATCAAAGCAACATAACTAAAGAGTAAACAGGGAGCAGATGAGGCACTCTGGGTCACCCTGGAGACAGGAAATGGCCCCACAATGTGCATGGGGGTTGTATACAGACCCCCATCTCAGGGGAAGGGAATGGATAAGGAAATTATAGAAGGTATCCTTAGAATGGCATAAAAAGGGGAGATATTGTTGATGGGGGACCTGAATATGCCAGATGTTAACTGGAGCACCTTTGCTGCAGGCACATCCAAGAGCAGGGTCATTCTTGATGCCCTACAAGGGGCATGCTTCAGACAGCTAGTATTGGGACCCACTCAGAAGGGAGCAATCTTAGACATGGTACTCTCAAATGGGGACAGAGAAAGAATCTCAGATTTAGAAGTGGGCAGCCATCTGGGAACAAGCGACCACCAAACAGTGTGGTTCACAATAAACACAGCTGTAGAGTCAAGCCATACAAAAGCAAGAGTATTGGACTTTAGGAGGGCTGACTTTGGGAAAATGAGAGAGTGCCTCAGAAAAGCACTAGCAAACAGGCAAGAGGGAGGGGTGGAGGAACAATGGGGAATAATCAAAACAGCAATCACAAAGGCAATACACCTTTGTGTGAAGCAAATCAGCAAAACACAATGAAGAAAAAATGCTATGGTTCTCAAAAGAGGTGACAGGGAAGGTTAAGGAGAAAAGGATAGCATTCAGGAAATATAAAGAAACATAGAAGGAACAGGACAGAGAACTTTGTCAGTTAAAGCAAAAAGAGGCAGGGAAGGCAGTCAGAATAGCAAAGGCCCAAACTGAGGCAAGGATAGCCAACTCTGTTAAGAAGGGGGATAAGACCCTTTATAGGTACATTAGGGAGTGAAGAAAGACCAAGGAAGGGATACTGAAGCTTAATAAAGGGGAGGAAATGTGGGCAGAGGATGACAGTGAAAAAAAGGGATACTGAACGAATATTTCTGCTCAGTATTCACAAAGGAAGAGGAGGGGGAGGTACCTAAACCAAACAAGAGAAATACTCTGGAGATGGGGTTGAAACCAGTCCATTTACAGAAGAAAGGGTTCTGAAAGAACTAGTAAAATTGAAGGTGGACAAAAGCAATAGGGCCTGATGGGATTCACCCAAGAATTCTAAAAGAATTAAGGGTAGAACTAGTGACACCACTGACTACTCTCTTTAACAAATCATGGGAGGATGAGGTGGTACCTGAGGACTGGAGGAGGGCGGATGTGATTCCTCTTCACAAAAGTGGGAGCAGGGCAGAGGCAGCAAACTACAGACCAGTTAGTTTGACCTCAGTGGTAGGGAAAATGATGGAATCACTTCTGAATGAAAGAATTGTTGAGTACCTAGAGGTCAGTGGGGCACAGGACCCAAGGCAGCATGGATTCACAATGGGAAGGTCATGTCAGATGATTCTAATAGATTTATTTGACTGGGTGACCGAAGTAGTAGACCAGGCAGGGGCTGTGGACATGGCCTACCTAGATTTTAGCAAGGCATTTGATACAATCCCACACAGAAGATTAATAAACAAGTTAGCCAGCCTTGGAGTGTGTCCCAAGGTGGTGGACTTGATAAAAAATTGGCTGGACAACAGGACGCAAAGAGTAGTAGTAAACAGAGTCCACAATGAAGAAAGGAGGGTTACTAGCGGGGTATCTCAGGGTTCACTACTGGAACCGGTCCTTTTTAATGTCTTTATAAGAGACATTGCAGAGGAACTGGAAGGAAAAGTATGTCTCTTTGCAGACGACATAAAGATCTGCAACAGGGTTGATACACAAGATGGAGTAGAAATGATGAGAAGGGACTTGGCAAGGTTGGAGGAATGGTCAAATGTATGGCAGCTTAGATTCAATGCAAAGAAGTGCAAGGTAATGCACCTGGGAAACAAAAACTCAGGGGAAGAGTACACAAATGGGGGGGAGGATACTGACAACAATAAAAATAGAAAGGGACCTGAGGGTAATTATATCAGATTATCTAAAGGTGGGCAAGCAATGTGAGAAGGCAGTAAGGAAGGCTGGGCGGATACTGGGATGCACAGGGAGAGGCATCAACAGTAGAAAACAGGAACTTGTTATCCCTCTGTGCAGACAGTTAGTGAAACCCAATCTGGAGTACTGTGTGCAGTTCTGGAGACCCCATCTCCGCAAAGATGTAGACAGAGTGGAGGCTGTCCAGAGGAGGCAACCAAAATGGTGCAGGATCTGCACCAGAAGACATTCGAAGAGAGACTAAAGGAGCTTAATATGTATACCCTTGAGGAAAGAAGGGAGAGGGAGGACATGAGAGAAACTTTCAAGTACCTCAAGGGAATCAACAAAGTCCAAGAGGGTAGTATCTTTCAGAAAAAGAGATGTGCAAGAACAAGGGGGCACAATTTGAAGATGGAGGCGGGATGGATCAGAGGCAATGTGAGGAAGTATTTTTTCATGGAGAGGGTTGTGGATGCATAGAACAGCCTTCCTGAGGAGGTCGTGGAGTCAAGAACAGTGGGGGAATTCAAGAATGCATGGGACAGACATAAGGCAGTCCTAGTGGGGGCAGGAGGAAGTAGGCCGTTGGTTAACTAGGATCTGCAGCTTATCCATTAGGTAGGAAAATGGGCAGACTCAGTGGGCCAAACGGTCCTTATCTTCCGTCAAATTCTATATTTCTATGATTGTGGAAGGTTTATTAATAATCTGTGAAAACTGGTATTGCCAAAAGGGTCTCACCAATAGCAAACAAACTGAGAAAAGGGTCTGTAAGGGATCTGGAAGAATAGGGAGAATACCAAAGTCTCAGGGACAAGTCTGCAGGGATTTTGAACCAGGCTGTTGCATGTCCTGTAGGGAGAAGGCTAAATCAGACATACATTGCTACCCCAAAGAGAGTGTGATGCCTGGGTCTTCCTCCTTTGTGTAATAGCCAAGGAAAGGGTTCATATTTAGCCACAAGATTAGTATTGTGCCCATATCCAGAGCTAGAGGGACACCCTGGATTCTCATGGCAGAGGTGCAGTCGTGACCTTGGCGAGCATTCAAACAGGACGAGGAGGGTGGGCACTGTGAGCTCAGTGGGCCTGACCCCCAGGAGTGGGTTCATGACAGATATCTGCTTCATATAATGTGTTGGACTCTGGTCTTTCCACTAGCCTTTTCACCTCCTCTTTGGCCTCTTCTACCAATGTCTGCACATCAGTGCTGTTTTGGAACAATTGAAAAAGAAGGTGTTCAAGTGCCTCAAGGGTAAGCTTATGCACCTGCATGGCCCTGTTGTAGTGCTTGCCATGCAATACTTTTTCCATCGCACCACTGGCACACACCTCAGACTCAGTGATGATGTCAGCAAAGCCAGTACCATGTGGCAATTTCCCAAGGGCTCCTCAATATGAGCAAATTGTGTGGAAAACACCAAGTCGCACAATGACATCACTGAACTGGCATGCCTTCTTTGCAACAGCAAGATCAAAAGGTCAGTCTCTCTGGTAGCATTCTGTGATATCTGCAGTACATGTTGAACAGTGGAGTTCTCTGTAATAGAAGAGTTGATTGATGCCATGTAGTCAACATTTGTTTGTCTTTGCACTGATCCTAACTCATCACCTGTAGAAGATACCCAGCCTGTCTACCCCGGGACAGATTGTGTTCCATCATATATCTGGCCTCTGCAGAAAAAAAAACACATGTGCCTGTACACAAGCTTGGTTCACAATCTCTGAAACAGAGGTGGCAGTCTGAACTACAGTCAGGTTTGGTTCAACATGTTGCTTAACAAAGCATGGTTCAAGCCCTTATGACTTTATGATTACATTACTATTGACTTCATGAACCTCTAGATCATATTCATATGATAGAAAAATTAAAAACTTTTTATTGATACCAAATTTGCCATTATTTTTAGTCACATACTTAGATTTACTACATGAAAAGCTATCCCTATCCTCTGTCATTGCCCTCCAATTCCTACAAAAATTGATGACACATATGACCCTGTACCAAACAGAAGCTACCATCAGCAAATAGCAAAGGTTTCACTATCTCACCCACAGACTAGCCAGATGACTCCAATCTGCTTTTACCTTCATTTTTAGGTAGGCACTTCTTCCTCTCTCCTCCTCTGAGTTGGGTTGCTATTTTGTGGGTATTGTGCTGCTAAATGTTCATTATCTAAGTGATTGGTGGGAGAAAGTCAATTAAACACGAGTGCTAGCGTGTGTGTGTGTGTGTGTGTGTGTGTCTGCCTCGCAGTACCGTGAGTGAGCCACAAGCTTGTTATGCTTTTTTATTCTGAACAGTTAAATGTTTTTATCTGCCTCTCGGCTGTTTGGCGTGCAAGTACATATTTTGCTCCTTCCCCAATGGCCAAGAACCAACTTCATGTGCCTGTGCAACCATGTAGGTTCAGGTGTGTACCCTCGCTCTGTTGTGACTGTACTTTGCACTTGATTTGCTGTTCTATGCCAGGTCACCAAAAGGTATTTGGGCTCTTTTTCTACATTTTGCAAGATCCTGATGTCCTTCATGTACCTTCTCCAGGATGATATCTCTCATGAACAATTAGACAATATGAATACCATACATGATGAAGCCCTGAGTTTGTAACAGCTGACTTCTTACTGCAAAGATGTCCAGTGCTGCAGCTAGAACACTCCATATGTGACTGGGCCATCTATCTCTAAAGATTTGCATAGCTGTTTGCAACTATCAGCCTTGGTACTGTAGCTGCTTTTATCCAGTCCAACTTCTGTGGCAAGGTCAGTATGCCTCCCACAACAACACACACATAAGCATCCACATCTCCTTCCTCATTTTTACAATCAGGGCTGCAAAGAAAGTTCTAGAGAGGGCATCTGCCATAACAAGAGTATTTCCTGGAGCATATCCAACAGTGGGCTTAAAGCGCATGAGATGCATCTACAATCTCAGACATCTTTAGGGGAACTCTGTCCCAATCTTTGCTTTTTATTAGTAGTATCAGGAGCTTGTGATTAATTATAAACTGAAAATGATCTACAAACAAACTTTCACAAATGAAGTGGTCTATCTTTATAGAGAACATCTAGGAAATCAACTGATTTGTTCACTGTAGCTAGGTGTTCACTATAGCGAGGTGTTAATACACCTACTTGAGAAACAATGGGTGCCATCACAGGTATTCACTGTAAGAGGAATTTTGTTATAGAAGGATTCACTATAGTACAGTTGAACCTTCTTATAACGGACACCGTTACAGCGGATACCCAATTGTAATGGCTACTTCTAACTGAAAGGTGAAATAAGGAACTTAGAATTATCAGGAAAAGACCATCTTTCAAGCAACAGAGGAAGGTGGATCTAGCTTTACGCTTGTTACAATTCTTAAGATTTTCAGTGCAGGAAGAGTTTAAAGCACAGCTGACTTATTTTGGGGCTGACTGCTTTCAGAGCAAAAACCACCAGGCTGTTTTGGGGCTGGGGAGGTTTACCTGTGTCTGACTTGGATGTCTGGATTTTTCTCTGTTTGATTAGCAGGGTATTTTTGTCAAATTGTTGTGTAGGGCATCTTGCTGACAGGAAGGCACTCATCGTAGCGGTGGGTCAGAGCTTTTAGCTGATTGTTTTGTGAGGGCACAGTTTAGCCCAACCCCTTCCCACCTCACCCCACCCACCCCTGGAAATAGTTCCTTTATACCTGGGCTTGGCATCATTTCCTCAAGAGTGCAAGGTGCATATCAGTGTCATATCCTCTCTAGCACACTGCACTGACAATATAAGCTTACACATTGTATAATATATATATTTCTATATAACAAACCAATCACACACACAAACACACACAAAAAAAAGTAGATAAATATGTGGGGAGTAGTGCAATGTAATGGCTGTGAGGCAGCAGTCTTCTGGGAGTCTTTCTGGAGGCTGAGATGCTGCCCTATTTGCAGACAACTCTCTGCCCTGAAGGAGGAAGTTGCCCGTCTTCAGGCTACACTGGACAGTAGTAAGGGAACCTTCCTCCAGGCCACACTGGATGGTAGGACGGGAACCTCCACCATCCAGGGAGCACCAGAGCCACCACCACTACCTCAGAGGTCTCAAAGAAAGCACAGCAGTTGGACCACAGTGGGCTCAGGGAGGGTGAGGATGGTGGAATAGAGGCACACCCAGTCAGTTGTTCCACTCCACAATCCATACACCATTCTGGGGGAGCACAGCTCCCCTATGGATGCACCCGCAGAGGAGACTAAGGAGGCTGAGGACAGCTGTCACAAGGGAGGCCCACAGGAAGGAGGCAAAGGACACCACAAGGAAAGGAATCAGCTCCTGGTGGGGGACTCAATTATTAGGGGGATAGAACTGGGGGGAGCAGGGAAAACTGAAGTAAGGTGCCTGTCTGGTGCCATGGCTTGGAGGGACAGGAAGCGCATCCTCAGGATCACGAGAACAGCTGCACAGGAGTCTGAGCTGGATGTCATTGTCCACCTAGGGACAAATGACTTGGCTCATCATGAGATTAGAGCAGTGCAGAAGGACTTTGTAGAATTGAGGAGGGGGTCTAAGACAAGTAGCACACACAGTATCCTTCTCTGAGGTGCTGCCTGTCAATGGCGTGAGTGAGGCGAGGGTACTTTACACCATGCAGTTTAATGAATGGTTGGAAAAATGGTGTGGAGCAAAGGGGTTTGGCTTCATTGGGGACTGGGGCTCCACCTGGAGGGACACCAACCTATACTGGCAGGACGGTATGCATCTGTCCAGGAAGGGAACAAGTTTTTTGAGCAATCGGTTTAAATGCTTCATTGGCAAGCTTTTAAACTAGTCAAGTGGGGAGGAACTGAAAAGCAGCAGGAAAATCCCAGCCTTTCCCTACAAAACAGGGTACTAAATGAGAAAAAGACTGAGGTAGAAAGGTCAGTGGAGGATGCTGCAAAAGAAGGTAAAGCCATCAAAAAATGGAGAGCAATGAGTACCAATGCCCCTAGTCTGAGTAACAAGCTTCCTGAATTAGTGGCCTTGATGGAGGAGGAACATCTGGATATTGTGGCAGTCACAGAAACATGGTGCACACAAAACCATGACTGGGATGTAAACATACCAGGATACACTATCTACAGGAGGGACAGGGAGGGTAAAAGAGGAGGAGGAGTAGCTCTTTACATAAGGGAAGGAATCAAAGCAACAGAACAAAAGGAAAAACAGGGAGGAGAAGAAGCACTGTTGGTAAATTTGGAGACCGGCAATGGCACTACAATCCGCACAGGGGTTGTATACAAATACCCTTCTTAGGGGGAGGAAATGGACAAGGAAATGATAGAAAGTATACTCAGAATGGCAGAAAAAGGGAGATATTGCTGATGGGTGATCTGAATATGCCAGATGTTAACTGGAGTGCAGTTGCAGCAGCCACTGAAGAGTGGGGTTATTCTAGATGCCCTACAGGGGCATGCCTTAGACAACTAGTACTGGAGCCCACTCGAGAGGGAGCAATCTTAGACCTGGTTCTCTCAAATGGAGATGAAGAGGACCACAGATGTAGAAGTGGGTAGCCATCTGGGAACTAGCGACCATCAAACAGTATGGTTCACAATAAACACAGCAATAGAGTCAAGCCATACAAAGGCAAAAGTACTGGACTTTAGGAGGCTGACTTTGCCAAAATGGGTGAGTGCCTAAGGAATGCACTAGCAAATGGGCAGGAAGGAGGGTGGAAGAACAATGGGGAATAATAAAACTGCCATCACAGAGGTAACAAGCCTTTGTGTGAAGCAAATAAACAAACGAAGCGATGTAGGAAACCACTATGGTTCTCAAAGGAAGTGGCAGTGAAGATTCAAGAGAAAGAAAGCATTCAGGAAGTACAAGAAATCACAGAAGGAGCAGGACAGAGAACTGTATCAGTTAAAGCAAAAGGAAGCTGGGAAGGCAGTCAGAACAGCAAAGGCCCAAACTGAGAAAGGATAGCCAACTCAGTTAAGAAGGGATAAAACCTTTTATAGGTACATCAGGGCGAAGGAAGACCAAGGGAGGATAGTGAGGCTTAATAAAGGGAGGGAGGTGGGCAGAGGGTGACTGTGAAAAGGCAGAGATACTAAACAAATATTTTTGCTCAGTATTTACAAATGAAGAGGGGGAGGTACCTAAAACAAACAGTAGAAACACTCTGGATACAGAAGTTGATACCAGCCCATTTACAGAAGAAAGGGTTCTGAAAGAACTCTTAAAACTGAAGGTGGACAAAGCAATGGGGCCTGATGGGATTCATCCCAGAATTCTAAAAGAACTAAGGGTAGAACTAGTGACACCACTGACTGCCCTCTTTAACAAATCATGGGAGGATGGGGTGGTACCCGAGGACTGGAGGAGGGCAGATGTGATTCCCCTTCACAAAAGTGGGAGCAAGGCAGAAGCAGGAAACTACAGACCTGTTAGTTTAACCTCAGTGGTAGGGAAAATGATGGAATCACTTCTGAAGGAAAGAATTTCAGTATCTAGAGGCCAGAGGGCACGGACCCAAGGCACCATGGATTCACAGCGGAAGGTCATGCCAGACAAATCTGATAGATTTCTTTGACTGGGTGACCAAAGTAGTAGATCAGGGAGGGGCTGTGGACATGGCCTACCTAGACTTTAGCAAGGCATTTGACACAGTCCCACATAAAAGATTAATATACAAGTTAGCCAGCCTGGGAGTGGGTCCCAAGATGACAGCCTGGGTAAACAATTGGCTGGAGAATAGGACACAGAGAGTAATAGTAAATGGAGTCCACTCTGAAGAAAGGGGAGTTACTAGTGGGGTACCACAGGGTTCAGTATTAGGACCGGTCCTCTTCAATGTCTTTATAAGCGACATTGCAGAGGGACTGGAAGATAAAGTATGTCTCTTTGCAGATGACACAAAGATCTGCAACAGAGTTGATGAACAAGGTGGGGTGGAAAGGATGAGAAGGGACTTGGCAAGGTTAGAGGAATGGTCAAATGTATGGCAGCTTAGATTCAATGCTAAGAAGTGCAAGGTAATGCACCTGGGAAACAAAAACCCAGGGGAAGAGTACACAATGGGGGGTGAGATACTAACAACAACAAAAATGGAAAGGGACCTGGGGGAATCATATCAGATGACCTAAAGGTGGGCAAGCAATGTGAGAGGGCAGCAAGGAGGGCTGGGGTATACTGGGATGCATAGAGAGGCATCACCAGTAGAAAACAGGAAGTTATTATCCCTCTGTACAGACAGCTGGTGAGACCCCATCTGGAGTACTGCGTGCAGTTCTGGAAACCCAGTCTCCGCAAAGACATAGACAGGATAGAAGCTGTCCAGAGGAGGGCAACTAAAATGGTGCAGGGTCTGCACTGGAAGACATATGAAGAGAGACTTAAAGAGCTTAATATGTATAGCCTCGAGGAAGGGAGGGAGAGGGGGGACATGATAGAAACTTTCAAGTACCTCAAGGGAATCAACAAAGTCCAAGAGGGTAGCATCTTTCAAAAAAAGAGGTGTGCAAGAACAAGGGGGCACAATTTGAAGATGGGGGTCGCTCAGAGGTAATTTAAGGAAGTATTTTTTCACAGAGAGGGTTGTGGATGCATGGAACAGCCTTCCGGAGGAGGATGTGGAGTCAAAAACAGTGGTGGAATTCAAGCATGCATGGGACAGTCATAAGGCAATTCTAGGGGGTGGGAGTAGGAAGAAGTAGGCTGCTGGTTAACTAGGATCTGCAGCTTATCCATTAGGTAGGGAAATGGGCAGACTGGGTGGGCCAAGCGGTCCTTATCTGCCGTCAAATTCTATGTTTCTATGTTTCTAGATCTGCCTTGCCAAAAGCCAAAAACTGTTAAAAATTCCATTTATATTATACTCTACAACCCCTGTACAGGGACCCTGCAAGCTCCTCTGTGTCCCTGTTACATGCTGCAAACTGCCTGCTAGTTGTCACCTGATCATTCAGCTGGTTTGCCTGGCATTATAAAGACTTCGATCACCTTACCTGATGCCTGACACCTCACTCCAGGGGATTACTGCTGGTCAGTTGGGATCCCCTGATCAGCACAGGCACTGTACAGCAAACTCTTACCATTCTTGTTTACTGCCCACTCCCCAGTCAGCTGCAAAGAGTGGTTCCCCATACCTTGGTTGACAAAGGATGGTGTGTGTTCTGATTTTAACTCCTGTGTCAGCTGTGATAGAGGTACATTTTCACAACTCCAAGCACTTGCAAAACATTCCTTTTCTATTTGTGCATACCTGTTCTCAACATCTGTGAGCTTTCTAGAATAATACCACACTGATTTCCAACCATCTCTTTGCTGCTGCAGTAATAATCCTCTAACACTATACCTGCTTGCATCTGCAGAAACTACTGTTAAGTTTGGAGACATAAAGTATCAGTACAGGAGATGAGGATAGCGTGTTTTTCAAGTCCTTAAAGACAGGCTCTTGGGCACGGTCTTATGTCTACTCATAGTGCAAGTACTACTGAAGACAATTTGGGTATATACTTGCCTAAGTAAATGATCATGCCAAGTAATCACCTCAGTTTGGGTACATTTTTGGGTGCTGGCAATTTTTGTGTGGCTTGGACTTTCTCAGAGGTAGGCCTTATATCTTTTTTGTCAGTTAGGTGCCCCCCAAAATATAACTGAGCTTGTTGCAGCACACATTTTTTTTATTAAGTTTCAGTCACACAGCCACAATAGCTTTTGGAAGAAGTGTTCCAGCCTCATGTTATGCTCATCTTTAGACCAAGTGTAATTTTTCTGATGAAGGATTCTATGTAATCCAAAAGCTCAAGCACCTATTTTCTTTTGTAATATCTATGTTGGTCCAATAAAGATATCAAATGATCCCTTTTTTTCTGGATCTTTTGTCACAAGGACCAATATGGCAACAAAACTAATTTTCTTTAGACTTCCTGTAAGCTAAAATATCAACCACTGCAGAACCTACAACTGCAAGACCTTTCAGAACCTCTAATGTTTCTTTAAAATACGTTTTCTGGTTCGGGGGGCTCCCCTCCTATCTCTCATCATCTCTCTACACTCCACCTCCCCCCACCCACTCTCTCAGATCAAATGACACCCGCACCATGACAGTCCCTTGCTGCTCCACCCTCATCGGTCAGACTGGCTTTGCCCATCGTTTCCCTAAAATCTGGAATTCCTTCCCCCCTGAAATACGTCACTCCTCCTCCAACTACTCCCTTACCTCTGATCTACACAATTACCTTTCCCTCAGCTGTTCCTGCTTTAACCCACATTAATACCTATCCCCAGTTTCTACCTTCCTACAATGACCCCCGGCAGGGTTCTCAACATCCTGAAGGGGGAAATCATCCCTTCTCGTCATAATTAGTTCTTACCTCTCCCCCCCTTCTCTTCTCCTCCTGCCCTTCTGGGTCACCAGTGTGCACAGCCTAACCCCATCCTTTTTACTCCAACAGCACTTGTGTACTACCTCGAGCCTGCTCCTGATACACTCATGCACTATAAATGGTTCTATCGCATTACTACTGTTTTGTACGTTTATATGTTCTTTTGTATGATTTTGGACATGTAATTTACCCAGTGTTCCACTACTGTTCATTGTACAATACCTTGTGTTCCAACTGTTGCACAATCTTACAATGTTGTATTGTTTGTACTACCCACATACTATTGTAACTGATCATCTTTCGCAACCCTATGTGACCCCTCCCCCCAGGTCGCACCGTGAGACGAGCAACTTGTTGTTCAGTGTGCCCTCCTGGCGAAACATTTCAATAAATAACTAAATAAATAAAATAAAATATTCCCAGGCACTCATAATGACAGATAAAAGATGACAGCAGTAAAATCTCCCCAGCAATATAGTTAACTTGGCACTAGCTGAGTGGAGCAACACTTGCCAGAATCCATTAGCAGCATCCAATGAGGAGATCACTTGTACTGGACTATTGGAAACAATACCCTCAACTATAGGCAAGATAAACCTTTCCCTTTTTACTGCTGCATTAAAGAGCAACTCTCTGATAAAAAGCTTAAAACCACTAGATTTACACCAGGTACGTTAACTTTAGTGTTTTCTAGTTTTTTGTTATTCTTTTACTTTCTGTATTGTTGGCTGACCTAATAATACAGACAATGCAGTACTAATTTTATTGAGTCTTTAAAAATGTATCTGATGCTCCTTTGCGGCCCTCACAATTGCTGTTTGAGGCATCATTGTCTGTTGTCATGGTGAGCACTGCAGTGTCATAAACAAAAGCATTGTGAGGTTAACTAGAGAAAAGCTTTAGAAATCAATGAAACTGGTAAACTTCCAGCTGTGTGGACTGCATAAGGTGTGGCTCTCTCTTTTCAAAGTCTTTTTTTTGGCTATTGTGTTACTGTCCCTTTGCCTTCAGTCAGTCCCCCTTCCTGCCCACCTCCCCAGCCACATCACCCAACATCTTCTGGACTTAACCATCATTCCAATGCTCCTCCATGGCAGGGATGGTAGGACTTCCTCACCTCTGCTGTGGAATGGATCTAGATTCTGGAGGAGGCAAGGAAATTTTATTTATAAGGCACCCAATCCCAGAGGCTCTGGGTGCTGAACATAAGTAAGAATATATTGCAGTAAATTTAAATATATAGTAAAACCTTATTAAAACCATAACAAATTAATATTCAGCAGTAATGAAGGTTTCCAGAGGTCAGCCTTCAAGGGACTGGCTGAAACAAAAGATGGCATCAGCAGTCAAAGGCCAGGCTGAAGAGGTGGGCCTTTAGCCTCCCCTTAAACACCTCAATCAAGGGAGCTTCCCAGACTGCCGGTGGAAGCGAGTTCCACAGGGTCAGTGCAGAGACACTAAAATCATGATCTCCCGAGGTCTTGAGCTGAACCCTGGGAATGTCTAGGAGGTCCCTCGAGAAGGAGCAGAGGGAGTGAGCAGAGGACACCGGTGCCAGGAGCTCAGACAGGTAACCAGGATCCAGCCCATATAGGGCCTTAAAGGTGAGAAGACCCACTTTGAAAAGGACCCTCCACCTGACTGGCAGGCAGTGCAGGGCATGCAGGACCAGAGTCACATGACTGGACCTCGAAAGGCCCGTCAGCAACCAGGCCCTGGCATTCTGCACTAGCTGCAGTCTGCGGAGACCCCGAAGTACAGAGTGGCCAAGGAGGGGGCAAGAGCACTGAGGCAAGGCCTTCAAGAGGCTGGAAGTCATCCTGTCTGGTTGGGTTTTTACAGTTTCTATCCCACTCCCAAAGAATGTCGGCAACAAGGGTGTACATGAAAGCAAACACAGCTATGCAGAGCTCTGCACCAGCTAATGTCCTCACTCCCACAAATCCATGTCCAACTGCACTGCCACCTTAAGTCACTCAGGTGGCAGTATCACTGTGGAGCAACCTGCCATCCTTCCCTGATGGCAGCTCATGGCTCAGGGCTCATGGAGTTTTGCTAAGATAAGTATTTTAAGGTTGTAGAGAGCTAAGTGTGCGTCCTTTCTACTATCCTTAGCAACTATTGTTTCACCCTTCCTCTACCCACCCCTCCATTTCTTTCTTGGACCCTCCTCGGTCCTTTGTTTCTTTTGTTCACCCTACACCCCTTCCTTTTCTGCCTTCCATTAATTTGATCTATGTCTCCTTTCCCCAGGGGACAACTAGCCCTGATCAGGCGCGTATCCTGCAATGAACCACCTCTGTGGTTCGATCCACTACTGCAAGGCACTGCAGCCTGCCCACTCCCGGCTGACCCAGGTACAGAGGTTTGGACTTTGAATTTTGGTGCCCACTTACAGCCTGTCCTGACTGGTGCTCTCTGCCCATCTGCAGCTTTTGGACTTTACAAAAAAAATCTTAACAGCAGAAACTGGGCTCTCAGGTTCTTTATATTTTACCTTGGCTGAATTTTCTCACTCACCCTCCACCCCTTTATTAAATACACTTGCTGAAGCAAGTGACCCCACCTCCAATTCTGTCATACAGTATCTCATAAGGGGCAAGCACCTTTTTCTCTTAAAGGACAAGCACTTATCTCTCACAAGGATAAGCTTCCTATGTGCTTCTCATATCTAAGTTGCTAAGTCCCTATTTTGGTTAGCTCTCTAAATAGACACATCTCTTATAGGGGCTAGTCTGCTCCTCTGCACTACCACATACCCCTCTACAAAACTATTGTGGTGTACTGTGCTGTAATCATATTTACCCCTCTCCCAAAAATAAAATATAATTTCACCATGGAATGTCTTTGTGGGAAAATAAACCCTCTTGGCTCCTAGCTCACCCTTATTCTTCTTTTAACCCTTCAATTTGCCTCTCATAAAATAAACAGCCTGGACCATAAACCTGCTGCCCCTAATAATAACTGTCATATGATGCACCTGCAGCAGATACACCACTCCAAACATGTCCCAACACTAGACCACCTCTACCCTGGATCGGGCTTCTTGGGGAATGTAGAATTTTATAGAAATCCTAGATCACAACACTATTGCTATGTCTCACCAAGGATAGCTGTACGAACTGCAGTCTATGCCCTATCCCTCTACCACCACCATGCTGCCACCCAAACGAGGCAGTTAAACCCTTCACTATGTAAATGGTCTAGACAAGCCCTCTTAAAAGTCCTTATAAATGGAATAATAAAGCTTCTCCTCTTGCTGCTCTACGCTGGCAACATAGAACTAAATCCAGGGCCATCTACATCTATTGCTGCCCCAGCTGATCTAGCCCACCTAAAAGGTATTAGTTTCCTTCACATAAACGCATGCGGTTTATTAAATTTTTTTTATCTAGTACAGGCCTGGATGCCACATTCAACTCCAGATGTGTTGGTAATATCAGAATCTTGGCTGAGGAGCTCCACTCCAGATCAGAATGTCAACATACCTTCCTACAATATTTTTAGAGCTGAAAGACACTCGGGGGGGGGGTGCAATTTACATATCAGACAAATTCTCGGCCTCGGTCATCGACTCCTGCACTATTCACAAGAAATATGAAAGTCTCACCTTAAAAATCTCCTTACCATCAGATGAATCAATTACTGTTTTAGGCTGTTACAGACCTCCATCAGGAGGACTTGAGATACTAAATCTCCTCCGCAAAACGCTAACCTCTGACTTGGAAACCATTATAATGGGAGACCTTAACCTAGACTGGAACTCCTCCTGCTCCACACCATTAAAAGACCTATGTGATGCCTATGGTCTACAACAGCTCATTTCCGATGTGACCTGCCCTAATCTTAAAAACCCTGCCCACAGTACCCTCCTAGACACAATCCTCACTAAAAAAAAACATAGAATCTCCCATGTAGGTGTATTTCATAACAACATCATCAACGACCACATGACAATAGCCTGCATAAGACATACGCCAAAAATTACCTCCTCTACAGAATATACCTACAAAAGGAGTTACCATAAATTCAGTCCTTCAGTCTTCCTAGCTGACCTTGGCATGATCAGATTTCAGGAATTCTATTTTGCTCCCTCCATCTCGGAAGGTGCTTGAGTCCTCCAGGAACAATACCACCAAATTCTGGCAGATCCTGAATGAAGTTGACGGACACAAGCCGACATCTACTCTGCAAACAATATCAAACCACAATATTAACATGGCCACTGTTCACCTATTCGCAGATGGTACTGTACATTACGTTGCTCGGCCCACTATCGAATCTGCATGTGTGGAGCTACAACAAAAGTTCAATATATTGCAGAAAATTCTGCTACACCTGAAGCTACTACTCAGTGCAAAAAAAAACTAAAACTATGTTTATCTCCCCATCCACAAAACCAGTAACTTCTGGTACACAATCTGCCAACGCCCATATATCAACCATGATGGGCGAAACCCTGGAAAAGGTAGACAGGTTCAAATACCTAGGCTTTTGGCTCGATTGTAAGCTATCTTGTGCCATCCACGTCAAAGAGCTCTCTAAAAAGCTAAAACAGAGACCTAGGATTATTTTTTCATATCAAACAGTTGCTCGCCTATAAAGCAAAGATAAGACTCGTCCAAACAACGTTCCTTCCACTCATCGACTACACAGACCTTCTTTATAATTACTGCACAAAAACTATCCTTGTAAAGCTGGACATCTTGTACCATAGGGCCCTAAAGTTTGTAACTGACTCTCCATTCAAAACACATCACTGCTCACTCTACAACCAGCTAGGCTGGATGTCATTGGCTACCAGGAGGTGGCACAATGCCTCTATCTGGACATTTAAAGCCCTTACCAATAAACTTCCTTCTTACATTACCAACCTTTTCCAGTTTACCCCCTGTGCATACTCTCTCAGGAAGTACATGTACATCCTGCTTGATACCCCTAGGGTCAGGTCCCATTTTGGCACTCCATCTATTAGACATGCCTTACCAGTGTTGTGGAATTCCCTGCAAGGTAGCCTAAAACTGACTCACCGTGTGAACTTATCTGCTTCCAAATTGCTTCTAAAGGCCCTACTGATAGAAAAATGTAAATGTAAGTGTTAATGCTAGCCCCCTCCATCAAGAGCCTTTGTACCGCACTTATGCCTCAGCACTTGCCCTTTGGCCCCCTCCTGTCCTCCCCCTTGTATCCTCCGTTTGTTTCTGCTCCAGTCTTCCTCCCTCCCATTCTCCCTTAACATATGTTTTTTCCTTGTCCTCATCCTCACTCTCCTATCCTAGCCTATCCCTATCCCACAATCCTCTGCCTTAACATACCCCTTACCTTCCTACTCAACCACCTATGTATACACCCAGTCACCTTAGCAAGTGTGTAGACCTTCTTTTGCTGTGTATATAGATTATATATTCTACTATGTATGTACCCACCCTGTTCTGTATAAACCTCCTTGTATTATTGTATATATCATGTGTGTCCCTCCAGGACCACCTTGTAAATGAGTACCTCAATGGTGAGTTTCCTGATGAAAAATAAAATTGAATTGAACTGAATAAATCTCCCCTTCCCCCTTCCACTCTGCACCTGAGGCAGCTAAAGTGGAGGGATCTTTCAACCTGGATAGGTATTTCTTACCCACAATTCCAAGTGACCCCAGGATCTTGCAACACACAGGAGCTGGAGGACTACAGGAGGGAGAGGATGGCATTTGCAACAGCGTCTGCAGAGAGTCCGTAGTTCTGTGGTGGACTCTGAAGGTCTACGAGCCCCAGGAGCACATGTGTAGTGCCCAGGGAAATTGGGAACACCACAGAAAATAGGGGATCCTCAGAGATATGAGGGGTCAGACAGTTATGGGGACCCTGGCAGCTTAATGGGAAACCCTTGAAAAGCTTTGGTGACCCTCTGAAACACAGAACAGGCCCAACTCCAGCAGACGGTCCTAGCAGTCTAAATTCAGGGTTTTAAAAGAAAAACATTTTTTTTTCTTTCCTCTCCCTGCCCCCTGCTCAAGACCGACACCCAGCCAACCAAAGCCAAACTAGTTGGGCCACATTCCTGTCCCCAGTGGAGAAGGAAGCCAGGCTGAGCCTTCTCAGCCAATCCCTGTGGCCAGGGTAGATTCAAATCTGGAGATTTTTTTTTTAAGCCACTGACCCAGCTTCAGGAGGCTGACCTCTGGATGAAGGAGCCAATCCCCTGGCAGGTAGCCAGGACTGCCCCAGGCTAGAGGAGGCTCTGCCAGACTGGAGGAAGGGGAGAAAGAATTTGACCAGGGAGGGTGAAGGACAGCAAGGCAATGGATGTTGGCTTCCCTGTTAGGAGGTTGAAGCGAATCCCCTTGGTCCCTTTGGTGTAACTCCCTCCAGAAGATCCCCAGTAGCATCCTCGGTCCATTTTTGCAGAAATCTGCCGTCTAGTCGGGTCCCCCAGTGCATCGAGTCAGTTAATTTGGCTGGGAAACAGACCCAGTGAACCTTTCATCCAGCAGTCTCCAGGAGAAGAGGCCTTATCACTCCTTCTTGGTTGTGCATTCCCCAGAGTACAGAAATCTTGGTTGAACTCCAGGGGTGAATAGGCTGTTGGCCAGCATTTCCTTTAATAATTAGTCCTAGCTAGACCTGCTCCTGCCAGGGGAAGGATTGTTTGTTTAGCAATTGTATTGTTGCACTGTGTAATTATTGTTTAGAATTGTTAAATTGCTTCCATTGTCCCTCCCAGGTTGGAGGAAAGCTGCTAACTTGTCCAATTGTATAGAGACAGAGGGAGAGAGAGAATGAGAACCAAAAAGGCAGAAGCTAGAAAGGTTCTGACCAAATAATTGTTAGACCAAGATTAAAGGTGCTTGTGAACTCCTCTCTTGGAAGAATCTCTGCTAGTTTAACTTATTTTAGGCAGTCTGTGCTGCAAATAGAGAGATTTGGGCAGTCCCTCTCAGCCAAGAGTCACAGAATTGCTAGGTAAAGCCAGCTCAAAGTATTACTGGTGAAAAGGGAAATGTTCAGGCTAAATTTCCCTTTTGTGTAGCTGTAAAAAGCTAATTACTAAAGGCCTGGCAGAGCCTTAGTGAATTCTTCTCTCAGAGTTCTAGGATAATCTAAGCCCAAGTAATGGGAAAAATTTAGTCCTTTGTCCATGTAGTAGAAGGGCGTGGCAGCCCATAGCTGGGACAGAGACACTAGGTTCCCTGGCCTCCATATTCAGAAGGCAACCAGAGCTGATGCATATTAACAAAAGGGGTAGGACATCAAACTGTTTCAATGCCCATGAAGCAAACTGTATTTTCTTCATCTACCTGTATTCTCCTGTTGCTTGACTACCTCTCAGCTGTTCCTGATTTTCAGGGATGTCCCTGATTTTGCCTCAGAGATTTCTTCTGTCCCACCTAAGTCTGGCATTTCTGGCACTAAAGAGAAGGGATTGGGATCACAGAATAATGTCAGCCATTGATGTTACAGTCTAGTTCTCACTAAGAAAATGCTATTCACACTAAGAAACATGTTGTATACAGCTTCTGGGACTAATATTACTGTTTTATCTGATGTGTTCCTGATTTTGGTTATTTGTCCCTGCCTTGTGATAAGGGAGGTTAAGAGGTGTGGTTGCCTGGGCCCACTGCTTGCTGTGTCTGAACTGCTGTATTCAATCAAAGTGTTTTAAATTGTTGAACTGCTTGCTGTGACTGAATTGCTATATTCAATTGAGAATTTTAAATGACTGCACTGCCTTATTTTCTCAATTGTCCTGTGTGACTGCACTGCCCTGAGGGATCGATTGCTGCACTTGCCTACTGCTAATTCCTCTGAAGACATTTGGGGCCACCCCATCCCAAATGGCAGGGCTCTCGGTCATACAGGAAGGGGGGAATTGCCTATCAGATTTTTAATTTGTGTTCTGTTCCAGACTCCTGCACATACCTCACACCTCATCCAGAAGTCCTCCAGTGCCTCTTCTTTGACCCAGGAAGGTCCCTGGGAAGCACAGTATCACCTGCACCCACTTCCAACGACTTCCACCAACTCCAAGTGTTTGCCACATCGCCCCAGGTTTGAGTTGCAGGTCATAAGTGGTAGCCAGCTGGTAGCTAGGGCCCACCAAAGTGAGTCAGGTTAGAGGCCGCCCCAGCTTTAGCTTAAGAGACTTAAGTCATCCGCCGAACTCGGAGTCACGTTGCTCATTCTCACGACTAGACATTGTCCTAAGGTGGCAACAGTACTGGTGGCCTATACCAAGGCTTTGCCAAGGATTGCCAGGCTCTGTGCCCCATTCCCTGAGGTGGCATAAGTTCTGGTGGCCCACGCAAGAGGCCACACCAAGGGTCGCCACACTCTTGATTGTACTGCCCATAGGTGGCTTGTGTTCCAGTGATGCATCAAGAGGTCACACCGAAGATTATTGGATTCTGAAGCTGCAGGGGTGAGGTGGTAAGGGTTCTGGGGACCTGCCCAGAGGCTGTCCAGTGGATCATCACACCCAGCATCATTTCCTTGACTAGAGATCACCCACCTGAGGTCACTGCAGCCGACATCCCCAGATATGGGTCCTCTTCCCCTACAACTGGGCATCAACACCCACCCTCAACCAGGCACTTCCCTTTCGACGTTGCCTCAGTGATGCCAGAAGTCACCTTCTTCCCAGGGCCAGGAGGCCTACAGTGTTTTACTTGGTTTTCGGTTCACTGGGGGATGCCCCATTTTATGGCCTGTGTAGGAAGCGCTTCCTTAGGTTCACCCTCAGCAGTCGGCCAACCAAAATACTAGAAACCCAAGCTTGGTGCATCGGATCGCTACACTTTTAAGACTTGAATAACCTGGACTTTTGTAGGACATTAGTGGGGCCAGTTTGTGGTCCCAGTAACCTTATTCACTCTTTCTCATGTGTATAGTGTTAGTGAATGCTAAGTCTTTTCTGTGTGCTCCAACTGTGGCTAATAAACCTTGCATCTTGGCTCTAGAGTACGTCTCCAGCCTCTCCTTCGAGATTTATCTGGCATCAACCTAAACTATAGGGGTATGAACCACCACAGCTTGTCCACCACACGTGGACCCCCAGCACTTCTAAAGGAGACTCTGAAGGAATGGTGACCATCTAACTGCTGTTGGTAGTCACAAACTGTGTCTAATGTGTATTGTTACTATTGCTAAAACTGTTAAATCCTAGTTTCTGCCTCTATAGGGTGAGGTTATAAAACAGGCAGACAGACAGTTAGGCTGTGTCTCAGGTGGGATACTCCTGATTACTGTTAATCTTAGCTTCTACCAATATAGGGTAAAGATATAAGGCAGGCAGTTGACAGCCACACATCACTAAGCAACTCAGCCATTTTTATAAGACCCACTTCTGTATTGTTCAGTTATGCTCCTGACGTAGATTTGTAAGTGCCTGGTACTCATGCTACGGTTACCTATCTTGTTCTATTGTTAACTTGCTTTGTACTGTATGTTTGATACCTTAAGATATATGTCTGTGTCAATCATAATTTAAGTTTATTCTTCTTGCCCCTTATTCCTTCCCCCAGGACACATCTGGAAACAAGCCACGTGGCTCAGTATGTCTGTCCTGGTAAATCTCTTTTAAATAAATAATAAATAAATATAAGCACTCAGCAGGCTAGAATGAAGCACTGGGTGAGTGAGGTGGTAGTCAGCTGTTACGCACTCATAGCCAGGGCTATGCTTTGGGGGGGGCATTGCCCAATATGTAGGACCCTCTGGGAGCTCCAACCTCAGTTAGCAGTAGCAAGGAAAGAAGTATCCCAGCTGAAACCTCAACTAAGTTGATGCCCACTCCCTGCACCCCCACCACCTCAGAGGCCCACTGACTTGGGGGGATGGAGGGTGGTGGGGAAGAGGAGATCAGGTGGCAGGGGCAGTCACACAGCAGTCAGCCATACCCAAGAGATACCAATGGTAAATCACTTTGTACCCCTCAACAGATACAGGCGCCTGGTTACAATGGGGCAGGGGGGCAACAGGTTAGTTGGTGCTGAGGGGAAAGAAGATATGGCAACACCTAGGGGCAAGAGTGGGCATAAGTTAGTAAGGAGGATTCTGATATTAGGGGTCTCTATGGTTAGATGCATAGAGAAGGTGGTAGACAGTACAGGAAAGGGGTGAGGGGGTCAGATACCTGCCTGGAGCATCAGCCATCTGGGACTGGAGGGGATAGGGAGAATAGTGGAGGAGGGGGTGAGAGCAGAGAGTGCTGGTACACCTTGGTACCAACAATCTGGCAAACCTCCTGTGGAGACAGTAAAGCAGGATTTCCAGAGGCTGGGGACAGACTGAAGTACTCAGCTTCCTTGGCCTTTTCTGAGATCCTCCCTGTCTAGGGTAAGGAGAAGGGAGAATATGCAATAATGAGGGAGGATATCAATGAGTTCAATGGGTGAAAATTAAAAAATTACTCACCTTAGTAATGTTGTTTCTTCTAATGGAGTCTTGCTGTATTCTGACATATGCAGTTAGGTCCTGCCTTTCAACTGCCCCAGAGAACAAAGAGTTAAACTTTCCATGGCCAGCATGGAATGTTCACCACAAGCTCAGTTGAAGCCCCTGTCTGCTGTTGTTTAAACTGCAACCGTCAGATCTTTACAAGCAATACTCACTAGATGTTCTGTGTGGAAACTGTAAAACTCTTACTAGCCAGCTGGCAAATATATCTATATAAAATGTTTTTTTTGGTTTCAAAAGGAAGACTCAAGTCAGGAAACCCAAAAACAAAACACATCCAAAACACAACCCCTCACCCAAACCAAAAGAGGGTGAAAAAAGGACACCCCTAGGGTGCCAACACTGCTCCTGCCCACCCACATCCCAAAATCTAGGTTCTGAGAGGGGAGGCAGGGGAGGTCAGAATACAGCAAGACTCCATTAGAAGAAACAACATTACTAAGGTGAGTAATTTTTTCTTCAAACAACATGAAGTCTTGCTGTATTCTGACATATGCAGACTACCAAGCAGTACCTCCATGGAGGAGGGACAGAACCTACTTTGGAAAGAGGCTCTGAAGTACTGCTGTGCCAAACTGAGTATCACTCCTAGCCTGGATATCCAGAGAGTAATGCTTGGTGAAAGTATGGACTGTTTTCCAGGTGGCTACTTGACAAATTTCTAAGAGAGGGATTTCCCTGGCAGCAGCCAGGGAAGCAGCTGTACCTCTAGTGGAATGAGTCCTCAGGCCTGAGGGTGAAGTTCTACCCAATTTTTCATAGCAGAATTGTATACAAGAAACAATCCACCTGGCAATAGATCTCTTAGTGGCAGGTGTGCCCTTACCAACTTTTCCATATGTAAGGAACAACTGGAGGGATTCAAACCTGTGACCCTTGGTACGCTCTATGTAGTAGCTAAGGGCTCTTTTAACATCCAAGCTGTGTAGCCTCCTCTCTCCCAATGAGGAATGGTCAGTGAAGAAAACAGGGAGAGAGATATAGACTGGTTGAGGTGGAAATCTGAAACCACTTTAGGTAAGAACTTTCTGTTAGTTCTAAGGACCACTTTATCTTTATGGAAAGAGATGAAATCAGATTCCACTGACAGGGCTTGCAATTCACTGATATGCCTGGCAGAAGTAATGGCTACCAAAAACACAGTTTTCCAAGTCAAGTACTTAAGCTCTGCTGAGGACAAAGGCTCAAAGGGAGGTTGCATAAGCTGAGCAATGCAAACATTAAGGTCCCACGCAGGAGCAGGATCCCTAAAGGGGGGGGATTAGTGTGAAGCAATCCCTTGAAAAACTTACAAAATACAGGATGGGATGATAGAGAGGAAGGCTTGCCTACTGCAAGAAAACAGAAACAGCTGCCAAGTGTACTTTAAGGGTAGCTGGTCTGAGGCCTAGGTCATTAAGATGGACCATATAGTCCAGAACCGTAGGCAATTCAGCAGAGTCTGGAGAAATAGTCTTCTTAGAACACCAAATGCTGAATCTTTTCCATTTGGAGTTGTAAGTCTTCCTGGTGGAAGGCTTTCGAGAAGCCTTTAGGATATCTGGAACCCCTTGGGAAAGATGCAGACCTGCAAACTCTAACTCTTCAAGAGCCATGCCTTGAAATTGAGAGTCTGAAGATTCAGGTACCAAATCCTCCCCTGAGAGGATGTCAACAGGTTGTAATTCCTGGGAAGAGACAGGGGAAGGTGGACTGCTAGGGACAGCAACAGGGGGTACCAGGGCTGTCTGGCCCAGTCTGGAGCAATCAGAATCACTTTGCATGGTTGTGACTTTATCTTCACTAACACTTTGAACAGGAGAGGGAAGGGGGGGAAGCATACAGAAATTTCCTTTCCCAGTTCAGAATCAGAGCATCCAGGGGGACTGAGCCCAAGACTGGGGGTCTGCAACAAAAGACAGGAAGTTGGTGATTGTCTGGGGCTGCAAAAAGATCTATCTCTGGTGTGCCCCATCTCGAGAAAATCACTTTCAAAACTAGAGGATCTAGGGCCCATTCGTGATGGCCCTGGGATATTCTGCTCAGTGCCTCTGCTAGGACATTGTCCTTCCCTGGGAGGTGAACTGCTATCAGAGAGGTTTGCAGGGAATAGGCCAGGGACCACAACTTCATTGCTTCTGTGCACAAGGCTATAAGCCGAGTGCCTCCTTGCTTGTTGATGTACCACATGGTGGTGGTGTTGTCTGTTCTGACCTGAACCACCTTGTTCTGTACAGATTTGGAAAAAGCTTGCAGTGCCAGAAACACTGCTCTGAGTTCCAAGAGACTGATGTGAAGCAGAGATTCCTGAGGTGACCACAGTCCTTGGGTGGTAAGATCCCCCAAATGGGCTCCCCAGCCCAGCAGGGAAGCATCTGTGGTGAGTATCACTGAATGAGACTGAGTGACAAATGGAACCCCTTGTCTCAAATTGTCTTGATCCTGCCACCATTGCAAGGCTTGGATTAGGGTGCGAGTCACTGGGACTAGTTTAGTAAGGGAATCCTTTCTTTGGGACCAGAAGGCTCTTAAGTGGAACTGAATGTCCCTCATCTGGAATCTTGCCCCTTGGACCACTGCTGTGGAAGCTGCCATGTGGCCCAGTAGCTGAAGAAAATGCCTTACTAGTCGAGACACCTGAAGAGTGAATGAAGAGGCCAGTTCCATAAGAGTCCTTGCCCTTTCCAGGGGAATGAAGGCTCTTGCCTTTACTGTATCCAGTTCTGCACCTATGAAGGTGAGGAGCTGTACTGGTTCGAGAACTGACTTTGGAAGGTTGAAAAGGAATCCTAAAGAACTGAGCACTTACTGGTCCACTTGCAAATGTGACTTGACTTGATCTGGAGACTGACCTACTATGAGCCAGTTGTCCAAGTATGGGAAGATGGAGATCTTTTTTCTTCTTAGAAAAGCAACAACTACTGCTAAGCACTTTGTGAAAACCCTTGGGGCTGATGTTAGGCCAAAGGGCATTGCTTTGAATTGATAGTGGCCTGAGGGCAACTCAAACCTGAGGTACTTTCTGTGGGAGCACCTGATGGGAATGTGAAAGTAGGCATCTTTGAGGTCCAGGGAGGCTAGCCAGTCCCCTGGCCTTAGAGAGGGAAGGATAATTCCCAGAGTCACCATTTTGAACTTTGGCTTTAAAAGGTGTTTGTTCAGATATCTTAGGTCCAGGATGGGCTGCCATTCTTCTGCCATTTTGGGGGTTAGGAAGTACCTGGAGTACAATCCTTTGCCCTTGTGTAGGGTGGGAACCTTCTCTATAGCTCTGAGAGCTAGGAGAGAAGAAACCTCTGCCTCTAGGGCAAGGGTCTCTGAGAGATTTGCAGGTGGAAAGGATCTGGTTCTCATCTTGGGAAATTTTTTGAAGCTGAGAACCAGTCCCTGGCTTACTACTTCCAGGACCCACTTGTCTGATGTAAGAGACTGACAGTCCTGGACAAAGTAAGCCAGCCTGCTCCCTACTGGTATGGGAGACTCGGCCCAGGCAGACCCATCAGGGTGTCTGCTTGGCAGGGGCTTTAGGCTGAGGGGTGGATGCAGGCCTGCTCATCCCCTGTCTGCCTCTCCCTCTAAAGAACCCCCTCTCTGAAAAAGAAGAGGAGGCCTGAGCTTGGTAAAAAGGCCTTTGGAAAGGCCTGCCCCTACCCCTGGACTGCTACCTTTGAGGAGTTGTTTGCCTTTCCTTGGCCTGAGCACTCCTGTAAGTGGTCCTGTACTCATCCATCTTTTTCATGTAGTTCTCTGTCTGCTCCCCAAACAGGGAATTACCAATTACAGGAAAATCCATGGCCTTGGCTTGGGTATCCTGCGAGAGGCTAGTACATCTGAGCCAAGCCATCCTCCGAAGAGCCACAGATGTAGCCATGACTCTTGATGAAACATCATTGGAGTCCACAGCAGCATGAAACTGTGCTTTTGATGCCTCAATCCCATCTGCAGCCACCTGCTCCAGCTCCTTGGCAAGCTGGTCAGGGACCTTTTTAGCCAGAGCCAGCACAGTGTCTCACCTGGACTTCTGGTATCAAGCTGTATAGGCCATATAGTTAGCCTGCCTGAGTCCTAAAGATGCTGCCATGTATTGTTTCTTTGCCATGGCATCAGTCTTCCTGGAGTCCTCGTGTGTGGGGTGTGATGCCAAGGGAATATTTGCCTTATCACAGGCAGCAGCCTGCACTACCCCAACATGGCTGAATTGCTGGAAAAGGAACTCCATGTCTGAGCCTGAGAGAGTGTACCTCTTGTCCATTCATCTGTCCACAGGAGGTATAGAATTAGGAGACTTAAGAATTTTATGTGTCTGTTTCCCAAAGGATTTGTGGAGGGGAATAGACAGTCTCCTGGACTCCGGGATGTCCATCATCTCAACATAATCAGGCTCTTCCTGATCCTCTACTGCTTCCTCCACAGGAAGCTGGAGGGTCTCAGCCACTTTTTTGTAAAACATATAGTGAGAAGGGGACTCAGAAAGCCTTGGAGGAGATACACCTGAAGGTCTGTCTGGGGAGATGTCCGGGTCAATAGGCACATCCAGACTTTCATAATCACCATAATCATCCTCATACTCTCCCTCCTCCTCTGGTTCATAAAATTCTTCCAAAGTATAATCCAGAACCGGGGGAACCGTCCGAACCGAGCTCCTGCCAGATGGTGCCGGTTCAGTCGGAACCGAACTAAGCGATTGCACTATCCTTATTGCCTTGGCTATGTCATCGGCGGTCAGAGTATGAATTTCTGGGTCCGTACAGGACGATTTATCTTTTCTCTTTCTTTTCACTGGAACCAACTCCTCAGAATCGGCTCTCCTTTTGCCCGAAGAAGTATCGCCCTGGTCAGAGGGCACTCCTTCTGGTTCGGTCGGAACCTAACCAGGCTCGCCATCCAGGTCAGCGGACTTCTTGGCCTCCCTTTCCCTCAGTCTACCTAATCTCTTTTCCAGGGTAGATTTGGGAAAATTCTTGCAAATTTGGTAGTCTGAATCGAGGTCGTCAAACCCCAGACAATAAACACAGGTGGTGTGGGGATCAGCCTTGGCAAAGACTTCCCCCCACACACTGCAGTGTTGAAACCCAATGGGCCCGCTTTTTTTCTTGGGTTTCTCAGACATGGCCAATTCTATCCAAAATTTACCCTTTTTTTGGCAATCCACCAGGCAAGACTCCCCTATCGGTTCCTGACTGTGTCACGGGCCTTGGAAAAAGTAATAAAATCCATTTTTTTTAGAACCGATACGGACCGGTTACTACACTCTAAATTAAGCACAAGCTTTTTTTTACCTCAAACTGATCGGTTCAGCCAAACTGATCCACAATTTACAAGTTCCACACAGAAACAAAACAAAAAACCTATCTAGTACTCACGGTACCACAGACAGAGGCTTGAACCGACTAAGCGGTAACAGCAATTCGGTAGAAACCGACCGAAAACCAACACTTCAACTGACTTTTTGAACCGAGCAGCAGGAGAAATCTCCGGAGCGACTGTTCAGTGAGGCGGAGTAAAGAATCTGACGGTTGCAGTTTAAACAACAGCAGACAGGAGCTTCAACCGAGCTCGTGGTGAACATTCTATGCTGGCCATGGAAAGTTTAACTCTTTGTTCTCCAGGGCAGTTGAAAGGCAGGACCTAACTGCATATGTCAGAATACAGCAAGACTTCATGTTGTTTGAAAAGGACAGTGTCAGGAACAGGGTACCACTTTGTGGGGGTGGGGGTTCTGGGACAGAAGACTCTTCAAAGGTAGTTGCCTTCACCTGACAAGACAGGGGACTAGTGCATTAGGGCAGAGGTTTGACGTCTATACTAGCAGACAGTTAAACTAACTGCAGGGGAGGCTTGGGCTAGGGATTCCACAGCTGAGGTAAGTGAAGTGGGGGACCTAGACAGGACTCTCCCAGTGATAGGGGAAAGGTGCATAAGATATAGTAGCAAAGCAGAATGAGTTCAGGGGGCCTGGGTGTGTAGACCACAAAAACCATCAAAAAAGGGAAAATACAAGATACCTAGCATATCAAGGAATTGTGATGGGGGAAGTAATTCGAGAACCAAGAAGGATGGGAAAGTAAGATGGAGGGTGATGTGCCTCAAAACCAGGAGACTGGGTAATAAAATAAGCAAAATTCAGGCAGTGATGGCAGACTCTGGGCTGGATGTAGTGGCTGTTAGAGAAACTTGGGCCAACAAGAACAATGACTGGGACATAGCAATCCCTGGATACTGTACACCTTATATAGCCATGAAAAAGTGTGTGAGGCGTTAGCTGGAGAGGAGGCAGCGGAACATTGTTATGAATAGGTTCCGATCAAAAGCAAAAGAAAAACAGAGACTGCTATGGTTCTCAAAAGAGGTGGCTGAAAAGGTAAATGCTAAAAGGGTGGTATTTAGAAGGTACAATGAGATGCAGAGGGAGGAGGATAGGGAGGTGTATCAGGGAAACACAGGGAAGCAGGGAAAGCAGTAAGGAGTGCAAAGGCACAAACCGAAGATAGAATAGCCCAGGAGGTAATGAAAAGGGACAAGACATTTTCTAAGTGAAAGGAGAAAGACCAAGTATGGGATTGTAAGGTTAAAAAGTGTGTGTGTGTTTTGGGGGGGGGACTGTGCAGAGGGGGCGGGAAAAGGCAGACACCTTGAACAAACACTTTTGTTCAGTATTCACAGAGAAGAAGGGGAGAGACCACAAAAAGTAACAGAAGTTTTGGGGGGAGGAAGGTTGACACTAGCCCTTGTTTGGAGGTGAGAGTTCTGAAGGGACTTGCTAATCTGAAGGTGGATAAAGTAATGGGGTCAAATGGGGTGCATATTGAAAACAGTGGGTAGCTTTAAGAGAGGCTGAGACAGGCATGGGGAAGGTAAAAATCATGGGTAGAGAGGATGGAAGGAGTGGGGGGCAGGGACTGTAGTTCAAGCTGTGGACCCTACAATACAAGCAAACTAGATAGACTAAATGGCCTTCTTCTGCTGGCTTTTTCGTATGTTCGTATCCAAGGGTATTGAAGAAGCTCAAGGAAATACTGGCTGCGCCTCTGACAGTTCTATTTAACAGGTCACTGGAAACAGGAGTGGTTCTGAAGGACTGGAGGAGGGTAGACATAGTCCCACTACACAAAAGTAGTAGCTGGGAGGAGGCTGGCAATTATAGACCAGTCAGCCTGACATTGGGGGTGGGAAAGTTAATGGAATCATTTCTGAAGGAAAAGATTGTGAAATATCTTGAATCCAGTGGGTTACAAGGCCTGAGGTAGCATGATTTCATGGGGGGAGGTCATGTCAAATGAATCTGATAGATTTCTTTAACTGGGTGACACAGAATTTAGATCAGGGTGGAGCGGCGGACATGGCCTTTCTAGATTTCAGTAAGGCTTTCAACAGTCTTCCACATGGGAGACTAGTAAGCAAGCTGGGTAGCTTAGGAGTGGGTCTGAAGGTAGTAAACTGAATAAGAAAATGGTTAGAGTACAGGCAACAGAGGGTGGTGGTAAATGGAGTTCACTCTGAAGATGGCAGGGTGACCAGTAGGGTGCCTCAGGGATCAGTGCTGGGACTGGTCCTCTTTAATGTCTTAATAAGTGACACTGCAGAGGAGCTGGAAATGAAGGTCTGCCTCTTTGCAGATGACACCAAAATCTGCAATAGGGTGGACACTGGGGGGTGGAAAGAATGAGCAGAGAGCTGAGAAAACTAGAAGAGTGGTCAAGGGTATGGCAGCAGGGCTTCAATGCAAAAAAGTGCAAAATAATACATTTAGGACACAGAAACCCGGGGCAGAGTACAAAATGGCTGAAGTGGTACTGACGACCACCAAGCAGGAAAGAAACCTGGGGTAATCATATCGGATGACCTAAAAGTGGCTATGCAGTGCGACAAGGCAGTAAGGAGGTCGAGTGGGATAGTGGGTTGCACAGAAAGGGGTATCACCAGTAGAAAGAGAGAGGTGGTGTTGCCTGTGTATAGATCACTGGTAAGACCCCACCTAGAGTACTGTGTCCAGTTTTTATTTATTTGTATTTATTTATTGAGATCTTGGATGACACTTGTGAGCGGATACTCATTGAGAGGTTCCACGTCAATACATTAGCTCAAAAAGTCACAATAATGGAGGACAAAACAAAGATATTATACATACAAAGTACAGTGTACAAAAAATACAGATATTATACAAAGTACAGTGTACAAAAAATACAGATATTATACATACAAAGTACAGTGTACAAAAAATACAGATATACAAAGTACAGTGTACAAAAAATACAGATATTATACAAAGTACAGTGTACAAAAAATACAGCAGATGGCACAGACCAACAATTAACTAGGTGTGCTAAGGTATTGTACAAAGTATGCCTGCGTCCTGAGGAAACAGAAAGACAGAGGAGGGGGATAGTGTGAAGGAGGGGAGCTGCTAGGTAGGCAGGAAGTGGGAGCTGGGGTTAGGAGAGGGCAAGGTAAAGAGGCGACCTAGGGGGTGGGTAGTGAGGGGGAAGTGCTGCAGAGTGACTATCCTGGTAGGATAGGAATGGGAAGTGCTAGGGTAGTCTAAAGCTACATGTGGGGATTCAGCAGGGGCACATACAGATACTACTATCGGCGAGGTGCTGACGCAGCCTGTGTTTGAAGGATCCAAGTGTAGTGGCACTGGAGATGTCAGGAGATATGCCATTTGTCCAGAGGGGGGACCAGTGAGCAAAGGAATGCTAAGCCATGGTTATGCAACACCTAGGCACATGGAAGATTTGGGTGGTCGAGCTCCTGGTGTGCCTGGCATTTAAAGACAGAGATAGAAGGCTCTGTACATCTGGGGGAAGTAGGTGAAGAGCAGCCTTTTTTGCAAGGAGGCAGGTTTGAGAACAGATTCTGTCACTCAGGTGGAGCCAGCCAGTCCAAGGATAAAGCTCACAGGTATGGGTGAGCTTTGAGGCTTTAGGGAGTTGACAGCAGGCTTTGTTTAGAGCTATTGAGAGGCATTGGAGTGCTGAGTTGGTTATGGAGCCATAAATAGCAAGACCACAGTCAATGAGGGTTATGAGCGAGCTGTTTATTGCCAGGTTCAGGACTTCGGAGGTTAGGCTGTACCTGTGTCTGTAGAGGATGCTGATCCTGGTATTGAAGGCTTTAGCAGTGTTATCAGTATGCTTTGTGTAAGACAGGGGGCAGTCCAATGTGATCCTCAGATATTTGACATGTAGGACTAGCTCCAGGGTGTTATCAGTGTCATTCCGAATTCCTAGCGGGTAACCTTTTAGCTTGTTTTGGGCAGAGGAGTAGAGCATAGTCTTGGTCTTTTTATAGTTCATGACCAGTTTTTGTTCTTTAAACCATTTTTCAGCAGTTGTGAAGCCACTTTGGAGGTCCAATTCAAGGAGAACGGGGTCAGGGTTGCTTGCAAAGATCACCACATCATCTGTGTAGAGCAGCATGCAGCATCGGCAGGATGCAGGGAGGTTGCTTAGGAAGTCGCTGAAAAGTAGTGGGCTGAGAATGGATCCTTGCGGTACCCCTGATCTGACAGGTCTACTTTCAGAAAGGACGTCACCAATCCTGACTTGCTGGGAGCACAGGCTCAGGTAACTTCTAAACCAGTGTACGGTTTCAGAGGCTAGACCTATATCTGAGAGCTGCTGGAGGAGGAGGGCATGATGGACCATATCAAATGCCTTTGAGAGGTCAATGAAGACCGCCCCTGCAATGTGCCCTTTGTCAAAAGTGCTATGTATGAATCTGGTAAATTTGAGAAGAACCTCAATGGTGCTGTGGCCAACACGGAGCCATGCTGCTCTGGGCATAGAAGCTGATATTGTTTGAAGTACTCCACCATCTGGTCAGCCACAATCTGCTCAAGAGCCTTGGAGAGCAGGGGGAGTATATAGATCGGCCTGTAATTGTTGTGGAGGGACACTTTCAGATTTGTGGGAATTTGGATTGGCAAAGGGATAGATTAATTATCTGTGTAAGGGGACCAAGTACTTCATCCAGAGCTAGATGTACAAATTTGAGGTCCAGGGAGTCCCCACTATGCCCTGACTTGCCGAGAACCTTTTCAAGGTATTTTCTTGCCTCATCTTCGGAAACCAGTTTGAAAAGGAAGAGCGGCTGGTTAGTTGGCATGGGTTTCTTCGCTGTGACCCTAGGGGCGGTGGTGTTGAAGAAGTCCATGGAGAGCACACTACTGAGGCCCGAGAATGCAAGATTCAGTGAGTTGGCAATATGCAGTGGGTCCAGGGTAGAGATGCCCTCAATATTGAGCATAGCCAGGGCAGTTTTTGGGTCTTTCCTAGTGATGTCGTTTAAGTTTGCCCAGAAGGACTTGCTGCTGTTCCAGGTATTAAGAAGGGCTTCTTTGCAAAATTTGCTTTTTGCATCTCAGACTGCTTTTGTACACTCATTGTGGGCCTTTTTATAGTGTTGGTTGTTAGCCGCTGTGCCTTGCACTCGTGCCTTTAACCAGAGTTGGTCTCTAGAGGCTAGTTGAGCCAGGAGTTCTAGGGTAATTCAGGGATTAAAAGGACCTTTGGCTTTCCTTGTTTTGATTGGGGTGTTTGTCACATGTAGCACTGAATTTTTTTGTTAGTCCTTTTTTCCCTGGAGTCCTCTGCCATCCATCTAATGTCCTCCCCACTCAGGCACTGGGTATTAGACCCCCTCCCCTAAACACCCATGACTTACCCTTTGTGGCAGGGGTTGGGGAGACCTCTCGACCCACCAGACCAGATCCAGCATTCGGGGAGGTGCCTTCCCAGGTCAATGTGGTGGGGACCATTGTCATCCGCAGAGGACTCCTGCTTTCTCTTTTTTTCTTGCTCCCCTCAGAGGATGCAGCATGCGGTGATGCCAGTGGAGGTTGCATGCGCTCCTCCAGGCATCTGCCGCATCCCCAACCCACGTGTTCCAGCATCAGCGTGCCATCACCCAGCCTCCACTAGGGGTTAAACAATCACCGAGTGCTGCCACCCCCTCCCCAAAGAAGGAGAGCAGTCCATTGGATTCTCAATCCTTCTCCTCCCCTGCCAACCCCCAGTGACCTATGCTCATTCCCGAACATGGGTCGCCAGCGTGGCGAGAGGTAAGGCATCCAGCGCCTCAGCCCTCAGCACCACCGGGCCAGCCCATGTAGCATTGAAGTTTGAGATAAAGAGGTCAAGTACAGTATACACATCTGAGGTTCCATACAGATCTGACCAACTGAGTTGTTTTAGGTCAGCCTTCAGCTGAGGGAGGTGGCCTTTTAGGAGCAGTCAATTTTTTTATGATCCTAGTTGGAGGTTTTCAGTAGTTGTTATTCCAGAGGCATTTGACTGGTGAGTGGTCACTCATGGAGTCAGGGAGCACACTGAGTTCAGAGATGTGCGAAGGATGGTTCATAATTACCCAGTCCAGAAATGCGCTGGTGCCAGTTTTATAGTTGGTTCACGTTGGAGTGTCCACAAGTTGGGAGAAATGGATTGCAGCAAGGGTATCTTTGATAGTGGTAGATGCAGGTGAGGGCCAATTGATACTGAAGTCACCCAGCAGTACTGTTTCAGAGTTTAGGCTCAAGGTGTTGATATAGTCTAGCAGATTGCTAATACCAAGCGAGGACTGTTTGGGTAGAATGTAAATAGATTGGAGGGTGAGCTCTCTTTTGTGTGCCCCTAGCAGCAGTTTAATGGCTAGAACCTGTAGGCTGTCACAGCTACATGGTGATGGTATTATGAATCCCTGAAATGTATCTTTGGTGTAAATGACACATCCTCCACCTCTGTTTGAGTGACAGTCCTGCTTGTACAAGGTGTAGCCAGGCAGAGAAATGGTGGTGTCAGGGATTTTTGGTAATAGACATGTTTCCACAACAGAAATCACATCTAGGCTATGTTGAGAGACCCAGACCTTGAGGCTGACAATTTGTTTTTATTTATTTATTTAGTTTTTGTTGACCGGGTAAGTGCACCAGACAAATTCTGCCTATTTTCAGGCACGACCCGGGGGAGGGGGATACAGATGAATGCCAACTGACTTTTTGAACCAGATTAAGCTGTAGGTGGTATTTTAGTGAATGGGGGGAAATTTGGCCAGGGCACCGGGGAAATTCCCCTACTCTTTTCAAGAAGTGCCATGAGATCTTTAACATCCACCTGAACTACCATCAGAACAGGCAGATGGGACCTTGGTTTAATGTCTCAGCCGAAAGACGGCACCTCAAGAGTGCAGCACCCCACCCTGATGCTGCACTGCAGTGTCAGTATTGGGATATTAACCCAAGTGCCTGGTGTGGGGATAGAACCCACAGCCTTCTGATCTCCCGGCCTCAGAGGCGAGTGTGCTACCTGCTGAGCCTCTGACACTGACAAACAGGGAGGAGGCTGCAGATATTTAAAGATGCAAACACAACACATGAGGTTTTACGTGGCCTTGCATTGAGGTGTGGTGGAGAGCTGGGGTTGGGATGCACGTTGCCAGACATCAGGAGAAGGAGAAGGAGAAGAAGAAGCAGCAGTAGCCAGAGGAGCTGCTCTGGACAAGTGGTTTATGTAGTTGCTGTTGTCATTTACTGGATGCCTGGGTTTTTGTGTGGTAAACGTGGATTTCTAAGTCATTGAGTAGTGGCACCAGGACCGGGTCAAAAGTCAAGTTCCACTTTCCCACAGTCTTGGAGGAACACTGCCTAAGGACACTAGTGTCATCAAGGAGGGAAGAGGTCACTGTACCATACACATTTAGAGCTACTACTTCAAAGGAAGACAGTGAAGGTATGTCGGAGCCATTGCAGTTGCCCACGTAGACAATAATGATAGTCCTTGTAACAACAGCAGGAGTCGGCATCTTCACCATTATGGTAGGTGGCAGGCAGTGCTATCGTTGTTCAGTTAGGACCTGTTCGGTACTGGGGAATTTGGCTGAGGAACGTGTACAGGGCAAGGCAGCAGTGGCCAAAGCTGGCAGTGACCGTGATATACTGAGTAGAAGTTTAAATCTGGCTAATTCAGCAGCCAAGCTTTAAGTTAACAAGATATTCTTTCAGGAGGAAGGGTAGTGCAGGGGACCAAGGAGGGAATAGTAAGGGAGTCAGTCAGCATTCGGCGGAGGGGACCGTGTGCACAAAAACGGCACCATGAATAATATGCACAGGGAATGGGGCAGTTGGCAAGAGTTTAAACTGGGGTAGAGTGAGATTGCTGCGGTAATAAGATGAAAGAGTGTGGAGCAGTGAGCCCTCAGTATAAAGTACCAATGGGGAACCATGCACTTAATTAATTTTGCCAGTCAGGTGACTTCGCACAGCTATATAAGAAATTTCTAAGATGGGGCATGCGGGTGGGGGGAGGGGAGGGAGTTGGTGCACAGTGCCAGTGGGGAAAATCTTGCAGCTTTTTCAGAAGGTCTGGCCAGTGGCAGGAAGCTCCACTGAGCCAGAGAAGCACCGGACCACCCTGGTCAGGGGCATGCAGCTAAAGGGAAAGAAAGAGAGAGAGAGAACAGGGGATTTAGAAGCCACTGGTAATGCGGCGACAGGCTTAATTGGTGGGAGGGCAGTCAGACAAAAGCAAGGAAGGACAGGGAGGAGAAATAGCAGATGGGGCTAAACTACCCCTCAGCAGGTGGTAATTGAAGCTGGAGGTGTGGGTGCAAGAGAGGGCAAAAGACAAAGGGAAAAGGATTTAGAGAGAGAGACATGGTAGCACAAGTACTTAATTTAAAAAAGAGCTGCTATCACCCTACTTAACGGTGAGTCCAATGTCTACACTAACAGTGAAAAGTTTTGAATTAACAGGCAAGTTTGATAATTAACAGGCAGCTGTAATTAAAAATAATACAATATGTAACAGGCAACAGGAATTATCAGTTTTTAGAGTGGGAGGTCGAGTACAGAGCCGAAAATTCGGAGCAGCCAATGATGCAGCAGAACCCAGGAGAAGCAGCCAATCAGAAGGCAGGCACCCGAATTCAAAGTAGCATACCTTGCCAAGAGAAATCTTGTGGCTTTTTCAAAGGGTCTGGCCGGTGGCAGGAAGCCCCGCTGAGCCAGAGCGCAGGACTGCCCTGGTCAGGGTCATGCAGCTAAAGGGAAAGAAAGAAAAAGAGAGACCAGGGATTTAGAAACCACTGGTAATGCAGTGACAGGACTAATCGGTGGGAGGGCAGTCAGACAAAAGCAAGGAAAGACAGGGAGGACAAATAGAAGACAGGGCTGGACTACCCCCTCAGTGGGTGGTAATCGGAGCCAGAGGCGAGGGCACCAGAGAGGAAAGAAGACAAAAGGAGAAGGATTTAGAGAGAGAGAGACATGGATGCACAAGTACTTAATTAAAAAAAAAGCTGCTATTACTCTATTTAACAGTGAACCCAATGTCTACGCTAACAGTGAAAAGTTTTGAATTACCAGGCAAATTTGATAATTAACAGGCAGTTGTAATTAAAAATAATACAATATGTAACAGGCTACAGGAATTATCAGAGTTTTTAGAGTGGGAGATCGACTACAGGGCCAAAAATTTGGAACAGCCAATGGTGCAGCAGAGCCCAGGAGAAGTAGCCAATCAGACGGCAGGCACCCAAATTCAAAGTAGCATACCTTGCCGAGAGAAATCTTAAGGCTTTTTCAGAGAGTTTTGTAACTAGGTAATAAAATTACCTTTCTCAGGTTCTTGTTGGAACTGCACAAAAGGAAGAGACGATAGACAAGTGGCGTCCAGATAATAAATGTAATTTATTACTGCCAAATAATAATAATACAGGCTTACAACCAACAGTGTAATCACTGGGAGAGTATCCAGCTTCCTTACCTAAGTAGGCGCAGTCTCTAGTCTCAGTAAAGCTACATGCTTCAAGGGGTCTTATTACCCCCAATAATCACTATGGTAACTATAAAAGAAGATACATAAAAAGTGTATAATTGGCCAGAAACAGGTGGCCTGAGTAACTATCCTAACATAAGAAGCTGCTTAGCCTGCAGAAGGTAACTGAACAATAAGGTCTGTGATGCTTCCAAGGTCACTTGCAGTTACAACTGTGCACAAGTACTAAAGATGGCACTGTTGCCCAACTTATAATTATACTATAAAATATAATGGATAACATCTCCCAGTGGCAGAATACATTATAAAAGTGTAGTGAAGCATAATATAGATTAGAGAAGTACAGACTCAGATCCTGACACTTATGCTTATGCGATAAGTGCCTCTACCCTAAGGTTAGTACATATACCTACATATGTGTTGCTGTCTGTGAGGTGGGGGTACAATCAGGGGTGCTGAACCATGGATAACAGTCTGGCCAGTGGCAGGAAGCTCCGCCGAGCCAGAGGAGTGTAGGACCACCTTGGTCAGGGGCATGCAGCTTGCCAAGAGAAATCTTATGGCTTTTTCAGAGGGTTTGGCCAGCAGCAGGAAGCCCCACCGAGCCAGAGGAGAGCAGGACCGCCCTGGTCAGGGTCTTGCAGCTTGCTGAGAGAAATCTTGTAGCTTTTTCTTTTTCCACACATACTTTTTTTATTTTCTGTTTTACTCCCTTTCCTCCACCCTGGGGCCATGGCACACACATGCGTGTACGTGTGTGGAGGCGCACACACATGCCAGGATCCCGTGGCCCTTCCACCCCTCCCCAGACTTGCGTCACTGCTCCTGATCACCTCTGCTACTCACTGGACCTCCACCCAGTGGGAGCGGGACTTCAGTGGAGCAGGCATAAACCCCTATGAAAGGGAGAGCCATAGCTCGATCCCATTCTAACCCTCCCCCCCAGCCTGCACCCCAGTGGCTCGAGGTCATTCCTGAACCCGGGTCACCGGTGTGGCACAAGGTAAAGCGCCAGTGCCTCAGCCCTCTGCACCACTGGGCCGGCTATATCTTCTGGCTTTTTCAGAGGGTCTGGCCGGTGGCAGGAAGCCCTGCCGAGTCGGAGGAGCACAGGACCTCCCTGGTCAGGAGCATGCAGCTTACCAAGAGAAATCTTGTGGCTTTTTCAGAGGGTCTGGCTGGCTGCAGTAAGCCCTGCGGAGCCAGAGGAGCACAGGACCACCCTGGTCAGGGGCGTGTAGCTTGCCGAGAGAAATCCTGTGACTTTTTCAGAGGGTCTGGCCAGTGGCAGAAGCCCCTCCGAGCCAGAGGAGTGCAGGAATGCCCTAGTCATGGATGTGCAGCTTACTAAGAGAAATCTTGCAGCTTTTTCAAAGGGTCTGGCCAGTGGCAGGAAGCCCCACCTAGCCAAAGGAGTGCAGGACTGTCCTGGCCAGGGGGGTGCAGTTAAAGGGGAGACCACATCTGGAGACCACATCTCTGGAAGGACATAGAGTGGAGGTAGTCCAAAGGAGGGCAACTACAATGGTGCAGGATCTGCATCAAAAGCCCTACGAGGAGAGACTAAAGGACCTCAACATGTACACCCTGGAACAGAGGAGGGAGAAGGGGATATGACAGAGAATTTTAAATACCTCACAGGGGGTAAATCAGGTAAAGGAGGGAAGTATTTTTCAGAAGAAAAGGTGCTCAAAAGCAACAGGACATGCTATGAATCTGGAGGGGGGTAGATTCAGGAGAGATGTGAGGAAGTACTTCTTCACAGAAAGAGTGGTGGATTCCTGGAACAGCCTTCCAGCAGAGGTAGTGAGGGTGAAAACAGTGGTGGGGTTCAAGAATGCATAGGATAAGCACAAAGGAATTACATTGGAAAGGAAGGGGGGAGGGAGAAAGAGCTGTAGATCAGGCACGATCTGTGGTAATAGTGTAAGTAGGCAGAAATGGGCAGACTGAAACATAGAAACAGAAATTGTCAGCAGATAAGTACCGCTAAGCCCATTCCAGTCTGCCCGTAGACCCTATAAATTGTGTGTGGCCATTGACCCTATGTAATCAATGGCTTTTCACCACTCCCTCCCCTCTCAAGCTTTCCTTGTGCCTGTCCCAGTGTAAACTGGATTTAATTATACAGTTTATACAGATTCCTGTTTGGTAATTCTCAGTAATTCAATAAAGCCACCACACTATTTCTTTGCCAAATTAGTTGTAATTTATTGAGATAGTTTTGGGTAGCCTGCTACTACCCGAGTGTACCTGATACAATTTATTCTTACAGCCAACGAAACAGTCCATGGGGGTGTTTCTAACATGCAATCTAGACAGCTAGTAATATTTGCATTACAGGGCTACAGCATTTCAGAGACACATGAAACCATATATCTCTGGATCCCCCAAGCAATCTATGGATAGTCTCAGACTGCAGATTGTCCGAGACTGCGTCTTCTCGAAGGGACACTGGACATAACCATAGGTCTCATATTTATGTGTAGCAAGCTTAGAAAAAAATGCAAGGCTGGAATTTCCAAAAAACTACCTCAGCAGTTTTAAACACAGACAATAGGTCATTCAACAAATCATAAGACTCGGGTTCAAAAATACACTGGCCATTAGATACCTCGGTCACAAGATACTTTTTGACACTTTGCCGAGACATTCGGTCATTCTTAAATGGAAAAACAAGTAATCAGGGAATTTTTATTTGTCAAAAATATTTACTTTAGGATACAGAAAACATGCAAGGGGATGTGACTGTTTTAAAAATACTCGGTTTACAGATAAAAACCAGACAGTGGCCAAATTGGGGAACTCAATCTCAAGGTCAGCCGTGGTTACTAGTAGCTGCATTCTTATCTTAGCTGTAACCTTTTAAAAAGACATGTTTTGATACACAATATTTTCTTGCTGAATAGGGCAATTCCAGGTTAGACCTTGCTTGTACTTACAATTATTTCATTTTCTTAATTTCAGCCATTAACCTTTTAAAGTCTTACACATACGTGCATATTAACTGATATAGTGGTATCATTCATTTACTTAGCCACTTGCAGCCATTGCTACTTGATATACCAATTCACATGTTGGCATTATTTAGTCGTCTACTAGCCACCTTCACTTTTTACTAGCCCTTTATCAATCTACACTAGCCATTTTACACCTTTCTATCTCCTCAACCTTTTGGTTAGCCAACTACATATTTTTGATAAAAGTTTGGTCACTGGTCACTAAACTTTGGCCATTGGCCACTTTCAACAGTCCCCACCTCGAAGGTAAGAGGCCCCTGAGGGACTCGAGCCTTCTCAAAAATCTAACATAAATGTAAAGATTAGTTATTAACTGAAGGTTAAAAAAAAACTAAATAAACGTTTTTACTCTTAAACTGTTAGTCTAGGTGAATAGGTATATGATTTAAAACTGGTTGCCAGCATACAGATAGTCAAGGCATTTATAAAAAGCATCCTGTTCTGGAGTTGGTACAGGGGTAGTTACAGATGGAGCACAAATGGTGAGTTTGTAAAACATAGTGCAGAACTCAGGGATGTCAACACCACAATTGAAATATGTGAAAAGATGATAACATGTGATACCACATATAACACAATGTGACATAACAATATTTGTTAATGAAGAAGAGTTCATGGAATCCACTTTGAGAGTGGATAAGGTAGATGCTACCTGGTGTTGAGGTGTGGCACACCCTTGGAGCGTGATTGAAGAATCTGTTGATAATGTCTCTTGACAGATAAGTCCTTATAAAACATAACAGTCCATGAAATTAACAGTTTATAAGTTCATATAAGTAACCACAAGTTAGCGTAGTTACAGTACAGGTGAAATGTCATTTGCAGAATGGTGGTAACCCCACAAGACACATGGGGCAATGCAGACAGTAATTTAAAAACAAAACACCAGCATAGTAGAAAAGTCAGTGTTCATGTTGCTGGCTGATGGATGGCTGATTGGCAGACACACTGGCCAGGGGTGCATCAGATTGTGCATTGAGTCCTTTTAATGGAGTAGCCACACACATACTGGCATGGCATTTGTGTTGTGGTAGTTGATTACAGCTTGGCACAAAGATTAATAGTTCATAAAAAGGTAACAATTTACAATAAACCATTAAAAACACAGTCCATAATAGAGCAATAGGTTTGTATAAAGTACCAGCCATGTTTGGAACAAGCAGCAGTGACGAAAATGGATATACTGCTTGAAGATCAATTGAAGAAGAATCTTTCTGCTGAAGTTAGGGGATTGCCCCTACCCCAGACTTAACTTGATAGTAAGCAGAAACAATAAGCTTGATTGCAGAGTCTGAACTGACAGGACCTTTTTTAGTTAATTTAAAGTTCTACAAATAGGTGTAATTTTGCTGAAAACATTACACTTGCAGAGGTAATAATAACTTGATTCATGCAATAGTCCTTATATGGAACTAGTCAGGCACCAAGATGGTGATGACATCAAAGCTGTGGCAGTTGTTTTCTTTTCAGGAAAAAGATGAAGGTATTGGCAACTTAGATGAAAGTATTACTGCTGTTGAACATGGAGATCTTATGTGTGCCACACAGTGGAAACCTGCAAACTTGCAAAGTGTGTTAGAAACTGAGTTAAAACACATAAATAACAATTTTTTAAACCAATGACTTTTTGTTTTGTAAAGAGTGGTGTGACAGAGCCTAAATTCTGGCAATTGGAAAGAGAAAATTAAAAAAGTGACGTGAACTGCACACCTGGGGGTGCAGGCCGAGGTCCAATATACCATTTGACCAACTGTAAATCCACGACAATGTTATGGTTACACCCTGCTTTCAAATTACAGAAGCGGCTATACAGTGATGAACATAATTTCCCTCTTTTAACTGAGCCGAGTTATAAAATCTTGTAATGTTACAATAACACACTTCAAACATATAATTCATAGCAATATGCCTGTTACACTATGCAATAGTGGGACAAATACATATATTGTTGGCCTATACCAACTTAATAATAATGCCTATTGCACCTGTGACAAGTAAAAGGGTTTACCTTCTTTACCCTGTATAGTGAAATACTCCAAAGTACTGAGTGAGGTAAGGCTTGAAGCATAGGTCTAGAGCACAATCTAAATTCTGCATATTATAATTGTTAAGATTTAAAACGACAAAACCTGCATAGAGTGCACTTATTCTTCAGGGGTACCTGTGAGTAATGAGACAAACGGAGCATTAATTTGTCTGGGGTTTTGCTTTGGAACATATTGTAGGGGTGGGTCAGCAATGCTGGCCCAAGTATTTAGGTTTGGTTATGAGCATTAAAAACATTTATACATGTGGAGCACTTCCTGAATACACACATACTACAATGTAGCAAGATGTATATCAAAACATTATAACATAAATGTGAAACATAAGCATTTTTGCAATAGAACAATTTCAGTATTGAGCATAATGCATAAAATACATTTTAAACACAGAACAAATATAGCCTGTTAGCTTAGTTCAGAGTTCAGGAATGTTAGAATATTGTGAATTTACTAGTTGAGCATAACCATGGAATGAGTTGCAGAGGGTGTGTGGAACAGTTCAAGTTTATAAGTTGCAGTCCTTGGTAAAATTACTTAGTTTTGGTTGAGAGAATTATTGGAGCAATCCACCACTCTGTTTTTGTTAACTTGTAAGACTTTTTTAGGGTCTGCGATGCTTTAGAACTTTAAAATTATAAAAAAAAACTTTGTTTGCACTTATAGAAAGCAGACGATTACATCCATTGCTGTAGGGCTATGAGAAGTTGTTTTACATTTGTTTTGACAGGATAAGAAAGCTGAAAAGACAATCAAAAGAATGAATATGTGGAAATACATACACAACTGCCCCCTCCAGCTTAACTGAATACTTGCTGAGGACAGAAGCCCTTGTACCAATGATAGGTATGAGGTTTAACTGTTTGCACTAGAAAAAGCAGAAGGACTTGGGCTGGGTTATACTGTTAAAATACCTTGGATCTTTTTAAAACCTGTAAATAAGAAATAATTATTGGCAAATACACATTTTCTTTATTTACCCCTTTGGGGAGACAGTGATGTACCTTGCAACCTTTGTGGGTATTACACTGGAAGGAAGGGTAGTATGCACCCCCCCTCCAGCTCCTACTGGTGGAAGAGACAGCTCGAATATTGTAGCAATAAAAAGGTTAGCTGTGGATGGTGACATGGATATTAACCCAGAAATGGTCTGGCAATATTAGTAGCCAGTTGTGCAGCACCTTAAAAAGGTGTGCACTGGACAACTGGTAATGGGGTGGCCCCATTGCAATCCCCACCTACCACACTTTAAATTATAACAAGATAATATTACAATTAGTTTAGTAAGTTTCACACCTTACTATAAAGATGGGGAACCTCTTTTTCTCTAGAAGAAAGAGAAGAAGCAAACAGACAAACAACAAAAACAAAAAAAACATACACAAGTCTAAAAATAAAACAAGATAATTTTCATAGGATAAAAGAAGCCAAGCGTCCTTGGGTTCCCTTATCCTAAGCATGACAAAATGTCAGCTGAGTTTATAAAAGATCTGGATTGATGGTAATACCATATGTATGTATTTCTTAGAATGCATGTTAAAAGGAAAAAAAAAAGATTACACCATGGTTACACATAAAAACAAAAGCCATTTTTTTTTAACTGTAAATGGTAAACTCTCAAAAACAGCTGTAATAGTCCTTTTTCAAAACTGTACTGTATATATATATATATATATATATATAATATATAGTAAAAAAAAGTATGGGGAGGTGATGAATAATTCTCCCCTTCCAGCTGAAGTGCCTTGCATAGTATGGGAATCACATGATATTGTCCAAGAACAAAGGAGTTGTGCTTACAACCAAATGTTCATTGCCTGTGTTGGCTGCAAGCCCAGAAGAAAGGAGAAAAAAAAGTTTGTTCCTCTTTACTTAGAATACCAGTTTTGTAATAAAAAGTCAAATTGTGTGGTTCACTCTTGGTGTGCTTCCATGAAAACATACATTTTGTGTGAAAAGTTGTGCTTTAGGTAGAGAATACACATCAAGTTTGAACTGGTGGTAACATAAAATGTTGAAACTTGAAACACAAGAAGGTCAAATAACATGCAAAAGGCCACACAGTGTGCATGCAAGGTTGCTGAAACCCAGCTGTTTTTGTAGAGTCCTTGAACACTACTGATATTAAAATATCTTTAAATAATAACAGAGCACAAGCTAAAACTGCTGGCCAAGACGGTACACACACATACACATACACAAAAAGAAATACTTAACATAAAATAAGACTGACATTATTTGACACCAATTTGCTGAGGTAATGCCCATAGTTTTATTAGAACACAGTAAGTGTTTAGATACATGTGCTGCCCCCTGCATGTCTTATAACACCGACAACCTTTTAAACCAACAAATTTATACGTATCTCCATGCCAAATCTTTTCAGAACAAAACATTTTTTTAAACACCTTCCAACTCCTTTAAAATACAGCACAACATGCCATCTGTAAGTGGACACATCTAGTATAACATGGTTACACCTTTTGGCGCATGCCAAAATATGGCACTCTGCCATTTTGCAAAAAGTTTCTGGTTTTAACTAGAAGTATGATAAAGCCATTCATAGCTGTTAACACATTACATTTTCACCTAGCAGTGGCTTGGCACGTTGCCTGCAAACTACAAATCTTTCTGCACATTGCAATCTATGACGTCATATCTCTTCACCTTCAACACTACCTGCTCCAACTAACAACTACATACAAAAGTTCTTTACTGACCCTATCTAGGCAGCACAAATGTTCCATTACAATAAAACTAATTAAAACAGTCAGATATAAGGCAAAGAAGCTTCTTCTTTTTTTTTTGCTGTAACAGGTTCTGCACCAAAGGCAGTCAATGCTATCTTGTAACTTTGACAACAGAACATAATTACAGAACACAGATATACGCTGGAAAATATGCAAGAAAGAGACAAAGCATTACCTTGTTTAGTATATATATCACAGAAATAAAACAGACAGACATAAAAAAAACTTTAAATAAAAAAAAAATACAGACTTACCCGGTACCAAGGTATTTTTCTTCTTTTCTGATACACTGGTCCGATTGAGAAAACCGACTGTAGGACCTTCATGATAATCTCCAAACGCTGCAGCTATTAACCGATTCAAAGGTTTTCTTTTGGCCATTTCAGTAACCTGCCAAACCAAGTTTTTTTCCAGAGCTCTGGTTTGCAGTTTAAAAATCTGTAGCAGTACTAGATACTAGGTTGAGATCCAACTGGTGGAGATCCCCAGTACCTGTGTTTGGGATCAAATGTTTCAGCCTCTATAGGAGGCAAGGGAACTTGAAATTGATACAAAAAAAAAGCTTGAAACTATATAGATAGGGAACATGGGGGGGGGGATTTTCAGATCAACCCTTCTGTAGTCACATCCACTGTGTATGCATCCACGGTGGTTTGTTCCTCTTTCTCTAACTGTTGCTTATCTAACGTTACTTAATCAGCCACTGCTTTTCTACTAAAAGCAGCCTGAACTGTGAAAGCCTTCCTCTGCTCTAACAGCATATACTTCCCTTTTAAATTACAAGGGCAGTTGCCCTTACTTGTTTGAGAGACTTTTCCTTAATACATCTCTCCATATATCCTTAAACCTGGGGTCTTCAAACCCCCACATAAATATCCTTAAACCTGGGGTCCTCAGACCCCCATATAAATATACATTACCCTTACCCAGCTTATAGTTGCTCCATAGACCTTTTACTGTAGGTTCAAGTCCACTCGAACACTTAAAGTCCATTAGACTCTTTTTCCCAGCGCCACAGTTAGGTTATGGCCCTTGCCTGTGTGGACTACAAAAAAAACTTTACCAAATTACCAGAATTACAACCAAACCAGCTCCTAGGGCAGGCTCGTCATTTTGTAAACTGGATTTAATTATACAATTTATACAGGTTCCTGGTTGGTAATTCTCAGTAATTCAATAAAGCCACCACACTATTTCTTTGCTAAATTAGTTGTAATTTATTGAGATAGTCTCGGGGTAGCCTGCTACTACCCGAGTGTACCTGATACAATTTATTCTTACAGCCAATGAAACAGTCCATGGAACAGTCCATTGGGGTGTTTCTATCATGCAATTTAGACAGCTAGTAATATTTGCATTACAGGGCTACAGCATTTCAGAGACACATGAAACCATATATCTCTGGATCCCCCAAGCAATCTATGGATAGTCTCAGACTGCAGATTGTCCGAGACTACGTCTTCTCGAAGGGATGCTGGACATAACCATTAGTCCCATATTTATGTGTAGCAAGCTTAGAAAAAAATGCAAGACTGGAATTTCCCAAAAACTACCTCAGCAGTTTTAAACACAGACAATAGGTCATTCAACAAATCATAAGACTCGGATTCAAAAATACACTGGCCATTAGATACCTCAGTCACAAGATACTTTTTGACACTTTGCCAAGACATTGTCATAGAAACATAGACTTTGACGGCAGATAAGGATCGCTTGACCCATCTAGTCTGCCCATTTCCCTACCTACAGGATAGGACACAGATCCTAGTTAACCAACAGCCTATTTCTTCCTACCCCCCACAAGAATTGCCTTATGTCTGTCCCATGCATTCTTGAATTCTCCCCCAGTTTTAGACCCCACAACCTCCTCAGGAAGGCTGTTCCATGCATCCACTACCCTCTCTGTGAAATAATACTTCTCACATTGCACCTGAACCGCCCCTTCTATCTTTAAATTGTGTCCCTTGTTCTTGCACATCTCTTTTTCTGAAAGATGCTACCTCTTGGACTTTGTTGATTCCACTGAGGTACTTAAAAGTTTCTATCATGTCCCCTCCCTTCTTTCCTCAAGGGTATACATATTAAGCTCCTTTAGTCTCTCCTCATACGGCTTCTCTTGCAGACCCTGCACCATTTTAGTTGCCCTCCTCTGGACTGCCTCTATCCTGTCTATGTCCTTGCAGAGATGGGGTCTCCAGAACTGGACACAGTACTCCAGATGGGGTCTCATCAACTGTCTGTACAGAGGGATAACAACTTCCTGTATTCTGCTGCTGATGCCTCTCCCTATACATCCCAGTATACCCCCAGCCCTCCCTACTGCCTTCTCATATTGCTTGCTAACCTTAAGGTCATCTGATACGATTACCCCCAGGTCCCTTTCCTTTTTTGTTACTACCTCTCCACCCATTGTGTATTCTTCCTCTGGGTTCTTGTTTCCCAGGTGCACTATTTTGCACTTCTTTGCATTGACTTAGCTGCCATACTTCTGACCATTCCTCCAACCTTGCCAAGTCCCTTTTCATCCTTTCCACGCCTCCTTGTGTATCAACCCTGTTGCAGATCTTTGTGTCATCTGCAAAAGGCATACTTTCCTTCCAGTCCCTCTGCAATGTTACTGATGAAGACATTAAAAGGACTGCACCCAATACTGAACCTGCAGTACTCCACTAGTAACCCCTCTTTCTTCAGAGTGGACTCCATTTACAATTACCTTCTGTGTCCTGTTGTCCAGCCAATGTTTTACCCAGGCTACCACCCTGGGACCCACTCCCAGGCTGGTTAATTTGACTATTAATCTTTTGTGTGGGACTGTGTCAAATGCCTTGCTAAAGTCTAGGTAGGCCATGTCCACAGCCCCTCCCTGGTCTACTACTTTGGTCACCCAGTCAAAGAAATCTATTAGATTCATCGGACATGACCTTCCCGCTGTGAACCCATGCTGCCTTGGGTTCTGTGCCCCACTGGCCTCTAGGTACTCAACTATTCTTTCCTTCAGAAGAGACTCCATCACTTTCCCTACCACAGAGGTCAGACTGACAGGTCTGTAGTTTCCTGCCTCTGTCTTGGTCCCACTTTTGTGAAGGGGAATCACATCCACCTTCCTCCAGTCCTCGGGTACCACACCATCCTCCCATGATTTATTAAAAAGAGTAGCCAGTGATTTCACTAGTTCCTCCCTTAATTCTTTTAGAATTCTGGGGTGAATTCCATCAGGACCCATTGCTTTGTCCACCTTCAGTTTTAGGAGTTCTTGCAGAACCCTTTCTTCTGTGAAAGGACTGGGATCGACCCCTATCAAGAGTGCTTCTGTTAGATTGATTAGGCACTTCCCTCTCCTCTTTTGTGAATACTGAGCAGAAATATTCATTCAGTATCCCTGCTTTTCACTGTTCCCCTGCCCACCCACCATTCATTCTATTCAGCCCACTATCCTTCCTTTGTCTTTCTACGCCACTGATGTACCTATAAAAGGTTTTATCCCCCTTCTAACTGAGTTGGCTATCTTTTCCTCAGTTTGGGCCTTTGCTATTCTGACTTCCCTCCCTGCTTCCTTCTGCCTCAACTGGTACAGCTCTCTGTCCTGCTCCTTCTGTGTTTCCTTATACTTCCGGAATGCTATCTTTTTCTTCCTGACTTTCACAGCCGCCTCTTTTGAGAACCATAGTGGCTTTTTCTTTCATTTTGATTTATTTGTTTCACACAAAAGCTTGTTGCCTCTGTGATGGCAGTTTTGATGATTCCCCATTGTTGCTCCACACCTCCTTCTAGCCTGTTTGCTAGTACTTTTCTGAGGCACTCTCCCATCTTGCCAAAAGTCAGCCCTCCTAAAGTCCAGTACCTCACTTTTGTATGCTTGACTCTGTAGCTGAGTTTAACGTGAACCACACTGTTTGATGGTCACTTGTTCCCAGATGGCAACCCACTTCTAGATCCGAGATCCTCCTCACTGCCCCCATTTGAGAGTATGAGGTTTAAGATTGCTCCTCACGAGTGGGTTCGAAACTAGCTGTCTGAAGCTCCACCTGTAGGGCATCAAGAATGGCCCTGCTCTTGGATGTGGCTGCAGCAAATGTGCTCCAGTTAACATCTGGCATATTCAGGTCTACCATCAACAGTATCTCCCCTTTCTCTGCCATTCTAAGAATGCCTTCTATCATATCCTTGTCCATTCCCTCCCCCTGACATGGGGGTCTGTACACAACCCTGTGCGGATTGTGGTGCCCTTTCCAGTCTCCAAGGTGACCCACAGTGCCTCCTCTCCTCCCTGTTTACTCTTTTGTTCAGTTGCTTTTATCCTTCCTTACATAGAGAGCTACTCCTCCCTCTTCTCCCTGCCTGTCTCTCTGTAGGTTATGTACCCTGGTATGTTAACATCCCAGTCATGGTTCTCTGTGTACCAAGTTTCTGTGACTGCTACGATATCCAGACATCCCTCTTCCATCAAGGCCACCAGCTCAGGGAGCTTGTTGCCCAGACTACGGGCATTGGTACTCATTACCCTCCATTTCCTGATGGCCTTACTCCCTTTTGCCCCATCCCTGTCCTTCTTGCCATTGTCACTTTCTCCATTTACCCCAGCCCTTCTCCCTATCAACACCTCTATGTTAGTGTTTGCTGCACTTACTACCGTGGTTTTTTGGGGGGGCTAGGATTTCCCTGCTCCTTTCCAGTGCCTCCCCCCTTGGCTAGTTTAAATGCTTGCCAATGAAGCATTTAAACCTATCACCTAGGATCCTGGTTCCCTTCCCGGACAGATGCACCCCATCATGCCAGCATAGACTTGCAATACTCCAGGTGGACCCCCAGTCCCCAATGAAGCCAAATCCCTGAGCTCCACACCAGTTTTTCAACCACCGATTGAATCCTATGGTGCGGAACACCTTAGCCTCCTATGCCATAGATGGGCAGCACTCCGAGAAGGTTACCGTATGTGCTACTTGGACTAAGGCCTCCCAATCCACAAACTCTTCCTGCATGTCTCTAATCCCTTCTTAGCCAGGTCATTTGTCCCTAGGTGGACAATGATATCCAGCTCCCTCCCCTGTGCAGCTGCTCGGCAATCCTGAGGATTCGCTCCCTGTCCCTCCAAGCCATGGTGCCAGGCAGGCACCTTACCTCCCTCTCCCCTTCCTCCTCCAGTTCTACCTTCCTAACAATGGAGTCCCCCACCAGGAGTTGTTTCTTCCCTGTAGGGTCCCCTGCCACCCTCCTGTGGGTCTCCTTTGTGGAGGTTCCCAGCATCCTCCTTGGTCTCCACTGCGGGTGCCTCCATAGAGGAACCACACTTTGCCAGAATGGCATAGGAATTGTGGAGAAGTACAACTGGAGGGATGCACCTCTGTTCCACCACCCTCACCCTCCCTGAGCCCACTGTGGTCCTACCACTCCTCTTTCTTGGCAACCTCTGAGGCAACGGCAGTGGCACTGGTGGTCGCTGGATGGAAGAGGAGGTCCCACAAATCCTGGCCAACTCAGCCTGGAGATGAGCAACCTCCTCCCTCAGCCCAGAGAGGTGCCTGCAGATGGGACAACACCGTATCCTCCAGAACGTCTCCCAGAAGACTGCTGCTCCACAGCCACTGCACTGCACCACTCCAATCATGTCTTATTTCTGGCCCCTTAACTGTTTGCAATCCTTACTCTTTCCTTTGTTTTTTTTTTTCTCTCCTTACTTTCTGCCTGTGTGCCCTTTAAGCTCCTGTTTGTCCTGTTCTGAGACAAGAATATCCTATATTTCTCAGTAGACCCCTTACTTGCTCAGAGGCAGACCTCCAGCAGCTAGAGGGGGCCGGAGAGCTACTCTTACCCTTCTAGGATGGTGGGTCTTTGGTGGCTCTGTGATCACTCACTTCCTGCTCCCAAACAAGAAGTTCCTGTTGTCAGTCAAATCCTGTGCCTATAAAAGTAGAACTAGCTTTGGGTGGGAGGGTGGAGGTGAGGGAAGGAGGGCAATATAGTCCCAGTAGAGAAGTCCAGTCACACAGCAGTCCTTTCTCCTGGTGTCTTCTGCCAAGCTATCCAAGTCATTCTTAAATGGAAAAACAAGTAATCAGGGAATTTTTATTTGTCAAAAATACTTACTTTAGGATACAGAAAACATGCAAGGGGATGTTACTGTTTTAAAAATACTCGGTTTACAGATAAAAACCAGACAGTGGCCAAATTGGGGAACTCAATCTCAAGGCCAGCCGTGGTTACTAGCAGCTGCATTCTTATCTTAGCTGTAACCTTTTAAAAAGACATGTTTTGATACACAATATTTGCTTGCTGAATAGGGCAATTCCAGGTTAGACATTGCTTGTACTTACAATTATTTCATTTTCTTCATTTCAGCCATTAACCTTTTAAAGTCTTACACATACGTGCATATTAACTGATATGGCGGTATCATTCATTTACTTAGCCACTTGCAGCCATTGCTACTAGATATACCAATTCACATGTTGGCATTATTTAGTGATCTACTAGCCACCTTCACTTTTTACTAGCCCTTTATCAATCTACACTAGTCATTTTACACCTATCTCCTCAACCTTTTGGTTAGCCAACTACATATTTTTGATAAAAGTTTGGTCACTGGTTACTAAATTTTGGCAATTGGCCACTTTCAACACCAGGCATGCTTAAACCCCTCCACTGTGCTTTCCCCCACTACCTCCTGTAGCAGACTATTCCAAGTGTCGACTACCATTTCTGTGTAGAAAAACTTCCTCCCATTACCTCTTAATCTACCCCCTTCCAATTTCATATTATGCCCCCTTGTTCTAGTTCTTTTTCTACATTGGAAAAGGTCCCACACCTGCACCTTGTTTATGCCCTTGAGGTACTTGAAAGTTTCAATCATGTCCCCCTGCTGTCTCCTCTCCTCCAGTGAGTACATATTGAGGTCCCTTTGTCTCTCTTCAAATGTTTTGTGGTGCAAGCCCTGCACCATCTTTGTTGCCCTTCTCTGGATAGTCTTCACCTTATCTATGTCCTTGAATAGGTGTGGCCTCCAGAACTGCATGCAGTACTCCAGGTGAGGCCTTATCAATGTTTTATACAATGGCATCACCACCTCCTGCTAGTGTTACCCCTGCCTATGCACTCCAGCATGCCACTGGCCTTCCCTGCCGCCTTTGTGCACTGCTTTGACACCTTAAGGTGATCAGAGATGATAACCCCTAGGTTCCTTTCCTATTTGGTGACAGTCAACTCCTCCATCCCCAACCTGTAGCTCTCCCCAGAGTTCCCTCTACCCAGGTGCATTATTTTGCACTTCTTTGCATTGAACCTTTGTTGCCACATCTCTGACCATCTTTCAAGCTTTTCCAGGTTCCTCTTCATTTTCTGCACCCCTTCTGGAGTATCCACTCTGTTGCAGATCTAAGTGTCATCTGCAAACAGACAGACCTTTCCTTACAGCCCCACTGCAATGTCACTAATGAAGACATTGAACAGGACTGGTCCAAGTACTGATCCCTGTGGTACCCCACTGGTCACCCCCCTCTCTCCATATTGTACACCATTTACCACCACCACCATCTGTCTCCTGTCTGTTAACCAGTTCCTAACCCAGTTCACCATCTTGTCTCCCATGCCCAGACTACCCATCTTGTTGATCAGCCTTCTATGTGGGACAGTGTCGAAGGCTTTGCTGAACTCTAGGTAGGTGACATCTACCATCCCTCCCTGATTTATTTCCCTAGTCACCCATTAAAAAAATCTATTAGATTCATTTGACATGACCTTCCTGCTGTGAATCCGTGTTGACTCAGATCCTGAGCACTGCTGGATTCCATGTGTGTCACTATGCTTTGTTTTAGCAGTGTCTCCATGATCTTTCCCACCACTGAGGTGAGGCTGACTGGCCTGTAGTTCCCCACCTCCTCTCTACTGCTGCTTTTGTGCAGTGGGACTACATGTGCCCTCCTCCAGTCCTCTGGAATGACACCCGTGTTGAGTGACCCTGTGAACAGGGCCACCAGAGGTGCTGCTATTTCCCTTCACAGCCACTTTAATATCCTTGGGTGGATGCCATCTGGCCCCATGGCCTTATCCACCTTCAGCTTTGTGAGTTCTTCCAGAACTCTCTCCACTGTGAATGGAAAGGTGTCTACCCCCCCATTGCCTCTGCAACCCAACTATGGTCCTTGACCCTCCCCCTCCTTCGTGAATACTGAGCAGAAGTATTTGTTCAGTATTTCTGCCTTGTCCAGATTTCCCTCCTTACACTCTCCCTTCTCCCCTTTGAGGCTCACAATCCCATTTTTTCTTCTTTCACTGACATGCCTATTAAATGCCTTATCCCTTTGTTTACAGACTGTGCTAAGCCCTCTTCTGTCTGTGCCTTCGCCCTCCTAACAGCCTTCCCTACTTCCCTTAGACATTCAAGGTACACCTCCCTGTCCTCCTCCCTTTGGCTCCCCTTATATTTCCTTAAACTCAGCCTTTTAGCCATGACTTCGTCCCCCACCTCCTTGGAGAACCATAGTGGTTTCCTTCTTCTTTTCCCTTTGACCACTATCCTAACGCATTGGTTTGTTATATCCACTATGGTTCCTTTCAGTTTCTCCCATTGTTCTTCCACCCCCTCTATTACCTCTCCCTTCCCCAGGACTGCTTGTATATATCCACCCATTTCAGTGAAATCTGCCCTCCTGAAATCTAATACTCTTGCCCTTGTGTGGCTTAACTGAGTCCATGTCTCCATGCTGAACCACACCATGTGGTGGTCACTGGACCCCAGCTGCCCTTCCACCTGTATTTCTTTGGCTCTGTTCCCATTGGTCCATACCAGGATTGACTTGTCCCTGGTTGGCTAATGCACTAGCTGCCTGAGTCCAACCTCCTGCAGGGATTCTAGGATGGCTGTGCTTCTGGCTGAAGCAGCCACCTGAGTGGCCCAATCCACGTCCAGCATATTGAAATCCCCCAGTAGCAGGATTTTGCCTTTAGCTGCCATGTCATGTATGTTCTCCACTAGTTCCCTATCTACTTCCTCCCTCTGTGCCAGAGGTCTGTAGATCACCCCTGTGCATATTGCTGTTCCATTCCCTGGCTGAATGGGCCAAGTGGACCTTATCTGCCATCAAATTCTATTTCTGTTTCTAAGTAGGAAGAGAGGTCACCAGTGGAGTACCACAAGGATCTGTCCTGGACCCAGTTCTCTTCGATATGTTCATCACTGACATGGTAGAGGGAATCAAGGGCAGGTAGTGTCCTTTTACATATGACACTAAACTCTGTGGTAGCACTAACAACGTGGAGGGAATGATGGAATTGCAGAGAGATCCGAAATGGCTGGAAAACTGGTCCAAAGTCTGGCAACCGAAGAGAGTGTACACAACAATAAGCCCTAGCTGAGAAAGGGACCACAGGTAGTCCAGAATGCTTGCCAAGGAACAGGAGGAAGGGTCCAACCCCTTGCCCTGACACCAAATGGAGAATCTCTTCCATCTGAAGGCATAGCATTTCCTGGTCAACTCTTTATGGGATGCCTCAACAATGCTGAGGACCTAGTCGGAAAGACCCAAGGCCTGGAACTCTAGCCGCTCAGGAACCAGGCCATCAGGTGCAGGGATTGAAAGTCCAGGTGGAGAACCTTCCCCTGGATGACTGAGATCAGGTCCAGGTGGGTTGGGAGCTGCCTCAGGAACCTGGAGCTGAGGCTGAGGAGATCTGGATACCAGAATTGGCGGGGCCAGACTGGGGCTACCAGAATCAGCTGTGCCTTGTCCCTCCTCACCTTGAGAAGTACCTTGTGGATCAAGGGAAATGGGGGAAGGTGTAGAAGAGGCTCGGGGTCCACGGCCTCAAGAAGGCATCCTCCTGCAGCGAGCCCTGCTGAGAGGGGCGGGCATGAAACAGCCTCAGCTTCGCATTCTCCCTGGAGACAAACAGGTCCACCTGAGGCATGCCCCAGTGGGAGAACAGATCTTGTACTACCTCCAGCAGGAGAAACCACTAGTGAGACATAGCCCCTATCCAGCTTAGGGCATCGGCCAGAGTGCTGGAGGCTCCTGCCACATGGATGGCTAGGAGATCCACCTCCAGGCTGCGCACAAGGGACCAAGTGTGGAGAGCTCCCTTGCACAGGGGCATGGAGCGCATCCCGCCCTGGCGGTTTAGGTAGTACATGGTCATGGTATTGTCCGTCTGGACCTGGACCACTTGACCCCGTACAAACGGAGCGAAGGCGGTGAGGGCTAGATGGACCACTCGAAGCTCCAGCAGGTTGATGTGGCATCGGGACTCCCGAGGGGACCAGAGGCCATGCGCTCTGTGCTCCCCCAGATGGGCACCCCAACCCATCAGAGAGGTGTCGGTCGATAGAGAGACCATCGGCTCGGGCCGGACAAATGGGATGCCCTCCTGCAGATGAGCTGGAATGGTCCACCACTGGAGAGCATTCCACATCTCCTGGGTCACTGCTACTGGCTGGTCCAAGGAACCGGAGTGCTGTGACCATTGGCTGGACAGTCCCCATTGTAGGGGACGCATGTGCCAATGGGCCCAATGGACCACGCTGGTACAGGCCGCCACGAGGCCCAGGAGGTGCAGGAAGTCCCAGGCAGGGCACAATTGCCCAACCTGAAATGATTGGGCAAAGGAGGCAAGATCCTCGGCCCTGTCCACCGGGAGCCATGCTGTGGCTCGAAGAGAGTCGAGCTCTGCCCCAATAAATTGGATCACCTGCTTTGGCATGAGTTCTGACTTCACCTCATTGATAAGGAGGCCAACCTGAGAGCAAACCTGGAGGGCCAGATCCCTGGACCACTCCACCTCCGGTCTGGAGGAGGCCGCAATCAGCCAGTCATCCAGGTAAGGGTACACCTGGACCCTTCAGCACTGCAGGAATGATGTCACCACTGCCATACATTTGGTGAAGACCCTGGGAGCTGGAGAGAGGCCGAAGGGCATGGCCCAGAACTCATAAAGGGACCCCTCTGCTCTGAAGTGGAGGAATCGCTGGTGGGACGGACGGATTGGGACGTGAAAGAACGCGTTCTGGAGGTCCAGAGAACAGACCACATGCCTCATTCCAAGGATGGAATGATCTGAGCCAGAGTGACCATCCTGAAGGTTCGAGACCTTAGAAACCTGTTCAGGTCATGCAGGTCTAGAATGGGGCACCAGCCCCCCTGTCCGTTTCGGGACCAGGAAATACCTGGACACAAACCCTGGGTCTGGTGGAGGATCCGCCACCTCCCTGATCACCTCCTTCTGGAGGAGCAGGGCAATGTCAGCTCGATGGGCCGACAGAGAGGCTGTGGATCCCATAGTCCCCGCGTGGGGTGAAGGCTCGGAAGGGTGGGGCCTGCTCAAACTCCTTAGGCAGACCCTTTCCTACCACTTCCAACACCCAGCAGTCCATGGTGATAGCGGTCCAGGTGGAAAGAAAGTGGTGGAGCCATCCCCCCATGGGGGGAACCCAGTGGGGAGCGACGAGGCTGGGGGTGACACCCCTCAACCCATCACTGGGCAGGCTTGAAGGAGGGACCGGCCAAGGGGCCTCCTGGGCCTTTTCCTCCTGGCTTCCTGCTGGAAGAAGCTGCAGGCTTGGATTTTGGGTGCCAAGTGCAAGCCTGCTGGCCCTGATGCTGGTGTTGCTGGGCCGGACGTGCCGCAGGGGCAGAAGGGCGAAAGGGCTTACGCTGCTGATGGCAGCCTTTGTCCTTCTGGGCAGACATGACTGAGTCCAAGGTGGCATTGGACTTCTCGATCCTCTGGAGATGGCCTTCCACCCCGGGTCTGAACAAGTCAGTACCCAGGAAGGGGACGTCTGCCAGCTTGTGCTGGGTATCTGCCGTGAAGGTGGAGATCCGCAGCCAAGCTCTGTGGTGCATGGCCACTGTGGCCACTACTGACCGGGCACAAGAGTCTCCAATATCCAGAGCAGTTTGGAGCTGCTGCTTCCCCACCGCCCTTCCCTGATCCCGCACCTACTTGACCGTAGTCTGGAGGTCAGCCAGGAGATGAGGGATCACCTCATCCAGGGAGCCCATAAGGGCGTGGGAGAAGTGCGCCACCAGTATAGCCGAACTGGTCTGATGGAGGTTTAGGGAGGACGCAGCGTACACCTTATGCCCGGCATAGTCCAGCTTTTTGGACTCTTTGTCAGGAGGCTTGTCCATGTCCCTAGTGTTCCCGGAATGCCAGAAAACACTATTGGTAACAAGCCCCTCCGCAGAGGGGTGCTCCAAAAAACCAGACAGTGAACCGGTGGGGACCATGTACTTCCTGGCCATCCTGGCTGAAGGAGCAGGACAAGAAGCCGGCCGCTGCCATAACTCCAAGGCTGGGCCAACAATGGCTTCAGCCACCAGAAAGGCCTCCATGGGAGACTCCCCTCGGTCCAGTATCTCCATGAGGGGATACTTGGCCCGCTTGTATATGGGTTCGAGCTGCATCCCAGTAGACTCTGAGATGAGCTGAAGCAGACCCATGAACGAGGATGGGCTCTCGTCCACCGGCTGTCCCCCAGTGGACTCCAGGTCAAGGGGCCTGGAGAACAGGGAAGAGTGTCATCATCAGACTCTGAGGAGTCTACGAATAGCTGCCTAGGGCCTGAGCCACCCTCCACCTGCTGAGGACGGTCGGGAGTGAGGGTGACCGACAACCGATGGGGCAACCCCTGACCCGATCGAGAATCCTTGGTCGGAGCCCCAGATTTCGGTTGTAGAGGCGGGGGTTCCACCACAATAGGTGGGGAAGCTGGTTTCGGCTGAACAACCAGCACTAGTTTAGACTCCTCGACAACCATGAGGGGTTGTTTCGGTTGTTCAGGTGATAGCCACTTAATGGCCAGGGAAGGCGACGGGGTTGGCTTGTTCCCAGTCAGAAGGAGCTGCTGCCACATTAAGTCCTCGTAGCGTCGACGCAACTTGCGCCGAAGCCTTTCCTCCAAGGAGGAAGAAGACGAGGATGAGCAGCGCTGCCACTTTCCTCGGTGCTGAGACCGAGACCGCCAGTGTCGGCGGGATTGGCTGGACCGAGAGGAAGTCCGAGACTGTCGATGTTTTCGAGGGTGGGTCTAGGAAGGAGTGGGGGAAACCCATTCCTCCCTTGGCTCGGGAACCTTAACCAGGGACTCCGGCATAGGAGGTGCAGGCAAGTCCTCAGTTTCCACCGGGGGAACCGGTGAAGAAGGGTTGTCAGCTTCTCCAGTCAACAGCCTGTCCGACGAATTGAGAAAAATCTCGACCGCGTCGACAGGTGTCTCAGCCAGCTGAGCTGATGGGGACTCCGTGAAGCCAGCGGCCTTAGCTGCAACCTCGACCGAAGTCGAGTGTCGACTGTCCAGGGAAGGGGGCCTCTCCCGCTCCCACGAACACCGACGGTGGGACTTACCCTTCGAGTCCTTCTTCTTGGACCGAGAGGAGTGTCCCGATGTCCCTCACCTTTCAAGGAGAGGGATTGACAAAGCTCCTTAAAAGAAGCCATGTAGGAGGAGCCCAAGGAGAACGGGATAAATGCCGCGACCGAGGAGGACGAAGATGCGACTTGGGCCGCCTCCTCGAGGGAAATCATCTGCTCAAGTTGCTCAGCCGAGCCCGCCACCGCAGACACCGCCCAACTGGCCCCCTTTGACTTCACCAGTGGAATATGTCTCTTGGGGCGCCCAAGTTGGGAGACTGGCAGCACAGTCTTCGAGGACATTGGCCGAGAAGGACTTGCACAAATCGCAGGCCTGTGGATCGTGGTCAAGCCCGAGGCAATAAACACACGTGGAGTACAGATCGGTCCAAGACATCTTCTGCCCGCATGGGCACCGCCGAAAACCGGGAGTCGATTTAGCCATTGCAGCCACGAAGGAAGAAACAGACCAAAGTCTTGTAAACTTTAAAATTAGTTTCGGGTTAACCAAAGAGTTTGGATCCAGTCTAAACGCAGAGCGCTAAGGAGGGAACCTGAGCTTCCAAGCGGTAAGGAAGATCTGGCGTCATGGGGCAGAGTCGAGAGTTTTACTACCCGGGTGGGTGGGAGGAGCCAGCTTGAAGACCTTCCGGCAAGATTTAAAGCGGCAAGGAACCTGCCATGAAGTGTGGATTGAACAACATATCCATATCCCTAGAAGTACAGTTTCTCATACATTTCATCCAAAGGTGTAGAATTACTCCTTTAAAAACCATCACATTTACATTTACAATTGGTTTTATTTGATTCGGGCATGACTCAGTACATAGAAATTCCATCAACTAGGGATGGGATATTGATTTTCCCCCATAAGAGCCATCCTTCCCCCAAGGGGGTTCACCATCCACACTGGGTTTTCACCCTTCCAGGCCTTTCTGCATAACCTGGGCTTCTACTGGTGTCAATGAAGCCAGGTAGGGCATGTGACAGGGTAGAACAGGACCCTGCCTCATTTGTTATGGAGAAAGTGTTTAAATGCAAGGATCTTTCCTTTTCTGTCGCTTCTCTGTCTGGTTGCAAGAATCAATTTTCCTGTGAGACTTCGGACTTGATCAACCCGACAGGCTTGCAGTTCTGTGCCTCTCACTGTCTCTCAGTTTTCTCTTGCTGTCTGTTTTTCTCCCTTGCATATCTAGATCTGCTGACATAAAAATATGTACAAATCATTGTGGAACTGTAACTGATATTGGGATCCCTTTTGTTTAGAAAATATATAGTGTTACTATTGAAATGTATATAATTATATTTGGAGATGATCGCAAAGAGCTATGGAAAACTCAAGGGGTTACCGCAGTGCAAATCTTTGAGCCTTTTGAAAAAGCTGTGCAAAAAGGGGTCTCAGCTCAAGAAGCACACTGTATTCTAGCAGTTCCTGCCTGATATTTACAAAACAGGATGCTTGCTAAGAATGGGGGTTGAAAGGACTTATAAAAGAGCAAACTGCAACTACTGAAGAAGAAGAAAAAAGGGACACAGACTGAAGTAAAACTACTGTATTTCTCCTCTGCACATATTCTGAACAAGTTTATTTCTTTTTATGTTACTGCTACTGTAAATAAATATTTTTGGTGAATTCTACAATTGCTCCTGGTTTTCCCTATGCCTCCTGACCTGTGCCTCAATGACAAGACGCCCAAATATTGAGCAAGCTTCCCCCCTCCCCCTGACTGTAAGTGCAAGCTTCTCCAGTACAAGGGGATATATTCAGGACCCATGTATTTTGGATACAGTGTCAAGCCAAAATTAAGAGAACCCTAGTCCATCTAGGGAGCGGCACCCACTCTTCCCCGTCAAGGCTCTCCAACCCAAATAAACATAGGAGGGGGTCCAGCAGGAATGTTCTCCCCACTATCTTTTCCATGTCCAGCATAACTGCCTTCCAGAAATCATGCAGGACTGGGCAGGCCCAAAAGCAATGATAACAGGACCTCACATGCGTACCACATCTACCACTGTTAGGGGATACTGTCAGATGGAATTTGTGTACTATTAAGGGAGGGCAATAAAGTCGATTAACACATTTGTAATAGGACTCTTTAAATTTGTTTCATACTACTATCCCCATATGCAGCATTATCATCGTCTTCCAACTGTCTTCACTTATCTGCAAACCCATGTCCCATTCCCATGACATCCTTTCTTTGTGTAAGGTCAGAGAAATATTGCTTCCCTGCCCGTGCTGCTTTCCGGATGATACCTCTAGGGTCCCTCTTGGCCCAGTATATCAATTGCTCTACTGGTTCCAGCGCAGAGGTCCCAGACCCCCCACTCCCCATTCCTGCAACATAAGCCTGGACCTGGAGGTACCTAAATAAATGGTGTTTACCTAATCCCAGACACCTCTGCAGATCTGCAAAGGAGCATAAGCCCTCTGTGGAGTACAGATCCCCCCACTCCAGACTCCCTTGGATTTCCACTCCCTAAACCCGGGGTCCTCCAGTCCCAGTAAGAAGAAGGGATTACTGGCAACGGGTAACAGCAATGTCTCAATATCCTTTGCTTTCCTAACTCACAAAAGCTGTCCCCAGCCATCTAATACTGCCAGAATCAATGGGTTCCTCTCCCCCAGATCCACATATGCTTTACACCCTCGCTTGGGCAGACAGGCTAACACTCTTCCAGGACAGACCACCTGCTCCAAATCCGCCCAACTAGCCACCTTCGACTGATTTACCCAGTCCTGAATGTACCGGTGTTGGATGGACAGATAATAGTTAAGAAGATCTGGAAAATTCAGACCCCAGCTATCTGCATCTGCCTTCAGTCTCTGCAAGCAGGCCCTGGGTCTCTTTCCCTGCCAGATAAAGGATGAAAAAGCTGCCTCTAATCTCTTAACATCCTCCCTTTTGAGACCAACATGCACCATCTGCATAATGTAAAGAATCCTGGGAAGGATATTCATTTTAACTAAATTGATTCTACCTAACCAAGAGATGGGTAAGGGGCCCCATCTGCGCAGATCAGCTTCTATTGTTTTAATTATGGGCATATAGTTTAGCTCATATATAGAGCCCAAGGACCTGCCTACCTGTATACCCAAGTACATAAAACTCCTGGTCACCACCTTTAACCCCCAGGTACCTTCCCCTCCCTCCCACCTGAAAAGCAGAGCAACTCCGACTTATTAGGGTTAATTTTGTACCCTGAAAATTGGGCAAATGTTTTGATTAAATTTAACAGTGGAGGCATTGACCCCTGTGGATCCCTTAAAAATAATAGCATGTCGTCCGCGTATAGGGTAACTTTATGCTGATTTCCTGACACCCCATCCACCCCTCTGATTTCCCCACATTGCCGAATTGCCATGGCTAATGGCTCCAAAGCTAGTGCAAACAACAGGGGGAGAGGGGACACCCCTGCCTCATCCCCCTCACCAGGTCAAACTTATCCAAGAGGGTGCCATTCACCAAAATCTGTGCTGTGGAGGATTTGTACATCGCCTTCATCAACCCAACAAATGTATCACTCAGACCAAACTAGGTCATCACCTCAAACAAATAACTCCACTCCACTCAGTTGAACGCCTTTTCTGCATCCATAGATATGATGTAAGCATTTCCTTTCGACCGGTTCGCAATCCAGACCACATTCAGCAACCAGCGAACATTATGGTATGAAAGGCACCCCTTAATGAACCCAGTCTGGTCTGGGTGAATAAGGTCTGGCAAGACCTGCTCCAATCTGGAGGTCAGAACCTGTGCCAACATTTTTAAATCACAATTTAACAGGGAGATGGGTCTGAACAAGGCACACTCCACTGGGTCTTTTCCTGGTTTGGGAATAAGGCAGATAACAGCGTCAAAACAAGAAGCAGGGAGTGAAACCCGCTCCCCCACTGACTGTCAAAAAATGTCACACAAGGACCCCACAAGCTGACCCACCAGACATTTATAGTACTCCACCGGGAAGCCGTCTGGCCCACAAGCCTTACCTGCCTTCAACCCCTGAATGGCTCAACACACCTCACCTCAGCTCTGGTGATGGGCTCATTGAGCTTGGCCCTCTGTTCCTCTGTCACCCTCTTGGCTAGGTCCAGCCTGACCCCACACTCTGCCCAGTAGAGATGCTCATAGAAGCCCTGAAAGCATTCTCTAACTCTCTGTTTGTCCCAGATGAAAGTTCCCCCCTCTTCCCTAGCACCAAGGATCAAAGTGGGGGCCCTCCCGTCTCTCATCAGATGCACCAAGAATGGTCCAGGTTTGTTCCCCCATTCAAACATCTGTTTCTTACAATACATCCATGACTTGCATACCTCCCCCTCAATAGCACATTCAAGTCTTTCCTGGTGATGTCCAGTAAGGCTCTGACTTCTCCTCCCACCACCTTCCACTCCAAATCCTTAAGACAGGACTCTAATTCTATTCTTTTTTGTTGTCTGCATTTTTTAACCCAGGCAACATACAGTGGCGTGAAAAAGTATTTGCCCCCTTCCTGATTTTCTCTGTTATTACATATTTGTCACACTGGATGTTTTCAGGTCTTTAGACAAAATGTAATATTAGATAAAGGGAACCTGAGTGAACAAATAACACTTTTTTTTTTTACTTATTTCATTTATTTAATGAAAAAAGTTAACCAACACCAACTGGCACTGTGTGAAAAGTAATTGCCCCTAGTTAAATCAACCCAATTAAAGGGATAATTAGAATCAGCTGATTGAACACAGCCAGGCTTGATTACAGCCAGCCCTGCTCAATATAAACCTCACTTATTTTGACCCTTACCATCAGAGTCACGCTCAGCACAAAGATTCAACAAGCACATTATGCCACGATCAAAGGAAGTTCCTGAAAAGATCAGAAAAAATTTGTTGCCCCTATCAGTCTGGAAAGGGTTACAAAGCTATTTCTAAGGCTCTGGGACTCCATCAAACCACAGTGAGAGCCATAATCTCCAAATGGAGAACACTTGGAACCATAGTGAATCTTCCCAGGAGTGCGCCAGCCAAAGTTACTCCAAGGACGCAGCGAAAATCATCCAGGAAGTCTCAAAGGATCCTAAAACAACATCCAAAGAACTGCAGGCTTCTCTTGCCTCAGCTAAGGTCAGTGTTCATGACTCCACAATCAGAAAGAGACTGGGCAAAATGGGCTTCATGGGAGAGTAGCATGGAAACCACTGCTAACCAAGAAGAACATAAATGCTCGCTCTCATTTGCCAAGAAGCACCTGGATGATCCACAGGCATTTTGGGAAAATGTTCTATGGACAGATGAGTCCAAAGTGGAACTTTTGGACGACATGGATCCCATAATGTTCATGAAGCAAACACAGCATTCCAAAGTAAGAACACCATACCAACAGTCAAACATGGTGGTGGTAGTGTGATGGTGTGGGATGCTTTGCTGCCTCAGGACCTGGACGACTTGCCATAATTAAAGGAACCATGAATTCTGCTCTGTACCAGAAAATTCTTAAGGAGAATGTCCGGTCATCCTTCCGTCAGCTGAAGCTGAAGCGTAGTTGGTCATGCAGCAAGACAATGATCCAAAACACAAAAGCAAGTCCACATCAGAATGGCTGAAAGAAAAAATTAAAGTTTTGGAGTGGCCTAGTCAAGTCCAGACTTAAACCCAATAGAGATGCTGTGGCAGGACCTGAAACGAGCAGTTCATGCTTGAAAACCTACCAAATGTTACTGAATTAAAGCAGTTCTGCGAGGAAGAGTGGGTTAAAATTCCTCCACAGCGATGTGAAAGACTGATATTGAATTACAGGAAGTGTTTGGTTGCAGTCATTGCAGCTAAAGGTATGGAATAACAGTTATTAAGTGTAAGGGGCAATTACTTTTCACACAGTGCCAGTTGGTGTTGGTTAACTTTTTTTCATTAAGTAAATGAAATGAAAAAAAACAAGTGTTATTTGTTCACTCAGGTTCCCTTTATCTAATATTACATTTTCTCTAAAGACCTGAAAACATCCAGTGTGACAAATATGCAATAATAGAGAAAATCAGGAAGGGGGCAAATACTTTTTCACGCCACTGTAACTGATGATGACACCTCTAATGTACACCTTCCCAGCATTCCATATCGTGGCTTTGGAGGTGGGGCAGCCAGCTTTAGTCCCTATATAACCCTTCCACTGCTCATCCAGTTACTTCTTAAAGTCTTTATTTCCCAACATATATGTAGGAAATTTCCATGGGGGTGGGCCTTCCCAGTGCTCATTAACAGAGGTCACTAATATGAACATAGCATGGTCTGTTATGTGTATGGGGCTGTGTTTAATATTCTGCACCCTTATGTACCAGGCCCGAGGCAAATAAATATAACCAATGCGGGACCATGTGCCATGGGGATTGGAAAAAAGTGTACTCCCTTGCCCCTGGATTTGCAATGCGCCTGCCATCCACCAAGTCAAGGTCAGACATACCAACTTGCCACTGGCATATTGCCTCCCTAGTCCTACCCCACCCCTCAGAATGGTCCAGGAGAGGGTCCTTTGTACACTTCCGATCTCCTCCCAAAATAAGTCCTGGGAATTGCTCTCTGGTCAGCAAGTCAAGTAGTGCCCAGTAAAAAACTAGGTCATACACTGCCGGGGCATATATACTTCCATATGTAACACTTTCTCCATATACCTCCCCTATTACAAATATATACCTGCCCTCTCCTGGATCCTTCACCACCCTCCTGACCTGAAATGGAAACACATGCAGGGAGGGTATTTGGTTGTTACGTGTTACAGCACACACGGGGCTATGAAGTCTGTGTGATACAGTGTATAGGGTTTTTTAGTCAATGGGTATGACAGCAGGCATAGGGCTGTGGGTTCGTTAAGTGGTTATGAAAGCATGCATGGGGTATGTAGTATGTGGTCATTGGTGTGTGTCACAGAATGCATAAGGTAAGATGTAAGATGTAAGTGTGTGTAACATTGTGCATAGGGGTATGGGTTAATGAGGTGTTACAGCATGATTGGGGTTATGGGGACACTCAGTGTTGAGCGGTGGGACACAATACATATGGTGTCATGTGGGACACAGTGCATATGGTGTCATGTCGATGGGTGCGAGAGGGCATGTGTAGTTGGACAGAGGGTGTGACATCATGCATGGAATAAGGGATTGGTCACTGGGTGTGACAGCATGCATGGTGTTGGTGCGTGCAATGGTCTGCATGGTGGTATGAGATTGTGAGGTCATGACTGTGTATATGGAGTTATGGGGTCTGTTGATGTGACAATGTGCATGGGATATGGGGTGGACCGGTGTGACAGCGTACAGTGGTATGGAATCATGAGGTGTAACACCATGCATGGGGGTACTGGGTCAGTGAGTATGACACGAGTGTATGGTGTTGTGGATGTGACAGTGTGTGTATGTGGTTGGTGGGTGTGACAGCATTTATGTAGCATACATAGGGGTCTGGGTTAATGAGATGTGAAAGTGTCCATGGTGTATGGGGTCATAGAAACCTAGAAACTGTCAGCAGATAAGGACCGCTAGGCCCATCTAGTCTGCTCGTAAGCCCTAGTTTGTGGCTTCTGACCCTATCTGGTCAGTGGCTTTCGGAGCCTTCCTTCCCACCAATAAGTTTCTCTTATGCCTGTCCCAGGCATATTTTTAAATCCCTCCACTGTGCTGCCCTTGAGGTACTTGAATGTTTCTAACATGCCCCCCCCGCTCCCTCCTCCAGCGAGTACATATTGAGGTCCTTTAATCTCTCCTCATGTTTTGTGGTGCAAGCCCTGTAGCATCTCGGCTGCCCTCCTTGGAACCGCTTCCACCCTGTCAATGTTGTTTTGAAGGAGCGTCCTCCAGAACTGCACACAGTACTCTAGGTGAGGCTTCACTAGTGTTTTATCTGATGGTATCACCACCTCCCTCTTTATGCTAGTGATACTTCTGTCTATGCACCCCAGGATGCCACTGGCCCTCCCTGCAGCCTTCGTAGTTTGCGTTCACACCTTTAGGCCATCAGAAATGATAACCCCCAGATTCCTTTCTTCCTTGGTGATCATCAGTTCCCCCCATCCTGCAGTTCTCCCCAGGGTGCCCTCATCCCAGGTGCATTATTTTGCACTTCTCTGCATTGAACCCCAATTGCCATAACTCAGACCATTCTTCAAGCTTCCCCAGGTTCCTCCTCATATTCTCCACCCTGTCTGGAGTATCCACCCTGTTGTAGATCTTGGTGTCATCTGCAAACAGGCAGAATTTTCCCTCCAGTCCTTCTGTGATGTCACTATAGAAGAAATTGAGCAGGACTGGCCCGAGGACCAATCCCTGAGGTACCACACTGGTCACCCCCAACTCCTCGGATTGGACCCCATTTATCACCACCCTCTGTCTTCTGTCCGTTAGCCAGTTCTTAACCCAGTTTACCACCTTGTGCCCCATTCTTAGACTACCCATCTTGTTAACAAGCTTCCTATGTGGGACAGTGTCAAAGGCCTTGCTGAAATCAAGGTATGCCATGTCCATTGCCCCCCCTCCTCGCCTTGATTGACTTCCTTTGTCACCCAGTGAAAAAAATCTATCAGATTTGTTTGACATGACCTTCCTGCTGTGAATCCATGTTGCCTCAGATCCTGGGCACTGTTGGATTCCAGGTGTGCCACTATTATTTCTTTCAGCAGTGCCTCCATAATCTTCCCCACCACTGAGGTGAGGCTGACTGGCCTATAGTTCCCACCCTCCTACCTACTACCGCTTTTGTGCAGAGGGACTACATGTGCCCTCCTCCAGTCCTCTGGAACCACTTCCGTGTTGAGTTACACGGTGAACAAGGCTGCCAGAGGTGCCACTAGTTCCCTTCGCAGATTTCTTAGTATCCTGTGGAGTCAAAAACAGTGGTGGAATTCAAGCATGCATGGGACAGTCATAAGGCAATTCTAGGGGGTGGGGGTAGGAACAAGTAGGCTGTTGGTTAACTAGAATCTGCAGCTTATCCATTAGATAGGGAAATGGGCAGACTGGGTGGGCCAAGCGGTCCTTATCTGCTGTCAAATTCTATGTTTCTATCCTCAGGTGTATGCCATCTGGCCCTACTGCTTTGTCCACCTTTAGTTTTGTGAGCTCTTCCAGGACTCTCTCTCCACTGGGAATGGAGTGGTTATGTCCACCTACACCTCCCCCTTAAATCTGTTGCCCAGTTGTGGTCCCTGACCTTCCCCCTCTTCAGTGAATACTGAACAAAAGTATTTATTTAGTATTTACGCCTTGTCTAAGTCTCCCTCCTTACACTCTCCTTTGTCCCCTTTTGAGCCTTAAAACCCCGGCTTTTCTTCTTTCGCTGATGTACCTATAGAATGTCTTGTCCCCTTTTTTTACCGTCTGCGCTAATCCCTCCTCAGTCCATGCCTTTGTGCTCCTAACAGCCTTCCCTGCTTCCCTTAGACACTCCAGGTACACCTCTCTGTCTTCCCCCCTTTGGGTCCCTTTATATTTCCTGAAACTCAACTCTTTAAGCTCTGACCTTGTCTGTCACTTCTTTTGACAACCATAGTGACTTCCTCCTTTTCTTCCCCTTGGACATCAACCCGATGCTTTGGTTTGTCAATTCCACTATGGCTTCTTTTAGTTTCCCCACTGCTCTTCAATCCCCCCCACCTCCCCCTTTTCTAGAGCTACTCTAATACATCTCTCCATCTCAGTGGCGTCCACCTTCCTGAAATCTAAAACCCTTGCCTTTGTGTGACTTGATTGTCACCATGTTAAACCACACTATGTTGTGGTCGCTGGACCCCAGTTGTCCTTCTACTCAGACTTCTATGACTCTGTCCCCATTGGTCAGTACCAGGTCCAGAATCGCTCCATCTCTGATGGTATCAAGAACTAGCTGCCTGAGACCAGCCCTCTGTAGGGAATCTAGAATGACTCTGCTTCTTGTTGAAGCAGCTGCCTGGGTGGTCCAATCCACGTCTGACATATTGAAATCGCCCAGCAGCAGAATTTTGCCTTTCATTGCCATCTTGTGTATTTCATCCACTAGCTCCCCTGCCTACTTCCTCCCCCTGTGCTGAAGGCCGGTATATCACCCCTCTGCATATTGCTGCACCATTACCAGTTTCAAGGGTGACTCACAGTGCCTCAGCCTCCCCTTGCATACCCTGCACCTGTGTTGCCTTTATACCATACCTGACATACAGGGTGACTCCCCCGCCTTTTTTGCCCCCCCACGCCACCTGAACAGAGTGTAACCTGGTACATTTATGGCCCATCCATGATTTGCAGTGTACCAGGTTTCAGTTATTGCTACTATGTACAGGTGGATATACTATGATATCCCGGAACTGAGTATGCCGATGCTCAGCATACAGAGTAAAACAGCCCGAAATGCCAAAGCCTGAATGACTGGCATGCCCAATATACAAATTTCGGGCATGTCACAAAACTAGGTGTTTCATTCAGGGTGGCTTTGTCCCCCACAACCCCCATGTGGGGGACTCTGCCCCTATACCCCCGTAACTAAATTATCCAACTCCGAGGGGGAGCGGACCCTGGAGTAAAAAGATAAGTGTTATAGGGGTGCATTGTGTAAAATGCCATGACCCAGACTAGAACCCAGGTCATGGCGCAGTATTCTGGCTGAGCTACCGGTGGTATTCCCCTCCACACCACCGGGCAGTTTGGCCAGCAAGCCCATCCAGATGTCTCTATCGCCGATCACATGGGCAAGGTAGCATTCTGTTACATCCGCTACCTTACCCCATCAGGCAATCCTGACCAGGACAGTGAATGGCGGGCAAATGAGTTTCCAACTAACATAAGTATACCGTACAGGTCTGCCTCCCCTATCAAGAGCTCCAGGTCTGTAATTTTGTTTCCCAGGCTGCAGGCATTAGTTACCATGGCCTTCCATATGTTGCAACCTAGATTACTTCACATGCCCCTGTTACTGCCCACCTGCTGCTTTCCCTTACCCCAGTTATCTTTTCTGGGTGGTACCAATTTCCCCAATCTGCCCCCACCGACTACTTCTGTTGTTTTCACCTTCAGTTTATTTTCCTGTCTGTGCCCACTTGGGGGGTAATACTAAGCCTCCTGACTCTACTGGCTCTCCCCACTTGGCCAGTTTAAATGCATGCTGCTGAAGCATTCAAACTTCTCACTCAGGATCAGTGTCCCCTTCCTGGATGGATGCAGGCCATCTTTATAAAAGCTCACATCCATCCAGGTGGGGCCCCAGTCCCCCATGAAGCCAACCCCCTCCCTTCCACACCATTCCTTCAACCAGGAGTGGAATTTCTGGATGTGGAGTGTCCTAGCCTCCCCCTTGCCATGGACAGGTAGTATCACCGAGAAGGAGACAGAGTGTGCTACCTGTTCAGGCTCCACCCAGCTTCCTGATATCCTCCTGGATTCTGTCTATCTCCACCTTGTCTCCCGTGACATCATTTGTCCCCAGGTGGATGATGACATCCAGATCCTCTCTCCCCACTATTTCCCTTGCGATCCTATTGATCCACTTTCCATTTCTCCAAGGAGTGCTTCCTGGGATGCATTTGACTCTCTGACCTTCCAGTTAGGGTCCCTTAAAGTAACTCCCCAGACAACTGAGTCCCCCACTAGGAGAAGCTTCCTCCTCCTCTGGGGTTCTCTTCCCCCCTTCCCATGGGCTCCAACATGGAGGACCCACTCATGCTCCCTGGTCCCAGCTGCGGATGCATTTGTGAGGCAATCCTGCTCCTCCAAAACAGCGTAGGAGTTACTTAGCCATACTGGTTGAAGGATGTGCCTCAAACCCCCCAGCCTCACCCTCCTTGAGCCTCCCCATGATCCAACCACTCCTTCTGGGCAAACTATGAGGTTTAAGTTGTGGACCTGGTGACCTCTGGGTGAGGGTGAAAGCCACCTGTAACATTGCAAACTCTGCTCGGAGACAGGTGAACTCCTCCCTTAACCCAGAGAGGTATCTGCAGATAGGGCAGCATTGCAGCCTCCAGCACATCTCCCTGAAGACAGCTGCTCCATAACCACTGCACTGCACCACTCTCATCATGTTTGTTGTGGCCTTTCTCCCTTAGTATCTTTCAGTCCCTTGCCCTTCCCCTTACTGGGCTGATACTTCCTGATAGGTCACACCTGACCCTTATGCAGCTCAGTAATGTGGCTGTGGTCACTCTTGCCCTGTCCTAACTCAGGACGTATGTTGACTGAGCATCTGGCTATGAGGGGCCGGACTATCACGGGGTGGGGGATGGGGAGGGTGGGGTGGGTCTATCCCACTGCACTATGGTGGAAAACAATCAGCCCAAACTCAGGTAAGTTTCACTCAACTATAGCTGCTCAATGCCCTGTTAACTCCAAATAGAACCCCATAACACAATGTAGTCTGGTCGCAGTGCCCAACAATTACAGTAATACACCCACAGCTGTAGCCACTCGCAGTGACCTGTAGAAGAATGGAAAGAAAAACAACCCCATACACAGTAACCACTGTACAAGCAATTTAGCCTGCTAAGCAATACTTTCCAGCAGTGTTGTTTGTCATCCTCTGGAAACGGCGTCCGGTCCTGGTTCCTTCCCACCCACCCTGCCCTCAGCCGCATTTTCCTGGTCCTGATGGCGGATTACACCTTATTGGGTCAGTTGGTGTGACAGAGGATATGGGGTCAAGTATTACAGAGTGCACTGGATTATGTGGTGGTGTGACAGTGACATAGAGATGCGGTTGTGAAAGCATGCATGGGTTATGTGGTTGTCCATGCATGGGGTAAGGTTAACTGGGTGAAACAGCGTGCATAGTGTATGGTGTAACCTGCCTCAACCTATTGTGACCACCCTCCAAAGACATGGGATGCATGCTGACAAACAGCCCCCACCCCCATGAAACCCAAGGTCTCCAGCACTGACCACCTTCTCATTAAACAACAGCCCCCCACACTTTGATTAATGGGAACAATACTTACTGACAAACATTAAAAAAACATAATAAAATAGATCATTTATTTATTATTTAATATATGGATATTGAAAATAATAGTGTACTAAAGCATACAAAAAAATCGGGGTAATATCACTGCTGCAAAAGTGATAATACCATTGATGCACACTGATAATAGTATAGTTCAGAGCCTGTAATACTATAGTTCGGAGCCCTGAACGATACTATTATCACTAAAACTGGAAAGCGCAAGCGCAGGACTCTCCTCCACCAGGCTATACTACCACTGTCAATCAAACAAAATTGTCCTCAATGCAGCGCATGATTGGTTGGTTTCTCTCTGTGGGTGGGCAGAAAATTTTCAACAAACATGGCGGCCGTCTCTTGCTTAATGAGAGTGTAGTCCATCCTCTACATTTACCTTTTTTTATTTTATTTTTTTATTGTTCTAAGATGTAGTTATCTGGTTGATCCTGCGTTCACCCCCCAAAAAAAAGGTAGGACAGCAACACAGCAAGCTTTTGTGCAATACCATGCTTACAAGGAGGTGGGGCAAGAGTGAGATGGCACGAGATAGTGTGGCGGTTGGCCAGAACCGAGAGAGTCCTTCACTGCAGCAGCTGACTGCCCATTACAAAATAACAGAAAAAAAAATCAGATCCATATATTAAAAAAAGTAACAAATCGGTCCCTACGCATCACAAGACAGTAATTCCATCTCGAGGTTCTGGGGACATCTCGGGCTTCGCTGTCAATGTTCCCTGTGTCCCCAGAACCTCTCGATGGAATTACTGCCTTGTGATGCACAGGAACCTATCTATTATTTATATGACAGCATATTATTGTCATTCCTATCAATAATGAAAGGCATAAAAAAAGTTTTATCTGATCACACATCTAAATAACGAACATCAGCACCAGCTCAATTACTTCAATCACTGCATAACTTTATTACATAAAAAGAAAGCTTTTATGATAAAAATTCAAACTTGCTGTGATACTGTACATTGTGAGAAGTCTTGCAAACATTCCGTTCCGTAAATTAAATCAGTTTTTATTAAATAAATGTAACATTCTAGTATCCAGTATGTGATTCACAAGCTTATGCATTGTTATGTTTTGCACAGCGCTTCTGGCAGTTTTTTTTTTCTTACTTTTTACGCCCTCTTCCTCTCCACATCTGGACCCTCTCTCCAGGTCTCCCAATGCACCTTACAGGCTGTGCCGCCGGGACTGGGGGGCTCGCTTCCAATTAGTGCCCCGCTCCCGCACTTGCCAGTTATCCACCGGATGAGCCACAGGGTGGAGCGGAGTCCTCCTCTTCTCCCCGAGTCCTCAGGGGAATGTGCACCTGAAGCTGCCCCCTGGATCCCATGGTCACTGATGCAGGAGCCCTTCGCCTGACATGGATGTGGGGCATTTCCTGGTTTTCTGGCCTTCCCCCTGTGGACATCGGCACTCGGGGAGGACCAATAAGAGGGAGGCATACTGAGACGGTTTGCTCAGGTCCTCTGTCAGCGTCCACCCCTCCCTTGTACTCTGCACCCTCTGCTGTACCTCCACCTGTGGTCACCCAGGGGGCAGTATCGCAGCGAGAACTGCAGCCCATCCCTTCCAGAGAAGGAGAATGACCCACTGGGTGCTCAATCCTTCTCCCCCCGGCCATCCCTCTAGCAACCTGAGCTCGCTACCGAACCCGGGTCAACAGCATTGCAAGGAATAGTGCTACCACTACGCCAGTGGGCTGGCTCTTCTGGCACTTTCTGCCACCCACAACACGGTGCCACACTAAACATACTCGCGCTAGGCACGGTCATGGGGTGTTGCCATTGTAGTCTTTCTTTCAAGTTCTGTGCCCATGACTCCAGCCCCCCAAGCGGCAGTGTTTACCACTGCTGAAAACCTCCCCCTAACAGGGTGCTAAATTCCCCCCTCTCCCAGGCAGGGCAGCTGTACTGTCCCGGCTGAGATCTATGCTGTAGTGCTGTTCCAGTGTGTAGACTTCCCATGGTCTCACTAGCATCATAATGCTGCCTGCTACAGTGACTTTGTTTTGTATTGTGTATGTTTCCCCACCAGCCCCAATCAAGACTCAGGCTTGTAATGATATTTTCATCATGACAGTCTCACTTCTATATGTTACTGCTATGACATTCACTGAGTCCCAGACCCACGTGCACAGAATATGTCAGGTGCAATGACTATTGGCACTGCCAGTGGTAAGACTTTTGCCAACATCCTCACACCATCTACCCCGGAGAAGGAGAGCATTCTATGGAATGTTTATCCCCATCCCCCCAATGACCCTTGGAAGCTCCTGGATCTTTCCAGATTCTGTGTTGTCGCCACAGCAAGCAGTACTGCTACCCTTGCACCAGTGTGCTGGCATGCAAAATACATGATTAAAATGTGTAAAATCATGACATCACTGAAAATGAGATATTGCATCTCATTTGGTATGTCTTGGTTAACTGTCCCCTTCTTAAAGCCAGTTTTTGGATTCCACTCCCATTAATGCCTATGGATATCACTCAGCACACTTGATAACCCAAGGAAAAGGCACCATAAGCTCGGGTCCCTCCTTCCCCCAAAAACCACTAGAAGTCAATGATGCGGAGGGAGGAGCAGATGTGCGGGTCCATCACAGTACAAGTCACAAACAAGAAAAACATTTAAATAGGTCATAATGTATTTAACCAATAAAAAAAAAAGAGTTAAAGCAATGCTTGATGACATCACTGTGGATTTATGCAGTAGTGACATCAGGTGAACAACTGCAGCTTAAAAAAAGTAATGGTTAACATTTGAAAATGTGTGTTATAAAGCGGAGATGCAGTGAGTTGACTTAGACTATGACATTTATCTTTATTTGAGAGGGTGCATGCAGGACCTTCATTACTCACTTGTGGCCCACCCATGAAGATAAAGGGCATATTCTGAATTAGACCATTGCATATCCCATATCTATCCACTTGATCACATTATCACTGCAGCTAATAGAATGCACATCTGAAGTTTATGTTCCAAGTTGATAGGAAAAAACAAACAAAGAAACCAAAAAAAAAACAAAAAAAAACACTGCACTGTCTTTAACTGCAGAGTTTGTTTGGGGCACTGCCCAGCGGTAAAATATGTCACTTGCTGTTTTCCACAGTCCTTGCCCATACCCTTCCATTCCTTTTTGCACAGAACTCAAAAGGAAAGACTAGAATGGCAACGCCCCCTTTGGAGGCATGTAAAACGTGGTGCCATCTTTTGGATGGCAAAAACCCACTGCTTTCGGGGGGTTGCCACTACTATTTTCTGCTCAGTTGTTTTAAAAAGATTTCTATTGTAAAGCCTAGCTTGCAACTTTTGTGTACAAGCCAGTCGATTGTCAGTGCTGCAGCCTCACCTTGAAAACAGCATAATTATGGGACGCAGGTTGAACGGGTTGCAGCACTGTCTATGCGGAGCATGTCATGGAACTGGGGGGAGGGCTGCCTAAATACACAAAGATTATCTTTGCTGGCATGTTTGCATGTATGGGGCTAATACATCATATATATGAGCCTCATACATGTAAACATGCCAGCAAAGGTAATCTTAGTGCATTTAGGCAGCCCCGTCCCCCCGATTCCATCACATGCTCCATAGACAGTGCTGCAGCCCTGTTCTCACCATTGTGTCATAATTATGCTGTTTTCAGGGGTGAGGCTGCAGCGCTCAGCAATCAGCCGACTTGTACACGGATGTTGTGAGTTGGGTTTTACAAGGGGACATATTTTTAAACAACTGAGCAGAAAACAGTAATATATAGCTGAAAAGGCTCCCAGGGCAGGCAACTACACATACGAGTTGCCTACCTGGAGCACACAAAACGTGACAGCTGCTCTTAAAACTTCTGTTAGATAACTGTAGAGTTATCCCGCCTCTATTCTAATATACCCCTATGTTTATCCCATGCATGTTTGAAGTTTCTTATCAATCTAGCCTCCACTTCTTTGGTTGGCTGTCTGTTCCAGGTGTCTACCAACCTTTCAGTGAAGAAATATTTCCTCACATCTCTCCTGAACTGCTCCCCCCCCCCACTCCCCAGCTTCATCACATGCACCCTGGTCTTTGTGCTAATCCTCATTTGAAACTGGCTCCACCTGCACCCTGTTCACCCCTGTGAGGAACTTGTAGCTCTTGATCATCTCTCTCCTCTCTTCCAGTGTGTACATGTTGAGATCCCTTACTGGACCACAACCCTGCAACTGGACCCTCTACCAGGACCACCCTTCCCGCCCCACACCAACCAACCACTTTACCTACAGCAGAGACATCCCCTCCCCATCAGTTGACATCCTCGCTGCAGCTGAACCACCCTTCCAGTACCCTGACCAGCATGCCCTAATGTGAACAGCCTCCCAGGAGCTGGACCCCTGCCCCTCCAATGGACAAGCCTTCTCCACCAGATGACCACCTACCAGAACAGGCTCTCCTCCAGATGACCACACTCTGTGCTTCTGGATTCACACCCCTTTCCCACACATGAACCAGCAACCCCCGACAAATCTCTGCATACCACACAGGCCCAGGAATCGCACTCGAGGACTGAATGGGGAATGTAAGGTGTTCTCAGGAGAATTATCTCTATAAATCTGATTAAAACTCCAGTACACGGACTTCCGACAATGTCATCCACCTAATGGCTGGTTGATCACTGAGCTCCCACTTCGCCCGGATTAAAAATCCCTCCCACACAACTTCTGCTTGAATAAAAACTGCTAAAATGGCATCAAAAACTAGTGGAAAGGATAAATCTAATGGAACCCAATCAAAACAGTGGAAGAATACCCTGGATGCTGATAGATGCATCTCGACAAGCTCTCAACACAGTGGTGGTGTCTCTCCGTTCAACCTAGCAGGCCCAGACACGAATACCGAAGCAGAATTGGAGACACTTTCTCATACCAGATATGAGACCTTACTCCCCGAAATTAAAAATTTCAGATAGGTGAATCAAAAAGCATTTAAACATCTCAGTACAAAACTTACAGCTATGGAAGCCAAGATGCAGGATGCTGAAGAAAGAATTGGAAATACAGAAGATGACCTACAGCAGTTACACAGTGCGGTGGACTTCCTCGTTGATCAGGCAGAGCTGCTAAATGCCAAGTGTCTGGACACAGAAGCCCACGCATGCTGAGATAATCTGAGAATCTATGGGCTTCCTAAAGGGTTGGAGATGGGAAATATGGCAGAATTTCTGGAGGACATACTAAAACACATACTATCTTTGCCACCATCCTTCGGCTTCAAAATAGAGAGGGCTCATTGGGCGTTAATGCCCAAACCAACAGATCCTAACGTGCACCCTTGGTCAATGGTTCTAAAATGTTCAAGTTTTAAAGAAAAAGAAGCAATTTTAAGAATGGCATGGCAACAGAAAAAGGTAGAGTATAACGGGGCTCGATTATGGTTCAATCAGGATTATCCCCAGGCCATCCAACAAAAGAGGTTAGCATACACACCAATTTTATAGGTCCTCAAGGAGTATGAAGTCTGGTTTCAAACTCCCTATCCTGCAAAGCTCTGGGTCTTTTGTGCAATGGGCACAGAACTCTATACAGCCCCAGATGATGCGATTAAGGCCCTGGAAGAATGTGGATGGCACACCTCGATGGACCGCAGTACAGAACAACCTCCCAGACCACAACGCTAACAGTGACAATCAGCTAAACAGCATAATGCTCGAGGTGCTGCAAAGAGATCAGCCCTGACTACCCTGCAAGACACTAAAAAGCTAGTGAAAGCTATCACAATACTGGCTACTACTACAAACCCAAAGGTTACACGGGGGGCAAAATCTGAAGCAGAATCCTGGAATGAGGAGAATCTGATGTACTTGCTGGTTTGAGAATCTGGAATCTGTGCCAGCCCCTCCTTCTCTCTACCTGTTATAACCTGTCCATTTTGTCTCCTCCTCAGTCAGTGGTCATGAGGGCCATCGAGTGTCCTGCCCTCCCCCAAATCGAAAACGGAGCCGAATCTGAGCCAGGGACTGCACTGAAGCCGGTGGTCATGAGAGCCATCGAGTGTCCTGCCCTCCCCTGAATCAAAAACAGAGCCAAATCTGAGCTGGGGACTGCACTGCAGCCGGTGGTCGTGAGGGCCATTGAGTGTCCTGCCCTCTCCCGAATCGAAAACAAAGCCAAATCTGAGCCGGGGACTGCACTGCAGCCAGTGGTCATGAGTGCCGAGTGTCCTGCCCTCCCCCGAACTGAAAACAGAGCTGAATCTGAACCGGGGACTGCACTGCAGCCGGTGGTCGTGAGGGCCATCGAGTGTCCTGCCTTCCCCCGAATTGAAAACGGAGCTGAATCTGAGCCAGGGACTGCACTGCTGCCGGTGGTCATGAGGGCCATCGAGTGTCCTGCCTTCCCCTGAATAGAAAACGGAGCCAAATCTGAGCCGGGGACTGTACTGCAGCCAGTGGTTGTGAGGATCATCGAGTGTCCTGCTTTCCCCTGCATTGAAAATGGAGCTGGAACTGAATCTGAGCCAGGGACTGCACTGTAGCCGGTGGTCGTGAGAGCCATCGAGTGTCCTGCCCTCCCCTGAATCGAAAATGGAGCTGAATCTGAGCCGGGGACTGTACTGTAGCCAGTGGTCGTGAGGGCCACTGAGTGTTCTGCCCTCCCCCGAATCGAAAACTGAGCCAAATCTGAGCCGGGGACTGCACTGCAGCCAGTGGTCATGAGTGCCGAGTGTCCTGCCTTCCCCCGAACTGAAAACAGAGCTGAATCTGAACCGGGGACTGCACTGCAGCCGGTGGTCATGAGGGCCATCGAGTGTTCTGCCTTCCCCCAAATTGAAAACAGAGCTGAATCTGAGACGGGGACTGCACTGCTGCCAGTGGTCATGTAAGGGCCATCGAGTGTCCTGCCCTCCCCTGAATAGAAAACGGAGCCAAATCTGAGCTGGGGACTGCACTGCAGCCAGTGGTTGTGAGAACCATTGAGTGTCCTGCTTTCCCCCAGCATTGAAAATGGAGCTGGAGCTGAATCTGAGCCAGGGACTGCACTGTAGCCAGTGGTCGTGAAGGCCATCCAGTGTCCTGCCCTCCCCCGAATTGAAAACAGAGCTGAATCTGAACCGGGGACTGCACTGCAGCCAGTGGTCGTGAGGGCCACTGAGTGTTCTGCCTTCCCCCGAATTGAAAACAGAGCTGAATCTGAACCGGGGACTGCACTTCAGCCAGTGGTCGTGAGGGCCATCGAGTGTCCTCTCCCCAAATGAAAGCGGGCGAATCTGAGACAGGGACTGCACTGCGGTCTGCAGAGCCTATCTGAGCCTGGGCGGCGCTTTTCCTATAAAATCCATCTGCATGTGTGACTCACCAGCGCTATGCGCCGGCTGCCCCAACCCCCCTTGATGAGCACCGCTTTATATAGGCTTGGTCTTGTGCACGCAACAACCAATCAGCCCACTTTCTCATTCGCAGATTATCAATCCTCTCCACCAGTGGCCGCCCCATCACTTTTTCCTGCTGCCTATACCCAGCACCACGTCATGCTATCACTAATGCTTGCTATACTCAGTCTACTCACCCCCCTAGCATCCCTCCCACCTGCCACATACCCTGAAGCCAATTTTTCCCTCTCTATAGACTTCACCTTGGCACCCACTCCCCCCCCACTACCTCTACCTCCATCCCTGGTCCATCCCCACAGGCCTTACTAATTAACTGGGTCCCAGGTGCTTCCGTTCTGCCACCTTCCTTCCACGCTGGCCTGTCAGTTTTACACTCCTCACCCACAAAAAATATTTCACTAACCCCACAGCATCCTTCAACCCCCCGCAAGGCAAGATGGGCTACGCTCATAGTAAAACAGCTAATAACACTACTGCTACTTCTGGCCTGGGACATAGAGCCAAACCTGGGGCCACCCTCCCCCCCAATCATATCACCTCCCCATCTCTCCAATTACTTCTGGGGTTTAAAATGATGCATTTTAACATATGTAGCATCCTAAATACATTCATCTCTCTCCAACCGTATGTCCTCTCCCTACGCCCTGATGTTCTTATTATCACTGAAACATGGCTGAAACCCCACAACTTGGATGCCGAATTATCTATCCCTGACTACTGCCTCACTTGACATTATCACCCGGGCAAAAAGAAGGGCGGCGGCATTGCCATGCTCATCTCCTCCAAGCTACAGTTCACACCTGTCCAGCTCCACACGCCCACGCAATCCATAGACCCCCTTCTAATCAAAATCTCACTCCCACACTCAATATGTAGCTGGGTCCTACTGCTCCCCGGACACCCCCCTGCACATCATCCTAGAACACCTAGGCACCCTAAAATCCCTCACTTCGGTGGGGCAAGCTACATATCCTTGAGGATTTCAATTTTAACTGACTCGCTAATACTAGCTCAAAGCTTAGAAGCCAAGTGATTGCACTAAACCTATCTCAGCAAATCACGGAACCACTCGCTTGAATCATAAAACCCTAAACCACTCCCTCCTGGACTGGGCCCTCACCACACACCCCCATAGGGTTTTAGAAGCTGGTCTCTTACCCAACTCTCTAAGTGACCACCACATGATTTACGTGGTAAGAAAAATATTCAGACCCGGACGACACCACCACGAACACTACTCACTAGGTCCTACAAATCACTAGACTTTGCTGCACTCCTAAATGATCTATCAAACACTGATTGGTCTTTCATCCAACACGCATCCTCCATTGACTAGGCCCTGGAATTTTTCAAGTCCAGTTTTCTTGTAATCTGGGATTACCACGCACCTCTCAGACGGGCCCGTGTAAGGGGCGCCCACCTACCCTGGATAAACGCAACCGTTATTGAACAACTCCATGCCAGAGACAAGACTTGGAAAACTTGCAAGACAACTGGCACACAGCCGGCACTCCAGCACTACCGCGCACTCTGAAATGCATGCACTAGAATAATACGACAGGCCAAAGCTAACTATTTCAGGGTCTCCTTACACTCAAATCTCAACCACCCATCGAAATTCTGGAAGACAATAAAATCATTACTCTTCCCCCCCAGCTCAGCCACCCACCCCCACCCTAAATGTAGCAGGATCCATGGTCACTGACTCAGGTGAAGTGGCCTCTATTTTTAACACATTTTTCACTAACTGTGCTTCCTCCCTTCTATCCACAAACCCGCACCCCCCCATGAGTCCCTCCGTGGCACCTCCTACTCAGACCTCCTGCCTCTCATTTCATCTGGTCTCCCCAGCTGAAGTACAAAAAGCTCTGATGGCACTCAATCCTTCCAAGGGTATATGCCCCTCCGGCCTCAACTCCAAGATGCTATACCTATCTGCCCCAGCCATCGCCACCCCACTGGCCGCCCTCTTCAATCTCTCCTTCTCTCTTGCTGCAATCCCAGTGGAATGAAAGCATGCCACAGTCATCCCTCTACCAAAAGGAGGCGACCCCTCCTTGCTGGGCAACTACAGCCCTATCTCCCTGCTCCCTATTCTGGCCAAAGTACAGGAACAACTTGTTCTCTCCCAAGTATCTACCTTCCTCCTTTCTCTCACACTACCAGTCTGGCTTCAGGAAATTGCACTCCACCATCACCTCTCTATTAAGGCTCACAAATGACATCCTAACAGGCATAGATAATGGGCATTTCACCTCAGCTATTTTCATCGACCTAGCAAAGGTCTTCGACACTGCCTCCCACACACCCCTGCGATCGAAACTCACCCTCGCTGGTCTCTCAGGAGTGGCCACCAGCTGGTTCCACTCATACCTGGCAGGAAGGTCACAAGTAGTAAGAATTGGATTGCACACCTCTGTCCCCTTCCTGTTACTATCGGGGATTTCCCAAGGCTTGGTCCTTGGCCCACTACTCTTCTCGATTTTTTTGAATGACCTGCCCTCAATGTGCCCTCTCACATCCATACACATGTATGCCAGTGACACTGTACTATATGCCACAGGCCCCTCCCCCACTGAAGTATCATCCAGACTCCAGCAGGACTTTAATGCAATACAGCTCTTGTTGTGCTCAAACCAGTTTTTTCACAATCCAAAGAAAATGGTCTCACTCACCTTCGGCTCAAGGCAAAGGCTCTCCCAGCCACTTACCACCCTCACTTTCCACACCTTAGATGGGACCCTTTTGGAGGTCTGCACCTCATTCAGATATCTCGGGGTCTGGCTTGATCAGCACTTTGACTTCTCAGTCCACATTGATGCGAGCCACAAAAAAGTCACCCCAAATTGGGCACCCTATACTGGAACAGAGGTTGTATACCCCTGCCAACCCGGAAAAATTGAAAATGTTATGGCAATTCAACAACTATTTTATTTTTATTAAATTTACCTGACTTCCTGGAAATGGTAAAACAATAGGTCTCACAGATTTTGGCTGAGAATCAGGGGGGATGAAGTTAGCCTGGGTATGTTATGGGACACACTGAAGGTGGTCTTGAGGGGGGGCATTATAAAATATGCAGCAATTTATAATAAAAATCGGGCAGCCCAGTTGGAGAAACCACAGGAACAGCTAAGAGTCCTCCAAAAACAACATGAAGAGGGGGACAAGGCGGTGTTTCCTTTATTGGAAGATACACATCAGCAGGTCCAATATTTGTTGGACCTTAAAATGGAACAAGCGCTCCAGTACCTCAAACAGCGTTTTTATGAAGGTGGCCCATGTGCAACCGAATACTGGCACACCATCTGCAGCGTAAAATAGTTCAATCCACTATTACTCAGATTCGTTCCTCTGCCACAGGCAAATTAACCAATCTGCCCTCTAAAATCAGAGAAGAATTTCAAAACTTCTGTACAAAACTGTACACACCAGAGTCATGCGGTTCAATCTTTTCTGGATGCTCTGCAACTTCCTAAACTTTCTTGGGCACACGCAGCCCAGATGGAGGACCCCATCTCAGATGAAGAGCTGGGGACAGCCATTAAGGATCTAAAAACATGAGCTCCAGCCCAGATGGTTATACTGGGGAATTCTTAAAAAAATTTAGAGAATTACTGCTCTCTTCTTTTGGTAAGGCCTGTGAAGCAATGCGAGGTGGGGACCCAATCCCCCTGTCCTGGCGCCTCGCTACCATCTCAAGTATCTCAAAACAAGGGAAAAACCCTACTTTATGTTCTTCATACAGGCCTATATCAGTCTTGAACATAGATTATAAAATATTTGCAGGGATACCGGCAAGACGACTAGAGGGTCTTTTGCCCTTCCTGATTAATGTAGATTAGTGCGAATTTGTCTCCTTGAGACAAACTCAAGATAATATTAAAAAGACTCTACATTTGCTGCACCACACTGTTTGGTCAAAGGCACCATTTTTATTAGTGAGTTTGGATGCAGAGAAGGCCTTCGACCCGGTAGCATGACTGTTTTTGGGAGCAGCTTTGGAAGCCCTGGGATTCCTGGAGAGTTTCCAACAACTGGTGCTGGTCGTTGCGGTACCCCCAGCCTCCGCTAGGGGTCCATCAAGCACCGGACACACTCCCCTCCCCCCCGGAGGAGAGCAATCAAAGACTGGAGGCAATCAGGATGAATTTGCTCCCAAGAGTACTGTACTTGGCACAGACCCTGCCAATCTATGACCATCCCGGGCTTGCATCGAAGTAAACGGCTCCATCTCAGACCCAATTTTATTGAAGAGAGGAACGAGGCAGGGATGTCCTTTATCCCCCTGCTTTTTTCTATTTATCTGGAGCTGCGGGCACAGGCAATCCACCAAGACGAAGCAATTGTAGGGGTGAAGGCTGGGGCAGGGGGACAGCATAAACTGTCATTATATGCTGATGATCTTTTGGTTTACGTAACCTCCTCGGAGACTTCATTACCTCAATTGAGGGGTTTATTATTTTATTTATTTTTATTTATTTAATTTTTGTTGACCAGGTAAGTGCACTAGACACATCATGCCTATATTTCCTGCCTAAATTTGGAGATCTAGCTGGCTACAAAGTCAATTTAATGAAAACAGAAATACTGAGGCTAAATTATAATCCATCAGATCAGATAAGTAGAGCATTTCCATTTCAATGGCACTTACAGTATCTCAGATATTTGGGACTGAATTTGACAGAGACGCCTGCACACCCATATAAGCACAATTACATTCCATTATTGCAGCAACTGACTCAAGATTTAGAAATGTGGAGAACTATCCCCCTTCTGCTGAATCAAAGGGTGGAGGTGATCAGGATGAATTTGCTCCCAAGAGTACTGTACTTGGCACAAACCCTGCCAATAACCCCTCCAAACAGTTTTTTTCAAGAATTAAATAAAAAGATATCTCGATATGTGTGGGATTTCAAACCTCCTAGAATTAAATTTTCCATACTACAACTGCCAAAAAATAGGGTGGCATGGCCCTTCCTGATTTAGAACTCTATCATGCTGTGGCCCAAATCAGAATATTTATTTGGCTGCAAAAACGGTATTTCGCCAAATGGAGGGAATTAGAACTGTGGGAGGAAGATTGAACTAATCTGTTCCACTTACTCTCTTTTTTTTGTGTTTTTGGGCCAGCCTTCCCATGTCCTTAGGTCCCTTCTGTTTGCCGTCCCCATGCCCAGGCTTACCCCCCGGGCGGGGCCATGAGGGGGCTTCCCACTCCCTTAAGGACACTGTGGGCAAGCCCCCAATTACCCCCCGGGTCGGAGCCATGACAGCAGAACCCCCCTGCTGGGCATTAGTGGCAGCGGGTGGCAGAACAGGATGGGCCATCATGCTGGAGGCCAGCATTTTGTGTTGGTTTTTCTGGGGGTGGGGACATGCAATGACATCCAGCATCCACCCTGCCCCTGAACATTCTGGCGCTGGTCATTGTGGCACCCCCGGCCTCCGCCAGGGGTCCGTCAAGCGCCAGACACACTCCCCTCCCTCCCCCCGAAGGAGTGCAGTCCTCAGGATACTCCATCCTTCTCCCCCCAGCCAGCCCTCTGAAGTCCCAGGTCCGTTCCCAAACCCCGGTCACCGGCATTGCAAGTGGAAATCTAACTGCTGTGCTGACAGGCCGGCGTCTGTTCCACATACTCCTGACGTACCCTAGCATTCCAGTGGGGGAAATCACTGACAACCCCTACTGATGTGATACAATACGGAGCTGGTAGAAGCTCATAAACCCACCTCTTCCTATCCCTCACTACCCTCTACTCTGGTCCTCCTGGCTAATTACCCAACATCAGGCACGATTGCAATCTCCCCCCATAAGCAAAAATGGTGCCATCCAGCTATGGACTGTTTAAATATGAACAAGTATGAAGACTGCATGGGGGGCAACCTGGCACCTATTCCTGGTCGATGCGTTACACTGGGATCCTAGGCGCCTGTACTGGTCCAAAACACAAAAGAACCTGAGGATGATCGCCACCTACTATGAAATACGACAATGGACTCTCAAACTCCTACTCCTCCTCCTCTTAATATCTGGAAGTGTTCACCCTAATCCTGGCCCAATTTCCTACAGTACAACAAAGCCTGCCAAAATGGAGGGGGGACTCACCTTTGTCACCTTAAATATTTGTAGTCTCCTACCAAAACTAGCCTCCCTACAAACCTTTGTCAGTCAGCATAACTCGATATTCTAGCCATTGTTGGAAACTTGGCTGACTCCTACACCCTGACCATGCTATATCTCTTCAAGGCTACAAGATTCTCAGGCTGGATAGGACGTCAAAAAGGGGTGGTGGCTGTGCCATCTACATAAAGGAATATCTCAACTGCCTCTCCATTACGTATACCACCACTAACTCTGTTTTACAACTCCTCCCTATCAAACTTCTCCTTGGTGCCCATAACAAAGTCCTCACGGTTGCTGCTATCTACATCCCACCTAAAGATCCTGGGCCCGGCCTACAGTCTGTACTAGATTTCGTCAGATCTCAACCTCCTGATGCCGAACTCCTCCTCCTTGGTGACTTCAATATCAACTGGCTTGCATCAGACATAGGGTCGACTAAGGATGCAATCCTAGCAGCAAACTTAACTCAGCTGGTCAATTCACCCACTAGGAAAAACTATAAATTTGGTAATAGTACACTAATAGATTGGATCCTCACCAACCACCCAGCCCGGATAAATAATATTGCTGTTCTCCCGGATTCTCTTAGCGACCACTCTCCTACAATATGTACCTGGTCAAACAAGTTTAGAAAACCGCCCCTAGAACCATCACTAGAAGAGTACTACCATTTGGAAACCTTACTCCACTCAAGGAAAATCTTAGACAGAAAGACTGGTCTCCCATTTACAATACATAGGAAGGCGTCGATGAAGCTCTTAACCACTTTATCTACACCTTCAATTCTGCCTGTGACTCACGCTACCTGTAAAAAGCGCAAAGTGAAGGCACTCTCAACTCCATGGCTCACTGCTAAGCTAATGGCACTACACAAAGGAAGGGACCACCTCTGGGCTATTGCAAGAGACTCTGGCTCTCCGACTGACATCCTAAAATATAAACAGGCCCAAAACTACTGTACTAAAGAGACTCGTCGAGTGAAGAGCGACTACTTCAAAACTGTTCTTTCCAACACTTGGGGTGAAGGGAAATCTTTCTGGGACAATCTAAGAAATATCATGGGTAAGCAGTCCAAATCCTCTCCTACTACACTGAATGTGGCAGGCACTACCACCCTTGACCCCTTGGTCATAGCAAACACCTTAAATGAGACTTTCACCGACCTCAGCGGTGTCCTTGCATCTGACTTCTTCGCTTCTGCAGATCCCCCTATCTCTATATCCCCCTCTGCCTCTCCAAACACTCCACCCTTCCATCTTAAAATAGTTAAAGCACATGAAGTTTATAAATACGTAAAGAAGGCTATATCTAATTCAAGGGCAAGCAGTGACTCTCTTGACCTTAAAATACTATCCCTTACCCTGGATGTAATTCTACCCCTCACCAGAATATTCAATCTCTCCCTCTGTTCTAGCAAATTCCCTAGTATATGGAAGGCTGCTATAATCACCCCAGTGCACAAAAGTGGGGATAAGTCTCTGCCTGGTAACTATAGACCAATTTCAATATTCCCTCCCTTATCAAAGGCTCTTGAATGTATGGTAGCTGACCAGCTTACAGACTACCTGGAGAAATATAACATTCTTTGTGACCAGCAACATGGTTTCAGACAAAGGCATAGCACCACCACTGCCCTGCTTGAATTCTCAGGAGTAATCCACAAGGCCTTGGACAAAGGACTCCTCACCGGAGCTGTGTTTATTGATCTAATGAAGGCATTTGACACTGTCCACCATGGCCTACTGATCAGTCAACTACAGACAACTGGGCTCTCCTTGGGCTCTGGTGCCTGGATAAAAAGCTACCTTGCCCAACGCACTCAGGTTGTAAAAATATCTGGAATCCTCTCAGACCCTAAGCCTGACTTCTCAGGAGTTCCTCAGGGATCCATCCTAGGCCCGCTACTTTTCAGCCTTTTTCTAAACTCCCTCTCTAAATCCTGCCCGGAACAAATCATCCTCTATGCTGATGATGCTGTGATTCTATCCTCACACAAAGACCCTAACCTCTTACGCCACAGCCTACAGCACGCATTTGCCAGTGTTGAGTGGTTCGTTGGACACAAGCTAGTCCTAAACCACAAAAAAACAAAATCTATGCTCTTCGCTAGTCCGCAGAACAAGAAAAGACAAGCTCCACTTACTATCAACACTTCCCTGGGAATCACCCTTGAACAAGTGGCTATCTTTAAATATCTTGGAATCACATTTGATCAAGGCCTTGTCTTTGCATCACATATTGATGGTATTTCCAAAACTATTAATCAGCGGCTTGGAAAACTCTACCGTAGCAGACAACTTTTCACCCATCCAGCGCTGAAGCTAGCTATTCAATCCTCAATCATCTCAGTCATCGACTATGGCTTAATTATTTATGGGTCCACCCCTCTAAGCGCACTGAAATGGGTCACAACCTCCCTAAACAAGGCATGTCGGCTGCTTACAGGTGCTCATCGACTTACTCATACCTGTGAACTCTATGCTGATACTGGGTGGTTACAACTATCAAACTGGTTAAAGTTCTTCACCTGCCTAATGGCCAAGAAATCCATCATGGGCCTCACCCCACCCTGCATTCAAGACCTGCTATGCCAGAACTCAAGTGTACGATCCACCAGAAGATCAGAAACCCAGCTTCTACAGGTCCCCACTGTCGGACCACATGGTCAACGATCATTTTGCCTATCGTGTCTCTAACTGGCTAAATACCTCAGCACCTCTATTACCTCCTCTAACTCATTAGGTGCTTTTAAATCCAGACTATTCTCTCACCTAGCCACTTCAAACTCCTGTGACTGCCTTGTTTAATCTCCTATTCTATTTTCACTCTTCCTCCCTTGCCCTCTTACTTGACAAAGGCCTACTAATGGATCCTCGTCTCCTACAATTGGTCTGCTCCTTCCTCCTACCCCCTTCCTCTTTTTCTTACTTACACTGCCTAACTTACCTCCCTTACCTATCTTCCCTCCTCACTTGTTTTCTATACAGTGAAAGTGCTTAAGTGATTTATCTGTTCATAAATGTCATTAGACCTTAGCTATTTGTGCAACCCTGTACCTCTATTTGTCTGTAACTGATTTTGACGTGGAACCTTTGTAAAAGAGCCTTGGCTCAAAGGTATTAATTCCTAGATTTACAATAAACAATAAACAATAACCCCGACACAATTTCGAAGGATACGGCCCTTACTGTTTTCACTACCTTGCCACAGATCTTTTCAGCTAGCCAGGTTGGATGTGGGTTTTATTAGATGGGACAAGCTGGATATTGTCACAGTTTGCCACATCCTCAAAGAGGGTCACCCTCTTCAATTTGAAGACCTCAAAAATAAGCATGATCAACAATGGCAGGACCGATTCAGCTATTTTCAGGCAATCAACTTCATTAAAACACTCCTACAGAACACCTTAGTGGAAGGATCTAAGACGCAGATAGTGGAAATAGTATGTAAGGCACTAAATGGCTCTTCCTCCATGTTGCATATGACAACATATATACATGTATACCGCATAAGGCTTTCATGGCCTTAAAGGAAGACCCTTTGCAACCAATAAGGCAGAGATGGGAGTCAGACTTAAAAATTCTAATCCCTGAAAATGTTTGGGACCATCATATTCAATATGTACACAGGATCACTACCTCTCATATCTGGAAAGAATTTTAGTGGAATGTGGCATTGAGGTTCTTTAGAATCCCAACCATTCAGGTTAAATATCTTCAGGGAAGGAGTGCAGAATGCTGGAGGGGATGTGGAGTTTCCCCGGCCACACATCACCATATATTTTGGAACTGTGAAGCCCTGCAGCCTTTTTTTGGAGCCTTGCAGATGGCACTAACAAAAATTTTCAGCACCCCTATACAGCTATTAGTAGAATTCTTTCTTTTCTCTGACTTCCCTGAGGGATTGAGGGACGCAGATTTGAGGTCCCTGATGCACATACTGTATGTCTGCTTACGGCTAAGAAATTGATTACTAGAAAATGGCTATCTGCTGTGTCTCTCAATATTTCGGAGTGGCAGGACATCATGGTTGTTATATATAAAATGAAGTGACTGTCAACTTTAATTCAACACAGGGAAGCACATGTTGAATTAAAGTGGAGAAGATGGGTGATATGTATTATGCAATACAAACCCAGTTTTATTCCATAAGGGGGGTCTGGTGAGGTATGGGGTTTATGGAATCATGTAGAAAAAGGGAACCTTTTAATTATTTATTTATTATTATTTACTGTATGAAATGATATGTCTTCTAGGGTAATCATCAAACACCAGACCCCCACTGAATGAAACAGTAACTGTTTATTTTACATCAATATAAGTACTAGGAGAAAAAGTGTCTAGATATAGAATACATGAAGGATGTAATGTTTTATCATTATTTTATATGTCCAATTTCAACATAAATTGAATGACATAAATAAGCATATGGCCAATCTACTCCACCTCAACAAAGATTGTATAGCATAACAATTTAATCTGACGACATTATGGTAATTCTGTTTGTTGTGTGAAAATGTTAATGAACTGCTTTGTGTTGGCACTGTAAAAAGGCATTGTGTGTTAAAAATACTTATAAATAAAAAAAGTAAAAAAAAAAACCTCTAGTACACATACCCACCCCCAAAACTCAGTCTTGCTAGAGTTCATTACTGGGCACAATGTAGCATTTTAAATATTTATGTATAAAATAACAACATACATATAAATATAGGCACTGTTATTTATTGTATAAGAAAACACAGTAGTTGCATCCCTAGTCTAATCGTAGTATAGCTCTGGGTTTATCCCCAAAACTCTTTATTATGCAGTGAATATGTGGCCCTGTAATGTCCATTGCAAGTGCTAGTGTCTTTCTTTTGAGTTCTATGCACTCCCTCTCCCCATGTAAAATGATGTGACACCATTCCCTGGTGGCTAGCAGCACCCCTCCCTATCCACCATCCTCTGTAACATAATGGTACCCATTCCCTGGTGTCTAGTGTACCACCCACCCCGGCAGGTAGTGCCCCACCACCACGACCCCCATCCTGACTCCAAGCCGGCGACCAGCACAGTCCACCACTCTTTGCCATGGCTAGACGCCAACTGAGCTGTCAGTGAGCGTGTACTGTATACAGTACATGCTCATTGATGGCTCAGTCAGTGGCTGGCCATGGTGAACAGAGGGCTGTGCCAGATGCCAGCTTGTGGTTGGGATGGGGGGAGCGGTGTGGTGGTGCACTACCTGCTGTGCTGTGGGATCCACTAGATACCAGAGAATGGATACCATTATCTTACAGGGGATCCAGGATGGGGGGGTGCTAGCCAACAGGGAATGGCATGACATTTTACTGGGGATTGGGGCTAGGGAGAGGGATCCGCTAGCCAGCAGGGAATGCCATTATACCATTTTACAGGAGATCACCGGGGATAGGGAGGGGGCCTGCTAGTCACAAGGAAAAGGTGTTACATAATTTTACAGGGGACTGGAGATAGGGAGGGGGATCCGATGGACACCAAGGAATGGTTTCTCTTTACCACACAGGGGGCTGGGATGGTGGCAGGCATGTTACAGGGAATAGGAAGGGGGTCCGCTACCCACCAGGGAAAGGTGATGAGAGGAGATCAAAGATAGGGAGGGGACTGCTAGACACCGGTGAATGGTTTGTCTTTACCACACAGTGGAGTGGTATGGGGGAAGGCATTTTACAGGGGATTGGAGATAGGGAGGGGGGACTGCTAGACACCGGTGAATGGTTTGTCTTTACCACACAGTGGAGTGGTATGAGGGCAGGCATTTTACAGGGGATCAGGGATAGGAAGAGGGGTACACTAGCCACCAGGGAAAGGTGTTACAGCACTTTACAGGGGATTGGAGATAGGGAGGGGGGTCGGCTAGACACTGGGGAATGGTTTGTCTTTACCACACAGTGGAATGGTATGGGGGAAGGCATTTTACAGGGGATCAGGGATAGGAAGAGGGGTACACTAGCCACCAGGGAAAGGTGTTACAGCATTTTACAGGGGATTGGAGATAGGGAGGGGGGTCGGCTAGACACCAGGGAATGGTTTATCTTTGCCACACAAGGGCATGGGATGGGGCAGGGATACACTAGACACCACGGAAATGGTGTCTGTGTGTGGGGCGGGTGATCGGGCGGGGTTGGGACCACTGGTCAACAGTGAATGCTATTGTTTAAATAGGGTTGGCACTCAGGGGGGCACTAATCACCAGGGACTGCTATATTTTATCATCAGCCCGATGATCGGCGGGGGGGTACCACTATACGCCCGGGACTGATATACTGTATCACTGGGCCAGCAATCGGCATGTGGAGGGGGACCTCTAGACACCAGGGACTAACATATTTTATTTATTTTATCTTATTTTCATTTTATATATTTTATTTTTATTTATTTATTGCAGTTTAGGATTAATACCTTTGAGTCCTGGGACTTGTTTACAAAGGTTCCAGGTCATACACAAAACAATTAGTAAAACATACAGGTTGCAGACATTACAAAAAAGTTAGACAAAGCATATCGGTTGTATGCCTTTGAACGATATGAGTTAGAATACATTGAAGGAACTGTTTATTTCAGTCAGGTTACAAATAAAATAGGAGGAATATGGTTTCATGGGTATAAAGCATTTCAGCGAGGGAACATTCAGGATACAGCTCAAATGAAGGAAACAGTTTCAAAGGAAGTGCTTTAGTCTGTCAATTTAGGGTCATCAGGCCCCTGGGAGTACTGGCCATACAGATGGGGACTAGCTGTACAGAGGGGGAGTGGGTGGGGGAGCAGCCTAAGGACCAGGCGTTGTCGTTTGTGGGAGGGTGAGTAATGGGGGGTTCCTGCAGTGATGCCAGCAGCGTGGGGGTGCAAGCTGGAGCTCAGTAGAAAGCAAGCGAGGGAAACAGGCACTGGGAAAACTAAGGGAGGGGTACTGGAGTGGGGGTGGTGTAAAGGAGGTTGGGATATAAACAGCAAGGAGGTAGGTGGTGTGGTAATGGAGGAGTTGTGCAGGAGAGATGGGGTGGGAATATTATGGGCAGAAGAGGGTGGGGGATGGTGGTGTAGGAAGGGATGGGGTGGGAAGGGGGGTGGGGAGGGGGTCGGTTATTCGGGCTAAAGAGTCCTGTAGTTAGCTAGTGGAAGCATGCACAGGCCAGTTTATGATGCAGTTGAGTCCTAAGTCTGAAGAGGCTAATCTTATTGCTTTCAATGAGTGATGCAGGTAGCCCAATATACCATTTTGGTCCTTGGTACGAGATAGATTTCTGTGCCAGGGTAGTGTGTTTAAATGGTACCAGGAGCCCGCCTTTCTCTGCACTCCTGGTTGGCCTAGCCTGCTGGAAGAGTCTACATAGAGATGAAGGCGCTAGTCTTAATTGGTCTTTCTTGATAAGTATGTAGGTTTGGTACCGGGCTCTGAGAAGGAGAGGAAGCCATCCAGTACCTGAGTAGAAGGCACAGGTGTAGACTGAGGAATCAGCTCGTAGGGTTAGCTGGCAAGCCTTGTTTAATATGGTTTTTATTCGATTGAGGGCAGTTTCAGTGCCTGCCCTGTATATTGGTAGCCGTAGTCAATAGATGCAAGGATCGAACTGCTCGTGGCTAGTTTTAGTGCATCAGGTGTCATAGAGTGCCTGTGGCAGTATAGCACTCCAAGTTTCATATGGCAGTTTTGACAACATGGTCAATATGACCGGAAAAATTGAGAGTGTCATCAGTGTGAATGCCTAGGTATTTAAATGAGTAGACTTGCTCTAGAACATCTCCATTAAGATTCTGTATCAGCATAGGATGGAACTTCTTTTTGTTCTGTGGGACAGTAAGCAGCATGTGCTTTGTGTTTTTGTGGTTTAGCAGCAGTTTTTTGGTGCTGAACCAGGATTCTAGCTTGTGGAAGCTGTCAAGGAGTTGGGAAGTGATGGTCAACTGGTCCCTGCCAGAGGCAGAAATTACAGCATCATTTGAGCCAGGCAGGCTGAGGGTAGGGTATTGATATAGAGACTGAAAAGGAGAGGCCCTAGGATTGATCCTTAGGGGACTCCAATGCTTATCTCCCTGGGAGAAGATAGTGAGTCTCCAATTCTGATGCAGTCAGTGAGGTAACTGCTAAACCGTGACTCTGTGTCTGGGGATAGTCCTGTTGAGAGCAGGCTGTTAAGAAGAAGGTGATGGTTAACGGAATCAAAAGCCTTTATGAGGCCCATGAATACTGACCCCACCACCATCCCTTTGTCTAAGGCGTCGTATACTTGGGAGGTGTATTCTACTAGGGCCGTTAGGGTGGAGTGATGTACTTCTTCAGGTACTTTGTGAGCTGGTTAGAGATCACCCTCTCTAGGGCGTTGGAGAGGGGGAGGATGGATATCGGCCTGTAGTTGGAAGTGTTGGTTCTAGCTCCAGTTTTAAGGACAGGGTGACTAAGGCCATCTTCCAGGCATCAGGGAACACACCCGATCTGAGTGAGGCATTGAAAACCTTTTTGAGTGGATCGGCAAGCTCATTTAGGGCAAGGGCGACTAGCTTCATATTGACTTGGTCACTTCTCAGCCTAGTCTTTCCAAGGACACACTTGATGTACTTGATTGTCTCAACCCTGGTGATTTGTTTAAAATAGAACAGCGGAGTCCCAGTTCTTGATGTTGTGGGGTGGGCATGATTTGGTGATGTAGTAGTAGTCAGATTGAGATAACTGGCCAGTAGTACACCTGAGAGATCAGTAAAGGCTGAGTTGAACTCATTGGCTATGTCTACAGGTTCCTGGAGTTTCTCTGTGGAGGTTGTAATCAGGTCTGGTGTGGCTCTGGGGACCCTGCCCGTGAGGGTTTTCATGGAGTTCCAGAAGTCCTTACCTGAGCCCCAGCATTTGGTAAAAAGGTCTTTATAGTACGTGGCTTTAGTTGATTGGATAAGACTGGTGCAGTAGTTTCTAGCTGTTCTGTATGCAGTAACGTCGGCTTGTTTCCCGGACGACTTGGCCTTATGCCACAGATCGTCACGGTTATGCATTAGCTCAACTAATGATCTGCAGATCGATGGGTTGATGGTTCCTTTCACTTTTTTGGTTTTGAAGGGTGCAACTATGTCACAGGCTCAATTGAAAGTCACAACTAGGTAGTTCAGGGCTTGGTTACCATCAGTGGCTCTGTCGACTGGTGACCAGTCAATCTGCTCTAGGTATTGCTTGAAGGTGTCCAGTAGCCCTGGGCTCAGGGCTCTATTTCTGGAGACCTTGGCTGGGTGTTTGGAGAACTTATTGGCCCAGTAGAACTGGACTGGTGAGTGGTCACTAAGGCTGTCTGGCAAGATAGATACTCTAGATATGTGCTCAGGGTGGGAGGAGAGGAGCCAGTCGATGAGGGTACTGGTACCAGTTTTGTAGTTAATTCTGGTGGCATGAGTGACCAGTTGGGTGAGGTACAGACTGGATATGAGGTCTCTGATCTGAGTTTCCTTCAGAGACTGCCAGTTGGTGTTGAAGTCTCCAACAATGACTTGCTCCCAATTTGTGCCTAGCTGCTGCCGATTGCTTACAAATAACTTGTGACCAGTGTCATGTTTATTTGGTGGTATGTACACGGTGGTGAACAGTAGGGCCTTATTTTATTGCCAGACAGGAGTAGTATCATGAGTATCAGTTTATGAAGGAAGCAGGACCATATATTCTTGATTAAATGGCTAGGCTGAGCCTCTGGGTGCCTGTAGTCTGCATTAAATGGTATGTAATAGTTGCAGCATAGTAGAGCAGCGATGGGGGATGCACTGGGACCCTGTTTGGTATTGTTTAGCGTGGTGGTGAGGGGTGTTCACAACCAAGGGAGCTCAGTGGATGTACCCCTTCTGTCTGGAACCACTAACCTCAATTCAACAGTGGGGATTGTATCACAGTGCCGAGGATCGACAAGGGAGGGGGAGGTCACTGGAGACTAGGGAGAACTATGCTCTGTATGATTGCTCACCCACATTTATTCTAGGTATGTACTGTATGAATGTCTATGTTTTATTCTGACGTGGAGCCTTTGGAAACGAGTCTATGACTCAAACGGTTGTAATTCTGATTTCCTAACTAAATAAATAAATATATGACATATTGGCTGGCAATTGACAGTGGGACCACAGACACCAGGGACTGGTATATTGCATCATCGGGCCAGGGATTGGTGGGGGATCACTTGCACCAGGGAAAAATGTATAGTACATTTTAGGCCAGTGACTGGTGGGATGGGGGGGCACTAGCACCAGGGAATATCTGTATTACAGTTTGGGTCAGCAAGCAGCAAGGGAGGGGACCACTGGACAGTATAAAAGGACACACCTGCACTCCTCCGGAGCTGTTTCTGCTTATGGTGCAGGGTTTTAAATAACTGATTAGCAGTTTTTTTCTTGGGACTATACTAACTGTACAGAAAGTATTTATATAGATTTTCTAGAAGTGCTGTGTTTATTAAACACAGAGAGGCAAGAGCTATGCATTTTCACAAAGATTTAGCCATTTTATGAGCAAAACGCTAATCAATTTTTAGAGTTAAATAAATCCCTGTGATGATTTTTCCCCCAAGAAACAGTTAATCACAAGTACAAAGTTTCAAGTTCTTCTGCTTTAATTTAGTAAAGTATAGGCAATTTACAACCATCACTGTTGGAAATAAATCACAGTAGACTGCAAGTAAGGACACTCCTGTGCTTCGCTCCTTTGACCTTCCTTAAGGAATGATATGGCACTTATCTCATGCCCTTTTATACTACACAAGGCACATCTTCTTGACTTGGAAGGACACTACTTCTTTATTCAGCTGTGAGCTGTGTGAGAAATTTTATATTGCACTTGATATCTGTAACAACGTGCACTTTTGCTTAATTCTGTGGGAGGTGAAACTAACTACCCTTGGTAATTGCTTTTTATTCACATATTTATTTAGTGTTTAACCAAGAAGGGGCTTGCAAACTTTGTTTATCTTGTAACTCCAGAAGGATTTAAATACTGCATTTGGGTAGACCTTTGGAGGTAGCTAGATTGTCTACTAGGATTTTCTGACAATTAAATTATTTTTAAATAAATTACAGGTGGCTGAGGAGTTGAAAAAGGAGCTTGAAAACTCTGCTTATCTTGGAAGTAACTTCACAAGTGTTTGAATACTGCATTTTGGTTGTCCCTTGGGGGTAGCTGGATTGGCTACTAGGATTTTGGGACAGAAACTATTTTTAAATAATTTACTGATGTGTAGGAGTTTGTGATAGTTAAACTATTTTTAAATAAGTTACTGTGGTTAAGGAGTTGTCATAGCAAAACCTGCAGTGTGAATTGAAACACAGACAGCCTCAGGTGCAGGAAATTGTTTTCAGACCACAAAGTGTTGTATTGGAACATGAAAGGTTGCATCATAACCATTGTCAACAAATTGCCCTGGGTGGAGATATCCAGACTAGATCAGATTACTATAAGTTACTGGAGGCTGCAATATTTAGAGACACAAAGCACATCTTCTTGACCTGGAAGGACACTACTTCTTTATTCAGCTGTGAGCTGTGTGAGAAATTCTATATTGCACTTGATATCTGCAACAACGTGCACTTTTGCTTAATTCTGTGGGAGGTGAAACTAACTACCCTTGGCAATTGCTTTTTATTCACATATTTATTTAGTGTTTAACCAAGAAGGGGCTTGCAAACTCTGTTTATCTTGTAACTCCAGAAGGATTTAAATACTGCATTTGTGTAGACCCTTGGAGGTAGCTAGATTGTCTACTAGGATTTTCTGACAGTTAAACTATTTTTATATAAATTACAGGTGGCTGAGAAGTTGAAAAAGGAGCTTGAAAACTCTGCTTATCTTGGAAGTAACTTCACAAGTGTTTGAATACTGCATTTTGGTTGTCCCTTGGGGGTAGCTGGATTGACTACTAGGATTTTGGGACATAAACTATTTTTAAATAATTTACTGGTGCGTAGGAGTTTGTGATAGTTAAACTATTTTTAAATAAGTTACTGTGGTTAAGGAGTTGTCATGGCAAAACCTGCAGTGTGAAACAGGAAAAGACAGTCTTTCAAGCAACAGAGGGAGGTGGATCTAGGTTTACGTGTGTTTGTTACAATTTTTAAGATGTTCAGTGCAGGAAGAGTTTAAAGCACAGCTAACTTATTTTGGGGCTGACTGCTTTCAGAGCACAAACCACCAGGCCTGTTTTGGGGCTGGGAAGGTTTACCTGTGTCTGACTTGGATGTGTGGATTTTTCTCTGATTAGCAGGGTATTTTCTCTGTCAAATTGTTGTGTAGGGCATCTTGCTGACAGGAAGGCACTCATTGCAGCGGTGGGTCAGAGCTTTTAGCTGATTGTTTTGTGAGGGCACAGTTTAGGCCAACCCCTTCCCACCCTCACCCCACCCACCCCTGGAAATAGTTTCATTATACCTGGGGTTCTGACATCATTTCCTCAAGAGTGCAAGGTGCATATCACTGTCATATCCTCTCTAGCACACTGCACTGACAATATAAGCATACACATTGTATAATATATATATTTCTATATAACAAACCAATCACACACACACAAAAAAAATGTGGGGAGTAGTGCAATGTAATGGCTGTGGGGCAGCAGTCTTCCAGGAGTCTTTCTGGAGGCTGAGATGCTGCCCTATTTGCAGACAACTCTCTGCCCTGAGGGAGGAAGTTGCCCGTCTTCAGGCCACACTGGACAGTAGTAAGGGAACATCCCCCATCCAGGGAGCACCAGAGCCACCACCACTACCTCAGAGGTTGCGAAGAAAGCACAGCAGTTGGACCACAGTGGGCTCAGGGAGGGTGAGGATGGTGGAACAGAGGCACACCCAGTCAGTTGTTCCCTCCACAATCCATACACCATTCTGGGGAGCATAGCTTCCCATGGATGCACCGCAGAGGAGACTAAGGAGGCTGAGGACAACTGTCACAAAGGAGGCCCACAGGAAGGAGGCAGAGGACACCACAAGGAAAGGAAGCAGCTCCTGGTGGGGGACTCAATTATTAGGGGGATAGAACTGGGGGGAGCAGGGAAAACTGAAGTAAGGTGCCTGCCTGGTGCCATGGCTTGGAGACAGGAAGCGCATCCTCAGGATCACGAGAACAGCTGCACGGGAGTCTGAGCTGGATGTCATTGTCCACCTAGGGACAAATGACTTGGCTCATCATGAGATTAGAGCAGTGCAGAAGGACTTTGTAGAATTGGGGAGGGGCCTAAGACAAGTAGCACACACAGCATCCTTCTCTGAGGTGCTGCCTGTCAAAGGCATGAGTGAGGTGAGGGTACTTTGCACCATGGATTTTAATGAATGGTTGAAAAAATGGTGTGGAGCACAGGGGTTTGGCTTCATTGGGGACTGGGGTTCCACCTGGAGGGACACCAGCCTATACTGGCAGGATGGTCTGCATCTGTCCAGGAAGGGAACAAGTTTTTTGAGCAATCGGTTTAAATGCTTCATTGGCAAGCTTTTAAACTAGTCAATGGGGGAGGCACTGATAAGCAGCAGGAAAATCCCAGCCTCTCCCTACAAAACAGGGTACTAAATGAGAAAAAGACCGAGGTAGAAAGGTCAGTGGGGATGCTGCAAAGAAGGTAAAGCCATCAAAATGGAGAGCAATGAGTACCAATGCCTGTAGTCTGAGTAACAAGCTTCCTGAATTAGTGGCCTTGATGGAGAAGGAACATCTGGATATCATGGCAGTCACAGAAACATGGTACACACAAAACCATGACTGGGATGTAAACATACGGGATACACTATCTACAGGAGGGACAGGGAGGGTAAAAGAGGAGGAGGAGTAGCTCTTTACATAAGGGAAGGAATCAAAGCAACAGAACAAAAGGAAAACAGGGAGGAGAAGAAGCACTGTGGGTAAATTTGGAGACCAGCAATGGCACCACAATCCACACAGGGGTTTTATACAGACCCCCTTCTCAGGGGGAGGAAATGGACAAGGAAATGATAGAAAGAATACTTAGAATGGCAGAAAAAGGGGAGATATTGCTGATGGGTGATCTGAATATGCCAGATGTTAACTGAAGTGCAGTTGCAGCAGCCACTTCAAAGTGGGGTTATTCTAGATGCCCTACGGGGGCATGCCTTAGACAACTAGTATTGGTGCCCACTGGAGAGAGAGCAATCTTAGACCTGGTTTTCTCAAATGGAGATGAAGAGAGGATCACAGATGCAGAAGTGGGTAGCCATCTGGGAACTAGCGACCATCGAACAGTATGGTTCACAATAAACACAGCAATAGAGTCAAGCCATACAAAGGCAAAAGTACTGGACTTTAGGAGTGCTGACTTTGCCAAAATGGGTGAGTGCCTAAGAATGCACTAGCAAATGGGCAGGAAGGAGGGTGGAAGAACAATGGGAATAATAAAACTGCCATCACAGAGGTAACAAGCCTTGTGTGAAGCAAATAAACAAATCGAACGATGTAAGAAACCACTATGGTTCTCAAAGGAAGTGGCAGTGAAGGTTCAAGAGAAAAGAAAGCATTCAGGAAGTACAAGGAATCACAGAAGGAGCAGGACAGAGAACTGTATCAGTTAAAAGCAAAAGGAAGCTGGGAAGGCAGCCAGAACAGCAAAGGCCCAAACCGAGGAAAAGATAGTCAACTCAGTTAAGAAGGGGACAAAACCTTTATAGGTACATCAGGGAGCGAAGGAAGACCAAGGGAGGGTTAGTGAGGCTTAATAAAGGGAGAAAGGGTGGGCAGAGGTGACTGTGAAAAGGCAGAGATACTAAACAAATATTTTTGCTCACTATTTACAAAGGAAGAGGGGGAGGTACCTAAAACAAACAGTAGAAACACTCTGGATACAGAAGTTGATACCAGCCCATTTACAGAAAAAGGGTTCTGAAAGAACTCTTAAAACTGAAGGTGGATAAAGCAATGGGGCCTGATAGGATTCATCCCAGAATTCTAAAAGAACTAAGGGTAGAACTAGTGACACCACTGACTACCCTCTTTAACAAATCATGGGAGGATGGGGTGGTACCCGAGGACTGGAGGAGGGCAGATGTGATTCCCCTTCACAAAATTGGGAGCAAGGCAGAAGCAGGAAACTACAGACCTGTTAGTTTAACCTCAGTGGTAGGGAAAATGATGGAATCACTTCTGAAGTAAAGAATTGTTGAGTATCTAGAGGCCAGAGGGGCACAGGACCCAAGGCAGCATGGATTCACAGTGGGAAGGTCATGCCAGACAAATCTGATATATTTCTTTGACTGGGTGACCAAAGTAGTAGATCAGGAGGGGCTGTGGACATGGCCTACCTAGACTTTAGCAAGGCATTTGACACAGTCCCACACAAAGATTAATATACAAGTTAGCCAGCCTGGGAGTGGGTCCCAAGAAGACAGCCTGGGTAAAGGGTGGCTGGAGAATAGGGCACAGAGGTAATAGTAAATGGAGTCCACTCTGAAGAGAGGGGTTACTAGTGGGTACACATGGAGGTTCAGTATTGGATCGGTCCTCTTCAATGTCTTTATAAGCGACATTGCAGAGGGACTGGAAGGAAAAGTATGTCTCTTTGCAGATGACACAAAGATCTGCAACAGAGTTGATGCACAAGGTGGGTGGAAAGGATGAGAAGGGACTTGAAGGTTAGAAGAATGGTCAAATGTATGGCAGCTTAGATTCAATGCTAAGAAGTGCAAGGTAATGCACCTGGGAAACAAAACCCAGGGAAGAGTACACAATGGGGGTGAGATACTAACAACAACAAAAATGGAAAGGGACCTGGGGTAGTCATATCAGATGACCTAAAGGTGGGCAAGCAATGTGAGAGGGCAGCAAGGAGGGCTGGGGGGATACTGGGATGCATAGGGAGAGGCATCACCAGTAGGAAAACAGGAAGTTATTATGCCTCTGTACATACAGCTGGTCAGACCTCATCTGGAGTACTGTGTGCAGTTCTGGAGACCCAATCTCCGCAAAGACATAGACAGAATAGAAGCTGTCCAGAGGAAGGCAACTAAAATGGTGCAGGGTCTGCACCGGAAGACATATGAAGAGAGACTTAAGGAGCTTAATATGTATAGCCTCAAGGAAAGGAGGGAGAGAGGGACATGATAGAAACTTTCAAGTACCTCAAGGGAATCAACAAAGTCCAAGAGAGTAGCACCTTTCAAAAAAAGTGTGCAAGAACAAGGGGCACAATTTGAAAATAGAGGGCTCAGAGGTAATTTAAGGAAGTATTTTTCACAGAGGGTTGTGGATGCATGGAACGGCCTTCCGGAGGAGGTTGTGGAGTCAAAAACAGTGGTGGAATGCAAGCATGCATGGGACAGTCATAAGGCAATTCTAGGGGTTGGGGGTAGGAAGAAGTAGGCTGCTGGTTAACTAGGATCTGCAGCTTATCCATTAGGTAGGGAAATGGGCAGACTGGGTGGGCCAAGTGGTCCTTATCTGCCATCAAAATCTATGTTTCTATAAATGTTCTCGTCATTAATGATATCATATTCTCAATTTTGAATATCATTATTCGATTGCATTTTATACAGAGCAAAGTAGCACTTTTACATAAACTCTTTAAACAAAAATTATTTATACAAAACATATAAAACATGAATTCAGATATTGTGAACATCAAGGTTTGTAAAGGAATAGGATAATTATCAACTGCATCTATTTAGATTGTCCCTGTCTTAATTCATATTGCGAATGCCAGAACAGCAGGCTCTCTCCTCACTTCATCCAATGGCTCGAACCCCCCTCCCCCACTGAAGCCAGTCGTCATTTTGTGAGTGAGAACAGCAGGCTCTCTCCTCACTTCAGCCGCCGGCTTGGACCCCCTTCCCCCACCACAGATATGGACCAGTGCTCCGTTGAAGTCGGAGGGCCTCAGTTAGTCCACTGCCACTTTGAGGCAGCTGCCCCACCCTGGTGGGCATTTCCTTTATAGGTCCACTATTGTCACGTGACCAGTCATGTAACCTAGTGTGTTTATTCTGTATCCCCCAAACTCCACTAGCTACTTATGCTGTTGTGCCACTAGAGGCCCCTGCTGCTTGATATTTACCTACCCCAGACCCCAAACTCTTTAATATAAATTACTGTGCTACTCATTGCTCAATATGTACATCAAGAGGAACAGATGCAGGGTTTTAAACTGGAGAACTATGAACATAAGGTTGTGTATTACGCTGATGATCTTCTATTATATAGATATTACCCACTCCACTAAATGGCACTTATCTGTACTTGTATCACCTGCCTGAGTACTGCCTCCTCAATATTATATCAAAATGTTATTTGACCCACTGAATAGATTGTCTTGTGGACCCACTGCTGGATAAAGCAGTTTGTGACCTGGATATTGCACTCCTGCCAGTACCGCTGCATGCCACTCTCCCTGGTTGTTGCCTGAAAATAGTAAGTATTCTTGTCTAGTGCACTTAACATATTTTAACATTCTTCTTGCCATTTTAACTGTCATTGTTCCAACTGCAGACACTGCTCTGTTCAAATTTTGCTTAATTCCTGTTGTGATATGCCCATTGTATTTCCTGTATGTACAATGTTCCATAATTTGTAACTCTCCCAGGTCGTACCTGAAAATAGGCAACATTCTTGTCTAGTGCACTCACCTGGTTAACAAAAACTAAATAAATATTATGGAGCCGGAGTCCTCTTTGGAAGTTCTGGAGCAGAGTCAGGGGGTGATAGAGAGGGTATCGGGGTATAAAATAAATTTGACTAAAACAGAAGCACTCCTTATACATTCCTCCTCACAATCCTTGAGGCATAATTTTCTTATAAATGGAACTGTACTTCTATAAAATACCTCGGGGTACATCTTTCTTTGGACCCATCTCAGGTCTTCACTGCCAATCCCCGGCTGTAAATTAAAGAGGATTTGACACTTTGGATGCACTTACCCATATCTTTAATTAATAAAATCCAATCTATCCAGATGAATATTCTGCAGAGAATACAATATTTAATGAAAATTGTTCCTTTACCAGTGTCTGGGATGGAAATAATGAAGTGGCACAGAATGATATCAGCTTACGTGTGGCAGGGTGGGAGGCCTAGAGTAGCCCTTAAGAAGCTATAGCTGCCCAAGGACAGTGGGGGGTTAGCTCTTCCCAATTTTCATGAATATACACGTGCAGCTCTCCTGGCCTACATGACATACTGGCTGTGCCCTCACTCGCAGACCTCTGTGTGGGCATGGGTTTAGCGAGCCCTATCCTCACTTTCACTGGATTGTACTACATTCTTTCAACCATCCATAGTGGATGGAGACTGGGAGAACTCCTTCTATGCTCCTAGCCTTTTACAAAGTTGGGTGGCCTAGTTAAGTAGGCCTGAGAATATTCAAGGTACCCGGTGGATTGATATACCCTCTTTAAATGATGCCTTCGTACCGATCAAATTAGATAGTGACGTTCATGACTGGAGTCATGGGGGATTCACTTATGCATATCAGTTTTACTCAGAGGGCATTTAAATCCTTCCAACAATTACAGGCAGAATTTGATCTTTCTCAGTGACATTTTTACAGATATTTTGCAGATGCGTCACTTTTTTTTTATGTGCCTCCCAACCCCCGACTGGCCACTCCTTCAGAGTGCCAGCACCCTACTGCCACCCTCCGACCTCCTGCCACCTTCTTCCAGCCCCAACTGCAGCCTACTTTGGGTAGCCTGGCGTATCCCTATGTTGGGAGGGTCCCTCTCTTCTGGGAGGGAATGGCCTCGTGGCCATTGTTGCATCCCAGGTGCTGTGGGGCTGGATCCGGGCTAGCTCCCAGACTTTGGGTGGTAGGGGCCAAGGCGCTTGTCATCCGGTCAATCGGGGCATATGTTTCCATTTTTATTTGTGCGCCGCCTACTGCAGTTCTCGGCCTTGCTTAAGCGCGCAGGGTATTCCTGGGGCAGGCGCATGCAGTGGGCATGTCAAGGCAGCACGTCCTCAAGCTCACCACCAATCCACCCACAGGTCCCAAGACAGATCCCCCCCCCAGGAAGGAAGCATCCAATGGATGCTTATGGAACCCTCCCTTGCCAGTCTCTGCTCCTGGTACCAGGGTTCTGGGCGTGAACCCTGGTCGCCAGCGTGCCGAACGAACCACGGAGCCAGCTAGCCACTTTTTTAATGCTACTCTGGGCACTGACACTGCCTCCCTTGTTCTCACCCCCCCCATCTTTGCCCTACTCCTGCAGATACTATACGGAGAGAATCTGAGCCTAGACATTTGATTTATTGGTTTTATAAAGCATTAATAGGTTCCCCTTCATCTCTGTGGGAGGGGACAAGGATAGTATGGGAAAATGAGTTAATGATGGATATATTGTCAGTGAATTGGGTGCGGATTTGGCATAGGCAACACAGGACCACGAGCTCATACTACTGGCAGGTGTTTGGCTGGAAGGTAGTGACAAGGTACTTTCGGACTCCACAGACCACAACTAAATACTCTGTATCAGCTGATTCTTCTTGTTGGAGAGGATGTGGTTGTGAGGTCTCTACTCATGCACACGCATTTTGGTTCTGCCCAGTCCTAGCCTCATTTTGGAAAGAAGTACAGAGGGCTATGCTAGACCTTTTTCCAGAATTGGGCACATTAACACCTGAGGTCCACTAGAGGGCCCAGTTATAAGCACTCTTACCCAGTCCAACACAATATAGTTCCTGTCTCGTTTCACTTATTGTGTGGTCAGTCTATCATTATTCATCTGTCTTTGCCCCTCCCTCTTCTACTGATTGATACTGATTTTTCCCATTTGCAGCTTATAGTCTTTTCGCCCACTAAAGGGGTTTTCCGCCAACCATTCCAAAGCTGCTCTACATCTCCTTACTCTCTACTACTCCTGGCACTCTTCCTGTACTACTCAACTGCTATGGGCACCTACACTCCATTACTAAGTCTGCTCTCCTTCACCCTCTTGGTACAGACCTCACACAGACTGAAGCACCTTTCCTCCACACTAGGCACCTCATCCTCAAACTACCCCACAGTGACTCGGCCCTCCTCCACCCTCGACACACGCATGACCCCCCAACACCCCCACTCTGCCAACACCCACTCCCTCCGCCCTTCAAGGCCTGACCTGGACCCAGCTTTCCCCTGTCATTGCCACCCTTCGCACTTTATCTATCCCATGCACCCTGATTCTAAAGTCCTCAGCTGGGTGTTGACCCAAGGGTCTCCATCGCCACTGGCCACTAACCAGAATAATTACACTGCTATTATTATTATCTGGTAATGTACACCCAAACCTAGGACCTATTGCTTCCTGCCCTTCTGAACCCTGTACTGCAACTGGCCTCCGCTTTGCATCCTTAAAACATTTGCAGTCTCCTAAAGAAATCTGCTGCCCTCCAGTGCTGGGTCGTTCAACATCAACCTGACATAATTGCACAGGTAGAGACTTGGCTCTCCAAATCCACCCCTGACTCCGCTATCACTCTCCCTGGATATACCATCTACAGGGAAGACTGAGTAGGCAAACGCAGTGGTGGTTGCACACTACTTGTACGGGACTCCCTTATAGGTCAGGCACTCCCAGCTCCTAAACTTGATTATGGAGCCCAAACCTTCACCTTACAAATCACACCTGACCCCACCCAAGGCCCTCTCTTCCTCACGGTCTCCTACGTACCCCTGAGGAATCAAAACCAAGCGGTCCAGTCCCTCATTGACTATCTCTCCCTCACAAAGTGGAGCAAGTCATTCTAGGTGAGCTCAATGTTAACTGGCTTGCCTCCACTGCCTCCCATATAAGGGATTCCATCGCTGCCCTGGATATGTCCCAGGTAGTCACCCAGCCAACCAGATTCAACCACTCTACTGGCACCAGCACTCTCCTAGATGTTGTTATATCTAACCGCCCCCTACAAAATCCGGGATGTCACTGTCCTCCCCAACTCTCTTAGTGATCAGTCCCCAGTCCTCTGTCTCTGGTCATCCTCCACTCTGAAGCCAGTGTCCCAGGCCACTCTACGCTGCTGTTTATGCCCCAGTGGCCTCAGAAAATTAAAACAATACCTAGCCCAGAGGGACTGGTCCCCTATCCAGCGCGCCCCTGACATTGACTCAGCTCTTGACCACTTCACAAATGCCTTCTGTAAGGCTTGTGACCTTTTCGTCACCCTCACCAGGATCTGCTCCAAAAAATATAGTGCCCCATGAATCACCCCACCCCTCCTCCAGAGACTCAAAAGCAGAGATGATCTCTGGTACATTGCTGTAGAATCTGGAAAGGCGTCTGACAGACAGGCCTACAATGCAGAATGCAATAAGTGCACTTGGGCCATTAGGTGGCAAAAGGCAGAGCACTACCAGACCACCCTCACTCCCACTTGGGGTTCAGCCTGGACCTTCTGGGATAATATGAAAGAGCTAAATGGGAAGTCCGGCTCCCCCTCACCATCTCAGTTCTCCATCAATGGCACCCCACCTCAGATCCACTCCTCATAGCAATTGCCTTAACACTGCCTTCTCTGACCTGAGCTCGGTCCTCCCCAGCAGCTTCTTTGACCCAATCCCCACCTCTCCCCCTCCGGTCCTGCATCACCCACCATTCTACCTGCGCACCCTATCCCCCCCAAGAAGCCAGGCCACACCTGCTAAAAGCCTTAGGCAGCAATAACCCCAGCAGTGACCCCCTCAACTCCAGGATCCTCCGTATGGTCTTGGACAAAGTCCTAGTCCCCGACTGACCTTCTAAACCGGTCTCTATGCCTGGGTCAGTTCCCAAGTGCTTGGAAAACTGCTGAAATCACACCCACACATAAGAGTGGGGACCAATCCACCCCCAACAATTACCAGCCCATCTCCATCCTCCCCCAACTCTCTAAAGCCCTTGAAAAAGTGATGTTGATCCTGCTCTCTGAATACCTAACCAAGTATGACATTATATGCTCAGAGCAGCACGGTTTCCGCCCAGGACACAGTACAACCACGGCTCTCCTGGAATTCTTCCAACACCTGCATGCTGCTCTCAACTCTGGCAGCCTTGCAGAAGCAGTGTTCATTGACCTCTCCAAGGCCTTTGACACTGTCTGTCATTCCCTTCTACTCGACTCTCTCCACCAACTTGGTTTCTCTGGTGGTCCCATTTTCTGGTTCTCTAACTACTTCACTGCTAGATCCCAGTGTGTCAAGATCAGCGGCTCCCTCTCCAGCACTCTTCCCGTTCACTCCGGGGTCCCTCAGGGCTCCATCCTGGGTCCAAGACTTTTTAGTCTCTACCTCAACACCCTCCCCAGCTCACGTACTGGTAAAATGCTCCTCTACGCTGACGATGCAGTCCTCATTGCCTCACATCCCAATCCCACCTCCCTCCAATTATCCCTCCAGCAGAAACACAACTGACTTGAATGTGGTTCGGAGACCGCAGACTGGTCATTAACCTAAAGAAAACCAAATCAATGCTCTTCTCCCACCACCAAAATAAAGCTAAAAATACCCCCCCTTGATAATCCCAAGTGCTCTGCACCTGCTAGAACAAGTGACCACATACAAGTACCTAGGCATCACGTTCGATACTGCCCTCTCCTTCCACATCCACATTAATGCCCTAACAGCCATTAACTCTCGGATTGGCCTGCTATACCAGCACAGGGACTGCCTGCCTCAGGTTACCCTCAGGCTGGCCATCACCTCCTCCGTCTTGTCCCTCGTGGACCATGGCTTGTTCATCTATGCTGCAGCTGACAACACTGCCCTCTCCAAAATCCAATTCTCCATTAATAAGGCCTGTAGGCTCCTGATCGGTGCCCCCAGCTATACTCACACCTGCCTTCTGTATACTACCACCAATCTTCTCAACTTTGAGGAGCAACTGCTCTACCAGACCTGCCTTCTCGCTAAGAAATCTCTGCTAGGACTTTCCCCGGTCTCTACCTCCCTACAGCAGCCATCTTCATCTGTCACCACCATAGCTCTGTTAAGGCCACTTTCAAGGTGCCCAGAACCAACACCTCTCTTGCCCAGAGATCCTTCCTCTACCGAGCCCCCTCCTGGTTCAACTCCCTCCCTAGCTGCATCTCCAACTTGCCAAAAATTGGCTCCTTCAAAACAGCCCTTCAGAACCATATCTTTAATACCCACTGTTGTAGGTGCAACTAACCCACTGTTGTAACCTGTGGTTCCCGCCCACCTTGCCCCCTGGCTCGACAACATCCACTTGTCAGCCTCTCCCTCCCCCAGACCTACCCCTTCCCTACTAGGTCCAAACAGGGATGTAACCCACTGTCTTCCCGGAGGACCTACTATATCCATGAGTGTAACTCACAATTTTGTAACATTATGTAACCTAAGTAACATACAAACTATTACATTATGTAACCTAAGTGTATCTATGTTAAATGTTCCTTTTACTGCACTTGTAATGTTATCCTCTGTTTTAATCTACACTGTAATAACTGTCTTGATGTCTGCCCCCCCCACGACGAGGTGCATTTGTAAATGAGTCTCTGACTCAAGGGTTGTAAACCCGATTTGTAATGAATAAATGAGGTGGCATTATTGCTTATTTTCCTAAATAATTTAAACAGAAACAACAAATATATTTGGTGAGCATACTCTTGCCTGCAGCCAAGTAAGCCATTACAAGACAATGGCTGCAGGCTGGGACTCCTGGTGTTTGGCAGTGGGAAGATATGTTGTATGACATGTGACGGTCTAGAGGTGCTCTGTGGTACTCTGCTCTAAAGATGGTGAAAAGAGATGAGTGAGACACTAAGGTCCAAATTATTGTGGATAAAATAACTGTTACCCAGACAAGGAGAGGCAAGAGTCATCCTAGAGATTCAGTGCCCGCAGGGCATTTATTTTGTACCAGTGGGTAGGGAGACACAGTCACAAGAGAAGGAGAAGTTACCCAAAACAATAGGGTGGTAAATAAAACAGAATACTTTATCTATGACTGCCAAAACTACTTCAAACCAGAATAGAATAAATACTTAGGCCTATTGCCACTATACTTCTACAATTATTCTACAATTCTTATTCCTATCACTAAGCTTAGGCGAAGATCAGATGATATACACTACCCATAACAGTATTTGTTTTAGCTATAACTACACAATTCTACCAAAGTCCAAATGTTACGGGAGTCCAGAGGTCTGACATCTTCGTGTACACCGTCGGTCTATGATGGTAGCTACGAAGGGGAAGCAAACAAAACAGTAGATGCTAACACAATTCCCAGCAGGAACCTTGTAAAGGCCACTGGGTGGTGAGAGGTTTGTTAAACAGACCATATGAGCCTTCAGCAAAAGCCCACTCTCTCCAAGGCTGCCGGAATAAAAGAACCAGAGCAACTGGTTCCTGAAATAACCCATTTATGGGCTGTCGCTTTCCAAACTGAAAACAAAGGATTCCTTCACCAAAACCCACTTCCAGGGTCGCCAAAGATGAGGAGAAATCAGGACCTGCGTGGCGACCAATCCACTCGAGGACTACCATGACCTGAATGATGCTGCAGCACTCCAAGGGCCAGCTAAACTCTGAAGGATCTCCGATAGGACCAGGAACCAGAAGAATCTGTAGAGAAGATGGTTGATTCTGCAATCTTGTCACCAGAAACTAGAACAAAAATAAAGAAATGGCGGACGCGTTCGCACTGGAGAGGCTTGACCGGACTCGACTTTGGTGACGACCAGAGCAACCAGGTTCTCAGAATGAGCACACTCTTCTGTGGAGGCGACCAACTCGGGACATCTGGATCAGGAATCATCACGAAACGACACCGGCACGGCTGTCGTGATGTGCTACAGCAGACATACCTTCGAGCTGTGAAAACAAGAAATGGCGGGTACGACTTGTACGACTGGCAATGGACTCGACTTCGGTGGATGACACAGATGGAGGAGATGATCTGATGGACGATCCCACTTGGGTGAAGAATGTTGAGAAGATGTCCTCTTCTGGGTAGAGACTGATTCTGAGTACGAAGTATTACAGACCACACTATGGGACTGCAGTGTAGTGGAAGATTGAGACTGTCCCCATACACTGGTAACAATGTAGCTGAAAGATGCACCTTCCTGCAATGCCAAGGGGACTGCGGAATGATCCGATAATTTGCCAGGGGAAGGGCAAATTATAAATTTAGGGGTAATTATTATAGGTGGGGCAACTGTTCAGATGCTTACGGCAATAGTTCAGATGCTTAGAGCAATAGTTCAGATGCTTAGAGCAATATTTCAGATGCTTAGGGCAATAGTTCAGATGCTTAGGGCAACAGTTCGGATAACCAGGGGCAAATAACCACAATCCTTATACAATACAGTCTTGGTGCTTCCTTGCAAGTTCACAGTCTTTCAAGTACTTCAGCAATAACAGATGTATGAACAGTACAGTTGTTACAGAGCTTTACCGTATTTGTGAATTGAGCACCCTCGGATGAACCACTTTTCCTAAATGTAGGGTCTTTCCGAATAGGATCTGGCTACCCCTGAACGCTTTGCTAAAGATGCTTTTATGCTAATTGCCTGGGACACTACAGGCCTAAATGCCTTATCTGCTAAAGGGCCTATATGCCCTACTTACTGTCGCAAGGCTGGATTGCCCTAATCTGCTAGGCCGAGGCTGCCCTTACTACTACTACTAGGCTGGCCTGCCCTAATCCACTAGGCCAGGGCTGCCCTTACTACCACTAGGCCACGGCTGGCCTTAATAGCACTAGGCTGGGTTGCCCTATTACACTAGGCTGGGGCCTCCCTTACTACCACTACGCTGGCTTGCCTTAGTACACTGGGCCAGGACCTCCCTTACTACCACTAGACTGGCTTGCCTTATTACACTAGGCTGGGGCCTCCCTAGAACCCTGCTTTTCCTCGGGCCTAATGCCCTACATTTACCTCGGGCCTGATGCCCTACACTTAAGATGTGGGCCTACTCGCCCTTTTTAAAACTGGGCCTGGTGCCCTTCAAAATGGGCCTGGCACCCTCTATACTGTGGGCCAAATAGCCCTTTCAAAACTGGGCCTGATGCCCTAACAGAAATGGGCCTGAATTGCCCCCTTTACTATGGGCCTAATAGCCCTCTTCATATTTTGCCAAATAGCCCCTTCAACACTGGGCCTGGGAAGCCCTATTCCCTTTAATTTGGGCCTGACTTGCCCTTTTAACTGTGTGGTCCCTTTAATTTGAAGGGCTCTCCGAGAGCTGTCACTGTTTTGGCAGATCGCCACCTTTAAACCGGCCCCCTCATCAATATTCAACAGGCCACTGCTTGGCTCTTACTGCACTGGTTCTCCCCGTGGGCGTCGCTACTACCCCTTCTGAGTATTAAATAGGGTCCTTGCGGCCCGATTCCTCTGCAGCACTTAGCCACTCCTACAAGCGCTTGTGCGCTGAAGAATAAAATAAAATAAAAAAACACAGTCTTTGTTTCGTTGGGTAAACAGCATGAATCTGCGTGTTGTCACCGACTCACCGCTCTGACGAGCTGTTCTGGAGGATCGGGAAGTGAGAGGTCTTGCTGGCAGAGGGAGGGAGCGAAATAACAGCAGGCGGAGCGAGGGACAGACTGAGGGGGCCTCCAACGTGCCAACAGCAACTAGGCTTAAATGCGGCTCTTCTTTTCAATGCCGCCGACGTGAGACCTAAATAAAACTTTAAATATACCGGGGGGGGGGAATTAAAATAATAAAACGATGGGGCTCTTAAGCCCAATGCCAGTCAAACAGCCATTTTACTTCTTCGTGGTGCCCCGATGGCACCACTGACCGCAGAACAAAGCAAAGCAAGGAGTTTTCAGGCAGGGGAGGCAGCACAGGACCACAGCAAGCCCAGAGGGACAGCTTCAACACAACGTTAAGCCCTGAACTGTCCCTTGACTTCAGCGTCCTGTCTCCTCAGCCACTGCCCAGGAACTGACTAACTGAACAATATATTTTTAAACTTAAACCCACCAGGGTTCTAGAGTGACTGGAGCGGAATGCTGCGCATGAGCAGCTCAGTACAGCATTCCATCCAGGTCATTGTTACTGAAGCTAACTGAATTCTATTTTTTTTCACCAGGTTTGAGTGCACAGGGCACTTTCTTTATTAATCAGTGTTTTTATACTGTACAGGGATGTGAATCAACTTCTGAGGGGATCCTTTTTACCTTTGCCCTGCAGTCTATACCTAAGGTGGGCACCCTGGGCACCTGTAAACCCCTACTCTTTTTATTGAATATCTATTTCTGGGATGCCCCAACTTTGGGGCATTACAGACATATACAAAATGGAGCATATGACAGACAGACTACAGGGTAATCTTGAAGTTTTAATGAATAGGTGGATGAAGAGGTTCTTGTATATTAACCCATGTAGACCAGACCATATTCCTTGAGATTGAGGTGCTAGAGTTGTCTAGTGCTTGATTCCAGATGGCCCTATGTAGTGATGCCATGAAGATATTGGTACTTCTGATATGAGGGTCCCCCCCCGATAAGGGGATGTTTATTTTCAGAGTTCTATTACAGAGGTCTTCGCCCTTTGAGATTGTAACATGCTTAACATATACTGTATAGTACCATATATTCAAGGTTACTTTTTTCACTTTATCAGCTGATCATCCGCATTCACGCCCTTTTGAATTAGCGTTCTGACGATCAGTTGATAAATGTCACCTTTCATTCCCCTCAGTGGTGCCAATGTTGTACTGACATAAAAACGAGGTTCTGCAGCTAACAACAATATGTCTATCCTAACTTGGCTTACAGGTGGCAAAAGAAAATGGCAGTATCCTGTGGATGTTACTGATGTGGACGCCGAAGCTACTGCATCCAGCTCTGGGATACAGCTGCATGTTGCTGCCGCAGTTGCTCGTGAACGAGCACACCACCGGCAAAAAGAAAACAGGCATCAACTTATCAAAATTACAGTTCTGAGGAATGAACAACAGCCAGAGGAACACCAACAAATGACCATGTGGTGAAGACGTGATGACGGATGCGGATTAATACCATTTTACTTTGGGATCTCCGTTTCAGATGTCATCTTTTTTTTTTTATTATTTTACAAAATAAAGGAATTAAGGTTTCAACTTTGTGGATCTTACTTACTGGAACTAATAATGATGCTGAGTGAATGGGCGAGCGACTGAGCGAGTGAATGGAAAAAATGAGTGAGTGAGTGTGTGAGCATGTGGAGGTATGAATTTAAACTTTTAACCCTTTCGCTGCCAGGGGTATTTTACACTCCTGGGCCAGGCAATTTTTGTTATTTTTGCACAATATTATATAAAATTAAAATATCACTATGTTCCCTTCAAGGAAAAGTAGGGAAACCATGGATGTTTTTTATTGTCAGACTCTGAACTTTTTATTGGTAGTAAGGTTTTGTCAATATCAGGTCATGTGGCCATGAAACACTGCCTGAAATGCAAACAAAATGCTATTTTTACTCAAAAATGTTGCAGAAAACATCCAAGAAAACATATTATTTAACTGAGAATTATGGAAAGCTATATGGTGCTGAACTTCTCAATGTCTGTGCTATATACTCTCCAAAAATCTTTTTTACAGACAGAAACATATTACAGCAGTAGTACTCCATTTAATTTCTACTTGAAGTGGCTTAAATTCTAATTTAATACACATCATTGCTTCTTTTGCTTGTAGAGACCAAGAACTTCATGTTATTTTAGGAAAAGTACGTATTTTTTGAAACTACACAAAATACTGTTTTTAAACATGGGTAGCATAGCCCACTACCCAACTATATACTCCACATTATTATTCTTTATATGTCTTGCAACAATTAAAAATAATTTAAATTCACAGAATTTTCATGTTCTAACAAAGTAAATGTAAATGTAACATACAAGGCAGGTATATAAACATCCCATTTCTGGATTCTGTGGACAGCACTGGTTACATCGGTACCTAACTTATGTACTTTTACCAAAGAAGTCTAGCAGAAATAAGCCCTATACGTACAGGTTGCTAAGTGCATTTTAAAGTGGAAATATTTTCATCCATAACAGTAAATGCCTGGCATTGCTTCTCTGGCCTGTAGACATTCAGGGCACCTTGTTACCATAGAAAAAGTATATATTTTATGAATCTGCACAAGATACTGTTTTTAAAAATGTATGACACTGCCCACTATCCAAATGCTTGCTACCCATAATCCTCCCTTGCATTTGGTGGATCTATGCAAAATGATGGAAATTCACATAGTTTTCACACTTTAACAAACCAATTGTCTATGTAAAATTGGATGGAGGTACACAAACGCCACATTTGTGGATTCTGCTAAGAGTACTGGTTATAATTATACCACATGTATGTACCTTCACCATAAAGATTTGGCTAAAATTGGTTCAAAATCTATAGGGTGCTATGTGTATTTTAAATGGGAAAATATTTGCCCACAGTGAAAAATGCACAACATTGATTCTTTGGCCTGTAGACACTCAGGACACCATGATATCATAGAAAAAGTTTATATTTTCTGAAACTGCACAACATACTGTTTCTAAAAAAAAGTATGACATTGCCTGCTGTCCAAATATTTGCTACCCATAATCATCCTTTGCATTTGGTCGAACTATGCAAAATGATGAACATTTGCATAGTTTTCACAATTTAACAAACCAAATGTCTATCTAAAATAGTATGGAGGTACAAAAATACCACATTTGTGGATTCTGCTGAAAGTACCGGTTACAATGATACCACATTTATGTACCTTTACCACAAATATTTGGTTTAAATAGGCTTGAAACCTATAGGGTGCTATGTTGTATTTTAAGGGAGAAAATGTTGGCCCACAGTGAAAAATGCATAGCATTGTTCCTCTGGCCTGTAAACATTCACGAAGCCATGGTATCATAGAAAAAGTATACATTTTCTGAACCTACATAAGATACTGTTTTTAAAAATGTATGACATAGCCAGCTATCCAAATGTTTGCTACCCATAATCCACCTTTACATTTGGTAGAACTATGCAAAATGATGGAAATTTGAAATGTTTTCACCATTTAACAAACCAAATGTCTATGTAAAATTGGATGGAGGTACAAAAATACCACATTTGTGGATTCTGCTGGAAGTACCAGTTACAATGATACCACATGTATGTACCTTTACCACAAAGATTTGGGTTAAATAAGCTTGAAGCCTATACGATGCTATGCGTATTTTAAAGGGGAAAACTTAGGCCCACACTGATAAAATACATAGCATTGCTTTTCTGGGCTGTAGAATTCAGGACACCATGGTACCATAGAAAAAGTATATATTTTCTGAAACTGCCTGACATAGCCTGCTATCTAAATGATCGCTACCCATAATCCTCATTTACATCTGTTAGAACTACGTAAAATTATGGATGTGTGCATAGTTTTCACAATTTAACAAATATAATGACAATGTAAAATAGGATGGAGGTACACAAATACCAAATTTATGGATTCTGCTAAAAGTACCGGTTACAATGATATCACATTTATGTACCTTTACCACAAAGATTTGGTTTAAATAGGCTTGAAACATACAGGGTGCTATATCTATTTTAAAGGGGATAATTTAAGCCCACAGTGAAAAACACATAGCATTGCTTCTCTGGGTTGTAGACATTCAGGACACCATGGTATCTCAGAAAAAGTATATAGTTTCTGAAACTGCACAAGATACTATTTTTAAAAATGTATGACATTGCCTGCTATCCAAATGATTGCTACCCATAATCCTCATTTACATCTGTTAGAACTATGTAAAATGATGGATGTTTGCATAGTTTTCACAATTTAACAAATCAAATGATAATGTAAAATAGGATGGAGGTACAAAAATACCACATTTATGGATTCTGCTGAATGTACTGGTTACAATGATACCACATGTATGTACCTTTACCACAAAGATTTGGTTTAAATAGGCTTGAAACATACAGGGTGCTATACATATTTTAAAGGGGATAATTTAAGCCCACAGTGAAAAATGCATAGCATTGCTTCTCTGGCTTGTCGGCATTTAGGACACTATGGTATCATACAAAAAGTATATATTTTCTGAAACTGCATACGATACTGTTTTTAAAAATGTATGAAATTGCCCACTATTCAAATGTTTGCTACCCATAATCCTCCTCTACATTTGGTAGAACTATTCAAAATGATAGAAATTCACAATGTTTTCACAGTTTAACAAACCAAATGTCTACGTAAAATTGGACAGAGGTACATAAATATCACATTTGTGAATTCTGTTGAAAGTGCCGGTTACAATGATGCCACATTTGTGTACCTTTACCACAAAGATTTGGTGGAAATAAGCTCAAAACCTATATAATGCTCAGAACATTTCAAAGAGGAAACATTTTGGCCCACTGTGGAAAATACACAGCACTGATTCTCTGGCTTGTTGACATTCAGTACACCATGGTATCATACAAAAAGTATATATTTTCTGAAACTACATAAGATACTGTTTTTAAAAATGTATGAAAGTGCCCACTATTCAAATGTTTGCTATCCATAATCCTCCTTTCCATTTGGTAGAACTATGGAAAATGATGGAAATTCACCTAATTTTCACAATTTAGCAAACCAAACATCTATGTAAAATAGGATGGAGGTTCCCAAATATCACAATTATGGATTCTGCTGAGAGTACCGGTTACAATGATGCCACATTTATGTACCTTTCCCACAAAGATCTGGTGGAAATGGGCTCAAAACCTATATAGTGCTAAGAACACTTGGGGGGGATTTTGGCCCACTATGGAAAATGCACAACATTGATTCTCTGGCTTGTAGACATTCAGGACACCATGATATTATAGAAAATGTATATATTTTCTGAAACTGCACAAGATATTGTTTTTAAAAATGTATGACATGACCTGCTGTCCAAATGTTTGCTACCCATAATCCTCCTTTACATTTGGTAGACATATGCAAAAGTATGGAAATTTGCATCATTTTTACAGTTTAGCAAACCAAATATCTATGTAACATAGGATGGAGGTACACAAACACCACATTTGTGGGTTCTGCTTAGAGTACTGGTTTCAATGATGTCACATTTAGGTATCCTTACCACAAAGATTTGGTTGAAATAGACTTGAAACCTATAGGGTGCTATGTATATTTTAAAGGAGAAAATGTAGACCCGCCATAGAGAATCTACAGCATTGATCTCAGGACACCATGATATCATAAGAAAAGTATATATTTTCTGAAACTGCACAAAATGCTGGTTTTAAAAATGTATGACACTGCTTGCTGTCCAAATGTTTGCTACCCATAATCCTCCTTCACATTTGGTAGAACTATGAAAAATTATGGAAATGTGCATCATTTTCACATTTTAGCAAACCAAATATCTATGTAACATAGGATGGAGGTACACAAACACCACCTTTCTGGATTCTGCTTAGAGTACTGGTTACAATGATACCACATTTATGTACCTTCACCACAAAGGTTTGGTTGAAATAGGTTTGAGACCTATAGGGTACAATATATATTTTAAAGGAGAAAACTTAGGCCCACTAGATCAGGGAGGGGCTGTGGACATGGCCTACCTAGACTTTAGCAAGGCATTTGACACAGTCGCACACAAAAGATTAATATACAAGTTAGCTAGCCTGGGAGTGGGTCCCAAGATGACAACCTGGGTAAAAAATTGGCTGGAGAATAGGACACAGAGAGTAATAGTAAATGGAGTCCACTCTGAAGAAAGGGGGGTTACTAGTGGAGCACATGAGGTTTCAGTATTAGGACGGTCCTCTTCCATGTCTTTATAAGCCACTGCAGGGGGACTGGAAGAAAAGTATGTCTCTTGCAGATGACACAAAGATCTGCAACAGAGTTGATGCACAAGATGGGGTGGAAAGGATGAAAAGGGACTTGGCAAGGTTAGAGGAATGGTCAAATGTATGGCAGCTTAGATTCAATGCTAAGAAGTGCAAGGTAATGCACCTGGGAAACAAAAACCCAGGGGAAGAGTACACAATGGGGGGTGAGATACTAACAACAACAAAAATGGAAAGGGACCTGGGAGTAGTCATATCAGATGACCTAAAGGTGGGCAAGCAATGTGAGAGGGCAGCAAGGAGGGCTGGGGGATACTGGGATGCATAGGGAGAGGCATCACCAGTAGAAAACAGGAAGTTATTATCCCTCTGTACAGACAGCTGGTCAGACCCCATCTGGAGTACTGCGTGCAGTTCTGGAGACCCAGTCTTCGCAAAGACATAGACAGGATGGAAGCTGTCCAGAGGAGGGCAACTAAAATGGTGCAGGGTCTGCACCAGAAGACATATGAAGAGAGACTTAAGGAGCTCAATATGTATAGCCTCGAGGAAAGGAGGGAGAGGGGGGACATGATAGAAACTTTCAAGTACCTCAAGGAATCAACAAAGTCCAAGAGGGTAGCATTTTTCAAAAAGAGGTGTGCAAGAACAAGTGGGCACAATTTGAAGATAGAGGGGGCTCAGAGGTAATTTAGAAAGTATTTTTCACAGAGAGGTTGTGGATGCATAGAATGGCCTTCCGGAGGAGGTCGTGGAGTCAAAAACAATGGTGGAATTCAAGCATGCATGGGACAGTCATAAGGCAATTCTAGGGGGTGCGGGTAGGAAGTAGTAGGCTGCTGGTTAACTAGGATCTGCAGCTTATCCAGTAGGCAGGGAAATGGGCAGACTGGGTGGGCCAAGCGGTCCTCATCTGCCGTCAAATTTTATGTTTCACAATGGAAAATCCACAGCATTGATCTCGGGACACCAGGATACCATAAGAAAAGTATATATTTTCTGAAACACAATAAAATACTTATAATCATTGGTAAGAGTGCTTGTTACCAAAGTATGTGCTACCCATAATCCTCCTCTACATTTAGCAACACTATGAAAAATAATGACATTTTGCATAATTCTCTCATTTCAGCAAGTTAAGTAGGATGCTGGTATATGAAAACTTTTTTTTAATTCTCGAGAGGGTACTGCTTAATGTAGTATTAAATTTATGTTTCTTTTCCAGAGTCTAGCAGATGTAAGCCCAAAACACAGGTTGCTAAATGCATTTTCAGATCCCTTGAATGTACAGTGATAGCAGGTTAGGAGCATTTTGTAGCAAGGGTCCTTTGGTGGAGGTGTAGGTTTGTGGTACCAACACAGTTAGTACTCCCCAAAGAAGCCCAACATGGTAGGAGTTTGTAACTGATAAATGAGACAGACGGATAATTAGGTAGAAACGGGCCAAAATATTGCATTTTATTTAGTATTTTTAGCTGTGGAGCTTAATTCACTAAAAGATTACAGATAGTGAACCTTTGGGTAGGATACTTGTTCAGACATCCTTAAAATGTTTATTTTGTAATCCTTAAAGCAATATATATCATTCCATGGGTAACACAATGCATTGAAGTTTTCTGGAGTTGGGAAATGCGGGAAGGGAGGGGCTGAATGACAAAGGTTTCTACAAAAGCATATTGTAATAGGCAGGTGTGGACAGAATGCCATGGTAAGACTGCATGTGTTTCACATTTGCATTACCAAAATATTCTGGCAGAATCAGAAATAGTGAGTTTGCCCATACAGCATAAAATAAAATGATATCCTTAAGGCCCTTGAATAAAGGGCTGACAGTGTAGCCTAGTGGTTAGTGTAATGAGCCGTGATCAAGTTTGGTACAGCACTGAGATTGATTCTCACCACCTCCACTTGCATACTGTGTGACCCTGAGCAAGTCACTTAACATCCCCAGTGTTTCCAGGTTGCCCCTACAAACAGGCATTGTGGTTCGTGGGCCGTACTTGGTTACCAAAACAGTACAAAGATTTATGGGTGCTTAGATAAGAAAATAACTTCTCCCAAAATGTTTTTAACCTAATAACTGCTTTGGCCTCATTGTCCTATTGAAGATTAATTTTGGCACACATCAGTCATTCCAGTAAATGAGCTTGGTGTGGTATTTCTCAAAACAGTTCTCCAGGCACAGCCCTGGCTCTGTGGGACAGTGTGGATAGTAATGTCTTGAAACTCTCCTAAAGCCTTTTTTGTAGCAGACTCTACATCTCCTCTGGGGCCTAGCCTTCCTTTCAGTAGGTGGCAATGTTCTGTAGAAATGTCTTTCAGTTAGTCTGGCTACACCCTCATTTCTTTCTATTTCTGGTATTTCTGCTGAATCAAATAGAAGACTTGAAATGACATCCATTTGGAAATCTAGGAAGGATTTTAAATGACCAGATGACTTTGCCTGGTACAAAATAAAAGCATTATACACAGCCAGCTGAAACAGGTGAACAGCTAATTTCTTGTACCAAGCCATTGTTTTTCGAGTGGCATTATATGGCTCAAGCATCTGATCTGTTTTGTCCACACCTCCCATATGTTTGTTATAATCTAGAACACACTGAGGCTTGCTTATCAATTTGTCCTGACCACAAACTGGAACTGCTGCTGTGGATTCATCATGAATTGTTTTAAGGAGATGCACATCTTTCTTATCTGTGAATTTTACAGCCAGTAGTTCATCACATCGAAGAGTACTGGTCTCACCACGTTTTTGCTTTCTGGCTACCAACTCTTTGGGAAAACATTGCCTGTTAGATCTGATGGTGCCACAAGCTACTGTATCAAACTGATACAGAATATTAAACAGAGAAATCCCTGTATAGAAGTTATCAACATACAAGTTGTAGCCAGAGCCTAGCAAGGGAAGAATTAGGACCACACAATTTTCTCATTTGTGTTCAGACATGGGGGGCAGCCTGCAACATCTTGTGTGGCATCCTTTCCTGTGTAGATTCTGAAATGGTATGTGTAGCCGGTGGAACTTTCACAAAGTTTGTACAATTTAATTCCATATCGGGCACGTTTCAGAGGAAGGTATTGTCTAAATATTATTCTCCCTTTGAAAAGCAGAAGAGACTCATCCACTGAAATGTTTTGGGATGGGGTGTACACCTCAGAAAACATTTTAAAAAGATGATCAATAATAGGCCGTAATTTAAAAAGTCTATCATTCTCTGGATGGTCCCTTGGCAAAGCTTTAGCATTGTCATTGTAGTGCATAAATCTCAGCAGAAGCTGAAATCGGTTCCTGTTCATTATAGCTGGAAATAGAGGGGTAGAATGAGCAGGGTGGGTGGACCAGTACATTCTGATGGTGGGCTTTTTCACAATCCCCATTAAAAATATCAAACCCCACAACCTTTTCATTTCCCCTAAGTTCGTGAGAGTCCATTGGCGAGCCCTTGCATGTGGTTTTAGCTTGTCCCCATACTGAGTCAAAAACTGATCTGCATAAAAATTTGTTTGAATCACTATGTGAGAAAGTATTTCATCACTAAAAAAATAAGCGAAAATATTCTAGGGGGGTAAATTCCTTTGTGTCAACCTGGACACCTGCATCACCAGTAAATGTTGGAACACATGGTTTTTCCATATTTGGGTGATTCCACTGGTAAACTGGAGTATAACCACTGTTGTGCCTGCTATGGCCTGTATCTAGCGCTGGGGCAGTAGTTTCAGAGTCAGGCATTGCCAAGGGATCAGCTTTTTGTGAGAAAGCGGCACTGCAAGTGTCAGGCTCAAACAGTGCATTATGCTCAAGCTGAGTGTCTCCCTCAGGTAAGTTGCAGGGCTTGGGCAGAGTGTCAGGCTCAGGCAGTATGTCAGGCTCAGGCAGTGTGTCAGGCTCCAGCAACATGTCAGGCTCGGACAGAGTGTCAGGCTCAGGCAATGCGTCAGGCTCAGGCAATGTGTCAGGTTTAGGCAGGGCATCAGACTCAGGTGGGGAGTCATATGCAGGCAGAGAATAAGGCTTGTCAAGGGGGTCATGCTCAAGCAGGGTCTCTGCTCTGGGCAGAGTTTCAGGCTTGGGTAGTGTGCAAGTGTCAGACAACTGTTTGCACTTTAGCTTACGCCTTTTGGGTTGAGATTCTTGCCTAGGCTGGGACTCTAATTCTGGCTGAGGCAGATGTTTGCACTTTTTTTTGTGGTTTTTGCATTTACCCTCATCCTGTGTTGTAGGCACCATAACATGAGTAAATGGCAGGTGCTTCTGCTTATATTTATGCTTCATGTGACTTCCCTCTGCCTGCATTGTGGCATCCTGCTCCATCAAAGGCACACATGGGGCCTCTTTCTGGGGAAATATCTCAGGCTCTGGTATCTGCACAGGCTTAGGCAGATCCCCATGCATCTTCTGCTTTTTATGCTTGGATGCTTGCTTTGGGCTGTGAATTCTGCTTTTTCTGTTTATGCTTGTGCTGGTGCTCGCTGGTGGGCACACATGTGTGCTTACATCCACGTGGGGACTTAGACTTGGTCTTAGGACTGTACAGACCACCCTCATCGGCATCACTCGGTATTGTATCATCAGTAGGAGTACTGCTTGGACAATAGTCACTCCCAGACTCTGGATCAATAAAATCATCCAACTCTGAATCAGAGCTGATAATATATTTTAAGATCTCCTCTGCAGTGTATTTCTTTGGCATGATTAGCAGCCAGTATGTCTTAGTGGCAGAGATACTCTCCCCCCCTTCCTGTATTGTAAAGCACTTTGGGATAGTGCAATTAAAAGGCACTAAATATCTTTGCCTAGTGCTTGAAGTACACCAGTAAGAACCAAGAGGTCAAGGTTTGAATCCCACCAGGGACACTTAAATTGTGGCTGGGTATAATTGCTGTATAATATCTGGATTGTTTTTTGATTTTTATTTATTCTTTGCTAACTATGTCAGAACCTAGAGCCCTAGGTTTGTATCCCACTACAGATACTTCCAACGTTGCTGTATAATATCTCTGATTCTTTTATGTTATTTTTTTTTGGGGGGGGTGCATCTAGAAAGGACAGCAAAAGAAAGGTTGTCTCAGAGTGACAGTGGTATGTAAGGCCCCAAACAACCAAAACTATGTAAAACAGAAGGCTCAGACTCTTCACCAAAAGCAGTAAACTAATACAACTGCATCACACTATGAGCACTTAACAGCGTCACTATTCACTAACTCAAAACTAATTTATGCTATTGTTTGTAACTAAAAGAGATCCTAGAACCCTAGGCTTGTATCTTACTATAGACAGAGTGACACTTTTTTTTTTTACCAGGAAAGACACACTAAGCTGGAAGCTTGTTTACAGGTGCAACCTGGGAGCACAAGAAAGTAAAGTAACTTGCTCAGGGTCACACTTTTACTGTAATGTATACAAAATATCAAATTCTTTATATATGTATATATATATATATATTATTCCTTAATAACTGGGTAAGGCCCACTGGACACAAGCCTCATTTACAGGGGTGACCCTGGAGCACTGGAAATGAGTACAAATCAAAATAAAGCAAATGAAAGGCACTTTATAAAACAAAACTTATTTTCAACACACCACAAAACACCAGTTAAAAACTAATAAGTTCTAAAACACTTGTCTGCAAAAAAAAAAAAAGTAAAAAAAAAAATATATTGCCAAAATACAAGGCAAAGGCTGGTGAAAAACAGCAATGAACTTTTAACTTTTTTTTCTTTCTACTAAATGAGTCTGCCTAGCACCCACACTAGCTTCAGAAACACAATAAATCTCTTCCAGGACACTGCAGGTCCTTGATTTGCAACTTAAAAGCAAGTTATCAAGTAAGCATTAATCCCCGCTGAAGGTGGCATCTAATGGGGAGTTAATGCATGGTTGGGGTCGTTGTGGCCAGAGGCCGAGGGCGGCCAGCGGCCCCAACCATGCATTAACTCCCCATTAGATGCCACCTTCAACGGAGATTAATGCGCTTGTAACGCGGACAAATTTGGTAGTGGCCCAGGCCACACAGTGTGCTAATTGACTCAGAATAAAGACACAGGCAAGTGGAGAAATTTGTGTGATCTTTACTCTTACTTTCAGATCCGATCACAGTGCTCTGTTACATACAGATGTGGGTGAAAACTGCTTTCGCTATACGGGGATACAGTTCCTAGCCTGGCATTCGGAAGAGAGCTCCCGTGCCTCAGAGCGGTCGTTTCCCTCACAGCCTGCCTCGGAGGACCGCAGTTTCCCTGGTTGAGACATGTGCGCGGCTGGGCAGCCCCTCATTTGCATGCCGGTGGCGTCACTCACTGGGTGTGTTTACACTGTTTGCACCAATCTGCCCGCACCGTTCGCCACAGCAGGACTACGTACCTCTGCTCCCTTACTGGTCATGTCCGGTGGGCTGTCCATGGCTCCCGGTGACTTCATAATTGAAGATCCCAGTCCCGTGCACGGTAAAACTGTGGCAGCTGAATGCAGAACCGGATGTTGCTGCTCCTCTTGCGAGACCCCTTGCGCTGGTTCCTGCCTCACCCTGTTGCTCTGGTTCTGGGTGAGTGGATCTGTGCTTCGGTGGTGCTCCCTCCTGATGGTTTCCACTCTGTTCTGCCGGGCGCTTTGTTGCAGCCTGCGTTGCGTCCCGCTCTGCTCTGCCGAAGTTGCTGCCGGGGCGAGGGTTGTCTCTGTAGCTGCGCCCCCATGGCTCCTCCTGGCTGCTCCCTGTCTCCCTGCGGCACTCCGCACCCTGACTAGTACCGGACTGGGGCTGCCACCCACTAGCTGTCATGCCCACCTGAGGGGGTCTGTGGGTGTGCCATCCACTGCCTGCTGCTCCCTGCTGTGCTGTGTCAGACTCCCTGCCCCCAAGGTCATTTGTATGTCCGTCCGTGAAGCAGTACTGCAGTATTAGGCTGTCATCCATGCTGTCCACTGCGGGGTGGCCGTGGGTGTGACAGCTGGTCGCCTCGTGGCTCGCGGTGCCCACGGGGCGTCGGTGGCTGGCTACACCTGTTTTGGGACAGACAGGATACTGACCAATCTCTCTCCCTGTCCTGTTGTGTGGGTGACCAATAGTTATGAATGCTGCTCTCACACCTGTGCCCTGTCACAGACATGATCTCATGGGTTGGCACACCTGCCTGGGAGAGCATCTGAACAGCAGTGCTCCTGACGCTGTGGTTTGTATAGCGCCTGCTAAGGCCTGCCTCCTCTGATATCTTTGCCATCATTTCCCCGAGGAAATTTCTGCCCATCAGCTGCCTAGAGTACCATACCTCCTTCTGGTCTAACACCCTCTGTGCCTGTTTAATGGGGTGCAGGTAGAACGCAGGTGCAGATGTAGGGCACCGGCTGATGAACTCTTTAAAGAGTGCCACTGGGCAGTCCCTGGAGTCTCCCTGTGAATACAGCACACCTCTCAGTGCCTCTCTGTTCCTTTCCTCTAGCCGCCCATGGTTTTTCGTTGCCTCGTTGAATGACAGGGTGATATACTCCTGACCCATGTCATCCTCTGCCACCTCAAATGACCTCTGTCCAGCTCCCTTAACCCCTCCCGTCCTCTTCTACTGAAGCCCCAGCTGCAGCTCAAACCAGAGCCTCTTCACCAGCCCTGTGCAGTTTCTGGGTTGAGGCGCTGAGGGTCCCATATTCTCTCCAGGTCCTCCTCTCTGATTGCGGGGTGGTGCTTAGCGGTGTCTTTGCCCTGTCTCCTATACTGCTTAACGACAGCAACAAACACATTGTTCGCCCCCTGAAAGCGGGCATCGGCCATGATATTGATATTTCTCCTCACCTCGATGCTGTTGATATACCTGTTGAGCCCTGCTCTCAGCCCACAGAAGAAGCTGATGCTGTATTGCTCCCCATCCTCTGCCCTCACAGACCCATAGAACTCCCTCAGAATAGCACTCAGCCTCTCAACTGTCACTGTCCCTATGTCTACTGACATTTTTTTTGATCTGAGCCAGTCAGAAAACATTACACGCCCACTGCGTGTTCTTCATTGTGTTCTGCTCCACCTTTCTGCTCTCCAAGTCATCCAGCTCTTTCTGTGACATGTGGATATGTCTTTGGCTCTCGCAGCTGTCTCCTGGGCTACTCTGCACTGCATCTTGCGCGTCGGCCACATCCTGACTGCTGCTCCATGGGCTGCTTACATGCCTCAGCTTAGCACCTCTCTTCTTCGGCACTACGTCTTCTCGACCCTCCGGCATGTTCCCTGGATCTGCTCTCCCGCTGCAACTGACATCCAGCTGGTTCCTGAACTCGCTATCAGTCCACGCTCCGAGATCCATTGCTCCAGATAAACCAAACTGCACTGCCATCTGCTTCTTCCCTACAGTGCCTCCGGCTCGCTACATCTCTCTGCCTATGTGTCTCCTCTGTACCTGTCCCCGCTCCATCCCTATCCTACAGTCTGGCTCCTCGCTGCCTGTGTGCCTCTTTCTCTGGCCGGCGTCGGGCTGACACCGCGCTATTTAACGTCCAGTGGCTATCGTGGCTACTGCAAGAGCAAAACGGCATTATCGTCTCATAATGCTGTGTTGCTCCTGCACCACGTGATGCCGTCTCGCCTATCGCGTGCCGCCCTGCTACAGCTGTCAATAGTGCCGTGTTACAAGTAGTTTTATTAGCAACTGTACCAACCTCTGTGTGCTCTGATACACCGTTGCTTATCAGAGTGGAGCCCAGGAGAAACTGAAAGCATACAAACCCAGACAAGCCACGTGTTTGCATGCTTCTGCAAACACGTGATGTCTGCTGCATTCCAGACCCCCAGGATCGCGAGACTACCATCTGCTCTCGTGACCCCAGGGATCAAAGCTTGTAAATCTCACCAGATCCCCAGTGCACCGGAGAGATTTATGGCCAGATGTACAAAGAACATCTTTATGGCCATGTGCATCTGTGCCCTGTATCGCACACAGTACAACATAGGGCACTAAAGCGGTTTTTAAACAAGCACATAAGTAAAGAATACAAGATCAAACATAAGCTTTACTTACATAGATACATAGATACATAGACAGTGTCGGCAGATAAGGGCCTATGGCCCACCTAGTCTGCCCATTTGAGCTTGTAAGTTCAGTTTGTTTTCCTAAAAGTCTATTTCCCCTTACCCCTGACCTCTAGAATTCCTTTATGTCTATCCCACGCATTCTTAAATCCCGTGATTGTTTCAGCCCCCACCACTTCCTCTGGCAGGGTGTTCCACTTGTCCACCACCCGTTCTGTGAAGAAATTCTTTCTCATGTTTCCTCTGAATCGTCCTCCTCCAACTTCATCCCATGCCCTCTAGTCCTGGAACATCTTTTCGCTTAAAATAGTGTTTTCCTGCACCCTGTTCCTCCCTGTAAGATACTTGTATGTCTCTATCATATCCCCTCTCCCTCCTCCTCCTCCAGGGAGTACATGTTCAGTTCCTTCAACCTGTCTTCATAGGACTTGTGATGCAACCCATGCACCATCTTTGTTGCCCTCCTCTGAACCTTCTCTACCCTGTCTATGTCCTTACGTGGTATGGTCTCCAGAACTGTACACTGTACTCCAGGTGAGGCCTCACTAGTGTCTTGTATGGCGAATTATGACCTCCCTTTTCCTGCTGGTGATGCCCCTGCCTACATCCCAGCATCCTATTTGCTTTACCTGATGCCTTGTCACACTGTTTCCCTACCTTGAGGTCATCAGAGATGACAACCCCAAGATCCCTTTCCTGCTTGGTGCATGCTATATCCTCACCCCCCAAGAGAGAGAGCAGTAGCTGATGAGATGACAGGAACACAATCTAGATTTGATGGCACTGCAAATTTAGGCAATTTCTCAAAACATTATTCTTTTTTTTACTTACAGGCTTTAATTACTTATTGAGAAATGGATGTGGATTTGTAAGTGGGGGCAGTATAGAGAAATGGATGTGGGGGGAGATCTGGAAATACAACCGATGCTGTGGTTCTGGTGGGCGGATGCCGGTCATTGAGCATGGTACTGAAAGTTTCACCGGTCCTCTATATTTGCTGATAGAGACAACTAAGCTAATACAGAGAATATTTAAGACCAGTGAAAATAAGATACTATACAGTATATCTATTAAACCTAATGAAATAATCTATATATAAGTCTACTGTATTAGATGGCTGCACTGCACTGTGAATGTCATGATGTCTATCTGCACCTTGTAAAACTCAATAAAAATTTTAATAAAAAAAAAAATAAACTGCTGTGCTTTCTCTCATCTTCTCCAACCACTCTAACTGAAACCAGCTTCTCCCCAGCCTCCCTTCTATTCCATCCCCTAGCCCACACCCTGGGATTTGAATCCCTGGCCCTGTTGATTTGACTTTCCAGAGCCTGCTGCTCTCACCACTAGGCCATTCTACTAGTAGTAACTGGCTGCTGTTATGTTCTACTAGCATTGTCACCCCTCCCCCCAGCTACTCTTGGTTCCTCCTACTTCTCTGCTGTTTTCCACCTGCCTCTCTATCCCCCACTATGTAGCTCTCCAACCTCCTTCTGTTTAGCCTTCTACTATCCTTCTGCCTGCTTCCTAATACCCAACTCTCTCCTGCCTCTGTCCTAACCCACCTCTAATCCCGACATCCAACTCACCCCCCCACCTTGTCTCCATCCTCTACCCTCTTCACCTCCTGCCTCTCTCCCACTCCCCTTGGCATCCAGGTGCCTCTCGCCTCCCATCTGCCTCCTCCTGGCTCCATTGTATGCACTTCAGACTCCCTTCGTCCACATCCGCATACCCCTCAATTCATACCTCCTTGCCACCTTTGGCACCCCATTTTCTCAATCAAGCACCTACTTCCCCTCCAACTCTTTATAGCCAGTGATGTTGAGCCCAACCCTGGTCCTGTCAATGCCCTACTCAACGATCTTCCAGAAGGACTCCGCATGACCCATATCAATATCCGAAGTCTCCTTCCCAAAACTGACCTGCTCCAACCTCTCATTACCTCTCTCCTACCAGATGTCCTCATTGTTTCTGAATCCTGGCTCTCTCCCAAAATTCCCCGACTCAGCCATCACTATCTCAGGTTTCATCCTCCTCTATTCAGTTCTCCACAGTACTATATGCGTCCACTCCTGCTGCCGCTGAACTCATTATACTCAAACTCTCCCTCCCTTTCTCTCTCCCAATCTACATCGCAGGTATCTAATGCTGCCCAGGCCCATCTGCCACACTGATCTCTTAGCTTCTGACTACCATAACTGGCCATGACCCTTCTGGCGATCTTGTCTACCTGTGCAACTTCAATATTAATTGGCCCTCACCATCCAACTCAAAATTCTGCCAAAATATAAAATCTCTGCATCTTACCTAACTGCTCTCCACCAGAACCAGACTCAACCTGAAATCACAAAACCACTTTTTCCTGGACTGGGTCCTCACTGCATTAATGATGCCGGTACCCTATCAGATGTACTTGGCAACTGCCACATGGTTTACTGTGTGTGCAAAATTCACTGCCCTAAAGCTCCCTCTAAAGTTATCCATATCCGCTCTTTCTGGTCTTTAGACCTACCCTCCCTTCATGCTAATCTACAGTCTACTGACCGGTCTCAAATCTTCAATGCCACTGACATTAATACAGCCCTAGATTACTTCCATTTCAGATTTGGAATCAGCACGCCAACCCATGCAAAAGCAGGGTCAGAGGCTCCCACCTCCCCTGGATCTCAGCAAACCGTTTGGCTTGCCTTCGTGCTCGTGACCTGGCATGGAAATCCTATAAGGTCTCTGGTTCCCATGTAGACCTAAACAGGTATCGCACCATGAAGAATTCTTGCATCAGGGCCACTCAGTTAGCCAAAGCCGAGCTTTTCTTTTCATGGAACTAAGTCACCCTTCTGAGTTCTGGAGCGTTGTTCAAGTCCTATTATCCTCCCCCAACCCAGTCTGCCCCCCATATTAAATTTAGGAGCCTCCACAGCCTCTGACCCTCTTGTTGCCACTGCCCTCAACACTTATTTCACCACTTGTACTTCTGCCCTCCTGTCCTCCCCTTCCCCCACCTCTTTACTCCATTCCTATTTTCACCTGTTTCTCCATCCTCCTCTCTGAAAGTCCTTCTAGCACTCAACCCCATGCAAAGCAGCAGCCCTGATGGGCTTGACCCTAAGCTCTGTTTCTCCATCCTTCTCTCTGAAAGTCCTTCTAGCCCTCAACCCCTTACAAAGCAACAGCCCTGATGGACTTGACCCTAAGCTCCTGCACCTCTCTGCTTTGGCCATTGCCTCTCTTAGCGCCTTCTTACTAAATCTCCCTCTCTAGCCTCCTTTTCAGCATCTTGGAAGCACAGTATTGTCATTCCCCACCACAAAGGTGGAGATGTGCAAAAACTAGGGAACAATAAAATACTAATAAAAAAAAAAATACACGCACCCAAACGAGCCCGACTTCCCAAGTCGGAGACACGCCCCCATGCTGTCATGTTTCGTGCCATCCATAAAGGACACTGGATCTGTGTATTTTATTGTAAGGCACCCTGAGCCTACAGCACCACATCTTAACAACTGCCAAAGTACTGACAGCGTCCATGTACTGACCACTGGACTACACGTCGACTGGACAGGAAATGCCCATTGGCATCACATTTACATTACCCATTCATTTCTCAACTGGTACAACAGTTACAGACCAGTGGAACCACTACCCCTTGGTCAGCACAGGTAAACACTGTGTGTCTGCTGTCCAGTAGGCAGCATATTTTCATTGCACAGCCACTTGTCAATGGGAAGCATAACTACAAAAAGGAAAATTACGTACCTACCGTAATTCTTGATCTTCTCTTGTATCTTCACCATTCATTACTTCCTAGGTGTAAGCCGGAGGCGCGCACCCGTCCGCGAAGAGCTTTTTTTTTTTTTAAAAGTTGCCTAACGGCCCCGCTTTCTAGGAAGCCGACGCCGCGCGAGGGGCGGCTGCTAGTAGCGACCGACTCTCCTCCAACTCAGTTCTGTGAGCCGAGAGGCAAAATGAAAGCAGAAAATATAGATAGCGAGGCAAGATAGCGAGGATAGCAAAGCAAGGAAGAATGAACTGAAAAGAATAAGCCGATGGAGGAAGGACAGAGGAGATAAGAACATCCCTAGCCTAGGGAGTGCAGGCCTCTTACCTGGGCGACTCTAGGAGGAGAGATGAGTAAGGAAATGAGAAACAGAAGAAGAAGAAGAAAGAGAAGAGAGAGATGGGATGTTGAAGGGACCAGAATGCCCAACGAGCATAGTTAGCTTGTAGCTGAAGGCTCGACTAAAGGGGAAGCAAGAATCCCGGGAGATAGAGCTGAAGAGAAGGTTCACCGAACCCGCTAGACAGACTCAGGAGGGCATAGTCCTCATCTTCAACATGCCATTGTTCTTGACACCCACCTCAGGCTCCTGGCCGCGGAAGGCCTTTAACTGGAGGACAGCCGAGGAGGGAAGAATAAAACCCCAGCAGCATGAGAGCGCTGCTCAGGGGTTTAGAAATGGAAAATGTAAGCCTTTCAGGCGTTCCAAGATAGAAACGGGACTCAGACTGACTGGCTAAGGCCGGCCAAGGCTTAGGCTGGCTAAGATTGGATATGGTCAGCAGAGCTCTACTGTAAAAATTGTCCAGGAGGACACTTAAAGGGAGAAACCACTTAGCAAAACAGTGAGAAGGATAGCCTACCTTCTCATTTGCCTTCTTGTTTGATTTCTCCTATTCCTTTTTTTTTACAGATAGAAAAAAAAATTTTTTTTAACTAGATGCATGACCCAGATACCAAGATGCCTATAGCAGTCGGAGAGAGTTCCCTCAGCATTTTTTTTTTTTTTTTTTTTTAGAAAGAAAAGGAACAGACGTACTCGTTCCTCTGCTCTGCAAGGCAAGAATAGAGGGGGATTAGATTTCAGGGCAACTACCTGAACACGGGATTGCAGGATCAAAACTGAATAGCCTGAGCCAGGCCAAACAACCCCAGAGGTATCTTGCCATAAGAATCGCAAGAGATAGTTGTGCAGTCTGATCGCCAATGCAATCCATGAGATGGCCCATGAATCTTAGAGTAAATAATTTTCTGGATTTTAAACCCCAAAGAAGATTTTTTTTTTTTTTACTTTTTTGGGAAAATAAAGCAATTTTCCTATATTTTATATAATGCAGAGGGAGAGGAAGGCGGGAGGTGGAGAAGCCACAGGAAGAGGCCACTGAGGGGATGGTGGGCGGGTGTAAGTAATGAATGGTGAAGATACAAGAGAAGATCAAGAATTACGGTAGGTACGTAATTTTCCTATCTTCCCTTGTCAATCTTCACCATTCATTACTTCCTGGGTGAGTACCAAGCTCCTCTTCCCCAGGAGGGGGAAGAGGCCATACCCTGAGGGAACAAGACCCCCAGCCTTCTGCTGGTGAGAAACAGAAGGAGAAGACCCTGGCTTATTCAGAAAGCCTAAGTGGGAGAAGAGCTAGGAGGTGCCTCCGAGGCAGGAGGCGGAGGAGCCCCTGTAAAAGTCTCTAGCTCTGGATGAGAAAAACGGGTCCCCGGAGGCGGAGCGCATCACCCTACGCCGGGCCAGGGGTGACAACCTGGAGAGGCAAGCCATGCCGTCCGCCTGATGCAGATCGCTGTCCCCGCAAGCCTGGAAGCCACCTCATTGGCGTCATAAGATGCCCTTGCTTGGTGTCTTGCCAGCTCCAGGCCTACCACAGCGGAGAGGGCAGCGGCTTGTCTGGTTTGCTCCGTGTCAGGCATAGATGCCAGCAGCTGGGACATCATCGACCACAGATGCGGTTTGTAGGCAGCGTGGTGAGCCTGATGTGATGCAATCGTGCACTGCTTGCCTAAGAAAGAACACTCTTAAGCGCCCCAGCGGTCGAACTGGGAGAGTCGAATCCGGTGAGCGATCGTGCGCCAAGCACGCCCAGAAGGAGTATCCAGGTATACCAAACCTGAGGACGGGTGGGAAGGGAACCTAGAGACTCAGAGGGGCACAATACCTCGCTGGCAGTCCGCGGGGCTGGGAAAAGCGGCAGGGAACTGCCAGGACCGGATGACGCCTCCTGGAAGGGATAGGCCAGGAAGGTACCACCAGATGCTGGGCACTGAATTCACCAAAGGAATTCACGCGCGTCACCAGTTCAGTATTGTCTCTCCGAGCGTAGGAAATCCGAAGATCCCTCCCATCCTCGAGAGAAGCGCTGATATTCTGTGAAATCAGCATCGGAGGACAGATGAGCAGGGGTTCCTCTCCCTCAGAGGAGGGAGACGAGGATGATGGGGAACTGGAATGTCCAGAGGATTCCTGCGGCGGTGGGGAGAGTCGAAAGACCCGCTCATGCATGTAACTAACATATGAGGGGAAGGCCGCCACAGAACCCTGAACTGCTCCCAGGATAACGGACCCGTAGGACCGACATGGCCTGGGAGGCGGGGGTGTGAAGGCAGAGAGATGGGAGAGGGCACCTCCGAGGGCAACTGCTCTCTGCGAGGGCTCTGGAATCCGGGAAGGGGCTCTAGTAGAGGGATCCCGGATATCAAACCAGGCCGCAGAGCGGAACTCTGGGGAAGCGGAACCTGGAAGAGCCCTGGGGAGAAACTCCTGTGTGACCCGGGACTGCATGGATCCAGAAGGGCAGTCCGCTTCAACGCCGTCAGAGGACACCCTAGAACCCTGGGGAGGGGCGGGGCTCTGCGCCACGGCTCCTGGACCCCCTGAGGTGGCCAAAGAAGACCCAGCAGCAGGGCGCCTGCCCCTCAACCCCTCAGTTCCAGAGGCCCTCCTCCCGACTGCAACGTTCCCCTAACCCCAGAGGTAACAGCACCCGGGGGTAGCTGTCACGGACCTCAGAGGGAGCCTCCCCTCCGTCACCCCCGTCTGCCCCGGACTCGCGCCACCCCAGCCGAGGAACCCTCAGGAGGCGACGGCAAGGGGACAGAGGAGGGCCCGCTGCGCCGCCTGGTACCCCTAGCCACCGAGGACCCAGATTCGAAGAATGGGGATGCCAGGATGGGTCCACATCTGAGTCATCGTCTTCGAGAGGACGAGACCAGCAGGACCTCGATGCTGGCCACCCCAGGGGTCCCGAGGCCACAGGACATGCGGACAGTACCAGGCGAGCGCGCGCTGCGCCCCAACACGCCCGGCAGCATGAAGGCCCAACCCCACCCCAGCGGCTCCGGCAGACCGGCACCGCCCGGAGGAAGGCCGCCCGGCAGCGTCCGGGGCGGCAGCACCGTCGTCGTGGCGCCGCCAGGCTCATCGGCACCTTGAGCGGCGCCCGGGCCGCTGCTGCCAGCGAGCGCCGCCCTGGCAATGGCGCATGACAGCGCCAGGATCAAAGCGGCGCCACGAGCGGCACGCCGCTCGATCACCGGCATGGCGGCGCGGGATCTGTCAAGCGCCCAGCGGCGCGGTAGTCCACCAGGCGGAGCCCAGCCAGGGCCTCGACACGAGAGCCTGCACCTCGAAAAAGGTGACTGCGGGCGGTGTCAGCGCTGCGGCCCGGAGGGGACTCGGCGCTCCCCCAACACGCGGGAAGGGCCTCCCCTCGGCAAGAAGGAGACCCCCCTCCTCCTCGGACCGTATAGGCCCAGGAGGACCACGAGGAAAAGAGCCTAAGGTCTAGCCTGGAATTCCCTTGACAGCATCATCCCAGTCGGCGAGGCCTTACCCGAGCTTTGTCTGTGCAGGACTTCGAGGATCTGACGGTCCATCGAGGAAACAAGCGTCGCCTGAATCCATATTATGGTTGGGTCCCAGGCAGCGAGACAGGCGTCATGCCGGTCCGAGGCGAGAATGCCGGCCGCGGGAGCACCGGCAGCAGGGAACCGCGGCCCGTCTTAGAAGAGCGTTCCGGCTCCAGAACGGACCTACGAAATAACAGATTAAACACAGTCGGAAATACACCTGGGCCGTACAAAGGAAAGAAAAGGAACAGTCTTACCGTGGGCGTCGAGTGTAGAAAAAGTCGGATCGCGCATGGTTGCTACCGCGAACAGGTGCTGCCTCGACGGCCGGAGAAACAGAACTGAGTTGGAGGAGGGTCGGTCGCCATTAACGCCCCTCGCGCATGACGTCCGCTCTCGAGGGCGGGGTCAGGGAAACTTTTAAAAAAAAAAAAGCTCGTGACGGCGCACGCCCGGCTTACACCCAGGAAGTAATGAATGGTGAAGATTGACAAGGGAAGATCTGTGTACATGCCTCTCAGTGGGCATCACAATTAACACTGTGCATCTGCTGCCCAGTGGCATCACAGTTAACACTGTACACCTGCCCAATGGGCATCACAGTTAACACAGTGTGGTCGCTGCCAGTGGGCAGCATATTTTCATTGCACAGCCACTTGTCCATGGGGAGCACACATATACAAGTGTGTACATGCTGCCCAGTGGGCATCACAGTTAACACTGTGCATCTGCTGCCTAATGGGCATCACAGTTAACACTGTGCATCTGCCCAGTGGGCATCACTGTTAACACTGTGCGTCTGCTGCCCAGTGGGCTTTACAGTTAACACTGTGTGTCTGCTGCCCAGTGGGCATCACAGGTAACACTGTGTGTCTGCTACCCAGTGGGTATCACTGTTAACACTGTGCATCTGCTGCCTAGTGGGCATCACAGTTAACACTGTGCGTCTGCTGCCCAGTGGGCTTTACAGTTAACACTGTGTGTCTGCTGCCCAGTGGGCATCACAGGTAACACTGTGTGTCTGCTGCCCAGTGGGTATCACTGTTAACACTGTGCATCTGCTGCCTAGTGGGCATCACAGTTAACACTGTGTGTCTGCTGCCCAGAGGCATCACTGTTAACACTGTGTGTCTGCTGCTCAGTGGTTAGCACATTTTCACTGCACAGCCACTTGTCAATGGGGAGCACACATATACAAGTGTGTACATGCTACCACCGGGCATCACTGTTAACACTGTGCATCTGCTTCCAAGTGGGCATCACTGTTAACACTGTGCATCTGCTGCCCAGAGGCATCACTCTTAACACTGTGTGTCTGCTGCTCAGTGGTCAGCACATTTTCATTGCACAGCCACTTGTCAATGGTGAACACATGTTGGTCAGACAGTGGATACCCAGTGGGCAACAAATTTGCACTGCAAAGCCATTTCCCAATGGGGAGCACAGTTACAGTACTATCCAAGTACTGCCCACCGGACAGTACCTGGACAGTTCTGCAAGTCTGTTCCCTATTGGGAAATAGCTGGGCAGTGTGAAAGTGCTGCCCACTGGGTATCCCCTGTCTAACCAACATGTGCTCCCCATTGACAAGTGGCTGTGCACTGAAAATTTGCTGCCCACAGGGCAGCAGCCACACAGTGTTAACAGTGATGCCCACTGGGCAGCAGACGCACAGTGCTAACAGAGATGCCCACTTGGAAGCAGATGCACAGTGTTAACAGTGATGCCCACTTGGCAGCATATACACAGTGTTAACTGTGATGCCCACTGGGCAGCAGACACACAGTGTTAACAGTGATGCCCACTGGGCAGGAGATGCACAGTGTTAACAGTGAAGCCCACTTGGAAGCAGACGCACAGTGTTAACAGTGATGCCCACTGGGCAGCAGAGGCACAGTGTTAACAGTGATGCCCACTTGGAAGCAGATGCACAGTGTTAACAGTGATGCCCACTGGGAAGCAGATGCACAGTGTTAACAGTGATGCCGACTTGGAAGCAGATGCATACTGTTAACAGTGATGCCCACTGGGCAGCATATAGACAGTGTTAACTGTGATGCCCACTGGGAAGCAGATGCACAGTGTTAACAGTGATGCCCACTGGGCAGCAGATGCACAGTGTTAACAGTGATGCCCACTGGGCAGCAGACGCACAGTGTTAACAGTCATGCCCACTGGGCAGCAGACGCACAGTGTTAACAGTGATGCCCTCTTGGAAGCAGACGCACAGTGTTAACAGTGATGCCCACTTGGAAGCAGACGCACAGTGTTAACAGTGATGCCCACTGGGCAGCAGACGCACAGTGTTAACAGTGATGCCCACTGGGCAGCAGACGCACAGTGTTAACAGTGATGCCCACTGGGCAGCAGACGCACAGTGTTAACAGTGATGTCCACTGGGCAGCAGACGCACAGTGTTAACAGTGATGCCCACTGGGCAGCAGAGTGTTAACAGTGATGTCCACTGGGCAGCAGACACACAGAGTTAACAGTGATGCCCACTGGGCAGCAGACACACAGTGTTAACAGTGATGCCCACTTGGAAGCAGACGCACAGTGTTAACAGTGATGCCCAGTGGGCAGCAGACACACAGTGTTAACAGTGATGCCCAGTGGGCAGCAGACGCACAGTGTTAACAGTGATGTCCACTGGGCAGCAGACGCACAGTGTTAACAGTGATGTCCACTGGGCAGCAGACGCACAGTGTTAACAGTGATGCCCAATGGGCAGCAGACACACAGTGTTAACAATGATGTCCACTGGGCAGCAGACGCACAGTGTTAACAGTGATGCCCAGTGGGCAGCAGACACTTTAACAGTGATGCCCAATGGGCAGCAAACACACAGTGTTAACAGTGATGCCCACTGGGCAGCAGAGTGTTAACAGTGATGTTCATTGGGCAGCAGACACACAGAGTTAACAGTGATGCCCAGGGGGCAGCATGTATACAGTTGTGTAGGTGTGCTCCCTATTGACAAGTGTCTGTGCAATGAAAACGTGCTGCCCACAGGATGGAAGTGGTCACCTGATGAGAAGAGGCGGGAGTCATAAACAAGGATCAGATGCTGAACAGAATTTATCGATAACCACAAAGGAGAGAGACACAGTCACAAGGGACAAGCAGGATATTAACACTCTAATAGCTCTAAATTTGCTATATTATTGAGCCATTACAGTGCTGACTGGGGACAGGAGAAGGAAGTCCTCACCAGGAGCTTCAAATCTTTGGTGAAGGGGTGGTGCTCAGAGGATTGGTTCAGCTACATGGGGGACTGTGGAGCTACGTAGGTGGCCAAGGACATAAACAGGGGCATGGCAGAGATGTTACCCAGTTACCAAAGACTAAAATAAAATAAATAAAAATGACAGTCAGCCATCTGCTAGGAAAGCCGCAGTCAAGAAACCATTTCAATGTTACTTCGAGGAACATTACACCTACCCAAAGGGAGTGGCATAAGCAATGGAGGGGGGATTTGACTGTGGGGGGGGGCGCTACACATCAGGAACTATGTTACTATTCTGGGGAGTGGTCTTTAGTCGTGGGAGGGTGAGTTAGTAGTAGACACCAGGCAGGCACCTTTCCAGCTAGCACTTTTGAATGTTAGGTTGGAATTGGTGACATGCAAGGGGATATCCATCACATCACCAGGACAGTTGATCAGCAGCTGGGTGTTACAAGTAGATGTGGGAAATACATTATCATATACTGGGTGTGTGTGCTGAGGTGTGGTGGCTGCTCGACAACATGTGGCCATGGGGCACCACATTGAACCAAGTGACCATTTTCTGCCTACTGCATCTGACATCTGCCAGACCGGCCAAGAACTGCCCACTACACAGGACATTGGCAACAGGTAACCCAGCACAGACCCACGTGGAGACCACTTTTACAGAACTGCCAATGGGGCAGTCAGTTTAAATGCATGTCCAGGTACTGCCAACAGGGCAGCACATGTACACAGCTGTACGGGTACTGCCCACTGGGCAGCTCGATTACACAACTGCCCAGGTGATACTCACTGTCAACTACCATGACAATTCTCTCTGGGCACTTCTCAGTGGGAGCTACATTGTAAGAACTGTACTGGTACAGACCACTGGGCTGCACATGGGCACTGGACAGGTGATGCCCAGTAGGCAGCAAACTTACACTGCCCAGCGATTTCCCAATAGGAAACACACTTATACAACTGTCCAGGTACTGCCCACTGGGCAGCACGTCCACTGGAGAGGTGATATCCAGTGGGCAGCAAATTTACACTGCCTAGCCATTTCTCAATTAAGAACACAGTTACAGTACTGTTCAGGTACTGCCCACTGGGCAGCACACCCTAGTGTAACTGTACTCCCTATTGAGAAATGGCTGGGCAGTGTAAATTTGCTGCCCACTGGGCATCACCTGTCCAGTGGACTTGTGCTGCCTAGTGGGTAATACTTGGACAGTACTATAACTGTGCTCCCTTTTGGGAAATGGCTGGGCAGTGTAAATTTACTGCCCACTGGGCATCACCTGTCCAGTGGACTTGTGCTGCCCAGTGGGCTGTACCTGAACAGTAGTGTAACTGTGCTTCCCACTGGGAAATGGCTGAGCAGTGTCAATTTGCTGCTCACTGGATATCCCCTGTCCACCCGATGTGTGCTGCCTGGTGAGCAGTACCTGTGCAGCTGTGTACATGTGCTGCCCAGTTGGCAGTACCTAGACATGTATTTAAATTGACTTCGCCATGGACAGTGCATTATTAGTTCTGTAAAAGTGGCCTCCCCATGGGCCAGTGCTGGGTTACCTGTTGTAAATGTCCTGTGTAATGGGTAGTTCTTGCCCAGTCTGTCAGATACAGCAGGCGGAAAAAGGACACTTGGTTCAATGTGGTGCCCCATGACCACAACATGTTGTCGAGCAGGCACCCCACCTCGGCACATACAACCACTGTATGGTGATATCTTCCCTCACATCTACTTTTAACACCCATATTCTAATGAACTGTCCAGGTGATTTGTAAGGTAGCCCCCCCGCCCGCATAACCCCACTTCCAACCCAACATTGATAGCACTGGCTGGAAGATGCCTACCTGATGGCTGCTACAACCCATCCTCTCCCAACCATGGACCACTCCCGTACTGTAACTTAGTTCCTGATATACAGCACCCCACTGAATCCCCCTCCAGTCGCGGACTTGGTTTTGGGTTGGGGAGCACCACATGCCGGGGGGGGGACTGCTAGACAACTAGGGTATGTAATAAATTAAACATCACAGCAATGGACATATCGGGCCGGGGGAGGGACCACTAGACCACCAGGATACATAAAATATTAAACTTCTTACAAACGGGCATATCAAGGCGGTGTGTGTGTGTGTTGAGAGGGAGGGAATGTGGCACATTGCCATACAGTGCTGAACTCTTTCAGAGGCCATTTTTCTAAGTACCCTTAGACCAGCCCTGGCTGGTCTAAGGGTACTTACAAAAATGGCCTTGGGGTGAGCTTAGAGAATTTTGTTTTCGGGGATGTGGCAGCTTGCGTCTGTCACATGCCCCCTAGTGCCATTTTGCAGCCCATTTTTGGACACACGAGTGATGCAAGCCCCATTTGGGGCAGGCAGCCTGCAGTTCATGTGGGCTGCCTTTATGGGCTCTTCGAGGGGCAGCATTTGACGCAAAGTGCCACTTGCGCCATTTATGTTTGGCGTAGGCGCCTTGCGTCAATCTCAGGGCTTTGAGAATCAAGCCCCGAAAGTTTCTGTTGGTAACTGAAGTATTCTATTTCAGAAATGCAATACTGCCATAATGCCTTTCAACTGTGCCACATTTAAACATGCAATGTGCAGATCTGTTTGACTGCTAAAAAGAAGCTAAAAATCTGATCTGTAAAACTGCTATTATTTTTTTTTTTGCAGTGAAAACAAACTGTACAGATCTGTTTGGCTGCTAAAAAGAAGATATTCCAATCTGTAAAACTGCTATGATCTGTTTTACAGTGAAAACAAACTATACAGACTGCTTGGCTGCTAAAAAGAAAGTTATTACTGTACAGTGAAAAAGAAAGTCATTACCAAGCAGTGAAAAGCTCCTATCTGTTTTGGTACGGACAGCGCAGACCACATAGAAATATACAGCAGAGACACACACAAAGAACTAGAAAAGAAAGACTAGAATGGCAGGACGTATCAGAGTTGCCAAGCTCGTGAAGCGCTCTGCCATCTTGTGGATGTCAAATCCCAGAACATGCTCATTGACATCCACAGGATTGTGGTGGAGCGCTGAATTAAAAGGTAATTTTTAGCCAGCCCAGTGGTGCAGAGGGCTGAGGCACTGGATGCCTTACCTCGCACCATGCCGACGACCCATGTTCGGGAATGAGCACAGGACGTTGGAGGCTGTCGGAGGGAAGAGGGCACAGAGCTGGTTGGAGCGGCCGAATGGCAACTCTTCTCTTTGGGGTGGTGGGGTTGCATCCCTCGGCCTTGGTCTGCCTCCTGATGGAGGCCAAGTTATACTGTAAGCCAGAGGGTGGAACAGTGCTAGTCCAATGGGTGGGCAGAAGGGGTTGTTAATGGGTCCATAGAGCGCATGTGAGCCACCACGCGCATTCGTCTCTCTACTCCTGGGGCCTCGGGTAACAGGGTGAAAAATGGAAGCGAAAACACCCAGCAGGCAGGATGACACCCGACCCTCTGCAGGTGCAGCTCCCGGGCCGGGCATAAGGTAAGCCCCAGTAATTCCGGGTGTCAGAACTTTGGGGGCGGTCAGGCCAAATGGGGCTTGCCAGAGGAGGAAAAAAGTGATACATAAAAAAAAAAAATAATAATTTTTAAAATATCTAAGCTGTAAAGGATACACACGGGGGTTATTTCAGTGAGAATGGACTCTCAGAACATGCAAATGGTAAAAGTTTTCACTGTCACTGCTGCAGCCTGACTATATATATTGTATGTCGGTGTGGTTTGACATAAATGAAGGGGCAGAACCCAGCCACACAAAAGCACGAATCCTTGACTTTAGGAGCGCAGATTTTGGGAAACATGGGGAAATGCTCGAAAGAGGCACTAGCTGGAATAGGGAGGAAATTAGGGGTGGAGAAACAGTGGGCAGTATTCAAATCAGGGATAACAAAGGCAACAGAATTATACGTAAAACAGTTTAGCAAGAGGAAAAGGAAGAGAAGACCAGTATGGTATTCCAAGGGGGTAGCTGAGAAAGTGAAAGCCAAAAAAATCACATTCAAACACTAAAAAAGAAACAGGCAGATGAGGACAGGGAGAGGTACCAGGAGAAACAAAGGGAGGCAGGGAGGACAGTAAGGGAAGCCAAAGCACAAACAGAGTAATGCATTATGAAATCAGTAGTTAGAGGGGACAAACCTTTTATAGGTATATCAGTGAAAAAAAGAAAGACAAAGGAAGGGATAGTGAGGCTGAAAGGGGAGGATGAGAGTAGAGTGGAGGATGACAACCGCAAAGCAGACATACTGAACAGATACTTCTGCTCACTCTTTACAGAGGAGGGGCAGGTAATAGGCCAGAAAGGAGTAGAAAGGGTATTTTTTATTTATTTATTTTTTATTTCGTTTTTGTTGACTGGGTAAGTGCACTAGACAAATCCTATTTTCAGGCACGACCCGGAGGAGGGGGAAGCAGATGAATGCCAACTGACCTTGAATCAGATTAAGCTGTTGGCTGTATTTTTAGTGAATGAGGGAAATTTGGCTAGGACACCGGGGGAAATTCCCCTACTCAGTCTGCAGGGGGAGCCTTTGTCCCTCTGTCCAACATGACCGACAGTCCTGCTATGGATGGTGGAGGTGGTGGTTCTGCTCTGCCTCAGTTTGCTGCTTCTCCTTTGGATCCATTTCGTTTTTCTGATTCTGGGGCTTGTTTGCTGAACATGGAAGGCCTGCTTACTTCTGCGACTTCTGACTCTGCTTGTACCTCAGCTGTTGATGTTCCTCCTCCTGAGAATGCTGCTACACGGGTCAGCCGAACAGACGCTGATATTCCTGAAGCTCAACTTAGCCATTTTCTCAGCATAAACGCTTTATTTTACAACTGGTTCATGATGACTCAGCTTTCCCAACTGATGTTACTGCGGCTGATTGCTCTATGTCTCCGAGCCCCTGGGACCCTTTTTTACCCAACTCTGAGTTACCAACTGCTTTGCAACCTGCTTTTTTGCCTTATACAGTACCCTGCATTTGAGACCCACTACTCGATCTCTTGGTCCTTTGGACATTACCTGGTCTCCTGAGGCTGCTCTGCGTGCTGAGGGCTGGAGCCATTCTGAGGAAGGGCAACCCTGGTCTTCTCCTGGCCCTGTTTTTCCTTCTATTATTGATGTGGCTGCTGCGGTCGATTCTGCTGCTTCTAGACCTGTTCCTCCTGTTTCTTCTCCTGTTATGGAGCCTGTTACGGGGCGTTTGGCTCCACCACTCCCTGATGAGGATCTTACCAAGTCTCCTGGACACACTCCCCAATCCAAGGGCCCCACCGAGCAGTGCATTCCCTCCACCATGTAAGCCTTCTCTTTCAGCTCCTGGAACTGATACTACTGATTCTACTTTTAAAATGACTGACTTGTTTAAGTCTGTGGGGGAGCCTGCCCAGTGGTGAAACGCTGTGCACTTCCAAGTTTTTAGGTGACGCCTCTACAGCCCCACCTTGGTAAACTGTTCTTCACTCTGTGTTATGAGACACTATGGGCATTAGCGCCTCTGATTTATTTGCGTTTATTCATATCAAGGGTGAGACTGTATATGATGTTAGTTTTAAGAATGCTCATACGCTGGAGAAATTCTGGGCTCAATATGAGCTTGTGAAATTAACCCGTTTGGTCCTCTTTCCTCATAATCCCCCTTACTAAACTCTTGGTTAAGATCCTTACTCTTTTGTTTCGGAGTGAAGGGGTTAATAACCATGATGTCCAATATTTACTTTGGCAACGTTGTGACTTGTTGGATTCCCCTCGTCCTATTTTGAACAATAATTTTGTTTGGACTGGGGGGTTGAAAGATTAAAGTTCAGTTTCGACAAACTGAACAAGGGGTTTTGCACATCCCTGGTAGTTTTCATACTGGGCGTGACAGGGGTATCTGTTTTTATCCTGGTCAACCCCGTACTTGCCACAAGTGCGGTTCTAAAATGCATTTGAGCTACACTTGTGACCAACCCAGATGTACGCTATGTCTTCAGTATGGACATGTGAGCTTGGGTTGCCCTAACGCACAGTACTGCAACTTGTGTGATGATCGTGGACATAATTATCCCCAGTGTCCCTGGGCTGAACATAACCGGCTTGATAGGGTTCCTCGGGACCACTCCCACCTTATTGCTGAATCTCAGGCTCCGGCACAACAAAGGAAGGAGGAGGTCTCTCTTGTTGTCCCAGACCCTCTTTCTGGTCTTGGTGTGGTTACCACTGCTGTGCCCTTGCCAGTTTCTTCTGACCCTTCTGCCTCTCCTCCCCGTGCCTGGAGTTTCCCCTATTTTGGATTCAGGACCTAGGCTGCCTGCCTCACAGGCTGCTCTTCCGTCTGCTTCAAGCCCCATTTTGCTGGATTGAATGCCTCACCCCCCCCCATGGAAGTCCCTTTTGTTGTCGTCCCTCCTTCTAAAAGGGGGAAAGGTAAACATAAATCTGAGTCCTGTCCACCCAGTAATTCCATTCTCACTCGCAATAAATTTCAGATGCTGACTAAAAGACGACAATGGGGTGATACGGAAAATGAGGAGGAGGACTCTGATTCCTCTTGAGCATCCTCATCTCATATGGATTACTCCTCTGACTCCTGTAAAGATGCTCCTTGTCCTGGTAAACTACAGAAGGCTCAGTTTCCTCATAGGTGATGGTGTGGTTTTTGCTCTTGGGGCTTGTTGGTCTAATTTTTTTTCCTTATCTCCTGGGTGTTGTTCTGCCTTTTTTTTTATGGCATGCTTAACTACTATTAAATGCTGCACCTTAAATGTGTGCAGTGTTAAATCATTTCGTAAACAGCTTTCCACTTTTGGTTTTCTGCTTTCACTTAGGCAGGACTTTTATTTTCTCTAAGACACCCGGATGAAAATTAGGCAGGAAGTTTTACAGGTTACTACTCAATGGTCTGTTGGTCCTTCCTATTGGTCACACTGGAGAGGATACCTATGATGGGGTGGGTATTTTTTTTTTTTGTTCAAAATTGCTAGGGTTCTTGATGTGGTCCCTGGGAGGGTTCTCCTTGTTGATGGAACTTATGGCTTGGTACGTTTTCACCTTATTAATATATATGCTCCTCAAAGTATTGCAGCCAGATCTGCCTTATTTCTCAAAATTCATCCCTTTTTATTTACTACTCGGCAGGTTTTTTTGGGGGGAGATTTTAATTGTGGGCTTTCCGCTTTAGACCAGCCTAGTAATGCCCATAAGTTGTATAGTGATTCTGCCACTTTATTTCTTCTGCCCGTCTTATTGATGGGTATCTGTCACTCCATAATTCTGCGGCTAAGACTTATTATAGGGGTACCCCGGCCACTCGTATTGATTATTTTTTTTCCTTTCTAAATACCTCACTGTTTCCCAGGCTTCTGTGATTCCTTGTGAAATGTCTGATCATTTGGCTGTGGTTTTGGTTTGTTCTCCTGCTGATGGTCCCTTTCCGGCTGCTCCTTGTATTCGGTGGAAGTTGAATTGTTCTCTACTTACTGATACTTATGTTTTTAAGGGTTGTTTGACTTCATTGCAGGCTAGGATTTCTGTGTTAGATGCTTACAACTATCCTTTTGTTCGGTGGGAAGATATGAAGGCTGATTTGAGGAAATATTTCCTCAAGGTTGCTGGATTGCGGACCCTATCCAATTTTTTGCCTATTCCAAGTTGCAGAAACAGCTCTTAGATCTGATTTCTAGGGCTCATGAATCCTGTATAGATCTTTCCTTTCAAATTAAGGAAGTGAAATGCCAAGTGGAGAAATTCCAGTATGATCGAGCTATTTCTTTGAGGCTTGAGGCTCAGTGTGGTACTCAGGCTTCTATTGATCCTTTTAAGAACTGCTCTGACAGAATTTCTTCTATGATTATTGAACCACTTACTGACCCTGTTACTGGTTTGCAGCATAATTTGAAATGTATGGTTCAATCTCACGTGGAAGGGTTGTTTGGTTCTTGTCCTGCTGCTCCTGGTGGTTTCCTTTCTGATTTAGAGATTCCGGAGGGTATTCTGCACTCTCTGGTTCTCCCAATCTCTGTTGAGGAAACGTTGTGTGCCATTAAAAAACAGAAGCAGCATACCTCTCCTAGAGTGGATGGTTTAATGGCTGAACTTTCTAATTCTTTTTTAGATATTTTTGTCCCTGCCCTTACTATGGTTTTTAATAGTACCCCGACTACTTATTCTATATCTCATTGCTTTTCTGATGCTATTATGCTTCTGCTTTTTAAAAAAGGTGATAAGGCTGACATTAAAAACTAGAAACCTTTGAGTCTGCTCAATGTTGATTACAAGATTCTGGCTGCAATACTTTTGAACAGGTTACTGCACCTTGCAGCTACTGTCATTTCTCAGGAACAAACCAGTGCTGTGCCTGGTAGAACTATGCTGCATTCCCTGTCCCTTATTAGAGATGTGGTATTTTCCTGTTCAGATTCCCATCGTGCTTTTTTTTCCTTGGACCAGAAGAAGGCTTTTGACCGAGTACACCATTCCTTTTTGTTTCAGGCCATGTTGCGTTATCACGTGCCTCAACACTTCATCTCTTGGATTAAATTGTTGTATAATTCTGCCTCGATTACCCCTCACATTAATAATTCCCCTGGCACGGAATTTTTGCATAAGAGGGGTGTCCGTCAGGGCTTCCCCCTTATATATGTTTTTCAGATTGACCCCTTTTTGAGACGGCTTGCTTCTAGTCATGCCATCCCCTGATTGTTGCTCCCTGGTGGTCAGTATGCCCAGGGCCCCTGGTGTTCTGCGGCAGAATTTTCTGATTTCTGCGGCAGGGCTCCTTGACTTCTGCGGCAGCATTTTCTGATTTCTGCGGCATGATTTATTCATTTCTCTGGCAGAATGCAGTCCTGTCATTGGCTAACTATGATGTGATGTCATCGATGACATCATATGCTGAGCATAGGGAGGGGCTTCAGGATAAGCGAGGGTGAGAAACAAAGCCTGACACTATGAAAAAACAGTATATTTATTGAAAATTCACCAAAAACAATGAATTCTGCGGCACTATATATATTCTATGACATGGGTACCAAATTCTGCAAATTCCACAACCGGAGAACCGCAGAATTCCAGGGGCCTTGAGTATGCCCCTAGTGTTTATGCTTATGCAGATGATTCATGTATTTGCACTACACCCCTTTTGGATACAGCTCGGTTTGTTGACTTGCTTTCTGACTTTGAGACCTTTTTGGGATCCAAATTGAATCTTCATAAAAGTGTGGCAAAGTTTATCCCTGATTCTGTTTCCCCCTCTGCTTTTGCGGCCCAGATTCCTGTTACACATGACCCACTGAAGATTCTGGGCTTATTTTTTGGTACTTCTGATGACTCCACTTATAATTGGAATTTGGCTCTTGATAAAGGCCTTGCTTTGATTTCCTCCTGGAAAGGTAGGACTATTGCTAAATGTAAATGTGTTATGCTTTTGAAGACTTCAGTACTGCCTATATTTTTGCACATTGTCACAGTTTTTCCTTTACCTCTTGCTTTGGAAGTGCAAATTTATGATCTTTTTTTTTTTCCAAGGCTTTTAGGGTTCTCGGTTGAACCCCATTAAGAGTTTTTTTTTGTATCAGGATTATTGTATGGGTGGGGTGTGGATGCTTAATCCTGTAGTTTTTTTCATTGCTTGTTTTTGAAATTTATTTTCCTTTTTGAGGCGTTCTCCCCCACCACACTCCTGATTGGGTTTCTGTTTTATGAACTTGGTTTCTCCCTATGGGATTATGGTGTGGTTCTCCTTCGGCAATCTTGAGGACTTTTTGGTCTTCTGGTATTCCCTCTTTTCTGTTTTCAATGTTTTTTAAGTTGAAACAGTGGAACTTGACCCATCGGTCCATTCTCCTAATGACAAGACGACAGTTATATGGGTCTATTATTCAGGCTAATTTTTCTGCTCTCCCTTGTGTTTTGGACTCCGCTGGCGTGGAACTAGATGTTTCTTTGATTTTTCGTCAACTTATTGATCCTCGGCTTCCCCTGAAATTATGGGATGTGACCTGGTTGTCTTGTCGTGGAAAATTAAGTGTCCAGGGTAACCACCATCATAAGTCTCTGGAGGACAGACTGTTTTCGGGACACTTGTCTGAATGTTTTGGAGTCGCTGCAGCATTTCTTTATTGAGTGTCCTTTTAGTAGGGACTTTTGGACTTTATGGCTCCATAAGTGGAAGGATAAATGCATTTCTTATGTTTTCTATGATATGTTGGTGTTTGGCCAGTTTCCTAGTGCCTACTCCAGATATCATCCCAGTACCCTTCGACTTATGTTTGCCCTTTGTAAATATTTTTTATGGCAGGCTAGATGTGCTCAGCTTTTACAACCAAAAACATATACTGGAATACACTTTCTCAATCAGATTAATTTCTGATTTAGTTGTTTATAACCGGGAATTGTTTTCTTTGCCTCAGACCAACTTTCACTCTTATTGGGCTTCCTGTGACTAGATTTTTGATGCTTGATTGTTTTGTTTTTCTGTTTCGGGTGGGTTTGTTTTTCTGGGGGTGGGTTCCATTTTTCTTTAGTGTTTTTTTTGAGTTTTTGGTTTTCTGTATAACCTTTATATGCTTGTATTGCTTTCTCGTTCTGGTTTTGTTTTCCTTTGTCTACTGTAATACTGTATTATGATGTTTTGCTTTCGTTCTTCTTCATAAGGAGTATCCCTATTAGGGAGGCAGTATAGCGCAGTGGTTTAAGGCTCTGAGCTGTAAATCTGGTGACATCCAGCAGACCAGTCCTGGGTTTGAATCCCACAGCTTCTGCTAACATACTGTGTGACCCTGAGCAAGTCACTCAACTTCCCTGTGCTCCCAGGTCACACCTGTAAAAAAGCGTTCAGCTTAGTGTGCTACTCCTGGTTAAACAACTAAAAAAAAAAAACATCACCAGAAGGAGGCGGTGGTGTTGCTCCTACAGATCACTGGTAAGATCCCACCTTGACTAATGTGTACAGTTCTGGAGACCATGCCAAGAAGGACATAGATAAAGTGGAGGCAGTCCAAAAGAGGGCTGTCAAAATGTTGCAAGGTCTGTATCAAAAGCCCTACGAGGAGAAGCTAAAGGAGCTCAATATGTACACTGGAGAGGAAGGATATAATAGAGAGCCACTACAGTGGACTATCTCCCTGCAGAGGCAACACACCCTCTTTACCCCCTACTCAGCTGGAATACCCCTTTTCCCAAAGAGAAGCCATACCCTACAGCTGGCTTCCCTGAAGAGCATACTAGATGTATTTCATAAATGTACACCCCCAAACTGTCACAAACGCACTCCGCAGGTAAGGCCCTCTGCTCCCACAGTGCCAACCACAGAGTGCAATAGTGTGAACAGGTGACAGGGTAACCCTCCTGTCTGTTTTGTGTCCAAATCACCTATTAGCCTCGAGTTCTGGAGGGATTGAAACTGTGAACCTTATGCTAGCATATCCAATTAACAGGCTCAGATAATATTCTCTTCGGGGCGATGCAATATAATCTTTCACCAAAGGGCACCCAGCCAGGTATCCAAAATAAACCCTTACAACTCTATAAGAGACCTAGGTATATCCTTACCTTTTAAGCAAGCTCAGTAACACAATCAAACCTTTTAACAGCTGTCAGTCTAAACACAGGTTCAGCATCACATGCAAAAGAAAACTGAGAAGACACACAGGCAGTATTTTAAAGGAAAGGTTGTTTACTAAAAAATGGTGAAACAGGAAAAATTAAACACAGAACAATTATATCACAAATCTTAGTAATATAAAAAAATGGGAAGTTACAGAATACAAACTCCTACCACAAATACTTAAAGTCTTTCTTATCTAGATGTTACCCTTTAAGTGCTTTTCAAAAGTCCAGAGAAAAGTCTCTTGAGTCCAGAAATAATATGCCACACATTCACCAGATGCAGGATCATTTCAGGAGGCATCTCCCCACCCCTTTTGTGATATCAGTTAGACCCTCACTTAGAGTTAAGTCTTACATAATTTTCCTTAACATAGTTATCTGCAAGGGTATAAGTTCTTATTGTGAAAAATCAGCAATTAGCCATTTCCCAAATATGATTGTCTTTGATCAAACATTTCCTTTTGTCTCACTGCTGATTTTCTGTCCTTCTAGAGTGAGCTCAGGTTTTATGACTTCTCACCAACATGCAACCAGATAAGTCTCTTCCTGCATGTCATAAATGCATCCATGGGAGTCAACTTCAAAAGGCAATAACAGGTTATGATGGCAATAAACTGTCCCTCTGGAAGGATGTCTTTATTAATGATTTATCTGGTCTTTTTATAACATCCTGAGATTTTTCTCACACTGACATCTTTTGGGGTCAGAGGTTAAGCCTCTCTCTCATTGCCTGCTTGTGTGAGACAACCTCATACTATTTCATACATGTACATCCCCAAACCACCACCACCACCCACATACTGTACATAGATAAAACAGCATTCTGCACACATAAGGGGTAGAAACTAGAAGATAAAAAAGAAGCACACAGCAAGGTACCTTTTTTTTTTATGTTTGCTTGCATGCATGTGCAAGAAACATAGTGCCACCATATGAGTTTTCGTAGGTGTGCCTCCCCCACTTCCAATGCCCTGCTCCCTTTTGCAGGTGTGCCTGCACCACACCAATGAATGTCGGAGCTGTCTATGACAGCCCTTCAGATGCAGTGGTGTACAACTGAAAGCAAAAAAGACGCTGCAATCAGCGGTGGTAACGTATAGGCAATTTGCATTATGCCATCGACAGGTAATTTACATACTGCCGTCAGCAGTATACAAAGTGCCTACACTCCGCACTGCATCCGTAACTGTCATAGACAGCTCCATTTTTGTCTACTCTCCCTCCCAAGTAGCACACTGGGGCCCACCCAGCGTGCTCTATGTGCTCCCATACACCGTATGGCTGGCGGAGTGCCCAATCCCCATCGGCTTTACTGCCCCCTAACAGACTTCCGTGCCACGCTAGGAGCCCACCCCAGTGTGGCAAAAGTCAGTATGGACGACTGGGGATGCCCAATCCCCCATCGGCTCCACTGTATGGTTCCCCTCCAAAACCAGAGTTCCACGTACCATGCTGGGAGCCCACCCCCGTATGGCAACAGTCTGTATGGCTGACGGGGTGCCCAATCCCCCATCGGCTCCACTGGCTCCCCCCTCAAAAAAAAACTTCCAGCTGCCATACTGGGAGCCCACCCCAGCGTGGCAAAAAGTCCCACATAGTCTAAAGAAACATAAAACCTGTAAAAATAAACAGTCCCTCATTGACTGTCTCGCCCCCTCATTCAACCCATACCCACCCTCTAAGCACCCTCCCCACCCCCCCACCCCCAATACTTGCCTCCGGTCCGGCGACAATCTTCCAGTGGACCGGGAACATGTCTACACTCTTCAAAGCCAGCCCGAACTGAAGAAAATGCCAGTAAGCTGTATAATGCAATTAATGGTTTTTTTAACCGGTGCATATTCGGCCATTTTGGGATTGTCACCAAATTATCACATAAGCTCTTAGACCCACCATCATGATTCAGTCATCTGTCATTTTGTTACTCGGTCCTGAAAGGTGATTTTGCAGTCACTGTGCAGAACCACCGTTCGGGACTGAGTAACAAAACAACAGTGTCACAGTTCATGAGGGCCCCCAAAAACCCTATGTTGAAAATTTGGTGAAAAAATTCCCAAAAATGACTGTTTTAAGAGGGTACATTGCGCAGTTCCTACACACAATCATAATTTTGAGAATTTTTAATATTTTCAGTCCAGATTTTCAACGTTGCCATTTAACCACACCTCCTTATGAACAGTAAAGCTGTCATTTTTCATATCACACCCAAAATGTATTTTAGCAATGTAGCGCACATTAGCGCGGTCAGTGTGCGAAATCAATGTTTGGGATACATTAAGAAAATCACACTGACACTGATCATGAGCAGAGGTGGTAAAATGGCTATGTTGAAAATTTGGTGACAAAAGTCCATAAAATGACTCTGTCATCAGTGTGCATTGTACAATTTCCACGCACCCTTGTAAGTTCATGAATTTGTAATATTTTCAGTCCAGATTTTCAACACTGAACAGTACAGCTGCCATTTTTCACACCCTGACCGAAATGTGTTTTCGCACTTCCGACACAGAATAGCGCTGTCACTGTGGGAATTTAGTGTTCTGGATAGATTACGAAAATCACAGTGACGCTGTTCATGAACGGAGGTGCAAAAATGCCTGTGTTAAAAATCTGCTGTAAAAAATCCCCAAACTACTTACATTGCACGAACCATTTCTTGGCAGCTCCTACACTATTCGTGACTTCACCAGTTTTGTATATTTTCACTCCAGATTTTCAACAATGCAATTTTTTACACCTCCTCATGAACAGTACACCTGTCACTTTTCACATCCTGTTCGAAATGTGTTTTTACACCTGTGGCGCCAAATGGCACAGTTGTTCTGCAAAATCACCTTTCGGGTAATGAACTGATAGTGTCACTGTTCATGCGGTGGGGTCACAAAAAAACAATGTGGAAAACTTGGGAGTAAAAATACCAAGAAACTCCCAGGGCGTTATGGTTTTTGACCGAACGCCCTACCTTGTAGGGACTCACAGGCATCGGGTGTGACTTGGGATTGTCGACAGTAATGCTCATGCCATTTCACCCCCACCCCCACCCTGCAGCCAGTTACAGGCATCGAGGTGCGCCTTGGACCCTTTGCCCCCAGAGTTCAGCCCATTCTCCTATACTGTGCCCATTTTAGCGTATTTCCTTATGGAATGAGGTGAATGTAAAGGCGAAAGCCCCCAAAGTGCACCTCGACACTTGTCAGTGAGAAGACCATGTGACACCCCCCCGGCCTTCCGTGGGGATGCGCCCCTTCTGACAAGCATAGTTATTACATTTAAAAAAAAAATGTTTTTAAAGTTACAGAGCAGATTTAAAAACTGCACCACTGCGCCCCTCAGAGGCATGCACTCGGGGCGGCTGCACCACCTGCCCCACCCTTCCTATGGTACTGTCCGTGTCTGAAGGGTAGGGTAAGGTGAAATGTCGTGACCGTCATGGGTGATGAAACAAAGGCACACCCCAATGCCTGTCTATCTCTGCAGGGTGAGGGTAGAGTTAGCATCAGTTCAATACTTCCATGCCATTCCTATATTGCATCTAACTCCTGCACTTCCACTGCTAATGCCAGCAAGCAAACATTCGGCATTGACAAATGCTTGTTTATTGTTGTAATGTCCATGATTCGGGAAAATTGCTGATGCTGCGCAGTTCCATTTCATATGAAACAGTGGCGCCACACTGCTTGCTTCAGTACACTTGTATTGAAGCGAGCAGCGTAGCGCCACAGTTTCACATGAAATGCAACCGTACAGCATCTGCCATTTTCCCAAACCTTGGACTTTACAACAACAACAAAAAAGTAAGTTAATATACGTCAAAAACAGTGTCATCCTTGTGAAAAGCCTAATTGGAGGGTAAGGCTTTGGGGTGGGGACCCTCACATTATGACAGTTTCATTTAAGCCAAAACCATGCTTATTTTTTTTTTTTTTGTTGTTTCTACAGACTGGCTATGTGGCACATAATAATTTTAACAGTCTTTACTGTCATTCATTTTCTGGGACAATGTGTTGTATATGTAATAACTATAGCAAATGTATTAACTGCTTGTTCTATATATGCAAATAAATGTGGGCATTTAAACATTCCTGGAATTTATGCAAGGTAATTTAAAGTTTATATTTGATGTGACCACTCCACCCATTACTTGTCGCTGGTTAGTCAAGCAGCTCAAGCACCCCACTAAACCGTCCTCCCGTGTGCAAAGACATGGGCAACTTGAACAATTTAAAGAATAATTTCATCACTGTAATTGGTCACAAATCGACTCGGCCACTTGTGTTGACCTCGGGCACTTTATCTCCCTCCTTAACAAAGCCTGTGACCTTTTTGCACCTTACAGAAAGCTTGCACTCAAAGTGGATAACAACCCCTGGATCACTGCACCCCTCCTCAACCTCATGGACACCAGCGACCACCTCTGGCATGTTGTGCATGCCACAAACAAGCCCATGGATTGGCAACAAGACAAGGAGGCTAGGTATGCCTGTACCTGTGCAGTTTGCCTCGTTAAAACTGCCCACTTTCAAGACTCGCTCTCCAACTCCTGGGGCAATAGCAAAAAATTCTGGGAGCACATAAAAAACCTTACCGGTAAACCTAATAAATCCCCCCCCGATGCTTAATGTAAATGGCACTATCACTCAGGATTCAAAGGTAATTATGAACACATTCAATACTGCATTCACTGACCTAAGCGGGATACTACCTCCCAACTTCTTCAATGACCCCCCAACTCAGGAAAATGACCGCTACATTAACCCCACATCCAGTGTTCCCCCATTCAACTTTAAAGCACTCACTCCAGCAACTGCCAAGAAATACCTGCAGCAGGTACTTGGTAAATCCCAATACAGTAGCGACTCCCTCAATCTTAAATTGTTCCGCCTCACCCTAGATGCAGTCCTGATGCTCATCACCAAGATCCTAAACCTATCCCTCTGTCTTGGCCAATTCCCCCTTGCCTGAAAAGCTGCAGTGGTGACTCCTGTTCACAAGAAAGGGGACAGGGCCTTACAACTACCGACCAATCTCTATCCTGCCACCCCTCTCCAAAGCGTCAGAGCGTATTGTTGCAGATCAGATGACAAAGTACCTTGCCACTTATAACATTCAATGCACACAACAGCATGGCTTTCGTAAAGGCCATTGCACCACCACTGCCCTACTTGAGTACACCGACTACATACACAAATCATTGGATTATGGTCACCTTGTGAGATCAATTTATACTGACCTCACTAAAGCATTTGATACTGTCAATCACACCCTACTGCTAAAATCCCTACCTGCCCTGGGGCTCTCAAAGGAGGTCACAGCCTGGTTTAAGAGCTACCTTTGTGATAGAACACAAAGAGTAAAAATACAGAACATTCTCTCTAGCAGTCAACCTGTTCGCTCTGGTGTCCCCCAGGGATCAATCTTGGGCCCCCTCCTATTTAGCCTTTTCCTTAACTCCCTTCCCCAAGTCTGCCCCACCAACCTGCTTCTCTACGCTGATGATGCTGTGCTTTTCACCAGCCAGCCTAGTTCTTCCACACTCGTCAGCTCCCTACAACATAGTTTCACTGCTGTTGAGTCTTGGTTTACCAATCACAAACTAACCATGAACTATAAAAAAACCAAAGCAATGCTCTTTGCCGGTCTACACAATAGATACAAAAACACCCAATTACTCACGAATAATCTTGGCTCTCCACTTAAACAAGTCCACAATTTTAAATACCTCGGCATTACCTTGGACAGTAACCTATCTCTTAATGAGCAAGTGAATACGTTATCCAGAGCTGTCAACATCAGGCTAGGGCTCCTTTACATGCACAGATACAGCATGTCCCAGGAAGCCCTCCGCCTGGCCGTCTCCAGCTCCATCCTTTCAACTGTCGATTTTAGGCTCATTAGCTATGGGCCTGCAGCCAATACCACACTTCGAAGGATAAGTGTTGCTCTGAACAAAGCCTGCCGCCTTGTCACCAGTACCCACCTCTCACTCACACCCGTGACCTCTATGTCTCAGCTAACTGGTTAAAGCTCCAACACAGAATTTCCTATCAAACTAGCATGTTGGCAAAAAAAATAAGTATGGGTCTGGCCACTCCCTCACTACTGCACCTCCTACATTGGATTCACAATCCTCGCAACACCAGAAGTACATCCAATCCCACCTTCCAGGTCCCTTTCTATCACACCTCGAAAGCCCAATGATCTTTCATGTATACAGCACCAAGTTGGATTAACAACCTACCACCTGACCTTCTGACAGGCTCCAATATTGGGCTCTTTAAAGCCAAACTTCATGTATACCTGTTGAAACTCGTTAGTTGTGACTGCCCCTCTTAACCCCAACCCTCCCCAAATCCCCCTCCCATCTCACTCCTCCCCCAGCTACCCCTATCAGCCTTCTTCCATGCACCCCCTCCTCATTTCTGTTCCCCACTTTCTCCACTGTTACTGCTACATCGTCACCTCCTACTCTCCTTCATCGTCTCCACTCAGGCACACCCCTCCCTTCCCACCAGCCACCTCGCAGCCCCTCCCACTCCACTGAATAATAATCTCTGCCACCCCTTTCCCGCTCACACTCATCTCGGCCATAACTCTTCTCCTCCTCCATCTCTACACCCATTTCCCCCTTCCCCCCCGCAATCAATCCAACCTCAGGCTGCCTGCACCCTACCTTCTGTATTCCTAAAAAACTCTTTCCCTCCTCAGAATTCCTTTCAGCTCGTGGTTATTGACAAGGTCCACTATTTGACTGCTATTAAAAATTTTGTGTAACGAAACTGTTACCTGGTATTCTCTTGATATCAATGCTGCACTTATTGTATATTTTTGTATCCTATGAATTCTGTTTTTTCACTCAGCCTTTGTATTTTGTTTGCTATTTCTGCTTGTTACCTTGTTTCTTCCTTTTTTTTGATGTGGAGCCTTTGTAATCGAGCTTCGGCTCAAAGGTGTTGTAAATCCAAGACTTCAGTAAATAAATAAATAAATAAATAAACGTGTAATTGACAAGTCAATTGGCCAGTGGTCTGGCTAAGAATATACATTCAAAGAAATTAAGTTTTGTGAACTTGGGTAGGTAGTGTTAGCCATGGGTTGAAAAAAGGTCACAGACACCAGGGGCTGGATATACAAATCTGTGCAAAAGCAGAGAGCAGAGGTTTATGCTGTGATTGCACCTGACCCAGAGGTTATCATATTCATTCAGATAGTGCACTGGTGCTGTCTGACTGAATATCGTCCTGTGTTGGCACAGTGCCAAGTCAAATAGCACTGCCCCAGCATTGACTGGGGCTGTATGCAGCACATAAGGAACTGTACCACCAGACCAGATAGTGCTGGGAAACACAGTGTAATATTCAGTCACAGCTGGGGGACTGGAGGGTGGGGAGTACCAGTAGACACCAGGGACATGGTGTTCCAAACAGGGACAGGTGATCAGAGGGCGAGGGGTGCCACTAGACACCAGGAAGGAGGTATTAACTACTAGGGTGGGTGATCAGAGGACAAGGGATGCCACTGGACACCAGGGTTTACCATACACATCACAGGACTGGTGTTCGGTGGTTGGGGGGGTGCCACTGGACACCAGTGAGGATGTGACCGGGACTGGAGCAGGTAATTGGGGGGGCTGGCTGAAACCAGAGCGTTCATTGTTTTTTCGGGATAGGGTTCAGAGAGGTGGGGGTGGATGCAGTACTGGCCGAACATCCTCCCTGCATCTGGACAACCTGTCCAGCCTCCTCAGCCTCTGACCCCCATTGGACCACACTCCCTGAGAGAGGTACTGCGGGCTGGTGATGACTGTGTGCCTCCACATGCATATTTCACATTGGCTGCAGTAGGAATGGAAGAAAAATAGAAGATAGGAGCTGGTGTTTCAATGAAGCCCCAACAGGGTGCACTCTGGTTTACCCCTCAGTATGGGTCAACCGTGGAGGAGCCTCTTCCCGAACAGAGAGTGGTTCATGATGGGGCCGCAGTTGGTTGTGTGGGGTCTGGTGGAGGGCAGGCGTCCTTCTGCTCAGCAGATATTTGTTTTCTGTCACCCAGGAAGGCGTGGTGTGCAATGACATAGTGGCGTGCAGAGCGCTGGATGTCTGGCACACCTTCTAAAGATCTCGATCATTGGCTGTCAGACCCCCACTCTCCACTAGGGGTCACTCAAATGTCAGATGCTTTCCTATGTGCCCCCCCCCCCCGGGAGGAGAGCAGTTCTTGGGATGCTCAATCCTCCTGCCCTCCCACGGTCCTCTGACATCCCCAGTGTGCTTCCGAACCCGGGAAGTCAGCAATACAAGCGGAAGTACTATCACTGTGTCGGCGAGATGGCAAAGTTCAACTGTGAAGTGCTCAGCTGTGCTCTTCATTAATTTAACCTGGCAATATGTGGCAAAAACAAAATAATAAATGAAGACAAATGACACTAACCAATTTTTGTAACATTTTATTTTGTACTCCTAACTCACCATATTTTATTTCTATGCATTAAAATTTGGTTTGGTTCACCTCTGTTCAAAACTGAGAAGTACAGTACTCACTCTGAAAAAAATCTTATCTGGATCCCTGCGTGGCACAACCGAATGTTTGTGTTGTTCGTGACACAGTGCAGTGTCTGCACTGCATGTGGCAAAGTGTGGTGTCAGCATCACCATGCCACATGGCAGTGTTGTGTCAGCATTGCACGTGGTACAGTGAAGTGCCTGCAGTGCACATAGCACAGTGCAGTGTCTGCATGTCATATGGCATAATGTGATATCTGCATAGCACATGGCACAGTGACTTGCAGCAGTGCATGTGGCACAATATGTTATTGGCAATGCACGTGGTACTTTGTGGTGTTAGCAGTGCACATGGCACCGTAAAGCGTCAATCCGCCACCTGGCACGTTGCTGTGTCAGCACTGCATGAGGCACATTGTGGTGTCTGCACTGCACATAAACAGCGCAGTGTAGGCAGAGCACATACCACAGTGCAGCAACACTGTGTGTAACACAGCACAGTGCCAACACAGCAGAGTGCAACAGGTACTGCTGCCACAGTGCAGAACCATGGGTACAGTGGACACTGCAGTGTGCCACATGGTCTGCCATCATTGTTCTGTAACATGTGGCTTGTCATTACTGAGCTGCACCATGGGCACATCCATCACTACACTATGCCACCTGCAATGCTGTTAATGTGCTGTGCCATGCCATTACTACACTGTGCAGTGTGCAATGCCATCACTGCACTGTGCCATGTGCACCGCAGTCACCGAACTGTTTCACGTGTATGGATGTCACTGCGCTGTGCACCATGTGCTGCCAACACTGCACAGTGCAATGTACACTGCCGTTACTGTGCCACATTAACTGTTGTCACTGTGGTGTGCCACAGACAAAGCCACCAATGCTGCCCAGAAGGTTGGTGAAAGCCCTGCATAGGCAGGTGCAGGCCCCTGTGTCAGGAAGGGGGGTGCAGGTCCCAGAGTAGGAAGGTGGGTACATGCCCCTGCACAAGGAGTGGGGTTTCAGGCTCCTGTGTGGCAAGTGAGGTGCAGTCCCATGAGCACGGATGGTTAGGAGGTTGTATCCCCCTGTTTGAAGAGTCATGTGGGATGCCAACACTGCAAAGTGCCATGCGCAATGCCAACAGTGTACAGTGACACACAAACACTGCTCCATGTGAAATTAACTACTATACTGTTCCGAATGCACTGCTGACACTGCATCGTGCCATGTGCAGTGCTGACTCTGCATTGTGCCGTGTACACTGCTGACACTGCGCAGTGCCAAGTGCACTACCAACACTGCAGAGTCATGTGTACTGATGACACTGCACTATGCCACATACACTATTGACACTGCCAACACTGCTGTACCATGGGAAATGCTGACATTGTGCTATGTCACATGCAATACCAGCAGTACACTGTGCCACATATACAGTAAGAGCATGAGGCAGAGGGACAGACCTAATGCCAGGGTTGGGTGGGGGACTCTGGGTTCTAATAACCAATGCTAACAGGTACTGGGAATCCAGCTGCAAGTTCTGTGAAAAGGGGATGCTATGGAACCTGCCATCATGGCGTGGGGGGACAGTGAGTATGCTGCCGAGAGTGTGGGCTGCAGGAGCCTGTGGCCAGTGCTGCGGGTGGGGGGCTTGGTAGCTAGAGATCAGTGATAGGTGGTGGACTCAGGAGGTGATGCAGCAACTCCATGAGTGGGATGTACAGTGTTGTACAGTAGGTGTCCTGGGGGCCAGGAATGTGGAGGTGTTCAAGACATCAAAGGACTGCGGTGGGTGTTGGGATGGCAGAGGAAGGATTGTGTTGTCCAGGTACCAGTGAGTTAGATGTCTCAGGGCCCGGGAAGGAGAGGAGTCTTATGGGGCTGGGGAGTGAGCTCTCTGATAGCTCAGGTGGGAGGTGTCTGGGGGCCCCAGAAGGTAGGGGTGTCTTCTGAAGGAGAGATGTCTGGTGGGTCAGGGAGGATGGTTCTGGTTGGCCAGGAATGGAGGAGGGAGGCATCTAAGAAGCCATGGAGTGAGTGACTGTGGAGGTGGTGGGGCACTGTGGAAAAAGCATGGGTCTTGGAGGAGACTGCAGAGGGAGCAAGGTTGTTAAGCTGGAGGGCTCAGTTAACCGAGGGTTGAGGGAGCTAGAGTCCACTGATGGATAGTGGACTCAGGAGCATGCCGCCATGACTTGGTGGGGCTTAATAGCTTGGGGAGAGCCAGCACACATAACGGCCCCTAAACCTGAATCCCTCCAGCTTACCATGATCCTATCAGCTGTCCCCCACCCTTCTTACTCAGTAACAAGTGGCGGTCACTGACCCAGAACAGACTGGCAGTGAGCTGCCCACACACAGCTGCAACCCCTCGTTCCACAGACCAGTCACCATCCCACAGCTGGACCCCCCATTCACATAGACCAGCACCCTCCTGCAGCTTCCCCATGCTCCCCTACCCAAGCTGGAACCCTCCCTTCCCACAGACCAGCCCCAACATAACAGCATGTGCCCCCCCGTACCACAGAAACCCCCATCCCACATTCACCCTTGCATCTGACTACACAGAACAGACTGCCACAGCTAGAACCCCTCATTCCACAGTCTGATCATACCCCCCACAGCCTGCTGCCCTATTCCAGAGTTCAGCAACCCCTGGAAGCTGTCTCCCTAACATGCTAGCATGTGATTCCCCCCCCACAAAAGAAAAATGCATATCATGTTTGCCCTTGCACTAGCTCCACAGAACACACTGGTATCATACTGTGAATGTCAAAAACATGGAAGTGGGCTCTTTGACATCCACAAGTATTCGGCGGCACATTTAGTTTCACTTAATTTTTTTTTCAATTAAAAATGGAAACATGGGTCCGGCCCGGTGGCGCTGAGGGTTGAGGTGCTGGATGCCACACATCGCGGACTCGGGTCGCTGGTGGGTCGGCCGGGAGGAGATAGGCTTGAGCGTCCCACGACAGCTCGCCTTCTCCAGGGAGGGTTGAGGCCGGAGGCTCGCAGTACTGCAACCCCCACTGGTAGGGGATGGGAAGCCGCTACACAGCATGGACGTCGGCGCCTTGACGACAAGGGTCGCACGCTGTGGGGGGGGAGGAAAAGAGGAAACACACCTGCCGGCTCCGGGAAGACGGGCTTCCCAGAGCATGCTTCCAATGTGCCCCACTCACCGGACCACCTCCTCGACCTGACACAATGAAGGATTTCGGGGTGAAGGCACCCCACCTCGTCTCCGCTCGGGGGGAAAGCTGAAGCTCTGTTCAGGATCGAGAGGTAGGTCCGGGTGGATGAGAGGCAGGAGGATGACTCCCTGGGTGCCCCGAAGGGTCGGGGCCGACAGGCAGTAGGGGTGTAATAAAGAGAAATAAAAAAAAAAAAAAAGGAAACATGCTTACTTTTTGGAAATTCTTTATAACTGGAACTCCTTTCTGAGTTCGTCATGGCATGCAAGTGCAGACAAACTCATTGGTATAAGAGGTGCTCTACAGGGGTGTGACTAATGGAGAGCTCTGTTTCTAGGGGCAGGTCAGCGGCAGGCGAATCAGTCAGCAGGCTGACGATGGCTGCTATTTAGCTGCTGGGTCGGAGTTGGACAACTTTTCAAAGGGACAGAGCCACACCAGTAGTGGCGCGACTGGGTCCTTTGAGTTGTTCCTGCATTGCATTCCTGGTTGCACATTCACACTGCTGTAGCTTACAGCAGTGTGAACACTGCTGAGCCCAGGCTATCCACATGCTCCCTCGCACTTAAACAAACAAACCGACGGGGGTGCCCAATCCCCCTGTCGGCATGCCTCCTCCCAGTCCATCGGCATAACGTCCCCCCCAATTGGTTGTGTGCCGAGGGGGTGCTCAATCCCCTCGGCTCTTGTGCCCCCCAACACTTGAGTATGTGCCGCGGGTGCCCACCCATATTGGCTACAGCCCCAACAACATCAGGTGGCATGCTCGAGCCCATCCCAGCATGCCAAAGTCCCTGTAGGAAAGAAAACTTCCGTGATGTTTTACATTTTTTAAACCTGCAAAACTAGGATACGATCCATCGTTGAGTCCGGTGGCACCTCCCTCAACCCGTACCCACCCCCTGCACACCCCACCTCCCCACACCCCATACTTACCTCCGGAGCCCGGTGTGATGATCTTCGGTGGACCGGTAACACGTCTGCATTCTTCAAAGCCGACCGTAAACTGAAGAAATGCCGGTAAGCTGTATAATGGCATAAACTGTGTTTTTTTTCAACTTAAGTGGTTATCTCAGCCATTTTTTGCGAATTTTGGCACCAAATTTTCAACATGGGGTTCTTGGGACCCCACCTTATGAATTCAGTCACTGTCATCTGGTTATTCGGTCCGGAAAGGTGATTTTGCGGTCACTGTGTGGCATCACCTTTCAGAACCGATTAACAAAACAACAGTGTCACTGTTCATGAGGTGGGCTCCCCAAAAGCCTATACTGAATATTTGGTGAAAAAATTCCAAACAATCACTGTGTTACAAGCGTGTGTTGCACAGTTTCAACGCACACTTGTAACGTCGTGAATATGTAATATTTTCATTCCATATTTTCAACACTGGTAATTTTTTACACCTCCTCATGAACAGGACAGCTGTCATTTTTCACATCCTGGTCGAAATGTGTTAACGCACTTCTGACGCAGAATAACGTGGTTGTTGTGGGATATCAGTGTTCAGGACAGATTAAGAAAATCACAGTGACACTGTTTATGAGCGGAGGTCCCAAAATGCCTATGTTGAAAAGCTGGTGACAAAAGTCCGTAAAATGACTATTTTACGAGTGTGTGTTGCACAGTTTCCACGCACACTCATAACGTTGAGGATTTCTAATATTTTTACTCAAGCGTTTCAACATTGTCAGTTTTGCACACCTCCTTATGAGCAGTACAGCTGTCATTGTTCACATCCTGCCCAAAATGTGTTTTTGCATGTCTGGCGCAATTGCTGTGGGAAATCAACGTTCAGGACAGAGTAAGAAAAACATGGTTTACACTACTAACAATGTTAACATTGCCCTTGACCAAGGTAAAATCAAAGGCCGCTGTAATCCCTGGTTTTCTCCGGACCTCCTTGAACTGCTGAATGCCAGGGACCATCAGCACCCTTCTCAACCTCCTTTCTACTTCAAAACCCTCTCAGCCCATGAGGCCAGGAATTACCTACTCAAGGTACTAGGGAAATTGAGATTTAGTGTTGACACCCTGGATCTTAAGTTTGTAGCCCTTACACTGGATGAAATTCTGTCACCTCTAACACATATTATTTATTTTTTTTACAGTTTATTTCTACTCTTCCTACCTCCAGACTCTCTCCAGTGTGGGCATCTCGGTCAACGGTGTCTCCTATCCTGTCTGAAGCGCGGTGCACACATGAATCCGGTTGGGGGCTCCCCCCCATCACTCGCATGGCCTACCCAAGCCCCCCCGGGTCTACATCCTCCGGGAAGGACCGCCATCTCCTCCGGCACCCTATCTACAGGATTGCTACAGCAGCCTGCGGGGTGGGGATCGGAAGCGTGCACCCTTATGCCCGATGGCAGGCGTGGGTCGATGCCACTAGCCCCTTCACCTACTGGAGGAGGGATTTTAACTTTATTTTCCCCTCCAGCGAGGGGCAGTGCAATGCTGCCCAGCCCGTTAACGATGTGCGGCTCCTGCACCGTCCGAAGCGACAGCCCAACATTGCTAACCCTATCATTGGGTCCTGCGGCTGTAGTACCCCAGCCACCGCTGGGTGTCACTACATCGCGGACATTCCCATCCCTCCCTAGAGAGGAGCAGCTTCGGATGCTCGATCCAGCTCCTCCCGCCACCCCCAACGACCTGGGCTCGCTTCCTGAACCTGGGTCGCCGGTGTGGCGTCCAGCGCCTCAACTCTCAGTACCACCGGGCCAGCAACACATATTATTAACATGTCACTTAGTTACTCTCAGTTCCCTCAGAAATGGAAATCTGCCACTGTGACACCAGTTCATAAGTCTGGGGATCGCACAATTACTGGGAACTACAGGCCTATCTCTATCCTGCCCCCACTCTCGAAAGCTCTTGAGAGAATAGTGGCTGATCAACTGGTTGAATACTTAGAAAAATATCAGCTAGAATGCCCGCAACAACACGGGTTCAGAAATGGTTATAGTACCACTACCGCCCTTCTGGAGTTCACAGGCTTTATTCACCATTCCTTAGATCAAAGATACCTGGTCGGTGCTGCTTTCATTGATTTAACCAAAGCTTTTGACATGGTGAATCATGCCCTCCTGGTCGAACAGCTTGCCACAATTGGCCTAGCTCGTGACAGCGTAGCGTGGTTTGAAAGCTACCTGCACAACTGTACACAGAAGGTGAAGACTGGTAACACCCTCTCGGATAGCAGACCTGTCCTATCTGGAGTTCCCCAAGGGTCCATCTTGGGCCCTCTTTTATTTAGTATTTTCCTCAACAACCTTCCTTACTCCCATCAGGGTCACATCTTTTTATATGCTGATGATGCTGTCCTGTTTACCAGTGATCCAGACCCTAAGGTTCTTGAATCCAGGCTACAGAGTAATTTCGTAGTCATAGAAAGATGGTTCCATAAGCACAAGTTAGTTATGCATTACAACAAGACTAAAACTATGCTGTTCTCCAGTTCCCAAAACAGGCACAGAACTTACCCTCTTTCTATCACCAACAAATAGGGTTCTCCCCTGGAGCTAGTTCAGCTCTTTAAATATCTGGGGATTACTACTGACAGTACGATGACCTATGCCTATCACATTGACAACATGGCTAAGGTTGTTAACACCCGCACTGGGCTACTTTATAGGCATAAGCAATGTTTGACCCCAGAGGCTCTTAACCTGGCCATTTAAAGCTCTCTTGTCTCACTTATTGATTATAGCTTAACAATCTATGGATCAGCTACTGAAACAACTCTTCGCCACATCATAGCTGCACTCAACAAAGCACGCCAGCTCCTTACCAGCTCAGCCCGTCTGTCCCATACCTGTAACATGTACACTCAGGCTAACTGGCTCCAATTCAAAGGTAGACTCGTGTACCAAACATGTTTACCGTCCAAAAAAGAAAGCTTAGGCAAAATGCCCCCTGGTGTGCAAAAGCTTATTACCCACACTATCAACCGTTGTTGGACCAGAAGCTCTACTAGCCACATTTTTAATATACCCCACTGTCGCACTTCTCTGGGACAAAGGTCCTTTGCCTACCATGCCCCACTATGGATGAACTCTGCACCATGACATCACTTCAACACCCACCTTGGGCTCTTTCAAGGTTAAACTTAAGCAACAGCTAGTTGCTGTTGCCAGTTGTGACTGCATCCAATAACCTTCCTTCTTGTGACCAGCACTTATTCTAACTTTATGCTATCCTGACCTTATGCATAACTGTTCTCAGCATGTAAATAACTATTCCGAGTTGCTAATCATTCTCCTTTCACATTTCCTCTTGATCCCTTCCACTCTTTCCCCTCACCCCTCTATAGCTTCCCCTATCGCCCTTTACCCCCAATCTTCCCTTCCTCCCCCCGTTATATCTCCTGAGCTCCCTTTAAAATGCTTTATGAAATGGCTTGTCAATTTCAAGGCATCTCATTGGATGCCAGGTGTGTGTTAAAGTTTCTAACACACAAAAGCTAGATCAGGTCATGCCAGCTGGGCACTGATCCCAGTAGAATGCCAACATAGAACGTTAACAAAAGTAAAGTCAGCCATCTTGTTTAATGCCATCACTAAGCAAGAACAGTCAGAAGTGATAAAATTACAGCCCACCATGTCTGACACAAATTTTGAAATAAGTTTTACTGAGAAAGACCTACTTCTGTTCCTCGATCCTCAGCACGAGCCAATAGAGCAAGAAATAGTTAAAAATCCACAAGACATCCGTTGCTGCCAACCGCCGACTAGCAAGCAGAATGTGAGTAATCGTTTTGAAACATTAAGCAACGATCAGCTAGACAGCCTAGAGCTTCAAAAAAATGAAAAAAATACATTAAGAGCTACTGCTTGGGCATTGAAAGTAATAGGCGAGTGGTCAGTGGCAACAAATACTGTTATAAACTGGAAAACCGCATCACAAACTGAGTTAAACAACATATTCAGAAAGTTTTATGCAGAGGCACGAACCACCGCTGGCCAAGAGTATGCTATATCCAGCTTTTGTGGTCTGCGCGCCGCGCTGAATAGGCACCTGGGTTCTGCTGCTGTGAGCCGCTCGATGAACATAATAACTGACAGTGAGTTTAAAAGTAGTAACGCCATGTTTACAGCCAAAATGAAAAGTTACAGGCGTGCACAAAAAGACACTTCACAGCACCATGAACCCCTCACAGATGCAGATTTATTAAAACTAAGAAACTCCCCAGCACTTTCCCCCCTAACCGCGCCTGGCTTAGTCTGAAAAGTGTGGACTGACATTCAAATCCACATGGCCAGGCGCGGTAGAGAAGGACTCAGACAGCTAAAGCCTGAAAACTTCACGCTGCTAACTGACGAAAACGGGCAGGAATACATTATGCTCAATTTCAACGAGCACACAAAAAATCATGGCAACCCGCTAGAGAGTGACAAGCAGGGACACAGGGGGTGCATGTACTCACAGCCTGGCAATCCCCTGTGCCCTGTTCACAGTTTCAAACTATACATATCCAAACTCCCTCCTGACCCCAAGGCTCTATACATGCACCCTCGCAGATTGCCACAAGATAAGTTAAATCAGCAAAAAATATGGTACAGTATGGTTCGGAGCCAATGGGAGTTAATTACCTCGCCACAATGATGCCCCGACTCAGTGAAGAAGCATCCCTCAGCCGCAAATCATTGCCTCCATGCCACTGCAGTCCAGCTCCTCTCAAATGCTGGTTTGGAGAGTCGGGAAATAATGACCATCACAGGCCACCGCAATGAATCAAGTCTCCACAGTTACTGGAGACCTAGAGCAGATGAAAGAAAGAAGTGGTCCGACATCCTGGCACCGAAAGAAATGGGAAGCCCATATGGAAAGCGCAGTAAATTTTGTCCCCTTGCTCCAAAAACCGAAGTGTGCTCTCCGTATCCAGAAAACAGGAAATTAGGTAATTTCCTGAACATCAGTGCCCCACCAACAGCGCAATCTGCAGAACAGGAAAACCCTCCCACCAACATTCAATATGGGAAGCAGCAAGATCCAATCACCAGAGAACCAATGCTGAGCAGCCTCGCAGCAGCAGAAGGCAGTCCAAGCATGCAGCTCGATAGAATCACCATGCAACAGTGCCACCTAACTTTCAATGGTCCCGTCTACTTTGGCAAATGAATCCGAACAAACTGGTAAAAAAAAAAAAAATAAAACTTAAAAGAAAGTTTTTAAATGTTAGCATTAAAACGTTAATCGAATTAAGTTACAACCACCGTGCTAGACGTTATGCTTTGTTGCTAGTTTCTGGCAGTGTTGTAGTTTCTGGCCGTGTTGGACGTCATTAACACTCTTCTATTAATTAACTTAGTTGCTAGTGGAAGTCATTTCACTATTCTATTAATAAGTTACAACCACCGTGCTAGACGTTATGCTTTGTTGCTAGTTTCTGGCCGTGTTGGACGTCATTAACACCCTTCTATTAATTAACTTAGTTGCTAGTGGACGTCACTTCACTATTCTATTAATTAACTTGGTTGCTAGTTGGTGTGTTTGTACTTTGTGCTGGATGTTATAACACATTTAAAAGAATAAAATGTATTGTTGGATTCCTTTGATGTAAACAAATGGAACTATTTTTCACAGCGCAGAGTTATGTGATGGAATAAACTGAATTTTATGCAAATTAAACCAATCTGTATTTTTTAATTTCATCCCATAAATTGACAAGCCATTTCATAAGTGCAATAAGCCACAGCAGGGTATTAGTGTTGAACACTTCTTACCATGACTGGGAGGCTAGAACACTCGGCCCGTTGGCCTCGTGCCTCATTACGCCTCCCAGCTATGTGTTAAAGTGTCTAACACACACCCTGCTGTGTCTTATTGCTTACTTGTCCCACACCTACGCACCTCTGACGAGGCCCCTGGGCTGATGCCATCCCTTACCTTGTTGATTATTAGATATTAGGCTGAGTCTGTTTTCATTTTCCTGTAAAGCGTCGTTTTATAAGATTCCGCCCCCACTAATATGACCCTTTGAATTCCAGGTTTTAATCAAATATGCTGTGTAAACATTTATTTAGTGGGCAATGGTTGTATTCTAGGTTCTTCAGTCCCCAATCTAGGCTTGGAAATCATGAAAAACATATAGGCAGTAGTTAAATTAAGTTTCAGTTGTGAGCAGCACTGTGTTAAAACAATTCCATATATGTCATTACAGGGTCCAAATTGATTCTTAAAATGAGTGTAAACAAATAACCCTGTGGATATTTAAGATAAAGCAATATTCACATGCAATAATCTTTGTTAAATGGTATGTATACACACCGAAGAATTTTAAATGGACTACATAAAAGAAAAATAGTACTAGTATACAAAGCATGGAATACTAACATGAAAAAAATGTATTTACAGATTATTTAAAAGAGAATACGCAAAATAAAACCCCGTGCACAAGCTCTGTGTAGAGCGAAAACATAGGGGGAAGAAAATAAAAAGAAAGATTGAAGGAAAATATTGGACTGAAGAGTGTTTACTTCAAAAAGGGACCCCATTACTACCTATATATTTTTCATTTAATCAAATATTCACCTTAGCATATATTGTGCATTATACAATGGGCATGAAAACATAACGTAAATACGCTATCCTGATTGGCTGACTCGTACCCCTCTCCCGTTGTAAAATCCAGCATCACCCAACGGGAAGAGGTACCAGCCACCCTTCAGCCACATTAACAAATACTCTAAATATCACTCCGACCATCGCCAGCCCTAAATCTATACCACTAAACAGACACTAAACACCAGTCCTAAACTCCACTACCACAACAGTCATTTCGGCCACACAGCTTACATTTTGTCCGCAAAACTCGACTAGGAAATATCAAAAAAATAAGCTGCTCCCCTCCATCCTCCTTCCTACATTTACTTCTTTTGCTCCATCTCCACACATTTCATCGTTTCTCAAACTGCCTTTTGAATAAAATCCTACACTGCAGACAATTACTGTTGTGCTCTCACTGCTCAAACTCATACAGACATTACGTCCGACCACTGGAAAACTCAGATATCCATTCCGGTTTACCAATATAAAAAAAAAACACTGTACAATGCAAAAAACCTACTCCTAAACCAGTTTCTGTTACACACCATCCAAACATCTGAAATAAATGCATCTCATTCTCTCCAGCTTGCCCATTATACCACATGCCAAACAGCTGCTTTCGAGGTAGCCATAAAAATCACTGTGACTCCATCTAGGTACTTCAGCCACTGACACATTCACCTCTAGCAAACAAGCGGCTCCTCGGAACACAAAAGCGCCAGTACCAGGAAAAAAATAAAAATGGATACTACATTAGGTCTTAATAGGCGAAGAAGCAGACTAAATACTCACCATCTTAGAAAGACAAACTACCGAATCTCCACCACAACAAAGTTTTACCCGAAAGATACTCTCCAGCTCTTCAGCATCTAAACAGGCTCCTCCTCAGAACTCCCTCCAGCCCTTCCAGATCAAAGGAACAGCTGAAAGCACTTCCTCACCGGCATTCTTTCAACAGACTTCCCCTCGCCTCACAGCAACCAGGCCACCACATTTAAAGTCACAGAAAAGAAAAGACATTTAAATGTCAATGAAACCACCCTAACAGCTCTAGAAATTAATCGAAATGAAGAAACAACTTTAAAACAAACAAGGTGGGCAATAAATGTATTCCAAGACTGGCTCTCAGAAAACAAGTTACAAATCAACTTTCAAACTATACCACTGCCGGAATTAAACTCTATACTAAGAATGTTTTATAGCTCTGTCAGAAATTCATCTGGATAACAATATGTTCTTAGCAGCTATGTAGGTCTCAGCGCAGGAATCAACAGATTTCTGAATGACCCCCCCCCATAAGCCTCAATATAAACATTATCACAGATACTGAATTTACAACATCTAACAATGTATTTAAAGGTGTTGTCAAAACATATCGAAAACAAAGAAAAGATCAACAATCTCACCACCCCCCACTAACTCACAATGAACTGATTTTTCTAAGAAATTCTGAAGCTTTGTCTCCAAACACATCAAAAGGACTACTCAATAAAGTCTGGCTAGACCTCCAGCTACACCTAGCAAGAAGAGGAAATGAAGGAGTTCGATATTTCACCCCATCATCATTTGAAATAAAAATAGACACTGAAGACAAAAAATATGTCACAAAGACATACAACAAACAAACAAAAAATCATAAAACATACAATGACCCAACCAGACAATCACACCGAGGCTTCATGTATGAGCAACCTAACGACCCCCCTGTCCTGTCCAAAGCTTCACAAATACATATCAAAACTTCCAGAAAATGCTCCAGGCTCTTCTGCCATCCAAAAACAACCATAACATATCCTGGATAATTCCTCAACATGGTACACACGAGAGCCACTAGGAGTAAACACACTGGGGAAAATGTTACAAAAATATGCAGCGAAGCAGGCCTCAACAAATCTATACTAACCATTCTCTCTATGAAACAGCAGCAGTAACATTATTATCAAACAGGATTAGAAGCCCGTCAAATAATGTCCATCACAGGACATAAAAATGAATCTTCATTAGAAGCTATTGGAGACCTAACCCACAACACCACAGACATGGGAACATTATTGCGAAGCTTACCACATCAGCAGCTCTACACAACAGAAGACCCCAGTCACATCCACTCAAAAAGAACTTTACTTTCTCAAAGACTACCAAGAAGCACCAACAAGTACAAACTTCAACCAACAAACCAAAACCCAGTACCTACACAAAATCAAATATTGCACAGCTGCACCACCTCCCAAAAAAGAACTGCCAAACTGAAACACACAACCTACATTTGTCAGCAAGAAACTCAATCCACGTAATCAGAAAGTCTACATCCAGACATATGAGCTACCATCAAGCCAAATCCAGTTCCTTCAAGAACAAATCCTGCTAGAAGCTGCCAAAACTCCAACAACAATATCCCACTTACAAAGCTCTCCAGATATATTATGAACAACACAACTAATACACAAAACTCAAGCCACTGAAACACCATCTATGGAAACCACAGAAATGACTACAAAACATCCTGCAGATCATCAATATCCTGCCAAGCATGAGTCATTTTATAAATTATGGCTCCATTAACTTTACATGTCTACTGCGGAAATGATCTGCAACATACCCAACTACCTCCACCAACAGGTAAACCCAAATTAATTCAACACTACCACCCCTTCCCTCCCCCCAATAAATCTTACTTAAACCCCTTCTCTTCTCTCTCTCTACAGAAAAGAAAAAATCTCCCTCAGAAGAAAAAGTTATGCTAATTCACCAGATGACAATCACCACCAAGACTCTCAGCATCAAAAAACAACTATATAATGGACAAAACAGTTATTCATTCACTAATACTTTAATAAAAGCACTTGTGTTCCTCATTAAATAACTAAAAAGTTACATTAAACATTCAACAGTTACTTCATATGTTTCTAGATATGTCTGCAACCTTATTAACTGTTACCATCTTATTGTTCAATAAACTCCATTTACAACAAAATGGACTATTTTCTCTGGCGTACTAACACTTTCACTATTTCTCCTATTTAAAATAAAAATAAATTACTTAAAATAAAAATTTACTTAACACAAAATATAAACATTGTATAATAGCAATATCCCACGAGAGGTGTTGAGTGATGCCAAGATTTACCCGCCTAGGTGTTGTTGGTCACAAGGCGTAAGACAACACCCCCCAGGGCGTGGGTAAATCCTGGCATCACCAACACCCTCTTGTGGTATATTGCTTAAATGCCACATGTATTGGAACTTCTCTAGTTATACACTCCTGTAATGTTTTGTATAATTCCTTTTTTGTTCTCAGTCTTTGCCCCCAGATTCTAACTGCTGGTCTAAATCCTCTCGAGCAAGTGGACTCCTTCAAATAACCGAATTAATTTGTTGGTTGGTTGTGTTCTGCAGTTTAGGTATGCATTATGTCCCCGTTACCCTTCCCCCAGGACGCTCCGTGAGACGAGCAACGTGTTGTTCAGTGTGCCCTTCCGGTGAAACTTTTCAATAAATAAACAAACAAAAATGATTTTTTTTTAAACTTTAAATGTGACGTTGGAAACTGGTGAATGTCAAGACCCAGAAGAAGCCCACTGTCACACACATTTTGTGCAGTGCACTTAAGACTCCGTGGCATTATGATTTTACATTATTAAGAAAACTGCCAGGTTCACTTCACGGACGCCAAGCACAGCTAGAGTCGGGAGGGGGTGGGGTGCTTTTCTTGCCTGCCAGCATTAATACTGTGGGACCTTGGGCAGCATGTCTCTGCAATGGATGACCGTGGGGGGGGGGCTGACTACAGGAGAATTGTTCCTGCAAAGGAGTCGGGACAGAATACAGTATGTAGTGCCCCCATGCAGCAACGTCCAGAGGGTTCCACAGGGAAAAAAAAGGCTCGCCAGGGACCCGGGCATGATAGGGTGCTTCGGCACCACCTTAGGGCCCATTTAGTTAGCCCAGAGGACAGAAATGTGTGAATGAGCCCAACTGTGCACTAATATGCGTCACTAGAGAAAAAACATATTTATTTCAGTCATTCTGCCCACACCAGTTGACAGTATACCTTAGCAGTCCCGACATGCAATCCTCCAGTGCCCAGTAAATACCCCTGCATCCATCGCAGAAACCTCCTCCTGAACAGCACTTTGCTCCAGTTAGCATCCCTGCGGCCAGTAGCCCCAGCGCAAATGCCCTTCAGAATAAATGCCCTCCCCTGCAACCAGTTCCCTTCCACAGCCCAAGCCAGGGCTGATTTAAAATAAGGTTATAAGTGCAAGACTACCTTCGCCTTCTAAAACCACTGTCGATAAATAAGATTGCCCATAGTGACCATGTTTTTGTTTTAAAAAGATCATTGTTAAAGTTCAACACAGCGCTCCGCCCAACATACGACAACGCGTTGCAGTTATAGATTTTTTTTATCTTATGTGTGCGCAATTTTACAGCAGGCAGTCTAGCCAATGTGGGCACACGGAGTAGCATCCAATCAGAGGTTCCACGGCGACTAGCCAATCACGGTGCGCGTCTGCGCGATGCCCCGCGGGCGCAGTTGAAGGGAAAATAGCCCGGAACTCGAGTTCTGTGAAAAATATTATCACCTGCATTACGCGCTAAGACGCTCCCAGGTGCAGTGATTTGACCTAGTGTGCATAGCCTTCTGTTTCATTTCCAGTATGAACATTTACTTTTGCGGTTCGATCCGGGGCGGCCGGGAGGACGTGAAGCTCTACCAGCGGATAGTGCAATGGTTACAGCGTATAGGCACCGTCCTGACTGAGCACGTGAGCCAGCCCGAGCTGAGCAGTAGAGGTAGGGGGCGTGCGCCTGACTAAAGTTCTTCCTGTGGTTTGGAGAACGGTGCAGAGGGATATGTAATGCCAAAACCTCTGCCTGGGGCTGTGACGGAGCTAGGTCTCGATCTTTTTCAGTGAGTGACAAGGCAGTATAGCCTAGAGGTTAGAGGAACGAGGTGGGAATGAGCGTGGTACATCTAGCAGACCAGACCTGAGTTTGATTCTCACAACCTCCAGTTGCATACTGTGTGACTGTGAGCAAGTCACTTAACCGCCCAGTGCTCCCAGGTCACCACTGAAAACAGGCACTTGTGCCTAGTGGGCCTTACCCGGTTACCGAAGACTAAAATAAAAAAAAAAAAAACTAAAATAAGGAATGCTGAACCTCATAATGAGGGAATACAAATTCAGGCTTGGATTAAGTTCATAACATTGGAGACTTTTGCCTGTACTTGTACAGAGTTTATTTTTACAGTAATTTCGCGTCTTTGAATACTATAAATTTCTGCCTAAAAACCTGAATTTGCAGCATCTTCTCTGTGTGGGCAGTACCTGTTTATGAGGGTGGGTGAGGGATAGAGCAATTTTGAGGGTGAAAAGAGGGAGATAGTTAAGAGGTATGGCATAGGGGAAAGGGAGAGCCACAGTGACTGAGACCCGGCGTCAGCGAGTCCCAGGATGAGGGAGCCAGTCACAGAGCTTAGATGGGGGAGGGCGCAGATGTGTAAGGGTTAGTCCTGGTCTGGGGTGGGGGGGCAGGCAAAGCGAGAGAGGTGGGGTGCTGGGAAGGGTGAGTCCTAGGGCAGTACCGGATGGGACTGTGACAGAGGTGGGTGGCAGGGTTTAGAAAGTGTGAGTTCAAGGGTAGTATCAGAGGGGACAGTGGCAAGGGGCAGGGCTTGAGATGGGTAAATCTCAGGGTGGTACTAGAGAGGACTGTGACGGGTAGGGGGCAGGGTTTAGGGAAGGTCCCAGGGCAGTACCAGAGGGGACTGTGGAAGAAGTAGAGACACTGTTTGGGAAGGGTTAGTCCCAGGGCAGTACCAAAGATGACAGTGACAGAGGTGGGCAGGGCTTGGGAAAGGTAAATCCAAGGGCAGTTCTGGAGTGGACAGTGTCAGAGGTATGGGGCAAGGCTAGGGGAAGAGTAAGTCCCATGGCAGTACTGGAGGGACTGTGACAGAGATAGAAGCATAGCTTTAAATGGCAAGGCAAGGCAAATTTTATTTGTATGGCGCCCATTCCCAAAGGCTCTGGGCTCCTCACAGAGATTACAGTTAATAAATAATACAAAAGAGAAAAAAGTATGATCACATCATATACTAAAAACTAACATATGATACTCTTTAAATACTAATGAAAGAAAAAAGAAATAAAAATGTAGGGACATAGCAAAATGTTATAATTCAACATTCATTAAAAGCCAGGCCAAAGAGGTGTGCCTTCACTTCCTCTTAAAAACTTCTACCGAGGGGGCTTCCTGGACTGTAGATGGTAATTCGTTCCACAGGGATGGCCCACAAATGCTAAATGCACGATCTCCAGAGGTTTTGAGCCATACCCTGGGAACGGCCAGGAGGCCCCTCGAAGAGGCCCGGAGGGAGCAGGTAGAGGTCACCGGTGTCAGAAGCTCTGACAGATAGCCAGGACCCAGTCCAATTAGGGCCTTATAGGTAAGAAGTCCCACCTTGAAAAGGACCCTCCTCCTGACCAGCAGCCAGTGCAGAGCACGCAGAACAGGGGTCACATGGCTAGACATAGGCCAGTCAGGAGCCGAGCTGTGGCATTCTGCACCAGCTGCAGCCTGAGGAGGGCCTCTCCTGTGACCCCAAAGTAAAGAGCGTTACAGTAGTCGAGTCTGGAGGAAACAAAGGTGTGCACTAGCGTCGGCAGGTCCTCGGGCAGAACGAGGGGCTTAATCTGGGCAATGTCTCATAGATGATAAAAAACACTACTGACAACAGACGACACCTGATCTTGAAAAGTCAGCCTGCTGTCAAGGATCATGCGCAGATTTTGCACCCTCTGGGGAGCCATCAATGGGGTAGAGCCCAGAACAAGACCAGAAACCACCTTGGACAGCGACCCATCACTCCCTCAACCAGGCTGGATCACCAGCACCTCCATCTTAGTCGGCTTGAGCCTCAGCCAGCTGGGAGCCATCCAGTCATTGATTTTAGCCAGACAGATGTTAAGCACATACACTGCTCTTGATGTTCCAGGAGCAAAAGACAAATACAGTTGTGTGTCATCTGCATAGCAGTGAAACTCCACACTGTATTGTTGAGTGATCTCACCCAGAGGCAGCATATACACTGCAAACAACATCGATGACAGGATCGAGCCCTGTGGAACTCCACAAGACAGAGCCATTGAGGAGGAGGAGAAATTCCCCATCACCACCCGCTGCACCCTGTCCGAGAGATAGGACTTATACCACCTGATGACAGTACCGGCGAGTCCACAAAACTCACAAAGCTGATCCAGCAACACTGAGTGGTCCACAGTGTCAAAGGCAGAAGAGAGATCGGGGAGAACAAGAACTGACCTGTCTCCACTATCTCTTGCTCTGAGCAGATCATTTTTCACCCTCACTAGAGCTATTGCAGTGCTGTGTCTAGCCTGAAAACCTGACTGAAAAGGCTTATAAATGTCCGAGGACACTAGGTGATCGTCAAGCTGCTGTGCCACAAACTTCTCAACAACCTTGCTCAAGAAAGGCAGGTTGGAGATAGGATGGTAATTCACTAGAACAGCAGAGTCGAGGGAAGATTTCTTAAGGAGGGTCCTTACCGGCGCCTTTTTCAAGACAACTGGGAGGACTCCCTCCGCCATCAGCCTCGACACATCCCAGTAAGAACTGTGTCGGGGCTGGGTCCAGTTCACAAAAGGTGTGCTTCAGTTCTCTGATCACCTTAGTCACATCAGACACCTCAACTGGCCTAAACTTTTCCCAGATAGGCGGAGTGCCACTGGTCCCTCCAGCCCGACCACTGCTAGGCACAAGCTCAACTGGCGGAATCCCGACCAGATAGTCGACACTGTCGGAGAAGAACAGAGCAAACTCTTCACATAGAGTGGATGAAAAAGCTGTTTTCGTCTGCAGACAGGACAGATGTAAAAGCCTGTCTACAGTTCGAATCAGCTGAGAAGGTCTGGTCCTCCCTGCAGCAATCTCCCTGGGCAGAAATTCTGCCTTCTTGCGGGAGATTGCCACCTGGTACTCACCATAGTGAGCACACAGGACCAGTTTATCAGACTCCGGCCAGGTCCTCCACCAGCAACGCTCCAACTTCCAACCCCTGATCTTCATCACTCTGAGATCCCCATCAAACCATGGGGATCTCGCGTGAGAAGACTTGGGTCATTAACGGAGTGGTGCGATGGCATCCAGATCCCCGGAAACCACCCTATTACATGTGGCATCTGCCTCTCCGACGTCATTTGCACATTTATTTTATTTAGTTTTTGTTGACCGGGTAAGTGCACTTGACAAATCCTGCCTATTTTCAGGCACAACCCGGGGGAGGGGGATACAGATGAATGCCAACTGACCTTGAACCAGATTAAGCTGTTGTTGGTGGTATTTTTAGTGAATGAGGGAAATTTGGCCAGGACACCGGGGAAATTCCCCTACTCTTTTCGATAAGTGCCATGGGATCTTTAACATCCACGTGAGCTACCACCAATCCAGGCAGATGGGACCGCTGTTTAACGTCTCATTCGAAAGACGGCACCTCAGAAGTGCAGCACCCCTCTCATGCTGCACTACAGTGTCAGTACTGGGATATTAACCCAAGTGCCAGATGTGGGAACTGAACCCACAGCCCTCTGATCTCCCGGCCTCAGAGGCAAATGTGCTACCTACTGAGCCACTGACATGCTGCATCAAACCTAGATAGATCGGCTACCGCCAGTAGTTCCGCTGGGTGCAAGCCCCTCAAAGGGCGATAGCTGACCATCTCTACAGGGGAGGGACTTTTGGGGGAAGGGGCCCAAACGTGAACTCCACGGTGTAATGTTCAGACCAAATGACCTGATCAATCTTGAATGGTGAGTCCCAAGCCAGTAAAGGGCGAGGGGGGGCAGGAGTTATTACCAGGGAAGAGTGAGTCCTTGGTTGATACCAGGTGCCTTGTGAGAGAGGTGGGGCAAGGATTTGGAAGGGTGAGACTGGCTGTTGTAGGACAGTGACAGAAGTAGGGGATGGGGCTGGGGAATGGTGTGCACTTTGCGCTAAGTGCAGGGGATGACAGAGGTGGCAGGTTTAAGGAACCCTGAGCTCCAGGCTTGGGGGGGGGGGGGATGTAGTGAGAGCTGTGGAAGTATGAGCCCCAGTACTGAGGCTGGCAGCACTGAAAATGGTTGGGGAAGGGCCAAAATAGGTAATGGTGGAAACGAGGGTCGGGGGCTCTGTTTTGTGAGTAAACTAAAACCTGTAATTGAGTTCCAGAAGCAAGAAAGTTGAAGGACTGCTGCTGTGTAAAATGTAACCCTCTAAAAGCAAACTAAAGTGTAAGAATGCAAAATATATTGCGAAAATGTGTCCCCAGACTCCTGTCGGGTATGTTCAGTCCTACATCCAAGGTGGTGGGTTCCCATTATAATTTGTTCATTTCCAACACTGGCTGTAGTGTGAGCCCCAGGCTAGTATTTGGGGGTATGGCAGTGAGAGAGTTGGGAAGTGTGAGGCCTTAATTGGTAGGTGGGTAGTGAAAGAGGTAGGGGAGGGCTGGGAAAGGGTGAGCCCTGGGCTGGGGGTGGTAATGACAGGGTTAGGACTGGGGGAAAGATGAGCATTGTCCTAGTAAGAGAGAGAGAGAGTGTGTGTGTGTGTGGATGTAGGTTTGGGGATGGGTGAGCTGCAGGCTGGTGGTGATTGATGGTGATGGAGACCAAACATTTAACAGTGGTAGAAGTTGGGAGCAGGGCTGGGGAAGGGTATGCCATAATCCACTGTGGGGGTGGGGGGCACTGAGGCCCAGTCTGTTAATCCTGTGAAGTTGTTGTTGATCTCTGACTTCTCCTTTTGTGTTTGCTGCAGGGGAAGATGCCAGTGAACTGGGGGATAAATGTATTCACGACAGAGATGTGGCGTGGCTGCATCAGGCAGATGGTGAGTGGGGTGGGGTGGTGGTGATGTCCCTTCATATGCTCTTGTTTTAGCTTTTATTCCTTGAATGTCTAATCTGGCAGGTCAGTGCACTGCTAAAACACAAGAAGAGTCTGCACCTCATACAGTATATGAATAAATGAACTAATGTCCAAAAATTAATTTGCAAGTGAAACTGACAGTTTATTGGCGATCACATACGAGAAGGTGTGGCACAAAAAACCTCGGCGCTTCAGGTCAACAAGTGACCATCAGGGGTGGAAATCTTGCATACCTTATGCTGTTTTATACCTGAAACTTGAAGATATAATTGAATTGTACATGCAGGAATCTACGTCCCATATAGTCCATCTCATTATGTAAACAAGTTTTATAGCATGTAAAATACCCCATAATATTAAAAACAAGACTTTTTTTCAAAATGCTTAGTACAGTAGTAAGCTAGACGTAATAAATGGATCTATGGACAAAAGAAAGGTGAAAAATGTATACTGCTATAAAACGGGAAAGCAAATAATAAAAAAAAAAAATTGTGGAGTGCTGATTTAAAAAAAAAAAAAAATCTATTTCTAAGCTACTTGTGTGCCCGTACACCACAAGCAAGTACCTTACAAATGAATTTTTACAGCACTCCACAATATTTTTACTTGTTCCTTGTTTATTAATATACATTTTTTTTTTTTATTTTATTTGAACATTTTGCAAACAAAACTTGCAATAAGGTATCGCATGAAAGGATGCATTAATTGATTATCCCACCATATATTCACTTATAAAAGTATATATTAGACACCTTTTCACTAAACACAGCATTAAGGGAAGTACATAACTGCAACATTTGAACACACATTTTTCTACAGCCATAAACAGCATGGAATAGTAAAAGGTTGTGTTCTACTACACAGATGTGTTGATGCCCCCTGAACTGTCTTGTGCTAATGTGCCATGCATCTCACTTAGTCTTTCCATATTCACTTAATTTAGAACTGTTGTACCCCGAGGAGGTGCCACCAAACAGTACAAACCTACTACTGTACTGTTGTTTTCTAAATCTATTCTCAGCATATTTTCCAATGCATAAAGAGCAAACTTGGTAACAATTACCGTAATAGAAATTGTCTTATTCTGTAGTGTGCCACATTGTCAATGGGTAATCATAACAACTGGGTATAGTGCACCCGTACCAGGGGAATGGCACAGCCCAAGCTTTAGAATGTTGGGCACGTCCATGCAGCAGCAGCGACTCCCCAGTTAAGCTGTGCCATTCAGAGGGAACTGAGCTACTTTTCTCGTCTCTGAAGATTTCAAGATTCAAGACTTCAGTTTGGGGCTACCTGTTTCAGGGAGCACCCCTAAACTTAAATCGTGCCTGTCAAGCACGGCCTTCAAATTGACTAACCTGCCATTTTCTCATTCCCTGTGTGGATTGGGAGCCACTCCTGCCTTGCTATGGTGTTCTTTAATGGTCTCCCGTTGAACCTTAAAAAAAAAAAAAAAAAAAGAAAGAAAAAAGGTGCCACAGTTGAGTTAGGTACAAATGGGAGTGTAGGGAATCTGAGGGGTCACTCGTCTTTAGCGTTGGTTCTCTTGCCCGCCCACCCCACCAGCTTGAGGTTTTGTGTTTTACACTGTATTCTAGCTTTTCTGTGAGTTTGAACAGCTTGGGAGGTGTTTTGATGTGCTCCACCTCAACCTCTGTTTTTTACTGTTGCGTGGCCGCCAATTTGGCAGTCACGCTGGACCAGCCTCTTGTTACCTCGCGGTTTTGTCTTGAACTTGCCCTGATTTTATTGTTTTGTTTTTTTTTCTTTTTGTCATGTTTTATCGTTGCGTTTTATTGCTGCCTGTTGTCTGCTACCTCGTGCTGCCTTGTGTTTTCTTGTGATCGTTTGCCGCTTGCCACCTGTCATTGTTGTGGAGTGAGTTGTTTCTCCAGGAGCTGTGCATCGACCTGACATGGTGTTGAGCCGAGGAATTTGGTGGCTCGTTTCCTGGCTTTGCGCCTGGTATCTGGATACCCGGCTTTCGTGGATTTTCTGGATTTGCTGGTTTCGTTGCCTGGTGCTTGGTTCTTGCATGCTGGACTTCTGTGGAGAAGCATTTTACTGGATGACCTGGCAGTTTGTTTGGGGGAAGAGCTCGGAGTTTTGCTGCAAGAGCACCTCAAGAACGCCAGCTGGTGTTGTTTTGAAGCGCCGTGAGTGGTGGGACCTGATTCATTAATCGGTGTCTCTTTCCATTTGGGATTTTACTTTTGCTCAAACTGTTTTGTTCACCAACTCAGAGTGTTCAGTATTGTCTGGGGAAGCAGGGTTATAGCAGTGTGTTGGTTGAGGGAGGCTCCTACCCCCCCTACCCGTACTTGGGTGATCTTGGGCCACGCTGCCCGGGACCGAGCAGGAGCAGCTTCATTTTCTCCCTTGGGAGTTAGGGGTTATTGGGGAGCTCCTAAGTTACTCTGGGGTCGGCTTTGTTAATCTGGCCTCGGGATATCTGAAGCTGCGGGTCTTGTGTGGTACAATAGAGCCTGATTAGGCAGTTCGGGGGGGGGGCCTTCACTCCCTATTGCTGGGCCTGTGTACATTCAAACACCATGAAGTCTTGCTATATTAGGACTTATTGCAGTTAGCCACTGCACTTGAACTGCCCCGGAGAGGAAAGAGTTAACTCCAGAGAATCTGGAGTTCTAAAGCGCGAGGGTGCTATACCAAAGCTCTATCTGGGCAGTTTCAAATGAAACTGTCAGATTCTTTACTCCGCTTCACTGAACAGTCGCTCCGGAGATCAGCTCCTTCAGCTCGGTTCATTTCTCGGTTCAAGCGAGTATTTTCGGTTCATTTGAACCGGCAAAAAGTAATTATTTTACCGCATTTCGGTTAAAGCTCTATCTGGTAAACCGTAAGTACAAAATGTAAAGTCTGTGTGGAAATTTAGTTATCGGTTCGGTTTTGAACCGATCGGTTTGCTTATTTTAACGTTTTAAAGTTTTGGGCTTTTAGAGTGCGGTACCCGGTTCTTATTGGTTCTAAAAAAACCTTGATTTTAAATAGGGTTTTTTCAAATACCCGTGAAACGTTCGAACCGATAAGGGTGTCTTGCCTGGCACGGCCATAAAAAGGGCAAGTTTTTGGTTAGGCTGGCATTATGTCTGAGAAACCCAAAAAGAAAAACCGGGCCCACTGGGTTTCAACACTGTGATGCTGTGGGGAAGCCTTTGCCAAGGCTGACCCACACACCACTGTGTTTATTGTCTGGGCTGACACCTCCTGTCAGACTGCCAGGTGTTTAAAATTTCTCTGCAGCCACCCTGAAAAGAGATAGGGGCGGCTCAGGGAACTATTGCCAAAAGTCCGCTGACCGGATGGCCAGCCCGGTCCAGTACCCACTGGACCAGGAGGGAGTGCCCTCTGACCAGGGCTAGACTCGGCAAAAGGATGGTTCAGAGGAACCAGTTTAAAAAAAAAATGAATATGACAGAGAAATCAGTAGGTTTGGAGTCCAAGATTGTCTCTCCAACTGCTGCAGAAGTAGTTAAGCCATACAGATTGTCCAGTCGCTGTTTCTAGGTCCTGTCGAACCATCTACAGTTGGTAAAAGGTGGCTCGTTCAGTTCCAGTGGTTCAGGTTTATGATGTTGAGAATTGTTATGAACCACAGGAGTGGGAGGAGGAAATTTGATCAATACATGTGTGGCTGGTAGGGTCTGGACGTGCCCATAGCGGACATTTTCTCCAGACAGACTTTAGAATCTCCTCCTTTTCTGTCTGAGTCCTTTTCTCAGTTTATGTTTTACAAAAGCTTGCAGAATCCCCAGCTTCCTTTAGAGGAGGCTATGGATGAGTAAAGGGAGCCTGATTATGTAGGAATGATGGGCTAGGGAGGTTGTCTTTCCTTTGCATAAGTCATTTAGGAAGTAAACAACAAAGATTTTATAAGATTCCTCTTTCTGTCCCTCCTGTAAGATAAAAATGGACAGAAGGTGTATTTCATCAGGCTCTGTTACAGACTTCCTCACTGAGCAGTGTAGTCATGTAGGTGTGGTACAAGCTGCAGCCTGTGTCAAGGCTAGTTCCTGGCCTCCATCCTCCTGAATAGGATTCCAGTAGGATTGATGCCATGACAAGAAAACAGTATATGGCAGCTTCTGTGGGACTCAGACAGAGCAAGTTGTATGGCTTATGTGGCTAGATTTGGAAATCTAGGTGGGACATGATGTTGCAGTTAGCCAAGCAGGCCCATGGCCAGCTGGCTGCGAGTTGGAACAGGTGGCTGCTAATGGCACTGAAGCCTCTAAGTTCAAGTTCATACTGCTGTTGGTGTTAATCTTGTTTTCCCTAGGGTCATGACCACTTCTGTAGCTTTCCGTGAGGTTGGCATGGCTCAGATGCACTAATCTGTCCCAAGATACTCTGTCAAAGTCTATGGATTTGTTTCTTGTTGTGGGTAATTCTCTGTTTGAGGAACAAACAGAAAGCTATATGAAAACAGGGATGATTACCTACAAAACTGCCCAGGTAGAGGCTCAGGCCTCCTCTGCTTTCGCCAGAGGGTCTCTTCAGAGGCGAGATAGGCGGGGCACAAGTAAACCGTCCCCTCCCTTAGCCTAAGACTATTGCCAAGCAGGCACCCTGATGGGGTGCCAGGGCCGATTCTCCTATACCAGTGGGCAGGTTGGTTTTTATTTCAGCCAGAATTGGGTGTCCTAACTCGGACAAGTGGGTTCTGGAAGTAATAGGTCTGGTTCTCAGCTTCAAACAGTTTCCAAAGATGAGAGCCAGACAGGTCCATGCAAATCTCTTGAATCCCTTGCTTTGGGAGCAGAGGTTTCTTCTCCTCTGAACTGCAAAGCAGTAGAAGGGTCCCTCCTTGCCACCGGGCAGGGGCTGTACTCATGATACTTTCTTACCCTATAGAAGGCAGGAGATTGGCGGCCCATCTCAGATTTAAGGTACCTGAACAAGCATCTTTTGAAAACAAAGTTAAAAATGTTAACTCTGGCTGAGGCCAGGGACTAGTAGCTTTCTGGACCTCAAGGATGCCTATTTTTCATGTTTTGATCAGGCCTTTTCACCGAAAGTACCTCAGGTTACCCTCAGGCCACTACCAGTTCAGGGCAATGCCCTTCGGCCTTACCTCTGCGCCAAGGGTATTGAAATTCTAGCTGTGGTAGTGGCTCTTTTAAGAAGGCAAGGGATTGCTTTGTTTCCTTTCCTGGATGACTGGCTCTTAGTGGGTCAGTCTCCATATCAAGTAAAATCCCACTTGCAAGTCACCCAGCAGCTTCTCACCTTTCTGGGATTCCTGCTGAATTTACAAAGTCAGTTCTCGAACCAGTTCAGGTACTAACTTTCTTAGGGCAGAGTTGAACACAAAGTTAGCCAGGGCATTTCTCCCTCTGGAAGGGTAGGCAGTCTCTTTGCCCTGGCATCTTCCATTACTCTGAGTCTCTTGACCAGCATAGCATTTGCTACACAACTACTAGGGCACATGGCTGCTTCCACAGCTGTAGTGCAGGGAGCAAGATTCCAGATGAGGGACATTTAGTTCCATCTGAGAGCCTATTGGTCCCAAAGGAGGGATTCCTTTCCAAATTGGTTCTAGTGACCAATCCCTGATCCTGGCCTTACACTGGTGGCAGGATCAAAGCAATCTAAAACTAGGGTCCTCCTCATTCCCTCACCACGGATGCTCCTGTGTTAGGGGTGAGGAGCTCGCAAAGCGACCTGTCCACGAGGGGTGTGGTCTCCCTAGGAATCTCTGCTCCACATCAATTTTGGAACTCAGAGCTGTCTTCTAGCTCTTAGGAGTTTTCAGCTTCTGTCCAGAACAAGGTAGTTCAAGTCAGGACAGACAACACCACAATAATGTGGTACATCAACAGGCAGGGGGGCACTCGGTCATCAGCCTTGTGCACCGAAGCAATGAAGTGGTGGTCTCTGGCTTACTCCCTGAACACCTCCCTGATAGCAGTTCACCTCCCAGGGAAGGACAATGCCCTGCAGATGCCCTCAGCAGGATTCTCAGGGCCATCACGATTGGGCTCTGAATCCTCAGGTGCTGGGTTCAGTCCTTGCCAGATGGGGCTCATTTTCAGATAGATCTTTTCGCAGCCCCAGATAACCACTAACTTTCTCTGTTTTGTTGAGGCCTCCAGTGCTGGGATCAGCCCCCTGGACGCTTTTCACTTGGATTGGAAAGGGAAGTTTCTGTACACCTTTCCTCCTTTTTCCCTTTCTTTCAGGGTACTAGTAAAAATCAGATCTCAGCCCTGCAAAGCGATTCTGATTGTTCCAAACTGGGCCAGACAGCCCTGGTACCCATTGTCTCTGCCTTGACAGTCCACCCTACCCTGAGCTTGCCCAGAGTCCACGACTTACTGGCCTTTGCACAAGGGAGAGTGTGGTATCCGAACCTCAAATTCCTCCTTCTCAAGGCAGCTCTTGAGGAGTTAGAATTTGCTGATTTACACCTTTTCAAGGTGTCGCGGATATTTTAAAGGCTTCAAGGAAGCTTTTTCACTGGGGCCACTTACAATTCTAAGTGGAACAGGTTTTCAGTCTGGTGCGCTGAGAAGCAGATTATACCACAGTCTGCTTATCTGCCCATTTTCTGGACTTTTTGGTCCATTTTAAATTCCTTAGGTCTTGGGCCAGCTACCTTAAGGGTTCCTCTGGCAGCTGTCTCTGTTTTTTTCTGCAAGCAGGGAAGCCTGCTTCCTTTTCTTCTCAACCTGTGTTTTCCAAGTTTTTAAGGGGTTGCTTCACACCAACCCTCCTTTTTCGGGAACCAGCTCCTGCATGGAGCCTGAATGTTTGCATTGCTCAGTTAATGCAAACCCCTTTGGACCTCTGTCCCCAGCAGAGCTCAAGCTTCTCACTTGGAAAATGTTTTTTTCTGGTGGTTTCACTTCTGCCAGATGCAAAATTGAACTACAGGCTCTGGCAGTGGAAGAAGATTTTTCTCTCCCCACAGGGATAAGACTAGGACTAACACAGGGTTTGTCCCTAAGTGGTTTCAGGTTTCCACCTGAACCAACCCATCTCTCTCCCAGGATTTTTCACTGAGCATTCTTCCTCAGGTGAGAGGAGACTGCACAGCTTGGGCGTCAAAAGAGCCTTATGCTACTATTTGTAGCACGCACCAAAGTGCTATGAGTTGAATCCTCCAACTCTTCCTTATCTGAGGCGAGGTTGGCAAAGGAACCTGCCACTAAGAGGACAATTGCAAGGTGGATTGTCTCTTGTATCCATTTTGTTATCAAAGACTAGGTAGGAGGCCCCCTCAGGACTGAGGGCTCACTCCACCAGGTGTACAGCTGCATATCTAGCGGCTGCTAGAGATATTCCCATTCTGGAAATCTGTCGAGCAGTTACTTGGAAGACAGTTCACACTTTTACCAAGTATTATTCCCTGGATTTCTGTCCAGGAGAGATGCTCGTTTTGCACAGCTGTGCTTCAGAGCCTATTTCCTAAGTAGGTTCTGACCCTCCTCCATGGAGGTACTGCTGTGTAATCTGCAATAAGTCCTAATATAGCAAGACTTCATGGTGTTTGAAGAAAAAATTACTCACCTTAGTAATTGCTTTTCTTCTCATGGAGTCTTGCTATATTAGGACCATCCCCCCAACCTGCCCCTCTCAGAACTTCTACTGGGGTGGGGGTGGCAAATTAGTGCAAGCACTGTGTCATGCCATTGTAGTTCTTCCCTTCACCCTCTTTTATTTAGGGTTAGGGAACTAGGGTTTTCTGTGTTGAGTGATTTGTTGGCCCCCTTCCTGGACTTGAGTCTTTGGGGAAAGGGGGGGTCCTAATAGTGCTTGTCAGGGGGGAAAACTAATAATACCATTATTCATTCTTATTATTGTTATTGTTGTTCCTATTGTTGTTTATATTGTTGTTATTACTACTAGTAGGTAGCCATTTGGCTAGTGTAGAGCTTTCCACACAGACTTGTTGCTTAGTGTTAGCTTCGTAGAAGATTTGACAGTTTCATTTGAAACTGCCAGATAGAGACTTTGTATAGCGCCCTCGCGCTTTAGAACTCCAGATTCTCTGGAGTTAACTCTTTCCTCTCCGGGGCAGTTCAAGTGCAGTGGCTAACTGCAATAAGTCCTAATATAGCAAGACTCCATGAGAAGAAAAGCAATTACTAAGGTGAGTAATTTTTTCTTCTTGGCCTTTATCCAGGATCTCCCTGCTTCCTCCTACTTGACTTGTATCGTGACTATTCGCCTTTATCTTTTGGATGTACGAACTGGAGTAGTTTGGAGAGTTCTGATTTTGGTTTACTGGTATGCCATTTGACCTTTGGCCGGATCTTTTGTTTCATGCTACGAGGGAAGGTGTGTGCAGTGAGAGGGCCTCGTTACCCCATGTACTTGGATTCCATGCAAATCTAATCATCGTTGGCAGTGAGAGTGCCTAAATTGGACGAATGGACCATTTATATTTTTGTTTTATAGTCCTATTGGTAGTGAGAGGACCATTTGGACTTAAATTATAATTTTTGTTTTATGTATTCTTTTTTGATTGTATTATTTTATTTTTTAATTTTTGCTTTGTTTTTGATTAATTTTTCCCCTCAGAGCCATGAGAGGGTTCTGGAGTGGGGTAGTTTCATTTTGTTTGTTTTGTTTTTTTGGATGGGGTTTTTAGAGTTGTGTTTTTGAGAAAAGTTGCAACTGTGGGTGGGTTTTAGTTTATTTGTAATTCAGGGTAATTTACTTATGAGGTAATTAGGATTTTTATTGAGGTATTCGGCCCTTAGTTTGTAACCTGCTTGTGGTATGTGTTGGTTAGCCCCCCCAGTCGTGCATTATTCATCCTCCAATCTCCGTGCCCTCCGCCCTTCCCCCTTCCCATTTTCCATCTACTAGTGCTGTCGGGCGCTTGGTATTGCGTCCCATAGGATCGGGTAGGCATATGGGGGCGCGACATTGAGAGCAAATGTATGTGTGTATATGTGTGTGTATATATATATATATATATATATATATATATATATATATATATGTATATATATATGTATATGTGTGTGTGTGTGTATATGTATATACATATTTGTGTGTGTGTGCGTGTATGTATGTATGTGTGTGTATGTGTGTTATATATATATATATATATATATATATATATATATATATATATATATATATATAATATAGAGCTGGTCAGGTTCAGAAGGCGCCCTGGGGCGTGGAACCTGGGCAGTGGTGATCATGTCTAGTCCCCCAGCACCCAAGGCACCATCCTTTTGATGGGCAAGAATTGAGGTACGGCTCAGGAGCTCTGTCCAACTTGGGCGGTGTTGTGCAATGCCAGATCTGTTAAAAACAAGTCTGCTGTTATTGCTGACTGTGTTGGAACAGCTGATCTGGCTTGCATCACCGAGACCTGGCTGGATGGAAATGCTGGCCCCATTTTGAAGGCTGCAGTTCCAGCCGGGTACTCGGTGATTCACCACCCGAGATTGGATCGCGGGGGGGGGGAGGGAGTAGCGGTCTGTTTCAAGACCTGGTTGGGGCTCATGGGTGTACCAGTTGAAGAGGCCAAATCCTTTGAGTGTACTGTAGTAGCTGGTGTGGGTTGCAGGATATCCGTCGTCTACTTTCCACCAGGGGACGAGAAGCGATTCCTGCAGGAAGTGGCAGACTTCATTGCCGATATGGCATTGGAGTTGCCCAGATTGATGGTTCTGGGCAACTTCAGTGCTTGGGTTAACGACGAACTCTCGTCTTTTGGTCAACACTTCCTCGAGCTGATGATATCGCTGGGCTTTACATAGATTGTTTTTTCAGCTACTCATAACCATGGTCACTCTTTGGATTTGATTTTCCTCCTGGGGATTGAGGCCTCTGATTTGGTGGTGGAACCTGTCAGTTGGTCTGATCATTACACCGTGGGTTTCAACTTTTGTGCTCCCCTTCGTAGGTCTGCCCTGCGGAGCTGGTTCGTTACTGCCCTCTACGGGATGTGTGCCCTGAATACCTGATGGCGGTGATGAACCTCTGAGTTTCCTGTTGCCAGCATGAGTCCCGAGTCGAAGTTTCTGGCTTATAATCAGGCCATTTCCCCGGCTTTAGACTCAATAGCTCCTGTCCATGTTCGTCCCTTCCCTCGCCACCCTCGGGCACTTTGGTTTGAAAGGTCCTTGAGGGAGTTGTAGCATGTGGGACGACGGTTAGAGCGTCGTTGGTGGAAATCTGCTCTAGAAGTCGACCGCCTTAGTTTGAAGGGGCATTATCAGCTCTACCAATCAGAGAACTCCCACAAGAAGATAGAGTTCCTGTCCAGGGAGATCGCTGTCGCTCAGAGTCAACTGGCTTAGCTTTTCAGAACTGTGGACAGGTTGTGCAACCCAGCCTGTCTACAGCTCCGTCGAGTTTTTTCCACAAAAGGAGTGTGATGAGATCGCTCAATTCTTTGCGAATATGGTAGCCGACATCAGATAAGTGATCTGCCTAACCCACTCTATGGGGGATGCTGTTGGTCGGCGTCTGGTCGCGGTACCCCGAGTCTCCTGGAGTACCTTTGACCTGCCGAAGTTCGAGGATGTTATGCGGATTGTCCGGGGGATGCGCCCTACATGCTGTAGTTTAGGTTAAGGGCCAACCTCCCTGATTTTGGGTTGTGTTGAGATCGTGGGCCCGTTTCTGGCTCAAATTATCTGGTGCTCCTTAGAACTGGGAGAGTTCCCAAGCTCCCTGAAGGAGCCGGTGGTGACTCCCCTTCTGAAGAAAACTTTTTTGGACCCAGATATGTTTGCTAACTACAGACCTGTGTCTAACCTTCCCTTTATTGGGAAGGTTATTGAGAAGGTAGTGGCAAACCAGCTGGAGGACCATTTGACCATCCATAATATCTATGAACCTCTCCAGTCTGGCTTTTGTAAGAGGCATAATACAGAGACTGCTCTGGTTCGGGTGCTCAATGATCTCTTGATGGTGAGAGATCGGAGACACTGCTCTATTCTGCTTCTCCTTGATCTCTCTTCAGCCTTTGACACTGTAGACCATGGGGTCTTGCTCAAGCACCTGAGGTCCATCTGTGGACTGTCGGGTACAGTACTCAGATGGTTTACATCTTTCCTGTCTGGGAGAACGCAGAGAGTTGTGTTGGGGATTTCTTCCTCTGACCTTTTCTCTCTGCCTTGTGGGGTTCCTCAGGGCTCGGTGGTCTCCCCCATGTTGTTTGCAGTGTATATGCCGCCCCTCGGAGACATTGTAAGACGGTATGGGCTGAGGTTTCACTGCTATGCTGATGATACCCAGCTCTACCTGTCTTTCGCTCCCGACCAGGCTAGTACTTTCTCGGTATTTAATAGCTGCCTCGTTGAAATCCATGATTGGATGAATTCAAGCTGGTTAAAGTTGAATGCAGGTAAGACCAAGGTTATGGTTGTGGACCCGGGACGCAGGATAGAGGGGTTAAGGACTGGTCAACCCTCTGGTTTATTTCTGGGAGGTGATCAGATCCTCACCTTAGAACGGGTGCTTAACCTGGGAGTGGTACTTGACGACGGGCTGACCCTTCACTATCAGGTGTCGGAAGTTGTAAAGTTTGCATTTTACCATCTCAGGAACATTGCCAGGGTGAAACACCTTGTTCTGTCTAGCGATTTACCTGTGTTGGTCCATGCCTTCGTGACCTCTCGCCTTGACTATTGCAACTCCCTGTACCTGGGGCTTCCTGGGGTTGATATCTGCTGCTTGCAGCAAGTGCAGAATGCTGCTGCAATGTTGTTGACAGGTGTGTCAAGAAGGACACACAGCCGGCCCGGTGGCACTGAGGGTTGAGGCGCTGGACGCCACACCGGTGACCCGGGTTTGGGAGCGAGCTTGGGCGCCGTGGGTCGGCAGGGGAGGGATAGATTGAGCAACCGGGGGCTGCTCTCCTGTCCTGGGGAGGGCTTGGTAGTCCGAGCCCGCGCCCCTGATGGAGACTGGGGTGGTTGAAGCCTGAGCTGCACGTCACAGCATGCCCGACGCTGGCAGGGTTGCCATGCGCTATGCTCCGGGGGGGGGTGCGCACGCATAGGGATGGGCAGAGAGAAAACATGGAAAAACACCAGCTGGAGGGATGGGTGATGGCACCCTTCCTCCATGCCCAGCGCCGGATCTGGCTGGGCAGGGCCCTAATCACTCCTCCACATGGCCCTGACCCGTTGTAGGAGCCTGAACTGCTAGGAGCCCAAGTAAGTGGCTGGGCTACCCTCCCTGGGTGGGTTAAACCAGGGGTACTAGCAACGGAGGGGGGGTGCACAATCCACAGCGGATCTCAGGCGGGTAGGCACAAGGTGGGGATGCCTGAGAGAGTTCCCCCAGCTGAGAGACGGGGAGGAAAATAAAGTTGGGGGGAAGGACACGCATTACCCCTGTATTGTGCGATCTGCACTGGCTGCCGATACAGTAGCGGATCACCTTTAAAGTAGGTCTTTTGACCTACAAAGCCCTGCACAGACTTGGCCCCGAATACTTGAGAGCTTCTGATTCCCTACAGCCCTGTATGACAGCTCCATTCGGCTGATGAGGGGTTGCTGAAGGTTCCGAGGGTTATTTTAAAATCTTCTGGGGCACGGGCTTTTATGTTTATAGCCCCAACCCTCTGGAATTCTCTGCCCCATCAGCTTCAGGAATGCACGACGGTGGGGAGTTTTAAGTGGGAACTTAAGACCCATCTGTGGAGACAAGCTTTTTTGGGTTGATATTTGTATCATTTTGATTTTTATATATGTATGTATGTATTTCTGTGGTTTTATTGTTCAATCTGTACAGCGCCTTGGTGCTTGAAAGGCACTTAATAAATAAAGTTTTATTATTTATTATTATTTATTAGGGCTGGGCGTGCGCTTCATTAATTCAGCTTGCTGCCACTGTCCTGAGCGCTTGCCCGTGGTGCTTGTGCGCAACGCTAACAGCATTGCACAGTGCTAATCTCCAATGTTTTCTATTGCACAAGTGCATGCATGCATTAATCAGGTGTGTGCATGCGCACTGACGCCCCCTTGAGTCTGGAGGGCATACACACATTCAGTTTAATGATTTTGAAGCTGCTGAAACATTTTTTGGACACTTGGCAGTTATAGAGCAGCTATCACAAATACAGTTAAAATCTAGTTTTTTTTTCCTGTCATAATTTTCTGTTATTGGCACTATGGGTTTCAGGAGACCATTCATTATGAAATGATGTAAGACCTGCAGAAGAGTGATGAGGCCCTTCTGTGGGTAAATGTTGCCTCATTGTATAGCCAAGCACAATATTTTCACAGTATTATTCTCTCACTCTCACCCCGCTAGTCGAGAGGGGGCACCTGGTCCATCTCATGGCAGTGGCAAAGCAGAATTGTGAAAATCTCTGTTATTGCTTCTTGGTGAGCTTCTGAGCCCTGATGTCCCGCAGGACATCCCAACAGATGCACCCAACTCCAAACCAGGCCCCTCCAGGCGGGGGGCACACAGGCATGTCCAGGTGCAACACAACAAGAGCAGGCTGCAGAATCAGATATGCAGGCAGACCCTGACTTATTTGAAGGCCAGGACGGGGATCTTGGGGAAATTCCCGACCGTAAAAAATTACTTTCAGATGGGGAAGACACCTCCTCTGAGGTGGAGTTGGAGGAAGGAGAGTGGAGGGAGCCCAAAACCAGGATTCCTGTTCCACCTCTCTTTGATAAGTCCTTGTCCTTTTTGATAACTGAGGCTTGTAGATCCTTACAGCTCAAGGAGGAGCAATCTGTGGAGACACTTAATGTTAATCCCGTTCTGTCGGCGTCCTCCTTTGCTCCAAAATGTTTCCCATGTTTTCTCCATTGTGACCAAATTATTGAGCAAGAATGGGCAGGTGTGGATGAGAGAAAAAAATATTTCCAGAGGTCTTGCAAGTGGGAAGCACCCCCTCTAGCAGACAAGGTTGTTTATAATTCTATAAAGCACACCACCATTCCGACGGAGGGTGCTCTGGCAGTATCAGATTCACACAACAAGTGGATGGATACCGCATGCAGGAGGGCTTTTGCCTCTACAGGCATAAATATTGGTACCTCCTATGCTTCATTTATTGCTGCCAGAGTCTTAAATCTCTGGGTCCCTATGCTGACTCTTCATTCCTCCTGATTCAGAAGGTGCGAGCATTTTGCAGTTGATGGCCATGGCATCCTCCTTCCTTGGTGATTCCACAGTGGACAATTTAATGCTTGCCAGCCTGCTCGGCCTACCACATTGCATCAGCCATGAGGGCCGTGTGGCTCAGACATTGGTCTGCTGATCAGTCTTCAAATACAAAACTGTTTATCCTTCCATTCGAAGGAAGTTTATTGTTTGGTTCTGGTCTGGATTCTATCTTGCTAGACGTGCAGGATAAGAAGGGCCACCTCCCAGTGTCAAAACAGCAACACAAGGCCACAACTCCTCAACAAGGTAAGGGCAATGGCATATGCAGTCCTAGGGAGGGTATTGTCCCCTTTTGGAACTTTGGTGCCCAAAGAAACAGAGGTGCCTATTCAGGCAATAGAGGATCCTTTCCCAGGCGCCGCAGAGGAGGACCAGCACAAAGGCCTGGTATCTCACAATGAAGGTTCGCATGCTAAACAGTTGTGAAACAAATTCCATCTGTTCAACCCCCTTACGTATGTTTCACCACCAGCTTTATTTACTGCTTTGTATCCATCGCATAGAGTTGCAGTACTACTCCTATCATTTAGAAAGTTGGACTCGGCAAACAACTTTTTTTGTTTAGAGGCTTCGCTCTTTTGTCAAAAGCCCACAATTAAAGTCCCCAGCCATGATGATCAGTTTACTGGTTCAGAAGAAATGTTAACTGTGTTTAAAAAGTGCAACTCTGGGTGCAGTAGATTGGGGTGCATATACATTGATAAAGTGGTACTTTCGGTCCGTGTATGGTACACCCATCAATAATAACCTACCAGGGGATGCGTCTGCCAACCTCTGTACTATAAAATTGTACCAATAAAATGTGGCAACACCATCACAGGTATCCAGCCCTTGAAACCGAAAAGATGCTTCTTAACCCCATAACTTTTTAACTTGTGTTATTTCATGTACTGTTTTCATTCTGCTATCTTACATGTGAAAATGTTTGCAGAAACAGACCATTACAGTCTGTCTAGTCTGCTTGAGTGTGCAGCTTAGACAGTTTTACTGGAGATGCCCCCCCCCTTTTCCACGGAGTCTTCCTCCTTCTCATCCCCGCTACCCTTCTTCCCATCCATTATAACTCTCCATTTCAGTCTGCCCCAACCCCTTTAAAGCTGTCCACTGTTTTCAATGATACCACCTCCTCCAGCTGTTCGTTTCACTTGGACACCACTCTTTCTGTGAAAAGGTGGCTTCTCATTTCCTTTTTGAATCTTCCCCCTACTAATTTTGAACTTTGCCCTCCAGTAAACTCATTCCCCCTGAGACTGAGTATGCAGTTCGTACTAACCTTGTTTATACTTTTAAGGTACTTGAAGGTTTCAGTCATGTTCCCCCTCTTTCTTCTGTCCTCCAGGGAATACATATTGAGCTCCTACAGCCTCTCCTCATAGGGTTTGTCCTGCAGGCCCTGAATCATCTTAGTTGCCCTATGCTACACCCACTCCAGTAATTTCATGACCTTTTTCAGATATGGGCACCAGAACTGCACACAGTACTTCAAGTGCGGTCTCACCAATGACCTGCACAATGGTAAGATGATTTCCCCTTTCCTGGAAGTGGTTCCTCTGGCGATGCATCCCAACATCCTGTTGGCTTTTTTTCTGCTGCTTTACAGCAATGCTCAAAGTGCCTCAGGTCCCTTGTGGTGATTACCCCAGGTTCTTTTCCTCCTCAGAACTGAACACTTGCACCCTTCCCAACCAGTATCTGGCCCCTGGGTTCTTAGCTCCCGGGTACATAACCTTGCACTTTCTGGCATTGAACCTCAGCTGCCAGATACCCAACCACTTTTTGCGCCTAGCCATGTCCTCCCTGAGCTCCTGTCTCCCACTCCTCTGTGTCGACTCTCCCACAGAGCTTCTTGTCATCTGGGAATAGACAGATTTTACCCTTGATCCCATCTGTTGTGTCACCAGTAAAGATATTAACACTGGGCTGGTCCAAGCACTGAGCCCTTTGGGACCCCACTTGTTACAGGCTTAGGCTTAGAGAGTCCCCCACCACCCTCTAGTTTCTGTCTTGTAGCCAGCTCTTGACCTACCCTGCCAGCTTCTTCCCAACCCCAGGTCCTGCAACTTACTGAGCAGTCTCACATGTGGCACAGAGTCAGAGGCCTTGCTGAAGTCCAGATACAGGACATCAGCCGCCTGTCCCCTGTCCACAGTCCCTGTGACCCAATCAAAAAAGTCTTATCAGGTTGGTTTGGCATGATCTCCCTAAGACAAACCCATGTCGCCTTTTATCCTGGAGACCATTAACTTCCAAAAAGTCCACTAGTTTCTCTCTTGCTATGGTCTCCATTAATTTTCCTACAACGGAGGTAAGGCTGACTGGTTTGTAAGTACCTGCTTAATCCCTAGGTCCACTCTTATAGAAAGGCATCACATGTGCTATTCTCCAGTCCTGAAGCATGCACCCTGTCTTGTTAAACAGGTCTGCTAGGGAGCTAGCTAGGACTTCCGCCAGTTCCCTCATAACTCTCGGGTGCACGCCATCTGGTCCAGGAGCTTTGTTCACCCTAAGGCCCTTTAAAACCATGTCCACCTGAATTGCTCCATCTGTTCCCCTTCCCCTTCTGAATCCCTATTTTTCCCTGTGGCATAGGTCCATCTTTCTCCCTAGTGAAAACTGAGCTGAAGTACAATTTAGTGCCTCCACCTGTTCCTTACTACTTTCCACACATTCCTCCTTCCGGAATTTAACAGTCCCATGCTTGGTACTCATTTTCTCCCTTATTGACTTAAAAAAATCATTTTCCCCTACCTTTATCCCCTGAGCTAGCTTTAGTTCCCTCGTGGTCTTTGCTGTCCTTACCGCTTTGCTTGCCTCTCTTGGCTTCTCTGAGTGAACCTCCCTGTCTGCATCCCTCAGAGTACTTTTGTACTTACGAAAGACTGCCCTCTTTTCCCTCACTTTTGCTGCCACCTCTTTGCCAAAACAGCTTGTTTTTTGATCCTGGCTTTCTTGCTCTGGGCCTTTGTACACATAATAGTGGTCTCAATCAGACACATCTTTATAATGGACCATTTCTGCTGCATTTCCATCTCCGGACTGATGTTGGCAAGATGTCCCCTCTGGATTTCACCCATCTTTCCAAAGTCATCCCTCTTAAAGTCCACTACCCTCCTCTTAGTCCTGGCTATTTCCTTGCTCAGATTTAGGTAGAACCACACGGTGCTGTAGTTGCTGCCTGCAAGAGGGTCTTCCACTGCTAGTTCCTGGACATACTCACCGCTGGACAGTACTAGGTCCAGTATAGCTCCATCCCTGGTAGGCTCTGTGACTCCCTGCACCAGGAAACTTTCCTGAAAAGCCTCCAGGAGGACCTGTTGCCTGGAGCAGGAGGTATGGCTGGAGTCCTCCAGTCCTCTCCAGGTGGGTTGAAATTTCATATTATGACTATGTTATCTCTTCTACATACCATTCTAACCTGCTTCCCCAGTGCTCTAACCTCATCCTGGTCTGTAAACCACCCCCATTCTAACCTTTCTCCCCTTGGTGGTCTGAAGCTGAACCAACAAGGCTTCAGCCTTACCCTCAGCCTCCTCCTCCTCTTCCCTGTTGCATGTGATCCCTTCCCTCACGAATAAAACTACTCCTCCCCTTCTCCCCGTCTCTCTGTCCTTCCAGTAAATTCTGTACCTACGGATCTCAACGTCTCAGTCATGGTATTGGATGGCCCACGTCTCTGTTATGGCTGCTATGTCCACCTCTCTCCCAGCCATCAGTGTCTGAAGATCCGCTGCCATCTTGTTTGCCAGGCTCCTTGCATTCAGTGACACGACCTACCGTGACCCCTGTGCAATATTCAATATATAATGTTTAATATAACTTTTGTTGCTGTTTACGTTTAAGGTTATGGGGCTTAGAGTAGCCCCTATACACATTTACAAGTACGTGAGAGGACGGTCACGAAGGTAATATTATTTCTAGAGTATAACCTGGTTCTTCATTTATTTTATTTTTTTATTTATTTAAAATGTTGTTAACCGGGTAAACAGCACTGGGCCACGTAGCCCTTTTACAGGCAGAATTATCGTGGACAATCGGAGGAGGGAAGGGGAGGGGAGGGAAGAGGCTTTCAAATCGCCATCCTCCTCATCTGTGTTCCCCCCCAATTCCTTCTCTTTTGTAAAGCAGCAAATCTGTTTCTAATGGTGATGACAGCTGTTTTTTCAGGCTTAGATTTCTGCTTGCACATCCAGCAGGGGTGTGCAAATCCTGTTGCCCAACATCTGAGGCTGACCCAAAAGCTCTGTCAGGCAGATCCTTTGATCTGACAACTTCATCCTGAGGACAAATGATTTGGTATACTGTTATACAGATTGCTGCGGTAATTTCGTGCCTCTCTGAAATGTGATCCTCCTGCTGCTGATCATTTGGGATGCAAGCAATGACAGGCATTGTATCTGGTCAGTTAGAACCTGTTCAACCTATACTATTGGCCTATCAAGTTTTAATAGGAGTGACTACTGGGCTTTCTGTTTGAGAATCCACGAAACCTCACTCTCTTGCCGCCTTGTTTTCAGTGTGTCAGGCCAACTCGTGCTGCTCAATCTTTGCTGTGATCTGCTGTGCAATTGATGTGCCGATAGTATAAGAAGAAACCCAGTAGCTCCATTATGCACTGCGCTGCAGCAGTATGTTGATGCGTCAGGTAGTTAGACAGTCTCAGTGGTGGGACATGGTGGGGGGGGGTGCAGAAAAGAGTAGTGGCACAGAAGGACTGAGCAGTAGCATAGAAAGGGTGTTACAGAAATAATCATTGGTACAGAAAGACAGAGCAGTGGCACTAAAATGCGTGGGGAGGGGTACAGAAAACAGTAGTGGAACTGAAGGACAGAGCAGCCGAATTGAAGATTTTATTCTCCTTTGTTGTCACGTTGAGGGGCCAGGAGAAAGAGCAGTGCATGCTCCCTGACCCAATGTTGGAATGTTTCGGGGGGGGGGGGTGAGAAAAACGTGCACCTTTTCTGGCCACCAGGAGGCGACATGCTGATCTGTTCATGGCTTCACTTTGTAAAGTTCCTGCCAGGGACTTGGAAGAGCAGACCTGAAAGAAAGCACTCGCACACCAGAGCAAGGAGTTTGCTCATCTCCAGTGAAGTATATACAAGTATGTAAAAATAGTGAAAAAGTTGTGGCAGATTTGACGGTTAAAGCACAGCTTTTAATTAAGCAAATCCTTCTATATGGTAGCATTACAGAATGGAGTGATGTTCAGTGAATGCTGGTGCCTCGGCGCTTTGCCAGTTGAGGCTTCATCAGGAGGCTTGGGAGCACAGACTCTTTAGATGGCTCACCAGTCACCGATTCAGGGCACTTTGAGGTGCCAAGACTTTTTCTGTGATTCCCCCACCATGGACGGGGCTAGTGGAATGAAGACACAGGCAGCTGCCAGCGGCAAAAGCAAGGCATTTGAGTGGTGCCTCTGGGCCCCAGGCTGGAGTTGGAGGTAAGCTGATAACCTGTGTTGGTGTTTTTTGGGGGGGGGGGAGTTACTCTACCTAGTCAAGAGACATGTTGTCTGGGGGGGGAGTTACCCTACAGCAGTAATCAGGAGACTTTTTGTCTGGGGGGGTGTTACTCTACAGCAGTGATAGAGACTTGTCTGTGGTTGCATGGCGGCTGGCTGTAGTGGAAATAGGAGGACAGAGGCAGTCACCAAAAAATTATATGATTTTCCTGTCTGTCATTTACAGAGATGAGTGTGGTGCCAGCATTTAGTGTAGTTTTTGAAACCTTTTGAGTCTAGGGCACACACTACAGTTGACGGCATGCTCAATCAGAAGTTAGTGACATGAGCATTTCAAAGCTTCTCACATGCTGACTCCTGATTTTAAAAAAGAAAAAAGACCGACAAGCTGATCGGCGATCAACATTAGAAGGAGCATACAAAATATTTATTTTTAATCATGTATACACTGAAAAAAGACACGTGGAGACCATTCTTTAGAATTTATGATTTATTTAACATTTAAAACGATCACAAAATCATTCCTAGTTCCTTTAAGGAATGCATCTAGGCTAACACCACTGCCTCTGATGTCTGCCCATTTTAACAGCTACCTCACATCACAGACAAATGTTTTAGGGGTTGAGGGACGATGTGTGTGGGGACTCCCACTTCTGTATTCTTCAGCTGTTCTCCATTAGTGCTGTATGTAGTCATTGTGGGCTGAGTGGGTGAGTTGATGAATCTTGTTTTCTGATATGTTTTAAATCGAGTGGTGCGCCACTGCCGGCTGAGTGGAAGCACGAGTGTCATGCGGGCTATGCCATGTGTGGTGAGCGGTGACCAGTTGGGGGGAGTGGGTGAGTTGACTCAGGTCAACTTCTGTATTTGTTATCCTGTACTGAACATGTCAACTCCTGGTAGTGGGCAATAATAAAATTAACTAGTGTAATATGTTGGACTAGTTCTATGCCATGTAAATGTCAGTGAAGGGTTCTGGTGCGGCAGGATCTTCAGTAATGCTAGATTCGCCACTGTTTCAATGTTGTTTTTAATCAGTCTGTCTGTTGGGGGTAGGACACTTAAAATTTGTGGTCAAGTAATTTTTAATGCCACCACTTGCCCCAAGGCAAGTAGTACAAAACTTGATTTGCACATGTAACCCTCCTGCCAACGGGGGTTCCTAAAATGCCTGTTTGGGTCTACCTGCCAACTTAGCTCTGCCGTTCCCGGTCTCCTTCCTGCTGTCTCTCCCAGGCTTCTCCCAAACTTGCCTGCATTTTTTTCTGTGCCCCCAAGTCTTGTTTCCTGCTCCTGGTGCCCCAGCCTGCAGCCCGAATGATAATTCAGCCTCTCGGGGCTTAAAATCATGCTCACAATATCCCACTGCAATAGTGCTGCCTCCAGGGTAGCCGGAATCGCATTGGTGTGAAAAGCGTCTTTGATGTGGAACCGCACTGTTTTGTGGTCGCTTCGGGGACTGTGGCATCGGTCCCGGGATCCCTTCCACCTATTTGGGACCCGGTGACCACAGACAGCCTGCTGAGGGGCCACTAACGTTAAAATTAAAGGAGTTTAACTGGGGCTCACTTAAGTATCCATGAGCTGGGCCCCGGTCATCTGAACAATTAAATACAGTGTGTCTGGCTGCCTCCAGGGCAGCTGTTATTGGCTGTGACTGAAAAGGAGAAGAATAGTATTTTTATTTAAATAATAAACTCTTGCATGTGGGGATTTATTGTTCAAAAAGGGGGATAGTATTTGAATTAAAAATAAATGCTTTACCGTGGCTAATCCAGAACTTTGGGACTCTGTGTCAGCCTGTCAGCTGCAGGGGAGCTTGAATATGTGCAGTAGCGACAGGAAAACCAGCAGAGCCACACACTTTATCTGTGCAGCGACAGCAAGAACACCATCTGGGCTAAATGACTGTGGGGCATTGGGGCAGATAATAATTTCTTCCTGACTGCACCAGAACTTTTATTCAGGACTGTATCTGTTCTGCATAAGGGACAGTGGTTTAAGCAGCCACAGCCAATGGGAAAGCTAGGAAGACAAAGCCAGGGCAGTAGGCAAGGGTGTAACTCTGGGGATCGCACCTCCTAGGGGTTATACACACTCCTAGCATCCAGTTCTTCTTTTTTTGCAAGGAACGCCTCATTTCTGCGTCATCAGGTGATGGAAGGGGGACATTTTGGTGCGAGGACTGTTAATGCCCTTAGCGTCTATTGGTGAGTTAGTCGTAGCATCTTGTTTCTGCGGTTCATCAACCTCAGGTGTAGACCTGGGAGTACTGTTCTGTGACTTCGGGGGGGGGGGAGATCACCATGTTTCTTTAAGTTACAAGCTATGGGTACACTGTTGTGGGATGGGGGGTTTCCACATTCTCCTGCACCACAGGCTGTGTGAGGTGAGGAGTGATTCTTCCTGAGTTGGGAGAGTAGAGAAGTCTGAGGAGGAGGGATCTCAGCTTCTGGTGTGTGTGGTGGGGGGGTGCTTAAATATCAGTGTACACTGCCTTGGTTGACTCTCAGTCAAATACTTTCTTGATCCCAGCAACTCAGTCCATTCTGTTATGGGCAACATATGAACACTGTTTGTTTGTTTGAATGCACACCTCATTGTACAGGTTGCAGCAGAGGGGGTTGGGGCATTGTAGACTGACATGGCCATGTTCTCAACAAAGGTTGCATTTTGTCCTGTTGCATATGGAGCTTAAGTGTGTTCTCCACCGCACACTTACGGCATGTCTGAGGTTGCCTGGGGGAAAAAAACGCAGCCCCCCCCCCCCGTCCTTGCCAACATGGAAACTCCCTGGTAGGTGTAATATACCATTATTTGTTTGTTTGTTGAAATTTCACCCTCACCCTCCATCCGCCAGTCCACACCAAGTCTTCATCCAGTATGGGAGTAGGGTGGTCCTGTACGCCACAGTGCTGGCGAATCCAGTATGGGAGTAGGGTGGTCCTGTACTCCACAGTGCTGGCGTAATCCAGTATGGGAGTAGGGTGGTCCTGTACTCCACAGTGCTGGCGAATCCAGTATGGGAGTAGGGTGGTCCTGTACTCCACAGTGCTGGCGAATCCAGTATGGGAGTAGGGTGGTCCTGTACTCCACAATGCTGGCGAATCCAGTATGGGAGTAGGGTGGTCCTGTACTCCACAGTGCTGGCGAATCCAGTATGGGAGTAGGGTGGTCCTGTACTCCACAGTGCTGGCGAATCCAGTATGGGAGTAGGGTGGTCCTGTACTCCACAGTGCTGGCGAATCCAGTATGGGAGTAGGGTGGTCCTGTACTCCACAGTGCTGGCGAATCCAGTATGGGAGTAGGGTGGTCCTGTACTCTACAGTGCTGGCGAATCCAGTATGGGAGTAGGGTGGTCCTGTACTCCACAGTGCTGGCGAATCAGTATGGGAGTAGGGTGGTCCTGTACTCCACAGTGCTGGCGAATCCAGTATGGGAGTAGGGTGGTCCTGTACTCCACAGTGCTGGCGAATCCAGTATGGGAGTAGGGTGGTCCTGTACTCCACAGTGCTGGCGAATCCAGTATGGGAGTAGGATGGTCCTGTACTTCACAGTGCTGGCGAATCCAATATGGGACATCCTTGATATTGATCCCCTCATTGCAAAGCAAGATGGTGATTAACTTAATAGTTGATTTTGTTAGCTGTATTGTAGTGAAGGGGGTCTGTAGCTGCGAGTCCTTGAGTATATTATATTGCTTTCAAAATGTTTCTAGTGTATTCAGTCTTGAAACTAGTATCATAAGTTTCGCCTATAACACGTATGAGAGCATACAAATCAGCAGCTACAACACACATAATGTATGCTCTATCAGGATTTGTGCTAAGATCTTTGTATTTTAATCCAATGGCATTACACCATTTTATTGGATTGCTGATTGAGACAGTAAGTCTCATTTTTAAATGGCCTTCTAGACTGTCCATTGTCAGTGTCCGCGTTTATGTCCTCTTCCTCATGCGGTGTATCATTCACTATGGGTGTCTGCCTTTCCAGGCTATGTCCAGAAGCTATACCTCTTGTTTCTACCCATGAGGGACCCTCACTCACTTGATTTCTCCTGTTAGGTTTCTCATACTGTGGCAATGGTTGTGCTCTGTAGAAAATGAGACTGCCCTTCTGTTAGTGCTGGTCAGTGACACAGAGGCAAACGGGGATTTTTGCAGCCAGAGGATCTGAGTCTTTGTTTAGATGCAGCTCCTCATTTCTCACAGTGTCATTTTCTTCAGAAGTTTGCATTATCCTGATAGGGAGGTCTAGGGGGCAGGCAGTATCCCGTGCATTAGGAATGTACCCAGTCTCAGTTTTAGTGACAGCAGTGATATTGATATCTTTTACAGTACTCACAGTTTTAGGGGTTGTATTTGGCACTTTGGATTCTGCCATGGCTCTGCTTCCATTGTGCACTACACTGTGTGTTGGGAAGTCAGGGAGGGTTCTTCAATCAATCAATCAATCAGTGCTTTATAAAGTGCCTTTTGAAATCAAGGCGCTGTACAGACATAAGCCACAGTATATAAAAACAGACAGCAATATAAAATTTAAAATCAGTCTAGAAAAGTCTGAGAAAATAAGTTTTTAACATAGTTTTAAAACTATTGACGGTCAGGCATTCTCTTAAACAACGAGGTAGAGAATTTCACAGGGTTGGTGCTGCAAATGAAAAAGCGCGAGCACCAGAAGTTTTTAAATGAACCCTGGGAATCTCTAGCAATCCCTTGTCAATGAATCGGAGAGGACGATTGGGGGAGTAGAGAGTCAAGAGAGCTTTCAGGTAGTCAGGTCCCTGTTCGTGTAGGGCTTTAAAGGTAAGCAGGCCTACCTTATAGGTGATCCGCCACTGAACTGGCAGCCAGTGCAGCTCACGCAGCACAGGCATAATGTGACTGGTCCTAGAAGTGCCACTCAACAGCCTGGCCGCAGCATTCTGCACTAGCTGCAAGCGGCGGATATCAACCCCAGACAACCCTAGGTAGAGGGTATTGCAGTAGTCAAGACGGGTAGTAATGAAGGCATGGACCTTCTTGCAGTTACGTGGGTGGTCGAGGAAGCTGTATGTTTGGGAGCCGTTAGTTGCCGTCCTCCAATGCTCTGCTTCCTTCTGCAGTGTTCTCTGTTTTATAGCAGGGAAGTCCGGGAGGGTATTTATGACGCTGGTATTTTTGATTGCACCTCCTGGTGCAGAATGAACAGGTGAGGTAGAAGTAGCTGCCGAGTTCAGTACAGGATTCACCCTCAGTTCAGCATTACAGATTGCCTGTTTGTTTTGTATATTGAGGACGATCTGTTCTCTCGGTTGTTTATGGCTGCTGTTGTTTGGCAGTAGCCAGAGCTCTGATTTCTGCAGCTCTTGAGGCTTTACCGGGTGGTCATATACGTGTAAAGCCAGCCACCTCCGAAGTGCAGTGTCAGAAGACCAAGTATCTGGGATAGTAAGAACAGTCATTGTTTGGGCTGGATGGCCAAGTCTTGGAATATGCTGGCATCTGCAGAGCTTGACAAGTTAGCAGCTTTTGATCTTCTTGCTGTCAGTGCATCATCTGGGAAAGTTTTATTTCGAGTTGGCATTCTAACAGACGTTTCAGTAGTTTTTATTACAGAATCCAACTTACTATGGGCAATTCTCTTATCCTCCTCAGCCAGAAATTGTAGAAGGTGAGCTCATTTTTCAGTCATTGCTGCATTTAATATGGAGTCCTGGTCTACTGGTTCAGCCATTATTCGAGAAGGCGTTTCTTCAGCTAGTACTACAGCATCATCATCTTCCTCCACCAGCAGTGTTCTCCTTTACTATTTTAGGTATTGTCTCTAAATTAATTTCTTCTTCCTCCTTACCAGACAAAAACTACAGGCTGTGGACCTCCTTGGGAAAGGTAGCAGGGAAGGAGGTTATCTTCCCTGCTGCCACAGCGCCATCCTCCTTCATCACCGGTGTCCGCCATCTTGGCCAGCAGCCAGACGGACAAGGGTTCTCCCAGCTGGCAAGAGTAGGGGCATTTTCCCGGTGTCCTAGCAGAAGTTTTCCCATTCACTTACATACTTCCAACAGCTTAATCTGAATCAGTTTCAGTTAGTTTGTATCTGTCTGTCACCCCCACTCCCAACAAGTCTGAGAAAAGGCAGTATTGTTTAGCCCTCCTTTCCCAGATGATGAAACCTAAATAAATACTGCTCTCCTGCCAGCTCTCTATCAACTTGTTCAGTTTGTCTCTTTCGCCAGGTTACCCAGCTTTTTAATGAGCCTTCTGTGTATGACTGAATCAAAGGCCTTGCTAAAGTCAAGGTGCAGCACAACCACTGCTTGGCACCTGCCCACTGCCTTGGTAACCTAGTCAAAGAAATTGATCAGGTTAGTTTGGCAAGACTGTCCTGCTATAAACCCGGGCTGCCTCCTATCCTGCAATCAGTTTACCTCCAAGAATTCCACCTTCTGTTCCTTTAAAGCTGAATCCTCACTACCCCTGCAGTAATGCTGCAGGACCTTTAGGTCCTGATAAAGAAAAATGCAGTACAAGGACATTTTTCTATGTACTTACTGTCTTGTAATTACATTTTTTACCTGGTTGATCCTGTGACCCTCTGCCCACCATGTTTACATACAACCTGTCCCAGTGTTCCCTGCGGCCATCCCTCTGATGATGCGGCTGACTGACTGAGCCACGGGGGACCTCCATGTGTTGGCAAGTCACTTGCTTGTACTAGTGTGAAGGAGTGCATGATCACACTTATTCTACCATTACCAGGCGCGCTAAGCTTAGCGCTGTTGGTATCAGTGGCATAAGCACTAAGTAACTTGCTGGCACATAGGGGTCCCCCGTGGCTCAATCCATCAGTCACGTTATCGGAGGGCTGGCTGCTGGGTACACTGGGACATGTAGCATATTAACATGGTAGGTGGAGGGTCACAGGGCCAACCAGATAAAAAATTAAATTACAAGATAGTAAGTACATAACAAAAAAAATCCTAATGTGTTTTTCTTAATCGGGACATAAGCTTGGTCAAATTTCTCCCTTCCAAGGGAATCTCAGGGTACCCTCGGTAGTGGGATAGGTGTGGAATCTCTATACATTTGTGTATCTTTGCACAGAATACTTGTTGGTCCCTACTGAAGTGGGTGGTGGCCTTGATGGACCTAGAGTCCCTTCTGACAATAAACTGCTATGTTACTATATGAGAGTTAGAGTATCCATGCATGCAGTAATCTAGCATCAGAACAGTGCTCTCAATAGTGAATGTCTTTGTTTAGATGGTGTCTGACAACAGCTGGTTTGTGTTTTCTCTACCAGTGGTTGTAGCGGAAGTGACGCAGCCCTCACTAGGAGTTGGTTATGAGATTGGACGAGCTGTTGCCATGAAGAAGAAGATCCTCTGCCTCTTCAGACCATCCTCTGGACGTGGTAAATCTAAATAATAAATTATTAAGCAATGTTAAAGAAATGAGATGAACTTAGTGCTAATGTAAAGCCCGTGAAGAGAAGAAAGTGGGAATGGATAAAAAAAAAAAATGGTCTGATTGTCAGGGGTTGGGAAGGGGTTACCATAAAGGCTGTTTAATAGCGATGGAGATTTTAACAGTGTCGGTTCTGTGGAGGTGGTGGGGTTCTATCTGGTGCAGGTTACTTTATCAGTTCTCTGAAAGAGTACCTTATCTGTTCTTTCGTGATTATCATATCTTTTCTCTGGTAGGATGGGAGTTAGCATATGGGTTTTCTGGTAGGGGTAACCATATGGGTTACGATAATCTAGCACTGGTGAAGGTTACCATAGCAGCTCTCTGGTCAGTTGGGTACCATATTGGTTCTCTAGTGGTGTAGTATGGTTTAGAATATAAACTGGCACAGGGATGGGTGGGGAAGTGCTATGCTGCTTGTTATACCTCTCATAAAAGGGGGGTGGCTATACTTCTAAATAAGCACTTCCCACTGGAAGTTGAAAGGGTGGTTAAATATCAAGGGGAGGGTAGATACGTTTTTGTTACAGGGAAGTATACAGGGAAAAGGTTACGTATGGAAGTGTTTATGCCCCAGCTCTGTATGATCCGCATTTCTATATGTCATTGCTGGATTTGCTGACGAAGGAACAGTTTCCGGGATTGGTCATGGGAGGGGACTTAAACTGGACAATGAACCCTCAAATGGACCACTCTGGGGGTAAGGGGAGGAAATCAGAGGTAATGCGCCAATGGCAGATTGGTATGTCAGACCTGGATTTGGTAGACGGCTGGCCAGTCTTGGGGTCAGGGAATATACATTTTATTCTAACCCACATGGGACTTGGTCACGTATTGATTACATCTTTATGCCAAGTGAATGCGGTGAAAGGATCTGGGAGGCAGCACATGGTCTCATACACGTGTCGGATCATGCGATGGTAGTGCTCACACTGACTACCAGGGAAAAGAAAGAGGGCCCCCCCCAAAAAAGTGGAGATTCCCCACCTATATGGTTAAGCATAAAACGTTTAAGGAGCACCTAGAGGAACACTGGAGGCTATACATTAAAACTAACATGGGGGCAGACATACCCCAGAGTCACTTTATGGGAGGCAGGGAAGGCCTTTATGCGGGGGTCTATTATTGAGTTCATGGCCAGGATCAAGAAGGAAAAGAGGGAGAAGAGAGTTGAGCTTGAGGCGCGATTAAAAGACTTGGAAAAGAGGGTTGTGGGAGGGAGCAGGGGGAAGCAGCAAAACTCTTGACAGTAACCAGGGAGGCACTCAACACTGGTTGGGGATGAAGCCAGGAAGACACAGTTTTTCTGTAAAAGGCAGAAGTATGAATGGGGGAACAAACCTGGCCCCTTATTGGTAAGGTTAATGAAAGTCGGGAAATGCCCAACTAGGATATCCGGAATTAGGGATGGGCAGGGCAACTTCCACAAAGATCCGAAGAAGATAAGACCGTGCTTTCAAGATTTTTACCAGCGACTGTATAATGTGGAGTTCAAGGGTAGGGATTGGATGATACTGGATTTTCTGAATAAAGTAAAGCTACCCAGAGCTATGAGCGAGCAGAGGAAACAGGGCAACCACTCACCTGAGCAGAAATCTTGGGAGCCATACAAAAGCTCCGGGTAGGTAAAGCAAGTAGCCCTGACAGATTCCCGGTGGAGTATTATAAGATGCTGGGAGGACAGCTGGCGGATGTCATGTGTATTGTGTTTGGGAACCGGGAAGAGGGAGAGTTGCTGCAGCTGCCTAGGACGTGTTATGAGGGCACGGTCTGCTTAATACTGAAGCCGGGGAAAATGATACGGAATGTGCCTCATGTTGGCCAATTTCGTTATTAAATTGTGATCTAAAAATACTTACAAAGGCACTAGCCCTTAGGCTTAGTTAGTGCTTGAATCAATTTTCTAATGTCTTTGTAGACTATTATGTGTGCTTTAACTGTTTCTAAAATTCCTTACCCAACCTGCATCCTTGGATATGGCACAGCTGTGAAGCAGCTAGGTAGGCCAATTTAAACTCGGCACAGCACCTGTCTTAAAATAATCAAAATAGAACAACAAGTCTGAGTCAAACAAGACAAAGGGATACTGCCCCTCATTGAGTCTAATTGATTCAGTACTCTGAACAGTGATAAAAGGTAATCTACCAGTCACCCCACCCCACTACCAAAGTTTGAATAATTAATAAAGACAAGATACCCACTTTTTACATTTTGCCTTAGTTAACTGTTTCCAAGTAAACTGAATTTCTATTAAGGCCACCTAGAAGCACTGGAATACTTGCACCTAGATTATAACTGGCTATCAGAGATCACCATGGAGTAAACAAAAATCTTCTACTTTGTTTATGTAATTATCTAGATCTACTCTGGGATCTCTGGAAGTTGGACAATTTATCCACTTAAACTCGCTGCAACACCAGAAGACATTGGAAGACACCGTTTACATGCTTTTAAAACTACAAAGCTGTGAAATCTACTAAACAACTCCCCTCAGCCTCCTGCTGGTGACTCCAACCACTCCAGTGGAAGCCTCTCACTTGGGCAGCCACTGGAGCGACATTTCTTTTTTTTAGCAGAAGGAGCCTGCTTCCGAATGACATCTCAGGTCTCGCTTCCACCACCTAGTAGCCTACCCCCCCTTGCTTACCAGGACTGTTGGGTTGTTAGTCTGTAGCAGGACCGGGTCAGCAGTTTTAGCTGGGAGGGCCAGGCTGACTGGAGGGAAGCTGGTCTGTTAAAGCTGCTGCAGTGTGGCTCCAAACTACAGCATGGAGCAGCTCCACTTTTCTGGCAGAAGGAGCCTTCCCCTGAATGATGTCTCAGGTCTTCCACCACCAGGTAGCACCCCTTGTTTACTGGGACTGGGGGTGCTGTTAGTTTCTAGAGGGACTGGGACAGCAATTCTAGCTGGGAAGGCTGAGCTGGCTGGAAACAATTCTGTTAAAGCTGCTGCAGCAGAAACAGCAGCATGGAGTGTGTCTGCTTTTGTAGCAGAAGGAGCCAGCCTCCGAATGACATCTCTGGTATATAAAAAAAAAAAAAAAAAAAAAGATAAAGCCTCTCAGCCATTGGAAAAAATGGGAAAGACATCAGGGTGTCCAATAGGGGAAACCCTGTTCCCAGAGATGGCAAAAATACAAATGAAAGAGCCTCAGGGCAGGTGCTGGAACCTGTTTCTGCTAAGAAAAAAATATCCCTGCTACTCCTGTGAAGGAAAAGGAGAATCTGTGGAACAGTGTCAAATGCCCTCAACAAAGGACATCATGACTAAGCTATGGCAGTTTTTTCCAGGCCTTTCAGGCTATGGGAAATTTGTTTTATATATCTGCCCCCCTCCCCCTGGCTCTGGCTCCATACCACTTGCTTGAAGAGGAGGAGGAAGGTGAACCTCAGTGATGAGCATCACTGCTACTGCATTTGTGTCATGTGGAAACAGTTGTAGGTGTTTTGTCTTACCTGATGTCTGTCTGTGCTTCCCTGGGTGGTTTTGTCCTTTTGTTGGCGGGAAGGGGGTTTAAGATTGAAAACTCTAATGCCACATTCCCATACTTTCTGGTATTAAGTTGAGCCCTATTACTGGTGCATTAAGTTTTTTTTTTTTGCAATGAATAATATAATGTACATATTTATACAGCAGGTGTGAAAATACATCTGCCAAGATAAACATTAATCAAGTTGGTCACTGACCATGAACAAAAATTTCTCACTTATTTTGGTCACACTTGAGCATGCTCAGAAATTTCTTCTCACATGTGAAGATAAATGTTTGAGCTTGCTCAGCGATCATTTTCATTTCTCACTCCAGGAAATCCTTCAGTATGCCAGCTGGGTTCAGCTGCCCCGGAAGAGGAGACTGTGCTAATGATGTTAACGGAACTGACCAATCAGATTGAAGTAAGAGATTGTTGTGTGCTGGTGCTGTTGAAAGTCAGATTAATTTCTCCGCTGACTGGACAGGTCTGCCCCGGAGTTCTCTTTTTATATCTTCGTTCTGAAATGCTTTTATCATACTTTTGGAGTTATTTCCTTATATTTGTGCTGCTTTTAGTGATTTTTTTCTTTTCTTTTTTTTTTTTGTTTTTTAGCTTTCCTCGGTTCCTTAGTTTCCAGGACCGACAGTTTTTATCCGCTTATTCTGAAGAAAAATACCGCGTCGAAGGTAACTTTTCCATGTTTTTTAATTTTTTTAACACTATTTTTTCTGCAGAGCCTTATTTTTATCTGGGAACTGCAATGTTACCATTTTTTTGTTGTTTTCTCCTCAGTTAGGGCTGGGAAAACAAATTCAGAAGAGATTGCCTCTCAACAAAAATCTAAAGACAGGTCCTCTAAGGCCCACTAGAAAATAAGTCTGATGAAAATAATAATAATGACCAAGCCAAAAATAAGACATTCACAGCAGGTTTCTGATTCAGGACCTGGTTTAAAAAAAAAAATAAAAAAATAAAAGGAAAACATACCACTGCCCCTCCTGCTGAAAAGCAAAGGAAGATACCAGTGTCGAAATGAGATTACCTCTGTGGAGGAAATAGCAAAGGTTTGGCAACTATATCAGATTTTTCAGGCTGTGGGCACTCATATGGGGGCCCCAGCTGGTCCTGTTATACCTATTCCCTCCAATCTTGGCCTTGGCCAGGATACCTTCTTTGAGGGAGGTTGGCAAGCAATGTGAGAAGGCGGTAAGGAGGGCTGGGGGGATACTGGGATGTATAGGGAGAGGCATCACCAGCAGAAAACAGGAAGTTGTTATCCCCCTGTACAGACAGTTGGTGAGACCCCATCTGGAGTACTGCGTCCAGTTCTGAAGACTCCATCTCTGCAAGGACATAGACAGGATGGAGGCAGTTCAGAGGAGGGCAACTAAAATGGTGCAGGGTCTGCAAGAGAAGCTATATGAGGAGGGGCTGAAGGAGCTTAATATGTGTACCCTTGAGGAAAGGAGGGAGGGGGAGACATGATAGAAACGTTTAAGTACCTCAGTGGAATCAACAAAGTCCAAGAGGGTAACATCTTTCAGAAAAAGAGATGCGCAAGAACAAGGGGACACAATTTGAAGATAAGAGGGGGGACGGCTCAGGGGCAATGTGAGGAAGTATTTTTTCACAGAGAGGGTGGTAGACGCATGGAACAGCCTTCCTGAGGAGGTTGTGGGGTTTAAAACTGGGGGAGAATTCAAGAATGCATGGGACAGACATAAGGCAATTTTTGTGGGGTGTAGGAAGAAATACGCTGTTGGTTAAATAGGATCTGCAGCTTATCCTCTAGGTAGGGAAATGGGCAGGCTAGGTGGGCCAAGCGGTCCTTATCTGCCATCAAAGTCTATGTTTCTATGAGGTGATGATGAAGAGGATGACCTCCTTGATCCTGACCTTCAGAAGTTTGGTTCTTCCTCTGACAGAGAATTTTTTCCTCTCACTATACCTTTGTCCAACACATGGTGGATACGCTTGGCCTTTCTATTCGATGATGGGTCTCCCTCCTCCCAAAAAGCTTCCCTTTCCAATTTATAATCCCCTTAGAAGGGATACTTTCAAAATACTTAAGAATCCTACCTCCAGCCCGGGTATGGATAAGAAAACAGAGAAAAGTACCAATTAGAAAAATCTAATGCTGAATACCAAGGAGTGGTGCAGGCTGTAGCCTGCAATAAAGCAAGTTAAAGTGACCCTTTCTTCCCAGCCTCCGGCCCCCAAAAAAAAAACTGGACACTATGGGTAAGAAATCTTATTCACAGCCTCTCTGATGCTGTGCCATTCTACTTACAGTATATGGCGTATACAGCTCAGTATCAGAAAGCTGTCTGGAACTCTGTCCTAGGTATTAGCCAGCAAGCCCCAGTAAAATTGACTGAGGACCTGGCAGAAACTGTCAAAACTGCCTTGGAAGCCACAACATATCAGTTTCACATGGCTGTGGATGCCAATGACACTGCCTCCAGAGCTATGGCTCAGTCTCTCTCTCTCAGGAAGGTTTGCCTGGTTGAGAAGCACCAGTCTCTCTCAGAATACCCAGACCAAAGCTATGGATTTCCCCTGTGAGAACAACTCTCCTTTTGAGAGCAAAACAAAAGCTACATTTTATTTATTTTTATTCATTTGTTAACTGGGTAAGGACATTAGACCAAAGGCCCTTTTTCAGGCCCGACCCAGATAAATGAAAAAGATGGAAGAATACAAGTCCACCTACCAGAGCAATGTAGCTAAAGACAAAGCCTCTACTTCCTACAAACCCCAGGGTATAGGGAGCAGCAATAGAGGTTACTTTCCCAGGGCCTTCTGTCCCATGTCAGTGCCCTTGCCCTTTGATGAGAGGATTCTTTAGGGAAAGAGGTAGAAGGGCTCAGAAACGTACTGAACCAACCCCTTCTGCAAAGACTTGGACTAAACAAAATCCCTGACTGGATAGCCCAGGCTGCCTCCTCCCTCCCAGTAGGAGGAAGGCTGACCCACTATCTCAAAGAATGGCAACATATCACCTCAGACAAGTGGGTGCTGGAGGTGGTGGGTTGAGGTCTTACCCTGCAGGTCAAAACATTTCCCACACTGCAGGGCCAAAGGAGTTTAAAACCTCTGAGTTCTACAGAAAAACTCCTGCTGGAATTAGAGGTAAAGTCTCTCCTGTCAGCAAATACAGTGGAAAGAGTTCCTCCCTCCCAGTGGGGAAAAGGTTTCTATTCCAGATACTTCCTCACTCTAAAGAAAAGCGGGGATTGGTGTCCTATTCTGGATATTAGGTAACAACAAGCACCTGTTCAGTCCCAAATTCAAAATGGTCACCATGTCAGCAGTGATTCCCTCCTTGCAACAAGGAGACAGGCTGCCTTCCCTAGACCTCAGAGACTCCTGCTTTCACATTCCAATTGGGCCCTCTCACAAAAAAATATCTCTGATTCAGACTGCCCTCTGGTCACAACCAGTTTGCAGCTCTGCCTTTTGGCCTTTCTTCTGCTCCCAGAGTTTTCACAAAGTGTCTGGCAGCCCAGCTCAGAAGACAGCAGATCTCTGTCTTTCCCTATCTGGATGACTGGCTCATAGTGGAAAAGTCTCCCCAAAAGATCAGAGACTCCCTCAGACTTACTCGGTGCACCCTAGAGTCCCTGGGATCCTGATCAACACAGAAAAGTCCCACTTCGAGCCAGCTCAACTATTGGGAGTTCATTGGAGCAGAGCTGGACACACAGCTGGGGAAGGTTCTGCTCCCACTAGACAGGGTGCACAACCTGCAAACTCGTTTTCTCCAGGGCAGCCAAGGCCAGCCAGACACCTCCTCAGGCTCCTAGGACACGTGGCCTCTACTACAATGGTAGTTCCAGGTGCTAGGTTTCAGATGAGAGACATTCAGTACCATCTCAGATCTTAACTGGTCTCAGAAAAGGATCTTGCTGTCAAAGCTCATTCCTGTCACAAGAACCCTGTTGCAGGCTCTGGACTGGTGGAAGGACAATAACAATCTTAGGGAAGGAATCTTTCAGCAAAGGGAACCTTCCATAGTGTTCACTACGGATGCATCCCTCCTACGTTAGGGTGCACACCTGGCGGATCAGTCCATAAGTGGGGTGCGGTCTCCCAGGGAGTCCAGATTTCATATAAATCTCCTGTAGCTCAGAACTGTGTACCTCGTTATCAAAGCCTTCGCCCCCACCCCCCCCAGCTAAAGGGTCAAGCTGTACAATCAGGACAGACAACACCACTGCTATGTTCTACATCAACAGACGGGGTGCCACAAGATCCACAAAGCTCTGTACAGAGATCATGAAAATCTGGTCTCTGGCTTACTCCGTAGACATGCAGCTCTCTGCCATTCATCTGCCAGGCAAGGAAATGTGCTGGCAGACTCCTTGAGTCGCATCAGTCAGGGCCACCATGAGTGGACTCTGAACAAGCAAATACTAGCCACAATTTTTAGGAGGTGGAGCACCCCAGAGATAGATCTCTTTGCTTCTAACCTCAGTCATCAAATTCCCCTGTACTGCTGCAGGCCTCCATCTTCTGGGCTTGGTGTCAGTGAATGCTCTGCCTCTCGATTGGACAGAAAGGTCCTGTACGCCTTCCCTCCATTTCCCCTGATTCTCAGGGTCCTTCTTAAATTCAGAAGTCCAACAGCAATAATGAGTCTGGTTGCTTCGGACTAGGTAAGGCAGCCATGGTACTCTCTGCTTCTTGCCCGCTAAGTCAAACGGCCCATTCGTTATTCAGAACAAGTCCTCAGAATCCTTCAACTGGCCAAAAAACCAAGTACTAAAAAGACTTATGCTTCCAAATGGAAGATATTTTCTTTCTGGTGTAAAGACAGGCAGATTGACGCACTGCATGCTAGTCTACCGCTATACTAGACTATTTAGTACACTTAACAAGCATCATGCCTTAGAGCCTCATCTCTGAAAGTTCACCTGGCAGCCATTCAGGCTTATATTTCTGTGGATAAAAAGAAATTTGCAGTTTCTCATTCCATCTTCAAGAAATTCTTTAAAGGCCTGTTGCACCTTCAGCTCCCACTCGGGGAACCTGTTCTTCCCGGGACTTGAACCTATGTATAGCCAAGCTGATGGAGTCCCCATTTGAGCCTATGGCTGTTTACAGATTGAAAGTATGTCACTTGGAAAACTGTTTTCCTAGTGGCCATCACTTCAGCCAGAAGGATTTCAGAGCTGCAAGCTCTATGCACTGAACATAAGTACATTATTTCCCACAGGGATAAAGTAGTTCTCAGGACCAACAGGACATTTCTTCCTAAGGTGGTGTCTGAATTTCACCTGAATCAGTCTATAATGCTCCCTGTCTTTTTCACAGGCAAATCCACTCCTGGTGAGCGCAGGCTTCATAGCCTGGATGTGAAAAGTGCTTTGACCTACTATTTGGAACACATCAGTCAACTCGGATTCTCTTCTCACCCAACTCTTCCTCACATATGGAGAGGTGGGTAAGGGCAGGCTAGTCTCTTAAGAGATCTGTCTCCCAGTGGATAGTCCGTTGTATCCAGTTCTATTACAGTAAGGCTGGCAAACAGCCACTGCAAGGCCTCAGGGCCCACTCTACAAGGGGCACTGTTGCGTCAGTGGCATCAGCAAGGAACATACCTTTGCTCGACATCTACAAAGCAGCTACCTAAAAGAATGTACTCACCTTCACAAAACACTACTGCTTGTATGTGCAGTCCAGGTCAGATGCCAAATTTGGCACTGCAGTCCTGCAGAACCTGTTTTCTTAAGTAGGTTCTGTTCCCTCCTCCCAACTGCACTGCTTTGTAGTTTGCGTTAGTCAAGTGTACTGAGGGATTCCTGAGATGAGAAGAAAAAATTACTTACCATAGTAATATTGTTTCTTCCAGGGGATCCCTCAGTATGCTTGACCACCCTCCCAGCCTCCCCTCACATAACCTGGCTGAACATAGTTCTGCAGTCCTTGCCTTAGGCCAAATTTTTGGCTGTAGAGCTTTAACATGTGTAATGTTCCACAGTGAAACATGGTGTACATAGTTTGCCAACAGGTGAGTTCTTTGTTTCCTTGTTCCTTTGTCTATTTTCCTTCCTTTTTTCTACAGTTCTAGGATATTTTTAGAGTTTGGGGCCTTTTGCCCCTCAAGCTTCGAAGTGAATCTGACTGACTTTCAGCAGCACCAGCACACAGTCTCTTTCTTCAGTCCAGTTGGCTAATTCCCTTAGCATCATTAGCATAGTCTCCACCTCCGGGGCAGCTGAACCCAGCTGGCATACTGCATTAGTCGAGCACACTGAGGGATCACCTGGAAGGAACACTATTACTATGGTGCGTATTCTCAAGGGGAGGACCTGGACAGGGAACAGGCGGAGCAAATTAGGAAGGTATGTGGAAAAGGTAACACAGTGATCGTGGGGGACTTCAGTCTGCCAGGAGTGGATTGGAGTACCCCAGCCACCTAGAGTGCTAGGGAGCAAATACTCCTGGATGCCTTCCATGACTGTTTCCTGGCACAGATGGTCACTGAGCCGACTAGGTTGGGTGAATATACTGGATCTTGTTCTGGCCAACGGGGAGGCTGTGAGGGAGGTGGGGGTGGAGCACCCGCTGGCTGGGAGTGACCACCACTCGGTGTGGTTCACACTTAATATGAGCAGAGAAACAGTGGGTACAAGGACCAGGGTGGTGGACTTCAGATGGGCTGACTTTGGTAAGATGGGTGAAATCTTAAGGGGGCATCCGTAAGGAATGCAGCCACACTGGGTTGCAAATCAGAAATGGGGGAAAAAATCAAATTAGGGATATTGGAGGCTACTGAGGCATGTACCAGATTGCAGAGCAAAAAGGGAAGGGCTAAAAAACTGAGCTGGTTAAGTAGAGGGAGTCTTACAAATGGTGAGGGCTAAAAAAGCAGCATTCAAGAAATACAAGAAATCTGGGAAGGGGGAGGATAGGGAGGAGTATGTGAAGAGAGGTCCAAGGAAGTTACCAGGGGAGTCAGAGCAGCTAAGGCCTCCATGGAATTGATGCTGGCTCAGGGCATCAGGGATGGGGAAAAGGACTCTTCAGATACATATTGGAGAAGAAGGAGCTGCAAGGACCAGATAGTGAGGATCAGGAAGGAAGGAGGGGTGGGCAGAGAAAGGGTGGATCAGGCATAAGCACTGAATGAGTGCTTCTGTATTCACGAGAGAGAAAGGAGGGTAGTTACCACAGGGGGTGAGCAGGGGGAGAGGGGGTAACGGATGGGGTGATCACTGAGGGTAGGGTATTGGAGGAGTTAAAGGCTCTGAGGGTGGATAAGGCACCAGGACCGGATGGCATACACCCCAGGGTGTTGAAGGAAATGGCCGAGATCCTGGCTGGACAGCTGGCAGAACTATTGAATACCTCCCTTGACACAGGGTGCGTACCGCATGACTGGAGGATGGCCCACATGGTACCTATCCATAAAAGGGGACCAAAGGATGAGCCAGGTAATTACAGGCCGGTAAGCTTAACTTCCATCATGGGGCAGCTGATGGAGACACTACTTAAGGAAAGGCTGGTGACCTTTATGGAAGACAGTGGGCTCCAGGACAGTCACCAGCAAGGGTTTGTCTTCAGAAAATCCTGACAGGTGAACCTAGTTGAGTATTACGACTGGGTCATGAGAGAAATGGACAAGGGTTATGCAGTAGATGTCACATACTTGGACTTCAGTAAGACTTTTGATTCAGTGCCACATGGGAGGTTGGGAGGGAAGTTGAGATATGTGGGGGTGGGGACTAAGATGGTTAAATGGATTGAGAATTGGCTGCAGGGGAGACAGCAGAGGGTGGTGGTGGGGGAAGACACTCCTCTCCAAGGGCTGCAACAAGCGGGGTGCCGCAGGGATTGGTACTGGGGCCAGTGCTGTTTAGAATATTCATAGCGGGCATCTCGTATGATGTCCGGAATAAGATAAGTCTGTTCGCTGATCCCACCAAATTGGGGGTGGTGGTGGATGATATAGCAGGTTTGCAGGTCCTGCAGGACAACCTGACCAAACTGGTGGAGTGACCGGAAGCATAGCAGTTGGGGTTCAGTGCGAAAAAGTGCAAAGTCCTGCACTTTGAAGCAAAGAACCTAGGGAGGGTTACCAGCTGAGAGGGGTGCAGCTAGGTTCCCTTGAGGAGGAGAAGGATCTAGCGGTTGTTGTAACGGGGAAGATAAACAATACAGAGCAGTGTAGGAGGGCAGCAGCGAAAGCCAACAGGATGCTGGGTTGTATCACGAGAGGGATCTCCTCCAGGAGCAGGGAAGTGATCCTGCCTCTCTACAGGACACTAGTCAGGCTGCACCTGGAGTACTGTGTGCAATTCTGGCTTACATATATGAAGAAGAATATGAAATTACTGGAAGGGATACAACGCAGGGCAACAAGGATGACCCTGGGATTGGAGGACAGACCATATGAGAAGAGGCTGAGAGAGTTGAACATGTACTCCCTTGGGGGGATAATGATTCGGACCTTGGGTATGTGAAGGATAAACGAGGCAGGCACTGAAGGGATACCTGGCTGAGAAGGGGAGGGACACGTAGAGGGCATGGGCTTAGATTGAGGGGAAAGATTTAGGATGGAAGTGAGGAGACACTTTTTCATGAGAGAGTCGTGGCAGAATGGAATGCTGTACTGGAGGAGGTGGTAGCCTGCAAGACACTGGGTAGTTTGAAAAGGGGAGGGACAAAGTGGGGGGGCATAATTGGTAAATGGGGGGTGGGGCAGCTGAAAGGTGAGGGTGCTAGCTGCACACTCAAGCAGACTTGATAGATTAAGTGACCTATTTCTGTTGGCAAATTCGTATGTTCGTATTTCCCATAGGGCACCTCTAAAACCACGCTGTCATGGCTCAGTAGAACTTTCCTGGTAAAACTCTTTCAGTATTGTGGTGTTTGAATTTTTTTACTGTTTAATTTTTGTAGTGTTTAACCATTCCTACCACAAACTACTTAAGCACTTGTTGTATAAATCAAATGTGCCTTGGGCTGACTTAAAGGGACACTGTCAGCCCTTTTTGTACCATACTATTTCAAACTGAAACCCCACATTTTATGATTAATACATGTTCTAAAACTCAATGGTGTTGCTGGGGTTTAATTTGCCTAATTTCTTAGTAGAATTGAAATGCATGGTATTTATGTAATTAAACCCAACCTTGTTTTGTTTCAAAATCTTGATCTGCTCTTATTACGCACTTCATGAACATTAGGAACACCCCCAAAGTAGTGCAGCCATTCATGATGCAATAGTCTCCTCTGCTCCCACTGCAGCTTGAGTGACTAGACTGTGTTAGGGGTGTTCCCAAGTAGAGGAAAGAAGCAGTGGGAGTTGATTAAGGAATGTAAACAAACACATTTTGGTGTGGTAACACCAATATGGTGGGCAGTCTGTTTTATACTTTTAGAAAGAAAAGGAAATCAGAATCAAACTTCTGGCCACATCAGCATACTCTACAGAGTGCAAACAATCTTAAAATACGTTTTTTAAACTAGGGACAGTTTGAGGCCTAAAGGGGTTGACCATGTCCCTTTAAGATATCATTTTTATCTTTATTTTAGGGTATTGGTCTACTGTATCTCATGTGTGGCTTTGCCACTCATAAGTTATCAACAGACCAGTACCCTCTCATGAAGATAAAAACGGTATCTTAAGTCAGCCAGTGCACCAGTATAATTAGGGTTGAGTAATGTGTTTAATGCTGTACCCCAGTTTTTGCACCTTAATAACTTTGGTGACATTTGACAAAATAGCCCACACATTGGTATGCCCGGCCTGAGACAGGGTCTCAAGATGTGACAAGTTTCGTGACCGCATCTTGTGCAGTTTCCAAGATAAGGAACATGGATTTTTAATGAATTATGGTGTGTTTTTTCTATACTTAATACACAGTTGTTGTTTTTGTTTTGTTTTTTGCTCTCACATACAGCCTAGACAGTACGGAGTTTTTTTTTCCTGAAAAACTTTTAGGGTAGAAGTCGTCTGTGCCAAGATAGTGCCTTTTGAAGGTTATTAATTGGTACCAGAGTTATAAGAATTTAAAAAATCTTTCTGAGCATGCTCAGTAGGTTTTTTGGGTAGCCCTCTGGTACGAAAGATAAATTTATCTTTCACAGACATTTACCTTTTGCAAATTATTGTTCTTAAGAAAAAAAAACATTGATAGCTGCCATTTTTTTTTTCTTAACTAAAATCCATGAAATACAGCTGGCAACGCAGCGGTAGTGCTACCGCTTGCAACACAGACTTACCCAGGTTTGGGAACGAGTCTGGGAGTCGGAGGACTGGCCTGGGAGGAGGCTGAGCATCCCAGGGACTGCTCGCTTTCTCCAGGAGGAGGGGGGGAAGAGGCCTGATGCTTGGATTATTCTGGCGGAGGCCTAGGGCATGGCAAGCACCTGGCAGTCACGGGAGGGATGTGATGGATGTCGGTGGTCATGCCTTGACGTCAGGGCACACGTCACGCCCACAGAAAAAAGGAAAATAGCTCTCCAGGTACCGAGAAGACTGAGTGCTTGGGCAGACCCCACAAGCTCGCACCTGCCTGTCCTTGCCAGGACCTGACGAGATTTGAATAGTTCTGGGTGTATAGGCTCCACCTCCTCCTCGCCAGGGGGGAAGAACCACGGCTCCATGGGGGTACTGGAGGGCTCCAGATAAGGTGTCAGAAGTATGGGCAGACACCATAAGCACTTCCGATGATGCGGGACTTGGAGAAGCTGGGGAGGAGGGATAAATTACGATTCCCCAAAAGAAAAACCCACATGAAATACCTACATTTTTTTCTTTTTTTTGTTTGTTAAACACACACCTGAACTTGGCTAAACAGGTTCTATTTAGCTAGATTCTGGTGTGTTTTTTTTTTTTTTTGAATATGACCAGTAATAGACATTCTGGGCACCTGAAAGGCAGCGTTAGCCAGCAGTTAGGGAATCGCGTTCTCTGTATGAGAACAGTGGTACTTTCTTCACTGCTGCAGATGGAGACATGCTGCTGACTTCAGTATCAGAATTGGGCCGGTGATCACCCTAATGTCCCGGTTTGAGTTGTATCTTTCTGTCTGTATCTCTGTCTACATACTTGCTTGTAACAATATATTAATTTCTAAGTGGACCGGGGTGCCCAACCCTGGTACCACTGAATTATACCCTTCCAGAGCACCCACTGTCCCTAAAAAATGTAGGTGGCAGCAATAGGGTTGCCCACTTCTGGTGCCGCTAAAGAATATACCAACAGTTGGATGTCCAGTTCCCTAGTGTGCCCAGTTCCCCTGTGTTCCCAATTCCCCAGTGATGGCTAGGGCCCACACCACCTATTCACAAAAAAAGTCCCTTGTGGTTTTTTTTTTTGGTAGAAAACTTGCAAAGAAAAAAAAACGATCCCTCGCCGATCTGACCCACTCAGCCCTCCACACACACGCTCACTCACCTGAACATGTCCCATGGTATAGATCCACAGGTGCATGAGGTGGGGTCATTAAGTAGGGCCACTGGAAAATTGAGGAAAAAATATACCCCAAAATGCAGAGAACTTTTGCAAAAATTGTGGAGAAATTGCTGGAGTTTTATTTCACATCCCCAGTGCTCCACAATATATATCTGTTATTGTTTTCTGAAGCGCATATTGGCCAGATTAAATTGTTTAACAGAAATACTGTATAGTACCTTATTTTCGCTGTATTAGCTAAATGTCCATTGTCAGCAAATATGTAAAGTGTTAGTGTACCACGGTTTAATTCGGTACTGTAGTTATAAAAAAAGAGCATCAAACAGTACTTCAGTATAAATACATCTACTATAGTCTACACCTGTGCACCCTGTACACTCTGCTCTCTTCTGTTTTGTTTTTGTATCTGACCTTATTACTTAATTCATCTGTTCACCCGTACTCTCTGCCACACTTGTTCCTCACTGGATCTGGAGGACCCAGACGACTTCCACAAAGGATGCCAATGATGTAATCCATTATTAAATCCATCTTCATTGATTGGGTATATCCACACAAAACAAAATTAAAGTTAAAATGCTGACGACTTGTCGCATCGTTCTGGCCAGGTGGCCACATGGTATGGCGTCTTTGGCATCATCATCATTATCCTCTTCTTCCTGCGTCTCATCGACTCCCATTAGCATGGCACCTGTAATTAACAAAAAACGTAAGTGAAAGTGAAGAAGCTGAATGAAGCTTAGTTGGGGGAGGTCAGTACTTACATGGAACTTGACTAAGACAATTTTCGTGCACATCAACAATACCAGCCTTTGAGAAGCCACGAATACAGTCATCCATTTGTGTACTTATCTCCAAAGCTTGCTTCGAGCCACTGGACATGCTTCTCCTTCAGATGTTGTAGTTTAAAATCCACTTTATGGCCGTCCCGGTGGCGCTGAGGGTTGAGGCGCTGGACGCCATACCTCACGTCTCGCCGGCGACCAGGTATTGGGAACGAACTCTGGGGTCAGCAGGGGGAGGGATTGGATTGAGCACCCGCTAGGTTGCTCTCCTCTCTCAGGGGGAGGGAATTGGGGACGTACGGCGCTCCAGCAGCCTCTGGTGGTGACTGGGGGGCACCGCAGAGCGCTAGACCACACATTGACAGCGTGGCCCACGTAGGCAGAGTTGCCGTGCGCCGCAAGGTCAGGATGTGCACCACGCACGGGAGGGGGGTGGAGGCACAGAACGTACAAGGGGAAAAAGACCCTCCAGCCAGATAGGTGACGGCTCCTCCAGTGCCGCTGCCACACGCCCAACACTGGTTCCCTACCACTGCCCCTTCAAACTCTCCGGGGCTGTAGCCCCCTGTGTTCTGGGGAATCGTGATGACTTTGACGATGGCGAGGAACACAGTGGGCAGTAGAGCGGTATAGGCGAGTGAGGAAGCCTGAGAGTGTTTCGGCCAGGGGGAGAGAGAGAGAATTGAAAAAAAAAAATCCACTTTTATGTCCTGAACACCCTGTACCAGTTGCTGTGCCACCAGCTCTGCATACCAATTGGTAAAATGTCTTTTTAAAGAATCTTTGAAAATCTTGTTAACAGAAATGTCTAGTGGCTGCAAAAGATCAGTACATGTAGCAGGGACAAAAACGGGCACAGTGTTGCAGTCTTGTAGTTTAGTTAGGACATGTGTGGTTGTGTGTGTCCTAAATAAATCCATGATTAGGAAAGCTTTCTGTTCGTCAGGAAGGCCAAGATTCACTAGAAAAAAAAATACCACCAACAGCTTAATCTGGTTCAATTTCAGTTGCTTGCCATCTGTTTCCTCCCTCCTCCTCCAGTCGCCCCTGAAAAAGGGACTTCTAGGCCCAGTGGGCTTACCGGGTCAACAAAATTCAACAAAACAAAACAAAATGATTCCTGTTTTTTTTTTTTAATAGGGTGCTATAACAATATCCACGTACTCAGCATTGTGGTCTCATTGGCCCAGTGGTTAATCGAATGTTTAATGTGCCAGTCTACAGGAAACTAATGCAGTGGATGGCATGCAACCGTATTTTCTTTGTATGTTACTTTGGGGGCAGTTAATCACCAGAAAGTGTGCATGCTAAGACAACTGACACTTGGCGTTTGTCTCCTATCCCAGTCACTGACACCTGTTTGATCCTGTAGCTGACTGCCATCAAGGCACAGGTCAGGAAACATAGGGAAAACCAGGAGCAGTTGTAGAATTCGCCAGAAATATTTATTTACAGTAGCAGTAACATAAAAAAAATAAACTTGTTCAGTATAATTATGTGCAAAGGAGAAAAAAACAGTAGTTTTCCTTGAGTCTCTCTGTGTCCCTTTTTCTTTCTTCAAGCAACTGCAGCTCAGCTTCTTTTTTTTTTTTTGTACTTTATATTTATTGTTTTGCTATAAACAGCAAGCTGTAATTTTCCAGCAGAGACATTTCACATGTTAAATGTTTAAAACACACTGAGGGCGCCACTCCTCACATATCAAAACATATTAATTTGTCTACTGCATAAGATACATCTAAGGGGAATACAAGAGAACTATAAGTTCAAGCGAGTCCATTATTCCTTCATATACTGTTTTGAGAAGCCCATGAGCAGCATGGAAATAGCAAACTAGAGTTCAATAGGGTGAAACCGGAACTTTTTCCCTCCTAAGAGGGGATAATAATGTCCATGCCATAAACTTTAATAGGAGCACACTTATGGTGCTAAGTCCCGGATATTAATACTGCTCTTAGAAGATGTAATTTTAAAAATTAATAACACATTTGGCTTAACTTCCCTTTGTAACAGAGACTGTGGAAACCCATTTTAAATACAGCCAAAGTTTCCCCTCCCATAATTAGAACTTTCAGAAATGAGTACAAATAATACGAGCAAAGCTCAAACCAAGTATATGCAATTCTGCAATCCCACTCGTCTTCCACTGCGTTTATTCACGCAAAGCCCCCGGGGGGGGGGGGGATACGATGCAGTCTCACTAAATAAATGATCAATTTCTCTTCTTTAAACAGGTCAGAAACCCCTTGTTTCTTTCACAGCTCATCCTCCTCCGAAGAAAGCCCACTCTGGTCCCTTGACCGTCTCCTCCTCGGAATCAGCTTCTGAATCCATCGGCCTGCTTCTTTCGGGTCCGAGAAGACAAAAATTTTCCCCTGGTGAACAATCCTCAGTCGGGCCGGGAACAGTACGTTATGCTGTATGCCTGCTTCTCTCAGCAGGGCCCTGGCACCATCAAATAACTTATGCCCTGTCTCGTGGCATAACTGATGTCGGGAGGATATTAATTGGCTCCTCGCACAACAGCATTTTATGCTGCCTTGCCATAGCTAGCAGATAATCTCTTGATGCCACCCCATCTGTCACCGCTAAACTGCTCGAGGAGCCCAGACATCTCATATTCCCCGCCTGGCTATCCGGTAGGCTTTCTTATACTTTTGGCCTGTTCTTTAACTTCTTGCCCAAGTTGTTGTATCAACCAGTCCTGAATAAATATAACCAGGTGGTCTCCTTCACATCCCTCTGGAAAGCCCAGGAACCGAATATTTGAGGCTCTTATCTGATTCTCCAGTGTCTCTAGTCTCATACGGAGATGACCGTTTTCCTTCACCAGTGTAGTGCTGACTCCCATAGCGGCATCTGAGCGCTTTTTTGCTTCCAGGGATTCATTAGTTACCAATTCCAATGAAGTCTCTAGGTTGGTCACTCGATTAGCTATGCTGTCCATTTTTTCTGCAAAAGACGATACAGATGCTATTAAGCGGTTTATTTTCTGTCCCAGAGATTGCAGGGTTTCTTCACCTGCACACTCCAAATCTGAGGCCTGTGGAGTGCTAGAGCGACATGGAAGAGGTAGCCAGAGTATTTTTCCTTTCATTCGTCTGGATGATTACGATCTTTCCGGGGATTTCCCATCTTGTAACAGGGAGCTTCCGATACAGTTTTCTTGCCAAATTTCACAGTTTGTAGCCCAGATAAACTCGACTTTAGAAGTTTTAATACCTGTGGATTAGCAGAGCAGTATTAAAGAGCAGCCATCTTGCTCGGGCTCAACAGCGCCCCACCCCCCCGCAGCTCAGCTTCTTTATAAGTCCTTTTAACCCCCATTCTTAAAATGCATCCTGTTTTTGTAAATATCAGGCAGGAGGTGCTAGAACACAGTGTGCTTCTTGAGTTGAGGCCCCCTTTTGCACAGCTTTTGCAAAAGCTTGAAGATCTGCACTAACGTTACCTCTAGTTTCCAACAACTTTTTGCAGTCATCTCAAATTATAAATATATGCATTTCAACAGTAACACTATATATTTTCTAAAAGGGGGTGCCAATATGAGTTTCTTTCCATACAATGATTTGCACATATTTTTTTTTATATTAGCTGATATGCAAGGGAGGAAAAACAGACAGCAAGAGACAACTGAGAGACAGAGAGACAAAGAATTGTGAGACTGTTTGGGTTGATCAAGTCCGAAGTCTCACAGGAAAATTTGGTTGCGCAACCAGACAGAGAAGAGACAGAAAAGGAAAGATCCTTGCACTTAAACACATTCTCCGTAACAAATGGGACAGGGTCCTATTCCACCCTGTCACACTGACATTGTCCATTCAGAAACTGGAACCATGTTCACTCCTGTTTCATCTAAACTTATAACCAGCTCTATAGGTATGCGCTCCTGTGCACATGCTGTGGCAATTCGTTTTAGGAATCCTACTTTTAGTTCTTTAAAATTAGATGGTGTTTTTCTACCAGCCTTGGTTCCTCTTCTACAACTGTAGCCCATACGACTCAAAAATTCCCAAACTGGGGGCGTGGCTGGGACCAGATGGGAATGGTGGCGTGAAGTGTGAGCTCCGTCCGTGTCTGGCAAATACTTGTTTAAATTCCAATACCATGCCGGATTGAAAATCAATTTAAACCACTGGAAATCCTTCCCTTAATATCGCCACTCCGCAGTCGCAGCTTTGGGGGAAGAAGAGCAGTGCCTGACGCAGCTGTACGAAGAGCCGATCCATATGTCTAGGCCACAGGCGCCTGCATAATCAACCGCCTGACCAGCTAACTGTCTGTCCATCTTGCTCCATTAATCCCTGGTTTTCTTCAGCATCTGTTGAGAATGAGTGGGTCGTGACGGTCAGCGCACTACTACTGTTAAATGGGGTCAGGGAAAGCTGCAGCCGCCAGTACCACTAGCTACCTCTCTGCTCTGTATTCCCGTTGGAAGGGTCAGCCAGATTGACACTGGAGGTCCGCGACCTGCAGGCCTCATCACCTCCCGATAATATACAACTCAGTGAAGCCCTATCAAATATCACTAAGATGCTGGAGGCTGTTTTTACCAGAGTAGACAACATTGGAAGTTCACTGGCCGGGAATGTGGAAGACGTCCGAAGACTCGAAGATAAACAAAATGTATTGGAGCAGCGGACAGAGGACCTAGAACAGCAGCATTTGACCATATTGCAGTGCCTGAGGGAGTACGAAATGAAACTGTCTTGGCTGTGGTACCGTGCTGAAGATCAAGAAAACAGAAGCCGTAGGAATAACGTGCACATATTGGGAGTCCCAGAGGGAATAGAGGGATCCAATATGGAGCATTTTTTGAACGAGTGGATACCCCAGTTATTGGGGGATATATGGAAAGACCCAGTTGGGGTGGTGAGGGCTCACAGGATCTCTTGCAGAGCTGATTCTCAGTTGCCGAGAACAATTGTTGCCTATATCCTAAAGTACTCCACTAAAGAGAAGCTCCTTCGGGCAGCCAGGGATGTGGGGGACCTCACCTGGAAAGGGGGCCACAATCTCATTCTATAGAGATTTCTCAGCAGAAGTTGCAGCGAAGAGAAAATTTGGACTAATTAAAATATTCCTACAAGCTAATGCCTTTCAGTATAGATTTCAAAAACTCACCGCTCTCCACATCTATAAAAATGGTAAGGCTTTCCTGGCGGAATCGCCGAAAGAGGCCGAGGCCTGGATCTCGCAGCAGTGGCCTAATTTAGCTCCTCGAACTGGTTCTCCCAGACACCTCTGGGTTCCAGGGGATCAAACACCCAAAGGAACAACAGACAGAGGGAAGCGCTAACCAGGGGATGAAGTAAGCAAGCGGACAGGTCCCTCATGTACCAGGTCCCCCAGTCACACTGGCCAATCTTCACGGCGTGTTTCAGGGAGTAATACCGAAACTCAGATTCCCTTCACCCAGCAAAATTCTGGCAGGCTTCCCGTGTTAGAGTCTAAGCAACAAGATTCAACGGATGGCGCCACTCGACCAGTTGCTGTCTGAAATCGTCAAAGATCGAGGAGCCCCACTCAGCAGAAAGTTAGCAATGGCTCCTCCTCTCCCCCTGCTAAGCTTTCCCGAGCACAGACGGCACAGATAGATGATTTGCAGAGTTCAGACTCTGCCCCTGAGGACTTAAAGTGCTACATCCCTGGACTGGGCTACCAAGGTCGAGGATGAGGAAGCCAAGAGAGCAGCAGAAATGGGTATTCTGCGGTCTGGACTCAAAACCTTTGCAGAAGTGTTAGGATCTCCTTACGGATCCAGCGAGGAAGCACCATCTGGGATTAACAGCTGAACACATGGACTGTTTTGCTAGTCGTGAATTGTATAATCACTGGAGGACCAATGCATCTCAATTGGGGGAACTTCCTAGCCTCCTCCTTCCTTTTGCTGGTCATATCGGGGCTTTGCACCACCATTTACCTGTGACTCCTTAATAAGCCCTAAGGGAGATCTGACAACTGCATAAGACACCCCAGTGCTAAGGATTAGTCTGGAGTACTACTGCATCCCTCGATCACTCAAGGGCCTTCTAACCTTATCTATTGCCTCAGGCAATGATTTGATGCTACTTCCCCACCATGATAAGGCATCCTGTGGGGCAACCCAGATAAGCCTGTCTTATAGCAATTCTGCTTATACTGGGTGGCGTTAAGGACACCCTTCCCGTCCCCCTTCCCCTCTCCCCATCCCTTCCAGCTGGTTAATGTATGCCTCTATAGGGGAGCATGAGCCCCTGATAACAGCACACCTATGGTGGCAACGAGTCATCCCCAATACTTGGCGCTAGACATAGTGTGGCTTAGAGCTCATCTGGCTCCTTCACATGAATACGTTAGCACCATTAAATTGTTTCGTACCTATTTTGGGTACAGTTGTTAGTATTTGCTTGTAGATTAAAATGTAAACACTAAAGTGTTTAACTCACTCTAGGTTATTAAAGATATTTGTGTGCATTTTCTTAGAAAGCCTACCTTGATTAAGCAGATCACGCTGCAGCAGTCTGACCCTGTTGTACAGATCTATACTCTCTACTACCTAAACCCACCAGAGGAATAGAGACCTGCTAGGCCTGATCTACTGTTGGGATCCTTTCTTCTCCTACTACCTTCTGCTCCTGACTCTGCTGGTGGGTGAGTACCAATTTCCTTTACAGTTATTCACTCTCCTGGTAAGATGACAGCGGGAGGCACAGCTGGTGGCTTGTCTCTCTTTCCCCCCTCCAGGGCTGGAAATGTGTCTCTTGGAATGTGAAAGGTCTTAACCATCCAGCAAAGCATACCAAGGTACTTCAGTTTTTTAAATCTATGGGAGCTGATATTGTTGTCCTACAAGAGATGCATTTAACAAGTAGAACAATCAGATGGCTGCAAAAACTCTGGGTGGGAGCATTAGCTGCCAGCTGCGCAACCTCCAAATCCAGGGGGGTGATTATCTTGCTGCGTAAGGTGACACCTTGGGTCATTGAGGATCAACGCACGGATCTTCAAGGCAGATGGGTGGTCGCCAAGCTTTCATGCCCAGGGAGTAGGCTACTGGTGCCAAATGTATATGGATAGAACAACGACGCAGAATATCTATCCTGAAGTTAGCCATGCTATTACAGAACTTATGGCAGAGCTTTCGGATGTACCAATTTTACTTGGAGGGGACCACAACATGGTCCAGGACATTTTACTGGACAAAACTCTCCCAACCCCACAAACTCACCCCAAAACTCTGGCGGGCATGACGGCAATGATGGAGGAATGGGGTTTGTTGGACCCTTGGAGAACGAATAACCCTAAGGAGAGAGAGACTACTCATTTTACTCCTCGGTCCATCACATGCATAGCAGAATAGACACTGGCTAGTTAATCAGGTAGCAATGCTGGGTATTCTCGACACCTCGATTAATAGTATAATAATATCGGATCATGCCCCGGTATCTATCACATTCGTTCCACCTGGACAAGGGGCGCAGACCACTAGATGGTGCTGCAATCCCTTACTTATCCAGGACAAGGCCTTTCAACCCTTTATAAGAGAGGAGGCGTGGGAGTATTTCTGTCTCTTAATGCATCGGATGAAGTCTCGGCTGCCACACTATGGGAAGCCTTTAAGGCGGTCATCCGGGGGAGAATTATATCCTTTACCTCAGCCAGAAGTAAGGCACAGGCGGTGACGGTACGCCAGCTACAGGAGGAGCTTGGGACGTTAGAGAAACAGTTTAAAGTGGTCGGTCAATGCCCGCTTAACTCCCCATTGCTATCTCAGATTACGGGACTGAAATATCAGATCAACTCATTACTACATAAAAAGGCAGAATGGCAGCTTCTATGGGCAAAACATAAGTCATGGGAAAGGGGGAACAAAGGGGGGGAAGCTACTTTCGTACCTGCTGCACAGGCAGCAGGCTGTGTCTAGAATTTTAGCATTTAAAAATTCACAGGGTAAGGTCGTCTCCTCGCCCCAAGCTATTAATGACATCATGCAGGCTTTCTACCAGAAGCTTTACCGGTCACAATCCTCACTTGCACCTTCGGAGCTCTCTGCACAGGTGGTGAATTTCTGTGAAGGGACCTCCCTCCCCAAACTACCCCAAATAGACCATAATTTCCTAGATGCCCCTATCACATCGGAAGAGCTCCATACGGCCCTTTTTCAAATGGCTAAGGGAAAATCCCCAGGGCCAGATGGCATGACAGTGGAACTCTATCAGCTTCTGGATAAGGAGATCAACACCCCTCTCCTACAAGCTCTCGTGGAGGCTCAAAAAACGACACTTCTTCCTCCCACAATGCGGGAGGTGCTAGTGACCCCGATCCCTAAAAAATCCTCAGACGTGCTAGACTGCGCAAATTATCGGCCCATATCTCTGCTATCAGTTGACACTAAAATACTGGCTAAAGTACTTGCCACCAGATTGGAACACGTGCTCCATAGGTTAATCCACCCTGCACAGTCTGGCTTCTCTAAGGGCAAGTCTGGGGCGGATAACCTGCGCTTGATCCTCAATTGGAAGTGGATAGCGCTACAATCCAAGATGCCAATGGCGGCCCTAGCTGTCGACTTCTCGAAAGCATTCCTTGGAGTGGAGCTATCTGCAAGAGTTACTCACACTGTACGGCTTCGGTAGCCAGTTTTGGGCATGGGTCTGTACCCTATATCACCTTTCCATGGCCAGGATAGCTACCAATCTCGATACCTCTTCACCATTCCCTCTTCAGCGAGGGACCAGGCGGGGCTGCCCCCTCTCTCCCCTGCTATTCATCATCGCCCTTGACCCACTTATTCATAAACTCATTGATTATCCTGGCATCTCAGGGATTCAGGTGAAACAAAAGGTGTTCCTAGTGAGCGCATATGCGGACGACATGTTACTCACCTTATCGGACCATGAGGCAGTACTCCCCTTGGTGCTACAGGTGTTGCAAGAATTTGCCCGCATTTCTGGCCTAACCTTGAACCAGAAAAAGACACTCCTTTCCCCACTAAATTGGAGCTGTAGCAAAGGGTGCTTAAAGGGCAGTGAACTTTCCTGGGCTACTTATGGTTTCTCATACCTGGGGGTATACATATCTGCAGCATGGGGTAACTTGGAAAAAAAAATTTCTTCCCTTTAATGGCCACGTTAACGGCTGAGATGCAACGTTGGCGCATGCTGAAATTATCCTTGAAAGGTAAAGTAGAGGCCGTGCGGATGTTCATCCTGCCACGAGTCGCTTATCTCCTGACCAACCTCCCAATTGCTCTCTCCAACAGATTCTTTTGCTCGCTGGACAAGGTTATTGCCTCCTTCCTATGGGAAGGGAAAGCAGCACGATGGGGATGAGCCAAACTGCAGGCCCATTGGACCAGAGGAGGGCTGGGCCTACCCTGGTTTCAAGGGTACTATCTAGCCTTTCGTATGGCCCAAACCACCGCATGGTTTGCTTCACCCACTTCCCACCCCCCACCCCCACAGTGGGTTAGCCTTGAATCTACCCTGGCAGTGGGACGTTCTTTATTTGCCATGCTTGGAAATAGGAAGAGTCCAAGGCAGAACCTGACCCCTCTGATGACTGAATCCTGCAGGGTATGGCACCAGGTGATGAACTTGACCGGCATGTCTGGGTTGGCTAGATATCCCCCCCGTCACCTATGCCCCCCTCTGGCACAATGAGCTTGTCACAGTGGCTCGGGAGCCCATACACTGGCCTAACTGGGAAGAGAAAGGGATCTGCAAGGTTCGAGATCTCGTCCTTCCGAACAGCCATTCATTAATGTCATTTGAACAACTGCAGCACAGGTATGAATTGCCCAGAAAGGACTTTTGGCACTACCTACAGATTAGGAGTGTGCTCCAAGCTCTACTGGCGCAACCTGTAGATGATCCAACTTGGGGTTGGTTGGGTTCCCTCCATAAGCCAAAGAAAAGCCCCGGTCTGGCTGGTACCTTCTATAGGGTCTTGAGAGACACCACCTCTGCCTGCAGACAGGCTTGGGAAATTGACTTGCATACTGCTATCACCCAACAGAAATGGTCTGACTGCTTGAAAGCCGCTCATTCGATGTATGCGGATACCAGAAGTCAGTTGATTCAATTGAAAATCCTCCTCAGGTGGTATAGAACCCCAGCCTTCCTGGCCAGGATTAAAGTACTTAAGCATGCTGAGTGCTGGAGATGCCAGTCATCGCCTGCAAACCTACTGCATATTCTCTGGACCTGCCCTGTTCTTAGAGGCTTCTGGCCCGCTGTCCTAAAGGACTGCTCAAAAGTAATAGGCAAACCCATACTCCTATCGCACCACTCTCTGGTGACTGGTGACGTCTCATCCCTGCAACCCCTGCAAAGACCGCTCATAGCCTGGGCAATGACTGCTATTATGGAAGCGAAGAGAGCCATACTGATGATCTGGAAACAACCTGTCACCCCCAGCCCCTCAACCTGGAGAGCGGCAGTATCAAGATTAGCAGTTTTGGAAAAACGCACAGCAGTGGGAAGGGGGCACCTTCCCAGATATCATCGGAAATGGGATGCATGCCTGCATTCTCACTTTTGTATGGTGCCACCTACCCCTCCTACCAACCCCCCAATGGGTAGGTAGCTCCCTTCTTAATCTCTCCTTCCTTAGCTCTAAGTTATCCATAGCAGCGCAGGCCTTACCAAACCTTATTTACCCCTATCAATACTTCTCGTATCTTAGTCTCCTCTATCTGTACCTTTTTAACACTTACACTAGGACTTGCTGCCAGCGACAAGTTAGAAGTTAATGTCAAAATACAATCTTATTTACTAACTGCCTGTTGCACTTGCACGTTTCAACTTTGTATACCCAAGGTAGATAAATAGATTAATCATCACATAGGACTACAATGAGAATAGATAAGAGATCCAGAGCTAGTAGGATACATTTTGGTATTAATGTTGTTTAGTCTATGTAGGTACTGTAGCATAGACCAGGTTTTACTGAGGTTGCAATTAGAGCTGCCTTTGTTAAGTGTTATGTGCAGTGTAATAACTTACTGTGATGTACTCAAGAGATACAATGTACATTATTATGGAAAATCAATAAAATCTTATATGATAAAAAAAAATATATATATATATATATATACATACATATTTCCAAGTCTACTTAAGGGTCAAATTCAGATGCCCGCCATTCTCTATAAGCAAGTGCAGTCCTGCAGCTTTTACAATACTAAGACCCACTGCTTGTACCACTCTTGCATTGTCCACAGCTCCTTCTACATGCAAACTGTGGACTACATTTTTTAACTTCTCTAATTCAGTGAGCAACATTGTGGGTCTCCCTCTCGGTTTTCTGGGGAGGACAGGAGGGAGCTTAGGTTCCTGTGTTGTCTGCAGTTTTACAAGTTAGTCGCTTTTGAACTTTCGTGTGGTACTTTCATTTATAGTACTGGTGTATTTCATGGAGTAAAAACAGACAGCAGACATTACCCCATTTGCTGCAGCATATCGATTTAGCTCATACCTGACCTCAGGACTGTACATTTGTTAGGAGGTTGCTCTTTTTTCTTTGGTGGAGATTGGTTTGCAAGCTCATGGCTAACCGATGCTGCCACATGCAGTTCAGTACCAGAGCTTGTGGCCAGGTCATCGGAATTAACCTTGTTGTGATCAAGATGGTACTCCTGTTTCTACCCTCTCTTGCCATGTAGCTATGTTAAAATGGACATTATATTTTTTGTCAAAGTGCACAAGTCGTGGGAAAAGTCAGTGTTCTGTGCAGCAAAAAGGCTTGTGATACTGTAAGGTATGTGTTTAAATAGCGCTCAGCTGTATGTAAACCCACGAGTACTAATTCATAGTGGCACAATTTCACATGCACAGTTGATCAGCGGTAAATAAACGGGACACAAAATCAAGGTACTATACCGTATTGTCACTTCTGTATGCTTGTAACTTGGAAAAGGGTTTGTGATGTTGACATTTTTCAATATATAGCAGATCGTCTAGTTCCCAGGGAAGGATATGGTAAAACAGGGCAGACTGGATAGAGCAGTGGTCTTTTTCTGCAGACATTTTTTAGGTTTCAAGCAGAAGATTAATACAATGCATTTTTCAGTGCATCATACAGTGGCTTTTAGTGGCCTTTTGTTTTACTCTGGCAGCAATGATTTTTTTGGTCTACTTGAAGAAGACTGTTTAAATTTGTTTCACTTGTTTTATCTTATGGTTTTCATTACAGTCTTTGCATGTGAACACTGTAAGTGTCAGATTGTTATGAAAGGGACCACTGCCACTAACCCCCTCAGAGGCATATTCAAGTTTAGAATCAGTAGGGCCATCCTAAATACTCAGCATAGTCGAGATCAATTTAGAATGAAATGTACACAAAGAAAAAACCTACCCGTCCACTTGCAAAAAGTTTTGATATGAACATACGAAATTTCCAGCAGAAATAGGCCACTTGGTCTATCAAGCCTACTCGAGTGTGCAGCTAGCCCGCTTACTCTGCAGCTGCCCCACCCCTTCCCAATTACCCCCCTTTCCTGTCCCATCCCCTCTTGAAACTACCCACTTTCCTACATGATACTACCTCCGGCAGAGTATTCCATTCTGCCACCACCCTCTCTGTGAAAAAGTGCCTCCTCGTTTCCCTCCTATATCTACCCTTCTCCAATCTAAGGCTTATGCCCTCTCGTGTCCCTCCCCTTCCTTAGCTTAAATATCCCCTCAGTACCTGTCTTGTTTATCTCTTTCCAGTACTTGAAGGTCTCGGTCATATCCCCCCGATCCCTTCTCACCTCCAGGGAGTACATGTTCAACTCCCTTAGCCTGTCCTTGTACGGCCTATCCTGCAACCCCTGGATCATCTTGGTCGCCCTTCGTTGGACCCTTTTCCAGTAATCTCACATCCCTCTTCAGGTATGGGCGCCGGAACTGCATGCAGTACTGCAGGTGTGGCCTGACCAAGTGATCTGTAGAGCGGCAGGATTACCTCCCTGCTCCTGGAGGAGATGCCCCTCTCGATACAATCCAGCATTCTGTTGGCCTTCACTGCCACCCTTCTGCTCTGCTCTGTATTATTCATATTCCTTGTTACCACCACCCTTAGATTCTTTTCCTCCTCAGTGGTACCTAGCTGCACCACTCCCAGCTGGTAACCCTTCCTTGGGTTCTTTTCACCGAACTGCATTACTTTGCAGTTTTTCACATTGAACCCCAACTGCCACGCTTCTGACCACTCCACCAGCCTGGTCAGATCATCCTGCAGCCACTGCCAGCCTGCTGTATCATCCAACACCACCCCCAACTTGGTGTCATCAGCTAACAGACTGATCTTATTACTGACACCATGTGAGATGTCTGCAATGAAAATCCCAAACATCACTGGCCCCAGGACCGATCCTTGCGGCACTCCGCTCGTCACAACCCTTGGAGATGAGTTCGCCCCACCCCCAACATGACTCTCTGCTGTCTCCCCTGCAGCCAGTTCTCGATCCATTTAACCATCTTAACCCCCACCCCCACGTAGCTCAACTTACCATCCAGCCTCCCATGGGGCACTGAGTCGAAGGCCTTGCTGAAGTACAAATAAATGACATCCACAGCATGGCCCCTGCCCAGCTCCCTTGTAACCCAGTCATAATACTCAACTAGGTTAGTCTGACAGGATCTTCTAGAGACAAACCCATGTTAATGAGCATCCTGGAGCCCATTGTCATTCAGGAAGGACACCAACCTCTCCTGGTATTGTCTCCATCATCTTCCCCACAACAGATGTTAGGCTTGCCGGTCTGTAATTACCCGGCTTATCCTTTGGGCCACTTTTATGGAGGGGCACCATGTTGGCCATCCTCCAGTCCAGTGGTACACACTGTGTGTCCAGGGAGATATTGAATAGGTCCGCTAGTGGTCCAACAAGGACCCCCGCCATTTCCTTTAGCACCCTAGTGTATATGCCATCCAGACTCTGTGCCTTTTCCACCCTCAGAGCCCTTAGACCCTCCCAACACCCTGCTCCATCCATTACCCCCAACCCCTTGCCTTGTTGTTAGCACCCCATGTTGGTGAATAGCCCCATTTACATCTTTACTGCCACCATTGTTTCAGTTGCTGTGACTACTTAGATGGACTGCTTCAACACGTGCTTAGTCGGTGGATTTTGAAACTAAACCAGGCAGCTGAATAAGATGAAAGCAGCATCACACAGAACCCCTTAGAAACTCCCTCGACACCTCCCACTGCATTTTTTTTTTAGCCAAACCCAAGTCTACGTACTACATTATCAGTATATTTGTTGGTGTACGTGAGAATTTTTATTTGAAACATGCAATATTTTTATATAATTTGGAAAAAAACCCACCTAAATAGGCAAGAAATTGTGGAAATATTGTAGAGAATGGTGAAAATTGCAGATTTTGTAATAAAATTGCAGCTGCAATTTTCCAGTGGCCCTGGTCATGAATAATTCGTGACTGTGTTGAAAGTTTGGTTGGTAAAATATGGTAAAATTACCAGGTTATGAGTGAAGGTTGAAATATATTAGTGTTCACTCATAACTTTACTAACTTTTTTAATGTTTTTTCAACAAACTTTCAACATGCCCATTTAGGGTCCCCAGCTCATGAACAAGGTAGGTGAAATTTTTAAATCCGGGCTGAAAGGTGATTTAGCAGTTGCACTGCGAAACCACGTTTCAGGTAGGATTTGAAAACTTTCACCTACTGGGTTCATGAGATGGGCTCATAAGATGCTATATTTAAAATTTGGTGAAAAATATAAAAATGACCAAGTTATGAATGTATTTCAATGTTTACTCATAATTTCACTATTTTTTCAATATTTTGACACCAGACTTTCGGCATAGCCATTTCTTCACACTAGCTCGTAAACATGGCAGGTGTTGTTTTTCAAATCCTGGATGAGCCGCGTTTTTGCAGTTGCATGGCCACTGTTCTATAAATGCTGCATGTTGTCATAAAATGACTGTCTTGAAAATGTGGGTTCTGAATTTAAAAGAAAAATACGGTTGTCAAGAATTGTGTGTAGTGAATAACCTGGACAAATCGATTATTTATCCAGGCACGGTTCAATCCACTGTTGTTAAACTTTTGGATTTTGTGTCAGATTTAAAACTGATCAGTCCCTGGAGATGGACTCACCCTTTGGACAAACAATATTCCTGTTTTTCCCCTGTCCATCAGACCTACTCTAGAATTTATTTCTTGGTTTCAGAATCCCTAATGTATTCAGTTAAAGAAACAGAATATAAAGGAATCTTTATTTCCAGCCATTTACCTGTTTCGATTAAGCTGTAATTCAGTAAAACACAAACACAAGGGGCTAGATTTTCAAAACCCTCCATATGCGGGAACAAAAATGGCACAAGTGGGTCTCCACTTGCAGAGCCACAGTTTTTCCTGCAGCTATGGCATTCTTAAAAGTGAAGCTGGTTTGAAACTGGCACCACAATTTATGGCAGCTTGCGGCTGTTTTTTTGGCGCAGCTGCGGGGAAACGTTATGCCTGGTGGGACAAGGTGTAAAATCCCCCCACAGCTATGCCGGCTAAAGATACAAATCTCCACAGGTGTGGAGATTTCATCCTGCGGCCTGGGCTACGTGTCGGGAATTTGAAAATACAGCCCAGTGTGTATTCACATTCAACTCTACACTCCATAAAGACCCAAATTATCAAAATAAAATAAGTAATTCCACTATATTTCCAGGATAACTATAAAAAAGGTCTATCTATAAATATAGTTTGGGAAGCTTTTAAATCTCACATCAGGAGGGTAATGATTACTTACAACTCCCAGCGTAAAAAAAAATTTAGGCAACTAAAAAAATGGAAAGCTTAGAAAAACTGTGACACGGAGAGAAATGCTACATAACTCCTATCATGACACTAAATTGTTACAAGAAATATGGGAGCTGAGAGATCAATATAGTAGTATAACTGTTGGAGAGGAGTAAGATCAGGACTTATGCCAGGTCAGGAATTTATATGGAGACCGACGGGCAAACTGGATGGACCACTGGTCTTTTTCTGCCGTCTTCTGTATTTCTAATATGGCAACCCTGGAAGCAGAAAAGCAGATTCTTTTAGTCTGTAGCAAATATAATGTAAATGTTAACTCTCTTTACCTCGATTTTGTTTGTCTCTTGTAATTTTATTCCACTGTAGTCTGTAATGTAATTCACTAGCCTGCTCTGTAGTTTCCTACCTTGAGTAGTCGTGATCCTATATATTGTAACCTGTTGTTGTAAATGTTTTTGTTTTGTACCCTCCCGGGTCATTCCTGAAAAATAGTCATTGTTATGGCTAGTGCACCTACCCGGTCATCAAAAACTAAATAAATAAAATAAAAATGTTACGCAGTTAGGGATAAACCAGATAAGATGTTAGCCTGCCAACTTAAAAAACAAGAAGAAAATAATATAAAGGGAATTAGAAAAGATTCAGGTATCAATATTAATTCCTTTCCCAAAATTAATCAGGAATTGATTAGATTTTATTAAAAATTATACTCATCCGAATGGTTTGGGATAAAACAGACATTGATTCCTTTCTTAAACTTGGTCATTTTACCATAGTTTTACACCACATTTACAACATAGTCTAGATTCTGGTGTGTTTTTTTTTTTTTTTTTTAATGGGCCAGGGAAATAAGGTTTCTAGGCACCCAGCTTAACAAGAGGAGCTGTTCACTGGCAGTCTCTCTATGAGAGCAGCATGGCTTTCCTGACATCTGCAGTCGCAGATGGACGCATGCTGCTGACTTGAGTGCAAGCAGTGAGCCGACGATCACTCTCACACATCCTGTCTTGTTCTGTTGTTTCACTTCTTACCCTCCCAGCTCAGCCAGCCCTCCCTCGTCCTTCCCAGATTCACAACAGAAAATAAGACTGGGATGCCCACCCCCAGTACCACTTACCCAACCCCCTACCCTTCAGATCATGCCCCCTAATGGAAAGGTGGTAACACAAGGGTGCCCAACCCCAGTGCTTTTGTACTGTGAAAGCTGACACTGGGGTGCCCAATCCTAGTGTCGGATCCATTATCTGAAAGAAAACAATACCTCGTTGTCTTTTTTGCAAGCCTGAATGAAGGTGAGCTTCTTTAGAAGACTGCACACATTTACGTGCATAAAACTTAACCCCTTGAGACTGGGAAGGTCAGAAGAGAAAGAGATACTGGCTGGAGGTCCAAAGAAGTAGTAGCTTCCTGATAACGCCCCCAAGAAAAATCGAAGCGTCTTTACTCTTTCTCGTTTAGGCGAGTAGTTAGTGGTCACTGCTGGCGTACTAATACTATTACCCAGCTGACCTGTTACAGCAAAGATAAGTGTTCTTACTGTGAAGTACTTGGGATAATGCAGGGCATTCGTAGTGGGTAAGGTGCTCTCCTTGTCTATAGCTACAACTGTTCCCCCACGCTGGTGAAGCTGAAGAGCCTGATCTAGTGTGTGGAACAGAGAGGCAGAAGAGTAGAGATTCAGGTGCTCAGCTGGGCAGTGGGATGCCTCTTCGTGCCTTATTGCAGAGGCCTTACTGGGCGGAGTATAAGCCAGCCTGATCAGGGGACAAAAGCAGATCACAAGAAGAGGCATAGAGGGGAATGACAGTATAGCCCACATTGTGCCCTGCCCTACTGTTCCCTGCAGTTTAGATATTTTGAGTCTAAGCCTCGGCGAGAGAAGAATATTCTTATAGAGTTTATGTTTTCCCTATAGACAGTAAGTTTGTATTAAGTCCAGCCTAAGTACGCAGGTTAAAGATTAGCCTGAATACTTTAGGGAGACAGGCAAGATCTGAAAGAGTTGTGCCAGTTATATGCCAGTATCCCTTTAAGACTGAGCAGAAGATACTTGTAGGCTTAATTACTTGATTAAAGTCCAAACCTGTGGGTCGGGGGCAGGAAGCTTAACTACACAGGGGCTAGTCCCTCACCCTGCTGTCCACCGTCACTCTCCTAATATCCTTAGGGGACAAGCAGCATGTGCAGTAATTGCCACTGATCAATGTGCAGTATCCCTTTAAGATTGAACAGCAGGATGAAAGCAGTCCTAATTGCCATGGAAATTGCCTAATTGCCAATTTGCGATAAACTCTCATGAACAGTGTATCAGAGGCTTATCCAAAAACGCTACAGAGTATGCTCAGAAAAAAACTTAAAATTGTTATAACTTTAGAACGGTTTAATTTTTTTTCACAAAACCCTTGAAAGGCACTGACATGGGTCGCTTCTACCCCGAAAGTTACGTGAAAAATATTTATACCTTCTTGGCTGTAGCGAACAAAAGAAACATAAGTATTTGAGATTTGAGGAGCGTAAGGCACAAACAGAAGTGCGAGGTATGGTCCGTGTTAAGCAGACAGGGGGGGGGGAGTGAGCAGAATGAAGGGAGAAGGAAGTCCAGTCTATATAAAAGGAGACAAGGGACAGGAAGGAGTAAGGAGAGAAAAGGGGGCTCCAGGGAGAAAGGAGCATGGCAGTAGAGAGCGGGGGGCACCAGAGAGAATATTATGGAGTGAGGGGGACAAAAGAGGAGGAAGGTGACAAAAAAAACAAAACAAATGGAGCTGGTGGGACAACAGGCATGGGGATAGGGAAAACACAGGGTGAGATGGCTGGTTCACCAGAAGCTGGAAAGGGGTCAATAAACAGGACTAGGGGAAAGGAGAGATTGATGGTCTTCGGGGATTCCATAGTAAAGGGGGTGCATTGGATTAGGAAGTGTGATCCAGGTAAAAGATGGGTGATCATCTGCATATCAGGAATGGAGGCTGGGAGGGCAGGACTGATGATAAAGGAGGAAATAAGACTGGGGGAGCATACCACACCTGCTTGTTCATGGTTCCATGTCAACACGGTGACAGGAATGTTGTTGACCTCCCCTACAGCGACACATGGTCGCCGACATCCCTGATGCCCACAGACTCTGGTCCCTGACCGGAATGCACAGGCACATGATGGGGTGTTCATCGCCACCCCCGGACTTAGGATTCCAACTCAGTGGGAAGATGGCGGATCTCTGGGCAGAGCAGCCAAACTCTGTAGTCACGATTTCAAGAGCTTAGCAACCCGGTCGACACTGCGGGTGTCAGCGGGTTGCTATCGCTGTTACAGCTGCATATCCTTGTTCAGTTGGGTACAAATGATTTGGCAGGAAATGAGCTGGGCTAGGTACAGCAAAGATGTATGGACTTAGCAAGGGGCTGCTGCAGGGAGTGGGTGAGCTTGTTGGCTTTGTTGGAAGTCCTGCTGTTCCCTAGTGCCAGTACTGGCAGGAAAAAAAAGAGTATAGAAGAATTCAACAGTTGGCTAAGGGGAATGGTTTGTGGAGGTGAGGTGTGTATGCTTTTGGGAATGGGGGAACATGTGGAAGGATGAAGGGTTACATGCGAAAGATAGGCTGCACCTAAACGAGATGGGGGCCAGGGAACTCGGAGAGAAGCTGCAGAAATATATAGCCAAGGCTATGAATTTAAACTAAGAAGGAGGGGGAGTATGAGGCTAGGGAAAGAAAGGAGGACATAACCGTGGGAAGTTACCTAACTGGCACTCCCCCACAAATGGGGGAAGGGGTTGAGGAAAGGGGAAGCAGTAAAGGGAGGAACTGGTGGAGGGCATTATATATGAATATCAGGAGTTTGAGTAACAAAATAGAGGATTTGGAGGCCACAATGGCAGGGGAGGATCTGAACCTGGTGGTCGTCACGGAGACCTGGTGTACCAAAAACCAAGACTGGGAGATGACCAGACCGGGCTTAAATCTGTTTAGAAGGGGACATGTCAGGTAGGAAGGCCGGGGGGGGGGTAGCCCTCTATGTGAGGGACAGTATATAGGGTTCAGTGGTGCAGGAGGAGCAAGGGGAAGCGGCAGTACTATGGGTCACCCTGGTGAAGCAATCAGTTGCCATTATGTGTACAGGTGTGAGTTATGGGCCTCCAACACAGGAGGAAAAGTAGACAAGGAGCTAATGTGGGCAAAACAAAGGATGGCCCAAAAGAGGGAATTGTTGCTGATGGAGAACTTCAGTCTCCCTGATGTAGACTGGAGTCTCCCAGCAGCAGCAACAGCTAGGAGCAGGGACATGCTGTACTTCTTGCAGGGAGAGTTCCTCCAACAACTTGTACGGGAACCAAATCGAGGGAGGGTAATACCGGACCTGGTCCTAACTAACGGGGATAGTGTCGCTGATGTCACAGTGGGGGGCAGTCTAGGGTCCAGTGACTATCACACAGTGCGGTTCAAAATAAGAATTGGGACAGAGATGAGTCACACAAGGACAAGGGTTATGGACTTAAGGCATGCAGATTTTAATAAAATGAGGGAAATCCTCAGGAATGCACTAGTAGGCATTGAGAAAACGGAAGGAGTTGAGCAGTTGGCAGTAATCAGGGAATTGAAAGGGCCGTGGAACTCTGCATAAGACAAGTCAGCAGATAAGAAAAGAAAGGGTCCGCTTTGGTTCTCCAGAGAGGTAGCGGGATCAGTAAGGGGGAAAAAATAGCCTTTCGGACATACACGCATACACAGGAAGAGGAGTAGGAGGATAGAACAAAATACAAGGAGAAACAGAGTGGCAGGGGAGATGGTGAGGAAGGTGGAGGCGGATACTAAGGAACAGATGGCCAAGTTGGTAAAGAAGGGGAATAAGACATTCATCAGATACATCAGTGAGAAAAAGAAGTTCAGGGCAGGAATAGTGAGACTTGTAGGGGAAGTGGGGGGTTACAATAGAATAGGCTAGCCAGAAGGCAGATTTACTGAACAGTTACTTCTGTTCTGTTTTCACAGAAGAGGGGGAAGGAAATGGTCCAGTGTTACAAAAAAAGGGCACGAAGGGTCGAGAGGTGGACACCAGTCCGTTCAAAGAGGAAAGTGTCCTTAAAGAACTGTCCAAGTTATGGGTAGACATGGCAATGGGTCTAGACGCAGTTCATACTAGGGTGTTAAGGGAGCTCATGGAGGTACTGGCGGCACCTTTAACATCACTGTGAAGCCGGTCATTGGACACTGGGGAGGTTCCAGGGGACTGGAGGAGGGCGGATGGGGTGCCTCTCCACAGAATAAGAGATGGGGATTTACTGACCGGTTAGCCTCACCTCGGTGGTGGGGAAGGTAATGGAGTCACTCCTTAAAGAGAGAATTGGGGAATACCTTACAGCCTGTGGCCTTTATGACCAGAGGCAACATGGATTCACAGAGGGAAGGTCCTGCCAGACAAACCTAATCAAGTTTTTCGATTGGGTGATGAGGGTGGTGGACCAGGGAGGGGTGATGGACGTGGCCTATCTGGACTTCAGCAAGGCTTTCGACACTGCCCCTCACAAAAGGCTGGTGAACAAACTGAGCAGTCTGAGGGTGGGTCTTAAAATAGTGAGAAGAGTGGAAAGTTGACTTAGCAGTAGAAGCCAGAGGGTGGTAGTAGATAGGGTTCACTTGGGGGAGGCCAGGGTGGCCAGTGGGGTGCTACAGGGGGTCAGTATTGGGCCTGGTCCTCTTTAATAGCTGTATTGGAGACATTGTGGTAGGATTGGAAGGGAAGGTGTGCCTATTTGCAGAAGATACAAAAATCTGCAATAGAGTAGACACATCTGGGGGTGGGGGTGAAGTAAGACCTGGGAAAGTTAGAGGACTGGTCTAGAACTTGGTAATTGTGATTTAGTTTGAAGAAGTGCAGAATCATGCACTTAGGGCATAAAACCTACAGACTGCGTGTGAACTGGGGGGAAGTAGTAACAGGGCAGGAGAGAGACCTGGAGGTTCTCCTTTCAGATAACCTAAAGGTGGCAAAACAATACAATAAGGGAGTGGAAAAGGCAAATAATATGTTGGGTTATATAGGGAGGTGTATATCCGGTAGGTGGAGGGAGGTGATACCACCCCTATATAAATCACTGGTGAGACCCCACCTCTCAAGCACAGTGTACAGTTCTGGAGGCCTCATCTATGTAAGGATATAGACAGGATGGAGAGGGTACAAAGGAGAGCAACCAAAATGGTGTAGCCCTACAAAGAAAGGCTGGGGGATCTAGACCTGTACTCCCTGGAGAGCAGGAGAGAGAGGGGAGATATGATTGAGACATTCAAATACTTAAAGGAAATAAACAAGGTACAGGAAGGGAGTATCATTCGAAGAAAAAGATGTCCAAAAACTAGAGGTCACAATATGAAGTTGGAGGAGGAAAGGATCAGAGGGAACAGGAGAACGTATTTCTTCATGGAAAGGGTAGTGGACCCCTGTAACAGTCTCCCAGTGGAGGTGGTAGGGGCTAAAATGGTAACAGGATTTAAGAAAGTGTGGGATAGACACATGGGTATCATAAAAACTGGTAGGGGTGGTAACCCAGAGCCTGAAAAGGAGCTGGAGGCACCATTGGTAGGGGGAAGGGGGCAGGTGGATAGAAGCTGGAGATCATGTAGGGTCTGAAGCTTTATATTAGACAAGGAAAAATGGGCAGACTGGATGGGCCTGACTGTCCTTATCTGCTGTCAACCTCTGTGTTCCTATTTAGTATAGGGAAAAAACACAGTAATTCATTAAAAGTCACTGATCCTTGTCTTGGAAACAGCACAAGATCCCATTACATAACGTTTCACATCTTGAGACCCAGCCAGCCAGACTACACAGCAAAATATTGGGTTAGTTCATTGAATGCCTCCAAAGATATTAAGGTGCAAAAATTGGGGTCAGCATTAAACATCTTCAACACTAACTATACTGGTGCTATCGAGCCAGTAGTTTCCATATATGTGTGTGTGTGTGTGTGTATTTATACAGTGGGAGAGAGTCAGAAATGTACAAATAAATGAAATATTTACATGGCACTAGGATCTGGAGTGATTATTTTTTCATCATTTGAGGTTGGTCACAAGGCAGCTGTTGACCAGTGGGAGAGCAGCTTGAACAATGCCTGATGACATCACAGTGACCTCTGCTGCCTCCAAAACAGAGCAGTGAAATCAGCCAGAAACAGTGTATTCTGCATTATAATCTGAAAGCTTTACAATTTAAAATACATTGTATAAATTGGACACACAATGGCCTCAGTCAGAATATGACATTTATCATCATAAGTGAAGGGACAGGACCATAACTCACAAGTGGCTCTAATGGAGGTCATAACCAGCCATTTATTTATTTATTGCATTTTGGTGACCGAGTAGGCCTGCTGGGCCCCGAAAGTCCTTTTTTCAGGGGCGACCCGGAGATACATTAAGTGACATTACATATAATTACATGGCAGACAGTAAACAGGCATTAATTGACATACAGGTTAAATACTTAGTTTTTGACATTGATTCGACAGTAGAGGCAAACTATACAAGTGGATTGGCACAACTCCTGTAGGTAAGGCGATGGGCATACGTCAATGGGGGGGCTGTCAGGTGCAATGACATATGCAAGTGCTTGCCTCAGGTAGATGAGCCTTGAGCCTGGTACGGATGTTCATGAGCGAGGGGGCTTCCTGCATCTCTGGTGGAAGTTTGTTCCACAGATGGGGGGCTGTGGAGGTGAATGATTTCTGGCCTGTGTTGGTCCTAACCTTAGGGGTTTCTAGTAGAACCCTCCCTGTGGACCTCAGGGTTCGGAGGTTATTTTTGGAGGCTAAGGTTGTTGAGAGACTTGGTTGAGCTGTGGGGCTGAGTAGTTTAAATGCGAGGCAGAGAAGGGGGAATTGGAGACGTGCTTCAAAAGAAGGCCACTGTAGTTTGGTAAGGGTGACACAGTGGTGGCTTCTGGAGTGATCCTGGGTAGCGAACCGCTCTACCTTGTTGTATAAAATCTGCATCCGGCGGACCTCCACCTTGGTCATTCCCTGTATTACAGGGGCTGCATAGGTTAGAGTGGAGAGCAGGATGCAAGAAGCAATGGAGCGTCTGGCTTCCGGTATAAGCTGATCCTTAATCCGGTACAAGATGCCAAGTTTCCCGTGGGTAGTCTTAGTCACTTGGTCCACATGGTTTTATTTATTTATTTTTTTTTGCTACTTAATTTTTATTAATGCACAGAAATACATCAATTTGGCATAATAACAGTTGATCTGTTACCATGTACAACGGAGAATACAAATCATATTAATAGTCTTCTGCAAGAATGTCCATACTGGAGTAGTCCAATAATTTTTACAGCCCATCTTCTTTTGTTCTTATATATTTTAACTTATCTTCGTTGTTGCTTATTTAACTCCAATCCTCACCCCGATTCCCCAGCCTGAATCATTATACTTTTCAGAGTACCAGACAGGAGTTACATTTAATGTGTCACGGCAAAGGGCCATGTGAATGACCAACATTATTTCAAAACATAAAAAATTAAATATTTTAACTAATTCAATAGCTAAATAAATAGCTAGCAAACTAATTGATGGTGTGTGTGCGTCAGAACCATCCATTTCATGTTACTGATTACATTCTCTCTATTTCTGTCTGTCCCCTCTACACCTACCCTCTCTACCTTTCCCTCACCAGCTCAGGTCCAGGACGTGGGGCCTTTTTCATGCCAGTCCCTCCATACCCTCCTAAAACTTTCCATTCTAAATCTCAGGTCTGCTGTTATTTTTTCCATCTGTTCGATCTCATTAACCTTATCCATCCAGGTCTGAAGGACAGGCGGGTCCGTAGAACACCAGCGAATTGTGATGCTTTTTAAAGCAGCTAATCTGAAGGAGTGGTATAGTTTCCTCTGTGGCGTAGAGAGTTTAAACTGTTCCTTGTATTGAAGTCCTAAACATAAGGCTTTGAAAGTTCCCAGTAGGGGGACCACCAAAATTTGTTGGATCTGTGAGTGTACCTGCCTCCAAAAACTGCCCAGCACAGGGCAACCCCAAAATATATGATAATGGGAACCTGCCTCCTCACAACCTCTCCAACATTTATTTGTGTAGTATGGGTTAAAATGTTGAGTATTTATGGGGTCCCAAAAAGCGATCAGAACTTCCAATGGAACTCACCCCATGTAGGTGAGGCAGTGATACGCCAGCCCTGAGTGAGAGCTTTCAGCCACTCAGAACTTTCTGTGTTTAGGTTAGCTTCCTTTTCCCACTTAGTCCTTACCCCCTCAATTAATTCCAGATGTTGATTTCTCAGCAACCTGTAAATTTGGGAGATAGGCTTCATTTTAGCTTTTAATGTAATCCAGCTATAAATAAGCTGCTCTAAATCTGTCAGAGGTCTTAACAGCTGTTGTATATGGGAGGACTGTTGAATAAAGTGCCTTACCTGCAAAAAACGAAAGTGGTCTTCTTTCCTAAGACCATATTTTAACCTCAAATGCTGGAATGCGGTACACGTACCCCCTTCCAGTAAGTGCGTAAATCTTGTAAGGCCCTTGCGCTCCCAGAACCCATATCCTGTATCAAGGCGGGGGGGACAAACGTCTCATGATGGCAAATAAGAGACAGCGGTCCTAACCCTCCAGGGACTCTCAGCTGCCTGCGCAATATCCACAGTATCTGCAGGGTATGTTTAGTCCAGGGATTCTTCACTCTGTTCATCACTTCCCGAGAGACAAAGGCCGTGGGGAAAGTCCAAAGCGCTGCCCTCTGGGCTTGTTCTAGTTCCATAGTATACCATCTACTATCTCCCCTCTTCTTTGCTCAGGCAAAGAGCCAGGGGGCCTGTGCCAATAAATAATTTTTAATGTCTGGCAGACCCAACCCTCCCTGTTCCCTCCTAATACATAGGAGCTTCCTTCTTAGCCGGGGCCTTTTCCCGTTCCATATAAAATTTGTTATGAGGTGGTCAATTTCTTTGAAAAACTGCTTGGGGGGGTGATTGGCAAGGTCTGAAACAGGAACAGCAGACGTGGTAACACATTCATTTTAATAGAGTGTACCCTACCCAGAAGGGTTAATGGAAGTAAACTCCATCTGCCTAAGTCTTGCCTAATGGAGTCTCAAAGTCTGTGGTAATTGGCGGGAAAGAGTTGAGAAGTATCTGCCGAGACTCTTATTCCTAAATATTTTATAGTGTTATTTGGGGCCCATGTGAACTGGAAACGGGATTGTATCTCAGGTGTGAGACGCCCGTTCAACTGTATCATCTCGGATTTTGAGGGGTTAACTTTATACCCTGCTATTATGGTAAATTGGTTCAGGATTTCCATAAGGTGAGGGAGGGAGCTAACCGGGTCACCTAAGTAAATTAGTGCGTCATCCGCATATAATGATAGTTTATGTGTTTGGGATCCCACTCTAATTCCTACCACCTGGGGGTGCTGTCTAATTTGTTCGGCTAAGGGTTCTAGGGAAAGGGCAAACAGCAATGGGGAAAGTGGGACACCTCGCGCAGTTCCCCGAGACAGGGAAACCTAGGGAGAAGCACAGCCATTCACATTTACCACCGCCCGGGAGGAATAAAGAGCTGCGATTGCCTTTAATAAAGCTATCCCCAAAATTAAATTTTTTGAGGACAGCTTGAAGGAAAACCCAATCCACCCTGTCGAAAGCCTTTTCGGCATCAACACTCACCGCCAGTTTAAGTGTGGAGGTTGTTCTTTGGGCAGAGATTATGTTTAAGAGGTGTCTTACATTATCCTGTAAAAATCTACCGGAAATAAATCCCGTTTGGTCAGGATGTACCAGATCTTTAATAACTAATTGCAATCCCTTGGCCAGTATACCAGCAAATATTTTTAAATCTGTGTTTAGTAGGGAAATAGGTCTATATGATCCGCATTCCTCTGGTGCCTTGCCGGGTTTTAGCAACACTGATGTCTTGGCATAATTCCACGATGGAGGGATCGGGAGGGACCCCCGCAGGATTGTATTAAACGCCTCTAGCAAAGGAGGTAGGATATCCCCCCCGAAAGGTCTTATAGAATTCCGCGGGGTATCCATCTAATCCCGGAGCCTTGGTGTTACTAAGTGCCGAGATTTGATTTCTTAGTTCTTGCATTGTAATGGTGGCTCCCAGCCTCTCACTTCTAGCTGGGTCCATGGCCGGAAGGTGGCTCTCCCCCAAATATTGTGCAATTTTGATCTCATGACAGGGTATTAAATAATTGATTAGCAGTTTTTTTCTTGGGACTATACTAACTGTACAGAAAGTATTTATATAGATTTTCTAGAAGTGCTGTGTTTGTTAAACACAGTGAGGCAAGAGCTATGCATTTTCACAAAGATTTAGCACTTTTATGAGCAAAACGCTAATCAATTTTTAGAGTTAAATAAATCCCTGCATGATCTGGGTTCCGTTCCGCCGTGTATAGTTTTTGATAATAATCAACGAAGCATTTGGTTATGTCCGATTGAGATGTCACAAGGTGACCATCTGTTGCCCTTCTAAGTCTTAACACAGCCCTAGATGCTGCCTCTTTCCGGAGCTGGGCAGCTAGCAGCTTCCCAGCCCTGTTACCTTTCTCGTAATAAAGCTGCCTGGCAAATCGGCAGTTAGCCTCTATTCGCTGGTTTATTAGCCAAGACAGCTTTTCCCTGGCTGCATCCAGCTCTTTCTTTAATCCCTCTTGGTTATGCAGTTTATGTTGTGCTTCTAGTTCAAAAATTATTTTTTCTAGCTTTCTCTGGGCTTCTTTCCTGTCCTTGTTAACCATAGATGCATACGAAATGATTTTACCTCTAAGGTAGGCTTTTAACGTATCCCAGTATATCGTGGGAGAGGTCCCCTCCTGATTATTTAATACTTGGAATTGTTTGATCTCTGCTCTGACCATGGATTTACATTCTTCTTTGTTAATTAGGCTCAGGTTTAATTTCCAAGCAGGGGATCGGTTTGGTGTTCCCACTAACAATTTCAACAGAACTGGGGCGTGGTCAGACAGGGTAAAACTACCTATCCTAGCTGAGTTCAGTGCCCAGGCCCAGTTCGTAGGGACCAACAAAAGATCAATCCTACTATAGCTGGAATGCCTGGGTGAATATAGGGAGTAGTCTCTCATAGTAGGATGTAAAAATCTCCAGGCATCTGTCATGCCGTACTCATACATGAGTCTGTTTAAAGTGGTCGAAGCCTTAGATCGCCTACCCAGCTGTGTCCCAGACTTGTCTGTTCGAGGGCCGAGAATTGTATTAAAGTCTCCTCCCACTATCTTCAGGCCAGGGTTCAAACTTGGGAAATCTGACAGCATTTTTGTGAGGAACGTTGATCTAGGGTTTTCCTCTTTAGGGGCATATATGTTCAGAATACTACACCTATGAGCTCCCAGATCTGCCTCCACATATACGTATCTGCCCTCGGGATCAGACCTCACCTCTATCTCCTTGAAAGGGAGATTCCGTTTAATGAGTATTGCTACTCCCCTTTTATGTGGTTGGGTTTGATAGGAGGAGAACACTTGCCCTACCCAGGATCTTTTTAGTTTGGAATGCTCCAACTGTGTAAGATGGGTCTCCTGAAGCAGGGCAATGTCCGTCCTCATATCCCTCAATTCTTTCAGTACCCTGGCTCTTTTAGTTGGGTTACCCAATCCCTTTACATTATAAGTTACTATCTGGATTTCAGCCATACTCTTTCGACTGTGGAATTGGTTTGGTCTGACCCCAGAGTGCTTTCTTCACTATAGATTTATCCGACGCACACTCCATCTTTTCAAAAACACTAAATAAAAAAGTCTCAAACTTCATAACCATTAATTCAGCTATGTACAAATAAGTAGATATTCTGTTCTGTTGTGCAATTTTATATTGTAGTCTGCTATGTGCTTCAAGGTGGTACTTTAGATGGAAAAACATGGGATTAGGGACCCTAATTGGGTCTCACCTGTACTGAATGGTACAACGGGAGACCTTGGGGAGACTGCTCTGGGTGCTCCCCGTCTAACCACTCCTCGGCGGTCAGTAGGGTAAAAGGCTTAACCGCCTGGCTTGAGGTTCCAGCAGTCACCTCTCTCGAGTGCCCAATTAGGAGAGGTGTCTGAACCTCGATCTTCTGCCTATTCCGCCCAGCGAAAATCAGTGTTTTTACCCTCCTCTGCTAGAGCAGAAGAAGGAACGGAGAAGGGAGCGGGAATACAATTCTCCATGATGTGGGGAAGGGGAGAAGAAAAGAGCCAGCACTAGTGGCTCCGGATTGGGCAAATTCATACTTCTTTCACTAGATAGCTCGTCTGTTTACCTTATTTTATTCTGGAAGTGTAACATTCCCTGTCTAAGTTCGCACCGCCCCCCTATTTTATTTTTTATGTCAGAGCGTGACCCTGCCTGTGTATTACAGGATATCATTTGTTATGGGTAGCGTCTAACTGTGGCCTTAAATGGAAGAACTAACCACTCCCCCATACTAAGAATTTGTTATTCAATTGAATCTACGGCCCTAGATATTGCGAGGCCTTCAACTGTTGCCCCAAAATTCTAACCGTATCACTGGCTTATTTAAGATCCCTCCTGCATTTTAAGTAATAAGAGCTTTTCAGGATCATTATTACCAGCAAACCAATAAACTTTAAATGTGCACCAGTCTCGAATTTTCAGTCATCAGCCTGTTCCGTTATTAGACTGATCTTGCCTGTGAAATTCTGTCGTCAGTATCTCCTCCTCGGTGGATGCCGCACGAGGCCTAACTGCATCTTGTACTCCTCGCCAAATGCTTGTATTGTGAGGCTCCAACCTTTCCCCGAAGTCGACTGCCACGTTAGAAGCTCCAGCTCCTGTCTTGGAAAACGTGCCTGCAGCTCTTCCACTTTAATCCCGTGGTTTGCTAGGAACTCTCTTGCCTCTATGATGTCTGCAGATCTTCTGGTTGTCCCTTCTCCCGTCCTCACTCGGAGCTTAGCTGGGTATTCCAGGTGCGCTTTAAGCCCTTTCTGTTTTAAGGTTTTCATTGCTGTCAGGATCAGGCATCTTTGTAGTGTTGTCGATGGCGCAAAATCATGATCAAAATACAGACGTTGGTCTCCGAAAATAACCTCCTTACGGCTCCACGCTGTTTTCAAAATTTTTTCCTTTGCCCTAAAGTCAAGAAATGCGAGGATTATTGACCTTGGCCTGGCACTCAAGTTTGTGTGGGGGGGGTGCCAGTGCTCGGTGTGCTCGAATGATACCAAGCGGTTCCTCTTTAGGCCAACCCAGGAGCTCTTGCAGCAGGCTCTCCATAAATGACACCACTTCGCCTGATTCCGTTTTTTCAGGGAGCCCGTGGATTCTTATGTTATTTCGCCGGTGGCGGTTTTCTACTTCCTCCAGTCGTCTACTTAATTGTAATTCTCTGTAATGTACATCTAGAAGTGCAGTGTTATGCAAGTCCGTTTCTTTGCAATACTCAGTGAGACAGGCCTCCACCGCTCCCACTCGTTTTTCCACTATTCGGAGATCACGCCTGGTATCTGCCACTGCTGTCTCAATGCGCTGCAATGTGTCTCCGATTTTATTTAGCTGTGCACAAAGTTGCTTTGAGGTAATTGTGAATTTGGGCCCCCCCCCCCCCATCTGCAGAATGCTCCGCATCCGCCATTACGCTTTGGTGGCGTTTCTGAGCTGCCGATGACTGCCAGTTGAGAGTCCGTTGCGAGGTGTCCCCAGAAAGTCTTGGTGCTTCAAATTCTTTTAGCTTTTGTCGCGTGGCCATATGTAGCCTACCCTGCACTGGTTTTTTAGCTCTCTGTTTGTTTCTGGAAGCCAGGATGGTACTTGATCTCGCTGGGCCGAGCAAAGCTCTGAGTTCAAGCGGCCATATGCGATGCCTACATCACCGGAAGTCCATCCACATGGTTTTTGAAGGTGAGACCTTGGTCAAGTGTAAGCCCTAGGTATTTTAAGGAGGGCACGACTTCAATGCTGGTCCCAGCCAGTGACTTAAGCTGTAGGGGAGCTGGTCCTATCTTGCCCTAAGGATCTGGCCCCAAACAGCATGGCTTTTGTTTTGCCTGCGTTCAGGAACATTCTGGTAGATTTTAGCCAGTTCTCCAATGATGTAAGGTCAGATTGGAGTAAGAGGCTGAGAGCCCCCAGGTTATCCAAAGAACGGTTTATAACGGTGTCATCCGCATATTGTACCACTGCATTTCCCCCGCAGTGGAGGTTAAGATTATTGGTAAACAACGAGAAAAGTAGGTGATCAAGGATCGAGCCCTGTGGCACTCCTTCCTTTAGGGTTAATGGGTCAGATTGCGCACCCTTCCAGCTCACTCTCTGGGTGAGGCCAGATAAATAGCTCTCGAACCACCTCAGAGCCAGGGGGTCTAGGCCTAGCTTTTTAAGTTTTAATAGCAGGAGATTGTGGTTACAAGGTCGAAGGCCTTGGAAAGGTCAATGAATACCGCACCAGTGGGGGTCCATTTGTCCATGGCACTGACAGCGTCAGTCGTGAAGTTCATGAGGGCCGTGTCCGTACCATGGTTCGTTTGAAAACCGTGTTGAGAGGTGGCCAGAAGTTGGTGAATCACCAGGTAGTCGCGGAGTTGGCTATATATTAGTCTTTCCTGCAGTTTGGCAAGCAGACAGAGCAGGGAAACCTGTCTGCAGTTACTTGTGTGCTCCCTGGAGCCACCCTTGTGGATGGGAACCACGTTAGCTTGTTTCCACTGTTGTGGAACAGTGTCTTCCAGCAGAGATCTGTTTATGAGCCAGGTCAAAGGTCTGGCGAGGGATTGGGCACCATGCTTGAGTAGCCTAGGGTTAATTCTGTCAAGTCCGCCTGAGCCTTTGATTTTCAGGGCCCTCAGTAGGGTTATATAGATACATAGACAGAGTTGGCAGATAAGGGCCTATGGCCCACCCAGTGTGCACATTTGAGCTTGTAAGTTCAGTTTATGTTTTCCTAGAAGTCTGTTGCCCCTTACCTCCAGAATTCCTTTATGTCTATCCCATGCATTCTTAAATCCCATGATTGTTTCAGCCCCCACCACTTCCTCTGGCAGAGTGTTCCATTTGTCCACCACCCGTTCTGTGAAGAAATTCTTCCTCATGTTTCCTCTGAATCGTCCTCCCTCCAACTTCATCCCATGCCCTCTAGTCCTGGAACATCTTTTTCGCTTAAATATAGTGTATTCCTGCACCCTGTTCCTCCCTGTAAGATACTTGTGTGTCTCTTTCATATCCCTTCTCTCCCTTCTGTCCTCCAGGGAGTACATGTTCAGTTCCTTCAACCTGTCCTCATAGGACTTGTGATGCAATCTATGCACCATCTATGTTGCCCTCCTCTGAACCTTCTCTACCCTGTCTATGTCCTTATGTAGGTAAGGTCTCCAGAACTGCACACTGTACCCGGGTGGGGGCCTCACTAGTGTCTTGTATAGTGGAATTATGACCTCTCTTTTCCTGCTGGTGATGCCCCTGCCTATGCATCCCAGCATCCTATTTGCTTTACCTGCTGCCTTGTCACACTGTTTCCCTACCTTGAGGTCATCAGAGATGATAACCCCAAGATCCCTTTCCTGCTTGGTGCATGCTATATCCTCACCCCCCAACTGATATATTGTGCCAGGGTTTTTGTGCCCCATATGCATTATCTTGCACCACTTTGCATTGAATTTCAACTGCCAAACCCCTGACTGCTGTTCAAGTTTCTGCAGGTCCCTTCTTATTCTGTCTACACCCTCTGGTGTGTCTTCTCTGTTACAGAGCTTTGTGTCATCAGCAAACAGTGAAATTCTGCCTTCTAGGTCCTGCTCAATGTCACTGATGAAGATGTTGAATAGGACCGTCCCAGCACTGATCCCTGTGGTACCCCACTGGTCACTCTTCCCTCTGTGGAGTGACAGCCATTTACCACCACCCTCTGTGTCCTGCCGCCCAGCCAGTTACCACCCACACTACTGTCCTGCCCACACCCACATTCCCAGTTTGTGTAATAGTCTTCTATGTGGCACAGTGTCAAAGGCCTTGCTGAAGTCCAGATAGACCATGTCCACTGCCCTCCCCTGATCCACCTTCCTAGTCACCCAGTCAAAAAATTCAACGAGATTGGTCTGACATGACCTCCCCCTGGTAAAACTATGCTGCCTTGGGTACTGTAGTCCATTGACAACCAGATGTTCCACCAATCTCTCCTTCAGTAGTGCTTACATGACCTTCCCCACTACCGAGGTGAGGCTGACTGGTCTGTAGTTCTCCGCTTCCTCTTTGTTCCCACTTTTAGTACCTCTTTGGTCCTGACCAACCTGAAGTGGAAGGGTAGACGTTGAAGTGTTGGTGGTTCGGAGTTATTGGACGCCATGGGATGAGGGGGTAGTCCAGCCTTATAAGCTTCAGTGTTGGTGAAGTGACAGTTGAGAACTGTAGCAATTTGTGGGCCATCATGCACTAGCTTACCATCGGCTTCCATAGGCCCGGTTCAGCCTTAGAGTTTCCTCTGATCAGCTCATTAATATGGGACCAGAATAGTTTAGGGGTTCCTAGGCTATGTTTTTGAAGGTGGGTGACATACTCCTTTTAGCCTGTTTTATAGAGCTCTTGCATTTCTTTCTCAATGCTTTATATGCCGCAAGGTTGGACGGGAGAGCGAACTTCTTAAACCTTTTCCAGGCCTTGTCCCGGCTGATCACCATAGCTTTGAGAGTTGGAGAGATCCACTTGTAGCAGCTGCCTTGTACTCTGAGCTCCTTTGGTGGGGCAAAGAGGTTGGCCGCAGTAGTCAAAGAGTTTTGGAAGTATTCCAGTGCCGCATCCAGGGAAGGGAGGAATCTGATGGGATTCCAATCCAGGCTTTTGAGGTTGTCATTGTATTGGGCCTCTGAGAAGTTTGAATAATCTCGGGCGGTTAATATTCTGGATTGGACTTTGGGCACTTTATTCCTCCAGATACAGAATATTGGGGAGTGGTCACTCAAGGCATCGGCCATGAGCCCAGCTTTCTGTATATTGGTAGGGTTAGTCACCAGAGCCCAGTCCAGGATTGTGTGGTTCCTCGACTCGTGATTCAACCTGGTGGGTTCTGAAATAACCTGAGTCAGGTTAGCCTCCTGTGTCAGGGACAAGAGGTCTTTATTGGGGTCCAGAGCCCAGTTTAGGTTGAAATCCCCCATTATGATAATCTCTGTGGCGACATCTTTGGTCGTGGAGTTAGTGATGGCCTCCAGGGATTGTAGAGCCATCTTGGGTGGGTTATAGACACATCCTATTGTAAGGTGCTTAGACTGGCTGAGGGTGATACGAATGAATATTGATTCACTGTCTGGGGCTGTGCCAGTCTTCAGGGCTAGATGTGACACCGTTGGGTTGTCTTTAGTGTAGATTAACACACCTCCCCCTCTTTTTGTCTCCCTATCTTTGCAGAACGAGTTGTATCCCTGTGCCCTGATCTCATGGTCGAGGATGTTGGACTTGAGGCAGGTCTCAGAGATGGCCAGGATGTCTAGTTTGTAGAGGTCCAAGCAGGCATGCACCTCATGCATTTTAGGTCTGGTACTGCAGACATTCATATGTGCAGTCTTCAAACCCTTGGAGAGTGCCCACTGTGAGTCCAGTGGGGGGGATATTAGGATATTGGAAATAGGAGGTCCCAGGTTGGGCTGGATGTCACCTGCCAGGAGAAGTAGCGCCACTAGCAGGCTAAGTAGCTTGGGGCTGGCCAATAAGAGTAGGTTGATGCCGAGTCTCCTACTAGAGAAGTGGAGAGACTTGTAGCATATGCCCCGCCTCCCAAGTTCATGGGCAATTAGTAAGGTTTGTACTTTAGAGTAGGATTCGGTATAGAGTAGATCCCGGGGAGGGATGATAGTGTCATGTCTTCCCCAGATGTCAGGGTCCCCATGGCCTACTATTAAGTCCACCCATAGTAAGGACGTAATGTAGAATGTTGCGAGGAATACTTCCTTGTTAGGGAGTAGAGTACCCGTTTTTTGTTTGTTTTTTTCACAACACGGCCCAGGTTCGTGTAGATGTGGCTCCCATGTCTACCTCATGGTTGACATGTCTGATGAGCAGAGGTGCTCTCTGTAATAGTGAAGTGGCTTCTACTGTCTCGGGATGTCGCAATCCCCCAGACCAGTTTAGGTAGTTGGGGTTGTAATAGGGTTACACAAGAGAGTAGAGAGCTTCCACTTAGTCCATACGGGCTAGCCGCTAGTTCTAGGCCTAAATTGAGATCCGTCAGCGGGGTGCACTGAGTAAATCTATTTGTTGGACTATTCCGTTAAGTCCGGGAAGACAGGCCTAGTCCTAGGCAGACACCTGTCATCAGTTCACTGGCTATGATTGTTTACAGAGGATGGGTATTAGTAACAGTAGGTAGCAGTACCACAGGGATTATCAGTTACACAGCCTATTCCAGGGAAGGGGTTAGCCTCTAAACCATTGCAAAAGTAGTGTCACTTTGGTTCTGATAGCTAGTCAATAATCTACCAAGGGTTCTGACAACTAGACAATAAAGTTACAAAGGGAGGAAAGAAGGGGGCAAAGTAGGCAACAGTATCAAGTCATATCACAATTACACATGCAAGGAGTAGATGTTGGCATATATACACAGTGCTATGCTTTTGAGTCATTTAGGGCTTAGACAACCTTGAAGGGAACAGGTTGCTATCCAAGTCCCAGTTGCGAAGTCAGTGTAGCTCTGGGTACTGCCGGTGTGTCGCTTAAGCAGGCGACCTGAAAGATAAGCGAGCCAGCTTGCACACGGGTGCTTTGTAACAGTCTGAGGGTAGGCTCCTGTTGAGTGTACTGAAGGATAATCGCTCTGAGATGTGCTCTGTGTAGTGAGTGGGCGTGGCCACTGAGCTTTTAAGAGGAGGTGGGAATGGGGTGGGGAGGTGGGAAGAAATTTCCCGATGTGCAGCACCCGCTCATCGCAGGAGCCCTTAGTCCAGGTAACGAAATAATTTTAGCAGCACAGCAAAAGTTCTGTTTCAGTCAGGGGCAGCTCCTGCACGAGGTAGGGGAACAATGTTCTTGCATTGCAGATACGAGGGGGGTCTGCCGAGCCCCGCTGTATGAGCTGGCACTGCTACCTCGGAAGTGGATTTGCTCAAAGTTTTTTTTTTAAGTTGGTTCAGCTCCTGCACTTAGGCAGGGGAACAGTTTTCTTGCTGTTGCAGATGTGAGGGAGGTCTGCCGAGCTCTGCTCTCTGAGCCAGCACCTCTACCTCGGAAATGGACTTGCGGCATCTAGGTGCAGGAGGGGGGAACCCGCTTGCAGAGATGTCACCTTCACCGCCCCTGGGAGTTCTGGCAGATTCCTGTTATTTAGTAGCCGCTGGGCTCAGATTCCTGCCTTTTGTAGCAGAAGTGGTGCGTGTCACACAACGGCTGTAGACCAGTTGGGTGCCTTTGTTTTCTTTTGAAAATTCGCGCTCAAACACTAAGTCCAGTCAGTCCCGAAGAGATGAAGTTCTATTAAATTTCTCGATGTGCAGCACCCGCTCGTCGCAGGAGCCCTTAGTACAGGTAACAAAATAATTTTAGCAGCACAGCAAAAGTTCTAGTTCAGTCAGGGGCAGCTCCTGCATCAGGTAGGGGAACATTGTTCTTGCGTTGCAGATATATGGTAGGTCTGCCGAGCCCCACTCTGTGAGCCGGCACCTCTACCTCGGAAGCGGATTTGCTCAAGGTTTTTTTTATTTTTTTTAAAGTCAGTGCAGCTCCTGCACTTAGGCAAGGGAACAGTTTTCTTGCTGTTGCAGATGCGAGGGAGGTCTGCTGGCACCTCTTCCTCAGAAACGGACTTGCAGCGTCTAGGGTGGGGGACCCCACTTGCAGAGAGGTCACCCTTACTGCCCCGGAGTTCTGGCAGATTCCGGTTATTTAGTCATTCAAAATCATTGATTTTAATGCAGCTCATGGCATGTTCTCTCTCTCTCTCTATATATATATATATATATATATATATATATATATATATATATATATATAAAATGTGTGTGTGTGTGTGTATTTTCTTTGCAAAAAACATTAATGGACTATTAGAGTTCCAGCATGAAAAGTAGGGAAATGACATCCTAAGACCCCACTCTCACCTTCAGTTTCTAACCCGAACACCCCAGCTCCACCCTACATGCAGGAACAGGTGTGAGGGGTGTGCCTTGGGGTTGCAAACCCTGATGCTCACCCCATTCCAAGAGTAAGGTAAGATGGGTACAGAATAAGTGAATGGCATGATCATTAGGGTTTGCAACCCCAAGGCACACGCTTCACACGTATTCCTACATGCAGGGTGGGGCTGGGGTGTTAGGGTGGAAACTGGGGGTAGGGTCTTAAGGTTGAAAACCCTAAGATGTGATTTCCCTACTTTTGATGCTGGAACCCTAATGGTCCATTAACAAAGTTTTTTGCAGAGAATTTCCCTACTTTTTGAGAAAGTATAATCATAAGGAACCATAATGGTGCATTAACAAAGTTTTTTTGCAGAGAATTACCTTGCTTTTTGAGAAAATATAATCAAAGGCTTATTGGCTTGTCGGATTGCAGGGCCCTTCACTCCCAACCCTCTATAATTTTTTTGAGAGATTGTGTAATGGTATCCTTATTTCTCTTGCATCCATCACTCTATACTCCTCTGCATATTTGTGTGTGGAAGCGCAGGGCCCTGTGGACTGTGCTGCTGTCCATGCATCAGTCTCTAATAGTATCCATGTTTACTAGTTTTTTTAGGAAAAAAGAAGGCAGAGGCCCACTGAGATTTCACCCACTCTTGAGTAGGGTAGTTTATGAAGTTTTAATAGCGGTTAACCAAATGTCTAATCCCTTTTTAAATGTGTTGAAGTTAGTGCAATCTACTAGTTCCTGAGGTAAGGTGTTCCATAATCTGGGGGCATGCAATGAAAAGAAATCATGTCTTAGATTTGTTTTGCCTTTTTAACCTCGATTTCTTTGTGAAGCCTGGGAACGATGCGGTTGGTTGAGTAAAAAAGACTGCATTGGTTCATTAATTCTGGGGTTTTCAGTAGTTTATAGATAAGTAAAATGTCCCCTCTACGTCTCCTTTGCTGAATGGAATTAAACCCAGTAGCTTTTAGTCTATACTGATAGGTTTTGGAGGATAATCTTAGGATCATTTTTGTAGCGCATCTCATAATCTCTTTGGGAGCACAGGGCCCTCTGCATGCATCAGTCCTTAGTAGTATTCGTACCCCAAGTCACAAACGTCTTTGTAACACTAACCTGAACAGCTATCTCTAACCCTAACTCCGGAACAAGTAATATTTAATGGTGGGCACACACGACAGAAGGTGTACCTCGGCACCCTGAACAATATCAGATATATGCTTCCGATTAACTCCAACAGATATATAAACCTAACCCTAACCCTAACCCACACAAATGCAAAAATTCCTATAGAATAACATTAGAACTTTCACAGGTCATAGCTCGCTCAATATTTGGAGTTAACTGTAACACTATATATGAAATGAAAGATCTCACTGAGTACTACAACATAAACACATCATACCAAGGACAGTCATCACAGAGTACCCACAGCACCCTGATATTTCCACAACACTTTAGACATGGCATCAAATGCAGAATTCAAGGCCAATCTTCACCAAACTTCATATACATGTGTACCTCCTCTTGGACTACAAGATTACCAATATTCAGAGAACTCCCTTGAAAGTTGACGGAGTTATTCCCTAAAAACCCCAAACCAGATTTTTACCCATAATTCCTAAATTGCTGGGAGTTAAATTTAGGTTTACACTTATGTTACTCTTTTGGGCAAGCTCCATAGACTGGAGGGGTCAAAGCCCCCCTCCTACGCTTTCCTGAATGTACACATTTCTCTTAGTCGTCACAGTAACCCTAATTTTAATTCCTAAACTACCAGGAGTTAAGTGTCAGTCAACATATATGTTACTCTGTGCATCATATCGCAGAAAGTGGAGGGTGGGGCAAGTCCCCCACCTAAGCTTTCCTAAATGTACACATTTTCCTTAACCCTCCATAATTTTTTTAAGAGATTGTAATTGTGTCCTTATTTCCCTGTTGGAGCGAAGGGCCCTGAACTCACATCTCTCCATACTCCTCTATGTATTTGGGTGTGGGAGGGCCCTGCGCTGCTATCCATCCATCAGTCCCTAGTAGTATCTGTATTTCTGTCATCCATGCATTACTCCTTAATAGTATCCATATTTGTGTACGGGCCCTGTGCTTCCATCCATGTATCAAGCCTTAATAGTATCCGTATTTCTATGTGGAAGTGCAGGGCCCTCTGGGCCCTGCGCTCCCAGGCATGACGTGACAAACGCTTACACCTTATATTACAATATTATCCTATGGGAAATTAAGCAAAATGTAAAGCCGCAGAACTCCAGAGCAAAGTAATATATTTTCACTAGACCAGTAAAGGTACATCTGTGAGGCAAGTAGTAACCTGAAAATTTCAGAGCAATATTGCAAACCATTTCTTAACACCGTAGTGACAAAGAAACTGCTCTGTAAACCTCCCAGTCTAATGTTATGTTATGGGAAATCAACCAAAATTCAAATCTGCAGAACTCCAAACCAAGGTAATATAATATCACAACACCAGCAAAAGGCACATCTGTGAGCAAGCCCTTTCTAACCTGAAAAATTGTCCAAAATTCCAAATAATTTCTTTGCTATGAGATGACAAAGAAACAGCTATATAAAATTAAGTTTTTCACAAATTGTGATCAAGAATCCTGTTTCGTGATTAGACTCATGTTTCGAGCCTCACATCTAAATTGTCCCATAGGAAATAATGAGAAACTTTTAAATTTAGTAACTTTGGGACGGATTAATATTTTTTCACCAAACCGTCACAAGGTACCACTGTGACCCAAAATCTATATACCCTAGAACTTTCAGACCAAAATTCCACATCCTTTTTGCGCAACGCAGTGACAAAGAATTTGACAAAAACAGTAAGTTATACATTCTTTGAGACTCCATATCTCCGCACCCGCACATCCAAACAGAACGAAACTTGTTACATCAAGGGATCTTTGGTCCCCGATGGGGCATGCCACATTTCATGCGAATTGCTTGAACAGTTGTGAAGTTATTAAAGTGCAAATTGCGATCAAGAATCCTGTTTCGAGCCTCATATATAACTTTTCCCGTAGGAAATAATGGGAAACTAACATTTAATAACATTGGAACGGATTAAAATGTTTTTCACCAAACCTTCAAAAGGTACCACTGTGACCCAAGACCTATATACCCTAAACATTTCAGACCAAAATTTCACATCATTTTTGTACAACGCGGTGACAAAGAATTTGACAAATAACTGTAATTTACACATTTTTTAAGACTCCATATCTCCGCACCCACACATCCAACTGGGAGAAAACTTGCCACATCAAGAGATCTTTGGTCCATGATGGCACATGCAAGATTGCATGCAAATGTGAACGTCTGTGAAGTTATTAAAGTGTAAATTGTGATCAGGAATCCTGTTTCGAGCCTGACATCTAACTTTTCCCATAGGAAATAATGGGAAACTTTAAAACTGAATAACTCTGGAATGGATTAATATTTTTTCACCAAACCTTCAAAAGGCATCACTGTAACCCAAGACCTATACACCCTATAGGGAATACTGGATGGGCAACTATGCACAACCAATGTGTTCTGCCACAGACGGGTTCTGATTCTGTCTGACCTTGAGAGCGAAGCTTTAAGATGTCTGTGGGAATCAGAACCCTGAGGTGGCAGAACACACTGATAATGCATAAAGTTGCTCATCCTGTATTTTTTTAGTGTATAGTATTTTTATGACGTGTGCATTTTGTTTTTTACTCTTTCACAATGAAACTGACTTGTGCAGTCTCTAGAGGTTCTAGAATGCTGTTCTACCACAGAAGGGTGCCATCACATTCCATAACATTTGAACTGTGGTACAACAGCATTTTGAAACGGATGTATTTATATATAGAACAATGCTCTACTATACACTATAAAACATTTCAGGCCAAAATTCCCCATTTTTGCGCAATGCGGTGACTAAAGAATTTGACAAAAATGGTAATTTACACATTTTTGAGACTCCATATCTCCACACCTGCACATGCAGCTGGAATGAAACTTGCCACATCAAGAAATCTTAGGTCCCTGATGACGCATACCAAATTTAATGCAAATCGCTTGAACAGTTGCAAAGTTATTAATGCACATCATTTTCAGTTTAACACAGAAGTGAAGAAAGAATGACAAAAAATGATTTACACATTCTGAAACTCCATATCGCCACACCCGCACATCCAATGGGAACAAACATCAAGAGATCCTTGATGGGGCATGCCAGATTTCATGTAAATTGCCTGAACAGTTGCCATTTTAGTTTAACATCGAAGTGAAGAAAGAATTCGCCAAAAAACAGTGATTTACTCATTTTGGGACACCATATCTCCACATCTGCAAATCTAACTGGAACAAAACTTGCCACATCAAGAGATCTTTGGACCCTAATGGGGCATGACAAATTTGATGCAATCGCCTTTAAAGGTTATAAAGTTATTAAAGTACAAAATATTCAGTTTAACATAGAAGTGAAGAAAGAATTTGACAAAAACCGGTGAGTTACACATTTTGGGACTCCATATCTCCACATCCGCACATACAACTGAAACAGAACTTGCCATATCAGAAGATCCTTAGTCCCTGATGTGGCATGCCAAATTTCGTGTAAATCATCTGAATGGTGAAGTTATTAAAGCACAAATTATTCAGTTTAACATAGAAGTGAAGAAAGAATTTGAGAGAAAACGGTGATTTACACATTTTGGGACTCCATATCGCCACACCCGCATATCCAACTGGAACGAAACATGCCACATCAAGCGATCTTTGGTCTCTGATGGCACATGCCACATTCCATGCAAATTGCAAGAATGACTGCAAAGGTATTAAAGTACGATCAACCCCCGTTTCGCAATCAAAGAATCCTGTTTCGCAATCAAGAAATCCTATTTCGCATGGCACATCTAACTTTCCCATAGGAAATAATGGGAAACTTTAACATTTAATAACTCTTGAATGGATTAATAGTTTTTTATCAGACCTTCTAAAGGCACATCTGTGGCCCAAGACCTATAGTATATACCCTGAAAAGTTTAGACCAAAACGCCAAGCCATTTTTGCGTAGCAGCATGACAAAGAATTTGACAAGAAGTGGTAATGTTCAAAATTTTTGACACCACATTTCTCCGCATGCGCACTTCCAACCAGAATACAACTTGCCACATCAGGTGTTGTTTGGTCCCCAGACATGCATGCAGCATTTCATGCAAATCGGTCAAACGGTTGCAAAGTTATTAAAGTTCACAATTTGGGTGACCGTTGAATCCTAATATACAGGCGCGACAGTGCCTGTGTAGTATATCTATACCCACCTGTGTATATATATATATATATTTATATTTGTGTATCTATCTACATATTATAGTGGCGCGGTAGTGCCATTATAGATAGGGTTGAGCAGGGGTTTCTATGCTAAACCTCAAACTGTACACTTTAATAACTTTGCAACCATTCAGCGGATTTGTGTGGAATTTAGCATGCACAGTTTTGTGTGGTAGCTGTCTTGATGTGCCAAGTTTCGTTTCAATTGGATTTGCGGATTCCAATTTGCGCATAGTCCTAAAATGTTGCAAATCACTGTTTTTTGCACTTTTTGTGTCATCTCACTGCAACCAGACGGTTCGGTATTTTGGTCTAAAATTTTCAGGGTAGAAATGGTTTGCCTCATAGAAGTGCCTTTAGCTGGTTTGGTGAAAACGTATTAATCCTTTTTCATGAGGGAAACATTGTTTTTCTTTTGCTGGCATCCATTCCCTGGTGGCACCCCCACACTCCGATCGGCATCCCTGTAATACCACTATATTTCCTTGGTGTCTAGTGGCACCTTCTGATAGCTGTCCCGGTATATAGTTTTTTCTTTATTATTCCATGTGTCTATTGGCTTCTCCACCACCCAATCGCTGCTCTTATATTTATAAGTTATTTCCCTGGTGTCTGGTGGCACCCACCCCACCCCACCCGATCGGCTGCTCCATAATTATTTCCTTGTGTCTAGTATTACCCTTCCCCCCACCATCCTCATCCCTGTAATATGTTTCTTTATTGTTCCTGGTGTCCAGTGGCACCCTCCACGCTCTGATCGCCATCCCTGTAATAGTTGCTTTTCTCATTGGTGTCCAGTGGTATCCCCCTTCCTCCTATCCCCCCTCTTGTTAGACTTGTAATAAAGAAAACGGTCCTTTGATGTCTCTCTTTTTTTTTTTAACCTGTAAAAAATAAAATGGTCCCTCGCTGATCCACCTCAACCTCGACCTCCCACTGAGCAACGAACACACACACACTCACCTGAACAGCTTGTTGGCTGAAGATCCACTCTCCGATTGAAGATGCATCTTGCTGCTGGAACCACCGACTGCAATTTGAGAAACTAAGTTAAATGTGGTTCAGTGTATTTTAATGGGATTTTCAACTTTGATTCATAACTTGGTCATTTTTGCATATTTTGACATAAAAGTTTCAACATGGCCTTTTTGGGACCCCACTTAGTGAACAGTGTCAGTGGAATTCCGCAAATCCAGTCCGAAAGGTGATTTTGAGGTCGCATGGTGGACAGGATTTGAACAATTTCACTGCCCTTGTTCATGAGGTGGGGCCATAAGAAGGCTAGGCTATGTTGAAAATTTGGGGTCAAAATATGTACAAATGGAAACATTTTGAGCATGCATTGACATTTTACTACGCTTGCTCGTAACTCAGGTAATTTTCAATATTTTGACACCAGATTTTCAACAGACATATTTTTACACCACCTCGTGAATGTGACAGCTGTCATTTTTCAAATCCTGGCGAAACTGTCTCTTTGTACATGTGGCATAGAATGACATTTCGGTGGCATGAAATCACATTTTGGCTGGGATTTGGAAATTTTCAGTACCAGATTCATGAGATAGGATAATAAGAAGTCTGTGGTGACAGTTTGGTTGTAGTTTTGCTAAAATTAGGGCCCTGCGCTTCTACAGCAGCATACATATATGCATCTATGGAGGGATGGCCCTGCGCTCCCACAGGCAAATAAGGATACTATTACACTATCTCAGAAAGCATCAGAGGACCCAGAGCACCCCTGCATGCCCACAGGCAAGTGAGGATGCGCTCATACTGTCTCAAAAAGTAAAGCAGTTCATTGCAAAAAACTTTGTTAATGCACCAATTAGGGTTAAAGTGAACAAAAGGAGGGAAATGTTGTGTTAGGGTTTCCAACCCTACAGACAGCAACAGGCACGGGGTATGCCTTGGGGTTGTCAACACTAAGGCTGACTCCATTCTCTTATACTGTACCCATCTGAGCTTATTTACTCATGGAATGGGGCAAGCATTAGGGTTGACAACCCCAAGGCACACCACGGGCCTGTGGCTGCCTGTAGGGTAGGGGTGGGGTGTTAGCCACATTTCCTTACTTTTGTCGCTTTAACCCTAACTGGTGCAATAACAATGTTTTTTTGCAGTGAATATATTTATATCTATAATTTGTGAGGGAGTGTGAGCGCAAGAGACAGACTAATGCCTGTGCAGGTAAGTGTTATGTGGGGTTTTCACACATCCAAGGTGTGTGATAATCCATAAGCCCTAAGAGTGAAGCACAAGGTTTATGAGATTCACACACACCAAGGGTGTGAAAAATCCTCAGAAAAACTCAGCAGTCATTTTTTTATATAAGTGGTGTAAGGTTTCAACAGAGAAAAGCTATGTTGTATTTGTGCAAGCAAGCGTGTACCTTAGCAGCTGCCATACTCACACAAATACAGTGAAGTGAGGGCACAAGGAGGAAAATGCCATAATAGCCCACTATTGAGTTTACATAGATTACATACATAGAAATAGCGGGAGATAAGGACCACCTGGCCCACCCAGTCTGCCCATATTCTCTACCCACTGTAATTCTGCAGACCCTACTTGGTCTCTGGCTTTACGCCCCCATTCCAAACTGAAGAAAAACCCTTATGCCTATCCCATACATTATTGAAACTTGTTACAGTTTTTGCTTCAACCACATCTGCTGGGAGGCTGCTCCAGGCATCCACCACTCTCTCTGTGAAGAAGTACTTTGTAACATTACCCCTGAATCTACCCCACTCCAGCTTCATAGCATGTCCCCTTGTTCTTAAGCATCTTTTTTTCTGAAAATGCTATCCGCTTGTACCCTAATACCCATGAAGTATTTGAAACTATCTATCATGTCCCTCTCTCCCTCCTTTTCTCCATGGTATACTTACTGAGGTCCTTTAGCCTCTCCTCATAGGGCTTTTGATGCAGGCCGAGCACCATTTTAGTTGCTGTCCATTCTGTCTTTGTCCTTTTTGGAGATGTCTCCAGAATTGAACACGGTATTCCATGTGAGGTCTCACCAATGTTTTATAAAGCTATATAACTGCCTCCATCTTTCTGCTTGTGATACCCCTACCTATGCACCCCAGCATCCCACTAGCTGTCCCCACTGCTTTGTCACACTGCTTGGCCACCCTTAGGCCATCAGAAATTATTACTCCCAAGACCTTTTCCTGCTTTGGTCATCAGAACCCCCTCCATCTTATACTTCGCCCCTGAGTTTCTGTGCCCTAAGTGCAGGACCGTGCACTATTTTGCATTGAATCTCAGCTGCCACACTTCAGACTACTCAATCTTTATTAGATTACTGTTCATTCATTCACCCCCCCCCACACCAAGTGTCTACCCTACTGCAGATCTTTGTGTCATCTGCAAAAAGGCATATTTTCCCTTCTAGCCCCACAGCAATGTCACTAATACAAGTCTGCTATCTGGAATGGTGTTGAAGGCCTTACTAAAATCTGGGTAGGCACATCCATGGTTCCACTCTGACCTAGCTCTCTGGTTACTCAGGTAAAGAAATCAATCAGATTTTTCCGACATGACACCTCTGTTGTGAATCCATGTTGCCTCGGATCTTGTAAGCCCCTGGTTTCAAGATAATCCATAGTCCTTTCCTTTAGTAGTGATTCCATTAATTTCCCCACCATCAAAGTCACACTCACTGGTCTGTAATTTCTTCCCTCCCTGCTACCACTTTTGTGAAGTGGGACTACATCAGCCCTTCTGTTTGCAGATGACACCAAGATCTGCAATGGAGTAGATGATCCAGATGGGGGTGGGCAGAATGAGAAGAGATCTGGATAAACTGGCAAAATGTTCGGAAGAGTGGCAACTGGGGTTTAATGCAGAGAAGTGCAAGATCATGCACATAGGGAAGAGAAACCCTGAAGCCACGTATAGGTTGGGAGGGGAGTTGTTGGCAATCACAAGGGAAGAAAGAGACTTCGCATCGCCATCACAGATGACCCGAAATCATCCAAGCAGACCACTGAAGCAGTAGGTAATGCTAGAGGGATGTTGGGGTGTATTAGTAGGGGTACTGCAAGTTGTAAGAGGGAGATAATCCTTCTTTACAAGACACTGGTTAGGCCCCATCTGGAGTACTGTGTGCAGTACTGGAGGCCACACCTGCACAAGGACATTAACAAAATGGAGGCAGTCCAGAGAAGGCCAACTAGAATGATGCAGGGACTGCATCAGAAAACATATGAGGCCAGATTCACAGAACTCAGTATGTATACCCTGGAGCAAAGGAGGGAGAGAGGCGATATGATCGAAACATTCAAACATTTTAAGGGCATTAACAAGGTGAAAGAGTCTAACATGTTTCAATATAAGAAAAATAGCAGGACAGGAGGACACAGCATGAGATTAGAGGGAGGCCGATTAAGGGGTAACATGAGGAAGTTCTTTTTCACAGAAAGGGTGATGGATGCATGGAACGGCCTACCTCAGGAAGTGGTGGATATAAATACAGTGCAGGGCTTCAAACAGGCATGGGATAGCATAAGGGAGCAGTACAGATGAGTATGAATAGATAGCCCATTGACAGAGTAAATGTGTATAGCACATTCATAAGGTAGAAAAAATGGGCAGACTGGATGGGCCTTGTGGTCATTATCTGCCATCAACGTCTGTTTCTGTGTTTCTCCTCAGTCCTTCAAAACCATTCCCTTCTCCTGTGAATGGTTAAACAAGACAGTGAGAGGTGCAGCTAGCACCTCCCTGAGCTCCTTCAGTATCCTGGGATGTATCCCGTCTGTCCCTTATTGCCTTGTCCACCTTCAGATTTGCAACTTCCTTCATGACTCTCTCCATTGTAAATGGACTTGTGTCCACTTCCATTTCCTCGATGCTCCTGCCCCTAATCTGTGGTCCCTCGCTTTACCCATCCATTGTGAACACTGAACAAAAATATTTGTTCAGGATGTCTGCCTTTTTTTTTTGGTCTTCTTCCACACACTTCCTCCCTTAGTGTTACTATTCTTCCCTTGACATTTCTCATTTAGCTTACATACCTAAAGAATGCCTTGCCCCCTTTCTTTACTGTCTGGGCTATTTTCTCCTTTGTTTGCACTTTTACGCACCTGACTATTTTTCCTGCCTCTCTCTCTCTCTGCTTCTCCTGATACACTTCCCTATCCTCCTCCTTTGTGATTCCTTATATCTCCTGAATGCTAACTTCTTTGCCCTAACCTTTCTAGTCTCATCTTTCGAGAACAAAAGTGGTATTTTCGTCCTCTTTTGTTAACTTGCCTGATGCAGAGGTTTGTTGCCGTCACTATGGCTCCTTTTATTTTTGCCCACTGTTCTTCCACCTCACCCAAACCCTCCTCAACTTCTAGGGCACCTCTGAGGCATTCTTTTTCCATATATATATATTTTTTTTTTCCCTTTTTTGTGCCCAGACCCGGGACCCTGGCAGGCACATATGTGCGCGTGTGTGGAGGCACATGCGCAGGCCGGGTGCCAGCTTGGCTCCTTCCTCCTCACCCCTGGCATTCGCCGCCACCCCCTCCTCGCCTACGCAGCCCACCAGACCTCCACCTGGTGGGAGGCGGAACTCTGAGGGGGCCGGACAATCACCCCCATGTGTGGCGGCTCAATCCCGCTCGAGAGCCTCTAAAACCCGCCCCCGTGCGGCTCCCCGGTGACCCGGGTCATTCCAGACCTGGAGTCGCCCGATGTAGTCTGAGGTAAGGTGCCTAAGCCCTCAGCGTCACCGGGCTGGCTCACCCCTGAGGCAGTCTCCCATCTTTTTAAAGTCGTCCCTTTTCAAGTCTAGGAACCTTGTCTTTGTGTGGGTTGATTTCACCTTAGTTCTTATGTTGAACTACACCATACGGTGATCACTGGTCCCCAGATGACCACCTACCGGGATGTCTGCAACTCTGTCCCCATTGATGAGTACAAGGTCCAGTATTGCACCCTTGTGAGTAGATTCTCCTACTGGGTGCTTGAGGAACACCCCCTGCAGGGAGTGCATTATGTCCCTGCTCCTAGCCGAAGCTGCAGCTGGGATACTCCAGTCTATATCTGGCAGATTGAAGTCCCCCACCAGCAGCAGCTCTCCCTTATTTGCTGTCTTTTGGATGTCTTCCATCAAAACGTTATCCACCCCCCTCCCGCCCATGCTGGAGGTCTGTATATCACTCCAGTACAAATAGCCGCTCCATTCCCCATCTTGTGTTACCCACAGTTCCTCAGCCCCTCCCTGTATTCCCTGCAATTCTGTTGCTTTAATGTTGTCCCGCATATAAAGAGCCACTTTTCCCCCTTTTTTTACTCTCTCTGTCTTTCCTGAACAGAGTAGAGCCTGGTATGGCTGTACCCCAGTCATGGTTCCCATTGCATCATGACTCAGTAATGGCAACAGTGTCTAGGTCAGCCTCTGCCATCATGGCCACAAGGTCCAGGACCTTATTACCCAGACTTCTAGAATTCGTACACATGGTCTTCAAATATGGTTGCTACCCTTCTTGTCAGCCCTTCTTTTTCCTCCTCTCCACATTCCCTCTGTTTTCATTCCTATCTCTCTTTTTATTTCTGCCACTTTGTTCTTGCTACTAGGAAGCCAGGGGGTTTTCCTTCCCTTGAGGTTCTCTGTATTGACTACTACAACTTATCAGTTATTACAGTGTTTTATCAGGAATGCTTTTCCAGTCATTATAGGGGGTTACCAAACAGATATATATATATATAAATGTTTCTGTATACAAATGTTTTTTAATTTTGTTTTCTCAAGTAAGAAGCAAATCCTAAAGATCAACATGGTTTTTCATTCACCTTTATAGGGAGAGGCATGTTGGACCATTCTGTCTTTTCATGCTCCATGATGTTGCAATGTTTTTTCCTTCCAGTTCTCTCTGCGATGATCCGGGGAGCAGAGGACGGGTGCCGGTTCCTGGTGAAGGATTACACAGAGGACACCACGGAAGAAATCCTTCAAGAATATTTCGAGAAAATATTTCCAGCAATACCATGATGGGAGTACTAATCTGTGCCCAATAAAGATTACTTTATAAAGATTTGCTGGGATTAACTTTTTGTGTCTGTCTGTCTGATATCACTGGTTCAGATGCCAGTATTGTATTGGGGGGGGGCTGCTTCAGAAGTAAAAGTGTTAGACAAGTAACAGAGATGCAGTGATAAATGGCAGTCTTTCTTTTCTGTATTCTAAATGACTTGGATCCTTAGGACGGAGGAGAAAGTAGAGGTCCTTCAGTCCTGTCATGGAGGGAAGTGGGGCATTGCACTACAGTTCCTGAAAAGGTGTACTGGTTGGAACCTAGCAGTGCATTGTATGGGTTCTGAACCTTTTTGTTTAATTTTAAATTTATTAAATGTTGTCAAGGAAAGGCACAGGGAGTGGGAGCTGCTTTTAAGGTGATGCTTTGGGAAAGGGGGTTTCATTTACCACTTTGGAAATACACTAATGATGAGCCAGATTCTGAAACATGCACATAAATGTTGCAGGCATCGTTTTACAGTCTGACAAGTGACATGAATTAATGCTCCTCTGTAATCACCCGACAGCCTCTATATTTGAGGAGGGGCATAAGTGTGCATGTACGTCTGTGTTTGGGTATGTTACATATTGCCTATTCTCTCATTATTTGTACACCTATTGTCCCCCACTATATTTGGGCATATCTGACTTGCTGTGTATGCACCCCCCAGTACACTTGAGTCCACCACAGTAATGCTTTAATTTGGATACCTCTGCACCTATGTCATCATTAACACAGCAGATGAATTTGGAAGTGTCCAAAAAGGGAGACATGGTACATTTGAGGAACCCGTTGTGCCATGGGCAGCTGTCCACTGGAGGATTCCGTGGTGCAGTAGGCAGCAGAGGAGTGGAAGGATACCATGAGCAGCTGTGTGCTGAAGAATGCCATGCTGCCATATGCAGTAGATGAATTCCTGGTGATAATCTACTAACAGCCACCAACAGCTTAATCTGGTTCAGTATCGGTCAGTTTGTATCTATATCCCTCTTCCCGATGGACAAGACTGAAAACAGGAAGTATTTCCTTTTCCAGTCAATAAAAACTAAAATAAAAATGTGTATGACTGGGGAATTTTCCCCATACAAAAGGCCTTTGTTTATTTCCCTGTATCCCTTTAACTAGATTATCAATTAAATCTATATACTGTATCTGCCTACACTAATCAACTTAAAAGTATATGCCTACACTACATTCAACCCCATGGGATAGTTGTTGTAGAGGCATCGATCAGGAAGCATAGGCAAACGAGGAGAAGTTATAAATTAACAAGTAACATTTTATTATTATCAATAACAAAGGAAAAAAAAGGATTATACAGGATAGCTCTTCAGACAGGCGGTTAAGCAAAGTACTACATCTAAAATTCTGTCTCTTGAAAATCTCTATCTCCTTTCTTTTCCCACTTATTCTTTCTGTTCCCCCATCCTGGTCAGCCCACATTCGCGCCAGTCCTCCCAGCCCTGTCACCCCGACTTCTCCCATGTCTTGCCTCTCTCTCAGAGTACCCCACTGTGCCCTTCAATGGCAGGGGTTGAGGGGACTCCCTCTACCCACCAGGACTTTTATTCCAGAGTCCAGGGGTGCCCGAGTCATCCGGTGCGGGGCCTGGGGAGGCCGGCAGTTATCTAGTGCAACCAGGGCCATTTTATGGCTTTCCCACTTGAGGACATTGCATGCGTTGACATCAAGGTGCACATACTGACGTCTGCCGTCCGCCGCCCCCAGCCTCTTTGAGCTCGGGTTGTATTTCCCGGCTTCCACCAGGGGCCAGTCCAGCGCCGAGCTCATCCCCACCCTCCCCTGGAGGAGGAGGACAGTCTTCAAGACGCTTGATCCTCCCCCCCGGCCGACCCTCTGACTCACGAGGTCACTCCTGACCCCAGGTCTTCTGCAACGCAAACAGTAGTGCTACTACTGCACCGGCGGGCTGACCCCATTTCCAGCTCTAATACCAGACAAAACACTGCTGTCTTCCTGGTAGTTAAATTCTGCATCCTGTGGGTCTAAATCTCCTGTTCACAAAATGTATCAAAACTTTTGTCAGTTTTCTTTCCTGAGAGAAACCTGAAGAGTACATCTAGGCTTTATAACAAGTGCAACAGATAAACACAATTTTGTCCCAAGCTGGTCTCCTGTTGACAGTCTTGCAGACAAGCTTGTGGAGGTTAAACTGTATCTCTAGGTTAACCCCTTGTGTTCCATATTGATATATTTTATATCGGGGTCACAGCTCCTGTCCCACCTATCATATACTGTGAGTATCGACACAATGGAAATAATTATACTAGGAGACCTTAACTACGACTGGCTGTCGAGTGCATCTCTTCCACTTAAATCCTTCTGTGACTCTCATGGGCTCACTCTACTTATTAATTAACCTACTTGTATCAATAAGAAAAACCCTACGAAAAGTACACTATTAGATGTACTTCTAGTAAGCAAACCCCATTTCTTCTCCCATGCTGGGATCTTTTCTACCGATGTTAGTGACCATTGCTTTATTGCTGGCATGAGAGCAGTCCCTAAACCAACAGCCTCAGCAAAGTTCTCTACCAAAAGATCAAAACGGAATTTTGACCCGCTTGCATATATCAAACACCCACGCACCCTTAGTCAAAACCCGCATAAAGGCTAGAAAGTGCCGTTGGTTTACAGCAGACATCAAGGCAGCACTATTAAAAAGAGACAAGCTCTGGAAGCTATCACGCAAATCCCACAAAGCCGAAGACTGGCATCTTTTCAGAACAGCCAGAAACCACTGTACAAAGCTAATTTGGGAAACCAAGTCTATCACTGTGAACTCGACACTGTCTCCAACTGCCCTACTAAGTTCTGGTCCACAATAAAATAAATTTCTGGTAATACCATAGGAAACACTCTCCCCTCAAAAATGATCTCTGACAATGTAACTATCAACAGCAATAAAGAGATACTACAAGCCTTCAACAATCACTTTGCTACTGCAGGGCTAGCTTTTCATAACTCACCTGCACGCAACCTACGCTCCCAGCTTACCACTCAACCTTCAGAATCTAGTCCCTCAGATGCAGTCTTTTTATTCTCTCCTGCCTCACTAAAAGAGGTTGAAGATCTCCTCCTCCAGTTAGACACCAGAAAAAGTGCTGGCACTGATGCCTTCAATCCATACTACCTAAAGATTGCCTAACATGTCTTGGCCATACCTATGACGCATCTATTTAACTTGTTCCTTTCTCAAGGGACCCTCCCCAAACTGCAGAAGACCGCACATGTTATTTTGTTGTTTAAATCCAGAGACCCCTGCAATCTAAACAACTACAGGCCCATCTCCCTTCGCCCGGTACTATCAAAACTTCTGGAAAAATCATGAATGCCCAGCTGAAATCTTTCATAGTTGACACTAACCTGCTAAACCCAATGCAATCTGGTTTCAGAACTGAACATTGTTTATTGTTTATTGAATTCAATCGGAATTACAATCCTTTGAGTCACAGACTCTTTTGCAAAGGCTCCACATCAGGTTACAGGGGGTGGAGGGTAGACAAATACAGTAAAAGACAGACATGAACAGGCAGTATTTACAGTACAATTTTCGTACTGACAGAGTAACTTTTTGCAGAGGCTGCACGTCGGTTACAGGGGGTGGAGGGAAAACAAATACAGTATAAGACTAACATTGACAGGCAGTATTTACAGTTACAGTACTGACAGAGCAGTCCAGGCTAGAACTTATTTAGCAGGTATGGTTAATTGGGAAGCATTCCTGGGGTCCCTAGACAGGGATTTGTAGGATGCCGTTTACATAGGGTCTAGTGCGACCCCGTGTCAGGAAGAGTGGAGGATTTGGGAGAGAAGAGGGTAGGTAGCATTAGCCACAGTCACATTTAGCATTCTCCATTAGTTAGGATTTAAGGCCGGATCTGAATAGTGAGATGCTATGGGACTGGGAGAGTTGGGGGGGTAATGTGTTGAGCCAGAGAGGAGCACGGTAGCGGAAAGATCTTTGCCCTAGGGATGTTCTACTGAGGGGAACCAGGAAAGATGATTTAGCTGTGAGTCTTGTATTATGCCTGGTGGGGGCTGCACTGATGATGGGGAGTAGCCTGGTGGGAGCAAGCTGAAGGTGTATCTTTTTTGCGAGAATGCAGGTGTGGTATTTTAGTCTTTGTTGGCGGTTTAGCCAGCCAATCAGTGTATAAAGATCGCAGGTATGGGTTAGTCTGTCACTGCCTGTAACTAGGCGGCAGGCTTTATTAAGTGCAGCGTTTATACTGCTTAGCGTGGTTGGTTCAGTCGAGCCGTATATAACTATCTCATAGTCGACTAGGGAGAGGATGGAGGAGGTGACTGCAAGTTGCATGGCCTGTGCAGGTAGGCAGTTTTTGAGTCTGTAGAGGATGCCCACTCTAGTGTTGACTGTGGACGAGAGAAGATGGACGTGACTATGGTAGGAGAGGGAGGTATCCAATGTGATACCCATGTATTTAAAGTGTGTAACTTGTTCCAGTTGGGTGCCTAGTGAGTTCTTAATTTGGAGTGCCGTCTGACTATGTGGGCTTTGGCAATGCGCAAAGATCATGGACTTAGTTTTGCTATGATTGATGATCAGGTGGTGATCAGTGAACCAGTTCTCTAGTTCCCCGAAAAAACTCTGAAGCGCCAGTTAGAGGGCGCTCAGTTGAGGGTGCTTCCAGTACAGAACCGCATCATCAGCATAGAGTAGAAGATGACCGCTGCACGCTTTTGGGAGAGAGTTTAAGAAGAGGGTGAAGAGCAGTGGGCCAAGTATGGACCCCTGTGGGACCCCTGAACAAACTGTTTTGGATGTGGAGATGGTGGTGTTAATCCTGACTTGCTATGACCGTCCTGAGAGGTAATCCTTGAACCAGGCAGTGGCCTCAGGGACCACATATAGTTGAGGAAGGATACGAAGCAGTAGTTCGTGACTGACCATGTCAAATGCTTTGGTCAGATCCACATAGATTGCCCCTGCGATTGAGCCTTGGTCAAGGGCCTCGTGGATGAATGTGGTGAGCTCGGTAAGTGCAGTGACGGTACTATGGCCTGTCTGGAAACCATGCTTTTCCTGGCTGAGAAGGTTGTGTTTTGTTAGATGTTCTGTTAGCTGGTCCGAGACTATTCTTTCCAGTGCTTTGGAGAGAGAGGTGGTAGAATTGAGATAGGTCTATAGTTGGTGGTGTTAGTGGGGTCACCGTTCTTCAGAATGGGAGTGATTATGGCTTTCTTCTAGTACAATCATGGCCCTGGCCAAGGTGGCAAATGACTGGCAGCGCGAGCTAGAGAACAAACAATTTGCGCCGTTTTTCTAGACCTAAGTAAGGCCTTCGACACTGTCGACGACAGCCTCCTTCTTTCTTCATTAAAAGCTATTGGTCTATATTCTACCCCTTTACGTTGGTTCCACAACTACCTTTCTGATAGGCACCAACAGGTCAAGGCCGAGGGTGAACTCTCCCCCTCAAATCTGTTAAAAAGAGGCATCCCGCAGGGATCCATCCTGGAGCCACTCCTGTTTGTCATCTACATCAACAGTATAGACTTGGGCATCAAGGAAGCGAAAATTAATCTGTTTGCAGATTATACAGTGATCTACTTAAGCCGTACAACTCCTGAAACTGCCTGTAGCGACCTGCAAGCTCACTTCAGCATACTTCAGTACCAGTTCCTTAGTAAAAAATTGCTACTTAACGTCAAAAAGACAAAGGCAATGCTATTTTCACCTATTAACCATGTAGCCTACCCTGCTCTACCCCCCCATCTCCACCCTCCTAGGAGAAACCCTGGAATGTGTGCCAAAATGCAAATGCCTGGGGGTCTGGCTAGACTTCAGACTCTCCTTTGCAGACCACCTGGAGGATTTGTTAAAAAAAAACTGAGGCAGAGACTAGGTCTCTTCTTCAGGTTAAACCGCCTACTAACTACAGAGGCCAAGAGACAGCTAGTTCAGTCTACGTTCCTTTCCCTAATTGATTACGCTGACTTTATATACAACCAATGTGCTACTTCATACCTCAGTAAATTGGACATACTTTACCACAGAGCCCTGCACTTCATCACTGGTCCCCTTTCTCCACCCATCACTGCTCTTTATATGCGACTGTAGGTTGGACCTCCCTACACTACAGACAAAATAAAAATGGAGCTCTCTGGACATGTAACAAACAAATATCTGCACCACACAGCACTGGGCCAATATGCAGCATTTATTGAAAAAAGATTGTAAAAAATGCCAAACAATCACAGACAGCACCTGCTTCACTGAACGTCTACCGGTTTCACAACATATGCGTCATCAGGAAGCTAACTTTGCATCTAATGAAAGACCCTTAAGTACACAGAGCACACATTAAATTTAAAGTGACAGTATTAACTTAATATTGAGTACAATAATATGAATCCACCATAAACATACACCATAAAAAGCATCTATCAGATATAGCAAACCTGACTATACACAATATAAATTTTATGTGCAATTATTACTATATGAAATTTTAATACTTTTAAATATATTTATCTTAAAATAATTTCTTTTTAACAGAAGGTCTTTAGATAAACTGATTTCAAACCACTCAATCATGACATAGGATAACAGAACAAAAGAACAGGTTAATAATTAACATGAAAACCTGATAATGGTTCATTTTATCATCACATGGGTATGGGATGTGCATCCAAATTCCAAAATGTAAGTTTATCCATTACATAGACCAGTAATCCATCAGGAAACATTAAACAACCCTAAAAAGAAAAAAAATAATAAATTAGAAAAACATGAGGACACAGCATTATTTCCCCAAAGCAATAGCATTATGTTACATCTATTGTTTATGTATACATGGCATGAGTTCTATGCGATCATTCAGCCCTGGTGGCTCCAAAGCTCCCAGGGTAAAATTCCAAAAAGATTCCCTCTGTAGCAATTTTTCATTGGGATTGCCATCCCTTGGGCCCACTTTAACTTTTTCAGTTGCACAGAATTGAAAATTGTGTGGTCCATTAATATTGCCTTTGGTTTGTACATGACTAGCCAAAGCATTTCTCATATCCCCCTCTCTTATGCATCTCAGATGTTCCCCTATACGTATTTTCATAGTTCTAATAGTTTTGTCCACATAAAAGGCACTATAATCACATGTTGCCATATACACTTTCTGCTCACAACTGCAATAAAAAAATGACTTCATCTTGAACAATTTGTCATTATAGCGTGTACTGAAAGTATCCGTGTGCTTAATATATTGGCAGAATTTGCAATTACCACATCTGAAATTGCCCATGGGGGGTAGCCATGTACTAATACCTTCTACATTTTCAGCATTGTACCCCTGGAAGCTGTGGACCAACTTACCTTTTAAGTTTGGGCCCCTGCGATACACCATTCTTGGTTTTGATTGTGTTATCTCAGAAAGGACAGGTTCACTTTCCAATATATGCCAGTTAGTATTAACTATTTGATGTATCATACTGGCAAGTATAGTATAGTTAGTTACAAAATTTGCCCTAAGTGGATCATTCACATGTTTTTTATTATCAAATAAACTCGCCCTGGGAATCTCCAGAGTTTCCAGGTATGCCTTCCACCAGTGTGGGATTATAACCACATGCAATGAATCTTGCATACATATCCATGCCATTAACTACAAAATCAACATCATCTGAGCAATTTCTACGTGCTCTCATCATCTGGGCTTTGGGTATATTATCAACCATATGGCGTGGATGACAACTTGAGGCATGCAGTAGTGAATTTCTATCTGTATTTTTCCGAAACAGATTTGTTCTAAATGTCCCATCCGTGTTCATGGTTATTTTCAGATCCAAAAAAGAAACTGAATTTAAATCACTTTACACTGAAAATGTAAGATTTGGGTTACTATTTTCAAGATAACTAACAAATTCACCCAATTCTGCCAAAGTGCCCTTCCACGCCATAAATATATCGTCAATAAAATGACGCCAAATGTCAATCCTATTGTAAAAAGGATTGGCATCAGGGTCATAGACTATTGCTTTTTCCCAAAGCCCCAAATAGAGGTTGGCATAGTTAGGGACGAAAGTTGCCCCCATAGCCGTCCCCTTAAGTTATAACTGTATTTCATCCTGAAACAAAAAATAATTCTTACTCAGAATATGTTCAGCACAAGTCAATAGCAATTGCTTTTTTTGCTCACAGATAGTACCATCCAGTCCCAACCAATAATCCAATGCCTGTAGGCCCCATACATGTGGTATATTAGTGTAAAGGGAATTAATGTCCATAAGACACTAAAAACCACCCTGGTTTGGCCTGCATATTGTCCAGAACTTCCAGCATCTGTGTAGTATCTATAATAAATGAGGGTAATCTTGAAACATAACCCTGTATATATGCATCCACAAATTGAGAGAGTGGTTCTGTCAAGCTGCCATTCCCTGATACAATAGGTCTACCAGGTGGAGCACACAGATCTTTATGTATTTTAGGGAGAATATACAGGCAAGCTCGTATAGGGTGATTCACAGTTAGAAAACCCCATTCCTCCTTAGAAATGATCCCAGACAACAGTGCTTCATAAAGAAACATATCTATTTCACCTTTAAATTTTTTGGTAGGATCAATTGCCAACTTAACATAAAATTCTGTATCTTTTAACCGTCTCTGTACCTCATCAATATAATAATCTGTAGACATAACTGTGGAGCTGCCCTTATCTGCTGGTGTGATAGTAATTAACTTATTTTGTTCCAAACTTTTTAAAGCAGCAGCTTCATCAGAACTAATATTTACATACCCTGATTTTTTTAGTGTTTGTAAACATCTGCTTAAATGATTTTTCACAGGCACATTCAAAAACTCTTACAGTTTCATTATAAGGTGGTACATAATTAGAAGCTGGACAAAAAGAGCTTACCAACCCTCGTATATTGTCCTCCACTGTTGGTAATCCCTGGTTACCCTCTGTAACGGTACCACAACACATGTTACATAGAATTTGACGGCAGATAAGGACCGCTTGGCCCACCTAGTCTGCCCATTTTCCTACCTAACAGATAAGCTGCAGATCTTAGTTAACCAACAGCTTATTTCCTCCTACCCCCCACTAGGACTGCCTTATGTCTGTCCCATGTATTCTTGAATTCTCCCACTGTTCTTGACTCCACGACCTCCTCAGAGAGGCTGTTCCATGCATCCACAACCCTCTCTGTGAAAAAATACTTCCTCACATTACCTCTGAGCCGTGCCCCCTCTATCTTCAAATTGTGCCCCCTTGTTCTTGCACATCTCTTTTTCTGAAAGATGCTACCATTTTGGACTTTGTTGATTCCCTTGAGGTACTTGAAAGTTTCTGTCATGTCCCCTCTCTCCCTTCTTTCCTCAAGGGTATACATATTAAGCTCTTTTAGTCTTTCTTCGTATCTCTCCTGGTGCAGACCCTGCACCATTTTGGTGCCCTCCTCTGGACAGCCTCCATTCTGTCTGTGTCTTTTGCGGAGATGGGGTCTCCAGAACTGCACACAGTACTCCAGATGGGGTCTCACCAACTGTCTGTACAGAGGATAACAACTTCCTGTTTTCTACTATTGATGCCTCTTCCTATGCATCCCAGTATCCCCCCAGCCTTCCTTACTGCCTTCTCACATTGCTTGCCCACCTTTAGGTCATTTGATATAATTACCCCCAGGTCCCTTTCCATTTTTACTGTTGTCAGTATCTCATCCCCCATTGTGTATGCTTCCGCTGGGTTTTTGTTTCCCATGTGCATTACCTTGCACTTCTTTGCATTGAATCTGAGCTGCCATATATTTGACCATTCCTCCAACCTTGCCAAGTCCCTTCTTATCCTTTCCACTCCATCTTGTGTATCAACCCTGTTGCAGATCTTTGTGTCGTCTGAAAAGAGACATACTTTTCCTTCCAGTTCCTCTGCAATGTCACTTATAAAGACATTAAAAAGGACCGGTCCCAGTACTGAACCCTGCGGTACCCCGCTAGTAACCCTCCTTTCTAGGGACATGGATATGTTGTTCATCCACACTTATTGGCAGGTTCCTTGCCGCTTTAAATCTTGCCGGAAGGTCTTCGCTGGCTCCTCCCACCCACCCGGTGGTAACTCTCGCTCGCCATGCGCACCAGATCTTCCTTACGCTTGGAAGCTCAGGTTTCCCTCATAACGGCGCTGCGTTTAAGACTAGTTCCTAATTCTTGAAAGTTGAGAAATCAAAAGTTTTTGCTATAAAGACTTCGGTCTTCTTCTCCTCGGCTTTCTGCGATGGACCAAATCGACTCGGTTTTCGGAGGTGCCCTTGCGGGCAGAAGATGTCTAGGGCGGATCCGCACTCACGTGCGTCTACCTATGAGCCTTGAGGGCGACCCATGAGCCTGCGACTTGTGCTCTTCGCTTTTGACCCTCGTCCTTGAGGGCCGTGCTGCCCGATTACAACTGGGCGCCCGAGAAAGAATTCCACGGTGAAATCAAGGGCCGATTGAGCGGTGTCCAGCGGCCAGAGCTCGGCGGCGAAGATCCAGCTCGAGCAGATGATCGCCCCTCGAAGAAGGAGGCGGTCGCGGCCGCTTCTACCTCGGCCTCGCGGCATTTGTCCCGCTCTCTCCGTGCCTCGTACCGGCTTCTTTTAAGGAGCTTTGTCGGACCCTCTCACCAAAGGTGAGGGTCCAACTTCTTCAGGACCTTTTCCAGGTCCAAAGAGCAAAGTAAGTCCTCCGTCGGACGCTCTTGTGGAGCGGGAAAGATCCTCTCCCCTTGTCAACAGTCGACTTCGGTCGACCCCTCAGCTTCGGCCACTGGCTTCACGGTGTCCCCGTCAGGCCAGTTGACCGAGACTTCCGTCGACACGGTCGAGATTTTTCTTGACCCGTTAGACGGGTTGTCGGCTGGAGAAGCGGAGAATCCCCTCTCCCTGGTTCCCCCGGTGGGAGTTGAGGATCCCATCGGCTCGTCTGTGCCTCCGGTTCCGGAGCCTTGTTGGGATCGTCCGAGCGAGGGAGTGCGATTCCGACACTTCTCCTCTCCTTCCTTGGTCTAGGTCAGAGGACTCACCGGTCGGACATCCTCAGCAGTCCAACCGATCCCACCGCCATAGGTGGTCTGATCCGTCTCGGCATGAGCAAGCGGCGCTCTTCTCCTCGGACGAGGGAGGCTTCAGCACAAATTGCCGGAGGTATGCAGGAACTTATGTGGCAACAGCTCCTTTTGACCGGGAATAAGCTGACCCAGTCGCCTTCCCCGCCATTAAGTGACTGTCACCGAGCAGCCGAACAACCCCTCGCTGTAGTCGAGGAGCCTGTTCTCAGGCCGTTGTTCGGCAATTCCAGCTGCCCCACCGATTCTGGTGGAACCTCCGCCCCACAGCCATTAGTTGGGGCCCACCAAAGTTCCGGTCGGCCTTGGGTTTGCCCCATAGGCTGTCTGTCACCCTCACCCTGATAAACCCCGCAGGTGGAGGGTGGCTCAGGCCCGAGGCAGCTCTTTGAGGACTCTTCTGAGTTCAATGATGGTTCCTCCCTCTTCTCCAAGCGCATGGACTTGGAGTCCTCGGGAGGGCAGTCAATGGGAGCAGCCCTTCGTCCCTTCTTAGGGTTGCTTTGATCATCTCGGAGTCCACCAGGATGAAGCTTGAACCGCTTTAACCGGGCCAGGTATCCCTCACGGAGATTCTGGACCGAGGGGATTCTCCTACGGAGGCCTTTCCGGTGGCCGAAGCCATAGTGGGTCCGGCCTTGGAACTTTGGCAGCGTCCTGCTTCCTGCCCTGCGCCGTTGGCCAGGAAGTATGCGGTCCCTACCGGTTCCCTGTCCGGTTTTTCGGAACACCCCTCGGCCGAGGGGTTGGTTACCGACAGCGTTTTCCGGCGTGCCGGGAACGCCAGGGATGTGGACAAACCTCCCGACAAGGAATCCAAGAAATTGGATTATGCCGGGCGGAAAGTCTATGCTTGCCCTTCTCGGCCTTCGCCAGGCCAGTTCGCCATCCTCATGGCACATTTTCTCACGCCTGTTGGGCTCCCTGGATGAGGTTGTCCTCATCTTCCCGCAGATCTGCGACTCACGTCAGGCAGGTGCGGGACCAGGGCAGGCGGTGGCCAAACAGCAGCTCCAGACTGCATGTAGACATCGGGACTCATGTGCCAGGTCTGTGGCGGCCGCAGTGGCTACATGCGTCGGCGGGTTTGGCTGAGGATATCCACCTTTACCTCGGATATACCCAGCACAAGTTGGCGGATGTTCCCTTTTTGGGACTGACTCTTCAGCCCTGGGGTGGAAGGTCACCTGCAAAGGATCGGGTCCAATGCTACCTTGGACTGGGTCTCTTCCGCTCAGAAGGACAAAGGCCACAAGCCACAGCCTAAGCCCTTTTCGTTTCTTCTGTGCGCTGGGCGCCGCCGGCCCAGCAACGCCAGGGGCCAGCAGGTTCGACCTTGGTATCCCAAACCCAAACCGCCGGCTTCCTCCAACAGGAAGCAGGGAGGTAAGCGCCTGGGAGGTCCTCGGCCGGTCCCTCCTCCAAGCCTGCCCAGTGACGGCTGAGGGGTGTCGCCTCATCCCTGTCACCTCACCCCTGGTTCTCCCCATGTGGGATGGCTCAGACACTTCCTTTCCGCCTGGTCCGCTGCCGCCATGGACGGTGGGTACTGGAAGGTGGTGGAAAAGGCCTACCTCTGGAGTCGAGCAGGCCCCGCCCTTGGAGCCCGTCGCACCTTGGGGGGGCCTCTCGGGTCCGCAGCCTCGCTGGCTTGCTCGCCGGAACATATCACTCTCCTCCTCCTCCAAAAGGAGGGATCACGGAGGTGGAGGACCCCCTTCAGACCCGGGTTCGTGTCCAGGTATTTCCTGGTTCCGAACGGACGGGGGCTGGCTCCCATTCTCGACCTCCACACGACCTGGAACAAGTTCCTAGGGTCTCAACCTTCAGGATGGTCACCATAGAAAATACCATCTCTGGAACACGGCGTGTGGTTCTGCTCTCTGACCTACAGGACGCTGCTCTTTCACGCCCCTATCCATCCGTCATCGAGATTTCTCCGCTTGAAAGCGGAGGGATCCTTCTCGAGTTCCGAGCCATGCCCTTCAGCGCTTATCTCCAGCTCCCCAGGGTCTTCACCAAATGCATGGCAGTGGTGACAGCATTCTGCGCGCCTAGGGTTCGGGTGTACACCTTACCTGGACGACTGGCTGATAGCAGCCTCCTCCAGACGGAGGTGGAGCGTCCAGAGACCTGGCCCTCCAGGTTTGCTTTCTCGTTGGCCTTCCCATCAACGCAGGCCAAGTCGAACTCGAGTCAAGCAGGTGATCCTGTTCATCGGGCAGAGTCGACTCTTCTTCGAGCCAGAGCATCGCTCCGGCGGATAGGAATGGTGTGCTTACCCTTTGTCCAATCATTTCTGGTTGGGCACCACGCCTGCCCGGACTTCCTGCGTTCTTGGTCTCATGGCGCCTGTACCAGCGCTGGTCCGTTGGGCATGCTGGGCACATGCGCTCTTCAGTGGGGACTGGCCAGCCAGTGGTCACAATGCTGCGATCCTTTGGACCAGCTAGTGATAGTGACCCAGGAGATGTGGAACGCCTCTGGTGGTGGACTGCTCCATTCCATCTGCAGGAGGGCATCCCTGCTTGTCCGCCTCTGGCCGATGGTCTCTATCGCACCGATGCCTCTCTGATGGGTTGGGGTGCCCATCTGGGAACACCGAGGCACGGCCTCTGGTCCCTGGAGTCCCGTGCCACATCAACCTGCTGGAGCTCCGAAGGTCCGCCTAGCTCTCACCGGCTTTGCTCCGCTTTCTCCGGGGTCAAGTGGTCCCAATCCAGACGGACAATACTACCACCATGTACTACCCTGAACCACCAGGGCGGGACGACGCATGCTTCTAGTGCAAGGAAGCTCTCAGATTTGGTCACTCGTCGCAGCCTGGAGGTGGATCTCTAGCCATTCATGTGGCAGGAGCCTCCAACACCCTGGCCGATGCCCTGAGCCGGATAGGGGCTGCATCTCACCAGTGGTCTCTCCTGCCGGAGGTAGTACAAGATCTGTTCTCCCACTGGGGCACACCTCAGGTGGACCTGTTTGCCTCCAGGAGAGCAGCAAGACTGAAGGCTGTTTTCCATGCCGCCCCCTCAGGGCTGCGCTGCAGGGGGATGCCTTCTCGAGCTGTGGACCCCGAGCCTCTTCTGCGCCTTTCCCCATTTCCCTTGATTCATGAGTGCTTCTCTCCAAAGCAAGGAGGGACAAGGCGCAGGTGATCTGATGGCCCCAGACTGGCCCGGTCCAGTTCTGGTACCCAGATCTCCTCAGCCTCAGCTCCAGGCTCCCGAGGCAGCTTCCAGCTCGCCCAGACCTGCTCTCAATCAGGGAAGGTGTTCCATCCGACCTTCAATCCTTGCACCTGACGGCCCTGGTTCCTGAAGCGGCTCAGAGTTTCCAGGCCTTGGGTCTTTCCGGACGAGGAGTCCGCCCAATGTTGTTGAGGCGTCCTGTAAGTAGTCGATCAGAAAATGTTACGCTCAAATGGAAGAGATTCTCCATTTGGTGTCAGGCAAGGGCTTGACCCTTCCTCCTGTTCTGTGGCAAGCATTTTGGACTATTATGGTCGCCCTAGTCAAGGGCTTAGGTCGAAGCGACCCTAAAGGTGCATCTGGCAGCCATCTCTGCTTACCGAGGCGTGGGCGAGGAGCAGTTAATTAAGCGCAGGAAAAGGTAATCGGCGCTTTTTCAAGGCCTTGATCACATTCCCCTCCGGTGCGAACCTCCCACCTCCATGGGATTTACTGCTGGTATTGGCAAAGCTCATGGGCAAGCTATTCGAACCAATGCACAGGTGTGATCTCTCACCTGTCATGGAAGACCGCCTTCTTGGTGGCTATTACATCAGCCAGAAGGATGGGAGAGCTCCGGCACTTTGCATCGAGTCTCCTTACCTGGTCTTCCCACAGGGACAAGGTTGTCCTGCGCCCCAACGAAATTCCTTCCGAAGGTGGTGTGGAGTTTCACCTTAACCGAGGTGCTGACTCTGCCAGTGTTCTACCCCAGTCACACCTCGGACGGAATATAGGCTCCATACCTGGACCCTAGAAGGGCACTCGCTTATTATAAGGAGCGCACGCTGAAAATTGGAGAGGTTCGCCAGCTGTTTGTCACCTACGCTGAAGCCACACCTGGCAGACCTGCAGCCAAGCGGACGAGCAGGTGGGTCACCTGCATAGATCGCTACTATAAGTTGGCGGGCATGGAGCCTCCCAGAGGGATAAGAGCTCATTCTACCTGTCATACTGCTGCATCGGTGGCTGCCTCTAGGGCGTCCCTATCCAGGAAATCTGCAGGGCTGCTACCTGGAAGTCAGCACACACCTTTATTACCCATTACCACATCGACCTTGAGTCACGCCGGGATGCTGTTTTGGGGCCTCGGTTCTCAGTCTTTGTTTCCCTAAGTAGGGGAATTGTGCCTTGCCTCCCTCCTCCTGGAGAACTGCTAGAGTCTGCCAATAAGTGTGGATGAACAACATATCCATGTCCCTAGAATACAGGTTACTCACCTGTAACAGGAGTTCTAGGAATGGTATATGTTGTTCATCCACCCACCTCCGACCTCCCGGCTTCGACACACAACCTGAGCTTCCAGCGGGCCGATCTGGTGTCATGGGCCGGAGCCGAGAGTTTTACCACCCGGGTGGGTGGGAGGAGCCAGCTTGAAGACCTTCCGGCAAGATTTAAAGCGGCAAGGAACCTGCCAATAAGTGTGGATGAACAACATATACCATTCCTAGAACTCCTGTTACAGGTGAGTAACCTGTATTTCTTCACTGTGTACTCCATTTAGCCTTTGCGTCCTGTTGTCTAGCCAATTTTTTATCCAGGCTACCACCTTGGGAACCACTCCAAGGCTGGCTAACTTGTGTTTTAATCTTTTGTGTGGGACTGTATCAAATGCCTTGCTAAAGTCTAGGTAGGCCATGTCCACAGCCCTCCCTGGTCTACTACTTTGGTCGCCGTCAAAGAAATCTATTGATTGCGTCTGACACGACCTTCCCATCGTGAATCCATGCTGCCTTGGGTCCAGTGCCCCACTGGCCTCTAGGTACTCAACAATTCTTTCCTTCAGAAGTGATTCCATCATTTTCCCTGCCACTGAGGTCAAACTAACTGGTCTGTAGTTTTCGCCTCTGTCCTGCTCCCACTTTTGTGAAGAGAATCACATCTGCCCTCCTCCAGTCCCCGCGGTACCACCCATCCTCCCATGATTTCTTAAAGAGAATAGTCATGCGTGTCACTAGTTCTACCCTTAGTTCTTTTAGAATTCTTGGTGAATCCCATCAAGCCTCATTGCTTGTCCATCTTCAATTTTATTAGTTCTTTTCAGAACCCTTTCTTCTGTAAATGGACTGGTATTGACCTCCGTCTTCAGAGTGTTTCTCTTGTTTGGTTTAGGTACCTCCCCTCCTCCTCCTTTTGAATACTAGAGCAGAAATATTTGTTCAGTATCCCTGCTTTTCACTGTCACCCTCTACCCACATTCCCTCCCCTTTATTAAGCCTCAGTATCCCTCCTTGGTCTTTCTTTGCTCTCTAATGTACCTATAAAAGGTCTTATCCCCACTGACAAGCAGCAGGAAAATCCCAGCCTCTCCCTACAAAACAGGGTACTAAATGAGAAAAGACTGAGGTAGAACGGTCAGTGGGGATGCTGCAACAGAAGGTAGCCATCAAAAAATGGAGAGCAATGAGTACAATGCCCGTAGTCTGTAACAAGCTTCCTGAATTAGTGGCCTTGATGGAGGAGGAACATCTGGATATTTGGCAGTCACAGAAACATGGTACACACAAAACCATGACTGGGACATAAACATACCAGGATACACTGTCTACAGGAGGGACAGGGAGGGTAAAGAGGAGAGGAGGAGTTCTTTACATAAGGAAGGAATAAAGCAACAGAACAAAAGGGTAAACAGGGAGGAGAAGAAGCACTGTGGGTAAATGTGGAGACATGTGGCACCCTGGCCACACACAGGGTTGGCACACAAACCCCCTTCTCAGGGGAGGAAATGGACAGGAAAATGATAGAAAGTATACTTAGAATGGCAGAAAAGGGAGGTATTGCTAGGTGGGTGATCTGAATATGCCAGATGTTAACTGGAGTGCAGCTGTAGCTGCACTGCAGAGTGCAGTTATTCTAGATGCCCTACAGGGGCATGCCTTAGACAACTAATGTACTGGAGCCCACTCTGAGAGGGAGCAATATTAGCTTGATTCTCTCAAATGGAGATGGAGAGGGATTACAGATGTAAGTGGGTAGCCATCTGGGAACTAGCGACCATCGAACAGTATGGTTCACAATAAACACAGCAATAGGTCAAGCCATACAAAGACAAAAGTACTGGACTTTAGGAGGGCTGACTTTGCAAAATGGTGAGTGCCTAAGGAATGCATTAGCAAATGGGCAGGAAGGAGGGTGGAAGAACAATGGGGAATAATAAAACTGCCATCACAGAGGTAACGAGCCTTTTTGTGTGAAGCAAATAAACAAAACAAGATGATGTAAGAAACCACTATGGTTCTCAAAGGAAGTGGCAGTGAAGGTTCAAGAGAAAAGAAAGCATTCAGGAAGTACAAGGAATCATAGAAGGAGCAGGACAGAGAACTGTATCAGTTAAAGTAAAAGGAGGCTGGGAAGGCAGTCAGAATAGCAAAGGCCCAAACCGAGGAAAAGATAGCCAACTCGTTAAGAAGGGGATAAAACCTTTTATAGGTACATCAGGAGGAAGGAAGACCAAGGAGGGATAGTGAGGCTTAATAGGGGAGAGGTGGGCAGAGGGTGACTGTGAAAAGGCAGAGATACTAAACAAATATTTTTGCTCAGTATTTACAAATGAAGAGGGGGAGGTACATAAAACAAACAGTAGTAACACTCGATACAGAAGTTGATACCAGCCCATTTACAGAAGAAAGGGTTCTGAAAGAACTCTTAAAACTGAAGGTGGACAAAGCAATGGGGCCTGATGGGATTCATCCTAGAATTCTACAAGAACTAAGGGTAGAACTAGTGACACCACTGACTACCCTTTTTAACAAATCATGGGAGGATGGGGTGGTACCCAAGGACTGGAGGAGGGCAGATGTGATTCCCCTTCACAAAAGTGGGAGCAAGGCAGAAGCAGGAAACTACAGACCTGTTAGTTTAACATCAGTGATAGGGAAAATGATGGAATCACTTCTGAAGGAAAGAACTGTTGAGTATCTAGAGGCCAGAGGGGCACAGGACCCTAGGCAGCATCGATTCACAGCGGGAAGGTCTATGCCAGACAAATCTGATAGATTTCTTTGACTGGGTGACCAAAGTAGTAGATCAGGGAGGGCTGTGGACATGGTCTACCTAGACTTTAGCAAGGCATTTGACACAGTCCCACACAAAAGATTAATATACAAGTTAGCCAGCCTGGGAGTGGGTCCCAAGATGACAGTCTGGGTAAAGAATTGGCTGGAGAATAGGACACAGAGAGTGATAGTAAATGGAGTCCACTCAGAAGAAAGGAGGGTTACTAGTGGGGTACCGCAGGGTTCAGTATTAGGACCGGTCCTTTTAATGTCTTTATAAGCGACATTGCAGAAGGACTGGAAGGAAAAGTATGTCTCTTTGCAGATGACACTAAGATCTGCAACAGAGTTGATGCACAAGGTGGGGTGGAAAGGATGAGAAGGACTTGCAAGGTTAGAGGAATGGTCAAATGTATGGCAGCTTAGATTCAATGCTAAGAAGTGCAAGGTAATGCACCTGAGAAACAAAACCCAGGGAAGAGTACACAATGGGGGTGAGATACTAACAACAAAAAATGGAAAGGGACCTGGGGTAGTCATATCAGATGACCTAAAGGTGGCAAGCAATGTGAGAGGGCAGCAAGGAGGGTTGGGGGTTACTGGGATGCATAGGAGAGGCATCACCAGTAGAAAACAGGAAGTTATTATCCTCTGTACAGACAGCTGGTGAGACCCCATCTGGAGTACTGCGTGCAGTTCTGGAGACCAATCTCCAAAGACATAGGATGGAAGCTGTCCAGAGGAGGGCAACTAAAATGGTGCAGGGTCTGCACCAGAAGACATATGAAGAGAGACTTAAGGAGCTTAATATGTATAGCCTCGAGGAAAGGAGGGAGAGGGGGACATGATAGAAACTTTCAAGTACCTCAAGGGAATCAACAAAGTCCAAGAGGGTAGCATCTTTCAAAAAAAGAGGTGTGCAAGAACAAGGGGGCACAATTTGAAGATAGAGGGGGGTGGCTCAGAGGTAATTTAAGGAAGTATTTTTTCACAGAGAGGGTTGTGGATGCATGGAACGGCCTTCCGGAGGAGGTTGTGGAGTCAAAATCAGTGGTGGAATTCAAGCATGCATGGGACAGTCATAAGGCAATTCTAGGGGGTGGGGGTAGGAAGAAGTAGGCTGCTGGTTAACTAGGATCTGCAGCTTATCCAGTAGGTAGGGAAATGGGCAGACTGGTTGGGCCAAGTGGTCCTTATCTGCCGTCAAATTCTATGTTTTTAACAGAATTGGCTATTCTTTCCTCGGTTTGGGCCTTTGCTATTCTGACTGCCTTCCCAGCCTGTTTCTGCTTTAACTGATAAAGTTCTCTGTCCTGCTCCTTCTGTGTTTCCTTATATTTCCTGAATGCTATCCTTTTCTCCTTAACCTTCTCTGCCACCTCTTTTGAGTACCATAGCGTTTTTTTCCTTCGTTGTGTTTTATTGGTTTGCTTTACACAAAGGCTTGTTGCCTATGTGATGGCTGTTTTTGATTACTCCCCATTGTTCCTCCACCCCTCCTTCTTGCCTGTTTGCTAGTGCTTTTCTGAGGCACTCTCTCATTTTCCCAAAGTCAGCCCTCCTAAAGTCCAATACTCTTGCTTTTGTATGGCTGTGTTTATCGTGAACTACATTGTTTGGTGGTCGCTTGTTCCCAGATGGCTACCCACTTCTAAATCTGAGATTCTTTCTCTGTCCCCATTTGAGAGTACCAGGTCTAAGATTGCTTCCTCCCGAGTGGGTTCCAGTACTAGCTGTCTGAGGCATGCCCCCTATAGGGCATCAAGAATGACCCTGTTCTTGGATGTGCCTGCAGCAAAGGTGCTCCAGTTAACATCTGGCATATTCAGGTCCCCCATCAACAATATCTCCCCCTTTTCAGCCATTCTAAGGAAGCCTTCTATCATTTCCTTGTCCATTCCCTCCCCCTGAGATGGGGGTCTGTATACAACCCCCATGCGGATTGTGGTGCCATTTCCTGTCTCCAGGGTGACCCAGAGTGCCTCATCTGCTCCCTGTTTACTCTTTAGTTCTGTTGCTTTGATCCCTTCCTTTACATAGAGAGCTACTCCTCCTCCTCCTCCTCCTCTTTTACCCTCCCTGTCCCTCCTGTAGATTGTGTATCCTGGTATGTTGACATCCCAGTCATGGTTCTCTGTGTACCGTGTTTCTGTGACTGCCACAATATCCAGGCAACCCTCTTCCATCAAGGCCACTAGTTCAGGGAGCTTATTACACAGACTACGGGCATTGGTACTCATCACCCTCCACTTTTTGATAGCCTTACCCCTTTTAGCTCCATTCCTGTCCTTACTGTCTTCGCTTTTTTTTACATTTACCTCTGTTCTGCTCCCTAATAACTTCTCTACCTTGGTGTTTACCTCACTAATTACCATGTTTTGTGGGAGGAGGCTGGGATTTCCCTGCTCCTTTTCAGTGCCTCCCCCTTAGCTAGTTTAAATGCTTGCTAATGAAGCATTTAAACCTCTCACCTGGGATCCTGGTCCCCCCGGACAGATGCAATCCATCGCACCAGTATAGGTCTACATCCCTCCAGGTGGCTCCCCACTCCCCAATGAAGCCAAAACCCTGAGCTCCACACCAGTTTTTCAACCACTCATTGAATTCCCTGGTGAGGAGTGCCCTAGCATCACCCTTGCCATAGACAGGCAGCACCTCTGAGAAGGTTACTGTATGCGCTACTTGTCTAAGGCCCCTCCACAACTCTATAAACTCCTCTTGCACTGCTCTGATCCCATTCCTAGCCAGATCATTTGTCCCTAGGTGGACAATGACATCCAGCTCCCTCCCTCGTGCAGCTCCTCCCATGATGCTGAGGATTTGCTTCCTGTCCCTCCAAGCCGTGGCGCCAGGAAGGCACCTTACCTCCCTCTCCCCTTCCTCCCCCATTTCTACCCCCCTAATGATTGAGTCCCCACCAGGAGTTGTTTCCTTCCCCTGTGGGGTCCCATGCCACCCTCCTGTGGGTCTCCTTTGTGAAGGTTCCCAGCATCCTCCTTGGTCTCCACTGCAGGTGCCTCCATAGAGGAACCACTATCCACCAGAAGAGCCGAATGAATTGTGGAGAGGTACAGCTGGAGGGATGCAACTCTGTTCCACCACTCTCTCCTCCCTGAGCCCACCTGGTCCAGCCTCTCCTCTTTCTAGGCAACCTCTGAGGGTAGTGGCATTGGCCCTGGGTGGGGAGGATTCTCGCAATCCTAGCCAGGTCAGCCTGGGAGCGGCAACCTCCTCTCTCAGACCAGAGGTGCCTGCAAATAGGGCAGCATCAGAGCCTCCAGAATGTCTCCTGGAACACTGCTGCCCCACAGCCATTGCACTGCACCACTCCTATCATGTCTTGTTTTGTGTCCCCTCTACTGTTTCTCTGTATGCTTACTCTCTCCTGTCCTTACAACTCTCACCCTTCCTGTTCTGGGACAGCAACTTCCTATCTTCTTCAGTAGCCTCCTTCTTCCTTGCTCAGTGTCAGACCACCAGCAGCTGGGGAAGGGGAGAGTGAGCTACTTTTTTCCTTTAGGGTTGACAAAACCAATGTTTCTCTGTGATCCTTCCCTTCCTACTGCCAAACAGGAAGCTTCTGTTGACAGTTAAATCCAGTGGCTATAAAAGTAGAACTGGCTTAGGGTGGGTGGGATGGAGGGCAATTAGTAAGAAAAAAGGCTAGCAACAGGAAATTGTAATTTGAGTCACCTGCTTTTATAGTGTCTAAGCCACACGCCCAATTAAGCTGTCTTTCCTCCTACTGGTTTAGCAAAGTCAGCTGATACAGTACCCTTCCCAGCACAGAACACACACTGGCTTTCTTTCTTTTCTTAACCCTAAATAAGACCCCTTCTACTTCTAATAAAATTTCTGTCTACTTAATCTCAACAGACACTGACTCCTGCTGAGATATAAGTTTTAAATTAATAAGAAAATGTAGCTTCTAATAATGTTCTAATAATAATGGACTTTTACATTTAAATTCCTAGTAAAATGATGAAGGTACACATAAGTTCCAAAGGGATTAGAATCCTGAGTGGGAATAAATAAGCCTTTTTGCAAAACAGATAATTCACTAGTTGTTAGTTCGTAGTCCGAGATATTAAACACAATATTTTCTGGAATACTGTTCAGTTGTTGCATCTTCCCTTCATAAACTGGGGAGATGTGTGGTTCAAATCACTGGTCGAATACTCCTTATAAGATATTTAGTAAACTGAAATTTCACCCAAAAAAAGGGATTTTTTTCACAGTCCTAGTTGAACCATAAGGCGCAAAAAGGCATAAAAATCACGTGCTACAATATAACAGCACAAACAAAAACGCTGCGCTCCAGTCGTGCTCCCGATGAGCTGGTTATATATATTAAACGAGCAGAGAAACAAAACCGTTCTAAGGGGTCAGTGTGTACGGAATATATCATGAACTTGTAACAAACAAATATCCGCACCACACAGCACTGGACCAATATGCAGCATTTATTGAAGAAAGATTGTAAAAAACGCCAAATGCCAAACACCACATACAGCAGCACCTGCTTCACTGAACCTCTACCGGTTTCGCAACATATGTGTCATCAGGAGGCTAACTTTGCATCTAATGAAAGACCCTTAAGTACACAGAGCACTCATTAAATTTAAAGTGACTGTATTAACTTAATATTGAGTACAATAATATGAATCCACCATAAACATACACCATAAAAAGCACCTATCAGATATAGCAAACCTAACTATACACAATATAAATTTTAGAGGAAGAACAGAGGGGAATAGAACATACGAACAGGACTGTTCAGTTCCAGCTGCCAGAGAATACATTTCAAAACATGAGAGGATTGAGGAACCGGAGGGGCGGAACCGGTGGAGGACGTCGCAGGAATGCACCAAAAGAAGTGGAAGGAAACATAAGCAGCAGAATAGGGGGAAGATGCAACAACTGAATAGTATCCCTATAGGCCTTCCACAGTCTATCTTGGATTCTGATTTGCTCCATTAATTCAGATGTAACCCATGCCTGTGTATTACCTCTTATCCTTAACTTCTTTAGGGGTGCAAATTTATTGCATACTAAAATAAATAACATTCCCTAATGTTGTATCCACATTCAGACTCTGAGTGACCTTAGACCAATCTATATTAGCAACAGCCTGCCTGAATGCAGCCAAATCAAGTGTCTTTATATTACATGAGAAAACAAAAACAGGAGGGATGTTTTTTCTCTTTGCAGACCAACAACAATAGACTGGGCTATGGTCGCTGACGCTATCAGGGAGAACCCCGTATTGCACAATTTTATTAGTGTCAGAGAGCAACACCCAGTCTATCAATGAGGAAGTTCCAGATTTATAATTAATCCTAGTTGAGACATCAATTATCTGTACTAAACCTTGATTAATAACCGTATCTCTAAATGTTATATTGTCCTTCCCCAGCCAATCAATATTCATGTCACCCATGATAATAAGCTCTCTATTTCTAGGAAAAGACCCTCTTATGTTCTCTAATAACCAAAGTCCACCCCCCCTGGGAACCAGGTGGAACATAAATAACCACCACAGTCAGCATTTTTTGTTTAGCTAAAACAATTGTTAAAGGTAAGTATTCTCAGGTGGGAGGACCTACAAGAACTACACCAGGCAATACTTTTAGATGTTTGTTTACATAAAAAAGACACCCACCTCCTCTTCTTGAGTCTCTATCATGTCTAAAAACCCTAGAACCCTCAATAGCGATTGATCTGTCCGAGACCCTGTCAGTAAGCCAGGTCTCCAACACTCCAACCACATCAAATTGATGGTAATCCATCCAAGCAGTAAAATCATCCTATTTTGCAAGCAAGCTCTGAACATTCAAATGAGCAAAGTTCAGAGCATGCTTTGGTAACATAAATGAATCCACATTGCCCATGGGCCCTGGATTAGGATGTACTGAACCAGACAATAATAATAATAAACTTCTCCTAAGCAAAAAATTATAAAGGTGCTGCCTAGTACAAATACACCTGTCATGTACCTCTGACTGGGAAACCTTTAAGAACAGGCTATAGAGAGATTCCATAGTAATGTAACTTGTAACTTCCTAAAGGTAAATACCAATCTGTCCCTGACCCTATCATTAGATGTTAAGACAGGCAGAATTAAATCCAAACTAAAACTTTTTGTCAAAAGCCCAGTTGCCTGGGATAAATTATTTATATCACAAGACATGTTACTCATTTCCATACTTGCAAAAGCTGTAGGGGGTATCCTACCAAAAACATAAAATATCCCAAAATAAAACATATTTAACCCCAATCAAGAAAGGGAGAAAAATAAAACAAACAGCCAACCACTGAACAGCAAAGAACCAGGGATTGATATGCAGGTCAAGCCAACTCCATAGGGAAAAAACCCAATCAGGATCATTGAACTGCCACTTCAAGCACCTGGCAGGAGATACCACTAATTAACAGGAGCAGGCTAGGCCAGAATAACATCCAATTAAGCCAGTACAGCACAGGGAGTCTGCCACACTACCAAGCTGTTAAAGGCTCACTATGTTTGCACCATGCCAGGCCCTGCCACTGCTCAGTCAGGTGCAATCAATTACTTATTAATTGGTTCAGCTGAAAAGTAGGTGACAATTCCTGTGACATAAAGTATAAAATAAAAAGCCCTAGGTCCCAATCAGTACAATAACTCTACTACAATTACTTATATAAAAGAAAACTTGATCTCCACCCTAATAAACACCTGTTGCCACTATGCTCTACATCAGTAACCCCCATGATATAAATGCCTGGACCCCTACAACAGAGACCCACAGTAGTAGCAACGAGCAACAGATCTTTGAAATATTATCTCAATAGGCACAATAATATAAATTTAACAGATAAAGAGTAAACTCCACTTTAGTAAAATATTGACTTCCCACACTGAATTGTTCTTTCTTCTACCAAAAGGTTGATTTTCTTCTATGGAGCGGCGCTTGTGGCATGTTACTTTTAAGCACAGCTGTCCCACCCCTTCAGCTTCCTGACTGGCTGTTTCAGATACCATCACACACAGATTAAACAGGAGAGCATCCGTTTTTGTGTGTGAAAGTCCTGCTCATTTGATAAAATAAAACAAGCAGTGTGGTAAAATCAAAGCTCTTACTGTGGAGAGATGTGATTCAGGCGCTGGCGTTTGCAAGACTGTGATCTTATCTTGACCAGAACCTTGAACAGTAGAGGAAAAGGAGGGAAGGCATACAGAAATTTCCCTTCCCATTCCAGAATCAGAGCATCCAGAGGGACTGAGCCCAAGACTGGGGGTCTGCAACAGAAGAGAGGAAGTTGGTGATTGTCTTGGGCTGCAAAAAGATCATTCTCTGGAGTGCCCCACCTGGAAATAAATCACTTTTAACACTAGTGGATCCAGGGACCATTCATGATGGCCCTGGGAGATCCTGCTCAATGTATCTGCTAGCACATTGTTCTTTCCTGGGAAGTGGACTGCTACCAGAGAAGTCTGTAGAGAATAAGCCAGGGACCATAATTCCATGGCTTCCATGCACAAGGCCATAGATCGAATGCCTCCCTGTTTGTTGATATACCACATGGTGGTAGTGTTGTCTGTCCTGACCTGAACCACCTTGTTCCATACTGATTGTGAGAACACTTGCAGGGCCAGGTAAACTGCCCTGAGTTCCAGAAGACTGATGTGGAGAAGAGACTCCTGAGTGGACCACACTTCCTGGGCTGTCGGAGTCCCCAGGTGAGCTCCCCACCCTGGGAGAGAGAAGCATCTGTGTTTAGAACCACAGAATGAGACTGAGTGATGAATGGGACCCCTTGCCTGAGATTGTCCTGATCCTGCCACCATTAAAGAGCCTGGATCAGGGTCTGAGTCACTGAAATAAGTTTGGTTAGAGGATCTTTTTTCTGAGACCAAAAGGCCCTCAGGTGAAACTGAATGTCCCTCATCTGAAATCTGGCCCCTTGGACCACTGCAGTGGAAGCTACCATGGGGCTCAGAAGCTGGAGGAAGTGCCTTGCTGGTCGAGAAACCAGAAGACGGAAGGAAGAAGCCAGCTGTATGATGGCCTTTACCCTTACCAAGGGGAGAAATGCTCTTGCTTTGACGGTGTCCAGCTCTACCCCTATGAAGGTCAAAAGCTGCACTGGCTCGAGAACTGACTTGGGAAGATTGAGAAGGAAACCTAGAGAAGTGAGCACTTGCTGGGTCACTTTCACATCTGACTTGACTTGGTCTGGAGACTGACCCACTATGAGCCAGTCATCCAGGTATGGGAATATGGAAATATTTTTTCTCCTTAGAAATGCCACTACTACTACTGCTAGGCATTTTGTGAACACCCTTGGAGCTGATGTTAGGCCGAAGGGCATTGCTTTGAACTGGTAATGGCCTGAAGGCAGTTCGAACCTGAGGTACTTTCTGTGGGAGCACCTGATGGGAATGTGAAAGTAGGCATCCTTTAGGTCCAGGGAGGCTACCCAGTTCCCTGGCCTTAGGGAAGAATAATTCCGAGTCACCATTTTGAACTTTGGTTTTAATAGATGTTTGTTCAGGTATCTTAACTCTAGGATGGTCCTCCACTCCCCTGTTTTCTTCAGGGTAAGGAAGTACCTGGAGTACATACCTTTGCCCCTGTGGATTGTAGAAACCCTCTCTATGGCCCTTAAGGCCAGAAGAGATGAAGCCTCTGCCTCTAGGGCAATGGTTTCAGAGATGTTTGCAGGTGGAAAAGATCTGGCTCTCAGCTTTGGACATTTTTTGAAGCTGAGAGCCAGTCCCTAGCTTACTACCTCCAAGACCCACTTGTCTGAGGTAACAGACTTCCAGTCCTGGAAGTAGTAAGCAGCCTGCCTCCTACAGGAATGGGGGAGTTGACCCGGGCTGACACATCAGGGTGCCTGCTTGGCAGAAGCTTTAGGCTGAGACGTGGATGCAGCCCTGCTCATCCCCCTTCTGCCTCTCTCTCTCTGAAGAGCCCCCTCTGGGAAAAAGGAGAGGAGGCCTGTGCTTGGTAGAAAGGCATATGAAAAGGCCTGCCCCTGCCCCTAGTTTGCTGCCTTCGAGGAGTTGCCTGCCTTTCCTTGGCCTGTGCACTCCTATAGGTGGTCATGTATTCATCCATCTTCTTCATATAGTTCTCTGTTTGCTCCCCAAACAGAGAATTATTAACTACAGGGAAATCCACAGCCTTAGCCTGGGTATCCTGAGATAGGCTAGTACACCTGAGCAAGCTAGTCTCCAAAGAGCCACAGATGTAGCCATGACTCTAGATGACACATCATTGGAGTCCACAGCAGGCAGCATGAAACTGGATCTTTGATGCCTCAATCCCATCAGTGGCCACCTCCTCCAGCTCCTTGGCAAGCTGGGGGGAGGCCTGCTTAGCCAGTGCCAGTACAGTATCCCACCTGGACTTCTGGTACCTGGCTGTATAGGCCATATAATTAGCCTGCCTGAGTCCCAAAGAAGATGCCATGTACTGCTTCTTTGCCATGGCATCCAACTTCCTGGAGTCTTTATCTGGGGTGTGTGAAGCCAAGGGAATGTTAGCCTTATCACAGGCTGCAGCTTGCACGACCCCAACGTGGCTGCACTGCTGATTCAAGTACTCCGTACTTGAGCCTGACAGCATGTACCTCTTGTCCATCCGTCTGTCCACAAGAGGTACAGAATTTGGAGTTTTCAACAACTTTTGTGTCTGTTTCCCAAAAGACTTATGAAGGGGAATAGACAACCTTTGGACTCTGGGATGTCCATCATCTCCACAAAGTCAGGCTCCTCTTGTTCCTCAACAGCTTCTTCCATAGGGAGCTGAAGGGTTTCTGCCACTTTACCGTAGAACATAAAGTGGGAAGGGGTCTCAGAAAGCCTAGGAGGGGAAACACCAGAAGGCCTGTCTGGGGAGATGTCCGGTTTTATGGGCTCATCCAGACCTTCTATTCAGTCATCACCTTCATCATCATCATCATCATCCCCCTCCAGGTCCGGTTCATAAAAATCTTCAGGGGTATAATCTTGAACCGGAGGAACTGACCAAACCGAACGCCTGCTAGAAGGCGCCGGATCGGTCGGAACCGACCAAAGCGATTCCACTATGTGAATTGCTTGGGCAATTTTTTCGGCGGTTAGATGATGCAGTTCTGGATCCGAACCGGCCGATTTTTCTTTTCTTTTTCTTTTTGACGAACCCGATCCCTCTAAATCAGCTCTCCTTTTGTCCGAAGGAGTCTCGCCCTAATCAGAGGGCACTCCTTCTGGATCGGTCAGAACCAAACCAGGCTGGCCATCCAGGTCAGCGGACTTCTCGGCCTCTTTTTCCCTAAGCCTGCCCAATCTTTTATCCAGGGTGGCTTTAGGGAAATTCTTGCAGATTTGGCAGTCCGAATCGAGGTTGTCGAACCCCGGACAATAAACACAAGTGGTGTGGAAATCAGCCTTAGCAAAGGCCTGCCTACACGCACTGCAGTTGTGAAACCCAGTGGGCCCGGTTTTCCTTTTGGGTTTCTCAGACGTAGACATACTTAATCAGAAACTTACCCTTTACTCAGCTTCAGCCAGGTATCGGTTTCTAACCGTGTCACGGGTATTTGAAAAACCACAAAAACATGTTTTTTTTTAAACTGATAAGGACTGGTACCACACACTAAATTTACAATAAGAGAAATTCTACACAGCAGCCGGTTCAGCTGAACTGGTTGAAATATATATAGTTTACAATTTCCACAAGTTTTTCCAAATCTAGTCCACTACCTACGTACTTACTGTACCACAGACAGGGATCTGAACTGAAAAAATAAAGAATTTATCGATAAAACTGATGACTCTAACCGACTGAGAACCGTGAGTAGAGGAGAAATCTCCGGAGAGACTGTTCAGTTAGGCGGAGTAAAGAATCTGATGATTACACTTCAAAGTGTAGCAGACAGAGGTTTGAACCAAGCTTGAGCTCAATGTTCTATGCCCCGCATAGAATTTAACTCTTTCCTTTCCGGAACAGTTCAAGTGCTGGGGCTAACTGCATATGTCAGAATACAGCGAGACTTCATGTTGTTTGAAGCTTGGCCTGGCCGACGGCATTCCAGGTTCTTCTCTAGTGGCTACCCACCGCTAAACCTACAGACTGATTACTTTTAGTTCACACGTCGAAATCCCAAGTTCCCAGTTCTAAAACAAACTTGCCAGTTAAACCCTTTTACCTGCTACCAGCTGCCTGCGTTGGACTGACAAACTCTTGGCCTGACCAACGGCTTCCCCAGTCCCTTAAGTAATCCCTACCTGGTCACCCACTGACCAACCCTACAAAAGACCAGAAGCTTTGCCTGGCCGACGGTGTTCCAGGTTCTCCTCTACTGGCTACCCACCACTAAACCTACAGACTGATTATTTTAGTTCACACCGTGAAATCCCAAGTTCCCAATTCTAAAACAAACTTGCCACTTAAACTGTTTTACCTGCTGCCAGCTGTCTGTGTTGGACTGCCTGGACCTTTAAATAGAGAACACTTTAGCAAAAGCAGAAATTTTGGCAATAGTTACTAAACCACCCTAAAGTAGCATTACTGTATAATTTTCAATGTTTTATGCTAAAACATTTAAACTAGAGAAAACAGTTCAACTGAGTGTCCCCAGAATATCATTTCCCTTTATTTATTTATTTATTTGCTTTTGTTAACCGGGTAAGCACACTAGACAGCTATGTGCCTATTTTCAGGTGCGACCCGGGAGAGTTACAGGTGTAATACAATGTACAATAACAGTTACAGAAATGGGTGCGACCCGGGAGAGAATTACCGAAGTCAGACATCATACAATTAACAGTTACAAAAATAGGGAAAAGTCCATAGGAGAGCCAGGCATTACGAAGGTGGCACAGTAGTTGTGAGAATACACAGGAGAAATACAGATAATAACATGGGCAATAACTCAAAAACATGGATTGGTAAGGTTCACTATTAGTCAGTTTGAGGAGACAAGAAGGTAGCCTAGCACAACAGGCATTACAAGGCTAGCTCAAGGACAAGGTAAAACACTGTGCATGAACAGTAGCAGTGACAGTGGTAAGTACAAGCAGGAGGTGCCAAAGGCGGGGCGGGGGGGTCAGGAGGCTGGCCGGAGCTAGAGGAGAAGTGCGTGTGGACAGAGACAGGGGAGTGGGGAGGAGGGAGAGGCCCCCACCCAATCAGGATGGGGGAGGTAGGAGCAAGGGAGTAGGTTACGAAGTGCAGGGGCAGGGGGGAGAAGGTTTCAGGAAATTCCAGAGGGAGGCTTTAAAGCTTGGATGGGAGGAGGCGGCCCTGACTGGTTCAGGGAGCGAATTCCAAAGTTTGGGGGCATAAATGTGGAAGGACCGATCACCTGCGAGGGTGCGGGTCCTAGGAACAAAACTTTAAAACATTAACCACACTCTAAATTGTGTGCAACTAATTCTTAATATAGCACTTTAAAAATTGCAACTATCAACATACTCTATACCAGCAGTGCATAGACAGTCACGTTTTCTTTTTCATCAAGGTGCAACGCCCCCCCCCCCAAAAAAAGCCCATTGTCTGCTAACAGTTCAAAAGTCTGCATCAGCTGCTTTTTAGTTCAAATAAGTGGGGCAGTGAGTATTCTTAGGGCAATCCATCCTCCTACCTGAGCTCTAGGTAAAAAAGGCAGTGCTCACAGTACAGTATCTGCTCCCACAAAGTCCATCCCTGCTCTAGTCCTTGGCTGCAGACAGAAACCAGGCCTTTGCAGCTCTCACAGAAAAGGCGCAAAATTGTCCCAGTCTTAGGCGTAATTTTGATTGCGCAATAAATAGTCCAGCAATTTGGGGGACTTCCACAGCTTGTCCAGCACCACAACACTGAATTTGCAAAGGCCCAGGCACCCCAAATTAGAATTCCGGACGAGCCCCCACATTGTAAGCACCCCCACGTCCCTGTCAAGGGGTATATTGATGGTAGAGTTCGTGGGGAAGGGGGAGCACTGTGCAGCCAAGAAAACACAGTCCAGAAATAATAACAGGAAAAAACAGTACCGGATTTTCCACATGTGGTATTGGTGATGGATTCGCTCCATCAGGGTGCCCTCGGACCTTCAGGGCATTGAGATGGTACACAGGAGGGATGGAAGGATGCTGATCTTCACCTGCTTAGCCTTGCTAACTTCACCCGGAGGTCTTTGTAGACAGTCTTCTCCAGGCAGGCCTCACAACATCTTCCCCGGTGGTTCTTGCTGTTCTGGATGCCACCCTGGAATCCACTGGAGACAAGACTGTGGGGGCAACTTCTTTTAGCATCAGCAACAGTTTCTTCAAACACAAGAGGCAAACAGCAAAGTTGCAGAAAACTGGGCAACCCATTTAATGAACAGTAAAATTGAATAGCAACAGTCACTCCATGGAGCAGTACAACACAAACAAGTTGCTCAGGACCAGTCAGTCACATCAGAAGGTCACAAGTCACTTTGGACCCAGAGGTCACAGTAGAAGCTGAGAGGAGCTCTGGACCGAGGGGTCCGCTTAGGAACTTACAACAGTACTATGGCCTCAGGGGTCCTGCTAATCATATAGTCTCAGGCAGCTGTCCCAAAAATACTAGGCAGCTCACAGTACGAGGCAGGCAATACACTGGCTGCAGAAGTTATTTGGCTCCCTCGATCACACTTCCATTGAAGAGAACGGACTTACAGGGGATGGTTGGCCCAACCATGGGCTCCCCCGCCCCACCATCCGCTGTTCCCATCCTTATGGATTTTTGGAGCATGCAGTATAGTGGAACAACTGCCCAACCCACAGTCACCCGCAAAGCACGCTCCTTCGATTAGGGCACATAGCCCAGTATACAGCAATCCTGGCAATAGGGGCATGCTAAGGTATGGAGCTGCCCATCCCAGACCTCACACTTAAACCCCCTACCTCATGTCTTAGATCCGTTGGCGGCAGCTACTCTTCCTGTCCCAAACTTCAACTCTGGCTCCAAACACAGGGCTCCATAGAATCAGCAGCTGCCAGTTCTTTTTCCCTGAACTGCTGCCCAAGAAAATTGCTTGGCCACTTGGCTGAGCAGGCAAATGCACCGCTCCGATGGTCACCTCCTCTGTCTCCCTCATGAATGAATCTCACTCCCTCTTATAACCTTGTAAGCATTTGTCGCTGAAAACTAATGGTCTGATCAGGGACTGTGCACAAGCCGCCAACAACATTGGTAATCCTAGTGCCCCACGGGACTTGTAGTCCCAACTACACTCTTTGTCATCTGCGCCCTAAGGTGCCAGCCAGCACTGAAACTTATTTACATAAAAGGAGCACTAGCTCATTTAAATCTTGCACCCCGGCTGCTGCGCAACCACATTGTACGTGGGTTCGCCATCTTGCTTAAAATTAATTATTTTCACAATGGAGTGGTCCCAAGCCCAGCCTGCCCTACCAGTACCCGAGACCACCAAACCCTGTGCCACCGAGGCATGGACAATACCCCGCCGTTTGGCTCGACCTGCAAAAAGCTGAGACAGTGAGAATGCACATCTGCAGCCGCACTCCGGGGGTCACAAGGTGAGACTCTCACCTGGAGCCTGGACAGCTGGTGCCATAGGGGAGCATCGCAGCCACAGGGCTCCATACAGGTAAGCCCATTTTGGAGGGTCTTACACTTTTAAATATGGTGCTTTACTTTGCTACCCTCCACATCTTACACACTCACAAATGTATAATGTGCTGACTGTGTCTCAGTTGCTGTGCTTCTAACGTGGATGACAGATTTTAATAATAAAAATGTTAGTCTTTTAAAATTTTAAATAAAATGTACCTATTAAACACGATCATCCACACACGTCACCCTGGCCAACATGCTCATGCAAGTCTCAAATCCACTGAAAGCCATGGAGTTTGAACCGTTTGTTCCGGTGATTCACACAGATGAGTGGTACTTTCTCATGACTCGGTACCACAGGTGGTAGCGTACTGCCAGCAAGACCGTCACACAAACTTGGTTTTGTCACTTCAGTTGGCATCATTGCCTATCTGCCTCATTCATGAGTGTTTCAGTATTTGAGGTACATGTTTGAGGTACATCCTGTAAAATTTCCTATGTCCAATGTCCTCCCATTTCTTATCCTGATGTATGTTAATCCGTTGCCCTCATGTAACCTGGATGAGGAGCCTTAGTAAAGAGTCTGTGACTCCAAGGTTATTTTCCGATTTTCAAATAAATATTTATTTTATTTATTTATTTAGCTTTTGTTGACCGGGTAAGTGCACTAGACAAATCCTGCCTATTTTCAGGCACGACCCGGGGGAGGGGGGATACAGATGAATGCCAACTGACCTTGAACCAGATTAAGCTGTTGGTGGTATTTTTAGTGAATGAGGGAAATTTGGCCAGGACACCGGGGAAATTCCCCTACTCTTTTCGATAAGCGCCATGGGATCTTTAACATCCACCTGAACTACCACCAATCCAGGCAGATGGGACCTCGGTTTAACGTCTCATCCGAAGGACGGCACCTCAGAAATGCAGCACCCCTCTCATGCTGCATTACAGTGTCAGTACTGGGATATTAACCCAAGTGCCAGATGTGGGAACTGAACCCACAGCCCTCTGATCTCCCGGCCTCAGAGGCGAGTGTGCTACCTACTGAGCCACCGACACTGCTAAATATGTAAAAGTAGTATAGATCTGTTGTGTGTGTGTGGGGGGCGCAACAGCATACTTAACAGTGAGAGCTTTTGGTCACACTTTCACTTTCAGCATTATCATCAGTCTGTGTCTTACAGCAACACAGATTCATATGTTAATGTGTGTGTATGTTGGGGGGGCTGGAGGTGTGTAAAAAAGGACAGCCACTGAACAGACTTGTGTAACTAAAAAGAACAGACTAGTGTACATAAAGAACAGCCTATTGCTAAGATTAAAGGGGATAAGGGGACATGTGAGGATGAGGACCATGTAAAAGCATCTATCCTAAATAGATACTTCTGCTCAGTATTTACTGAAGAGAACATAGGGCAGGGCCCACAGCTCTGCACCGTGGACACAGAGGGAGGGAGGTGTGCACTAGTCCCTTCACAAAAAGAAAGGGTCCTACAAGAGCTCGATAAGCTCAGGGTGGACAAAGCAATGGGACCTGATGGCATACATCCCAGGGTACTAAAGGAGCCAAGGGTGGAACTAGCAGAGCCATTATCAGAACTGTTTAGTAAGTCTCTGAGCACAGGAGAGGTCCTAGAAGACCGGAGAAGGGCTCATGTGATCCCGCTCCACTAGAGTGGTAGCAGGGAGGAGGCAGGGAACTACAGACCAGATAGGCTTACCTCAGTAGTGGGTAAGATTATGGAGACACTCCTTTAAGGAAAGGATAGTGCAACACCTGGAATCCATAGGAGCACAGGATCCAAGACAACATGGGTTTACAACATGAAGGTCCTGTCAAACTAATCTCATTGATTTCTTTGACTGGGTAAGCAGAGTGGTGGACCAAGGGGTAGCAGTTGATGTTGCCTACCTTGACTTCAGCAAAGCTTTCGATACTGTTCCACATAGAAGATTGATTAATAAGCTGGGTAGGCTTGAGGTGGGTCAGACGTTGGTCAACTGGGTGGCAAACTGGTTGATGGGCAGAAAACAGAGAGTGGTGGTAAATGGTATACAGTCAGAAGAGATGCAAGTCACAAGTGGGGTACCTCAGGGATCAGTCCTGGGGCCAGTCCTCTTCAATATCTTCATCAGTGACATTGCAGATGGACTGGAGGGTAAGGTTTGTCTGTTTGCAGATGACACCAAGATCTGCAACAGAGTAGATGATCCAGATGGTGTGGGCAGAATGAGAAGAGATCTGGATAAACTAGCAAAATGGTCGGAAGAATGGCAACTGGGGTCTAACACAAAGAAGTGCAAGATCATGCACATAAGGAAGAGAAACCCTGAAGCCACCTATAGGCTGGGAGGGGAGTTGCTGGCAGTCACAAGGAAAGAAAGAGACTTGGCCATCATCACCACCGATGACCTAAAATCATCCAAGCAGACCTCTAAGCAGTATGTAAGGCTAGAGGGATGTTGGGGTGTATTAGTAGGGGTATCAGAAGTCGGAAGAGGGAGGTAATAATACCTCTTCACAAGACACTTGTTAGGCCCCATCTGGAGTACTGCATGCAGTACTGGAGGCCACACCTTCACAAGGACATTAACCAAATTGAGGTAGTTCAGAGAAGGGCAATCAAAATGGTGCGTGGACTGCATCAGAAAACATGAGAACAGATTAACTGAACTCAATATGTATACCCTAGAGCAAAGAAGGGAGAGAGGTGATATGATTGAAACATTCAAACACCTCAAGGGCATTAACAAGGTGAAAGAGTCTAACATGTTTCAATATAAGAAAAATAGGACAAGCGGACACAGCATGAGATTAGAGGGAGGCCAATTAAAGGGTAATGTGAGGAAGTTCTTTTTCACAGAAAGGGTGGTGGATGCATGGAACGGCCTGCCTCAGGAAGTGGTGGATATGAATACAGTGCAGGGCTTCAAACAGGCGTGGGATAGACATAAGGGAGCAATACAGATGCGTATGAATAGATAGGCCATTGACAGAGCAAAGGCCTATGGCACATTCATAAAGTAGAAAACAAAATGGACAGATTGGATGGGCCTTGCGGTCCTCATCTGCCGTCGACGTCTATGTTTCTATGTTAACAGGAGAGGCATATTAATACCTTGAGCGAATCCACCCGACTTTCAATGTCAGTCTCCTCCTTTACCTGTGATCTGCAGAACCCCTCAGGACAGTTCCCAGCAATTCTTCTCCAGTACTTTTCTGTGCTCTACTCCACAATGCGAGTTGGCTGGCTACCACCCTTCCAAATCTTGAATGAGCTATACACAACTCCTTCAGTACTGTCCTAACAAACGTCAACACCCCCCACCACCTAAGGGTAATCTGCCTTCACTGAATTCAAGTAACAGTTTAGGTGCAGCCCTGCCACTCTGAGTATTTGTCATCGCTGGCTACTCTCATCCACAGTCAGGTTGTGATCACGATGTTGGCAGCCCTTCATTTCGGATCTCACAGTGATGTGCTCAACGTCCTCCTTCATGTCTTCAGCTAACCTGAATATAGCTGTACCCTGCTGTAATGGCCTCTTCAGTCCCTATCTGGCATTCATTCTTCTCACCTGCTCCCCACACCAAAAACTGGTGAGTTCACTACCCTTCTGCATCATGAATGTGGTTAGTACAGTCTCCCGTGTTATTTTTACATTTTAGTAATAAACATGATCTTCTGGTAAGCCGGACTGATAGCAGCATTGGACAAGTGAAAAAAATAGGCTTTCCTACCCATATAAGATCTAAGATGCCTATGATTAGACACTATTAAATGACGTGCATAATGATGTGCATACCCATAATTTAGCAGTGCCTAATCAAAGGTAGCCTAGATCTTTTAATGATAGTAAAGCCCATCATTCCCCTTGTTCCCTGCTGCTATCAGCCTGACTTACTGGAAAGATATGCTTATATTTGATATGTCAAAGTAAAACGGGGACTGTACTACCTGCATTCATGATGCAGAAGGGTGATGAGCTCACCAGTTTTCGGTGTGAGGAGGAATAGTGAAGAATGAATACCAGAGGGGGACTGAGAAGGCCACTCTTGCAAGGTACTGCTACATTCAGGGAAGGGGGAAGACAGAAGGAGAGAAATATGAACAGATTACTGTGAGAAATAAGATGTGGTCTGCCAGCACCTTGATCACTACCTGACCCCGTTGTCCTGGCCAACATTCCCCTTCCCATAAAACCAGTTCATGCAATTGTCCAAGTCTATGTGTGGATATTAATGTATGAAATGGCTGCCACTACATGTTCAGTCACTTCACTAACAGTCTAGTATTGCTTGTAAAGCACTTTGGGATACAATGTGTATGAAAACCACTATATAAATGCTGATTCTTATTATAATTATTTCCCATGGAAAAAGAAGACAAGACAAGCATATATTTGAGTTTCGAGAAAGTATGAGCTCTAACACTGGACTGCACAAGAACTTTGATACAAAAAAGTAGTGGCTGTAGGGGGTGGTGAAGGGTGTGGCTGCACCCCCGACATAGTAACATACTCGCTTGCTGCTGCTGCATTTCACTTTGTTGAAGAAGTCTGATTTATTAATTGTACAAATGTTTACATTCACACTATGAATTACATTTGTAGGTTCTGTCAAAAACGACTAGAAAAGAATAATAGCAGAAAATATAAAGGTTTAATAAAAATGTTAAAAAGTGCATATTAAGCATGCACACCACCCCAGTACCCCATTGTAGCATCTTGGATCTGCCATAGCCACTAGACCACCAGATTATTCAAGATTTGTACTGCACTGTGGTTTGTCACACAGAAAGTCGGTTGGATTAAAACACAATTTCAGCATGTTAAAATAAACAAAATGAACAGAACCATAGCCTAACATGTGTATTATACAAAATAATGCACGTGGTTTTGACCATCTGGGTGAAACAATTCTACAGAAAGGGAAAAAACAACTAGTTAGCACTATAGGAAGCCATATAGCTTTCTGACTGACTCCAATAATGTCATCACACAACACATTTGGCGGCCATTTTAGGAAGCAGGTAAGACAGTTTTTTTGAAATTAGAAGGCTGATTTTACAATATTTAAATGTTCTGGAACCACATTTAGGTAAATTATATAAATGTAGTTTTAGCATTAATGAATACAGCAGCCTTTCCTTTAGTCACCTACGGAGTCCGATTTTTGAATAGTTTGTTCTCAAAATGTTGTTTAGGTATCCTAACAACTGCAGTCATTCACATGGAATGACCCTCCCCAGAGCTTACAGTTTTATGCTAGAGAATCTTAGAATGAAATTCAAAACTCTGCTGTGTGGTTATGCTCACTCTAACATTCTGACAACAGATTTATTTCTAAAGCTGGGGTGAGCAATGATCATGAAGCTAGCTAAATGGTTACCAAAAGTAAAAATAAACATTTTTAATTTTCAACATGGCCGAACAATTTTAAAATGTTATGAAGAATTTAAAAAGATCAGATCACTAAATAGTAATTGCAAAGGCACTGTAGCCAGTAATGCTCAAGCAAACAGAAATGGGGGGCGTGGCTAGCAGCCGAGTTGAGAAGCAGCACTCTCCTTCAGCTCTACACCAGTTTTACCTAATTTGGAGGGAAACATAGCTAAAATCGCTATATTATTGCTCCAAAGTACCAGCACTAGTTTGCCGACATCTAGAGGATTGCAGAAATATAAAATTTCGCAAGGTTTGAGAATGGGTCGACCTAAAACCACGACGGGAGGTGAGGGGGCCAGACAGAAGGACTCTCATGCAGGCCCCGAAAAAGAAAAGAATCCTCTCGACAGTAACCTAAACCAGCCAACCAACGCTGCATTGCTGAAAGCAATTCAGACAATTGACCAAAAGATGGACGAGTTCACTTCAAGGATTCAAGTCATGGAGACAAAGATTCAATCAGTGGAGGACTCTGCTCAAGGAGCCAATACAACAGCGGATAAAACGCTAACAGTAACAACTGGTCTGGTAAAAGAGAATACAATACTTAGACGGCGCTTAGAAACGCTGGAAAATGGGGCTCGGGCATCCCACATAAGGATCCTGGGCTTACCGGAGGAATCGGAGGGAGATGCCTTGGATAGCTTTATTGAAAATTGGTTGCCTGACTTTCTGCATTTGGACTATCCGATATCTGTGCTGCGGGCCTATAGAGTTCAGGCCAGAGGGGCCCGACTCCACGTGGACTCTGCCCATCCATCTGCTAGAGCAATCCTGGTGGTTCTGGGATCGGATAAAGAAAGGGACCAGGTCTTAAATAAGATGCGTAATCTGGGCCCTTCTAAATGGGATGGAGCACCTATTCATATTTTCCCTGACTTAAGCTATCACACGAGGCAACGTCGCAAAGCCTTTGATGGAGTCCGAGCTAAGCTGCGACACCTTGGAGTCCATCATGTTCTTTTGATGCCGGCGAGTCTCAAGATTGCCTATGGGGCGAAGACTTATCATTTTTCGGACCCATTAGATGCAAGCAAGCTGGTCGCGAAGATCGAATTGGACTACAAAGCCCGAGAATCAGAATCAGATTCGGGAGGAGGGCCATACTTGAATCCTGTCGGATAAGTAAAATATTATTTTGAAGAGTGGCGGAATGGACTTGGACATTTATAAAATTAGAATATTTTGTAATGTTGCACTGTTTCTAGTAAATAGATTTACCCATCAAAATGTTGGAGATTTTATTTCTCAGCTGTAAGGGAGTACTATACGGGGCATTTACTTTGGGTAACTGTAGTGAGACAGTCAGACGGTATTACGGGGGCATGTTGAGTCCTTTAAGTGCCGCTCTCCACATATTGATTTATTAAACAGTTGTACTAGTTCTGGTAAATGGGGCATTTACTTAACTGTTATCAGATTACTGGTGTTTGACCGCTTAACTGTTTTATAACTGGTGGAAGGGGGAAAGGGGGCTCAGTGCCTATCTGATCTTTTTATACCTATGTAGTAAGATGGGGAAGTACCACCTATTAAAAGGGGTGGAAATTTTATTAATAATGTATTTGGTATACGTAGTTCCTCACTCATGGCAGCATGTAGCCTTTGAAATATACTATTTTTGGAGGATAGAGTATAACTGTGTTGGGAACCCTCTTATGATGTACCAAAATTAGGAGTGTCAAAGATACTGTTCTTTAATAGATATTGTATTTCATTTTTAAGTTGAAGATGCACTGTCCTATGGGCCATACTTGTATTTGTTGAATACAAAATCAATAAATATAAATTACAAAAAAAGAAAAAAAAAGCAAACAGAAATAACAGATTATTGTGTGAACCTTTTCTTAGGTTCTGGAAGGGAAGATAGGATTGGATTGTTAAGCATAGTGAGGGATCCCTTTGGAAGAAACACCATTAGTACAGTGAGTATTTTTTTTCTTTAAATCCCAGAAATACCTCACTTATGCTTAACAACTGCAATCTCTATAGCAGTACCTTGGAAAGCTGGCTACAGAACATATTTAAGGAAAAATGGTTCTGCAAGACAGCAGTGCTAAAGATGGTATCCCTTCTGGACTGTATGTCCACACAGTAGTGCTTTGTGAAAGTGTGTAGTGTTTTCCAGGTAGCAGCTTTACAGATTTCCTGCAGGGAAACACCTCTTAATACTGCCACACAGGCAGAGGTGCCCCTTGTGGAGCGAGCCCTAAGGCCTTCACATGGCAGCTTGCCAGCTTTGTCATAATAGAAACTATCCAAAAAATGGTTCTCTTGGATGCTGGTTTGTCTTTCCCCACTTCACCATACGTGACCAATAACCTGAGTATTAGTGGACCTTATGTCCTTTGTGTGATCCAAGTAGTAGCTCAGTGCTCTCTTAACATCCAAACGGGAGTATCTGTTCTCCTCAGCTGGATTTTGCTGTAAAGAAAACTTAGAAGTGTAATTGACTGATTCAGATGAATTTCAGACACCACTTCAGGGAGGGATTTTCTGTTAGTTCTTAGAACTAGCTTGTACCTGCAAAATATGATATAGTTAGGATCTGTGTGGAGGGCTTGCAGCTTGCTCACCCTTCTGGCAGATGTCAGTGCCATTTCCAGGTGACATACTTCAATGAAGCAGTTACCATAGGCTTGAACATCCGCTGGGCAATGCACAGATTCAGGTCCCAAGGAGCAGGGTGGGATAAATCACTTTGTGATGTGATGGCCAGTTTGGCCACCAAACCTCAAAATCTGGTTGTCAAAAGATTTTTTTAGGTAGCCACTTTTTATGGCTACTACACTATAAAATTTGGTGGCCAGTTCAGTTTTTTTCAACTTGCCCTTAAACTGAGATCATGTCCCTAAACATATATTCAGGAAAGTATTTACCAGAACTCCTGTAGAGTGGTACTATATACTGGCAAAACGGCATCAAGTAAATATCACACAGGAGGGGGAATTTATAAAGTACAAATTGAAAGTCTTTTCCATCCGAGGAGGGAAGGGTGGCACAACTATGAGAACGTACTTAGGTGATGAAAATCAATAAAAGGAGAATTACTGAGGGAGCTGTATTAGAAACACCAGAGCAGCTGGGGACCAGATTATGCTGATTTATACATGGTAAGTTGTAATTTAGTTTACACTATGTTTTATATATCTTTTTTTTTTTAATAAAGCAGTAAATCTTTCAGGTGTGGTTTTCTCATTGTGTGTTTTGGGGGGGTGGTTTACATTTTGTCTTACTGTTTTTGTGACATGGCTAGGTGTGAATTTGTGTGGGCTGGTGGTGGGCTCTGGTAGCTGGTGGTATGGCGGGGCACCATCACAAATGCGGTTATTTGTTGTCTGATCAACACACTCTGATAAATAAAAAAATGTTTTGAGTAGTACATTTAAAAAGGAAGGACTCCTCATTTGATTGTTGGCTGTGGCTGCTGCTGTCTATATCCCCAACCCCATCCCCATGAACACACAAATGTCTTTCAGACACTTCTCTCCTTGCTGCATTACTTTCTGATTCAGAAGTATCCATCGCATTCACAGGATGTGATGAATCTGATGCCTGTGAAAGATACCAATATCCTGGAGTTTGTGAGTACCAGTGATCAATTGCTGGCTCAGGGTTAAAATCCTCAATTGTGGGCCCATTTAAACTGATCATTAGCAGATCATTCATAGTGCTATCAATAGTATTACTACGAGATGTCGTTTTAATCCTGTTATGAGCACTAAATCCCCTTTCGCAAGCCGCTGTGCTCACAGGCATTACTTGAAAAATGGTGAACAACCCTCTGAGAAGCCCAGATGTTTCTAAATTTTGGTGAACTTTTTTCAATGCAGTTTGAGTGTTTTGATTTTTAAAATCTTGCCATTCTTCCAAGACTCTGCACAAGATTTCACTTTCCTGTTCTGCATTTAGTTCAGAATCATGGAATGGTTGCCCTGTGCCACAAACATGCATGGGACAGACACAAGGCAATTGTAGTGGGGGTTGGCAGGAAGTAGGCTGTTGGTTAACTAGAATCTGCAGCTTATCCAGTAGGTAGGGAAATGGGCAGACTGGGTGGGCCAAGTGGTCCTTATCTGCTGTCAAAGTCTATAATGCTTCTTCAGAAATGGCATGTACTTCTTTGTAAGGCAACTGAGTGATTCTTGGCCAAAATTAAGAAATATTTGGGGGTCATCAAGCCAAGACGCTGTATCAAATATAGAAAATAATTTGTACTCCGCTGACTGCCACATGTACTCAGATCTGTCACGTAAAAATTCAGTGACACTGCTGCATACTTTTTCCTTTATGAACCTGTAAACATTTTCACTGGAGATCATGTCCTCTGGTTCTTGGACAGACGCAGTGGCCTGCCTGGTTCTTTTCTGCCTTGTATTTCATCTCACATTGCTGTCTCTTGTCTCTCATGTCAGCAGAAGTGCTGCCGTAGCCCCCACCATCCACACCACCAGTGAGGAGACTGACACCTAACTTTAAATATTCTAATAGCTGTGTCTCAGCAGGACCTGCAGTAGTCTTCAGCTTATTGAGCTCAGAAATGCAGCTCTCTACCCTGGCCTGAACCTGTGTGATAAGCAGACCCTCTTTTTGAAACACCCGTCCCCGAATATTAAGATAATCTTGTTGAAATGCAAGGGACCACATTTTCTTTTTGTTTTTATGTTTGCTTGCACGCATGTGCAAGAAACACAGTGCCATCATCCGTGTTTTCGGAGGTGTGTTACCCCCTCTTCCAATTCAGTCAGTGTGTTGGCAGGCGCGGCCCCAGTCCTCCAATGCATGCTGGAGCTGTCTATGACTGCTCCAAAATGCAGTGGCATATAGTTGAAAGGGGGAGCTATGCTTCCGGTGAGCAGCGAATCAGATATAAGCCTGTAAGCAGCTCCCCTGCACACAAGCTGCGCCGCGCATACTGCATGCTGCCCATCGCACACACTGTATAGCTGACGGGGGTGCCTAATCCCCGTCGGCTGTGCTGTGCTCCCCAAAGCCTTCCACATGCCACGCTGGGTGCCCACCCCAGCGTGGCAACTCATGGTATAGCCGACGGGGGTGCCCAATCCCCAGTTGGCTCCACTGTCCTCCCTCCAGAGTACAGGGTGCCACGCTGGGAGCCCACCCCAAGCGTGGCAGTAGATGCTATACCGACATGGGTGCCCAATCCCCGTCGGCTCACGCCCCAACCAGCTGTCCTTGTGCCACACTGGGAGCCCACCCCAGCGTGGCAAGCGTCCCAACACGTCGTCATTTTAAAAAAAACAACCTGTAAAGCAGGTCCCACGAGTCTCCTGCCCCCACAACCTGCACCCACCCACTGCACCCTGCCTCCCCACTCCCCTCACCCCATACTAACCTCCGAGTCCGGCGGCGATCTTCAGTGGACCGGGAATCGTCTGCACTCTTCAAAGCCGAGTCGAACTGAGGAAATGCCCGTAAGCTGTATAATAGGATAGATAGGGTTTTTCAACTTTGTTGCATATCTCAGGCATTTTTGAATTTTTGCACCAAATTTTCAACATGGGTTTTAGGGACCCTTCTCATGAATGCTGTCACTGTCATGGCGTTATTCGGGCCCGAAGGGTGATTTCGTAGTCACTGCGCGAAATCACCTTTCGGGACCGATTAATGAAACGACACTGCCAGTGTTCATAAGGTGGGCTCTCAAGAAGCCTATTTTGAAAATTTAGTGGAAAAATTCCAAAACATGACTGTTTTACGAGCCTGCATTGCGCAGTTCCTACGCACACTCGTAAGTTTGCGAATTTTCAATATTTTCACTCTATTTCAACATTGCCATTTTACCACACCTTATGAGTAGTACAGCTGTCATTTTTCACATTTCACCCAAAACGTGTTTCCGCCCATGTAGCGCACAATGGCGCAGTCGGTGTGCGAAATCAATGTACCGGACAAAGTAAGAAAATCACAGTGACACTGTTCATGAACAGAGGTCTTAAAATGGCTATGTTGAAAATTTGGTGAGAAAAATTCCTAAAATGACTATTTTCTGACGTGCATTCGCCAGTTCCTACATGCGCTCGCAAGTTATGAATTTTCAATTTTTCACTCCAGATTTTCAACATTGCCATTTTACCACACCTCCTTATGAGCAGTACAGCTGTCATTTTTCACATCTTGCCCAAAATGTGTTTCCGCCCATGTAGCGCACAATGGCGCAGTCAATGTGCAAATCAATGTATGGGACACATTAAGAAAATCACAGTGACACTGTTCATGAGCAGAGGTCTTAAAATGGCTATGTTGAAAATTTGGTGAAAAAATTCCTAAAAATGACTGTTTTACGAGCGTGCGTTGCGCAGTTCCTATGTATGCTCGTAAGTTTGCGAATTTAATATTTTCACTCCAGATTTTCCAACACTGCCATTTTATTACACTTCATATGAACAGTACAGCTGCCATTTTTTCATATATCGCCCAAAATGTGTTTTCGCACATGGCGACAATGGTGCTGTTGGTGTGCGAAAGCAATGTTTGGGACAGATTACGAAAATCACAGTTACACTGTTCATGAGCAGAGGTCTTAAAATGGCTATGTTGAAAATTTGGTGACAAAAGTCCATAAAATGACTGTGTTACGAGTGAGCATTGCTCAGTTTCCACGCACCCTCGTAAGTTCATGACTTTGTAATATTTTCAGTCCAGATTTTCACCAGTGGCATTTTCCACACTTCCTTATGAACAGTACAGCTGTCATTTTTCACAACATGGCTGAAGTGTGTTTTCACACTTTCAGCGCAGAGATGCGTGGTCGCTGTGGGAAATCATTGTTTGGGACAGATAAAGAAAATCACAGTGACACTGTTCATGATCGGAGGCACCAAAATGCCTGAGTTGACAATCTGATGTAAAAATCCCCAACTAATTATATCCGGATGTCGTTGCACAGTTTCTATTCGACGCTTCACCAGTTTTTTAATATTTTTTCTGAATTTGCAACATTGCCATTTTACACCTCCCCATGAACAGTACAGCTGTCATTTTTTACATCCTGTTCGGAATGTTTTTGCACCTGTGGTGCTAAATGCCGTAGTCGCTGGGCATAAGCAGCTTTTGGCTAACAAACTGATATTGCCACTGTTCATGAGGTGGGGTCACAAAAAAAACATGTTTAAAATTTGGAGTGAAAATACCAACGAATGCCTGAGGTATTAAGGTTTCCAACCATAACGCCCAACCCTGTAGAGAATGACAGGCATCGGGGTGTGACTTGCGATTCTTGCCTGTAATGCTCATACCATTCCGCACCCTGCAGCCAGTGAGAGGCATCGAGGTATGCCTTAGACTCTTCGGCCCCAAAGTTCACCCCATTCTCCTATATCACACCCATCTCACCGTATTTCCTAATGGAGTGGGGTGCGCATAAGGGCCAAAGACTCCAAGGAACACCGTGACACTTGTCAGTGTCTGCAGGGTGGGGTGTGGTGAAATGGCGTGGCCGTTATGCCTGACGACCCAAAGGCACACCCCAATGCCTGTCACTCTCTGCAGGGTGGTGCTGGGGTTGGCTTCAGTTCAATACTTCACTGCCATTCCTATTACGCAGCTCTGTAACTTCTACACTACCACTGCCAATGCCAGCAAGCAAACATTCGGCATTGACAAATGCTTGTTAACAAATGCCAAGAAGGCCTATCTGCATCAGGGCTTCCCCTGTGTCGAGATGCCGTATTTTCTAAGTGGGCAATTACAGCATTACATCCAGGTTGTGGAACCAGGCACTGTGAAGATCCTTATGAGTTTTTTCAGCTCGATGAAAAGGGTGATAGCAGCCTCTTCCACGGCTCTCATTCTCCGATGGGAGGCTTGATAGAAATAATACAGGGCCCTAAGTCCATTTTCTTTTACTTCTGTCATATCTTTGTACAGCGAGCTGCTAGTGGAGGAGGTATTTTCAGTTGCACTTCTTGCACCACGGACTGCAACATTAATAGTACTAGTAACAGCCAGATAATGTTACTGCTCGTCTGTCAGTACTAGGGACCATGACCTCAGTGTCTCCCTGCCCTTGCCCCCCTCCCTGTGGTATAGAAACAGCAACCAGAGCAGCGGGATTATGATTCACAACAGTGGCATCGCCAACTTGCACATTTGTATTATTAGTTACTTCCAGAACAAGAGGTACAGATGTGCCTGCTTTGGTAAACCCCAAAGAAAATAAATTGGGCTGTTGTTTTTGTCTTTTGTCAGACATATTTTATTTTTCACACGTGCAGACTCAGTGAAAATCCTGATATACGACTAGAGTGTGTTATGGATGACGCAACAGTAGCAATGACAAGACTAGTGGCAGGCCAGGGCCACACAAGTCATAACACAGCACAAGCTAAAGAAAATGAGATGGACGGACTTCCACAAGATGCTGTCACTACTAGGGCTGACACACAGTCTGTAAAATGGACTTTAAGTTTTAATTAATTTTAGCAATCTGTTTGTTTATGTCACCCCTCAAAAAAGCCTGAGACAAGCACAAGAGGACTGGACAAGACGGACTGTAAAAATACAAGGGACGCTGTCAGTGACAATAATATGCACACAGGTAGTAGTACTATGGACTGTAATTATTGCAGCAAACTTGTGTTTTTTTTTTGTCCCACCCTAAAAGCCTGACACAACCACTACAGGACTGGACGAGACAAGAAGTGCAAGGTAATGCACCTGGGAAACAAAAACCCAGGGGAAGAGTACACAATGTGGGGTGAGGTACTAGCAACAACAAAAATGGAAAGAGACCTGGGGTAGTCATATCAGATGACCTAAAGGTGGGCAAGCAATGTGAGAGAGCAGTAAGGAGGGCTGGGGGGATACTGGGATGCATAGGGAGAGGCATCACCAGTAGAAAACAGGAAGTTGTTATCCCTCTGTACAGACAGCTGGTGAGACCCCATCTGGAGTACTGCGTGCAGTTCTGGAGACCCAGTCTCCACAAGAACATAGACAGGATGGAAGCTGTCCAGGCAGGGGAAACTAAAATGGGCAGGGTCTGCACCAGAAGACGTATGAAGAAAGACTAAAGGAGCTTAATATGTATAGCCTCGAGGAAAGGAGGGAGAGGGGTGACATGATAGAAACTTTCAAGTACCTCAAGGGAATCAACAAAGTCCAAGAGGGTAGCATCTTTCAGAAAAAGAGATGTGCAAGAACAAGGGGACACAATTTGAAGACAGAGTGAGGACAGGTCAGGGGCAATGTGAGGAAGTATTTTTTCACAGAGAGGGTGGTGGACACATGGAACAGCCTTCCTGAGGAGGTTGTGGGGTCTAAAACTGTGGGAGAATTCTAGAATGCATGGGACAGATATAAGGCAATTTTTGTGGGGGGTAGGAAGAAATAGGCTGTTGGTTAAATAGGATCTGCAGCTTATCCTCTAGGTAGGGAACTGGGCAGACTAGGTGGGCCAAGCGGTCCTTATCTGCCATCAAAGTCTATGTTTCATCTGCCCTCCTCCAGTCCTCAGGTACCACCCCATCCTCCCATGATTTGTTAAAGAGGGTAGTCAGTGGTGTCACTAGTTCCACCCTTAGTTCTTTTAGAATTCTGGGATGAATCCTATCAGGCCCCATTGCCGTCCACCTTCAGTTTTAAAGTTCTTTCAGAACCCTTTCTTCTGTAAATGGGCTGGTATCAACTTCTGTATCCAGAGTGTTTCTATTGTTTGTTTTAGGTACATCCCCTCTTCATTTGTAAATACTGAGCAAAAATATCTGTTTAGTATCTCTGCCTTTTCACCGTCACCCTCTGCCCACCCTCCTCCCTTTATTAAGCCTCCCTATCCCTCCTTGGTCTTCCTGCTCCCTGATGTACCTAAAAAGGTTTTATCCCCTTCTTAACTGAGTTGGCTATCTTTTCCTCGTTCAGGCCTTTGCTGTTCTGACTGCCTTCCCTGCTTCCTTTTGCTTTAACTGATACAATTCTCTGTCCTGTTCCTTCTGTGATTCCTTGTACTTTCTGAATTTCTTTTCTTTTGAACCTTCACTGCCACCTCCTTTGAGAACCATGGTGGTTTCTTACATCGTTTTGTTTTGTTTTGTTTATTTGCTTCACACAAAGGCTTGTTACCTCTGTGATGGCAGTTTTTATTATTCCCAATTTTTCTTCCACCCCTCCTTCCTGCCCATTTGCTAGTACATTCCTTAGGCACGCACCCATTTTGGCAAAGTCAGCCCTCCTGAAGTCCAGTACTTTTGCCTTTTTATGGCTTGACACTATTGCTGTGTTTATTGTGAACCATACTGTTCGATGGTCGCTAGTTCCCAGATGGCTACCCATTTCTCCATCTGTGATCCTCTCTCCATCTCCATTTGAGAGAACCAGGTCTAAGATTGCTCCCTCTCAAGTGGGTTCCAATACTAGTTGTCTAAGGCATGCCCCCTGTAGGGCATCTAGAATAACCCCACTCTTAGAAGTGGCTGCTGCGACTGCACTCCAGTTAACATCTGGCATATTCAGATCAGAATACTAAGGATAAATAAACTGTAATCAGTCTGAAGTACAGAGATAAGACTTCAGGGTGACTGCTTTCTTCAGGTGAAGACATAAATCTGCCGTTAGACAGTGAGGGTGAGCATGACCACACAGAAGAGTTTTTAATTTCATTGTAAGATTTTCTAATTAGCATAAAAATGTAAGCTCCAGGGTGGCCAATTCCAGGGGAATGATCGCAGTTGTTAAGCTTAAGTGAGGAATTCCAGAGGTTCATTCATTCTGCCCAAGCTCCTATTTAGCCCTGGGACCTATTGCTCTTCCAGGGCCCTAGCCCTCCCCTCCTCTCCCTCTTTTCTGACACCTCAAGCAACCACTAGACCCTTCAATCTGTCCCAGCCAAGTTTAAAACCACAAATGGTTTTCACACCCACCACCTCAGCCAGCAGCCTGTTTCATGGATCCACCAGTCTTTCTGTAAAATAAAATAATTCTTCCTCACGTCCTTTTTGAACCTCCCTTCTGTTAGCTTTCACTTATGACCATATGACCGTGAGCTAGCATTAAAATTAAATAGCTCTGAACAGTTTATCCTGTTAATTCCTTTTAGTAATTTAAAAGTCACCATCATATCTCCCTTCTCCCTTTTGGTCTTCAGTGAGTACATGTTCAGTGCTTTGAGGTGCTCCTCATAGAACATGCCCTGCTGGCCCTAAATCAGTTTTAATCTTATGTCAGAGGAATCTGTTGCAGCAGGCCATCACAGGTAGGATTCCTCCCCCCAAGCCGGCAGACTGTCCGAGTCACTGTTTGATCAAATATTTGCGCTTCACAGACAAGGAAGCAATACTGTCTGTGGTTAAGAAACAAGGGTCAGTACAGTTTGGAAACTCCAGAGTTACGATTTACCAGCACTACAGTCATGACCTGTAAGGGAAGCCCCAAAAAATGTAATGGTGTCAAGTCTAAGCTACACACAATGGGGTGGACATTCTCATACTTTTACCCTGCCAAGCTGAGAATCGATCATCCTGGAGTGCCCCCTAGGTTCTTTTCGAACTACCTAGAAGCTGAAATGTGGGTCAACGAGGTGGCCAGACAGGAGATCAGAAGATCCCCCAGTCGACTGAATCCTGAGACGAGCTGACCAATTACAGAGAATGATATCTCCTTGTATAAATAATCAACCTCCTGGAGCTGCAGATTCATATGAGGGCAGATGAGTGTAAGATCAGGTACCTGTGATAATCTCTTCTATTGCAAGGCTCATGCACCTGGCTTAATGTTGAGCCCAGAGAATCCATTGATAATGGCCTAAACCCAGCAGGCTCAGTTACTATTTCATAATGTGCCACGCCACATGGTGGCGGCATGGCCTAGCTGTTGCTAGTCCTGCACCAACTCATGCAGGACTAGCAACAGAGAAGTTAACCTGAGTGTTTACGTGATTGATCTGGAAATATTGTACTGACCTATTTGGGGGGGGGGGAAATCGGCTGGTAAAAGTAGGAGGAGTACACTGCATAGACCATGCTATTTCTCCTTGATCTGGATCCATGGACATCATGTTCAATGACTAGAGACTGCAGACTCACTCCCTACCAGAGACTCCCCCTTCTGTGCCAGCTCGGAATCTGGATTATAAACTCCCTTTGATTGCCAGACTGACCACATCTGAGGATGTGGGTACCTGTGGGTGGTCTCTCAAATATTGAACTTAAGAGATGGTCTGCTCATCAGGGAAGTGCTGTAATAATGGACCACTGGTCCTACTGTATATTAGAATTGGGGTCGAATAGGAGGAAAGGGAACAAAGAATAAATGGGGATAAGTTAAAATGGGAAGATTAGCATAAGGGTCAGGGGAAAGTAGAAGCATATTGAATACAGTCCGGGATTTCTCTGGGGGTTGGGGGTTATGTGGCCATGATGAACAGGTACTGTGTTGACTAATGATATGGGGAGGGGACCATAACCAGTTATCTATTTTGTTTATTAATATGATGCACCACCTCCTTTCCCTGAAAGTGTTTTCATTCTTTTGTCTCCATGGTTAAACTACTGGGAGGATGTGAAAGTTTGTTTATGGAAGAGGGGGTTGGGGGATGAATGGGGGGTAACCAGAATTTTGGGGTAGACAAACATATTTGTATGTATATACAAGGACAAGACACTTGGTGCTATGCTTTTCTCTTCAGGGTGGAAGGAGCCATGATGACCACCCAATAAAAAGAGGATCATGAATCAGTGCAAATGCTCTGAGTGCCTGTATGGCTGCTGTAGGACTTTGGTAACAGTGCAGCGGGATCACAGGTACTGGAGCCTTGCTCCTTTGTTGCATGGTTGTAGAACTAAACTAGTCAAATAGCTGGGGTTGGTGCTGGTCCTAGGGCTGGGATTGAGGTGCAGACTTGCGCCTCAGCGTGGAGTGAGTAAATTAGATGCCCATCTCACACACACTACTCGCCATCCACGAACAAGGGGAAGCTGACATGGCAATTTGTGGCCCAGTCAAGGGTGAAGTGAGGAAGGGGAGACAGAGGGGAAATTATACTCCCCAGTTGGCAGATTTTGTTGGGGTTAAATATACGGGCGTTCTAAGGGGAGGAATAGTTGGGGGGCTTAAAACTATGCAGTCTGGGTACGTGCACTATGTTTGACATGGAAAAGTGCTTGCTATACGTATTAATATATAGGAGAGAAGACCTGGTGTCCATTGTTGCACCCTTCATCAATGAACATGGGTAGCTTGGTCAAAATTGCCACTTGGAATGTTAACGGTTTGAAATCAGTGGTCAAGAGGGGGAGGATGGTGGCAGAGATGAAGAGGGGGGCCCAGCTGGTCCTCCTGCAGGAGACCCATAGGTCTCAGCAAGAAGCGGTAAGAATGGAGGGGAGTATGGGAGGACATTGGGTCTCAGCTTGGTTTTCCACTAAAGCCAGGGGTGTTTCCAACTGGGTTTCCCATGGCACTAGAGTTAGAATTCTCAAAGAGCTTAAGGACCCGGCAGGGGGGTGGCGGATATATCCTGGCCAATCTGACTGTCGGGTGGGGGGGAGCCCCATATCGGTGGGTTCAATATATGCTCCTAATATAGAAGATCCTAGCTTTTTCCAGAAACTAGCATTGGATATGGAAACCTTCCCGGACCCTTAGATTCTGAGAGGGGACTATAACTATGTAAGGGATACAATCATAGACAGATTAAATCCTGACCCAGTACAACGATCACCAATGCCGTGGCATTAGAGGAACTTGAAGACACTTTTTCTTTGGCTATAAAGTGCCATGTAACTGATAATATTGAAACAACAGATGAAACTGACAATGATGCCAGCCAGACAGATAGAAGAGGAGGTCATCAGAGTCAGCAAAGCCAGCCTTCAGCCTCCCAGGCCCAGTCTTTGGGGTTGGCTACGGCCCAGTCCAGGGACAAGCTAGCAAAGCCAAGATTTTTGATAGGACCCCCCCCCACCCAAAAAGAACCTAGTCCCAGATAAGCTTGAAGAGGAGGACCAAGTGTGGGGGCAAGGGGAAGAGGCAACAGAGGGAGAGGAAAAAAAATCAAAGAAACAACTATGGGACCTACTGAGGAGAGCAGGATGCTTGACAGTCGACATGAAATGGAACTAATTCAAATCAAATCAAATCAAAATTTATTTATAAAGCGCTTTTCAATAAATCAAAGCGCTGATACAAAACAAGAGATAAAACATCAGCAATAATAAATAAAAACATAAAGCAATGAAATAACCATAAAATAAACTAACCAAATGCCAGTGAAAACAGATGACTTTTCAGGGATCTCTTTAAATGATTCCATGGACAGGCATTCTCTAATCTGACGAGGTAGAGAATTCCACAGGGTCAGGGCCATAAAAGAAAAGGCCCTTGCCCCAGATGATTTAAGACAAACCCTGGGAATCTCTAGCAATCCCTCGCCAGAGGAGCGGAGTGGGCGGAGAGGACAGTAGGGACAAAGGAGATCTTGCAGGTAGCCTGGTCCCTGACCGTGTAGGGTCTTATAGGTCAGCAATGTCACCTTGAAGGTGATTCTCCATTGCACTGGCAGCCAGTGCAGTTCGCGCAGCACAGGTGTGACATGACAAGTTCTTGGTAGCCCAGTCAACAACCTAGCTGCCGCGTTCTGCACCAGTTGCAGGTGACGGAGATCTACCCCCGGCAACCCTAGATATAAAGCATTACAGTAATCAAGACGGGAAGAAACAAAAGCATGGACCAAGACAGGAAGGTCATCATGTGGAACAAGGTGTTTTATCCGGGCGATATTCCTCAGATGGTAAAAGGAAGATTTGACAGTGGCCGACACCTGCATCTTTAGTGTCAGCGCACTGTCAAAAATAACGCCCAGATTTCGCACCTGTTCAGAAGGTCTCAACTGGGTATCCCCTAATAAAAGACCGGGGGAACCCCAGGAGTCAACTTCTTTGCATAATGACCCGGATCAACAACTAATACCTCAGTCTTATCTGGATTTAACCTCAACCAGTTCACACTCATCCAATCCTGAATCTCAGCGAGGCAGTTGTTAAAAACTGACACTGCATCATTTTGTTCAGGTACAAAGGACATATAGAGCTGAGTATCATCTGCATAACAGTGAAAACTCAGCCCATAATGCCTTATAATGTCTCCCAACGGCAGCATGTACACCGTGAACAACATGGGGGAAAGCACAGAGCCTTGTGGCACCCCACAAGACAGAGCAAAGGGAGCAGAAGAGAAAATCCCTGAAACTACCCTTTGACTTCTGCCTGTGAAGAAAGAATGGAACCATCTGAGGACTGTCCCTGACAGTCCGCAGAGTAGCCACAGGCGATCTAGCAACATCCCATGGTCCACGGTGTCAAACGCTGCAGAGAGATCAAGAAGAACCAGGATCGAACGGCTCTTCTGATCTCTTGCCATTAGGAGATTATTAAGTACCCAAACTAATGCAGTCTCGGTGCTATGCGTCTTCCTGAAACCAGACTGGAGAGGATCATAGACTTCATGGGTGGTAAGAAGGTCATCGAGCTGTAACGCGACTACTTTCTCAATAACCTTGCCCAAAAAGTGCAGGTTAAAGATCGGTCTGTAGTTAGCGAGGCAGTCGGGGTCAAGGGAAGGTTTCTTAAAAAGGGGTGTCACGACAGCCTCTTTCAAAGACTCCGGAAACACCCCTTTATCCAAAGAACTCCAGACTATCCTCGCAAGGACTGGTCCAATCACATACATGCATCCCACAAGGAGGCGCGTAGGACCAGGATCCAAACTACAGCAAGTCGGTCGCAAGCCTTGGACAATTAATTTAACACTTCATGATTTGAATAATGACCAAGAAATTGTGCTCAAAAAAGGTCTTTCTTTTGTTCCAAAAAAACAGAACAATGCATTTAAATTAAAAATTGATTTGTTTAAATTTTACAGACAGCTCTACTTAAACGTATATTTTAGGAAACTACAAAATTGTCAAAATACAGTACGTACAGTTTTAACCACAAGGGGTATGATACCGATGGATGGGGAGGAAACAGAAATAGGAGTGCAGGAGGGAAAAGACACCGTTTCGCCAGAAATCCAGATTTACCCCAAATATGGGTTTGAATCCCACCATCAGCACATTTAGTAAACTTGTGGATGCCAACACTGATAAAGTGCTACAAAGGTTTGAGAACATCAAAGGCAACGATAATGATCTAACAAAGAGAGAAAAGCTTTGCAGGCTATTCAAAATCTAACCGATACCATTACCAAACAATGTTGTCTTACAGAGGCAAGTTATGTATCTGGTAGTAGTGACAAGACAGCTTAATGATGGCAAATATTACAGAAAACTAAAGTCTGACCCCAAAGAAGGAATTAAAGCTGATGCTGTGAGGATCATTTCTAATGCAAGGGAAAAGGGGGTGGATAACAGAAACAGAAAATAATTTTGACAGTCCAAAATCCAGTGAAACCCACAATATACTTATTACCTAAAATTCACAAGAATAAAACAAATCCACCAAGATGACCCATCGTGAGTAGTTTGGGTTCAGTGACAGAGCCGATGTTGAAGTCTGTAGATTTTTTCCTTCGCCCACTTGCCAAACAAACAGGATCCTATGTGGTTGATAGAAGAGCTGTACAAAATAAACTGAGAAAAATGCATGTGGGGGAGGACATTCTTTGGTTCCATGTCAATACCGTGCAAGACAAAGCAGCGTGGTCATTACATCGCAAGGCAATACAGCGTGGATGCAATTGAGCGCTAGTCTATCCAGCGCAAAATGCGGTCTCTGCGATGGGGAGAAAAATGAGAGGGAAAGAAAGAAATGTCCCCAAACCTGGTAGCCTTAAAGTAAAGGCCACCAGAATGTGCCAGTGGCTTCAGTTTATTAAAGTAAGAAATTACCAGATCAACAGTATTTTTACTTGGGGCCACTGTACATGAAATGTTCCATTTAATTTCTTATACGACTTTGGTACTGCTCCATCTGGTGCTGCAGTACACAATGCTTACTTTCTGATTTTAAAGGTTCTGTATATCATATGTTACAGAGGCGGCAGGTACTTATAACCATTGCCAGTCACCGTACGAGTTGGCAGTCATTAAACACAAAGACCTTGCGTCCTGTTCACACCCAACTCTCTTACTTTTGGGGGTCCATGGAATCCATATGTTTAAAATGAGCACCCCACCCATCGTAAGTAATTGAAAGTGCTTTGGGTGCCTGTTACGCCTTTCCCTTCTCCACATACATAGTTCCAACACTGACTGGAAGTGCAGGCAGTTGTTTCTTTGCTGGCCTCTAGGGCCATGGGAAAACTGTAATTTCTTCCTTTTTTTATTCTCTTGATTTTATTTTTATTTGTATACGGGTAAGCACTCTGGGATATAATCCCTTTTACAGGTACGACCCATGGTCAATATAATTATACATACAAAAAACACCATAATCAAATTTTACATCACATACCATTACATAAATAGGAATACAAAGTCTTACTTCGAGAGGGTTCCTCCAGTAGGTCATCACATATAGGACTGGCGCCACCTGGCGTCAAGCCACAGGGCACTTTTCTAGCAATACCTGATGGAGGACTGCCCACCCGATGTCACGGGACTGACATCAGCGTGACTCTGTATAGTGGGCGGTCCCCACGCCTGCCCTCCAGTTCTTTCCCGCCATCGCCTCGTGTCAGTCGCATTGCAGACTTCCATTAGCAATCGTTGTAAAAGTTGCTTGTGTGGTTTTTCCTCGCTTTTTTTTGTTTTTATTCCTTGATGTCTTCACCCAAGAAGAAGTGCTCATCTTGTGGCATGCAGATCCTGCACAATCACCTCAAGAGGGTCCTCTGTTTAGGCCCAGATCATCCTGTTTCCTCCTGCCCTGAGTGCCAGACCTTCAATCGGGCCACAAAGAAAAGGAGACAGCAGGCTTTGGAGACCCATCTTTTAAAAGCCCACCTGGCTTCACTTGAAAAGAGATGGCCCAGTTAAGAGAGTCCTTGGCTGAAAAATCTTCTCCTTCCAAGAGGCATAAGGAGAAATCCAGGGAGCAGGAGCGCCCCACGGACGACTCGCAGCCCTCAACTCGCAAAGCCCAGCCGCTGCCCAGAAAACTGGATGGTAAGTCTGGTAAGACCATAGTGGGTCAGCCAGTCATCGGCTCCTCCGATGACTGCACCACCACAGCCGATAAGTCAGCCCCTGGCTCCTCTGGGGATCGTGTGGCAGCCGGTAAGTCGACTACCCCGGCTGTGGGTACTCGCCCGGCACCAGTCAATAAGCTGGTCGGGGGCTCCTCCCCCACCCGCCTGACTCCACCCACTTAGATAGCCATACCTGACGGTCACACGGGTGCAGTTTCCCCGTCGGGGCCTAATGGCGCCTCACCCGATGTCTAGCAGAACCAGAGGAAGAAAGCCCTCTCCTTCCTCTTCCTTCGCCCATACCCTCACCCTCTCTGGCGGGGACCTCTGATGATGATAGCGGAGAACCCCTCGACATTGTCGATACTTCAGGGTCATCTCTGCGTTCCTCTCTTGGGGTCAAGAAGAAGGAGGCTCCTCCTCAGCCAGCAGGCCTTACTGTGGAGGCCCCTTCTCCGCCTTCGGATGGGATTCTGGCACCCCCTCCGACGCCGGATGTCTCGACGACAGTCCCGCAGCCTGGCCCTTTTGACCAGCCTCAGCATCTGGCCCCAATGTCGGATCAGGTCCCGCCATCAGGCTCCCTTCGTCCGGTCCTGACGCCAGATCCCCTTCCGGCACCGGATCGGGTGGTGCCGGTTTCGACATCGGTTCCCCATATGTGAGCTGTCCAAATGCCGGACCACCAGCCGATATATACTACGGTGGGGTCGACATGGGTACCCCCGATGCCAGATCTGATGATGGGGATTTACTCTCGACCCCAAACTGTCCCGAATTACCCCACAGGGGTTTCCTGGGGACCACTACCTGGCGGGTCCCCCTCCAGACTGGAGTCATTTTGGACAGTTTTTCCTTGGGTTTAATCCCTACTCTGCTTATCAGGGATTCCAGGGTTATTACCCTCCACTGGTAATTCCACCTCAACCTCCCCCCCCCAGCCTCTGCAAACTCCACCCCCTCTCCAGTTGCTCCGGATTTCAAGGCTCTAATTCAGTCTTGGTGGCAGGAGGCCCGGTTGGAGTTGGTCTCGGACCTGGAGACTAGGCTCCCACTCCCACAGTCTCCCAGGTCCCCTTCCTTGAGCAGTTCCTCCATTGCTGCTGTCCATGTCTCGGGGAAGACTCATCAGGACATTTCTCTTCCTGTTACCCGACACAATCGAGTCGAGGAGGCGGTCGTTGACGATAGCTCAGAGGGGGTTGCCGATTCTTCAGAGGAGGTCCCGGAGCAGCCTGAGGGCCCAAAAGGCAATGTTTCCCCAAAATCTCCACCAGAGGACTGTGCCTTTTCGGACCTTTTGAGGTCCGTGAAGGATTACTTCGACTGGGAGTCTGAGGATCAGGACCCTATGAGACAGAGGCTCATGGAACACCTCGACCTAGAGTCTCTGTCCCCGGTCCCCATTCCTTTTTGGATTGCACCTCACCAAGACCTCACCACTACTGTCTGGCAGATGCCTCATTCTCTCCCGGCTGTCCCCAAATGTATATAGTACTGAGGTTTTTGAAATTTCTTGGGCCTTATATCTAGCTTGAGAGTACAGCTGGGTGACAGGTCCAGCTAGGTTTTACACATTACACAGTGTGCACTGATGTTTTTAAAACAACTTTACTGGTAAATTCTTGTCTATAATGCAGACATTGAAACTTCATGAGCCCTATAACAATCTTAGTTTGTCTTTAATCTGTGTTGGGGTTGCCTTTCAGTAATCACATCCTTATACTAACTGTGACACTCATAGCTTGATTTAGGAGTTATCTGCTTCAGCAGTGTTATCTTATGTCAATTAAATTTATATGCAGTAGGATTCTTTGTATGTGTGTTCCACCAAGCACGTTTGACCCAGAGTTTCTTCTGGCTGAAGACAGTATGGTACTGTTAAACTTCTCTGACATCATCTTCTTTTTTATTTTTTTTTAAATGAGTATTTTAAACCGATGGGGATTTTTTTCTGTTTTTCTCTGCATTATCTAGCTGTTATAAGTATTGTATTTTCTAAACAACTGCCATGAGCTTCTGAAGAGGGACAGGTTGGTCCGAAAGCTAGAGCACTTTGTTCTTGTTGTTACATCTATGTTGGTCCATTAAAAGGTATCAAATCATTTGCTTCTGGATCAACCCAAATTTGCTGACAGACTTTACTGGGCACCGAAGGATGCCCTGTTCCTGAAGGCATATCCCAAGGCTGACTCTGTGGTCATCTCTGCGGCTCATGACCGCTCCTCAGCGCCGAAGCACATGAGCACCTCTCCTCTGGACAAAGAGTTGAGGCAGATGGACCAGTTCGGGAGAAAGATTTATTTGTCAGCCACATGCGCCCTCCGGTCTCTGAATTATGTGGCCGACATGGTGTCCCACCAAAAAGCTGCCTTGGCCAGGCTAGAAGCATGAATCTAGTCCATGGACCCCTTGCCCTTAAAGGAGGAACTTGCCAAGGATCTTCACCTCTCCAAAGTTTCATGTAGGCACAACTTATGCACCACTTACGACTCAGTCGATTCAGTGGCACGTACCTTGGCAACTGCCGTTGGCCTCAGATGGCACTCCTGGCTTCGCCTCTCTGGATCTGCCAATGAGGTCCAGTCGGTGATTCAAGACGCCCCCTTTAGGGGCTCGATGCTCTTTGGTGAGACACCAAGGACATTATCACAGACCTACAGGACAGGGGCCTTGCCCTTAGATCTGTGCGGTCAATGTACCGATCGGGGTCTCAGCAGCAGTAGCCCTTTCAGAAGAGGACCTGGAGGCAGAAAAAGAATGCCCTGGCACGCCGCTAAGGGAAGCATAAGGCCATGGGTACAGCCACCCCTCCTGCTTCCAAAAACCAGAGATGTTCAGGGGGTCCTCCCTCTGAATGCCCCACCACTTCTTGACTTCCCATCCCCACTGCCTCCTCAGTCTCTCGATGGGGAACAGGTGGGGGGAAGGTTCGCCCACCATGCGCAGGATTGAAGGGCGATTACCTCCGATGAATGGGTCCTGCAGCTAGTGTCCATCAGACACACTATAGAGTTTCTGGAAATTCCCCCAGAAACTCCACCAAAGAAGTCCTCCTACTCGCGGGACAAGGTCCTCCTCATTCAAGAACAGGTAAACTCGCTCTTGCTCAAGGAAGCAGTAGAGCATGTTCCCCTTGGGGAAAGGGGTTTTACTCCCACTTTTTCCTGGTTCCAACAAAGTCAGGGGAGTTCAGACCCATACTCCACTTAAGCCAGCTAAATCAGTTTATTGAGTACAAAAAATTTCGGATGCTATCCCTCCAGAGCCTCCTTCCACTACTTATGGAGAACCACTGGCCCTGTGCTCTTGATATGCAGGATGCCTACCTGCACATCCCTATCTTTACCAGCCACCGCTGGTTCCAGCACTTTCGGTTCCAGGGGGAGCACTTTCAGTATTGAGTGTTCCCTTTTGGTCTGTTTTCAGCACCACAGGTCTTTACCAAGTGCCTGGTGGTGGTCGCGGCCTCTTTGCACTGCAGGGGTATTGCGGTTTTCCCTTACTTGGACGACTGGCTGATTTCAGCCCCATCCAGGGATTCTTTGCTAGAAGCTCTTTCCTTCACCCTGGACCTCTTCATCAGACTAGGGTTCACACTTAACATTCCCAAGTTCTCCCTTATCCCTGCCCAGAGACTCCAGTTCATTGGGGCAGTCTTGGATATGGTCCAGTGCAGAGCCTTTCTTCCTCCAGACAGGGTGGAGACCATTCTCTGTCAGGCCTCCAAAGTGGCTTCTCTCAGGACCATCCTGGCTCGGGAGGTCCTGCACCATCTGGGTCTGATGGCAGCCTCCATCATGACCATTCCCCTGGCAAGGCTCCACAAGAGAGTCACTCAGTGGTCCTTGGGGGTGCAATGGGATCAGCTCCTGGATGACCTGGACCATTCGGTACTGGTCTCCTCTGTGGTTCAGAAAGAGTTGCATTGGTGGATGGATCCTCGCAATCTTTCTTTGGGGCTTCCCTTCCAGAGCCCAGCACCCTTAGCTTCCCTCACCATGGATGCCTTGAACATGGGGTGGGGAGCACATCTAGGGGAGCATCAAGCCCAGGGACTATGGTCCAGCTTGGAGGCTTCCTTGTATATCAATGTTCTGAAGATGGGGGTGGTAATGTATGCTTCACAGGCCTTCCAGTCCCTCCTACGCAAGGAATCACTGCTAATCCAAACGGACAACATGTCGGTGGTTTGGTATATCAACAAACAAGGAGGAACCCGATCATATCCCCTGTGCCGGAAAGTGACACGAGTGTGGAACTGGGCAGTCCGGCACCATCTGGTCCTAGTGGCCGTGCACATTCTGGGCATTTTAAACATCCTGGCAGACAGTCTCAGCAGGTCTTGATCCTAGCTCATGAGTGGGAACTGCATCAGGAAGTGGCGGAATCCATCTTCCTATGTTGGGGGCATCCGGAAATCAACCTCTTCGCCTCCGAATCCAACACAAAACTTCCCAACTTTTGCTCGCTTGTTCCAGGGCACAGTGCTTTTTGGAATGGTGCATTGTCTCTCTCTTGGACAGGGAAATTTTTGTACACCTTCCCTCCATTTCCCATTCTACAGAGGGTCCTTCTCAACCTTCAGGTGTAGAGGGCAAAGATGATCCTCATCGCTCCTCTCTGGCCGAGACAGATCTGGTTCCCGCTGCTGCAACGACTCTCCAAGAACCACCGGTTCCACTTCCAGTGACTCATGACCTCCTGACTCAAGATCAGGGTCAATTGTTACATCCGGGGCTCAGGACCCTGTATCTTCATGCATGGCTCCTGCAGACATAGCGATCTCTCACTTCGGGGTCTCCTCATGGGTTGCTCAAGTCCTCATTGAGGCCAGAAAACCTTCTACTCATTCCACTTTTGCCATGAAGTGGAAGCAGTTTTCCATCTGGGCGACCGCTAAGGGTTGGAACCCCCTTCTCTTGTTTGGCCCCGCAGGTCATGGAATACCTCCTTCACTTGTCAGACTCCGGTCTTTCGTACTCTTCCTGGAAGGTCCACATTTCATCTATCTCGGCATACCATGAGCTTGTGGATGGTAAACCTGTGGCTCAGTTGGAGGTCTCAAAAACCTTCCTGAAAGGGATTCTCCATCTGAAACCCCCCATCCGCAGTCCAACTCCTCCTTGGGACTTGAACTTCATCTTAGAAAAGCTCACCCTTCTGCCTTTCGAGCCGGCTATGAGCTGTGATTTGCACTTCCTCTCTGGAAGGCGCTGTTTCTCGTGGCCATCACATCAGCCCGAAGGATTTCGGAGCTCCATGCTCTAGTCTGCGAGGAGCCCTATCTGATTTTCCATAGGGACCGGGCGGTCCTCAGAGTGCATCCGAAGTTTCTTCCCAAGGTGGTATCAGAAGCCACGCTGAACCAATCAGTAGAGCTTCCGGTGTATTACCCATCCCCCTCTAACAGAGATGAGGCACTCCTTCATACGATGGATGTTCATCAGATTCTCCGGTGCTACACTCACCGGACCAAAGAATTCTGTACCTGCGACCAGCTGTTCGTTTCCTTTGCCCCTAGAGTGAAGGGCAAACCAGTTTCTAAGCAGGGCTTGTCCAAATGGTTAGGCAACTGCATTAGGTTCTGCTACCTGAAGTACGAAAAACCTCTGCCGGGTCCCATTAGAGGTCATTCTACTAGGGGCATGGCCGCCTCCATGGCTTTCTTGCGTAATGTTTCTGTGGCCGATATTTGTGCCGATGCTACTTGAAGTTCTGTCCATACCTTTACCAAACATTACAGTCTGGACATCGCTTCTATGTGGAGGGCTGGCTTCGGCCTAGCCGTCTTGCAGGGCCTTCTGTCCTAGGCTGGGTCCATTCTGGATTCCAGTTTTTTCTGTTGGAGTTAGTTCTCCCCTTCCCTAGTTTCTCTCGTTCTCTCCTTGGAGGTACTGATTGGTACTCTGTCCTATATGTAATGACCTACTGAAGGAACTCTCTCGAAGTAAGATAGTACAGTTATGTAGGAACTTACCATAACAGTAGATCTTTGAGCGGTTCCTTCAGTAGGTCATATTTTTCCCTCCCTCCTTCCCCTCATTCGTGTTTTTTAGGGACTCCAAATCCTGTTTGCTCCTGCTGTCAGGCCTCTTCCTGGCTCCGGCGGGAGAACTGGGAGGCAGGCATGGGGACCGCCCACTATATACAGTCACGCTGATGTCACGTGACGTCAAGTGGGCGGTCCCCCATCAGGTACTGCTAGAAAAGTCTGCTGTGCAGCCCAACGCCAGGTGGCGCCAGTCCTATATGTGATGACCTACTGAAGGAACCTCTCTCAAAGATCTACTGTTACGGTGAGTTCCTACATAACTGTACTTTCCACGTCATTAAAAATAGATCCTAGTAACAAACACACTAAATAAATCACTTGCTACCCCCCTACATAGCTTATTTTCCATGTTCTGTTTGCTGAATCCAGCTGCTGGTTTCCACTTACTGAACTGGACCCCTTATTATTTCTTTGCTATCTACGACTGAAGAATCATCACCCCCTGAGGTAAGAACTAAGATGTTGGACTACAGCAGTTTCCTTCTGCATTGGAACAGTTCTTGGGAAATTGCAAATGCTAATGCGATCTGTGCTGTAATCATCATGTGATGGAATGTACAGCGCTATATCTTTGTTTGCACTATTATGTCTGCACGGTATTGACATGATACCACATTCTTTTATAATATGTGACATAGAAAGTCTGTATAATAATATCCTCACAAAGCAGGAATTTCAGTTATAAAGAAAAGACCATCTGAGAGGCCCTTGCCCCTACTGATTTCATTGCCTAGTTAACTGACTTCGTGCTATGCTTGAATTTCTTTCTGTTTAGCCCAGAATATTTCCAGCAGTTACATGGGACAACTATGGGGACCACCTTCACCCCCTTATTTGCAAATATTTTTGTAGGAGATTGGGAGGACAAGTATATATGGAATGTAAACAATGTTTGGAGAGATCAGATTTTGAAATGGGCATGTTTTGTGGATGATACAGTATATTCATTTGGCAGGGATCTGAAAATGATCTAAAGGATTTTTTGGAATATATTACCAAGTGCGATTTGAACCTGAAGTTTTTATCAAATTATAATAAAGATGCAGTGGATTTCTTAGACCTTACAAGTTACAAAAAAAATGGCAGGTTGGAAACAAAATAGTTTCTTTTTTTAATGTTTGCTTTATTTTCTTTTATTCATGTACATTACATGTGTCAAAGTATGTTTGGTTACAATGTACAGGTTACTGGCCTGTAACAGTAGAGTTCTAGGAGTGGTATATGTTGTTCATCCAGAGTATCTGGCAGTTGCCTTTCCCTTTAAGACTTGCTGGAAATGCCTTCAAGCTGGCTCTTCCCACCCACCCAGGTGATAACTCCCTTGGCTCTGCCCCATGATACCAGATCTTGCCCGCTGGAAGCAGAGTATGTGCGCCGAAGTTGGGGAGGTTGGGTGGGTCCGTGTGGATGAACAACATATACCACTCCTAGAAAGTACACTTACGTAAAAACTTACCATAACAGTAGATCTTTGAGGGATGTCTCGTGTAGCAAGTAATACTTTTGGGTAGTTGTCAGAGATCACTGTGGTGCACAGCAGCTCTTATAGCAGTCTTTTACCAGGGGCCACCTACCGATGACATCATCATCCTGCTTCCTATATAAGAGTGGGCGGTTCCAGGTATCCTCAGTTCCCCACCGGATTCAGCTCGCTAAGTGAGGATCGAGGGGATCTGTGGTACCAAAGGTGTCCCTTCCCACATGCTAAGTGGAACAAAGTCATTCTCTTACAGAAGGAGAGGGACGGAGGGAGGGAGGGAACATACCTGCTGCAAGAGAATCCCTCAAAGATCTACTGTTATGGTAAGTTTTTACATAACTGTACTATCTTCCAGAGGATGGTCTCTTGCAGCAGATAATACTTTTGGGATGATTCCCAAGCAGTGTACCCAAAGAGGGTGGAATTGTGACAGGAGGCCCTGTAGGACTGCGCGGCCAAAGGCCGTCCTATGGCGGGAAGCAATATCTAAATTGTAATGCTTTGTGAAAGTGTGAATGGTAGACCATGTGGCTGCATTGCAGATATCAGTGATTGAGGCCCCTTTAAAGCAGGCCGCTGTGGAGGCCTGGCCTCTAGTGGAAGGGGCTTGTACTGTTCCCAATGGGGGCTCATATTTTTCGTAACAAAATGTGATGCAATTAGACAACCAACTGAAAATGGTTTTCTTGGCAACTAGGGAACCTTCCCTCATAGAGGCGAAGGTGACAAACAATTGAGAGTTTTTTCTCAAGGATTTGGTATGATTTATATAGTACCTCAGAAGACGATGAACATCCAAGGTGTGTGGGAAATGTTCACCCTGATTGGAGTGTTCCGGTAAACAGACGGGCAATTCCATGGTCTGGTTTAATGTATGTTCTGAAGCCACTTTCGGTAAAAAGGAAAGGTTGGTGTGGAGAACCACCCTGTTCTTGTGGAAGATTAAGTAAGGCTCTCTGCACATCAGAGCCTGAAACTCGGATATACGTCGAGCCGAAGTGACAGCCACTAGAAACACTGTCTTCCAAGAAAGGAAGCAGAGATCAGCGGTAGCTGCTGGTTCAAAGGGTGCAAGAGTGAGTTTCTCTAGTATAGAAACATAGAAGTTGATGTCATATAAGGACTGCAAGGCCCATCCAGTCTGCTCACTTTTTCTACCTTATGAATGTGCCATAAGCCTGTACTCTGTCAATGGGCTATCTATTCAGACTCATCTTTATTGCACCCTTATGCCTGTTTGAAGCCCTGCACTGCAGTCATATCCACCACTTCCTGAGGTAGACTGTTCCCTGCATCCACCACCCTTTCCATGAAAAAGAACTTCCTCACATTCCCCCTTAATTGGCCTCCCTCTAATCTCATGCTGTGTCCTCTTGTCCTGCTACTTTTTTTATATTGACACACATTAAGACTCTTTCACCTTGTTAATGCCCTTAAGATGTTTGAATGTTTAGATCCTATCACCTCTTTCCCTCCATTGCTCTAGGGTATACATATTGAGCTCCGTTAATCTGTCATCATATGTTTTCTGATGCAGTCCCTGCACCATTTTGGCTGCCCTTCTCTGGACTGCCTCCATTTTGTTAATGTCCTTGTGCAGGTGTGGCCTCCAGTACTGCACACAGTACTCCAGATGGGGCCTAACCAGTGTCTTGTAAAGAGGGATTATTACCTTCCTCTTACGACTTGTGATACCCCTACTAATACACCCCAACATCCCTCTAGCCTTACCTACTGCTTTAGTGGTCTGCTTGGATGATTTCAGGTAATCTGTGATGATGATGCCGAAGTCTGTTTCTTTCCTTGCGATTTCCAGCAACTCCCCTCCCAACCTATAGATGGCTTCAGGGGTTTCTCTTCCCTATGTGCAAGATCTTGCACTTCTTTGCATTAAAACCCAGTTGCCACTCTTCCAACTATTTTGCCAGTTTATCCAGATATCTTCTAATTCTGCCCACCCCATCTGGATCATCTACTCTGTTGCAGATCTTGGTGTCATCTGCAAATGGACAAACCTTACTCTCCAGTCCATGTGGACTGTCACTGATGAAGATATTGAAGAGGTCGGGCCCCAGGACTGATCCCTGAGGTACCCCAGTTGTGACTTGCATCTCTTATGACTATATACCGTTTACCACCACTCTCTGTTTTTTGCCAGCCAACCAGTTTGCTGCCCAGTTGACCAATTTCTGACCCAACCTGAGCCTACCCAACCTATTAATCAATATTCTGTGTGAAACAGTATCGAAAGCTTTGCTGAAGTCTAGGTAGGTGACATCAACTGCTACCCCTTGGTCCACCACTCTGCTTACCCAGTCAAAGAAATCAATGAGATTAGTTTGACAGGACCTTCATGTTGTAAACCCATGTTGTCTTGGATCCTGTGCTCCTATGGATTCCAGGTGTTGCACTATCCTTTCCTTAAGGAGTGTCTCCATAATCTTACCCACTACTGAGGTAAGCCTATGTGGTCTGTAGTTCCCTGCCTCCTCTCTGCTACCACTCTTGTGGAGTGGGATCACATGAGCCCTTCTTCAGTCTTCTGGGATCTCTCCTGTGCTCAGAGACTCACTAAATAGTCCTGATAATGGCTCTGTTAGTTCCACCCTTAGCTCCTTTAGTACCCTGGGATGTATGCCATCAGGTCCCATTGCCTTGTCCACCCTGAGCTTAGCAAGCTCTTGTAGGACCGTTTCTTTTGTGACGGGACAAGTGCACACCTCCCTCTCCCCTGTGTCCATGGTGCTGAGCTGTGGGCCCTGCCCTACCTTTTCCTCAGTAAATACTGAGCAGAAGTATCTATTTAGGATAGATGCTTTTGCCTTGGTCCTCCTCCTCACACTCCCCTTATCCCCTTTGATCTTAGCAATAATCCTCTGGACTTTCTCCTTTCAATAATGGATCTATAGAAAGTCTTTTCACCTTCTTTTACTGTTCATGCTAGTGTTTCCTCAGTTCGGGCCTTTGCCTGCCTTACTGCCTTCCCTGCTTCCCTTAGGGAAGTTTGGTATGCCTCCCTATCTTCATCCCGCTGCATTTCCTTATATTTCCTGAAGGCCAGCCTTTTGGCTCTAACCTTTTCTGCTACAGTTCTTGAGAACCAATGTGGTTTCCTTCTTCTTTTGCTCTTTCTTTTCTCTCTAACACAATGGGATGTTGCTTCAAGTGTTGTACCCTTAATGCTTGCTCACTTTGCCTGTACCCCCTCACCTGTATTTCTTCTTGCCTGGGCTAGCTTAACTCTGTTGGCCATCTTATCAAAGTCAGCTCCTCTGAAGTCCCATATTTTTGCCTTGGAATGGGATGATTTAGTTCTAGTGGCCAAATTGAACTATACCATGTGATGGTCACTGGCCCCCAAGTGACCTTCTATTTGGAGATCTGTGATCCTTTCCCTGTTAGTCAGTACTAGATCTAGGATAGCCCTGTCTCTTGTGGGTTGTTCTACCAGTTGTTTAAGGCCCTCCCTCTTTAGGGAATCCACTATGTATCTATTTCTGGCAGATGTTCCTGCTGCTATTAACCAATCTGTATCTGGCATTTTGAAGTCTCCCATTATCAGAACCTCCCCTTTAGCAGTCATGTTTTGTATATCTTCTAACAGTAATGTGTCTATGTCCTCTCCCGGGTCTGGCGGCCTGTAGACAACCCCAGTTCGTATGGCAGTCCCATTTCCTCTTTTCAGGGTGACCCACAGTTCTTCTGGCTCCTTATGTGTATTCTGAATTTCTGTAGCTTTGATATTTTCATTGACATAAAGGGCCACTCCACCCCCCCTCCACTTTTGAACCTTGGTCTCTTCTGAATAATGCATAGCCGGGTACTGAAGTCTCCCACGTGTGGTTACTGGTGAACCATGTCTCGCTAATGGCTACTATGTCCAGTTTAGCCTCTATCATTGTTGCCTGCAGGTCTGGGATCTTGTTTACCAGACTACGAGCATTTGTGTACATGATTTTCCATTTCCAGATTTCAGTGTGTTAGTTGTTGGGCGAGGTCTGGCATTTCCCCTGTGCATTGCATGGAGAGCCGGACCTTTTTCTTTACCTGGTGATGCAAATGAACTATAAACATGCTGAACTCCTGTTTGATCACTAGCTGGGGGAGGGTGTTCTTCCCATTCGACATATCGGGTGCAGCACCCCCTCCCCATTTGCTAGTTTAAATATTTTGCAAAGATGTCAAACTTCTGCCCCAACGCACTGACTCCCTCCTTAGTCAGATGCAGTCCATCGAATTTAAAGAAACTTCGCTTCCAAAACTGCTGCCAATTACCTACAAATGTGTGTCCTTTTTCTTGGCACCAGCTCTTGAGCCATATGTTTAGCTCCCCTGTCTCCCCTTCTCTGACCTTCCATCCATCTACCCCCCTCTCCCAGACTGGCAGGATCTCAGAGAAGGAGATGCCGGACGAAGTGGATGACAGTTTGTCACTCAGCCTGGTCAGGTGTTCCTTGGTCTCCACACCTGACCAGCTGGCGAGATTGTTAGTCCCTATGTGTACCAGGAGATCGATGTTTTCTCCTGCTTCCTGCATGATTTTAGCAATATGGTCAGTGTCTCTTCATGCTGATGTACCTGGGAGACATCTGACCATTACCCCAAGTGGGGGCGGGGTGCTTTATAGGAGGCTTAATATGAAGCATACCCTCTTAAGAACATCTTAGCAAGATGATGTTGATACAGTAATTTGTCTTCATAGGGTTCATGATAGGCCGAAATGGAGGCCAGGTGAACCTTGATAGAGGGAAAGCTAAGGCCCTTTTTGGCAAGTGAAGCCAAGTAGTCCAGTACTTTGGGTAAAGGACATGAAAATGGATTTATGGAAAGGGAAGTAGCCTATATGGAATAGCGTTTCCATTTAGCGGTATATGTTTCCCTGGTTGATGGTTTTTGTGAGGCCAAAAGAATGTTGGCCACAGGTGAGGAGACTTAAAGGCATATTAAGAAAGTGTTCGCAGGACCAAGCATGAAGGTGTAGAGCCTTCGGGTTGTGGTGAAGGAGGGTGCCCCACTCCTGAGTCAGGAGATCTGGTCTGATTGGCAACAGAATGGGTCCACCACAGGTAGCCATTGAAGTAGGGGAAACCACACCTGCCTGGGAGGAGCAGAAGGAGGTCGGTGGAACAATACATGCTGCTGTTGCCTGGGAAAGCACAGATAGCAGGCTCTATTTTATGCTTTTTTACGAACCTACAACAGGTATGCCACTTATGTTAAAATAGAGCTTTCTGGAATTTCTTGTGTACTCCTACTGATTGGTTTGCCATCTCAAAAAAGTTCTCTTTACCCCTAGGAGGAACACTGGAGGTGGTGGCTGGATCTGGTGAGTTTGAGAGGCCCTTTGGGAAGGCCTGAGTTTTTGGGAGGCTACCAGGAAATCCAAGTGGTCGAGAAAGAAATGAGGATTTAATGGACCCTGAAAGAGGAAAGTAAAAAAAAGGACTGTAATATTACCAGTCACTGATGAGTTGTTTTTATAGCTGGACTTCTTTCGGAATTGAGTGCTTGCTTGGAGGGGGGCATTTATTGTAGCTGTACCCTGTTACCCTGCAAGTGCTAGCGTTTTGCCTTCTCTATTTTAGTATTTGCATTTGTTGGTATTTTTTTTTCTCTTCTCCCCCTAAAAGAGCGCGTGTGTTTAGACCAGCTGCTTTTGGTGTTCCTTTTTTTGGTTTTTATTTAAATAATACTAACTTTTAGCCTTTGAACGAGTTGCTGAACTAAATCATTAGCACTGTTCATCTTTGCTCTACTCGCCTTATAATTAGGTTTTATATTGTATTTTTATATTTTATATATTTTTACTTTTTTTCCCCAGCATTTTAAATTTCGTAGCCAGGTTTTGTGATTGGTTGTCCCAATCACATGTTCTTTCTGCATAAGAACGCATGGGTGGCATCCTTTTTCCAGATTTACAATTGACTGCAATATCCTGATGTGGAGAGGTTGATGTGGGAGCCCTGTTATTCCTTCTATTATCCGTGTCAGTACCTTAAAGTTAATTTTAGCTATTAAAATTGCTGAGGCTGGAACCATCTTTTTGTTCAATGAAGGCTGCTCCTTTGCTGTGTAAAACTACTGAGATCTCGATGTTAAAGTAGGTTCTTTTTGAACTTTTGTGCATTCTTTTTTCTCTGGTTCTTTTTTCTTCTTCCTTCCGAGCTATTTGATTTTTTTTTCTCCCCTGGATTAGTTATTGATTTTTCATTTTGCTTTTATATTTAGACTTTGGTGTGGTTTTTGTCCTGGAAAAACTTTGGAACTATTCCTACAGTATCGGTGGAAAACAAGGTGGAAGCTGTGGCTTAGAAACTTTTCTGAATCGAAGTGAGGGATAGGGCCTCTATAACTTCTTCAGACTACAGATCTACTGATTAAATTCCCCCTTACAGTACTTCAGAACATTTCAGAACAATTAGAAAACTTGGGACATTTTATTTTATTTCACTTATAATGAATTTTTGCCTCCTTGTTAATTATGGTAATTACCAGGAAACAGGCACAACAGGATCAGTTTATCTTACCTATGATGACTGTTATTGATGAGAGAGAGCAGTGTAAAAGGACAAAATTTAGATCTGAATGCCTTAAATAAACTAAAATAACGGACCATTTAACATTTATTAAGGGACAAGGGAAAATTTCAACCCCTAATTTACAAAATAATATAGAGCTCACTAATGTGTGGGAAACATTTACTGCTGAATTAGATGTTAATACACCTATAAGGGCAAGTAATTCACTTACTTGTAATAAAGATTTGGAACAGACACTTCTGTTATATTTTTCTGATATTTCAGATGCTGTAGATGTTTCTACTGCTCCTAATTCTGTCTGTTCTGTTTATGAAGATAAGGAGTACACAGTAGAGGTCTCATTAACAGCTTCAGTTTCAGAAAAATGTGTTAGAAGTGTGGGGCTCAGGAAATTAAGGAAATTTAGAAAACAGAAAAAGTGTGAACAGTACAACTTCAGATCCCACCCCAGTTTTAACTTACAAACTTAGAGCAATTTCTGCAGATCCCCAAACTACAATTGAGGGCCTCAAATTACTTAACCCACCACAGTCATTATTTGATGATGGTGAATCTGGCTTAGTATTTAGGAAACAATTAATACTGAAAGAGAATATGGTCTATTTTGGGGATAACATCAAGTTTCCTACATCTCTGAGTAAAGATTTAACTCAGATGCTTAAAATAATTTTTTCTGTGAATGTCCTCATTATGGAACAATTAGTGGCTATTAGAGAGGCAATAGGAATGATTAAAGTTGGTATATTCAATAATCAGATAAAAATTGAGGGAAATTAATGAAAAAGTGAATAAAATAGTACCCCCTTCAGAGAAATCTGAATCTATTGTACAGCACATAGAAGATGAAGGCAGAGATATAAGGGAACAATTTTCCACATTAATTATACCAGATTCACCTAAACCAATGAGAAGAAAAAAAAAAGAAAAATGGACAAAAATTAAAAAAAGTGGAGATTGTGCTCCTTCAGCTGTTGAGACTGACCAGTTGGGATTAACAGGATCAACAGAGGATAGTCTGGTGGATGCTGATGTTACAAAATATTATAAACAAGAGGATGAGTTGGTTAATAAGAGAGGAGATAATTGGCTTATCCTGGAATACCCTTTAGAATCTTGTGTAGACCCCATAGTTGTTTGTGATAAGTCTGAATGTAATTTGGGGGCTAAACTGAATGATTTAAAAAAGAAATTGAGAGTTCAATAACTGAATAGTCATTGGCTATGAAGGATCCAAAAGTGAACCCAGATACCATTGAAGCTATAATACAACACCCTATGCAGATGGATAATTGGACTAAAAGGAAGGCAGAGGGATCAGTCAAAAATAAATCTGTTAGTGATGGAATAAGTGTAGAGCCCTGTAGGGAAGAAAAAAGAGATATGGAGTTGAATCTCCCTAGGATTAGGCTTAAAGGGCCACCCCACTGGATACAAGGGACTGAGATGGAACTTAAAAGGCAATTCATTTTGCTTTTTAGGATTAATATGGGGGTTCTTATGTTGGAAACTGATATACAAAGTGTAGAGCTCTTTGCTGATATGGTTGGAAACTGACTGTAACATTATTTTATACTCACCTAGACTGGCCAATGACATCTGGTACAATGGTGAAATACTGAATGAGTTTGGAATACATCTGACCTTTGTTAATAGGATCCACTTTACCAAAGGGGCCTATGACATACCAAATTTAGAATGCAAAAATAAAATGGATACAATTTGGTTAAGTATATTTGGCATTCCTAAGATTTGTAATGAGAGCAATAGAACATTGAAAGGAGTTCTGAGTAACTACTTCAGTAATCTATTGGGAATACCCCGAGGAAGGGATGGTATCCTAGAAGTGATTAGGTGTTCAGATGAAAGTCAGATAGATCTATTAATTAAAAATTCCCAGATTGCTGATAAAATGCAAAGTAAAGAAGGTATATTGGGTGCCATGGCTTTTCATATGGTAAATATGGATGGTTTTTGGGTTGACCATCCCATAAGTAGAGCTAAAGAACTGAATATCATAGAAAATTTTCAGTTGGAAACCTTTAATAAATTTCAAACTCTGGCAGGTTTTTTGGATTGACTTCCTATTGATTTAAATGACTCCTTTGAAAAAGGTGGTTCAATTTCTAATTTGTCAGGGAATTTTATAGTTCTTTCATGGAACACTGCAGGATGGGCAGACTAGGTGGGCCAAGCGGTCCTTATCTGCCGTCAAAGTCTATGTTTCTATGATGATCCACAAAGATAGTAGATAACAGATGGCTTAATTGTGTTACTCAGTTTGAAATATTATGCTTTCAGGAAACTTGGCATGGGATAGATGATACAATTAATATTAATATTAATGGTTATGCAACATTTGCTCATCATAGACATAGGGGAAGCCACTTTTGGTAGGAATTCTGCTGGACTTGTGGTACTTTGTAGAGTTACCTCTGATTTGAAGGTGACCACCCTTTGTAACATGCAGAATTTTATTGCCGTGTATGTAGAACATTTGAATCAAGTGTTAATTATTGTGAATGTATACATTCCACCCTCAGGTTCTGTGCACTATAGTGACGAAATATGGTCAAAATTAAAAAAATGACATTAATAAATATAATTAAAATGTTCCTAACATTGATATCCTAGTAATTGGTGATATAATGCCAGGATTGGTATTTTTGGTGGATTTGCAGATAATTCCTTCTTGGTATATAATTCCAGTCATCCCTCTTTACTACGAACTTCTCAAGACCTGGGTGTTAATAAATCTGGTAAGATCTTGATTGAATTAATGTCTGAATTTGATTTATGCCCATTTAAATGGTCGAATTCTGGGAGATGAGACTGGGAATTATACCTATGTTAAAGCCCATCATAAATCATTACTGGATTTTGGCCTTATGGTCAGGAGATGTAACATTTTGGTCTTCTTTATGTATTCCAACTAGGGCAGAAAGTGACCATTTTCCACTACTATTGAGTACTGAACATTGGGGTGGGAATGCCATAAGTACACAACTTGTGGTTCCTCTTGAATGCAGAGTCAATAAGTGTATTAAATGGGACAGCTGTTTAGAAAGTAGAGTGATGGGCCAGATTTTATTGTGTGATGAGTTATTGAGTAAAGATATATGGTTGACTCAAGATGCAGAGAGTATATGGGAGACTGTAGAAAATATTTTTAAGGAATGGAGGATGAGTTTGTATAAAGATGTATTAATAAGCAAATGTAAAGAGAAACAAACATGGCTCGATCAGGAATGTGCCATTTTTAAAAATGTTCTAAGGAAAATGATAAGGCAAGTGAGCACCAAAAAATGAACAATTATCAAAGCAGCTTAAGGTAAAGAAAAAGGAATATCAAATAATACTTATAAAAAAGAAAAGGGACTTTCAAACTATGAAATGGGCTCAAATGATGGACACAATTGAAAGAAAGAATGATAAAGGTTTCTGGCAGCTTGTGGCTAAGGGGTCACTAAATAGTAAAACTAATGCTGATTGCTATATAACAGAAACACGAGGGTACTTTATGTTTAATGTTCTGCACCTGTACTGTTCTCACTGTTGTAAACACACTATGTAACTCTGTCTACCTCCCCCGTGACGAGGTGCCTTTGTAAATGAGTCCATGACTCAAAGGTTGTAAATCCAACTTTTCTAATAAATAAATAAAATATTTTGAGAAGATATTCTTTGATCCATCCATTGAGGAGTCTGAGATACTAGTGCCTAATAAACATAGTCCATATCAGTTTACAGTTAAAGATGTTTATTTCTCTGTGAAAGCTATGAAATCGAACAAGGCCCCTGGGCCAGATAAAATTCCAGTGGAAGTATACAAATGTAATACCACATTTTGGAGTCGAATTCTGTGCTTTTTCTTTAATAAATGTATTGAAGCACACTATTTCCCTCCTTTCTGGAAAGGTGCAGAAATTATCCCAATACATAAAAAGGGAGATATCGGGGATCCAGCTATGTATTGTCCCATTAGTTTAATGGATGTTAGTCTTAAAATATTTTCATATATCATCTTGGAACATCTAAAAATTCAAATACAGATGATGGGAGGGATAAGTGATGCCCAAACAGGTTGCTGTTGTGAGACACCAATGTTAGATAATTGTTTTATTTTGAATCATTTAATTCACAAGTATGTTAAAATAAGGAAGCAGAAATTATATACAGCATTTATTGATCTGTCTGCTGCTTTTGATGTGGTTTGTAGAGCACACTTATGGGAAATTATGTATAAAAGAGGAATAGATCAGGCATTAATTTCGATAATCTCTGCTCTGTATAGTAATACCTGGGCTAAGATCCGGTTTGGCATTGCTGGGGAGACAACCAAACCATTTAGAAATAACCAGGGTGTAAGTAGCCCCAGCACTGTTTAATTTGTACATGGATTCCCTTATTAAGGAACTTGAACAAAGTGATAATGATGATGCACTAAAGTCTGACTCAAAGCTGACATCTATTCTAGCATATGCAGATGATTTACTTTTGATTTCTCAAACTAAAGGTGGCTTACAAAGGCAATTGAATACTCTGAAAATGGGCACAAGTTCTTTATGGTTTATAGAGCGGTTGGACCAAGGTGGGCTCAGGAAGGGAGAGGGTGGTGGAACAGAGGTGCATCCCTCCAGTTGTACCTCTCCACAATTCATATGCTGTTCTGGCAAAGAGGGGTTCCTCTGTGGAGGCACCTGCAGTGGAGACCAAGGAGGATACTGGGAGCCTTCACAAAGGAGACCCACAGGAGGGTGGCATGAGACCCCACAGGGGAAAGAAACAACTCCTGGTGGGGGACTCAATCATTAGGTGGGTAGAAATAGGGGAGGAAGAGGATAGGGAGGTAAGGTGCCTGCCTGGCACCATGGCTTGGACGGACAGGAAGTGAATCCTTAGGATCGCAGGAGCAGCTGCACGAGGGAGGGAGCTGGATGTCATTGTCCACCTAGGGACAAATGACCTGGCTGTGAATGGGATCAGAGCGGTGCAAGAGGAATTTGTAGAGTTGTGGAGGGGCCTTAGACAAGTATCATGTACGGTAATCTTCTCGGAGGTGCTGCCTGTCTATGGTAAGGATATTGCTAGGATATTCCGCACCATGGGATTCAATGAATGGTTGAAAAACTGGTGTGGAGTTCAGAGTTTTGGCTTCACTGGGGACTGGGGAGCCACCTGGAGGGATACAAGCCTATACTGGTGCGATGGTCTGCATCTGTCTGGTGGAGGGAACCAGAATCCTAGGTTTAAATGCTTCATTGGCAAGCATTTAAACTAGCCAAGGGGGGGAGGCACTGAAAAGGAGCAGGGAAATCCCAGCCTCCCTCCACAAAACATAGTACTTAGTGAGGTAAACACCAAGGTAGAGAAGTCAGTAGAGAGCAGGACAGGGGTAGATGCAGAAAAAGGCAGTAAGGACAGGGTTGGGGCTAAAAGAGGTAAAGCCATAAAAAAAAAAAATGGAAGGTGATGAGTATCAATGCCCACAGTCTGTGTAACAAGCTCCTTGAACTAGTGGCCTTGATGGAAGAGGGATGCCTGGATATTGTGGCAGTCACTGAAACATGGTACACAGAGAACCATGACTGGGATGTCGACATACCAGGATACACAATCTACAGGAGGGACAGGGTGGATAAAAGAGGAGGAGGAGGAGTAGCTCTCTATAAAAGGGAGGGATTAAAGCAACAGAACTAAAGAGTAAACAGGAAGTTCATGAGTCACTGTGGGTCACCCTGGAGACAGGAAATGGCACCACAATCCTCATGAGGGTTTTGTACAGACCCCCATCTCAGGGGGAGGAAATGGACAAGGAAAAGATAGAAGGCATCCTTAAAATAGCAGAAAAAGGGGAGATATTGTTGATGGGGACCTGAATATGCCAGATGTTAACTGGTGTACCTTTGCTGCAGGCACATCCAAGAGCAGGGTCATTCTTGATGCCCTACAGGAGGCATGCCTCAGGCAGCTACTGCTGGACCCCAGTTGGGAGGGAGCAATCCTAGACCTGGTACTCTCAAATGGGGAAGGAGAAAGGATCTCAGATTTAGAAGAGGGTAGCCATCTGGGAACAAGTGACCACCAAACAGTGTGGTTCACAATAAACAAAGCCATAGAATCAAGCCATACAAAAACAAGAGTACTGGACTTTAGGAAGGCTGACTTTGGGAAAATGAGACAGTGCCTCAGAAAAGCACGATCAATCAATCAATCAAACTTTATTTAACCAGGCATCAACACCATTGAGCAAGCTCATTTTCAAAGTGGCCCTGGACATAATACAATACAATACATAAACACAGATGCGGTAGCCAAGAAGCAACAGCGTAGTACAGGTACAGGTCGATATAGACCTAACATACAAGTTTGACATAGGTACATGCAGTTATAGTTCATAATGAATTCACATGAGAGAGAAGATACGACAATCCAAGGCTAACTCTGCTAAATAGAAGCTAGTACCTTCATGAAAATAGTAGTGGGAGGGAAGAAAAGAACATTGGTGTGCTAGGAAGGAGGGGAAAGGATGAAGATGACCAAGAATGGAGGAGAAAGGCTAGTAAGTGCTGGGTTTCCCTTATGAGGGATATGAGTTGAGTGAGATTCTGATACATAAGATTCGTGGGAGGAGCCAGAAGCTAAGGTCTCATAGATGCCTAAAACAACTGCATGTTTCCCTCAGATATTCAGCTATCAGAGCTTTGAATGTGAATAGATTTGGGAGTGAGGAAGGCTTTAATGAGCTTTGCATGGCGTTCCATAAGGATGGGAGTGAAAAATTGATTGCAGCAAAGCCATAGGTAGTATTCACTCTAGGAATCTGGAAACAAAGTACGGTATAGCGAATCAAGCCACAGGATACATTGGCACGTTTGAAGAAGCTCAAGATGTATATGGGAAGATTGTCAGACAGTGCTCTAAAGAGCCAAAGGAGAGCATTTCTTTTCCTCCTAGCTGAGAGTGAGGGCCATCCCGACTCTTGGTACAGCAGGCAGTGATGTGTGCAAAGAGTCAGGTTAAGGATAAATCTTAAGGCTTGGTGGTAAAGAGTGTCTAGTTTATTTAGCACTGATGAGGGGCAATGATTGTAGAGGAAGTCAGCATAGTCCAGTACGGGTAGGAATGTGGATTGTACTAGTCTCCTTCTAGCTTCTGTGGTAAGCAGATGTTTAATACGGTAGAATAAGCCTAACCGCTGTCTTAGTTTTTTCGGGGCTTCATTCATGTGGCACAGAAAGTTAAGTTTGTTGTCCCACCAGAACCCTAGGTATTTGAAGGTATCAACTATTTCAAGGGGTTCACCCAAAAGCGTTAGTATCTTGGGGATGTGTGTTGGCCCAGAGGCTGCCTTTGGTGAGAGAATCATGGCTTTAGTCTTTTTGGCATTGAGTAAGAGCTTGTGTTTGATAAGGTTATATTGAAGAGTGATAAAGTCATGCTGTAAGTCCTCGTAGGCTGAGTGCAGTGAAGAATTTGAGGTGTAGAGTACTGTATCGTCTGCAAATAAGTGCACATTAGCTGTGCACAGATGAGAGTCCAGGTTATTACTATAGATTGCAAATAGGATTGGGCCCAGGATGGAGCCTTGGGGAACTCCTCATAGAAGAGATTTTTGTGGAGACAGGTCACCTGCAGATTTGACTTGTTGTAACCTATTGGTAAGGTAGCTGGTGAACCATTTGATGGCAGGACTATCGAGATCAATATTGCTCAGTGCAGTAAGCAAGATGTTGTGATCAGCGGTATCGAAGGCCTTACTGAGATCGAGGAAAAGGGCAAACACATGTTTCTTAGAGTCCAAGGCAAGCTGCCAATCTGTGGTAACTTTTGCAAGGGCAGATATTGTGCTATGTTTGTCTCTAAGGCCGGACTGTGCAGGGTTTAGCAGTTTCTGCAAATCCACTATCAAACGGGCAAGAAGGAGGGGTGGAGAAACAATGGGAAATAATCAAAACAGCCATCGCAGAGGCAACAAGCCTTTGTGTGAAGCAAATCAGCAAAACAAAATGAAGGAAAAAACCACTATGGTTCTCAAAAGAGGTGGAAGGGAAGGTTAAGGAGAAAAGGATAGCATTCAGGAAATACAAGGAAACACAGAAGGAGCAGGACAGATAACTTTATCAGTTAAAGCAGAAGGAGGCAGGGAAGGCAGTCAGAATAGCAAAGGCACAAACTGAGGAAAAGATAGCTAACTCTGTTAAGAAGAGGGATAAAACCTTTTATAGGTACATTAGGGAGCGAAGAAAGACCAAGGGAGGGATGCAGAGACTTAATAAAGGGGAGGGAATGTGGGCAGAGGGTGACAGTGAAAAAGCAGGAATACTGAACGAATATTTCTGCTCAGTATTCACAGCTGAAGAGGAGGGAGAGGTACCTAAACCAAACAAGAGAAACACTCTGAATAGGGGTGGGTCGATACCAGTCCACTCACAGAAGAAAGGGTTTTGAAAGAACTCTTGAAACTGAGGTTAGACAAAGCAATGGGGCCTGATTGGATTCACCCAAGAATTCTAAAAGAACTAAGGGTAGAACTAGTAACGCCACTGACTACTCTCTGTAACAAATCATGAGGGGATGGGGTAGTACCTGAGGACTGGATGAAGGCAAATGTGATTCCACTTCACAAAAGTGGGAGCAGGGCAGAGGCAGGAAACTACAGACCAGTTAGTTTGACCTCAGTGGTAGGGAAAATGATGGAATCACTTCTGAAGGAAAGAACTGTTGAGTACCTAGAGGGCAGTGGGGCACAGGACCCAAGGCAGCACGGTTTCACAGCAGGAAGATCATGTCAGATGAACCTAATAGATTTCTTTGACTGGGTGACCAAAGTAGTAGACCAGGGAGGGACTGTGGATATGGCCTACCTAGTTTTTAGCAAATCATTTGACACAGTCTCACACAAAAGATTAATATACAAGTTAGCCAGCCTTGGAGTGGGTCCCAAGGTGGTAGCCTGGATAAAAAACTGGCTGGACAACAAGACACAAAGCGTAATAGTAAACTGAGTCCACAGTGAAAAAAGGAGGGCAACTAGCAGGGTACCGCAAGGATTGGTACTGGGACCGGTCCTCTTTAATGTCTTTATAAGTGACATTGGAGAGCACCTGGAAGGAAAAGTATGTTTCTTTGCAGATGACACAAAGATCTGCAACAGGGTTAATACACAAGGTGGGGTACAAAGGATGAAAAGGGACTTGCCAAGGTTGGAGGAATGGTCAAATATATGGCAACTCAGATTCAATGCAAAGAAGTGCAAGGTAATGCATCTGGGAAACAAAAACCCAGGGGAAGAGTAAACAATGGGGGTTAAGTTAATAGCAGCAACAAAAATCAAAAGAGACCTAGGAGTAATTATATCAGATGACCTAAAGGGGGGCAAGCAATGTGAGAAGGCAGTAAGGAGGGCTGGGGGATAATGGGAAGCATAGAGAGAGGCATCAACAGTAGAAAACAGGAAGTTGTTATCCCTCTGTACAGACAGTTGGTAAGACCCCATCTGGAGTACTGCGTGCAGTTCTGGAGACCCCATCTCCCAAAGACATAGACAGAGTGGAGGCTGTTCAGAGGAGGGCAACCAAAATGGTGCAGGGTCTGCACCAGAAGACATATGAGGAGAGACTAAAACAACTTAATATGTATACTCTTGAGGAAAGGAGGGAGAGGGGGGACATGATAGAAACTTTCAAGTATCTCAAGGGGATTAATAAAGTACAAGAGGGTAGCATCTTTCAGAAGAAGAGATGTGCAAGAACAAGGGGGCACAATTTGAAGATAGCGGGGGAACGGCTCAGAGGTAATGTTAGAAAATATTTCACAGAGAGGGTTGTGGATGCACGGAACAGCCTTTCTGAGGAGGTTGTAGAGTCAGGAACAGTGGGAGAATTCAAGAATGCATGGGATAGACATAAGGTAATTTTAGTGGGGAGTAGGAGGAAGCAAGCTGTTGATTAACTAGAATCTGCAGCTTATCCATCAGGTAGGGAAATGGGCACACTAGGTGGGCCAAGTGGTACTTATCTGCCATCAAATTCTGTGTTCTATAGTTAAAAATAAATTTATCCAAGACAAAAACTTTAACTTTTGGGTCTAGTTCTGTTGAACCCCTCTTTAGATTAGAAAATCACAGAATAGAAGCTGTTAAACTGTATACATATTTGGGACTAACCTATACAAATAATCTTAAGTGGAAACAACATCAAGAAACAATATCTGGAAAAAAAAATGAATGGACTGAATAAATTTAACTACTCTTATGGGGGCTTCTCATTAAAGCCATTGCTTAAAGCTATTAAAGCTAAATGTTGGGCATAGATGATGTATGCGACTGAAGTATGGGATCTAGATGATGCTGAAGTACATATGACTTCAGTCTATAAAACATTGCGGGCTGAATTACATGTTACTCCATCTTGCCCATCAGTTTACTTGAGAGCTGAACTTGGATTAATAAATGTTAATGCATTTAGTAAGGGAAGAAAACTTAAATATTGGTTACATTTAACTAGACTAGATAAAGACAAGTTAACCAAAGAAATGTTTTTTGGAACAGCTTTGCTGGGTAAAAAATGAACGTGGGAAATAATGCTGGATGCAAGATATACATAGCAAATTGGATCAATATGGCCTTTCAGTATTAAAATCGTATTTTAAAAGGAATATTAAGATTAGTCTTAACTTAAGGCTTATATTCAAAAAAAGTTTAATGAATACTGGATCAACCAGGATCTAAAGAAAATTCGACTATCCAGATTTTCTAGATGGTATGCAGAAAAAATAATGATATTAAGTATAGGGACTACTGGGATATACTGGAGAATAGGATACTTAGAAATACTTTTTTCTAAGATAAATTAGAGCTATTAGAGAATAACAATTTGAAAACTAGATATCAAAATCTTCCCAAGACACATGAAATATGTGATTGTAAAAATGGGATTAGAGAAGATCTCGTTCATGTTTTATGGCAATGCCCCTGGTATAACAGAATATGGCAGTATTGGTTGGGACCATTCATAAACTGGCCTGATATACCAAGAACCAAAATTACATTTATCATTATGAATACAAATGATGAAAATACTATTAAGAGAATAGCAAATTATTTTATGTATGCTGCTAGAATTAGAAACATCAGAGCAACGTTATTGTCAATACTGTATCATTGAATTAGAACTGATATGGTCTATTGTTTATATTTGGCCCATAATATAGATCCATTAGCACTAGGGATTATAATGTATATGGAATAATCCAGATATGCTTTGTTGAGGTAAGACAATTAAGTCTATACCTTCATATACTCTTGCTGACCTTTGTACTGTAGGGAATGATAAATAAGAACAACATTTTAGCATGTTAGTATATTAGTACATTGTCTTTTCAATGCTCTCTATGATATTGAGTTATATACTGAGTCTCCATATTTATTGTATAATTCATCCTGTGAGGAACTTTGTGAACTATGTATGTCTCATACTGTTTTTTTTATAAGATATTGCATGGGCTACAGCCCATGAGAATTCTAATTTGTATGTATGTGAAATGTGTGTGTTTATTTATATTGTATGTTTTTATACTGTCTTGTAAAAGCCATGTATGGCCAAATAAACTATTTACTTACACACACCTGCCTGGGCCACAATGGGACTATGAGGATCATCATGGCAGGTTTGAGTTGTAGTTTCAGTAGAGTCCGTTGCAGGAATGGGACGGGTGTGGAAGCATATAAGAAGTGTTCTGTCCATGGTTGGGACAGGGCATCAGTAGACATTCCCCTTCTGTTCGGGATAATGGAAAAGTATTTGTGGAGTCTGTGATTGTCTGGGGAAGCAAAAAGGTCTAGGTGCAGGGTCCCCCAAAAGCGGAAGATCATCTGAAGAGCTTCGTGATGAAGGGTCCACTCGTGAATGGAGGACTGGCAACTGAAAATGTCTGCCAGGGTATTTGTGGCATCCTGGAAGATGGATGGCAATTATTGCGAGTTGTTAGTGTGGCTTCCTGCCAGACCATCATCGCCTCCCTGCAGAGCACATGAGATCTGGTACCTCCTTGTTTGTTCTGACAGAACACCACTGAGGTGTTGTCTGACTGGATTAGTAAAGGTCCGGGATGAAGGTGGGGCCAAAAAACCTGAAGGACCCAGTGAACCGCTCTCCTTTACAACAGATTTATGTGTGGTAAAACGGCAAATTGGGACCATTTGTCTTGAGCCCCATAAGGGCCGAGGTGAGCTCCCCAGCTGTCCAGGGAAGCAACCGTAGTCAACATTTGCAGGGAAGGAGAAGCCTGAAAGGGCATGCTCTGAGCCAGGTGGTATTGGTGTGTCCACCAAGCTAGGGCAGAGCGGAGGAATGGGGTGACTGAGAATGTCGTCGAAGTCACCCGACCATTGATGCCATTGATTCTGAATCACCCACTGCATTGGTCTCATGAAGACGAGCATATACCACTGTGGGGATGGCAACTGCCATGTGCCCCAGAAGACTTAAGAAAGTTCTGGCTGTTATGAACTGCTGGGTTCGAGCATGCAAAGCCAGAGCTAGGAGTTTGTCTTGTCTGTTGACAGGGAGGTAAGCCCTGGCTGAAGCCATGTCCAGAAGTGCTCCTATATACTGGAGTGATTGGGAAGGCTTCAGGTTGGACTTGGGCCAGTTTATGGTAATGCCCAGATTTTGGAATACAGTAAGGGTGTCCTGGAGGGAGAGAAGCAGATCCTGTTCGGAATGTGCTTTTATCAGCCAATTGTCTAGGTATGGGAATATGAAGTGTCTGTCTCTTCTCAGGGCTGCTGCCACTATGGCAAGGCACTTGGTGAAGGCTCTCGAGGCCGATGAGAGTCCAAACGGAAGTGCTCGAAATTGGCAGTTGTGTCCCAGCAATTGAAAATGCAGTAACCGGTGGTGGGTGGGGTGGATAGGGATGTGCAGGTATGCATCTTTCATGTCCAAGGCACATAACCAGTCCCCCTTTTTTAACATCAGTAATATGGCTGTTAATGTGACCATCTGAAACATCTTGTACTAAATGTGTAAATTCAGTTGTCTTAGGTCTAATATCGGTCTGAGGTCTCCTGTACGTTTGGGGACCAGGAAAAAAATGGGAATAGAATCCTTGATGTAACTCCGAAGGAGGAACAGGATCCACAGCTTTTTAGTGTAAAAGAGCCTGAAGTTCCTCTTGGAGAATAGGAACATGGTCGGGTGGATAATGGACTGAGTAGGGTGGGTGAGGGAGAGGTGGAGATGTAAGTTCCAGTGTATGCCCCATACGTATGATTTTAGTACCCACTCATCCGAAGTAATGGCTGTCCAGGCCTCCAGATGAAGGGTGAAATGGCCCCCCACAGCTTCTGAGGCCTGAAGAAGGAAGTGGAGGCAAGCCCGAAAGGGGTCACTGGGCAGGGGACTGGCCTGCACCGCCTGGAGGATGGGAGCGGGGTCCCTTCGACTAAGGCGTGGCAGTCCTGGAGGAGGTGTTAGAACATCCGTGGGAGCTGCTGTGATACACCCCTCTAGTCTTGCCTCTCTGTTTTTGAAAATTTTGTGAACGGGACTGGTATGAGGACTGTGGGGTATGGTACATACCATGCACCGTACGGAGAGTGCGGCCTGACGCCTGGAGATCATCCAAGAGCATTTGGGTGCCTGGGCCAAAATGTTTCACACCACAAAATGGGGCATTTACCAGTTTGTGTTGAATGTCTGGTTATAGACCTGAGGCATGGAGCCAGGTGTGATGGCGGAGGGTGACACCCATAGCCGTTGCCCAGGCCAAGGTATCCACCGCATCATATCCCGAGTAGAGGAGATGCCAGGAAATGGAATTTCCAGTAGATATCGTAGGCAGGAATTGGTCTTTCTTCTGTGAAGGTGGGCGTTTATTGATATTTCTAGAGCCAAGGACCAGTGGGTACATTGGTATTTCACCATGTGTCCCATATAGTTAAAAATTCTTAGATCCAGTGTGCCCACCTGGAAGACTTTCTTTCCTAGGTAGTCTAGGCAACAGGATTCCTTATCTGGAGGCAAGGAACTCATGTCTCAGGGGTGTTTAGTACAATCATGAGTGGCAGCAATAACCACTGAAACAGCCTTGGGGTTAGAGGAGAAGAATGGGTGATTGGGGGGAGCCTGGTACAAATGATCCACCTACCAAGGAAGAGCCAGGACAGCAGAAGGTTGATCCCAAGCAACAAGTGCTGCATTTTGGTATGTTTGGATGAGTGGGGGCACCACAACATCCTGGTCCTCTGGCAGTTCAAGATAGTCTGCCATGTCCTTTCTCTGCTTATTGTGTTCCGTAGTAGAGAAACCCATAATTTTCTGTATCTGGACCATCATATCCTGAAATGATGGGTCATCAGCGGGAGAAGCCGCTGCATGGTGGGTGGGTTCCTCATGCAGAGATGATATAGTGGAAAGAGAGGACGGGGGACAAGAGTCCCATTCCTGAATGTCAATATTCTCCAGATCCTCTGGTATGTCATCCGGGAATTCTAAATCCTCAGAGTAGTATTCTTCCTCATAATCCAAAGGGAAACCAGGTGGGGAGCTGGGCCGCTCACCAAGAAAACATTTTGGTGGAGCCGTGGGTGACTGGGATGGGTGACCTCCAGCATCAGGAGCCAGAGGCTGTGCATGCCTTATTACCTTCAGAACCTCCTGTACTACAGTATCCATGTCCATAGAAACAGTGATGGGAAGAGGAAGGAGGGGGTAGGGTTCTGTGAAACCAAGGGAATAATAGAGGAGAGTGGATGTTGAGCAAAAGCAGGTCTGGAGCCCGGATGAAACAATATGGGGTCCTGGTCCCAGTCAGGCTGGCCCCTATGAACAAAAGCCCTTGAAGGAAGGGGGGAGGGGGGCAGCTGAAAAACTAAAATCCATGGTATTCCCTAGAGTCCCAGGGCCCGTCGTCAATGGGGCTGAAACAGAGTAAGATTTGACATGTTTAGCAGCCATCGACGTCAACGGGAGATGAGTCACCATCAACGGGGCACCGATGGTATTAGTATACGGTTCTGTTGAAACTGCTAATAAGGCACTAGAAAGTGCCATTGACGAGAGAGAGAAAATTCCTCGTTGACAAGGAGGCAATTTTAGAAGGCGCCGTTGATGAGGAGAGACCTGAAATGGTCTTCGTCCACGAGCGTTTATAAGAGGATGCGGTGGGAGCATCCTTCTCACATCTGTGCTTTTTGTGTGAAGCACTGGGTGGGGGGTCCTTGGGACAGGCCCATTGCTTTTGTAAGAGAGCGGCTTTTTGTTCCATAAGGTAAGCCTGGATGTCGTCGTTGACGAGTTGCTTGATTGAATTCCTGACAAAGTTCACAGGAAGATGAGTCGTGTGTGGGTCCCAAGCAGCGGGCACAGACTGAATGATTGTCAAAATGGTAAATTTTTCTACCACAACAACAACAGCGAAACAAAGGTGATTTGTTTGAAGATCCTTCTGACATCGGTCAATGAAGGAGAGGGAACAGGAAAAAAAAAGTTCCTGTTTGCTCAGTTTCTCGTCAATGGCTGCCTACACTTTGCACTAGTTGCTGCATGCAAGCTGAAGACGGCGGGAAAATTAACTCAGGATACCAGGGACCGCCCACTCTTATATAGGAAGCAGGATGGTGATGTCATAGGTGGGCAGCCCTGGTAAAAGACTGCTATAAGAGCTGCCATGCACCACAGTGACCTCTGGCAACTACCCAAAAGTATTACCTGCTGCAAGAGACCATCCTGTGGAAGTTCTATTGTTACAAGTGAGTAACCTGTGTTTCTAGGGATGTGGATATGTTGTTCCATCCACACTATCTGGCAGACTCCTAGCAGTTCTCCGGAAGGAGGGAGGCAAGGCACACAAACCCTACTTAGGGATCAGAGACTGGAGAGCTGAGGCCCCAAAACCAGCATCCCGGTGTGACTCTAGGTCATTGTGGTAATGGAAAATGAAGGTGTGTGCTAACTTCCAGGTAGCAGCCCTGCAGATTTCCTGGATAGGGACGTCCCTAGAAGCAGCCACCGTCACAGTGGTATGGCAGGTAGAATGAGCCCATAGCCCTCCGGGAGGCTCCCTACCCACCAACCTATAGCAGAGATCAGTGCTGGATGTGATCCACCTGCCAGTTGTCCACTTGGCTGCAGGTCTGCCAGGTATGGCTCCAGTGTAGGTGGACTGGGCGGAGGTTTTCTCCTCCTCAATTGCCCAGTCATTTCTGGTTGGGCACTTGCACCCTGCCCAGGACTTCCTGCACCTTCTGGGTTACATGATGGCCTGCACCAGCATAGTCTGATGGGCCCGTTGGCATATGTGCTCCCTGTGATGGGAGCTGGCCAGCCAATGGTCTCAGCACAAAAGTCAGTTTGTCGGACCGGCCCGCCGGTGCAGCGGTTGGATTTTTGCTTGCGACACAGGTGACCCGGGTTCGGGAACAGACCCACCTTGTCAGAGGGCCGGCTGGGGGAGAAGGATGGAGCGTCCCATGGATGACTTTCCTTCTCCAGGGGGAGGGTGGGGAAGTGCCTGGCGCAAGGAGGACCCCTGGGGGAGGCCAGGAGTCACTCAAGCTACCGGCGCTCGTAACATAGGGAGGTGGGGCGGACTCTGGTGTCATTGCATGTCCCCGCCTCCAGGAAAAATGGAAAAAGGAACCGGCAGGGTGGATCATCTAAGTGAAGCCATCCCTGGGGCTTCGATTAGCCTGCCATCGCCACACTCCCCCAACCAGACATTTCTCCTGTGGCTCGGATATGGGGGTCTGGTGCCGTGGCCCCGCCCTCCAGGGGATAAGCCAGGGGGTAACTGGGGGAGGTAGTGGCAATTGATGGGGTTGGAAGTCCCAGGGGCCGTGACCAGGGCTGAAGGCTGACAGAGGTCTCACCAAAAGAAAGAAAAAAAACGTCACTTCGACCAGCTGGTCACTGTAACCTATAGGATGTGGGATGTCCTACAGTGGTGGCTTGTCCCACGGCATCTGCAGAAGGGATCCCATTTGTGCGCCCTGAACCGATGGTCATCCTGATGACCAATGCCTCTCTCACGGGCTAGGGTGCCCATCTGGGGGAACACAGAGTCCACGGGCTCAGGACCCCTCAGAAGTCCTGATGCCACATCAACCTGCTGGAGCTCCAAGCAGTACAGCTGGCGCTGACTGCCTTTACTCCATTTGTTCGGGATCAAGTCGTCCAAGTCCAGATTGGCAACACCACGACCATGTATTACCTCAACAAACAAGGCGGAACGCACTCCCTGCCCCTGTGCAAGGAAACCCTCCACATTTGGATTCTTGTGCTCAGCTTGGAGGCAGATCTCCTAGACATCCATGTGGCAGGAGCCTCCAATCAGCTGGCAGATGCCATCAGCCAGGTGGGCAAGGCATCTCATGAGTGGGCCCTCCATCCGGAGGTAGTTCACAGTCTGTTCTCCTAGTGGGGCAACCCTCAGGTGGACCTGTTCCCCTCCAGGAAGAACACAAAGCTGAGGCTGTTTTGTGCCTGCCCCCCTCAGCAGGGAACACTGCAGGGGGATGCCTTCTCAAGGCCTTGGACCCCATGCCTCTGCTATGCCTTCCCTCCACTTTCCTTGATCCACAAGGTGTTACTCAAGGTCAGGAGGACAAGGCACAGGTGATCCTGGTGGCTTCGGACTGGCCCAGACAGTTTTAGTACCCCGATCTCCTCAGCCTCATCAACAGGCTCCTGAGGCATCTTCCCATACGCCTGGACCTGCTCTCAGTCAATCAGGGGAAGGTTCTCCTCCCAGACCTTCAATCCCTGCATCTGATAGCCTGGTTCCTGAGTGGCTAGAGTTCCATGCTTTGGGTCTCTCCGAAGATGTCCTCACTGACGTAGAAGTGTCTAGAAAGGAATCGACCAGAAAATGCTATGCCTTCAAATTTAAGAGATTCTCCATTTGGTGTCAGTGCAAGGGGTTGGACACTCTGACCTGTCTGGTGGCCAGCATTTTGGACTACCTGTGGTCCCTCTCCAAAGGGGAACTTCAGTCGACGACCCTTAAGGTGCACCTGGCAGCTATCTCTGCTTACCAGGCACAGGCTGGTCAGCAGTTGGTGGGGCAGAGAAGGTGGTCTGGTGCTTTTTCAAAGGCTTAGATGACATTTCCCCTCCAGTGCATGAACCTCCACCTCCATGGGATTTACCGCTGATTTTGGCAAAGCTCATGGGCAAGCTATTCAAACCAATGCACAGGTGTAATATGTCTTACCTGTCGTGGAAGACCGCCTTCTTGGTGGCTATCACGTCAGTCAGAAGAATCGGTGAGCTCCAGGTGCTTTCGATGGAGTCTTCTTACCTGGTCTTCCACAGGGACAAGGTTTTCCTATGCCCCAACCCGAAGTTCCTCTGAAGGTTGTGTTGGAGTTTCACCTAAATCAGGTGATGACTCTTCCAGTGTTCTTCCTGAATCACACCTCAGAGGCCAAACACAGGCTCCATACTCTGGACCTGAGGCAATCGCTTGCTTATCACAATGAGTACACAGCTGGAGTTCAAGGAGAGGTTTACTAGCTGTTTGTCACCTATGCTGAAGCTGCACCAGGCAGACTGGCAGCCAAGCAGATGATTGGCAGGTGGATCACTTCTTGCATTGATCTCTGCTATAGGTTGGCAGGTAGGGGGCCTCCCGGAGGACTAAGGGCTTATTCCACCTATCATACCACTGCATCAGTGGCTGCTTCTAGGGATTCCCCTATCCAGGAAAGTGTGGATAGAACAACATGTTTACATCCCTAGAAACACAGGTTACTCACCTGTAACAGTAGTTCTAGGAGTGGTATATGTTGTTCATCACATGGACCCACCGCCCTCCTGGCTTGGCGCACAACCTCTGCTTCCAGCGGGCAAGATCTGCGTTATGGGGCAGAGCCGAGGGATATACTACCCGGGTGGGTGGGAGGAGCCAACTTGAAGACTTTCCGACACTTCTTAAAGGGGAAAGGACACTGCCAGATAGTGTGGATGAACAACATACAGTATACCCAAGGCCCCTGGAATTCTGCGGTTCTGCAGTTGCGGAATTTGCCGCAGAATTTGCATCATGCCGCAGAATATATATAGTGCCACAGAATTCGTTGTTTTTGGTGAATTTTCATATAAATATACTGTTTTTCCATAGTGTCAGGCTTTCTTTCCCACCTCATTTATCCTGAAGCCCCTCATTTATGCTCAGCATATGATGTCATCGATGACATCACATCATATTTAGCCAATGACAGGACTGCATTCTGCCAGAGAAATGAATAAATCATGCCGCAGAAATCAGAAAATGCTGCCGCAGAACACCAGGGGCCCCGAGTATACCACTTCTAACAAGTACAGTTGCATACTCACTGTAACAGTAGATCTTCGAGAGGTATCTCTTGCAGCAGGTAATACACTTGGGACCTCGCCAGAGGGCGTTCTTCTGCACCGCAGCTTTCTTCTAGCAGTCTTTGCCTAGGGTCCGCCCACATATGACCTCATCATCCTGCACCTATACAAGTGTGGGTGGCCCCATGCATCCTCAGTTCCCTGCCGGATTCAGTTCGTTAAGTGAGTACTGAGGGGGAACCCAAGGTACCATAGCTGCTCCCTCATGTGTGTGTATATATATCTACATATATATATGTATATATATATATTTGGATCAGAAATTATTGTCTTAGAGGAGGAGGGATCGTACTTGCTGCAAGAGATACCTCTCGAAGATCTACTGTTACAGTGAGTATGCAACTCTACTATCTTCCATGAGGGTAATCTCTTGCAGCAGGTAATGCACTTGGGATGACTCCCAAGCAGTAAACCCAGGAAGGATGGAAACATTATGATAGAAGGCCTTGTAGGGACAGCCTGGTGGTGCTGAGGGTTGAGGCGCTGGACGCCACACCTCATGCCACGCCAACGACCCGAGTTCAGGAATGAGCCTGGGCCATCGTGGGTCGGCAGGGGGGAGAGAGAGAGAGAGGATTGAGCATCCGGAGGACTGCTCTCCTCTCCTGTCTCTGGGAGGGATCCAGGGTCAGCCCAGCATTGCAGTGGCCCCCAGTGGAGACCGGAGGCACTGCAATGCCTAGGGCTAGCACGCAGTGGAAGATGTCAGGCAGCTGCCTTCCGGACGTGGATGGGAGCATCCACGTCATGGGCAGGGCGGCACTGCACATCCAACGTCTGGGGACTAAAGCAGAAACACCCTGGCACGCTGAGGAGGTGACGAGGGCCTCAGGGACCTCCTTCACATCCCCAACACTGGACGCCCACACTGACGACCCACGGCCGACTTCTGGAGAGAGCTGGATCCTCCAATCCCAGAACTACGCCACCAAGGTAGGAGTGGTGGGCCCTGCCCTGGGGGGGTGATGTCTTCTGGTGCAGACCCTGCACCATTTTGGTTGCCCTCCTCTGGACAGGCTCCACCCTGTCTATGTCTTTGCGGAGATGGGGTCTCCAGAACTGTACACAGTACTCCAGATGTGGTCTTACCAACTGTCTGTACAGAGGGCCAACTTCCTGTTTTCTACTGGTGATGCCTCTCCCTATGCATCCCACTATCCCCCCAACCCTCCTTACTGCCTTCTCACATTGCTGGCCCACCTTTAGGTCATCTGAAGAACTTTGTGATGAAGTGTCCGCTCATGAGGGGAGGACTGGTGACTGAGAATGTTGGCCAACGTATTGTGGCATCCCAGTAGATGGACAGCAGTCAACATTAGATGTTGTATGGCTTCTCGCCAAACTGCCATTGCCTCCCTGCAGAGAGCATGGGATCTGGTACCTCCTTGTTTGTTCAGGTAATACACCACCGAAGTGTTGTCTGATTGGATCAGGAGAGGCCCCAGAGCAGGGTGGGGCTTAAAAGCCTGAAGGGCGAGGCGAACCGCTCTCATTTCCAGTAAATTTATATGGGGAGGGATGGAATACTGGGGCCACTTGCCTTGCATCCTGTAGGGACCCAGGTGTGCCCCCAAGCCATCGGAGGACACATCCATGGTCAATGTCTGCTGGGGAGGAGGGGATTGGAAAGGCATGCCCTGAGATAGGTTGGCTCGAGGGGTCCACCAGTCGAGGGCCGAGCGTAAAGTGGGAGTTACTCGGATTGTGTCTTTGAAATCCCCACATTTTTCACCTCCACTGACTTTGAAGAGTCCACTAGATTGGTCTCATGTGTAGATAGGCAAGTGCCACCGTATGGATGGCTGCGGCCATGTGTCCTTAAAGGCATAACAGGCATCTGGCTGTGATAGACTGTTCCTTCTGTATCTGGGGTCTGTCTTGCCTGTTGGCAGGGAAGTAAGCCCTGGTGGAGGCTGTGTCCAGAACGGCTCCGATGAACCGGAGCTGTTGGGTAGGAGCTAGGTTGGATTTGGGCCAGTTGACCTTGATTCCCAGGGACTGGAATAGGGTAAGGGTTACATGAAGGAACAGAAGCAGAGAAGTCTTGGAGTTGACTTTTATGAGCCAGTCATCTAAGTAAGGGAAGATGAAATGTCCATCCTGTCGTAGGGCCGCTGCCTCCACCGCTAGTCATTTAGTAAAGACCCTCGAGGCGGATTAGAGGCCGAACGGGAGGGCCTGAAATTGGTAGTGATGTCCTAGCAGGTAGAAACAAAGGAACCTGTGGTGGGCCGGGTGGATGGGGATATACAGGTAGGTGTCTTTCATGTCTAATGCACATAGCCAATCCCCCTGTTTTAACATTGGCATGATGGATGTAAAAATGACCATTCGGAACCTCTTGTATTGTATATATAAGTTCAGGTGTCTGAGGTCTAGTATAGGTCTGAGATCCCCAGTGTGTTTGGGTACCAGAAAAAAATGGGAGTAGAATCCTTGATGATACTCCAAAGGAGGAACAGGATAGATGGCATTCTTGTGAAGAAGCGCCTGGAGCTCCTCTTGAAGGGTGGGGATATGGTCAGGTGGATAAGAGACAGAGTGGGGAGGATGAGAAGAAGGCAAGGAGGTGAGCTCCAGTGTATGCCCCATCCGGATTATCTGAAGCACCTACTCGTTTGATGTTATCACTTGCCAGGCCTCTAAATGGAGGGCAAAGTGACCGCCCATGGCTTCCGAGGCATGGTTGAGGAAAACCGGGCAATGCCCTAACTGGTCACTGAGAAGTGGGCTGGCCAGCCCCCCACCCTCCGAGGGGTGGAGCTGGAGCCCTTAGAGGTAGGAGTGGTGGTCCTGGAAGTTGGCTGGGGATGCCCACGGAAGCCACCTCTATAGGTACCCCTGGGTTTGCCACTTCTCTTTGACTGAAAGGAGGATTGTGAGCAGTACTGATAAGATGGCTGTGAGGAATAATACATGCCATGCACTGTATGTAAAGTTCAACCTGAAGCCTGGAGACCATCCAGGAGTGTCTAAGTGCCAGGACCAAAAAGTTTGGACCCATTAAAGGGAGCATTTACCACTTTGTGCTGCATGTCCGGTGTGAAAACTGACACGCGTAATCAGGCATGCTGTCTAAGAGTAACACCTGTGGCCAATATCCAGGCAGAGGTGTCCACTGCATCATACCCAGAACGGAGTAGATGTCAAGAGATGGAGTTGCCAGCTGAAATTGTTGGCAATAATTGGTCCTTTCCTGGGAGGGAGTTTAATGACCAGTTCGATAGCAGAGGACCAGAGGGTATGTTGGTATTTAACCATGTGTCCCATGTAGTTCAGGATTCTGAGATTCATGGCACCCACCGGTGGGATTCCTTATCAGGAGGTAAGGAGCTCCTGTGCTTTGGACGTTTGGTGCGATCATGAGCAACAATGATTATAACTGAATCAGCTTCAGGGGTAGTAGAAAGGAAAGAACGGTTGAGAGGAGCCTGATATAGGCGATCTGCCTTCCTAGGAATCGCTGGGAACACTGAGGGCTGATTCCAAGCGGCCAGCATTGCATTTTGATAAGTTTGTATAAGTGGGGGTACCACTACAACAGGCTCCTCGGGGAGTTCAAGGTAGTCTGCCATGTCCTTTCTTTGTTTGTCATGGTCCATAGTTGAAAAACCCATGATTTTTGAATTTGGACCATCATCTCATGCAAAGATGGGTCATCAGGAGGAGAGGCAGCTGCCTGACAGGAAGCCTCCTCATGTAAAGAGGAGAGGGTAGAGACAGAGGATAGAGGGCGAGAGTCCATGTCCCGAAGATCAAAATCCTCACGATCGCCTGGAAAACCTTCAGGAAATTCTTCCTCCTCCTCTGAAAACTATTCTTCCTCATAGGAGTGGGGGGACCAAGCAGGAGAGGGATCCCTATCACCCTGAAAACGTTTGGGTGGAGGAGTCAGAGAACAGGAAGGGTGGCCCATCTCCATCGGGGTGGATGGTTGAGATCCTCTCATTACTTCCAGGACTGTTTGTACCATGGCTGCTACGTCCACTGAAGCAGTAGTGGAGAGCAGAGCAGTTTGCCTCTGGGAAACCAGAGGAATAGTGGAGGTAATTGGGTATGATGTATAAACAGGTCTGGTCCCTGGGTGAGAAATACCAGGGTCTCGGTCCCTATCTGGTGGGCCCCTGTGAGAAAATGGCAGTGATGGAGGAGGAGCTATGGCAATGGAAAATCCTGTGTTCCTCCCTGTGAATGCCTGACCTGTCGTCGACAGGGCAGTGAAGGGAGAGGTAGTAGAATGCTTAAAAGCAGTTGTCGGCACGTAAACAACCGTCGATGGAGAGTCACCAGAACTGACATAAGGTTCTGTAGATATTGCTGAAAGGGCACCAGAAAGCACCATCAAGGAGGGAGTATAAACTCCAATCGACGAGGTAGCAGTTCTGGACTACATAGTCGATGGTGGAGCACCAGTAATGGTGGCCATCGATAAATGTCTGCCTGAAGAGGATGAGGAATATTTTTCTTTATCCTTCTTGTGCTTCTTGTGTGGATCTGTAGTTGAGGTCTCCTTGGGATGGGCCCCTTTTTCTAAGAGAGCTAATTTCCACTCCATCTGGTGAGATTCTATTTCCTGCAATCATAGTTGACGTGTTGCCTGGTTGAATTCCTGACAATGTCTGCAGGAGATGGTGTCGTGCGTGGGACCCAGACATCTAACATAAAATGGTATGGCTGTCCTAGCGGTAGAGTTTCCTACTGCAATGGACATGACTGAAAAAGTGATGACTTGCTTGTAGATTCTTTGGACATTCGTCGATGAAGATAGGTAACGGAGAAAAAACATTCCCAGCTCAAGTTCTCGATGCAGGACTGCCCAGTTCCACACTCCATCACCTCCCTGCTGAGGGGATACGAGCGAGTGCCTCCTTGCTTGTTGAGGTACCAAACTACACACATATTGTCCGACTGGACTAATAGAGTGCCCTGGTGGAACAGGTGCTGGAAAGCCTGGAGGGCATACAGAACTGCTCTAATTTCCAACACACTGATGTGCAGATGGAGTTCTGACTGGGACCACAGACCTTGAGTTTTGTGGTTCCCCAGGTGAGTGCCTCAGCCCATCCCTGATGCATCTGTAGTCAGGGTCTGGGTGGGAGGAGGGGACTGGAAGGGGACCCCCGGTGAGATCCTGCAACCACAAGAGATCACACTGTATTGAATTGAAGACCATGACCATGTGGTCCAGGTCATCCAGCTACTGATCCCACTGATCCTGGAGTGTCCACTCCGAGTTTCGCATGTGAAGCCTGGCTAAAGGAACAGTGGGGATTGCCACTGCCATAAGGCCCAGCAGTCAAAGAATCAACCTGGCCGAGACCCTCATGCTGGAGGCTACTAAACAAGCCTGCCTCTGCAATTTTTCCACCCTGTCCAGAGGGAGAAATGCCATACCCTGTACTCTTATCCATCACAGCTCCAATAAATTGGGAGTCGCTGGGAAGGGGCAAGTCAGGATTTTGAGAGGTTCACAGTGATCTCAACCTGTGAAAAAAGGTCCTGGGTAGCTAAGAGGGAAAGTTCCAGCTGCTTCCTTGAGGGGGCTGACAGGAGACAGTCGTCAAGATAGGGGAACACACAGTGGCTCTGGCACCTCATGGCCACCGCCACTACTGGCAGGCACTTTGTAAAAACCAGAGATGCCGAGGATAGGTCAGAGGGAAGGGCCTTGAATTAGTAATGTTCCCCTGAAAGACGAATCAGAGGTAGCAGTGATGGGCCTGAAAGATTGGGACATGCAGCTAGGCATCCTGCATGTCCAGAGCACAGAGCCACTGTCCCTCATGCAGGAGGGGCAGCAGACCAGGGAGGGTCAGCATTCAAAACTGCTTGTACTCTATGTACAGGTTTAGAGCACTGAGGTCCAAAATGGGATGCAAATCTCCCATCTTTTTGGGGAACAGGAAGAAGTGGGAATAATACCCCTTTCCTACCTGGTTGTACGGAATGGGCTCTATTGAGTCCTTTCATAACACAGCCTCAATTTCCTCTCTTAGCAGAGGGATGTGTGCCTTTAAGTAGTGGGACACTATTAGGGGCCTGTCTGGAGATTTTTCAAGAAACTCCAGGGTGTGGCCCTGTCTCACCAACTGAAGTACCCATGAGTCGGTAGTTATTGCCTGCCACCCTGGCAGATGACTGGCGAACCTTGGGCTCATCGGCTCCACCGAGGGACATGGAGGAGGGAGGAGGGCGGACCATGAGTCAAGCAAGGAAGGGGGGTTTAGGGAGAGTTGCATTAGAGGCTCTTTGGGCCTTTGCAGGAGGGGCGGCTGTGGCCGATGGAGCCCGACGTTTGGACTGCCGTCTGCTGCTGTTTCGTCTGCCACTTTGTTTGGTGATGAAAAGGCTTTTTGGCTTAAAACTTAGGGCAGTACATAGTGTGGACCGACCTAAGGGCCTTGCCCTTATCCTGCAGGCTGATGATGATGTCTTGGGCATCACCCCTGAAGAGGATTGAACCCCTAAAGGGAGCATCCTGGATGGCTGCCTGCATGTCCGGCGCCAGACCAGATAGCCTTAGGAGATTCTCCTGGTTAAGGTTAACTGCTGTAGCAGCACCCCTGGCCGAGGAGGCTACCGCATCATAGGTGGCCCTCAAAGAATGCCTGCATGCCACTTTGGCGGACCTAATGGAGTCTGCCAAAATGGATTTTGACTCCGAGTCAGGCAATGCCTCGATGACTGGCTCCAGCTGGGTAAAAAATGATTTTTGGTAGACCAACATATGGGCTACATAGTTTAAGGCATGCATGGCCAATGTTGCTGAGGAATAAAATTTCTTCCCAAACTGGTCCAGCTGTCTCAACTCCTTGTCAGGAGGAGAGGTGCTCATATGCCTTGGCTTGGATGACCTATCATGGGCTGCTGCAATGACCACAGAGTCCACCTTAGGATGGACGCTAAGGTGGTCCTTCCCCTCTGATGTCCGGTCAGCCTTTCTGGCTACTGCTGGTATTGAGGAGGGCATCATCCAGATAGTGGATGCCAGGTCCTCATGTGTTTCCAACCAGGGGGGAGAGAGAACAGGAGCCACCTCCTGCATGTCCAAAAGCTCTGCTAGCCTTTGGTGCTTAGGGTCCTGACCATCGGACTTCCAGTCATAGACCTCTGCTATTTTCCTGAGCAGGTCTGTGAAAGAGGGGTCCTCAGGTAGGGATTTTGGGGACTCCTTAGGTCAAGGTCCCTCCATGGGAGGAGTCTCAAACCACAACACCACAGAGGAAGAGAAGTCGGAACCTAAGTCCTGGTCTGAGTCAGAGGACCAGACATCAGGTTAGGAAGGTTTCTGGGTGTCAGGAGGTGCTCTGTCCTGTGTCCACCATGTTGAAGGCTCTGAGGGCCCGGCGTTGGATGATGTGTGTCTGGCGCAGGGAAAGGCCTGGGTGTCTGGATTACCGGACTCCGGGGGGGGATGATGGCTATCCAGCTCTGACAGGAGCTGAGCCTTGGTCTCAGACCACCAGGACTGTAGGATAGCTTGAAAATCTGTCGGAGTCTGAGGAGGAGGGGGCTAGTAGACCGGCTGGTAACCCGCAGGAAAACCTGGCGTTGGGTAGCCCAGCATATGAAAGGAGTGCGCCGGGTACCGCGGCTGTGGATAAGCGAGCAACTACCCCGGCGTCTGGAATCCTGACAGTGGGTAGCCTGATGGAGTGTACATTGGGAAATGCGGTGTCAGGTATCCCGACAGTGGTCCCAATGGAGGACCCAATGGCGGAGCCGGTGGTCCTGACGAAAGAACCTGGGGTGCCCCAAAACCCAACCCCAAAGGACCCAGAAGAACTGGGTCAGATGTTGGACCAGCTGGCAGCAGACATGTCAGAGTCAATGTCTCTGTTGGAAAATCCAGTGGCAGGGACCTCTGAGGGTTGCCTGTGACATCCAACATTAGATCCGGAGGTGAGCTGGGAAAAGTGCCACCTGACAGATGCCCTCATCATCTGCCCCCTCCGATCTGGGAGGGCGGAGGGACCTCTTCCACAGGGGAGGATGGGGAACCCAACCGGGGAGAGCTGTGGCAAATCTGGCAACTGGGAATCATTGGGGCCCTCACTGGACCCTGATGCCAGATCAGTCGGGTAGCCGTCAGTTAAACAGACGCCTGGCTTATCAGCCGGGGAGACGGATGAGCTGACACCCGACTTATCAACCAATGCCAGGTGGGCCCAGGAACCCCCAGAGCCCAATGACACAGCCTGGGCTGGGCGCTCATCAGAAGGCCTGACGAGCAACTTACCAGCCCCACCAGCACTTTAGACCCACTGGTGGAAAGGGGCCTGAGAGCGGCAGAGGCCTCGGACGTATCCGAGGCACCCGAGACCACTGTTATCAATGGCAGCAGGGGTCCAAGGACTGCTCCTGATGTGGGGCAGGCTTGGCTGCAGCGGCAACTTCCCAGAGGAAGAAGACCGCTGCTTACCTGAGGGCAGCTGTAGGTGAGAGGGGGACCTGTTCCAGTCCTGATTCTTCTCTTTTTCCTTCTTTTTTCTTTTTTTGATCTTTTTGGTCCCGTTGCCTCCTCCCACCAACTGGCGACTGGGACACAAAGTCTTTTTACAGATGTTCTCCTTTAACTACAAGGCCCCAGCACAAGGCCATGCGAACATGTGGAGGCATGCTTTGCACCCCGAGGCACCAGCTCAGCCCCTTTCACCTCCCAATTATTTTGCCATCCCCTCTCTACCTACACGACCCACCAGACCTCCACCCGGTGGGAGCAGAACTTTGGGGGGGCACCTACCCACCCATACCACCCTCAGGAGAGTAGAGCTGCCTGCCAGTATGCTTAATTCTTCTCTGCCCCCCCCACACCTGCACCCTGATGACCCGAAGTCATTCCTGAACCCGGGTCGCCGGTGTAGCGTGAGGTAAGGTGCCAGTTTCTGAAGTTCTTTTTCCATCGAGGCCATTCTTTGTTTGAGTATATGGGCCTCGAGGTCCTGCTGGCGTCGCTTCCGTGTAGCCTGGGTGAAGCTGGAACAGGCCTCACAGTCCTCAACATTGTGCTCTGGGCCTAGGCAGAAGAGGCAAAGAGTCTGGGAGTCTTTGTGTGGGTGCTGTGTGCCACACGAAGCGTACTTATTTTATGCTCGACGGCAGACATCGACATGCACAAAAACTAAGAAATACTGATTATTTGTAAAGAAAAAATGGATACTCATCCGAAAAGCGGTCGAACTGCAGTGTATGATCTCCACGAGATCCGACGTGTACAGGTTGACGGCAGGAAAGAACTGGAAGGCATGAGGACCGCTCACTATATAGGGTCACGCTGATGTCCATCATGTGATGTCGGGTGAGCAGGCCCCCATCAGACACTGCTAGATAATGTTTACGTGTGGTCCTGATACCAGGGGGCGCAGTCCTCAAAGTAATTACCTACTGCAAGAGCCTTCTCGAAGTAAGATCTGTGAATTTCTTCACATCAGGTTTTCTGCCGCAGTTCCGGCTATTTTCCTGATGAGACATTTTAGCACTTTTAAATGAATTTTAAATGTTTTTGGGTTCCCTATTTTATCAGAACTGAGATTTTGCACTAAACCTCTTCATTTTTAGCACTTTTAGAACCCGTTTAACCACGGTTCCGGAGTGCTTAGGAACTGACCACATTTCTTTCTTTTTCCCATTTGGGAGCATTTATTTAAAGTCTTCTGATGAATTGGCATGTCAGGTAGACCTAAAAGGAGAACTGGACCTACCATTTTTAAAAATTGTGTTAAGTGTACTATAGTGGGGGGGACGCTGTGGAGTCCGAGCTGAGTGGCAGCAATTTTTTAGCAGCTCACTACTAGTGGATTAAAATACCTTAAAATTGACCTTTGGGAGCAGAGATTGAGAGTTAATTTCGATACCAGTGGGAAGAGGAGCACTGATAATCTAGAATGGGTAACCCCCAAAAAGATAGAGGTGGCAGTGCGAGTAGAAAACCATCTACCTCTTCTCAGCCCACGAGACTTGGCCTAGAAGTGCAGGCCATTTGATCTCAAGGTTCCAACGAGACGATGGTCTCAATAGGATTAAAACTGCAACTTCTCATATCGTTGGTCTCCGATTTGAATGCAAGGATAGATAGATACCTTTGGAGTACGGGTGACAGTGGTTGAGAAAGAGGTCGAAGTCTTAAAAACAGATATGATTGATACCAAAAAACAATTGGAATCCATCTTGACTGCCACTACTTCATTGGTGAAAGAAAATACCCACTTACGGGCTCGGCTTGAGATACTAGAGAATCAAGCCTGCTCCTCGCACATCCAGATCCTTGGACTGCCCAAGGAGAGTGAGGGAGGCCATCCCCTTATGTTTATGCAGGAATGGCTGGGGGACAAGCTTGTACCTGAAGGACAATCTGTTAACTTTGGGCTACAGAAAGCATATCAGATTACCCCTTGGGGCTACTGGGAGGAACGCGGACACTCCCCACACTTTGCTACTGGTGACAGATGGAGTAGGAACCAGGGACAAAATTTTGTGACTAGCCAGAGAGGCAGGACCGCTTTTCCAGGACAACCGTGCCATATATATTTTCCCAGACATCAGTTATGCAACCAGGATGTGGCAAAAAAAAATTTGATGGAGTACGGAAGCAGTTGTGGGAAGCATCTATGATGCACGCCATGGTATACCTGGCCCGATTGAGAATTGTGCATGAAGGAAAGGTTTGGGTGTATTCAGATCTCGCTGAGGTAGGAAAGTTGGACACTTGTTTTCTTTCCAGTCGTCGGAGCCAACGTCGAGATCCTGGGGATGCAGACAGTGAATCGGAGGAGCACGAAGATGGCTGAACTGAATTAAGTACTGTACAAAATACCCACAATTGACTTTCTAAGTTTAATGTAGTAGACAGTTTTATTTGTATTTGGGTGTAACTTTTGATGGCTTATTGAAGTGAAACAGCACAATTGCTTTCCACTTCTGGGTCATTTGAATCTACGTTTTGCTGTACTAATTACTGTTCTGGTCTGTTCCAGGGTTGGGTGATAACCTAAAGGGGGTTGGTTTCTCTTAGTTCTTCTCCCTACTAGGTATCAATATGTTAATCCTTAGGCTGCAGGAAGATTTAGAAGGCATAGGTTTTTAGGACAAGATATCTTGTCGGCGGCAGCCTAAGGGTTAAAAATGTTAGATTACCTGTTTAGAACTCTCTACAGAGGTTGGGGATTGTAGAATTTATAGAATATATAATGCGGATGTTAACGTCTTTGCTGCCTATTTTTATTTACAGTGTCTACCTATCTTTAGCTTACAAGTATGACCCCGTGAACTCCAATATGGAGTGAACATTATTGGACTCTCAAGTTATGGACTTCAGCCCTCTGAAATTAGTCAAACTGCTCATGGGCTCATCACCACAGTTATAAACTTGCTTTGTTTTCTTTTAGTAATCCCTCCAGATGTGGTATCATAATATTTAGGATACAACTATCCTAGGATTAAGGAGAGGATTTTCTTTCTCTTGGTGGTGTGCATTACATATCTGGTTTGTCCTAAATATGGAATTATTAAGTGTGTAATAGCATATGAAACTAATAAAAATAAAGTTAATAAAAAAAAGTGTACTGTAGTGGTCAAAGCAGACGGCCACGACCTGTGCTCAGCCTGTTTGGGTCCAGACAACTTTGCTTCAAACCTTGTTCCAAAACAGTTGGGAAAAAGTGCCAAAAGGTTGGAATTTATGGCTTCTCAGTCTGCTTCCCCCTCAATAAAAATTCTGAAGAGGGATCATCCTCACATAAAACTAAAGGAAAGTCTGATAAAGACTCCCTACAGAATAAATCAGAGAAAATAATTCTGATCAACCCAAAAAGAGACATAATGAGCAGGTTTCTGATGATCTGCCTGCTAAAAAGAAGCAAAAAGAAAAACATACTACTGCCCCTCCCGCTGAGAAGCAAAGGGAGACACCAGTAACACAAAAAAATATGCCCTCTGATGAAGAGTTGGCTAAATAAGGCTTACATTTATACCAAACAGTGCAGGCTATGGCTTGGGCAATATTTTTAATGCTCCTCCTGACCCTACTACTCCTCTCACATTAGATCTTGGACATACCCAGTGTTTTTATTATGAGGGTGAGGGTGATCATGAATTAGTGGATGAACCCTTAGAACCAGATGTTCCCCCTGACCAAGAGTTTGACTTTCCCTCTAATGGCCAGGAGGATTTTTCCTCTCACTTTACTTTCATTCCGCATATGGTGGACACTCTGGATCTCACTATTCAAGAAACCGATGACCAGGAGGTAAAGGAAGACTTTTTCTTAGATATGATGGGTCTACCTTCTTCCCAGAATTTGCTCTTGCCCATTCATAAATCACTTCACAGAGCAACTTTTAAAGTACTTGAAGATCCCACTTCCATTTTGGGAGTGGACAAAAAAATTGAGAAAAAGTGCCAGCTGGAGAGGCATAATGCAGAATTTCTGCATACACCTCCTGATCATGAGGTAGTACAGGATACTGTTTGTGACAAGGCTAAAGTACCCCTTACTTCATGGCCTCCTGAAAAGTAATCTAGAAGGCTGGATTTTATGGGGAAAAGATTTTACACAACAGCCTTTCTGCTGCTTCACCTGTCTACTTACATGGCTTATGCAGCCCAGTACCAAAAAGCTGTCTGGAACTCAGTGCTAGCTATCAGCCAGCAGGCTCAGATAAAGTAGCCCAGGACCTGTCGGAAACTGTGAAAATGGCCTTAGAAGCTACAAAGTACCAATTTCACATTGCAGTGGACACTAATGACACTGCCTCCACAGCCATGGCTCAGGCAGTCTCCCTTAGGCGCCATGCCTTGCTAAGGGCAACCATTCTTTCGCAGAATACCCAGAACAAAGCTATGGATTTTCTCTGCGAGAACAATTCATTATTTGGAGACAAAACTGAGGCTTACATGAAAAAGGTGGAAGAATACAAAACCACCTACCAAAGTAATGCTGCAAAAGAAAAAGCCTCCACTTCCCAAAGGTCTCAGAGCAGAAGGAACAGAGGCAGAGGCTACAACCCAAGGCCTTCTACCCTATGCCAGTGTCCATGCTCCTGGACTACTCTCAAGTGAAAGGTTACTTCTGGGGAAGAAGGAGAAGAGGCCAGAGACAAACTGGTTCCTTTCCTCCCTCCCTCTAAAACTTAGTCCAAACAAATATCCTGACTACAAAAGCCAGGTCGCCCCCCTCCCCCCCAAGTAGGAGGATGGCTGTTCCACTATCTCCACCACTGGTACCCCCCACTCAGCAGGGTCAGAAATCACTAAAATCGCTCAACTCCTACAGAAAAGCTACTGTTGGAGCTAGAAGTAAAGTCCCTTTTGTCAGCAAAAGCAGTGTAGAGAGTTCCCCTTTCCCAATGGGGAAAAGGTCTTTACTCCAGATACTTCCTGAGAAGAAAACGGGGGACTGGCAACCCATTTTAGATATCAGGTACCTGAACAAACACCTTTTTAATCCCAAATTCAGGATGGTCATCCTGGCTGTGGTTGCATCTCTGCAAAAGGGGGACACAGGAAATTTCTCAGGTTCAAATTGCCTTCAGGCCATTACCAGTTTGCAGCAATGCCCTTCGACCTTTGTTCTGCACCCAGGGTGTTTACGAAGTGCCTGGCAGTAGTGACAGCCTATCTCAGAAGACAACCAGTGTCTGTATTCCCTTACCTGGATGATTGGTTAATAGTGGGCAAGTCTCTACAGGAGGTCAGAGACTCTCTCTGATTAACTCAGAGTACCCTGGAATCCTTAGTTTTCCTAATCAGTACTCAGAAATCCCACTTCCAACCAGTTCAGCTACTGGAATTCATTGGGGCAGAACTGGACACACAAAAAGAAAGGACCCTGCTCCCTCTCGACAGGGTACACAACCTTCAGAACCTAGCAAACTCTTTCATCCCGGGCCAGACAAAACCAGCCAGACACTTCCTGAGACTTCTAGACCACATGGCTTCTACCACACCTGTGGTACCAGGTGCCAGATTTCAAATGAGGGACATTCAGTATCACCTACGGGCCCACTGGTCCCAGAAAAAAGACTGTCAAAACTCATTCCAGTCACAAGGACTCTGCTACAAGCCCTAGACGGGTGGAAAGACTTACAGAATCTCAGGGGAGGGGTCCCCTTCCAGCAAAGGAAACCATCCAGAGTTCTCACTACAGATACCTTCCTCCTAGGATGGGGGGCACACCTGGCAGACCAGTCCATAAGTGGGACATGGTTCCCCAAGGAGTCCACCTACTATATAAACCTCCTTGAACTCAGAGCAGTTTATCTGGCAATAAAAGCCTTCACTCCTCTCTTAAAAGGCCAGTTTTTTCAAATTAGAAAAGACAACACCACAGCTAGCACGGTATCCGGTTATTATAGTGCAACCACAACAGCGCGAGTAAAAATAGCGCATACAATTAAGCGCAAGTCAAAAATATCGCCAGTCAAAATAGCGTTATTCCAGAACAGCGCGATGATCCGGGTGAATAAATAGCAATGATAGATGGTTACTAGTTGTTTCTGAAACAACTTTTATTGCCCTGGAAGTGCAATAAAATTCTGCATCCACAGATTCACAGCTCCATCAGCACATCACAGCACTACTCCTACTAACTGTCCTCTTTGTCTCTTCTTCACATGCCACTGCTGCTGATATGTTTTACTTCAAAACAGGCTGTACGAGAGGGACAGCAATCAGCGGCACAGCTTGAGGTCCTAAAAGATCCATCAGATGTGGGACTGGCACAAGTTCTTTACTTCAAAACAGGCTGTATGAGAGGGGAGAGCAATTGGCGGTACAGCTTTAGGTCATATCCATCAGATGTGGGACTGGCACAAGTTGGGAAAAACAGAGATTGGGTGCTGGAGAGCATGCAGAGAGAGGGAGTTTTTTTTTCTTACACCAGGAAGCAGGAGGGTTTTTGTCTTACACCAGGAAACCTTGGGTGGGGGCTGGAAATCACACCCTGATCCCTGGTGTAACATGTACAATAACCCTGGTAGTTTAACGGTACCTTCCTCTCGCCCCAAATCCTGTTATACAATGACATACCCCCCATGGCCCACACACTCAGTTCAATGTGCATTTCCACTTGCTGGTTGCTATGCGCTGCAAGGTAGGGTGGGGGGTGGGGGTGGAACTAGATGTTGGGTGAGAGGTGTGCACGGACCATTGTTGTGCTTTTTTTTTACAAGTGTTAACATACGCTGTTTGGTGCAGCCAATATTTTGCAGCTATGCTATTTTGATGTGGCACTTTAAAGTACGCACTCATAAGTGCTGCACTATTGCGGTTGCACTACTTTAACGCTGAACCCATCTAGCATGCACAGTAACCTTCTCAGAGGTGCTGCCTGTCTATGTCATGGGTGAGGCTAGGGTGCTCCGCACTATGGGATTCAATCAGTGGTTGAAAAACTGGTGTACAGCTCAGGGTTTTGGCTTTATTGGGGACTGGGGGTCCACCTGGAGGGATGCAGGTCTATACTGACATGATGGTCTGCATCTGTCCAGGAGGGGAACCAGGATTCTAGGTAAAAGGATTAAATGCTTCATTAGCAAGCATTTAAACTAGTCAAGGTTGGAGGCACTGAAAAGGAGCAGGGAAATCCTAGCCCCCCCCCAAAAAAAAATCAGGGTATTTAGTGAGGTAAACACCAAGATAAAGAAGTTGATAGGGAGAAGGGCGGGGTAAATGGAGAAAAAAAGCAGTAGGGAGAGGGACAGGGCAAAAAGGGGTAATGCCATCAAAAAATGGAGGATAATGAGTACCAATGCCCGTAGTCTAAGTAACAAGCTCCCTGAACTGGTGGCCTTGATGGAAGAGGGATGCCTGGATATTGTCAACATACCAGGGTACACAATCTACAGGAGGGACAGGGAGGGTAGAAGAAGAGAAGTAGCTCTCTATGTAAGGGAAGGAATCAAAACAATGGAACTAAAGGGTGAACAGGGAGGAGAGGAGGCACTGTGGGTCACACTGGAGACCGGGAATGGCACCACAATCCGCATGGGGGTTGTATACAGACCACCGTCTCAGGGGGAGGAAATGGACAAGGAAATGATAGAAGGTATCCTTAAGATGGCAGAAAATGGGGAGATATTGTTGATGGGGGACCTGAATGTGCCAGATGTTAACTGGAGCACCTTTGCTGCAGCCAAATCCAAAAGCAGGGTCTTTCTTGATGCCCTGCAGGGGCACGCCTCAAGCATGAGGCACAGGACCCAAGGCAGCATGGATTCACAGCGGGAAGGTCATGTTAGACGAATCTAATAGATTTCTTTGACTGGTTGACCAAAGTAGTAGACCAGGGAGGGGCTGTGGACATGGCTTACTTAGACTTTAGCAAGGCATCTGACAGTCCCGCACAAAAGATTAATAAATTAGCCAGCTTGGGTGTGGGTCCCAGGGTGGTAGCCTGGGTAAACAATTGACTGGACAACAAGACACAGAGGGTAATATTAAACAGAGTCCACTCCGAAGAAAGGGGGGTTACTAGTGGAGTATCGCAGGGTTCATTACTGGGTCCGGCCTTTTAATGTCTTTATAAGTGACATTGCAGAGGAACTGGAAGGAAAAGTATGTAGTAGTAGTAGTAGTAATGATTTTATTCATATATATTCATATATATAATGAACAAGGTAAAACAATCCCATTGAGTACATAAACACACTCATTTTCAAGGGACACGTTATAAAATACAGTACCTGGTTACAATATAAAAAGATACAAAACAAATAAACATATACAACAAAAACAACCATAATACAATAAATAAATACCATATATCAGACAATCATAATTACATAAAAATTCACCCATTCTCTAGATTCTCACAGCAGTCATGCAATTTCATACTTTGCCCATGATACCAAGATTTAATTTTTGTCCAACTTACTTTACTACAATAACTTCTCAAATCTGGAGGCAAACTATTCCAAACTTTGGGCCCGTATAAAATAATGTTGCACATCCATTTTTTGTTCTAAACTTTGGAACTATGAATTCTCTGTATTGGGCTGATCTTAAACCCCTCATTGAACATTTAATTTTTAAATCTTTCACTATATATTCAGGTAATTTATTTTCAAAAAACCTGCATACCACCTTAGTTATATGCTGTTTTCTCCTAATGTATAAGTGATCCCAACCTATATTTCTATACAGCTCACAATGATGCGTGTGTTTATGCAAACCTGTAATATACCTAGCCATTTTATTATATACCATATCTAATTTTTTCAAATCAACCTTATTACCCCATAAATTACATCCGCATAATCAATCACTGGCATTAACACTGTATTAATCACATGCAGCCTTATGTCCCTAGAGAAATTACTTCTTATTCTATACAACATTCCTAACTTTTGTCCCAATCTTTTAACTAAATTGTTTATGTGAACAGACCATTTACAATGCACATCCAACCATAACCCTAGATATTTATACTCATCAACTTTCTGTAAGGTAAAACCATCCCTCACTTTTATATCCAATAAGTTCAACTGTAATTTTTCACTTTTTTGTCTAAACAACATTGTTTTAGTTTTACTTGTATTCAATATTAATTTGTTTTTAATATAATACTCCTGTATATCATCAAACGCTGTTTGCAATGTACACTGCACATTAAGAACATTCTTATCTGAAACATATATAATCACATCATCTGCATATTGATGGTATTCCAAATTTTTTTGCTTAAGATCCAAATCACTAGTATACAAATTAAATAATAATGGTCCCAATATTGTACTCTGTGGTACCCCCTGCCTTATCTGCCTAAAATCTGATATACATGAACTCAAAAACACTTTTTGCTTTCTACCATTCAAATAACTAGAAAACCAGGCTACCACATTGTCTGAAAAACCTATACTAATCAATGTTTTAATTAATATCTCATGATTTATAGAATCAAAAGCTTTTGACAGATCGATCATAATTGCCCCTGTCAATAATCCATTATCCATAGCTCTCTGAATATTTCCTGTTACTTTTATTAATGCTGTTTGGGTACTATAACCCTCTCTGAAACCAGACTGATTTCTATGTAAAATATTCTGTTTATTTATATATTTATTAACCTGTCTAGCTACAATCTTTTCACAAATCTTCACTACTACTGGTATCAGGGATATAGGATGATAATTACTAATCTCATGTTTTGATCCAGACTTAAAAATTGGAATTACTTTTGCACATTTCCATTCTTCTGGTACTTCCGCTAACAACAAAGACAATTTAAAAAATTTGAAACAAAGGATAAGCAATCACTGGGGCCGCATATGTTAATAGTTTACTACTGATCTCATCTAAACCTGTTGCCTTTCTTTCATTAATATGCAACAATTCCATAAAAACCTCATTCACTTCAATATATTCAAAATCAAATGTGCTATCTATCACCCTTCTTATATTACCAAGCTTATAATTATCATCAATAGCAACATCTGAATCCCCTTTTGACATTCCCATATTAACAAAAATTTCATTAAAATGATTAGCCGTCTCTGTACATTGCTCCAAGTCTCTTCCATTAACACAAAACGTTTGTGGATAATCATTTTTTCCTGGATTTTGTAATTTATGAATTAGTTTCCCAAAATTTACCTGGATGTGAAAATTGGGTGTCCTTTAATAAATATTTATAATAATCTGATTTTGCCTTCCTAATATCTCTTAAATATTTATTTCTTAAGGCTCTATAACTATCCCAATCCTTCTGTAACTTTGAATTCTTAGCCTTTTTCCATTGTTTGTTTCTTTTTTTTCATTAAGTATTGCAAATTCCCATTATACCAAATTGCATTTTTCAATCCCCGATAAACCTTTCTTATTGGCGCATGCTGATTACAAACCTTTTCAAACTCTTCCCGAAAAAACTTCCATGCCTCATTAATAGTTGGAATTAAGGCAATTCTTTCCCATTTTACACATTCCAAATCTTGTATAAAAGCAGTATAATCAAATTTTTTAAATGTCCTTTTAAAAACCCAGTGTCCAGATTTAATACTTTTTTCTTTCGCTCTCACACATACCACCCCCTGATGATCACTAAAAGTATCCAACAGTACACTACTAATTTTATATTTTCTATATATAAATATATATATTTAATATATATATAAATTTAATTTTATATTGTCTCTTTGCAGATGACACAAAGATCTGCAACAGGGTTGAAATCAGGGTAGTTAGTGAGGTAAACACCAAGACAGAGAAGTCAATAGGGAGAAGGGCAGGGGTAAATGGAGAAAAGAACAAAGGTAGTAAGGACAGAGATGGGGCAAAAAGGGGTAAGGCCATCAAAAAATGGAGGGTAATGAGTACCAATGCCCGTAGTCTAGGTAACAAGCTCCCTGAACTGGTGGCCTTGATGGAAGAGGGATGCCTGGATATCGTGGCAGTCACAGAAATATGGTACACAGAGAAATGAAAATTACGTACCTACCGTAATTCTTGATCTTCTCTTGTATCTTCACCATTCATTACTGCTTGGGTTAAGCCGGAGGCACGCACCCACTAAAGGAGTTTTTTTTTTTTGAGTCGGCTCCAGCGCCGCGCCTCGAGGACGCCATACTGCGTCATGCATGAGGTGGCCGTTAGTGTCGCGAGACCTCCTCTATCTCAGTTCTGGTAGCCGGAGAGCCAAAATAAAGGGTAAGAAAAAGAAAGTGAGGCAAGAGAGCCGAGGGATAGAAAAGAAAGGAAACAAACTGAAAAAGGAATAAGCCGATGGAGAATAGACAGAGGAGAGAGAATTCCTACCCTAAGGGACTGCAGGGCCTCCTTTTTGGGGCGGCTCTAGGGGAGGAACAGAGAGAAGGAAAGGGAAGTAGAAGAAGAAGAAGAAGAGAGAAAGAGGCATGTTGAGAGGGAGAACAGTGCCCATCGAGCATTGGTTGAGAGGCTTATAAGCTCGAAACTAACAAGGGAGCAAGAATCCCAGTTGCTAGGACTGAGGGGAGGTTCAACCGAACCACCTGAACAGATCCAAATGAGGGCAGACTGTCTGAACTCTCAACATGCCAAGTCCCTTCATCCTAGTTGAGGGCTCCTAGACTGCCTGGGCAGAACCTGTTCTGGGTAGAGCGCCCATCCAGGAAGGGGACTAAGTCCCTTAGCACCTTGTTAAGTACTAGCACAGTAGTGTATGGGAAAGACTATGCCTTCTCAAAGGCAGTTTTGTATGAAAGATAGAGTGGAACTCAATCAGACTCCCTAAGGCAAGGCAAACAGATGCTCAGAGTTGACAAGTTCAGTCAGTATCTAGAAGAGCTCGAAATAATACCTGCCAGGAGGATTCTAGACTTTGCGAGCCAAGTCAAAGTGCATGGCCATTTGGGCTGTGAAACTGCATAACCTGAAGAAGGTATTTAGGAATCGCACCCTAAGGCGGTCAGAAAAACTCCCTCAGAATTAGAGAAATACAACCGTGCCGCTCCTCTTTACCTTGAGGAAAAAAGGATCCATTCACTAAGAATAGAAAACAGAAAGTTTTTTTTTGTAGATAAGGCCAAGGGAAGGAAGAGGAACGAGATGGGAGGAGGCGCCATAGAAGGAGGCCACTGTGGGGAAGGTGGAGTGGGTATCAATGTGAATGGGTGAAGATACAAGAGAAGATCAAGAATTACGGTAGGCACGGAATTTCATATCTTCCCTTGTCAATCTTCACCATTCATTACTATGAGTGAGTACCAAGCCCCTTCCCCCCTTAAAAGAGGGGGTAGAATCCTGAGGGAACAAGACCCCCAGCCTCCTGCTGGTGAGAAACAGAAGAGGAAGACCCTGGGCTAATGCAGAGAGAAGCCTATGTGGGAGAAGAGCTAGGAGGTGCCCCCAGGACAGGGAGACGGAGGAAGCCCCTGCAGAAGTCTCCTAGCTTTGGAGGAAAAGAGACGGGTCCCCCGGAAGGCGGAGCGAACCACCCTACGCCAGGCCAGGGGTGACAACCTTGATAGACGAAGCCATGCTGTCCGCCTAATGCAGATCGCTGTCCCCGCAAGCCTGGAAGCCACCTCATTGGCGTCATAAGATGCCTTTGCTTGGTGTCTTGCCAGCTCCAGGCCTAGAGCGGAGAGGGCAATAGCCTGTCTGGTTTGCTCCGTATCAGGCATTGATGCTAGGAGCTGGGAGAGCATCGATCACAGATGCCTATTGTAGGCAGCGTGGTGAGCCTGATGTGACGCAATGCAAGCCATCGCATGAGAGGAAGAGAACACTCTTCGCCCCCACTGGTCGAATTGTAGGGAATCTGAATCCGTTGGATGGTCGTGCGCCAGGCGGCGACACCCGGAAGGAGTCTCTAGGTATACCAAACCCGAGGACGGGTTGGGAAGGGGTACCCAGGGATTCCGAAGGGGCACAATACCTACGTCGACAGTCTGCTGGGGCTGGAGAAGGGGCGGCTGGCAACCGCCAGGAATGGATAGACACCTCCTGGAAGGGGATAGGCCAGGAAGGTACCACCAGGTGCTGGGCACTGAATTCTCCAAGGAATTCCCATGTCTCCCGTTCAGTATTGTCTCGCCTAACATAGGAGATTCGAAGATCCCTCACCATCCTCGAAAGGAATCGCTGATATTCAGTGAAATCAGCGTCGGAGGAAATATGAGCCAGGGGTTCCTCTCCCTCAGAGGAGGGAGACGAGGATGATGGAGAGCTCGAATGTCCAGAAGATTCCTGCGGCGGTGGGGAGAGTCGAAAGACCCGCTCATGCATATACCTAACGTATGAGGGGAAGGCCGCCGCAGAACCTCTGAACTGCTCCCAGGATAACGGACCCGTAGGACCGACATGGCCTGGAAGAGCGGGGGGGTGGTTGCAGAGGTACTGGAGAAGGGCACCTGCGAAGAGGCAACTGACCTCTGCTAGGGTTCTGAAATCCGGAGAACGGAGCCCAAGCTGGCAGGATTCCGGACAACAGACCAGGTCGCAAATGGAACCGTGGGGATGCGAACCCTGGAAGAGCCCAGGAGGGGAACCTCCCCTGTGACGAACCTGGGACTGCATGGATCCAGAAGGGCAGTCCGCAGCAACGCCACCGGAGGGGACTCTGGGGCCCAAGAGGGGAAGGCGGGGCTCGATGCTACGGCTCCTAGCCACCCTACGAGGGGTGTCCGGCAGAGACCGCGATGACCGACCCCTGCCCCTCGACCCCCTCGGACTCCGAGAGAGCCCTCCTCCTCGACTCCAGCGTTCTCCCACCCTGAGAGGTGGCAACAGCACCCAGAAGGGCAGCTGTCATGGACCCCCTAGGAGGGAGAGCCCCCCCTTCAGTCCCCACCACATCGCCCCTCCGGGACCCAGGGCCACCCCTAGCCCAAGGGTCCTCAGGGGAGGACGGCAGCAGACAGCGAGGGGGCCCGCTGTGCCGTTTGAAGCACCATCGCAGTTAACGGGGACCCTAACCCGGAGAGTCAGTGCCAGGATGGGTCCACATCTGAGCCATCGACCAAGAGGATGAGACCAGCAGAACCTCGACAAGTTGGCAACCGGGGTCCTCGGAGGAATGAGCGCTGCGATGGTGCAGGTACCAGGACGGCGCCGACGACCCCAGCCCACTCGCAACTGCTAGGCCTGGTCCCGGCTCCCCTGCTGCACCAGTTAGGCCCACGGCGCTGCCTCCGGCGTCTGAACCCAACCTGCCACCGCCAGAAGCACAAACCGGGCCTGCAAAGGCCAGAGTGGTGCCGCCTATGGCGCCATCTCGATCGCGGCACCAGGATCTGAAACAGCACCGGAGGGCGGCATCGAGGGTCCACCAGTGCCAGGCCCAGCAGGCGCGGGCCTCGACACTGGGGAAGCCTGCACCTCCTCGGAGGTGACTGCCGAGGTGGTGTCCCCGTCGCAGCCCCGGGAGGGACCATGACGTTCCCCTGACACCGCAAGAGAAGCTTCCTCTTCGGCAAGAGAAGAGGAGGAAGCCTCCTCCTCATGCGGACCGTACTAGGCCTGGGAGGGACCTGGAGAAGAGCCTAGAGACCTTACCGGGAATCCTGAGCGACGCCGCCCCCCAAAGGTCGGCGGGCCTTGCCGAGCTTGGAACGCTGGACTTGCAAGGACACGACGGTCCATGGAGAAACAGGCGCCGCATCGATCCATGCCGTGGTTGGGTCCCGGCAACGGAGACAGACATCATGCCGGTCGAGACGGAGAAATGCTGGCCACAGGAGCACCAGCGATATAGGGGCATGGCCCGCTTGACTTACGCTTTGCTCCCGAACCTGACATGATGCAACTAAACAAGGCGAAAAGGCACAAAGCACCCAGTCAGAGATAGAAAACAAGAACAGTCTTACCGTATACGGCGCCGAGCGAGTCGCTGAGGAGAAAACGAGGAGTCTTGAGAATCTGAAAACCCGAATACTATTTCGCCATCACAGGCAGGTGCAGCCTCGACGGCAGGAGAAACAGAACTGAGATAGAGGAGGAGTTCATGCACTTAACGTGCCGCCTGTGCATGACGAGCACGTCATCTCGAGGGCGGGCGCCATTGAGCCGACCACTCAAAAAACAAAAAACTCAGAAGGGAGGCCCCGGCTTAACCCAAGCAGTAATGAATGGTGAAGATTAACAAGGGAAGATCCATGACTCGGATGTCAACATACCACAGTACACAATCTACAGGAGGGACAGGGAAAGTAGAAGAGGAGGAGGAGGGGGAGTAGCTCTCTATGTAAGGGAAGGGATCAAAGCAATGGAACTAAAGGGTAAACAGGGAGGAGAGGAGGCACTGTGGGTCACCCTGGAGACTGGAAATGGCACCAAAGTCCACACAGGGGTTGTATACAGACCCCCATCTCAGGGGGAGGAAATGGACAAGGAAATGATAGAAGGCATCCTTAGGACGGCAGAGAAAGGGGCGATATTGCTGATGGGGGAACTGAATATGCCAGATGTTAACTGGAGCCCCTTTGTTGCAGCAACATCCAAGAGCAGGGCCATTCTCGATGTCCTACAGGGGAGCATGCATCAGACAGCTAGTGTTGGAACCCACTCAGGAGGGAGCAATCTTAGACCTGGTGCTCTCAAATAGGGATGGCGAGAGGATCTCAGATCTAGAAGTGGGTAGCCATCTGGGAACAAGTGACCACCAAACAGTGTGGTTCACGATAAACTCACCTGTAGAGTCAAGCCATACAAAAGTGAAGGTACTAGACTTCAGGAGGGCTGATTTTGTCAAAATGGGAGAGTGCCTCAGAAAAGCACTAGCAAACAAGGCAAGAAGGAGGCGCGAAGCAACAATGCGCAAACGTCAAAACTGCCATCACAGAGGCAACAAGCCTTTGTGTGAAGCAAAATGAAAGAAAAAAAACACTATGGTTCTCAAAAGAGGTGGCGGAGAAGGTTAGGGAGAAAAAGCATTCAGGAAGTATAAGGAAACACAAAAGGAGAAGGACAGAGAACTGTACCAGTTAAAGCAGAAGGAAGCGGGGAAGGCAGTCAGACTAGCAAAAGTCCAAACTATGGAAAAGATAGCCAACTTGGTTAAGAAGGGGGATAAAACCTTTTTATACATACATTAGGGAGTGAAGAAAGACAAAGGGAGGATACTGAGGCTGAATAAAGAGGAGGGTGGGTGGGCAGAGAGGGACAGGGAAAAAGCAGGGATACTGAATGAATACTTCTGCTCAGAATTCACAAAGGAAGAGGAGAGGGAGGCACTTAATCCAGTCAATAGAAGCACTCTGGATAGTGGGGTCGAGATCAGTCCTTTTACAGAAGAAAGGGTTCTGAAAGAACTCCTAAAACTGAAGGTGGACAACGCAATGGGACCTGATGGGATTCACCCAAGAATTCTAAAAGAACTAAGGGGAGAACTAGTAACACCATTGACTACCCTTTTTAACAAATTATGGGAAGATGGTGTGGTACCTGAAGACTGGAAGAGGGTGGATGCGATTCCCCGTCACAAAAGTGGGAGCAAGACAGAGGCAGGAAACTACAGACCTGTCAGTTTGACCTCAGTGGTAGGGAAAATGATGGAATCACTGCTGAAGGAAAGAACTGTTGAGTACCTAGAGGCCAGTGTGGCACAGGACCCAAGGCAGCATGGATTCACAGCTGGAAGGTCATGTCAGATGAATCTCAGGGTTTTAAATAAGCTTGGAAAATTGATTAGTAGTTTTGCACGTGAAAGTGCTAATCAATTGTGAAAATGAATAGCGCATGCCTCGATTTGATTAGCAAAATCAAATGCTTAAATATTGTAACCTAAAGAAAGTTTTTTTTGTTTTTGTTTTTTTAATTAAAAATCAGTTCTGTCTTGGCATCATCCGTTTCATCAGTACCTCAACAACACACACACACACACACACACACATTTTAACCTAAATAAAATATTTTATTAATGTTATCTTTGTGTTTGCTTAATGTTTCTGTTTCAAACCTCCCCAACATACAGTACACACACACATACACACCTCCTCTGGCATTCAGCATGGTATTCACCCACTAGCAAATAACATCCCTAGGATCTAGTGATATCCCCCCTACACACACACACACACACACATACACCTCTTCCCCGACATCCAGCAGTGGTACCCATTCACACCTCACAAGTTACAAATAAAATCCCGTTGTCCAGTGGCACAGTATATTCCCCACACACCCTGGCATCCAGCAATGGTACCAACCCACACCTCACCAAGCTATAAATAAGTTTTCCTGACATCCAGCATTTTACACCACCCCCAAAAAACACACCCACCCAGACCTCCCTTACAGTACAGTACCGTAGTGTACTAATTTTAAAAATACTATCCAATGTTTTACACCCCTACCTCCTCTGTATTGTTAAAACACTCACTAAATCATTATTTTGACCACTTCAGGGCTATATTTTATATTATCGATAACATACCCGATCGGATTTACATAAGGACCCAGTAAAGACAGGATTACCAGTTCAGAGCATGAGTGGGGGGGGGGGGGCACAAGATCTGACTTGTGGATGGTCCATGTTGGGGGGGGGTGTTAAGTGGCTCATACAAAAAACTAAGCACGTTTCGATTTGTATTATGGCGCGCTGGTTATTTCAAGGAGCAATTCAATTTTAAAGTACCGGATGAAGCATTACAGTTTGCAATCAGAAGGAAAGTTTATTTTTTATTTAACATCTTAACCTAGGGTAGTAAGAATTTAGCTTAAAATGTGAAGGACTTTACAGCACATTCTCTGTGTAGACAGCACCACCTCAGAGAAGATTGGATAAGGGCAGGGCAACTGTGTGTAATTTGTTCTTGCCATTCCCCCATGGTCAGCTGACACAGACTAACGTAGCTAGTGCATTGCAATGCATTTCTTGTTCATTGTTATTACAGCACCTTAACAAATAGTCCTGTGACAGAACAATCCCCCTGGCTGCCCTTGAACAGTCCTGCCTGGCAGAAGTTAGAACAAGAACTCCCTCAACCCCGAAAACATGGCAGAAGAACCCCCCGCCCCCCAAGTGTCAACCCAGCCACCCAGCACAGCATCAGCAATCAGCATCACTTGACACTACTCGACCTCAACCCAGCCCACGGCAGAATAATTTCTCACACCCTGCTGACCTCATCCCTCCGAGTCCCGTCACCTGCAGAGAGATGAATCCGTTGGGAGAGATGTAGTGGGTTGATTCATTGACAGTCACTCCACTCCTCTGCTCCCCAAGTGACGAAGACACTCAGCTCTGAAGACTGACAGCACCAGACTGGTGACCTGACTGACGGTTCAAGCGGTTTTACTTTAATTTGTGACAGGACACAGTCGCTCCACTCTGGCTCGCTCCTAGCACTCTTCTGCGACTGTCACTCCATCTCCATCTCTGCCTGCAGCAGGACCACTGCTAGACTAGAGCTGCAACATACCCTCTGATCACTGTGACTTTAGTCCCCTTTTGAGTGTTTCTTGGGATCGGGTCACAGTATCGGTGCACACCTGTCAGACCCATCCCCCCCAAAGTGTTAAATACCCATTGCCCAAGCCAGAGCATCACCATTCATGTCGCACCCCGTCCCCTCACCTGCAGAGAGATATGCCGTCTGGCTCCGTCATTGGGAGATATGCGCCCAAATGACACTACTCTAGTCCACTCCTGCAGTGATCACCCGCCAATGATGTTTATTATTATTAAAGTGTGGCCGGAAAATCAAGCACTCCACCATGGCTCGGGCTGCCTGGACTTGGGATCTCCTGACACTACTTCCCGCCAGTTCAGAAATCAGGATTTGAAAAATGGCGTGGCCATGTCTTGACTCCCGGTGGTGCGATAGTGACAAAATGTGTTCGAGATCTTCTTGCAGCTTCTCCCGTGCACTTACAGCCAGCCAATAGAATTGTAAGTGAGCACAGCTTGCAAGAATCAGCATTGCTGAGGGGAAAAAATCATTCACAGGCACTTCTAAATGGATCGCATTTTTTGCGATCCATCCAGCAGACTGATTAGCGTGACCAGCTGGGTTGCATCGCAAATTGCGCAGCGATACCGGCTATTTAAAACCCTGAATCTAATCTATTTCTTTGACTGGGTGACCAAAGTAGTAGACCAGGAAGGGGCTGTGGACATGGCTTACTTAGACTTTAGCAAGGCATCTGACAGTCCCGCACAAAAGATTAATAAATTAGCCAGTCTGGGAGTGGGTCCCAGGGTGGTAGCCTGCGTAAAACACTGGCTGGACAACAGGATACAGAGGGTAATAGTAAACAGAGTCCACAGTGAAGAAAGGGGGATTACTAGTGGGGTACTGCAGGGTTCATTACTGGGTCCGGCCCTTTTAATGTCTTCGTAAGTGACATTGCAGAGGAACTGGAAGGAAAAGTATGTCTCTTTGCAGATGACACAAAGATCTGCAACAGGGTTGATACACAAGGTGGGGTGGAAAGGATGAAAAGGGGCTTGGCAAGGTTAGAGGAATGGTCAAATGTATAGCAGCTTAGATTCAGTGCAAAGTAATGCACCTGAGAAACAAAAACCCAGGGGATGAGTACACAATGGAGGGTGAGATACTGACAACAACAGAAGTGGAAAGGGACCTGTGGGTAGTTATATCAGATGACCTACAGGTGGGCAAGGAATGTGAGACGGCAGTAAGGAAGGCTAGGAGGATACTGGGATGCATAAGGAGAGGCACATCACCAGTAGAAAACAGGAAGTTGTTATCCTGCTGTGCAGACAGTTGGTGAGATGCCATCTGGAGTACTGTGTGCAGTTCTGGAGACACCATGTCCGCGAAGACATAGACAGGAAGGAGGCTGTCCAGAGGACTGCAACCAAAATGGTGCAGGGTCTGTACCAGAAGACATACGAAGAGAGACTAAAGGAGCTTAAGATGTATAGCCTCAAGGAAAGGAGGGAGAGGGGGGACATGATGGAAACTTTCAAATACCTCAAGGGAATCAACAAAGTCCAAGAGGGTACCATCTTTCAGAAAAAGAGATGTGCAAGAACAAGGGGCACAATTTGAAGATAGAGGGGGGACTGCTCAGAGGTAATGTGAGGAAGTATTTATTCACAGAGAGAGTTGTAGATGCATGGAACAGCCTTCCTGAGGAGGTCGTAGAGTCAAAAACAGTGGGGGAATTCAAGAATGCATGGGACAGACATAAGGCAATTCTAGTGAGGGGGTAGGAGGAAATAGGCCGTTGGTTAACTAGGATCTGCAGCTTATCCGTTAGGTAGGGAAACAGGCAGACTTGGTGGGCCAAGTGGTCCTTATCTGCCATCAAATTCTATGTTTCTATGTGGGAAACAAAAACCCTGGGGAAGAGTACACAACTGGGGGGGGGGTATTAACAACAAAAATGGAAAAGGACCTGGGGTAGTCCTATCAGATGACCTAAAGGTAAGCAAGCAATGTGAGAAGGTAGTAAGGATGGCTGGGGGGATACTGGGATGTACAGGGAGAGGCATCACCAGTAGAAAACAAGCTAGTTGTTATCCCTCTATACTGACAGTTGGTGAGACCCCATCTGAAGTACAGCATGCAGTTCCGGAGACCCCATTTCCGAAAAGACACAGGATGGAGGCAGTCTAGAGAAGGGCAACTAAAATGGTGCAGGGTCTGCAACAGAAGCCATACAAAGAAAGACTAAAGGAGCTTAATATGTATACCCTTGAGTAATGGGAGGAGAGGAGGGACATGATAGAAACTTTCAAGTACCTCAAGTGAATCAACAGAGTAAAAGAGGGTAGCATCTTTCGGAAAAAGAGATGTGCAAGAACAAGGGGACACAATCTGAAGATAGAGGTGGGACGGCTCAGGGGCAATGTGAGGAATTATTTTTTCACAAAGAGGGTGGTGGACGCATGGAACAGCCTTCCTAAGGAGGTCATGGGGTCAAAAACAGTGGGGGAATTCAAGAATGCATGGGTCAGACATAAGGCAATTCTGGTGGGGGGGTAGGAAGAAGTAGGCTGTTGGTTAACTAGATCTGCAGCTTATCTAGTAGGTAGGGACATGGGCTGACTAGGTGGTCAAAGCGGTCCATATCTGCCGTCAAAGTCTATGTTTCTATGTTCTACATCAACAAATGGGGCCACAAAGCTCTGCATAGAGGCCATGAAGCTCTCGTCTCTGGCCCATTTCTTGGAAATTCAGCCATCAGTCATTCACCTCCTTCCATTCTCCTCTTCCATTGCTTTTAGTTGTGCTGCAGACCGCACCACACTGGATGCTGCCTTGTGACCACTCTTGGCTTACAATTTTGGGTCTCAATCAGCTGGCCGAGAAGGCGAGCCTTCCTGTCGAGTGAGGACGGGACCATCATTTGGCAAAGGCCACAACCAGCAACATTGTGTGTCAAGCTCAGGCAGTATAGACACAACATGTGTGGTTCCATCTGTGATATCTTCTGCTGGCATATGATGCACTGTTTGAAGTCAGGTGCAGACCTTGCTTCCTTGGGTTTCATGTTGATGATCAGAGGTCGACAGCAGAAGCAAGGCATATACAAAATGGTTTAGAAGGAGAACAGTTACCAAGTTTACCAAATGGCGCATGTACTAGGCCCTACAATGCATGGAGCTGCAAAGTGGGAGACAGAACTCTTCCAGTGGAAAGGAAGCCCTGGTGTCACGGGGCAGAGCTGAGGGATGTACCACCCGGGTTGTGGGAGCAGCTTTATGGAAAGACGTTGCAGTGAAACAGCTCTTAAGGAAGAACTGCCAATGTATGGATACATGAATCATGTCCTCATCTCTAGAACATGTTCTGCTCCAGTGACAGAATAATCTAATTCAGAGCGACCAGCCAGAACTCGTATTTTTTCAGGAACAGGTTCAGATCATGGAGATTCAGTATGGCATACCAGTCCTCCATTCGTTTTGGGATCAGAAAGAACCTGGACACGTTACCCTGACTGGCCAGGGCGTCTCGGATATGGGCTATTGCCCCTTTTGCAAGAAAATGAGCAAAGTCCTCCTGAAGGAAAGACTGCATGTCCTGTGACAACCTGGACTCCCGAGTCTTGAAGTCCAGAGGCAACCCTCTACCCACTATGTCCAACACCCACTTGTCCGTTGTGACAACGGTCCAATGTAGGAAGAAACAAAGTAGCCAACATCCAATGAGGAGTGGACACTTGGACAGGATGGGTGGAGGGATGACACCCCATGACATGCCACTGGGCAGCTTTTGTGGGGCACCAGTGGCTACAGCTAAAGGGGCACCACTACATCTGCCCCCTGTTTCTTAGGACCCTGTCCACCAGACTAGGGTTTAGGGTGCAAGGCCTGGTACTGCCCCTGCTGTGGCTGCTACTGAGGAAGCTGTGGTTGAAAGGACCACTACTGGAAAGCCTATTTCTTTGGCTTTTTGGATCCTTCTGGGACAATACCACAGAATGCAGGGTGGCATTGGACTTCTCAATATGGATGAGGTGCCCTACCATGGGCCAAATAGGTTGGTGCCTAAGAAAGGGACATCAGCCACCTTGTGCTGGGTGTCTGCCGTGAAGGTGGACAGATGCAGCCATGCTCTGCGACACATGGAGAGGGCCACTGGCATGGCACAGGGACACAAGTCACCTGTGTCAAAGGCCTTCTGGAGCTGGTGCTTAGCCAGTGATTGACCCTTGTCTCTGATGACCATCATCATAAACTGCTGATCAGGAGTGAGGTGAGGTGAGGGAGGATTATATTGAAGACTCCGATCAGGGAGTGACCGAAGCTGGCCATCATCATGGTATAACTAGCCTGATGGAGACTCAAGGATGCTGCAGCGTACACGTCTTAGTGGCATGGTCAGTGTTATGGGACTCCTTGTCTGGAGGCTTGTCCACATCCCCCTCGGTTCCAGACTTATAGAACACTGAATCCGTGACCAGCCCCTCCGCAGAGGGGTGGTCCAAGGGACCAGAAAGGACTGCATACTTGAAGACCATACAGGCAGAAAGTGCAGGGCAAGATGCTGGATGCTACCAATGCTCCAGGGTTGGTCCCAAAATGACTTCAGCCATGGGAAAGGAAACCAACAGAGAATTTGGGGGGCAGAGGCAACCCATGGAAAATCGCCCCGATCCAAAATGACCCAAAGGGTTCTTAGATCTTTTTGGACTGGCTGTAGTGGGAATGACATGGACTCTGAGATTATGTGGAGAAGTGCCTCGGAGGACACCAGGCCACACTCAGTGGCCAGCTCCTTGACTGATCCCTGGTTGAGGAGAAGAGTCCCAGATGAGACCATGGACTCGTGGTCTGAGTTGTCCAAGTACTCCTCAAAAAAATGGCTCTTGAGTTGTCCTGTTGGTGCAGCGGTAATGCTACCACTTGTGACATGGATTTGGAAGTGAGCCTGTGTCGTCAGGGACTGGCCCGGGGGGGGGAAGGGAGTTATGACCCAGAGGACACCCACCACTTTCATGGGAGGGAGGGTTGCTGCCTCTGTTGCAACAGTCACCTACGTGACCATGGGTGGCAGAGCAGCGGAGGCAGGTAGGTTAGAGTCTGGGTGATGGCCAGTTCACACACCAATACACCACTTCGAGTGCATCTGTGTGTGCTTGGGCTCTTGCATGCCGTCACCTAATGGGAATGTAACTAATAAACCAGGAAAGAGCATCGGTGTTCATAGGTGACAAGACCTGAGCAGCTGTCACTATGCCACAAGTCACCTGATGAACCAGTGATTATTGGGGGCTTGGCCATCCCTGACCCTGCTGTCAGGGGTAAACAGTGGGTCTGCGGAAGGGAAGAAGTGTGCAAGGCACGGCATGGACCTAGGAAGGTGTCTTGGGATCCCCAAGGGAGTCGAACAACAGGGATGAAGGGGGTGTAGAAAAAACAGCTCTTGAGCATTTCTCACCACAGACCACGCAAATATCCTTCCCTGGGGTGATGTGCACCAACAACCGGCCTGGCAAGCTGGAGGCTGAATGGGCATCCTTGGTCAGAGTGCCCACCTTCAGCTGCAATGCTGGCAGCTCCACCAGAGGTGGAGAAGCAGTTGCAGGAAGCACCTGCATAGCATGGACTGGTGTGGACACCACTGGCGGCTGCCAGGGAACCAGAGGTTAAGGAGGTAGAGCCCTACCCTGCCCCGCGATGGCCCACTGTTACCAGGGGAGCTCCTTATAGCACCAGCACAGTTTGCGATGGCGCCTCTCCTCACCCAAAGATGAAGGGGTTGAGCAGCATCCATGGTGATACCTGTTGGTTGAGCAGGATCGACAGCGGGAATACCTCGACCGTGACTTCAACTGGACAATCGAGGGTGAGGGTAACCTTCTGGCTGGTTGTAGTATACCATGTGATTGCCCACATTAAACAGCATGGGCATGGAAGGCTCAACCGCAGGTGGAGGCCATATCTGCCAAGGACCAGACAGGGACACCGATCGAACCACATCCTCTTGAGTGAGGACCAGGAGCACAGGGGTCTAAAAGACAGATTCTTTGACCTCAACCAACAACTGATCAACAGGCTTGAGGAAACTTTCCACAGCCTGCTCGACCGGAGTGAAAGCTGACTGGCTTGAAGGGGGAAAGTGCAGTTATGCAAGAACTTACTGTAACAGTAGATCTTTGAGAGGATCTCTTACAGCAGGCCACACCTATAGGACTTAGATGCCAGGTACTAGGACCAAACAGAAACTTTTCTAACTAGGAGTCTACCAGGGGGCTGCCCATGGCAACATCACTCACTGATGTCGCACCTCCTCTATAAATGTGGGCGACTACGACACTCTCCTCAGTTCTCCTGCTGGAGACTGCAAACAGCAAATCACTTGCTGGGGAACCGAGGACGGCCATAGGTACCCACCATGAAAAGGAAGGTGAGACACAAGTTTAACTGTCATGGGGAAGACAGAGAACACTAGAGCACATAAGAGTCCAGGGGGAAGGAGAGTGGGACGGCATGGTCTGCTGCAAGAGATCCTCTCAAAGATCTACTGTTACAGTAAGTCCTTATGTAACTACTACCTTCATCGAGGGTATCTGTTGCAGCAGGCCACACCTACAGGACAAGTCCCAAGCAGTTCTGACTGAAGAACCAGTCTGTGTGGCTGGAGGCTATATGCCTAAGCAAGGAAAGCCTGAAGAACAGTCGAACCGAAGCTTGTCTTTCTTGCGAGAGGTGATGTCCAGACTGTAGGGTTTCATGAAAGTGTGGACAAAACTCAAAGTAGCAGCTGTACAGATCTCTACAGCTGAAGCACTCCTAAAACAGGGAACTGAAGCAGCCATACCTCTGGCTGAGTGGTCATGAACACCACCAGGAAGTTCCTTCCCGTCCTTCCTGTAACAAAAAGTAATACAGTTAGCCAACTATTTGGACAGGCACGGTTTGGAAACAGGTACGCTCTCTTTCCCAGGGGCAAAGGACACAAACAGTTGAGACGACTTCCTGCAGTCTCTCGTACGTTGAGTGTAATAACAGACTTCTTTGAACATCATGGTGTGGAGCAGTGCTTCCCCTGGATTGGCATGCTCTGGAAAATAAACTGGCTGGTGGATGGTTTGGTTTAAGGTAAACTCAGATACAATCTTAGGAAGAAACTTAGGGTCTGTACGCAAAGACACCCTGTCTTTATGAAAAAACAAATAAGGTGGCTCACACATCAGAGCCTGAAGCTCAGAAATCCTTTGAGCTGAAGTAATATCAACTAAAAATAATGCTTTTCATGACAGAAAGTGTAGCTCGCATGTCGCGGCAGGCTTAAAAGGAGCCAAAATAAGTTTATCTAACACAAAATTAAAGTCCCATGGAGGGACTGGATTGCAACTAGGAGGCTTTAGGTGAAGAACTCCTCTCAAAAAGGTATAAGACATTTCAAATTGTGCCACCTTACAGCCCCCAACAGGCACATGGAAGGCCAAAATGGCTGACAGGTGCACCGTAAAGGACAAATAAACAAGGAATTAGGGGGTGAATGAAACTGGAAACACTTCTGTGGATGTGTAGAATAAGGGCTACTGATTTACACGATGCCAGTATTTACCTGAAAATCAGCAATTTTTCATGGTTTCGTCACTATTGAAAAGTTCCCCCGAATGTAAACAAAAATGGCGATCGTCTCTGATTCCGAGCCGCAGCTCAGCTCACAAAATGGAGTGGATGTGCATACGAGATGATGTCACCATAGTGACTCTGCTCCGCTTCCTCTGTTGAAACCTATGGGCACTGTTTTTAAATGTTTTATATTGGCTGTGTACGTGGTTCTCATCATATGTATCAATACTTAGCTTGTGCATCAGACACTGGGGATCCGTTTTGCCCTCACCATCTCCATAACCTTGCTGTTCAACCAGCATGGTTTTCTTATTCTGCTCCTCTTACTCTGTGTCTTGGTGCAGGCTTCCGTTGCCTCTGTAACCCCCCCATGTAATAATATCCCATTTCTGCTCTGCATCCATCTCCTGCCTTATGATCTCCAGTTTCCCTTTCAGTACTTCCCACATCCTCCCTAGGTCTGCCCTCCTGAAGTGTACCACTCGGGTCACAGACTTCTCTGGCTCCCCTCACATCGTGATATTAAACCACACCATTTGGTGATCGCTGTCGGTTAGTGGGTCCTCCACCCTTATTTTCCTTACTGCCTCCCCATTCGACGATACCAGATCTAAAGTGTTCTTTAGCCTAGCAGGTACACTGACCAACTGCGTCAGGAGATCCTCCTGGATCGCATCCAGGAGCACTTGCTTCCTAGCACTGGAGGTGACCAGAATGCTCCAGTCAATCCATGGCAAGTTAAAATCCCCCACGATGACCACCTTCCCTTTTCTACATACCTTTCTGATTTATCCCACTAATTCCCTGTCAAGCTCCTCAGACTGGGATGGTAGCCTGTATACCACCCCAAACCTCAGTTTCCTACCACTTGAGTCTAGGAGATGCAGCCAGACTTCCTCTGTTCTCCTTTCATACCCCCTTGTCCCTTTGATCCCATCCCTTATATAGATTGCCACCCCCCCACCTTCTTACAGTCCTTCCTGTATAATTTGTACCCTGGGATTGCCAGATCCCAGTCCCGGTGCTTGGTTGCCCACGTTTCCGTGACAGCTGCAATATCCACCCTCCACACTGCCAAGAGTGCCTGGAGCTCAGCTGATTTGTTGCCTAAGCTTCTCGCATTCAGCAACACCACCCTTCATCCTGCCTCCTTCCCTTCATCGCTCTCCCATCTCCTCCCTCTCTTTTAGGCAGTCCCGAGTTCATCCCTGCTAGCCTGGGGGGTAGGCTTTGACTCCACTCTATCAGATCTCTGCCTACCTGCTGTCCACTTGCCACCCTCCATCTAGTTTAAATCCACCTTTGTCACAATATACCTCCCCAGTCTTTGCTTTAATACCTCCTTCCCCTCCCCTCTCAGGTGCAGCCTATCCCTTGCAAACAAACTGTTATTATCCCAGGTGCTGCCCCAGCCACACTCAACCCTGTACCCCTTAGTTTGACACCAGTCTACCAACCATGTGTTCAACTCCCCAATCCTGTCCTTTCTCACTGTGCTTGTGCAGGGTACTGGGAACACCTCCGAGTAGGCCACAGACTCCCCAGTCTCTTCACACAACCTTCCCACTTCCTCAAACTTCTTCCTTGTTACCGCCACCATTTTCCCCGCCAGGTCATTTGTCTCCACATGTACCGCAATGTGCAGTTTCCTCCTACCCCTCCTTGCGCATCTTTGGATTGCCTGGCCTGCCTTGTCTGCCTTTAATCCCGGTATGGACTCCACCCATATCCAACTGTGCCTCTCCCCCTTGCTGCCCCATCTAATCCCCTTGAATATGGAGTCCCCAAACACCAGTACACCCCCCTCTTCTTTCCTTGTGCCCGTCACCACCCCCTCCCACCCAGGTTCTCATTCCTGGGGCCACTCAAGGTGGTGCTTTTATTATTTGCCCCAGTGTTTTCCCCTTGCACCCTCTCAACTGAGACCCCTCCCCTCCTCCTGTTTGACTGCCAACCACTCTCTCTCTCCACCTCTCAGAGTATTATCCCTCCCCCTGCCATGCTGTGCTCAATCTCCCCACTAGTAATGCCCCTCACTCCCTCCTCTTCGTGAGTACTATCCCTTGTGAAATCTCCTCCTGCTTCCTCTTCCCCATGTGTCGCTAGTACAGCAAACATGTTCCCTACCCTCTTTGCATTACTATGTGTTTTCTCCTCCCTCCTGCTGCTCCTCTTTTGCTAGGCCCTACCAGAGTCCACCCTTCATTAGCTGGCTTCCTGTCTAATTTGCCCCTGACCCTTCCCTTGATCCACTGTTCCTTCTCTGTGGTGCCCCCTGATACTTTTAGATGTCAATCCTTCTACCAGCGTAACCCTTCCCTCTCCCCTCAACCTCCCCAGCTCCCTGCCAAGCCACTGAACCTCCTCCTTGAGCCTCCTTAGCCTGTGGCATATTGAGCACCCTCCCAGCCTCCACAGTATGTTCATCCACACTGCTGCCCCACAACCATTGCACCCCACAATCCTACCCATGGTTCACACTACCTATACAGGACAGTGAAATACAGTCTCTATACTGACTTGAAATTGCTTCATGATACTGATAAAAGAGGAGTCATCGGTGGGGGGGACTGGACAGTGCAAGTGTCCATGTCCTCGCCCAAGAAGACTGTAGAGTGAGAGTGAGAGTGAGAAGGACTTGAAGCTCCATCCTCCTCCTAGCCACCACCACCACCCTCCTCATCCTCATCTGGGGGATGAGGTCGGGGCAGTATACATCCTCCTCTCCATGTTCAGAGATAGGCCCTAACGGTGTAGAAGTGTGGGGCCAGGGAGTTTGTGGCACTGTAGAGGGCTGAGGCACAGGGGTGGGTCCTGCAGTGTTGGCATGGGAGGGGGAGTCAGGTGGCGCATGAACTCCCAAAAAGAGAACTACATAGCCTGTAGGTCAATTTCAGGCTGTGTGGGAGCAGCGGGTGGCATCGTCGGAGGAGGCTGAGGTGCCGGTAGTGGGGATGGAATGGGCATCGGTGCAGGCGGAGGCCCCCGGAGTTGGTCCTGCGGCCTGGGAGATCTGCATGGAAAGACCTGGGGATGACACCATGACTGGAAGTGAAGTTGAAGGGGACTTGGATCCTCTAGGTGCAGAAGAAGTTGTAGGTGGTGCGGGGGGACTGAGCAGAGTCGTACCAATCTCAACCGCAGCTGGGTTGGCGGAGCACTCTGAGGGCCTGTAGAGAACAGAGGACAGAAAGGGTCACTGGTAGGGGGTGCTGCCACGGGTAACACTGTGGAAGTTAGGGCATGGGTGGCAGAGTGGGTTGCTGCCGAAATGGAAGATGACCCTGTTGTGGTCGCCGATCAAAGTGGCGACCAGAAACACACCGGGGGTGGGGACTTAGCCTTGGTCCAGTCCCTGTCCTGGTGCCTGTACTTCCTGGCCAATTTGTCCTGGGCTTTAGAAGAAGAGGAGCCCGAGGATGGGATGGGGAAGTGGAGGAACTCCTGGCTTGCACCTCCTTCTTCATGTGGGCCAACTTCTGCTCCAACAGAAAGTTCTGGAGAGCCTTCTGGTGTCATCGTGTGGCCTGGTTGAAGCTGCAGCATATGTCATAGGCCCGTATGTCATGGTTCGGGGCCTAAGCAGTAGATGCAGGCATCATTATCGTCCTTCTTGAGGATCTTCTTCCCACAGGCGCAAAGATTAAAAAGCTTTTCCAGATCTTCTGTTTTCAGCATAAAAAAGGTAAGTAATCACTTTAAAATAAAGTGATGAACTAGGGAGAGAAAAAATAAATTGAAGTAAAGATTTTTGGTGGTCGACTAAGGCAACAGTAGCTCCGAAGGGTCCGTTGTGTGCAGGTTGATGGCGGGAAAAGAACTGAGGAGGGCATGGGGGCCATTCACATTTATAGAGGAGGTAGGACGTCAGTGAGTGACATCGCCATGGGCAGCACCCCTGGTAGACTGCTAGCTAGAAAAGTTACCGTGTGGTCCTAGTGCCTGGTGTCTAAGTCCTATAGGTGTGGCCTGCTGCAAGAGATACCCTCGATGATCTGTAAAGCCTTCGACCTACCTCTTGATCAAGGAGTGCTTAACCACTTTTGAGTGCTCAGGAGTCAAGAAATGGGAAGGACTGCTATCTCTCCAGGTCCTATGACTGGTGCTGGTGGCACCTGTGCTTGATGCTATGGTGTGCAGTGCTCTCCCCCAGGGTCTGGAAGGCAAAATAGATGTCCTGGATGATGCTGGCCCTAGCCAGGAGCAGCGCCAAGACCAAAGAGGTGCCAGCTGGGACAGCCACCATTTCTGCTTTAAAAGCCGCAAGCTGTTGGGCAAACCCAGCTGATGCCAAGGGCTTCTTGTGGCCCTTAGGGCGGTCCTTCAGATCCCATTCCGAAGGCTGACCCACCGAGAGCCACAGTTTCTGTCCTAAGGGACTAAGGAAGCATGCTTAGACAAAGGCAGCACCTGGCCACATCATGTTGCCCTCCCAGGCAGTACACACGTGTTGTGTGGGTCAGTGACCGACATCTTCTGTTGGCATCGAATGAAAAACTTGATCCCCAGCTTCCATTGCTCCATCAAAGATTGAGGAGGGGAGTAGATGGAACCAAGGAAATAATTCAAAGAAATTTTGAAAAACTCAAAGTTTGCCTATGGCGCACTAGATCCTAAGCAGGAGCCATGAGGGAGATGACCAGTTCTTCCAGCAGAAAGAAAGATCTAACGTCACAGGGTGGAGTCAAGGTATATACCACGTGGATGGTCGCAGGAGCTTAGCTTAAAGACGTCTGGCAAATCAGACTGTTCCAATGGAACTGCGAGAAAATGGATAGTGAACCATATCCCTGCCTCTAGAAGTGATGAGCTCCTCAATACGGACAAGATGATCCTCCAACCCAGGGCCAAAAAGTCAGTGCCCGAAAAGATTAGTCAGCCAATTTGTGCTGGGCCTCCAGGTGGAAATGGGGCAACAAGCAGCCAGGACCTGCGCAAGGAAACCACTGCTGCCACTGGATGGGCCAATGAATCGGCTGAGTCTAAAACAATCTTTAACTGGTGCTTAGAGAGGCCCAAATCCTGAAGCGCCTGTGCTTTTGCCTGGCCATCTGGAAGCAAAGGGACCATGTCTGTGAGCTTGTCAAACAGCTTGTGTCCAAATTGGGCCATTCAGGCCACACAGCTGGCCTGCCGGGCCCCAATGGAGGCCTCTGCCTACTTTTTGTGGTCATGAAAGTCCTGCTTGTTGGATTCCTTGTCCATCTCGCCCTGCGCAGTGGCCTGGCAGAAGACCGCATCGGCCACAATGCCCTCCATAGAAGGGTGCTCTGAAAATCCAGACAAATCTCCCATAGGAACCGCATAGTTGTGATCGATCTGGTAGGGAGGTGCCTGGCATGAGGTTAAGTGCTGTCAAACACTGAATGCAGGGCCCAGCAAAGCTAGAGTGACAGGGAACACAACGCTAGGCATGGAATCTTGGTCCAAAATATCCATCAAAGGGTAAGACTCTCGCTTCTGCACCTCCTGCAGGAGGATATCTAGGGTTTTCAGACATATGCTGCAGGAGTACCGCTAACAAGGTTGAGTCTATGGGGTAGAACCACTGTCTGATGTGTCAACATCCATTTGGCTCTAGGAAGACACCATTACCGAGTCTTCCACATGCAACTTGTAGAAAAGAGGCTCAGGACATCTCTCAGGAGTAGGGACCACCTGCTTTGACGCCGTGATCATAACTGACATAAGCTCTGATAGCTCGGACTCAGGCCTGGAGTCCTTCTTTGAAGCACCTTCCTACGGTTGTGAAGAGGGTGGCTTCACAATAAACGGCTGATGCAGTACTACTTTTGTCTAAAAAAAGCAGCCATGAGAAGGTAGAGATGGCCAGTAAAACTGGTTGACCACAACTCTGGACCATTACCTCAAAGGCCAAGTACTGCCACACTGCCTCTTCATATCTGTGGTTCAGTCAGCGCTGCCAATGCATGCTTGAAGTGGGTGGGCTAGATGATGCCTGCCTATTATAATCATGATGGCGTCAACCTGAGTGAGGTTGATTTAAAAATCAGTGACAGTGAAATGGCAGTGGAGCAGTGTACATCTTTTGCCTGGGTACCTGCACCACTATGGGCAGGACCAGAGGCAGTACTGGTGTAAGGACCATTGGTGGAGGCTGCACATGGGCAAGCTTGGCCAGGGTTTCTGTCTTGCTCAATTGGAGGCACTGGCAGCATCGATGTCCAAGGTAGGAACGAAGCTTTGTCACCCTCTGACTCCAGGCTGACCCGATCAATGACTTTCTTGACCGAGTCATGATGGGGGTTAGCTTTGCAGTCCACTCCTTTGGGGATACCACTGGTGTGTCCACCAGTTCATTGACTGGAACCACCTAAACCAAATTCAAGCACATAAGGGAACCCAGTAATTGCAAAGAGGAGAAATGCTACCCCTCACATAATCAGTGGTGGCCACTATTTTTTCTTTCGACAGAAGTCACTATCATTGAAAGTATGCACTGACAGAAGTCCCTGGAATGTTGGGTATTCTTGAAACAGCATCTGTTCTATAATCAATCCTACAGAACCACTGTCAGAGCTGCTGAGATCCACACTGCCTCTTCCCCATTGCCTGAAGCTGTGTTGCTGAATTTGAATGTTATGCAGAAAGAGTTAAATGCAAGGATCTGTTATATCCTCTTCTTTTCTGTCTCTTCTTTTCTGTCTCTTCTGTCTGGTTGCGCAACCAAATTTTCCTCATGAGACTTAGAAACTGATCACTCTGACGGTCCTGCGATTCTCTGCCTCTCGCTATCTCTCTACCTTCACATTTTGTTTCTGCCCCCCCTTGTGTATCTGTGATTATAAAAACAATGTGAATCTTTGTGTACTGGGATCCCTTTATTTGAAACTGTATATAGTTGTACTGTGTAAAGGATTGCAGAAAGTTATTTGGAACTCAAGGGGTTAATCTGAGATGCTGGTTTGCAAACTCTCTGCAGAGATGGCAACAAGAGGTTAGTTCTGGGTCTCTATGTTCTTTTTGCTGCACATGCAAATAAACTGACAAAAACAGTTTCTGAAAAACAGGATGTTCTCCTTAATGAGCTCCCAGGCAAAGACTTATAAAAAGAACAGCAATACTTTTGCTAGAGAGAGAGAGAGGGAGACTGAGAAACTGAAACTTGGAATTAGACATACCGTCAGATGAAGGGCTTTGTTTTCTCTGTTTGTACTGCCTTTATAAATAGTTATACTGAACACTTTTTTTAATTTTGCTGTTAATAATAATAAAACACTCTTTGTAAATTTTACAACTGCTCCTGGTCATCCTGTGCTTCCTGACCTGTGCCTCGATGACACTGAACATGTGGCCATTGAGGTCCTCCATTCCTGAGACCTACCTTGGAGGACAAGCACCATGCGCTCATTCATGGGTGAGGAATGCACTGCTGGGCAACATGGCATTTTCCACCTCATGGTGGGCTCCCAGGCAGTTAAACCAAGTATCATGCCTTTCTGTGGCTGACATTTTCTGCCTGCACAGAGTGCACCATTTAAATTCCAGTTTCTTCTGTTCCATGCCACTGTTGTCACAGCAATAACCAGAAGACGAGGCGCTCACTATCAGTCAAAAACTTTAAAGAAATATTGATAAAATAGAGAATGAATGTTTACCTCACACTGCATGGAGCTGTGCAGGAGACCTTTTAACAAAAAGAAAGATCTGACATCATCTGGGGTAGAACTTGAGGATACCATGGGTTGTGGGAAGAGTCAAGGTTGAAAACTGCTCCAATGACTGAGTATGCTTAGTGGAATCTTCCTAAGTGTGGATAATGAACTGAACCTAGGAAGTTAGAAAACCAATTAAAATGTTTACACCTTCCTTTGTCTTCCTCCATCCACTCATCCTTTTTCTTTTCTCAGTTCTATTTTTGCCCTGGGCCCACCTGACTAGGACCTCCTACCGCCTCTGCCAGTGCCATCTCCCTTCTGTTGAGGCCCCTCTTACTTGGGCATCTTGGGACTCCTTGGACTACACAAGACATCACTGCATTGCCCTCTCAGACTGAGTGCCCCCCCCGAGGTGGCCCCCGCCTTTCAGCTCCTGTGGCAGCTTTACCCCCTATATCTGTCTACGGTGGAGATGAAGCCCAGGAGTGAACCAGGAGCCAGAATTGGATGCACGACTATGGACAGGGGGGAGTGGTAGACAGGGCATCATCTGCCCAGCCAGTGGGCAGTTTTACCCACTTTCATCCTTGGGATGTGTCTATAAGTCAGGCATAAGGCAAGCTCTCAAGCATACATGGCTTGTGCTGGCAGTGGCCATGCCCTAACCCTCCCTCAATCTGCCAACCCAGCATTTGCTAAGTGGTAGTCAGACCACAGGTCTTTCTAGCCTCCCCCCCCGAAGGACAGCAGTCCATTGGCTGTCCCAACGCTCAATGACTTGAGCTCATGCTCACATGACCTCCACCCATCCTTCCCCCTTATTTAGTCTGGCTATTCCTTTCTCAAAGCACTTCTGATCTGATCTGGACATATCAGATCAAGTAAAACTACCTACTGCCTTCTAGACAAGATTTTAGCAAAGATATCTAAGTTAGGATGCATAGGGACATCCCTGAAAGCAGGCAGCAGTATGTCTAGTGGAATGAGCCCTAAACTCAATGGGAGGCTCCTGACCAGCTAACCTATAGCAGAGGTCAATGCAAGATGTGATCCACCTTGCAACTGTTTGCTTTGCTGCCGGTCTCCCTTATGTGGCTTCAGCATAGGTGACAAATAGCTGGCATGTGTGACTGAACTTCAGCTGAGCACTACAAAATAAGAGAGCACCCTCCACAGGTCCACAGTATGGAGCCTGTGGTCAGCCTCTGAAGAAGGGTTGGTAAAGTATACCAGCAAGTTTGTCCTTCAGTGGGATGGACCACCAAGGAGACCCACTCCCCCCAGTTTCTAACCAGCTCTCTACCCCGGCCGCTGCTCCAGGACCAGAAATCAAGCCGAGAACCAAAAGCCAATAGCTTCCTCAGACCGAACACAGCCTCTTCAGCCCCTCTGCAAGCAAACCACAACTGGTGGTTTGCAAAGCTGTCACCAGCCGACTACAGAGCGCCCTTCAGTGGGCTGGATCGCCCAGGAGACCCTCTCCCCGCAGTCTCTAACCTTGGACCCCTCAATGCCATGACCAGTGCTCTACCCCAGCCGCCACTCCAGGACCAGGAATCAAGCTGACAACCAAAAGCCACCAACTTTCTTGGACCAAACACAGCCGCTTCGGCACCTCTGCAAGCAAACCACAATCAATGGTTTGCAAAGCTGTCACCAGCTGAATACAGGGCTGGACCGCCCAGGAGACCTGCTCCCTGCAGTCTCTAACCTCAGAGCCCTCCCTGCCGTGACCAGCACTCTACCCCGGCTGTCACTCCAGGACTGGGAATCAAGCTGAGAACCAAAAGCTGCCAACTTCCTCAGACCGAACACAGCTGATTTTATCTCCTCTGCAAGCAAACCACAAAAGGTGGTTTGCAAAGCCATCACCAGCTGAATACAGAGCGCCCTTCGGTGGTGGGCTGGACCAACCAAGAGACCCGCTCCCTGTTGTCGCTAACCTCAGAGCCCTCCCTGCCGTGACCAACGCTCCACCCCGGCTGTCACTCCAGGATCAGGAATCAAGCCAAGAACCAAAAACTGCCAACTTCCTCGGACTGAACACAGCCACTTCAGCCCCTCTGCAAGCAAACCACAACTGGTGGTTTGCAAAGCCATCACCAGTCGAATACAGAGTGCCCTTCAGTGGGCTGGACCGCCCAGGAGAGCCGCTCCCTATGGTCTGTAACCTCGGAGCCCTCCCTGCTGTGACCAGCGCTTTACCCTGGCCACCACTCCAGGACTCGGAATCAAGCCGAGAACCAAAAGCCACCAACTTCCTTGGACTGAACAGAGTTGCATCAGCCCCTCTGCAAGCAAACTACAACAGGTGGTTTGCAAAGCCATCACCAGCCTAATACAAAGTGCCATTCAGTGGGCTGGACCGCAATGGAGATCCGCTCCCCACAATCTCTAACCTCGGAGCCCTCCCTACCCTGACCAGCGGTCCACCCCGGCTGCCATTCCAGGACCAGGAATCAAACAGAGAACCAAAAGCAGCCAACTTCCTCGGACCGTACACAGCCGCTTCAGCCCCTTTGCAAGCAAACCACAACCGGTGGTTTGCAAAGCCATCACCAGGCATACCCCGCTGGCACTATGTGCCGGCTACCCACCCGATCGTCATATCTGGACACTTAGCTAAATAGCCAAGGTTCATCACATGGCTGTAATTTACTAAGTGTCCGACTGGCCATAAGCTCCTTATACCAAATGACCACAGGGGGCTTTGTCAGCAGCTAGGGAAGGTGTACTGAAAAATCAGGCCAGCAATAGCACAAAATCTCGCTTCTTAGTAAAAATTGTAAAGTCAACACAATCTTTGATGGAAGGGTCAAACAAACCAGAGGGACATGAATTATTTACTGCAACCACAGCAGAAACCAACCTAAATACACACTGAATAAAAACAGGTTACTCACCTGTAACAGTAGTTCTAGGAGTGGTATAAGTTGTTCATCCACACTTGTTGGCAGGTACCTTGCCGCTTTATGATGTGCTGGAAGTCTTCAAGCTGGCTCCTCCCACCCACCTGGGTGGTATAACCCTTGGCTCTGCCCCATGACGCCAGATCTTAGCCCACTGGAAGCCAGGTTATGTGCGTCAAAGCCGGGGAGGTCAGGTCAGGCGGGTCAGTGTGGATGAACAACATATACCATTCCTGGAAAGTAGTTTCGTAGGAACTTACCATAACAGTAGATCATTGAGAGAGGTTCCTTCAGTAGGTCATCACATATAGGACTGGTGCCACCTGGCGTTGGGCCACGTGGCAGACTTTTCTAGCAATCCCTGATGGGGGACAGCCCACCCGACATCATGTGACTGACATCAGCGTGACTGTATATAGTGGGCGGTCCCCAAGCCCGCCCTCCAGTTCACCCGCTGGAGCCAGGAAGAGGCCTGACAGCAGGAGGCGAACAGGATTTGGAGTCCCTGTAAAACACAAAATGGGGAGGGAAATATGATTTACTGAAGGAACCTCTCTCGAAGATCTACTGTTACAGTAAGTTCCTATGTAACTGTACTATCTTACTTCGAAAGGGTTCCTTCAGTAGGTCATCACATATAGGACAGAGTCCCAAGCAGTCCCTCCAAAGAGAGACCGAGAGAAACTAGGGAGGAGGAGAAGTAACTCCAACAGAAAAAACTGGAATCCAGAATGGACCCAGCCTAGGACAGAAGGCCCTGTAACACAGCTAGGCCAAAACCAGCCCTCCATCTAGAAGCAATGTCCAGACTGTAGTGCTTGGTAAAGGTATGGACAGAACTCCAAGTGGCTGCGGTGCAGATATTAGCCGCAGACACATTTCGCAAAAAGGCAGCAGAAGCAGCCATGCCGCTAGTAGAATGACCTCTTATGGTACTCGGCAGAGGTTTTTCATACTTCTGGTAATAATACCTAATGCAGTTGCCTAACCATTTGGAAAGGCCCTGCTTAGAAACTGGTTTGCCTTTCGATCTGGGGCAAAAGAGACAAAAAGCTGATCACAGCTACGGAATTCTTTAGTCCGGTGAGTGTAACACTGAAGAATCCGATGCACATCCATGGTATGAAGGAGTGCCTCACCTCTATTAGAGGGGGACGGGTAGTACACAGGAAGCTCTACTGATTGGTTCAGCGTGGCTTCTGACACCACCTTGGGAAGAAATTTCTGATTCATTCTGAGGACTGCCCGGTCCCCATGGAAAATCAGATAGGGCTCTTTACAAACCAGAGTGTGAAGCTCCGAAATCCTCTGAGCTGACGTGATGGCAACCAGGAACAATGCCTTCCAGGAAAGGAAGCGCAAGTCATAGCTCATAGCCAGCTCAAAAGGAGGAAGGGTGAGCTTTTCCAAAATGAAGTTCAAATCCCAAGGAGGAGTTGGGCTGCAGCTGGGGGGATTCAGATGGAGAATCCCTTTCAGAAAGGTTTTAGAGACTTCCAACTGAGCCACGGGTTTACCATCCACTAGCTTGTGGTACGCTGAAATTTGGACTTTCAACGATAAATATGAAAGACCGAAGTCTAAAAGATGAAGTAGGTATTCCATGACTTGGGCGGAACAAGAGAAAGTGTTCCAACCCTTAGCAGCCACCCAGATAGAAAACCGTTTCCACTTCATGGCATAAGTGGAACGAGTAGAGGGTTTTCTGGCCTCAATGAGGACTTGAGCGACCTGGGAGGAGACCCCAAAGCGAGAAATCGCTATGTCTGCAGGGGCCATGCATGAAGGTGCAGAGTCCTGAGCCCCGGATGGAGTAGTCGACCTTGATCCTGAGTCAGGAGGCTGTGGGTCACTGGAAGTGGAACCGGTGGTTCCCTGGAAAGCTGTTGTAGCAGTGGGAATCAAATCTGTCTCGGCCAGAGAGGAGCGATGAGAATAATCTTTGCCTGCTCTGCTTGAAGCTTGAGGAGGACCCTCTGGAGAATGGGAAATGGAGGGAAGACGTACAAATATTTCTCTGTCTGAGAGAGAGAGCACGTTGTGCCAAAAAGCACCATGCCCTGGAACAAGCAAGCAAAACTGGGAAGTTTTACGTTGAATTTGGAGGTGAAAAGGTCGATTTCCAGACGCCCTCAATGTAGGAAGATGGATTCTGCCACTTCCTGATGTAATTCCCACTCGTGAGCTAGGGTCTGAGATCTGCTGAGACTGTCCGCCAGGACATTTAGAACACCTGGTACGTGCACGGCCATGAGGGCCAGATTGTGTTGGACCGCCCAGTTCCACACCTGCATTGCTTCCCTGCACAAGGAGTACAAGTGGGTTCCCCCTTGTCTGTTGATGTACCAAACTACTGACATGTTGTCCGTTTGGACCAGCAGTGATCCCTTGGGAAGGAGGGTCTGGAAAGCCTGTTAGGCATACAGGACAGCCCTCATCTCCAGGACGTTGAAATGTAACATAGTCTCCAAGCTGGACCACAGTTCTCTGGCTTGGTGCTCCCCTACATGTGTTCCCCATCCCATTTTTGAGGCATCTGTGGTTAGGGATGCTAAGGGAGCTGGGTTTCAGAAGGGAAGACCTAAAGAAAGATTGCAGGGATTCCTCCACCAAAGCAATTCCTTCTGAGCCGCTGAGGACACCAATACTGGATGGTCCAGGTCATCCAGGAGTTGATCCCACTGCATGCACAAGGACCACTGAGTGACTCTCATGTGGAGCCTCGCGAGGGGAACAGTGGTGATGGAGGCCGCTTTCAGGCAGAGAAGGCGAAGGATCTCCCTGGCCGGGATGGTCCTGGAAGAAGCCACTCGGGAAGCCTGACAGATCAGTGTCTCCACCCTCTCTGGAGGGAGGAAGGCTTTGCAATGGACCGTATCCAAAACTGCCCCAATGAGCTGAAGTTTCTGGGCAGGGGTCATAGAGGATTTGGGAATACTGACAAGTAATCCCTACCCTATTGAAAAGGTCCAAAGTGAAAGAAGGAGCCTCTAGTAAAGAATCCCTGGACGGGGCTGAAATCAGCCAATCATCCAGGTAAGGGAAAACTGCAATGCCCCTATGGTGGAAGAAGGCCACAACCACTGCCAGGCACTTGGTAAACACCTGGGGTACTGAAGGCAGACCAAAGGGGATTGCCCGGAATTGGAAGTGTTCCCCCTGGAACTGAAACTACAGGAACCGGCGGTGGTTGGGGAAGATGGGGATATGCAGGTAAGCATCCTGCATGTCCAGAGCACACAACCATGCCAGAGGAGAAAGTGCTCTGTTGCTTCCTTGAGCAACAGACTGATCACCTCTTCTCAGACGAGAAGAGCCTGATCCCTTGAACAGGAGGATCTTTTTGGTGGAGTTTCTGGAGGAAAGTAGAGAAACTCGATAGTGTGTCCAACGGACACTAGCTGCAGGACCCATTCGTCGGAGGTGATTGCCCTCCACTCCTGTGCATGGTGGGCAAACCTCACCCTCACCTGCTCCCCATCAGGAGACTGAGCAGGCAGTGGAGATGAGAAGTCAGAAAGTGGCCGGAAATTCAGGGGGAGAACCCCCTGCACGTCTCTGGTTCTTGAAGACAGGAGGGGTGGCTGTACCCGTGGCCTTACGCTTTCCCTGGCGATATGCTGGGGCTTGCTTTCTCTGCCTCCAGGTCCTTTTCTGAAAGGGCTGCTGCTCTTGGTTGCCCGATCAGTACATGGACCTCACCGACCTGAGGGCAAGACCTCTGTCCTGCAGGTCAGTGATAATGTCCTAGGTGTAACCCACCAAAGAGTACCGAGCCCCTAAAAGGGGCATCTTGAATCGCCGACTGAACTTGATTAGCAAGTCCACAAAGGCGAAGCCAGGAGTGCTGACTAAGGGCAATGGCAGTTGCCATGGAGCAAGCCACAGAATCAACAGAGTTGTATGTGGCTCGCAAAGCATGCCTACAAGAGAACTTGGAGAGGCGAAGATCCTTGACAAGCTCCTCTTTTAAACTCGAGGGATCCATGGTCTGGACCTGACCTTCTAACCTGGCCAAGGTAGCTTACTGGTGAGACACCATATGGGCCACATAGTTAAGGAACCGGAGGGCGCATGTGGCTGAAGCGTAGATCTTTCTCCCGAACTGGTCCATCTGCCTTGACTTTTCATCCAGAGGAGAGGTGCTCATGTGTTTGGGTGCAGTGGAGCGGTCATGAGCAGCCTTAGGATGTGTTTTCAAGAATGGGTCATCCTTTGGCTCCTGGTAAAGTCTGTCCTCCCTCTTGGGGACAGCCTGGAGGGAATGAGGCATCTGCCAGATGGTAGAGGGGAGGTCTTGATGAGGTCCAATACATGAAGGAATGGGGACCAGAGACGGACTTTAAGTCCAGATGCTCTACGAGTCTCTGTCTCATAGGGTCCTGATCCTCTGACTCCCAGTCAAAGAAATCCTTCATAGACCTCAGGAGGTCAGAAAAGGCAGGGTCCTCTGGTGGGGATTTTGGGGAAACCTTGCCTGATCGGCCCTCAGGCTCCTCCAAAACATCCTTCGCAGAATCGTCGGCTCCCTCATCATCATTGTTGTCTGCCCCATCATAAAGATGGTGACAGATATCAGGAAGTGTGACGTCCTGGTGAGTCTTCCCCTGAGATGTGCACTGTAGCCACAGAAGAACTACTAGGGGAAGGGGACCTTGGAGACCATAGGAGAGGGAGTCTCGTCTCCAGGTCCGACACAAACTATGACCAAGCCCCCTGCCACCAAGACTGAATCAGAGTCTTGAAGTCCGGTGTAACTGGAAGGGGTGGAGGAGGTGGCATTACTGGTGGTAGAGGGTAATGATAACCCTGGAATCCCTGGTAATGAGAGCAGGATTGAACCCAGGGTAGAACTGTCCATAGTGGCTCCAGTCCGGAGGGGGGTCAGCTGGGTAGTGGTCTCCAGAGAAACCCAACGGGCAATGGGGGACAGTTTCGGGGTCTAAAGTAGATCCCCATCGTCAGATCTGGCGGTGGGCATACCCACATCGGACCCGCCGTTGTATAAATAGGCTGGGGATCCGGCATCGGGATAGCCCACGTCAGGGGAACTGACGTCGAAACCGGCACCACCCAATCCGGTGCTGGAAATGGGTCCGGCGTCGGAACCAGACGAAGGGTCCCTGATGGCAGGACTGGATCTGGCCTTGGGGCCAATGGCTGAGGCACCGTCATCGGGACGTCTGGCGTCGGAGTCAGTGGTTGAGGCCGAACGCTGGGTCCAGGCAGTGGAACAGTAGTCGGGACATCCGGGGTAGGAAGAGGGTTTGCCAGGTCCACTGGCAGGATTTTGGCCAGGGTCGACTCTACAGGGATCCCGCCTGGAGGAGGGGCCTCCACTGTAAGGCCAGTCGGCCGAGGAGCCTCCTTTCCCCAGACCCCAAGGGGAGAGCATGGAGTAGACCCCGCAGGATCAACAACGTTGAGGGGTTCTCTGTTTTCTTCACCAGAGGTACCCGCTAGAGAAGGGGAGGGTACAGGCAAGGGAAGAGGGGCCTTCTCTCCTGGTTCCACCAGACGTCAGGTGAGGCGCCGTTAGGCTCCGACAGGGGAACCACACCTGAGTGGCTGTCAGGGACGGGTGTCTTAACAGGTGGTGTTGGGCGGGTGGGGGAAGAGCCCCTGGCTGACTTATCGATGGGTGCCGGGCGGGTCCACACAGACTGGGGAGCCGGCTTATCAGCGGCTGCGCGGTCCCCGGAGGAGCCGGGGACCGACTTATCAGTTGGCGCGGTGCGGTCATCTGAGGAGCCAACAATAGACTGACCCGCTACGGCCTTACCAGACTTACCGTCTGATTTCCTGGGCGGTGGCTGGGCCTTGCTCGTCGAGGGCCACGTGTCATCTGCAGAGCGCTCCCGCTCCCTAGACTTCTCCTTATGTTTCTTTGATGGAGAAGATTTATATGTTGAGGACTCTCTCAAACAGTCCAACTGCTTCTCCAGAGAAACCAGGTGGGCTTTCAAGAGATGGGCCTCCAAAGCCTGCTGTCTCCCTTTCTTAGTGGCCTGGTTAAAGTTCTGGCACTCTGGAAAGGAGGAGACAGGGTGGTCTGGACCTAAACAGAGGACACACGTGAGATAACCGTCCTTGTGCGGAATCTGCGTGCCACAGGATGAGCACTTCTTGGGTGAAGACATCAATGAAAATGATACAAAAAGAGAATTTTAGTGAAGGAAAATCTGACGCAAGACACTTTCACGACGATCGCTACATGGAAGTCTGCAATGCAACTGACACGAGGCGATGGGAAAGAGCTGGAGAATGGGCGTGGGGGCCGCCCACTATACACAGTCACGCTGATGTCAGTCATGTGACGTTGGGTGGGCGGTCCCCCATCAGGGATTGCTAAAAAAGTCTGCCATGCGGCCCACCAGGCGACGTCAGTCCTATATGTGATGACCTACTGAAGGAACCCTCTCGAAGTAAGATCTACTGTTACAGGTGAGTAACCTGTTTTTCTAGGATCGTGGATATGTTGTTCTATCCACACTTGTTGGCAGACTCTAGTACCCCTCTGGGAGGAGGGAGGCAAGATGCACACTCCCTACTTCCGTCATTCGCTCTTTGTAATAGGCGAGCATTCATCTCAGGTCCAAAGTATGGAGCCTGTACTCGACCTCCGAGGTGTGATTGGGGTAGAACACTGGCAGAGTAATCACCTGGTTAAGGTGAAACTCTGACACCACCTTCGGAAGGAATTTTGGGTGGGGGCGCAGAACAACCTTGTCCCTGTGGAAGACCAGGTAAGGAGACTCTATGGAGAACGCCTGTAATTCCCCAGTCCATCTGGCTGACGTGATAGCCACCAAGAAGGCAGTCTCCCACAAGAAGTATGACATCTCACACTTGTGCATAGGTTCGAATGGCTTGCCCATGAGCTTTGCCAAAACCAGCAGTAAATCCCATGGAGGAGAAGGTTCACACACCGGAGGGGATATGTGATCTAGGCCTTTGAAAAAGTGCCAGACCACCTTCTCCTGCACCACCGACTGCTGACTGGCTCATGCCCGGTAAGCAGAGATGGCTGCCAGGTGCATCTTTAGGGTCCTCGACCGCAGCCCCTGCTGGGAGAGGGACAAAAGGTAGTCCAAAATGCTAGCCACTGTGCAGGATGAGGGATCCAATCCTTTGCCCTGACACCAGATGGAGAATCTCTTCCATTTAAAGGCATAGCATTTTCTGGTCGATTCTTTACAGGACGCCTCAATAACATTGAGGACCTCGTCGGACAGACCCAGAGCTTGAACTCTAGTCGCTTCAGGAACCAGGCCGTCAGGCGCAGGGATTGAAGGTCCGGATAGAATACCTTCCCCTAATTGACTAAGAGCAGGTCCGGATGTGTTGGATGCCACCTCAGGAGCCTGAAACTGAGGCTGAGGAGATCAGGATACCAGAACTGGCGCAGCCAGTCTGGGGCTACCAGGATCACCTGCGCCTTGTCCCTCCTGACCTTGATGAGCACTTTGCGAATCAAGGGGAGTGGAGGGAAGGTGTAGAAGAGGCCTGGGGTCCAAGGCCTCGAGAAGGCATCCCCCTGCAGTGAACCCTGCTGAGGGGGGTGGGCATGGAACAGCCTCAGCTTCGTGTTCACCTTGGAGGCAAACAAGTCTACCTGGGGGTTTCCCAGAGGGAAAACAGATCATGTACTACCTCTCGGAGGAGAGACCACTCGTGAGATGCCCCGCCAATCTGGCTGAAGGCATTGGCCAGTCGATTAGAGGCTCCTGCCACATGAATGGCTAGGAGATTTGCCTCCAGGCTGAGCACGAGCGACCAAATGCAGAGAGCTTCCTTGCACAGAGGTAAGGAGCGCATCCCGCCCTATCTGGGTGCATCTGGAATCAAGTGGTACTCCGCTCAGCATACCTTCCTGGTAAAGCTCTTAAATAAATCTGTTGAGACAGTGCATGGTTGTGGTGTTGTCTGTCTGGATCTGGACCACTTGACCCCGAACAAATGGAGCGAATGCGGTCAGAGATAGGTGGACCGCTTGGAGCTCCAGCAGGTTGATGTGGCATCGAGACTCCTGAGGGGACCAGATCCCATGAGCTCTGTGTTCCCCCAGATGGGCACCCCAACCCATCAGAGAGGCGTCAGTCGTCAGAGTGACTGTCGGTTTGGGGCGGACAAATGGGATCCCTTCCTGCAGGTTGGATGGGACATGCCACCACTGGAGGCTGTCCCACATTTTCTGGGTCACAGAGACCAGCTGGTCGAGATGACCCGAGTGCTGAGACCATTGGCTGGCCAGGTCCCACTGAAGGGAACGCATATGCCAGCGGGCCCATCGGACCATGCTGATGCAGGCTGCCATGTAGCCCAGAAGACGCAGGAAGTCCCAGGCAGGGCGCAGTTGCCCAACCAGAAATGATCGGGCAAAGGAGGAGAGAGCCTTCGCCCCCTCTGCCGAGAGCCGAGCTCTGGCTCAGCAGGAGTTGAGTTCTGCCCTGATGAACTGAATCACCTGCGCAGGTATGAGTTCCAACTTGGCCTCGTTGATCAGGAGGCCAAGTTCTGCACAAGTCTGGAGGGCCAGATCCCTGGACCACTCAAACTCCAACCTGGAGGGACCTATCAGCCAGTCATCCAGGTATGGGTACACCCAGACCACTCGGCACCTCAGGTAAGCCGCCACCACTGCCATGCATTTGGTGAAGACCCTGGGGGCTGACGACAGGCCGAAGGGCATGGCCTGGAAATCAAAGAGGATTCCTTCTGCTCTGAAGCGAAGGAACTGATGGGATGGATGGATTGGGACATAAAAGAAAACGTCCTGAAGATCTAGGGAGCAGAACCACATTCCTTGCTCCAGGATTAGGTTTGATCTGAGCCAGAGTTACCATCTGGAAAGTGCGGGACCTGAGGAACCAATTCAGGTCATGCAGATCTATAATGGGGCACCAGCCCTCCATCTGCTTTGTCACCAGGAAGTACCTGGAGACAAAAACTGGGTCTGAAGGCGAGTCCGCTGCTGGGTGCGCTACCTCCTTTAGGCGAAGCTTGGGGACCTTCAAATCTACCGGCCAGGCCTCTGGTTGGCAAAACTTCAGAGAAATTCAGAACACGTGTAAGCATGAGCTAAAAAGAGCCAAAACCTGCCACCTCTGAAAACTACAGGATAACCTATTGGACCCCAAAGAATTCTGGAGGCAAATCAACAATCTGATCAAGGGCCAAAACACACAGGAAGGCAGTGATATAACTGCAAAAGGTTAACTGCTGTAAGACCCCACAAGGTGCTGCCAAGGCATTTAACACATTCTTCACTGAACTGGACAAGTTCAAAAAATACAGTCCTGGGCCACCCCCAACCCTGACTAACTGAATCCCAACATCCCAGAATTCCACTTCCAACTGATCACCAAAACAGAGTTCCTAAAGTTACTAAAGGGGATCAAACCCTACAGATCTGCTGGTCATGACAAACTTGAGCCAAAGCAAAACCAGTAGCATGACTGTTTAACTGATCTCTCCATGAAGGGCAAGTGCCCTTACTATGGAAAGTGGCCCTTGTCTCCCCCATACACAAGAGGGGCCCTTGTGAAGAGGTTGAGAACTACTGCCCAATATCTCTCCTGTCAATCCTTAGCAAAGTTTGAGAGAATTGTCTACAGTCAAATAGTAGAATACATATAGAGACACAGCATTTGCACCGCACAACAACATGGATTTTAGAAGAACCATGGCACGGATACAGCACTGATAGCTCTCACCACAGAGATATTCTCAGAGCTGGATAAGGGGATGCTCACTGGTGCAGTCTTATCGACCTCACCAAAGCATTTAACCTGGTGGACCACCTACTTCTCCTAGCTAAATTGAAATGGACTGGCCTTGACAGCCACACGGTTTAATGATTCACTTTCTACCTTCAGGGCAGTTCCTAACTAGTCAGATGGCAGGATGCCGTATCAGACAAGTGTCCGATCCTGGATGGGGTACCCTAAAGATCTATCCTGGGGCCTCTGCTCTTCTCATTGTTCATCAATGAGCTGTCTAACCATTGCAGTGGGGCAAAGATCACCCTATACACGGATGATGCTGTGCTATACAGGTCCTCCAGCGATGCATCTATCCTAAACAATCTCCTAAAAAACAACCTCCTAGCACTGGAGAGTTGGCTAAACAATAACAAAATGGTGCCCAATGGGAGAAAAACCAAGGCCATGCTATTTGGTCTGAAAAAACTGGGACCAGACAGGTCTAATATGCTAGATTTCTCACTAGACAGTGTGTCCAAGATTGGTGTGGTTGAGTCCCCAAAGTACCTTGGGGTCACCTTAGACCAAGACTGCACCTTCACAGCTCACGTCACACAGCTCAACAGGACCCCGAACCATAAACTTGGCCTCCTATATCACCTCAGTCCTTATTTCACTCTAACCTCCAGATGCAGGACTGCACAAGGTATCCTCCTACCCACCCTACTATATGGTTTGTCTGTACTGCCTTCAGCCCGAAACACTGAGCTGCAGAAATGAAGAACCATGTACAACAGGATAAGCAGGTTTACGGCTAGGGCCCCCGTGAGAGAATACCACTGTCGAGTCCTCCAATCCCTAGCCTGGCCCACACTCGACGACAGGCTAAAATACTCACCTCTGTACTTAGCTTAGAAGCTCAGGCAGCCTAGCCCCCATCTCCCAAACCTCTTGGTGCCCCAACTGAGTGGCTGACCTCTAAGGTAGTAGGCAGCTCCTAATAACCCAGGACACTATCTGCCCAGGGTATTCTCCATATCCCCCAGAAAGCACTTAGGTGGCTTCAAAGAAGGCCTACAGACCTATGTGCTAGAGCTCAACCAGTGCAACTGCTACCGCCGACTTCCCTGCACTGCACTTTACGTACCCACTAACCATCACCAGCTATGACTGTGCTCTAAGATGTACCCCATCATGTATAATGATACATATAATGTAATGCAAGGAAAAATGTCTAGTCTGATTGTAAATTATTGTATCTAACATTTGATTGTAAAAACTGTCTCTAGTACTCTATAAATCCCACCTTATGTAACCCCACAATGCAAGTTTTTCTGTGAATTCTGTTCATCTGTAATTAATCCCGGGTCGTCCCTGAAAAAGGGACCTGTATTGGACACAGTGGGCCTATCCGGTCAACAAACTTGCACAAATAAGTTCATACTAAGGTTATAATTTGGAACAAGAAGGCCCATAAGCCCATTAATGCTCCATTCCTTATGCAAAGTACCTTACATTTCTTCCTGCTAGTATGCACTTGTCTAAGTTTGACTTAAAGGGATTCCGTTTGCTAATATTACTTCATAAGGAAGCAGATTCTATAAATTTACAGTTCTGCTTGTGAAAAGTATTTCCTGGCATTAGTACGGAATTTCTTCCCTTTAATATGTAATGGATGACCTCTTGTCACAATACCTATATCCTTAAATTCTAAAAAGTTAATCACCTGGTTAAGATGAAACTCAGAAACCATGTTCAGTAAGAACTTTGGGTTGGGGCAAAGGATGATCATGTCTCTGTGGAAGACCAGGTAGGGAGACTCCACTGAGAGCGCCTGGGAGCTCCCGAATCCTTCTGGCAGATGTAATGGCCACCAGGAAGGCTGTCTTGCATGACAGGTGTGAGATGTCACACCTGTGCATCAGCTCAAACAGCTTGCCCATGAGCATAGCCACAATCAGCAGTAGGTTCCGTAGTGGAGGAGGCGCTCACATGAGAGGGGACAAGTGCTCAAGGCCCTTGAAAAAAAGTGCCTACCTTCTCCTGGGCCACTATCAGCATACTGGTCTGCACCCACAGATACACAGAAGGTGATAGCAGATAAGGACCGTGTGGTCCACCTAGTTAGCCCCTTTTACCTACCTAATGCAGTTAAGCAGAGATTGTTGGCACGTACACCTTAAAGGTGTTGCTCACAGTCCCGGCTGGAAGGGACCAGAGATAGTTCAAGATGCTAGCCACTGGGCAATCAAGAGGATCAAGCTCCTTGCCCTGGCACAAGATGGAAAAATCTCTTCCATGTAAAGGCATAGCACCGACAAGTCAACCCTTTCCTGGAGGCCTTCACAATGTGGAGGGCCCCTCTTAGAGACCTAAGGCATGGAAATCTAGCCACTCAGGAACCAGGTTGTGAGATGCAGGGACTGACGGTCCAAGTACAGGACCATCCCCTAGTATCTGGTCAGCAAGCCTGGGTGGATAGGTAACTGCCATGGTGCCTGCTGCTGAGGCTGAGGAGATCTGGGTACCAGAGCTGCCTTGGCCAGTCTGGAGCGAATAGGATCATCCTCGCCTTGGCCTTCCTGATCTTTACCAGAACCATGTGGATCAAGGGAAAGGGAAGAAAGGCATACATGAGGTCTGGGGGTCCAGGGCCTTGTGAAGGCATTCTCCGTCAATGTCCCAAACTGTGGGGGGGTGGGCACAAAACAGCCTCAGTCTGGCGTTCTCCCAGGAGGCAAACATCCACCGAGGGTGAGCCCCACTGGGAAAACAGTTGGTTCACCACCTCCTGATGGAGAGACCACTCATGCAACATCTCCTCTACCTGGCTGAGAGCGTCTGCCAGCTGACTGTCCTTCCCTGTGATGTGAATCATGAGATTGGTGTTCAGGTTGCGAATGTGGGTCGGAGTGCCTCCTGACACAAGGGAAGGAAGGGTGTGCCACCCTGTCTGTTCAGGTAAAACATAGTCGTGGCTTCCAGATTCTAGCTAGACTGTTCCTAACTAGTAAAACTGTTAGCTGCCAGGCTGTGGACAAAGCTGATTGGCCCAGAGAAGGTGGAGTCTGTCAGCAGCAGTGTGTCTTCTGACCAACTGCAGAAATTATTCCACCTCATCTTGGCGTCTAAAGGGGTGAGGTCCCTGCGATCCTTGCCTCCTTGGATGCCGAGAAGGCATTCGACAAGGTCTCTTGGCTGCACCTGTTCTGTGTCCTGCAACATTATGAATTCCCCTCTGCCTACATACAATGGATCCGCCTGCTATACTCTGGTCCTTCGGCCAGGGTCTCCTGCAACCAGGTCCTGTCCTCGGGCTTCCCTCAGTCTAATGGAACTCGACAAGGATACTCAGTTTCCACTTTTCTTTTTAATTTATATATGGAACCCCTTCTCATCAGCTTAACCTCAACAAGACCATTAATGGCATTCCTATCGGGGAAAGGAATGCAAAACCTCCCTTTATGCTGATTATCACAAATGCACTCCAGTAGTCAGGCCCTCTGCTCCCACAGTGCCAAACCTCGAAGTGCAATATGTGAACAGGAGACAAACAGGGTAACCCTCCAGTCTGTTTTGGGTCTGAACAACTACCACTCTTGAGTCCTGGGGTCAAATATGAACCCTTTTTTGCTAGCACACCGAGCTAACAGGTTCAAATATCATACCCTCTTCGGGGTAATGCAGTGCAATACTTAACCCAGCGGGCACCCAATCTGGTTCACAATCCCTCTTTTGACTCAATTAAGACCAAGGTACTTTTCTTACCTTGGTGCATATGGTAACACACTGTAAGCGCTTAAAGCGATTTACCAAGTTTTGATATATGAACGCATATACTGCAAGGTGACTGCATATAGAACTGATTCTCAATGTATTTTGATAGATGCATAGCCTGTTTTAGAAAATTAAATCAGGTCTTCACCCTCACAAACCAGGAAGTGTCATTTTGTGTATTGGAGCCTGTATTTGGTGACCTTTGACACTCATTACCTTTGCAATGTCACCACAGGGAGATCTGTGCTCTGCAATTAAAATTAGTTCTTAGTCACAGCAATTCTGTCTTGATAACAGAGCTCTTGGTCGCAGCATGCAGCACGACAATAGCAATGTCAAACAGTTCATTTTCAGGGTCCGATGATGAAAGCATTATTTTGTCCTGCACTAACTGATCTTTCGGACACTGACATAGTGCCACAATTTGACAGCCACTGCATAGTAGATCCCCATAAGGATGGCCCTATGACAGCAGCAAGAATGATGTGGGCAGGAGCTCAGGCAGTCATAGCAGTAGTCCCGATCCATTCCAGTACAGCAGTGAGAGCAGACTTAGCAACACGGACTGTTAATATTATATTTTGCTACTTAGTGCTACAGTTTGGTTCCCGTCATTGCTGTCATTTTACTGTGCAAAATAGAGGTATGGTGTGTGCTCTGTTACTCCCAGCATCGATGTGCCCACATAAATGCTAGTCATAGTACCCTGGGTTTTTATATTTCTTTTTTTTTGGGGGGGGGGAGATTGCTTTCCCTATGCTAACGAGTTGACCACTCCAGCTTGACACTGAGAGCACAGCTCAATCTGGTGGCATTGCTTGAGCAGGATAATGGCTCACCATTTGTCCAAATTCCTCACCTGGTACTAATTAGTAGTGACCTCCCGCCAATTGATTTATCAGTCACTCACTCTGATGGAGCACAGGATGGAAATTACAAGCAGGCACCTTGTACCCCAACCACTCCAAACCCCTCAGTTGCACACATACACTTAGGAAAATGCTGCAGCATAAAACTTTTATTATCTGTAAATTATTTATACTGTTTGGGTCTGTCTTTGTCCTAGTGCCAACTGGTCTGTGCTATAGCTTTCTTCTCTGTGTATGTGTGTGTTTGGGGGTCGGAGGCCTGCTTGTACTTTCCCCTTTAGAGGTATCAGTGATTGAGTAACATGTTGAAGTCACCAGTTCCCCTGTTTACGGCATGTTATAAATTTAAAACTACAAATTATTGCACCAACTTTGTGTTACCTCTAAGCGCTCAGGAACTATACAGACTGCAGCTGTCATTAGTGTCTGCATAAGCATCTATAATACCATCCTGGCATTGGCTTATTGCTGCTACATGTGTGCCTCCAGGTGCATTATGAATTGAGCAAAAAATACACAGTACAGTCGGTGATCGTCCCCCACCCCCCAAGGTTAAAAATGACACTGCCAATACCCTTCTCATGGAGAAAGAGACCACATTTATGTTTAGATAGCCTAAGTACCGTTTGGTTGGTCCACTACAAAAAGGGACATATCCTTGCGGTAGGTACTCAAGTGTTAGACTATTTGAACCACTCTTCCTCACTTATGTCACCATACTTCATTACCACTTTGGTCTGTGTCAAGCCATTTGTATTTTCCCATTTTTTCCATTACAGTGGATCTCTGATGCACATGCGTAAAGTGTACAGCAAATACAACAGATGCTGCACTGTACTGTCTCCCATGCCTTACCGATGTCATGGTGCATTGTGTAGACTCCCTGCATTCATTGCTGTGTAGCCCATATTTTGGTTCAGACATTATTCCCTAAGTATGCTGAAATGACTAGCACACTTTGCAATATAACACCATAGAAGCCGTACATTGGTACCACAGTGTCGGGAGAGGATGGCAACTGCAGTCTCTTCTTTTGCTGATGCTCCAGAGCACATACAATGATGCTATAATCCTAATTATAAATAAAGACTGTATGTTAAAATGTTAAAAAACTAAGTGTTTAATTTTGAGATACACTGTAAACTATGTACAGTATAACTATGTACAGTATATAACTGATTTTATTGCATTCATTTATAAACTTAGTGAGGAGCTGGCAAGCTGGAGAAACAATTCAGTGCACCATGTCCCTTTATTCATGCACATCTAAGCATACTTTGGTGATCAGTGTTATGGTGCTTGCATGAGAACACCAAATGAGCCCAAGAAAACACAGGAGCACAAGAAAAAATATAAACTGTCTATAACGATGGTGACAATCAGAAATGCGATAGCAAAGGCAGTTTACTGAAGCAATCACACTGGAAGCAGCACTTGCCAAAAATACACAGTTTATTGCACTGTTCTCCTGGGATTGGACTGTGCAGCTCAGTGCTTATACTCTTGCTGCACATTACAATTCTGAACTGTTGAAAAAGTCATCCATTTAACACAGACCTCTATGTACCAATACTGAAAAGTTTACTTCAATTTATAGATCTGCTCAGTTCAAAAGTCATCCTTTTGAGTCCCAATTCACTACAGATTACAGTTCCACTCAGTTAAAAAAAATTATTTTTTATACAGACTTGTTATAATTATGTACTTGCAGCACTTACTAAAACTGTAACACTGTACTCAAGCAATGTAGATTGTGATGTTCCTAGAACCGATGGACCTAGGACACAGAGCTTAGTCAGATGAGTAAAATTGAACATCAGGAGAAATCACCACTTCTGCAATCCCAAAAGCAAGTATAACAGCTGCCAGTATAACAAACAGTTTCAGTCATCAGTGCTGTAATTTTTGCCAGTTCAGTTTTGGATCTGCACTCACTGAGGCTGGGTCAAGGAAAGATGAATGAACGAGCAGTGAGAAAGGTGCTGTAGGAACACCTTCCCTGTGCTGATGTCACTCATGCATGTGGATGCACTGCTCATGTGCGAACTTCAAACAAAGAAAAAAACTTGCAGAGACAATTGTGGCACAAAAATGTTAAAAAACTAAGCATCTGAATATATTTAATACTTAACTTCAGGGCAGCTGAGCTTTGCATCACTCAATGAAGAGAAGGTGATCTGCAAACATGACATAAGGAGAAGCTGGTAAATCACTTTTAACAGTTCTGTCAGAATTATCAGCACTGTCCCAGCATTCACATTCAAAATGAGGAAAAGGCTCCAGCAGGATTTCAAGGAAAACAAGTTTACTAAGATTAAAAATAGTAAATGAAATAAACACAGAATATATAATTAAATGGACAATTTAAACAAAACCACCTTATTATTGAGTCTCTAATCCTACCCTAGTTTCGGTTGGCAAATAGTGAAGATTGAGTTATTTAATGTAGAAGTGCTCTTGAAAATGTGTCTTTCAGGAGTCCAGAAACAAATAGCCCAATCTTCTTGTAGCTTGGACTCTCTATAGAGAACAAGAGTCCCTCCCAGCTTGCGAGGTCACAGCTCAGTGGTGATGGTGGCTGTGAGGTCACTCTGATTTCTTGTATACCAATTAGTCTCAGACATCTGCATGTTGCTTAGCATCCCACAAAAAAAAAATGAAATATATTTTTTTTAATTAGTGAGCCTGCTTTATGGCAGGTCAGAATTACCCCTTTGATCTTCAGAGGAAATTTCCTGACAGCTATTTCTCCTAGTGGTGAGAAATGAAACGGGTATCTGTCAGAAGTTGCTTTCCTCCTAATTGGTCATAAAATGCAATACTTTATGTGATCCCGCTCCACAAGAGTGGTAGCAGGGAGGAGGCAGGGAACTACAGACCAGTCAGTCTTACCTCAGCAGTGGGCAAGATTATGGAGGCACTCCTTAAGGAAAGAATAGTGCTACACCTGGAATCCATAGGGGCACAGGATCCAAGACAGCATGGGTTTACAAAAAAGGAAGGTCCTGTCAAACTAATCTCATAGATTTCTTTGACAGGGTAACCAGAGTGGTGGACCAAGGGGGAGCAGTTGATGTCGCCTACCTTGACTTCAGCAAAGCTTTGGACACTGTTCCACATAGAAGATTGATAAATAAGCTGGGTAGGCTCGGGGTGGGTCATAAGTTGGTCAACTGGGTGGCAAACTGTTGACGGCAGAAAACAGAGTGGTGGTAAATGGTATACCGTCAGAAGAGATGCAAGTCACAAGTGGGGTACCTCAGGGATCAGTCCTGGGGCCAGTCCTCTTCAATATCTTCATTAGTGACATTGCAGATGGACTAGAGGGTAAGGCTTGTCTGTTTGCAGATGACACCAAGATCTGCAACAGAGTAGATGATCCAGATGGGGTGAGCAGAATGAGAAGAGATCTGGATAAACTAGCAAAATGGTCAGAAGAGTGGCAACTGGGATTTAATGCAAAGAAGTGCAAGATCATGCACATAGGGAAGAGAAACCCTGAAGCCACCTATAGGCTGGGAGGGGAGTTGCTGGCAGTCACAAAGGAAGAAAGAGACTTGGGCATCATCATCACTGATGACCTGAAATCATCCAAGCAGACCTCTAAAGCAGTAGGTAAGGCTAGGGGGATGTTAGGGGTGTATTAGTAGGGGTATCACAAGTTGTAAGAGGGAGGTAATAATCCCTCTTTACAAGACACTGGTTAGGCCCCATCTGGAGTACTGCGTGCAGTACTGGAGGCCACACCTTCACAAGGACATAAACCAAATTGAGGCAGTCCAGAGAAGGGCAACCAAAATGGTGCAGGGACTGCATCAGAAGACACATGAAGACAGATCAATGGAGCTTAATATGTATACCTTTGAGCAAAGGAGGGAGAGAGGTGATATGATCGAAACATTCAAACACCTTAAGGGCATTAACAAGGTGAGAGAGTCCAACATGGACAAGAGGACACAGCATGAGACTAGAGGAAGGCCGATTAAGGGGGAATGTGAGGAAATTCTTTTTCACAGAAAGGGTGGTGGATGCATGGAACGGCCTACCTCAGGAAGTGGTGGCTATGAATACAGTGCAGAGCTTCAAACAGGCATGGGATAGGCATAAGGGAGCAATACAGATGAGTATGAATAGATAGGCCACTGACAGAGCAAAGGCCGATGGCACATTTATAAGGTAGAAAAAGAAATGGGCAGACTGGATGGGCCTTGCGGTCCTTATCTGTCGTCAACTTCTATGTTTTCATGTTTATACAAGTGGCTGGTTTTGCAACCTGTTACAACCTGGTATCTAGAGGAAGCTCTTAGATTTTCCCCTGGGTCATTGAGAGTGCAATCTCTCCATAGCACACTTTTAAAATCCCAGGCCCCATAATGCCTTGCTGACTGCCATATGTTCCAAGCAGAAATTCAAAGAAGCATACATTTATATCACAAATATAATACAAATGATAAGCAGATTGCTATTGTTGTCACACTCCTCCCTCCTAAACTGAATTTGGGGAATCTATTCCTAGGCATGGGATGAGTTTCCCAAATTCAGTGCACTGCTTTAACTAATGCGATAACCCATCGGCGTTAGCTGCCCTGCCCTGTGAGTAACAGTCATGTTGTTCCCCAGCAAGGCAAGGCTCCATCTTAAAAGCCTACCATTTGTTTTATCTATTTGTGCCAGCCAAACCAGGGATGTGTGATCTGTTTGTACCTCGAAGTGCCACCCGTATAGGTATGGCTCTAATTTCTTTAGTGCCTACACCATTGCAAGGCATTCTTTCTCCACTGTAGAATAAGCCTGCTCCCTGGGAAGTAACTTCTTACTGAGGTACACTATTGGGTGATCTTTCCCTTGGTTAGAAGTCTGGCTAAGTACTGCACCAATACCCACATCTGAGGCATCTGTCTGGACTACAAAGGGTTTACTATAGTCTGGACTGGCTAATACAGGAGCACCACACAGTGCCTCCTTTAGCTGTGTAAAGGCTCGTTCACAGGCTGGTTCCTAGTTAACCTTTTTAGGCATTCTTTTCTTTAACAGGCCAGATAGGGGAACTGCCAGGGCACTGTAGTTTGGTACAAATGTTCTATAGTACCCTGCAGTCCCTACAAAATTCGGAACCTGCTTCTGTGTTTCAGATCTGGGCCATGCCTCGATTGCCTCAATTTTTGCTGGATTAGAATGGAGCTGTCCCTGGCTTACTACATGCCCGAGGTATGCCACCTGAGCCATGGCCACCTGGCACTTTTCAGCTTTTACAGTGAGCCTGGCCCTCTGTATCTTGCCCAGCATTTCTCTAAGGTGGGACAGGTGTTCCTTCCAGCTGGCACTGAAGATGGCAATATCGTCCAGGTACACTGCGGCATACTCTTCAGTACAATTTTAACACCTGGTTCACCAACCTTTGGAAGGTGGCAGGGGTGTTCATTCCAAAAGGCATTATTTTAAACTCAAATAATCTTATCAGAGTGATGAAGGCCGACCTCTCCCTAGCTCTGGCAGTTAACTCCACCTGCCAATACCCTTTCGTCAGGTCAATAGTGGTAAGGCATGTCGCCCCTCCCAACTTGTCCAGTAGTTCTTCCGTCTGTGGCATTGGGTGGGCGTTCGACTTCATGACTGCGTTGAGTCCACAATAGTCCACGCAAAAGCGAGTAGTACCATCTGGCTTGGGAACACGGACTACGGGTGAAGCCCAGGGGTGTGGGATTTCTGGATTACCCATAAATCCAGCATTTCCTCCACCTCCCTCCTGATGTCCTTTTGGATGGCCTCTGACACCTGATATTCTGTTCGCCGTATGGGTGCTTGGACCCCTGTATCTACATCGTGCATCGCTAAGGGGGTTAGTCCAGGCTTGGCACTAAACAATGGGGCAAAGTCTGCTAAAATCTCCCTTACTTCCTGGATCTGGTTCAGGGTTAACTGGGGTGACATTTTAATTGCCTCCACAGAGGACTCCCACTTGCTTTCTTCCAGCAAGTCCAGAAGGGAGTCCCCCCCCCCCAGGACTACACACTGCAAAGACCATGTCAGCTCAACTTGCATATGGCTTCATCATGTTGACGTGGTACATCCTTTGGGTATGTCTCCTGTCAGGCAGTTCTATAATGTAATTTACATCATTCACCTGTCTGACTGCTTTGTACGGTCCTGCCCACTCAACTTGCATCTTATCTTTCCAGACTGGGATTAGGACCATGACCTCCTGACCCACAGTATACAAGCGAGCTCTGGCTCTGCGGTCATACCATACCTTTTGCTGGGCTGCTGCCAGGTTGCTCTGGGCTGTTCCCATAAACTCCTTCAGCTTTTCCCTAAACTTCAGGACATAATCCACTACAGGACTTCCCTGGGTGGCATACTTGCCTTCCCAGTCCTCCCGGATCAAGTCTAAGGGCCCAGGTACCCTGCATCCATATAAGAGCTCGAAGGGGGAAAACTCTGTCGACTCTTGGGGCATCTCCCTGTATGTGAACAATAGGTGGGGAAGGTATTTCTCCCAGTCCCTCCCATACTGTTCAGCAAATGCTTGGAGCATCAATATAAGAGTACCATTGAATCTTTCTACAAGGACATTGGCTTGTGGGTGATAAGGTGTTGTGGGTCTCTGCACCACCCCACACTTTTCCCACAAACATTTGATTAGGTCCGACATGAAGGAACCCCCTTGATCGGTGATAACCTCCTGCAGGAAACTGACACGGGAGAAAATCCCTAACAAGGCATCTGCCACCTTGTCTGTCCTCAGTGAGGATCGAGAGTGACTGCCTCTGGGTACCGGGTGGCATAATCCACCACTTTTAGGATAAATCTGTTCCCAGAGGAACTGGGGGTATTCAAATGCCCCACAATATCCATTCCTAGCCTCTGGAATGGCTACTCCACTATGGGCAAGGGAATTAGGGCGGCTTTGGTTTTACCACTGACCTTCCCTATTTCTTGGCACCAGTTACAAGACCTACAATAGTCCTTCACCAGCTGGGCGAAGTTTGGCCACTAGAAATTCTGGGGCAATCGCTGCATAGTGCGCACGATTCCCAGATGTCCAGACATGGGAAAATCATGAGCAATCTTGAGCAACCACTCATAGTACCCCTGGGGAACGTCAAGCTGCCTGCCCATCACTCCTCTCTCTGTCCTTACGTCCTGCATATACAGCAGTCCACTGTCCCAGTAAACTCTGCATTTTCTGACACCTCCCAGTGCTCTGTCTGAGTCTATCCAAGCCCTCAGCCTCTCTGAACTGGGGGCATTTTTCTGAGCAGCTGAAAAATCTTTACACATTCCCAAGGCATGGGACAGGTCCCCTCCAGTTTCTAAACTAGGGTCCCTAGCTCTCTGACAATTGGCTACCCCTCCCTCCTCAGAGAAACCTTCTGTAGCTGTTCTGTTAACTGCTACCTGGGGAATTTCTATTCCCTTTCACTGTTCTCCATATCAGGAGACAGGCTGGGGAACCAGCCTCCCAGTGTTTTCCACAGGGGCTTCTAGGGGGTCCAGGGAACTGCAATTTGCCTTTGCTGCTTGAATGCGGATAACTGCACACACCATTTCCCTTTTGGAGACTGTTCCCTATAATCACATCCAGGGCAAGATTTTCTGCCACTGCAACTTTTTGCAGTCTCTCCTGTCTCACTCCATTCCAGGAGAACACTAGCAAGTGGCAGCATTTTCTCTTCCCTGGTGAATCCCCGTACTGTAACAAACTGATGGAGTATAAGCTGTTCAGGCTCAACCAGATCCCCTTTTACCTAAGTAAGGGACGTCCCTGTGTCCCTTAACCCATGGGTTTGCACCCCATTCAGAGTAATTGGTGGTGTCAGCGTGGCTCAGTTGGTAGCACATCCGCCTCTGGACCAGAAGGTCGTGGGTTCTCGTCCCACACCGGGATTGGACTTGCACCTAAAAATCGCTGGCATCCGAGTGCAGTATTGGGGGGTGCTGTACTGCTGGGGTGTGCCGTCCTTCGGATGAGACGTTAAACCGAGGTCCCTTCTACCCATCCTGGTGTTGTCCATGTGGGTGTCCTGGTGGAAGTAAAAGAACCCAGAGCACTCTTCACAAAGAGTAGGGAACATCCCCGGTGTCCTGGCCAACATTCCCCTTCCCATAAACTGGTTCATGCAATTATCCAGGCTGTGTGTGGGTGATGATGTGCGATATGGCCGCCACCACACATTCAGTCACTTCATTACCAGTCTAGCATTGCTTGTAAAAGCGCTTTGGATGTATGAAAAGCGCTATATAAATGCTGAGTCTTCTTCTAATTGGGTGTATGTGCTCCTTCATGTTTATTGGCATGCTTTCAGGGATACACAAAAAAAACACTTCTTTCCCAGCACCACGTTATGCACACACTGCCTTTTTAGGACACTGGCTTGCAAGATGTCTAGGTTGTTTGCAAAACCAACATTCATTTCTTTTTTCAGGCAAATCCTTTCTTTGTAACCCGGGGCTGCCCACTTTTGGTGGAGGCATTGAGGGTTTCAGCTGCCCTGAAGGCGCACTTTTCCCTTTCTGTGCTGCCACACCTGCCCCACTCCCTCTCTGAGCAGGTCTGCTCCTGGTATAGCAGTCTGAGTTTGGCAGCCTCCCGCACTGTTTTTGGATCTCGGTCCTCTAGCCAGGTTTTCAGCTCTGCTGGGCAAGCCCAAAAGAACTGCTCCAAAAGTACATTTTCAGTTTTCTCTACAGAGTCTGCTTGTATCCCTTCCAACCAACGTTTTAAAAACCGACATTGTTTAGTGGCTAGCTCCTCATAGCTCATATCAGGGCTTCTCCTGAGCTTACAGAACTTAACTCTGTATGCTTCAGCTGCCAAGTCATACTTTTTTAACAGTGCAGCCTTACATAGAAACATAGAATTTGACAGCAGATAAGGACCACTTGGCCCACCCAGTTTGCCTATTTCCCTACCTAATGGATAAGCTGCATATCCTAGTTAACCAGCAGCCTACTTCTTTCTACCCCAACCCCCTAGAATTGCCTTATGACTGTCCCATGCATGCTTGAATTCAACCACTGTTTTCAACTCCACAACCTCCTCCGGAAGGCCGTTCCATGCATCCACAACCCTCTCTGAAAAAATACTTCCTTACATTACCTGTGAGCCACCGCCCCCCCCATCTTCAAATTGTGCCCCCTTGTTTGCACACCTTTTTGGAAAGATGCTACCCTCTTGGACTTTGTGGATTCCCTTGAGGTACTTGAAAGTTTCTATCATGTCCTCCCTCTCCTCCTTTCCTCGAGGCTATACATATTAAGCTCCTTTAGTCTCTTCATGTGTCTTCCGTGCAGACCCCGCACCATTTAGTTGCCCTCTCTGGACAACTTCCATCCTGTCTATGTCCTTGCGGAGACTGGGTCTCCAGAACTGCACGCAGTACTCCAGATGGGGCCTCACCAGCTGTCTGTACAGAGGGATAACAACTTCCTGTTTTCTACTGGTGATGCCTCTCCCTATGCATCCCAGTATCCCCAAGCCCTCTTACTGCCCTCTCACATTGCTTGCCACATTTAAGTCATCTGATATGACACCCCAGGTCCCTTCCATTTTTGTTGTTGTTAGTATCTCACCCCCCATTGTGTACTCTTCCCTTGGGTTTTTGTTTCCCAGGTGCATTACCTTGCACTTCTTAGCATTAAATCTAAGCTGCCATACATTTGACAATTCCTCTAACCTTGCCAAGTCCCTTCTCATCCTTTCCACCCCATCTTGTGCATCAACTTTGTTGCAGATCTTTGTGTCATCTTACAAAGACATTGAAGAGGACCGGTCCTAATACTGAACCCGGCGGTACCCCACTAGTAGCCCACCTTTCTTCAGAGTCGATTCCATTTACTATTACCCTCTGTGTCCTATTCTCCAGCCAATTCTTTACCCAGGCTATCATCTTGGGACCCACTCCCAGGCTGGCTAACTTGTATATTAATCTTTTGTGTGGGACTGTGTCAAATGCCTTGCTAAAGTCTAGGTAGGCCATGTCCACAGCCCCTCCCTGATCTACTACTTTGGTCACCCAGTCAAAGAAATCTATTAGATTCGTCTGGCATGACCTTCCCGCTGAGAAGCCATGCTGCCTTGGATCCTGTGCCCCTCTGGCCTCTAGGTACTCGACAATTCTTTCCTTCAGAAGTGATTCCATCATTTTCTCTATCACTGAGGTTAAACTAACAGGTCTGTAGTCTCCTGCTTCTGCCCTGCTCCCACTTTAGTGAAGGGGAATCACATCTGCCCTCCTCCAGTCCTCAGGTACCACCCCATTCTCCCATGATTTGTTAAAGAGGGTAGTCAGTGGTGTCACTAGTTCTACCCTTAGTTCTTTTAGAATTCTGGGATGAATCCCATCAGGCCCCATTGCTTTGTCCACCTTCAGTTTTAAGAGTTCTTCCAGAAACCTTTCTTCTATAAATGGGCTGGTATCAACTTCTGTATCCAGTGTTTCTATTGCTTGTTTTAGGTACCTCCCCCTCTTCATTTGTAAATACTGAGGAAAAATAGTTTAGTATCTCTGCCTTTTCACCATCACCCTCTGCCCAGCCCCCTCCCTTTATTAAGCCTCACTATCCCTCCCTTGGTCTTCCTTCGCTCTCTGATGTACCTAAAAAAGATTTTATCCCCCTTCTTAACTGAGCTGGCTATCTTTTCCTCGGTTCGGGCCTTTGCTGTTGTGACTACCTTCCCAGCTTCCTTTTGCTTTAACTGATACAATTCTCTGTCCTGCTCCTTCTGTGATTCCTTCTACTTTCTGAATACTTTCATTTTCTCTTGAACCTTCACTGCCACCTCCTTTGAGAACCATAGTGGTTTCTTACATAGTTTTGTTTTATTTGCTTCGCACAAAGGTTTGTTACCTCTGTGATGGCAGTTTTTATTATTCCCCATTGTTCTTCCACCCCTTCTTCCTGTCCATTTAGTAGTGCATTCCTTAGGCACTCACCCATTTTGGCAAAGTCAGCCCTCCTGAAGTCCAGTACTTTTGCCCTTTTTATGACTTGACTCTATTGCTGTGTTTATTGTGAACCAGACTGTTCGATGGTCGCTAGTTCCCAGATGGCTACCCACTTCTACATCTGTGATCCTCTCTCCATCTCCATTTGAGAGAACCAGGTCTAAGATTGCTCCCTCTCGAGTGGGATCCAATACTAGTTGTCTAAGGCATGCCCCCTGTAGGACATCTAGAATAACCCCACTCTTATAAGTGGCTGCTGCAACTGCACTCCAGTTAACATCTGGCATATTCAGATCACCCATCAGCAATATCTCCCCTTTTTCTGCCATTCTAAGTATGCTTTCTATCATTTCCTTCCCCTGAGAGGGGGGTCTGTATACAACCCCTGTGCGGATTGTGGTGCCATTGCCTGTTTCCAAACTGACCCACAGTGCTTCTTCTCCTCCCTGTTTACCCTTTTGTTCTGTAGCTTAGATTCCTTCCCTTCTGTAGAGAGCTACTCCTCCTCCTCCTCTTTTACCCTCCCTGTCCCTCCTGTAGATAGTGTATCCTGGTATGTTAACATCCCAGTCATGGTTCTTTGTGTACCATGTTTCTGTGACTGCCACGATATCCAGATGTTCCTCCTTCATCAAGGCCACTAATTCAGGAAGCTTGTTACCCAGACTATGGGCATTGGTACTCATTGCTCTCTATTTTTCGATGGCTTTACCTTCTCTAGCAGCATCCCCCACTGATCTTTCTACCTTGGTCTTTTTCTCATTTAGTACCCTGTCTTGTAGGGGGAGGCTGGGATTTTCCTGCTGCTTATCAGTGCCTCCCTCCTTGACTAGTTTAAAAGCTTGCCAATTAAGCATTTAAACTGATTGCCCAAAAGACTTGTTCCCTTCCTGGACAGATGCAGACCGTCCTGCCAGTATAGGCTGGTGTCCCTCCAGGTGGAACCTCAGTCCCCAATGACGCCAAACCCCTGTGCTCCACACCATTTTTTTCAACCATTCGTTAAACTGCATGATGCAAAGTATCCTCGCCTCACCCATGCCACTGACAGGCAGCACCTCTGAGAAGGATACTGTGTGTGCTACTTGTCTTAGGCCCCTCCCCAACTCTACAAAGTCCTTCTGCACTGCTCTAATCTCATGATGAGCCAAGTCATTTGTCCCTAGGTGGACAATGACGTCCAGCTCAGACTCCCGTGCAACTGTTCTCATGATCCTAAGGATGCGCTTCCTGTCCCTCCAAGCCATGGCACCAGGCAGGCACCTTACTTCAGTTTTCCCTGCTCCCCCAGTTCTATCCCCCTAATAATTGAGTCCCCCACCAGGAGCTGCTTCCTTTCCCTGTGGTGTCCTCTGCCTCCTTCCTGAGGGCCTCCCTTGTGACAGTTATCTGAAACCTCATCTCCTCTGCGGGTGCATCCATAGGGGAACTATGCTCCCCCAGAATGGTGTATGGACTGTGGAGTGGAACTGACTGGGTGTGCCTCTGTTCCACCACCCTTACCCTCCCTGAGCCCACTGTGGTCCAACTGCTGTGCTTTCTTCGCAACCTCTGAGGTAGTGGTGGTGGCTCTGGTGCTCCCTGGATGGGGGAGGTTCCCTTACTACTGTCCAGTGCGGACTGGGGGAAGGTTCCCTTACTACTGTCCAATGTGGCCTGAAGACAGGCAACTTCCTCCCTCAGGGCAGAGAGATTAAGTTTGCCATAATCATTACTGTCCTGATTATCCATTTGACCCAGTGTGTCACAAGCTTTCCTGGTAAGCAGCGGGGATAGCTGGAAGCTCCAGGAATCTCTGGGAATTTTTGCCTAGATGCATACTTTTTCAAATGAATTTAAAAATGCATCCATATCTTCCCCTTCTTTAAATTCAGCTATCAGTTTAGAATTTAATTTGTAACCCAGTCCTGGAGTCCCAGGTTCACCCACGCTACTTACCTACTCTGGTGCCGGTCTTTGGAATTGTAGCTTCTCCAGTTCAAATCTCCTCTGGTGCTCTCGCTCGGCTTCTCTCTGAAGCTGTCACTTTTTCCTCAGCCGCATGCTGTTCTCGCTTCTCTTCTCTCTCCATCTCCTGCTTCCTCTGTTCGAACTCCAGCTCCATTCTCAACTCTATCTGCAGCCTGATCCCTTTTGGTTCCAGAGTGGTGGTGATCCTCCCCTGTGGCTGTGGTCCTTGGTTCACACTGGTCCCGCTGTCCTCTTCACTGGGTCTGGACACTGCGATGGACCCTGGCCCCTCCATGCCCAAAGTCTGGTCCCTTTCAGTCACCGACTGTGACTCTAGGTCTTGGGCATTGGCTGCCACAAGAGTCTCCACGAGGTGCTGTTTGTTTTGCCCCTCACAACGGACTGCTCTCTCCTGGCACAACTGCCTCAGGTAGTCTGCAGTGTACTCACTGTAGGTGGAAGTCATCTTCTTCCCTAATCTACGGCTACACTAGCTTGCACCCGAAAAAAAAATCAAACGGGTAGGGAACTTTTGACTGTAACCACAATGATATATTTCTTTTTTTCTCTTTAGATCACTGGCTTATTTTGTGTGTGAACTGTTACAGTTACAATCTGACACACTGGACTGTTAATGCTTGTGTCACCAAATAATTTCACAGTATGCAAACTTTTTGATTGCAGCACTGCAAACCAAATCTTTTAGATTGCACCGCTGCCAACCAGATCTGTCACAAATGCACTCCGGTAGTGAGGCTCTCTGCTCCCACAGTGCCAAACCTTGAAGTGCAATATGTGAACAGGAGACAAACAGGGTAACCCTCCTGTCAGTTTTGGGTTCGAACAACTACCAGTCTCGAGTCTTGGGGTCAAATATGAACCCTTTTTCGCTAGCACAGGTTCAAATATCACACCCTCTTTGGGGAAATGTAGTGCAACACTCAACCTGGTTCACAATCCCCCTTTTGACTCAGTTAAGACCTAGGTACTTTTCTTACCTTGGTGCATATGATAACACACTGTAAGCACGTAACAGTTCTGTCAGAATTATCAACAGTGAACCAGCATTCACATTCAAAATGAGAAAAAGGCTCCGGCAGGATTTCAGGGAAAACAAGTTTATTAAAATTAAAAATAGTAAATGAAATACAAAACTTAGAACATATAACATTTAGGATACAGTCATACAAATTAAATAGACAATTTAAACAAAACCACCTTATTACTGAGTCTCTAATCCTACCCCTAGTTTCAACTGGCAAATAGTGAAGATTGATTTACCTAATGTAGAAGTGCTCTTCAGAGTGTCTTTCAGGAGTCCAGAAACAAAAAGCCCAATCTTCTCTTAGCTTTGACCCTCTATAGAGAACAAGGGTCCCTCCCAGCTTGTGCGGTCACAGCTCAGTGATGATGCTGGCTGTGAGGTCACTCTCATTTCCTGTATACCAATTAGTCTCAGGCATCTGCATGTTGCTCAGCATCCCATACACACACACAAAATATATATATATATTTTTTTTTAATTAGTGAGCCTGCTTTATGGCAGGTCAGAATTAACCCTTTGATCTTCAGAGGAAATTTCCTGACAGCTATGTCTCCTAGTGGTGAGAAATATAACAAGGTATCTGTCAGAAGTTGCTTTCCTCCTAATAGGTCATAAAATGCAATACTTTATACAAGTGGCTGGTTTTACAACCTGTTACAGCCTGTTATCTAGAGGAATCTCTTAATTAGATTTTCCCCTGGGTCATTGAGAGTGCAGTCTCTCCTTACCACACTTTTAAAATCCCAGGTCACAGAATGCCTTGCTGACTGCCATACTTTCCAAGCAGAAATTCAAAGAAACATATATTTATATCACAAATATAATACAAATAATAAGCAGATTGCTATCGTCGTCACACTGATGACACTCTGTTACACTGTCAGAACCTTGTCAACTCCCTCGAGGCTGTCCTCCGTGAAATCCATGATTTTGGTAAACTTTCCTTTTATAAGCGCAGTGTCAGTAGGTCTAATTCCCTTTCAATGACAAAGTCCGCAGACAAGATCTGATTCTCCTTGGTCTAACTTGGAGCACCTCTTCCCCTTTATTGCTGGGCATTCACATCTCAACCTCTTGGCACCACCTAATCATGGAGAAGCTCATGACCCTGCTGTCTACACTCAAACAAGATCTCAATCGATGGGACTTCCCTTCCCCTAACACTGTGGGACAGGATCAATCTTATCAAAATGAATATCCTTCCCCCGCCTGTTATATCGCCTTGATATGTTCACTGTTCAGCTACCCCTTCATTGGTTTCAAGCTCTCCACGGGATCATCTCCTCCCTTTGGCAGTGTAGGTGCCTGAGATGTACTGACACTGAACTGGCAGCCCCCAATTCAGTAGGGGGCCTTGGCCTCCCTGATTTCTTAAGTCTACTATCATGCAGCTCAAGGTGTGAAATACCTCAGCTGGGGCTCCCCCTCATTCCCACGATGCTTTCTATTGTCCTCAGTGGCTTACTATAGAAGGTGACCTCTGTGCTCAACACAGCCTTACCCTTCCCTCTCTGTTCTACACAAATGTGCCCTTGCTACCTAAGGCCCTCAAGGATACTCCTATCACTATTTCTCTCGCCATGCATGCCCAACTCGAACTGACCACCAAAACCCCTTTGGTGGCATCAATGGCACAATCCCTTTGGCATAACCATAATTTTCTCACTGGCAGGAAACCTTTACGTTGGCCAGATTGGCAGGTTAAGTGGCCTGTCCACTCCTTCCAACCTCTCTCACAATGGCAAGTGGACTTTTGCCCAGCTCCAAGTCTGCTACCATTTCCCTATGAAAGACTTTTTCTTTTTCCTGCAGGTCAGACATGTTGTGGTGAAGTCTTGGGCATCCAACCTCCCAGAGACCCAGAATGACTGGCCTTGCCTCAATTAATACAACATGCTAGTGCACCCCATTCCATCTCCTCCTTGTATAAATCTATTTGCATCCTGGTGCCACACAGATTTGGGCAACCATTACACTACTGGGAGGAAGCCCTGTGCTGTGATGCCTCCGACCGCAACTGGGAAAGCATATGGCGCACCACCCACAAATATGTCAAACTAGACCACTACAGGTTAATGCAGATTAATATCTTACAAGATACGTATTATGCTCCTGAAAAACTGCATGCCTGGAAGACACAATTCCCCTTTGTGTACCAAATATAGCTATGCCGTTGGCATGTTAAAACACATCCTTTGGGACTGTCCCAAGATCCAGTTATTGTGGCACCAGGTCACTATGTTCTATGGACTACTGTAGTTTGCAACCCCGCAATGGCAGAGATGGTATACGGAGATGTTCTATGGCCTGTCTTATCGCTGGTCATCCTAGTGACTGTGATGGTATTCTGAAAGGTTCTGTGGACTCTTACCATTAGGCCTTCCTAACTGCTGGGATGATACTGAGATGTTCTATGGACCATCTTAATTACAACATAGAAACTGTCAGCAGGATAAGGACTGCTAGGCCCATCCAGTCTGCCCATAAGCCCTATACATGTATGCATCCTCTCACCCTAAGTGGTTAATGGCTTTTCATCACTCCCTTCCCACCCAAGGTTTCCCTGTGCTTGTCTCAGGCATGTTTAAACCCCTCCACTGTGCTTGCCTCTACCACCACTTGTGGCAGACCAAGCGTTCACCACCCTCTCCATGTAGAATAACTTCCTCACATTACCTCTTGATCTCCCCCCATCCAATTTCATATCGTGCCCCCTTATTCTAGTATCTTTTCTACATTGGAAAATATCTTCCAACTGCACCATGTTTATGCCCTTGAGGTACTTAAAAGTTTCAATCCTGTCACCCTTTCTCTCCTCTCCTCCAGTAAGTACATATTGAGGTCCCTTACCCTCTACTCATATGTTTTTTGGTGCAAACCATACACATTTGTCGCCCTTCTCTGGACAGCCTCCACCATGCTTATGTTCTTACGCATGTGTGATCTCCAGTACTGTACACAGTACTCCAGGTGAGGCCTTACTACTGTTTTATACATTGGCATCACCACTTCCTGCCTCCTACTAGTAATACCTCTGCCTGTGCACCTCAGCATGACACTGACCCTCCCTGCAGCCTTTGCACTCTGCTTCGATACCTTCAGGTCATCAAATATGATAACCCCTATGTCCCTCTCCTCTTTGGTGATGGTCAGCACCTCCCCCCATCCTGTAGATCTCCCCAGGGTTCCTCCTACCCAGGTGCATTATCTTGCACTTTTTTGCATTGAACCTCAGTTGCCACACCTCCGACCATCTTTCAAGCTTCCACAGACCCCTCTTCATTATCTGCACCCTTTCTGCAGATCTTGGTGTCATCTGCAAATAGGCAGACCTTTCATTCCAGCCCCTCTGCAATGTCACTAATGAAGACATTGAACAGGACTAGTCCCAGTGCTAATCCTTGTGGCATTCTGCTGGTCACCCCTCCCTCCCCAGACTGGATCCCATTTACCGCCACCCTCTGCCTTCTGTCAGCCAGTTTCTAACCCACTGTATCACCTTATGCCCCATGCCCAAACTACTCATCTTATTAACCAGCCTTCTGTGTAGGACAGTATCGAAGGCTTTGCTGAAATCCAGGTAGGCGATGTCTACGGCCCCTCCTTGATTCACTTCCCTCGCCACCCAATCAAAAAAACTGTCAGATTTGTTTGACGAGACCTTTCTGATGTGAATCTGTGATGCCTCAGATCCTGGGCACCAATGGAGTCCAGGTGTGCCACTATTCTTTCTTTCAGCAGTGTCTCCATGATCTTTCCCACCACTGAGGTGAGGCTGACTGGCCTGCAGTTCCCCACTTCCACTTTTGTGCAGTAGGACTACATGTGCCCTCCTCCAGTCCTCTGGAACCACGCCTGTGTTGAGTGACTCTGTGAACAGGGTGGCCAGAGGTGCTGCTAGTCCCCTCCACAGCTCACTTAATATCCTCAGGTGTATGTCATCCTTAAAGACTCAGATGGTATTCTGAGATGTTCCGTGAACTCATTAAACCAGTCTCTCTGACAGCTGGCATGATATTCAGATATACGGTTAGCTCTTAATGCTGATTTCCCCAACTGCTGTTACAGTATTTAATTGACTCTTTACACTCCAGTGTCTCTAATCACTGGGATGGTATTCTGAGAGATTCTGTTGACTATCTTTTCACTGGACTCCTTAATCGCTGAGATGGTATTCTGGCATGTTCTGTGTTGCTCTGCCTCGACCTTCCTAACTGCTGGGATTATACATGGAGTGTCTCTATGGATTTTCATACTCAGGTGCTCCCTAATTAATGAGATTGCATTTTAAGAATTTCTGTGAAATTACACCATAGCTTCCTCAATTGCTCGGACTGTATTTTGAGAGGTTTCAAGGACCTGCTGGCCTGCGACCTCCTTGGGATGGTATTCCATGATGCTCTGTGGACTGTCTTATCCCCAGCTTCCCTAATCACTGGAGTAGTATTCTGAGGCATTCTGTGGAATATCTTATTACTGGACTTCTGATTACCTGTGATGGTATTCTGAGATGTTTTGTGGACTGTGTCTCAGTCTCCCAAAACACTGGGGTAGTACAGCATTTTGAAAAGTAATGTGGACTCTCTTACCTGCGGCCTCCCAAATCTTTGCGATGGTACTCTGAGTTGTTCTGTGGATTATTTTATTTCCAGTTTCCTTAATCACTGGAGTGATATTCTCAAGACTCTCAGTGGACTAGCTTAAAAGCCAGAATCGCATTCTGAGTGGTTCTGTAGATTATTTTACCCCTGACCTCCCCAATTGCTAGGATGACATTCTAAATAGTAGTACTGCAAATAACACTGGCATTCAGGAGTAATGTACTCACCATTTTGTGACATTAGGTGACTATAATTCTGCTGAGTAAAAGTGGTTTAAACTTCTGAAAACAGCTTCATTTCCAAGGGCAGGGATGAGGGAAGGGGGGCAGAGGGTGACTGTGAAAAGGCAGAGATACTAAACAAATATTTTTGCTCAGTATTTGCTCAGTTTATGTCAGTGTCAGTGGCTCAGTAGGTAGCACACTCGCCTCTGAGGCCTGGAGATCAGAGGGCTGTGGGTTTAGTTCCCACATCTGGCACTTGGGTTAATATCCCAGTACTGACACTGCAGTGCAGCATGAGAGGGGTGCTGCACTTCTGAGGTGCCGTCTTTCGGATGAGACGTTAAACCGAGGTCCCATCTGCCTGGATTGGTGGTAGTTCAGATGGATGTTAAAGATCCCATGGCACTTATCGAAAAGAGTAGGGGAATTTCCCCGGTGTCCTGGCCAAATTTCCCTCATTCAATAAAAATACCACCAACAGCTTAATCTGGTTCAAAGTCAGTTGGCATTCATCTGTATGCCCCTCCCCCGGGTTGTGCCTGAAAATAGGCAGGATTTGTCTAGTGCACTTACCCGGTCAACAAAAGCTAAATAAATAAATAAATTTACAAATGAAGAGGGGGAGGTACCTAAAACAAACGATAGAAACACTCTGGATACAGAAGTTGATACCAGCCCATTTACAGAAGAAAGGGTTCTGAAAGAACTTTTAAAACTGAAGGTGGACAAAGCAATGGGGCCTGATGGGATTCATCCCAGAATTCTAAAAGAACTAAGGGTAGAACTAGTGACACCATTGACTACCCTCTTTAACAAATCATGGGAGGATGGGGTGGTACCTGAGGACTGGAGGAGTGCAGATGTGATTCCCCTTCACAAAAGTGGGAGCAGGGTAGAAGCGGGAAACTACAGACCAGTTAGTTTAACCTCAGTGATAGGGAAAATGATGGAATCACTTCTGAAGGAAAGAATTGTCGAGTAACTAGAGGCCAGAGGGGCACAGGACCCAAGGCAGCATGAATTCACAGCAGGAAGGTCATGCCAGACGAATTTAATAGATTTCTTTGACTGGGTGACCAAAGCAGTAGATCAGGGAGGGGCTGTGGACATGGCCTACCTAGACTTTAGCAAGGCATTTGACTCAGTCCCACACAAAAGATTAATATACAAGTTAGCCAGCCTGGGAGTGGGTCCCAAGATGACATCCGGGGTAAAGAATTGGCTGAAGAATAGGACACAGAGGGTAATAGTAAATGGAGTCCACTCTGAAGAAAGGGGGGTTACTAATGGGGTGCCGCAGGGTTCAGTATTAGGACCGGTCCTCTTCAATGTCTTTGTAAACGACATTGCAGAGAGACTGGAAGAAAAAGTATGTCTCTTTGCAGATGACACAAAGATCTGCAACAGAGTTGATGCACAAGGTGGGTGGAAAGGATGAGAAGGGACTTGGCAAGGTTAGAGGAATGGTCAAATGTATGGCAGCTTAGATTTAATGCTAAGAAGTGCAAGGTAATGCACCTGGAAACAAAACCCAAGGGAAGTACACAATGGGGGTGAGATACTAACAACAACAAAGATGGAAAGGGTCCTGGGGTAGTCATATCAGATGACTTAAAGGTGGGCAAGCAATGTGAGAGGGCAGTAAGGAGGGTGGGGGATACTGGGATGCACAGGAGAGGCATCACCAGTAGAAAACAGGAAGTTGTTATCCCTCTGTACAGACAGCTGGTGAGACCCCATCTGAGTACTGTGTGCAGTTCTGGAGACCCAATCTCTGCAAGGACATAGACAAGATGGAAGCTGTCCAGAGGAGGGCACTAAAATGGTGCAGGGTCTGCACCGAAGACATATGAAGAGAGACTAAAGGAGCTTAATATGTATAGCCTCAAGGAAAGGAGGGAGGGGGGACATGATAGAAACGTTCAAGTACCTCAAGGGAATCAACAAAGTCCAAGAGTGTAGCATCTTTCAAAAAAAGAGGTGTGCAAGAACAAAGGGGCACAATTTGAAGATGGGGGCGGCTCAGAGGTAATGTAAGGAAGTATTTTTTCACAGAGAGGGTTGTGGATGCATGGAACGGCCTTCCAGAGGAGGCTGTGGAGCCAAAAACAGTGGTTGAATTCAAGCATGCACGGGACAACCATAAGGCAATTCTAGGGGGTGGGGGTAGAAAGAAGTAGGCTGCTGGTTATCTAGGATCTGCAGCTTATCCATTAGGTAGGGAAATGGGCAGACTGGGTGGGCCAAGCGATCCTTATCTGCTGTCAGATTCTATGTTTCTATAAGTATCGGTACTCATCCAAATTTAAAGAGTATTTTTTAAATATGATGAGTAAAATAGGCTAGCAATCACTTTATCTGGAGCACTGATGAGAGGTTCTGTGGAATATCTGTCCCCCAGCCTCCCTAACCACTGGGATGGTATTAAGAGATGTTCTGTGGACTCTTAAACCCTGCCTTGCTAACTACTAGGATGGTATTCTGAGACTTTTTGTGGATTACCTTACTCTGGCCTCCTTAACCGCTGGATGGAAGAATAAGAGGTTCTCTGGATTCTCTTACCATCTACCTGCCTAATTTCTTGGATGGTCTTCTGTAATGTAATGAAGAATATCTTAACCCCAGCCTGCCTAACAGCTGGGATAGTACTCTGAGGGATTCTGTGGATAATTGTCATCGGAGGCAGTATAGCGCAGTGGTTTAAGGCTCTGAGCTGCAAACCTTAAAACCTGGGTTTGAATTCCACAGCCCCCACTTGCATATTGTGTGACCCTGAGCAAGTCACTTAACTTCCTTGTTCTCCCAGGTCACACCTGTAAACAACCTTTCAGCTAAATGTGTCACTCCTGGTAAAATATAAATATATATATATATGATGTATTCTGAAAGGGTATGTGGACTCCCAGATATGCCGGGTATGACATCCACCAAAGTACATTTTAAACCCCCCGCTCCATGTGCTCTGTGGTATGTGACCCCCGCAGTATCCTGTAGATTAAGGCCCCCCCCCCCGGAGTGGACCCTCCCATGTGAACTTAAATCCCAGAGCCAAGATTCTACAGGATGTGCACCTAGAAACAGCCCCCAACAGCCCAGGATGTATGAACTCCCCATATGAAAGTGGACCCCCTGACACAGATATCTTGTGGTGTCACCAAGAAATGAGAAGCAACACAATAGAGAAAAAAGCAATTTATTTAGTAAACAGAAGCTGTATAACATCCATCCCTGTTTTCTCTGAAAGATCAAATGTTACATTTGAACAATATTAAGGTCTCCGAATATACAGAGGATGCTGCCCTGCATTTACCATGTTGGGCTTATATTACTTCCACTTCAGATACTCCTACCGCGATTCCAAAGAGGTCACTTGTAGTTAACAAAAGGTAGTGTCACATCCAGCAAAGTGACTTTGAAAGGTTCCAAAACAGCCATAATTTTGAAAGAATACTCCAAGTAGATAGAATTACAAGCAGTGCCGCATTGCAAAGAAATAAAACAATCTTCTCACTCTTATGACTGAAGCGCTGCGATATCTCATCTCTGTTTAGCATGTATATGTGTGTAAGCAATGCCATTTCAGAAGGGGCACAATTAACACCCCTCTAAAAACAGGCCTGGGGATCACTTTGGCTTTGCTGGAGGGATCTGAACCTTCCCCCTAGATTCTAAGGGGATCACTTTCATGAGGGGACACCTGCAGAGTCCCAAATTCTGTCATGTCATCATGAAGAGTCACCAAAATTCTGCCCCCTGGTTAAGTTTGTAGTGACTGTAGCCTTTGCAATGGCTCAGTTAGTTGTATGACTGACATCTCTCCAATTAACACAAAACCCAAGATGTTTTCAGAACAGGACATGAGAACATGCACATCCCTATCTTCGGTGGCTGATCAGCTGGGCATCCTTACAGTCAACATCATCTGTAGGGTGGCATCTGATGATTTATTTGGGGAACTACTGGCACTCATTTTGGACAAAAGACATTTCTGCAATGGGATGAGACTGCTCCATCTCCTGCCTGAAGATGCCATAACTGTTTTTCATGAAGGTAGCTATAACTTTCATTGGTATTACCGATATTGCATCCGTTTTACTATACAGCAACGATCAATTTTACAATATAGCAGGACATATGCAACACACTGTGAAAAATTGAGTTTTTCAGTCTATTGCGTCCCTCTCCAAAATTTAGAGCCCCTCCCACAAAACCCAAACAAAATGTCACACATGGAGGTTACTTTTTTTTTTTTAAAGGTTATCACGCTATTAAAGTCTGCACTGTGGCATTCCTACTCCCAGCACTGACCACCATGAAGCCTCATTTGGACAGATGTGGTTACTTGACCCCCAAGCCATGCCTCCATTCATGTCTGACACGCTTGTATTCTCATGGACCCCAGCCTTGGTCAACTCACTGTGGACAGAAGTTTGGTGACAGATATGACATTGGTTCACATACACCCCTAGATTTAAATTTTAACTAGAAAATTAGTTTAATCATAAGCTCCCTCATCATCTTCAAAGAAAAAGGAGTCCCTCGCCAGGTTTTCTGACTCATCTTCATCATAGGAGAAGTCATCGTCATCTATGTCATCGTCATCATCGTACTCCTGCCACTCGGGGACATAGTCTTCATCTTCTTCAGCATCATAACCTGACATAACCACAGCAGTTTCTCCCACATCAGAGCCTGCTGAAGATGCTCCATCGGACTTCATCCTGTGGAACAGATACAATATTCTCAATCACAAATGCAAACAACAGGAAGGTGTGACATTCTGTAAATGTGAACCACTCACTCCCATACATTCCCACTGGAGTTTTTCAAATCAACAACTCCCCTGCATTCTCACAGGGATTATTCAGACCAGTCACTCACTTACACTTACACTATGGTTATTCAAACTAGTTGCTCCCTACTCTCCCACAAGGGCTTAGACCATTGTCTCCCCTACACTCCCACAACCGGTTTCCTGTCTCGCCACAGCACTCCCACTATGGGTTTCCAGCCTCTCCCTTAAACTCCTGCAGGAAAATGAGGTGAGAGCTGGTTCTGAAGCACTGAAAAGGCTGTAGCCAGGGGGGACTGGGTGAATGTAGAAGGGTAACCAGTAATAATAAAGTACAGGTATGTAAGAACTTACCGTAACAGTAGATCTTCGAGAGAGGCTCTTGCAGTAGGTATTGACATATAGGACTGACGCCGGCAGTGGTCAGGACCTCACAGAAACATTTCTAGCTAGCAGTCTCTGGTGGGGGACTGCCCCCATGTTAGGTGACCGACGTCATGCGATGTCAGTATAAAGGGGCGGTCCCCCATGCCCGCCTTCCAGTTCTTTCCCGCCAAAGGCCCAAAAGGGCGAGACAAGAGAGAAGCGGATATTTCCCAACCTGGAAAAGGAGCTAAAAAGCTTAGGGGGGATGGAGGGTGGGAAGGTATTGCCTACTGCAGCAGCCTCTCTTGAAGATCTACTGTTGTGGTAAGTTCTTACGTAACTGTACTATCTTACTTCGAGAGGGTTCTTGCAGTAGGTAATTACATATAGGACTGAGTCCCAAGCAGTCTGGAACAAGAAGAAGCAAAACGGGAGGAGGAAAGCTACTCAAAGTAGGTCCTCTAGCTGTGAAAGCCTTAGGAAAGGAGGCCTTGCAGAACAGCAAGCCCGAAGCCTGCTCTATGGCGAGAGGCAATATCCAAACTGTAATGTTTTGTAAAGGTATGAACGGAAGTCCAAGTGGCGGCAGCACAGATGTCCGCTGCTGACACATTCTTGAAACAAACTGCCAAGGCAGCGACTCCTCTGGTGGAGTGGCCTCTCACTTGACCCGGAAGGGTCTTGTTGTACTTGTCATAACAGAAAGTGATACAATGAGCCAACCATTTGGACAGGCATTGCTTAGAAACAGCATTGCCTTCTCTCTTGTGGCCAAAAGAGACAAACAGTTGATCAGTCTCAGATCTTTTGTTCTGTTAGTGTAGTATCTCAGAATTCGGTGAACGTCCAGAGTGTGTAAGAGATACTCCCCTTGATTGGAGGTTATGCAAGAAAAGCAGGTAACTCTATGGACTGGTTCAAAGTAGATTCCACTACCACCTTGGGGAGAAACTTAGGGTCGGTGAGCAGAGCCACACGCTCCTTGTGAAAAATCAAATACAGGATTTTACACATCAGGGCCTGGAGCTCGGAAATCCTCAGAGCAGAAGTAAGAGCCACTAGGAAGAGAGTCTTCCATGAGAGGAACTTCATGTCTGCTGAGGCTGCCGGTTCGAAAGGAGGCACAGTAAGCTTCTAGAAGATGAAATTCAAATCCCAAGGAGCGGCAGGAACCCGGATAGGGGGTCTCAAGTGGAGAACCCCTCTAAGGAAAGTCCTTAGAGACCTCCAGCTGAGCAAATGTCCTGCCTGCAAAAGGGAAATGGTAGGCCAAAATGGCCACCATGTGTGCCTTCAAGGATGAGTGAATGAGACCCAGATCAAAGAGGTGGCGCAGGTAATCCCGCAGCCAACAGAGCACGAGAAAGGCTCGAAATCTTTTTGAAGCGGTCCAGACTGTGAACCGTTTCCATTTCATAGCATAGGTAGACCTAGTGGAGGGTTTTCTAGCCTCCACCAAAATCTCAGCCACTCGGGGTGAAACCCCAAATCGGGCTTCAGCTACGTCTGCAAGAGCCATGCGTGCAGTTGAAGGGACTTGAGACCTAGATGGACCAGGGTCCCCTGATTCTGGGTCAGTAAAAGTCGCAACAGAGGAAAAGGAAGAGGAGGTTCCTCTGAGTATTGCTGCAGAAGAAAGAACCAAACTTCCCTGGCCAGAAAGGAGTGATCAGTATAATTCGAGCTCCTTCTGAACCGAGTTTCTGTAAGACTCTCGGAATCAAAGGGGTCGGGGAGGAGGCATAGGCAGATCTGTCATTCCAATCTAGAGACAGAGCATCTCTCCAAAATGCCACGCCTGAGCGAAGTGAGGTGAAGTCGAAGCTTTATGCTTAGAGGTGACGCCAACAGGTCCACCTGTGGTGTTCTCCAACGTGAGAAGATATCGTCCAAGACCCACTGATCCAGTTCCCACTCATGAGCTTGAGCAGACGAGCGACTGAGTTTGTCTGCCAAGGTGTTCTCGACCCCCGGGACGTGAATTGCCATGAGGTGGAGGTTGTGCTGTACTGCCCAATCCCAAACTCGCATAGCTTCCCTGCAAAGAGGGTAGGAACGAGTCCTTCCCTGTTCATTGATGTACCATACCACACACATATTGTCCATCTGTACAGCTAAGTGGCCGGGAAGGAGATGCAGATGCAGAGCTTGAAGAGCATAAAGCACTGCCTGAAGCTCGAACACACTGATGTGAAGCATTTTCTCAAGCTTGGACCAGGAGCCCTAGGTCCTGTGAGGTCCGAGATGGGCTCCCCAATCTTCACCCGAGGCGTCTGTGGTCAGAGTCTGGGGGGGGAGACAGAAGGGAACTCCCGGAAAAAGGTTCTCCTGAACCATCCACCACTGCAAGTCTCGAACCATGGGGAAGGGGACTAAGACAAGCTGGTCCAGGTCGTCCACCAACTGATCCTACTGAGACCAAAGTGTCCACTGAGAGATTCTCATGTGGAGTAGAGCGTAAGGGGCTGTTGGGATTGCAGCTGCCATAAGCCCGAGGAGGCGAAGGACCGGCCTGGCACTGACCCACCTGTGGCCGGACAACAGGCTGACCTGAGCTTGGAGTGTGGCCGCCCTGTCCGGTGGCAGGAAGGCCCTTCCAGAGGTCGTATCCAGAATCTCCCTGATAAACTGGAGCCTCTGGGACGGTATCAAGAGGGACTTGGAGTGGCTGATGGTGATGCCCAGGGAGAAAAACACCCCATGGGTAAGGGAAAGGAAGTGCAGGAGATCCTCCCTGGATGGGGCCGCCAGGAGAAAATCGTCCAGGTACGGGAAAACCTGCACCCCCTGGGTACGCAGGTAGGCCGCTACCACTGAAAGGCATTTCGTGAACACCCGGGGAGCCGAGGAAAGACCAAATGGGAGGGCCTTGAACTGGTAGTGGTCCCCCTGGAAAGCAAAATGGAGGTATCTGCAGTGAGAAGGGCGGATAGGGATGTGCAGGTAAGCATCCTGCGTATCCAGAGTGCACAGCCACTGTCCCGGCCGAAAGAGGGGCAGGAGGCCCTGCAGGGAGAGCATCCTGAACCTCTTGTACTCCACGAATAAGTTCAGGGAACTGAGGTCGAGAATCAGCCTTACATCTCCTGTCTTCTTTGGGACCAGGAAGAAGTGGGAATAGTAACCCGTTCCCTGAAGAGAAAGGGGGATGGGCTCGATCGCTTCTTTCAGCAAAAGTGCTGAAATCTCTTCCTGGACCAGAAGAAGGTGTTCCTGAGAGTATGACGACCTTGGGGGAGGGTGACGAGGTGGTTTCTGGAGAAACTCTACTGAGTGTCCTTCTGTGATCAGCTACAGCACCCAGGAATCTGAAGTTATCCTCTCCTAACCCGGGAGGTGGAGGGAAAACCTCCCTCCTACCGGTTCCTCTGGAAGGCCCAGAGGCTGTGGGAGACGAAAGGAGTCAGGTGGTGTGGGGCAGCGTCGCGGCTGAAGCACCTGCTGCTTTTTTGGGTGGAGGGGGCTTGGCAGGTGGAGGGGCCCGGCATTTAGCGGCCCGCTTTCCCCTGGGGTTTCGCCTTTTGCCGATTCCGTCTGCGAAAGGGACGGCACTGCGTGTGATGGGGATGATACATGGAGTCCACAGACTTCAGTGCAGTCCCCTTCTCCTGCAGACCGGTGATAATGTCCTTCACATCACCATCGAACCCCGGAAGGGCACTTCCTGAATAGCGGACTGCACTTCCGGAACCAACCCTGACACACGGAGCCAGGCATGATGCCGTAAGCCTATGGTGAAAGCAGAGCTCCTACCAGCAGTGTCCACTGCATCGTAAGTAGCACGAAGCATGTGCAGACTGGCCGAACGTGCACAGCGCATGAGGTCAGCCACTTCCTGTCTGACTTGAGAGTCCGAAAGGGAGTCCAATTTGGATTCTACCGCACTAAGAATTGCCTTCTGGTAATCCCCCATGTGACCGACATAATTTAGGGCCCTAATACCCAGAGTGGAAGAAGCATAGATCTTCCCGTACTGGTCCAGAAGATAGGATTCTTTGTCAGGTGGAGACGAGCTCAGATGTTTCGAGTTAGCTGTCCTCCATGAGTGGCGATAATCCTGACCAAATCAGCTCGAGGGTGAGAATCTAAAAAGTTAACACCCTCGGGAGCCTGATATAGCCTGTTCAACTTCCGAGGAAGTGGGGCTAAAGCCGACAGCTGCTTCCAAATAGTGGAAACAAGATCGGCATAAGGCTCAATCCAGGGTGGCACCAAGGTGGGAGCTGTCACAGGCGATCCAGATGCTCAGCGAGTTTCTTACACTGGGGATCCGGCTCCAAGGAATGCCACTTATGAACCTCCTGGATTTTTCGCAGCAACTCCGTAAAAGAAGGATCCTCCAGAGGGACTTTGGAGGAGTCCTTGGCCTGGGCTTGGATGGAAAGTGTGGCTCGTCGTCCGGCTCGGAACAACTGTCGGAGTCATCCGAGGTGTCCGAGGAGGAAGAAGATAATGATGAGGAAGACTCTCTCCCGGCGTGGGGGAGGAATGGACCCCTTGGGAAGCCCTCGGGGAAGCGTCCCCTGCCCTGCCCTGGAACCAGAGGGTTTGGCCCTGGTGTCCGGAGGTGGGGAGGGAGTCTGTCGTTGTGGATGTATTGGAACTGGCATCATCGGGAGATGACTCTCCACCTCCCTGGTGAGCTGAGCCTCGACCTCAGCCCACCAGGAGGCCAGAGTCTCCTTCAAGTCCACCAGCGGCTCAGGGGGCAGTGGAGGAGGGGGATATGGGTATGGATTATACCCGTAAGGCGCGTATCCATAACCAGACGGCGGGAAGCCTGGCGTCGGGTACTGAGGCACCGGGTACTGCGGCATTGGATAGGCCAGCGTTGGGTACTGGGGCGCCGGATACTGAGGAGCCAGGTAAGACGGCGTCAGATATGACGGGGTCGGATACTTATCAACAGGGTCCAGGCATCCGGATGCCGGATGAGCCGACGTCCAACTTAGTGGACCCATCGCCCAAGGCAGGTTGCGAAGGAGAGGTGGCCTGGTCGGGCGGAAGAGGGGCCGTGCGCCACCCCGAGGGGTCAGGCGACTTATCGACTGTCTCTGTGCGGGCGTTGGAGGAGCAGACATCCAGCTTACCAGAGCTGCTCGAACCAGTAGGCCGCACAGTGGTGACTTTACCGGGAGTGGAGGCCTCCAATAGCCCGGAGTCGACTGAGTGCGAGCCAGACGGGTAGGCCGACGCCGCCTTGGAAACCTCCAAGGCGGCCGTGCAAATCGGTCCCAGGGGACATTACCTGGCTGCAGCGACTCCCGAAGAAGACGCGGTAGATGAGGATGAGGAGCCCTTGTCCCAGTGCTTCTCCTCTTCTCTTTTCTTGCGTTGGCCTTCGGGGGAAGTGGACTCCTGCTGGAGCTTTTTTAACTCCTTTTTCATGGAGGACATTTTCTTCTTTAAAATATGGGCCTCCAGGGACTGCTGCCGCCGTCTGCGGGTGGCCGCATGGAATTTAAGGCAGTGCTGGCACTTCTCCACCTGATGATCTGGGCCTAGGCAGAAGAGGCACTGGGAATGGCCGTCCTTGTGCGGGAGTAGGGCGCCGCACGAGTCGTACTTGTTCTTGTGCTCAGAGGGTGTAGGGGACGACATACACCGATGAATACCTGACAAAAATTTGAAAAATGGAAAATAGCTCGGTAAAAACTACCGACGACTGAGGATGACGCACGTTGAACTTTACCGCAAGGAGCTGACATGAGCCAACGGTGGGAAAGAACTGGAAAGGCGGGCACAGGGGACTGCCCTTTTATACTGATAATAGCATGGCGGTCAGTCACAACGATGGAGCGGTCCCCAGCGAGACTGCTAGCTAGAAATTTTTCATTAGAGGTCCTGACGCCTGATGGCGTCAGTCCTATACGTAATTACCTACTGCAAAAGCCCTCTCGAAGTAAAATGTACCGTTACGTAAGGCAAGGCAATTTTATTTATAGGGTGCCCATTCCCAGAGGATCAGAGCGCCTTAACAAAAATATACAATAAAAAACGCATTTAAAATACAATAAGATTAAAATTCCCAGAAATGGCACAATATAATAAAAATTCAGCAACTTTATAAAAAGCTTTGGTTTGCCAAAAGGCAAGCTGGACATCACAGATGGAATTCAGTAGTCAACAAAGGCTAGGCTGAAAAGGTGGGCCTTCAGCTTATGCTTAACCACCTCAATCGAGGGGACCTCCCAGACCGCAAATGGAAGAGAGTTCCACAGGGTCGGCCTAGAGACTCTAAAAGCACAGCCTCCCGAGGTCCTGAGCCGAACCCTGGGAATGTCCAGAAGGCCCCTCAAAGAGGAGCAGAGGAGCGAGCAGAGGTTGCTGGTGACAGCAGCTCTGACAGCTAAGCAGGACCCAGTCTGTATAGGGCCTTAGATGAGCAAACCCACCTTGAAAAAGGACCCTCTACCTGACTGGCAGCCAGTGCAGAGCACGCAGGACTGGGGCTACATGACTGGACATCAAAAGGCCGTCAGCAACCAGGCCGCTGCATTTTGCACCAGCTGCAGTCTGCTAAGGGTCCCTCCTGTGACCCCGAAGTACAGAGAGCTACAGTAGTTGAGCCTAGAGGTAACAAAAGAATGTACTAGCGTCGGCAGATCCTCAGGTGGAATGAGGGGCTTAATCCTGGCAATGTTCTGTAAGTGGTAAAACCCACTTCTGACCACAGATGACACCTGATATTCAAAGGTTAATCTGCTATCCAGGATCACGCCAAGATTTTGCTCCCTCAAGGATGCCACCAGCGGAGCAAACTCCCAAGACAAGGCCTGTGCGGCTCCTGGCAGGAATCCATCATGCCCGCAACCAGGCTTGATCACTAGTACCTCCGTCTTGCCCAGGTTAAGACTCAGCCAGCTGGAAGCCATCCAATCATTGATTTTAGCCAAATAGTTGTTAAGGACGTCAACAGCTCTGGATGTTCTGGGGGCAAAAGACAAATACAGCTGGGTGTCATCTGCATAACAGCGAAACTCCATGCTGTATTTTCGAATGATATCACCCAGGGGCAGCACATACACCACAAACAACATTGGCGACAAGATCGAGTCCTGTAATACTCCACAGGACAGAGACACTGGGGAGGAGGAGAAATTCCCCATCACCACCCACTGTCTCTGTCCGAGAGATAGGACTCAAATCACCTGACGAGAGTACTGGCGAGTTCACAAAACTCACAGAGCCGATCAAGAAGCATGACGTGGTCTATAGTGTCAAAAGCTGAAGCGAGATCAAGGAGCACAAGAAATGACCCGTTTCCTCTATCCCTAGCCCTAAGCAGATCATTATGCACCCTCACTAGGACTGTTTCTGTGCTGTATCTGGCCCGAAAACCTGACTGAAATGGCTCATAGATGTCAGAGGACACCAGGCAATCCTCAAGCTGCTGTGCTCCTAATTTCTCTACATCCTTGCTCAAAAAAGGCAGACTGGAGATAGGACGGTAATTCGACAGGACGCTGGGGTCGAGGGAAGGTTTTCTGAGGAGGTGCCTAACCAGAGCTTCTTTCACAGCCACTGGGAAAACACCTTCTGTGATCGAGCACCTGGCAATCCCAGCGAACACTGGGCTAACAGCCTCGACACATCCCATTAAGAAACGTGTCAGGGCCGGGTCCACTTCACAGGATGTATGCTTCGGTTCTAAGATCACCTTAGTCACTTCTGACACCCCCACTGACCTAAACTCCTCCCAGACAGACGGAGTGCGTCTGAACCTCTTGGTCCGGCCACTGCTAGGCAGTTGCCTCACTGGCGGGATCCCCGACCGGGTAGTCGACACCCTGTCAGAAAAAAAAAAACAGAGCAAACTCAACATAAATAGGATGAAAAAGCTTTCTTTAGCTGTAAACAGGCTGGATGAAGAAGCTTGTCCACAGTCATAAAAAGCTAAGATTGTCTGTTTCTTCCCACAGCAATTTCTCTGGACAGGAATTCTGCCATCTTATGGGAAACTGCCCCCTGGTACTCAGCATAGCGAGCGCGCAGGGCCAGTCTGTTCGCCTCCAGTCAGGTCTTCTGCCAGCAATGCTCCAACCGCTGACCCCTGATCTTTATCACCTTGAGATCCCCATCAAACCAGCGGGAGTTCAAGTGAGAGGATCTGGGTCATATACAAACTGGCATGATGGCATCCAGAGCTACAGAGACCACCCTGTTATAGGTAGTCACTGCTTCTCCGGATCCCAACTGCACAAGCAGCATCAACACTAGGTAGGTCAGCTAACGCCAGCAGTCCTCTGGGTGCAAGCCCCTTAAGGAGCGATAGCTAACCGTCTCCACAGGGGAGGGACTTTCAGTAAGAAGTTACTGTAACAGTAGATCTTCGAGAAGAGCTCTTGCAGCAGGCTACACCATAAGGACTATGCCATTAGAAAAATTCTAGCTAGCAATACACAGCGGGGACTGCCCCCCGATGTCGGTCTATGGTAAAAAGGGGGCAGCCCCCAGCCCCATCTCAGTTCTTCCGCTGGAGACCCGGATTACAGAAAAACAGGAGAACTGAGGAGGTCTGAATGTTCCCAACAGAGGAAGTACAAAGACCAGGGGGAAGGAAGGTGGAAAAGCAGCGCCTGCTGCAAGAGTTCTTCTCGAAGATCTGCTATTATGGTTAAGTTCTTGCATAACTGTACTATCTCACTTTGAGTTGGAGCTCTTGCAGCAGACTACACCGTAAGGAATGAGTACCCAGCAGTACAGAGCAGACCCAGGTCAGAAGGGAGGTGGAAAAAAAAACAGGTTACTCACCTGTAACAGTAGTTCAAGGAGTGGTATATGTTGTTCATCCACACTCTTTGGCATGCCCCCTTCCACTTTAAATCTCACCGGAAGCCTTGAAGCTGGCTCCTCTCAACCACCCACCCGGTGGTATAACCCTTGGCTCCGTTCCATGATGCCAGATCTTAGCCCGCTGGAAGCCAGGTGTTGTGCGTCCGCGGCCGGGGAGGTCGTGTGGGTCTGTGTGGATGAACAACATATACCACTCCTAGAAAGTACAGTTACGTAGGAACTTACTGTAACAGTAGATCTTCGAGAGAGGCTCTTGCAGTAGGTATTGCCTTATAGGACTGACCCGCCAGGAGTCAGGACCCCACAGAAACATTTCTAGCTAGCAGTTTCTGGTGGGGGACTGCCCTTACGTCAAGTGACTGGCGTCATACGATGTCAGTATAAAGGGGCGGTCCCCCATGCCCGCCTTCCAGTTCTTTCCCGCCAAGGGCAAAAAGAGGCAAGACGAGGAAGAAGATGTTTCCCCCCATGGAAATGGAGTCAAAAAAGCTTAGGGAGATGGAGGGTGGGAAGGCAATACCTACTGCAAGAGCCTCTCTTGACTGAGTCCCAAGCAGTCTGGGACAAGGAAAAGCACTCGGGAGGAGGAAAACTATCCATAGTATGGAATCTCCGGCTGAACGGGTCTTACGAAAGAAGACCTTGAAGCACAGCCAACCTGAAGCCTGTTCTATGGCGAGAGGCAATGTCCAAACCGCAGTGTTTTGTAAAGGTATGGACTGAAGTCCAAGTTGCGGCTGCACAGATGTCTGCTGCTGACACATTCTTAAAACAAGCCGCAGAGAGCTACTCTTCTGGTGGTGTGACCTCTGACTTGACCCAGCAGGGTCTTGTACTTCTCGTAACAGAAAGTGATACAATGAGCCAACCATTTTGATAGGCATTGCCTGGAACCAGCACTGCTTTCTCTTTTGTGAGCAAGAGAGACAAAAAGCTGATCAGTTTTCCTGAGATCCTTAGTCCGAGCAGTGTAGTATCTCATTATTCTGTGAACATCCAAAGTATGCAAGAGGTACTCCCCTTGATTGAAGTGTTGTGTAAAGAAAGCGGGTAGCTCAACAGATTGATTCAGCGTAGATTCATCCACCACCTTAGGAAGAAACTTAGGGTTGGTGCGTAAAGCCATACATTCCTTGTGGAAAATCAAGTATGGGATTTTGAATATCAAGGCCTGAAACTCGGAAATGCGTTGAGCAGAAGTAATGGCCACTAGGAAGAGGGTCTTCCAAGAAAAGAAAGTACAGTTACGTAAGAACTTACTGTAACAATAGATCTTCGAGAACAGCTCTTGCAGCAGGTAACATCATTAGGACCGAAGCCGGCAGGCAGCAGGACCCCACGGAATTCTTCTAGCTAGCTAACTTCAGCGAGTACCGCCCCCGACGTCGGTCCCACCTCCGACGTCAGGCGTAGTACATAAAGAGAGCATCCTGAAAAGCTTGTACTCCACAAACATGTTCAGAGATCCGAGGTCTAAGACAGGCCTCACATCTCCCGTCTTCTTTGGAACTAGAAGAAATGGGAATAGTAACCTGTCCCCCAAAGAAGGGTGGGAACTGGTTCTATCGCCGCCTTCGAGAGAAGGGAGGTTATTTTTTCTAGGACCGGAGGAAGATGTTGCGGGGAGTAAGATGACGGGGGTGGTCTTCAGGGTGGTTTCTGAAGAAACTCTATAGAGTGTCCTGCTAATATCAACTGGAGCACCCAAGCATCTGATGTTATCCTCTCCCAACCTGGCAGATGGAAGGAGAATCTCCCCCTTACCGGTTCCTCTGGATCCTCCAGAGGCAATGGGAGAGGGAGGGAGGAAGTCAGGAGGTGTGGGGCAGCGCAGCAGCCATGACTCCTGCTGCTTTTTTGCTGGGGGGGTGGGGTCTTGGTTGCTGGAGGGCCCCGTTTGTTGGCCCGTTTGCCCTGCAGTTTTGGTCTCTGTCGGTTTTGCCTACGAAAAGGATGCCACTGCCCTTGAGGGGGCCTGTACATAGAGTTGACAGACATGAGTGCAGTACCCTTCTCTTGCAGTTCAGTAATGATGTCCTTGACATCACCCCCAAACAGCACCGAACCCCTGAAGGGGGCATCCTGGATAGCGGACTGCACTTCAGGGACCAGACCTGACACATGGAGCCAGGCATGACGCCGTAGGCCAACGGCGAAAGCCGAGCTCCTTCTAGCTGTGTCCACTGCATCATAAGTGGCACGAAGCATGTGCTGACTGGCCGAACGAGCAGAATGGACAAGACTGGCCACTTCCTGCTTAGTCTGGGACTCAGGAAGGGAGTCCAATTTGGATTTCACCTGACTAAGGATGGTCTTCTGGTAATCCCCCATATATGCCACATAATTCAGGGCCCTAATACCCAAGGTAGAAAAGGAATAGATCTTCTTCCTGTATTGGTCCAGAAGCCAGGATTCCTTATCAGGTGGAGACAAGCTGAGGTGCTTGGGATTTGCGGAGCGGCCATGAGCGGCGCGCTGATGACAACCGAGACCGCCTTGGGTATAGGTTAAGGAAATCTACACCCTTAGGAGCCTGATATAGCTTGTCCACCTTCCTCGGAAGGGGGGGGCTAACGCAGAAGGTTGTTTCCAGATGGTAGAAACAAGATCTGCGTGAGGCTCTATCCAGGGTGGAATCAGCATAGGAGCAGTGTCGGGCAGATCCAGATGAGCAGAGAGTTTCTTACACTGTAGGTCTGGCTCCACTGATTGCCACTGATGGACTTCATGGATTTTCCTCAGTAACTCCAGAAAGGAGGGATCCTCCAGAGGGGACTTTGGAGGAGTCCTTGGCCTGGGGCGATCTGGAGTATGTGGCTCGTCTTTGGGACCAGAGCATCCTGACTCAGAGTCTGAGCCAGAAGTATCCTTTTTTTTTTTTTTTTTAATTGGTGTGTTTATCCTCCTGGTCCCGGACGGCAGTGCCTCTTGCCAGATCCCCCAGCCCCGTCCCCAACTCGCAGCTCTTACTCCAGCTGCCCCACGGCTTGCCCCCCGTGGTGGGGCGGCGGGGATCCCTTGACCCGCCCCTCTCACAGATTTGGTGCTGGAGGGGTGTTGTTGCTAGTCGCGGGGATCAGCTGCTATGGAGCCTGTCAGGACCCTTTTTCCTCCGGTGTTCTTTTTCCCCCTAAGTCAAGGACGTGCAATGACGCCACAAGGAGCGAGCACGCACACTCCCGTATGCGTGCCTCCGAGCGTCTGCCTCGCTTTCCCCTACTGTAGCCTCGGCGCACCAGCCCCTAGCCTCTGCAAAGCGCCAGTAGTGCACTGATTGCTGGTGTCCCCTCTCCCCGGAGAAGGAGAGCAGTCCAGAGGCCGCTCAATCCTTCTCTGCCCTGCCAACCCCCAGCGGCCCGTGCTCATTCCCGAACATGGGTCGCCGGCGTGGTATGAGGTAAGACGTCCAACGCCTCAGCCCTCAGCGCCACTGGGCCGGCTGGAATTAGATGTATCTGATGATGAGAAGGAAGACTCCACCCTTCGAGGGGGAGGGACGGCCCCTTTGGGGAGTTCCCTGGGGCGCGTATCCTCCCCTCCTCGGGCGCTAGAGGGCTCTCCTCTGGTGTCGGGAAGTGGGGAGGGAGTCTCCCGTCTCCGACGCAGGGGATCCTGTGCAGGGTCAAGTGTCGGCAGACAACTCTTGACCTCACAAGTGAGCTAAGCCTTGGCCTCAGCCCACCAGGAGGCCAATGTCTGCTTCAGATCCGCTGGCGGCTGGGGAGTGGGCGGCGGAGGTGGAGGAGGAGGGGGATATGGATATTGAGGATATCCATAGAAGAAGTATCCATAACCTGACGGTGGGTAGCCTGGCGTCTGGTACTGCGGCTTTGGATACTGCAGCGTCAGATACTGCGGAGTCAGGTACTGTGGCACCAGATATTGTGCTGTCGGATACCCGGGTGCCAAGGGCTCTGATAGGGCAGAGACCCCTGGCAGAGGCCCAGCTGGTGGGCCAGGTGGTGGTAATGCTGGCCCGGCGGGCGTCGGGCCCAGCGTGGGTACGCCTTCGAGAGGGTCCGAAGGACCTGATGGTAAGGGGATGATGGATGGCGTCGGGTATACCGCGTCTGGACTGGCATCTGAGGGTCCGTCATCAGGATATCAGGCTCCGAAGGAGGGTTCTCTGTCGGCAGCATCTCAGTATCCCCCGTGACCCGGGGAAGGAGGATTTAAATCCCCGGGGTTCAGCTGAGGAGATGCGGGGACCTAAGAAGGCAGCGTAGCAAGTTACAGAGAGCCTGGGTCATCAGATTGATCCTTAGGGTCCAGCGCAGGCTTCTTGGCCGGGCGATGGTGGGACCGGCGTCCGACTTAGCCAAATCCAGGCGGGTGTCAGAAGAGCCGACTTCCCACTTATCTGATTCCCTGCCTGAGGAAGACCACGCTGGTGATGCGGCCTTGTCGGGCAGAGATTTGGCTGGGCACCCCCCCAAGGGGTAAGTGGCTTATCAGCCGTGTCCGGGTGGGCGTCGGTGGGACAGATGTCCGATTTAATGGACCCACTCTGACCCAAAGGCCGCATGGTACCGGAGGCCTCCTTTGCCCCGGAGGCTCCTGAAGGGCCTAAGCACGAGCCAGATGGGAGGGGCAACACCTTCTTGGTCACCACCACCAAGAGGGGATGTTACCTTAAGTGCAGTGACTCCGGCTGGAGTCGCGGCTGCTGTGGAAGCCGTTTCCTGCTCCCGGTGCTTCTCCTTGTCACGCTTCTTCTTGTGACCTTTGGGGGAATAGGACACCTGCCTTAGCTTCTTTAGCTCTTTTTCCATGGAGGCCATTCTTTTCTTTATGGTATGGGCTTCCAGGGACTACTGCCTTCTCTTGCGGGTAGCGGAGTTAAATTTCTGGCAGTGCTGGCACTTCTCCACAGGGTGGTCTGGGCCCAGACAGAAGAGGCACAAGGAGTGGCCGTCCTTGTGTGGAAGTTGAGAACCACACGAGTCAAACTTATTTTTATGCGATTCGGAGAGTGTCGGGGACGACATACACAGAGAACTGTCAAGAAAACTCGAAAAAAACAGAGAAATTAGGTTTAAATGTTAAAAAACTAATGGACCAGCAAAAAACTGACAAGTGCTGAATCTACTGCGAGAACCTTTCACAAGCCGACGGTGGGAAAGAACTAGAAGGCGGGTGTGGGGGACCACCCCATTATACTGACGTCGTATGACGCTGGTCACCTGACGTGGAGGGGCGGTCTCCCGCCACAGACTGCTAGCTAGAAATATTTCCGTGGGGTCCTGACGCCTGGCGGGTGAGTCCTATCAAGCAATACCTACTGCAACAGCCCTCTCGAAGTAAGATCTACTGTTACAAGTGAGTAACCTGTTTTTCTAGGATCGTGGATATGTCGTTCATCCACACTCTTTGGCAGACTCCTAGCAGTTCTCCGGGAGGAGGGAAGCCAAGGTACACACCCCCTACTTGGGAAACAGAGACTGGAGAACTGAGGCTCCAAAACCAGCATCCCGGCATGTCTCAAGGTGTGATGGGTAATGAACGTGTTTGCTGACTTCCAGGTAGCAGCCTGGCAGATTTCCTGGATAGGGATGTCCCTGGAAGCAGCCACCGATGCAGCGGTATGGCGAGCAGAATGAGCTCTTATCCCTCTGGGAGGCTCCTTGCCTGCCAACTCATAACACAGACTTATGCATGATGTAATCCATCATGCAACTGTCTGCTCTGCTGCAGGTCTGCCAGAAGCGACTTCAGCATAGGTAACAAATAGCTGGTAAACCTCTCCCCGAATTTCCGCCATCCTCGCCTTATAATAGGAGACAGCACATCTCGGGTCCAAAGTATGGAGTTGGATAGTAAACTGGCAGAGTTAACACCTGGTTACAGGGAAACTCTGACACCACCTTCGGAAGGAATTTCGGGTGGGGGCGTAGGACAACTTTGTCCCTGTGGGAGACCAGATAAGGGGAGTCCACCGAAAGCACCTGGAGTTCCCCTGTCCTTCTGACAGACATGATAGCCACCAGGAAGGCCGTCTTCCACAAGGGTGACAAGGCACACATGTGCATTGGTTCGAATGGCTTGCTCATGAGCTTTGCGAGTACTAGCAGAAGATCCCATGGAGGTGGAGGTTCACACACCGGAGGGGATATGTGATCCAGGTCTTTGAAAAAGCACCTGTCCACTGTCTCCTGCGCCAATGTCGGCTGACCAGCCCGCACCAGGTAAGCAGAGATGGCTTCCAGGTGCACCCTAAGGGTCGATGACCGCAGACCCTCTTTGGAGAGAGACCACAGGTAGTCAAGAATGTTAGCCACTGGACAGGACAATGGGTCCAGGCCCTTGCCCTGACATCAAATGGAAAACCTTTTCCATTTGAAGGCATAACATTTCCTGGTCGATTCCTTTCTGGATGCCTCCACCATGGTGAAGACATCCTCGGAAAGACCCAAAGCCTGGAACTCTAGCCGCTCAGGTACCAGGCTGTGAGGTGCCACGACTGAAGGTCCAGATGGTATACCTTCCTCTGATCGAGAGATATCAGGACTGGGTGTGCTGGAAGCCGCTGCGGGGGCCTGCAGCTGAGGCTGAGGAGATCTGAATACCAGAACTGGCGTGGCCAGTCTGGGCTACCAGGATCACTTTCGCCTTGTCCCTCCTTACCTTGAGAAGCATTTGTGGATCAAGGGAAATGGAGGGAAGGTGTAGAGGAGGCCTAGGGTCCACAGGCTCGAGAAGGCACCCCCCTGCAGCGAGCCCTGCTGAGTGGGGTGGGCATGAAACAGCCTCAGCTTGGTGTTTTCCCTGGAGGCAAACAGGGCCATTCAAACCAATGCACATGTGTGCCTTGTCACCCTTGTGGAAGACGGCCTTCCTGGTGGCTATCATGTCTGTCAGAAGGACAGGGGAACTACAGGTGCTTTCGGTGGACTCCCCTTATCTGGTCTTCCACAGGGACAAAGTTGTCCTACGCCCCCACCCGAATTCCTTCCGAAGATGGTGTCAGAGTTTCACTGTAACCAGGTGTTAACTCTGCCAGTTTACTACCCAAATCCAGAGGACCAGTCCTCTTCAGTGTCTTTATAAGTGACATTGCAGAGGGACTGGAAGGAAAAGTATGTCTCTTTGCAGATGACACAGGAAGTTATTATCCCTCTGTACAGACAGCTGGTCAGACCCCATCTGGAGTACTGCGTGCAGTTCTGGAGACCCAATCTCAACAAAGACATAGACAGGATGGAAGCTGTCCAGAGGAGGGCAACTAAAATGGTGCAGGGTCTGCACTGGAAGACACATGAAGAGAAGCTTAAGGAGCTTAATATGTATAGCCTCGAGGAAAGGAGGGAGAGGGGGGACATGATAGAAACTTTCATGTACCTCAGGAATCAACAAAGTCCAAGAGGGTAGCATCTTTCAAAAAGAGAGGTGTGCAAGAACAAGAGGCACAATTTGAAGACAGAGAGGCGGCTCCAGCGGTAATTTAAGGAAGTATTTTTTCACAGAGAGGGTTGTGGATGCATGGAATGGCTTCGGAGGAGGTTGTGGAGTCAAAACAGTGGTGGAATTCAAGCATGCATGGGACAGTCATAAGGCAATTCTACGGGGTGGGGGTAGGAAGAAGTAGGCTGCTGGTTAACTAGGATCTGCAGCTTATCCATTAGGTAGGGAAATGGGCAGACTGGGTGGGCCAAGTGGTCTTTATCTGCTGTCAAATTCTATGCTTCTATGTTTAATTAAAGCAGAAAGAAGTGTGGAAGGCAGTCAGAATAGCAAAAGCCCAAACTGAGGAAAAATTAGCCAAGTCAGTTAAGAAGGGGGATAAAACCCTTTATAGGTACATTAGGGAGCATAGAAAGGTTAAGGGAGGAATAGTGAAGATTAATACGGGAGAGGGGAGGTGGGCAGAGGGAGACAGTGAAAAGGCAGAGATACTGAATGAATACTTTTGCTCAGTATTCACAAAAGAAGATGAGGAGGAGTTACCTAAACCAGACAGTAGAAGCATTCTGGGTAGGGGGGTTGGCACCAGTCCATTTACAGAAGAAAGAGTCCTGAAATAACTCCTGAAACTCAAGGTGGACAAAGCAATGGGGCCTGATGGGATTCACCCCAGAATCCTAAACGAACTAAGGGAGGACCTAGTGATACCACTGACCACACTTTTTAACAAATCATGGGAGGATGGGGTGGTACTTGAGGACTGGAGGAGGGCAGATGCGATTCCCCTTCACAAAAGTGGGAGCAAGGCAGAAGCAGGAAACTACAGACCTGTACGTTTGACCTCAGTGGTAGGGAAAATGATGGAATCACTTCTGAAAGAAGGAATTGTTGAGTACCTAGAGGCCAGCGAGGCACAGGACTCAAAGTAGCATGGATTTACAGCAGGAAGGTCATGTCAGACGAATATAATAGATTTCTTTGACTGGGTGACCAAAGTAATAGACCAGGGAGGGGCTGTGTATATGGCCTACCTAGACTTTAGCAAGGCATTTGACACAGTCCCGCACAAGAGATTAATAATCAAGTTAGCCAGCTTGGGAGTGGGTCCCAGGGTGGTAGCCTGGGTTGCAAACTGGCTGCACAATAGGACACAGAAGGTAATAGTGAGTGGCACACATTCGGAAGAAAGGGGGGGGTCACTAGTGGAGTACCTCAGTGCTCAGTACTGGGTCCAGTCCTCTTTAACATCTTTATAGGTGACATTGCAGAGGGTCTGGAGGGAAAGGTGTGCCTCTTTGCAGATGATACAAAGATCTGTAACAGAGTTGATACACAAGGGGAGTAGAAATAAAAATCAGGAAGAGTACACAATAGCAGGGGGTACTAACAACAACAATAATGGAAAGGGATCTGGGTGTAGTCATATCAGATTACCTAAAAGGTGGGTATGCAATGTGAGAAGTCAGTAGGGAAGAGCCAGGGGATACTGGGATGCATGGGAGGGGCATCACAAGTAGAAAAAGGAAGTGGTTATCCCTCTGTACAGACAGTTGGTGAGACCCCATCTGAGTACTGTGTGCAGTTTGGAGACCTCGTCTACAGAAGGACATAAAAGGATGGAAGCAGTCCAGAGGAGGGCAACTAAAATGGTGCCGGGTCTGCTTCAGAAATCATGAAGAGACTGAGAGAGCTTAATATGTATACCCTTGATGAAAGGAGGGACAGGGGGACATGATAGAAACGTTCAAGTACCTCAAAGGAATCAACAAAGTCCAGGAGGGTAGCATCTTTCAGAAAGAGATATGTAAGAACAAGGGGCCACAATTTAAAGATAGAGGGGGGATGGCTCAGGGGTAATGTGAGGAAATCTTTTTTCACGGAGAGAGTGGTGGATGCGTGTAACTGCCTTCCTGGGGAGGTTGTTGGGGCTAAAATAGTGGGGGAATTCGAACATGCATGGGACAGACACAAGGCAGTTGTAGTGGGGGTGGTGGTGGCAGGAAGTAGGCTGTTGGTTAACTAGAATCTGCAGCTTATCCAGTAGGTAGGGAAATGGGCAGACTGGGTGGGCCAAGTGGTCCTTATCTGCCGTCAAAGTCTATGTTTCTATGAATGGTCAAATGTATGGCAGCTTAGATTCAATGCTAAGAAGTGCAAGGTAATGCACCTGGGAAACAAAAACCCAGGAGAAGAGTACACAATGGGGGGTGAGATACTAACAACAACAAAAATGGAAAGGGACCTGGGGTAGTCATATCAGATGACCTAAAGGTGGGCAAGCAATGTGGAGAGGGCAGCAAGGAGGACTGGGGGATTCTGGGATGCACAGGAGAGGCATCACCAGTAGAAAACAGGAAGTTATTATCCTCTGTACAGACAGCTAGTGAGACCCCATCTGGAGTACTCGTGCAGTTCTGGAGACCAATCTCCAAAGACATAGACAGGATGGAAGCTGTCAGAGGAGGCAACTAAAATGGTGCAGGGTCTGCACGGAAGAACATATGAAAGAGACTTAAGGAGCTTAATATGTATAGCCTCGCGGAAGAAAGGAGGAGGGGGACATGACAGAAACTTTCAAGTACCTCAAGGGAATCAACAAAGTCCAAGAGGTAGCATCTTTCAAAAAAGAGTGTGCAAGGACAAGGGGCACAATTTGAAAGATAGAAGAGGTGGCTCAGGAAGTAATTTAGAAATATTTTTCACAGAGGGTGGTGGATGTATGGGCGGCCTTCCAGAGCAGGTTGTTGAGTCACAAACAGTGATGGAATTCAAGCATGCATGGGACAGTCATAAGGCAATTCTAGGGGTTGGGGGTAGGAAGAAGTAGGCTGCTGGTTAACTAGAATCTGCAGCTTATCCATCAGGTAGGGAAATGGGCAGACTGGGTGGGCCAAGCGGTCCTTATCTGAAGTCAAATTTCTATGTTTCTATGTCCACCAACAGTTTGCCCCAGTAGGAGAACAGGCTGTAAGTTATCTCTGGATGGAGAGACCACTTGTGGGATGTCTCACCTAAGCGGCTGAGAGCATCCGCCAGATGGTTTGAGACTCCTGCCACATGGATGGCTAGGAGATCTGCCTCCAAACGGCTGACGAGGGTCCAGATGAGAAGCGCCTCTCTGCACAGCAGACGGGAGTACGTGCAACCCTGTTTATTGAGGTAATACACAGTCGTGGTATTGTCCGTCTGGACCTGAACCAATCGACCCCGGAGCTAAAGAGCGAAAGCTGACAGTGCCAGTCTGACTGCTCTGAGCTCCAAAAGGTTGATGTGGCATTGGGACTCCTTGGGGGTCCAGAGCCCATGGGCCCTTTTGTCCCCCATGTGAGATCCCCAGCCCATGAGAGAGGCATCGGTCATAAGGACGACCGTCAGCTCGGGGCAGACAAACGGGATCCCTTCCTGCAACCGGTCTGGGGCGGTCCACCATTAGAGAGCGTCCCACATCTTCTGGGTTACAGTGATCAGCTGGTTGAAATGACCATGGCGCTGAGTCCACTGGGCGGCAATCTCCCACTGGAGGGAGCGCATGTGCAACTGGGCCCAACGGACTACTGAGGTGCACACCGCCATGTAACCCAGAAAGCGCAGAAAGTCCCGGGCAGGGCGTAATTGCCCAACCAGAAATAATTGGGCAAAGGAGGAGAGAACCTCCGCCCTGTCCACTGGGAGCCGAGCTCTGGCTAGACGCGAGTCGAGCTCTGCCCCTATGAAGCCCATCACCTGGGAAGGCACGAGTTCCAACTTGGCCTCGTTGATCAGGGGGCCGAGTTGGGAAGAGGTCTGGAGGGCCAGGTTCCTGGACCTCTCCACCTCCTGTTGGGTGGGACCCGCTAGGAACTAATCGTCAAGGTAGTGATAAATCCTGACCCCCGATGCCTGAGATGGGCCGCCACCATCGCAATGCATTTGGTGAAGACCCGTGGGGCCGATGACAGCCCGAACGGAATGGCTCGAACTTCGTACAGGATCCTTTCGACTCTGAAGTGGAGGAACTGCTGATGAGATGGACGGATTGGGATGTGAAAGAACACATCCTGCAGATCCAGTGAACAGAACCACATGTTTCGCTCCAAGGATGGTATGATCTGCGACAGAGTGACCCTCCGAAAGGTGCGTGACCCGAGATATTGATTCAGGCTGTGCAGATCTAGAATGGGGCACCTGCCCCACCCCGTCCACTTGGGCACCAGGAAGTACCTGGAGACAAAGCCTGGGTCTGCTGGAGGATCCGCCAGTGGAGCTACTACCTTCCTGAGGAGGAGCTGAGCGATGTTGTCTCTGACAGCCGACTGGATCTGGGCAGATACTATTTCCTCCCGAGGGGTGCGGCTCGGCTTGGAGGGTACTGCTCGAATTCCAGAGGCATTCCCTGACCGACCACTTCAAGAAGCCACCTGTCCTAAGTGACAACCGACTAGGCGGAAAGGAAGTGGCAGAGCCGGTCCCCAACGGGAGGACCCAGAGCTGGCATAACCTGAGAGGGGGAGGCAGCCCCCGCCCTGTCACTGAGCAGGCTTGGAGGATGATGATCCAGGACCCGAACCTCTGCCTCCTTTATAGGCCTGGGAAGGCCTGGGCTTGGGCTGGGGATGCCAAACTTGAGCCTGCTGCTGTTGCTGATGTCCTTCTTGAAAGGAGGGCTGCTGTGCCACAGGGGAAGAGTGCCGAAAAGGCTTCTTTTCTTCTGCTGGTTCTTGCCCAAAGAACCCTTGGTAGAAGTAGCATCCAAGGTGGCACTGGACTGCTCAATGTGCTGAAGGTGACCAGCCACACCTGGACCGAAAAGGCTGGTGCCCAGAAAAGGCACATCAGGTAGTTTGTGCTGAGTATCTGCTGGGAAGGAGGAGAGTCTCAGCCAAGTCCTACGATGAGAGGCAACTGTGGCTGCCATCAAACGGGCACAAGAATGCTCAATGTCCAGGGCTGTCTGAAGCTGCTGTTTGGCAATAGCTCGGCTCTGATTCCGAAGCCGCTTGACCGTGGTCTGCATGTCCGCGGTGAGATGTGGGAGGACTTCATCCAAAGACTCCAAGAGGGCGTGGGATAAGTGCGCCATGATGATGGCCGAACTTGCCTGTCGAAGGCCCAATGAAGAAGCCGCACAGACCTTAATGGCCGAATGGTCCAAGAGCTTGGACTCTTTGTCGGGAGATCAGTCAGTGGCAGCAGAACTGCCAGTATGCCTGAATACAGAGGTGGTTACTAGGCTCTCAGCCGAAGGGTGCTCTGTGAACCTCGCAAGGGATCCCATGGACACCGCATACTTGCGGGCAGACGGTTATGGACAAGAGGCAGAGTGCTGCCAGAGTTCTAAGACCGGGCCAACAATGACCTCGGCCACAGGAAAAGCCTGTCGGGGTATCCCTCTCTTGAGGGTGTCCGTGATAGGGTACTCCGCCTTTATCTGGACTGGCTCCAGGGGCATCCCTGTGGACTCAGAGATGAGGTGAAGAATGCCCTGAAAAGATAAAGGATCTTCCTCCGTCTTTAACCCACTGGCCGATTTGTCATCCTCTGGATGAGAATGCAGACCAGCAACATCCGAATCTGAGGAATCCGGATACAATGGTCGACTGCCCAGGTCGCCCTCGACCTGCCGAGGCCGGTCTGGGGTGACAGTGACGGAAAGACGCCAGGGAAGCCCAGTGTCTTGCCTGTTTTCTTTAGAAGGAGCCCCTCCCACAGGCTGCTTGGGTGGTGGTTCCACCACTATCGGTGGAAAGACCGGTTTAGGCCGAACCGGAGGTTGTGCCGGCTCCTCTGGCAGGGGAACTGACTTGATTGGCTCTGAAGGGTTCGGCTTCGGCCTAGGAGGCGAAAGCCAAGTAATGGCAGTGGGTGGAAGCCGGAGTCAGCTTGTGCCCGGTCAAAATCAGCTGCTGCCACATGGGGTCCTCATAGTGCCGGAGTTTCCGCCGAAGTCTCTCCTCATCCAAAGATGGTGTCGCCTATTTTTAGAGCATTTGTGGCTCTTCCTCGGTCTTTCGGTCGAGGTGGCCTGGGACCTCGATCGAGATCGGACAGGCCGACTCGGTCGCTCGGGAGACACCGGCGGGACAGATGGTTTCCCAGGGTCGGTGACTACTTCCTCGATGGGAGTCCCAGCATGCTGGGTCTCCTCGTCGGGGAAAGTAAGAACCGGAGTTTGACTGAGAGACTCGTCAACCGGAGTCGGCGACAATGGGGCGATCAGGTCGATGACGACTGACACTTCGGTCGACTGGCCAGTGGCCGAAGAGGCAATTTCGACCGAAGTCAAGACTGCTGGTTCCTGGGACCGAGATCTCTCCTGATCCCAAGAGCGTCTCCGGTGGGACGATGATGATCCCAAGTCCTTTTCCTGCTTACGGGACCGAGAGGAGTGTGTGCCCGCAAGTCTCATCCCCCTTGTTCGGGAGAGACTGGCACAGCTCTTGGAAGGAGACAGAGAAGGTGAAGCCCAGGTTGAGAGGAACAAAGAAGCTCTGAGTATTTTCTACAGCCCGGGCAACTTCCTCCTCAAATGCTTGCATTCTTTCCAATTGCTCAGCAGATCCCGCAGCCACGCAAACCGCCCACCAAGCCTCCTTAGATTTCACCAGAGGGTTCAGTTTCTCTGGCTTCCCCAACTTCAGGCATGCGAGACAGTCGTCGAGGACGTTAAGATGAAAGATGAGACAAAGATCGCACTTCGAGGTGTCATGGTCGACACCGAGACAATAGACGCACACGATGTGGGGATCGGTGCGTGACATCTTCTGGCCGCATGGATACTGGCGAAATCTGGGGGAAGATTTGTCTTCCATAATCGAAGGTGGATAGTCGCGATCGCTAATGTGAACTAGACAGATTTTCGGAACAACTGAAGGTTTTGAAGCCCAGGCCTACAAAATGCGTGAGCACGAGGGAGGCAACCTGAATCTTCCAGCAGAAAGGAAGATCTGGCATCATGAGGTGGAGCTGAGGGTTATACCACCCGGGTGGGTGGGAGGAGCCAGCTTGAAGACTTCAGGCAAGATTTAAAGTGGAAGGGGACATGCCAAAGAGAATGGATGAACAATATATCCACGATCCTAGAACTAACGTCAACAGGAGCGATTATGAGAGGAGTCCTTGAAGGACAGCTACACTGAAGCCTGCTCTCCGCCAAGAGGCAATGTCCAGGCTGTAGTGCTTTATGAATATATCTACTGAGCTCCAGTTAGTGGCAGCACAAATGTCTACTGCGGAGACATTCCTTAGCAATGTGAACGAAGTGGCAACCCCCCTGGTAGAATGATCCTTAACCGAGCCCGGTAAGGGTTTCTCATGCTTGTTGTATACAAAAAGTGATGCAGTTTACTAACCACTTGGATAATATCTGCCTAGCCACTGGTACCCCAGTGGATTTTGAGGTGAAAGAAACTAACAATTGGTCAGATTTTCAAGTAGATCAGGTGCGATCAACATAATATCAAAGCACCTTATGGACATCCAGAGTACGCATAAGGACCTCCCCTGATCAGAATACTCTGGGTAATACACAGGCAAGTGGATGTCCTGATTGAGGGTAAACTTGGACACCACTTTGGGAAGAAACTTAGGATTGGTTCTCAAAGACACCCTGCCCGTGTGGAAAACCAAATAAGGTTCTTTACATATCAGAGCTTTAAGCTCGGAACTCCTCTGGGCAGAAGTAATTCCATTTCATGGCATAAGTAGCCCTGGTAGAAGGTTTTCAAGCTGCAACCAAGACCGTGGCAACCCTAGGGGAAACCCTGAAGCAGACCGTGGGAATGTCTGGAGGAACTAAGCGTGCAGGTGTAGAGACCTGAGATCTGGATGGACCAGAGAGCCTTCTCCTGGGATAGCACGTGCGAGGTCAGGGGCAGGGGGATCAGAGGTTCCACTGCCAACTGCTGACGCAGAGGGAACCAAATCTGACATGGCCAGAGAGGGGCGATCAGGATCATGTCTGCTCCTTCTGCCTGAAGCTTGAGCAGGACTCTTTGGAGGAGGGGAAAGGGAGGAATGGCATACAGAATTCTCCCTGTCCAGCAGAGGGACAACACATCTCACCAGAAACCACCAGGCTCTGGATCTAGCGAGCAGAAACCGGGCAGTTTGGCGCTGCACGGGGACATGAAGAGGTCCAACTCTGGATGTCCCCAACTTTCAAAGAGGTCCTCCACTACGGTTTGAAGGAGCTCCCACTCGTGGACCTTGGACCAGGATCTGCTTAAGCCGTCAGCCAAGGTGTTTTGGACTCCTGTAACATGAACTGCGGTGAGGGATAGATCGTGATCTATGGCCCAGAACCATACCATCATAGCCTCCCGACAGAGAGGGTATGAGTGGGTCCCTCCTTTGTTGATGTAAAAGACGACGGGCAGATTTTCCGTCTGATCAAAAGGAAGCCTGGAACAAGGTCCGGCTGGAAAGCCCACAGAGCATAGAGAATCACTCTCATCTCTAAGATGTTGATATGAAGGGTTTGTTCCATTGCAGACCACGTGCCCTGGGTTTGCCAATCCCAGAAATGGGCTCTCCATCCTTGAACCGAAGCATCTGTCGTTAAGATCTGTTGCAGGGAATCCTTCTGAAAGGAAACTCCCATCTCCAAGTTGGGAGGATTCAACCACCACAATAGGGTCTGAGTCACTGCTTTGGAGATCTGGATGGGCTGATCAAGATCATCTGATCTTTGATCCCACTGCACCCTGAGAGTCCACTGGGGAACTCTCATGCAGAGGCGAGCTGATGGGACCGACACTATGGTCACCGCCATGTGACCGAGCAGTTAAAGCAGTGTCCTGGCCGGGACCTTGTGGGAAGAGGAAATCCTCTGAGCCAGGGCCTGAAGATGGACCACCCTGTCGGAAGGGAGGAAAGCCTTTCCCAGCACAGTGTCCAATATGGCCCCGATATATTGAAGGCTTTGGCTGGGCCAAAGTGACGACTTTGGAATGTTCAGTGTGATTCCCAGATCTCTGAACAACTGGAAAGTATCAGACAAGGTGGACAATAGCTTATGTCTGGTGGGGGCTGCCAGAAGCCAGTCATCTAGGTAGGGATAGCCGTAATGGCCCTGCCTTCTGAGAGCTGCAGCCACTACTGCAAGGCACTTTGTGAAAACACGTGGTGTCGAGGAAAGGCCGAAGGGCAAGGCCTGAAACTGGTAGTGCTTCCCCTCAAAGGAAAACCACAGAAACCTCCTGTGGGCCGGAAGCACCAAGATATGGAGGTAGGCATCCTGCATAGCAAGGGAACAAAGCCAATATCCTTGATGAAGCATGGGGATGAGGCCCGGCAGGGTTACCATCCTGAACCTCTTGTACTCGATGTAGTTGTTCAGGAGGCTTAGGTCTAGGATAGGGTGAAGATCCCACGTCTTCTTGGGGACCAAGAAGAAGTGGGAGTAGAACCCTTTCCCCCGGTAGGATGGCGGGACAGGTTCTATGGCCCGCTTGTCCAGGAGGGTATGTTATTTCCTCGTGAATGAGGGTGGCATGGGATGGGAAGTAGGAAGAGGGGACAGGAGGGTTATCTGTAGGAATCTGAACGAACTCCAGTGCGTGTCCATCTTGGATCATCTGAAGAACCCAGGTGTCTGATGTAATTCTGGTCCATCCCCAACAGAGGGAGAACCAACCCCTACCACTTCTCCCAAGGACTCCGCTGGGGGGGGGGGGTGGGGGTCGAGCAAGGAGCTAGGCAGAGGCTCCAGTAGTGGGCAAAGAGACATTCATGGGTCCCGTGGCTCCTGAGGGGGGCCTTATGTTTGAAGGTCCCTCTTGCTTGCTGCCCCTTGTACCGCTGACCTGCAGGGCGATGAAAAGGCTTCCATCTCACAGGGTTTGGCTTCGATTTATACATCTGATACATGGACTGGAACGCTTTGCCAGAGTCCTGAAGTCTTGTGACATATTTCTCGGAGTTCTCTCCGAAGAGAACAGACTCCTGGAAAAGGGCATCCGAGATAGCTTCCTGGAGGGAAAGGGGCGTTCAAGATAGCTTTGTGGAGGTCCTGTCAGAAACCAGAAACCCTGAGCAATGAGTACTTTCTCAGGCAGACGCCGGTGGACGCAGCCCTAGCGGTGGTGTCTGCCAAGTCACAGGAAGAATGCATAACGTGTTTTCCTACGTCCAGACTGGACTGGAGAACATCTAACAGCTCTGTCCTCTGGGGTGGAGTCAGGCTGTTTTTGGGCCAGCTCCAGGACTTTCTGACATAGGGACTTTTGAGCCCGCCCTCAAGAGCAAGGATCCAGGTACGCTTCGGGAAAGCAGCTCCAGCCCGGCTTGCTAGCCGTGAACTCAGTTGGTGGATGGTGCCTGAATTTGGGTCTACTTATAGGCTGATTCAGCACTCCATCTCTTCCCGATTGGCTTCAGCTCCTGGGCATTTGAACTGCCTGGAGCTCACATCTCTGCTGCCTAAATTTCTTTTCTTTTCCTAACCTCTGCAACTGAATCTGTAATGAGCCTAATGTACCCACTGCTGAATTTGAATCGTTAGTGTAGGGAACTACAACCGTTAATTTTTTCAAGTGTCCAATTTACCATTAGCAGATTATAATATTCTGCCACTAGAGGGGCCTTAGTTTTTCTAAACAACTCACAAATGTAGGCTTGGTGCTCTTTCTCTTGTTCCATTCCATCTGAGCCTAAAATAGTGGACATTTCTCTGTCAAATTGTTGTGTAGGGTATCTTGCTGACAGGAAGGCACTCATCGCAGCGGTGGGTGAGAGCTTTTAGTTGACTGTTTTGTGAGGACACAGTTTAGGCCCAACCCCTTCCCACCCCTGGAAACAGTTCCTTTATACCTGAGGTTCCGACATCATTTCCTCGAGTGCAAGGTGCATTTCACTGTCATATCCTCTCTAGCACACTGCACTGATAATATAAGCATACACATTGTATAATATATATATTTCTATATAACAAATCACACACGCATGCGCGCACACACACACACACACAAATACAATAAAAAAACAACAAAAAAACTAGATAAACATGTGGGGAGTAGTGCAATGTAATGGCTGTGGGGCAGCAGTCTTCCAGGAGTCTTTCTGGAGGCTGAGATGCTGCCCTATTTGCAGACAACTATCTGCCCTGAGGGAGGAAGTTGCCCGTCTTCAGGCCGCACTGGACAGTAGTAAGAAAACCTTCCCCCAGGCCACACTGGACAGTAGGAAGGGAACTTCCCCCATCCAGGGAGCACTAGCGCCACCACCACTACCTCAGAGGTTGCGAAGAAAGCACAGCAGTTGGACCACAGTGGGCTCAGGGAGGGTCAGGAGGGTGGAAGGGAGGCACACCCAGTCAATTGTTCCACTCCACAATCCATACACCATTCTGGGGGAGCATAGCTCCCCTATGGATGCACCAGCAGAGAAGACTGATAACTGTCACAAGGGAGGCCCACAGGAAGGAGGCAGAGGACATCACAGGGAAAGGAAGCAGCTCCTGGTGGGGACTCAGATGTTAGGGGTATAGAACGGGGGAGCTGGGAAAAATGAAGTAAGGTGCCTGTCTGGTGCCATGGCTTGGAAGGACAAGAAGCGCATCCTCAGGATCACGAGAACAGCTGCAAGTGATTCCGAGCTGGACGTAATTGTCCACCTAGGGACAAATGACTTGGCTCATCATGAGATTAGAGCAGTGCAGGAGGACACTGCAGAGTTGGGGAGGGACCTAAGACAAGTAGCACACACAGTATCCTTCTCAGAGCTGCAGCCTGTCAAAAGCATGGGGGAGGCGAGGGTGATTGGCACCATGCAGTTTAATGAATGATTGAAAAAATGGTGCGGAGCACAGGGGTTTGGCTTCATTGGGGACTGGGGTTCCACCTGGAGGGACACCAGCCTATACTGGCAGGATGGTCTGCATCTATCCAGGAAGGGAACAAGTCTTTTGAGCAATCGGTTTAAATGCTTCATTGGCAAGCTTTTAAACTAGACAAGGGGAGGCACTGACAAGCAGCAGGAAAATCCCAGCCTCTCCTACAAAACAGGGTACTAAATGAAAAAGACTGTGGTAGAGACGGTCAGTGGGGGATACCGCAACAGAAGGTAAAGCCATCAAAAAATGGAGAGCAATGAGTACTAATGCCCGTAGTCTGGGTAACAAGCTTCCTGAATTAGTGGCCTTGATGGAGGAGGAACATCTGGATATCGTGGCAGTCACAGGAACATGGTACACACAAAACCATGACTGGCACATAAACATACCAGGATACACTGTCTACAGGAGAGGCAGGGAGGGTAAAAGAGGAGGAGGAGTAGTTCTTTACATAAGGGAAGGAATAAAAGCAACAGAACAAAAGGGTAAACAGGGAGGAGAAGAAGCACTGTGGGTAAATTTGGAGACAGGCAATGGCACCACAATATGCACAGGGGTTGTATACAGACCCCCTTCTCAGGGGGAGGACATGGACAGGGAAATGATAGAAAGTATACTTAGAATGGCAGAAAAAGGGGAGATATTGCTGATGGGTGATCTGACTATGCCAGATGTTAACTGGAGTGCAGTTGCAGCTGCCACTTCGAAGAGTGCAGTTATTCTAGATGCCCTACAGGGGGCATACCTTAGACAACTAGTACTGGAGCCCACTCGAGGGAGCAATGTGGACTTGTTCTCTCAAATGGAGATGGAGAGAGGATCACAGATGTAAGTGGGTAGCCATCTAGAACTGGCGACCATCGAACAGTATGGTTCACAATAAACACAGCAATAGGGTCAAGCCATACAAAGACAAAAGTACTGGACTTTAGGAGGGCTGACTTTGCCAAAATAGGTGAGTGCCTAAGGAATGCACTAGCAAATGGGCAGGAAGGAGGGGTGGAAGAACAATGGGGAATAATGAAAACTGCCATCACAGAGGTAACAAGCCTTTGTGTGAAGCAAATAAACAAAACAAGACGATGTAAGAAACCACTATGGTTCTCAAAGGAAGTGGCAGTGAAGGTTCAAGAGAAAAAAGAAAGCATTCAGGAAGTACAAGCAATCGCAGAAGGAGCAGGACAGAGAACTGTATCAGTTAAAGCAAAAGGAGGCTGGTAAGGCAGTCAGAACAGCAAAGGCCCAAACCGAGGAAAAGATAGCCAACCAGTTAAGAAGGGGATAAAACCTTTTATAGGTACATCAGGAGCAAAGGAAGACCAAGGAGGGATAGTGAGGCTTACTAAAGGGAGGAGGGTGGGCAGAGGGAGACTGTGAAAGGGCAGAGATACTAAAGAAATATTTTTGCTCAGTATTTACAGATGAAGAGGGGGAGGTACATAAAACAAACTGGTAGTAACACTCTGGATACATAAGTTGATACCAGCCCATTTACAGAAGAAAGGGTTCTGAAAGAACTCTTAAAAACTGAAGGTGGACAAAGCAATGGGGCCTGATGGGATTCATCCCAGAATTCTAAAAGAGCTAAGGGTAGAACTAGTGACACCACTGACTACCCTTTTTAACAAATCATGGGAGGATGGGGTGGTACCCGAGGACTGGAGGAGGGCAGATGTGATTCCCTTCACAAAAGTGGGAGCAAGGCAGAAGCAGGAAACTACAGACCTGTTAGTTTAACCTCAGTGATAGGGAAAATGATGGAATCACTTCTGAAGGAAAGAACTGTCGAGTATCTAGAGGCCAGAGGGGCACAGCACCCTAGGCAGCATGGATTCACAGCAGGAAGGTCATGCCAGACAAATCTGATAGACTTCTTTGACTGGGTGACCAAAGTAGTAGATCAGGGAGGGGCTGTGGACATGGCCTACCTAGACTTTAGCAAGGCATTTGACACAGTGCCACACAAAAGATTAATATACAAGTTAGCCAGCCTGGGAGTGGGTCCCAAGATGACAGCCTGGGTTAAGAATTGGCTGGAGAATAGGACACAGAGAGTAATAGTAAATGGAGTCACTCAGAAGAAAGGAGGGTTACTAGTGGGGTACCATGAGGTTCAGTATTAGGACTGGTCCTCTTCAATGTCTTTATGCGTACATTGCGGAAGGACTGAAGGAAAAGTATGTCTCTTTGCAGATGACACTAAGATCTGCAACAGAGTTGATGCACAGGGTGGGGTGGAAAGGATGAGAAGGGACTTGGCAAGGTTAGAGGAATGGTCAAATGTATGGCAGCTTAGATTCAATGCTAAGAAGTGCAAGGTAATGCACCTGGGAAACAAAAACCCAGGGGCATCACCAGTAGAAAACAGGAAGTTATTATCTCTCTGTACAGACAGCTGGTCAGACCCCATCTGGAGTACTGTGTGCAGTTCTGGAGACCCAATCTCTGCAAAGACATAGACAGGATGGAAGCTGTCCAGAGAAGGGCAACTAAAATGGTGCAGGGTCTGCACCGGAAGACATATGAAGAGAGACTTAAGGAGCTTAATATGTATAGCCTCGGGAAAGGAGGAGAGGGGGACATGATAGAAACTTTCAAGTACCTCAAGGGAATCAACAAAGTCCAAGAGGGTAGCATCTTTCAAAAAGAGGTGTGCAAGAACAAGAGGGCACAATTTGAAGATAGAGGGGGCTCAGAGGTAATTTAAGGAAGTATTTTTCACACAGAGGGTTGTGGATGCATGGAACGGCCTTCCGGAGGAGGTTGTGGAGTCAAAATCAGTGGTGGAATTCAAGCATGCACGGGACAGTCATAAGGCAATTCTGGGGGGTGGGAGTAAGAAGAAGTAGGCTGCTGGTTAACTAGGATCTGCAGCTTATCCGGTAGGTAGGGAAATGGGCAGACTGGGTGGGCCAAGCGGTCCTTATCTGCCGTCAAATTCTATGTTTCTATGTCCTCTGCCGCACTGCTACTGATCCTTGGGGTTTACACATGTGTAAGTGTAGTAGGACACCTTATAGACCAATATCCACTTGATTCCACTGTTAACATCGGGACTGACTGTAGACAGCTGAAGCCACTAACTATAACTTCCACTAACTACAGTCATGACCCAAAATCATGCTCCCTTGTTTCATTCTCAATACCCTTGAACAACCTATGGACAGGATTCTCTGGGGTCCTACCTACCGTTGGTGGTGACTTTAAGTCGGCAATTGCCTAACTTCGGCAGACCAAAAAAAACCACAAAAGTAAGCTCCGAGTCACGTTCATGTCAAGGAAAGTAATACTTTTACTGTCACTTTTATCTGGGAATGTGCACCCTAACCCTGGCCCTAGGGCTGATACCAGCACTAAAGTGTCAAAGGCAAGTGGCCCTACAATTGCAGCTATGCATATCTGTAGCCTGCTTCCTAAGATGGCACAGCTTTAGGCCTGGGTTGCCCTGCATACCCCTGACATCATTTGCCTCACCGAGACCTGGCTAACCCCCCAGGACAAGGATAGTGTAATTGCTCTGTTGGGCTAGCAATCCTTTAGAATCAACAGGAACAGCAAGGGGGGGTGGGAGAGGATGCCTTGTATATCAGGGATAACTTGCAAGGGGTGGTTCTCCCGTTAACTGCCATGACTGAGGACCACGAGTTACTACTAATGGTAAAGCTCCTATTTGGTCCCCAGAACAAATCTCTAGTCATCGCGTGTGTCTATCTCCCACCCAAAAAGCCTGCTGAGGGACTTCAGAAAGTCCTGGGAGCCATAGATGGCATCTCAAAGAGCTGTGAACTCATTCTTACAAGGGACTTCAATATAAATTGGCTCAGCAGCTCAGTGAAACTGAGACATAGTGGGTTGCTCCTATCTCTCGCAATTAATAGCCAAGCCCACAAGGTTAAATTACAAATCTGGAAAACACACTCTTTGACTGGCTCCTCACAAGCTCACAGGATAGGCTCACTGACACCTCGGTGCTCTCAGACACCCTGAGTGATCACTCCCCAATAATCTGTAGATGGACCAATAAATGCAAAAAATCCCCACATAAGCTTGTGGAAAGCAGAGTGCTGTGTGAAGGGCAGTTTGTCTCCTAGAAAGAAGCCTTATCCCAGATAGACTGGTAACCCTTAAGACTTTCTGCAAGACCTGGACCAAGCATTACAATAACTCACTGACAAGTTCAATCAGGCTTGCGACAGGTATGCCCCACTCAAAAAAAGGAAGGTCTGAGGTTATAACAATGGGTAGATTACCAGTGAGCTACTGAAACTAATGAGAGAAGGATAACCTATGAAGCAGGGCCAAGGTTGGGTGGGGGGGCAGAAATCAACGACATCCTGAACTACAGGGCCGCTAGGAACAGATGCACTCACCTAATATGGAGTGCCACGGTGGACTATTATAAGAATCAACTTGAATGCAGTTGGGGGGATGGGAGGCATTTCTGGGATGACCTTAAGGAGCTCCTAGGAAAGGAAGTCGAGCAACAACCTTTACTTCTCAGTATTAATAGCTCCAGTTCTATGGACCCACTCACCATAGCAGAAGGGTTTAACTCTGCATTCACGGACCTAAGCTCCCTCCTCCCTGATGAATACTTGAAGCCTGTGGATGTTGAAAACATACCCACGAGTGTACAGCACCCACAATTCTATTTCAGGTGGGTTACAGTCAAGGAAGCCATGGGATATGTTAAAAAGGTCTTGAGAAAGACTAGGATCGGCAGTGACAGTATTGACATGAAACTGGTAGCTCAGACAGGGGATGTGCTTATTGTCCCCATCACTAAAATCTTTAATAAGTCCCTAACCCTGGCTAAGTTCCCCTACCTCTGGAAACAAGCACTGGTCACCCCAGTTCACAAGAGTGAGGACAGGACATGCACAGCTAATTATAGGCCCATCTCTATCCTCTCCCCCTATCCAAAGCACTAGAGAGGATCGTAGGAGACCTAATCACAGAATATATCCAGAAATACCAGTTGCAGTGTCCCCAGCAGAATGGTTTCAGAAAAAAAAAAAAAAACAGCACCGCCACAGCCCTGGTTGATTTCATGGATTACACTCAAGGCTATGGACGAGGGTAAACTGGTTGGATCCATCTTCACTGACTTCACGAAGGACTTTGACACGGTCTGTCACCACCTCCTTCTCAAGGAACTATGGTCCCTTGGGCTGGCCTCCAACACCGTCCAATGGTTTCAAGATTACCTATTTGGAAGGTCTCAAAGTGTAAGAATTGGACTAACAGTTTCTACCTCTCAGGATATAGTGCTGGGAGTTCCAAACACACTCCCGGAAGCATGTGCCAGCAAAATTATCGTCTACGCAGATGATGCGGTAGTACTCAGCAGCAGTGCCCACACCGAGACCCTGCAGGCTGAGTTGCAGTCCACCTTCCAACAACTGGAGGTCTGGTTCAACTCTTGTAGGCTGTTACTCAATTACAAAAAACACAAATCTATGCTCCTTTCTAGCCCTCAGCTAAAGAGGAGGTACCCCATACTAACAGTTACCGACAACAGGTCGTCCCCTCTAGAACAGGTTCACTCCATTAAATATCTAGGAGTGATAATAGATTATACTCTCATATGGCCAGGAAAAGCCTCACTACCAATGCTCTCGGGCTCTCCATAAACAGCTCCATTCTCTCCGTGGTTGACTATGGCCTGGTGGCCTATGGAGCAGCAACTGATATTGCCCTCAAGAGGGTAGGCATGGCTATAAACAAGGCCTGCAGACTGTTACTAGATGCTAACTGGCTCACGCACACCTGTGTACTCCATGAGAAAGCAAACATATTAAGCCTCAAGAATAGAATCTCATACCAGAAGTGCCTCCTAGGTAGGAAAGCCATGCTAGACCTAATTCCTCCCTGTATCACCGACCGGATTACATTAACCAACTCCATGTACAGGACCAGGAATAAAGAACTACACCCGTTCTGTGTTCCTTTCCGAAGGACAGCTCTTGGACAAAGATCCTTCTCCTACTGTGCCCCACTGTGGCTTAATGAGATCCCAACTAACACTCTAAATGCTGCTAACCCTAGAACCTTCAAAGCCAAACTTAAGCAGTTTCTACAGCAAAAGAATGTCTGTGAGTGCTAAACTGTTCAGAGCGGGTCTCCAGAGCCTGCACCAACCCTGCCTATCAGCAGTTACTCATGGACTCACTCACATGGGCCATCCCTCCCCACTCCTGCCCCCCAGACTCTAGCACCTCATGCTCCTAGCTCTTCTCTGCTAGTGGTTGCACTCTCTTTTGTCTCGCCTCTCTCTCACTCCACCCTCCCTCACTCCCTCCCACCCCCTTTCTCCATCAATCTCCACCCCATACCTCCCTCCCCACTTGGTCTTTCTCCTTCCCTACCCACCTTCTCTCTAACCACCTTCTCCCACCTTACCACACACTCTCACATACACTATCCCCAGCTCCTCAGCCCTTGTACAGGTCACTGGTAAGCCTGCACCTAGAGTATGGAGTTCAGTACTGGTGCCCACATCTCAAAAAGGACATTAGCTTGTCAGCAGGGTAAGGCATATGAGGAGAGGTTGAGGGCACTGAACATGTACTCCCTGGAAGACAGGAGAGAGAGAGGGGACATGACTGAGACATTCAAGTACTTGAAAGGGATAAATAAGGTTGATAATGAGAGTCACTTTAAGCTGAGTGGCAACCGTAACACGAGGGGGGCACAGTCTTAAGCAGGAGGGTGGCAGGTTTAGGAGGGAGGTCAGGAAGCACTTCTTTAAGCTGGCCCAGTGGCACTGAAGGTTCACACCACGCCGTCGACCCAGATTCGTGAACAAGCCTGGGCCGGGGTCAGTAGGGAGAGAGAGACTGAGCGCCTGAGGACAGCCTCCTCTCTCTGGGTGGATCCAGGCTTGCCTGGCACTGCAGTGGCCCCCGGTGGAGACCAGCAGTACTGCGCATGCAAGGGCAACACGTAGTGGGACAAGAGCTGCAGCAGACGTCCACTGACGCCATTGCATGTCCAAGCTTGGGGGGGGAAAGCAAGAAAAACCCCAGTCTACCGGGTGAGGTGACGGTGACCTCCAGGGGCGGATGCTCCACACGCCCAACACCAGCCATGAATTCCGGCTCTATCCCTTGGGGATCTTCGGTCTGCTTCTCTGGGGCCAGGAGGTAAAGTGGAGATCCCGATACCAATGCGAGTGTCGGAAAGATGGGTTCAGGTGGGTGGTTAGGGGCGGACAGCCAAGCAAGCGAGCCAGAGAGATGCCCGAGAAAAAAAAGAGTTAAAAAAAAACAGAAGCACTTCTTCACAGAGAGGGTGGTAGACACTTGGAATGCGCTGCCAGAAGAGGTAATCTCATTGAAGACAGTGGGCAGCTTTAAGAGAGGCTGGGACAGGCATAGGGGAGGGTAAGGGTGATGGGTAGGAGGGAGGGCAGGGACATTAGCTCAAGCTATGGACCCTGCAATATGAGCAGACTTGATAGACCAAATGGCCTTCTTCTGCTGGTTTCCTCGTATCTTCTATGCCCACGTTCCATTCACTAACCACTCTCTCTCCCTACCCTACATTTTCCTCTCTCTCATATACTTCCTCATGCCATACAGCACTTAGTATTAAACCCTTAATAAAACTCATAAGAAACTCTTAGCTGTTTTCTATATTTTTGCTACTTCCTATACTGATAATTCAATTATCTACTGAGATTTCAACTATGTCTGTATTTGTATTGTGAATTAAATTATGTCTGTTTTTGTACTGTTCAACGGACGTGGACCCTTTCTGAAAGAGTTCTTACTCAAAGGTTGTTTCCGAAATTTCAATAAATAAAATATAAAATTAAATATTGTACCTTAAGCGTCAAGTAATAGAGCGATTGTATGGTTCAGGTAGTCGAGGAGTAGATCTTACAGCCAAACTGGTCCAGCCTTTTGGATTCCTTGTCCAGGGGCTGTGAGCTCAAGTGTCTGGGTTATTTAGTCCTGTCGTGGGCTGCAGTTGGGACCATGGAGTCAGCCATTTGGTGTTCTACTAAGAAGGGTTCATTTTTAGGAGTTCTGTACAGCGTGTCTGCCTTTTTTGGGACAGCTGAGGCAGAGGAAGGGTGTCTCCAAGGAAGCTTGGTAACATCCTGAAAAGGGGCCAACAACGGTGGCACAACCAGTGGTTTAGGATCACACATACCCAGAAAATGGGCAAGCCGCTTTCTCTCAGGGTCCAAATCCGCAGTATCCCATTTGTTTAGGAATTGAACAGGACGTATCACGTTCATGAAAACAGTGTCGTGTGGGGCAACTGGGGGGAATCCCTGTGGATGTCAGGCTAAGGAGGAGAAGTAAATCCATTTGAGGACCTGGAGGAAGAGGGCCAGCTCCTTCTGGACGAGTCTGAAAAGGGAGATCTGGTGTAACAGCATCGAGACCGGTGACTGCAAGAGTGGCATCGGTGTCTGGAGGAAGACCAAGATGAAAAGTGTGATGTGTCTCAGTTTATAATGCCTAGGGGACCCACTGTCTGAGAGGTCAGAAGGAGGGTTGACCTTCTTGGGTGGAGGTGACGGTCTCCTGGGTGGTGGAGGAGGTTGTCTCGGAGGTCCCTGAGGTACTCCTGAGGGTGACGGATCCAGTAAAGGGGTTGGGTGCACCTTGGCCAGGAGGTCCCCTTTTATGGTGTTCCACCACAAGTTGAACAGGGCCCCTACATCTGACAGCGAGACTAGGGGAGCCCCTGGAGGGTCAGGCACCAGGGGAACCCGGAGTTGGACCTGTTGGCGCGGATGGCCCAGTCACCATGTCTGGGAATGCAAGCATATCTGGCAGTGGTCCCGCAGGTGGCAGGGTAGACGATGCCAGGTTGTCTGATGGCAGCTGATCTGACGTCGGAGGTAGGGGCACTGGTTTATCTGCTGGTGGAGCTTTGGATGGTGGCTTGGGAGAAGCCGGCAGAGGGAGTGTCGCCTGGTTCGACCCTGGAGAAGCACATATCGAGGACACTGGGGTCGGACAATGGATGTCCATCGTCTTGTGTTTGGAGGAGCGTACTCTGGGCTGGAGTTCCCACTCCGGCGCCTCTTCCTGTCATCGGACCATGACGAGCAGCCTGATGGGTGAAGGGCCTGTGCCTGCCATCTGAAGAGAAGCCGGCTGAGCCCACTGGCTTAGGCCCAGAAGGATGCTGAAAATGCACAAGACTCTGGGGGGGGGGGCCCTTGCCTCGAAGACCCCCCCACCTGATGTCTGGATCAGGGTGGGGACTTCATCGATGGAAGCCCTGAGGGAGTTAGGGCTGTTGGGGGACAGTCTGACCTCCAGCGGAAGTGGGGACTCAAGGAAGCCACCTTTCGATGCAGAGATCAGGAGCGGGAGTCCGATCTGGGTCTCTCCTCGTCTCTATGGTGGTGTTTTCTGCTGGCCTTCTTGTCCTTGTGGGAAGATGTACAAGACCCTGGGACTGAGGAAGAAGAGGAGCTGTGACTGGAGGGGGTCCTCTGGATGGTGGCTAGTTACTGCTCCAATAGGTGGCTCTTCAAGGCTTTCAGGCGATGGATGCATGTTCAGCGGTTGAAACCGCGGCAATGCAGGCAGGCCTCTGAGTCATGGGTGGGGCCTAAACAAATCAGGCAGGCAGAATGGCCGTCCTTGGCCAGAATCTGTTTCCCGCAGGCACACTTAGATTTTTGCCGGTCTGTGGAGGAAGATGGTGAAGACATGCAAGAAACAAACTATAAAATATAAAGAAAATAAGAAAGCATGAAAATCACAAAAATTGGCTGTTGACTGGTAGCAGGAGGTGTCCGTGGAGCTGATGTGCATGGAGTGCGACCGGGGAGTACTGAGGTGGGTTGAGGGACCTCCCCTTTATACCACCGTTGACGTCAGAGGCAGTCCCGCTGTGTACTGCTAGCTAGAATTTTTCCATGGGGTCCTAGTGCCTGGTGGCATAGTCCTTATGGTGTAGCCTGCTGCAAGAGCTCCAAACAAACAAAAAAAAAAAAGTGGAAAACTAAAAACACCCTATCAAGGGTAAGGGTACAAAAGTATTTTTGGGTAACACAGAATAGGAACTGAGAATTCTGGGAGTGGTGCAGTGCAGTGGCTGTGGGGCAGCAGTTTTCAGACAGATCTTCTGGAGACTGTAGTGATGCCCCATTTGCACGCACCTTTCTGAGTGAGACAGGAGGTCACTAGACTCTAGACCAAGCTGGCTAAGATTCAGGGGACCTCTTCCTTCACCCAGAGGTCACTAAGTCTGCCACCATTACCTCAGAGGATGCCAGGGAGGTGGAATGGCTGGATTACAGTGGGCTCTGGAAGGTTGGGGGTGGTGGGTCGGGGCATATTGCTCAACCGGTACCACTATGGAATTCCTACTTTGTTCTGGCAGGGCAGGACTGCTGCGAGGAGGCACCTGTGGTTAGTAACCAGGGAGGATGTGGGGGTCCTCCATAGCAGAGACCCCAAGGAGGGTGGTAAAGGACCCCTGAGGAGCTGTAAGCAACTTCTGGTGGGGGACTTAATTGTGAGGGGGATAGAACTGGGACTAGGAAGGGGCAGAGAGGGAGGCCTGGAGGGATGGGAAGTGGATCCTGAGAATCGCTGGGGCTGCAGGACGGGAGGAAGAGCTGGATGTCACTGTCTACTTGGGGACGAATGACCTGGCTAGGGATGGTGCTGGGACAGTACAGTACAGGGGAGTACAGGAGCTCCTGAGGTTTAAGCTACCAGTAGCTTTTGCTGAGGCACTGCCTGTCTCAGCATTGTGGGTAGAAGGGTCTCACACTAGGAGCTTCAACTCATGGCTAAACGAATGGTGCAGAGAGGAGGGGTTTGGCTACACTGGGGACTGGGAATCAATCTAGAGGGATAAGGGCCTATACAGTGGTGATATCCTGAATCCATTTGGGAGGGGAACCTCAGTCCTCAGTGGATGGTTTAAATGTTACTTTGATGAAAACTTAGACTAGCTGAGGGGGGTGGCTGAAGGAATCAGAGAGGAAGAAATGGCACCCCCAGGCAGAAGTAGAGAGTAGGGAGAACTGAAGGGGAGAGGAATCCCCCGGGGTGCAAATTAATAAAGGAAGCAGAGTGGTAGAAATGAAGGGGGATGGAAATGGGAGCATTAAAAATACGGTAATGAAGGGGGCTGTAAGGAAAAAAGGGGGGGTAACAAATGTCGTGGTAACGAAAAGTTGGAAGGTCATGTGTGCAAATGCTAGAAATCTATGAAATAAGTTTCCAGATCTACAGGTCACCATGGCAGAGGCTGACCTGGATACTGTGGCCATTACCAAGTCCTGGTACAATGAAAAACATGACTGGGACATGGCTATACTATGTTCAGAAGGACAGGGTGGAAAGGAAAGAGGAGATTTGGTACATTATGTGAGGAAAGCATAAGAGCGACAGAGATACAGGAATACGGGGGCTGCGGTCCTGTGGATCATCCTGGCAATGGTGAACAGAGGCACTGTTTTCACTGGCGTGATTTACAGACCTCCAGAAAAGGGGGACGAGTCAGATAAAGTACTGCTGGAAGTCACTGGCAAGATGGCAGGGAAGGGGAGGTGCTGCTGGTAGGGGACTTCTATCTGCATGATGTAGCTTTGCAGCCTCCCAGCTGCGGCTTCAGCCAGAGGGGTCAACTTGGACTCCCTGCAGGGGGCATTCCTCAGGAAAATAGTCAGTGGACACACTTGTGATAGGGCAATACCGGATCTGGTACTCACTAACAGGGACAGTGTTGCAGACGTCAAGGTGGGGACAAGTGACCACCGTACAGTGTGGTTCAATAAAGGGACAGCTGCCAAATCGAACCACACAAGGGGAGAGTCCTGGATTTCAGTAGCGAATGCTTCAGGGATAACCTCAGTGGGGTGGAGGAACAGTGGAAGAAGCTAGAAGGGGGCATAGTGAAGGCAACAAACCTCTGTGCCCAAGCAAGTGAGCAAAGGCAGATTGCTATAGCTCTTGAAGAAGATGGCTGAAAAGGTAAAGGGTAGCATTCATAAGGTATAAGAAGACCCAGAGGGAGGAAGACAGGGAGGTGTATCAAAGGAAACAGACAGAAGCAGGGAAAGCAGTAAGGAACATGAAGGCGCAAACCAAACAGAGAACAGCCCAGGCAGAAGAAAGGGGTAGGGAGAAAGAGTTGGAGATCGAGTAGGATCTGTGGTGATACTGTAGGTAGGAAACAATGGGCAGACTGGGTGCGCCAAATGGTCCTTATTTGTCATCAAATTCTATGTTTGTATGTAATCTTTTAGCCACCCAGATTCCTTCAACAGGGTCAGACTACAGTAGAATACCCAAAATGGAGGAAGCTAGTACTTGGTTCCTAGGACAAGGGACCTTAGTAATGATCCCAATGCAGCATCCCTTGTAATAGTTTGCCAGTCTAGGCTGTGAGGTGTCATGAACCTGTGAGCAGAAGACCCAAGTACCAGCCCTGCAGATTTCACTCAGCGCAAAACTACTGCCTGCATCAGCCAAAGGAACTGTGTGCCTGTTAGAATGAGTTTAATGATCCTCAGGAGGCAGATGTGACACGTGTATAATCGTGTTGAATGCATGTCATGATAAAGAGAGATGCAATAATGTTTCATTATGCATTGCACTTTTCATACAAACGTATTTCAAAATTTATTTATTTAGTTTTTGTTGACCGGGTAAGTGCACTAGACAAATCCTGCCTATTTTCAGGCACGACCCGGGGGAGGGGGATACAGATGAATGCCAACTGACCTTGAACCAGATTAAGCTGTTGGTGGTATTTTTAGTGAATGAGGGAAATTTGGCCAGGACACCGGGGAAATTCCCCTGCTCTTTTCAATAAGTGCCATGGGATCTTTAACATCCACCTGAACTACCACCAATCCAGGCAGATGGGACCTCGGTTTAATGTCTCCTCCGAAAGACGGCACCTCAGAAGTGCAGCATCCCTCTCTTGCTGCACTACAGTGTCAGTACTGGGATATTAACCCAAGTGCCAGATGTGGGAACTGAACCCACAGCCCTCTGATCTCCCGGCCTCAGAGGCGAGTGTGCTACCTACTGAGCAAAATGCTTTACACTGCAGAAAGATAGTAACCTCAGAAACAAAAGACAGGTTTACAAATATAAGAACAAGTAATATAAGGAATGAAATCAGAATAAACAATAGTATTAATGGTACAAATTGAGATACAGAAGGGTTAACCAAGGAAATGAATAAACCCACAGTATTTGGCAGCACTACTGTCAGTAAATAATGCAACACTTTAAGGAAGAGGAGGACATGAAAATAACTTTTAAAAGCATTTCTTTATGGATGCTGCTGTTCTGCTAGCCAAACTGAATGTTCCCACAGGTGGAAGGGTTGCGCTTTTGAATGTCAACAAGGAAGGAACAGGCCAAGGGTAGGGTGAGGTTTGGGGGAGGATCCACACAACTCAGGAAGACCTGCTTGGTACATGTAACTTGGTCTCCCCAGTATTTCCGGAGTGGCCGTTTTCAGTCTTGGCAACCTTCTCGATACCATTTTCAGTTACCCACCTTCTTTTACCCTGGACTTACCCCACCATGGTGAGGCCCATAGAAAAGTACCTTAAACGCCCCACATGAAGATCATGTTTCTGGGAGGTGGTGGAGAGACAGATGGTCAGGGCCCTGACAATTACTACATTATACTGCATGCCTATGGGAGTTTTCAAGCTTCTTCCCTGCCCTAGAGGATGCCGAAGCTACACCATGGGCATTCCCCATCTCTACTCTCTGGTTTCTACTTGCACTGTCACCTGTTGGTGGTACTGCAGTGGAGTCTGGGAGCCTTCCTTTCCAAGGAAAACATCCTTTGGTATCCCTGATATTCCTTCACTGCACCAACAGGCCTGCTGGGAGGGATAACAGAATGTACAGAAATGCTGGCCATGGGATGGAACCCAAGTACTGGACACTGGGGGAGGGAGAAAGTCTACAGTGGTAGTGCCGAGTGTGACGCATGGCCAGCTGGTTATGATTGTTGTATGATATTTGTAATATAAAAATATAGTATGTGAGCCTGTGCTTCCATGGGTGCCCCCCAAGTTTCAGTGAAGCTACAGGATATGTAAACTGACCAGAGGATGGGAAAATTAGCCTACATCAAGGTGTCAGCAGTGACAAGTGACCTGAAGCCAGGAGGTAATTAAAAAGATCAGAGACACCTGATTAAAGGTCTCCTGTTTTTCTGTCTTAATTAGAACCGACTCAGCTGCCAGGATATAGGGCTCATAAAGTTTTATGATTCCTATAGGAAGAACATTTGATACCAACATGGTGTTAAAAGTTATAAAACCCTTTGATATGCCTTGGGAATAGGAATCACACAAGATCAAAAAGGAAATGTTTAATTAAGGAGTCATATTTAGGAAGTGGAATTGTTGCTGATGTCACATTATTTAATATACCTCTTGCTACAAAATCATGTTTGGAATTTGTAATTCTAAAAAGGAGGAGCTAGACGTCTCACCAAGGGGTGGAGAGATGGGGGTTGAAATGTATCCTTGTAACTGGGGAATATGTCATACCATCTTGAGACTCTAGAAATACGCAGTTCTCTGATTTAATTTAACTGCACTTACAGAGGTAATACATTAGATAGAAAAGATCTAACTGTATGTTGGTAGGAATTTGTTCTGTAGTTTTCCTTGTTTTCCTTTTATGTGATTGTGATGCTCTTTGATACAGTGTTCTGTGTTTACATTTTTCATATTTTTATCATCTTTTAGTAAAGAATCTTTTATTTGAAAGACTGCCTGGGTGTCTGCCAGTACCTTTTGTTTGCATGTGACGTATAGGTGGTTAAGTCTGACAATTGTTCAACAGCTTCATGGTGTTACTAAACTGGGAAAAGGTAAGAATATACCAAAGGTCTCTCATAAGCTTTAAGGGTTCATTTTGGAAGCCTGGCTTAGTGCCCCTGGTGAAAGGTTGTACCGCAATCCCCGAAGAGGGTACGTATCTGTGCCTGTACATTGGGTATGCTAGCATAAGGTTCACAGTTTGACTCTCCCCAGAACTTGAGACTAACGGTGATTCGGACCCAAAAGCATACAGGAGGGTTACCCTGTCTGTTACCTGCTCACACTATTGCACTCTGAGGTTGGCAATGTGGGGAGCAGAGGGCCTGACCTGCTGAGTGCGTTTGTGACACCGAGTGCCCAGGGTGTGGACCTTGGCATCCCCAGTCCTCCATGTTAGCGGTTGCATAACCTGTGTGAAACCATTAACATCTGGATTAGTGATCTGGATACGCAGCATGTGAGACACCACTGCAGAGGTGTGGATCTGTCCCATGCAGACAATGACATCATTTTATGGCAGTTTTGTGGGACGGCGGTACAGAGGAGCCTTTTTGCACCTCCCAAGCCCAACCCCCTCCACTGCGAAAGTGTATCAGGCCTCAAGTGGGGAATGAGCTGCTTGGAGAGATGAACTCTCAAGCTGTAACTAGCCCAAGTTCATGCAAATTTCTTCATTAGTAAATAATGGCAAGAAGTAATCTTTCAGGTAGTAGTATAGGTAGGGAGAAATAGGCAGACTGCATGGGCCAAGCGGTCCTTATCAGCTGTCAAATTCTATGCTTCTACACAAGACACATGAAATACAAAGCTGAATTGTGTCTAAATATTATGTTTTTCAAAATTTTTCCAGAGGCATCAGAAGCTCTTTTAAGGACCCACTGAACAGAAAAGTCAGAGGAAACTAATTGGGAGCTTAGATCGCATAAGCATGGGGAAAGAGGTGGGTTCGAAGGCAAGATTTGAAGAGTGAAAGGGAACCTGTGAGAAGGAGAGTAAGAAGCTGTTCTAGAAGAGAGCAGGGATACTGAAGGACTACCTGCTAATGAGCGAGATTAAGATATGAGGGATAGAAAGAAGGCCAGGGTAGGAGGAAAGGAGAGTAGGCAGTGATGAGATCAGAGAGCTATTAAAGAGCAGATACTTACTTCTAATACATTTATTTATTGTATTCTGATGTGATATTAACTACCTTCTACTTCTTATAATATTTGTTAATGCAGTGAAACAAGTGAGTTTTTACCTTTGCTTTTCATATACTGCTAGTAAAAAGAATTCAACAGAATTCTGGTATTGTGATGTCAGAAACTGCCAGCCACTTACAAACGACACGTATTTCAATGAGAAACTAAATTTAGTTTACTATCTTTTTTAAAATAGATATTTTTTCAACAACAGACTTTGCCTGTTATGTGTGCGAACTACTGTGGTATTATAGTGGTGCAGTAGTGCCACTATAGTTAGGGTTGAGTATGCTGTTTAATGTTTAAACCCCTAATTTTGCACTTTAATAGCTTCGTCTCCATTCAATGGATCTGCATAGCATTCTGCAAGCCCAATATGGGAGGCAAAGTCTCTTGACATGCCAAGTTTCGTTCCAGTCGGAGTTGCAGGTTCTGGAATTCTAGCGAATTTTTAGGAAAAATCTACGTTTTTCTGCTTTTTTTTTTTTTTTGTCATCGCTAGCAAACTGATGGTTTGAAATTTTCAATGTAGAAAGGGCTTTCCCCAGAATGGTGCCTTTCATTAGTTTGGTGAAAAAATATTAATCTGTTGCCAAGTTGTAAAGATTTTAAATTTGGTTCTGAGCATGCTCAGCAGGGTCTTTTTTTTTTTTTTCTCCTCCCTTTGGCTCCCCAGCCCACCTCTTCTTCAGGCCAGCCTAGGGCCCCACTGACATACACTCACCCTGTCCCCTCCACCTCAAATTGCTGCTGCCCCAGAGGTAGCCCATTGTAACCCTTCACCGGATGGGTCCCTCTCCTCCAAGGGGGAAGGGACAATCAGCACACACTCTATTTGGTCCCTGGGTGCTGCTGAGGTCAGCAGTCATCCAGCCTGTCAGAAAGCTGTTCTCCACAGTTTTTCTCCCAGAGGCTGTGGTGTGCCACAGACCTCAAGGCATACGCAGACATCCACCATGTCCCCTATGTTCAGCAGGGGGTCGCCGAAATGCTGTGCTGCTGGCCTCCGCCAGGAGTCAACACACACCAAGCCGCATCCCCACCCTCTCCCCGGGAGAAGACGAGCAGTTGTCGGATGCTGAAGCCTTCTCTCCCCGGCTGGCCCTCCAGCGACCCGGGTCCATTCCAGAACCTGGGTCACCGGTGTTGCAAGTGGAAATCCAACTGTTGCGCTGACAGGCCAGCTCAGCACGGTCTTTTGGACAGATATTTGATACCACACTGAGCATATTCACAGCTGAAATTTCAAATCCTTATAACTTGGGAATGGATTAATATTTTTTCACTAAACCAACAAAAGGCATCATTCTAGGGCAAGCTGTTTCTACCCTGAAAATTTCAGACCAAAATTCCAAACCATCTGTGTCTTGTCTATCTATCTATCCAATCATCTATTTCTATCTATTGCAGTGCCACGGTAGTGCCAATATTGTTATGGTTGAGTAGGCTGTTAAACCCTAACTTTACACTTTAATAGCTTCACTCCTGTTCACCAGATTTGCACATGTTACATGTGTAGTGGTGGTGGGGGCATAGTCTCTTGATATACCAAGTTTCATCCCAGTTGGATTCCAAGATTCGTATAGCGTGTTTTTACGAACATACAAAAATGCCAGCAGAAACAAGCCTCATGGTCTATCAAGTCTGCTCAATTGTGCAGCTAGCCTCTCAACTTGCTGCTGCCCCACCCTTTCCTCCCTCTTTTTTTTGCTCTTTATTGGTCATCATCTTGTGCCCAGATGGTTTGGAAGTTTGGTCTGGATCTGGGGAAACTAGACGAGTAGTCTAGCAGGTGGCAGCTGGGTTTCAATGCCAAAAAGGAGGCGGAGAGTGGGAAGACAATGAGGAGCTTCAAGCATGTGTGGGATAGGCAAATGGGCATAATAGGTGGAGGAAAGGGAGGAGGGACAGTCACCTGTGACTGAACAGGGTTCAGGGTGTGGTAACAGGCCAGACTAGATGGGCCTACTGATCCTTTTCTGTTGACACATTCTATGTTTCTAATATTGTGGAGATTATAGTAGGGACATATGCAGGCTAGAGATGTGGAGAGTAAATGTGAGTTGTGGGTCAAAGAGGACACCAAAATTTCTGATAGGGCAAAGGAAAGACAGGAGTCAAGGGGAATGGCAGGAGACATCAAACTGTTGGGGATGATGATTCTTTTTGCTCAGGAGCAAGAGGATCTAAGTCTTAGCCACATTAAGTTAAAGGAAACTAAATTGGGTCCGGAAGCTAATTTTGTCAAGTCAAGAGAAAAGGAAAGACAGGACCGGATCAGAGAAGAAGTTGGAAGTATACAGTTGGGTATGACTGGCATAGAAGAGATACCTGAAGCTGAAATCAGATGATACGAACATATGAATCTTCCAGCAGAATCAGGCCTCATGGTCTATCAAGTCTGCTTGAGTGCGCAGCTAGCACCCCTAGATTGCAGCTGACCTAGGAGAAAGGAGATAAGAGAAGCAGACCGAGAAAAGAGCTTTGAGTAACACCTAACAGTAAAGGCCCAGAGAGGAATAAAACTCACCGCTACAAAGAAAGTAGGGCTGGAAAGTTAGGAGTTACAGCAGGAAAGGAAAATATCAAAGACCAAGCCCAGTGCTCAATTTGTCCACGAGGATAAGGTATTCAACTGCGTCATATGCTGAACTCAATATTCACGCTCTGCCACTGAAGAAGGGCTGCCACCACTGACATACCAGCAAAATCCCAAAGTGCCAAAGAGAGTGCAATGGCATTGCTATTAACTGGCACAGGGTTCTATCCATCCAGAAATGCAGGACATGCTTGAGGTTGCCTCAACTCAGGATGTGACCATACACATCCTAGAGATCCAGGGACTAGAACCAATTCACTTATTCCAACAACAGGATAACTTGTTCCAGTCGTCCACTGAGGTGCCTGTTTAGCCCATGCAGTTCCAGGACTGAGTGCTATCCTCAAGTCTTTTTCATCACCAGATTAACTTCTGAGCAACTTTGTCTAGTGCAATTAAATCTGCAGCATGAATCCTGAACAGGAAAGAAACCTACCAGCAACCAACAGCTCAGGAGGGGCCAGTACTGCATGAAGCCAGACAACTGTGGCTACTCTTAACATGTACTAGTAGAGACAGTATGAAGTGCCCCCCCCCCCATGTTATTGTAGTGTTTTTTGAAAATACTTACAAGTTAAAAAAAAAAATTAAAAAAAAAATGACAGCTAGGGCAGCTATCATACAAATTCTAAAGAAAGAGTCCAAACTTGAAGGTTCAGGAAGGATTGAGGGTGATGGCAGATGGCACCACCTCCATGAATCACTTTCTGATGTGGATCAGCATGACTAGGGACTTGGTCACTACGAAACATAGAATGTGAGTTGCTTTGGCTTCTCAGAAGGAACTAGAAGGGAAAGGATCAGATTTGTTACAGTACAGTAGCTTCTTGTTGTTTTCACATTGTTTCTTGTGGATTTTACTTGGTAGAACGTTATTTCTTTTCTTTCTTACTACTTCTAAAGGGCTAGCAGGGTATTGTTTTGCAGCTGTTGGAATTCTGAAAACTGTTTTGGTGGCTATAAGTGGGCTCATTTCTTTGATGTTTCACTGTGTAGCAGGCTGCATTTGTAGATGCCTATTTCTTCTGATTTAAAACCTATTTGGTGTGATTTAACTGGGGCTGTTTATTTGAATCAGAGACCTATATCTTCTAATTTCAAGCCTATTTTGATGTGCTGTTGGTGAAGCTGTTTGAAATGGAGACCTGTTTCTTTTGGCAGCAAACCTATTTTGGGGGCTTTGAGTAGAATTGTGATTAATATTTGCTGGCTTCACTAGCTGCAACAGTTAGTGCATAGTGGGGGAAGGGTGCTAATGGTCTGACCAGGGGCCTCAGCTACCTGATTGTTTCTGGAAGACTTGGGTTGGTGCCACCCCCACAACCCCGGTCCATGATTTCCTTTATACCAGGGGTTCTGACATCACTTCCTCAAACGGGCAAAGGATATGCACCTGTCATAGCAGAAGCAGAAATCCAGGAAAGGAACAGCAGCGAGTGAAGAGGTGACTGCTATCTCAGTGGAAGGGAAGTAACTGCAAATCTAGGAGATTTCACTGTTACTTCTTTGCATTGCTATTGCATTGTGGAAAGGAGGAGTAGGAGTTTGAAGAAGGTTGTGCAATAGATACTTAAAGTCTCTTTTTGAGTTTGGATAGGAAGGTTAGGAATACAAAAAGCAGTTGCTCAATCTATCTAAATGTGTACAACAAAGAGGGTAAGGGAAATTAAGAATGTTTTGCACTGATAGAGGGGGGAGAGGGGAGACTTGGGGGAGTGTTTGGTATCCTGCATCTGGAAGGGTGGGGGGTCGCTGGTGGGCAACGACAGCAATGGCAGGGTGGTAGGCTGCAACAACTGTGGTGCACCAATCTTTCTAAAAAATGCCTGGAGTGTGGGAGGACGTTTAGTGTGCAACCACATAGAGAAACTCAGAAAGGAGATTGAGGGTCTGCAGGAGGAACTAAGACAGGTAAGGCAGACTGGGGGTGGGTTTAGCCCAATACTGGAGGGAGGAAGAATGGGGGATGAGGGACGGTTACTAAGCCAACAGTGGTGAGGAGAGGTCAGAAGAAGGAAGCAGGGACAAGGGGCTCAGGCCAGGAAGAACAACTGCCGGGGAAACCAGGTCAGGAGACAAAACACAAATGGAAGGAGGAGATAGGGACTTGTGATGGGATGCGAAGAAGTGGCAAAAGTCATAGAATGGAAAAGACAGAACAGGTTACTATGAAGAGAGAGGGAGCGGGCATTTGTGAAGGGTCTTCAGAATATAGTTTTGCACTGCTAGAGAGGAAGAAGGTGGAGGAGAGAAATGATGAAATTAGAGGAGTAACTGATAAATGCCTGGACCAAACCGGAGTGGGGGGGAAGTTCTGCTGGGAGAATTGCAACAGGGGCAAAAGGGGGAAATAATGTGCAGGAGGAAGAGGAGGAACTGGAAATGAGAGAGGGAGATGAATGGAAGGAAGCAGGAAGTAACAGTGGTGGAATCTTAGTGCTGGGGGACTCAATACTAAGAGGAGTCAGGTGGGGTAGCAAGTCACATTTGGGTGGAGGCCATGCCAGAAATGACAGTGGAAAGGGTGGGACAATCTGTTCTGAAATATGCTAGAAGGGGTAGGGACAAGCTTCATTTAATTATACATCTTGGGACGAATGTCCTGACTGACAAGACAGTAGATATAGTCCAGAGGAGGTTTGAGGAACTAGGACAATTATGTGAGGGGGCAGGAAGATCAGTAACTTTTTCAGAGATACTTCCAGTGCCCAAGGCAAGCACAACAAGAAAACTGTGAATAGAGGGATTTAATGGATGGCTAAGAACCTGGTGTTGTGCTAAAGGGTAAGGGCAGTTGAGGGGGGTTGGGGAGGGACCTGGGAGGACAGTACTCTTTATGCCAAGGACAGACTACACTTGAGTGAGGAGGGAAAGAAAGTGTTGAAACAGAGGATAGAGGAAGTAGGGAATTTAAACTAGGAGCGGGGGTGGCAATTGGGCAAGAGACATGCAGAGACCACAGGTTGGGAAACCATATGAGCTTACCCCCCATAACAGTGACAAAGGACAAATGGCAAGTACTATTGGTGATGCTAGGAAAGGAGGGCAGGATGGGGGGGGGGGAAGGGTGGAAGGTGGTTACTCTTAATGCTAGGAGCCTTGGGAGGAAAACTGCAGTTACAGGTGCTCATGGCAGAGAGAGAGGTGGACACTGCAGCCATCACAGAAACATGGGCCACCCAATACAATGACTGGGACCTGTCTGTACCAGGGTACAGGTTATTTCATAGGGACAGGGTGATTGGGAAAGGAGGTGTGGCACTATATGTGAAGGAAGGACTTAAGTGTGTAGGGAGGAAGGAGGAGGGTAGTAATGGAGTCAATTTGGATGCAAATCCAGGATTCCAAGAACAGGATTCTTAGAATGGGACTGGTGTACAGGCCGCCATCTCAGACGGAGGAGTTAGACAGGGAACTAGCGGGACAGATCAGAAGGACCTGCGAGAAGGGTAGTGTGGTGATTGTGGGGACTTCAACATGCCAGGAGTGGACTGGAGCAGCCCAACAACCATGAACAGAAGGGAGCAGGTACTGCTGGATGCCTTCCAGGACAGCTTCCTGCTGCAAATAGTCAGTGAACCAGCCAGGTTAGGGAATACCCTTGACTTTGTGCTGGCAAATGGGGACTTTTTGAGAGAACTTACAGTGGAGGAACCGCTGTCAGGTTGTGACCACCACTCAGTATGGCTCACACTGGATATGGGCAAGGAAGGAGTGGAATCTGGCACAAGAGTGCTGGACTTCAGGAGGACAGACTTTGGGAGGATGGGGGAAGTGGTAAAAGGGTACCTGGCCAGAATTCAATCTAATATGGACACTAAACAGAGGTGGGAGCTCATAAAGCTGGGGATAGTGGAGGCAACCAAAACCTGCTGCAAGGCCCAGAGCAAGAAGGCTAGGGCTAAGGAACCGAGCTGGTTGAGCAAGGAGGTCATGGAAAAGGTAAGGAGGAAAAGAGCTGCCTTTAGGAAGTACAAGAAAACAGGGAGAGGGGAGGACAGGGAGGAGTACTTGATGGAATCGAAGGAGGTGACAAGGGCAGTAAGGGGAGCCAAGGCATCTACGGAACTCAGGCTGGCACAAGGCATTAAGAAGGGGGAGAAGGACTTCTTTAGGTACAGCAGGGAGAAAAGGAGCTGTAAGGACCACATAGTAAGGATTAGGAAGGAGGGGGTTGGGTGGAAGCAGGGTGCGATAAGGCAGAAGCACTAAATGAGTACTTCTGCTCAGTATTTACTAAAGAGAAGAGGGGGTGACACCCAAGGGGGGGAGGAATGGAAGAAACAGGGGGGAGGGGGTGACAGATGGGGAAATCAGAGGGCAGAGTTCGGGAGGGTTTGAAGGCACTGAGGGTGGATAAGGTGCCAGGCCCAGATGGCATCCACCCCAGGGTACTGAAGGAGCTGGCAGAGGTCCTTGCAGGACCTTTGGCAGACCTATTTAATGCCTCACTACATTCAGGGTGTGTACCTCAGGACTGGAGGATGGCTGATGTGGTACCCTCCACAAAGGTGGCCCCAAGAATGAACCCGGGAAACTACAGACCAGTGAGCCTCACATCCATCGTGGGGTAAGCTAATAGAGACTATCCTGAAGGAAAGGCTGGTGGCCCTCCTAGAGGTCAAAGGACTACAGGACAGCAGACAGCATGGCTTCATACGGGGCAGATCCTGCCAAACCAACCTGGTGGAGTTCTATGACTGGGTAACTAGGCAACTGGACAGGGGCCATGCAGTGGAGTCCTGTATCTGGACTTCAGTAAGGCATTCGACTCGGTGCTGCATGGAAGGCTGGGAAGTAAGTTAGTAGGCAAGGGCAGGTGCAAAGCTGGTGAGATGGGTAGGAAACTGGCTTGGGGAGCAACAGAGGGTGGTGGTGGGTGGGGAGCTCTCACCCAAAGGGTAGTGACGAGCGGTGTTCCACAGGGCTCGGAGTTGGGACAAGTGTTGTTTGGGATATTCATTGCAGACATGTCATTGGACATCAAGAGCAAGATCAGTCTGTTTACTGATGATACCAAGGTAGGAGCAGTAGTGGATGACCTAGGGGGATGGCAGGGGTTGCAGGATAATCTGGCAAAGCTTGAAACCTGGTCAGACATCTGGCAACTAGGGTTTAATGCCAAAAAGTGCAAGGTGCTGCATTTTGGGATGAAGAACCCAAGGAGGAGTTATCAGCTTGGGGGAGTGCAGCTAGTCCAGACAAAGGAGGAGAAGGATCTGGGTGTGCTCATTACAAGGTCAATGAACAACTCGGCACAATGTAGGAAGGCAGCTGCAAAGGCCAACAAAATGCTGGGTTGTATTGCAAGGGGTATATCTTCGAGGAGGGAGGAGGTGATTCTGCCACTGTATAGGTCATTAGTTAGACCGCACCTGGAGTACTGTGTGCAGTACTGGCGCCTGTTCTGAAGAGGGACATTAAGTTACTGGAGGGGGTGCAGCGAGGCCACAAAGATGATCAAGGGGCTGGGGACTTATCATGACGAGAGGAGGCTGAGGAGTTGAACATGTACTCACTGGAGGAGAGAAGGACAGGGGGGACATGACTGAAACCTTTAAGTACATGAAAGGAATAAACAAGACAGGTACAGAGGGGCTGTTTAAAGCAAGGTAGGGGAGGGACACCAGGGGCCATGATATGAGACTGGAGGGAGGAAGGTTCAGGCGGGAGATGAGGAGACACTTTTTTACAGAGAGAGTGGTGGCTGGGTGGAATGCATTACTTGCAGAAGCGATATCAGTAGAACAGTGGAGTGCTTCAAAAGGGGATGGGACAGGACAAGGGGGAGGGTCAATGAAGGGGAAGGGTGGGGCAGCTGCAGAATAAGGGGTGCTAGCTGCACATTCGAGCAGACTTGATAGACCTCTAGGCCTTTATCTGCTGGAAAATTTCGCATGTTTGTAAACTCACTATGACAACTGCCCTTTGCTGAGAGGATAGTAGTTGTAGGGCATCTCCCTATTCCTTTGGTATCTCAAATAGCCATAAAAGAAGGAAGGCTGGCCATACTGTGGGGTTCACCACTCAGTCACACTACTGGCAACAGACTGAATTGACATTTAGGTCATACTTGAGTCCTGTATCTGCTTTAGGAGCCCCTTAACCTGAGAGTCAAAAAGAGCCGACTCATCAAAAGGGAGATCTGTCAGTTGGTATTGGATTGCAAAGGAAAAGGGAGGAATACAACCATGTGTGTTTTCTCAGGAGGAACTCTGCGACCACATCCTCCCAGAGAAAGCATCCACCTGATCCAAGACCACCTGCAAATTGTGCCTAATCCATAGCCTGACCCACACTCAATCCAGAAGGAGACCTCCTCTCAGTTCACTGCTTGTAACAGAGCCTAAATTTCTGAGGCAAATTCCCAGAAGTAGAGAGTGGGTACAGCTGCCCATGTACTTCCTTCCTCACTAGTCCAAATATGTTGATTCTTTATTAGGAAGCTGTGAAGAAGGAACTTCTTGGGCCTAAGCTTCACTGCTGTCCCATCAGCCATGAGCCCATCTGGTGAAAGGTGGCTCAAGGACAAGCCTGAATGCCCTACTTGGGGGAACAGACCTATGGAAGAGTGATAAGATCAAACATATTTTGTGGGTTCTATAATTGCCTTATTTATGGGGAAGGTTCAAAAAGGAGGGCCCTTCCCTAGATATGATGTTCAGGAACTTGCCCCCTCACAATGGATCTCCCGTGGCGGGATCTCAGGGTGTTTAAGATCTGCCTCAAAAAGTGGAAAAAGGATTCAAGACCATCTGAAGGATACAACTTTGAGGGACCCAGTTTCATCAAACTTTTGCCTACTCGAGGAGTCTGGCAGGGACTCAGAGAGTCTCAAATTACTTTGACCAGTGGAAAGATCATTAAGACCAGACACAAGGAAAACAGCTTCAGATCTGACAGGATAATTACAGCAATGAGTGCCACACAAGTTTCTAGCTTCTGAGCCAGGTGCAGGCTCGCTTGAATTGGGCACATGCTGCTCTAGTGGGGACTCTGGTGATCCCCCAAGAGGGCTGGGGCCCAGGGGATCCTACTGGATCCCTGATAGGACAGGCTAGTCAAGCCCTGATTAGGGGTGATTGGGTCAGGTGCACCATAAAGATACTACCACAATCCAATGGGATCTAGAGAGGGAAGCAAGGCAGGGTAGCAGGGAAGGAGGTCCAACCTTATCATGGTTTGAACGGAAAAGTTCTTAGACCAGAGATTGTAATAAACCATATCTGCACAGAGGACACAGTGGTTTGTGAAGAGTATCTGACTGGCAGACCTTCTTCCTGGTCTCCTCAGAAGTGCTCTTCTATCAGGTCAGGATTACACTCTGCCTCATCTTCAGAGGGAGGAAGTAAGAGTTCCTGACCAGGATTAAGGACCCTTACAGGGGCAGAAAGCTGAACAGGCCCTACTGGCACCGTGGACAGCAGCATTACAGACAGGCCTGGGACCAGTTCCACAGATCGCAATGACTGCAACTGAGGCAACAGTCGCTATATTAATTCAGAGAATGGTGACATTGCCCAGGTCAGCGCAGATGGATGCAGCCGTGGTGGTCAATGCCGGTGCCGATGGCAAGTTCTGTGTCGTCACAGAACTCATGGGGTGTTGCAGCACAGTTGATGGTGTAGTGTACCCTTCTACCCTGGGTTCTGACAGTTCGATGACTGAACCATAAATTGATACCGGATGCTTGGTGTCAGTCTGGTCTACCTACCTTGGCTGTAAGGACAGCAACTGGAGTCTAGCCGACTGGTGGCGCTATACAGCAGAAATGACTAGTAGTTGCCACCAGAGTCTCCGTTTATCCTGGCTGAATTCCTGGCAAATCAGACAACACTAAATATCATGGCTAGTACTGAGGTAGTTCACACAGAAGTCATGACCACTGTCACGGGAGATATTATCACCATAAAGACTCTTAATAAACAAGCTTTGGCCAGAGTTGACATGGCTGCAGAGGTGCTCGCTGAGCTCATGGTGGAACAGTCCGCCGTGCCCAAGATGGCCACTGGAGCTCAGTACGCATATGCGACCAGCTGCACATCTGCGACATTACTTCTGCAGCTGGGGTGAAGTCACGCATGCATCTTGGCCACGCCAGACTGTTCCGCCTTGAGCTCAGTGTGCATGCGCGTGATTACAACTGCAGAAGTGAAGTTGCATAAGTACGACTGCTCGCGCATGTGCACTGAGCCTCCTGAAATCCTACTGGGGGGGAGGTCTGGCAAGGAGCCAGGAGGTGGTGGGAGCCCCTGGCTGGGCTGGAGTCGCTCCTCTAGTGGCCCGGGAAGGGGCTGGGGTGGGAGCAGGAAGTGCAGCACCTGCCTTGCGTTTACCATGGGCCTTGGGTGGGGGTCGGGCCTGCCTATGGGAGGAGCAATGAAAAGGAGCCCTCTGACCCAACTTTGGCTGGGTGTGGTACCTGGAGTGGACTGACTTCAGGAAGTACAAGAAAACAGGGAGAATGGAGGACAGGGAGGAGTACTTGACGGAATCGAAGGAGGTGACAAGGGCAGTAAGGGGGCCTGCCCAGAAGTTTGGAGCTCTGAGATAATGTCTTGAACATCTCCCCAAAACAGCTTGGGGCTCGGAAAGAGAGCATCCATAATACATAGAAACATAGAATTTGATGGCAGATAAGGACTGCTTGGCCCACCTAGTCTGCCCATTTCCCTATCTGATGGATAAGCTGCAGATTCTAGTTAATCAACAGCTTACTTCCTCCTACCCCCCCACTAGAATTGTCTTATGCCTGTCCCATGCATTCTTGAATTCTCCCACTGTTCCTGACTCCACAACCTCCTCAGGAACGCTGTTCCATGCATCCACAACCCTCTCTGTGAAAAAATACTTTAACATTACCTTCCGCTTCCATCTTCAAATTGTGACCTTTGTTCATGCACATCTTCTTCTGAAAGATGCTACCCTCTTGTACTTTGTTAATTCCCTTGAGATACTTGAAAGTTTCCATCATGTCCCCCCTCTCCCTCCTTTCCTCAAGGGTATACATATTAAGCTGCTTTAGTCTCTCTTCATATGTCTTCTGGTGAAGATCCTGCACCATTTTGGTTGCCCTCCTCTGAACAGCCTCCAATCTGTCTATGTCTTTGCGGAGATGGGGTCTCCAGAATTGCACGCAGTACTCCAGATGGGGTCTCACTAACTGTGTGTACAGAGGGATAACAACTTCCTGTTTTCTACTGTTGATGCCTCTCCCTATTCATCAAAGTATCCCCCGAGCCCTCCTTACTGCCTTCTCACATTGCTTGCCCACCTTTAGGTCATCTGATATAATTACTCCTAGGTCTCTTTCGATTTTTGTTGTTATTAACTCACCCCCATTGTGTACTCTTCCCCAGGGTTTTTGTTTCTCAGATGCATTACCTTGCACTTCTTTGCACTGAATCTGAGCTGCCACATATCTGACCATTCCTCCAACCTTGCCAAGTCCCTTTTCATCCTTTCCACCCCACCTTGTGTATCAACCCTGTTGCAGATCTTTGTGTCATCTGCAAAGAGACACACCTTTCCTTCCTGGTGCTCTCCCATGTCACTTATAAAGAAATTAAAGGGGACCGGTCCCAGTACTGAACCCTGCGGTACCCCGGTAGTTACCCTCCTGGTAACCATGGCTGGGTTCTCGGTGATTCACCACCCGAGAGTGGACCGCCGGGGTGGGGGGGGTTGCTGTCTGTTTTAGACAAGATCTGGATCTCAGGGAGGTGCCAGTTGGTGATACCAACTCTTTTGAGTGCACAGTGGGTGCACGTGCAGTCTACAGGACCCTTCTCATCTACCGTCCACCAGGGGATGGGAGGGAGTTTCTGAAGGAGGTTGCGGACTTCATCGCCGATATGGTATTGGAATCTTCCAGATGGTTAACTCTGGGAGACTTCAATGCCTGGGTCGACGATGAACTCTCGCCATTTGGTCAGAACCTCCTCCAATTAGTTCTACATAAAAATCGCAAAAAAAAAATTTGCGATTTCAAAAACAGCGAGTGCAACATAGCGATACCAAGAATAGCGAGTTAAAGTATAGCGAGCATCATAATAACTGAACAGCAAGTATAGCGAACTGTTTTCTATACCTGTAGACTCTCATACTTCGTTTACTATCGCTGTATCCACTCTGTTTATCTACCAATCACTTGAATTCATTTCCTGTTTCCGCACAGCGATTGTTGCCAGGTAACCAGTCCATAGTCCACCCATCGTCCTCTTGAATGTATAAGTTCCACTGCATCAATGGCCCTCCCTACCTTGCGTCGCTGTTTCTTGTGCTGAGTTTCAACTGAAATTACATCGATTCAGGCGAGAGATGTCTGCTGAATTTATCACGAGTCAAAAGGGTAAGCCACTAGTTTTTCATGAGGGCTACTTATATAGCTTGGATAAAGAAACTGCAAATAAGGTGTATTGGAGGTGTGTGGATGCTCATAAATTCAAATGTGTGGCCAGGCTTCACACAGTTGCAGACACTGTTTCAGCTGTTATTAAACAGCATAACCATGTTGCTGATTCTGGAGATGTTGCAGCGCATCAGGTTATGGCAGATATTCCTGTCAGAGCACGAACTACAGTCGAGAGCACGTCACAAGTACTTGTGACATCCTCTGCCACTGTGCCTGATTCTGTAAGTGGACGCCTGCCTGAAATTTGATTAATGAAGCGTACAATTCAAAGAATTAGGCAACAAGAGCATGCTGGCCCAGTAACTCCTACATGTGTGGAGGCACTTGTAATTCCTAATGAGTTTGTTGTGCTTGGATCAGGTGAAAAATTCTTGCTTTATGATAGTGGATTAGAAACTGACAGAATTCTTGTATTTGGCACTGAGGGTAACATTAGATTGCTGAAGGACAGTCCAGATTGGATGCTGGATGGTACCTTTAAGTCACGCCCATCACTATTTTCAGTTATACAGTATACATGCAATGCGTTCTGGACAGGTTATATCTGCCGTTTTCATCCTTATGTGCTCATGCACTGCAATTTCATATAAGCACGTCTTTAGGCAAATTAAGGCTATGTGTGGTGATAACAGCCCCTCTACAGCAATTATGGACTATGAAAGAGCTGCATGGAAGGGGTTCACTACTGTTTTCACAAGCACAACTGTCCATGGTTGTTTTTTTCACTTTGCCCAAGCCGTGTGGCGTAAAATACAACAGTGCCGTGAAGTAGAAAAAAGATACTGTAGCGACTCCAACTTTGGCTACATCTAAGAATGCTGCGGTCTCTGGCTTTTGTCCCGTCAGATGATATTGCAAGTTCATTCAAGGAGCTCGGAGAGAATGAGTTCTTCACTTCAAATGAAGAGCTATTGCAACCAATTCTCGATTACTTCGAGGACACTTGGCTTGGAAGGCCAAAAGGACGTTCAAAGAGAAGATGTGCAATGTTCCCAGTTCAGAACTGGAACTGTAATGCAGCTACTATACTGGGACTATCACGCACTAACAATGCTATCGAGGGGTGGCATAGAGGTTTCAACTCCCGCCTTGGATCCTGCCATCCTAGTATATGGAAGCTCACAGAGTGTTTGATAGAAGAGCAAAGGCTTACTGAAATTAAGCTGGAGCAGTTACTTGCTGGTAGAACTCCGAGAGGGACAAAGAGAAAATACAGAGACCAAAATGAGCGCATTGAGAAGATTGTGCGCCAATACGGTGAGAGATCTGCCTATGACTACTTAAAAGGTCTTGCGTACAGCTTCCAATATAAGATTTAACTTGACTTAGAAGAATCAGAGGAAAGCAATCAACATGTATTCAATAAAGGTTCTCTGGCAATTGCCATTTTTTTTAAAAGCTTTTTTCGCTATTTTGATGCGACTCAGAATGGTCTCTGTATTTTGTATCTTTCATCTTCTAACAATGCAAGTTCCTTAATTTCTATGTGCTATTCAGTAGTGGGACTCGAGTCAGGCGTTGAGTTGCTCAATGTGCTATTCAGAAGCGCTCAGTGGCGGTAGTGGGACTCGAGTGATTTTCTGCTATTCAGAAGCTCTCAGTGGTAGTGAGACTCGAGTGATTTTCTGCTATTCAGAAGCTCTCAGCGGTAGTGGGACTTGAATGATTTTCTGCTATTCAGAAGCTGTACAAGTCAATTTCATAGGTAGTTGCTCTTGAGTGAGGTTGCTGCTATTCAGAAGCTCTCAGCGGTAGTGATTTTCTCGATCGCTATTTTCACATGCAAAAGTCGCTTTTAAGGAGGTTCGCTATTGAATGATGCTCGCTATTATTTCATTTACTTTTCTTTACTTGCCCTTTTTTAGTCGCTATTATCACAGGATACCCTCCAATTGATGGATTCATTGGGCCTTTCACTGGTTATTACCTCTGCAACCCATGAAGGGGGGCACACATTGGACTTGGTGTTCCATCTGGGGATGGAGATATCCGATGTGGAGGTGGAGCCAATCGGATGGTCTGACCATCATGCCCTGAGGTTTAGATTTGCGGCCCCCCCCGAAATAGGCCTGCCCCTAGGGAGTTAGTACAGTTCTGTCCTTTAAGAGGGATTACCTCAGAAGGCCTAATGACAGAGCTGGACCTCTCGGGTCTTCCAAGGGATAGCATGGATCCAGGGCCTCTGGTCCTGGCCTATAATAGGGCTATGGTGGAGGCCCTGGATGTCATTGCTCCAATTCGTGTTCATCCCCACACTCTCCACTTGGGGGCTCCCTGGTTTGATGGGGGGAGGTCTGTGAGTTGAAGAGGCAGGGACGAAGATTGGAAAGACGCTGGAGGAAAACTCAACTGGAGGTGGATAGACTTGGATTGTTAGAACATTATAAGGTCTACCAATCAGCAATTTCCCATAAGAAGGCAGAGTTCCTGTCCAGGGAAATTGCTGCAGCAAGGAATAGACCAGCCCAGCTCTTACGGACTGTGGACAGACTGTACAATCCAGTCTGTCTTCAGAATGGTAGAGCATTATCACAGGTACAGTGTGAGGAGTTTGCGAAATTCTTTGCTGACAAGCTATCCACCATCAGGGATGAGATCTACCAGCGCCCTTCCACTGGACCTTGAACTGGTCAATCGGGTGGTACTAATGCCCGGTTGTCCTGGTCCACCTTTAGCCTACCGGTTGTGATAAATATAGTGAGGATCATCCATGCTCTGCAACCTACCTACTGTAAGTTGGATCCAGGCCCTACTCACCTGTTGGTGGGGTGTGTAGATGTTATCGGCCCAGTCCTGTTTGAGACAGTGGTGGCTTCATTAGAGAGAGGGATCTTTCGGGATCCCTTAAAGGAGACAGTGGAATGCCCCCTTCTGAAAAAAAAAAAAAAAAAAAAGCTCTCTTGACCCCGACTGTCCAGCAAATTACAGACCAGTCTCTAACCTACCCTTTGTAGGGAAAGTTATTGAGAAGATGGTCGCTTTGCAGCTGGAGGATCATTTATCTAGCCACAATATCTATGACCCTCTCCAATCTGGCTTCAGGAAAAGGCATAGCACAGAGACGGCTCCTGTTAGGGTGTTGAATGATCTCCTGATGGCAAGAGATCGGAGGACCCGTTCCATCTTGGTTCTCTTGGACCTCTCAGCAGCATCTGACACCACGGATCACGGGGTGCTGCTCGACCGCCTGCGGTTTTTCTATGGTCTGAGGGGGGCAGTCCACAGCTGGTTTCGATCTTTCCTGGAGGGCAGATCACAGAGAGTGGTGTCCGGGATTAAAACCTTGACCCCTCACTGGCTGCCCTGTGGGGTACCGCATCGGTTGGTGCTGTCCCCTATGTTATTTGCGGTATAAATGCTTCCACTGGGGACATTACTCTGACGGTATGGGCTGAATTTTCATCGCTATGCTGATGATTCTCAGCTCCACCTATCTTTCATGCCTGAACAGGAGTCTGATTCCATCAAAGTGTTCAATAACTGCCTGCTGGAGATTCAGGACTGGATGAGTACTAGTTGGCTTAGGTTGAATTCAGGGAAAACCGAGGTATTGGTTGTGGACCCTGGAGTGAGACAATAAGGGACTGGACTGGGAAACCCTCAGGTTTATATCTTGGGGGGGTCGCTTTTGGCCTCCAGGCCGTGTGTAACCTAGGTGTGATATTTAATGAGGGCCTGACCATGAGGGTGCAGGTGTCAGCCGTAGTCAAATCTGTATTTTTTCATCTGAGGAACATAGCCCAGGTGAAACACTTGGTCCCACCTGAAGATCTTTTTACCCTGGTCCACGCCTTTGTCACCAGCCGTTTTGATTACTGCAATGCCCTCTATCTAGGGCTGCCGGGGGTGGATATCCACCGCTTGCAGCTTGTGCAGAACGTGACGGCCAGGCTGTTGATGGGAGTTTCAAGATCTAGCCATATGTCACCTGTGCTGTGTGATCTGCACTGGCTGCCGATACAGTGGCGGATCACCTTCAAGGTCGCACTGCTGACCTTTAAGGCCCTACATGATTTGGGACCTCACTACCTGAAAGAGCTCTTGGTGCCTTATTGTCCTGCCCACTCACTTCAATCCTCTGATAAGGGATTGCTAGAGATAACCAGGGTAGGTTTAAAGACATCTGGAGGTAGATCTTTTGCCTTTATGGCACCTACCCTGTGGAATTCTCTACCTTGTCAGATATGAGATTGCCTGATTGTGGAGAGTTCCAAAAAACAGCTAAAAACTTTTCTCTTTGCCCAAGCATTTGCTGGGACGTAATAATTGGGGTCATCTATGGCTGCTGTATTTATTGTTTTATATGGTGTATTTTTAAAGTGTTTTGAACTATTGTCAAAGTGCCCTGATCTTGGGAAGGGCGCTTGAAAGAAATGCATTTTTTACTTACTTCTTTCTTCACTGTGGACTCTGTTTATTATTACCCTTTGCGTCCTGTTGTCCAGCCAGTTTTTTATCCAGGCTACCACCTTGGGACCCGCTCCAAGGCTGGCTAACTTGTATATTAATCTTTTGTGTGAGACTGTGTCAAATGCCTTGCTAAAATCTAGGTAGGCCATATCCACAGCCCCTCCTTGGTCTACTACTTTGGTCACCCAGTCAAAGAAATCTATTAGGTTCATCTGACACGACCTTCCTGCTGTGAAATCACGCTGCCTTGGGTCCTGTACCCCACTGGCCTCTAGGTACTCAACAATTCTTTCCTTCAGAAGTGATTCTATCATTTTCCCTATCACTTCAGTAAAACTAACTGGTCTGTAGCTTCCTGCCTCTGCCCTGCTCCCACTTTTGTGAAGTGGAATCACATTTGCCCTCCTCCAGTCCTCAGGTACCACCCCATCCTCCCATGATTTGTTAAAGAGAGTAGTCAGTGGTGTTGCTAGTTCTACCCTTAGTTATTTTAAATTCTTGGGTGGAATATCAAACCCCATTAACTTGTCCATCCTCAGTTTTCAAAGTTCTTTCAAAACCCTTTCTTCTGTGAATGGACTGGTATCGACCCCCTATTCAGAGTTTCTCTTGTTTGATTTAGTACCTCCCCTCTCCTCTTCCGTTGTGAATACTGAGCAGAAATATTGTTTCAGTATCCCTGCTTTTACTGTCATCCTCCTTGTTCCTCTCCCTTTATTAAGTCTCTGTATCCCTCCCTTGGTCTTTCTTCACTCCCTAATGTACCTATGAAAGGTTTTATACCCCTTCTTAACAGAGTTGGCCATCTTTTCCTCAGTTTGTGCCTTTGCTATTCTGACTGCATTCTCTGCCTCCTTCTGCTTTAACTGATAAAGTTCTCTGTCCTGCTCCTGTGTTTCCTTATATTTCCTGAATGCTATTCTTTTCTCCTTAACCATCCCTGCCACCTCTTTTGAGAACCATAGTGTTTTTTTCCTTCATTTTGTTTTGTTGATTTGCTTCACACAAAGGCTTGTTGCCTCTGCGATGGCTGTTTTGATTATTCCCCATTGTTCCTCCACCCCTCCTTCTTGCCTGTTTGATAGTACTTTTCTGAGGCACTCTCTCATTTTCCCAAAGTCAGCCTTCGTAAAGTTCAATACTCTTGTTTTTGTATGGCTTGACTCTATGGCTGTGTTTACTGTGAACCACACTGTTTGGTGGTCACTTGTTCCCAGATGGCTACCCACTTCTAAATCTGAGATCCTTTCTCCTTCCCTATTTGAGAGTACCAGGTCTGAGACTGCTCCCTCCCGAGTGGGTTCCAACACTAGCTGTCTGAGGCATGCCCCCATAGGGCATCAAGAATGACCCTGCTCTTGCATGTGCCTGCAGCAAAGGTACTCCAGTTAATATCTGGCATATTCAGGTCCCCCATCAACAATATCTCCCCTTTTTCTGCCATTTTAAGGATGCCTTCTATCGTTTCCTTGTCCGTTTCCTCCCCCTGAGATGGGGGTCTGTACACAACCCCCATGCGGATTGTGGTGCCATTTCCTGTCTCTAGGGCGACCCATAGTGACTCATCAACTTTCTGTTTACTCTTTAGTTCTGTTGTGTTAATCCCTTCCCTTATATAGAGAGCTACTCCTCCTCCTCTTTTACCCACCCTGTCCCTCCTGTAGACTGTGTAACCTGGTATGTTGACTGTGGAAGTGTTGGGATAGAAGATAAGACAACTCCAGATGTTGAGGATGGCACTCAAATATCCAAATATTTATTGGAATAACACAGAACAAAATAAAGCATCAGCGGACTTACAACGGCAAAATAAAATCACAAAAACTCCAAAAGCAACATAAATGCAGCTCTAGAAAAATCTAGAGAGATGCTGACGTGACTGAGACCAACTTAAGACTGACTCCAAATAACAATTGAACTCTTTTTATAAGGAGAAGTGGTCACCTGACTTGTAACCCTCCCTGGGCTTAGAAGGAGGGTAACTTTGTTTAAATCAATTTTCTTTTATTTTCAAACACATTAAATATATACATTCACTTCATAAGAACATAAACATTACTCTGTATTTTATTTTTGTAGCTTATTAAGTTAGTTTGTCACTTTAAACTCCTCCCACATTAGGCTAAGGTATAAATATTAACACGAAGGGGCCGGCTGGCTCTTAGAAAGGCAAGAAGAAGGGACAGGAAGAAGGAAGGAAGAGAGAGGTTCAGGAGTTCCAAGTAAGGCAAATAAATATTACACATAACAGAGAGAATTAAACAAACACCAAGTTTCATCTACTTTTATAAAGAGGGACTAATTATCCAATACTGTATCCAGTGTCCATCTAAATGTTCTTTTAATACATTTCTTAGAAAGATGGAAACGATAGTTAAAAGTTTTAACAAACTCTTCTTTCATTTTATACGACAGAAAGGTTACATTACGCTACTTCAGGGACTACAAACAATTGACTAAATGAAATGCATGTCACGAGGATGCCAGCCTTGCACTAAGCGTTGGCTTAATAGCAGGAAGGTTTAAAACCTCAATTGGAGCCAACATGAGAGACACTGACCGCGGGATTTTCTAATGAAAATAAAACATTCTATTTAATAAGAAACTAACCCTCGGTCATACCCTGAGCGAATAAAACTAAACTTTAGACCTCTCGCACGTTCGAGAGGTAAAACTGGATTTCATTCGGCAGAAAAATGACCGGAAATGAACGTGGATCTTGGCTTTATGGGACACTACAGAAACTAACATCCACAGACCTTTTCTTCTTCAAACTGACATATTATAGGACTTCAGCATGTGTGAGATGTGGATGCGTGTGTGTATGTATGTGTGTGGTATGTGATATAACAGATGTGGGGCTTGCTGTCACATTGAGGTAAGTCTCTAGCTATATGGAGTTATAATGTGTTACTATTTTTATTTCACACACATAAAGAATTTCTTCTTACTTTTTATCTTTGCCTGTGGGGGATTGATTCCATTGCACCATATTCAGATTACCTAGCCTGCTAGTGTACATACAGGAGTGTTATCTTATACTGTTATATATAATTTTTGTAACTCTGTACATATTGAGATGTGTGATCTCATTTACTTGAGGGTCCTGCACAGATCTTTTTACATTAGGCTAATATTGTAGTAATTTACTCAGGATTTCATGACAAGTTGTATTCCTTTGGGGAACAACTGCAGTGACTGAAGTTAATATAGGTTCACTAGGAGAGAGTGAGAGTGTGTGTGTGTGTGTCTGTGGGAGAGAGAGAGAGAGAGAGAAAGGGAGAGAGAGAGAGAGAGAGACAACATCTCCTTTAAGCTATGTATCTCCCCCACCCACATTATTGTGATGTGGGGTGGGTTAGGTTGTATTGTTTGTATGAACAGGAGGAGATAAATTACATTTTTATCTCTTTTTCAGATTCCCTAGACACTTGTGGTACATCAAGTTGCTACATTCTCAGTATATATTGACATCAGTACGTATCAGGCTGCATGGTCTTAATTCCTTGAGGTTCCTTGACTAGAGTTTTTTGTTTGACACTAATATTATCAATTTATATTTAAATTATCATTTATATAGTCCTGAGGTTTTTGTAATTTCTTGGGCCTTTTATTTAGCTTGAGAATACAGCTGGGTGACATGTCCAGCTAGGTTTTACACATCACACAATAGTGCACTGATGTTTTTAGACAACTTTACTGGTAATTCTTGTCTTTAATGCATACATTGTAATTTCATGAGCCCTATAACTATCTTAGTTTGTCTTTAAGCAGGGTGGGGGTTGCCTTTCAGTAATCACATCCTTATACTGACTGTGACACTCATGGCTTGATTTGGGAGTTATCTGCTTCAGCAGTGCAGTGCTCCCAGATCTACGGGGATTCCCGTATTTTACGGGATTTCATGTCTCAAACCGGGGTACGGGAAGGAATTCTTAATTTTGAAAAATATACGGGAGAAATTGGCGCCGTCACTTTGAAGCCGGGGTATGTTGCAGCAAGAGTCTCGGAGTTTATCCCGGATCAGTTCCCAGACGTGATTACCACAAGCCTGACCCCTGATTGGTTCAGAGACCACAGTCATGCTATGACCATGCACTGGCTGTGGTCTCTGATTGGCTATGCTGCAAGTGTTTGATGCAGAGTGCTGCCCGGGAATATTTAAACTGGCTATTAGTGCGCTTTAATTCCTGCTTCGATTAATATTGCTGCCACCAAGAGAGGGAGATATCATCGCTGTCTGTCCATAGCTCCTCACTGCCTCAGCCTGCCACGTGTTTTCGGCATTTGTTTCACCGATCCGGACCCAGGCATCCAAGAGAGCAAAGCTACAACCCGTTGCTGGTCTGTTCTGTGCCAAATTTCATCGGCTTTTAATTTCGGCAGCCCAGAAAAGGAGCAACCAGCCTGAGAGCTGCCTTCCAAGAATCTGCAAAATAAATTTTTAAAAATGACCCAGGACCCCGCCAGCACCGAGGCGATCCTCACCCACCGCTGGTCCATGCCATTTCGTCGGCTGTACTTCAGAAAAGTGCCGGTAACAGACCGAAGGAGACGAGCCTGATCCTGAGCTGCTTTCGTGGCTTCTCACCAGACAATCATCGGTGAAACGAGGTACCAAAAATATTAACAACCTGCCTCTGAGTCTAGGCTGCATCAAAGCGAAATCAAGCTACTCTAGCTGAAACCTTTATGAATCTGCACTGCTATAGCTGGGACAGAGGGTGGGAAAGGTTGAGGAGGGAGATTGTGAGATTTTAATTTTTAATATTTAATAAAGAAATAACACCTGGTCACTGGAGGATAAAAGTGGTCTGTGATTCAGGTAAACAGTGAAATATTTTCATGTACTTTCCTTCGAGCATCAATTGTGTAAACAGTTTTTTATCTACTATATAAACTGGGTACCTGATTTAGCTGCTAGCTAGTCTATGAATTTGTTTGTTATCTCCCATTGCAGAAAACATATTTGTTGTGCTCCTGTTGATTTGTGTGAGAAATGTTTCCCTCCTAGGTTCACACTGGCTTGTCTTCCTTTCATATAATTCAGGTGTAGCCTCCCTAAGTGTCCATGGGACAGTGTGATTGGAGGCCAAGGAGACAATGAGTTGTTTTAAATATGAATATTAACAAAACTCCCATCCACATTGCAGGATGAAAAAATAATTCAGGTACCAAACCTGTCTCGGGGGTAATCCTAATGCATCAATGATCTGCTGCTACTTTGGTTTGGATGTGTATTTGGTGGAGGTTGAGGAGATGGTCTCTGAGTTTTTTAAATCTATTAATATTATTCATTAACTGGAAAATGAAAAAAATGATTCAGGTACCAAACCTGTCTCTGGGTAATCAAATAATCATGCTGCTTTGGCTGGGACATATATACTCAGGGGCGGTCAAGGAGATAAGTTTGTATCATGCATCACTGTTGGCTGCTTTGGCTATGAGTGTTTAAAAACTTGGGGGAGGTCGAGGAGATTACTTTTTAAAAAGCTTTTCTTCCTATAATTGTAACTCCTGCTTTAGCCCTGTGAGGAGAGAGTCTGTGCTGAAAGATCAGGGGCCAGTCCCCAATGTGAGAACTACAGTGTACAGCTTGTTAACTTTAGTTTTACACTTGGTGTGGGCTCTGGTTTCCCTATGTTGCTCAAGGACATTTTGGTAGAATATCAGTTGTAACTCTAGCTGTGTAGCATATTCTTTTTACGTGGACATTGATGTGCGATATTTACCTGGGAGTATGCCTGGGAAGCTAGCTGTCAAGATGTTTTACAAATGTTTCTGGTTTGGGGTTGGAATATTTTATATATATATATATATATGCACAAAAATGCATGAAATGCAGACTTTAATAGGCTGATGGTAACTTTCTTAAGCATACAGGAAAATCTACAGGAATTTCACCCAAGTTTTACAGGGAAAATACAGGAAAAAGTAGGGTCTGCTACAGGAAAATGCTCTGGCTGATCTGGGAGCACTGGCAGTGTTATCTTATGTCAATTAAATTTATGTGCAGTAGGATTCTTGGTATGTGTGTTGCACCAAGCACATCTGAACCCAAGGTTCTTTCGGACTGAGGGCAGCATTGTACTGTTAAACTTCTCTGACATCATCTTCTTTTTTTTTTTTTTTTTTTAAATGAGTATTTTAAACCAATGGGGATTTTTTTCTGTTTTTCTCTGCATTATCTAGCTGTTATAAGTATTGTATTTTCTAAACAACTGCCATGAGCTTCTGAAGAAGGACTGGTTGGTCCAAAAGCTAGAGCACTTTGTTCTTGTTGTTACATCTATGTTGGTCCATTAAAAGGTATCAAATCATTTGCTTCCGGAAAAAGGACGTAATTCCACTATAGAGAAATCCACCTCGCATGTTCGCGAGGAAAGTAAATAAACAATTCGGACTAAGTAAGTCTTCTGTTCAACGGAACAGAAGCTGAAAAATGAACAATTTAACACATACAGGTGGCAGGAATACTTGTACTGATTAAACACTCGCCACTGTAAAGTACTGTACAGGGGGAGGGGCATTTTGTCTCAGGAGCTAGCTAAATAATAAACGAATTTTAAAAGTGAAACAATTACTTTGCGAATATGTAGGTGGCCAGTCAACACACACGCAAAGAGGAAGGATGGGAAAATAAGAAAGCTGTTGCAACAGACTTGGGGGGTCCACCTTCTAAACAAAAAAGATAACAAAAGGCTGCCAGCTCCGTAAACAAAGCAAGGAAAGGTATTCCCAATTACATTGATATCCCAGTCATGGTTTTCTGTGTACCATGTTTCAGTGACTGCACAATATCCAGGCATCCCTCTTCCATCAAGGTCACTAGTTCAGGAGCTTGGTGCACAGACTGCGGGCACTGGTACTCATCACCTTCCATTTATTTAGTATGGCCTTACCCTTTTAGCCTCATCCCTGTCCTTACTGCCTTTTCTACATTTACCCTGTCATGCTCCCTACTGACTTCTCTACGTTGGTGTTTACCTCTCTAACTACTGTGTTTTGGTGGGGGGAGGCTGGGATTTCCCTGCTCCTTTCAGTGCCCCCGCTAGTTTAAATGCTTGCCAATGAAGCATTTAAACCTGTCACCTAGGATCCTGGTTCCCCTCCTGGACAGATGCAGACCATCGTGCCAGTATAAGCCTGCATCCCTCCAGGTGGCTCTCCAGTCCCAAATGAAGCCAAAACCCTGAGTTCCACACCAGTCTTTCAACCATTCATTGAATCCCACGGTGCGGAATACCCTAGCATCATCCTTGCCATAGACAGCAGCACCTCCAATAAGGTTACCGTACATGCTACTTGTCTAAGGCCCCTCCCCAACTCCACAAACTCCTCTGATCCCATTCACAGCCAGGTCATTTGTCCCTAGGTGGACAATGACATCCAGTTCCTTCCCTTGTGCAGCTGCTCCCGTGACCCTGAGGATTTGCTTCCTGTCCCTCTGAGCTGTGGCGCCAGGCAGGCACCTAACCCCTCCATCCCCTTCCTCCCCTACTTCTACCCCCCAATGATCGAGTCCCCCACCAGGAGATGTTTCCTTCCCCTGTTGGGTCTCATGCCACCCTCCTGTGGGTCTCCTTTGTGGAGGTTCCCAGCATCCTCCTTGGTCTCCACTGCAGGTGCCTCCATAGAGGAACCACTCTTTGCCAGAACAGCATATGAATTGTGGAGATGTACAACTGGTCGAGGGATGCACCTCTGTTCCACCATGCTGTCCCTCCCTGACCCACTTTGGTCCAACGCTCCTCTTTCTTGGCAACCTCTGAGGGTAGCAGTTTGTGGCCCTGGGTGGGGAAGAGGTTTCTAAAATCCTAGCCAGGTCAGCCTGGAGGCGGGCAACCTCCTCCCTCAGATCAGAGAGGTGCCTGCAAACAGGGCAGCATCGCAGCCTCTAGAATGTCTCCTGTAACACTGGTGCCCCACAGCCATTGCACGGTGCAGTCTACACTCCCATCTCGACTTATTTTGTGTCCCCTCTCCTGTTGCTTTGTATGCGTACTGTCTTAGTAAAAAAAAATCCTAGTTCTAGACTGCTGTTTCTTGCTCTGAAACCAAAGTTCTCCTCTGTCAAAACAGCAGGAAGCTGTAATTGGAGACACCCGCTTTTGTACTCCTAAGCCACATCCCCAATTAGATTCACCCTCTGCTCCTGACTCAGTAAATTAAACTGATACAGCCCCCTTCCTCAGAGAAACACACAGTGACTTTCTTCTTCTTTTTTTTTTTTGACTTAAATGAGACCCCCTTCTTCTAATGAAGTACCTGTCTGCTTAATCCAAACAGGTACTGACTCCTGCTGAGATAGAAGTGATTTATCAGTAAAAAGTCTGTAGTTCTAGACTGCTGGTTCTTGCTCTGAAACCAAAGTTCTCCTCTGTCAAAAACAGCAGGAAGACTGGATAGCTGGAGTGAAGACAGACTCTGAGCCAGGCATGGCGCCTCATACTAATGCCCATAGCAGCCGCCTGGCTTAAGGCATCTATGGCATCACAGGCAGCCCCGAGGACAGGACTACCAACGTCTGACCCAGTCTTGGCGGCCATCTTGAGCACAGTGGGTGATGGCAACAAAAGTAGTGCACCTGTGGGGCAGAGTATTTTGTGGTTGCGGAATGATCATGCTGCAACTCCAAATTTGTTCTTTGGACAGATTCGGTGGGTCTTTTTTAAAGGGGGGGTTGCAAGATGGCTGCATGCTCCGCCCACTGCAGTCGTAAAAAGCAGCGCCCTAACCAGCAACATGCAACACAGAGATGAACAGTTGACAGTGATCCCAAAAGATGGCATTACTAAAGGTCAGATAAAAACGACAGAGCTGATTAGAGAGAAGAAACTTCAATGGTGTAACAAACAGCAACAAGTAACTAGTATTCACGGCTCCAACATGCATTTGACGACTGGTTAAAAAAACTCACATGTATGGCGGCCTCCCACATTACACAAGCAACACTGAAGCATCCAACATCATAAAGTACAGTTACGAAAGAACTTACTGTAACAGTAGATCTTCAAGAGAATCTCTTGCAGCGGGCCATTACCGGTAGGACTAAGCCATCAGGTGCCAGGACCATATGGAAATCTTTCCAGCTAGCAGGCTATCAGAGCGGGCCACCCACCTCCGACATCAGTGCCTGATATCATCCTATCCTATATAAGGTGGGCGACCCCTACACCTTCGGATCTCCTGCCAGAGACCATAAGCAGGATGCTGGAAGGGGGCAACTGAGGAGGACTCCGAGGTAGCCTGTAACAAAGAAAAGTAAAAGCAGAAAGCTCGCTTCGATGTATTGGGGCTGGGGGGAGAGAGAAAAAAGAAAGAAAGAAGGGGAAGGAGGGAGGGAAAGCAGGGCCTGTTGCAAGAGATCCTCTTGAAGATCTACTGTTACGTTAAGTTCTTACATAACTGTACAACCTTAATTTGAGGGTATCTCTTGCAGCAGGCCATAACCAGCAGGACCGAGTCCCATGCAACACTGGTACTACAGACAGGTGGACCGGGCGGTAGGCTAAAGACTAACATCTTAAGAGAGGAGGCCTTGCAGGACAGTTAGGCCAAAGTTTGCTCGACGCCTAGAGGCAATGTCCAGACTGTAATGCTTGGTAAAGGTGTGGCTATACCTCCCCTGCAATGGCCCTTAACCCCACCAGGAAGTTCCTTGCTGTACTTCTGGTAACAATAAACAATGCAATTTGCTAACCACTTAGACAAACACTGTTTGGACACCGGGGCGCCGCCCTTCCCAGTGGCGAACGAAACAAACAACTGATTAGCCTTTTGAGAGTCCTTGGTCTGGTGTGTATAGTATCACAGGATTCAATGCACATCCAAAGTTTGGAGAAATGCCTCCCCTTGACTGGAATGCTCCGGAAAATTAACAGACAAGTGGATGGATTGGTTCAAAGTAAACCCCAATACCACCCTGGGAAGAAAAGTACAGTTACGTAAGAACTTACCGTAACGGTAGATCTTCGAGAACAGCTCTTGCAGCAGGTTACACCATTAGGACTGAAGCCGGCAGGTGCCAGAACCCCATGGAAATTTTCTAGCTAGCAGTATTCAGCGGGAACCGCCTCCGACATTGGCCCCGCCCTCGATATCAGGCATAGTACATAAGGAGGCGGTCCCCCAGAATCGCCAGTTCTCCCGCCGGAGACTCCGGCCACTGGATGACATCAGAAGAGGAGACTGAGGATCCGCCATCAAATGACAATCAGAGTGGTGTTGAGAACACCTGATCCTAGGAGAAGGATATCGCAACAAAAATCTACCTCCAGTGGGGATGGTGGGAGAAAGTACCTGCTGCAAGAGCTGTTCTCGAAGATCTACTGTTACGGTAAGTTCTTCTGCAAGTTACTATCTTACCGAGAAACAGCTCTTGCAGCAGGTTACCCATTAGGACTGATTCCCAAGCAATACTGGAAATCCCACACCATCGGGATGAGGGAAGGAAGAAATCTTTAGTAGAACCTAAGCCTAGGACAGAAATCCTTGAAGGACTGCTAGACCAAAACCTGCTCTTCGCCTCGATGCAACGTCCAGGCTATAATGCCTGATGAAGGTGTGCACAGTGCTCCAAGTTGCTGCTGCACAGATGGCTGAGGTGGACACGTTCTTTAAGGCCGCAAAGGAGGTAGCCACCCCCCTTGTGGAATGACCCTTAACCGTGCCCGGTAAGGGTCTGTTGCGCTTCTGGTAACAGAACGTGATGCAATGTATGAGCCACCTGGATAGCGACTGTTTGGAAACGGGAGCTCCCATCATCCTGTGAGCAAAGGAGACAAAAAGCTGATCAGATTTTCGGTGGTGTTTGGTTCTGGTCAGGTAGTATCGAAGACACCTATGCACATCTAAAGTGTGCAACAGGGCCTCTCCTCGATTAGAATATTTAGGGACGTACACTGGTAGTTCGATGTCCTCATTAAGAGTGAGAGCTGAGACCACCTTAGGCAGAAACTTTGGATTGGTCCGTAAGGATACCCTGTCCTGGTGGAAAACCAAATAAGGTTCTTTGCACATCACTGAGTGAAGCTGCAAAATTCTTCTGGCTGACGTAACGGCAACTAAAAACAACGTCTTCCATGTCAGGAGACATAGCTCGCAATCCGCGGCTGGCTCAAAAGGGAGTAGCGTAAGCTGCTCCAGGACAAAGGGTAAATCCCAAGGCGGAATAGGATCTTTGATTGGAGGTCTAAGGTGGAGGACACCTCTCAGGAAGGCTCATGCCGTGTCCAACTGAGATACAGGACGCTGGGCCTGTAGGAGGTGATAGGCTGAGATGGCACAAAGGTGTACTTTTATCAAGAGTAGGCCAAGCCTGTCTGGAAAACAGACAGGAGGTAGTCAAGACCGCCTTTCTGGACAATCCATTGGCGAAAACCCACGCTGAGCCCAGGGGCAAAATCTGCGCCATTTCATGGCGAAGTAGCATGAGTGGCCGATTTTCTAGCAGCCACTAGAACATCTGCTACCTCTTACGAGACCCCATATCGCATAATGGCTATGTCTCTAGGAGCCAAGCATGCAGGTTCAGAGACTGAAGGTCCGGATGGACCAAAGAGCCTGCCTCCTGAGACGATAAGTGAGAGCTGATTGGAAGAGGCACCGGAGGTTCCCAGGACAGCTGGTGTAGCAGAGGGAACCAAATCTGTCTGGGCCAAAACGGCGTGATAAGTATCAGCGTCGCTTGCTTTCTGTGGAGTTTCAAAAGGACCCTCTGGATCAATGGGAAGGGAGAAAAGGCATAGAGGAATCTGCCCGTCCAGGAGAGGGACAACGTGTCTCACCCGAAAACACCAGGTTCTGGATCTAGCGAGCAGAAATTGAGCAGTTTTGCGTTGTATGGGGACGCGAAGAGGTCTAACTCTGGTGTGCCCCATCTATGAAACAGATCCTCTACTACCTCCTGGAGTAGCTCCCACTCGTAGACTCTGGCCTGAGAGTGACTCAGGCTGTCTGCAATGACGTTGTCCACTCCTGGGACATGAACAGCAACGAGGTTTGCGCCGTGTTTAGTACCCAATCCCACACCCTCATGGCTTCCCTGCAAAGCAGGTAGGAATGGGTGCCTCCTTGTTTGTTGAGGTAATACATCACCACAGTATTGTCTGTTTGTAACAGGAGAGTACCTGGTGGGATCTCTGACTGGAAAGCCTGCAGGGCGTAAGAACTGCTCTCATTTCCAGGATATTTATGTGGAGATGAGCTTCCTTGGCTGTCCATAAGCCCTGAGACCTGACTAGCGTCGAGGTGTGCTCCCAACCGAACCCTGAAACGTCCGTGGAGAGCGTCACAACTGGAGGCGGGCGTGATGAGGGACCCCTGCTAATAGGTTCTTTGAATCTAGCCACCATTGCCAATTCCAGATTATGGCCTCCGTGATCCGGATTGGAAGCTGAAAATGGTCTTGTTTCTGATCCCATTGGACCCATAACATCCACTGGGTCACCCGCATGTGGAGACGGGCTAGTGGGACTGTTGCAATGGCCACAGCCATATGTCCGAGCAGGCAAAGGACCAGTCTGGCTGGGACGGTCCTCTTTGCCAAAATGTCCCTGATGAGGGATCTGATGTGTTCCGCTCAGTCCTGGGGTAGAAAAGCTTTCCCTGGACGGTGTCCAGAACTGCACCTATGAACTGCAGATTCTGTGATGGAACCAGGCGTGACTTCTCCTGATTGATAATGATGCCCAACGTCTCAACACAGAGCCGAGCACAATGAATGGCGGACATCAAGGCCTCCCGAGAGGGTGCCATGAGAAGCCAGTAATCCAGGTAGGGAACATGTAGTGGCCTTGTCTCCTCAAGAGTCCCTGCACGACTGCCATGCACTTCAAGAACACTCGAGGTGCCAAGACAGTCCGAAAGGGAGGGCTCGGAACTGATAATGGCAACCCAGGAAATTCAAACGCAAGAACTTCCTGTGTGCTCGAGACAATGGGTATGCAGGTAAGCATCCGGCATGTCCAAGGACGCTAGGAAGGCACCCTGCTTGAGCATGGGTATCAGACCAGGAAGGGTCACCATGCGGAAGCATTTGTAGAGACCGAAGCGTTGAGATCGCTGAGATCCAGTATCAGACGGAGGTCCCCTGTCCTTTTGGGAACCAGAAAGAAGTGAGAATAGTAACCTGCACCTCTCTGGTTCTGCGGTATGTGCTCTATAACTTCCTTTCCTAGAAGCACGAGCACCTCCTGCTGTATGAGCAGAGCGTGCTGACCCGAATAACGGGAAAGCAGGGGAGGTCTTGATGGTGGCTGGATGAGGAATTTGATAAAGTGACCTCTCTTGACCATCTGAAGTACCCACCGGTCAGTGGTGGTAGACTGCCACCCTGAAAAGTGGCGAGCGATGTGACCCCCGACCTTTGGTGCCCGTTGATCCAGAGGAGGGGCGGGGGCCGGGAAGGAGTCAATTTGGGGCAGCGTTGGTTCTCGCAGGCTGGGTCGGTTTGGTATACCGCTGGCCTCTGCCTGGGGAAGATTTAGCCTGGGCTTTACGATGGAAAGTGCCCCTATGTTGCTGGCCGGAACGTGGCTGCTGCTGTTGTTGCTGGTCACGAAGCGGTTCTGGTTCCTATGAAAGGAACCAGGTTTAGATCTATACATGGCCTGTATGGATCTTACTGCCTTCCCGGCATCCTGAAGCTTGGTGATAACCTTTTCTGAGTGTTCACCAAACAGGACTTCACCGTTGTATGGGACATCAAGAATGTTTTTCTGTATGTCTGGGGTAAAACCGGAGACACGGATCCAGTAGTGTCTCCGGAGACAGACGTCCGAAGTTGCAGCTCTGGCAGACAAGTCCGCAGAATCGTATGCGGCTCGGAACACTTCGGTCCCCACATCAGACCCTGTGTGGAGGAGGTTTAAGAGCTCTGCCTTCTGATCGCCATCTGGTAGCTTATCAACTAGGTCCTGACCCTGTTCCCACAGGGCATTCTGAAACTGAACCATATGAGACAGATAGTTCAGGGACCTGATGGAGCATGTCGCAGCCGTGTACATGCGCCTCCCCAGGGCATCCAACTGTTTGGATTCCTGGTCTGGTGGCTGTGTGCTCATATGCTGTGGTCGTTGGGACTGGTCGTGAGAGGCCGTAATGACCAGGGAGTCAGCCAGAGGTTGTTGCGCCAAGTACTGGTCCTCTTTTGGGGCACTGTACAGGCGGTCAGCTTTCTTCGGCACAGCGGGGGTGGAGTGCGGATGCTTCCACGCAGCCTTGGTGACGTCCACGAAAGTGTCCACCAAGGGTGGCACTACCACAGGCTTAGGATCCTTCTGCCGAAGGTAACAAGCAAGCGCTGTCTCCCGGGGTCAAGATCTTCTGAATCCCATCCCATGTTCTCCTGGATGTGCCTCATAATCTCAGAGAAAAAGGGATCATCCGAAGGTGACCTGGGCAGGTCTTGTGGGTCAGGTGATGGGATGCTGAGTGGAGAAGGAGACCTGAAGGTGTCAGAAGTATCCATTCTAGAATCCTCCCCTGATGGAGTGTACCGTCGGTGTCTGGGTCGCTTGGGGCTGGGAGAACCTGAGGGAGATCTTGAGGGAGGCCTTCTCCATTTCTTGGATCTTCCCCTAGGAGGTGGAGTGCACTCCTTGGGGGTTAGTGGTCGTCCTGCTAGCCCCTGCGGTGGAGGAGGGGGAGTAGGAGGTGAAGGAGCAGGAGGAGGAGGAGGAGATTTCACTGGGATCACATCTTTCCTTATTGTGTCCCACCAGAAAGCGAAGAGATCTTTGACCTCTTAGATGTTCATACCTGACAACGGACCTGGCGCCGGTGGTGTCGCCAGGGTCGGGCGTCGGGTCCGAAGGCTTCTCCGGGATTAGCGAAGGCTCCCGTGGAAGCCCGGTGTCCTCGCTGTTGCCTGCCTGGTCCTCAGGCAACGTCAGGTCCTCCTCCGTGGAGTCCGGCGACCGTGTCCATCGGTGACGGGGGAGAGGCAGTCTTCGCTCCAGCGAGCGTGTCACCGACGCCGGGTGCTGGCCGACGTCTCAGCTCTGGTGAACGCCTGACAGACGCCTTTGCTCCGCAATGTCTGCCCGACTGGTGTTTGGCTGAAGTTGGGTCCGCTGCCCGCCTCAGGGACGCTCAGGTCTTTAGTCTTCCTAGGTGGGGATCCGACTCCCTGGAAGGCTCGGAGACCGATCTGAGTCGGGGTCCCAGCGCCGATCTGATGAGGAAGACTTGGTCTGGTGACGGTTGGAGGACTTGATGAGGCCCAGGAGGGAGTGGAGGAAGCTGAAGGCCTAGAAGTCTTTGTAGGGTGCAGAGAAGCGAAGAGCCAACTGAAGCCTTAACCTTGACCGAGAGGGCTGGAAAGCAGCCCTGGAGGGACAGCAGTCTGAGCGTGTGGAGCCTGAGCTGGTGCATGAGTCCGAGGCCTGGTTAGGGGATCTGGACCTGGCCTTTTCCCGGTGCTTGTCCCAGTGTTTGTGGGCTTTTGAGGTAGATTCACCTCTGGAGGAAGATTCCTTATCCATTCTGTGTAGTTTCTCTTCCAGGAGGAGCCACTGAAGTGCATTCTGGCAGCGGATCCTGGTGCGACTGTTAAACCCCTGACAGAAGGAACAGGCCTTGGTGTCGTGGTCCGGGCCTAAGCACTGCAGGCAGGACAAATGAGGATCCTTGAAGGGGATCTGTTTGCCACAGGCACACTTGGCAGGATGTCCTTCTGAAGAAGGAGCTGGAGATGCCGACATTTAGTGTTGGTAAAACTGTTATATGAAAGTTCTTAAGTCGTCATGCGCTAGAGTGGGACCGTGAGGCCGATGCTGGTGGAGTTAACGACAGGAAAAGAACTGGGATTCTGAGTGACCGCCCCTTTTATACGATGCCTGATGTCGGGGGCAGCCCCTGCTGAATACTGCTAGCTAGAAAATTTCCGTGGGGTTCTGGCATCTGCTGGCTTCAGTCCTAATGGTGTAACCTGCTGCAAGAGCTGTTTCCCGAAGTAAGATCTTAGGATTTGTTCGAAGGGAAATCCTATCCCTATGAAAAACCAAATAAGGCTCTGTACACATCAGAGCCTGGAGCTCGGAAACTCTTCGAGCTGAGGTAACAGCTACTAAAACAAACCTTCCAGAGTGTAATAGAGCCCACAATCAGCCTCTGGCTCAAAAGGGGACAGGTGAGCTCTCCAATACAAGCAGGAGGTCCTAGGGAAGGAATAGGATCCCTAATGGGGTCTCATCATGAATACCCGTAAAAGGTGGGGCCACATCCATCTGGGCTAAGGTTCTATCCCCAAGAGGACATGATATACAGAAATGGCCCACATGTGCACCTTTATCGAAGAGTAGCTCAAGCCTTGTTGGTAGAAGGAGAGGAGATACTGCAATACTGAGTTCACCGGACAGGTAAGGGAGTCCAGACGGTGAGATGACACCCATGAGCAGAAACGCTTCCACTTCAAAGCATAAGTGGAGCAAGTAGAGGGCTTCCTCGCTGAGATGAGGACGTCCGCCACCTCCTCGGAGACCCCATACCTGGATTTTGCTACGTCTGCAGGAGCCAAGCATGAAGGTGCAAAGACCTGAGATCTGGATGGACCAGCGTGCCCCGAACCTGGGACAGCAAATCAGCATATTGGCAGCGGGACTGCAGGTTCCGAGGACAACCACTTAAGTAGTGGGAACCAAATCTGCCAAGGCCACAATGGGCGATTAGAATCATCTGAGCCCCTTAGCCTGTATCTACAACAGTACTCTCTGAATGAGACGGAAGAGAGGGAAGGCCTAAAGAAACCTCCCTGCCCAACAAAGGGACAATGCGTCTTGCCAGAAAGCACCAGGCGCGAGCTCTCTCGAGCAGAAAGTTGGCAGTTTGGTGTTGCGTGGGGACACAAAGAGGTCCAGATCTGGACAACCCCATACGTCGAAGAGCTGGTCCGCTACTGATTGTAGTAACTCCCACTTGTGCACCTTGGACTGAGACCTGCTTAGCCTGTCTGCCAAGTTGTTTAGGACGCCCAGAACGTGCACTGCGGAGAGAGAGATGTGATGCCCCGGCGCCCAGTACCAGATTCATCGCCTCCTTGCATAGGGGGTAGGACTGCATTCTCCCTAACTTGTTGATGTAAAAGATGACCGCCATGTTGTCCATCTGAACTAGGAGAGAGCCTGGGACAAGGTCCTCTTGGAAGGCATGCAGCGCACTGAGGACCGCTCTCGCATCTCCACGACATTGATGTGGTGGTCGTGCTCATCTGGGGTCCAGACCCCTTGTGTTTGGCGGGCCCCTAGGTGCGCCCCCCATCCCAAATCTGACGCCTCCATCATTAGGGTCTGATTTGGGGGCTCCTGATGGAAAGGGACCCCTTTTTCTAGACTGAGAGAGTCCAGCCAGCAAAGTAGGGTCCTCTTGACCAGCTCTGCGACTTTGACCATGTGATCAAAGTCACCTGAGCATTGATCCCACTGTACCCTGAGCATCCACTATGGGACTCTCATGTGGAGGTGGGCCAAAGGAGTGACAGGGATTGCCGCCGCTATGTGCCCCAGAAGTCTGAGGAAGGTCCTGACCTGGACCTGAGGGGTTACTAGGACTGATCCGGCTATCTCTCGCAGGTGATCGCCCCTCTCTGGAGGCAGAAAAGCCCTGCCCTGAATTGAGTCCAGGACTGCCCCTATGTAGATGAGTCTTTGGCTGGGCTCTGGGGAAGACTTTGGAAGGTTCAGGGTGATCCCCACCTCTCGGAACAGAGTAAAGGTGTCTCCGGGAGCCTGAAGGAGGTGCGTCCTTGACGGCTCTGCAAGCAGCCAATCGTCGAGGTAAGGGAAGACATAATGCCCTGGCGCCTTAGAGCCACAGCTACCACTGCCAAGCATTCGGTGAAGACTCGAGGAGCGGAGGAGAGGCCGAATGGAAGAACCTGAAACTGATAATGCTCCCCCTGGAAGTGGAACCTCAGGAACTTTCTGTGGGGGGGCCCCAATGTGCATGTATGCATCTTGCATGTCTAGGAAGCAGAGCCAGTCTCCCTGATGAAGCAGAGGAATAAGACCTGGAAGGGTCACCATCCTGAACCTTTGGTACTCTGTATAGTTGTTTAAGGAGCTGAAGTCCTGGATGGGCTGAAGATCTTGTGTCTTTTTTGGAACTAGGAAAAAATGGGTGTAATATCCCTTTCCCCGCTGCTGCAGAGGAACTGGTTCTATCACCCTTTTTCGCAAGAGGGCCTGAATCTCTCCTTCTACGAGAGGTATGTGAGAAGGAGAATATCTTGAGGACCTTGGTGGAGTATCTGGGGAATTTCGGTGAACTCCAGCATATGTCCCCTCCTTATAATGTCTAGGACCCACTGGTCTTCTGTAATAGGGGCTCCAACCCTTCAGGTGGGGAAGTGACCCTACTGCCTCCCCTGGTACACTCCTATGGGGGTGGGGAGGAGTCACTGAGAGGAGCCTGGAGTGGGCGAGAGGCTTGGGAGGACTTGGGGCCTCGAAAAGGAGCGCCTCCAGGTTGCTGGTTGCCAGCTTTCCCTTTGAAGCCACCTATCTGGCCCTGTTGGTGTCCACTGGCTTGAGCACCTGAGGGCTTATGAAATGGCCGTCGTCTCACTCGTTTCTTGTCCCCTCTGTACATTTGCGTGTCGGACCAGATAGATTTGCCAGACTCCTGGAGACGAGAGTTAAGAGACTCTGTCTCCTGCCCAAAAAGGACGGAACTCTGGAATGGGAGGTCCCAGAATCCGGACTGCAAATCCTGGTGAAGATCCGAGGCAGATACCCGACGCTGCTGCCGGCTGCCATATCTGCAGTATCATACGAGGCACGGAGAACATGCATATCTCATCAGAGCCCGATTTTAATATGTCCAGCTCAGTCTCTGTGTGGAGTCTGGCAAGGCATTGGCAGCTCCTGCCCCTCTCTCCCACAATGCATTCTGCCACGGGACCATATGAGTGAGGAAGTTGAGGGATCTAATGGAGCAGGTGGAGGCAGAGTAGACCGTCTTGCCCACCTGGTCCAAGAAGTGGGATTCTGGGTCAGGAGGCTGGGAGCATAGGTGCTTAGGTTGCTTAGACTTGTCGTGAGCAGCCGTAATGACCGATGAGTCCGCCTAAGGGGGGTTCCGGCAGGAAAGGCTCATCCCTTGGGGCTCTATACATCCTATCTGACATTTTGTGGAACATCTGGGACTGAGGCTGGATGCTTCCAAGTTATCCTGGTGAGATCTTGGAAGGTGTCCACTAAAGGAGGCACCACTAGAGGCTTGGGCTCCTTTTGCCTCAGGTAACGGGCCAGACAACGATGTTCCGGATCCAGGTCCTCAATCTCCCATTCATTGGAAGCCTGGATGTGCCTCATGACATCCATAAAGGTCGGATCGTCAGGAGGTGAGCAGGGTTGGTCCTTCTTCCTTGGGGGACCCCCCGAGAGAGACGAGGAAGCAGAAGAAGCAGTAGACGACTTGCTACTGGGCCTAGAATGGCCTGAGCTGCGTCTAGCACTCCCCCCACTCGAGCTTTGTTAGCTACCGGACCGATGTTGGTCCAAGGACCATCGACAGCTGCGGGACCAACGACGGAGCAGTTGGCCTGGGGACCGGCGTCCAGAGTGGGAACGGGCATGCCTGAGAGAGCAGGATCGGCTCCTGGGCCAAGACCGGAAAACACGAGAGCTGCCCGATTGAGAAGGGCACCGAGGACAGTCCTCAGACCGGGAATGAACCTTCAAGGGCGGGCGAAAAGCAGCCGCTCAGGGGTCCTCTGCGGAGAAGCGTGAAGGCCCTCGGGTTCAAGGTTGTCTGGCAGGTCGGGAACCGGTGTCAGGTCCGGCTTCGGTACAGTCTCCTCTTTCTTCACCTGATTCCACCAAAAGGAGAAAAGCTGTTGCAGCTCTTTGCTGAAAACAGCAGCCGCTGTTCCCAGGAAGGGACCCTGGGAGGCCGGAGGATCTGGGAGAGCGTGAGTGGGGAGTCCCCTGAAGAGCCCTACGGAGTGGAAGATCGGGGGGTCACTGGGAGATTAGCGGGGACCCCTTCCCCTGGAGCATCTTCCACAGGAGGAACCTCCACCGGCATCAGTGCTGGAACTGGCGTCGGTTTTACTGGAGGCGGTTTCTGGACTACCCAGCAGCTTGTCATAAGCCAGTGTAGTTGGGGCCTTCTTGGGCAGGGCCGAGGCTTGTACCGAAGAGACCTTGGTCACTCGAAGCGGTGCCACCTTAGGCTTTGCTTGTTTGTCACTGGATGGTCCTGCCTTGACCAGCGTCGTTTTTTTGGCGGAGGACTCTGCTTGTTAGGGTCCTTGTGATGTTCTCCTGATCCAGAGGATGAAGAGGTTTCTCGGGGAATGGGGGCAGTGATGGTCCTTGTCCAGCAATGCCTCTGAGGCTTGTCCGGGTGCTTACCCTTGTCTCCCGAGGTGTGCAGGACATCCATCTTCTTTTCAAGGAGGTAGGCTTTCAAGGCCTTCAGGCGCTGGATCCTCGTCCTGCTGGTGAAGCCTCTGCAAGTGCTGCAGGCCGCGCTGTCATGGTCTGGACCCAGGCAGAAGACGCACTTGTAGTGGCCATCTTTGGATGTTATCTGGCAGCCGCAATCGCACTTGTTCCTCTTTGGACTGGAGGAGGATACTGACGACAGGGACGACATATATACTGAAGTCGACGAGAGAGAAAAATCCAAATTTTGCTGGAAACTGCTCTGTCATCAATGAACCTCCCCATCGTGAGTGGGTTGCGGCAGGGAAAGAATTGGGGTGGAGCTGGAGTCCACCCCCTTATGTACCGTGACCGATGTCAGGGGGTGATCCCTGCTGGGTACTGCTCGCTAAGAATTTTTCCAGTGGATCCTAAGGCCTGCAGCGTTAGTCCTAATGGTTATAGCCTGCTGCAAGAACTCCCTCTCGAAGTAAGAGCCAAGGTACCCGACCCCGCTACTGGAACAGTATGCTCTACTGAAAGCAGTGACACTGGAAACTGCACTGTCCTCTACTGCAGCAGTGAGTACACTATTCTTCTTGACTGGCACTGAACTACCAGAGTCCTTTGACCCCAGTTTGGTAGGGCTCAGAGGGATCCGTGAAAAGACGTAGAGAAAGCCTGTCAATTGCTGCCAAGATGCTCCACTCTCATTACATTGCAAACAGTAAAATGACAGCTTTATGTTGTGGTGCGACGGAGGAAGGTCAGTCTCTTAAATGCGTCACTCCTGAAAATGGACTACCTAAATCAAGGTTTTAATTGGGCATACTAGCTGGGACCTTGGGCCTTTCTTCAACATTATTTTTCTGTTTCCACTATTTTGCTTGCTAGTGACCACTTGTGTGGATCTTCCACGCTGCGACTTAGGCCAATGGCCAGTACACTTCCTACTTCTGGAAGGCACTTAATATAGAATATGTGCACCTGTTGTCCACCTGAAAGGTCAATTACTGCCTTTCAGACCACATTTGAAGGGGGGGGGGGGAGATGAAGAATGCACAACACAACTCTCATTTCTAACAGTTATTTGAGGATACTGGCCAAACTTGGTGGAGCTGACAATCCTGGCCATGTTCTCTCCAGAAAGAGCACATCCCTCTACTGGGAAAAGCCAACATTTACCAGTGAGCTCCTTTGCATCACTTTTAGTTACCAGCAACAGACTGTGACAAGGATGTGCAGATCGCCAGATGCATGTTTGTTAAACAGTAATGCACCCAGAAAACTGAGGTGCAGACCCAGCAAAATGTTAAACAGAGACACAAAAGTGCTTCTCAGCCAAACAGAGGAGCAGAGCCAGAGACAGACCTGTAAAGAGATCCAATAGGGTTTCTAAGCACAACAACAAATTGGTGGTATGTTCAAAACTTGGGGACTAGATAGAAATAGAAGTTGCATTTATACAGAGCTTTAGCCCAAAGGGCTTTACAAGCCATTAGAAACTGGTAGTGAAGGGAATGTAAAATATGTAGTGGCAGTCATTCTGCTCAACACCCACACACATCTATAGCCAGGGCCCCGATTTTTCTGCGGCACATTGGAGCAAAGTTCTGTGGCAGGGTTCTCATTTGCCGCAGAACTTCTGCAGCACTCAACACCAATTTCTGCAGCAATTCTGCGGCACATTTTTACCCTTAATTTTTTTCCTTTTTTTGTTCTTTTTGCCATATCTGACACAATGCACGCTTGTAACACAGTCATTTTATGGGCGTTAGTCACCAAATTTTCAACATAGCCAGTTTAAGACCTCTGCTCATGAACAGTATCACTGTGATTTTATTATTCCTGTCGAACATTGATTTCACACTGACGCACCACTGTAAGCTACATGTTCGAAAACACATTTCAGGTGAGATGAGAAAAATGACAGTAGTACTGTTCATAAGGAAGGTGTGGTAAAATGGCAATACTGAAAATCTGGAGTGAAAATATTAAAAATGCTCGAAATTACGAGCGTGCGTAGGAACTGCGCAACACATGCTCGTAAAACAGTCATTTTGGGGAATATTTTCACCAAATTTTCAACATAGGGTTTTTGGGAGCCTACCTCATGAACTGTGACACTGTCATTTCATTAATCATTCCGGAAAAGTGGTTCCGCGCAGTGACTGCAAAACCACCTTTCGGGGCCGAGTAACAAAAAAACAGTGTTACAGTTCATGAGGTGGGGCCCCACAAACCCATGTTGAAAAGTGTACCGAAAAAACTATAGAAATGGCTGAGATATGCATCAAAGTTGAAAAAATCAATTTATGCCATTATACAGCTTACCAGCATTTCTTCAGTTCGCGGTCAGCTTTGAAGAGTGCAGACATGTTCGGTCCACTGAAGATCGTTGCTGGGCTCTGGAGGTAAGTATGGGTTGAGTGAGGGTGTGGGAAGGTGGAGTGCGCAGGGTGGGTGCGGGTTGGGGAGGGGCAAAAGAATCAACGAGGAAGTTTTTGTTTTTAGAATCAACGAGGACTTTTGCCACGCTGGGGTCCCAGCGTGGCACCAGGCAGCTTTGGGGGTGGGGGAACGTGGTTGATAGGGATTGGGCACCCCATCGCAACGGAAGCTTTTGTCGGCTGGGGTGGGCTACCAGCGTGGTACCAGGCAGCGGGGAGGGCCAGTGAAGCCGACAGTGGATTGGGCACCCAGCGTGGCACCAAGCAGCTTGGGGGAAGAGCGTGAAGCCGACGAAGTTGGGCACCCCATCGGCAATGGAGCTTTTTGCCACACTGGGGTGAGGCTTGGTGGCATACAGACATTTTGGGGGCAGTGAAGCGGGCTGGGGATTGGGCACCCTGTCGGCAAAGGACGTTGTTCTATGGCACGCGAATTTGGATATTTCCACGGTTTGCCGCACTCGCGGAATCATGAAAACCTCGGGGCCCTGTCTATAGTCAATTGCCCTCAACCTGTTTTATGGAAAGAGTAATGTTAGTCAAGACATCGGACAAAATTCCCTACTCTTCTTTTTTTTTTTTTTTTTTGTTAAATTACTTTTTCTTGTGTGTGAATTTAGTGCCTATGAAAGACGATGGATTGACAGCACTGGAATCTGAGGCCCTCTAGCTATGTGACAGATACAGCATGTGCAATTACAGTGTAAGCCTCTCCACACTACCCCACCAGTGTGTCTCAACCCTGTCATGGAGGGACCACCACAGAAGCGAGAGGTTTTTAGTCCCTGGCCTCTCATGTGAGACTGCCAACAAGGGTGCCAACTGTTTTGGTGGTTTTGTGACGTGGACACCTGCCCACTGCGAAGTGGGATGAGGGCACCATAACTCATTTCACAATGGCCACTAAACAGGTCTCAGATGATAATGGCTTTCAGTCACTATGCATCTGGGCTGGATATGAAGCAGTGGCCTAGATGTGAAGGGCTGCCAATCCTGTGAGCCATTAGGCTTTACATTTCCACCTGGACACCAACTAGGACAGCACCAGAGATAGGCAGAGGGGTCCGTTTCATGTCTCATGTAAAGTATGTTACACCCTGACAGTACACCATCCCCCCATTACTGTACTGGTGTGCTAGCATTTGGGGTATGAGTTCAAGTCCTGGTGGGGGATTAGAACCCACAACTTTCTGGCCCATAGGTGGATATGCTACCAACTGAGCCGCACTGACACCTGAAAGCTTAAGCCTATGGAACTGGGGCTTATGCATTAGCTGCTCTGACAGGAAGGGGATCACTGATGATAAATGTGGTACCGGGTTCATAATGATTCAAAGAACTGAACTGCAATATTACTGTTTGCACAAATTATTTCCTTTGCAAATAAGTCTGTGTGCTTTTTGGGACTGTGCCCATGTGTCATCATCTCCTACTCCGGTACTCCCAGTCTTTCCTCTTATGAACTATTCTCCTGTCCCTGTCCATCCCTTTTGACCTCCCACTATTTCAGTCCTGATGACCTCCTCCGGAAGTTTGTTGCAGTATGTCTCTCAGTATTTCCCAACATTCTTCTTGAATCTTCCTCCACCCCTCATAGCTAATTTCAAGGGTTAACCATGGTACCAATGTTACCACTCATTGTGAACAGACTGATGCTGTCCACCTTGTTTATTCTGTCGATGTACTTGAATGTCTCAATCATGCTGCCCCTTTCTCCTATCCTCCAGCGTGCACATATTGAGATCCAGCAAGCACTCCTCCTTCAACCTACTCTGCTGCCCCTGTATCATTTTGGTGGCTCTGCACTGCCTATAATCTGACCCTACCTTTCAAGTGAGGGCTCCAGAACTGCAGACAATACTCCAAGTAGGGTTTAACCGGTGACTGTATTACCACCTTCCTTCTGTTCGTGTTCCCTGTCCCTATGCACCTTGTCATCCGATCTTCCCTACTGCATCATGCCAATGCTTTTATATTCTCCATTATTAACGCCCCTAGATCTTTTTCCTCTGATGTGCTCTCCACTACCACCCCATTCATCCTATACTCTGTTCTCCCCTATGTGCATTACCCTGTACATTTTCGAGTACATTTCAGCTGCCATAACCCTCAACCACCTTTCCGGATCCTAATCTCCTCCTCCTCGGTGTCCACTCTTCCACAGATCTTGATGTTGTCTGCCAAAAAACACATCTTTCCCGAAGTCCCCCCCTCAATACCACAAATAAAATGTTAACGAGAACAGACACCCATTGGCACAGTGGTAGCGATACCACTTGTGACACTAATGACCAGGTTTGGAAATGAAAAGTCACAGGAGGGCTGGCCAAGGAGGTTAGACAAGTACCCCCGAGGACGCTCTCCACCTCAGTTCAGTTTCTGCAGCACTACTGCCACCTGGCTGGCCACAGGTGAGTGCAGTTAGAGCCAGGATCAGGGAGGAGGAAGCCGATGTGTCTCTGATGTGCAACACACACACATGTGTGCATCAAGAGCTCATCTCTGTGTCCTAAGGCTGGGGATAAAATGGAAAACAACTCTGACCGCTGAAGGAGGACATCCACTCTTCACTGTAGGCCCCACACCCCGACCGTGGTGCCTCCTCACTGTGCAACAACCAAATCACTGTTGGAAGCTAGGCCCCCCATGGCCCCAACTGGAGGGAGGGGAGCCAAGATGTAAAGGAAGATAGATGCGTTCCAGAGAAAGCTGGTGATGGGGCTAGGTGAGTGGGTTAAGACTGATGGGGCCATTCGGACAGGGAGAATAAAGCATACTATATAAATAAAATATTAAAAATAAGAACTGATCCCTGGTGCACCCCGCTCATGACTTCCCTTCCCCTGTGGGTTCTCCATTTAGGACCACACTCTGGGTCCTCCCACTCAGTCAATTTTTCACCCACTCTATAATCTTGTCCCCCACCCCTTGCGTGCTCAACTACTCATCACTATGCCGTGTGGGAAGTAGTTTTAACTCCTGACTACTTGGAGTGCTTTTTGAAGTCCAAGATTTCCATTGTTTAACCCTGATACAAAATGGTTGCCTAGGCAAAACTGAGTTAAGGCTGTACATCAACTGACTGACCTCTATTCATGGCCTTTGTTACCCAGTTGAAAAATTCAGTTAGATTCGTTTGGCATGACCTCTGCACTGTCTGGAATCCTGCAGGCCACTGCCCTCCAGGAACTGCACTGTCCTTTCCTTAATTCTAGACTAGTTTCCCCACTATAGACATCAGACTGACTCATCTACAGTTACCTGCTTCATTTTGGCTCCCACTCTTGTGTACGGGGACAACATCCGCTGCCCTCCAATTCTCCTGCAATACTCCACTGTATTCAGAGTGCAACTGAAGACATTTGGCAGCAGTCCAGCAGAACCTGCCCCATCTGCTTCAATGCTCTTGGGTGCATCCCATCTGAGTCCATTAATTTAGTCAAGTTCAGTGCCTGTAGGACTTTCAACACCCTCTCATCCATGATGGGTTCTGTCTGGATACCGGTCAGTGGGCCCCCATCCTCCAGTGTGAACAGGGAATAGAAGTAACTGTTCAGCATTAGGGTTACCACCTGTCCCACTCTTTTATGGACAGTCCTGATTTGGGCAAGCTGTGTCCTGCAAAAACTTGAAAAATACTACATGTCCTGACATTACAGTAGAAAAATGTTTTGGGACTTTCCTCTAAATGTTACAAACAACTATAATACCTTAACTAAAATACCTTAATATGATAACATACACTAGAAACAACTAAAAACTACAACTCTTAGTTTTAATTCTGATTATTTAGAGAAACAAGTCTGTTGCATTGGTCGCGTTGCACATTGTCTCTGCGAAAACCAGGTTTCAGTATGAAGTGTCCCACTTTGGGCTTCATAAAAGGTGGTAACCCTATTCAGCATCTTTGCTTTATCTGTCATCCTCCCATCAGCCCAATGTTGATGCTAGTGTGCCTGCACCAATCCATGGCTCCGATATTTTAGATTCTTTAAGGATAAAGCATTCTGTATCAGTGCTCAAACTACATAATGCGTGTATGCGCTAGTCTTCCAGCAGATCTAGGCCATCGGATAGAGGCACGTTCTCTTGAGAGTGTGTGCACGCAGAGACATCGGAGCAGCGAACAGGGGCTACAGAATCTTCAGTTTTAAGTAAGTTGTCCTTCTAAATGAACAGGGATAATTTATAAGTGGGACGGAGTGAGGAAGGGGGTTAGTACTAGACTAAAGGCCCAGATTTTGTGAGTGGCTTCATTTGCTAAAGCACGTAACAAACTTAGTAAACAGCACTGTCTATCCCCCCCACCCAACAGTCCAGCTTGAACACCAAGTAACGTCAACACACTAGACAGCCTCTAGACAGTACAGTGGAAAAAACACACACCAATGCCATAATGTAAGCTGCAGTATGTATGAGGAAAATAAACAAAGTTTTCTAGCTGTTTAAGCAACAGAGACCAGAAAACACCATGGAGGACCCATCAGCACCCTGTAAGTGAATCAAAAAATACAGCAAATCTACAGTGCCTTCAGAAAGTATTCACCCCCTTGGATTTTGTCACATTTTGTGATGTTGCAAACTCAAAGTAAAATACATTTATATGAGATTTTTTTTGTCACGTATCTACACAAATTACTCTAAAATGTCAAAGTGGAATGAAACTTCTGGAATTTTTTGTACATGTAATTTAAAATAAAAACCTGAAATGTCTTGATTTTATAAGTATTCACCCCCTTTGCTATGACACTCTAAACTGAGCTCAGGTGCATCAAATTTCCTTGTGAGATCACTCTAAAACTTGAATGGAGTCCACCTGTGGTCAGTTCAAATGGTTGACATGATTTCAGAGGAAATACAACTGTCTATATAAGGTCCCACTGTTGACAGTGCATGTCAGAGCAGAAACTCTACCATGAAGACCAAGGAGCTGTCCGTAGAACTCCATGATAGAATTGTGAGGAGGCACAGATCTGGGGAGGGTATAAAACACTTCTAGGGTGTTGAAAGTTCCCAGGAGCACAGTCAAGTCCATCATTAGGAAATGGAAAGATTACAGAACCACCCAGACTCTTCCTAGAGCAGGCCGTCCTCCCAAACTGAGCAACTGGGCAGAAGGACCTTGGTCAGGAAGTGACCAAGAACCCAATGACCACCCTGACAGAACTACAGAGTTCCATGGCTGAGATGGGAGAACCTGTCCAGAGGACAACAATCTTGCAGCACTTCACAGATGCTATTGGAGAGTGGCTAGGGCGGAAGCCACTCCTGAGAAAAGGCCACATAATAGCATGCCTGGGAGTTTGCAAGAAGGCATGTGAACTCTGAGACCATGTGGCAAAAGATTCCCTGGTCTGCTGAAACAAAATTGAACTCTTTGGCCTGAATGCAAAGCGCTATGCCTGGCAAACCGAACACAGCTCATCTCCCATGTAACACCATCCCTACCATGAAGCATGGTGGTGGCAGCATCATGTTATGGGGATGCTTTTCAGCGCAGGGACTGGGGCACTTATCAGGATAGAGGAACAATGAATGGAGCCAAATACAGGCACATCCTTGAGAAGAACCTGCATCAGTCTGCAATAGACCTTGGACTGGGGCAAGATTTACGTCCAACAGGACAACGCCCCAAAGCATAGAGCCAAAGCAACACTGGAGTGGCTTCAGAACAAGAAGGTGAATGTCCTTGAGTAGCCCAGCCAAAGCCCAGACTTGAATCCCATTGAGAATCTGTGGAAAGACTTAAGGTGCGGTTCACCGACGCTCCCCGTCCAAGTTGACAGAGCTTGAGCAAATCTGCAAGGAAGAATGGCCGAAAATCCCCAAATCCAGATGTGCAAAGCTGATACAGACATATCCAAGAAGACTCAAAGCTGTAATTGCTGCCAAAGGCGCTTCTACAAAGTATTGACTCAGGGGGGTGAATACTTAAGTAAACAAGATATTTAAGTTTTTAATGTTTCATAAATTTTTGTTACACAATAAAAATATTTTTGCCCCTTTAAATTGTCAAGTATACTGTGTGAATCAAGGGGGAAAAAAATAATTTCAATGCATTAAAAATTCTGGTAGTAACACAACAAAACGTGACAAAATCCAAGGGGGGGGAGGGGGTGAATATTTTCTGAAGGCACTGTAAATGTATGTTGACATTTTGCAAATAATCTTTAAAGAAGCAGCCCTGGTAGCAGATGATGATTCATTCTTAAATCATTTAGTGCTCAAATTTCACACAGACTTGACATGACCATTTGAGAGAGTATGTGAGAGACAGTGTGTGTGTGTGTGTATATTTGTGTTTCTGCGGGGGTAAGACTTTAAGTCTGGTGCCTTAATAATGAACAGTAACAACTTACAAAACCTTACTCCATATAAGCGAGACCAAAGTGGTGGACTGATATAATCAGGGCTAAAACTATGCATAGACACGGCACTGGAACAGCACAAACCACGCTGCATTGTGGTACAAACAGCATGCTGGAAAACTGTGCTTAAAACACTGAAATCACAGTGTAACAAAAATGAAATTTGCTGACAAAATATTAAAAGTACAGTTATGTAAGAACTTACTGTAACAGTAGATCTTCGAGAGAGCTCTTGCAGCAGATAACACTGGTAGGACTGAAGCTGGCAGGTGCCAGGACCCACGAAAATTTCTAGCTAGCAGTCTATAGCGGGGACCGCCCCCCACCGACATCACACACACTATAAAGGGAGGGTGGTCCCCTGCGTCCCTCAGTTCTCCTGCCGGAGACTCCAGCATTGATGATGGAAGGTGATTTGGAACAGAGAACTGAGGTGAATTACACATAGAGCAACAACATTAGTGCTGGTTAAAGAATAATGCAGAAAGATTCCTCAAGGGGGAAGGTGGGTGGGAAGCGGTACCTGCTGCAAGAGCTTCTCTCGCAGATCTACTGTTATGGTAATTTCTTACGAAACACTGCTATCTTACTTTGAGAGTCATCTCTTGCAGCAGGTAACACCAGTAGGACTGATTCCCAAGCAGTAAAGGAGACCCAGACTGATCCTGGGAGGAGGAATCAGAGGTAAAGGAAGAGGACAATGCTCTCAGGAGAGCAGTCCCTGCAGAACAGCCAGTCCAAAATCTGCTCAGCGTCTGGAGGCAATGTCAAGACTGTAATGCCTGATGAACGTATGGACAGAGTTCCATGTGGCAGCTGCACAGATGTCTGCTGTGGACACGTTCCTTAAAGTGAAGGAAGCCGCCACTCTCCTCGTAGAGTAACCCTTCACCGAGCCCAGCAAGGGTTTGTTGTATTTGTTGTAACAAAAAGAAATATAGTTTACCAGCCATTTGGAAAGAGTCTGTTTGACTACGGGAGCCCCACAGAGTCTGGGGGCGAAGGAAACGAATAGCTGGTTGGAGCATCTAAACCCCTGTGTTCTGAAGAAGTAATAACGCAAGACATGGTGGACATCCAATGTGTGGAGAAGAGCCTCACCCCAGTTTGAGCGCTCCGGATAGTAAACTGGAAGGTGAATGTCCTGATTCAGAGTCAGCTCAGACACCACTTTTGTAAGAACTTAGGACTGGTCTGCAAGGCCACCCGATCCTTGTGGAACACTAAATAAGGCTCTTTACACATCAGAGCCTGTACCTTGGAAATCCTCCGAGCCGAAGTAATGGCAACCAAAAACAATGCTTTCCAAGAGAGAAAGTGAAGCTTGCATTCAGCGGCTGGCTCGAACAGAGACAAGGTGAGCTTCTCCAGCACAAACAGAAGGTACCAATAGGGGACGGGGTCCCTGATGGGGGGCTTCATGTGAAGAATGCCTTGCAGAAAGGTAAGGGACAGGTCCAACTGTGCCACGGTTCTGCCTTGAACAGGGGCAAGGTAGGAAGAAACTGCAGACAAATGGACCTTAATGGATGAGAAGCCCAACCCCGACTTGGACAGCGACAATAGGTACTCAAGGATCAAACTCACCGGAGAGGCCAAGAGGTCTAGATGGCAGACAGTAGCCCTAGAGGCAAAAACGCTTCCATTTCACGGCATGGGTAGCTCTGGTGCAAAGGTTTTCTGGTGGCCAGCAGAACATTGGCGACCCTATCTGAGACTCCAAAGCGTCCTTAGAAGCCATGCATGGAGAACCAATGACCTCAGGTATGGATGCACCAAGGTCCCACTGTCCTGGGAGAGCAAACGAGAGCTCAGTGGCAGAGGCAGCAGTGGCTCTGCTGCCAGCTGTTGCACTAGGGGGAACCAATCTGCCATGGCCACAATGGGGTCACCAGGATCATTACTGCCCCCTCCGCTTGCAGCTTGAGAAGTACTTTCTGCAGGAGCGGGAATGGAGGGAACACTGTTAGGGCCGGCTTTAGGGTTTTGGGGGCCCCCAGCAGAATTAGTGAAGTCACTGGGCCCCTCTACTTGGCCCACCTTTAGCCCATGTGTTTTACTGTAGCCCATAAGTGCAAGATTTTATTTGTGGTAATACGATAGGCAGGGAAAAATGGGCAGACTAAGTGGGCCAAGCAGTAGTTATCTGCCGGCAAATTTTAAATTTCTTTGTTTCTATGTATAGCTTTAGTATAACCAGTAGTATTTTAAAAAAAAATTTAGGAGGACACAGCAGTGTCAGTTCTTGTGGCTGTTCTTCCCATCCTATCCATTGCTGCCTATCCACCTCATATTGACTGGATCATAACTTGTTGAGGTATTTCATAACATAACCAGAAGGATATGCACAGTCCTTTACTGATGTTTTAAGAATATATTAAGGTAAAAATGTTTAAAATGAATAAGAGTAAACTTCTTTGATTGGGGGCCCCCAAGAGCAGGGGCCCTCAGCAACCGCAGGGTTCGCTGGTGCCTAAAACCGGCTATGAGAACACATAGAGGAACCTCTCCCTCCAGGAGAGGGACAACGCGTCTCAGCAGAAAACACCAGACACCGGGATCTAGAGAGCAAAAATTGGGCAACTTTGCGTTGGTAGGGGATGCAAAGAAGTCCAGTTCCGCTCTGCCATATCTGCCAAAAAGATCTTCTATGAAAGATTGCTGAAGGGCCCACTCATGTGCTCTGGACCTTGTCCTGCTGAGTGTGTCAGCCAGGGTGTTTTGTTCCCCTGGGGCGTGAACATAAAACATCCAGGTGGTGAGCTATGGCTTAATTCATACCACACTGCTTCTAAACAAGGGATACAGTGAGTAGCGCCCTGTTTGTTGAGATGGAACACCACTGCCATGTTGTCCGTCTGTATAAGGTAGTGTCCGGAGGAGCGCGTGATTCAATGCCCGCAGGCATAAAGAACGCTTTCATCTCCAAGACGTTGATATGTGGAAGAGCCTCGGACTCAGATCAAGTGCCCTGTGTCCTGTGGACGCTTAGCTGTGCACCCCAACCCAGCCGGAAGCATCCAATGTCAGGATATGGGCTGGTGGCATTCTCTGAAAGGCAGACCCTCTGCAGAGAAGGGGATGTCGCCCTCCAGTTGAGTTCCTGATGGATCGGTTCTGTGACAGAGACAAAGACTGGTTGGACACACTGGACTCTCAGAGTCCACCAACATGCCCTCATATGCAGTCTGGCTAGAAGGACTGTGGTGAGAGAGGCAGCCAAGGGCCCAGGGGCTGGAGAAGCATCCTGGATGGTGCCCTTGAGAGTGACGAGACATGGTGGGCTAGACTGCAGATTCAGACTGCCCTGTCCTCTGGGAGGAAGGCATTTCCTTGAGTGGTATCCAGCAACGCCCCAATGAACTGGAGGTATTGGGTTGGGTCGGGAGCAAGGATGACTTTGCTGCGTTGATGGTAATTCCTAGTTCCCTGAAAAGAGAACAGGTGTCTTGGATTGTGTGCCACAGCTGCTCACTGGATGGGGCCGCTAAGAGTTAGTCGTCCAAGTAAGGGTAAACTTAGTGTCCCTTCCTCCGAAGAGCTGCTGCGACCACTGCCAGACATCTGGTAAAAATCCTTGGGGCTGAGGATAGGCCAAAGGGCAACGCCCTGAACTGGTAGTGCCTTCCTGAAACTCGAAACTGAGGAACCTCTTGTGAGGTTTGGCTATCAGAATGTGTAGACAGGCATCCTGTATATCCAATGACGCTAGCCAATCTCCATGATGCAGTATGGGCAATAAGTCCCTGCAGGGTGACCATCAGGAAACATCTGTACTTGACAAACTGATTAAGGTGGCGAGGTCCAAGATGGGTACAGGTCCCAGTCTTTTGGGGCACGAGGAAAAATGTGAATGGAATTGGGGGGAGGGAGAGACAGGCTCTACTGCCCTCAAGTAGGAGAGGTTGAATTCTCTCCTGATTAGCCCTGTGTGAACTGGGGAATAACGGGAGAGTGGCAGTGGCCCATCCGGTGGCATCTGTAAGAATTTGATTGAATGCCCTCTATCATCTGCAGGACCCATTGGTTGGAGGTGACCTTTTGCCAACCCATGGTATAAAAGGAAAAGTGACCTCTGACTGCCTCCCCCATCAGGTCTACGGGAGGAAGTGCACCCAGCGGGGGGGGGGGGGTATTGGCCTGGGCTGGTTTGGCGGCCCTAGGCCTGGAACCTGTTGAGCCTCGTGATGAGCCCTTGCGGCTGTAGCCACCTCTTTGCTGTTGCTGGAATCTGGATTGTTGCCCGCTTGCCACAAAAGTGGGCTTCCAAAGCATTTTGTTTTAGCTTGTACATGGAGTATACTGAGTGAATGGTCTTGCCTGAATCTTTCAACTTAGCGATTATCCTCTCGGAATCCCCACCAAAAAGGACGGAACTGTTGAATGATGCGTCCAAGATATTGGTCTGTACGTCTTGGGCAAAGCCTGAGACCTGGAGCCATTAATGGCATCGGACACATACTCCTGTGGTCGCCACCCTTGCAGCTGTATCTGCTGAGTCGTAAGTCGACCGGAGGACATGTGTGCCGACATCTGAGCCCGTCTGCAGTAGCTTCTCCAGCTTGAATTTCTGTGGGCAGTCTGGGATCTCCTTGACAATGTCCATCCCCTGCTCCCAAAAGGCGTTTTGGAACTGCACCATATGTGTCAAAAATTAAGACTTCTTACGGTGCATGTTGCTGAGGAGTATACCTCTTGCCCATGGCATCCAGTTGTTTAGATTCCCGATCTGGAGGCTGTATGCTAAGGTGCCGCGGCCTGGATATGTCATGGGCAGCTGAGATGACAATGGAGTCTGCCATAGGCTGCTCGCCCAGGAAGGGTTCCTCCTCCTTCTGGGCTTTGTATAGGCGGTCTGCTTTTTGGACACCGAGGAGGAGGTGTGAGGGCACTTCCAGGCCACTTTGGTGACGCCTGCAAATGTGTCAACCAAGGGCGGATCACAACAGGTTTCAAGTCCTTTGGCACCGGTACTTGGCCAAACAGGTGTCTCTCCAGGTCAAGGTCCTCAGTCTTTCAGCCAATATTCTCCTGTATGTGGCGATGATTTCACACAGGAAGGATCATTCGGTGGTGACATGGGAGTATCCCTTGGGTCTACGGTGGAAAGACCTCCAGCAAACGAAGGTACCGAAGAGGAAGAGACCGAGGAATGGTCAGAGTCCACTGGGGAGGAGGACCAAGACCTTGTGTTCCGATGTTTGCGTTGCTCAGAGGAGCCGGAAGAACTGCGGCTCCTGGTCCTGGAGCAATGCTTGCGGCCTGTTCTGCCCGTGCTCGAGATGGGAGTAGGTTCCTTCAGGGGTCAAGGCCCAATATCCAGGGGCCGGGGGGGAGAGGCAGTTTTGGTGGCAGGAGGTCCATCCTGATGGTCTCCCACCAACAGCCAAACAGGTCTTTCACCTGGGACAAGTGGAACTTGGGCTCCGTACCAGTCGTTGGACCGAATGCTGGCCTGGTTTCATGGTCCAGTGGCAGCTCATGTCCAAGGGGTGACGTCGGGACCATAGTGGTAAGTCTGACGTCAGTAGCCGACGCCTGACCCTGGAAGGACTGTGCCCCAGCGTTGTTGGCTGTCTGGGCGGGAGACCAGTGATTGTGGGGACTGGACCGGCGGTGGGGCAGTCGAAGTGGTGATGCTGGTAGAGTGTCGTCGGTGGGCGTCACCCACTGATGACTGATGATCCACCGGACGTTTGTCTGATGGTGGCTCATGTGGCAGAGGGGCTGTGAAGCTGATCTCTTTGAGGAGTGCCCGAGGTCTTGTGTTTGTCCTGAGAGTTGGCACCAGAACCTGAGGCCAACCAGGAGTGAGCTGACGTTGGTCCTGTGGCTGAGGTGGACCTGCCGAGGTCAGCGTGCCAGCCTGAGGCCTGATCATGCGGCCGGACCTGGCTGCCAGGCGTTAGCCTGGACTCACAGCCAAGGTCCTACCACCGATGTCAAGATCAGGGCAGATAGTTTCACTACCGCTAGCCAGATAGGGGAATGGGCCACCTGGGAGGCAGAGTCTGAGCTACCTCAGGAGGTACAGCGGAAGCCTGAAGACCTGGACTTCGAGGGATATCTCCCCTTTTCTCAATCCTTCCTCTTCTCCTTATGGTGGAGCTTTCCGGAAGATTTCTTGTGGGAAGAACTCCCCTGAGAAGAGGAATCTTTCTGCATAGCAGCGAGTTTTTGCTCTGTGAGGAAAGCTTGAAGGGCCTTTTGATGGTGGATTCTCGTCCTGCTGTGAAATTTCTGACAGTGTGAACAGGCCTGAGTATTGTGGTCGGGGCCTAGGCACAGGAGGCAGGTCGAGTACCAATCCTTGGGCGGACGTTGTTTGCCACAGGCACATTTGGAAGGGGCGCCAATCGATGGAGGTCGTCAGAGAAGACAACATACAGAACTGTGTAGCTCTGAAAAAGTGAACTTTTTCATTGAAAAATAAGAAAAGTGGAGTCAAGTAATAGCAAAATGGTGGTCAAACTAGCGAAAGGCATCCGTGGAGTCGATAAATGCAAGTCGACGGTGGGAAAATAACTGAGGGATGCAGGGAACCGCCCTTCCTTTATAGTGTACGTGGGCCGGACCAGTGGTGCTGGGGTTGAAGCGCTGGATGCAAACCTTGTGCCATGCTGGTGACCCGGTTGGAATGAGGCCAGACCTCTGGGGTCGGCATGGAGTGAGAGGATCGAGCGTCCAGAGGACTGCTCTCCTCTCAAGGGAGGGATCCAGGCGGCAGCAGCGTGCCGGCACCCAGTGGAGACCGCGGCACTGTGACGACAGGCTCACAAGTGGGGGTAAGACGTTGGGCAGCTGCCTTTCGGATGTGGGAGCATCCACATCACGGGTTGGGTGGCACTGCACGTCCAACATCTGGGGTGTAAACACACAAACCGCCACACGCCCAATACTGGAGCCCTGCCACTGCCCCTTGGGCCCTATGTCCCCCCCCCCGGGGCTCGGGGAAAAAGTAACGCCCTTGAAGATGGCAGGGTTCACAGCTGGCAGTAGAGCGGCACTGGTGAGCGGAGAGGCTCGAGAGAATTCTAGTGCCTGGGGGAGATAAAACAGAAGAGTGACAAAAAAATAAAACAAACATGTGTGGCGTCAGGGCAAAAAGGCCGGCGTCGAGAAGCTATAGACTGCTAATAGAAATTTTCCGTGGGGTCCTCACGCCTGCTGGCTTCAGTCCTACTGGTGTTACGTGCTGCAAGAGCTGACTCTCACAGTAAGATCTACTATTACAGTAAGTTCTTATGTAACTGTAATATCTTATTTCGAGGAAGGCTCTTTCAGCAGGCCACACCGGTAGGACTGAGTCCCAAGCAGTACTGAGTAGCACCAGAATAACACCACCGGGAGGGGGAAGATCCGCAGCCAAGAGCTCAGGAGAGAAGGCCCTGAATAACTGCTAGGCTGAAATTGGCCCTGCGCTTAGAGACAATGTCCAGACTGTAATGCTTGGTAAAGGTGTGGACAGAACTCCAGGTGGCAACTTCACAGATGTCCACAGCAGACACATTTCTGAAGCAAGCGGTTGAGGCAGTCATACCCCAGTCAAATGGCCTTTGATCACCCCCAGAAGGAGTCTGTTGTACTTGCAGTAGCAATAAACAATGCAATTTACTAACTACTTAGACAAACACTGTTTGGAAACAGGAGCATCCTCTGTCTTTGGGGAAATGAAACAAACAACTGTTCAGATTTCCTGAAAAGGCTTTATGCAGTTCATGTAGTACTGCAAAATCCTATAACGTCCAAAGTATGGACAAAGCCACCTCCGAATTGGAATACTTGGGAAAATAAACTGGAAGGTGGATGGATTGATTCAAAGTAAACTCCGACACCACATTAGGCAAAAAGAACAGGTTACTCACCTGTAACAGTAGTTCTAGGAGTGGTATATGTTGTTCATCCACACTGTCTGGCATTGTTTCTTCCCTTTAAATCTTGCCGGAAGTCTTCAAGCTGGTCCTCCCACCCACCGGGTGGTAAATACCTCGGCTCCACCCCATGACACCAGATCTAGCCCGCTGGAAGCCAGGTTGTAGCCTAAAGCCGGGAGGTAGGTAGGATGAACAACATACACCACTCCTAGAACTACTGTTACAGGTGAGTAACCTGTTCTTCTAGGAGCGTGGATATGTTGTTCATCCACACTGTCTGGCAGACTCCAAGCAGTTCTCCGGGAGGAGGGAGGCAAGGCGCACACCCCCTACTTAGGGAACAGAGATTGGAGAACAGAGGCCCCAAAACCAGCATCCCGCCAGCCCATGAGAGAGGCATCGGTCGTAAGGATGACCGCCGGCTCGGGGCGGACAAACGGGATTCCTTCCTGCAGATGACTCAGGACGGTCCACCATTGGAGAGCGTCCCACATCCTCTGGGTGACTGTGATCAGCTGGTCGAAAAGACCCTGACGCTGAGACCACTGGGCGTCGAGCTCCCACTGAAGGGGGCGCATGTGCAGTCTGGCCCAGCGGACCACTGAAGTTCACGCCGCCATGTACCCCAGGAGGCGCAGAAAGTCTCGGGCAGGACGCGAGTGCCCAACCAGAAATGATTGGGCAAGGGAAGGTACGAGTTCCGATTTGGCCTCATTGATCAGAAGGCCCAAGTGTGAGCAGGTTCGGAGGGTCAGGTCCCTGGACCTCTCCACCTCCTGAAGGGAGGAACCCGCCAGGAGTCAGTCGTCTAGGTAGGGGTAAATACGAACCCCTTGGCCGCCGTAGATGGGCTGCCACCACTGCGATGCATTTGGTGAAGACCCTTGGGGCTGATGACAGGCCAACGGCATGGCGCTGAACTTCGACTGGGTCCTTCGACCTTGAAGCGGAGGAACCGTCAAGGGGATTTGACGGATAGGGACGTGGAAAAAGCATCCTGAAGATCCAGTGTGCAGAACCACATGTTTTGCTCCAGAGATGGTATGATCTGGTTCAGAATTACCATCCAAAGGTGCGAGACCTGAGATACCGATTCAGGTCGTGCAGATCTAGAATGGGGGCGCCAACCCCGTCTGGCTTGGGCACCAGGAAATACCTGGAAACAAAGCCTGGGTCTGAAGGAGGATCCGCACTCGGCCACCGCCTCTTTGAGGAGGAGTAGCGCAATGTCATCCCGAAGGGCAGACTGGGCGACTGAGATCCTTTCTCTCGTGGGCAATGGACTTGGCTGGGAGGGAACTGCTCGAATTCTAGGGGCAGACCCTGCCCGACCACTTCTAGAACCCACCTGTCCGAAGTGATACCGGACCAGGCGGAAAGGAAATGGCGGAGCCGGCCCCCCACGGGAACACCCAGAGCTGGTGTGATGGGTCCGGGGGAGGCCACCCCCGGCCCGTCACTGGGCAGGCTTAGAGGAGGAGGAGGAGGCACCTGGACCAGCGCCTCGGCCTCCTTTGTGGGGCTGCTGGGGACCTTGCTTAGGCCTAGGGCGCCAAGCCTGAGCCTGTTGCTGTTGCTGACCCCCTGAGGTGGCTGTCTGACCCAGGGGAAGAATGTCGAAAGGGCTTCTTCCCGCGCTTCTGCTGGTTCTTACTTGAAGAACTTTTAGCAGAGGTGGCATCTAAGGTAGCGCTAGATGTTCGATGCGCTGCAGATGACCTGCCACCCTGGCTCAAGAGGTCGGGTGCCAAGGAAGGGCACATCAGCCAGCTTGTGCTGAGTATCCACGGAAAGGAGGATAACCTCAGCCAAGCCCTGCGGCGAGTGGATACCGCTGCAGCTAGTGAACGGGCACAGGAATCACCCATGTCCAGAGCAGTCTGGAGCTGTTGTAGCAACAGCCCTGCCCTGGTCCCTGAATTGCTTGACCGTGGTCTGCATGTTAGCTGGGAGGTGAGGAAGAACTTCATCCCAGTGACCCCAAAAGGGCGGAGAGAAGTGTGCCATAATCACTGCTGAGCTTGCCGGACAGGCCCAAGGAAGATGCTGCATAGACCTTCCGGACCGAAGTGGTCCATAAGTTTGACTCCTTGTCCGGAGGGCGGTCAGTATCTGCCGAGCTGCTCGTCTGCCTGAACACTGAGGCAGTCACCAGGCTTTCCGCCGAGGGGTGCTCAGTAAACCCCGCCAAGGACCCTGTGGGCACCGTGATACCTATGCGCTGGGCGGCAGACGGAGCTGGGCAGAGGCTGGACGCTGCCAGAGTTCCAGAGCCGGGCCAATTATGGCTTCGGGCGACTGAAAGGCCTCTGTAGGGTATCCCTTTAAGAATATCCAGGGATATTCCTGCCTTCTGAACAGGCTGCGAGGCATCCCGTGGACTCGGAAATGAGCCGGAGGATGCCCTGAAGGAGGAAGGCCCTTATTCCATGCCTGACACCGATAGCTCATCGTGAGAATGAAGGCCTGTATTATCTGAATCGGAGGAGTCCAGATACAAAGGCTGTCCACCTACATCTCCCTCGATACGCCTAGGGCGATCAGGGGTGACTGTAATCGACAGTCTGCGAGGAAGACCCGGAGACTGTTCTGTCCTCCTTGGAGGGAATCCTCCAAGGGCAGCTTTGTGGAGGTTCACACAACAGGTGGGGAGCCTGTAATCGTCAAGGCCGAGGGCGCACCGGAGCCCTCTGAAGGAACGGTGCCAAGGAATCGTGTCAGTAGGGCCAAAGAGGCTGAGGCCAAGTGATAGCCGGGACCGCCGAGGAGCCGCTTCGGCCTGCTAGCAGGAGTTGCTGCCACATGAGATCCCTGGCAGCGCCAACGGATCTTCCGTCGAAGCCTCCCTCGTCCGAGGAGGATGAGGAACGTGGCGGCGCCTCTTCCGGGAGTGTTTGTGTCCTTTCTTGGTCGATCGATCAAGAGGACTTACCCTCGATCGACCGGACGGTGTCGGCTTGTCGATCAGGAGAAACCGGACTCGTGAAAACCGAGGATCCGGGTTCCTGTCCCTCGATCGGAGGCCCGCGGACGGGTCTCCTTGTCGGGAAGGAGAGAATAGGCGTTCTTCCAAAGAATCATCGACAGGTGTCAGTGACAACGGCTCGATAGGGTCGAGAGAAATCTCGCCGAGTCCGGCTGCCTCTCACTTCTGTGCCTGGTCCAGACGGAAGGTCTGAAAACCGCAGCCGAGGAGGCGATCTCGACCGTAGTCGAGACCTCGGACCACTCCCGATCCCAGGAGCGTCTTCTTCGACTTGAAGAAGGTGGTTTTGGATCCTTTTTTCCAGAACGGGAGGAGTGCGAGCCTGAGGGCGCCTCACCCTTGGTAGGGAGAGACTGGCACAAATCCCGAAAGGATCCTGAAAAAGTGGAGCCCAAGTTGAGCGGCACGAAGAAGCCTCAGATGGTCAAGCTTGGGCGGTTTACTCCTCAAGGCTGCCATTTGCTCGAGCTGCTCGGCAGATCCTCGTAGCCAAGGAAACCGCCCACCTGGCCTCCTTAGATTTTGCACTGTGATCAGGCTCGGTCTCCCCAGCTTCAGGAGCGCTTGACGATCCTCCAAAATGGTCGGATGGAAGGAAGCGAAAATGGTACATTAAGAGGTATCATGAACAGGACCGAGGCAGTAAACGCACGAGGAGGTGGGGGTCGGTGCGCGTGCGCATTTTCTGTGTCCGGAAAGGACACCGCTAAACCCGGGGACGCACTTGTCATCCATGTCCGAATCCGAAGTAAACTCTACCTACCAAAGCGAAAATGCGTTGAAAACCGTCGAATTGAATCCAGGGCCTCAATCACTGCAGAAAAGCACGAGGGAACCTGTATCTTCCAGCGGAAAGGAAGATCTGGTGTCATGGGGTGGAGCCGAGGTATTTACCACCCGGGTGGGTGGGAGGAGCCAGCTTGAAGACTTCCGACAAGATTTAAAGGGGAAGGAACAATGCCAGACAGTGTGGTTGAACAACATATCCACGCTCCTAGAACTTAGGATTAGTATGCAAAGACACCCTGTCTTTGTGAAAAAACAAATAAGTCTTCTTACACATAAGAGCTTGTATATACAACACTTTATGCTGTTTGTTTTGATACTTTTTCTGGCATGGAACCTCTGTAAAAGAGCCTCTGGATCAAAGGTATTTGTAATCTGAGAACTAATACAAAAAATAAGAGCCTGGAGCTCAGAAATCCTTTGAGCAAAGATAACAGCAACTATAAAGAGCACTTTCCACAACAGAAAGCGCTGCACGCAACTCATGGCCAGTTCAAAGGAGGTAAAGTGAGTTTCTCCAACAAAAGTTGAGGTCCCATGGAGGGACCAGGTCCTAAATGGGAGGTTTCAGATGCAAAATGCACTGCAGAAATGTGCAGGACACTTCAGCTGGTTGACAGCTTTGTCCTCGATAGGTACGTGGTATGCAGAGTTGACAGAAAGGTGCACCTTAAGTGAGAGTACACCAAGCCTGAATCCGAAAAGGAATGAAGATACTCCTGATTCACTGGGCAGGTGAAAGGATCCAAATGGAAAGCAGTAGCCCAAATGAAGAAACGCCCATTTCATAGCATAAGTGGCCCTGGTGGAGGGTTTCCTGGCAGCCACCAGAACATCTGCGACCCTAGAGGACACCCCAAAGCCGGCAATAACTAGGTCCACAGGAGCTACATGGAGATGCAGGGACTTAAGGTCCGATGCACCAGGGTGCCCTGATCCTGGGAGAGAAAGCGTGCACACAGGGACAAGGGCTCCGGAGGTGCCACTGCCAGCTGCTGCTGAGGCAAGGGGAACCAAATCTGGTGTGGCCAGAATGAGGAGGCTATGAGGATCATCTCTGCCCCTTCCAACTGGAGCTTAAGCAGAACCCTCTGCAGGAGGGGAAAGGGAGGAAAGGCATGCAGAACCCCCCCCTTCCAGAACAGGGACAATGCGTCTCGCCAGAAATCTCCAGGCCCAGAACCAAACGAGCAAAAAAGCGGCAGTTTTGTGTTGAGTAGCGATACGAAGAGGTCCAACTCTGGACAGCCCCACTTGTTGAAGAGATCTTCGACCACCGAAGTCAGAAGCTCCCACTTGTGGGCATGCAACCTGGAGCAGCTGAGACTGTTGGGCAAGACGTTTTGAACGCCTGGAACATGTACGGCCGAGAGCTCCAGAAGTGCTTGATGGCCCTATACCAGGCTCTCATCGCCTCTCAACACAGGAGGTAAGAATAGGTCAACCCCTGCTCGTTGATGTAATACACCACACACCAGATGTCTGTGCACCAGCAGTGGACTGGGGAGGTGATGAGTCTGAAAGGTCTACAGAGCATAAAGGACTACTGTCATCTCCAGGGAACTGATATGGAGACCCTGTTCTACATCCGTCCAGGTACCAAGGGTCTGGTGATTGTCCAGATGAGCACCCCATCAGGCCAAGGGAAGCAGTATAGCGCAGTGGTTTAAGGCTCTGAGCTGCAAATCTGGAGACCTGGGTTTGAATCCCACAGCCCCCACTTGCATACTGTGTGACCCAGAGCAAGTCACTTAACTTCCCTGTGCTCCCAGGTCGCACCTGTAAACAAGCTTTCAACTTAGTGCGTCTCTCCTGGTTAAACAATTGGAAAAAAAAAATGCATGCTTTGAGAATCTGACAGGAGGTCAAGAGCTGAAGAGAGAACCAGTGAAGGAGGTTGGCTGGATCCAGCCACCACGACAGAACTCTCTGGACCGGGTCGGAGACCAACCAATTGGCCCAGGTCATCCATATGTTGATCCAACCGGACTCTCAATGTTCACTGAGGCATCTGCATATGCAGGTGAGCCAGAGGAACTGTGGCAATTGCTGCTGCCACATGGCCCAGGAAAACACTGGTGGGGGATCAGCCAAACAGACGGGCCTGCTCCATGAGGGACTCTGCCCTGTCCTCGGGAAAAAGGTCTTGCCCTGACTGGTGCCCAGGACCGCCCCTACGTATTAAAGGCGCTGCCAAGGAGAGAGGCAGGACTTCAGCATATTTATAGTGATCCCCAAGGCCTGAAAGAGACGGAAGGTGTATTCCAGGGTCTGAACAAAGTGGTCCCTGGAGGGGGCTGCTAGCAGCCAATCGTCCAGGTAGGGGAACACTTAGAAGCCCTGCCTCCTCAATGCGGCTACCAACACAGCCAGACATTTGGTAAATACCTGGGGCCAAGAAAAGGCCAAAAGGAGGGCCTGAATTGTAAATAGGCCCCTGAAAGTGGAAGTGGGAGAAGTGGACGATGGGCAGGAAAGATTTGGATGTATTGGTACGTCCCCCATGTCCAGAGAACAGAATCAGTCCCCTTGTAAATGGGTAATAATCCCTGGAGCATGACCATCTGGAAGTGCTTGTGCTATGTACAGATTCAGATGGCTCAGGTCCAGGATGGGCTGATGATATCCAGTCTTTAAGGACAAGGAAGAAAGTACAGTTATGTAAGAACTTACCGTAACAGTAGATTTCAAGAGAGGCTCTTGCAGTAGGTAATTACATACAGGACTGACGCCGCAGGACCCCATGGAAAAATTTCTAGCTAGCAGTTCTGGCGAGGGACCACCCCACGCCAGGTGACCGTGTCAGGAGACGCCAGTATAAAGGGTGGTCCCTTACGCCCGCTTCTTCCAGTTCTTTTCTTACCACAGGCCACGAGAGACCGGACTCGGACAGAAGTGGATATTTCCTCACTGGAAAACATACCTCTCAACTGTACCACATTATGAGGAACGTTCCTCATTTTACTTCAGAAAAGGTCCCTGTTCCACATTGTGAGGACTTGTTCCACATTCAGAGTCAACATTTTAAAGCAAATATCCATAGTAAATGATGGAAAAAATAGCTTATTCAATTAATAACAGACATTCTTAACATAAATGCAACATTTTAATAGTGTTTTAAGTTTTAGGTAAAGATTTGATTAAGTGTTCCACATTTTGCCCATTTGTTCCACATTGTGACAGGCAATGTTCCACTTTGGGGGACAAAAGGTTGAGAGGTATGCTGGAAAAGGAGCTGAAAAAAGCTTAGGAGGATGGAGGCGGGAGAGAGTTATTTGCAAGAGCCTCTCTCAAAGATCTACTGTTATGGTAAGTTCTTACATGTAACTGTACTATCTTACTGAGAGGGCTCTTGCAGTAGGTAATTACATAGGACTGAGTCCCAAGCAGTCTGGAACAAGAAGAAGCACATGGGAGGAGGAAAGCTACTCAAAGCAGATCCTCTAGCTGTGAAGGCCTTAAGAGAGAAGGCCTTGCAGAACAGCGAGCCTGAAGCCTGCTCTACGGCGGGAGGCAATATCCAAACTGTAATGTTTTGTAAATGTATGGACAGAAGTCCAAGTGTCGGCAGCACAAATGTCTTTCTGCTGACACATTCTTGAAACATGCCGCAGAGGCAGCAACCCCTCTGGTGGAGTGACCTCTTATTTGACCCAGAAGGATCTTCTTGTACTTGTCATAACAGAAGGTGATGCAATGAGCCAACCATTTAGACAGGCACTGCTTGAAACAGCATTGCCTTCTCTTTGGGGCAGAAGAGACAAAAGTTGATCAGTCTTTCTGAGATCCTTCTTCTGTTAGTGTAGTATCTCAGAATGCGGTGAACGTCCATAGTGTGAAGTAGATACTCCCTGATTGAAGTACTGCGAAAGAAGGCGGTAATCTCATGAAATGGTTCAATGTAGATTCAGCTACCTTGGGAGAAACTTGGGACTGGGTCATGAGCCACGCGTTCCTTGTGAAAATCAAGTACGAATTTTACACAACAGGCCTGAGCCTCGAAATCCTCCCGGCAGAGGTAATGACCACTAGGAAGAGCTCCTTCCATGAAAGGAACTTCATGTCTGTTGGGCCGCTGGTTCAAAGGAGGCAAAGTAAGTTTCTCAAGGACTAGTTCAAATCCCAAGGAGGGGCGGAACTCGATAGGGGGTCTCAAGTGAAGAACCCTCTGAGGAAAGTCATAGAGACTTCCAGTTGAGCAAGCGTCCTATTCATGAGGGAATATGGTAGAACAAATGCGCTGTGTACCTTCAGACGAGTGACTAAGACCCAGGTCAAGAGGTGACGAGGTACTCCAGCAGTCGCCGAACTGAGCAAGAGAAAGGCTCAAAGCCTTTTGAAGCAGCCCAGATTGAGAACCGTTTCCACTTCATGGCATAAGTAGACCTAGGGGAGGGCTTCCTAGCCTCCACCAAGATCTCAGCCACCTGGGGAGAAACCCCAAAGTGGGCTTGAACTATGTCTGCAGGAGCCACGCATGCAGTTGAAGGGACTTGAGACCTGGATGAACCAGGGTCCCCTGATTCTGGCTCAACAGAATCCGTGACAGCAGAAGAGGAAGCTCCTCTGAGTATTGTTGCAGAAGAGAGAACCAAACTTGCCTGGGCCAGAAAGGAGCGATCAGAATCGTTCGTGCTCCTTCAACCTAGTTTCTGCAAGACACGCGGGATCAGAGGAATCGGGAAGGCATAGACTAATCTGTCCATCCAATCTAGAGACAGAGCGTCTCTCCAGAAAATGCCTCGCTCTTGAACGAGCGAGCAGAAGTCGGGAAGCTTTGCGTTTAGAGGTGAAGCGAACAGGTCCACCTGAGGTTTTCCCCAACGTAGGAAGATATTGTCTAGGACCCCCTGATCCAGCTCCCACTCATGAGCTTGATCAGACGAGCGACTTAGTTTGTCTGCTAAGGAGTTCTCGACCCCCCGAACATGAACTGCCATGAGGTGAAGGTCGTTTTGTGCTGCCCAATCCCAGACTCTCCTCACTTCCCTGCAGAGAGGGCAGGACCGAGTCCCGCCCTGTTTATTGATGTACCATACCACACACATATTGTCCATCTGGACGGCTAGGTGGCCTGGAAGAAGATGCAGGTGGAGGGCCTGGAGAGCACAGAGCACCGCCCAAAGCTCGAGCACATTGATGTGCAGTGATTGCTCGAGCTTGGACCAAGAGCCCTGGGTCTGATGTGGACTGAGATGGGCTCCCCAACCTTCGCCTGAGGCGTCTGTGGTCAGAGTCTGGGAGGGAGGAGGAAGGAAGAATGGAACTCCCCGAAGAAGGTTCTCTCGAACCATCCACCATTGTGAGTCTCGAATCATGGTAGAGGAGACTAGGACCAAGTGGTCCAAGTCATCTACCAACTGATCTCACTGAGAGCGGAGCGTCCACTGAGAGACCCTCATGTGGAGCTGAGCGCTAGGGACTGTCGGGATAGCAGCCGCCATAAGCCCGAGGAGGCGAAGAACTGACCTTGCACTGACCTGCCTGCAGCCGGACAATAGGCTTATATGAGTCTGGAGTATGGCCGCCCTGTCCGGAGGCAGAAAGGCCCTGCCTAGGGTCATGTCCAGTATCGCCCCAATAAACTGAAGCCTCTGGGAAGGGATCAACTGAGACTTGGAATGGTCGATGGTAATACCCAGACAGGCAAAGACCTGCTGGGTGAGGGAGAGGCAGTGCAGAACTTCCTCCCTGGACGAGGCCGCCAGGAGCCAATCGTCCATGTATGGGAAAACCTGTACCCCACGGGTACACAGGTAGGCCGCCACCACCGCAAGGCATTTAGTAAATACGAGGGGCCGAGGACAGGCCAAATGGAAGTGCCTTGAACTGGCAGTGGTCTCCTTGGAAAGCAAAACAAAGATATCTGCGGTGAGACGGATGGATAGCTATGTGCAGGTAATCGTCCTGCATATCCAGAGCGCATAGCCACTGGCCCGAGCGGAGGATGGGCAGAAGGCTCTGCAGTGAGAGCATCCTGAACATCTTGTACTTCACGAAAAGGTTTAGGGAACTGAGATCTAGAATAGGTCTTACATCTCCTGTTTTCTTCGGGACCAGGAAGAAGTGGGAATAGTAACCCGTTCCTTGCAAGGAAGGGGACAGGTTCTATCGCCTCTTCGCAAAAGTGCTGAAATTTCTTCCAGGACCAGAAGATGATGTTCCCGAGAGTACGATGACCTTGGGGGAGGGTGACGAGGTGGTTTCTGCAGAAACTCTACTGAGTGTCCTTCTGCGATTAGCTGGAGCACCCATGAATCCAATGTTATCCTCTCCCAGCCCGGAAGGTGGAGGGAAAACCTCCCTCCTACCGGTTCCTCCGGGAAGCCCAGAGGTAGTGGGAGAGGGAAGAAGTCAGGTGGTGTGGGGCAGCGCCACAGCTGAAGCTCCCGCTGCTTTTTTGGGCGGGGGCCCCGACGTTAGTGGCCCTCTTTCCCTGTGGTCTCGCTTTGGGCTGATTCCGTCTGCAAAGGACGGTGCTGCGATTGATGGGGATGGTACATAGAGTTGACAGACTTAATGCCGTCCCCTTCTCCTGCAGGTCGGTGATGATGTCCTTGACATCACCCCCCACAGCACCAACCCCGGAAGGGCACTCCTGGATAGCGGCTGCACCTCTGGGACCAACCCCGACACTCAGAGCCATGCGTGATGCCGTGAAACCCACGGCAAAAGCTGAGCTCCTCCCAGCAGTGTCCACTGCATCGTAGGTCGCACAAAGAATGCCGACTGGCCAATGTGTAGAGCAGACGAGGTCAGCCACTTCCTGCTTGACCTGAGAGTCCCGAAGGGGAGTCCAATTTCGATTCCGCCTCACTAAGAATCACCTTCTGGTAATCCCCCATGTGGCCAACATAGTTCAGGGCCCTAATACCCAGAGTGGAAGAAGCAAAAATCCTCTTGCCATACTGGTCAAGAAGGCGGGATTCCTTGTCAGGTGGAGACGAGCTAAGATGTTTGGGTTGAGCTGACCGGCCATGAGTGGCGCTAGAGTGGGAGTCTAAAAAGTCAACACCCTCTGGAACCTGGTATAGCCTGTTCGACTTCCTGGGAAGTGGGGCTAAGGCCGACGGTTGTTTCCATGTGGTGGTAATAAGGTCAGCATGAGGCTTGATCCAGGGTGGCACCAAAGTGGGAGCTGTCACGGGCAGATCCAGATGCTCAGCGAGTTTTTTATGCTGGGGGTCTGGCTCCAAGGATTGCCACTTATGTACTTCCTGGATCTTCCGTAGCAACTCCGTGGAGGAAGGATCCTCCGGAGGAGTCCTTGGCTGGGGCTTGGACGGAGAGCGTGGCTCGTCGTCTTGCTCGGAACAACCACTGGAAGGATCCGAGGTGTCCGAGGAAGAAGATGAGGAAGAGGTAGACTCCCTCTCCCGACGAGGGGGAGGAACGGACCCCTTGGGAATCCCTCAGGAAAGCATGTCCTGCCCCTCTCTGGACCCAGAGGGTTGGGCCCTGGTGTCCGGAGATAGGGAGGGAGTGTGTCGTCGTGGACATATGGGAACCGACACCAGTGTTCGAAGACGACTCTCCACCTCTCTGGTGAGCTGAGCCTTGGCCTCAGCCCACTAGGAGGCCAGAGTCTCCTGCAAGTCCACCGGCGGCTGAGGGGGCGGTGCAGGAGAAGGGGGGATACGGATACGGACTATATCCAAAGGGCGCGTATCCATAACCCGACGGCGGGAAGCCCGGCGTCGAGTATTGAGGAGCCGGGTACTGCGGTGTCGGATATGTCGGCGCCGGGTACTGAGGCACCGGATACTGCAGTCCCAGGTATGGCGGCGTCGGATACGACGGGGCCAGGAGCTGCCTGGGCAGACGGCCCGGCTGGAGGCCCCATGGGCAGTTCTGGAGCGGAAGACCTGGAGGGCCCGGCGTCAGGGGTGACATTGGGGTGGGATGTCATCCGCGCCGGCAATACTGTGCTTTAGCCAGTGGCTAAAGAGGTCGGCAAGCCGGCGCCTGGGGAACCGACGCCAAATCAGAAACCTCAGTGTCGCCGGGATGGGGAGAAATCTGCGGGTTGGGCTGAGGAGACTCAGGGTCCCCGGAGGGCAGCGGGCCGCGGGGAGCCGGAACAACGAACGGGGGAGGTCCGCCGCCGCTCACCTTGTGCAGACGCCGGATGAACCGACGCAGCGGCTTAGCAGCGGATCGGGCGGACACCAGAGGGGCTGGCGTCCACTTAATGGACTCTTCGAGGAGGCAGGCCATGGCGGAGGGGCGTCGGTGGAACGGGGCCGCGGGCCGACTCCTCCAAAGGGTTGGGCGACTTACCGACCTTCACCGCGGCGGGGCGCCGGAGGACCGATGTCCAGCTTATCAGAGCCGCCACACCAGTAGGCTGCGAAACCATGGCTTTACTGGAAGCAGAGGCCACCACGGCCCGGAGATGCCCGAACGCCAGCCAGGTGGGGCGGCCACCACCTTGAAGCCACTAAGGCGGCTGTCGCGGGATGGCTCCGGGGACCTTACCTGTTTCACGGCAACTCCTGAGGAAGACGAGGGGAGAGGAGCCTTGTCCCGTGCCTTCCTTATCCTTTCTTGGCGATGGCCTTCAGGGGAAGTTGATGCCTGCCGAAGCTTTTTCAGTTCTTTCTCCATGGAGCTCATTTTCTTTTTCAAAATGTGGGCTTCCAGGGACTGCTGCCGCCTTCTCCGAGTGGCTGCGTTAAAGCTGAGGCAGTGCTGGCACTTCTCCACCAGATGGTTGGGGCCTAGGCAAAAAAGGCACAGGGAATGGCTGTCCTTGTGAGGGAGTTGGGCGCCACACGAGTCGCACTTGGTTTTGTGCTCGGAGGGTGTAGGGGACGACATACACTGACAGATACCTGATGATGGCTGAGAAAAAAAAATGAAAATACTCAGTAAAACTACCGTCGAAGGAGCCTGCGAAGCAGGGAACTTTACTGCAGGCGCTGGCTATAAGCTAACGGTGGGAAAGAACTGGAAGGTGGCGTGAGGACACGCCTTTATACCGATGCCTCCTGATGCCGGTCACCTGACGTGGGGGGGCGGTCCCTCGCCAGAGACTGCTAGCTAGAAATTTTTCCGTGGGGTCCTGCCGCCTGCTGACGTCAGTCCTATATGTCACATCCATCGTGGGTTAGCTAATGGAGACTATCCTGAAGGAGAGGCTGGTGGCCCTCCTAGAGGCCACAGGACAGCAGACAGCATGGCTTCATACATGGCAGATTCTGCCAAACCAACCTGGTCGAGTTCTATGACTGGGTAACTAGGCAACTGGACAGGGGCCATGCAGTGGATGTCCTGTATCTAGACTTCAGTAAGGCATCTGACTCAGTGCCACATGGAAGGCTGGAAGGAAGTAGTAGGCACAGGGGCGGGTGCAAAAGCTGGTGAGATGGGTAGGAACTGGCTGCAGGAAGGCAACAGAGGCTGGTGGTGGGTGGGGAGCTCTCACACCCAAGGGCAGTGACGAGTGGTGATTCCACAGGGCTTGGTGTTGGGACCAGTGTTGTTTGGGATATTCATTGCAGACATATCATGGGACATCAAGAGCAAGATCAGTCTGTTTGCTGATGATACCAAGTCAGCGTGGTGGTGGATGACCTAGGGGATGGCAGGGTTGCAGGATGATCTGGCAAAGCTTGAAACCTGGTCAGACACCTGGCAACTGGCTTTAATGCCAAAAGTGCAAGGTGCTGCATTTTGGGATGAAGAACCCAAGGAGGAGTTACCAGCTGGGGAGTGCAGCTAGCCCAGACAGAGGAGGAGTAGGATCTGGGTGTGCTCATTACAGGGTCAATGAACAACTCGGCACAATGTAGGAAGGCAGCTGCAAAAGGCCAACAAAATGCTGGGTTGTATTGCAAGGGTATATCCTGAGGAGGGAGGAGGATTCTGCCACTGTATGGTCATTGGTTAGACCACACCTGGAGTACTGCGTGCAGTACTGGCATCCGTATCTGAAGAGGGACATTAAGTTACTGGAGGGGTGCAAGCAGAGGCGGCTCCAAAGATGATCAAGGGGCTGGGGGACTTATCATACGAGAGGAGGTTGAAGGAGTTGAACATGTACTCACTGGAGGAGAGGAGAGCAGGGTGACATGATTGAAACCTTTAAATCGTGAAAGGAATAAACAGGACAAGTACAGAGAAGCTGTTCAAAGTAAGGAGGGAGGGACACCAGGGCCATGATATGAGACTGGGTGAGGAAGGTTCAGGAGGAGATAAGGAGACCTTTTTACACAGAGGCGGGTGGCTGGGTGGAATCACGTTACCTCCTGAAGTGGTATGCAGTAGAACAGTGGACTGCTTCAACGAGGATGGGACAGGACAAGGGGGAGGGTTAATGAAGGGGAAGGGTGGAAGGGAGGGGCAGCTGCAGAGTAAGGGGTGCTAGCTGCACATTCGAGCAGACTTGCTAGACCTCTAGGCCTTTATCTGCTGGCAAATTTCGCATGTTCATAATTACCTACTGCAAGAGCCCTCTCAAAGTAAGATCTGGGAGTGAAACTCCCCTCCCTATTGAGCCTAAGGAACGGGCACTTGACTCGTTTTTGAAGAGCCTGGATTTCCTCCCAGACTAGTGATAAGTGGGCAGGAGGATATGTGGACTTTACGGGGAGATTTTCTGAAGGCCACTCTAGAAACTCCAGAGTGTGACCGTGCTCTATGATCTGAAGCACCCAGTTGTCCATGGTCCTCTCCATCCCTCTTGGTGGAGGAAGAGACAATCCCGACTGCCTCCCTTGGATCATGGCCGGGAGGCGGGTGTTGGCTAAGGAGTCAGGAGGTGGGGGCACGGCAGGCAGGGGGGGCTGCGGGGTTCTAAGGCAAGCAAATAATGGCTGCTGAAGTCTTATTTTGTGGTGACCCAGGGTTTTAAATAATTGATCAGCAGTTTTTTCTTGGGACAATACTAACTGTGCAGAAAGCATTTACATAGGTTATCTAGAAATGTTATGTTTATAAACACAGTGAGGCAAGTGCTATGCATTTTCACAATGTTTTACAACTTTATGAGCAAAACGCTAATCAATTTTAGAGTTAAATAAAACCCTGTGACCTTGGCAGGCTGGTTCAGAGATTGCTTCTGGGAGGACCTGTGAAAGGACTGATGCTGGCCTGCTCTAGGCTGAGTGTGATACAGCGAATGGACTGGCTTGAGGGCCCATCCTGACTCCTGCAGAGCAGAAATGATGTCCTGACACTCCCGAACAGGAACAAACCGGAAGGGGGCATCCAAGATGCTGGTCTGTGTGTCCGAGGCAAAGCTGGATACCCAGAGTCAAGAATGGTGCCGGAGACAGACCCCAGCAGCTGCCCCATGCCTGGAGGTGTCCACAGCATCGCAAGCTGCCCAGAGGACATGACTGCCAACGTCTCAGCCCGATTTCATAGGTTAGGCGAGCTGTGTCTTAGTGGGGTTCTCTGCCAAGGTCTGCACCAGGTCCCTGGCTTGGTCCCAAAGAACATTTTGATACTGGACCATATGGGCCAGGTAATTCAGGGCCCGGATAGCCAGGGTAGTAGAGGCAAACACCCGTTTGCCCAGGGGATCCAGCTGCCTGGACTCCCAGTCTAGGGGACGGGTACTAAGGTGCTTGGGCTTCTTAGTACAGTCATGAGCCGCATTAATCACTACGGAATCCACCTTAGGGTGACCCCCTAAAAAGGGTTCCCCAGCAGGGGTATGGTAAAGACGGTCCACCTTCTCAAGCAGAGGAGGGGTGGTAGTTGGGTGATTCCAAGCTGCCCTACTGATATCCTCATAGGAGTCAATCAGAAGGGGCACCACCATGGTGCGGGTATCTCGCTGTCAGAGATAAATGGCCAAGCCATGTCTCTCTGGATCCTGCTCTCCATCTTCCAACCCATAATGGACTGGATGTGGTGCATGACATCCATGAAGGCTGGATCATCGGGGGGGGGGGGGAGTACAGTTACGTAAGAACTTACCGTAACAGTAGATCTTCGAGAACAGCTCTTGCAGCAGGTTACACCATTAGGACTGAAGCCGGCAGGCGTCAGGACCTGGAAAATTCTAGCTAGCTATCTTCAGCGGAGATCGCCCGACGTCGGTCCCGCCTCCGGCCGTCAGGCGTGGGTACATAAGGGGCGGTCCCGCCCAGAATCCCCAGTTCTCCGCCCAGAGACTCCCGGCCGCAGGATGACATCAAAAGGGAGACCGAGGATCCACCGTCAGAAGGCTGAGGAGAAATCCCGTACAAGCATTTCCTTCTTTTTCTCCGCCTTCTTCTTTTTTTTTTTTGTAGTTGTGAGCCGCCGCTCTGTGGGAAAGGGATAGTATCTGAAGAGTGTTCAAAGATCTACTGTTACGTAAGTTCTACGAACTGTACTGTCTTACTGAGATACAGCTCTTCAGCAGGTTACACCATTAGGACTGATTCCCAAGCAGTAACGCTACCAGAAGGTCCGGGAGGAGGCAGAGAGACAAGAGAAAAAAACAATCCAAGTCCTGACTCAGGACAAGAGACCTTGCAACACCGCTAGACCGAAACCGGCTCTACGCCGAGAGGCGATGTCCAGACTGTAGTGCCTGATAAAGGTATGCACAAAGCTCCAAGTAGCCGCAGCGCAAATAGTTGAAATAGAGACGCTCCTGAGCGCTGCAAAGGAAGTGGCCACACCCCTGGTAGAATGACCCCGGATAGAACCCGGAGGGGCTTGTTTAACTGCACAGTACGTAAAATACACTGACAAGCCAGCGAGACAAAGTCTGTTTGGATACTGTTGGCCTTTCATTCCTCTGGCAAAGGAGACAAAAGCTGGTCAGAACCCTGAAAGGGTTTAGTTCTGTTAAGGTAATACCTCAGGCTGTGGTGAACATCCAGGGTGTGAAGCAAAGCCTCCCCTCTGTTAGAGTAACTCAGGAAGTAGACCGGAAGGTCAATATCCTGATTCAAAGTAAGAGTCGAAACCACCTTAGGCAGAAACTTTGGGTTCGTCCGCAGAGATACTCTGTCCCGGTGAAAAACCAAATAGGGCTCTTTGCACATGAGAGCGTGAAGCTCAGAAATCCTTCTGGCTGAAGTAACGGCAACCAAAAATAACGCCTTCCACGTAGGAAATGTAGCTCGCAATCTGGCGGCAGGCTCAAAGGAGGAGCATAAGTTGTTCCAGGACAAAGAGTAGATCCCACGGAGGCACTGGGTCCCTAATGGGAGGCCTAGGTGCAACACTCTCTAAGAAACTCCCAGAGGCGCCTAGCTAGTTAGCAACAGTACGGTGCCCCACCGGAAGATGGTAGGTCGAATAGCACAAAGGTGCACCTTGATAGAGAGAGAGGCTAGCCCTGAATGGAATAGAGAAAGGAGATAGTCTAAAATTACTCACCGCGACAACCTAGAGGGAAAGGTCACGAGCCTGACCATAGATAAAAAACGACGCCACTTCATGGCATGTGTAGCATGCATTGCCGGCTTTTCGTGTGGAGAGAACTCAGCAACCTCTTACGAGACCCCGGATGAAAATGGCTATGTCTCTAGGAGCCATGCATGCAGGTTCAGAGAGACGGAGATCCGGATGGAGCAATGAACCTTTCTCCAGACAGTAGGTGGGAGCTGAGCGCAACGGGAGCTGGGTTCCCTAGATAGCTGTGCCAGCAAGGGAACCATATTTGTCTGGGCCAAACGGGCCACCAGAATCATCATTCGCGATGCTCCCTACGCAGCTTGAGAAGAACTCTCTGGATCAACGGAAGGAGGAAGGTAAAGGAATCTGTTCACCCAGGAGAGGGACAACGCTGCCTCGCCATAGAAACACCAGGCCCTGGACCCAGCGAGCAAAAATTGGGCAGTTTTGCTGGATGGGATGCGAACAAATCCAGCTCTGGAATTCCCCATCAAGAAACAGATCCTCTGCCACCTCCTGATGAAGTTCCCACTCGTGAACTCTGGCCTGGGAATGACTCAGGCCGCTCACATCGTGTTGTCCACCCCGAACATGAACCGCAATCAGATTTGGCGCCATGGTCCGATCACTCCAATCCCACACTCTCATGGCCTCCCTGCAGAGCTGGTAAGAGTGTAGCCTCCTTGCTTGTTGAGGTAATACATCGCCGTGTTGTCCGCCTGAAGCAGGATAGTGCATGGCGGAATTATGGACTGAAAAGCCTGAAGTGTAGTAGAGGACCGCCTCATCTCTAGGACGCTGATATGGAGATGAGCCTCCAATGGGGTCCACGCACTCTGAGACTTCACCCTGCCTAGGTGTGCTCCCCACCGAGACCTGAGGCGTCCGTGGTGAGGGTTATCTCTGGGACGGCGCTGCAAGCGGACACCCCTGGAGAGAGACCCGGGCTAATTCATCATTGCCAGTCTCTAATCACTGATTTTGTGATCCTGACTGGATGCTGTAAATGGTCTTGCCTCTGGTCCCATTGCGCCTTGAGCATCCACTGTGTTATTCGCATGTGAAGCGCGCGAGAGGGACTGTGGGAATGGCCGCAGCCATGTGTCCGAACAGACGAAGGACCGACCTGGCTGGTACGGTCTGGTTCGACGATAAGGCCCCTATGAGGGACCTGATGCGTTCCACCCTGTCGGCCGGAAGAAAAGCTCTTCCCTGGACCGTGTCCAGCACTGCCCCTATTAACTGCAGGTTTTGCGACGGTACCAAGAGGGACTTCTCGTGATTTATAAGGATGCCCAGCGATCAAAATAAGTCTTGGGTGTCCTGGATTATGAGCAGGAGGGCCTCGCTGGAGGCGGCCATGAGAAGCCAATCGTCGAGGTACGGGAACACATAGTGGCCTCTTCTCTCAGAGATGCTGCCACAACTGCCATGCATTTGGTAAAGACCTTGGTGGATGATAGTTCGAACGGGAGAGCCCGGAACTGAAAATGGTGGCCTAGAAACTCGAAGTGCAGGAACCTCTGATGCGCCTGAGCTATGGGGATATGCAGGTATGCATCCTGCATGTCTAGGGATGCTAAATAGGCGCCCTGCTTCAACATGGGGATAAGACCCGGAAGGGTCACCACGCGGAATCTCTTGTATGCGACCGACATGTTGAGGTCGCTTAGGTCCAGAATCGGACGGAGGTCCCCTGTTTTCTTGGGAACCAGGAAGAAGTGAGAATAATACCTAGTCTCTCTGGTTGCCCGACGTACTTTATCGCCCCTTGTTTAGGAGCGCAGTACTTTGCCAAATTAACACTGCATGACCTCGGCTACCGGAGAGCAGAGGAGGCCTCGAGGGTGGCTTTTCCGCGAACTCTAAAAAGTGGCCGACGCTGACCAACTGAAGAACCCACCTGTCGGTGGTGATTGCCTGCCATCCCGGCATCCCAGCAGGAAGTTCGCAATGTGACCCCCGACCATAACATCCCGTTGATCCTGCGGGGCGGGGGCCGGAAAGGAGTCATGCTGTGGCGGCAGATGGGCCCGCTGGCTGGGTCGCTCTAGGGGTGCGTTGACCTCTGCTAGCGGGTTGCTTACCCTGGGTTCTGCGGAAACCAGAGCCCCTCTGTTGTGTGGCGGAGCGGGGTTGTTGCCTCTGTGTCCGCCCACGGAAACGGCCTTGTGCCTACGAAGGAACCCAGCCTAGGCCGGTACATTGCTTGAACCGACCTCACTGCCTTCCCGCCTCTTGCAGTTTGGTAATAATCTTCTCAAGGATTACCAAACAACACATCTCCTCGAAGGGCGCCCATAATGTTCTTCTGGACGTCCGGGTGAAGCTGGAGACACGGAGCCAGGAGGCCTCCGAGGCAAACGCCTGAAGCTGCTGCTCTGGCCGATGAGTCCGCTGAATCATACTCGCTTCAAGCACTTGGGTCCCCACGCCTGAACCTCCGCGGAGGAGCTGGAGCATCTCCTCCTTCTGCTCACCTTCGGGTAGTTTCTCGGCTACCTCCAGACCCTGTTCCCACAGAGCGTTCTGAAATTGAACCATGTGGGTCAGATAATTTAGGGATCTGATGGCGCAGGTAGCAGAAGCATACGTGCGCCTGCCCAGAGAGTCCAATTGCTTGGATTCTGGATCCGGTGGCAGGGTGCTCAAATGCTGCGGCCTTTGAGACCGGTCATGTGAGGCTGTTATGACCAGAGAATCGGCCAGAGGATTTTGCGTCAAATACTGGTCCTCTCTAGGAGTCTTGTATAGACGGTCAGCTTTCTTCGGCACCGCCGGAACGAATGTGGACGCTTCCACGCGGCCTTGGTGATGTCCACAAAAGTGTCCACCAAGGGTGGCACCACCACAGGCTTGGGGTCCTTCTGCCGAAGATACTTGGCCAGGCGCAATCTTCGGGGTCTAACTCCTCAGCTTCCCACCCCATGTTCTCCTGGATATGGCGATGATATCCATGAACGAGGGTCATCCGGAGGAGACCGTGGTGTCTCACGTGGTCCGGAGAGGGACTGAGATTGGAGATGGGATCTAGAGTTGGAATATACTGATCCCGTGTCCTCCGTCGATGGTGAACATCGCGCCTCCTGGATCTTTTGGGGCTGGGTGATTCAGAAGAAGAAGATCTTGACGGAGGTCTCCTCTTTGTGTGCCGAGCCCTGGGAGGAGATCTGGACTCCCTGGGGATAGTAGAGCGGACAACTGACCCCGCAGGCAAAGGGGGGGCCGGAGCTGGAGGAGGAAGAGCGGTGGGTGCCACGTCCTTCTTAATGGTGTCCCACCAGTATGTAAAGAGGTCCTTTACATCCGCAAGAGACAATCCCGACGCCGGCTCAGACGCCGAGGGTCGGACGTCGGGTCCCGGCGACAGCTCCACAGAGACCTCGGGCGGCGTCAGGTCTTCCTCCGTTGGAGACTCCTGTCCGACGACGGTCGGAGGCGCAGGAGCCCTCTTTCAGGGCGGGGCCAGACGCCGTCCCCAAACCGACGACCTGGGGGAAGGTTTGGCCGACGACTGCCCGGGGGAGGTGACAAACGGCTGACAGAGGTCGAGCCGGCGTCGGGTCTGCTGGCCTCTTCAGAGGGATAAGCTCAAGGGTTTTCCGGGGCGGCACTGAAGAGGACTGGACGTCTGGTACCGACGAGCGGGAGCCCGACTTATGGTGGTGGTGATGACGCTCCCCGGACTTCGCCACGGCCTTAGGGGTGGAGGACGACAACGGCCTGGCGGTAGGGGCCTGAGAAGACCGAGAAACAGCCACCGCAGCCGGGGGGAGGGAAGAGGCCCTGATGGAGACCGGTCCGACTTTGACCCGGAGTGGACTCGGAGGCCCGCCGAGTCGGAGACCTGGAAGGGTCCTTCTTTTCTCGGGCGGTTTGTGGGATTTTGAGATTCCCCTTAGAGAAAAATGGCTCTGAGTTTTTCTTCAAGAATGAACGCCTGAAGAGCCTTCTGTCGCCGGATCCTGGTGCGGCTATTAAACCCCTGACAGAGGGAACAGGCCTGGGTGTCGTGCTCTGGGCCCAGGCACCGGACGCAGGCCGTGTGCGGGTCCTTAAAGGGGATCTGCTTCCCGCAAGCACACTTTGACGATGCCCGGAGGTCGGAGAGGACATCAGCAAAGAAAATCCTTCGAAGTGAAGTAAATTCCCGTAGGAAAGTTCAGCAACCACGCGTCGCGCGCTAGACTAAGACCGAGTATCTTGCGTACGCAAGTCGACGGAAAGAATCAACTGGAGATTCCCATGGACTGCCCCTATGTACCACACGCCTGACGCCGGGCGGGACTGACGCCGGGGTGTCCCCGCTGAAGATAGCTAGCTAGAATTTTTCCGTGGGGTCCTGACGCCTGCCAGCTTCAGTCCTAATGGTGTAACCTGCTGCAAGAGCTGTATCTCGAAGTAAGATCTTTGGTACTTCATTGGTAAGGTCATCCCCATCCTAGGAATCCCCAGGGGAGGAGGAAGACCCCGAAGAATCAGATTCTTCCTTGGTAGACTCACTATCTGGGACTGATGCTGAAGGCTTGTGCTCATCCCTGTGAGAGCCAGAGCTGACATCAGGTTGAGCCCCTGAGGACTCCAACATGCGGGGTTGCTCAGTCCAGCCTGGTCTGGGATCCTGGGAGGATGGAGGGAGACGCTGAAGGTGGCCTTGAGGGGTGGTGGTCTGCCTCGGGGTGAAGGACCACCATGCTGAGAAGAGAGTGTTATAATCCACCGGGGTGGTACACTGTACACCGGGTAGGAAAGGATAAGAGGGCACCGGGAAGGGTAATGGCGTGGAGGAGCCAGTGTAGGGTACCCAGGCACAGGGCTGCCCAGCACCGGTTGAGGATCCGGCGTTGGCCCAATGTGCATCGGCTGCAGTGTGGGTTGTGGCAGGGGCGATGGGGTGGGGCTGCAGCAGCACTGGTGCTGGCACAGCAGGCACTGGCCTGTAACGTCCGGGGAAAGGATCTGCCGGTGTTGGCCCAGTCGGAGAAGCAGGGGGGATGGAGGCACCTGAGGCAGAGGTAACGCCAGAGAAGAGGAGACAGTGGTAGCCTGCTGCGGGCATTGCTGAGAAGGACTGACGTCAGTCCCAGTAGTGGGAACCAACGAAGGCAGTGCTGTGGCCAGGGGAGGTTGGGCCCAGATGGTTATGGAACTGATGCTCGAGGAACCAACACCGGCCAAATCACCTGGCTGAGAGCCCCTGGAAGATATGGGCCTGAGCATCAGGGGAGCAGGAGACAAGTCCCCTGCCCAAAAAAAGCTGCTGCCCAAGATAGCAATGAGGGCAGGCAGGGCTGGAAGAGCGACTTCACTCCCATGGGGGACGCACCCGCCGCAGTTGACAGGTTTGTGGGTGACCAATGAATGGGAAGCAGACCAGGCCCAGCTGCTTATCTTGGTGCTTGTGCTTCATGGATTTCTCCTTGTGAGAAGATGAAGAGGCCCCGGAGTACTGCACAGGTGAGGCTGAAGAGCTCCTGGCCTGCAGCTCCTTCTCCATCGCGACCAGTCTCTGCTTTAAAAGGTGGCTCTCCAGAGTTTTTAAATGATGTCTCAGAGTGGCCTGGTTGAATTTTTGGCAAAACTGGCAGGCTTCGTATCATGGCTGGGGCCTAGGCAGATGAGACATGCAGAGGGCCATCCTTGCAGAGATTTGTTTACAGCAGACACACTTAAGAGCGTTGGGAGATGAGACTAGTGGAGAAGATATAAACTCGTCGATGGGAACCACTTACAATTCGATATTTTTTCACTAAAGAACAACAAAAAATAAAGAATGGCAAGCACAGGAAATGGCGGTCGACTGTTTATTTTTTATTTATTTTATTTATTTATTTAGCTGTTTAACCAGGAATAGCGCACTAAGCTGAAAGCTTTTTTACAGGAGTGACCTGGGAGCACAGGGAAGTTAAGAGACTTGCTCAGGGTCACACAGTATGCAAGTGGAAGCTGTGGAATTCAAACCCAGGTCTGGTCTGCTGGATGCCACCAGATTTGCACCACAGAGCCTTAAACCACTGCGCTATACTGCCTCCCTGTAGCTGTGGCGTCCGCTAAGGTCCGACGTGCGTGGGTCAATGGTGGGAAAAGAACCAGGATAGGTGTGGGGGACCGCCCACCTTTACAGGCTAGGCTGTCGTCAGCTGACTGACATCGGTGGTGGGTGGTCCCATGGTAAACTGCTGGCTAGAAGTTTTCCGTGTGGTCCTGGTGCCTGGTGTCTTAGTCCTACTGGTGTGGCCTGCTGCAAGAGACTTCCTCAAAGTAAGATATACCATATTTCAAAAAAGCCAAATCAGGGATTGAGGTGTGTGGCTACAACAGCAGGCAGGTAGAGCCCTTCCCTTTAAGCACTTCACAACATTTATTTTACTTATTTAGATGTTTGCATACCAGTATAGCCTCATTTAAATCAGACACCTATTTCACAAGAGGCTCCTGAGGGAAAGTTACAAATGCAGAGACAGTACATGAAGGTTACAAATGTGAAAGTTACAATAAAGCTACACAACAAAACCATCACATATTAAATATGTTCTTGATAGTAGTAGGTTTAAGTTATGGACTGATCAGAAGCAGTATTCTGTGAAAGGGAACAGGAAAAAAGAACGAGTTCAGGACAGAGGGAGGGAGGAGGGTATGCATTAGTAGTCACCAAGGTTTTGTGTTGAACAGTGCCCTGTTCAGAGTCTCACAAATTGTTGAGGTTTGTCACTCTTCCAGGTAGTCTATTCCAGGTGTGGCTGAGGCGGAAATGGTGATGGCCTTGCTCTGATAGCTCTGTGTGCTCAAGCTTAGTACAGGTTATTTGTGGACAGAGAATGAAATTGATTGGTTTGCTTGGCTCCAACGAGGAGGCTGCTTAAGTAGGAAGAATACAGACCCCTGGATACATTTGTATATAAGAACTACTCATCTGAGCTCCCTTCTTTTATCTGGAAGATCAAATTTACTATAAAGATTGCAGGGATGTGTTCTCTGCAATCATATGCATGCAGCTCTTTACATGGATAAATTTAATCTAAGAGTATCAAAACTGTAATCATTACAATTATGTTTGCGACTACTGATTTCAATGGGGTTGGCCATATCATTTAGAGGTTGTCACTTCCACCCTTAGTGACTGTCACTTTTATAGCTGATTAGAAAAGGGAATGGTTAACATGTGGAATAGACTACCCAGTGAGCTTGTGGTAGCTAGCACCGTCTGGACATTCAAAGCAGGACTTGACAGATTCCTTAGGGAGAATGGAACTGAGGGTTATAAAGCACAAGCAAGAGTAGCATTCCATGTGATTAGCTTGGATGTGCCCATACTCTTGGTATAGTCACAACCAAAAGGTAGGAGGGATAGACAAGATGGACCCCAAGTCCTTTCCCTTATCACAGCACTATGTTATTTGTTTAACCCAGTAAAGCCATGTTCTTTCTAATAAAGGGTACTGCATTCCTTCCATAGCCGGATACAAGTAACAATGCTACTGGGTAACTTTCCAGTTGATCCATGGCAGGGCTCCTCCTGCACATCACTGGGGGCTGAATCCAATTTTGGGGTGGGGTTTCCTTTTTCTAGTTCCCAGCAGTCAACAGCACTGCATGGTCACTCGGAAAGCTGGTGGGCACACTCCCCATCTCTCAACCCAGGAGCAACACAACACTTGCGTTCCACAGTATGCACCCATGGAAGTGTGGATGCACTCATCCTCCTTTTCCTTGGCGGAGCACAGGAGTCACTCTTGGGAGTGGCATGGTGATGCCCTCTATCCCCGAGGCAGTGAGCACTACTGACGCCAGCCCTTTTCTTGTACTTTTGAGCCACCTGACCTGCAGGGACCTGGGTTCAGACCCAACACTGGATCACATGATGGGCATCGTGATGCACTACCACTGGAGCGGATGTTCTCCCCTTCTGCTACACATGACATGGGGGGGTGTTTACAAGTCTAACAGTCCCACACCTGTGATCTCCCTGGATGAAAGACCCTACTTACTCTTTAGAGGAAACTGAGAGGGCCCCAGTGGGCAGATTGGAAGAGTGATCCTCCTTCTCGCCTGTGGCTGATCTGCAATATCCAACCCAAAAATCCTGCCAGAGAACAGAGTTTCATCTCACATGAGCCCATGAACGCCCCTCCTCAGGTAGCCCATGACAGATCCAGCACAGCCTTATCATAGTGGGTCCTGCCTCAACCCAGATTTACAGCTGGCAACACTTAGAGAGAATTGAGGTCACAAAGTGAGGTACAGTGGTACCTGAGCCAGAATATCTGGACTCAAAAATCCTTCATTTAAAGCATACTTAATATAGTTATATTAATGAGACAGACTAGTAGTAACAGTGTCATTCTGTAACTGACTCAGGACAGCACACTTCACTAAATCCTAAACACCAACCCTAAATTCTTCACGTCTCCATTGTGACAGACGTACTGCAAATGCCTCCTTAATGACTAACTCACTGTAACTGCCTCATTAGTGAGAGACTCAGTGTAACTGTCTCATTAGTGACTTGTATCTTAAATGCAGAAAAGATGTCACCAGAAAAGACTTAAAGTCCATCATGTCTGCCCATTTTTCCTGAGTTGCATGTAAATACCCTTGGTGCCTAGGCCGTATACCTATTGGCAGATCAGTCTTACAGCCTCTGCTCTCCACCGCCTTCCTTGCCTTAGTTTTCACTAACCCCTTATAGCTGCCACATGCTCTTTAGAAACCCGTCACTGTCTTAGCATTTGCTGCCTCCCTTCCTTCTATTCACCACCCTTTCCATGAATAAATACTTCCTTGTGTCTTTCCTGAATCTACCCTCCCCAACAGTTAGAAACATAGGAATTGTTGGCAGATAAGGACCTCCAGGCCCAACGAGTGTGCCCAAGTGTTCTATCTCCATGTTACTCAAGGACCCTAGGTGATCCGGGTAATTACTTCCCCTGCCTCCCTCTCCAGTATTCCACTGTACCTATCCCAAGCAACCTTGAAATCTGTTGCTGTTTTGGCCCCTGCAACTTCCTCAGGGAGTGCATTCCACCCATCCACTACCCTTTTTGTGAAGTAGTGTTTCCTAAGGTTTCCTTGGAATCTTTCCCTTCTAGCTTCATGTCATGACCCTTGTCCTTGAGAGCTCTTATTCTGGAATATACTTCCATCCGGACCTTTATACCATTTTGGTACTTAAAGGTCTCTATCATGTCCCCTTTCCCTCCCTTGCTCTAGGGTACATATATGTTGAGGTCTTTCAGCTCTCCTCATTATGTCAAATGGCTGAGACCTCGCACCATTTTCGTTGTCCTCCTCTGGACCCTTTGCACTCTATCCATGTCCCTCCTGAGGTATGGTCTCCAGAACTGGACACTGTATTCAAGTTGTGGCCTTACCAGTTGTTGTACAAAGGCATCACCACCTCCCTCATTCTGCTCGTTAATCCCGCTTATGCATCCCAGCATTCAATTGGCCTCGCTATTGCCCTCTCTCACATTGTTTACCACCTTGAGATTGCTGGATATGATTATACTAAGGTCCTCATCTGCTCTGTCACTTGCAGTACCTGACCACCTATCCTATACTCTGCTTTTAGATTTCTACTCCCTAAGTGCATAACTTTGCACTTTTTGGAATTACAGCTCAACTGACGCACTTTTGACCACTCCTTTAGTTTGTGCAACTCCTTTCTCATTTTTCTACCCATTGGCAGTGTCTACTCTGTTGCAGGGCTTTATATCATCCTTGAATAGCCAGACCTTCCCCTCAAGCCCTTCTGCAATGTCCCCTATGAAAATATTGAACAGGACTGGACCCAGTACCAACTCCTGTGATACCCTGCTAATCACCCTTCCCTCTCTGATGGAACTCCATTAACAATCACCCTTTGTCTTCTTCCCTCCAGCCAATTTTTACCCATCTCTCACCTTCAGGGCTCTCATTTTGTGCAGAAGCCTTCTATGTGCATGGTGTCATATGCTTTACTGAAGTCTAGGTACACCACATCCACTGTCCCGCTCTGATCTATCACTCTGGTCACCCAGTCAAAGAATTCAATTAAGTTCATGTGACATGTCCTCCCTTCCGTGAAACAACGTCTGTGATCCTTCAGGTCATTTGAATCAAGGTACTTTATAATTAATTCTTTCAGTAATCTCTCCATCAGCTTCCCCACCACCGATGTCAGGCTGAGTGGCCTGAAGTTACTTGCCTATTTCTTGCTTCCTCCCTTATGGAGGGGGACTATGTCTGCTACCTTCCAGTCATCTGGAACCACTCCCGTCTCGAACAATCTATTGAACAGGAGAGTTAATGGTTGCACTAGCTCCTCCCTCAGTATTCTGGGGTGAATCCAGTCAGGTCCCATGGCTTTGTCAACCTTTAGTCCTGCTAGTTCCTTTACGACCCCCTCCACTTGGAATAGGCTGCTGTCCACCCCCTCCCCAGCTTCCACCCTCCCCGATCCACCCTCCTTCCCACTCCACCGTGAACATGGAGCAAAAGAATAGGTTACTCACCTGTAACAGTAGTTCTAGGAGTGGTATATGGTGTTCATTCACACTGTTTGGCATGTCCCTTTCCCCTTTAAATCTATCTGGAAGTCTTCAAGCTGGCTCCTCCCACCCACCCGGGTGGTATAAACCTCGGCTCCGCCGCATGACACCAGATCTTAGCCCGCTGGAAGCCAGGTTGTGTGCCTAAAGTCGGGAGGTCGAGGAGGTGCGTGTGGATGAACAACATATACCACTCCTAGAACTACTGTTACAGGTGAGTAACCTGTTCTTCTAGGAGCTTGATATGTTGTTCATCCACACTGTTTGACAGACTCCAAGCAGTTCTCTGGGAGGAGGAGGCAGGTGCACACCCCTACTAGGGGATAAGATTGGAGAACTGAGGACCCAAAACCAGCATCCCGCGTGACTCAAGGCTCTATGTGTAGTGGGTACGAAGGTGTTCGCGACTTTAGGTAGCAGCATGACAGATTTCTGGATAGGGATGTCCCTGGAAGCAGCCACCGATGCAGCAGTATGGTGTGTAGAATGAGCTGTTATCCTTCTGGGAGGCTCCTTGCCCGGCCAACTCATAGCACAGACCTATGCATGATGTAATCCATCTAGCAATGGTCCGTTTCAGCGTAGGTGACAAACAGCTGGTGAACCTCTCCACGAATTTTCACCGTTTGCTCCTTATAATAGGAGAGAGCACGTCTCAGGTCCAAGGTATGGAGCCTGTACTCGGCGTCCGTGGTGTAGTTAGGGTAGTATACCGACAGAGTCAAGACCTGGTTAAGGTGAAACTCTGATACCACCTTTGGAAGGAATTTCGGTTGGGGGTGCAGGACAACTCTGTCCCTGTGAAAGACCAGATAAGGTTAGTCCACCGACAACGCCTGTAGCTCCCCTGTCCTTCTGGCTGACGTGATAGCCACCAGGAAGGACGTCTTCCACAACAAGTGTGAGTGTGCACACTTGTGCATAGGTTCAAATGGCTTGCCCATGAGCTTCGCCAAAACCAGCAGTAGATCTCATGGAGGTGGAGGTTCACGCACCGTAGGGGATACGTGATCCAGACCTTTGAAGAAGCGCCCAACCACCGTCTCCTGTGCCACTGTCGGCTGACCGGCCCGCGCCCGGTAAGCAGAAATGGCTGCCAGGTGCACCCTAAGGGTCGATGACTGCAGACCCCCTTTGGAGAGAGACCAAAGGTAGTCAAGAATGTTAGCCACAGAGCAGGATACGGGGTCCAGACTCTTACCCTGACACCAAATGGAAAATCTCTTCCATTTGAAGACATAACATTTCCTGGTCGATTCCTTACGAGATGCCTTCACCAAGTGTAGACATCCTTGGAAAGACCCAGAGCCTGGAACTCTAGCTCAGGGTGCAGGGATTGAAGGTCTGGATGGAATACCTTCCCTGGTTCAGTGATATCAGGTATGGACGGTACAAAGTCGCTCCGGGGCCTGCAGCTGAGGCTGAGGAGCTCTGGATACCAGAACTGGGCGGCCAATCTGGGGCTACAGGATCACCTTCTCCTTGTACCTCCTCACCTTGAGTAGCACCTTGTGGATCAAGGGAAATGGAGGTAAGGCGAAGAGGAGGCCTGGGGTCCACGGCCTTGAGAAGGCATCCCCTGCAGTGAGCCCTGCTGAGGACGGCAGGCATGTTACAGCCTCAGCTTGTTGTTTTCCCTGGAGGCAAACAGGTCCACCAAAGGTTTGCCCCAGCAGAAGAAAAGACTGTAAGCTACCTCTGGATGGAGAGACCACTCGTGGGATGTTTGGCCTATACGGCTGAGAGCATCTGCCAGCTGGTTCGAGACTCCTGCCACATGAATGGCTAGGACATCCATCTCCAGCCGACTTACGAAGGTCCAGATGCGGAGCACCTCCTTGCACAGCAGACGGGAGTGCGTGCCGCCCTGTTTGTTGAGGTAGTACATGGTCATGGTATTGTCCAACTTGGACTTGAACCACTTGACCCTGGAGCTGAGGAGCGAAAAGCTGACAGTGGCAGTCTGACTGCTCTGAGCTCCAACAGCTTGATGTGGCATCGGGACTCCTCGGGGGTCCAGAACCCATGGGCCCTGTTGTCCCCCATGTGGGCTCCCCAGCCCATGAGAGAGGCATCGGTCGTAAGAACGACCGTCGGCTCAGGGCGGACAAACGGGATCCCTTCCTGCAACCGTTCTGGGGCGGTTTACCATTGGAGCGCATCCCACATCTTCTGGGTTACAGTGATCAACTGGTCGAAATGACCGTGGAGCTGAGTCCACTGGGCGGCCAGCTCCCATTGGAGGGGGGGGCGCATGTGCTATCTGGCCCAACAGACCACTGAGGTGCATGCCGCCATGTAACCCAGAAGGCACAGAAAGTCCTGGGCAGGGCGCAAGTGCCCAACCAGAAATGATCGGGCAAAGGATGAGAGAACCTTCGCCCTGTCCACCAGGAGCCAAGCTCTGGCTTGACAAGAGTCGAGCTCTGCCCCCGATGAAGCCCATCACTTGAGCAGGCATGAGTTCCGACTTGGCCTCGTTGATCAGGAGGCCGAGTTGGGAGCAGATTTGGAGAGCCAGATCCCTGAACCTCTCCACCTCCTGAAGGGAGGATCCTGCCAAGAGCCAGTCATCGAGATAAGGGTAAATATGTACTCCTCGATGTCGAAGATGGGCTGCCACCACTGCAATGCATTTGGTGAAGACCCGAGGGGCCGATGACAGGCCGAACAGCATGGCTCAGAACTCGTACATTGTCCCTTTGACCCTGAAGCGGCGGAACTGCTGATGGGACGGATGGATTGGGACGTGGAAGAATGCGTCCTGTAGATCCAGTGAACAGAACCACATGTTTCACTCCAGGGATGGTATGATCTGGTTCAGAGTTACCATCCGGAAGATGCGAGACCTGAGATATTGATTCAAGTCATGGAGATTTGGATGGGGCGCCAACCCCCCATCTGCTTGGGCACCAGGAATTACCTGGACATGAAGCCTGGGTCTGTAGGAGGATCCGGCACTGGAGCTACTGCCTCCTTGCGGAGCAGCTGAGCTATGTCGTCTCAAAGAGCCGACTGAGTGCAAGCTGAGATCCTTTCCTCCCGAGGGACGCGGGCTCGGCTGGGAGGGTACTGCTTGAAATCTAGAGGCAGTCCCTAACTGACCACTTTGAGAACCCACCTGTCCAAAGTGATATCGGACCAGGTGGAATGAAAGTGGCGGAGCCGGCCCCCCACGGGAGGACCCAGAGCTGGCATAACGGGTGTAGGGGTGGCAACCCCCAACCCGTCACTGAGCAGGCTTAGAGGAGGAAGAGGCTCCTGGACCTGCACCTCGGCCTCCTTTACGGGGCTGTTGAGGACCCTGCTTGGGCCGTGGGCGCCAAGCTTGAGCCTGCTGCTGCTGTTGCTGCTGGCCTTCTTGATAGGAGTGCTGCCCTACCGCAGGGGAAGAATGCTGAAATGGCGCCTTCTTTCTTTTCTGCTGGTTCTTGCCCAAAGAACCTTTTGCAGAGGTAGCATCCAAGGTGGCACTGGACTGCTCGATACACTGAAGGTGACCTGCCACTCCCGGACCGAAGAGATCGGTGCCAAGGAAAAGAACATCAGCTAACTTTTGCTGGGTATCCGTCAGAAAGGAGGATAGCCTCAGCCAGGCCCTGTGGCAAGTGGCCACTGCGGCTGTTAAAGAGCGGGCACAAGAATCCCTGATGTCTGCGGTCATCTGGAGCTGCTGTTTTGCAACAGCACAGCCCTGATCACAGACTTGCTTGACCGTGGTCTGCATGTCCGCCGGGAGATGAGGGAGGACTTCATCTAATGACCCAAGGAGGGCATGAGAGAAGTGTGCCATAATGACAGCTGAACTGGCCTGATGAAGGCCTAAGGAAGAGGCCGCGTAGACCTTGTGGGCAGAGTGGTCCATATTTTTGGACTCCTTGACCAGGGGTCGGTCTGTGTTGGCCGAGCTACTAGTACGTCTAAACACAAAAGCGATCACCAGGCTCTCGGCTGAAGGGTGTTCTGTGAATCCTGGCAGGGACCCCATGGGCACCGCATACTTGCAGACCACATGGGCAGATGGTGCTGGGTAGGAAGCTGGGTGCTGCCAGAGCTCAAGGGCCAGGCCAGTGATGGCTTCGGCCACTGGAAAGGCCTCCGTCGGGGTATCCCCCCTTTTAAGGATGTCCGTAAGGGGGTACTTTGCCTTTTTCTGGATAGACTCAAGGGGCATTCCGGTGGATTCAGAGATCAGGCGGAGAATGCCTTGAAAGAAGAAAGGACCCTCCTCTAAACCTGCCACGGAGGACTCATCATCCCCAGGATGGGACTGCAGTCCTGTGATGTCACAGTCCGAGGAGTCGTGGTACAACGGTCTCCCGCCTATGTCCCCTTCGATCCGCCTGGGGGTGGTCTTGGGTAACCGTGGTGGACAGACGTCGGGGAAGCCCGGTGTCTGTAGGGTCCTCTTTCGAGGGAGCCCTTCCCTGAGGCTGCTTAGGCGGTGGTTTCATCAGAATCGGTGGAGAGACCGAGATGGGCCGAGCCGGGATATGGGCCAGCCCCGCGGGTGGAGGAACCGAAGGCTTCGGTTCCGTAGGGGTCGACATCGGCCCAGGAGGCAGTAGCCAAGTGATGGCCGGGTTGGACGGTGGAGCCGGCTTCTGCCCGGTCAAAATCAGCTGTTGCCACATAAGATCCTCATAGTGTCGAAGTTTCCGTCGAATCCACTCCTCATCTGAGGAGGATGAGGATTCTGGCATGTCTCTTTTAGAGTGCTTATGACTCTTTTTCGGTCATTTGACCGAGGGGGTTCTGGACCTCGATCGAGATCGGGCTAGCCGACTCGGTCAATCGGGAGACACCGGGGTCAGTGAAAACTGAGGGTCCGGAACAGTTTTCTCGATGGTGACACCAGAGGGCTGGGTCTCCTCATCGGGAAAGACAAGGACCGGAGTCTTTTCCAAGGAATCGTTGACCGGAGTCGGTGAAATAGGGTTGAACACGTTGAGAGAAATCTCAACGTCGGCCACTTCCTCGATCTCTTGGCCAGACGGAAAATCCATGAAGCTGGCGGCCGAGGATGCGATCTCCACCGAGGTCGACACCGCGTGTTCCTGGGACTTGGACCTTTGTCGGTCCCAAGAACGGCTCCGTTTGGACGAAGACTTCGGGTCCTTCTCCCTCTTCCAAGGGCGGGAGGAGTGCGAGCCCGAAGGCGCCTCACCCCTGGTGGGGAGAGACTGGCACAACTCCTTGAAGGAGCCCGAAAAGGTGGAACTGAGGTTCAGAGGAACAAAAAAGCTCCGACTGGCTGAAGCTTGAGCCGCTTCCTCCTCGAAAGCCTTCATTTGCTCCAACTGCTAGGCGGATACCGCAGCAGCGGAAACCGCTCACCTCGCCTCCTTCGATTTCACTGGCGGGTTCCTTTTCTCCGGTCTCCACAATTTTAGGTGTGCCAAGCAGTCGTCCAGGACGTTGGGATGGAAGGCCAGGCAGAACATGCAGGTGGAGGTGTTTTGTCAGACACCAAGGCAGTAGACGCACGTAGGTGGGGACTGGTGCGCGACATCTTCTGGCTGCAGGAGCACCGCAGTAATCCGGGAGCAGATTTATCTTCCATAGTCCCGGGACGCTACTATCGGAATCGAGAACTCTAACGAGTGTTAAGGTAAGTTACAGTAAAAACCGACACTTTGAATCCAGGGCCTACGAATTGCTGTGAAGCACGAGGGAACCTATATCTTCCAGCGGATAGGAAGATCTGGCGTCATGGGGGTGGAGCCGAGGTTTATACCACCCGGTTGGGTGGAAGGAGCCAGCTTGAAGATTTCCGGCAAGATTTAAAGGGGAAAGGAACATATCAAACAGTGTGGATGAACAACATATCCACGCTCCTAGAAGTAGCTATTTAGGATATCTGCCTTCTCCTGATCCCCCTCCACCATCTCCCCCCTCCACCCTTATCCCTCAGCTGAATGATCCAACCCTTTGTCTTCTTCCTTTCACTGACATACCGGTAAAGTTTCATCCCCTCAACTGAGTGGGCTATATTCTCTTCCGTCCTCACCTTTGCTCTCCTGACCTCAATTCCTGCCTCCTTTTGCTTTTCCTGGTACGCTTCTCTATCTTCCTCCTTCTGCATCTGTTTGTATCTTCTGAACGCTGCTCTCTTCTCCTTGACCTTTATTGCAACCTCCCTATTGTACCATAGAGGTTGCCTTTTTTTACTGACCTGCCTGACGCAGAGATTTGTGGCATCCACAGAAGGACTGCTGGCATTAGTGGAACTATCTAGGGTTGATGCAGCATGTGCAACGGGACTGGAGATACTGGCCACCTACAACTGGGTGGTTGCCGAAGATCTAGATGCCATCGCACCAGTCTGTATACAACCCAGATCCTTTCACCTGAGATCCCCCTGGTTTGATGGGGATTTCAAGGTGATGAAGATCAGGGGTCGAAGTTGGAGCGTTGCTGGCGGAAGACCCTGCTGGAGGCCGACAGGCTAACCCTACGTTCTCACTATGCTGAGTACAAGGGGGCAACTTCCCGTAAGAATGCAGAATTTCTGTCCAGGGAAATTGCTGCCGGGAAAAAAACAGACCATCTTAGCTGTTTCAGACTGCAGACAGGCTTTTACATCCTGCCTGTCTTTGGCCGAAAAAAGCTTTTTTTAACCAATTTATGTGAAGAGTTTGCTCGGTTTTTCTCTGACAAAGTGACGTCCATCCGGTCGGGAATTCTGCCAGGGAGGCCCTTGCCTCGCAGTGATAAGGTTGGGGAGTTTCAGAGGCACTCAGTCTACCTGGGAGGAGTTTATGCCAGTGGAAATGCCTGAAGTGACTAAGGTGATCTTAGAGCTGAAGCACACTTTTTGTGAACTGGACCCGGCACCAAGGCGCTTCTTAATGGGATGTGTCGATGCCATCAGCCCAGTGTTCACCAGGTGCTCGATGGTGGAGGGGGTCTTCCCAATTGCTCTGAAAGAAGCACTGGTGAAGCCCCTCCTAAAGAAATCTTTGCTCGACCTAGATGTTCGGGCGAATTACCGTCCAATCTCCAACCTGCCTTTTTTGAGCAGGTTGTTGAGAAATTGGTGGCACAACAGCTTGAAGATCGCCTGCTATCCTTGGACATCTATGAGCCTTTCCAGTCAGGTTTTCGGGCCAGACATAGCACTGAAACTGCTCTAGTGAGAATGCATAGTGATCTGATCAGGACTAGAGGTAGAGGAGACCGGTCAGCTCTTGTGCTCCTTGATCTCTCCTGAGCTTTTGACATTGTGGATCACGTCATGCTTCTTGATCGGCTCTGTGAGTTTTGTGGACTCGCCGGTACTGTCATCAGATGATTTAAGTCCTATCTCTCGGACAGGATGCAGCGAGTGGTGATGGGGAATTTCTCCTCCTCCCCAATGTCTCTGTCCTATGGAGTACCACAGGGCTCGATCTTGTCGCCGATGCTGTTCGCAGTGTATATGCTGCCCCTGGGCAAGATCATTCGACAATACAGTGTGGAGTTTCACTGCTATGCAGACGACACCCAACTGTATCTGTCTTTTGCACCCGGAACATCAGGAGTCGTCGATCTGCTTAACAACTGTTTGACTAAAATCAATCACTGGATGGCTTACAGCTGGCTGAGATTCAACCCGGCTAAGACGGAGGTGCTGGTGATAGAGCCTGGTCATGGGCATGATGGGTTGCCACCAGGGGCTGACTCTGGACTTGTTCTGGGGTCTGCGCCGTTGGTGACTTCTCAGAGGGTGCAAAATCTGGGCGTGATCCTTGATAGCAGATTGACCTTTGAAGATCAGGTGTCATCTGTAGTCAGTAGTGGTTTTCACCACTTGCGGAACATTGCCCGGATTAAGCTCCTCATTCCACCCGAGGACCTGCTGACACTGGTGCATGCCTTTGTGACTTCTAGGCTTGACTACTGTAATGCTCTGCACTTCAGGGTCACGGGAGGGAACCTTCACAGACTGCAGCTGGTGTAGAATGCAGCGGCTTGACTGTTGATAGGCTTGTCGAGGTCCAGTCACGTGACTCCGGTCCTGCATGCTCTGCACTGGCTATCGGTCAGGTGGAGGGTCATTTTCAAGGTGGGTCTTCTCCCCTTTAAGACCCTCTATGGCCTGGGTCCTGGCTACTTGTCAGAGCTCCTGACACTGGCGTCCTCTGCTCCTTGAGGGGCCTCCTGGATGTTCCCAGGGTTTGGCTCAGGGCCTCAGGAGATCGTGCTTTCAGTGTCTCTGGGCTGACCCTTTGGAACTTGCTTCCACCTGCAATCCGGGAGGCTCCCTCGACTGAGGTGTTTAAGGGGAGGCTGAAGGCCCACCTCTTTAGCCTGGCTTTTGACTGCTGATGCCACCTTACATTTTGGCCAGTCCCTTGAAGATTAACCTCTTGAAACCTTTTAATGCTGCTGTATAATAATTCTGACATAGTTTTAATTAGGTTTTTCTTCATGTTTTAATTTACTGTATGTTGCTTATTTATATGTTCGGTGCCCAGAACTTCTGGGATTGGGCATCTTAAAAATAAAATGGCCTTTCCTTACTATAGCCCCCTTTATTTTTTCCCATTTTTCATCCACCCCTCCAGATCTCCCACCCCTACAAGAGTTTTCTTGAAGTAGTCTCCCATACTCTTAAAGTCCCTCTCCTGAAATCAAGGACTTTTACCTTAGAGTGTTTCCTTTCTGGTGCTGTCCTTAGCTTGAACCATATTGTAGTACGGTCACTTGTGCCTAGGCTTTCCTCCACTGAAACCCCTCTCCATTTGTGAAAATAAGGTCCAGTACTGCCCCTTCCCCTAGCAGGTTCCCTCACTAGCTGTCTCAAGAGTGCCCCATTTAGGGAGACAATAATGTCTCTACTCCTGGCAGAGGCCGCTGCTGGGGTACTTATACTAGTATCCCTAGTTGCCGATCCTGCACTGTACTTACGTCATGAGACACATTTCCATTTATCCCTCCGATAAGTTTTCTATAATGTGCCCCATCCCCTTCTTGACTTTAGTAAGTACATGTTTAGACTGGCCAGATGATCTTTATGTGATTTAAGTTGTTGCCTGTATTATGTTTGAACATGTCTGGAGAAGATTCTATGCAGTCTTTATCCTTTCTCAGTGCAGGTGAGACTCTAGAACTGAAAACACTACTCCAGATGTGTCCCCACCAGTGACCCACAGAGGGGTACCAGCGTCTTTTTTCATCTACAGGAGAACATCCTCCCTATACGTCCCAACATCTTGTTTGCCTTCCCAAGTGCCTTGATGCACTGAGCTGCTGACTTGAGACTTTCACTAATAATGACTGCCAAGTCCCTTCCTTCTGTCATTAGATTGATTTTTCCATTGCCTGGCCAAATAACTTGTCTTCAGGTTTCCTTTGCCTATGGATATGACTTTGCACTTCTTGGCATTAGAAGTACAGCTACTTACCGTAACAGTTGATCTTTGAGAGAATTTCTTCCATTAGACCACACTTTTGGAACTGTAAACTGCTGGTGTCAGGACCACTTCTGCATGCAAGGGGCCGGCCGCAATGATGTCATGGCATCCTTCATAACGTGGGTAGCCATTCATCTCCTCAGTTCCCCACTGTAGGTGAGCTTGAAGGATTTCTAGCCAGGAGGAACTGGGAGACCAGAGCCAGAACCAGGCGCATGGGAGAGGCGATGGACCGAACATGATAGCCAAGAGGCAATATAAAAAGCACCGTATATAAGGCAGTAGGGAGAAAGTACAATTATGTAAGAACTTACTGTAACAGTAGATCTTCGAGAACAGCTCTTGCAGAAGGTTACACCATTAGGAAAGGAAAAGAAACCGAAGCCCGGCAGGCACCATGACCCACAGAAATTTTCTAGTACTTGGTATTCAGTGGGGACCGCCCCGGCAATCGAGTCCCGCCCCTGACGTCAGGCATAGTACATAAGGGAGCGGTTCCCCAGAATCCTCAGTTCTCCTACTGAAGACTCCTGGCCGCTGGATGACATCAGAAGAGGAGACTGAGGATCGGCCATCAAATGGCAGTCAGAGAGATGCTGAGACACCTGATCCTAGGAGAAGGATGTTGGAATTAGAATCTCCCTCCGGCGGGGATGGTGGGAGGGAAAGTACCTGCTGCAACAGCTGTTCTCAAAGATCTACTCTTGCAGTAAGTTCTTAGTAACTGTACTATCTTACTTAGAAACAGCTCTTGCAGCAGGTTTACACCCATTAGGACCCGATTCCCAAGCAATAATGGAAATCCCACACCATTGGGAGGAGGGAAGGTAGAACCTTAATGAAACCAAAGCCTAGGACAGAAGTCCTTGGAGGACTGCTAGACCAAAACCTGCTCTTCGCCTCGATGCCCCTCTGGTGGAATGACCCTTAACCATGCTCGGTAAGGGTTTGTTGCGCTTCTGGTAACAGAACGTGATATACTGAATGAGCCACCTGGATAGCGACTGTTTCGAAACAGGAGCTCCCATCATCCTTTGGGCAAAGGAGACAAAAAGCTGGTCCGATTTTCGGTGGAGTCTGGTTCTGGTCAGCTAGTACCCGAGACACCTATGCACATCTAAAGTGTGCAGGAGGGCTTCTCCTCGGTTAGAGTACTTAGGGAAATACACTGGTAGATTGATATCCTGATTAAGGGTGAGAGCTGAGACCACCTTAGGTAGAAATTTAGGACTAGTCCGTAGCGATACCCTGTCTTGGTGGAACACCAAATAAGGTTCTTTGCACATAAGTGCATGGAGTTCAGAAATTCTTCTGGCCGAGGTGGCGGCAACTAAAACAATGTCTTCCAAGTAAGAAAAGCGTGGCTACATCCGCGGCTGGTTCAAAGGGTGGCAGTGTAAGCTGCTCCAGGACAAAGGGTAGATCCCATGGTGGAATCGGATCCTTAATCGGGGCCTAAGGTGGAGGACACACCTCAGGAAGGTCTCGTATCATGTCCAACTGAGTTGTAGTTCGCTGGCCATAGGAGGCTGACGGGCTGAGATGGCACAGAGGTGTACCTTAATCGAGGAGTAAGCTAAGCCTGTCTGGAAAAGGGACAGTAGGTAGTCCAAGACCAACTTCTCTGGACAATCCAAAGGCAAAAAGCCGCGTGCTTGAACCCATATACAAAATCTGCGCCACTTCATGGCATAGGTCGCATGGGTGGCCGGTTTCCTAGCAGCAACCAGGATGTCTGCTACCTCGTGCGAGACCCCGTGTCGCATCATGGCTATGTCTCTAGGAGCCAAGTGTGTAGGTTCAGGGAACGTAGGTCCGAATGGACCAAGGAACCCACCTCGAGACAGCAAGTGGGAGCTGATTGGCAGCGGCACTGGAAGTTCCTGGGACAGCTGATACAAAAGAGGGAACCAGATCTGCCTGGGCCAAAACGGCATGATAAATATTAGCGTCGCACGCTCTCTGCGAAGTTTCAGAAGAACCCTCTGGATCAACGGAAAAGGGGGTAAGGCATCTGCCCGCCCAAGAGAGGGACAACGCGTCTCGCCAGAAAACACCAGGCCCTGGATCTAGTGAGCAAAAACTGGGCAGTTTTGCATTGGATGGGGACGCGAAAAGGTCTAATTCTGGAGTGCCCCATCTGAGAAACAGATCCTCTACTACCTCCTGGAGTAGTTCCCATTCGTGGTTTTGGCCTGAGAGTGGCTCAGCCCGTCTTCGACGACACTGTCCACCCCTGGGACATGAACAGCAATGAGGTTTGCGCCGTGTTGCAAAACCCAATCCCACACCCTCATGGCCTCCCTGCAAAGTGGGTAGGAGTGGGTGCCTCGTTTGTTGAGGTAATACATCACCGCGGAACTGTCAGTTTGTAACAGAAGAGTACTCAGTGGGATCTCCAACTGGAAGACCTGCAGGGTGTGAAGAACTGCTCTCATTTCCAGGATGTTTATGTGGAGATGAGACTCTTGGGCCATCCACAGGCCCTGAGACCGAACACCGTTGATGTGTGCTCCCCATCAGGGTCCTGAGGCGTCTGTGGAGAGTGTCACAATCGGAGATGGCGCAGTGAAGGGGACTCCCGCCAACAGATTCCTCGAAACTAGCCACCATTGCCAATCCCGGATTACAGACTTCGTGATCTGGATTGGGTGCTGCAGATGGTTTTGCTTTTGATCCCATTGGACCCTTAACATCCACTGGGTTACCCGCATGTGGAGACGGGCTAGTGGGACTGCTGCAACAGCCACAGCCATGTGTCTGAGCAGGCAAAGGACCAGTCTTGCAGGAACGGTCGTCTTCGCTGAAAAGTCCCTGATGAGGGATCTGATGTGTTCCGCTCTGTCTGGGGGAAGAAAGGCTTTCCCCTGGACGGTGTCCAGAACTGCACCTATGAACTGCAGAGTCTGAGACGGAACCAGGCATGACTTCTTGTGATTGATGATGATGCCCAATGTCTTGAACAGAGACTGAGTACGGTGAATGGCGGACATCAGGGCCTCCCGGGAGGGTGCCATGAGAAGCCAGTCGTCCAGGTAGGGGAACACATAGTGGCCTTGTCTCCTCAGAGATGCTGCTACGACTGCCATGCACTTCGTAAACACTCGAGGTGCGGATGACAGCCCGAAGGGAAGGGCTCGGAACTGATAATGGCAACCCTGAAACTCGAAGCGCAGGAACTTCCTGTGCGCTTGAGCAATGGGTACGTGCAGGTAAGCGTTTTGCATGTCCAGGGATCCTAGAAAGGCGTCCTGCTTGAGCATGGGAATCAGACCTGGGAGGGTCACCATGCGGAAGCGTTTGTACAGGACCGATTCGTTGAGGTCACTGAGGTCCAGTATCGGACGGAGGTCCCCTGTTTTCTTTGGAACCAGAAGTAAGAATAATATCCTAGACCTCTCTGGTTCCATGGTACGTGCTCTATAGCTTCTTTTTCCAGAAGCGCGAGCACCTCCTGCTGTATGAGCAGGGCATGCTGAACCGAGTAACGGGACAGCAGGGGAGGTCTGGCTGGTGGGTGGTTGAGAAATTCTATGAAATGGCCTTTCCTGACCAATTGAAGAACCCACCTGTCGGTGGTGATCGATTGCCACCCTAAAAAGTGGCGAAGCGATGCGACCCCCGACCTTTCTTGTCCGTTGATCCAAAGGAGGGGCGGGGCCCGGGAAGGAGTCATGCTGTGGCAGCATTGGTCCCTGCGGGCTGGGCCGGTTTCATGTAACATTGGCCTCTACCTGGAGACGACTTCGCCCGGGCTTTACGCTGAAAAGTGCCCCTTTGCTGCTGGCCGGAATGTGGCTGTTGCCTTTGATGCCAGCTGCAAAAACGGCTCTGGTTCCTGCGAAAGGAACCCAGCCTGGATCTGTACATGGCCTGTACAGACCGGACTGCCTTCCCAGCATCCTGGAGTTTGGTGATGACCTTCTCCGAGGGTTCACCAAAGAGTACTTTGCCGTTATACGGAACATCAAGAATGTTGTTCTGTACGTCCGGGGTGCAGCCGGAGACGCGGAGCCAAGACTGTCTCCGGAGACAAACGCCTGAAGCTGCAGCTCTGGCAGATGAGTCCGCAGAATCGTATGCGGCTTGTAGCACTTGGGTACCCACATCTGACCCTGTGCAGAGCGGATTGAGGAGCTCTGCCTTTTGATCGCCATCCGGAAGCTTATTGACCAGGTCCTGTCCCTGTTCCCACAGGGCGTTCTGAAATTGTACCATGTGGGTGAGGTAGTTCAGAGACCTGATTCATGTAGCAGCCACATATGTGCGTCTCCCCAGGACATCCAGTTGCTTGGATTTCTGGTCCGGTGGCTGTGTGCTCATATGTTGTGGTCTTTGAGACCGGTCATGTGAGGCCATGATGACCAGGGAGTCTGCCAGAGGTTGTTGAGCCAAGAACTGGTCCTCTCTTACGGGCCTTGTACAGGCGGTCAGCCTTCTTCAGCACTGCAGGAGTGGAGTGTGGACGCTTCCACGCAGCCTCCTTGGTGACGTCTTAAAAGTGTCTACCAAGGGTGGTACTACCACAGGCTGGGTCTTTCTGCTGAAGATAGCTGGCAAAGGCGCTATTGGCCCGGGGTCAATGTCTTCTGCATCCCACCCCATGTTTTCCTGGATGTGCCTCATGATCTCAGCGAAAGAAGGATCATCCGGAGGAGACCTGGGGAGGTCATGTGGGTCAGGAGAGGAGAGGAGATGCTGAGCGGAGAAGGAGATCTGGAGTAGTTTGAGGTGTCCGATCTGGAGTCCTCACCCGATGGAGTGTACCAACGCCGTCTGGGTCGCTTGGGGCTGAGAGACCCTGATGGAGATCTTGAGGGAGGCCTTCTCCTATCTTTGAATCTGCCCCTAGAGGTGGAGTCTGCTTCTTAGGGGTTGGTGGTCGTTCTGCTGGCCCCTTTGGTGGAGAAGGAGGTGAAGAAGGAGTAGGAGGAGGAGGTTTAGCAGGGACCACATCCTTTCGGATAGTGTCCCACCAGAAGGTAAAGAGTTCCTTTACTTCTTCTATGTTCATGCCCGACGACGGGCCTGGCGCCGGTGGTCTGTCACCGGGTTTGGGGAAGGTTCCCGCGGGAGCCCGGCATCCTCGGTGTCGCCCGCCTGGTCTTCGGGTAGTGTAGCGTCCTCCTCTGTAGGGTTCCCTGTGACCGCGCCTGCCGGTGACAGGGGCGGTCTTCCGCTTCTGAGAGTGCAAGCGGCGTCACGCTTATCTTCTTGGCCGACGCCACGGATCTCAAAACGCCTGCCGCAGCTGGTGTCTGGCTTTGTCTCGTTGTTCCGCGCACGCCTGGCCGACTTGGAGTGCTTGCCGACGCCAGGTCCTTGGTCTTCCTAGGAGTTGGATCAGGACCTCTGGGAGGTTGGGAGACCGATCTGGAGTCGGTGTCCGACGCTGGGTAGAAGAGGAAGAGGAAGATTTATGGCACTGAAGAGGCCTTGGAGGGAGTGGAGGAAGCCGAAGGCCTTGAAGTCTTGATAGGCTGGAGCGAAGACGCCTGGAAGCCGGACCTTAACTGGGGCGCTGAGACCGAGCCCTGGAGGGAGAGGGTCCGATCAGAGGAGCCTGAGCTCGGGAGTCCTAGGTCCGGTTCGGGGATCTGGACCTTACTTTCTCCCGGTGCTTGTCCCGGTGTTTCTGGGCCTTCGAGGAAGATTCTCCCCTGGAGGAAGGTTCTTGGTCCATCCTTTTCAATTTTTCTTCCAGAAGATACGCCTAAAGTGCCTTCTGACGGCGGATCCTGGTGCGGCTATTGAACCACTGGCAAAAGTTGCAGGCCTTGATATCGTGGTCCGGGACTAGGCACTGCACACAGGAGAAGTGAGGATCCTTGAAGGGGATCTGTTTTCCACAGGCACACTTGGAAAGGTCACCCTCACGCGAAGGAGTTGGAGAGGTCATCAGTTTGAAAAACACAGTAAGTTCTGTATTCGTTGTGTGCTAGGTAGAGACAGAGAGGCCGATGCTGGCGAGTCGATGGCGGGAAAAGAACTGGGGATTCTGGGGACCGCCCCCTTATGTACTATGCCTGACGTCCGGGGCGGGACCGACGTCGGGGGCGGTCCCAGCTGAATACTGCTAGCTAGAAAATTTCCGGAGGTCCTGGTGCCTGCTGGCTTCAGTCCTAATGGTGTAACCTGCTGCAAGAACTGTTTCTCAAGTAAGATCCCGATTTTCTAGGACGTGGATATGTTGTTCAATCCACATTTACTGGCAGACTCCTAGCAGTTCTCCGGGAGGAGGGAGGCAAGGCGACCCCTACTTGGGAAATAAGGACTGAGAACCGAGGTCCCAAAACCAGCATCCCGGCGACTCGAGGTCGATGTGGTAGTGGGTAATGAAGGTGTGTGCTGACTTCCAGGTAGCAGCCCTGCAGATTTCCTGGATAGGGACGCCCTGGAAGCAGCCACCAAGCAGCAGCAGTATGGCGGTAGAATGAGCTCTTATCCCTTTGGGAGGCTCCATGCCCGCCAACCTATAGCAGAGATCTAAGCAGGAGATGACCCACCTGCCTATCGTCCATTGCGTGCAGGTCTGCTAGGTGCGGCTTCAGCGTAGGTGACAAACAGCTGGCGAACCTTTCCCCAAACTTCAGCCGTCCGCTCCTTATAATAAGAGAGCGCTCTTCTAGGGTCCAGAGTATGGAGCCTATATTCGGCCTCCGAGGTGTGACTGGGGTAGAACACCGGCAGAGTCAACACCTGATTAAGGTTAAACTCCGACACCACCTTTGGAAGGAATTTCGGTTGGGGGCGTGCAGGACAACCTTGTGCCTGTGGAAGACCAGATAAGGAGACTCTATGGAAAGCGCCTGGAGCTCTTCTATCCTTCTGGCTGACGTGATAGCCACCAAGAAGGCGGTCTTCCATGACAGGTGAGAGATATCACACCTGTGCATCGGTTAGAATGGCTTGCCCATGAGCTTAGCCAATACCAGCAGTAGATCCCACAGAGGTGGAGGTTCGCATAAAGGCGGGGATATGTGACCAAGGCCTTTGAAAAAGTGCCTGACCACCTTCTCCTGGCCACCGACTGCTTCCCAGCCAGCGCCCGGTAAGCAGATATGGCTGCCAGGTGCACCTCAAGGGTCATCGACCGAAGCCCTAGCTGAGAAAGGAACCACAGGTAGTCCAGAATACTAGCCAAAGAACGGGAGGAAGGGTCCAACCCCTTATCCTGACACCAAATGGAGAATCGCTTCCATTTGACAGCATAGCATTTTCTGGTCGACTCCTTATGGGATGCCTCAACAACACTGAGGACCTCATCAGAAAGACCCAAGGCCTGGAACTTTAGCCGCTCAGGAACCAGGTTGTCAGGTGCAGGAATTGAAGGTCCGGGTGGAGTACCTTCCCCTTGTTGACTGAGATCAGGTCCAGGCGGGCTGAAAGCCACCTCGGAGATCTGGATACCAGAACTGGCGGGGGCCAGTCTGGGGCTACCAGAATCACCTGCGCCTTGTCCCTCTTCATCTTGAGAAGCACCCTGTGATCCAGGGAAATCGAGGGAAGAGGCCCGGGGTCCACGGCCTTGAGAAGGCATCCCCCTGCAGCGAGTCCTGCTGAGGGGGGGGCGGGCATGAAACAGCCTCAGCTTCGCATTCTCCCTGGAGGCAAACAGGTCCACCTGAGGAGTGCCCCAGTGGGAGAACAGATTTTGTACTACCTCTGGCAAGAGAGACCACTCGTGAGATGCAGCACCTATCCGGCTGAGGGCATTGGCCAGAGTGTTGGAGGTTCCTGCCACGTGGATGGCTAGGAGATCCGCCTCCAGTCTGCTCACGAGAGACCAAGTGCGAAGAGCCTCCTTGCCCTGATGGTTTAGGTAGTACATGGTCGTGGTGTTGTCCATCTGGACCTGGACCACTTGACCCTGTACAAATGGAGCGAAGGTGGTGAGGGCTAGTCGGACTGCTTGAAGCTCCAGCAGGTTGATGTGGCATCGAGACTCCTGAGGGGATCAGAGTCCGTGGGCTCTGTGCCCCCCCAGATGGGCACCCATTGGTGGGCCAGCCCCAACTGCAGGGGACGCATGTGCCCGCAGGCCCAACGGACCACGCCGGTGCAGGCCGCCATGAGGCCCAGAAGGTGCAGGAAGTCCCAGGCAGTGCGCAATTGCCCAACCAGAAATGATTGGGCAAAGGAGGAAAGGACCTCGAGCTCTGCCCTGATGACCTGAATCACCTGCGTTGGCACGAGTTCCGATTTGGCCTCGTTGATGAGGAGGCCGATCTGAGAGCGACCTGGAGGGCCAGATCCCTGGGCCGCTCCACCTCCAACTTAGAGGGGGCTGCAATCAGCCAATCATCCAGGTAAGGGTACACCCGGACCCTTCGGCGCCACAGGAATGCTGTCACCACTGCCATGCATTTGGTAAAGACCCTGGGAGCTGGAGAGAGGCCGAAGGGCATGGCCCGGAACTTGTAAAGGGATCCCTCTGCCCTGAAGCAGAGGAACCGCTGGTGAGACGGATGGATTGGGACGTGAAAGAACGCATCCTGGACGTCCAGAGAACAGAACCACATGCCTCGTTCCAAGGATGGAATGATCTGAGCCAGAGTGACTATTCTGAAGGTCTGAGACCTTAGGAACTTCTTCAGGTCGTGTAGGTTTAGAATGGGAGGCCAGCCCCCTGTCCGCTTTGGGACCAGGAAGTACCTGGACACAAACCCTGGGTCTGGTGGAGGATCCGCCCCTTCCCTGATCACCTCCTTCTGGAGAAGCAGGGCAATGTCGGCTCGACGAGCCAACAGGCTGCGGAACCCATAGCAATGGCTCGATAGGGTGAGGACTGCTCGAATTCCAGAGGCAGACCCCTGCCTACCACTTCCAACACCCAGCGGTCCGTGGTGATAACGGACCAGGTGGAAAAGAAATGGCGGAGCCGTCCTCCCACGGTGGGAACCCGGGGAGGAGTGACGAGGTTGGGGGCGACACCCCTCAACCCGTCACTGGGCAGGCTTGGAGGAAGGACCGGCCGAGGAGCTGCCTGGACCTTTCCTCCCGGCTTCCTGCTGGAGGAAGCAGCAGCTTGGCTTTGGGTACTGGCGCGAGCCTGCTGGGTCCTGATGCTGGTGTTGCTGTGCCGACATGCCGCAGGGGCTGAAGGACGAAAGGGCTTACGCTGCTGGCGGCCTTGTCCTTCTGGGCAGATATGACAGAGTCCAAGGTGGCGCTGGACTTCTCGATCCTTTGAAGATGACCTCCATCCCGGACCAACGCCGCCAGCTTGTGCTGGGTATCCGCCATAAAGGTGGAGATCCGCAGCTCTGCAACGCATGGCCACTGCGGCCGCTACTGACCAGGCACATGAGTCAGCGATGTCCAAGGAAGTTTGGAGCTGCTGTTAGGCCACCACTCTTCCCTGATCCCGCACATGCTTGACCGTCGTTTGAAGGTCAGCTGGGAGATGAGGAATCACCTCATCCAGGAAGCCCAAAAGGGCATGTCAGCGCAAAGCATCAGGACGGCCAAGCTGGCCTGATGAAGGCCTAGGGAGGAAGCAGCGTAGACTTTCTGCCCGGAGTAGTCCAATTTCTTGGACTCCTTATCGGGTGGCTTGTCCACATCCCGAGCGTTCCCGGAGCGCCGGAAAACGCTGTCAATCACTAGCCCCTCCGCAGAGGGGTACTCCGAGAAACCGGAGCGTGAACAGCATACTTCCGAGCTATCCTGGCCGAAGGTGCTGGACAAGAAGCTGGCTGCTGCCATTGCTCCAGGGTCGGGCCAACAATGGCTTCGGCCACCGGAAAGGCTTCCGTAGGGGAATCCCCTCGGTCCAGTATCTCCGTGAGGGGATACTTGGGCCGTTTTGAAACGGGTTCGAGCTTCATCCCAGTGGACTCCAAGATGAGTCAAAGCATTCCAAGGAACGAGGATGGTCTCTCGTCCACCAACTGACCCCCAGTGGACTCCAGGTCAAGCGGCCTGGAGAACAAGGAGGAGTTGTCGTCAGACTCCGAGGAGTCTGCAAACAGCTGCCGAGCGCCTGAGCCACCCTCTACCTGCCGAGGTCAATCGGGAGTGAGGGTGACCGACAACCGGTGGGGTAAGCCCTGACCCGACCGAGAATCCTTGTTCGGGGCCCCAGTTTTAGGTTGTGAAGGCGGGGGTTCCACCACAATCAGTGGCGCAGACGGTTTCAGCTGAACAACCGGTGCCGGCTTCGGCTCCTCGACTATTACGAGGGGTTGTTTCGGCCGATCCGGTGACAGCCCCTTAATGGCCGGTGAAGGCGACGGAGTCAGCTTGTTCCTGGACAATAAGAGCTGCTGCCACATTAGATCCTCGTAGCGCCGACGCAACTTGCACCAGAGCCTATCCTCCAAAGAGGACGTTGAGGATGAGTGGCGCCGCTGCTTTCCATGGTGCTGAGACAGAGACCACTGTTGGCGGGGCCGGCTGGACCTGGAAGAGTTCCGAGACCAAGACCTTCGGGGATTCTGAGGGTGGGTCTTAGAGTGGGGCGGGGGAAACCCGCTCCTCCTTTGGTTCAGGGACCTTAACCAGGGACTCCAGCACAGGCAAGTCCTCGGTTTCCACCGGGGGAACCGGTGAAGAAGGGTTGTCGGCTTCTCCAGTCGACAGACCGTCTGACGGGTCAAGAAAAATCTCGACCGCGTCGATGGGTGTCTCGGACGGCTGACCTGACGGGGACACCATAAAGCCAGCGGCCTTAGCCGCAACCTCAACCGAAGTCGAGTGTCGACTCTCCGGGGAAGGGAACCTCTCCCACTCCCATGAACGTCGATGGTGGGACTTACCTTTAGAGTCCTTCTTTTTGGACCGAGAGGAATGTTCCGAAGGTCCTTTCTGCCTTGGTGGAGAGGGACTGGCAGAGCTCCTTGAAAGAAGCTGTGTAGGAGGAGCCCAAGGAGAGCGGGATAAATGCCGTGACCAAGGATGATGATGATGCGGCCTGGGCCCTCCCTCGAGGGCGCATCATCTGTTCGAAGAAATTAGCTTGAGCCAGCAGTCACGAGAAACTACTTCAATGGGCCTTCCTCGATTTGACTGGAGGATAATATTTCTGGTCATCCTAATATAGACGGGCAGCTGAGTCTCCAAGACCCAAGCTGAAAAGGATTTTGCAAACTCACAAGCCTGTGAGTCATGGCCGAGTCCAAGGCAATAAACGACGTGAGTGCGGATCGGTCCAGGGACATCTCTGATCTACAGGGCACCACGAATCTGGGAGTCAATTCGTCCATCGCAGCCATGAGGGAACAAGAAGACCAAGTCTTTTGAATTTAAGAATAAGTTTCGGATTGACCAAGAGTGGATCCAGGCCTAAAATGCAGAGCGCTAAGGAGGGAACCTCAGCTTCCAAGCGGTAAGGAAGATCTGGCGTCATGGGGCGGAGCCGAGAGTTTTACCACCCAGGTGGGTGGGAGGAGCCAGCCTGAAGACCTTCCAGCAAGATTTAAAGCGGCAAGGAACCTGCCAGTAAGTGTGGATTGAACAACATATCCACGTCCCTAGAAAGAACAGTTACTCACCATAACAGCATATCTTCAAGAAACTCTCCTCCCTTGGGCCCCACATTTGGAACTGTAAGTCGTCAGCATCAGGACCACTTGGAAGCATTTCGTATCCGAGTACCACCCATGACAATATGCAACACTGGCACTTATACAATTGTGGGCAGCCGCACTGCACCTCGGTTTCCTGCTAGAGATAAACTCGGGGGCCTCATACCATGAGGAACCAGGAGACCAAACCAGTACTAAGCATTTGTTAAATTTTCGTGATCCCAAATTTCACTCCTTATATATTAATCAACCATTCCCGTCCTGGTTGGCTTAAGCCAACTATATGGCACTTATCCCCACTCTCCAGTAGGGATGCAAAGAAAGCTTAACCATTTCTCAGTATTATGTGCTGCAAATAAATTAGTGTTAAATTATGATAAAATGAAAATGATGGTCTTTGGGGGAAAAATATAAACTTTTACTATTAATAAAGTGAAGCCTAAAATGGTGAAAGTGTTTCAAGATTTAGATGTCACATTCTCCTTCAATAATAAATGGTTCTCTCACGCAAAAAATACAACCTGACAAAGTAAGACAAATTCCCAAGATTTGTTTAGATTTAATGTGCAATATGGTGGGTCCACTAAGCTCCCTGCCTTTTTTGCAGCTAAGGCCAAACCACATCCATTGGTCCTATATGGAGCTGAAGTATGGGGATAGTGCTCCCCACCTTATGCTGAGGTTCTTTTCTCTAATTCCTCTAATTTTTATAGGTGCTTTCTTAAAGTTCCAAAGTCCTCACCTACAGCTTATGTGAGGGTGGAATCGGGTGGCCTCCCTTTTTATAGAAGCATTAATGAAACTGCGAATTTTTAATTACTGGTTTCATATTATGAACAATAACTCAAATCCATGGCCGTTAAGATGCTTCAATGAAAAAATCAGGTAGGCATATATCTGCAGTGTATCTCCCTGGCTGTCCTCAGTGCAGAATACTCTTCAGAAGACAGGTCTGTTAAAACTGTGGAAGGTCTAATTAGCTAATGTAACCATTAGTAATTTGTATAAAGGCATTTTTAAAGACTGCTTATTTCAAATCTGTGAAGAGAAAAGATTTGGCTTCTGCAAAGGCCTCTAATCTCTCTGCTTGGTTTGCAGATAAAATTCATCATAGGCGTGAACCCTATTTAACATTAACACTTGGACCCAATGAAAGACATCTTATAACACTTATTCGTTTTGACATTTTACCTCTTAAGCATATGGAAATAAGGTTCCAGAAAAATCAGTCCCCTCCATTGCCCCCAGAATGTTTTTGTAACAAAGGCTATTTGGAGAACAATTTCCACATACTGTTTCAATGGCCATTATACAAGAAGGGGTGAGATAAGTTTTTAATAAATCACATGTCAATCTAGTAAAATGCCTTATCTGATTTTGTGTATGTATTTCTGGATCCCTTAGAGATGGGAGATGCTAAATTATTGTTCAAGTACCTAAGTGTGATTCTGAGACAAAGGAAAAAATTGACCAATTATTGTTTATTTAACCATAGTTCTAGGAGTGGTATATAGTTCACATCCACACAGTGGCAGTTCCACTGAAAGTGTTAATTCATTGGAACGTCTTCAAGCTAAGCTCCTCCCACCACCCGGAGTATATCCTCCAGTTCTGCCCCATGATGTCAGATCGTGCACGATGGAAGGAGGGGTCTGTGTGCCACTTACCAGGGGAGGCCAGGTGGGTGGTGTGGATGTGAACTATATACCACTCCTGGAACTACTTCTTCAGTTATACCTATTGGCTCTACACAGGTTCCTCCTGTCTCCATGCGTGTCCCTTACCTGGCCATGGTTGATGTTTAGGCACTCATCAGTACCATACTGGATATGGCTAAGCAGAATACTCCCACTACTATGGGGGTCTCTTCTGTTCCCATTCCACTACTCCACAGGCGTTCCTCTACTTCAAGGACCACAAGTGCCTCTCCGGCTTCCCTGGGTTCCTCACAGGACACTGACATGGAGGACCCTTATTTACAGGAATGGGAACTGGAGGACCTGGAGGATGAGCTTGTACAGGACAATCTCTCCCCCTCCCCAGGCTCCTCGGTTTCCTCTCTCGTGGCAATTAGCAACTGTAGGCCCAATGAGGCAGATGCATATGTACGCTTGCCTAGAACCCGTCGTCCTAGATTCTTTATCAGAAGGGAGGGAACTCAGGTGTTCAGCTGCCGTGGACCTGTCATGGGCAGCTGTGATGAGCACTAAATCAGTCTCAGGCTGGCTAGCATAAAAAGGCTACCCAGAGGGGGCAGAATACATTTTGTTTGCCTTTTTGGGCAAAGTTGGTATATTGTTTGGCCTTTACCAGGCTGCATAAATGGCATCCTCCAAGGCTGGACATGGGAGAACCACAGCAGAGGGAATTTCTGGCATCTCCAAAAACTCCAGCAGGTTCTTTTTAGTACAGTCCTATTCCTCTGAAGTGAATCTCGTGGCAGCTTGCATTCGCTACATCTTGGTAAAAAAATGAGGGCTCCTCTGGAGGTGATCTTGGTGTGTTCACTATAAAGTCCTCATTATAGGAGGAGACTGTGGAGCTGATGCAGTGTTCGTAGTGGCTCTCAACATAGTCTTCCTCCTCCTCCTCTTCCTACATCATAAAGATTAGGACTGTATTCACATCTGTTGTCGACTGTATCATCAATGGGAGGCAAGGACTGTGCCAGCAGCATCAGCCACGGCTGAGGAGGTCTATGTGGGATTACCTTGCGGCATCGATGGGGTACTTGTGCAAGTCACCATCCAGGGGCCTCCTGGAGCAGGGAGGACAGGCTGTAGCCATCTTATCACATCTGAAAAGGTGGTAAGGACTGCCTGAGTGTCAGTTCCACTTTGGTTAGTAGGCATGACAGGAGCAGGAGATTGCAGAAGTTGGATCCCCGTCACCCGCAGCAACTACCACCCATGATAGGCATGGTAGTGCCTACACTAAGCCCGACCTTGGTGTCTGGTTGATGGTCGGGGGAGCAGTCAGCGTTGCCACTGAAGCAGACGACACCAAGACTGAGGTTGTACCTGTAATCTGCATGGGTGTCCTGGACCTGGCCAGAGAGGTCTTGTCCTTGTGCCTGTGTTTGTGACTCCCTGAAGATTTTTCCCAGGTCTTCGATGACCGCAATTCGGCTGACAGGTGTTGGCGATGCAGATTCTTCTTGAAGCTGCTTCTCCATTCTTTCCACTGTCTTTTTGAGGAGGAATTTCTCCATAGTCCCTTTCTGCATTGCCTGGTTGCAGAGTTGAACAGTTGGCAGCTCTCACAAGCTTTCATGATGTGAGAGAGGCCTAAGCAGCACACACAGACGTGGGAGTTTCCTGAGTAGATCTTCTCTCTGCCCTTGCAGTATAGAAAGAGTTTAGATGGTTCTTTCGACGACATAGAGGTCGCCGAAAATCACTCTAAAAGTGATAACTTTAGGTATAAGTAAAAAATGAAACAGCGACTATGAGCAGTAATGTTTCCGTGGGTCCAATGTGTCTGATCGATGGTGGAAAAATAACTTGAGTTAAGGTGGGGCCTCCCAAGTTTGTGTATCCGCTGACGTATGACATTACTGTGGGTGGCCCCTGGCTGACTGCTCACAATAGTTTCTGTGTGGTCCTAGTGCTTGATGGGTATATGTTCCAAAGGTGTGGCCTGACGAAAGAGATATCCTCGAAGATCTGCCTCCCTAGCGGTGGACTCATTATATTTCTGCCTCTTTAGTGACTGTTACAAGATAACTTTGCCTAATCAGTGACAAATTCATTGCATCTCTGCCTCTTTAGTGATAGACACATTGTAACTGTGCCTCTTTAGTGAGTGGTACACACTTTGTAACTGTGCCTCCTCAGTGACTGGCTCATTGTAATTGTGCCTAATCAGTGATGGACTCACTGTATCTCTGCCTCCTTAGTGACGGACTCACTGTAACTGCCTCTTTAACGGCTGACTCATCTCTGCCTCTTGAGTGATGGATACATTGTAACAGTGCCTTCTCAATGACTGACACTCTAACTCTGCCTCCTCAGTGACTGACTCAGTACCATTCTGCCTAATCAGTGACAGATTTGTTGTATTTCTGCCTCCTCAGTGTTATATACATTGTCACTGGGCCTCCTCTGTGACAGACTCACTGTATTTCTGCTGCCTTAGTAACAGACACACTGTAACTGTGCTTCCTTCAGTGACTGTCTCATTGTAACTCGGCCTTGTTGGGGATAAACTCCTTCAGTCTCAGCGATAAACTCAAATCAGTCCCCTAAATCCTGCTCTCTTCCTCCCTTCATCTGTGGAGTGCTTTAGGATATTCTCTCAAGCTTCTTGTCTTTCTCAACCTGTGAGGAGTCCATGTTAGTCAGATTCTGTTCCTTCATTCTGCTGAAATGTAAATGGGTTTAGAATATATTTTATACGAGACATGCTAGACTGGACCAAATTATTTTCTTGCCCCAGTCCCCCTGTGTAAAGTGCTGTAGGCGATTTCCTGTCACCTGTTCTCTACCCCCTGCACCTGTGTGGAGTACTGCAGGAAAATCTCCCCGTGAACATGCTCTTTCTTTTTCTACCTGTTTAGAGTGTTGTTGGAAAATTCTTTTGAGTCTGTTCTCTGTCTCTATCTGTATGGTTTGTTGTAGAAGAGTCCTCCATGCCTGTTTTCTCTCCCTACCTATGTAGAATGCTGAACGAAAGTCACCAGTCCCGCTCCTCCTCCTGGACTGTAATGTGCTTTGGGATAAAGTCTGTATGAAAGACAAATGTAATTTGTGCCAATTAGGTCTCCCTACCTGTGTGGAGTGTTGTAGAATGGCTTGCAGCCTCTCTTGGATCCTACGGATCAGCTCCATGCCAGTGTTAAAGTGCTCTGATTTCAGCAGACGAAGGCAGTCCGTTAAGTCTGTGCACTGCAGAAGTGTCTCCTCTAAAACCAGAAAGGAGGGAATGGTGAAGTTATCAAAACACCAATACATCTCAAACTATGGCGCTATTTAATCATGTGACAGCATATTCTTATCTACTCTAAGTCTAGGGACTGCTCACAAATTACACATATTTATACTATGTCTACTGCGACTCCTCAGAATATCCATACATTGATTACTTTACTGAGAGGTAAGACAGGAGCTGCACAGACATACTGTACAGTACACAAATTCAACAGGATAATTTGTAAACTGCGCTCATCCCCTTCTCCTTACTCATAGGAAACAACAAAAAAGAAGGTGGTTGATGAACTTGAAAAACAGGAAAGATAGGTTACTCACCTGTAACTGCTGTTCTAAGAGTGGTATACAGTTCATATCCACACTTTGGCAGTTCCACACTGAAAGTGCTGATTCATCTGAGGTCTTCAAGCTAAGCTCCTCCCACCACCTAGGCAGTATATCCCCAACTCCATCCCGTGATGTCAGATCTTTGCATGCTGGAAGCAGGGATCTGTGTGCCACTAGCCAAGGGAGGCCGGGTGGGTTGTGTGGACGTGAACCCCTGTTGGTTCTTCTGTGTCTGCAATTTACTGCTCCCACTCATCCCCCACCAGCTCTAACCCCCAGCCCATTTACCTAATCCACCCTGCTGGTCCCCCAAATCTACCCACTGTATACCAGTCACTGCGGTCCCCACCTTTCTCTCTCCCCCTTCCCCACTCTTTGCTTAGCTTGTCAAGGCCTTTGGCTGCTCCTCCCTCCCCTCTAACTCAAACTTTTCCTCCCTCATACTTCTCTTCCCTCCTGTCTCCACTACCTTTTACATTCCTTATATTATGTGCTGTGACTTACTGTTTTTTTCTTTTATTTTTTTTCATCTTAGCTGTTTACTGCAATTTTAGATCACCTCTGTTAGTCTTACCTTTGTTCAGTCTGTAACCCCTCCCGACATGGAACCTTTGCAAATGAGCGCCTGCGCTCAAAGGTATTATAGTCCTACAGAATGAATAAATAAATAAAACTGTGTGCCACTCCTAGAAAGTACAGTTACATAAGAATTTACTGTAACAGTAGATCTTCGAGAGGATTTCTTGCAGTAGACCACACCGGGAGGACTTAGATGCCAGGTACTAGGACAACATGGAAACATTCTAGCTAGCTGTCTACCAGAGGGGGCCGCCCACCACTGGCATCACCCATGGACATCAGCCAACCCTATAAGAGTGGGCGGTCCCCATAGCCTCCTCAGTTCTCCCGCTGGAGACTAAAAGTGGAACCAGCTAAGGGAACTGAAGAGGAAACCAAGGTAACTATAGAAAGAAACGGAAGTAGAAGGCTCCCCTCCTAAAGAAGGAAAAGCCAAACAAATGAAGAGAGAAAGACAGGGGAAGGAGGGAAAGCAGGGCCTGCTGCAAGAGATCCTCTCGAAGATCTACTGTTACAGTAAGTTCTTACGCAACTGTAAACTTTGAGAATATCTCTTGCAGCAGGCCACACCGGTAGGACAAGTCCCAAGCAGTTTTGCCAAAAACTGTCAGAGTGGGTAGTTGGCCGTACTGACCTAAGAGAGAAGGCCTTGTAGAACAGCCAGGCCAAAATTGGTCCTACGCCTTATTTATCTAAAACATTTTTATCAGGAAAGGCATACTGAGCTAAAAGCTCATTTCCAGATGCATCCTGTGGGGAAGGGGAGGTAGATAGTAACATACAGAACAATCTCTCGTCAGAGCCGATATGGCTGTGCAGGGCTTTTGGGATGCTTTTACCCATTATTTCTAATGCATTTCCACAATGCAGATCTGCTGAGAGGCAGTTTCAATGAGGTCTTTTACACATTTTTACAATGTATTTTCCTAGAATATGCCTGCTGATTGCTACATGTTTAGCCTGGATAGTTCACAGAAGACATGGCATCTTATTTTCAGTGGGGTTCTACATCTACATAGTATTATGCTGCATTGCATAAAACCAGAACACACTGAAAATATTTTACATCTGGGCCAGGCTACTCTTAATAAATACATTATAAAAAATGGTAAACTCATGACCCCACTGAAAACAAGATATTGCATCTAATCTGTGACATCAATGTGTAAAATGAAGATCCTATGACAATGAAATGTAGCATCTCCCCTGCGCTATTCAGGATACAAAATATAGCATAAGAAACATTTAAAGGAAATCTACTGTAAACTGATAACTGAACTTCACTGTGTTCATGAACATACACAGTTTCTTTATTGTTTTTTAGATAATGGGTAAAACAAAACTAGCATTCTGACTGGCTGAAACAGCCTGGCATCTGGGCTGTTATTTCTTAACAACAGCACTGTTAAAAACAAGTACCACTTTCAAGTGCCCCATCCTTGGGCACCTGAAGTTTAGAAACCGTCAGTCCCCATTTTTTACACTTGCATAGCAAGATACTTGTGACCCCCGCTCTCTGAAAGCCCAGTGTATTTTTTTATTTTGCAACCCGCCACCGCTACAGTTAACCTATCAAACCAAAAAAGAAAGCATTCTTACTGGCAAAAATTGACAGTTTCAGTCTTACCAAAGCGCCGTGCTGTAAGACAGATACTTCGCATCTGCAGCTCCTATCAATGTTTGGCTGATGTAGTATGATAAGAGCAGCGATAAGCGGCTTCCTCGATCTGTGCAATACATGCTACAGAACTTCCGGCGCTGCTCCTCAACCTAATTCTCCTGACAAAACTTTTGAAAATGAAACCCTTTAAAAATAAATGCTTTTACGCTGTTGCATTCGTTCGTTCCATCTCCGAAGCCCTGTGTGTGTGTGTGTGTGTGTGTGTGTGTCTAGAGATAGGGAGGAGACACCATAACAACCAGTAACCAAAACGTAAAAGTATGGGTGCTCTACTAAGATAAAAATCCCTAGGAAAAAAGGCAGTAAAATGCAGGTGAAGGAACTATTTTATCACACAAATACATGAAACGCTCAGATTCTAAACATGTAAAGAAAACTGCTTTTTTCAAATACTAAAAATACAGTTGCCCATTTTCTAAGTGTAATAATACCCTCCAGGGTGGTCATTATGGGATATAACGGACCTTCCAGGGGCTATAAGGCCCTCCACCTGTGGCGTCGAGCCTCAATACAACCCTGGGCGGTCAGTTATATCCCAATAACACCCACCCAGTCGGGTATTATTACTTACATAACATATTAGAGTGCAGTATTTATTTTAAATGTTGTGGCCATGAGGATAGTGCGTACAGTGTGCGTGTGTGTTTGCTGTAGCTCAATATATTTTTTCCCAAAAAACATAGTAAAAAATGCCTGCTGATTGCTATATATTTATCCTGAATAGTTCACAGAAGACCTGGCATATGTCTGAGACTGCACTTATCAGATAATGTCTTAAGAGGTTAAAAAACAGTGCAAATCTTTTTAGATTTGTTTGCTGGGAAAGGGTAACATTTATGAGGGTATGAATCTTTCTTGAAAGACAATATCTACCCAACTGAAGCTATTAGCAAGAAAATGTTTAAATGCTAAGTATGTAAATGTACAAGCTATTACATTTCAAAGGGGGTAAACAAATCTCCAGTGTAACAGGCAACCAACAAGCTGTTTCAGTTTCTTAATGGCCATCTAATAAGCAGCTTGGAGTGCTGTCTCCAACATTTTAGACAGAAAGAAGGGAGTATTTTATTTCATTTACAGAAGACCTGACATATGTCTGAGACAGTGTTTATCAGACAGTGTCTTAAGAGGTTAAAGAACAGTGTAAATCTTTTTAAATTCGTTTGCTGGGAAAGGGTGACATTTATTAGCAAGAAAATGTTTAAATGCTAAGTATTTAAATGTACAAGTTGTTACATTTCGAAGGGGGGTAAACAAATCTCTAGTTTAATAGGCAACCAATATTTAACATGCTGTTTCAGTTTCTAATGGCCATCTGATAAACAGCTTGTAGTCCTGTCTCCAACACTCTAGACAGAAAGAAGGGAGTACTTTATTTCAACTGGCGTAGTGATATATAGTTGTGGAGGGATACACTGAAAACTCCAAAAATGTGTACCACGATCCTCCATTTTTCCAGCTACAGACAGCAAGATGACTGTAGGCTCCATCCACAGCCACAAAAACTACATTACACATAGCCAAAAGCAGGACTGGCGAAATCTGTGAACAGAGCAAATTACAGGAGAGCTGTGTACAATACAGTAGCTACATAACAAACCGGATTAAGGAAATTAGATAGGAATACATACAAGGTACAAAGCAAAACGGATGGGTGGACTTTTGTGAAACAGTGCAAATTACAGGAGAGTTGCAGTCATATGACATAAAATACATAACAAATCTGGACTACATGGGATTTGTGAGCGTTACATTCAGAATATCTTATTCGAAAGAAAATAGTGCCGTAGTGTTCTGTGCTGAGTTGAGGTCAGTAGTGTGTAGGTGCTAAGTGCATAATGCTCTGACAGGTGCATGGGCGTTTGAGAAGCAAGAGTTTTGGGGGGGGGGGAGATGGAGAGTAGAAGGGGTGGTAGATGAATTAGGGACATAGAAACATAGAATTTGATGGCAGATAAGGACTGCTTGGCACACCTAGTCTGCCCATTTTCCTACCTAACAGATAAGCTGCAGATCCTAGTTAACCAACAGCTTTCTTCCTCCTACCCCCCCACTAGGACTGCCTTATGTCTTATTGGGACAGTTGCAGTAGGAGGAGTTGAGGCTGCGGAGGAGGAATGAGTGTGCCTGACCTGACGGGGAGTTTCGGATAGTATTAGGGAGGGAGTTCCAGAGCGTAGGGAAATGGTGGCTGAAGGCCGCTTGGCCGACTGACGTGGTGACAGGGGGGACTGCCAAGGAGCGGATGATTGAGCATCTAAGTAGACGAGAGATGGCCAGTGGCAGGGAGAGAGAGGAGGAGAGGTACGAGGGGAGGCAACAGAACCAGAATTTGCTGACAATGTTGTTGCAGTGAGCACGGCGCCTGTCCTCAAGTGATGAAAATGATATACAGGGAGCAGTGGTGGGTGCGGAGGGGATAGTCCAGAACAAAATGGCAGGAGGAGTGGTACAGTGCATCCAGTCTGGCCAGAGTAGCAGCGGGGGAGACACTGTAGACCACATCACCATAATCGAAGATCATGAAGGGTCATTCTTTGTACAACAGCTCGACGGGCCAGCAGAGGGATACAGTCATGGCTCCTGAATAAGGCACCGAGCTTTGGGTACAGTTTATTTTGACAATAGCATCCGCATGGCCATAGAAACATAGGTGTGGGTCAAGCCAAACCCCCAGGTATCTAAAAGAGGTGACATCTGCCACGGGATCCGTCAAGGGTGGGAAATGCAGTGAAGGAGGGAAACCTGGTGAGTCTTTGTCTCATGCCAAAGGACATTGAGACTGTCTTTTTGGTGTTTAAAAAGAGCTGGTTTGAGCTTAGCCAGAGCTGAACTTGATTGAAGTCAAGCTCAAGTCGGTGCGCCACATCAGAAGTGGAGTGGCCAGAGGTATATAGAACCGTGTCATCCGCATACATGTGTATGGAAGCTGAGGAGCAGGCTGAGGGGAGATCATTTAGGAAGATGGAGAATAACAGAGGTCCGAGAACTGAGCCTTGTGGAACACCTGTGGTTATGAGAAGTGGAGGGGAGAGGGGTGTCACCAATTTTGACTGACTGGGACCTGCCCTCAAGGTAGGAGCCAAACCAGCTGACGGCTGCTGCTGTGAGACCAGTGGATGAGAGTTTAGAGAGGAGGGGGTGGGAAACAGTGTCAAATGCCTTGGCCAGGTCAACAAAAATTGGTGGGAGAGATGAGGCCCCGGTCCATACCTGAGTGGATGGCACTGGTGAGTCTGACAAGGGAGGTGGCTGTGGAGTGGGTTTTCCTGAAACCAGAGTGGAACAGTATGAAAAAGGAGGAAGAGTCCAAGAAAGTGGAAAGCTGAGCTAAAACAATACATTCCTGGAGGATGGGGAGGAGAGAGACAGCACGGTAGCTTTCAGTATCAGAGGAGTCACCACCTTAAGGGAGCGGGATAATGGTAACATTTTTCCATACAGATGGGACAGAGGCACTAGAGAAGGACAGGTTTAGAAAGTTAGCTAGAGGAGAGGAGATAGCAGGGGCAACTAGATAGAGGAGGTTACTGTCCATGCCATCCGGGCTTCTATCCTTGGAAGGGTTGTGGGCTAGAAGGGCATCCAGGGTAGCAGAGGGGGTTACAAGAGAGAAGGAGAAAGAGGGGTAGGATAGGCTGGCCGAGGTGAGGGCAGGTAAGAAGTAAGGGAAGCAGGGTGGGGTAGGGAGAAGAGGAGGCACAGCTGAAGAAGTAGGAGTTAAATCTGAAAGCCACTGCGAGGGGGTCAGATAAGGAGAGTCATCAACTTTGAGGACAGGGGTAGGAGTCTGAGAAGGTGGGGAGAAGAGAGCATGGACTACCATCCAGAACATACAGGGATTATTTATGTTTGCATTGAAAATTGTGAAATAAACTGCCTTAGCAAGCCTGACGGCCCTAGTGCAGTAGTTGCAAAGGCAGCGGTATCTCTGGAGTGTTGTGGGGGACGGATTAGGCTTGTACTCCAGCCAGGCTAGGTCGTGGATGCGTAAGCAGATTAAGAGATCAGCAGTGACCCATGAGAGATGTGAATCCTTTACTCTGGTGCAGCGGAAAGGGACGTGGAGGTGCCAAACTTGAAGGAACTTTGAAAGTATTTTAGGGCAGTGTGGGCAGCAGATATAGGGGACCAGTCGGTGTGTAATAGGTCATAGTGAAACACAGAGAGTTACAGTAATTTAAATGACCACACAGGTAATACTATGCCTAGAGGCAATGTCCAGACTGTAGTGTTTGGTAAAGGTATAGATTCTGCTCCAAGTGGCAGCTACACATATCTCCGCAGTTGAAACATAACTGAAGCAGCCATGCCCCTGGTAGAATGGCCGTGAACCACACCAGAAAGCTCCTTACTGTACCAGAAAACAAAACAAATGGCTAGCCATTTGGATAAACACTATTTAGACAACAGAACTATCTCTTTCCCACAGGTGAAAAAACCAAAAAACTGGGAGGACTTCCTATAATCCTTTGTCTGGTGTGTATAATATCTAAAATTCTATGTACATCATAAGTATGGAGTAATGCTTCCCCTGGATTGGTATGCTCTGGAAAATAAACAGGTAGGTGGATGGATTACTTCAAAGTAAACCTGAACACCATCTTAGGAAGAAACTTAGGAATGGTACGCAAAGGCACCCTGTCTTTGTGGAAAATTTAATATGGCTGCTCACACGAGCGCATGAAGTTCAGAAATCCTTCGAGCAGAAGTAATAGCAACTCAAAATAATCCTTTCCACAGCAGATAGCATAGTTTGCAACTCACAGCCAGTTCAAATTGAGGCAGGGTGAGTATCTCTAACACAAAATTTAAGTTTCAAGCTGGGACAGGATTGCGGATTGGAGGCTTCAAGTGCAGGATGCCTCTCAAAAACGTGCGAGACATGTCAAGTTGAGCCATAGTACGGCTATCGACATGTACATGGTAAGCAGAGATGGCTGAGAGATGTAACTTGATGGAGAAGTACTTGAGACCAGAGTCTGAGAGGGAGATCAAGTTCTCCAAAATCTGATTCACCGGACAGGTGAAGGGTTCTAAGTGGTGCAGAAGCCACCCATATGGCAGAACTTTATGGAATAGGTGGCCCTAGTGGAAAGTTTCCTAGCCACCACCAGAACATCTGCCACCTTAGAGGACACCCCAAACCTCGCAATGACTATATCTTCAGGAGCCAAGCATGAAGATGGAGGGACTTGAGGTCTGGATGGACCAGGGTACCTTGCTCCTGGGACAGCAAGCCTAAGCACAGTGGCAAGGACACGGGAGTTTCCACTGCCAGCTGCTGGAGTAACGGGAACCAGATCTGATGAGGCTAGAAGGGGGCATTTAGAATCATAGTTGCCCCTTCCAGCTGAAGCCTGATCAGAACTTTCTGAAAGAGCAGGAAGGCATACAGAAATCTCTTTTTCCAAGAGAGGGACAATGCGTCTCACCAGAAAACTCCAGGCCCTGGAGCGAGCAGAAAAGCTGCAGTTTTGCGCTGAGTGGGGACACAAAAAGGTCCAACTCTGGACGACCCCACCAGTTAACAGATCTTCCACCATGGAGGTCAGGAGCTCCCACTCATGAGTCCATGACCGACACTGGTTTAGGCAGTCCGCCAAGACGTTCTGGATGCTGGGAACATAAGACGGCAGAAAGTTCCAGGCCATGATCAACTGCCCAATACCAGACCTGCATTGTTTCCCAACACAGTGGGTAAGAGTGAATCCCTCCCTGTTTGTTGATATAGTGGACTGCTGGACTTGTCCATCTGAACCAGCAGTGGACCTGGGGAAGAGATGGGTCTGGAAGGCCTGCAGGGCATAAAGAACTGCTCACATCTCCAAGACATTGATGTGGAGGGCTGCCTCCACAGAGCTTCACTTCCACAGAGTCTGGTGGGCATCTAGATGAGCCCCCCAACCTAAACCCGAGGCGTCAGTTGTGAGGATATGTTGCAGGGGTGGAATGAAAAATGGAACCCCCTGAGAAGATTGCTGGGCTCCAGCCACAACAGCACTTTCTTCACCGGATCTGAGACCAGGACTAGCTGTTCCATGTCGTCTATGCACTGGTTCCACTGGACCTGCAGTGTTCATTAGGGAATCCTCATATGCAGCCTGGCTACGGGTACCATAACAATGGCTGTGGCCATGAGTCCCAGGAGGCATAGAAAGACCCCGGGCAAGGACATGACGGCTGGAGTAGAGCCGACAGGCCTGATCCATCAGACGCTCTGCTCTGTCCTGTGGAAGGAAAGCCATTCCCTGAGCTGTAACTAACACCACTCCAATGTACTGGAGCCATTGGGATGGGGGTCAGAAAGGATTTGGGTAGGTTGATGGTGACCCCCGAATCCAGAATGAGGCAGCAAGTAGAATCTAGGGTTTGGAGCAGGTGCTCCCTGAACAGAGCTGCCAGTTGTCCAGGTAAGGAAACACATAAAAACCCTCTGAGGGCAGTTGCCACCACTACCAAGCACTTAGAAAATACATGGGGGGCTGAGGATAAGCCAAACGGCAAAGTCCTGAAATGGAAACCGGAGGAAGTGTCTGTGACAGGAGCAAACTTTGATGTGCAGGTATGTGGCCTGCATGTCGATGGAGCAAATCAGTATAACAGGGGCAGCAGTCCTTGAAGGGTGATCACCCTGAACCTTTTGTACTAGATGGACAAGTTTAGTTCGCCTGGGTCCAGGATGGGCCTGAGGTCCCCAGTGCGCTTGGGGACCAAGAATAAGTGGGAACAGAACCCCTGTCCTTGTTGGGGTTTTGGGATGGGTTCTATGACCTTTTTGCGGAGCAGAGCATGGATCTCCTACCGAATTAGTGGAATGTGACCAGGAGGGTAAAGGACTGAACTGGGGGATTGTCTGGAGGCCACCCAGAAATTCTAGGGAATGGCCGTGGTTCTATTAGTTGCAGGACCCAACTGGTGGAGGAGTGGAGGCAGGCAGGCAGATGCCACCGCCCTCCACTTGCCTTGGGGCTTGGCCGATGTCCAGGGCTGCCTAGAGGCAATCAAGCAAAAGGAAAACCTCTGCCCAGATGTGGACTGTGTGTGATATAAGGAATGAACAGATCTGCTGGCCCTCCCTGAGGCCTAAAGCATTGACCACCCCAAATGGTAAATTGCCCCTGAAAGGAGTATTCAAGATGGAGAGCTGGATGTCTTGGGCAAACCCAAATGCATGTAGCCATATGCTGGTAGACGCCATCCAGGCCAATGCATCCACCACATCACAGGCTACCCTGAGCAGGTGGATACTGAAGTTGGAGGCCGACCTGAGGGTGTCCAGGGCTTGCTGCTTGGCAGGGTCAGCAGGTAGGGACTGGACTGCACCCTGGCCTTCACAGCGCATTCTGATACTGGAGTATGTAGGCTTGGTGGTTAAGGGCAAGGATCGCCAAGGTAGAGCAGGCGAACGTCCGTTTATCAAAAAGGTCCAGCTGAATGGATTCCCGGTCAGGCGGAAGGGAGCTCAAGTGCTTTGGCCACTTAGAGCAGTCATGGGCAGTGTCAGTAACTACCAAGTCTGTGTGGACTTACTCCCCGAGGAAGGGCTTAACTGCCAGGGCATGATACAGCCAGTCAGCCTTACGGGACATGGCTGGAACCAAATTTGGCCTACGCCAGGCAAACATAGTGACGTCCTCGTAGGTATCAATGAAAGAGAGAACCACCAAAGAAGGGGATTTAGGCGGGCGGTGAGGTTGCAAGCTGGCATCGCTCAGAGTCCCGCTCCTCAGTTTCAAAACCCATCATCTCCTGGATATGATACATGATGGCTGAGAAGCAGCGGTCACCTGGAAGGGGCTTGGGGACATTTCTGTGAACCCCATTCCCTTCTGAGGAGCCTGTGGAGGGGGTCTGTGACCCACTAATATCTCTATCATCCCCTTCCAAGTCCGGATCATCCCCGTCATTGGACAAAAGCCAGTCTGGGGAATCCTTATCCCCATCATAGGGTATGCAACAGAGTGTGAGCTGGTCTACGTGGCAGGGCTGGCCATGAAGGAGCCGGAGTGGAAGACCCTGGGGAGTGGGGTCACCAGGCCTTGAGGCATAGGGACCTGCATTTGCAGAACACCCCAAATGGAAGATATCAATGTCTGGATAACTGCCAGGACCGGAGATGGCCCAGCAGGTGCCAGGTAAGCGTACACCGGTGCTGACCCACAGGAACCGGTAAAGGGTAAGCTGGTAAAGGCTGAGGAAGGATAGGCTGAGGACCAGCGGGCATCGGCTGAGGATAGGCTGACGTAGGCTAGGGACAGATGGGTGTAGGTCCGACTGGTGGCGGGTATAGCATGACCAGCGAAGGCCCAACCGGAGCTGGCTGAGGCAAAGTTGGAGATGGTCTCACAGGCCTAGGCTGAGGTGAAGCGGGCGTCAATGTGGGAGGAGCCTGGGTGGACGACAGAGAAAGGGGACTCGGCTCAGGAGAGAATCCAACATCTCACTGGGTCCGTGAAAGGGGGTGGGGAGTGGCGGACCTAGTAGAGGAGTCCGACCCCAGAGGGGCAGGTGGGGAGAAGAGGAAACCCTGGCAGTCGCCGAATCCACACGGGCTGAAGATGCATCGGCGGAGCCACCATGCTGTGTGCCCGACATGACAAGGTGCCTAAGCAGCAATGGCTGAGGGGAAGGGGAAGAACACTGGCCTGAGGAGCCTCCACCTGAGACAGGAGGCGGGGCCGCTGATAGCCCTGTAGAGGAAAGGGCATGCAGGGCCATCAGGGCTGACACCCTGGAGGAGGAGGGCCCCTGGGCGGTCAAATGATGGTGCAGCGACCGCGAGCAGGAAGAGGAGGACAGGGGTTTGTTCTGATCCTTATCCTTGTGCTTCCCAGTGGCCTTGTCCCGGGACTTAGATGAATGAGGTGCTCAGGACTGGGAAGGGGAGGATGAGGAGCTCCTAGCCTGCAAGCTCCCGTTCCATGGCAGCGATCCTCTGCTTCAGGAGAAAGTTCTCAAGTGTCCGCTGGCAAGGTTGCTGGGTGGCCTGGTTGAACTTTTGGCGAAATCCGCAGGCTTGGACGTTGTAGTCTGATCCTAGGTGGCAGACACAAGCAGAATGGCCTTTCTTCATGAGAATTTGATGACTGCAGGCACACTTAGTGGGATACTTCACAGACGATATTGGTTTAGAAGACTTAAAAGAATGAAAAACCTGTCGAAAGATGGAAAATAATAGTGGTGAGAAAATAAAGAAATGTGGTAGAAAAAAGGTGCAAAATAGCAGTTGACTGTAGCTGTGGTGGTTTCCAGAGATCCAACATGCACTGGTGGACGGTGGTAAAGAACTGAGGAGGATATGAGGGCCTCCCACCCTTACAGGCTTGGCTGATGTCAGTGGATGACGTTGATGGTGGGTGGTTCCCCTCTGTCAGACTGTTAGCTAGAAAGTTTCTGTGTGGTCCTAGAGCCTGGTGCCTAAGTTCTACCAGTGTAGCCTACTGCAAGAGATACCCTACAAGTAAGATCAAGGGTTAAAGGTGAGTAACCTATCTTTCTAGGGGAGTGGATACAGTTCACTATTCACACTCCTGCAGATGCCTAGCTGTTCTCCTGAAGGGGCAAGGCGTGTACCACTTCACAGTGAACAGAGACTGGAGAATCAAGGTACCAGAAGCAGCATTCCAACGTGATTCTAAGTCGATGCTGTAGTGACAAATGAAGGTGTGTGCTGACTTCCAGGTAGCAGCCCTGCAGATTTCCTTAATAGGGATGTCCCTGGAAGCAGCAATCAAGACACTGGTATGCCCGGTGGAATGAGCCCCAACCTCTGCAGGAAGCTCCATACCAGCCAAATTATAGCAGAGATCGATACAGGATGTGATTAGTCTGTCAACAGTCCGCTTTGCTGCCAGTCCGCTTTGCTGCCAGTCTGCTAGGTGCGGCTTCAACGCATGTTACTAAAGCTGGCGAGCCTCACCCTGAACTCCAGCTGTGCACTCCTTACAATAAGAGTGTGCCCTCTTCAGGTTCAGAGTATGGAGCTTGCGCCCGGCCTCTGAAGAAGGGCTGGCAAAATATACCAGAAAATTCACCACCTGGTTAAGGTGGAACTTTGACACAAACTTTGGAAGGAACTTCAGGTGTGGCGAAGGACAACCCTGTCCTTGTAGAAAATTAGGTAAGGAGATCCCAGCGAAAGCACCTGGAGCTTGCTAATCCTTCTAGTTGATGTAATGGCCACCAGGAAGGCCAACTTCCACAACAGATGTCACATCTCACACTTGCGCATAGGTTCAAATGGTTTGCCCATGAGCATAGCCAGTACCAGCATTATGTCACATGAAGGTTGTGGTTCATGTACTGGAGGGGACGGGTGATCCAAGCCTTTGCAAAAGCACCCAACCACTTTCTGCTGGGCTGTTGGCTTACCAGCCTACGCCCAGTAAGCAGAGATGGCTGCCATGTGCATCTTAAGGATCGTTGCTTGCAGTCCTAGATGAGAGAGGGACCAGAGGTGTTTCAAGATGCTTGCCACAGGGCAGGCAAGGGGAACAAACCAAATGGAAAACCTCTTCATATTAATGCATAGGATTTGCAAGGCAATACTTTTTGGGAGGCCTCCGCAATGTGAAGCACATCTACTGAAAGACCCAAGGCTTGGAACTCTAGTAAGGTCTGCTGCTGAGGTTTGGACAGCAAAACTGCCTTGGCTAGTCTGGAGCTAGCAGGATCATCCATGCCTTGTCCTTCTGGTCCTTAATCATCATCTTGGGGATCAAGGGGAAGGGAGGGAAGGTGTACACGAAGCCTGGGGTCAAAGGCCTATTGAAGGCATCCCCCAACAGTGTCCCGGACTGTGGGGGGTGGCCACCAGCCTCAGTTTGACATTTTCCCAGGAGGCAAACAGATCCACCAGAGGAGTACCCACCAGGGAGAAAGTACAGTTACTTAAGAAAGAACAGTTATGTAAGAACTTACCGTAACAGTAGATCTTTGAGAACAGCTCTTGCAGAAGGTTACACCACTAGGACTGAAGCCAGCAGGCACCAGGACCCCACGGAAATTTTCTAGCTAGCAGTCTTCAGCGGGGACTGCCTCCAATGTCGATCCCGCCCCTGACGTCAGGCGTAGTACATAAGGAGGCGGTCCCCCCACAACCCCCAGTTCTCCCGCCGGAGACTCCCGGCCGCTGGATGACATCAGAAGAGGAGACCGAGGATCCGCCACCAGATGGCCAAGACTAAAATCAGAACGTCCCATCCCGTAAGATGGATGTTTAGCTCCGACCTACCTCCACAAGAAGGGGATGGTGGGCGGGAAGGTACTAGACTGCAAGAGCTGTTCTCAAAGATCTACTGTTCGGAGTTCTTATGTAACTGTACTATCTTACTCCGAGATACAGCTCTTGCAGCAGGTTACACCATTAGGACTGATTTCCAAGCAATAGTGGCAATCTTATGCCACAGGGAGGAGGAAAGGCAGAAGTCTCCACACAACTCGAGCCTAGGACAGAAATCCCTGAAGGACTGCTAGGCGAACCCTGCTCTTCGCCTCAATGCAATGTCCAGGCTGTAATGCCTGATAAAGGTATGCACAGAGCTCCAAGTGGCTGCAGCGCAGATAGCTGAGGTGGAGATGTTCTTTAACACCACAAAAGAAGTGGCCACCCCTCTCGTGGAATGACCCTTGACTGCGCCCAGTAAGGGTTTATTGCGCTTGTCATAACAGAAAGTGATGCACTGGATGAGCCACCTCAGAGAGAGACTGTTTAGAAACAGGAGCTCCTTTCATTCTAACAGCAAAAGAGACAAACAGTTGATCCGCCTTTGAAAACTGTTTGGTTCTGGTCAGATAGCATCTGAGGCACCGAAGGTACGCCGAGGGTGCAAAAGGGCTTCTCCTCGATTAGTGTACCTTGGGAAATACACTGGTAAGTCAATATCCTGATTAAGGGTGAGTGCAGAAACCACCTTAGGCAGAAACTTTGGATTTGTCCTCAGGAATACCCTGTCCTGATGGAAAACTAAATAAGGCTCTTTGCACATTAGTGCGTGCAATTCGGAGATCCTTCTTGCCGAAGTAACCACAACTAAAAATAACGTTTTCCACGACAGAAAATGTAGCTCGCAATCCACGGCGGGTTCAAAGGGTGGCAGCGTAAGCTGCTCCAGGATGACGGGCAAGTCCCAAGGAGGAATCAAATCCTTAATGGGCGGCCTAAAGTGGAGACTCCTTAAAAAGACACGAGTAGTGTCCAATTGAGCCACCAATCCGATGACCTATGGGGCATGGTAGCCAATTGCACAAAGGTGCACATTAATCGAGGTAAGCCAATCCAGACTGAAAAAGGAAAGCAGGTAATCCAAGGCCAGCTTTTCAGGACATTCTAATGGCGAAAGCGGCAGCAGAGCCCACAAGCAAAATCTGTGCCATTTCATGGTGTACGTCAGTGGGTTGGCTGTTTTCTGGCGGCAGAGAGTACATCCGCCACTTCTTGCGAGACCCCATATCGCAACATGGCTATGTCTCTAGGAGCCAAGCGTGCAGGTTCAAGGAATGTAAGTCTAGATGGACTAATGAACCCTCCTCCTGAGACAGCAGATGAGAGCTGACTGGCAAAGGAAGTGAAGGTTCCCGGATAGCTGATGGTAGTTTAGAACCAAATTTGTCCGGGCCAGAAAGGCGCTATCAAATGAACATCGCCTTCCCTCGCGAAGTTTTAAGAGAACTCTCTGATCAACGTAAAGGAGGGAAGGTACAGAGGAATCTGCCCGCTTCAGGAGAGGGAAGCCAAATATACCGGCCAGAAAACACCACGCCCTGGATCTAGCGAGCAAAATTGGGCAGTTTTCTGCTGGATGGGGACGTGGAAAAGGTCTCAACTTGAAGTGCCCTATCTGAGAAACAGATCCTCTGCCACCTCCTGTAGAAGTTCCCACTCAGGACTCCTGGCCTGAGAGTGACTTCAGACTGTTCAAGTATTGTATTGTCCACTCCTGGACGTACTGCAATTAGGTTTATTGCGGTTGCACTACTCCACTCCTACATTCTCATGGCCTCCTGCAAAGTGGATAGGATGGAGTCCCTTGTTTCGTGGAGGTATACATCACCGTGGTATTGTCTGTTTGTAACAGGAGAGTACCCAGTGGAATCTCCGACTGGAAGGCTTCCAGAGCGTGAGTACCGCCCTCATCTCCAAAATGTTGATGTGAGATGAGACTCCAGGGCTGTCCATATGCCCTGAGACCGCACCCTGTCCAGTGTGCTCCCACCTGGAGACCTGAGGCATCTGTGGAGAGAGTCACAGTCGGAGAAGGCGCTGTGAAGGGAAACCCTGCGGAGAGATTCTCTGGATCTAGCCAACACTGCCAATCCCAAATCGCGGCATTTGTGATTCGAATTGGCTGCTGCAGAAGGTCCTGCCTTTGGTCCCATTGCACCCTTAGCATCCACTGGGTTTCCCGCATGTGGAGTCGTGCCATCGGGACTGTTGCAATGGCCACAGCCATATGTCCAAGCAGGCGAAGGACCAGTCTTCCTCACCGACAGGTCTCTGATGAGGGATCTGATGTGTTCCGCTCTGTCTGAGGGAAGAAAAGCTTTCCCTCTGACGGTGTCCAGAACTGCCCCAATGAACTGCAGTTTCTGGGACGGTACCAGGAGACTTCGTGAATTGATGAGGATACCCAATGATTGGAAAAGGACTGTGTGTGAATGGCCGTCATCAGTGCCTCCTTGGAAGGAGCCATGAGAAGCCAGTCGTCCAGGTAAGGGAACACACAGTGGCCTTGTCTCCTCAGAGACGCCGCTACGACCACCATGCACTTGTAAAAACGTGAGGTGCCAAAGACAGTCCAAGGGAGAGCTTGGAACTGATAATGGCGGCTCGGAAACTCGAAGCGCAGGAACCTCCTGTGCGCTTGAGCAATGGGAATGTGAAGGTAGGCATCCTGCATATCCAAGGACGCCAGAAAAGTGTCCCGTTTCAGCATGGGAATTAGGCCCGGAAGGGTCACCATGCGGAAGCGTTTGTAAACGACCGACAGATTGAGATCGCTGAGGTCCAGAATTGACGGAGGTCCCGCTTTTGGAACCAGGAAGAAGTGAGAATAATACCCCAGCTCCTCTGGTTCTCTGGGACGTGCTTCAAGGCTTCCTTGTCCAGAAGCTGCGGAACACTTGCTATACTGGCAGGGCGGCTGACCCGTAGCAGGAAAGCAGGGAGGTCTTGTATGTGGCTGCCTACAAATTTATATAGTGGCCTTTTTCGACAGTTGCAGCACCCACCTGTCGGTGGTGATCGACCGCCACCCTGGCAAGGACGTACGATGCGACTGACCTTAATCTCGCCTGATCTTAAGAGGGGTTGGGGCCGGAAGGAGTCATGTTGTGGCAGCATTTGATCCCGCAGGCTTGGCCGACTTTGCGCTGCTGGCCCCTGCCAGGGGATGACTTGGCCTGGGCTTTGCAAAGAGCCCTCTGCTGTTGGCCGAACGGGTTGTTGCCTTTGTGTCTTGCCACAAAGCGACTTTGGTTCCTACTAAAGGAACCAGGTCGATCTGTACATCAGCCTGGACAGATCTAACTGCCTTCCTTATGCCCTGAAGTTTGGTGATCACCCCCGGAGGCTTCACCAAAAAGAACTTCACCGCTAGGGGACGCCTAGGATGTTCTTCTGACGTCCGGTGAAACCGGAGACATGGAGCCAAGAGGTCTCCGAGACACATGCCTGAGGCTGTAGCTTTGGTCAAGAGTCCTCCAGAGTCATATGCGACTCTGAGCACCTGGGTCCCTACATCCGACCCAGACGTTTGAGGAGGGTCAAAAGCCTCCTTGACCACTCATGGGCATCTTCTCAACTGGGTCCTGTCCCTGTTCCCACAGTGCGTTCTGCAATTGCACCATGTGGGTGAGGTAATTCAAAGACCTGATGGCGCAAGTCACAGCCGCGTACGTGCGCCTACCCAGGACATCCAATTGCTTGGATTCCGGGTCCGGTGGCTGTGTGCTCAAGTGCTGAGGTCTCTGAGACCGGTCATGCGAGGCAGTGATGACCAGAGAATTGGCCAGAGGATGGTTCGCCAGATACTGGTCCTCCCTCGGGGCCCTGTATAGGCGGTCAGCCTTCTTCGGCACTGCTGGAGTTGAATGCGGGTGCTTCCATGCAGCCTTTGTGATGTCCGCAAAGGAGTCCACCAAGGGTGGCACTACCACAGGCTTTGGGCCTTTCTGCCAAAGGTAGCGGGCAAGGCGCTGTCTCTCGGGGTCGAGCTCTTCAGCATCCCACCCCATATTCTCCTGAATATGCCTCGTGATCTCTGCAAAGGAGGGATCATCCAGAGGAGACCTGGGAAGGTCGTGTGGGTCTAGGGAGGGAATGCTGATGGGAGAAGGAGATCTGGAGCACCCTGAGGTGTCAGAACTAGAATCCTCCACAGACGTGGTGTACCGGCGTCGTCTGGGTCCCTTAGGGCTAGGAGACCCCGAAGTGGATCTTGAGGGAGGTCTTCTCCTATCTGAGGATCTGCCCCTAGGAGGAGGTGTTGGCTCCTTGGGGGTTGGTGACTGTCCTATCGGCCCCTTGGGCGGAGAAGGGGCGAGGCAGTGAATGAGTGGGTGGAGGCGGAGCCAGTAGGAGGATGGTGCGTGGCGCATCACATCCTTCTCGATGGTGTTCCACCAGAAGGCAAAGAGCCTTACCTCACAAATTAAGCCCGACGGGCCGGGCGCCAGTGGCCTGTCGCCGGGTCCCCGGGAGTCTCCCGCACCGGGGAAGGTTCCCGTGGGAGTCCGATGACCCCGGTGTCGCCCGCCTGGTCCTCTGGCAGAGTGGTATCCTCCTCCGATGATTCCTTCCGACCAATATCAGCTGCAACGGGTGCAGTCCTCCTCTGGGTAGCTAACGCCTGGCCAACCCTCTGAGGCGTAACGCCTGGCCGGCGAAGGGTGTCTTTGCTGTCGCTGCCCTTGGATTGCCTGTGATGCTTGGCTGACGCCAGATGGGCCAACGCGTCTGGCATCCGCTTAGGATGTCAGCTCCTTAGTCTTATGGGGGACCGGGTCCGACCCACGTGGAGGCTGGGACACCGACCTGGCGTCGGAGTCCCGACGGCGGAAGGAAGATTTGTGGCGCTTCCCAGACTTAGATGAGGCCTTAGAAGGAATGGATGCAGCGGACGGCCTGGAAGTCTTGAGGCTGCAGAGAGGAGGAGCCGCTGGAGGATCTGACCTGAACCGGGGAGGCTGAGATTGAGCTCCGGAAGGAGAGCGTCTGACCTGTGAGCTTGAGCTGGAGTCCGGCCCCCGGGGACCTGGGTCGCTCTTCCCTGTGTTTTCCCAGTGTTTGTGGGTCTTCCTGACGACTTCCTGTAGGAAGGTTCCCATCCATGGTCTTAGTTTCTCCTACAAGAGAAACGCTTGAAGGGCCTTCTGGCTGTGGATCCAGGCGACTGTTGAAGCCCTGGCAGAAGGAGCAGGCCTTGGTGCCGTGTTCGGCCCAGACAACGCACGACAGGCAGACTGAGGATTCTGAAGGGGATCTGTTTGCCGAGGTACACTTCGAGTAGACCTTCCAGAGAGGTGTTTGAGAGACATCAGATGAATTCCAAACTGTATAAGAAAGAGAGAACGTCGAGTTCTGAGTCGTACGCACGCCAGAAAGTGACTGAGAGGTCGATGCTTGGCGTCGATGGGAAAGAACTGGGATTGTGGAGGGAGTGCCTCATGCACTACGCCTGACGCTAGGACAGGACCCACCCCTGGAAATAGTTCCTATACCTGGGGTTCTGACATCATTTCAAGAGTGCAAGGCATATCACTGTCATATCCTCTCAGCACACTGCACTGACAATATAAGCATACACATTGTATAACATAAATATATATATATTTCTATATTACAAACCAATCATACACACACACACAAAAAAAAAAAAATGTGGGGAGAGTGTAATGCATGGCTGGGGCAGCAGTCTTCCTGGGAGTCTTTCTGGAGGCTGAAATGCTGCCCCATTTGCAGACAGCTCTCTGCGCTGAGGGAGTGAAGTTGCTGCCTTCAGGCCACACTGACAGTAGTAAGGGACCTTCCCCAGGTCACACTGGACGGTAGGAAGGGAACCTCCCCCATCCAGGGAGCACCAGAGCCACCACCACTACCCCAGAGGTTGTGAAGAAAGCACAGCAGTTGGACCACAGTGGGCTCAGGGAGGGTGAGGATGGTGGAACAGAGGCACACCCAGTCAGTTGTTCCACACCACAATCCATACACCATTCTGGGGGAGCATAGCTCACCTATGGATGCACCTGCAGAGGAGATTAAGGAGGCTGAGGACAACTGTCACAAGGGAGGCCCACAGGAAGGAGGCAGAGCACACCACAAGGAAAGGAAGCAGCTCCTGGTGGGGGACTCAATTATTAGGGGGCCAGAACTGGGGGGAGCAGGGAAAACTGAGCTAAGGTGCCTGCCTGGTGCCATGGTTTGGAGAGACAGGAAGCGCATCCTTAGGATCACGAGAACAGCTGCGCGGGAATCTGAGCTGGACGTCATTGTCCACCTAGGGACAAATGACTTGGCTAATCATGAGATTAGAGCAGTGCAGAAGGACTCTGTAGAACTGGGGAGGGGCCTAAGACAAGTAGCACACACAATCTCCTTTCTGAGGTGCTGCCTGTCAATGGCATGAGTGAGGCGAGGGTACTTTGCACCATGCAGTTTAATGAATGGTTGAAAAAATGGTGAGGCACAGGGGTTTGGCTTCATTGGGGACTGGGGTTCCACCTGAGGGACACCAGCCTATACTGGCAGGATGGTCTGCATCTGTCCAGGAAGGAACAAGTCTTTTGAGCAGCTCGGTTTAAATGTTTCATTGGAAAGCTTTAAACTAGTCAAGGGGAGGCACTGATAAAAGCAGGAAAATCCCAGCCTCCTACAAAAACAGGGTACTAAATGAGAAAAGACCGAGGTAGACAGGTCAGTGGGGATGCTGCAAAGAAGGTAAAGCCATCAAAAATGGAGAGCAATGAGTACCAATGCCCATAGTCTGAGTAACAAGCTTCCTGATTTAGTGGCCTGATGGAGGAGGAACATCTGATATCGTGGTAGTCACAGAAACATGGTTCACACAAAACCATGACTGGGACAAACATACCAGGATACACTATCTACAAGAGGGACAGGGAGGGTAAAAGAGGAGGAGGAATAGCTCTTTACATAAGGGAAGGAATCAAGGCAACAGAACAAAAGGGAAAACAAGGAGGAGAAGAAGCACTGTGGGTAAATTTGGAGACCGATAATGGCACCACAATCCACACAGGGTTGTATACAGACCCCTTTCTCAGGGGAGGAAATGGACAAGGAAATGATAGAAAGAATACTTAGAATGGCAGAAAAAGGGAGATATTGCTGATGGGTGATCTGAATATGCCAGATGTTAACTGAATGCAGTGCAGCAGCCACTTCAAGAGTGGGGTTATTCTAGATGCCCTACAAGGCATGCCTAGACAACTAGTATTGAGCCCACTCGAGAGGGAGCAATCTTAGACCTGGTTCTCTCAAATGGAGATGAAGAGGATCACAGATGTAGAAGTGGGTAGCCATCTGGGAACTAGAAGCACCACTCCAACAGTATGGTTCACAATAAATACAGCGATAGAGTCAAGCCAAAGGCAAAAGTACTGACTTTTAGGAGGGCTGACTTTGGCTAAAATGGTGAGTGCCCAAGGAATGCACTAGCAAATGGGCAGGAAGGAGGGTGAAGAACAATGGGGAATAATAAAAACTGCCATCACAGAGGTAATAAGTTTTGTGTAAAGCAAATTAACAAAACGAACAATGTAAGAAACCACTATGGTTCTCAAAGGAAGTGGAAGGTTCAAGAGAAAAGAAAGCATTCAGAGTGACAAGGAAACACAGAAGGAGCAGGACAGGGAACTGTATCAGTTAAAGTAAAGGGAAGCTGGGAAGGCAGTCAGAACAGCAAAGGCCCAAACCGAGGAAAAGACAGCCAACTCTGTTAAGAAGGGGGATAAAACCTTTTATAGGTACATCAGGGAGAGAAGGAAGAACAAGGGAGGGCTAGTGAGGCTTAATAAAGAGGAGGAGGGTGGGCAGAGGGTGACTGTGAAAAGGCAGAGATACTAAAACAAATATTTTTGCTCAGTATTTACAAAGGAAGTGGGGGAGGTACTAAAATAAACAGTAGAAACACTCTGGATACAGAAGTTGATACCAGCCTATTTACAGAAGAAAGGGTTCTGAAAGAACTCTTAAAACTGAAGGTGGACAAAGCAATGGGGCCTGATGGGATTCATCCCAGAATTTAAAAGAACTAAGGGTAGAACTAGTGACACCACTGACTACTCCTTTAACAAATCATGGGAGGATGGGGTGGTACCTGAGGACTGGAGAAGGGCAGATGTGATTCCCCTTCACAAGAGTGAGAGCAAGGCAGAAGCAGAAAACTGCAGACCTGTTAGTTTAACCTCAGTGGTAGGGAAAATGATGGAATCACTTCTGAAGGAAAGAACTGCTGAGTATCTAGAGGCCAGAGGGACTCAGGACCCAAGGCAGCATGGATTCACAGCAGGAAGGTCATGCCAGACAAATCTGATAGATTTCTTTGACTGGGTGACCAAAGTAGTAGATCAGGGAGGGGCTGTGGACATGGCCTACCCAGACTTTAGCAAGGCATTCGACACAGTCCCACACAAAAGATTAATATAGCTGTTAGCCAGCCTGGGAGTGGGTCCCAAGATGACAGCCTAGGTAAAGAATTGGCTGGAGAATAGGACACAGAGAGTAATAGTAAATGGAGTCCACTCTGAAGAAAGGGGGTTACTAGTGGGCACACAGGGTTCAGTATTAGGACCGGTCCTCTTCAAATGTCTTTATAGTTATATTGCAGAGGGACTGGATGAAAAAGTATGTCTCTTGCAGATGACACAAAGATCTTGCAACAGAGTTGATGCACAAGGTGGGTGGAAAGGATGAGAAGGACTTGGCAAGGTTAGAGGAATGGTCAAATGTATGGCGGCTTAGATTCAGTGCTAAGAAGTGCAAGGTAATGCACCTGGAAACAAAAACCCAGGGAAGAGTACACAATGGGGGTGAGATACAAAACAACAACAAAAATGGAAAGGGACTTAGGGTAATCATATCAGATGACCCAAAGGTGGGCAAACAATGTGAGAGGGCAGCAAGGAGGGCTGGGGGATACTGGGATGCATAGGGAGAGGCAACACCAGCAGAAAACAGGAAGTTATTATCCCTCTGTACAGACAGTTGGTGAGACCCCATCTGAGTATCATGCAGTTCTGGAGACCCAATTTCGCGAAGGATATAGACAGGATGGAGGCTGTCCAGAGGAGGGCAACTAAAATGGTGCAGGGTCTGCACCGAAGACATATGAAGAGAGACTTAAGGAGCTGAATATGTATAGCCTCGAGGAAAGGAGAGAGAGGGGGACATGATAGAAACTTTCAAGTATCTCAAGGGAATCAACAAAGTCCAAGAGGGTAGCATCTTTCAAAAAAAGAGGTGTGCAAGAACAAGGGGGCACAATTTGAAGATAGAAGGGGGGCAGCTCAGAGGTAATTTAAGTAAGTATTTTTTCACAGAGAGGGTTGTGGATGCATGGAATGGCCTTCGAAGGAGGTTGTGGAGTCAAAAACAGTGGTGGAATTCAAGCATGCATGGGACAGTCATAAGGCAATTCTAGGGTGGGTAGAAGAGTAGGCTGCTGGTTAACTAGGATCTGCAGCTTATCCAATAGGTAGGGAAATGGGCAGACTGGGTGGGCCAGCGGTCCTTATCTGCCGTCAAAATCTATGTTTCTATAACATTGAGGCGATCCTCGCTGAAGACTGCTAGCTAGAAAGTATCAGTAGGGCCGCTTGATCAGCTTCAGTCTCATTAGTAATTTGCTGCAAGAGTTGTATCTCGGCAAGATCTTACCGTAACAGTAGATCTTCGAGAACAACTCTTGCAGCAGGTTACACCATTAGGACTGAAGTCGGCAGGCGCAGGAACCCACGGAAAATTCTAGCTAGCAATATCCAGCGGGGACCGCCCTCACGCCAGGCATCAAGGTGCGAAGTGTCCCTCAGCATCCCCAGTTCTCTGCCGAGACTCCGCCCAAGAATGACATCTGAAGGGAAGACAGAGGATCCGCCTCAAAGGAAGGTTTGCAGAAGGCGCCGAAAGACACTGTAGCCTGAAACTAGGTCAGAAGACTCAACCTCAGAGGGAAGGTGGAGGGAACTATCTGCTGCAAGAGCTGTTCTCAAGATCTACTGTTACAGTAAGTTCTGACGAACTGTACTATCTTACCGAGAACAGCTCTTGCAGCAGGTTACACCATTAGGACTGGATTCCCAAGCAGTAAGGACCGTTGTTATCGAGGAGGATAGGAGAAAAACTCCAAGCTTCAGGACAGAAGTCCCTGAAGGACCGCCAAGCTGAAACCAGCTCTGCGCCTAGAGTCAATATCCAAACCGTAGTGCCTGATGAATGTGTGTACAGTGCTTCAGGTCGCTGCTGCACAGATGGCTGAAGTGGAGACATTTTTAAGCGCAGCAAAGGAGGCAGCCACTCCCCTAGTAGAGTGATCCTTCACCAGTCCCGGTAAGGGTTTATTGCGCTTCTGATAAAACATAATGCACTTTACCAGCCATCTAGAAAGCAACTGTTTGGAAACAGGAGCACAGATCATCCTCTGTGCGTAGGAAACAAAGAGCTGGTCCGAAGTCTGATGGGCTTTGGTTCTGGTCAGATAATATCTGAGGCACCTATGCACATCCAAACTGTGCAACAGGGCATCCCCCCGTTACCGTGATTCGGGTAATACACCGGTAGGTCTATATCCTGGTTGAATGTGACAGCTGAGACCACCTTGGGAAGGAACTTAGGATTCGTTCTTAAGGACACCCTGTCCTTGTGAAAAACCAAATAAGGATCTTTGCACATGAGTGCATGAAGCTCAGAAACTCTTCTGGCAGAAGTAACAGCAACTAAAAGGAGTGTCTTCCAAGCGAGGAGACGCAGCTCGCAATATGCGGCTGGTTCAAAAGGAGGCAGCGTAAGCTGCTCTAGAACAAAAGTTTTATTTAAATTGAAGATTTCACGCATCGTAGAGTAGAGTAGAGCAGGCTTCCTTGAAGCCGATGCTGGTGAGTCGACAGTGGGAAAAGAACTGGGGACTGCCCCCTTTTATGTAATGCCTGATGTCGGGGAGGGGCCAACGTTGGAGGCGGTCCCCCGCTGGATATTGCTAGCTAGAATTTTTACGTGGGGTCCTGGCACCTGCCGACTTCAGTCCTAACGGTGTAACCTGCTGCAAGAGCTGTTTCTCAAAGTAAGATCAAGTGGTTTTCCACCACCTGAATTAGGGACCACTTGTGCGATGTCTCTCTCCTACCTGGCTGAGAGCATCTGCCAGCTGACTGTAAACTCCTGTGATGTGAATCACCAGAAGATCTGCACCCAGACTAAACAAGAGGGTCCAGGTGTGGAGGGCCTCTCGACATAAAAGAAGGGGATGTGTTCCGCCCTGTCCAAGTAGAATGTGGTCATGGTATTGCCCATTTGGACCACCACAACCTGGCCCTCTAGAGAGCGAATTCCATTAGTGCAAGCTGCACTGCATGGAATTCCAGTAGGTTTATGTGGTGCTGGGAATGCCCAGGGTGACCACCCCACCAGAGGCACGTCCGTTGTCAGCATGACAGTCAACTCTGGGAGGACAAACAGAACTCCTTCCTCCAGATGTTCTGGTACCAGCCACCACTGGATGGCATCTCATATCGGATGGGTCACGGTGACAGGCTGATCCAAGTGACCTAGATACTGGGACCACTTGTGACATGGTTGAATAGGACCTTGTCCCAGTTGTTATGGAGAGTTTGAATGCAGTGATCTGTTCTGTTCTTTCCCTTCCTGTCTCTTGTCTGTCTGGTTGAACAATCAAATTCTCCTGTGGGACCTAGGATTTGATCACCCCGACAGTCTCACAATTCTCTGCCTCTCTCAGTCTCCCCTTGCTATTGTCTTTTCCTCCCTTGCACAGCTGCTGGTATAAAAACATATGTAAATCATGATGTGGAAATGTAGCTGATATTGAGATCCCTTTGTTTAGAAATTATATAGTGTTACTGTTGAAATGTACATAATTATAATTTGAAATTATTGCAAAAAGCTATTGGGAACTCAAGGAGTTAATCTGAAATTCAATTTTTAAGCATTTTGCAAAAGCTGTGGAAACTGGGCCTCAGTTCTGGGACACTGTGTTCTTGCTGCACCTACCTGAAACATACAAGAACAGTTTAGAAAAAAAACAGGATGCTTGTTAAGGAGAGGGGCTGCAAGGATTTATAAAAACAAAGCTGCAATTTCTTGCAAGACACACAGAGATTGAAGGAAAACTCAGATGGATCTTCTGTTTATTTTGTCTTTGTAAATAGTTATATTAAACAAGTTTATTTTTTTATGTTACTGCTAGTACTAATAAACACTTTTTCTGAATTCTACAACTGCTCCTGGTTTTTCCTATGCTTCCTGACCTGTGCCTCGACGACATATGGTATCAGCCCAAGTGGGATTACGCCGTGCATACTCTAAGCCAGGAGTTTTGTGCGTGGGTACTGGACCTAGTACCAGGGAAGCATAGAGAAAGGTATGGATTCTGCAGCCGCAAGTCCAGGAGTGGTTACCAGGAGAATGGCAGCCAAACTAGCAGAGACAGAAGTCCAAGATGAGACTGTACAGCCAGCACCAGTTATGGAAAAAGAACAGGCAATGACAGAACCTTAAAACCTGACTGCCTTTTTCAAACAGTGGGCTATACAACAAAGAGAGTCAGAGAAGGAGAGAGAAAAAGAGCTTCAACGTTTAGAAAGCACAGAGAAAAGAAGAGATGCAGGAGCAGCAGAGGAGAGAAGGATCTGGTACAGATCCAGACGAGCAACAAAACACAAGCAACTTTAAAGTCATTACACTTACAAAGCTGTGTCCCTCTGATGATATCAAGGCATACCTGACAACTTTTAAAAGAGTTGCCAAAGCAGCAATGGACAATCAGACTGGTACCCTACCTGACAGGGAAAGCCCAACTTGCCTACAGCAATATGGACACTGTACAGTCAGAAAACTGACCTGGTGAAAAGCGAGATCCTGAAAAGGTATGACATCTCAGGAGAGACCTACACGCAGAGATTTCGATCCCTGAAGTACAACTCAGTCGACAATCCTTGAGAAGCCTTCACCCGACTCCGAGAACTCCTGATAAAATGACTCCAACCAGAGGGCAAAACAGTACCCACATAACATCAACACATCTGCCATGGAACAATTCAACATCCTGCCTACAGATGTGCAGCTTTGGGCAAAGGAACACTGACCAGAAAGTGAGGAAAAGGCTGTTTCTTTGGCTAAGGATTACCAAATGGCCGGAGAGACGCCACAGCAGCGAGGTAGCAGCCAAGCACCGCTAAGACACTCTTTTTCCCATTTAAACTCCAAGTCTGATAACAACTCTGGTGGGGGTAACAAATCTGTGCCCAAAGACTATTTGCTATAACTGTAATAAGCCAGGTCATACTGCAAGAAATTGCCGTAGGAAGAGTGACATTGGAACAGATTTGTCCTTGGCAAGTACTTAACAGATGCGAAGGTGGGAATAAGACTGTAAAGGGACTCACTGATTCAGGAAGCAGACAGACCCTAGAGCATGCTGAGGTGCTGGGAAAACACTGTGCAAAAGGACCAGGTACTGGTGTCATCTGCATCCACAGGGACACTCAATACTATCCCACCACCCAAGTGACTCTGACCATTAAGGGTGTGTAGCACCAAATTAAAGTGGGGGTAGTACTTCAGTTACCTGTCCCTGTGATTACTGGAAATGACTCTCCAGGATTTACTGAGTTAATCTCAGAGGAACTGAACCCTGCAATTTCAGCAGCAGTGGTGGTAAGAGCTCAGGCAAAGAAAATCTCAAATGGTGGAGACACTTTTCCTTTCACCGATTTTAATTTGGACTTGTTTGAGCACAGCTCCAAGATCCAGAAATCCAGGAAAGAAAGACGATGCCTGAAGAAACTGTGGCAACAAATGACTGATGGACTTCAGGGGTTAACATATGAAAATGCTGAAACTAAACTGATCACTGATTGTGATCTTCTTTCAGAACAAGCCAACAATGTTTCTCTCTAGGGTTATTGTAAGCAGCTGGGGGTGAAACCAATGTTTAAAAAATGTAATGGGTTACTGTACAGAGTTTGGGTTAAACCTCAGACACAGGAACAGACAGAACAATTGGTTACACCACAGAAGGATTAGAACAGAGTTGTTACAGATGGCACATGATAGTCCTAGGGCTGGTCACTCGGAGGGATCGCACCCTTGCCAGATTGCTGTATAGATTTTAATGGCCTGGAATTCATGAAGATGTTACTACCTACTGTAATTCCTGTGCTGAGTGTCAGAAAGTAGCCTCAGTCACTAGAAGAGACAAGGTGCCCCTACCCTTGATAGATGTGCCTTTTGAGAAAATTGCAATAGATGTTGTTGGCCCTTTAGACAAAAGTAAAAAGGGTAATAGATTTATCTTGGTAGTATGCGACTACGTTACTTGATACCGAGAAGCAGTTCCAATGCGTACTGTCACAGCTACAAAACTGGCAGCAGAACTTGGAAAGATTTTCTGCAGAGTGGGCTTACATAAGGAAATTATTACTGATCAGGGTAGTAATTTTGGTGCTGCATTACTTAAGGAGCTGTACAGACTACTAGGTATCACTGCCATACAAACCTCCCCCTATCACCTTCAGACAGATGGTCTTGTTCAGCGCTTTAACCAACCCTAAAACGCATGTTAAAAAGGTTTGTAAAAGCAGAAGGGAAAGACTGGGACCAATACTTGCCTTACCTACTTTTTGCTTAAAGAGAAGTGCCACAGGCATCAATAGGGTTTTCACCATTTGAAATGCTGTACGGTAGGCAGCCAAAAGGGCCACTGGATGTGATAAAAGAAACATGGAAATATAACCCCACTCAGAAACAATCTATAACGTCTTATATGAGTGCCCTAAGAAAGAAGCTGGCAAAAAACATTGAAATCACCCATAGTACTGAGGAAGAGGCCCCAAACCAGCAGAAGGTATATTATGACCATGGGGTAAAAGAAAAAGTTTTTGAGCCAGGTGAAAAGGTTTTGTTACTGTTACCCACAACAGAAAATAAACTGTTAATGAAGTGGCAAGGGTCTTATAGAGTGCTTAGACGTACTGGCACCGTTAACAATGAAAATTCAGACCCCTGACGGGAAAAATCCTACTAAGATATAACATACTAACCTCCTCAAGAAATGGGCTGAAAAAACTAGCAAAGCAGCTTTTGATATTTTATCAGAAACTGATAAAGAAGATATTGATATAGCTTATGACAGACTGGAACAAACTGCAACTGCTGATGCTATAAAGGTGAACGTTTCCTTAACCTCAGAGCAAACTGCAGAAATCTGGAACGTGCTAAAGACATTTAACAGTACTTTCACCACAGTACCAGACCGAGCAAAAGGGGTCGAGCATGTAATAGTGCCAAGGAATGTTCGTCCTATTAGGCAAAAGACATACAGGTTACCAGAGCGGTTAAGCGCTGACGTGGTTAAGGAAATACAAAAAATGAAAGGACTGGGTATCATAGAAGAGGTGAAGAGTGCTTGGTCATCTCCAATGGTAATTGTAAACAAAAAAGAAGGGGGGTGTTAGAATCTGCCTTGATTTTAGGAACAATCAAGTGTCAGAATTTGACAGTTATCCTATGCCCAGAACAGATTATTTGGTGGACAGGCTGGGAAGTGCCAAGTATATCAGTACCCTCGATCTCACCAAGGGTTACTAGCAAATCCCTTTAGCTGAAGAATCCAGAGACAAAACTGCATTTGCCTCTCCTGTTGGATTTTATCAGTTCACCACCATGCCATTTGGTTTACATGGTGCGCCAGCTACATTCCAGCGTTACATAGATGTAATTTTATCACCTCTCACTGGGTATTGTGCTGCGTACCTGGATGATGTCGTGGTGTACAGTCCAGACTGGAAAAGCCACCTGGAACACCTATAAGCAGTTATTCAAGCTATCAAAAATGCAGGCCTGACTATTAATCCTACCAAATGTGCATTGGGCATGCAGGAAACCAAATATTTGGGCTATGTGTTGGGAAATGGAGACGTTAAGCCAGAAATTTCTAAGAAGCTGTAGCTAACAGCCCTGTCCCTAAAGCCAAGAAACATGTCAGGTCATTTTTAGGGCTGGCTGGTTTTTATCAGAGATGTGTTCCTAAATTGCAGAGTTAGCTATTCCCCTCACAGAACTCACGAAAAAACAATACCCGAATAATGAGAAATGGACCCCAGAGTGTGATGAAGCTTTTCAAGCCATTAAGGCTGCATTATGTTCAGCCCGTTTTAAGAAGCCCAGACTCTGAGAAACCATTTTTGTTATAAACCGATGCATCAGAGTTAGATCTAGGTGCAGTCCTGAGTCAAAATATAGATGGGACAGAACATCCTATTCTGTACGTACGTAGGAAGTTACATGACAGAGAGAAAAGGTACTTCACCATAGAAGAGGAATGTTTAGCAGCAAAGTGGGCCATCGAGTCCCTTAAGTTTTATTTGCAAGGAACTGACTTTGTACTTGTAACAGATCACAAGCCTCTCTGTTGGCTTAACCAAATGAAAGATAAAAATTCCAGAATTACAAGGTGGTACCTGGCACTACAGCCATTTAAATTCAAGGTGATACACAAATCTGGTAAACAGAACAGTAATGCTGATACTCTGCCAAGATATGGATCAGGAATTGAGGGTTCTGAAGACTGAAAAACAAATGTATGAGTTTAAACTTTACTGTCTGCTGTACTGTTACAGAAAAAAGGCTACTGCACATGTGCTTAATTTCTGCAAGTTAGAAGCTAACGTTAGAGAATTAATAGAAAGGTTTGGAAACCTATTTGATAAAATGGGTTCCCTCTTAATGAGGCGGGTGTATACAACAGGGTTGAATAGGACCCTGTCCCGGATGTTATGGAGAGTTTGAATGCAGGGATCTGTTCTGTTATTTCCTGTCTCGTCTGTTTGGTTGCGTAACCAAATTTTCCTGTGGGACCTAGGATTTGATCACCCCAACAGTCTTGCAGTTCTCTGCCTCTCACTCTCTCTCAGTCTTCCCTTGCTATTCTGTATTTTCCTCCCTTGCATAGCTACTGGTATAAAAATATATGCAAATCATTATGTGGAAATGTAACTGATATTGGGATCCCTTTGTTCAGAAATTATATAGTGTTACTGTTGAAATGTATAAAATTATAGTTCGAGAAAACTGCAAAAAGCTATTGGGAACTCAAGGGGTTAACCTGAAATGCAATTTTTTAGCCTTTAGCAGAAGCTGTGGAAAAGGGACCTCAGTTCTGGGACATTGTGTTCTTGCTGCACCTGCCTGAAACATACAAGAACATTTTAGAAAAAAAAAAAAAACCAGGATGCTTGTTAAGAAGGGGGCTGCAATGACTTACAAAAACAAAGTTGCAATTTCTTGCAAGACACACAGAGATTGAAGGAAAACTCAGATGATCTTTTTTGTTTATTTTGCCTTTGTAAATAGTTATACTGAACAAGTTTTTTTTACGTTACTGCTAGTACTAATAAAAAATTTTTGTGAATTCTATAACTGCTCCTGATTTTTCCTATGCTTCCTGACCTGTGCCTCGACGATACCACTGATGGTCCAACTCCCACTGCAGGGGGCACATCCTACAGCGGTGGCCCAATCAACTATGCTGGAGCAGGATGCCATGTACCTCAGCAACTATAGAAAATCCTGGGCAGCGGGCAACAGCACAACCTGAAATGATCAGGCAAATGAGGTAAGATCATATTCCCAGCCCACAGGGAGGCGGGTCTTGGCTTGCAGGGAGCCTAATTCTGCCCAGATTAACCTGATCACCTGTGAGTGCACCAGTTCGGACTTGTCTGGGTTGACCAGCAGGCCCAAATCTTGTCAGGTCTGGAGAGCCAGATCTCTGGACCTCTCGGTCTCTCTGGATGGTCTGGCCAGCAGCCAGTCATCCAGACAGGCATACACACTGACGCTTTTGCACTGCAGAAAGACTGTCACCATTGCAGTGCACTTGATGAAGACTCTTGGCACCGAGAAGAGATTGAAGGGCATGATCTGGAACTGGAGGTAACAACGGTGGGTTGGACAGATTGGGATGTGGAAGAATGTATTGTGAAAGCCCAGGGAGCAAAACCACATGTTCTGCTCCACAGAAGAAATTATCTGATTCAGGGTAACCATCCAGAACTTGCACTTCCGCATGAACTCGTTCAGATACAGTATGGGGTGCAAGACCCCAATCCGTTTTGAAACCTGTAACTACTTGGACCCCGAGTGTCCAGGACAAGGGTTATGGCTGCTTTTGCGAAGAGCTGAGTGATGTCCCGCTGAAGGATGAAGAACATGTCCTGCAACACCCTGGACTCTCAAGGCAGCAGGAAGCCAGATGTATGGAAGAAGATGCAGCCAAGAGAAGGGGGAAGGAAAACCATGGCCTGCTGTAAGAGCCCCTTTTGAAGATAGTACAGTTACGTAAAAACTTTCCGTAACAGAAGATCTTTGAGAGGAGCTCTTGCAGTAGGTAACACTGTTAGGACTAAGCCACCAGGCCCCAGGACCACATGGAAAATTTCTAGCTAGCAGTACCCAACTGGGACCACCCCTGATGCTGGCATGCTGATGTCCATTCTAGGATATAGAGGGCGGTCCCCCCTCCGCCGGAGACCCTGGAACAAGGTCCAACAGGAGAAAAAGGATTCCTGAGGCCTGAACTGGCCAAGATGGAGAGCAGGGGGATGGAGGGAGGGAAATAAATGCCTACTGCAAGAGCTCCTCTTGAAGATCTACTGTTAATGTAAGTTTTTACGTAACTGTACTATCTTATTTCGAGGGGGCTCTTGCAGTAGGCAACACTGCTAGGACAGAGTCCCAGGCAATACCAGAAGGAAAATATCCTGGAGGAGGAAAGGAAGGAATACATCCTCAGCCAGACAGCTGGCCTCCAACAGGAGGCTGGCATTGGGAGAGGGATGCCTGGGCTGACAGATGATGTGTACCTGAAGAGTACTCCGAAGGAAGCAGTCCCAGCAGAGCAGAGAAGACTAGAAAGTCTGGATATACGTCAGTACCCCTAGTTGAAAGAAGCACATGCCCTGTGAGATCCCAAATGAAATCCAGGTATGAGCAACTGACTGAACCAGAGTCAAATAAGGCACTCCCTAGCCAGGCCTGACCTAGGACTGGGGTAGGAAGAAGGCCAATGACAAGGGCTGTCATTAGTCCCCTTCAAAAGGCCAAAGGAAAGTCACCAGCCAAAAACAAAGCAGCCCATGATAGGATCTCCCATGAGGCTACATAAGGATACTTCTGGGGAAAAGAAGACTAGGTGGAAAGGACCAAAAGACAGCCCCTCCTGGCTCTAGGCCTGACAAAGGTACCCAGTCTCTAAACAGAGAGAGAGAGAGAGAGAGACAGAGAAAGGGGCCATGAGACTTGAAAATCAACACCCAGTTGCTCAGTGATTTAGAGAGAAAAGACACCAGAGCAGAGTGAGGGAAACTCTTTAGGAGTGCGGCAACTAGCGAGAGGAAAAAGAAGGGTAATTACCCTGGAGTAGGGTAGTACCCCCCTCCCAAAGTGAGCCTGTCAAGGACTGCTACTGTCCTAGTCTGCTGATGACAAGGGCAGAAATAGGAAGGTCCAAGAAGCGGTCAAGACTGAAAGCATATGACCTTAATTCCCTCATAACACTAAAGGGGAGTCTACACCCGTTTGGTGGAATTTAACCACTGGACAGAAAAAAAGGAAATCTTCAAGAGAAAAAGCACCCCCTAAGAGGAAGAGCCATATCCCAGTACCAAACCCTCTGCTCCCCTTCCTCTCTCTCTATACTTTGGGAAGTGAGGTGAGGGACACAAACCCGCCATGGGACAGAAAGTCATCCATCAGGATGGTAAAATCCCAGAAGACAGAGGAGGAGGAGGAGAAACCAGATGTCCGCTCGGGGAGAAGGCGGGGAATATTGGCCCTGAAAATGAGGTGGGACCCCATGTGCCCTGATGAACAAGCGACCAACTCCTACCGGTAAAATCGCCCGCCAAGGCCCACGGACCTCGTGGGGTGAAATGAAAAGACCCCTATGAAGACAGAGAGGGGGTGAGTCTTCTATCTGTCATGAAACCAGCACCTGCACAGAAGTGCAGAGAGGGCGAGGAGAAGAGAACCCTCTTCAAACCGGAAGGTAAGGGGTGGGGAACTACCGAATGAGGGGACCTCCTGGCATGACTGTACATGCAGACAGTTACTGGAGACCCTCGCCATACCGAGGCCTGCCCGAATGCTTGATAACAGGATATGTCTGCCGCGACGTCCGAGGTGCCTGGCGACAGCAAAGGCACACACAGCGAAGTCTAATGTAGGATTGAAACTGCGAATGGCGGCACATGAGTTGCCAGCTGCCTAAGAATGGCAAGCACAGTGAGGATATCCCGACTTTAGCAGTGAGGACTTGGTAAAGGCATTGTGCAGACCATAGGAGAGAATGTTGCCAGCTGGACAACCTGAAAGACCCAAGGTCCTATGGTCATTGTCGGGAAAAGGGAGGTGATCAGAGTTCTTGCTGGATGTCAGACGCTTGCAGCCCAAAAATGGCTAGGACCTATTGGCCTGAAGCAGCAGGGGCCATGCGCCAGCAAGAGGCAAATATAATCTCAATGGCTAGGGACCGACCAACACATCCACCCCCCTGCAGGATACAGGAAAGAACTCAGATAAGTTGGAGCCCTTAAGCAAGGAGTCTCTGCTCCCCCTAAAGTGCAGAGCACTAGAGGAATCCCTGGAACTTGAGGTAACTAATGACTGGTGCTTGGGCCCTGCGTGGTACCCAAGGTAACTGGCATCAGCCTGCACCCCATTAAAAAGGGGGAAGAAACTTCTCAGTACGTAGGCACAGGGAGAGGGGACTACCGCTCCCCGACCAACCGACAGCGGTCAGAGGAAAGACACTGGGAGTCTGCTCATTAAAAGAAAGCAGGGTCCTGGGCTCAAAAGAGAGGGGCCATCAGGAAGAATATTGAAGGAAACTGATGAGTTGTAGAGCCCTAGGAAACAACCTAGTTCTCTGCAGAGAAGGTTGTACAGAACAAACCCAGTCCAACACCTGTACCCACCACAGGCAGCCCCCAGTAGGGAGGACCCCTGTGGAAAAAATATTAACAATACGTGGAAATGCCTAAGGGGGGGCCCTCACCCTGTAAAAAGACACCCCCCTCCTTGAATCTCTGAGCATACCGAAAACGGAGAGGAAAGAAAAGGCTGCTGAGTCTAGGGCGATGGGCCTGGTGTTGATGTTGCAGCGCATGCCATTCTATGGGCCTTCGCAGCCGAAGCAGCGTCCGACTAATGGGCCCTGCATTTGCCCCTCAGGTCCGGATGTTGAGTGTGATGTCTGTGAAGGTCGGCGGTCTGTACATTCGAACTGCTCTGGTGCCCTAGAGGTATGGGTCAAAGGGGGACTCCCGAGTTCTGGAGGGAAGACATGAGAGCCTGGATCATCCTCCACAAACAATACGGGGCCTCAGAAAGGGACATCCAAAATAGAGGCCTGGGCTGCAGGGTTAAGATCCATCAGATGAAGCCACACATGGCGTCTGACACATATGGTGGAAGTAGCACTCCGGGCGGTCATGTCTACTGTATCATATGAGGCCCTTAAGGCATAGAACCCCACATTAGATGTTGAGGCAAGGAGGTGCACCAGATGAGACTGGTTAGGGGAATCCGGAGTGGAACGTAGTAGGCACCAGATTTGTTGCAAAATGGTCTGCTGATGCAGAAGCATGTGGGCCAAATAATTCTGAGCCTTCAAGGCTAAGGTCGAGGAGGCGTAGGCCTTTCGACCAAAGGAGTCCAAAACTTTAGACTCTGGGTCTGAGTGGGAGGCGAAGTGTTCCTTCCCGTCTGGGGCGTGATAGAGATCGGCCTTGTGCGGAGTGGCCGAAACAGATGCCGGTTGCTGCCACACTGTGGAGGATATGTCATCGTGAGAAACCACCAAGGGTGGTATCATGAACGCATCCACTTCGAGAAGGCACAAATGCTGCACAAGGCACCTTCGCTGGGGGTCTTGCTCCTTTATGTGCCACCCTTGGCTGGCTTGGATCACCCTCAGCATTTAAAAAATGAAGGATCCTCTGGGGGGGAGGGGGGATTTGGGCATATCCCTAGCCCATACTCCCTTGGGGGGGCCAATGAGGAGGAGAGGAGCCTGAGGAACTGGGAGGCCATGTGGAGGGACTGCTCCGAACCAACGGCTGAACCCGGCAAAGGAGAAATAGCGGGGGTTACCTCCTGACCTGCTTCCTCACGTGAACCCTATCTGGAGGGGTGGCCTCGATTCCTGAAGGCTGGGCATCCCTTCTGGAGGGAGAAGTTGGCATCAAGAATTGAGACCAAAATATGCTTAGAAGCCGACACCCACCAGGCGTTCAATAGGGCTCTGTAATCTACTGACTTCTGGCATAGTAGTTCCGGCTGAAAAGCGCAGCCTATAGCAGAGTAGTAGGCCATAAAATCATACACAGGGCCTGACGTCGCTCTGGATGGACCCACTGCCCGTCCGGAGGATAACGTACGAAGGGCACAGTCAGCGACGGTACTCAAACCTGTGCCAGGGGTTAAGCCCGGCTGTTCGGAATCGGGAAGAGTACTCGATGATTCTAACCCGGAGGCAGACTCCTCATGACTTGCGGCAGGCTCCGGAGAAGTCTGAGCTGGACCCGTCAGGTCCGGGGTCAGCAGACGTTGAGGTTGGGAACTGTCAGGCGTCAGATCCCTGGCGGTAGGCTCAGGAGATGAAGGGACTGACGGGAAGGAGCCTGAGAGGCTACCACCAGCGAGGGCTGGTAATCCTAGAGCCCCAAGGGTGGCAGCTCCATCAAGGAAAGCTGTGGCCAAGAGGGTGACAGCGGGCGCTGGTCTGTCAGACCGTCATTGAACCCTGACCCAGGGACCGGTGACACCTAGGTAGGAAGGAGGGAATCAGCCACAGCCTCACCCGTAGTGTCGGCCTGGCCACCTGGACCGGCCTGAGCAGCAGGGGTGGTGAGGCAGAGGAATTAACCTCCAAGCCTTATTTTACACCATCCATCACAATGAGAACTGCAGGAGGCAGGTCCACTGGCGGCCCTGATGGAAGGAGGGCTGGCACGGACGAGGAAATTGGCCTCCCACGGGAGAAAGACTCTGGTTCCGTCGCAGCCCCAGGCGAAGACCCCAACTCCATGGTGGAACAATCCTGGTCCCGTGTTTCTTATGCTTTTTTTTCCCGAAGAGGGAGGATCCCCAAAAGTCCAGGCCATTGTCCGGGATGGCAGCTCTCTCTCCAGGGCGGCCAACTTCTGCTGCAGGAGGTGCATCTCTTAAGACTTTCTGCCGCTTCTTCTGCATGACCCGGCTAAACTTTTGGCAGGCCTGGCAGGCTTCAGTGTAGTGGTCCAGGGCCAGGCAGATGACGCATGTGGAATGGCCGTCCTTTTCTGGGAGCTGCTTCCCGCAGGCACACTTGGACTTATGGGAGTCCGTTGAAGAGTTTGGTGACAACACAGGGTTGAAAAAACAAACTGGATTTGACAAAATTAACCCACATGGGGAAAATGGCGGTCGACTATAGCAGCGTTGATCTGAGAAGTCTGATGAGCGCAGGTTGACGGTGGGAAAAGAACTGAGGTGGGTGTGTGGGACTGCCACCTTTATACTGGAATGGACGTTCACGTGCGATGTCGGGGGGTGGTCCCCGTTGGGTACTGCTAGCTAGAAATTTTCTGTACGGTCCTGGCACCTGGTGGCTTAGTCCTAATGGTGTTGCCTATTGCAAGAGCCCCCTCGAAGTAAGATCTACTGTTATGGTAAGTTCTTACACAACTGTACTATCTTACTTTGAGGAAGCTCTTGCAGCAGGCCAATAGAATACAGTCCCAAGCGGTGCTGGCACCTTAGAGGAAATAGCACTAGGAGGAAAACAGACTGCAGCCTAAGAAAGAAGGCCCTGCAGGATGGCGATGCCGAAGTTGGTCCTACACCTAGAGACAATGTCCAGACTGTAATGTTTGGTGAAGGTGTGGACAGAACTCCAAGAGGCAGCTGCACAAATGTCTGCAGTGGACACACTGCAGAAAAAAGTGTCGGAGGCGGCCATGCCCCTGGTGGAATGGCCCCTAGCCATGCCCGGAAGATCCTTGTTGTACTTGCAGTAACAATAATATTCTGCTTCTCTCAGAACTACGGTCCAAAGGTATGGATACACTCTCACTGCGTTGGTTTACAGACTACCTCTCCAACCACCTGCAGCAGATTAAGGCTGAAGGTGACCTCTCACCTCTCTTAACTCTTCCAAAAGACGTGCCGCAGGGATCTGTCCTTGGACCCCTTTTATTTGCAATACATATCAATAACGCAGATTACAGTATAAACAAGGCCAACATTCATCTGTTTGCAGATGACACAGTGCTATATCTAAGCCGTCCAACACCAGAAGCTGCTTGCAATGATCTTCAAACCGAATTCAACCTGTTACAGAATCAGCTTCTTCAAAAGAAGCTTCTACTCAACGCAAAAAAAAAAAACTAAAGCGATGCTATTTTCTCCTTTTAGCCATGCAATTAACCCAGCCACCACTGGATTAGTCCCCTTAGATCACTACAATTCTTAGAAAAAACTTGGAATTCGTCATGAAATGTAAGTATTTGGGAGTTTGGCTTGATAATATACTCTCATTCACTGATCACATCGAGGACTTGCTAAAAAAATTATGCCAGAGGCTAGATCTGTTCTTCAGGATTAGCCACTTTATTACGAAAGAGGCAAAGCTGCAGTTGGTTCAAGCAACGTTTCTCTCGATGGTAGACTATGTGGACTTCTTTTATAATCATTCATTACTTCTTACATTGCAAAATTGGACACACTGTACCATAGAGCTTTGAGGTTTATAATGGGACTCTACCATGCACCATTGCTTATATGCTGCTGTGAGGCGTACTTCCCTTCAGTTTAGGCTGAATAGAAATGCTGTTCTATGGACTTTCAGATCTATCGCTAAAAAAACTCCCACAATATATTAATGACCGTCTCCCACTAAGCATAGCAGGCAATTATGCATTGAGAAGTCATATATATCATTAAATGTACCCAAAATTTAATCACGCTTTGGCACAGCGTCCAAAGGCTTTGCACTGCCCTCTCTATGGAACAAAATGCAGAAAACAATGAAATTGAGCACCCCTGTGAGCCTTACTACCTTCAAGAATCTATATTCCCGCTTTGTAAGGGAGCCGTGCAATTGTTTCCCACGTCCTTAGTCAGGCTCAATGATCGTGGTTATACTGTAGCTTACCTGGCTCCAAATTCAATGTCTAGGTCTTCAGATTTCTTCTCACTCTCCTTACAATGCTGATCCCCTTTCCTTTTGTTTCTCTTTTCTCCTCTTTTTTTCCACTTCTTCATTACTTTTTCTCTCTTGCATACCTACTATCTACTCCCTACTATCCACTTCTTTCATATGTCTTGGTATATTACCCCGACTTCCTTTTTTGGTTGGAGGTCCTCCGAATCCAATGGTTGAGTCGTGCCCCCATGCCTTACCTTACTCTCCTCACATCTTTGGCCTCCTCCCCTCCAATCACCTTTTCTTCTTCCTGGCATCCCCTCCCCATCCGGACTTGCCTGGCTGTTACGGTTGTGCAAAGTGCTGTATAAAACCCAACCTGTTGTTGTTAACCTTTGCTCCGTTTCCCTTCTCACTCTTTTTATTTTTTATGTACACATGCATCTACATCCTTGCAAAGTTGTTCTGTACTGCATCATGATTACTTGTGTAGTGTTACTGCACCTTAAAAGTGATTGTATTCCATTGCATTGACTATATAGATAAATACGTATTGTTTCTATTGTATCTTTGACCTTGTTCTAACCAGGTCCATCTCATAAATGAGCCTTGCTCAATGATATTCGCCTGGATAAAAAAATATTTTGATTGATTGCATAAACAATGAAATTAGCTAACCACTTAGACAAACACTGTTTGGACACCCGCGCGCCCTCTCTTCTGGGCGTGAAGGAAATAAATAACTGATCAGACTTCCTAAAAGTCTTGGTCCGGTGTGTATAGTACTGTAAGATTCTATGTACATCCAGAGTACGGAGCAAATCCTCCCCCGGATTGGAATACTCAGGAAAGTAAACAGGAAGGTGGATGGATTGATTCAAGGTAAACTCTGACACCACCTTGAGAAGAAAGTTAGGATCTGTATGCGAAGACACCCTGTCTTTGTGAAGAACCAAATAAGGCTTGTTACACAGGAGAACCTGAAGCTCAGAAATCCGTTAAGCAGAAGTAACAGTAACTACAAAAAGTGCTTTCCATGGCAGAAATCACAGTTCGCAACTTGCAGCCGGTTCAAAGGGAGGTAACGTGAGTTTCTCCAACATAAAATTAAGGTCCCAAGGAGGGACTGGGTGCTGAATGAGAGGTTTCAGATGCAAAATGACCTGCAGAAAAGTGCAGGACGCCTCCAGCTGAGCCACGACTCTGCCCTTGATAGGTTCATGGTACACAGAGATGGCAGAAAGATGCACCTTAAGGGAGGAGTACCCCAAGCCTGAGTTAGAGAGGGTGAGAAGATATTCCCAACACCTGATCCACCAGACAGATGAAGGGGTCCAACTGGCGCAAAGCAGCCCAAAGGGTAAAGTGCTTCCATTTTATGGCATAAGTGGCCCTGGTGGAAGGTTTTCTGGTGGCCACCAGGACATCTGCGACCCTAGAGGAAACTCCAAAGTGGGCGATGGCCAATTCCACAGGAGCCATGCATAGAGATGCAATGATGTTAGACCCAGATGGACCAGGGTGCCCCAATAATGGGAGAGCAAGCCAGTGTACAGGGGCAAGGGCATTGGAGGTTCCACTGCTGGCCTCTGCAGTAAGGGGAACCAGATCTGATGCAAAAAGAAGGGGCTACGAGAAACATCTCCACCCCTTCTAACTGAAGATTGAGCAGCACCCTCTAGAGGAGTGGGAAGGGAGGGAATTTGCACAGAAGCCTCCCCTTCCAGAAGAGGGACACTGTGTCTCATCAGAAAATCCCAGGTCCGGGATCGAACAAGCAAAAATGTGGCAGTGCTGCGTTGAGTGGGAAACGCAAAAAGGTCCAGCTCTGGCTGACCCCATCTGTTGAAGAGATCTTCGATCACCGGGGTCAGAAGCTCTCACTTGTGAGCCCTGCACTGGGGGTGGCTTAGAATGTGTCCCAGGATGCTTGGAACATAGATGGTGGAGAGCTCCAGATCGTGCTCGATGGCCCAATACCAGACCCTCATTGCCTCCCTTCACCGGGGGTAACATTGAGTCCCCCTGCTTGTTGATGTAATACACCACACACATGTTGTCCGTCTGCAACAAGAGTGGACTGGGAAGGAGAAGAGTCTAGAAGGTCTGTAGAGCATACATAACCACGCACATCTCCAGAACACTGATGTGGCGACCCTGTTCTACGTCTGTCCGGGTGCTTTGAGTCTCGTGACTGTCCAAGTGAGCTCCCCAGCCCAGACTTGGGGCATCTGTCATGAAGATCTGATGAGAGGCTGAGATTTGAAAGGGCATCCCCTGAAGCAGGTGTTCAGCTCTAGCCACCACGACAGGACTCTTGACCGGATCAGAAACCATGACCATCTATTCCAAGTCATCCATGCGTTGGACCCACTGGACATTCAATAGAAACATAGAATTTGACAGCAGATAAGGACTGCTTGGCCCATCCAGTCTGCCTATTTCCCTACCTAATGGATAAGCCGCAGATCCTAGTTAACCAGCAGCCTACTTCTTCCTACCCCCAGCCCCTAGAATTGCCTTATGACTGTCCCATGCATGCTTGAATTCCACCACTGTTTTTGACTCCACAACCTCCTCCGAAGGCCGCTCCATGCATCCACAACCTCTCTGTGAAAAATACTTCCTTAAATTACCTCTAGCCACCCCCAATCTTCAAATTGTGCCCCTTGTTCTTGCACACCTCTTTTTTGAAAGATGCTACCTCTTGGACTTTGTTGATTCCCTTGAGGTGCTTGAAAGTTTCTATCATGTCCCTCCTCTCCTCCTTTCCTCGAGGCTATACATATTAAGTTCCTTTAGTCTCTCTTCATATGTCTTCGGTGCAGACCCTGCACCATTTTAGTTGCCTCCTCTGGACAGCTTCCATCCTGTCTATGTCTTTATGGAGATTGGGTCTCCAGAACTGCACATGAGTACTTCAGATGGGGTCTCACTAGCTGTCTGTAAAGAGGATAATAACTTCTTGTTTTCTACTGGTGATGCCTCTCCTATGCATCCCAGTATCCTCCCAACCCTCCTTGCTGCCCTCTCACATTGCTTGCCCACCTTTAGGTCATCTGATATGACTACCCCCAGGTCCCTTTCCATTTTTGTTGTTAGTATCTCACCCCCCATTGTGTACTCTTCCTCTGGGTTTTTGTTTCCCAGGTGCATTACCTTGCACTTCTTAGCACTGAATCTAAGCTGCCATACATTTGACCATTCCTCTAACCTTGCCAAGTCCCTTCTCATCCTTTCCACCCACCTTGTGCATCAACTCTGTTGCAGATCTTTGTGTCATCTGCAAAGAGACATACTTTCCTTCCAGTCCCTCTGCAATGTCGCTTATAAAGACATTGAAGAGGACTAGTCTAACTCTGAACCCTGCGTTACCTAGTAACCCCCTTTCTTTAGAGTGGACTCCATTTACTATTACTCTCTGTGTCCTATTCTCCAGCCAATTCTTTACCCTGGCTGTCATCTTGGGACCCACTCCCAGGCTGGTTAACTTGTATATTAATCTTTTGTGTGGAACTGTGTCAAATGTCTTGCTAAAGTCCAGGTAGGCCATGTCCATAGCCCCTCCCTGATCTACTACTTTGGTCACCCAGTCAAAGAAATCTATCAGATTCGTCTGACATGACCTTCCCGCTATGAAACCATGCTGCCTTGGGTCCTGTGCCCCTCTGGCCTCTAGATACTCGATAATTCTTTCCTTCAGAAGTGATTCGATCATTTTCCCTATCAATGAGGTTAAACTAACAGGTCTGTAGTGTCCTGCTTCTGCCTTGCTCCCACTTTTGTGAAGGGGAATCACATCTGCTCTCATCCAGTCCTCGGGTACCACCCTATCCTCCCATGATTTGTTAAAGAGGGTAGTCAGTGGTGTCACTAGTTCTACCCTTAGTTCTTTTAGAATTCTGGGATGAATCCCATCAGACCCCATTGCTTTGTCCACCTTCAGTTTTAAGAGTTCTTTCAGAACCCTTTCTTCTGTAAATGGCTGGTATCAACTTCTGTATCCAGAGTGTTTCTATTGTTTGTTTTGGGTACCTCCCCTCTTCATTTGTAAATACTGAGCAAAAATATTTGTTTAGTATCTCTGCCTTTTCACAGTCACCCTCTGCCACCCGCTCCCCTTTATTAAGCCTCACTATCCTCCTTGGTCTTCCTTCACTCCTGATGTACCTATAAAGGTTTATCCCCTTCCTGAGTTGGCTATCTTTTCCTCGGTTTGGGCCTTTGCTGTTCCGACTGCCTTCCCAGCTTCCTTTTGCTTTAACTGATACAGTTCTCTGTCCTGCTCCTTCTGTGATTCCTTGTACTTCCTGAATGCTTTCTTTTTCTCTTGAACCTTCACTGCCACTTCTTTTGAGAATCATAGTGGTTTCTTACATCATTTTATTTGCTACACACAAAGGCTTGTTACCTCTGTGATGGCAGTTTTTATTATTCCCCATTGTTCTTCTACCCCTCCTTCCTGCCCATTTGCTAGTGCATTCCTTAGACACTCACCCATTTTGGCAAAGTCAGCCCTCCTAAAGTCCAGTACTTTTGCCTTTGTATGGCTTGACTCTATTGCTGTGTTTATTGTGAACCATACCGTTCGTTGGTCGCTAATTCCCAGATGGCTACCCACTTCTATATCTGTGATCCTCTCTCCATCTCCATTTCAGAGAACCAGGTCTAAGATTGCTCCCTCTCGAGTGGGTTCCAATACTAGTTGTCTAAGGCATGCCTCCTGTAGGGCATCTAGAATAACCCCCACTCTTCGAAGTGGCTGCTGCAACTGCACTTCAGTTAACATCTGGCATATTCAGATCACCCATCAGCAATATCTCCCCTTTTTCTGCCATTATAAGTACACTTTATCATTTCCTTGTCCATTTCCTCCCCCTGAGAGGGGAGGTCTGTATACAACCCCTGTACAGATTGTGGTGCCATTTCCTGTCTCCAAATTGACCCACAGTGCTTTTTCTCCTCCCTGTTTATCCTTTTGTTCTGTTGCTTTGATTTCTTCCCTTATGTAAAGAGCTACTCCTCCTCCTCTTTTACCCTCCCTGTCCCTCCTGTAGATAGTGTATCCTGGCATGTTTACGTCCCAGTCATGGTTTTGTGTGTACCATGTTTCTGTGACTGCCACAATATCCAGATGTTCCTCCTCCATCAAGGCCACTAATTCAGGAAGCTTGTTACCCAGACTACGGGCACTGGTACTCATTGCTCTCCATTTTTGATGGCTTTACCTTCTGTTGCAGCATCCCCACTGACCATTCTACTCGGTCTTTTCTCATTTAGTACCGCTTTGTAGGAGAGGCTGGGATTTTCCTGCTGCTTATCAGTGCCTCCCCTTGACTAGTTTAAAAGCTTGCAATGAAGCATTTAAACCAATTGCTCAAAGACTTGTTCCTTCCTGGACAGATGCAGACCATCCTGCCAGTATAGGCTGGTGTCCTCAGGTGGAACCCCAGTCCCCAATGAAGCCAAACCCCTGTGATCCACACCATTTTTCAACCATTCATTAAACTGCATGGTGCAAAGTACCTCGCCTACCCATGCCATTGACAGGCAGCACCTCTAAGAAGGATACTGTGTATGCTACTTGTCTTAGGCCCCTCGAACTCTACAAAGTCCTCCTGCACTGCTCTAATCTCATGATGAGCCACGTCATTTGTCCCTAGGTGGACAATGACGTCCAGCTCAGACTCCCGTGCTGCTGTTCTCTTGATCCTGAGGATGCGCTTCCTGTCCCTCCAAGCCATGGCACCAGAAAGGCACCTTACTTCAGTTTTCCCTGCTCCCCCCCGTTCTATCCCCTAATAATTGAGTCCCCCACCAGGAACTGCTTCCTTTCACTGTGGTGTCCTCTGCCTCCTTCCTGTGGGCCTCCCCTTGTGACAATTGTCCTCAGCCTCCTTAGTCTTCTCTGCGGGTGCATCCATAGGGGAACTATGCTCCCCCAGAATGGTGTATGGATTGTGGTGTGGAACAACTGACTGGGTGTGCCTCTGTTCCACCATCCTCACCCTCCCTGAGCCCACTGTGGTCCAACTGCTGTGCTTTCTTCACAACCTCTGAGGTAGTGGTGGTGGCTCTGGTGCTCCCTGGATGGGGGAGGTTCCCCTCCTATTGTCCAGTGTGGCCTGGGAGAAGGTTCCCTTACTACTGTCCAGTGTGGCCTGAAGACGGGCAACTTCCTCCCTCAGGGCAGAGAACTGTCTGCAAATAGGGCAGCATCTCAGCCTCCAGAAAGACTCCTGGAAGACTGCTGCCCCACAGCCATCACATTGCACTACTCCCCACATGTTTATCTACTTTTTTTTTTGTGTGTGATTGGTTTGTTATATAGAAATATATATATTATACAATGTGTATGCTTATATTGTCAGCGCAGTGTGCTAGAGAGATATGACAGTGATATGCATCTTGCGCTCTTGAGAAGTATATCAGAACCCCAGGTATAAGGAACTATTTCCAGGGGTGGGTGGGGTGAGGGTGGGTAGAGGTTGGGCCTAAATTGTGCCCTCACGAAACAATCAGCTACAAGCTCTGACCCACCACTGCGATGAGTGCCTTCCTGTCAACAAGATGCCCTACACAACAATTTGACAGAGAAAATACCCTGCTAATCAAACTGAGAAAAATCCGGACATCCAAGTTAGACACAGGTAAACCTCCCTAACCTCCACTGGGGTACCTGCATGTGCTGGAGGATGAAAGGAACTGTGGCAATGGCTGCTGCCATGTGGCCCAGGAAAAACATAGAAACTGTCGGCAGATAAGGACCGCTAGGTTCATCATGTCTGCCGGTAAGCCCTACACTTGTTTGCGACCTCTGACCCTATCTGGTCAGTGGCTTTTCTCCACTCCTTCCCACCTCTATGATTCTCTTATGCCTGTCCCAGGCATGTTTAAATACCTCCACTGTGCTCGCTCCCATCATCTTCTGTGGCAGACTATTCCAGGTGTCCTCTGTGAAGAAAAACTTCCTCACATTTCCCTTTAACTTTTTTATTTATTTATTGAAATACTTCACCAGGAAGGCACACTGAGTGACAAATCACTCGTCTCCCAGTGCAACCTGGGGGAGGGGTACAATAGGAATGAGACATTAAACATTCAAGTTACAAGATCAACATTAACATGCAGTTGCAAGGCAGGTGTTACAAACAGTGTTACGCATAACAGGTAGAAAGAGTGGACAATAATAAATGCTGGGTTAATAAGTAAACAAGTGCTTACATGAAAGAAAAGGGGGAAAGGAGAGGGAGGGGTGAGGTGGGGGAGGGGGAAGAGTCATGTTCCTGGAGACCCCTTCAGGATGCAAGGAACCCTGCAAGGGGACTGGGGGACCAGAGAGAATCGGATAAGGCAATGTCCCAGAGAGACCCTTTCAGGATGTGGGGAATCTCTGCAAGGGGGCTGTGGGGCTAGACAGAAAGGCGAATAAAGCTGTAGGGATTTAAAGAGGGAGAAGAGAGAAAAGGAAGAGGTGTGACTTAATGCTAGAAGGGGGACTACGACCTAACCCAAGAAAGGACCCTTCAGGATGCTGGGTACCCTGCAAGGGGTTTGGGGAAGGTCAGTAAATAGGGATTGAGTGATAGGAGAGGGAGGGAGAATTGAATCCTTGAGGGGAAGAGAATTTTCACCTTTGGAGGGATGTGGGCCTAATCAATAGTCTATCAGGATGCATTGGACCCTGATAGTAGTCATGGAAAGTCAAGATAGTGGCTAGATAGAATAGGGGAGATATGCTTAGGCTCAGTTGGACCCCTTTGGGATGCTGAGAACCTTGCAAGGGGACTGCGATGGCCAGGGAGAAAGGTAGATGGGAAGGGGAAAGACAGGAGGCAAGACTAGGTGCAGTAGGATCCCGTCAGGATGCTGAGAACCTTGCAAGGGGGACTGTGAAGACTAGGGAGAAAGGTAGATTGGGGGGGGGGGAGAGGACAGAAGACAAGCCTAGACCCAGTAGGACCCCCTTCAGGATGCTGAGAACCCTGCAAGGGGACTGTGAGGGCTAGGGAGAAAAGGTAGAATGGGGGAGGGAAAGCAGAGGAGACCAGCCTAGGCACAGTAGGGCCCCTTCAGGATGCTGAGAACCCTGCAAGGGGACTGCAAAGGCTAGGAGGACAGGTAGATGGGGGAGGAGACATGCCTAGATGCAATAGGACCCCTTCAGGATCCTAAGAACCCTGCAAGAGGACTGCAACTCCAGGGAGATTAACTTGTCACCTATCAATTTCACATGCACTCCTGTTCTTCAACTCCCCTAAAGGTACCTGAATGTTTCTGTCATGTCTCCCCCTGCCTCCTCCTCCAGCGAATACATATTGAGGTCCTTTAATCTCTCCTCATATGTTTTCTGGTGCAAGCCCCGTACTACCTTAGCTGCCCTTCTCTGGACCGTCTCCACCCTGTCAATGTCACTATGAAGGTGCAGCCTCCAGAACTGCACACAGTACTCTAGGTGAGACCTCACTAGTGTTTTACACAATGGCATTATTACCTCCCACCTTCTACTAGTGATACCTCTGCTTATGCACCCTAGCATGCCACTGACTGACCCTCCCTGCAGCCTTTGTACTCTGCTTTGACACCTTTAGGTCATCAAAAATGATAACCCCTAGATCCCTTTCTCCCTTGGTACTCATCAGCAATCCCCCAAATCCTATAGCTCTCCTCAGGGTTCCTTCGTTCCAGGTGCAGGAATACCCTGACAAGGATCTGTCACTGGAGGAAACCAGGCAGGCCTGGGCCATCAGGCATTCCACTCTGCCCATGGGCAAAAAGGCCATGCCCTGGGAGGTATCCAGGACTCCCCCTATATACTGGAGGTGTTGGCAGGGGTGGGGCAGAACTTCGCCCTGTTGATGGTGATGTCCAAGGTCTGGAAAAGGTAGATGGTATGCTCCAGAGTCTGGACAAGACTGTCCTTGGATGGGGCTGCTAGGAGCAGCCATTCGTCCAGGTAGGGAAACACGCAGAAGCCCTGCCCCCTCAAGGCAGCCATTACCACCGCCAGACCCTGGGGACTGAGGACAGGCCAAAAGGGAGGGCCCTGAATCGAAAGTGTGCTCCCTGGAAATGGAAGCGGAGGAAGCACCGATTGGAAGGAAACATTTTGATATGCAGATACGCATCTTGCATGTCCAGAAAACAGAGCCAATCTCTCCAGTGCAGGACGGGCAACAATCCCTGCAGGGTGACCATCCTGAAGCATTTGTACTCTGATCCAGGATGGGCTGGAGATCCCCCATCTTCTTGGGGACCAGGAAGAAGTGGGAGTAGCCCAACTGAAGGGACAGGCTCTATGGCCCTTTTTTGAAAAAGAGCCTGTATTTTCTCCCAGACAAGGGGCACATGAGTTGGGGGTAGGAGTTGTCGTCCTGAAGAGTTTCTGGGGGCCACTTGAGAAGCTCTAGAGTGTGGATGTGTTCTATGGTCTGCAGAACCTAGTTGTCAGAGGTAATGCTTTGCCACCCGTCGAGGTGAAGGGAGAACCAACTCTCGACCGCCTCCTCCAAAACACCTTCTGGATGGGGGGGCACCAGCTAAGGAGTCAGGAGGTAGGAGCAGACGCCAAGAGGGTGGCCATGGGCACTTGAGGAGCTCTGGTGGCGGCTGCGGAAGAGGCTGATGCCACCTCACATTTGCCCTGACCTTTGGAGGGAGGGTGGGCCTGTCTGCAGAAGGAGCAGTGAAAGTGTGGCCTCTGACCAGACTCAAGCTGGGTATGGAACAGCGAATGATTGGACCCAAGGGCCCCTGCCCGACTCCTGAAGGGAGGAAATTAGATCCTGGACACCCCATCCAAATAGGGTAGAACCTCGAAAGGGGTGTCCAAAATACTGGACTGCACATCAGAGGAAAATCCAGACACGCAGAACCAAGAGTGGCGCCGGAGACAGCTGCTAGAGACCACACCTCTGCCCGAGGTATCAACAGCATCACAGGCTGCCCGAAGGCCATGGGTCCCCACATCGGAGCCTGCCTTAAGAATCTAGGAGAGCTTTTTCTTGGATGGGTCATCAGGCAAAGCCTGAACCAGTTCCCCCACCTGGTCCAAAAGGATGTCCTGTTATTGGACCATGTGGGCCAAAGAGTTACTGGTCCGGATGGCCAAGGTGGAGGAGGCAAAACTCACTTGCCGTGGTGGTCCAGCTGCCTCCAGTCCCTATTGGGAGGTAAGGCAGCTGAGGTGCTTGGGTTTCTTAGTGTAGTCATGCACCACATTGATGACCATCGAGCTAGCTTTAGGCTGTCCCCCTAGAAAGGGCTAATCAGCTGGGGCATGGTAGGGCCTATCGGTTTTCTTAGGCACTGCTGGGGTCGAAGACGGTCGATTCCAAGCCATCCTGGTGACATCTTCATTAGAGTCGATAAAGGGAGGCACCACCAAAGTGCCGCTTTGGATCTTGCTCCTCAGTTTCCCAACCCATAGTGTCTTAGATGTGCCACATGATGTCCATAAGGGAAGGATCAAGAAGGGACTCAGGACCACCTTATTGGGTTCTTTACCTTCTGAGGAGTCCCCCGGAATGAGGGGATACTCAGAATAGTCTCAGCCCTCTTCATCCTCCTCATCTGGCTCACTATGAACTGGCAGACACCCATCCTGGCTTCTCCCAGAACTGGTGTCAGGTCTGTGCCCTGGCCACACTCGGGCCAGGGCTGGAAGATCCCTTTTGGGCCACTGAGGGAAGGGGCCAGCTTCTGCATGTAAGACTGCCATGCAGTAAAGCGAGCACTGTAATCCACTGATGCAGGGTAGTTATAGACTGGTGGATAGGGGTAGGCTGACATCAGGTAAGGAAAGGGCAGCACTGGGGCAGGCGGAGCTGGCCTAGTGTAATCTCACAGAGGACAGGCAGGTGCAGGCTGTGGAGCCAGTGCTGGGTTGCAGGCAAGGCAATACTGTTGCTGGTCCAGCAGGCGCTGGCTGAAGAAGTCTGGGAGGGGAATCAACCGGTGCCAGGAGAGAGGGCACTGGGGGAGAAACAGATCTCCCTGGTAGAGGCGACGCCGGACTTGGACAGATGCTGGTAGCCTGCTGTGGAGTGGGACTGGTGATGGCCCCTGTGGAGGGGAGCAACACAGGCAGCGTTGGGGCTGGAGGGGTGACAGCAGAGGGGCAGACGTCAGTTGTACCAACACTGGCTGAGCCTCCTGGCTGAGAGCCTGCAGAAGTTAGGGGCCTGAGTGTCAGAGGCTGGAGAGCAGGAGTCAGAGTCCTCTGCCCCAGGAACTGCCACCTGTGACTGAGATAAGGGTGGGCAGTGGGGCCACCAGTTGTCCCACAGGAGTAAGGGCAGACAGGGCTGATTCCCTATGGGAGGAAGACCCAGGCGCGGTTGAGGATTTATGAGAGGACCGCAATCGGGAAGCAGATCGGTCCCAATCCTGGTGTTTATGCTTCCTGCTAGATCTTTCCCTGGACTGAGAGGAGGAAGAAGACGCTCCAGAGGACTGGGCTGGTGAAGCGGAAGAGCTCCTGGCCTGCAGCGCCTTTTCCATTGTGCTGAGCCTCTGCTTGATCAGATGGCTCTCCAGGATTTTTAGACGATGTCTCCGAGTGGCCTGGCTGAATTCTGGCAGACTTTGGTGTTGTGGCTGGTCTTCTGTGGTCAGACATGGGCTGTTTGATGACAGGAAAGAACTGCAGTGGATCGCCCTCCTTTATAGCACAGGCTAACATCAGAAGGTGGCGTCAGCGTTGGGCGGTCCCCGTGGTTCACTGCTAACTAGAAGTTGCGTGCTGGTCCTGGTGCCCTGGTGGCTAAGTCCTATCGGTGTTGGCCAGCTGCAAGAGATTCCCTCAAGCAAGATCTGTTTCTTCCAGTGGAAAGAAAGATCTATGTCACAGGGTGGTGGGAAGTGCTTAGCTTGAAGATGTATGATAAATCAGCACTTTCAGTGTAACTGCCTGTGTGTGGATAGTGAACTGTATCCATCCAGCCACCAGAAAAAAAAACAAACACACACAATAAACATGCGATCATCTCAACAATTGTAAACCTTACTGATGCATTGAACTGCAGGTGGGGATAAAGTCCTCAGTTGCTAAAAGGCTAACTACAGAGGTGGTGGTGGTGGTGGGGGGGGGGTTGAAAGAGAAAGATCTTGGCCAGGTACTCCCCCTGCCCCAGCAAGTGGGGTGTGTGGAAGGTGGGGACACAACCTTCAATAGCTACCACACCCAGGAGGCTGTGGAGTATGCTGGGATGCGAGGAAACAAAACTTTCAGCTGCTGCTTACCCAGTAGGATCTGGGGACCACTGATACGTGTGGAGACCAAGTTTTTAACCATTACCTATCCAGTATGATCTGGAGTACACTGGTATGAGGAGAAAAACTCCCAGTCGTTACCTACTCAGCAAGGTCAGGAGTGCACTCGTATGTGCAGGTGGAGCACACAGCTGTTACCTACCCAGTAGGATCTGGAGTGAATTGTTTTATAGTATATGGTGGAACGTTGTTATCCACCGAATTCAGTTGGCTCAAAAATTTTGTTCTGCTGCAGTAATGATGTCTGTAGTGCAGAACGACTTTCATTATACTGCACTACGGACATCACACAGCACCGACAGCCACAGAAATGGCAGGCTCAACCAGACAAGAAACCAGGCATGATGGCAGCAGCTCAATCTCCTGTAAACCGTACTCGCACAGAGCAACACAAATTTAGTACTGCAGGATCAACCAGACATTTAGAATTAAATGAAAATGCAGGATCAGCCAGATATATAAATGTTACTTACAATCTGTACTCCTTGAGTGTCCTCACTGTCACCACCTCTCGCTAAGTGAGGAATTTTGCCGCCATGTTTTTTTTTTTTTAAATCTCGCCCACACCTGATTAGCAACCAGTCGAAGGCTGCACTACACAGTGATGAACATGTGCTCCCTAGCAACCTCACATCCCAACCCTAGCAACCACCCTAACTGCCAGCACACCGGGAGGAAACTACCAATTTAATTTTTTTTTTTAGTCTGGTAACAACAAAATGATAATTTTGTGCATCATACACTATAAAAAATAGTGGACAGTCAACTTTATGCACAACCTGTGTGTTGCGCAACCGCGGGGACCTGATTCCCATGGACCTCTCAAGCTTCGCTCCCTTGCGCCACAGGAATCAGATCCCTTGGTGGCACAACCCACTGGTTGTGCATAGTTGTCCATCCACTATTCTATATGTGGAGACAGGGCTCTCAGCAGATACATACCCAGTAGGATCTGGAGTGTATTGGTATGAGGAAACAGAGCTCTCAAGCGTTACCCACCCATTAGGACCCGGGGTGCATGGCTAAGTGGAGACAGAGCTCTCACCCGTTAACTATCCAACAAGATCTGAGTCCACTGGTATATGGAGACCAAGTTCTTATTATCTATCCAGCAGGACCTGGATTGCAACAGTATAAGGAAAACAGCTCTCAGTCATTATCTACCCAGTAGGGTCTGGAGCATACTGGTATGTGGAGATATTGCTCTCATCCATTTAATTCACAGTAGAACCTGGAGTGCATTGGCATGAGGAGACAAAGCTCTCAGCCACAAAATACCCATTGGAATCTGGCATGCATTGGTATGAAGAGACAGAGTCTCAGACACAAAATACCCAGTAGGACCTGGAGTGCACTGATATGAGACAGCTCTCAGCCAAGAAAATACTCAGTAGAATCTGGAGTGCTTTGGTTGGTGGAGATGGCGCTCTCGACAATTACCTATTCAACTGGAACTTGAGTGCACTGGTATATGGGGACAACACTCTCAGCAGCTACCTACCCAGGAGGATCTGGAGTGCATTTGTATGGATCTCTAGATTTTCTGTTTGTTGTTCCATGATGTCCATTTTCTCTGTGTCCTGATTGTAGTAGCTGTAAACACATGAGTAGGCAAGTACCTCGAGAAATGAGAAATGAAAAACGTTAAAACTTTCGCGATACAAACTTGATTTTCTGGTATCTACCCTACAGTACAACTTGCCTCTCCCCACATGAGATCTGCCAGGTACTTCCAAAATCATGTTTGAAATCGGCTGGCGACTGCCCTCTCAGTGACATGCAGTTTGCCAGAATATTTATGCTGATGCTACTCCCCTGACTTTCTGTTGTAGATACTTAGTGAAAGCCATCTTTTTAGGTCAGCATTACATTCTAGGGTTCTCTGTTGCGTGCACAATTGTAGACTAACAGCAACACAAGAAATATTAGATGGAAAAGATCAAGTATCTATAATGTTAATTCAGTCATTGAGGCAGCTGCATCATTTCATATTACGAGAAACAGCAGTATAGATCTAATCTGGCTTTGACTTGGAAACCTTTCTCAGCTGGGGCCCCCCACCCCCCAATATTAAATAACAAATGTAGATGGGAATCGTGGTGCTGCCCCCTGGGAGACTGATGTTTGTGTAGAAGCCCTTGATCCCACACTGAAGCGGGCAGGGCATGTTACAGGGGTTGGCTACAGGGGGAGTGAGCAAAGACATGGGGCAAAATGCATTGGCTCCCCAACCCCAGTTGTCCAACCTCAAAAGTTGCATTGGTGCTCACTGTGAAAGCAGCTGCCTGTTTACCCACTAAGCCCAAGGAAAGATACAGCCGTGGCGGCCAAAATCTTAGGGTGTCGGAATGGGGAATGGGTAATCAAAAAAAAAAAAAACATAAAAACCGTGCAGCCATGGCAACAATAGAGTCAGGGTGTAGTATACCAGGATCTAATGCAGAAAAGGGTGCAATCTGGCAACAACAGAGTCGGGGCATGGTACGCAGGGATCCAAAGTGAAAAAGGATGCAGCTGTGGCAACAACAGAGTCAGAGTGTGAGAGAAGGGGATCCAAAAAAAAAGGGGTGCAGCTGTGGGAACAACAGAATCGGTTTGTAGAGTATGGGGATCCAAACAGTAAAAGGGTGTAGCTGTGGCAAGAATACATTCAGAATGTGGTATAAGATCATTCAAATTGAAAATGGGTGCAGCTGTGGCAACAATAGAGTCAAGGTGTGGCATACGGGACTACAAAGTGAAAAAGGGTGAAAATGTGGCAACAATGGAGTCGGATGTGGGGCACGGCAATCCAAAGGGAAAAAAGCACAACAGTCACAGTCATGAGAGCCAGATGTGGGATAAAGGGATCCAAAGGGAAAAGGGGTGCAGCTGTTGCAACAGTAGAGTCAAGGTGTGGCATACGGGGCTACAAAGTGAAAAAGGGTGAAAATGTGGCAACAATGGAGTCGGATGTGGGGCAGGAGAATCCAAAGGGGAAAAGGGCACAACAGTCACAGTCATGAGAGCCAGATGTGGGATAAAGGGATCCAAAGGGAAAAGGGGGCAGCCGTGACAGTCATGACATCCAGATGTGGGACAGGGGGATACACTGGGAAAAAGGGTGCAGCCATAGCAGTCATGAAATTGGGATGTGAGACAGAGGGATCCAATGAGATAAAAGGTGAAGCCATGGTAGCCATCACACTGGGGTGTGAGTCAGAGGGAGACAAACGGAAAAATGGTACAGCAGTGCCAATCATGCCTTCAGGGTGTGGGACAAGGGAAACCAAAGGAAGAAAGGGTGTAGACATGACAGTAATGACATGAGGTGTGGGACAGAGGGATACAATAGGAAAAAGGGTGCAGCTATGGCAGTCATGACATTAGGTGTGAGACAGGCGGATCCAAAGGAAAACAGTGTGCAGCAGTAGCGGCCACAACATTGGGCTGTAGGTCAGGGCAGTCCAAAAGGGAAAAGGGTGCAGCCAAAATGTCCATTAATAAAAACTACATACTCACCATGATTCATGATCTAGGAATATCTTTACCATTGAGTCACACTAGTGGGTTTATGCTGGCGGCGCCGGAAGCCAGAACGTTTTGGCTGGTGCAGAGGCAAGCAGCTCCGTAAGAGCAGCCCAGTGGTGAAACAGCCCACCGGAGTCCTGCTTACAGACACAAGTGGTCTCCGGGCCAGAGGCTCCGATCTCCCAGAACCAGAGGCCCTTGGTGACACTGAAGGTGATGGTGAGGGCCTCTGACTCCTACAAACCAAAGATCTTGCATCACACCTCGTAGATGGTGACCTCAACCAGTGCCATTTCTTCCCCTTCCAGCAGGCAGAGGAAGAAGTTGAGGTTGAATGGTGCCGGGGCTCTGATACAGAGTGTGTGTGGGATCGGGACCGCTTCTTTTTGTGTTTAAGGAGTGTCCTCCCTCCCTGGCACTGGATCACTTGTAGTCAGAACCTTTCCGCAATGGGGAAAGTGGACTGGACATGGCCCCACTGTGGGGGTACCGTACCTCTTCAGGCTCCCTACTGTACTCCATGGCCTTCGACTGCTGACGTTTGGTAAGGCTGAGAAGAAACTGAGTTTAACTTTTTGTGACAAACTAAACTCACACAAAAATAAAAAAAAAACTCTAGCTTTAAACATTAAAACTGAAAGAACTGAATGCTGCTGACATATGGACGTGAAGTTCTCACTTGGCGGATGAATGATGAAAACTCATGCGTACTCAACGATGGGCAAAAAAGAACTGAGGCAGTTTGGAGTTTGCGTAGATGTAAGCATAGGGCTGCGTGCTCTCTCTTGCGGTGCCACTCATGCACACTGCTTGCCTCAGTGCCAGTGCTCTGAAAAGATCTGGTTACCGCTGAGTCCTAGCACCTCCAACTTAGACTCAGTAGTGTAAATCAATAGTGAAGACTGATTCCTGGAAGACCACTGTGGTGTGGGACAGGCAATCCAAAGGGGAAAAAAGTGCAGCCATCTGAGCCATAAAACGGGAGCGTGGGACAGCAATCCAAAGGGAAAAAGGATTCGGCCATGGGGGCCATGACATTAGTGTGGGAGATGGGGTATCAGTGGGAAACAGGGTACAGCTGTGACAATCACATCATCAATGGGTGGTACAAGGCAATCCTAAGGGAAAATGGGTTCAGCCCTGGCAGTCATAACAACAGGGTACTGGATGGCAATCCAGAGAGAAAAAAGGTATAGCCATGGCAGTAATGATACTAAGATCTGGCACAGGAGAATCCAATAGGAAAAAGGGTGTAGCCATAATATCGGGGTGTGGTACTGGGGGACCTAACAGGGAAAAAGGGTGAAGTCAGGACAGTCATGACATGGGCATAGGCGCCGGGTTGTATGGGCCCGTGGGACATTGGCCCCAGCAATATTTTTTGACCTGGGCTGAGCCCCAGCAATATCTTGCCACATGCTGCCTTTCCCTTTCTTTAATTTTTTTCCCCCTGGCTGGTTTCTCTGTCACTCTGTGCGTCCACCCTCTGCTGACTGTGACCGCGCCGCCCCCCACCACCACGCCCTGCCCTGCCCCGCTGCTGTTTAATTGACTGGCAGTGTAGCTGCCTGTCATTATTTAAAACTGGCACCTTTCTTTGCCTGCTTGGTTTATCACCCCCACCGGAAAATCACTGTGAATGGTTGGCAAGTACACTGTGATTGGCCAGGGGAGGGCTTACTGGGCACGATAGTTACACGTGTGTGTGTCGGGTTATTCTGTGCACGAGGAGGCGTGGGCGTGATGGTTTCCATAATGTAATGTGGCAGGCTGGCCTAGAAGAAGTAGTCGAAGGATGCCCAAGAAAAGAGAAGCTTAGCCGGAGAGGGAGAGAATTCAAGCGCGAAAGACTGGTGCGGCGGTGCAGCAGGAGTCGGCCAGGAGAGGGAGAGAGAGAGAGAGAGAGTCCACCGAGAGTTGGCCAATTGGGAGTCTGGGACGCCACTAGGCACTGACAGAAGAAAGGTGCAAGGAGGAATGCCTGGCTGAGCAGCAGATAAGTGGTGCTGCAGTGGAGTGGAGCGGAGCAGAGGGGAGTCAGAGGAGTAGAGTGAGTGGGCGAGTCGGGCGATGGACACATGAGCATGCCGGGTGGGTTGGGTTGGTTTAGGCAGGCGGCAGGCTTGCAAGCGGTTAAAGTGGCCAGGTCGTCGGGTGGTGAGGGTCCTTTGGTCCAAGTGGCACCAGTACAGAAAAGCAGCCAGCAGGTCAAGGAGGAGCGAGGTGATGAGCAGCAGAGGAGGAGAGCGACAGCACATCCACCAGCATGATGCACCATGATCCTCACCAAAGGTAGGCAGCTGCTGGCAGCAGCAGCAGAAAGAAAGAACTGAACAGCTAGTGCTAATGCAATGTTGTTCGCCAAACATTTTTAACAAAACCCTCCCTGAGTTTTATATCAGGAGGGAAGCAGGTAGTACAAGTAAGATAAATTAAAATGGTGTATAGACAAGCAAACATAACCGAGGTAACAGCAGAAAACACCAGCATTGCAATATTTTATGAGATGGAAGCACATGCTGATTGGGGGGGGGAGTAAATCAATGCAGGCAGTCAGTTTTTATTTATTTATTTATGGAGGCTCCAGAAAAGACCTTTGAGTCAAGGACTCATTTATAAAGGTTCCATGTCAGACATATAGATTACAGAGACAACATATGCAAGTGGAGGTTGTGCAAATCAAACCCAGGTCTGCTGGATGTACCAAGCAATCCACAGCTCATTATTATAACATTTAGGCTGTAATGTCAGCCACTTTTTATAATAATTGCATTTGTAGGCTCCACTCTTGGACTGATTTGAAAGGGGCTGTGAGCATTTCACATGCAAACTCTTAGAAATTATATGTGGCATGTGACATATAACTGTTAATCCAATACGGTCTAATCAGTTGGTCAGCATACTCTGTTCCCTCCTGAGCTGAGGGCAACTAGGGGTCAGAGTTCATTTGCTTATCAAGCTTCACATCAGTGGAATCCTTTACCTTCTCATATCGGCACCTCCTGCTAGTCACTGTATGGTGCTTGAAGCATGGGTGGAATACATCTGAAATCTGTGTAAGCCTTGGCGGGCACCTGCCCATTGTTCTTCAGTTTCGATATCGCTGTGTTTATTGATTCAATAGTATTGCTGTCTGAATGGGTTTTTTATACATAAGAACTCATCACTGCTAGCTTACCAGAAGCCCCTGGCAAATGAGAAGTAAATCGGATGGGTTGCATTTTCCTGTCACATCAATGCATTTACTGACGCACTCACTCTGTTTTTTGCTAATTATAAAAAAATACATCAATCTATTAAGGTATCTATAAATGAAATACCACTCATTTTGTAGATAATTTTGTGTCATACAACTTTCATGCTCACAGCACTATGCTATCTTTTTTCATTTTTAAGTTATTTGCATTTGAATATAGTTAGTACTGGTACTAAGGCTGAACATTGTAAATGAGTTACGGAGTGACTGTGACATATCTACTGTGTGTGTAAATCTACTGTGTGTAGAAATTATGTGTGACTTTGCAATACTATCCCCAAAGGTGACAGGTCAGTCCTGAAAAGCTCAGCAAGCATGCTGGCCCAGGCCACATATACCACATCTGTGTACTGCTTTCCCTCTGAATGCTTTCTTATGTTTTAACTAGTATTTTGTCAAGTAAAACATCAGCCCCAATTTTTGTAGGGCATGGAGCTAAACATGCTACTGGGAACAGCATGGTCAGTGTCACCTGGTACATGCCATTAATCTAATGTCAGGTACACACTGTATATACTGCAGTGCCATCTGCCATGCAAAAGAGGAATTCTTCCTGCATACAGGGTACAGCTTTATATACAGTGGTTCTGAAAGTGCTAAATGGCCAAAGTCGCAGCACCTTTACCATAGTGCACAGCAGTGCATTGTGCTTCCCAGTTTCCGATCACCAAACCAATTCCCCATAACCTCGTCTTGTACAGATCCATGGCATCTACTGGTCCCACACCCCTTAGTTGTCATTCTGATTCCTGCATGAACATGTTATTCAGTGTTCCCTGGCATCTTGTGGACCCCCACCACCTCAATCACTGGTCTGAACCCAAATAACCCTTTATCTCAATCTCTTGTGTCTAGTCCCTTCACTTACCCAAGCTGGCAGCTTCCATCGGGTGACTGTGACTGGCACAGCCCCTCCGCTCACTACGTCTGCCTTCTGCCATCTCAGTGATGGCGCGAGAGCTTGCAGCTACTGTAAAAACAGCTGTTTCTACAGTAGTCGAGCACTTATTCCCTATTATTCAGACTGCTGCATTAGGGAGTGAAGAAAGGCAAAGCGAGGGATAGTGAGGCTTAATAAAGGGGAGGGTGGGTAGGCAGGCAGAGAGGAACAATGAAAAAGCAGGGAAACTGAATGAATACCTCTGCTCAGTATTCACAAAAGAAGATTAGGGGGAGGTACCTAATCCAATCAATAGAAGCACTCTGGATAAGGGAGGTCGATACCAGTCCTTTCACAGAAGAAAGGGTTATGAAAGAACTCCTAAAACTGAAGATGGACAAAGCAATGGGGCCTGACTGAATCCACCCCAGAATTCTAAAAGAACTCGGGGGAGAACTAGTGACACCACTGCCCACCCTTTTTAACAAATCATAGGGTGGTGTGGTACCTGAGGACTGGAGGAGGGCGGATGTGTGATTCCCCTTCACGAAGTGGGAGCAAGACAGAGGCAGGAAACTACAGACCTGTCAGTTTGACCTCAGTGGTGGGGAAAATGATAGAATCGCTTCTGAAGGAAAGAACTGTTGAGTACCTAGAGGTCAGTGGGGGCACAGGACCTAAGGCACCGTGGATTAACAGTGGGAAGGTCATGTCAGACGAATCTGATTGATTTCTTTGACTGGGTGACCAAAGTGGTAGACCAGGGAGGGGCTGTGAACATGGGCTACCTAGACTTTAGCAAGGCATCTGACACCGTCCTGCACAAAAGATTAATAAACAAATTAACCAGCCTGGGAGTGGGTCCCAAGGTGGTAGCCTGGGTAAAACATTGTCTGGACAACAGGACACAGAGGGTAATAGTAAATGGAGTCCACTCCAAAGAAAGGGTCTGGGTTACTAATGGGGTACCATAGGGTTCGGTCCTTTTTGATGTCCTTATGTGACATTGCAAGGGGACTGGAAGGAAAAGTATGCCTCTTTGCAGACGACACAAAGATCTGCAACAGGATTGATACACAATGGGGGGGGTGGAAAGGATGAGAAGGGACTTGGCAAGGTTGGAGGAATGGTGATAAGTATGGTAGCTCAGATTCACTGCAAAGAAGTGCAAAGTAATACACCTGCAAAATAAAATCCAGGGAAGAGTACACAGTGGGGCGGGGGTAGTAACAGCAATAAAAACAGGAAGTTGTTATCTCTATGTACAGACAGTTGGGGAGACCCCATCTCCATAAGGACACAGACAGGATGGAGGCAGTCCAGGAGGAGGGCAACTAAAATGGTGCAGGATCTGCAACAGAAGCCATATGAGGAGAGACTAAAGGAGCTTAATATGTATACCCTTGAGGAAAGGAGGGAGAGGGAGGACATGATAGAACTTTCAAGTACCTCAAGGGAATCAACAAAATCAAGAGGGTAGCATCTTTCAGAAAGAGATGTGCAAGAACAAGGAGACACAATTTGAAGTTAGGGGGTATGGCTTGGGGCAATGTGAGGAAGTATTTTTTCACAGAGATGGTGGTGGACACATGGAACAGCCTTCCTGGGGTGGTCATGGGGTCAAAAACAGTGAGGGAGTTCAAGAATGCATGGGACAGACATAAGGCAATTCTTGTGGGGGGTTGGAAGAAATAGGCTGTTGGTTAACTAGGAGCTGCAGCTTATCCAACAGGTAGGGAAATAGGCAGACTAGGTGGGCCATGCAGTCCTTATCTGCCATCAGAGTCTATGTTTCTGTGTTAAACACTTTTGCCGGAACTACTCCCAATTTTCTACCAGGTGCAGTTGAGACAATTTCTTCAGTTTATGGCAGCTTGCCCCAAATATTTGGTGCAAACCCTGTAAAAAGGGTCCCATGAATGTTGTAAGTTAGATCAGAGCAAAGCTGGTCTAAGCTGTGGCATTGGCGCATGGGATTGAAATCCTGATCACCAGCCAGGAGAACACCATAAGCCCCATGCACCAATCAACTGGTGCACGAGGGGCTTGTAGCCTTTTCAGGGCTTTGAAAATCCAGTCTCCTCTCTTTCTTTGCTCCTGAAACCCAGCATCCAACAGGGGGCCGTGTTAGCACAGTTTATATGCAGTCCCACATGGCCTCTTGTGCAATGTACATTTTTTGTGCTAAAAATGTCTGTTATATTAACTGCTTTTTTTATTTGATGTAACCACCCACATTATGATACAAGGTGCTATACTCCCATAGACACCTGGTGGTGGTGGATTGACCTTTGACCCCCAGCCGATGGGGCGGGTCTCTGACCCCCTAGAACCCCGATGGTTCACCTCTGACCCCTGGCCAGGGGGGCGGGGCCTTGACCCCCACCAAACATTTTACAAACCCGGCTCCCCTGGATATGGTGGCGTGGGACAGGGGATCCAAAGGGAAAAAAATAGGTTACTCACCTTCAACCATTGTTCTAGGAGCGGTATATGGTTCACACACACACTATGGTACTTCCACTAGAATTTGCTGATTTGCCAGATATCTTTAGGCTAAGCTACTCCCACCACTCCCCCCAGTGATGTCAGATATTTGCATGCTACAAGCAGGGATCTGTATGCCACTTGCCAGGGGAGGCTGTGTGGATGTGGACCATATACCACTCCTAGAAAATGAAAATTACGTACCTACCATAATTCTTGATCTTCTTGGACGAGTCTCCACCACTCATTCACACTATTGGGAACTGCACTGGAGGCACTAGGACCCATCGAGAACAAACTTTTTGCTGGAGGTCGACACAGAGATGGCGCCCATGAGCACCTATTCATGGCGGCAATGACTATCTCGGCGCGCCTCACAACCGCCCCAGTACCTTTTTTACCAAGGAGGTGCAGCGAACTAACGAAGAGTAACCTAACCTTAAGACCGACATAAGATAGTCTGGGCGACCCTGTAAGAAAGGGTCAACAAAAGTCTTCACAGCCTAAAGATTTGAGGGTGAAGACCAACACAGCGATGAGCTCGGGGGATGGAGGTGGGCGTGTGAATGAGTGGTGGAGACTTGTCCAAGAAGATCAAGAATACGATAGGTATGTAATTTCATATCTTCCTGGACATAAGTCTCCACCACTCATTCACACTATTGGGAGAGTACCGAGCTAATAATCCCGAGAGGTGGCAGAAAACCAAGAGCTCACGTTTCTAGGACAGAAGTCCATTAAGGATAGTTCTGCCGAAGGTGGAATGTCGCCTGGCATGAACATCCAGTGCATAATGCTTAACGGTGATGCACCGAGCTCCAGGTGGCGGCATTGCAGATGTCTGCAATCGCACATGCTAATTCCGCTAGGGATGCCGCGACTGCTCTGGTAGAGTGAGCGTAAACCCTACCTTCCAATTTAACCTGTGCCATGGAATAGCAATGTCGAAGACATGCCACTAGCCACGATGAGATGCATCTGATAGCGACAGGTTGACCCAGCCGGGTCTCGCTGAAGGAAACAAACAGTTGTTGGGCTTTGCGAAAATCCTTGGTTCTATCTAGATAGAAATGCAAGGCTCTCTTAACATCCAAAGAATGAAGAGATCGTTCCCCTTCATTTTGGAAGTCAGCAAAGTAAGAGGAAAGGACCAAAGGTTGGTTTAGATGGAATTCCGACACAACCTTGGGAAGAAATTTAGGATGAGTGCAAAGAACTACCTTGTCCTTATGGAACACAGTATACGGAGGGTCCGTAACCAGGGCATGTATCTCAGAGACCCTGCGGGCTGAGATAATGGCCACTAGGAAGGCCGTCTTCCAGGTGAGAAATTTTAGCTCACAGGTAGCCAGAGGTTCGAAAGGTTTCCGAGTGAGCATGTCTAGCACAAGGTTAATGTCCCAGGCTGCAACCGGACGTCTTATAGGGGGTCTGGTATGCAGAATTCCTTTAAGAAATCTCTTAACCATAGGTAACTGAGCCAGAGACAAAGAAGAGACCGGCTCATGATACGCTGAAATGGCACTAAGGTGAACTTTGTAGAGTACTGAAGACCTGAATTTGAGAGGTCCAAAAGGTACTCCAAAACCTTGTCTGGTGGACAGGAAAAGGGATTCAAGAGGACTTTGCACACCAGAGCGGCAACTCCACTTAGGCGGTCGTTTTCAGAGTAGCTGGCCTCGAGCAGCCAGAAGAATATCTGAAACTCTTGAGACATTGAACAGTTCACTTCTACCTCTTCAGGAGCCAAGCGTGAAGGTGAAGCGATCTCAGGTTGGGATGGACCACCGGACCCTGAGTCAACAGGTTCATCTGCAGGGGGAGTGGTCTCGGAGGGGCTGCCAACATATTGTTGAGTAGAGGAAACCATAGTTGTCGAGGCCAAGAGGGAGCAATGAGAATCATCTTGGTCCCCTGGGACTCAAATTTGAGAAGTACTCTCTGAATTAGAGGAAGAGGCGTAAAGGCGTAAAGAAAGCGCTTTGTCCACCGCAGCCTGAACGCATCCTGACAGAAAATGCCAGGCCCTGGATTTCTGGAGCAGAAGAGAGGCAGTTTTGCGTTGAGTGGGGATGCAAAAAGGTCCAGGTCAGGAGTTCCCCACTCTTCGAATAGTGATTGAACTATGGTTGAGTCGAGAGACCACTCGTGAGGATCTGTCTCTCTTCTGCTGAGACGGTCCGCCAAGTCGTTTTGTACACCTGGCAGGTAGACCGCTTGAATTAGAGATTTGTGTTCCAAGCACCATTCCCACACCCTCATTGCTTCCCTGCATAAGGGGTAAGTGAGACCGCTCCTGCTTGGTGATGTAATACATCACAGCTTTGTTGTCCGCTTGAAGGAGAATGTTCTTGTGACAGAGGATGTCCTTCAAAGCCCGGCATAAAGGGACGCTCTCATCTCTAGGACATTTATGTGAAGCTGGGCCTCGAGTTGAGTCCATACACCTTGAGTGTGGAGAGAGCAACAATGAGCTCCCCATCCCGTTAGCGATGCATCTGTGGTGATGGAGATTTGATGATCCAGAGGAGCAAAGGGAAATCCTTCCAGGAGATTGCTCTCTTGAGACCACCAGGTGAGAGACCTCTGTAAGGTTCTGTCACCTAGATGGGATAAGACTGAGGGTGAGTGGTTGGGGACCACTGAGCACTGAGCATCCATTGGGTGGTTCTCATGTGTAGCCGAGCTAGGGATACAGTGAACACTGAGGATGCCATGAGGCCTAACATACGTTGCATTGAGAGAGCTGTAACTGATCTGTTCTCCCCAGTGTAACGGGCCATCTGAAGGATATCGAGCCTTCTGTCCTCTGGAAGGAAAGCCTTGGCAAGAGGTGTCCAGTAGAGTCCCTATGAAAAGGAGTCTCTGGGAGGGCTGCAACTGTGACTTCTTAGATTCAGCAGAATTCCCATGGATGTAAGAAGGCGGAGGCCGTCTGAGCGGCTTCCAGGGTCCCCTGTCTGGAAGGGGCTTGCTAGGAGCCAGTCGTCCAGGTAGGGAAACACTCGGATTCCGAGCTTCCTGAGATGCGCTGCGAGAACTGCACAACACTTTGTAAAGACTCGCGGCACCGAGGATAACCCAAAGGGCAGGACTCTGAACTGATAGTGTTGACCCAGAGCCACAAACCTCAGGAATTTGTGATGCCTCGGGTGAATAGGAATGTGCTGGTAAGCGTCCTGCATGTCCAGGGAGGCTAGCCAGTTGTGTTGATGAAGCAAAGGTAAAAGGGATCCTAGAGAAATCATTTTGAATTTCTCCCTGGGGAGAAATTTGTTTAGCTTTCTGAGGTCTAGAATGGGGCACATACCCCCAGACTTCTTTGGAACCAGAAAGTAGTGGGAGTAGAACCCTGTGTTTCGCTGATGCAGAGGCACCAGTTCTACTGCCCTGTTGTTCAGAAGGCCCTGGATCTCGGCGGCGAGAAGGTCTGACTGAAGGATTGACAGCCTGGGTCATCGTTTGGGAGGACGATTCGGAGGGGTCTCCAGAAAATTGAGAGAATACCTCGCGAATTATCCGAGAGACCCATTTGTCTGAGGTTATGGACTTCCACTGGTTGTAGAAGTGCATCAGACGACCTCCAACCGGAGAGGAAAAGTCTACCTTGGGCAGTGGAGATGGAACTTAGGCCGGCAACTCATAAGGTAGCACTGGCCGCTTTGGGCCCTTGCGCTTTCTGTTGCGTCTTCTTTTGAGGTTGGGCAGGTTGGCTCTTATGGAAACTTCCTCTGCCCCTGCCTTGAAAGGACTGACGATTATGAAACTGACGTGTACCGACATGCCCTCGAGAGGGGGGTAGGAGGGGGTCGAGCCAGCTTAATGGCCGACCTAGTCTTCTGAGTAGCCTCTAGAGCTTGCTCTACCTGAGGACCAAACAGATACGAGCCGCCAAAGGGCAACGCCATCACCTGCTGCTGTGCATCATTCGTGAAGCCCGAAGTACACAGCCAGGAGTGACAGCGAGTACAAATACCAGCGGCTGCTGAACGAGAAGCAGTGTCGAAAGCATCCATGGCTGCTTTGACCTGTTGGTTATTAGATTCAATACCTCTGGTAATGGTCAGAAGAAGCTCTGGCTTAGAGTCCGAGTCCGGAAGAGCTTCAACCATTTGTTTGATAGAGTGCCACAGGATATACTCATACTGAGAAAAATAGCCCTGGTAACTGGCCATACGCATACTTAGAGTGGACGCAGCAAAGACTCTCTTACCTAATGTATCAATCTTACGAGACTCTTTGTTAATAGATCGAACTGTAGTAGTTTGAGGAAGAACGACCTTGTCATTCTCTGCCAGGACTACAATAGGATCCGCAAAGCCTTGGGATGCCAGGAAAGGACGATCCTTGGGAGCTGAGTATTTTCTATCAATGGATTTAGCCACCGAAGGGGTAAGAGCAGGGTTATTCCATACCATTTGAGACAGCGTCTCGAAGGAAGGTTGAATCGGAGGAGTCAAATCCGTAGGGATCTCCGAAGCATGAAGATATTGGAGTCTTAACCGCTTCCAGGATCGATGTCTGTAGTCTGGAGAGAAGAGTGGAGCTCAGGTTCTTCAACAGAGACTTAAGGACAGGTCCTCGACCACAGGCTCTGTAGCAGTGAAAGATCCTGCTTCGTCCACTTCATCACCCAACCGAAGGTCTGGGTCAGGCTCAACGTCATCTCCTGATAGTCCAGGGAGGACTGTTTGGACAGGAAAGGAGTGATACACAGGAGAGGAAGGAAGAATTGAGAGGAAGAGGAGTCCTCGAGAGCTCCAGGCGCCGAGGCAAATGGGACCAGCGGGCCGAAGAACAGCGGCTGAGGAGCCGCCCGGCACAGCGGATGGCGCCGAGGCACACGCACCGAAGATGGCGCCGAAGCCCGCGACGCACAGACGGCGCCGGAGGCTACAGGCGCGCAGAAGGTGCCGAGCCCACGGCGCCGCTGGACGGCCGGACAAGCCCCGCGACGCCAAAACAGCGCCGACAAGCTCCGCGCGCCAGATGGCGCGAAAGGCCAGACAGCACCGCGGACGGTGCCAAAGGTGCGGAAAGCATCCCAGAACCCTGAAAAACATGGTTAGAAGGGAAAATAGCAGGAGATAAGGGCAACGGTGTGGCCCCCTGCGCCGCAGCCATGTGAGGGGGGAACACCTAAGCGCGGAGTCGTCGGCACCGAAGAAGGTGCCGCGCGACCAGGAAAGTCCAACCACCCTACCTGGTCGCCCGACAAGCCCGAAGACCCGCGGGCAACCGAGCCAGGTAGCAGAACCAACCTCCGAGCCCACTGCTCCATAAGAGCGGCCCACTAATGAAACTGCTCATCTGAAGACCTACCTATAGGCGGGGTAGGACTCCGATGCCAGGCAGCCCGGCAACCGGAAGCGAAGTTGGCGACTCCGAAGGAGGACACGGCAACTAGCCCGACGATAACAGAGCATCGGCAGACATATCAGAGGCGACCTCGAGTGATGCCTTCTCTTTTTTAGACCTGTGGGCTGAAGAAGAGCTCGAGGCGAGCAGTGCGAGAATCGACCATTTGTTTTATGCCTCCGGGACGCCCATCTCCCGGGCATTGGACTGACTGTTGTCGGACCTCGCTGGAGAAGGAGGCGGACCGGACCCAGCCCGACTGACTGAACAGCTTTCATTCGAAGTCTCCCTACCGTCACCTGACCTGCTCATGGTCGACTCCGTCAAGTAGGCTGAGACTTCTTTATTGTATATTAAAATAGAATAAACTAAAGCGATACTATATCGAGATAATACTACAAAAAAATAAACTGAAAACTATGCTGCTAGTTTAAAGTTTGACTCCCGACAGGCGAGCGACATCGTTACTAAAGCACACTCGACGGCGGGAAAAAAGGAACTGAGGCGGTTGGAGGGTCGACGCCGAGGTCACACTGAGACAGTCATTGCTGCGCGAGCTAGTGCGTAATATGGCGCGTGCCTCGCGGTGCCATCTCTGGTGTCGACCCTCCAGCAAAAAGTTTGCTCCCGATGGGTCCTAGTGCCTCCGGCGCAGTTCCCAATAGTGTGAATGAGTGGTGGAGACTTATGTCCAAGAAGATGTACAGTTACGTAAAGACTTACTGTAACAGTAGATCTTTGAGGGATGTCTCTTGTAGCAGGTAATACACTTGGGTGGTCGCTGTGTTGCACGGCAGCTCTTCTAGCAGTCTTTCACCAGGGGCCACCCACCAATGACATCATCATCCTGCTTCCTATACAAGACTGGGTGGTCCCTGGTATCCTCAGTTTGCCACCGGATTCAGCTCGCTAAGCAAGGACTGAGGGGATCCAAGGTACCATAGGTGTCTCTTCCCATGTGCCAAGTGGAACAAAGTCATTCTGTTAATGAAGGAGGGGGATGGAGGGAGGGAACATACCTGCTGCAAGAGTCATCCCTCAAAGGTCTACTGTTACGGTAAGTTTTTATGTAACTGTACTATCTTCCACGGGATAGTCTCTTGCAGCAGGTAATACACTTGGGATGATTCCCAAGCAGTGTACCCAAAGAAGAGTGAAATTAGGATAGAAGACCCTGTAGAACTGCGCGGCCAAAGGCTGTCCTATGGCGAGAAGCAATATGCAAGTTGTAATGCTTCGTGAAAGTGTGAATGGTGGACCACGTGGCTGCATTGCAAGTATCAGTGATCGAGACTCCTTTGAAGCAGGCCGTCGTGGAAGCCTGGGCTCTAGTGGAATGGGCTTGTACTGTTCCCGATAGGGGGTGGTTGTATTTTTTTGTAACAAAAAGAGATGCAATTTGCCAACCAACTGGAAATGGTTATCTTGGGAACCTTCCCTCATAGGGGCGAAGGTGACAAACAACTGAGAGGTTTTTCTCAAGGATTTGGTACGGTTTATATAGTACCTCAGAATACAATGAAAATCTAAGGTGTGTAAGAGATGTTTACCTGGATTACATAGTAGATGGGCAATTTCATGGTCTGGTTTCAGGTATGTTCTGAAACCGCTTTCGGCAAAAAGGAAGGATTGGTGCAAAGAACCACACTACCTCTGTGGAAGATTAGGTAAGACTCTCTACACATCAGAGCCTGAAGCTAGGAGATATGTTGAGCCGAAGTGACGGCTACTAGAAACACTGTCTTCCAAGAAAGGAAGCAGAGATCAGCGGTAGCTGCTGGCTCAAAGGGTGCAAGGGTGAGTTTTTCTAATATGAAATTCAGATTCCAAGAGGGTAGCAGGGCACTTAATGGGAGGTTTGATATGTAACATGCCTCTTAAGAACATCTTGGCAAGATGATGTTGGTACAGTAATTTGCCTTTACAAGGTTTGTGAAAGGCCGAAATGGAGGCCAGATGAACTTTAACAGAGAAATAACTAAGGCCCTTCTTGGCAAGTGAAGCCAAGTAGTCCAGCACTTTGGGTAAAGAACATGAAAATGGATTTAGAGAAATGGAAGTAGCCCATATGGAAAAGCGTTTCCATTTAGCGTTATATGATTCCCTGGTTGATGGTTTTAGAGAGGCCAAGAGGATGTTAGCCACAGGTGAGGAGACTTGAAGATGTGCTAAGAAAACGTCCTTAGGAGTCAAGCGTGAAGGTGTAAAGACTTCAGGTTGGGGTGAAGGAGGGTGCCCCACTCCTGAGTCAGGAGTTCTGGTCTAATTGGCAACGGAATGGGATCTGTCACTGACAGTTGTTGGAGTAGGGGAACCACACCAGCCTGGGCCACAAGGGGGCTATGAGGACCATTGTGACAGGTTCAAGTAGTAGTTTTAGTGAGTCCACTGCAGGAGAGGGATTGCGGGGGGAAGCATATAAGAAGAGTTCTGTCCATGGTTGGGACAGGGCATTGGTAGACAGTCCACTTCTGTTCGGGATAATGGAAAAGTATTTGGGGAGTCTGTGATTGTTGGGGGAAGCAAATGGGTCTAGTTGTGGGGGCCCCCATAAGCGGAAAATCATCTGAAGAACTTCGTGATGAAGAGTCCACTCGTGCGTGGAGTACTGGCGACTGAGAATGTCTGCCAGGGTACTGTGGTGTCCTGGTAGATGGACGGCAATTATTGTGAGTTGTTAGAGTGTGGCTTCGTGCCACACCTTCAGCGCCTCCCTGCAAAGAGCGGGAGATCTGGTGCCCCCTTGTTTGTTCAGACAGAATAACACTGAGGTGCTGTCTGATTGGATCAGTAAGGGTCTGGGATGAAGATGGGGGGTGAAAAAACTTGAAGGGCAAGGTGAACCGCCTTCACCTCCAACAGATTTATGTGTGGCAAGACAGCGAATTGGGGCCATTTGTCTTGTGCCTCATAAGTGCCGAGGTGAGCCCCCAGCCATCCAGGGATGCATCCGGGGTCGTTTGCTGGGGAGGGGGAGCCTGAAAGGGCATGCCCTGAGATAGGTGGTGCTGGTATGTCCACCAAGCTAGGGCGCAGTGGAGGGAGGGGGTGACTGAGACCGTCACTGAAGTCGCTCTACTGCTGGTGCCATTGATTCTGAAGCACCCACTGTACTGGTCTCATATGGAGATGAGCAAATGCCACTGTGGGGATGGCCGCTGCCATATGCCCCAGAAGACGCAAGAAATTCTGGCTATTATGTACTGCTGAGTTTGAGCATACAAAGCCAGAGAGAGGAGTGTGTCTTGTCTGTCGATAGGGAGGTAAGCCCTGGCTGAAACCGTGTCCAGAAGTGCTCCTATATACTGGAGTGACTGGGAAGACTTTGGGTTGGATTGGACCAGTTGATGGCAATGCCCAGATTTTGGAATACGGTAAGGGTGACCTGGAGGCAGAGAAGCAAAGCCTGTTCAGAATTTGCTTTTGTCAGTCAATCGTCTAGCTTTGGGAAGACGAAATGTCTGTCTCTTCTCAGAACTGCCGCCACTTCGGCAAGGCACTTGAAGACGACTCTTGGGGCAGATGAGCGTCCAAAAGGAAGTGCTCAAAATTGGTAGTGGTGTCCTAGAAATTGAAAGCGTAGGAACTGGTGGTGGGCAGGGTGGATGTGCAGGTATGCATCTTTCATGTCCAGAGCACATAACCAATCCCCATTTTTTAACATCAGTAGTATGGATGTTAATGTGACCATCTGGAACCTTTTGTACTGAATGTGTAAATTCAGTTGTCTTAGGTGTAATATCAGTCTGAGGTCTCCCGTACATTTGGAGACCAGAAAGAATGGAAGCAGAATCCCTGACATAACGCCAAAGGAGGAACAGGATATACAGCCTTTTTGTGTAGAAGTGCCTTTAGTTCCTCCTGGAGAACAGGAACATGGCTGGGTAGATAATGGACTGAGTGGGGTGGGTGCAGGGGAGGAGGAGATGTAAGTTTCAGCATGTGCCCCGTACGTATGAATTGAGGTACCCACTCTTCCAAAGTAATGGCTTTCCAGGTCTCCACATGAAGGGCAAAATGGCCCCCCCACAGCTTTCGAAGCCTGAAGAAGGCAGTGGGGGCCAAGACTTAAAGGGTCACTGGGCGGGGGCTGGCCTGAGCCACCTGAAGGGTGGGAGAGGGGGCCCATCGAGATTGGGGTGGCGGTCCTGGAGGAGGTGTTGGAATGTCCGCAGGAGCCACCTCACTAGGTTCCTCTATTCTTGCCTCTCCGTTTAGCTTGAAAACTTTGGGAACGGAACTGGTACGAGGACTGTGGTGTATGGTACATGCCATGCACCGTGCAGAGAGTGTGGCCAGATGCCTGGAGATCATCCAAGAGCGTTTGGGTGCCTGGGCCAAAACATTTGGCGTCATTAAATGGGGTATTGTCCAGTTTATGTTGTATATCTGGTTGTAGACCAGAGACACGCAGCCAGGCATGACCGCGGAGGGTGACACCCGTAGCTGTTGCCCGTGTTGAGGTATCCACAGCATCATATCTCAAGTGGAGGAGATGCTGGGAAATGGAATTTCCAGTAGATATCGTACCAAGAAACTGATCTTTCTCCTGTGATTGAGGAAGTTTATTGACTACATCAATAGCTAAGGACCAGAAGGTACGTTGGTATTTCACCATATGTCCTACCTGTATATAGTTCAAGATTCTCAGATTCAGTATGCCCACCTGGAAGACTTTTTTTCTCTAAGTAGTCTAGGCAATGGGATTCCTTGTCTGGAGGTAATGAGTTCATGTGTTGGGGGTGTTTAGTACGATCATGAGCGGCAGCAATTACCACTGAATCAGCCTCGGGATTAGATAAAAAGAAGGGGTGATCAGGGGGAGCCTGGGAAAGGCGATCCACCTTCCTAGGAAGTTCTGGGACAGCCGAAGGATGATCCCAGGCTGCCAGTACTGCATTTTGGTAGGTTTGGATGAGTGGGGGTACCACAACTTCTGCTTCCTCCGGCAGTTCAAGGCAGTCTGCCATGTCTTTTCTCTGCTTGTCATGTTCAGTAGTAGAGAAATCCATAATTTTTTTGAATCTGGACCATCATGTTGTGAAATGATGGGTCATCAGGGGACGAGGCTGCTGCATGGTGGGAAGGTTCCTTGTGCAGAGATGATATAGTGAAGAGGGAGGATGGAGGACGATAGTCCCATTCTTGGAGGTCAATATTCTCCAAGTCCTCTGGGATATCTTCTGGGAAGTCTAAATCCTCGGAACAGTGTTCTTCCTCATAATCAGATGTGAAATCAGGTGGAGAACTTGATCTCTCACCAAGAAACCGCTTTGGTGGTGGCGTGGGTGACCGGGATAGAGGACCCCCATCACCAGGAGCCTGAGGCTGTGAATACCTCTTTAAGTCCAGGACCTGCTGTACTACAGTAGCCACATCCATAGAGGTAGTGGGGGAGGTTTCTGTGAAACCAAGGGAATAATGGAGGACCGTGGATGTGGAGTAAAAGCTTGTCTGGAACCCTGATGAAACAGTCTGGGGTTCCTGTCCCACTCAGGCTCGCACCGATGTACAAAACCCATTGAAGGAGGAGGGGCAGCTGAAAAAGTGAAATCCATGGTGTTCCCTAAAACACCCTGGCCCATCTTCGACGGAGCAGGAAGGGAAGAAGATCTGACATATTTAATAGCCATCGTCATCGACGGGGCACCGATGGCAGCAGTATAAGGCTCCGCTGAACTTGCAGATAAAGTGCCATTGATGAGAGAGAGAGAGAGAGAGAGAGTAAACTCGCATCGACGAGGAGGCAATTTTTGAAGGCATCATCGAAGAAGGAAGACCTGAAGTGGTGGTCATCGACGAACGCTTAGAACAGGATGCTGAAGTTGAAGTATCCTTATCATACCTGTACTTCTTGTGTGAAGCACTGGCTGGGGGTTCCTTGGGACAGGCCCCCTGCTTCTCTAAGAGAGCAGCTTTTTGTTCCATAAGGTAAACCTGGATGTCACACAATCATCGATGAGTTGCTTGACTAAACTCATGACAGACTTCACAGGAGGATGAGTCGTGTGTGGGTCCCAAACAATGGGCACAGACTCGATAACTGTCAAAATGGGAGGTTTTTCTACCACAATGACAAGAACGAAATAAAGGTGATTTGTTTGAAGTTCCTTCTGACATCCGTCGATGAAGGAGAGGGAGTGGGGAAAAAAAAATGTTCAGTTTGCTCAGTTTCTCTTCGATAACTGCTTACACTCTGCACTATCTGCAGTGTGTGAGCTGAAGACAGTGGGAAAATTAACTGAGGATACCAGAGGCCGCCCACTCTTATATAGGAAGCAGGATGATGACGTCATCGGTGGGCGGCCTCTGGTAAAGACTGCTAGAAGAGCTGTTGTGCACTACAGCAACCTCTGGCAACTACCCAAGTGTACTACCTGCTGCAAGAGACCATCCTGTGGAAGATCTATGGTTCTAGGGGCATGGATATAGTGTTCTATCCACACTTGGGCAGTGTCCTTTCCCCTTTAAATTCAGCTGGAATATCTTCAAGCTGGCTTCTCCCACCGCCCACCCAGGTGGTAACTCCCTCTGTACCATCCCATGATGTCAGATCTTCCTTTCCGCTGGAAGAGGAAGGTTCCATTCTTACTACTCTCATGCTGAGAAGACCCTTTGCTTAAATCTTCGGATTGTTTATAAACTCATAAAAACTTTGTCTTTGGGCTCTTTCTTCACACAGCTGACATGAACGACACAAAGTCTACTCTGGGGTTCCAGAAATGTGCCTGTGGGCAGAAGATGTCCTGGACAGATCCGCACACCTTGTGTGTTTATTGCCTGGGCCACAAGCATGATCCCCAGGCCTGCAACATTTGTCGCACTTTTCACCTATTTTAGAGGACCATCAAGCCCGCTTGCTTCTAGGGCGTCCGAGCAACTGGTACCCCCGGTCAAATCTAAAGATGCCTGTCAGATGGCTCCACGGATGTGGGGTCTGCTGAGCAACATGTGACATTCGAGGAGGCGGTAGCCCAGTCCGCAGCTCAGTTCTCCTTGGCTTTTGGCCTTTCTGCTGCTCTCATTGGGAGCCTCTTTTACTGGGGCCTTTAGGACCTGTGCCAGGCCCTTCCCTACTCAATGCACAAGCCAAAATCCCCCAAAAAGAGTCCAAATAACGGTCTCATCATCGATCATGGGATTGGGAATGCTCTCAGGCTCCAGATTCCCATGCTTCTACAGAGGTTCCGGCTTTGGTCGAATCCTCGGTGCAGTCTGCCAGCTCCATGATATCCCTGTGGGGCCAGCAGGTCGAGACGCAGGTCGATCTTCCAGCTGAGGTTTTCCCAAACTGGTCGACACACTGTTGCCCGAAGAGGCCAATACCTCCCTGTCTAGGACTCCAGTCCTAACTCAGACCCAGGGAGGGATGGATCAGTCCGCTGACCCGCCACCTCTCGAAGAACAGGAATTGGAGGTGCCCCAGCCCTTGTCGGACCACTCTCAGGCCCACCATTGGTCTCCCCAAAGGTCAAGGTCCTGGTTTCAATCCCGTGGGTTGAGCGGCTCGAGTTGACATCGGCGCTCCCGTTCTTGGCACTTGGGTAAGTGCTGCTGCTGCTGCTATTCTTCGTCTTCCTCGGGTGAGGAGAGGCTTCGGCGCAAGTTGTGTCGACGCTACGAGGACTTAATGTGGCAACAGCTGGTGTTTACCAAGATGAAGCCTGTACCGGCTTCTACCCGGGCCATCACTTGGCTTTCACTGCAGAGGCTGACACCTTCTCCATATCTGCAGGAGCAGACCCGTAAAATGGTTCCGGCTCGGCCCCCTCCGGCCTCTCAACCGGTTCTGATGGAGTCACCCCCGAAACAGCAGACGACCGGAGTTTCGACTAATGAGGTTCAGCCGGCCTCGGGTCTTCCCCATCAACTGTCTATCAAGTATGTGGTGACCCCAGACCAACCAAGGTGGGTCAGCGGGGAGTCGACCCCTCTTCGGATCTTTGATGACTCTTCTGAGTCGGAAGGGTTCCTTCTTACACTCTCATCCGGTGGACACAGAGTCTGCAGGGGGTCTCCACCTCTTTTATGGGCCTCCTGCGCCTCATCTTGGGAGTCTACGGTTTTCCAGCTGGAACCGGTTTAGAAGCAGGCCTGGCAGCTACTTACCGAGATTTTGGACCGGGGTAATTTCCCTAGGGAAGTCTTCCTGGTGGCAGAGGCCATTCTCGGACCGGTTTTAGAGCTGGGGCAACATCCTGCCTCTTGCCCTGCACCATTGGCCAGGATGGCCTGCAAGTATGTGGTGCCCATCAGCTCCCTCTCAGGGTTCACAGACCATCCCTCGGCTTAGGGCTTGGTAGCTGATTCCGTGTTTCGGTGCTCAGGTAATGTGGGAGATGTTCACAAACTGCCCGATAAGGAGTCCAAGAAACTGGACAATTCGGCAAAAAAAGGTCTATGCTTCCTCTTTGCTTGGCCTTCGCCAGGCGAGCTCAGCCCTCCTGATGGCCCATTTTTCTCATGCCCTGTTGGGCACTCTCGATGGGGTTGTCTCACATCTTTCAGGGGACCTGCAGACTATAGTCAAGCTGATCACAGACCTGGGATGGACTATAGCCAAACAACAGCTCCAGACAGCCACAAACATGGTGGCCGCAATGGCCATGCACCGCTTGGCTGTGGATCTCGACCTTTAAGGCAGATACCCAGCACAAGCTGATGGATGTTCTTTTCCTGTGCACTGACCTGTTCAGGCTCGGGGTTGAAGAGCACCTCACCCCCACTGAAAAGTCCAATGCCACCTTGGACTCTGTAACATCCACTCAGAGGGACCCCAAGAGCTCCATGCAGCAGAAAAAGAAGCAGTTTCGGTTCATCTCCACTCCTGCGACCAAACCATTCCAGCACTAGCTGGGCAGAAGGTTCAGGTCTGGCGGCCTCGGCCAAAGTCAGTGGCCAAGGTCGTTTGGAAGCCTAGAGGACGAGGCCCTGGTAGCTCCTCAGCCGGGCCCTCCACAGCCTCCAGGCCTGCCCAGAGACAGGTTGAGGGGTGCCTCCCTCATGCCGTCACACCTCCCCTGGGTTCTCCCGTGCGGAGCTGGTTTGGCCACTTCCTTGCCGCCTGGTCCACTGTCACCATGGACTGGTGGGTTCTCGAGGTGGTCGGTCAGGATCTGCCTCTAGAGCTCGAGGTGTACCCACCTTGTCAAGCCCGTGCCCAACGGGAGGGCATAGTGTCTGTCGATATTCTGTCAGCCTTTTGGGATGACACTGCCCAGCTCCTTCACAAGGAGGTCATGGCTCCTGTCTTGGACCCTTCAGAACATCCAGGGTTTATCTCCAGGTAATTCCTGGTGCCAAAACAGACGGGGGGCTGGCGCCTCATCTTAGATCTGCATAACCTGAACAAAGTTCATCAGGCCGTGCACCTTCAGGATGGTAACTCCTCAGATCTCAGATCATACCATCTCTCGAGCAAGACATTTGGTTCTGCTCCCTGGATCTTCAGGACACGTTCTTTCACGTTCCAATCCATCTGTCCGTCCCACCGCAGGTTCTGGGTGGAGATGATTCTTTTACAAGTTCCAGGCCATTTGACCTGTCCTCAGCCTCCAGGGTCTTCACCAAGTGCATTGCAGTGGTGGTAGCTTACCTGAGGTGCCGAGGGGTCCAGGTTTACCCCTATCTGGACTGGCTAACTGCGGGTCCCTCCAGGCAGGAGGTGGAGCGGTCCAGGGACCTGGCCCTCCAGACCTGTGTCTCTTTTGGCCTCATGGTCAACCAGGCCAAGTCAGGACTCGTGCCCTCGCAGGTGATCACCTTCATCGGGGTAGAACTCGACTCTTGCAAAACCAGGGCTCAGCTCCTGGTGGACAGGGCAGAGGCTCTCTCCTCCTTTGCTTGGCCATTTCAGGGTGGGCAGTTGTGACCTGCCTGGGACTTCCTGTGCCTCCTGGGATACATGGCGGACTGTACCAGATGTGGTCCGTTGAGCCTGATGGAGAATTTACTCTCTGCAATGGGAACTGGCATGCCAAAGGTCCCAGTGCAAGGGCCACTTTCGACCTGCCAATCACTGTGACCCAGCTGATGTGGGATGCCCTCCAGTGGTGGCTAGTCCTGGAACATCTGCAGGAATGTATCCTGTTTGTCCACCCAGAGCCGATGGTCACTCTGATGACCGATGCCTCTCTCATGGGCTGGGGAAACACAGAGCCCAAGGACCCTGGCCCCCCCTCCTCCCCCGAGGAGTCCCAGTGCCACATCAACCTGCTGGAGCTCTGAGCAGTTTGGCTGGCACTGACTGCCTTTGCTCCCCAAATTCGGGGTCAGGTCAGGTCCAGACTAACAACACCATGACTATGTACAACCTCAACAAACGGGGTGGGACACACTCCCTTCCTCTGTGCAGGGAAGCTCTCCGCGTGTGGACCCTCGTGCGCAACATAGAAGCTGATCTTCTGGCCATCCATGTCGCCGGTGTCTCCAACCAGATGGCAGATGCTCTCAGCCGGGTAGGCGAGGCATCTCACGAGTGATATCTCCACCCAGAGGTAGTACACAGTCTGTTCTCCCAGTGGGGCACCCCTGTGGTGGACCCATTTGCCTCCAAGGAGAATGCAAAGTTGAGGCTGTTCTGTGCCCACCCCTACCCTGCAAGGAATGCTGGGGGGTGGGTGGCCTTCTCAAGGCCTTGGACTGTGGGCCTCCTCTATGCCTTCCCTCTGTTTCCCTTGATCCACAAGGTGTTGCTCAAGGTGAGGAGAGATAAGGCACGGGTAATCCTGGTGACTCCGGACTGCCTACGACAGTTCTGGTACCCGATTCTCTCAACCTCAGCAGCAGGCTCCCGAGGTGTCTTCCTCTCCACCTGGACCTGCTCTCCATCAATCAGGGGAAAGTATTCCACCCAGACCTTCAATCCCTGCACCTGACAGCTTAGTTCCTGACCGGCTAGAGTTCCAGGCTTTGGGTCTCTCTGAAGATGTCCTAAATGTGGTCAAGGCTTCTCGGAAGGAGTCGACCAGATGTGTCATGCCTTCAAATGGATGAGGTTCTCCATTTGGTGTCAAGGCAAGGGGCTGGATCCTTTGTCCTGTCCAGTGGCTAGTATCCTTGACTACCACCTATGGTCCCTCTCTCAGTCAGGCCTTTGGTTGACAACAATTACAGTGCACCTGGCAGCCAACTCTTCTTACTGGTCGCAGGCCAGTCAGCCGTCGGGTGGCGCAGGAGGTGGTGGTCTGGTGCTTTTTCAAAGGGGATATTGAGAGCATTCTTAGATATGAGCCTGGTGGTATATTTGTTTGGGACAAGACGCAGAAGATTCCGTATTCCCGGGGGTGTGAGTTCCAATAGTGCTTTCTTACCAAGAAGGCAAGTTTGGACTTTATTTCTGTCTTGCAGGGTGAGCCAGTTGGTCTGCGCATACAGGGAGCAGGTACGAGTTAACCTTTCAGCTCCAAGGGTGAACCGACTGGCCTTATTCAGTATTAATTTTACCCTACTGAGGACGGTGTCAGAGGCCACGCTGTAGACAGAGATGCCGTAATCGATGATGGCGAGGACAGAACTGATCACTGCCACATGCCCACAAAATATATCAGAGAAGGGCTCTGGAGGACACCAGCCCATCCCCAGTCGAGGATGACAGTCCCAAAGGAGGCCAAGAACTCATGATCAGAGTCATCAGAGGACTCCTCAAAAATGGCCCTCAACTGTTTATCACCATGTCCAGCTGAGTTTCCTCCCCTGGGGTGATCTACACAGACAACCAGCTGGGCAAGTTGGTGATTGAAGAACGACCAGCCAAGTTTCCTCCCTTGGGGTGATCTGCATAGACAATCGACTTGGCAAGCTGGTGGCTGAAGGACAGCCCTCCTTAGTCAGAGTGCCCAGCTTCGGTTGTGGTTGTGGCGGCTCTGCCCACATAGCAGGGGAAGCAGCTAAGGGGAGCACCTGCATACCATGGACCAGTGGGGGCACGACGAGCGGCTGCCAGATAACCAGGGGTTTAGGGGATAGAGCCTTACCCTCTTCAGGGACAACCCACTGTTGCCAGGGAAGCTCCACATAGCACCTGTGCAGTCTGTGACATTGCCTCAGTGATGCCTCCTGGTTGAGTAGGATCAAGAGTGAGAATGCCTCGACTGAGACCTCAACCATTCTTAAGGTGGGCCTTCTGGTTGGTTGTGATACACCACATGCTAGCCTATGCTGACCAAAACAGCAGTGGAATACCACTGATGAAGGCTCCTCCCACAGCTGGTCAGTCAGGGACATTGATCAGTCCACATACTCCAGGATGAGAATCGGGAGCACTAGGGTCTATAAAATGAACTCAACCTCAGTCAATAGCCAGTCGACAGGTTCTAGGAAAAATATCCAAGGCTTGGTTGACTGCAGTCAACAGGCTTGACTGCAGTGCAGAAGCTCCCTTGACCTGCCTGAACTGTTCCTGGACTGAAGGACACTCTAGCATCGTCGAGTGGTCAGGTGAGTCAAGGAACCGGGGAGGATCTCGATCTCTTTCTGTCCTGTGACCAGCGCTTATGCTTGGAACCACAGTAGGCTGGGCTCTCCCCTACCATCTGTACCAAACACATATTCTAGAGGTCGCCGGTGAATGACCCTCTGATGCTGGCCCCAGAGAACAACATCCAGACTGAGGAAGTGCCCGTCATGGCAGCCACCACTGCTGTCTCAAGAACTGCAAGCTGCTGGGCAGACCCAGCCGCAACTGAGGTCTTCTTGTGACCCTTAGGGTGGTGCTTCGCATCCCATTCCAAAGGCCGACCCAGCGAGAGCCAGAGCTTCCTGTCCTTGAGGGACTCAGGAAGCATGGACATACAAAGGGCAGTATCCGGCCATGTTGTGCTGCCCACCCAGGCAATACAAGCATGGGTCAAATGAGTCAAGTGACTGACATCTTCTGCCGGTACTGAATGCAATACTTAAAACACTGTTTCTGTTGCTCGATTACAGATCTTATAAGAGGAGTCAAAGAGACCAAGAAAAATGTAAGTAGAACACTAAAAATTTTCAAGAGATGTTCCCATATGGTGCAGAAAATTGTAAGCGTGGGCTGTGAAAGAGGTGACCTGTTTTTTTTCCAGCGGAGAGAAAGATCTGACATCACGGGGTGGAGTCAGGGGATATACCGTCTGGGTGGAGGGTGATGCTCAGCTTAAAGATGTCTGGCAAATCAGGATATTCCAGTGAAACTACCAGAATGTGTATAGTGAACCATCACCCCAGAAAATAGTTTACACATCAAACACAGTACCTCCCATGGGGTGAGGTCCATCTGGAAAGGCCTACCTTGCGTGCCTGCTCCAAGACTTTACAGGCGTCAATCACAAACGTCAGCATCTTCAGCTGTGGGGCTTCGGTGATGCTTGAAATTCTGTTCTTCAGGTTAATAGCAAACTCCTGAGATGTTAAACAAAGCACAAGAGAAGGGGGTGAAATCCTGCCACATGAAAACACTATTACCAATGGCTCCATGCATACAGGAGGAGGTCAAACCATGCCACATGACAAGGATATTACCAGCGGTTCCATGCACACAGGAGTGGGTGGGTGGGGGTGGTCAAACCTGCCACATGATAATGCCATTACCAATAGTTCCATGCACACAGGAGGGAATTAAACCCTGCCACATGACAATGCCATTATCAGTGTTTCTTGCCCTAAGGAAGGAGTCAAACCCTGCCACATGTCAATGGTATTACCACAGTCCCACACTGACTGGAAGGAACAAACCCTGCCACATGACGATACTACTGCCACTGGCTTCATGTCATCAGAAGTGGCTCAAATGCTGTCAAATGACATGCTAATATGCTACTGTATGAGGGACCTGAATGGAAAAATGATGCACAAGAGGAAAGGCTGGAGGTTCAAACACTGCCACATAATTTTATTACCACAGGTTCCATGGCTTAAGGAGATCAAACCTTGCTACATGACAATGCTACTGACACTACACGCACACAAGATTGGGTTTAAACCCTGCCACTTTTTTTTTTTCTTTCTTATATTTAGTTTTTGTTGACTGAGAAAGGCATGACAACTAACAGTTACGTACTTACCTAAACAGTAGCTCTTTGAGAGAATCTCTTTCATCAGGCCGGATCTATGGAACTATAAGCCATCAGACGCTAGGACCACACGGAAACTTTTGTAAGTAGTCCACCAGGGGCCATCCACGACGATGTCAGACGCTGACTGTTACATGAATGCGGGCAGCCCCTTCCCTCCTCAGTTCCCCGCCGCAGATCAATCATGCCCGGAGGACCTCCTTGTAGGGAACCAGGAAAGAACCTAGGGGTCTCCTAACCAGGTGAGGCAGAAAGCTACAGGTAGACCATCATAGAGAAGAAGACAGAACTATTAGAGTCTCAGGACTGTTAAGGGGAAGGAGGGTGGGACGGCATGGACTGATGAAAGAGATTCTCTCAAAGATCTGGTACAGTAAGTACATAACTGTTCTATCTTCTTTGGGGATATCTCTTTCATCAGGCCACAACTAAAGCATGAGTACCAAGCAGAGTACTGACCACAAACAGACTGGGTGGCTGAGCCTACAGGCCTAAAACAGCAGGCCATGAAGAACAGCTAGGCCAAAGCTAGCCCTTTTTCAACAGGCAATGTCCAGACTGTAGTGTTTAGTGAAAGTGCGGACAGTACCCTTTTTACTTTTGTCTAAGGGGTCAATCACATAAATTGCAATTCTCTCAAAAGGCACATCTACCAAGGATAAGGGCACCAGGGGCAGCCTGTCTTTTTTAGTGATGGGGGCTACTTTCTGACATTCAGTACAAGAACTGCAATATGTAGCAACATCTTCATGAATTCCAGGCCAGTAAAATCTGTACAGCAATCTTCCAAAGGTACATTCCCTTTCTGGGTGACCAGCCACAGGACTATCATGTGCTATCTGTAACAACTAAGATGTATACTTTTGTGGCATAACTACTTGTTCTAGCTGTTACTGTGTCTGAGGTTTAACACAAACTCTACAGTAGCCCATTACATTTTTTAAACACTGGTTCACCCTGTTTTGGTTTCACCCCAGCTGCTTAAAACAACCTTGGAGAGAACCATTATTGGTTTGCTCTGAAACAAAATCACAATCAGCTGTCAGTTTAGTTTCGGCATCTACATATGTTAACCCCCTATGTCCATCAGTCTTTTGTTGCCACTGTTTCTTCAGGCATCATCTTTCTTTTCCGGACGTCCGGATCTTGGAGCTGTGTTCAAATAAGTCTGAATCAAAATCACCGAAAGGAAAAGTGTCCCCACTATCTGAGATTTTCTCTGCCCGTGCTCTTGTAATCACATCTGCTGAAGCTGCAGGTTTTGCTCCATCTGTGTTTAACTCACTAAATGTTCGAAAGTCATTTCTAATAAATGAAAATTACGTACTCACCGTAATTCTTATCTTCTTGAACAAGTCTTCACCATTTATTCATACTGCTACAAGTCTTCACCATTTATTTATACTGCTGGGTTACATGACAGAGGTGCTGGGACCCTGTGGGAGCAAAAACTCTTCAGGAGGGTCAACGTCGAGGTATGACCATGCATGCGCGGCACCGCAAGGCTGGCTCACACCTGTGTAGGGTATCTCGACATCGACCCTCCAATCGCCTCAGTACCTTTTTTTATCAAGGAGGTGCAGCATTAAATAAGTTAACAACACTTAACCTAACAAGGGCATAAGATAGCCCTTCTGACCCATATTAGGAAGGGTCAGTTAAACAAAGTCTTCACAGCTCAACCCAACTGAGGGAGTGAAGACCAGAAACAGATTGAGCGAGCTCAGGGGATGGTGGGTGGGTGTATGAATAAATGGTGAAGACATGTCCAAGAAGATCAAGAATTACGGTGAGTATGTCATTTTCATATCTTCCTGGACTCAAAGTCTTCACCATTTATTCATACTGCTGGGTTAGAGTACCAAGCTAAAAATCAAATCCCCTGAGCAGGGCGGTAGGAAATGGAGCTCACTCAGGACAGAAGTCCATTAAGGGCTGTCCTGCCAAAGGAAGCATGCTGTCTGGCATGGACATCCAGAGCACACTGCTTTACAAAAGTGTGCACTGAACTCCAAGTAGCCACCTTGCAAATGTCATCAATGGGAACAGAGAGAATCTCTGCCAGAGATGCAGCAACAGCTCTGGCCCTCCAAACTGACCTGCACCATGGAGTAACAATGGCGAAGGCACGCCACTATACAAGCAGAGATACATTTGATGGACACTGGCTGACCTAGCCAGGTCATGTTGAAGGACACAAAGATGTGCCTGGCCTGATGTGCATCCCTGGTTCTGTAGATATAGAACCGTAGGGCTCTTTTAACATCCAGGGAATGAAGGGTGCATTCTCCTTCATTCTGGAAGTTAGCAAAATAAGTAGGCAGAACCAGAGGCTGGCTGAGGTGGAGATCCGAAAACCCTTTAGGTAGGAACTTAGGATAAGTACGGAGAACCACCTTGTCTTTTTAAAAGACTGTATACAGAGGGTCTGTGACCAAAGCATATATTTCAAAGACCTTACGAGTAGAAGAGTTTGCCACCAGGTAGGTGATTTTCCAGGTCAGAAACTTCAGATCACATGTAGCTAGAGGCTCAAAGGGATTACGAGTGAGCATATCTAGCACAAGGTTAATGTCCCAGGGAGCAACCAGCTTTCTAATGGGGGCTTTGTATGAAGGATACGTTTAAGGAATCTTTTGAACAGCTGCAACTGAGCCAAGGCAATGTTTTGGACAGGCTTGTGACAGGCAGAAAGTGCACAGAGGTGCACCTTTCAAGATGAGTATTGCAGACCTGCATCTGAAACATCTAGTAGGTACTCCAGTACTTTATTTGGACGACACTGAAATGGGTCTAAGAAGATATTAGCACACCATTCTGAGAAACACTTCCATTTAGCTGTGCAAGTCTTCCTGGTGGAAGGCTTACGAGCTGCCAGGAGGATCTGAAAGATTCTCTGAGACATTTGAAACCTGCTGACTTCAATCTCCTCAGGAGCCAGGTGTGGAGATGAAGGGAGCCCAGGTTGCAGTGGACCCGAGGTCCTTGTGTCAGGAGGTCCTTCGAAGAGGCAATTATTTCGGGGGGACCTCTGACAATTTGTTGATCAAGGGAAACCAGATCTGTCGAGGCCAATACGGTGCAATTAGAATCGTTCTGCCCCTATGTGCCTCCAGTCTGAGCAGCACCCTCTGAATTAGTGGAAGAGGAGGAAATGCATACAGAAACGTCTTGTCCACCGAAGCCTGAATGTATCCTGACAGAAAATGCCAGGTGCTGGATTTCTGGAGCAGAATAGAGGCAGTTTGGTGTTGAGTGGGGACACAAAAAGCTCCAGGTCTGGATACCCCACTAGTCGAAGAGTGAGTGCACTACATATGGTGTAAGAGACCACTTGTGAGGATCTGCTTCTGTCCTGCAGAGGTGGTCTGCTAGATCATTCTGGAATCCTGGCAGGTAAACTGCCTGAACCAGGATATCGTGATCGAGGCACCAGTCCTATACCCTCATGGTTGCTCTGGGTTCCATGTCATAACAGTGTTCACTGTCACAGCGAGTGTACATCTCTGAAAGGCAAACCGGCGATGTACACTTCTGGTGACAAGACATCTAGCACCTTAAACAGTATTTATTCGGGGGTGGGGGGTGGGCTGTGCCCTCCTGCATCCCCTGACTAAATATAATCAATTCAGAGGGTGCTTGTTGGGGAGTGGGAGACGGTCTGACAAAATAAAAAAAAAGTACCTGCTGCACTGAAGCAAGTCACCCTCACCACACCACATGGCTAGCTCGGTGGCAGCACGGTACACTACCCCACACAAACCCTCTTCCCTATCCCTCCCCCGCTGGTCGTCCTCCCTCGTTGATCGTTACTGGTGCCTTCGTATTCTATCGCTACCCTTACAGGGTAGCCCAAAATGCTAGCACTGTAAATGAGTCGCTGTTTTGACAGAAACTCATTTACAGTCACTATCATCACTGGATACCATTTCTCTGCATAGAGGCTAGAAGTGTGCTCCCCTCCTTGTTTGTTGATATAGTACATTACGGATGTGTTGCCCATCTGAAGAAGAATTAACCTGTGACTGATCACTTCTTCTAGGACTCGTAGGGCTGTACAGGACTGCCCTCATCTCCAGAACATTGATGTGAAGATGAGACTCCTCTTGGGTCCACATCCCTTGGGTGTGAAGGTCCCGGCAATGAGCCCCCCCAGCCAAGCAAAGATGCATATGTGGTGATGGTAATCTGAGATTCCGGTGTTGCAAAGGGCAGACCTTGTAGAAGGTCGTCCTCCTGTATCCACCATGCAAGTGACAGACGCAGAGGTTCTGTCACTTTGATGGGGTAAGACGGCGGATGTGTAGTTGGGGACCACTGTGTGCTGAGCATCCACTGAGTGATCCTCATGTGCAGATGGGCTAGAGGCACCATGAAAATGGATGAAGCTATGAGGCATAACATCTGCTGCACTGAGTGAGCTCGTACAGGGTTGCTTTCCCTGATGAAGCAAGCCAACCAGATAATGTCATTCCTCCTGTCTTCCAGCAGAAAAGCCCATGCTTTTGTTGTATCCAAGAGGCTCCTATGAACAGAAGCTGCTGAGAGGGATGATGTTGTGACTTTTCCAAGTTCTGCAGAACTCCCATGGCAGTGAGAAACTGAGAGGCTGTGGAAACCGCCTTCTGTGTCTCCTGCCTTGACAAAAGCCAGTCATTTAGGTAGGGGGAATATCTAAATGCCGAGCTGTTGAAGGTGTGCAGCAAGGACTGCAAAACACTTGGTAAAAACTCAAGGTGCCGTGGAGAGCCCAAAGGGCAGGACTCTGAATTGGCAGTGTTGGCCCAAGGCCACAAAGTGAAGGTACTTGTAGTGACTTGGGTGTATTAGAACATGCTGGTAGGTGTCCTGCATGTTCAGGGATGCCAGCCAGTCGTGTTGCTGGAAGATTGGCAGTAGGGAGATGATCTTTGAACTTTCTTGTACTAGAACTTGTTCAACTTTCTGAGGTCGAGATTAGGGCACATGCAACTTGTACTCTATAGAACCAGAATGCAATGCAAGTAGAAACCTGTGTTCCTTTCCGCCCATCCTCTCCGGCACTTCTACTGCCTTATTTCTGAGAAGGCCCGTATCTTGGAAGTGAGAAGGTCAAACTGAACAGTTGAGACTGTGCTGACAGTTGGGTGGAGGATCTGGGGAATCTTTGCAAAGCTGAGAGAGTAACCCTCTCGAACAATCCTGAGGACCCACTTGTCTGTAGTGATAGACTTCTTCTGGTTGTAAAACTGAGTCAGACGACCTCCCACTGACATGAATATGTCCACCTCGGGCAGTTAAGGTGAGGTCAGAGCTAGACTTTCAGAGGGTGATACTAGGCGCTTTTGGGCCCTATGCCTTGTGCTGTGTTTTCTTTTGCAGCTGGGGAGGCTGGTTTCTGTTTGGGGCTCATCGGCCTCTTCCTTGAAAGGATTGCCTGTTATGAAAAAACTGACAGTTCCTGCCTCTGGGGAGCCGAAGGAGCCAGTCTGGCTGTTTTAATGGCAGTCCTTGTTTTCTGAGAGGCCTTCAGGGCTTGCTCATCTGTTGGCCAAACAAATATGTACCATCAAAGGGGTCATTAATTACCTGCTATTGAGCATCAGAGGAAAACCCCCTATGTCCTAAGCCAGGAATGTCTTCTGATAGATTCCAACAAGCAACCATGGAAGCTTTACATTGATGGCTATTACATTCTATCCCTCAGGTAACAGTCTGTAGTGTCTCCATTTTGGAGTGAGACTCCAGGAGACTTTCCATTAAAGACTTGAATTAAGGGAAGTCCAAAGGGCATATTCGTATTGGGAGAAGTGCCCTTGACAGTAGGCAATATACATGCCCAGGGTTGCAGTTGTGAATCCCCTTTTCCCCCAAGGTATCTATTTTATAAGACTCTTTATTGAAAGGACCTGCTGATACTTACTGTGAAAGGACAGCTTTGTCGTTCTCAGTGAGGACAAGCAGCGTATCCGCGATGGGTTGTGAAACCAAAATGGGTCTCTCCCTGCAAAGGACATATTTCCTGTCTATAGTTTTGCAGACAGAAGGAATAAGAGCTGGCCTTGCCCACACCGCCTCGGACAAGGTCTCAAAGGGTGGAAGTACTGGTGGCGTAAGGTTCACTGGAATGTTAAGAACATGAAGTCATTCTAGGCGCAAAAGCCTACCCGGGTTCGTAGAAGACGACTACAGAGCCAGGGCTGCCCTCATATTCCTGAGTAGAAACTGGAAGGAAAGGTCATCTACTGGGTTTTCGGTCAGAAGCGAAGGTTTATCATTCAAACTATAGACCGGATCTTTATCACCTTCTTCAGAAATTATAAGGCTGGGATCAGGCTCATCTTGCTCCAAGTCCCCTTTGGAAGGGGTGGGAGCTGCTCCAAATAAGCCGTTGCCTGGCCTTGGCAAAGGATAAACAGGAGACACTGGAACCAGCATTGGCCACAATGCTGAACCAGGTGCTGCACCACCAGGAAATGGCACTGTACGCGGCACCAAAGCAAAACCAGATGGTGCCACCTGAAGATCTAGAGAAAACTCAGAAGGAATAGAAGAGAAAGATGGTACTTGTGCTGGCCCCTGCGAAGAAAGAGAGTGAGGGGGAAGGGCATGTGGAACCGGTGTTGGCAGCAGGGTCACTGGCAAGGAAAGAAAATCCGTTGCCAGCACTGGGTGCTCAATCTGTCCTGAAAGTCCCAACTGCAGCTCCGAAGTCCCTAGGCCCCGAGGGCCTGGAACCGGATCCAATGGGAGAGGCAACCGAGGCAGATGCTGTACCCACTGCACCATGACAGCAGCCCACTGGTGAAACTGCCACCGGAAACCCTGCACGAAGATTGAGAAGGGCTCCGGTGTCGAGAGTCTGAGTGACTAGGAGTGGAGGCAGTCAGGGAACCAGAGGGAACTGGGGATGGCCTACCACTCCTGACTACTGAAGACCTCTTGGCAGACATACCAGAGGGGAGCCTCGAATGGTACTTTCCCCCCTTCCAACGGGAAGAGGAAGAGCTCAAAATCAAATAGTGCTGGACCCCTGACCTATATCGGGTCCGCTTCCTTTTTGTGTTTACAGGAAGACTGTCCTCCCTCCCAAACAATGTAGTGCCTGTGCTCGGACCCCCCCCCAAAGAGGGTGGCGGACCGGACACAGCTCAGCTGCCAGAGCAGCCTTTCAACGGACAGTCCCTACCGTCACCATCCATTGTTGACTCCCTTGAATAGTAGAGCTGAGAGGAAATTAAAAAATTTATCTTCTTCTTTCTCTTTTTTTTTTAAATAAACTGAACTATTGCTACTAGTGAAGTTTAACTTCCGGCGGACGTCATCACTGAAGCGCACTCGACGGTGGGGAAAAAAGGAATTGAGGCGGTTGGAGGGTCGATGCAGAGATAGTCATTACCGCATGAGCCGGGGGTCACGGTGCAGCTTCCTCGCAGCTCCATCTCAGGTGCCGGCCCTCTTGAAAAAGCTTGCTCCTGTTGGGTCCTAGCGCCTCCGGCGAAATCCCATTAGTGTGAATGAGTGGTGGAGACTTTATGTCCAGGAAGATCAGACTGAAAGTCTCCACCATTGTTTGGCATAGTTGATCTTCTGATGAAGCTGTGAGAAGCCAATCGTCCAGGCAGGGGCAGACAAAGTTATCCCCTCTCCTGAGGGCTGCTGCAACTACTGGCGGGCACTTGGTGAAACCCCTTGGTGCTCATGATAGGCTGAATGGAAGCACCCTCCTTGGAAGGTGAAGCGAAGGTACTTCCTGTGGAATGGCAGGATCTTTATATGCATATAAGCAACCTGCATGTCCAGAGAGCAAAGCCAGTTCTCGTGATGGAGCATGGGTAACGGGCTCACTAAGGACACAATTCTGAACCTTCTGTATTTGATGAAAGTATTCAGTTGGCTCAGATCAAGAATGGGACGGAGGTCTCCCATCTTCTTCGGGACTAGGAAGAAGTGGGAGTAAAACCATTTGGCTCTTTGGGCATGGGGTACCTCCTGGATAGCTCTTTCTTCTAGCAAGGCCTGTATCTCTACTGGCAGGAGAGCCGCGTGGGAGGGGGAGCAGTGGGAGGGGACAGGTGGATTGTACGGTGGAATATGGGCAAACTCCAGAAAGTACCCCCTCAGGACTATCTGGAGAACCCATTGATATGAAGTGATACTGGATCATCCTGATTGGTAAAGGGAGAAACTCCCTCCTACCACCTCCCGCTATGCTTCCTCGGTAGGGAGTCATGTGGTTGCAGAGGGTGTCGGCAGGGAAGGTCTGGGTGCCTTGGGATTTTTGGAGCCCTGTGTGCCTGAAGGAACAAGGGGAGTCCTCTTCTTTTTAAGACTCCCTTGTGCTGAGGTTGGAGTCTTCCCTGCTGTCCCTAGTTCTTCCGAAAGGGACAGTGGTGGGTTGCCTGCGGATCTGATCTGTAGATGCAACTGATGTCAAACACCGCCTTGCCCGAATCTTGTAGCCCTGTTATGAGTTTTTCTGATTACGTGCCAAAGAAGATGGGTCCCTGAAAGGGTGCATCCAAGATGGCATCCTGCAAATCCTGGCAGAAACCAGAAACCCTCAACCAGGCATGCTTCCTCATACAGATTCTGGTTACTGCAGCCCCTGCTGCAGTGTTTGCGGAGTCATAAGAACTCCTCAGCATGTGCGTGTCCACATCCATGCCTGACTGGATGACTGCTAGGATTTCTGCCTTGTCCTCCAAGTCTGGCTGTGCTTTTGCCAGATCCATAGGTTTTGATCACAGTGACTTCTGGTATATGACCATGTCAGCGAGGACATTCAATGACCTGACTGTGCAGGTAGCTGAAGAATAGATCTTGCAGCCCATCTGGTCCAGCTTTTTAGACTCTGGATCTGGGGGCTGAGTGCTCACGTATCTTGGCTGCTGTACTCTTTCATGTGTGGCCGTGAGCACCACAGAATCGGCTTTTGGTTGCTCGTTTAAGTAAGGCTCCCCTTTGGGTGTCTTATAGAGCCTATCTGCTTTCCTTGGCACTACCACAGTGGTAGCCGGATGCTTCCAGGTCAATTTCATAATGTCCTGGAAGGGTTCCACTAGTGGGGGGGACAACCAAGGGATCCGGGTCCGTAGCACCCAGGAATTTTGCCAGACGGCAGCGTTCGGGATCCAGCTCCTCTGTATCCCACTGATACAGGGCCTGCATATGTCTCATGTTGTCCAAAAAGGACGGGTCATCCGGAGGTGTCCTTGGTGAGTCCCTTCTCAGATCCAGGGAAGGCAGGGGTAGTTCATCCTTGGACAAGTACTCTGAGAAGGAGTCTCCGGCATCATCCCCTGAAGAAGAGTGCGGCCGTCCGTTGGAAGACAGGATGGACAATGGGTGCCTCTTCCTGATGCCTGTACCTGGCGGCCGCCGATCGCCATCATCGGGCGGTGGATGCTCTGTCGGCAGAAGGTCACCTGTGCCTCTGAGGTGACTATTCCCTGGGTGGTGGTCGGAGCAGGGATGGGTCCCTGGGCTTTGGAAGCAAGTCCCCTTTAATAGTATTCCACCATGCATTGAAAAGCACCCCCACTTCTGCCAGTGGGACGACTGGGGGCGGAGGTGTCAGGTTTGGTATGTTAGAGGGGCCTGGCGTCGGATCCTGTGGCTCTCTGGGTACAGACATCTGGTCCTCAGGCACCTTGTCCGTGGGTGCCTTGGGCATCAGGTCCAATGGGTGTTTATCTGGTGGTGCTGAGTCCCCTTGCGGTCTGGCGTCAAGCCCTTTAGGAGGATGCAGGGAAGCGTTTGGGTATCCTCAGGGCCAATTGTCTTATCCTTTGGGGACTTGGGTACCTGGCAGATTTCTGGTCCTCTGGGGTAGACAGTCGCTCTTTAGCCGGCAGCACCCAATCCACTTTCGACGTGGAGTTGGAGTGGATGGTAGTCTGCCTACTTTCAGAGGCCGTCACCCTTTCCTTGGGTGGAGGAGGTGTCCAGTACCTGATGACCTCCTGGTGTCTAGTGGAGTTGTCTGACCCCTTGTTTCTGCTGGATGACCCAGAATGCTTTCAGGCAACGGGCTCTGACATTTTACCCTAAGCAGACGCCTGTCCCTCTTGCATCGACCCATGCATATGCTTGTGTGGCCTATGCGCCAAGGGGACTTGTGTGGACGAATGCCCTTGAGCTGAAGACTCCTTACCTTTGGAGTGCATTGAGGCGGCATTCTTCCTTGAAGAAACCCCCAAAATGCCTGTGGTACCTGGGGGAACTGACTCTGACCTCACACTGGAGGTGGAGGAAGCAGAAATCCTGTGAGGGGACTTTGGGTGGGATTCTGACCTGGCTCTCCCCTTATCCCTATGGTGGTGCTTCCTGTCCGATTTTTTCTCCTTTGGGGGAGACTCCCTAGCTAAGGAGGAAGAACTTTGTCCTGACTGGGTCCACTGCATGGCGGCCACTTGTTGCTCCGTCAGCTAGGCCTTGAGAATCTAGAGGCGGTGGATGCGGGTTTTACTGTTGAAATTTTTGCAGTGCAGGCAGTCATCAGGCTGGTGGTCGGAGCCTAGGCAGATCAGGCAGGCGGAATGGCTGCCCCTTGCCGGGATCTGCTTACCGCACGCGCACTTTGATGTCCGCCACTGGGAGGACAATGAAGACATGTACTTGATGGAGAAAAAAAATGAATGAACAATAAACTGCACAAGGCGCAAAATGGCAGTCGACTGCGAAGATGCATCCGTGGAGCTGCTGTTAGTGGGTTCACGGTGGGAAAAGAACTGAGGTGGTGCCTGGGGGCCTCCCCCTTTATACCACCTCTGACACTGGGGTTGATCTGATGATGAGGGCGGTCTCCCGCCATAGACTGCCGCTAGATGTTTTCTGTGGGGTTCTAACACCTGGCGGCTTGTTCCTATTGGTATCTGCTGCGAGACTTCCCCCTCGAAGTGAGATCATCTTGTCCTCTTCCAACTCTCCTCCTATCTCTCAGAATATTTCTTCTTCACTCTCTTCCAATCTGGGTTTTGGAAGAACCACTCAACTGCAACTTCCCTACTTAGACTCACTGACTTACTCTTAACAGGGATGGACAGTGGGCAAATCACCTCTGCCATATTTGTCAACCTCGCTAAGGATTTCGACACAGTTTCCCACCCCCTCCTAAATGAAAACCTTACTGCAGCTGGCCTATCTGACTCTGCCACAAATTGGTTCAGAACCTATTTCACAGGTAGGTGACAATCTGTTAGGATTGCTGACTCACTATCCCCACCTCTCCAAATTACCACTGGTGTGCCACAGGGCTCAGTACTTGGCCCACTACTTTCCATCTTTCTCAATTACCTCCTGACAGTTTGTGCATCATCCTCCATACACATGTACTCTGATGACATTGTCTTGTACACCTCCGGCCACTGCTCTGATGAGGCAGCAGCCAGGCTTCAACTTGACTTCAGTAATGTCCAATGCTGGCTTGGCTCTCATCAACTTATCCTCAACGCCAAGAAGACAGTCTTAATGATAACTGGCACTAGGCACAGACTCTCTCGGCTAACCCCCCTACCTTCCTTCCACACCCCTGATGGGACTACCCTCAAGGACACATCCTCATTTAGGTACCTTGGGGTTTGGCTCGACCAACATCTCAACTTTTCTAGTCATGTGGACGCCACCCTGAAACAACTGCACCCCCAAGCTCAGCGCCCTTTACAGGAATCACAGTTGCATATCTCTAACGGACAGGCGTGAACTGGTCCAGAAAATGATTTTACCTATTTCTCACTACTGTGATATAGTCTACAATGCCACTCCCAAGTCTTCCTTAACCAAACTGGATACACGCTTCAACACTTTCTGTTGCTTTGCCCACTATTCTACCCCCCTCACTCATCACTGTAACCGCTATTGCTCTCTTGCCTTCCTTTCTCTTAACAGCAGGCAACTCTCCCACTGTGCCACATTCGCCTCTAAATTCTGGTTTGGTACTCTCCCCGCCTACCTCTCTCCAACCCTTAACCCCCCCCCCCACTCTCTCCGTTCAACTGAATCATGCACTCTGGTTATCCCCCGCTGCAAGACCACTATATGGCAATCAGTGTTTTCTCACCATTTCCCCAAACTCCGGAACTCCCTCCCACCACAAATCCACCACTCCTCGTCCACCACATCCATCTCATCAGCATTATTAAACTTCTTCTCTCCAAACTGCACCTGCTCCTAACTCTCTCATTCCCCACTAACCATAAACTAAGCTGTTCTCCTCCCATCTAACACTTCTCATACCTCATCACTGTAGCTGTCCATCCTAAGCCTTAAGATTACCCCCCATCCAAGTGGTTTAAGCTGCACAGCTGGCTGCCCACCCCACCTAACTCTTCTTGTAACATGGCAAAGAAGCACAGACTGAAAATAGAAATTACGTACCTACCGTAATTATGATCTTTCTGTGTATCTTCACCATTCATCACAGATAGGTACTGGCTGGAGAGTCAAGACCCCATGAAACCTTTTTTTAAAAGGGATAAGCGAGCCGGCAGCGTGGCGCCCCTCGAGGCTGACATTCTACATGCCCGAGGATTAGCCGTTGTTTAGTCGACCCGCCTGACTACCAGTTCTGAGTCGCCGGAGAGGTAAGAGGAAGGGATGGAGGGTGGGACAAGGGAGACCAAGGGACAGAAAAAGGAGGGAAGAACTGAACCAAAAGGAGAAATAACGACTGAGAGGACAGCAGAGGAGAGATGAGACTAAGGGGATTGGGTAAGGGCCCCAATCTCTGGAAGCGGAAGAAGGGAGGGAGAAAATTTAGGAGAGAGTGAGAGGTAACAAGGATACAGAACCCTTGTCCGTCACCAGACTGTATAGGAACTGCAAGGAGTAGCAAAGCTTTCTTGCCAGAATTCAAGGCACAGAATATGTGGCAATACCCCAAAAGCAGAGTCGGCTATACTGGAGAAGGACAGGGTGCAGGGATTAGTACTCTCTCTGTTACGAGATCTGGTGAAAAAAAGGGGTTCCGTTTTTTTTGAAACAGTTGGAGGACAGGAGGAGGGCAACCAACTCCCACCGGAAAGGGTGGAGATATGTAATGAGAAGGAATGCCACTCGATCTGTACCCTTTTAAAGGGAAGAAATTACCCCCGTGTGTCCCTACTTTACCCTGCTCCAAAGAGGAGAGAGCACAGGAGGGGGACCCAAGACTGAGGCCCCAGGGGGACGGTGGGCGGGATTGTGATGAATGGCGAAGATACACAGAAAGATCATAATTACGATAAGTACGTAATTTCTATATCTTATCTGTGTCAGTCTTCACCATTCATCACAGATGGGTGAGTACCAAGCCCCCCGAAGGGGGTTGACTAATTGCACCCTAAGGGACAGTGTCCCTTAGCCCTCAGTGGGTAACACACTAAGGGGGGAACCTTCTGGGCCTGGGAGGCCAGAGAGTGGGAAGAGCGAGGCAGGGGTCCCAGGAGAAGAAGTTGCCCCGACAAACGGCGTCTCGCCCTACGGGAAAACAGATAGGTTCCCTGGTGAGCGGAGCAAATCACCCTACGCCGGGCCAAGGGTGACAACCGGGAAGGTGAAGCCACGCCGATCTTCTGGTGCAGATCGCTGTCCCTACCACTCTGGTAGCTACCTCGCTGGTGTCATAAGATGCCCTTGCTTGGTGCCTTGCTAGCTCCAGGCCATGTGCAGAGAGAGCGATGGCTTGCCTGGTTTGCTCCGAGTCAGGCAAAGCAGCTAGGATCTGACCCAGCGCTGACCACAAGAACCTGTTGTAGGCTGCATAGTGGGCCTGATGAGCGGAGATGGAGAGAAGCAACCGTGCTGAGCAGAAAGTCCTCCTCCCCCAGAAATCAAAATCCGAAGAGTCCTGATCTGGGGGCCGGTCACGGTGGAGGGCACGAAGCCCTTCGAGAGCGTCCAGGTGTGTCAATCCGGACTGCGGATGAGGCATGGAGCCTGGAGACTCCAGGGGTGCGCAATACCTCTGGCTGAGGTCCCTATGGGCAGGAACTCCGGAGAAGGGCCTTTGCCAGAAATGCATGGGCGCCTCCGGAAAGGGAGCAGGCCAGGGGGGCACCACAAGGGTGGCCGCCCCGAAATCGCCTAGAAAGGCGTGCGCCGCATGCTCTGAATTGCTCGCAGACAGGGGTGATAAGTGAAGGTCCTCCAACATCCTCGTGAGGAAACGCTGATACTCCGCGAGATCAGCGGCAGGAGAGATGTGGACAGATGGTTCCTCACCTCCAGAAGAGGGGGATGAGGAGCTGGAGGTCACCATATGCTCCGATGGTGGCTGCTCAGGGGGAGGTTGAAAAACCTGACTGTCCAAGGCCCTAACGTAAGCAGGGAACCGAGAAGCCACTGCTCTGAACTGCTCCCAGGTGAGAGGCCCAGTAGGACCAAGAATGCCTGGGAGCACTGGAGAATGCGGCAGAGGGGTAGGGGCAGAGCCGAGGGAAGGAATCGGCTGGCCTCTGCCAGGGCTAGGGAGCGGACCATGGACACCCGGGGAAGGTGTCCCAGAAGACTCCAGCCGACAGCTGCTGCAACCACGTTGGTACTGCCTAGGCTGCCCAGAAGAATCCCCAGTGAGGCGGCCGGGCCATATAGGTCCAGAAGGACGGTCCCCTGCCTCCAAAGAATAGGACCCCTCAAGGAACCCGAAGGAGAGGCGAAGTCCGCACCGGCTCCATCCAGGGCCGGTGGACCCCAAAGAAAGCCGGCCAGCACGCCCCACCACTCGACCCCTCAGAGTCCGAGAAGGTCCTGGTCCTCGGAGGGTCAGCCTAGGTAGCTGACAGCTCTGGGATGCCCAGAGGGAAATCAGGGGCGCAGCACCTCCCCAGCATAGAGGCTTCCGATGGGCCCCAAAGTTGGGAGATCGAGACACACCATGGGAGGGGTACCTCCGCTGCAGGGTCAAGGAACCCCCGACCAGGTTGCATGGCTATGGTTGCACGCATCACAGCCTGCTGGTCAGTGCCACTGACCCCCGTCTGGAGGGGAACCCGACGCTCCTTAGCAGGGGGCTGACTCCAACTCATCGAGGAGACCACTGGCTCACTCTCCTGTGCAGGCCACCCCGAAGGGTGTGACTGCCCGTCCGACTCTGAGCTGGACTCTGACGAGGTGGAATCCGAGGCCCTAAGCCAGACAGTAGGAGGGCGAGGAAACGCAACCTTTGCGGAGGGCCCAGAAATCGTGGCAGTGGTCAAAGCCACCCTTGCGCCCTCCATGACCCCGCAGACGGAGCTGGCAGAAGGCGGCAGGCAGCCGAGACCAAAGGTCCGGAGACAGGGCCAGCCGCGGCGCCGTCAAGCCAACCGGCGCTGGGAACAGAGACGGCGCTGGTGGGAACCCCAACAGCGGCCCCGGAGACGCAAACACCGCCAGGCGCCGCGAGCGGCAACGAGAGTTGAAGCGGCGCCGAGAACCAAGGCGTCGTCGACGGCCCGGAAAACAGACCCGGCGCCGACAATAGCACCGCCCGCCCGCCGACCAGCGACTCCGAGGGACCCGCGGCGCCGTGCTCAACCTCGGTGCCGAGGCGAGACATAGCAAAAGGTGACGCGGATCCAGGGTTGCGGGCGCGCGAGCCGACACCGACACCGAGCGGCGCCGACAGACAAGTCAGCGCTGCCAAAGCCCTTGGCACGCGAGCGGCGGCGAGGCCTCGACGACACCGACCGACGGCGTCGGGGCGGTACCGACCAGGCCTCCGGACGGGGAGGCGACACGGGCCTTCACCCCGAAGGTGATTGCATGGCGGCGCCTCCGCCCGCTCGGAAGGGGCGAGCCGACCAAACTGAGCTACGAGGTCGAGGCTCCCTCCTCCACGTCCCATACAGAACCGGAGGACCCGGAGGAAAGGCTGAGAAGCGCGGCTTGGCCTGACGAGTGCGAATCCGTCCCCCGAAAGTCGGCGGAGCTCGTCCAACTTTCCACGCGCACTGTTCGAGGACGCGGCGGTCCATGGAGAAGCAGGCGTCACATGAATCCATGTCGTGAAGCGGGCCGAGACACGCGAGACACCGGTCATGCTGGTCGGTCACGGAGAAATTGCGGCCGCAAGGGCACCGACGCATAGGGGGCCACCCCGCCTTAGAGAACTTCTTGCCCTCCGACCGCGGCATGACCTACGGAAAAACACCACCAAAAAAGACTCGACGTTGCTTAAATGTTAATAAAAAGGAAAGATCTTACCGGCGACGTCGAGTGAAGACAGTACCCAGAACCAGCAGACCGCGGACTGGCGACGGAAATATCGCAGGCTTAAGGCCGAAAACAGAGAAAACTTCTTCAGGCTTCCCACGAGGCGACCTCGACGGTGGGAGACGAAGAACTGGTAGTCAGGCGGAGTCAACACACAACGGCTAATCCTCGGCCACGTAGTACGTCGGCCTGTTGGCGCGCCGATCTGCGTCGGCTCCGCCTATCCTTAAAAAAAAAAAAAAAAAGGCTCCCTCGGGGTCCTGACCTCCGGCCAGTATCCATCTGTGATGAATGGTGAAGACTGACACAGATAAGATTAACTGAAATTCATTGGAGGATCGGCAACGTGACCACCGAGCAACCATGGATTAATTTCCCTTATTTATCCATGACTGCTATCAGAAGCGCGCAGTACACCGTTCATTTGTTAATGAGCACTGTTTTTTCCCCTTTTTCGTCTGTCTCGGTACACCTACAGGTGGCACTGCTCCATGTGTTAAGACTGAGACAGATATGACAAACTACTGAGTTTCTTACGTATTTCGATCGCAGTCTTAGTCACTCCCTGACTGTTGCTGTGTACAAGAACTGTGGTCTCCCGACAGCAGAGCAGTGGGAGTGGGGCGTACTCTACATCCCCATGCTAGCCACTGTTCCCCAGAGCTGGACCCCTTTCAGTGAGCTGTACAGTACATGGCGACCAGAAACTGGAGGAGAAAGACAGGGCACAGAAGTCTGGAATGATTGGTATGTCTCTGTTTCTGCGTAGAGTAAGAGACCCCAAACGTGAAGTGGTGTAGAAAATAAAATGTAAAATGTTTTGTTGCCGTTGTTATTGCCAGCATGCACCATCAGAAGAATGCATCGAGGACCGTAATAAATTAAGTGAAATGCAGTCGTTTCCCACCCAGCCACCCCACGGGACAGTGATGGTTCATAGCAATAGTCGCTATTCAAATATGCAAATGAAGAGTGACACCCACAAGTCACAAGAATCACTGATAAGTCTGAGTTAAAAACAGAGCAGGAAAACCTGTAAACAGGCATCATAACAAACAGCTGAATACATTTCTGGTTCTGTATGGATGTAGTGTGTTTTTTTTCACTCCATGTATGTGTCCAACATGTTCAACCACTATATTAATAGAGGTTAAGTGTTCAACGTGCACGTATACGTTTCCTGCAGTATACATCCTGTCAGAAGTACACAGCAGAGACAAAAAAAAAATATATATATATATATTATTAAGACACAGTCATCATTTCAGCTGTTGTTCTTTAATTAAGAGTGCCAAAATATTACTATTGTAGTGCTTGCCATGTTACAGGCACATTAAACCACTCCAGACCATGGTTCTACTCTGCAATTAATCCATGGTGGGTGGTTGGAGGCATTCGGCCCCAACCCCCCACCAATCATGGATTAATTCCACGGTAGAACCATGAGGTCTGTCATAGTTTTAATGCTTACTTAGACCTATACCTCACTGCAGCAGCTGTCTGTCCTAAGCCTTAAGGTTACCCCCATCCAAGTGGCTTAAGCTGCACTACTGTCTGCCCACCCTCCGCTACCTACCCGGATCATACTCCCAACACCACACTACTGCTTTTCATACAGCCACTTGCCTACTGTCTCCTGCCCCCCCCCCTCCTAGTTTACTTTCAACTAGCACATATTAGCACCCCTGTCACGTTCCAGATCTGTACTTATGACTTTTAATCCGTACTGCACAGCACAATGTAATGTCTATATGCATTCTTTGCTGCTTAATACCATTTTTATACATTGTATAACTTTTTTTTTTCATATCTGCGGCCTCCATTGACTAAATGCCTTTATGTGTTCATTTTACTGCTTATACTATTTTATACACTGTGTAACTGAATTATGTTCATATTGTGGCCTTCATTGGCAAATGTACAATTTTTACTTTTGTTTCTGTTTCTGTTCCTGTTCCCCCCTTGTACCCTTTCCCCCAGGATGCACTAGGGGACAAGCAATCCCGACTGCTCAGTGTGCTTTCCTGGTGAAACATTTCAATAAATAAATAAATGACACATGTTCAGAGTCCTGCAAGGCAGCACAAGTACATGTTCACCGATGTATTTACAATCACCACATTAATGTGATACTGCAAAGCATAAAATAGCAACTTCAGGTCAATTACTGAACGAATGTAGTAAACAAGGTGAACATAACATTTTAATTGCTTCTCAAGCATACTTCATTGCAATATACTAGTCCGATGTCGTGTAGTACTGTTGAGGAGTACAAATGCAGTACTGTGTAACCACCAGTGCAACAGATTTAAAAGATCAATCCTACTATTTTGCAGTTGATGAAAAGAGAAAGCGCAATATACACCTCCAGATAAGAAGAGAACGAGAGACTGAAATTCAATACAAATATTACTGTGGCATCAAAAGCTGCTTTTTCAATCCACAGGCAGCATGTGTCGGCGGTGTTCCAACTAACACGGTATTGTTGACTGAAACACGTTGCGGAAAGTTCCCATGGCAGTACATAGATAGAGCAGAGAACAGAAACAAAAAGGAAGCTGTAGAGCATGTGCATGCAATGTCATTTCAATGTGAGAGTGTGTGTGTGTGTGTGTGTGTGGGTGGTGTCTAAGGGCAGGCGTAAAAAAACAATTTTTTATTGAGGCATTCTCAATGGACGTGTGGGACAAAGACAGAGAGATTGCAAATGTGACTGGAGCTCAGTATACTTTCAGGTACTTTGGTGACAATTCCCCTTTAATAGTAATGCAAAAGGACAACCAATAGATGTATATGTGTAACTATTCCCACAAACAACTGAAAATAAGGCATGACACAAAACGATGAAGGAGAAGGGAAAAAACACAATCCGATGTAGTTGGCAGAAAGACTACTCAGCATATATAAATACTGCCTGTAGATGTTCTATGTTAGTTACTTACCTTGTTTTTAATCAGTTGCATAAATATGCATACATGATCATAAAAAATTTTTTTATACAAAGGACCTCTACGCTTCACAAACTGAATGTGAGGGGAAGGGTAGAGGGGAGCGAAAAGATAGAAAAGACAAGAAGCACACCACATTGATGCTACAGTAGCAACTGTTATTTCAGGAGCTACCTAATTTATGTATGGAAGTCCTTATCAAGTACTATCACTTATAAAATTGTTATGCAGCTAACAAACTATAAATTGCAAGCCAAAAGAAACGGTGGTTAAGGCAAATGCATTAATTACATTTGTGTGTTCATATACAATACATAAATTTCCATTTTATGAAAAAGCATTGACTCTGCACTTCGCAAATTAAATGAAAGGGAAGGGGTGGGTAAGCACACCTCACTGATGCTGCAATAGTAACTGTTTTTGCAGGAGCCACCTAATATCCCTTAGATATTACCCCTGTAAGATCCCTTAAATACATTTCAAGTCTATAAACAAGCATTTGTCAATGTCGAATGTTGCTTGCTTGTATGTGCTGTGTAGGTATTTGGAAGTCAGTGGAGTGCAAATATACAGGCTACTCACCTGTAACAGGAGTTCTAGGAATGGCATATGTTGTTCATCCACACTGTCTGGCAGGTATCCATGCCGCTTCAAATCTTGCCGGAAGGTCTTCAAGCTGGCTCCTCCCACCCACCCGGGTGGTAAAACTCTCGGCTCCACCCCATGACGCCAGATCGGGCCCGCTGGAAGCTCAGGTTGTGCGTCAAGCCGAGGTCGTAGGGAAATGTAGGATGAACAACATATACCATTCCTAGAACTCCTGTTACAGGTGAGTAACCTGTATTTCTAGGGACATGGATATGTTGTTCATCCACACCGTCTGGCAGACTCTCTAGCAGTTCTCTGGGAGGAGGGAGGCAAGGCGCACACCTCCGATACTTACTTGGGAAAGAGAGACTGGAGAACCGAGGCCCCAAAACCAGCATCCCGGCGTGACTCAAGGTCGATGTGGTAATGGGTGATGAAGGTGTGTGCTGACTTCCAGGTAGCAGCCCTGCAGATTTCCTGGATAGGGACGTCCCTGGAAGCAGCCACCGATGCAGCAGCATGGCGGGTAGAATGAGCTCTTATCCCTCTGGGAGGCTCCATGCCCGCCAACTTATAGCAGAGATCTATGCAGGAGGTGACCCACCTGCCTATCGTCCGCTTGGCTGCAGGTCTGCCAGGTGCGGCTTCAGCGTGGTGACAAACAGCTAATTGAACCTCTCCACAATTTCAACCGTTCGCTCCTTATAGTAAGCGAGCGCCCTTCTAGGGTCCAGAGTATGGAGCCTATATTCGGCCTTCGAGGTGTGATTGGGGTAGAACACCGGCAGAGTCAACACCTGATTAAGGTGAAACTCCGAGACCACCTTCGGAAGGAATTTCAGGTGGGGGCACAGGACAACCTTGTCCCTGTGGAAGACCAGGTAAGGAGACTCGATGCAGAGTGCCTGGAGCTCTCCCATCTTTCTGGCTGACGTAATAGCCACCAAGAAGGCGGTCTTCCACGACAGGTGAGAGTTTTCACACCTGTGCATTGGTTCGAATGGCTTGCCCATGAGCTTTGCCAGTACCAGCAGTAGATCCCATGGAGGTGGAGGTTCTCGCACCGAAGGGGAAAAGTGATCAAGGCCTTTGAAAAAGCGCCCGACCACCTTTTCCTGCACCACCGACTGCTTCCCGGCCCGCGCCCGGTAAGCAGAGATGGCTGCCAGGTGCACCCTTAGGGTCGTCGACCTAAGCCCTTGCTGAGAAAGGGACCATAAATAGTCCAAGATGCTTGCCAAGGAACAGGAGGAAGGGTCCAAGCCCTTGCCCTGACACCAAATGGAAAACCTTTTCCATTTGAAGGCGTAGCATTTTCTGGTCGTCTCCTTACGGGACGCCTCAACTACGTTGAGGACCTCGTCGGAAAGACTCAAGGTCTGGAACTCTAGCCGCTCAGGAACCAGGCCATCAGGGATTGAAGGTCCGTATGGAATACCTTCCCCTGATTGACTGAGAGCAGGTCCGGGCGAGCTGGAAGCTGCCTCGGAAGCCTGGAGCTGAGGCCGAGGAGATCTGGGTACCAGTACCGGCGGGGCCAGTCTGGGGCTATCAGAATCACCTGCGCCTTGTCCCTCCTTGCTTTGAGCAGCACCTTGTGCATCAAGGGGAATGGGGAAAGGCGTAGAAGAGGCCGGGGTCCACGGCCTCGAGAAGGCATCCTGCAGAGAGCCCTGCTGAAGGGGCAGGCATGGAACAGCCTCAACCGCATTCTCCTGGAGGCAAACAGGTCCACCTGAGGTGTGCCCCAATGGGAGAATAGATCTTGTACTACCGCCGGCAGGAGAGACCACTCGTGGGACGGAGCCCCTATCCGGCTTAGGGCATCGGCCAGGGTGTTGGAGGCTCCTGCCACATGAATGGCTAGGAGATCCGCCTCCAGGCTGCGCACGAGTGACGAGAGAGCTTCCTTGCATAGGAGCATGGAACGTGTCCCACCCTGGCGGTTTAGATAGTACATGGTCGTGGTATTGTCCGTCTGGACCCGGACCACTTGACCCCGAAGAAACGGAGCAAAGGTGGTGAGAGCTAGGCGGACCGCTCGGAGCTCCAGCAGGTTGATGTGGCATCGGGACTCCCGCGGGGACAGAGGCTGTGCGCCGGTGTTCCCCACATGGGCACCCCAACCCATCAGAGAGGCATCGGTCGATGAGAGACGTCGGCCCGGCGGACAAGCAGGATGCCCTCCTGCAGATGAACTGGAGCGGTCCACCACTGGAGGCGTTCCACATCCCCTGGGTCACCATCACTAGCTGGTCCAATGGATCGCAGCATTGGGACCACTGGCCGGCCAGCCCCCACTGAAGAGGGCGCATGTTCCAGCGGGCCCAACGGACCATGCTGGAACAGGCCGCCATGAGACCCAGGAAGTCCCGGGCAGGGCGCAAATCCCCAACCAGAAATGACTGGGCAAAGGAGGAAAGAACCTCGGCCCTGTCCGCCGGGAGCCGTGCTCTGGCTCGAAGAGAGTCAAGCTCTGCCCCGATGAAAAGAATCACCTGCTTCGCTCGAGAGTACGACTTGGCCTTGTTGATGAAGAGGCCGACCTGAGAGCAAACCTGGAGGGCCAGATCTCTGGACCGCTCCACGTCCCTGTCTGGAGGGCTGCTATCAGTGATCGTCCAGGTAAGGTAAACCCGGACCCCTCGGCGCCGCAGGAATGCTGTCACCACTGCCATGCATTTGGTGAAGACCCTGGGAGCTGGAGATAAGCCGAAGGGCATGGCTTGGAACTCGAAAAGGGAACCCTCCGCTCGAAAGCAAAGGAACCTTTGATAGGACGGACGGATAGGGATGTGAAAGAACGTGTCCTGAAGGTCCAGAGAGCAGAACCACACGCAGTGTTCCAAGGATGGTATTATCTGAGCCAGAGTGACCATCCTGAAGGTTCGAGACCTTAGGAACTTGTTTAGGTCGTGTAGATCGAGAATGGGGCGCCAGCCTCCGTCCGCTTCAGAACCAGGAGTACCTGGACACGAACCCTGGGTTTGAGGAGGGTCATACCTCTCTTATCACCTCCTTCTCGGGAGGAGGCGATGTCGGCTCGGCGAGCTGACAGCGAGGCTGCCAGACCCTGAGGCCCCGAGGCGCGGCTCTGAAGGGTGGGGCCTACTCGAACCCAGAGGCAGGCCCTTTCCTACCACCTCAACACCCACCTGTCTGTGGTAATAAGACCAGGTGGAAAGGAAGTGGTTGGAGCCGCTCCTCCCCACGGGAACCTGGGGTGAGGTGACGAGGTTAGCGACACCCAACCCGGCCATTGTGCAGGCTTGGAGGAGGGACCGGCCGAGGGACCACCTGGGCCTTACCTCCCTGCTTCCTGGAGGAGGAAGCCGCAGGCTTGGGTTGGGGCATAGCGAGCCTGCTGGCCCTGGTGTTGCTGGGCCGGGCGTGCGGGGCGCAGATGGGCGAAAGGGCTTGGGTTGAGGTCTGCAGCCCTTGTCCCTCTGAGCGGATGAGACCGAGTTCAAGGTGGCACTGGACTTTTCGATCCTCTGGAAGTGGCCTTCCACTCCAGGGCCGAAGAGGTCGGTCCCCAGGAAGGGGACATCCGCCAATTTGTGCTGGGTATCCGCTGTGAAGGTGGATATCCTCAGCCATGCCCGCGATGCATAGCCACTGCAGCCGCTACTGACCTGGCGCATGAATCACCGATGTCAAAGCAGTCTGAAGTTGCTGTGGCCACTGCCCTGCCCTGGTCGCACCTGCTTAACCGTGGTCTGTGGGTCAGCCGGGAGATGAGGAACCACCTCGTCCAGGGAGCCCAACAGGGCGTGAGAAAAATGTGCCATCAGTACGGCCGAGCTGGCCTGACGAAGGCCAAGGGAGGACACAGCGTAGACTTTTCGCCCGGCATAGTCCAATTTCTTGGACTCCTTGTCGGGAGGTTTGTCCACGTCCCTAGCGTTTCCAACACGCCGGAAAACGCTGTCGGTAACTAACCCCTCGGCCGAGGGATGTTCCGAGAAACCAGACAGGGAACCGGTAGGGACCGCATACTTCCTGGCCATCCTGGCCGAAGGCGAGGGCAGGAAGAGGGCTGCCAGAGCTCCAAGGCCAGGCCCACAATGGCCTCAGCCACAGGAAGGCCTCCGTGGGGAATCCCTTGGTCCAATATCTCCATGAGGGGATACTTGGCCCGCTTGGATACGGGCTCGAGCTGCATCCCGGTGGATTCCGAGATGAGTCTGAGCAACCCCAGGAAGGACGAAGGGCTGTCATCCAGCGACTGACCTCCAGAGGACTCCAAGTCCACTCGCTTGGAGAAAAGGAGGAACATCGTTGGACTCAGAAGAGTCCGCAAAGAGCTGCCTCGGGCCTGAGCCACCCTCCACCTGCCGAGGGCGATCGGGAGTGAGGGTGACCGACAGCCTATGCGGCAGACCCTGAGCCGACCGAGAATTCTTGGTCGGAGCCCCAAATAACGGCTGTGGAGGCGGAGGTTCCACCGGAATCGGTGGAGCAGCTGATTTTGGCCGAACAACCGGCCTGATAACAGGCTCCTCGGGTAAAACAGGGTGTTGTTTCGGCCGCTCCGGTGACAGCCACTTAATGGCCGGGGAAGGCGACGGTGTCGGCTTGTTCCCGGTCAAAAGGAGCTGTTGCCACATGAGGTCCCTCGTATCGTCGATGCAACTGCGTCGAAGCCTCCCTCATCCGAGGAGGAGAAGAGGACGAGCGGGCGGCGCTGCTATCATGGAGTGCCGAGACCGCCTATGATGGCGGGATCGGCTGGACTGCCAAGAAGTCCGGGAGACTGAGAACCTCGGCTTTTCCGAGATGGTGCGGGGAGGGGACGGGTGGAACCGGCTCCTCCCTCGGCTCAGAGGGAACACCCTAGGGCACCGGAACCAGAGGCACTGGCAAGCCCACGGGATCCTCAACTCCCACCAGGGGAACCAGGGAGAGGGGTTTTCAGCTTAGCGATTCGACAACCCGTCCAACGGGTCGAAAGATCTCAACCGCGCCGACGGAGTCTGGGTCAACTGACCTGACGGGGACACCGTGAGACCAGTGGCGGAAGCCGAACGATCGACCGAAGTCGATGGCCGACAACTCGGGGAGAGGGACCTTTACCGCTCCCAAGAGCGTCGACGAAGAGACTTACCCTTGTCTTTCTTCTTGGACCGAGAAGAAGGTCCAGCAGACGTTGGTCCCTCTCCCCTAGTGGAGAGGGACAGACAAAGCTCCTTAAAGGAAGCTGTGTAAGAGGAACTCAGGGAGAGCGGAATAAATGCCGCGGTCGAGGAAGATGCGGCCTGCGCCACCTCCTCTTCGAGGGCGATCATCTGCTCTAGCTGATTCGCCGAGCCCACCGCCGCGGAGACCGCCGACCGGGCCTCTTTTGACTTTACTGGAGGAAAACGTTTCTCGGGGCGCCCTAGTTGTAAACGGGCGGCACGGTCTTCGAGGATGTAGGCTGAGAAGGAAGAGCACAGGTTGCAAGCCTGCGGGTCCTGCTCAAGGCCTAAACAGTACACACACGTGGAGTGCGGATCCGTCTGAGACGACATCTGCCCGCAAGGGCACCGCCGAAAACCGGGAGTCGATGTGTCCATTGCAGCCGCGAGGGATAGAAGACCGAAGTCTTTTAAGCAAAAAACTTTTAAATTCGGAAAATCGAAGAGTTAGGAACCAGTCTTATACGCAGAGCGTTAAGGAGGGAACCTGAGCTTCCAAGCGGTAAGGAAGATCTGGCGTCATGAGGCGGAGCCGAGAGTTTTACCACCCGGGTGGGTGGGAGGAGCCAGCTTGAAGACCTTCCGGCAAGATTTAAAGCGGCAAGGATACCTGCCAGACAGTGTGGATGAACGACATATCCGTGTCCCTAGAAATTGAAAATTTGCAAACTTACGAGCGTACGTAGGAACTGCGCAACGCACACTTGTGAAACAGTCATTTTTAGGTAGTTTGTGACCAAATTTTCAACATAGTCATTTTAAGACCTCTGCTCATGAAAAGTGTCACTGTGATTTTCTTAATGTGTCCCATACATTGATTTCGCACACCGACTGTGCCATTGTGCACTAGATGGGTGGAAACACGTTGTGGGCGAGATGTGAAAAATGACAACTGTACTGCTCATAAGGAGGTATGGTAAAATGGCAATGTTGGAAATCTGGAGTGAAAATATTGAAAATTCGCGAACTTACCAGCGTGCGTAGGAAGCATAGCATGAGCTCATCAAAACAGTCATTTTAGAATTCTTCACCAAATTTTCAACACAGGCTTTCTGAGAGCCCACCTTATGAACACTGGCAGTGTCGTTTTTTTAAGCGGAAAGGATATTTCGCGCAGTGACTGCGAAATGACCCTTCGGGCCGATTAACGCCATGACAGTGCAAGAATTCATGAGGAGGGGTCCCAAAAACCCCATGTTGAAAATTTGGTGCAAAAATTCTAAAAATTGCCTGCGATATGCAACAAAGTTGAAAAAACCCTATCTATCTCATTATACAGCTTACCGGCATTTCCTCAGTTTGCGGTCGGCTTTGAAGAGTGCAGACGTCTTCCCGATCCACCGATGATCGTTACACGAGCTCTGGAGGTAAGTATGGGGTGGGTGGGTGGGGGAGGCAGGGTGCGCAGTGGGTGGAGTCTGCGGGTTGTGGGCGGGGGCAGGGAGACTGCGAGGGACCTTTTTTATTTACAGTTTTTTGTTTTAAAAGATGGCGTGGGATGTTTTTGCGCTGGGAGAAACTCCCAAGCGTGTCAGCTGGAGAAAAACTGTTTGGGGGCTGGAGCCGACAGGGGATTGGGCACCCCGTCGGCCCATAACAAGCTTTGCCATGCTGGGGTGGGCTCCAGCGTGGCATGTGCTGTGTTTGGGGGTGGGGCGCAGCACAGCCCGTGAGGGGATTAGGCACCCCGTGGCTATCTAATGTTAGAGGGGCCCGGGCACATCAGTGTGTGTGTGTGTGTGTGTGTGTGTGTAGGGGGCGCCAGATGACCAGGCGATATCTTATCGCTGCTCACTGAAGCTTAGCTCCCTTTCAACTGTACTCCACTGCATTTTGGAGCTGTCATAGACAGCTCCAGCATGCATTGGAGAACTGGGGCCGCGCCTGCAAACACACTGACTGAACTGGAAGAGGGTTGCCACACCTCCGAAAACTCGGATGATGGCACTATGTTTCTTGCACATGCGTGCAAGCAAACATAAAAAGCTCTGAGCTTCGCAAAAAAAAAAAAAATTTGCGAAGGAAGGTGTGTGTGTGTGTGTGTGAGACAGAACAGACAAGAAGCACACCACACTGATGCTACAATAGCAGCTTTTTTTACAGTAGCCACCTAATTTACATATGAAAGCCCTTATCAGATGCCATCATCTACAAAATTGTTATATAGCTAATAGTAAAACCACAGTATGCAGTGCAAAAGAAACAGTGGATAAGGGTTATACATTGGTTTCATTTGTATGCTCATATACAAAATAAAAAATTAGCGGGGGGGGGGGGGTGTCTCAGAAGGATGTAGGGAGAACCAAAATGCCCAAGCCCACAGGATTGTGAAGTCAACATGGAGGACCATAAAGTTGTGATATCACCAGAAGAAACAAAACCCATAGAGAGAGGGGGAACTGCGCCGAGGACAGGAGGAAGGGGGTGACAACAGAAAGGACAAAGAGAGGAGACAAAAGACGGCAGGCGGGGGGATTACAGAAGGAAAATGGCAGAACATGGAAGGCTACGTATACCAACGCCTGCAGCCTAGGGAATAAAGTCCCAGACCTGGTGGCCTTGATGAAAGAGGCTGATCTGGACACTGTAGCTATTACTGAGACGTGGTATACTGGAAACCATGACTGGGATGTAGCAATACCAGGTTATACTCTGTTTAGGAGAGAAGGTGGGTGGCTCTTTACATCGGGGAAGGTATTAGAGTGACTGAGATACAGGGAATGCTGGGGGTGGGGGTCGCGGAGGTACTGTGGGTCACCCTCGAGACAGGCGTGATATTCAGACCTCCAGCACAGGGGGAGGAGGGGACATGGTTCTAGTGGAATCCATCAACACGATGGCAGTTAAAGGGGAGGTGCTGCTGGTGAAGATTTCAACCTGCCAGATGTGGACTGGAGCATCTCAGCTGCTGCCTCCGCCAGGAGCAGGGACATCCTGTACTCTATGCAAGGGGCAGACCTCAGGCAGCTAGTGCTACAGCCAACCAGAGAGGGTGCAATTTTGGACCTTGTAGTCACCAATGGGGACAGAACTGAAGTCAGGGTGGGGGGACACCCGGGATCCTGTGATCACTGCACGGTGTGGTGAAGCATGAGTACAGTGGCAGAGTCAAGCTACACAAAGGCCTGGATTTCAGGAGGGTGAACTTCACTAAGATGGGGATTTGTCTCAAACATGCACTGGCAGGGAGGGACAAATGAGGTGGAGTGGAGGAGCAGTGGGCCCATCTGAAAGAAGCCATAGTGGAGGCGACAAACATTTGCATTAGGCAAGTAAAAAGAGCAAGAGAAAGCCACTATGGTTCTCAAAGTGGCCGGGATGGTAAGGGCGAAAAAGCTGGCTTTCAGGAAATACAAGGAAACACAACGGGAGGAGAGGGTAATGTACCTGAATGAATAGAGGGAGGTAGGGAAAGCCGTCGGGAGAACAAAAGCACAAACAGATGAAAAAACAGCACAAGAGGCAAAAAAAAAAGGGGACAAGAATTTTTATAGGTACATTAGTAAAAGGAGAAAAACCAAGGGTAGGATAGTAAGGCTAAAAAGGGAAGAAGGGAAGCGTGTGGATGAGGATCTGGGAAAAGCATCAATACTGAACAAATATTTTTGTTCTGCATTCACAAAAGGAGAAGGTGAGGGTCCACAGTTAGGCAACATGAACAAATATGAGAGGGAGATGGGACACCAGTCCATTTACAGTATCCTAAAAAAACTCACAAAACTGAAAGTGAACAAGGCACTGGGGACTGGATGGGATACATCCTAGAATATTAAAGGAACTATAGAAGGTGCTGGCAGCCCTGTTCAACGAGTCATTTGATACAGGAGTGGTTCTGGAGGACTGGAGGAGGGCAGATGTAGTCCCTCTTTTTTTTTGTTATTAATTTATACTTCATGGCTCCTCCATGGAGCCAGCGGGTTGCTCCAGCCCTGCCTCAGAGGGACTCGTACTCCGACCCGAACGTGTTGGGTCATCATGGACCCCATCGGCGCCTGGCCGTTTTCTCTCCCCGGGCACCAAAAACCATGCAAAGGGTGAAGCAGCTGCCCCTGCCTCCGCGGAAGCAGCCATATGCTCTGGATGGGTGCCCTCTCTTAGTCTGAGTGATGCACCTGTGCCGACAGTCAGTCTACAGCGCGCTGCATTGTCCCCCCTCCTTGAGGAAGGAGAGCTGTCTACGGACGCTAAATCCTTCCTCCCTCCCTCTGCCAACCCCTGAGCGACCAGAGTCCGTTCCCAAACTCGGGTCGTCGGCATGGTGTGAAGTGTGGCATCCAGCGCCTCAACCCTCAGTGCCACCAGGACGATGTTATCCCTCTTCACAAAAGTGGGAATAGGGAGGAGGCTGGAAATTATAGATCAGTCAGCCTCACCTCAATAGTGGGGAAAATTATGGAATCAGGATTGTGGAACACCTTGAATCCAGCAGAGCACAGGATTGGAGACAGCATGGATTTAAAGTGGGAAGGTCATGTCAAACAAATCTAACCAATTTCTTTCACTGGTTGACTAGGGTCATGGATCGGAGGAGTGGTGGATGTGGCCTTCTTGGATTTCAGTAAGGCCTTTAATTCCTTTCCACGTGAAAGACTGGTGAATAAGCTGGACAGCCTGTGAGTGTGTCACTGGTAAACTGGGTTAGGAACTGGCTGAGTGATAGAAAACAGAGGGGTTATGGTAAATAAGTACAATCAGAGGAAAGGAGGGTGACCAGCAGGGTGCCACAGGGATCAGTCCTGGACCAGTCCTGTTTAATGTCTTCATAAGTGATACTGCAGAGGGGCTAGAAGGAAAGGTGTGCATCTTTGTGGATGACACTAAGATCTGCAACTGGGTGGACACGCTGGGAGGGGTGGAAAAAAATGAGGAGGGACCTAGGTAAACTGGAGGAATGGTCTAGAGTGAAGCAGTTGAGATTCAATGCGAACAAGTGCTAAATCATGCATTTGGGGTGCAAGAACCCAGGGGAGGAATACATGATTTGGAAGGGGGGGAACTGACAGTCACCAAACAGGAATGGGATCGGGGGGGGGGTAATCATATCTGATTACCTAAAGGTAGCCAAACAATGTGACAAGGCTGTGGGGAGAGCAAGTAGGAGAGGTATCACCAGCAGAGAAAGGAGGTAGTGAGTAAAGATCATTTGTAAGGCCTCGTTTGGAATACTGTGTCCAGTTCTGGAGGCCGCATCTCCGTAAGGACACAAACAGGGTGGATGAAGTTCAAATAAGGGCAGCAAAGATGGTGCAGGGCCTGTACCAAAAGTGATATGAGTAGAGACTGGGAGACCTGAGTATATATACCCTGGAGGAGAGAAGAAACAAGAGAGATATGATAGAAACGTTCCAATATCTGAAAGGCATAAATAGGGTACCAGAGGGCAGCACCTTTCAGAAAAGGAGATGTCCAGGAACGAGGGGGCATATGAGGTTGGACAGGGGTAGACTAAGGGGTAGTGTGAGGAAGTATTTCTTCATGAAAGGGTGGTGGATGCATGGAATAGACTCCCAGCAGAGGAGGTGGGGGCAAACACAGTGGGAGAATTCAAACATGCATGGGAGAGGCATAGGGGAACCCTAGCAATAGGAATGAGGCGGTAAAGCCAGAGATTAAGTACGGTCTATGGTTTTTACAGTAGGCAGGGAAAATGGGCAGACTGGATGGGCTTGGCAGTCCTTATCTGCTGTCAATTTCTATGTTGCCATGTTTCTATGTACTCACCATAATTGTTGATCTTCTTGGACATCTTCACCACTGATAGGTTCTCAACTGGAGACGCTAGGACCCTGCGGGAGCCAAAAATCTTCAGAGGGCTGGCACCAAGGTAGGCTGCACGCATGCGCGGCACTGAGAGAGCTAATCTCGCGTGCACAGCCTATCTTGGCAATGGCCTCCAAACGATCCAGTACCTTTTTACACAGGAGGTGCAGCGTATTGTAACTAAGAAAACATCTAATCTAACAAGGGCATAAGATAGCCCTTGGGATCCATGAATAAGGGTCAACAACAACAACAGTGTCTTCATAGCCCAACCAAAAAATGGAGGTGAAGACCAATAACAGAGAAGAGTGAGCTCGGGGGATAGTGGGCGGTGTGTGTGAATCAGTGGTGAAGCTGTCCAAGAAGATCAACAATTAAGATAAGTACATAATTTTCATGTCTTCCTGGACTATATCTTCACCATTGATTTACAATGTTGAATTGAGAATCAAGCTTAGACAATATAATCCCTCAAGCAGGGTAGTAGGAACCAGAGCTCACTCAGGCCAACGTTCCATTCAGGATTGTCCTGCGAAAAGAGGCATGCTACCTGGCATGGACATCCAGGGTGTAGTGCTTAACAAAAGTGTGCACTGTGCTCCAGATAACTCTGCAAATTAAACGGATCTCTGCCAGAGATGCAGCAACCGCTCTGGTGGAATGGGCTCACACTTGCCCTTCCAGCTTGTCCTGTGTCATGGAATAACTCTGCTGAAGGTTTTACTACTAGCTGTATAACAATTTTTAAGTGATGGTATCTGGTAAGGGCTTTCATATGTAAATTAAGTGGCTCCTGTAAAAATGGTTGCTACTATAGCATCAATGAGGTGTGCTTCTTGTCTTTTCTATCCTCCAATTCCTTCCCTTGCATTTTTTGCGAAGCTCAGAGCTGATGATTTTTTATAAAATGAAAATTTAGGTATCGTATATGAGCACACAAATGTAACTAATGCATATGCCTTAACCAGTTTCTTTTGAGCTGCATATTATAGTTTAACTATTAGCTGCATAACAATTTTATAACTGATGGTATTTGATACGGGCTTCCATATATAAATAAGGTGGCTCCTGTAAAAACAGTTGCTATTGCAGCATCAATGAGGTGCGCTTCATGTCTTTTCTGTCTTCCCCCTACCCCTTTTCCTTTGCATTTAATTTGCGCAGAGCCAATGCTTTTTTGTGTGTGATTATTTATACTTCTTCCCCCATAGCCCTCGCAATCTGGGGGAGCCCCAGCCTTGCCACCCCGGTGTCCACCAGCCAGCACAGTAGTGGCCCCAGGGCTTACCTCCCCTGATGGGGTTGGTGGGGCCCTCCCCTTTGAGACCAGATCAAGTGTTCCTGTGCCATGGCTGGCTGGGTGCGAGGCCTGTGAGCTCCCCCTTCATTCTCTGTGGTGCCATTTACTGCTGTTCCTTGTTGTCGGGGTGGTACGTGCAGTGACGCCTGCGATGCGCATGCTCCCGTGCACGCCGCCATCAAGTGTCTCGCCCTCCTGACCCCAGCCGCGCTAGGGGCCAGACTGGCACCGACTGCTGAAACAACCCCCACCAAGAGAAGGATAGCTGTCCTCCGGATGCTCAATCCTCTCTTCCTTGCTGACCCCGACCCACCTACCTTGCCATCAACGCGGTCACTTTCATGGGTGGAGAGGTGTGGCGTCCAGCATCTCAACCCTCAGCGCCACCGGGCCACGTGAGAGCCAATGCTTTTTCATAAAATGGATATTTATGTACTGTATATGAGCACACGAAATTAAACTGATGCATAAGCCTTAACCACTGTTTCTACTGCCCCGTGATTTATAGTTTACCTATTAGCTGCATAACAATTTTATTGGCAGTACAGCATAGTTGTTAAGGGCACTGAGCTGCAAACCTGGAGATCTGGGTTTGAATCCCATCAGTCACTTCTTGCATACTGTGTGACCCTGAGCAAGTCACTTAACGTCCTTATGCTCCCAGATCACACCTGGAAACAAGCTCTGGATTAGTATGCCTTTCCTGGTTAAACAATTTCCCCTTTCCCTTTTATAAGTGATAGTATTTGATAAGGGCTTCCATATGTAAATTAGGTAGCTCCTGTAATGACAGCTGCTACTCTAGCATGCTTCTTATCCTTTCTAGCTTTCCTTCCCTACATCCCTTCCCTCGCATTCAATATGTGAAGCACAGAAATCCTTTGTGTATTTATTTTTTGTGATATTCATGTATGTAATTTATTCATATTAATGCAACTGATAAAAAACTAGTAACGTACGACATCTACAGGCAATATTTATATATGCTGAGTAGTCTTTCTACCAGCTACATTCGACTATGAGTGTTCCCTTCTGTTTTTCCTTCCCCTTCATCGTTTTGTGTCATGTGCCCTATTTTCAGAGTTATTTGTGGGAATAGTTACTCATATACTTCTATTTTATGTTCTTTTGCATTACTATTAAGGGCTTATTAACAATCGCATAGCAAGCAGTGTACTTGCTTTAGCTCAGTTTTTGTCAGTTTCCCCTCCCCCTTTTTACCCTATGTAGTACTGTTACAATGATTTTATTTGAGGAAAAGCACTTAGCAATGTATTCATAGCGCACACCTTATTTGAATAGCACCTTTTTTGATTAGCACTTTGACTTAATTATTTAATTGATTTGTGTGACAGGGCTGAATACGGCCCTATCCCAGTTGTTATGGAGAAAAGAGTTTAAATGCAAGGATCTCTTCTGTCTTCTCCTTTTCTGTCTCTTTTGTCTGGAGTTTCTTGTGAGACCTAGGACTTGATCACCCAGATGGTCTTGCAATTCTCTGCCCTCACTTGCTGGTCTGTCCTCCCCCCACTCTGCATATCTGTTGGTATAAAAATATATGTGAAACATTTTGTGGAAATGTAATTGATTCTGGGATCCCTTTCTTTACAACTGTATATAGTTATACTGTTGAAATGATTACAAAGCTAAAACTGTATATAGTTATACAATTGAAATGATTGCAAAGATATTTGGAACTCTAAGGGTTAACCTGAGATGCACGTTTTAAGCCTTTTGCAGAAGATGTAAACAATAGGTCAGTTCTGGGTCACAATGTTCTTTTTGCTGCACCTGCTGAAACTGATAACATTGGAAACTTACAAGAACACTGTGTGAGAAGCATGCTGTTTTTCTTAATGAGCTCTTGCACAGACTTACGAAAAAGAGCTGCAATGTTTTGCAAAAGAGAGAAACACAGAGACTGAAACTGGAAATTAAGAAACTCAGATGGACTTTCTCTGTTTATACTGCCTTTGTAAACAGTTATATTGGACAATTTTATTATTATTTTTTTTATTAATAATAAATAACTTGGTGCAAATTTTACAACTGTTCCTGGTTTTCCTTTCCTTCCTGAACTGTGCCTCGACGACAATTTGCTGGGTAACGTCTCAAGCTGGTCCTCAACCTAAAAAAACTCAGCCCATGCTGTTTGGGTCATCGACCAAGATCAAGGCCTCCCCTGCCCCTCTGTGTGTCAGTGGTGCGGATGGTGCTCCCCTCCTAAACAATGCTTCCATCAAATACCTTGGGGTCACACTTAACCCCCAATTTGACCTGGGGTGTCACATCCTACATGTTTGCAGAGCCGTAAACTGTAAACGGGGTTTTGCCTACAGGGCGAAGAAAATCTGATGTCTGCTGCTTGCTTGGCACTAGTCAGAGATGTGCTGCTCCCTTCGCTTAGCTATGTCCTTCTCCAGTTTGCTCGCGCCTCAAAGGTCCACCTCACTCGGTGGCACATGACGTACAATAATATCTGTCACTTCGCCCTGGCTGACCCTCGACTCACCCATCATTGTGAATTATACGACAAACTTGGCTGGCTTTCCTCGGCAAATCACTTTAACTTTGGGCTGGGCTGTTTCATGGGTAAGGTGATTAGAACTGGCACCCCTCCAGGGCTGGCACAGCTTCTCATGCCTGCTGACTCCTCCTCCTACTCCCTCAGGTCTCAGGTTATTGGGGATAGGGACTTCGGTACAAGTGCTCCTAGGCTATGGAACTCCCTTCCTGCCCATGTTCGTTCCTCCCCCACCCACTTGTGCCTCTGGAATTCCCTGTGAGAGCACTTGAAGCTGACCTCTGCATGTGAGTGTCCTAAGCCACTTTAATCATGGTCTCTGAACTGGACTCGCACTGAGATGCATGCGATTTGTTTGATTTATATACTCAGGAAATTGCAGTTATGTAAGAACTTTCCGTAACAGTAGATCTTCGAGAGAGGTTCCTGCAGTAGGTCTTCACATATAGGACTGCGCCCCCTGGCATCAGGTTCCAACGGCAAACTTGTAGATAGCAATCATCAGCGGGGACCGCCCCCCCAATGTCAGGTGACGTGACGTCCAGGCCCGATTATAAAAGGCTGTCCCGCCTTCAGCTCCTTTTCACCGGAGACCCAGAAAAGGTAAGAGAAAAAATAGAGGAAGACTCCTAGGACCATGCTTCCTCTCTAGACCCAAGGGCCAGGCAAGATGAAAATGAAGGAAACGATCTAGGAGTAGGGGAAGGTGAGTGGGAAACTCGACCTACTGTAGGAACCTCTCTCGAAGCTCTACTGTTACGTTAAGTTCTTACGCAACTGCATTATCTTACTTCGAGAGGGTTCCTGCAGTAGGTCTTCACATTTAGGACTGAATACCAAGCAGTCCAAAAGAAATAATATGGAGGTACATCTGGGAGGAGGAGAAGTCACCAACTGCTAGTTTCAACAGGAGGCCTTGCAGAACCACAAGACCAAAGCCTTCTGCGCCTAGAGGCAATGTCTGGACTATAATGCTTAGTGAAGGTGTGGACAGATGACCACATGGTCCCTGCACAGATCTCTGCAGTGGACGCATTCCTGAAAAAGGTGGTAGAAGTAGCAACACTCCTAGTGGAGTGACCCTTAACTGCCCCCGGAAGGGATTTCCCATGCTTTTGGTAAGTGAAGTGGATGCAGTCAGCCAACCACCTAGAAATGGTCTGTTTGGAAAGGGCCTTGCCCTGGCACTGGGAAGCAAAGGCCACAAAGAGCTGATTTGTCTTATGGACCTCTTTAGTCTGGTTTGTGTAATACCTCAGAATCCTGTGCACATCAAGAGTGTGCAGAAGGTATTCCCCTGTTAGAATGCTGTGGATACTAGACTGGCAGTTCGACGCTCTGGTTGACAGTGGTTTCTGAAACTACCTTGGGAAGAAATGAAGGGTTAGTCCGAAGGACTACTCTGTCCCTGTGGAAAATCAAATAGGGTTCCTTACAGACAAATGCCTGAAGTTCTGAAACCCTTCTGGAGGAAGTGACTGCAACTAAAAACAAAGTCTTCCAAGAAAGGAAGCGCATGTCACAGCTAGAGACTGGTTCAAAAGGAGGCAAGATCAGTTTTTCTAGCATAAAATCCAGGTCCCAGGGAGACAGGGATACCGGACCGGAGGTTTCAAACTGGAGGATGCCTTTCAAAAAAGTTTTGGCGACTTCCAGTTGAGCCAAAGTTTGGCCCTCCACCGGGAGGTGGTAGGCTAACATCGCAGAGAGAGGGACCTTAATGGAGGAATAACCAAGGCCAGTCTCTGATAAATGTGCGAGGTACTTTAACAACTGAACAGCCGAACATGAAAAAGGATCCCAGCTCCTGGATAGGGACCAGATCGAGAATCTTTTCCACTTCATGGCGTAGGTGGATCTGGTAGAAGGTTTTCTGGCTTCCACCAAGATATGAGCAACCTGTGAAGAAACACCATAGCTACAGGCCACTATGTCCACAGGTGCCACTCATGAAGGTGGAGAGACTGAAGGCTCGTATGCACCAGGGTGCCCTGCTCCTGAGTCAGAAGGTCGTGGGATAACGGCAGGGGAACCGGAGGTTCTAGCACCAGATGCTGCAAGAGAGGGAACCAAATCTGGCGTGGCCAGAGAGGAGCGATCAGAATCAAATGTGCTCCTTCCTCCTGAAGTTTTACCAGAACCTTCTGAATGAGAGGAAAGGGAGGAAAAGCGTAAAGAAACCTCCCTGTCCAAGACAGAGGCAGTGCATCTCCCCAAAAAGCACCATGCCCAGGAACGAGCGAGCAAAAGTTGGGTAGTTTTGCGGTGAATGGGGAGGCGAACAGATCTATCTCTGGCCGACCCCATTGAAGAAAGAGACCTTCGAACACCTCTAGCTTTAATTCCCACTTGTGAGCCCTGGCTACTGAACTACTGAGACTGTCCACGAGGACATTGCTTACGCCTGGAACATGGACTGCTGTCAAGAAAAGGTTGTGCTGAATCGCCCGGTACCAGACCCTCATTGCTTCTCTGCAGAGGGGGTACGAGTGAGTTCCTCCCTGTTTGTTGATGTACCAGACTGTGGACATGTTGTCAGTCTGGATAAGAAGTGATCCCAGTAACAGGAGGGACTGGAACGCCTGAAGGGCGTACAGAAATGCTCTGGTCTCCAGAACATTGATATGGAGCAGAAGTTCCAGGTCAGACCAAGACCCTTATGAACCCCCAGATGGGCTCCCCAGCCCAAGTCTGAGGCGTCCGTGGTAAGGATCTGGGTAGGTATAGTGGAAAGAAAAGGGGCTCCCTGTAAAAGATTGGAAAGATCTTGCTACCGTCGAAGATCTCTCTGTAGGCTGTTGGAGATCATGACCTTCTGGTTCATGTCGTCAGTCCTCTAATTCCATTGGACTCTAAGAGACCACTGGGTGACCCTAATGTGAAGTCTGGCCAGGGGGACCATCGAAATGGCCGCTGCCATCAGTCCCAAGAAACGAAGCACAGCGTGTGCTGGAATCCAGAGAGCCTGTGCCACGAGAGTGGCTTGAGAAACTAAGGTCTCAGCTCAATCTGATGGCAGAAAAGTCTTGCTCTGAACTGTGTCTAGTACTGCTCCAATGAATTGGAGCTCTTGTGATGGTACTAGCTGGGACTTGGGTAACTTGACCGTGATACCCAGAAGAGCAAACAAGCTGACAGTGAAACAGAGAGACTTTCAGGCTGTTCGTAGAGGACGCTACGAGGAGCCAGTCATCCAGGTATGGGAACACGTAAATGCCCTGGCGGCGAAGAAAAGCAGCAAATACCGCTAAACACTGGGTGAACACCTGGGGGGACGAGGAAAGGCCAAAGGGGAGTACACGGAATTGAAAATGGTTCTCCTGAAAAGTAAAACAGAGGAAGTGGTGGTGGGCCAGGAGGATAGGGATATGCAGGTAGGCATCCTGCATGTCCAGGGGAGCACAGCTAAGAATCTGTTTGGAGCAGGGGAAGAAGCCCCTGAAGGGTCAGCATGCAAAACCTCTTGTACTCGATGAAGAGGCTGAGCATGCTGAGGTCCAGGATCGGTCTCAGATCACCCATCTTCTTTGGAACTAGGAAGAAGTGGGAGTAAAATCCCCTTCCTAGCTGGTTTTGAGGGATGGGTTCTATGGCCACTTTTAATAGGAGGGCCTGAATCTCCTGAAAGATTATGGGACTCTGATCCCTTGGATAAAAAGACCGTCCCAGAGGATGAGGGGCAGGAATCTCTGTAAACTCTATGAGTGACCTCGCTGGATGAGGTGTAACACCCATGATTCTGCAGTGACGAACCTCCCTCCTACCGGTTCCTCCTTGACTGCTGGAGGTAGAGGGAGGAGTGGAAATGAGTCAGGACGCCGTGGGGAGGGGAGCTTTAGCCCCGAAGACCAGCTTAGGGAATTTGGCCTAGGGGGGGTTTGGGCTCCCGAACCAGGAGCTCGTCGCTTGCCCTGGTTTTTATTCCATCTCCTTTGGCGATGAAAAGGCTGCTGCTTCTGCCCCATCCGGAACATGGAGCGTACCTCCCTAAGGGAGCGTCTGCTCTCTTGCAGCCCGGTAACTATATCTTTGGTGTCACCGCCAAAAAGGATGGAACCCCTAAAAGGGGGTGTCTAGGAGGGAGGACTGGACGACTTGTGCCAAACCTGCAATCCTAATCCAAGAAAGGCGACGGATGCAGATCCCCATGGCTGCCGCCCTAGCCACTGAGTCATACGTTGCACGCAAGAAAAAATTACTCACCATAGTAATCTTGTTTCTTCAAAGGGATCACTCATTATGATTAAAATTAATGCAGTCAGCCTCCTGTGTTGAACTGCCCGGAGAGATGAAATTTTATGCAAATTATGGAACTCTCAGTTGGCTCATGCCACTTTCAAACTGCTGCCCTAGCAACTTCTGCACTCTGAGTGCTTCAGATTCTTACAGAGCCTTACTGGGTAAAAGACCCACTAGCTAAAATTAACAACCTTAAAAAATAATATTTTTTGCCCTTTCAGGTCAAAACATCCTTAGCCAACAAACCTAACAAACTTGGGACCACCTGGACACCAACTGGTTAAACAAAGTGAGTATCTTAACCTATATAGGAGAAAAGAAAAAACCTTAATGCAGGGATGCAGAGCAACTTCTATAGGTTTTAGTAGGGGAGGTAGGGAGGGTCTTTAATCATAAGGAGTGTTTCCTTTGAAGAAACAAGATTACTATGATGAGTAATTTTTCCTTGTAACCCCAGGAATCACTTATTATGATTAAACTTAATGCAGACTACCAAGCAGTACCTTTGGAGGTTGGGCAGAGAACATATTTCGGAAACGGGCTCTGCAGTACTGCTGTACCAAACCTAGCATCACCCCTGGATTGCAAGTCCAGGCTGTAATGCTTTGTGAAGGTGTGTACTGTTTTCCTTGTAGCTGCTTTACAGATTTCCAGTAGCTGAATTTCTCTTGAAGCTGCCACTGAAGCAGCTGTGCTCCTGGTGGAGTGTGCTCTCAGGCCCAGAGGTACCTGTTTACCCTCCTTACTATAACAAAACTGTATACATGCCACTTTCCAGTGAGCAATTGTATGTTCTGTTGCATCTCTGCCCTTACCAACTTCACCATATGTGAGAAAGAGCTGTGACTGACTGGTCCTGTAAGACTTCGTTCTGTCAATGTAGTGGCTAAGAGCCCTTTTGACATCAAAGGAGTGAAGTCTCTTTTCTGGAGAACTGGAGTTGTCTGTAAAGAAGACAGGTAGAGTGATAGACTGATTCAAGTGAAAATCAGATACCACCTTGGGAAGGAATGTTCTATTAGTCCTAAGGACCACCTTGTCCCTGTGGAATGAGATGTAGTCCACATCTGTGCACAGGGCTTGCAATTCACTGATCTTTCTGGCTGAAGTAATGGCAACCAGGAAAACAGTTTTCCAAATGACACACTTCAAATCTGCGGTTGCCATAGGTTCGAATGGTGCATCCATGAGTTTAGCAATACAAATATTTAGATTACAGGCCGGAACCGGTTCCCTTAGGGGAGGGTGCAGAAGACTAAGGCCTTTAAAATATTTTCTAAATACTGGATGAGAAGCCATAGACCTCTCCTTACCAACTGATAGGTAAGCAGAGACTGAAGCTAAGTGAACCTTGAGGGTGGAAGGCTTCAGACCTAAGGAATGTAAATGTGTAAGGTAATCTAGAAGAATAGCCAAATCAGCCCGGAAAGGACTCAAACCTTTACCTGTACACCATATTATAAATCTTGTCCACTTAGAGGCATATGTCTTCTTAGTAGAAGGCTTCCTGGAACCCCAAAGCACTGTCAGTACCTGTTCTGATAGATTAAGGTTAGCAAACACTAAGTCCTCAAGAGCCATGCCTTGAGCCTCAGTGATTTGAGATTGGGGTATAGGATCCTGCCCTGAGAGAAGGTTAACAGGTTATGCCTCCTGGGCTGATGGATTGGGGAAACCACTGACACAGACAGCAGAAGAGAGTACCAGTGCTGTCTCGCCCAATCCGGAGCCACCAGAATCATTTTTGTTGTTGGGACCTCAATTTCAGTAGGGTCCTGAATATCACAGGAAAAAGAGGGAATGCATACAGAAATGTCCCTGTCCAATCCAGGACCAAGGCATCAAGGGGGATTGTGCCCCTTAGAGGAGGCCTGCAACAGTACATTGGAAGCTGGTGGTTTTCTGGGGAGGCGAAGAGATCCACCTCTGGAGTGCCCCATTTTCTGAAAATTGAGTATTCAGGCACCACTTGTGGTGGCCCTGACTTATCCTGCTTAGAGAGTCTGCCAGCACATTGTCCTTCCCTGGAAGGTGTATGGCTGACAGGGATACTCCCATGGAGTATACCAGGGACCACAGTCTCATTGCTTCTGTGCACAGTAGATGTGACCTGGTACCTCCTTGCTTGTTGATGTAATACATGGTTGTGGTGTTGTCTGTTCTGACTTGCACCACCTTGTTTTGCAGGTAAGGAGCGAATGTTTTCAAAGCCAGGTAAACTGCCCTGAGCTCCAAGAGATTTATGTGCAACAGAGACTCTTGGGGGGGACCATGTGCCACTTGCTGTGTGCTCTAACATGTGTGCCCCCAGCCTACAAGAGAGGCATCTGTTGTGAGGATTACTGAAGGTTGTTCCCCTTATAAAAGGCACACCCACCCTGAGGTTGTGCTTGTCCAGCCACCATTGTAACGCCTGGACTAAACTTTCTGTGACTGGAACCAGTTTGGACACAGGATCTGTTCTTTGAGACCAATACTATCCGAGATGGAACTGAATATCTCTCATTTGAAACCTGGAGCCCATTACCACTGCCGTGGCAGATGCCATGTGGCCTAGTAGCCTGAGAAATTCTATGGCTGTTCTGGGTCTCCCAAACACAAAGGATTTTGCAATCTGCAGAATGCTTGTCACCCTGTCCTGTGGCAGGAGGGCTCTGCCCTGTCTGGTGTTTAGTTCTGCTCCAATAAACTCCAGCACCTGGAGTGGTACCTGTTAAGATTTTTCTTCGTTTATCAGAAATCCCAGGGACTCTAGTGTGGATTTTGTGAGCGCTAGTGACTGTGCTGCATGCTGCAGAGACTGTCCTACTACTAACCAGTCGTCCAGGTAGGGGAAGACTGTTATACCTTGTTTTCGCAAAAACTCTACCACCACTGATAGGTACTTTGTAAAAACCCTTGGTGCCAAAGTTAGCCCAAAAGGGAGAGCTGCAAACTGATAATGGCCTGAAGCCAGCCTGAATCTCAAGAATTTTTTGTGAGATGGTCTGATGGGAATATGGAAACAAGCATCCCTTAGATCTAGAGAGGCTAGCCAGTCTCCCTTTTACAATGAAGGAATGATTATGGCAAGAGTGACCATTTTGAACTTTGGTTTCAAAATGTGCTTGTTCAGACGTCTTAGATCCAAAATGGGCCACCAATCCCCGTTTTCCTTCCTTATGAGGAAGTACCTGGAATAAAAACCTTTTCGCCTGTTTATTAGAGGCACTACCTCTACTGCTTTGATTGTTAGCAGACGTTTTACCTCTGCTTCCAACAGAATCCTGTGTGCAGCTGTTACCGGAGCAAAGGTTCTTGTTCTCAGCTTTGGGAATGATCTGAAACTGAGTGCCAGGCCCTGGCTCACTACCTCCAACACCCACTTATCTGTGGTGATGGAATGCCAAGCGTGAAGGTAATGAGCCAGTCTGCCACCTACTGGTGGACCTGTAATAGGGGATGCGACCTGCACTAGCCTGTCAGTGATTCTGTGCGGGCTGTTCCTGAACCTGTGGTGCAGGAGCCGCTCTTCTCATGGCTCTCCTGCCCCTTCCTCTAAAATAACCTCTGGCTTGCTGCTGAGGCTGGGAGGCTTGCGCCTGAAAGAAAGGTCTGGGGCAAAAAACCCTACCCCTACCTCCCCTACTCTGGGATCCGTAAGAGGTGAAGGGCCTATCCTTGGAATTGCTCCAATAGGTGGATTTATATTCCTTCACCTTCTTCATGTATGCCTCTGTTTTATCCCCAAACAAGCTGCTGTTCTCCAGGGGGAAATCCATTGCTTTGGCCTGGGTGTCTAAAATTAGGTTGGTGGCTCTAAGCCACGCAAACCTCCTGAGTGAAACTGACAAAGCCATTAACCTGGATGCAGTATCATTGGCATCCACTGCCATATGAAATTAGTACCTGGTAGAATCAAGTGCAGTCCTTGCTGTATCTTGCAAGTCTACAGCCACTTCACCTGGGACCCTATCAGCTAAAGCTAGAACAGTGTTCCATAGAGCTTTTTGGTACTGCACTGAATATGCCATGTAATTGGCCTGCCTAACTAATAAAGAGGCAGCCATGTACCCTTCCTTTCCCATAGCATCTATTTTTCTTGAATCTTTGTCTGGTGGATGGGTAGCCAATAGGATCCTAGCCTTGCCACAGGCAGCAGCTTGGCCTACTCCCTCAGGATCAGGATGCGTAAATAGAAAATCAGCTGTAGTTCTGTCCAGCTGGTATTTCTTGTTAGCTTTCTTATCCACACCGGCAGAGGTTGGAGTCTTAAAAATCTGCACTGCAGTCTTCTTTAAAGATTTATGCATGGGCAGAAGTAGACGTTTCGTGGGGATTAACCCCATAATTTCTAGAAAGTCTGCCTCCTCCATATCCTCCGATGTTTCCTGAAGAGGAAATTTCAGGGTTTCCACCATGTTCTTAACAAAAGCATAGTGGGAGGAGTATTCCTCAGGACCCCTAGGAGGAGATCCAAAGTCTTGCTCGAGAGAGACCTCTGGATCTATAGGCTCCCCTTCAAAGTCATCCTCCTCACCAAACACTTCCAGCACTTCTTGCCTTGCTGGGGCTGCAGGAGGAACCGGGGCAGTCTATGCAGGAACCGGGATTGCACCCTGTAGGGCTTGTAACACTAGTGGTGCCTTAGCAATGTCCTCAGCTGAGGGCATAATATGCTTGTCTGCTGGGAGTTCCTTAGCCTTCTCGGCCGGAGGTGCAGCGACATATATTTCTTTACACTTTTTCTTTAATGGATCAGGTTCAGTGCCTGTTTCCACAGCCCTTTTTGTTTTACCTTGCTCAGATTTATCTGAACTTCTGTCAGGATCCTTGGCTTAACCTCCATCCTTTTTGTGGGAGAAGGAAGAAGCAGAATTATTCCCAGAAGCAGAAGCCATCTCTTCCAAAATTTTAGACCTTTTCTTTAATGTTTTTGGGCAAAAGGTCCTACAAATATCACAGTTGGCAAATATGCGACTTATACCCAAACAAGAAATACAGAGAGAATGTCTATCTGCTTTTGCTATAAGTTGCCCACAAGACTCACAACATTTAAAACCTGTGGGTCCTGTGCGTTTATTACGTCTATCCAAATGGACCTCTGACATTTGAGCTAGATAAAAAAGATTACTTCAAAAAAATGTTATTTAAAGTAACTCGGAAGCGGAGATTACTTTAAAATAACTACTGCTAGCGGTTCCCGGAACAGAGCACTATTCGGTTCCTGAAGAAAAAGGAACCAAGAAAATTACTAAATTTAGAAAACTAAAGCGGTTCAAGGAACCAACCGCTAAATATCTCTAAATAATAATATACTGAGATAAAAACCTTTAAAATAGACGCAGAACCCTCGGTTCCAAGGAACCGTGAGGGAACCGTGAATATAAATAAAAAACTACTAAAACACTAATTTACTATACTAAACTAACCTTTCGGAGGAGGTTGTGGAGTCAAAAACAGTGGTGGAATTCAAGCATGCATGGGACAGTCATAAGGCCATTCTAGGGGGTGTGGGTAGAAAGAAGTAAGCTGCTGGTTAACTAGGATCTGCAGCTTATCCAGTAGGTAGGGAAATGGGCAGACTTGGTGGGCCAAGCGGTCCTTATCTGCCGTCAAATTCTATGTTTCTATAAACAATGTTTCTAAGGCAGCAATTTAAAATTAAACTGGAAATGAGTACTAGGGCTGAACCTAGAGATACAGAGAATAATCAGGGATACGAAGGAAGGGAGATATATTTTTATTGCGGGAACCCTGTATGGGGAGCAGATCACTTTGGGATCAGTATATGCCCCAGCAATATACGAATACCAATTTTATGCCTCTTTGCTGGATTTATTGATATGGGAGCAATTCCCAGGACTAATAATGGAGGGGGATCTGAACTGGGCTATGGACCCGAAAATGGACCATTCCGAGGGGAAAGGGAGAAGTTCAGGAGCAATGCAACAATGGCAAGAGGGAATGGCGGAGTTGGAAATGTTGGATGTATGGTGAACAGCAAAGCCAGGAGCGTCAGAGTATACTTTTTTTTCGAACCCCCATAAAATATGGACGCAGATAGATTATATATATGCTATGAGGGAATGGTATGCACGGGTGTGGGAGGCACAACATAGCCCAATACATATCTCGGACCATGCTATGCTGATAATGAAAATACAGGGTAGGGAAAGACAGGGGATATCCCCCGCATGGAAATTCCCCACTTATTTGGCCCAGAATGAGGACTTTAGAAAGCACTTGGAGGACAGTTGGGATCTCTTCATGGCAACAAATGATAAGGAGGGAACCTCGAATAACACATCATGGGAAGCGGGCAAGGTATTTATGAGGGGATCAATTATTGAATACGTATCCCGTATAAAGAAAAAAGATGTGCACAGAGAAAGGAGCTAGAAAGTAAACTAAAGGAATTAGAGAGGAGAGAGACCCGAAAGGAAAAGGGGGAGGCCGTTCGGACACTGGGGGTGATTCGGAAGGCCCTAAATGCGCACCTAAGATCAGAAGTGGGGAGAGTTAATCTGTTTCACCGAAGGTATATATTTGAGTGGGGAAATAAACCAGGTCCAATGGTGGTCAATCTTATGAAGGGATGCAGAAGGATGAATAGAATTATGGGAGTGAGAGATGAAAAGGGTACCCTGCAGAGTAAAGAAAAGGAGATAAGGAATGCCTTCAGGGCCTTTTTTCAAAAATTATACCATGCAGAGGATGAGGGAACAAAGGAAAGGATGTTAGAATTTCTAGAGAAAATAAGAGTCCCGAAAGCTACACAGGTGCAGAGGGAAAGGCTAGGAAAACCAATAACGGAGGGGGAGGTGATGAGAACTATTCAAAAGTTGCAGAAAGGGAAAGCTAGTGGCCCGGATGGGTATCCAGTGGAGTATTATAAGTTGATGGGGGCCCAAATCGCAAAGGTATTGTGCAGAGTGTTTCAACAAAGAGAGGGGATGGAGGAGGCTAGTTTGCCGGATACATGTTATGATGCTAGTATATGCCTCATACCAAAGGAGGGAAAGGACCCGTTCCTGTGCGCCTTGTATTAGCCAATATCAGTGTTGAATTGTGATTTGAAGTTAATGGCTAAAGTGTTGGCCAGTAGATTAGAGGAAATCCTACCGGAGTTGGTTCATCTGGACCAAACGGGGTTTATTAAAGGACGACAGTCGTATCATAATATGAGGCGGCTACTTAATGTGCTTTGGAGAGCAGGAAGGGGAAAAGAAGATATAGCGATTCTCTCGATGGACGCGGAAAAAGCGTTTGATAGGGTGGAATGGAACTATTTGTTTGAAATATTAGGGAGGTTTGGTCTGGGTGAACCGTTCCTGGGGTGGATAAAGGTGATGTATAGAAAGCCCAGGACACAGATAACTGTAAATGGGGGCAGGTCGGAGAGTTTTAACTTGGAGGGAGGTACGAGGAAGGGCTGCCCACTCTCCCCACTATTATTTGCACTTGCAATAGAGCCTTTGGCAGTGGCAATTAGAGAAAGCACGGACATACAGGGAGTGGGAGGGGAGGGTAGCTCGCACCAGAAGCTGGCACTATATGCGGACGATATGCTGTTGTTTATAAGAATCCTAGGTGTTCGGTTCCTCCACTTTTGGCCTTGATCGAGGAGTTTGGGAAATTTTCGGGGTTTAAAGTTAATCTGGGAAAATCAGAAGTTATGTGGTTTAAGGGAACGGGTGAGGAGATTAAACAATGGGAACTCAAAGTGGTGGGGGAGAGTATGACATATTTGGGGGTGCAGGTTGGTAGAGCCTTGGGGTCTCTATACAATTTAAATTATACTAAATTGGTAAAAACTATTGAAACGGATCTAACAAGATGGGCGCATCTGCCCGTGTCATGGCTGGGTAGAATTAATATAATAAAAATGAATGTGCTGCCTAGGATCTTGTATCTTTTACAAATAATACACCTGGGCCTGTCCAAGGAGGATGTGAGTAGGTTGGAGAAGGCCTTTACTGCTTTTATTTGGAAAAGGAAACGTCAGAGGATGAGTCTGGGGAAGTTAAAGGCAGATAAGGAAAAAGGGGGCTTAAACTTTCCAGACTTGGAGAATTATTTTTTGGCTATACAACAAAGATATGTGGCGGATTGGGTGCATAAACCTGAAGTGGCTAGATGGGTGGAATTGGAACAGGGAGAGGCACAGGGGAAATTAACAGCATACCTCCACAGCAGAGGGTTAAGGGTGTATAATATGGGAAAAGAAGTGAATCCCATGGTGGTACAGGTATTGTTGGCCTGGAAAGTGCTAAAGAGGATAGGATGGATACAAGCGAAAGAGACACTCTTGCTGCCGGTGGTGGGGAATCCTTACTTCCTGCCAGGAATGGAGGATATAGGTTATGGGAATTGGGAGCGAAAGGGAATAGGTAGTTTGGGACATCTATTGGTGAAAGATCTGTTCTGCTCATTATAGGAGCTACAAGAAGTGGTAGGAAAGAATAAGAGGGATAGGTTCCAGTACTTCCAGACCAGGGCACATATGGGAAGTCTAGGAAAAGAAAATAAAGGGCTGTATGAAGTGGATCCGGTAGAAGGGATTATATATGCAGCTCAAAAGCAGGAAAAGAGGTTTATAGGCCGGGCTGCTAAGAGAGGAAATTCTATATTACCAGACAGGATGGTAAGAACCAGGAAATTGTAGGAGAGGGACCTTGGGAAGGAGATATCGGACTAGAACTGGACATTACTGCTTCAGGTGAACTCTGGAATAATGATATGCAACAAATATAAGGAGGCTTACTTTAAATTCATACATAGAGTGTACCTACCACCAGTAATTGTACATAGAGCGCACTTTGAAGTGTCACCCTTATGTGGAAGGTGTGGCTCGGAAAGAGGAACATATGTGCACTGTTTCTGGGAATGCCCGATACTGCAGAAATATTAGAGGGAGGTGGTGGATAGAGTGGAAGGATTGCCGGGAGGGAGTTGCCAATGGACCCTTTGGGATGTTTATTTGGAGTGGAGAACGGGGAAGAAGAGGAATGGGTACTGCTTCCTAGGTGGATTAGGGTGCTATTTGTTCTGGCTCGACATGGGATTCAGAATACATGGGTCTCGCAGACTGCACCAACAGTGCAAGTGTGGTGGAGGCGGTTGTCACAGACACTGGGGCTTGAGAGGTTGACATATGTGATGGGAGAAAAAGAAGAGAAGAGGGATTTGAAAGACCCTGCGCCTCGTTCTTGGCCTCCCTGACGGAGGAAGAAAGTTGGATGTTATGGGAGGGTACAGGAGGATAAGAAACGGAAGGAGGAAGTGAAGAGAGGTATGTGAAGGTAGTAAAGATGAAGTGGCGAAGAAAAGGGTAATGAACATGGGAAGGAAGGCTAAGAGAGAGGATAAAAGTGAAAGATAGAAGAATATGGAAAAGATGGAAAGGAGTATAAGATTGAATGTATTATGCATGAGTACACTGGTTGCACTTTGCTTTGATTTCATTTGCTTTTATTTAATTTTATTTTATAGTATATTATTTGATATAAATTTAAACCAGTTTAACTTAATGTAATGCAATTCTGTAGATTCTGACCAAAACATTGTGTGGAATGATGTGAAGAGACTGATCTCTGCAGAATATATTGGCGGCAGCTGGATGAATAAGTTATGTATTTGATTGTATGTAGTAGCTTACTGGAAAAGCAAATAAAAATATTACACAAAAAAAAAAAAAAAGAAAATTAGTACTTATCTACAGATAAACTTTAGTCAGAGACAGTTCAAGGAGAGGTCTCCGGGATGTCCTTACTAGGCAGGCGGAGTAAAGAATCTGAAGAGTGCAGCAGTTTGAAAGTGGCATGAGCCAACTGAAAATTCCATAATTTGCATAAATTTCCATCTCTCCGGGCAGTTCAAACACAGGAGGCTGACTGCATTAAGTTTAATCATAATGAGTGATTCCTGGGGTTAGAAAGCATGGTGACAAGAGGACTTGCCCATTCTGACTTTGTCCAGTAGCTTATTTCGGAATGCCTCATCCTGGACCTCCTGAAGGTCCCTCTCCAGTTCGGAGAGAGAGGCCTTCTGGAATGCCACCATGTGTGAAACATAGTTGAAGGACCGGATGGCACAGGAGGAAGAGGAATAAACCTTCCGGCCAAACTGATCCAACTGCCTAGAGTCCTTGTCGGGGGGGCGAGGAACTGAAATGCTTTGGTTGAGCCGACTGGTCGTGAGCGGCAGTAATCACCACAGTGTCAGCTTTAGGATGAGCAGTAAGATGGTGAATTCCTTCTGGGGGATAGTAGGTACAATCTGCCTTTCTGGAGACAGCAGGAATGGATGACGGCTTTTGCCAGACAGTAGTCACCAGATCCTCGCGAGGACCCATCTGGGGGGATGGGCAGGAGATCTATAGTGGCTAGATATAAATGTTCAGCCAGTCTCTTACGCTGGGGATCCACTTCTTTGGAAGGCCAGTCTCCTGCTGCCTGAATAGTGTACAAAAGGTCCCCAAAGGAGGGATACTCTGGAGGAGATTTTGGGGACACCTTGGGTGGCACCTCGACTGTGGACAGAAGGTCTGAAGGGTCGAAGTCAGAGTCGGAAGGCTCAGAATCGCTGGGGATGAGAGGGTCTACCCCAGAGGGGCCTACTGGTAAAGCACCCACCGCTTGTCTGGAGGATGTCGGTGGGGGAGGGGCCCTAGGTAGAGGGATGCCCCCCACAGACTGCCTTAGCTCAGTGATGAGCTGAGTCCTAGCATCCTGCCACCACATGGGTATCGACTCACGATCTGGCACTGGAGGAGGCTGGAAGCCCGGGTAGCCTGGGTATTGCCAAGAAGGGTACTGTAAACCTGGCAATCCTGGATTATAATAAGGTGTGTACCCAGGGTATCCCGGCGTTGGAGGCACGTGGCCTGGCGTCGGGTACTGAGGTGCTGATGGCGGGCTGCCTGGCGGCATTGCGTTGGGGTCTGGCCCCGGAAGACTGCCAGGAGGTTCGATTGGGCCTAGTGGGGGAGGTGCCAAAGGGCCACAAGGTGGCGTAGGTGCTGGAAGGGCCCCCAATGGTCCCAAGGGAGGAGGCTCCATAGCAGGATCCCTGGCCGGCGACGGACTCCTGTCCGTAGGCGGCACAAGACCTGGCAAAAGGGGTAGTTCCGGGAGGGACCCCAATGAATGGTCAAAGAGCGATCCTGATGGCAGGGACAAGGCAGGATCGGGTGGCGAATCCCTGGTGTGAATGACCTGGAGGGATGAAGAGTCTCTCTGCAGCACACTCAGTCCAGCGTCAGGGGCCACACGGAAGCCCGATGGGTCAGTGGAAGGGTCCGGGTGGGCGATGGAAGATCTGCCGTCCGACTTATCGGACCTAACCGAGCTAGAGGAAGCAGGAAGGCTGCCGCTAGGCTTATTGGTTAAGGCCGGGCACCCATTGACGGAGTTGAGAGGTGACTTACTGGCAGTGCTGGGAGGAGACACAACAGAGACCTCAGTAGAGGCTACCCCTGGCTGCCCACTCACCTTGACAGGAGGGGGAGAAGGTGCCCAGCCCAAAGAGGCAGATGGGGTACCTGAAGTAGTACTCAGTTTTTGGAGCAGGCCTCCCGTGTGGCGACGAACTCCTGTCCCGGCGCTTCTCCTTGTCCTTTTTTCTCAGGGCCGGCAATGACAGCCTTTCCCTCAACTCCTGGAGCTCCTTTTCCTTCAATGCCAGTCACCTGGTAAGGAGGTGGGCCCCGAGGGTCCACTTGCGCCTGGTCCTAGTGGCTTGATTGAAAGCCTGGCAAATAGCACAATCGTCGGCGTTGTGCTTGGGGCCTAGACACAAGAGACAACCGGAATGGTCGTCCCCGTGCAGGATTTAAGCTCCGCACTTTGAGCACTTCTTCCTTGGATGAGTCAACATGCAATCGGTCGAATCAGATGAGGCAAAAAATTATAATACGAAGAAAAACTTCGACTGATGCGTGGGTGTTAGATCGCTGTTCTAACTCATGAGCCTAACTAACTGAGGCGACTGCAGGAAAGAACTGGAGGGCGGGCACGGGATTGCCCCTGTTATAGTCAGGCTGATGTTGCGTCACCTGACGTCAGTGGCAGTCCCCACTGATGATTGCAATCTACAAGTTTGCTGTTGGAACCTGACGCCAGGGGGTGCAGTCCTATATGTGAAGACCTACTGCAGGAACCCTCTAGAAGTAAGATCTAACTGTTTCTGTGGCTCTGTTAATGGTCACTCATACACTGTGATTACTGCCCTTGAATGACCTAGACTATTTATTTTGTATATATAGATAGATGTATATGTGTGTGTGTGTGTATATATATATATATATATATATACACATATACATACACACACACACATACACACACACACACACACACAACTATTTACTGTAGACTATCTATGTTAGCCTGTTCTTTTCGGTCTCTGTATACAGCTCTACTTGTTATGAGCCCTGTTTGAACCTGTATCTTCATTGTACCCTCCCTGGTCAATAAAAGCTAAATAAATATAAGATTGATTGGTGCTCGCGAGATCCAGTCTTAAAATAGGGCTTGCAGCACAAAACTGTTGACTGCTACGTAGGAAAGGTCTATTTGCTGTCACTAAGCTTATTAACATTTTTCCATTTAAGATTTGTGATTTTGGTACCTTTGTGGACATTCATTTGGAGTCTGTCCGTGCCCCATTCCAAAGCTGCTACATTATCATTTCAAGTAATGATTTATGTGTAAGGCGTGCTGATGTTGATGTTTAACTGCCTGAAAACAATTTTTTTTATTTTTTTAACTAGTTTTTAGCTAAATTATATATTTCCCCTAGTTGACTCGTATTTGTTGTGTGGTAAGAATGCTGCTTTACCCAGTATAGCCATAGTAGGTATCATGTCAAGTTAACATGGAACAAGTGAGCGTGGTCAAAAGTGCATGGTCTTCATGTCGCAAGACAGAAAAGTGATGCAGGTAAACTAACACTTGTTGTGCACCATGTAGTTTGAATCACGTGCGATCAGGATGAATTTCACTGGAGTGGTGGTGCATGGCAGCATGGTTTTCAAACAATTCCTGAGGGACAATAGCACTGAAAATTATACATCAAAAGAATGAGAACACAGTAATGTAAGGTTGGAGGGGATTCCATGGTTATCAGGTATATCCCTGCTTCATAAGCAGGTAAAAAAAAGAATTCTGTGCAAACATGTACTAATTTCAAAGTATGCCCTGCCCATCCTACTACCCAGGGTATCCAGTGACTCCCTTGTTAAGCAGAACTGTGTCCCGGAGTTTGTCCATCCTCCATCAGCCTGTCAAGCTTAGTGTCATCAGCAAACTTAAGCAGCCTGCTGGAGACCCAAGCTTTCAGATCACTGATGAAAATGTTGAACAGCAGTAACCCCAGCACAGATTCCTGAAGGATGCCACTGTGCACCCCTCTACACTAGCAGTGCCCATCCCACCGTAACACACTGCTTCCTGCCCCAAGCCAGTTTGCAATTCACCTTATGTATGATTCATGTATACTGTCTACACTGGTGTACCATGCCCAGAAGTTTGTCAAGTAGCACAGTTTGAAAGGCCATGCTGAAGTCCAGATAGGCTATGTCTACCGCCCTACCTCTGCCCATCTCCCTAGTCACACCTTTTAAGAAGGTGATCAGAGCTGGCCCGGTGGCGCTGAGGGTTGAGGCGCTGGACACCACACCTCATGTCAGCGACCCAGGTTTGGGAGTGAGCTCGGGCCATCCCGGGATTGGCAGAAGCAGGAAGGATTGAGCATCCGGAGGACTGCTCTCCTTTCCTGGGGGGCGGGGGTTGCACTTGCTGTCTTTCTAGCACCTCCTGGTGGTGACTGGGGCGGCGCATCTGCGGCGTGCTCTTTAGGCGCTGGAGTGGTGGCGGACGCCTTACGTTTGTGTGCAGGAGCGTGCCTGTGGCGTGCAGGGTGTCACTGCATGTCCCCACTCCTGGGGGACCACTAAGCAAGCAGCAAAAATCCTTGGCCCTCGGACAGGCGAAGGCAACCTCCAGTGCCCATCGCTGCACATCACATGCCAAACTTGCATCGCCGGCTCTCCTGATCTCCTGCCATGCCTTGGGTCCAGTCTGGGCAGTTGCTGGATCGGGGAAGGGTCGGGAGTGGAGTGTCTGTCCCCGAATTTCCTGGTGATGCAAGGATCAAGCGAGTGATGGAGTTGCTGTGGAGCGTGGGGTCTGCCTGAGAGAGTTCAGAGGACCAGAGCAGAAATAAATAAATAAATAAAAAGGTGATCAGGTTGCTGTTTTGCATGATCTGTTCCACATTAAGCCATGTGGCAAAGAACCTTGGCCTCAACCAAGTGCTCCATAATTCTGCCCCTGACAATGGCTTCCAGACCACTGCCCAGCACTGATGTTATGTTGACCAGTCTGTCATTGTGGAGGTCTGACCTTGTCCCCTTTCTGAAAATACGGACCATACTGGCCACTCCCCAGCCTCCTGTACCCCTTATCTGGACAGACTCCTTAACAATTACTGCATGTGGCCCCATCACTGGCTCTTCAAGTTCTACTATGATACTGGATTGTATCCTGTCCCCCTTGGACTTACCTGGTTTGATCTTTGCCAGGCAGTCAGCTACCTGAGTGGGTGTGATGTTTTCAGGCCGCATTATAAATACTCATGTCATGGGACTGCCTCAGAAATTGCTCCGAGGGCTCTCTGGCTGGAAAAAGTCTTTGGTGTTGTCTGAAGCTCCTAATGCTATCCCGGCTTCCAGTTCCTCTTTGGCTTTTTTAATTCTAGCTGTGCAGTCTCTCAGTCTCTTTCCAGCGATCATACACTATTTTTTTTTATTCAGGATTAGCTGCTTTGTATCCATGCTGAGCCAGGCTGGATCACTTCTTGCCCTTTCCCTATAGAGGGATGCAGACCTCAGCGGTTGCTTAGAGCGCCCTCTTGAATGAGACCCCCGTGTTCTCTGCATTACCAACCACAGATAGCATTCCAACAAATAAGCTTAGGTGTTGAATTGTACAGTCCCTACCATGCAAGTAAGGAGCCTTGGTCAAGATCAGGTTCTTTGTAGTGTATGCCTCTTGGGGGTCCAGACCTCTCAAAGGAAAAAAAATGTGTGCGTGTGTGTATATGTGTGTGTGGGTGGGTGGGTGGAGGGGGTAGTCACAGACCACATTCTGGAAGATCATTAGCATTCTATTGATGCCACTGTGGCACATCCTGCTACAGTGCAGGCTGGCGATTGGCAGCGGCTTGTACACCTCGAGGAAGCCAACAGCGCATCCTGCGGACCTTTAACACTGATGGGCTGCTGGTGTATCAAGGGTGCCGGGTACACAAGAACCTTTTTAGATAGACCCAGAGCACTCAGTGAGACCACTTTTACTAACCTGCTTGTACTTAAACTCAATGCTTACTGTTTTTTTTACTAGTTACTCTCTACTACTGCACTGTATAAAATTTAAGTGTTTTACATTTTGTAAGTTATTTATTGCACCTCAGATCACTATAACTTTGCTTGGATTTGCATTACCTGCGTGTGTAGTGTCCTCTCTACTGTTCAGTACAACCCCTGCCCCAGCGGTGTCACACCTGGAAATGAGCCGTGGCTCAGTGCGCCTCTCTTTGTCACCAACTTACATATAAATCAAAAAACAATTTTTTGGCTTTAAATGTCAACATTATTTTACAGTGCTATATTACCCTTGGCTCCATGTACCCAACACACTGCAATGGCAGTCCTCTCCCTACAGGGGGCTACAAATGCCTGTCCTGCTTGGCACACACAGTTGCAGCACTGCACTTATTTTAACCCTTAGGCTGCTGACAAAATTAGCATGTATAGGATTTCTGGACCGATATATCAGTCCACAGCACAGCAAGGGTTAAAACAATTTCACAAATCACCCTTAGCAGCCCTGGATGTCACATTCTGCTATTCAGTTTCCAGTTCATTTTCTCACTCACCCGTGCCTGATGTTGGAAGGTACATCTCTCGTTGTAGTCATGAAATTTTTTCTCCTGCCGGGCTGCTTTGCTTACCTGAGAAGGAAGGAGAATGCAATCACACAACTGTAAACTCTGAAGGGTCAATTTCTACCTGCTGAGTCCATCCCAATTAGCACTCTGTATATCGATGATTGGCAATACAACTAAACAAACACTGCATCCATTTCTTAGATATAACTTCTGTACAAATGTTTTTCCCTGAGAAAGTAAGGCAAAAACTGCAGACTACAACAGGCTCATATACTCAAGATTTACACACCCCTAAGATAAAAGAATTTGCTCTCCTGATTCTCGGCCACTGCTCTTGTTTAGCAATACAGTAGTCCCTTGCTATAGCAAACGCTGTTATAGCTGTCAGCTACAAGGAACGCTACTATGGACCCCAGCTGATTCCCTTACTTTCCCGACTGCCGTCAGTTGCCGGTGATAGGCACTGCTATAAATTTCAACCATGTGCTGCAGCCCTCTGTGGGAGACTGAGGAGTAAAGACATAAACATAAAGCAGTTCGGTTACCAGTTGCAGACACAACTTGAGATCCTAGACAGACTAATAATGGAGACAATCTGTCCAAAATCGCAGCAGACACTTTATACTCAAAATCCACTATCTCAACATGGTGCAAGCAAGAGCGCCCTCAGGGATTTTGTAACAGTTTGCAATGACTCCCACCTGATCTGATGATCAAAAACCACGCTGAAGCTGATGGGATAATAAGGAGACGTGGATGGACACACACATATATACACAAAGATGTCAGATGCAGAGACAGTGTCAGCAATCACAGGAGGGCAGTGAATGAGATGAGGGAGACTAGAAGGAAGGGAAGAGTTGCCATAAAACGCCAAACCATCATGAGGCAATCACAGGACTGGACTTTTCTGGCATGGCTCAAGTACGAGCAGAGTAGTCCCATTAAAAAAGTTCAACTCTTGTTAAATCCTCTCCTACTCAAAAGACATTGGCCCACATTTTCAAAATAGATGGGTGGCGCATCTCTGAAAAAATTGGAGATGAGCCGCCCATCTCAAAAGCTGCTCTGAAATCCCATATTCAAAGGCCGGAGATAGGCAGCCCAAATTTTTATGCGGCCCAAGCTGAGGCGGCATGCCCATGAATATCCAGCACAATGGGATACTCAGAAGAGATGGACCGCCCAAGTGCCGGAGATGAGCAGTGCAAAGCTAGGCATGGAAAAAGCATGCCTAACTTTTGGCCACCAACAGGCAGGCTGTGGTAGTGCACACAGATGCACAGCAGCCTGCCAGCCCCCTGCAGCACAGTGCCACACCCCCAGCCCCATTACCCGGTGCCCAGGCCAATAAAAGTAAATCCCCGTTTTCCATAGTGTAGTGGACCCCCCACCTGCATGACTTGAGAAGCAACTAGAAGTATATAAGAAAGGCGAAGGTTCTTTAGCGCAGAAAATACGCTGCCCATGAAGCAAAAATAAGAGACACATTACACAGGCAAAAGGTGGAGCATAATGACGACGTGGTGAACATAATGAAGGAAAATGAAAAGTTGTTGCTTTTAAAGAGTCAAAAAAGTGGTGGGAGTCAAACCTGATAACACAGAAAAAGCAAAAGAGGAATGCTTGAAATAAGAAACCAGTTCCTGATGAAGAGTAAAATACCCAAAACGTAGAGAAAAAATTCTGGATATAATAAATCAAAAATATTAAAAGCATATATAGTTTCATTGAATTTTTTAAGGGTGAGTGGGGTAGCTTTCCAGTATTCTTTTGAAGCTACAGTAGAACACTAAGTCGTCTGCATATAGCAGGGAGGAGCAGGAAGTGGCATTCAGGGATAGGTCCATTTATGACAACAGTAAAGAGGAGCGGACCAAGGACAGATCCTTGTGGAACACCAATGTTAAAGGTGCACAGCTCAGATATAGCAGCGTTATATTTAACAAATTATCTGTCTAAAAGGTGGCTGTCATACCAGCTAACCACGTCAGTGGAGCAGCCAAGGGATAACATTTTAGATTTCAGAGCATGGTCTATTAGATCAAAGGCTGCACCTTTTTTTTTTTTTTTTTTTTATTGTTTAACCAGGTGAGACACACTAAGCTGAAAGCTTGTTTACGGGTGCAACCTGGGAGCACAGGGAAGTTAAGTGACTTGCTTAGGGTCACACAGTAAGTAAGTGGGGGCTGTGGGATTCAATCCCAGGTCTCTAGATTTGCAGCTCAGAGCCTTAAACCACTGTGCTATACTGCCTCCCTGTTAGTAGACCGTTTTCCATGGCAACTTTGGTATCATTTGAGAAGAGCAGTAGGGGTACTATTGCCTTTCCCGAAACCATGCTGGACATCGGAGAGGAGGTTGTCGTCAAGGAGATAGCTGATGGTTTGGACAGAAACAATTGTTTTCTAGAAGTTTGCTCAGGATTACATAGATACATACATAGATACATAGACAGTGTCGGCAGATAAGGGCCTATGGCCCACCCAGTCTGCCCATTTAAGTTTGTAAGTTCAGTTTATGTTTTCCAGGAAGTCTGTTGCCCCTTACCCCTGACCTCCAGAATTCCTTTATGTCTATCCCATGCATTCTTAAATCCCGTGATTGTTTCAGCCCCCACCACTTCCTCTGGCAGGGTGTTCCACTTGTCCACCACCCGTTCTGTGAAGAAATTCTTCCTCACGTTTCCTCTGAATCGTCTCCCTCCAACTTCATCCCATGCCCTCTAGTCCTGGAACATCTTTTTCGCTTAAAAACAGTGCATTCCTGCACCCTGTTCCTCCCTGTAAGATACTTGTATGTCTCTATCATATTCCCTCTCTCCCTCCTCTCCTCCAGGGAGTACATGTTCAGTGCCTTCAACCTGTCCTCCTAGGACTTGTGATGCAATCCATGCACCATCTTTGTTGCCCTCCTCTGAACCTTCTCTACCCTGTCTATGTCCTTACGTAGGTAAGGTCTCCAGAACTGCACAGTGTACTCCAGGTGCGGCCTCACTAGTGTCTTGTATAGTGGAATTATGACCTCCCTTTTCCTGCTGGTGACGCCCCTGCCTATGCATCCCTATGCCTATGGATTGTAAGTTCAAGTTTATTGTGAAGGGATAAGAACCACTGAGCAAGCTCATTTGCAAGGAGGTACCTTGTACAAGCGGTGATAAAGGCCAATCACCTTCTAATTGACTCCCTCCTCTCCCTGGGGTTGTTCCAGGATACCACTTCCTGTTTTGCTCACTACCTCACTGGTCCATTCACACAAGGTGAAAATTAGCAACACACTCTCCTCCAGCCTCCCAGTCCTCTCCGGAGTCCCGCAGGGCTCCATTCCTGGTCCGCTTCTCTTCAGCTTGTTCTTAAATACCCTCCTCCGTACCTGTTCAGGGAAGCTCTTCCTCTATGCGCACAATGCTGTCCTTTACAATCGTCATCATGACCCTGCCCCCCTACAGCTATCCTTCACAGAGGTCGAATCTTGGTTTGCTAACCATAAACTCACCCTGAATTACAAGAAAAAAAAAAAAAAAAGTAGTGTTATTCTCCCACCCCCAGAATAAGTTCAAGTCCACACCTCTTTCCATCCTCAACTCCCAGCTAGCCTCTCTTGATCCAGTCTCAAGCTTCAAGAATCTGGGTGTCACCCTGGATCCTTCCCTTTCTTTTCAGGCACACATAGCTGCAGTCTGCATGGCAATCAACTGTAGGACTCGACTGCTCCACAGAATCAAGACCTGCCTTCCCCCTGCTGCTCTCAGACTGGCTGTCACCAGTTCTGTCCTCTCACTGGTGGACTATGGTATCGTCATATATGGGTCTTCCTCTAACACTGCTCTGAACAGGGTCAAGATAGCTCTGAACAAGGCTTGCCACCCGGTCAGCGGTTGTAACAGATTTACCCACCCTTGTGAACTGTATCAACGCTCCGCCTGGTTGAACTTTGATGGCAGGCTAACCTACCAGACGTGCCTGCAAAGAAAATCTCCCTGGGACTTGCACCCGTGGTGATCAGACATCTTCTCTCCCCAGCACTTTATAATCAGGCTACTAGACTCTCTTCAAAAGCCACCTTCCTAGTTCCCTTCTATAAGACCTCTGCCTCACAGAGATCCTTCAAGTACCGAGCTCCTCTTTGGATGAATGTCCTCCCTGGTCCTCTACTCACTGAGCCAAGAAATGGCCCCTTTAAAACCCACCTGCGGGACTATATTCTCGCCTCCTCAAGCTGTGACTGCTTGTAGCCTCTCTCTCTCTCCCCTCCTGCCCTTTGGGCCTCTGTCCCCCCACCTCCCTTCCTGACAATGTCCTCTGGGTATCTACTTCTCACTATATACTCCCTTCCCCTCCTGTCTGATCTCGCTAACTCCCAACCTCACTTCCTGTCACACTGCCTTAACCGTTGTATTTTGCTGATGTATTTTTAACCATGATGTATAACTGTGTTTTTTACTTCGATGTATAATTGCTCAGAAAAACTGTTCATCTCTTTTTTATGTTGCTTGCACGCATGTGCAAGAAACATAGTGCCATCATCCGAGTTTTCGGAGGTGTGGCACCCGTCTTCCAATGCAGTCAGTGTGTTTGCAGGCGTGGCCCCAGTTCCCCAATCACTGCTACAGCTCTCTATGACAGCAGTTGAAAATGCAGTGGTCGTACAGTTGAAAGGGAGAGCTCTGCTTCAGTGAGCAGAGCTCCCCTCCACATACGCGCATAGGTGCTCATGCGCCACTTCCTCCCCCGCTGTGCGGCCCGCGGGGTGCCCAATCCCGTCGGCTCCACGCCCATAAAGCATCCAGCTGCCACGCTGGGAGCCCATCCTGGCGTGGCAAAATGTTTCCATATGAGCAGTGCTTAATCTCGCGGCCGCATCGCCCCTCCCAAAGCATCCAGGTGCCACGCTGAGCCCAGCCCAGCGTGGTAAAATGTTTTATGGTCGACGGGTGCCCAATCCTGTCGGCTCTAGCCCCCAACAGCCTTCCAGCTGCCACGCTAAACGTCCCACGCCGTCTTACTGAAAAAAACTGTAAATACAAAACTGTCCCTCGGCCTTCTCCCTGCCCCCCTCCACAACCCGCACCCACCCACTGCGCACCCTGCCTCCCACACCCCTCACCCCATACTTACCTCCGGAGCTCGGCGCAACGATCTTTTGTGGACCGGCAACACGCCTGCACTCTTCAAAGCCGACCGCGAACTGAGGAAATGCCGTTAAGCTGTATAATGGGATGCATAAGGTTTTTTCAACTTTGTTGCATATCTCAGGCATTTTTGGGAATTCTGGGCCCAAATTTTCAACATGGGGTTTTTGGGACCCCTCCTCATGAATTCTTGCACTGTTATGGTGTTAATCGGGCCCAAAGGGTGATTTCGTGGTCACTGCGTGAAATCACCTTTTGGGACCAATTAACGAAACGACACTGCCAGTGTTCATAAGGTGGGCTTTCAAAAAGTCTATGTTGAAAATTTGGTGAAAAAATCCTAAAATGACTGTTTTATTTAGCGACGTTGCACAGTTCCTACGCACGCTCAGAAGTTCAAGATTTTCAATATTTTCACTCCAGATTTTCAACATTACCATTTTACCACACCTCCTTTTGAGCAGTACAGCTGTCATTTTTCACATCTCACCCAAAACGTGTTTCCGCCCATGTAGCGCACAATGGCTCAGTCGGTGTGCGAAATCAATGTATGGGACACATTAAGAAAATCACAGTGACACTGTTCATGAGCAGAGGTCTTAAAATGGGTATGTTGAAAATTTGGTGAAAAATTCTAAAATGACTGTTTTATGTAGTGCGTATGCAGTTCCTACGACGCTCATAAGTTTGCAAATTTTCAATATATTCACCCAGATTTTCAACATTGTCATTTTACCACACCTCCTTATGAGCAGTACAGCTGTCATTTTCACATCTCGCCCAAAATGTGTTTCCGTGCATGTAGTGCACAATGGCGCATTCGGTGTGTGCAATCAATGTTTGGGACAGATTAAGAAAATCACAGTGATACTGTTCATGAGCAGAGATCTTAAAATGGCTATGTTGAAAATTTGGTGAAAAAATTCCCTTCAGACATTCTGCAATATTACTAATGAAGACATTGAACAGAACTGGTCCCCAGGACCGAACCCTGCAGCACCCCACTGGTTGCCCCCTCTCCCTAGTCTGCACACCATTTACCACCACTCTCTGCCTCCTGTCTGTTAGCCAGTTTCTAACCCAGTTTACCACCCTTTCCCCCATGCCCAGCCTACCCAGCTAGTTTATCAGCCTCCTATATGGGATGGTGTCAAAGGCTTTGCTGAAATCAGGGTAAGCGCAGTCCACTGCCCCACCCTGATTCACTTCCTTTGTCACCCAGTCAAAGAAATCAACCAGATTCATCTGACATGATGTCCCCACTGTGAATCCATGTTGTCTATGGTCCTGGGCTCTGATGGCATCTAGATGCCCCACTATCCTTTCTTTAAGCAATGTCTCCATGATCTTCCCCACTACTGAGGTGAGGCTGAACGGCCTATTGTTCCCTGCCTCCTCCCTGCTGCCAGACTTGTGTAGAGGGACCACATGTGCCCTCCTCCAATTCACTCATGTTGAATGACTCAGTGAACATGGCTGCTAGAGGTACTGCTATCTCCCTTCGCAGTTCTGTTAATATCCTTGAGCGTATGCCATCTGGTTCCAACGCTTTGTCCACCTTCAATTTAGTGAGCTCCTGCAGGACTCTTTTGCCTTTGAATGGACTACTGTCCATCTCTTCAACCCCTTGGCAACTGCTGTACTGTTGTGGCTCTTATCCCTCCCACTCTTCTCTGAATACTGAACGGAAAGACAGTGGATGTCTTGGGAGGAAGGCATGGAACTATCACTTCCAAATACCTAAACTGCACATACAAGCAAGCAACATTCGGCATTGACAAATGCTTGTTTCTATCTACTATTGTAACTACTGTTTTGTTTTGCCATGCCTGTCTTTCCTGCTGACACAGAGCCTTTGTAAAGGAGTCTCTGACTCAAAGGGTTGTAATTCCTAGAATGTAAATAAATAAATAAATAAATAAAGACAATACATGGAACAAAATACAAATATAGAGGTAACAAAGTACAATATAAAAATAGAAATAGCAATTTCTAAATGGTATATACAGTGGGCTGGATATTCAAACTGCACCATTCATAGGCGCAAGCCCTTGCGCTGCGCAAAATAGTTGCGCAGGGCTGTGTCCGGGGCGATGTTCAAAGGAGTTGTGCCATTGAGCAACTCCTTTGAATATCACCCCCCAGCCACAGCCACTGTGCATGGCGCAGTGGATCTTGCACCACCGCAAGTTGACAGAGTGGAGCATTCAACTTGCGGTGGCGCAAGTACCATTGCGCCACGCGCAAAATCCCGATATTCAAAAGATGACATGCAAATGGGGCCATAATTCATGCAAGGTGCAGGGGGGGTCATTTGCATCTCATTATAGCCATTGCATGCCATTAGCATGTGAGTGCGCCGATCCCGGACTTCGCCTGGCGTCCTGCCGGCAGCAGCTGTCGGGGACCGACACCTACCCAGCCCGATCGTGGCAAAACGGTGTAGAATCCACCCACCACCCCAGTGGCCCGATCGTGGGCATAGTGTACTCCCCACCAGCCCGATCGGCGGGCAGCAATGTGGCACCCCAATGTATCCTGGTGGTCAGTGGACCGAAATGCCCGATGCGGGCAGTAAGTTTAATGAACCCCCTTCCTAACATTGCTCTGGTGGCTGGTGTCCCCACCCCGCGGCACCACCACCCCGCTCCCCGGCGGCACCCCACCCGCCTGCCGCCCGCCCGACTGACTTCCCGGTAGATGCCCGTGGTGCAGAGCAGAGCCAATGGGCGTGCAGCCCATATCGTATGACAGTCAAGATTTGAGAAGGCGGCAGGCGGGTGGGATACTAACTGCGGAGAACTTTCAGTGAGGCTTCGTGGGGGTGGGGTGGGGAGGACACTAGCCACCAGGGCTATGTTAGGAGGAGGGTTCATTAAACTTACTGCCCGCGTCGGGCATTTTGGTCCACTGGACCACCAGGGATGACTACGGGGTTATATACACTGCCCTCGATCGGGCTTGTGGGGAGAGTACACTATGCCACGATTGGGCCAGTGGGGGTGGTGGTGGGGATTTACAGTCGGCTGCCTCACGATCGGGCTGCGGGGGCACAGGGAGTGGGTTGGGGCCAGCCACAGGTGGCAGCTGCTGTGTTGCGCCCTGCAATGCAGTGGCTCACCTGTTGGTGGCTCTCGACTTAAGCCTTTTTTTTTTGGCTCAAAGTTGTGCAGCGCAGGTTGGGGGTTGCGCCTGCACAACTCTGCACAGCCCCGCTGAATATCGGGCTGTGCAGTTTATGCATGGTACCTCCCCCACCAGTTCAGCATGCATTCATTTGCATTGCGCTGTTGCTCAGCCTGTATTCAGCGACGCAACTGCCTCCTGCTGAATATCGCAGAATGGCGCAATTTCGGACTTGCGCATGGTGCAACCCTTTTGAATATCTGGCCCAGTATGTACAAAACTGTATTCAACATAGGAGACTTCTGGTTCTGGTATGGCTAGGTGAACACCATCGCCACTTGGGCTCCCCGATTAAATATTTTAAAAAAGGTCTCTTGCCTTAAAAATCTAACTTGATTCTATAGTAAATCGCTACTGGAATAGTAGAGACCAACCTTGGATGGCCAGAAAGCAAACGAACAGATTTCAGCCGCCGGCAGACTTAATAATGGAGGAGGAGATGGAGGATGGCTTAGAAGAGAGCGAGAAGCGCGGCAACCCCCCAAAGCTCTACAATTTTTAATGGGGGAACCACAGCCATAAACACAATTTACCAGACAATTTCCATGGCTGGCAGGGGAGGAGGAAAAAAGAAAGGAAACGACTCCCAAACAGGATTACAACCTGAACAAAATATTTTAAGGGCAATAATGGAATTTAGAGAAGAAATGCGAGACTCGATTCAAGAACTTAGAGCTGACTTGGGAACTTTGCAGAGACATGCTGATGAAGCGGATAAACAAATATCTGAAAATACCACAAAAATTGATTCTCTCCAGTCTGTGATCCTTTCTCTGGCTTCAGCTCAGTTACATACTTCACAGCGACAAGAGGATGCGGAAAACCGCGGAAGGAGAAAAAAATCTGAGGAAGGCACAGATTCCCTGGCCTATGCAGATAATTTTTTTATAACAACTCTCGACCTTGGCCCAGACTACCCTCTTGATTTCGAGCGAGCACACAGAGCCCTCGGCCCCAGGCCTAAAGCTAAGGACGCCAGGCCCAGATCTTTTGTAGTCTGAGTCCAAAGCTTTCAAATAAAAAGAAACATTATTAAAAAAGGTGTGGCAGAAGGGGAAAATAATGATGGGACCTCACTGTATAATCGATAATGGTTACGCTCCATACACCCAGAGCCAAAGAAGATTATACGCCCCCATATTCCCCATATTACGATCCCAGCAGATTAAGTTTCGAACTCCATATCCCTCTAAACTTATGGTGATACTGCCAGAGGGTCCAGTTACTTACAACTCCGCTATGGAAGCAAAGAATGATCTTTTCCCGCGAGGGGTACGTAAGGAACACCTGCTAAACTCGAATAACGCCTTTAGGAATGTAACTAGAGGACAATCTGAAGCCGGAAGACCTTCTCGACCTAACCTGAGCATCGATAAAATGATGGTGAGAATCCGTCTATTGAAACCCTACCGTGTCTGAAAATTAGAAGTAAGTCCTGGGAATCTTCAGTCTAGAATCTGCACAACACTGAGAGGGCAGATGGAAGGAGTTGAGACGGGGGCGCCTGGTGCAGTCTAAAAATAAAAACCGTCCCAAAACTGTGCAAATACCAAGACAAATAATACAGATTAGTATGATTAGACCTCTCACTGTAAGACTGGGAAGGGGGGGATCCTCTTGATGGCGGATATGATGTCTGGCTGAGAGAATTCCTGAGGTATACTATGCATTGGGCTTCTCACCGCCGCGACAGGCTTTTCCCTCTCTCTCTGACTTCCCCCCTGCTTCCTGGGCTGTCCGCCAAATAGTCTGTACAGGCGGGAGTCCTGGGGAGGTCACCAGTGGACTGGATATGGCTGGAACACTTCAACCTCAGGTGAAGACCAGAAGGATTACTCAGACACATTATCCATTTAACTTTGGAACTTTACTTAAACAAAGCTATCCTTGAACTCCCATTAGGAAAACAAGAGTAAAAAAAAACAAAAAAACATTTACTTTTTGGTCAAAGAAAATAAAAGAAAGCAAGAAGACCACTACCTATTATTGACTTTAAAGTTTTTATATCAAATGTATTTTTGAGCAATTGCTTACACTAAGGTTTTGGCCTAATATCTGGGTGTTGCCCTAACCCTTGCCCTTCCCTCCCTCCTTTTGCCACTCCCTCCCCCCCCCCTTTTTTTCCCCTCTCTTCATTGCGGTTCGAATGTTTAATTTGGATTCAAACTTTGCATCAAGTTTGGGAGAGGGAGGATGGAGGGAATACAGGTTACGCACCTGCAACAGGAGTTCTAGGAATGGTATATGTTGTTCATCCACACTTCTTGGCAGGTTCCTTGCCACTTTAATTGTTGCCGGAAGGTCTTAAGCGGCTCCTCCCACCCACCCACCGGTGGTAAAATCTCAGCTCCGCCCCATGCGCCAGATCTAGCCGCTGGAAGCCAGGTTGCATGCCAAGGGGTTGGTGAGGTCGAGTGGGTCGTGGTATGAACAACATATACCATTCCTAGAACTCCTGTTACAGGTGAGTAACCTGTATTTCTAGGGACATGGATATGTTGTTCAATCCACACTTTTGGCAGACTCCTAGCAGTTCTCCGGGAGGAGGGAGGCAAGGCACACACCCCGATTACTTGGGAAATAAGGACTGAGAACCGAGGCCCCAAAACCAGCATCCCAGCGTGACTCAAGGTCGATGTGGTAGTGGTAATAAAGGTATGCCGACTTCCAGGTAGCAGCCCTGCAGATATCCTGGATAGGGACGCCCTGGAAGCAGCTACCGGATGCAGCGGTATGGCGGGTAGAATGAGCTCTTATCCTCTGGGAGGCTCCATGTCGCCAACCTATGCAGGAGGTGACCACCTGCTTATCGTCCGCTTGGCTGCAGGTCTGCCAGGTGCGGCTTCAGCGTGGGTGACAAACAGCTGGCGAACCTCTCCCTAACTCTCAGCCGTCTGCTCCTTATAATAAGTGAGCGCTATCTAGGGTCCAAAGTATGGAGCCTATATTCGACTCCGAGTGTGACTGGGTAGAATACCGCAGAGTCAACACCTGGTTAAGGTGAAACTCTGACACCACCTTCGGAAGGAATTTCTGTGGGGAGCAGGACAACCTTGTCCCTGTGGAAGACCAGATAAGAAGACTCGATGGAAAGCACCTGGAGCTCTCCCATCCTTCTGGCTGACGTGATAGCCACCAAGAAGGCGGTCTTCCACGACAGGTGGGAAATATCGCACCTGTGCATCGGTTCGAATGGCTTGCCCATGAGCTTGGCTAATACCAGCAGTAGATCCCATGGAAGTGGAGGTTCTCGCACCGGAGGGGAAATGTGGTCAAGGCCTTTGAAAAAGCACCCGACCACCTTCTCCTGCGCCACAGACTGCTTCCTGGCCTGTGCCCGATAAGCAGAGATGGCTGCCAGGTGCACCTTAAGAGTCGTCGACCGAAGTCCTTGCTGAGAAAGGGACCACAGATAGTCCAGAATGCTTGCCAAGGGACAGGCGGAAGGGCCCAAGCCCTTCCCCTGACACCAAATGGAGAATCTCTTCCATTTGAAGGCATAGCATTTCCTGGTCGACTCCTTACGGGACGCCTCAACGACGTTGAGGACCTCGTCAGAAAGACCAAGGCCTGGAACTCTAGCCGCTCAGGAACCAGGCCGTCAGGTGCAGGGATTGAAGGTCCGGATGGAATACCTTCCCCTGGTTGACTGAGATCAGGTCCGGGTGGGCTGGAAGCCGTCTCAGGAGCCTGGAGCTGTGGCTGAGAAGATCTGGATACCAGAACTGGCAGGGCCAGTCTGGGGCTACCAGAATCACCTGCTCCTTGTCCCTCTTCACCTTGAGAAGCACCTTGTGGATTAAGAGAAATGGGGGAAAGGCGTAGAAGAGGCCCAGGGTCCACGGCCTCGAGAAGGCATCCCCCTGCAGTGAGCCCTGCTGAGGGGGGCGGGCATGGAACAGACTCAGCTTCGCATTCTCCCTAGAGGCAAACAGATCCACCTGAGGCGTACCCCAGTGGGAGACCAGATCTTGTACTACCTCTGGCAGGAGCGACCACTCATGAGACGCAGCCCCTATCCGGCTTGGGGCATCGGCCAGGGTGTTGGAGGCTCCTGCCATGTGAATGGCTAGGAGATCCACCTCCAGGCTGCGCACGAGGGACCATATGCGGACAGCTTCCTTGCATAACAGCATGGAGCGCGTCCTGCCCTGGCAGTTCAGATAGTACATGGTCGTGGTATTGTCCGTCTGGACCTGAACCACTTGACCCCGTAGAAACGGAGTGAAGACGGTGAGAGTTAGGCGGACCACTTGGAGCTCCAGCAGGTTGATATGGCATCGGGACTCCCGAGGGGACCAGAGGCCGTGTGCTCTTTGCTCCCCCAGATGGGCACCCTAACCCATCAGAGATGCATCGGTCGACAGAGAGACCGTCGGCTCGGGGCGGACGAACAGGATGCCCTCCTGCAGATGTGCTGGAACGGTCCACCACTGGAGAGCGTTCCACATCTCCTGGGTCACTGTCACGGGCTGGTCCAATGGATCGCAGCGTAGTGACCACTGGCTGGCCAGTCCCCACTGAAGGAGACGCATGTACCAACGGGCCCAATGGACCACGCTGGTGCAGGCCACTATGAGGCCCAGGAGGCGCAGGAAGTCCCGGGCAGAGAGCGATTGCCCAACCAGAAATGATTGGGCAAAGGAGGAAAGAACCTCGGCCCTGTCCGCCGGGAGCCGAGCTCTGGCTCGAAGAGAGTCGAGCTCTGCCCCGATGAAGAGTATCACCTGCTTCGGCACGAGTTCCGACTTGGCCTCATTGATGAGGAGGCCAATCTGAGAGCAAACCTGGAGGGCCAGATCTCTGGACCGCTCTGCCTCCGCTCTGGAGGGGGCTGCAATCAGCCAGTCGTCCAGGTAGGGGTACACCCGGACCCTTCGCGCCGCAGGAATGCTGTCACCACTGCCATGCATTTGGTGAAGACCTTGGGAGCTAGGGAGAGGCCGAAGGGCATGGCCCGGAACTCGTAAAGGGATCCCTCCACTTTGAAGCAGAGGAATCTCTGATGAGACGGACGGATTGGGACGTGAAAGAACGTGTCCTGGAGGTCCAGGGAACAGAACCACATGCTTTGTTCCAAGGATGGGATTATCTGAGCCAGAGTGACCATCCTGAAGGTCCGAGACCTTAGGAACCTGTTCAGGTCGTGCAGGTCGAGAATGGGGCGCCAGCCCCCCCGTCCGTTTTGGGACCAGGAAATACCTGGACACAAACCCCGGGTCTGGAGGAGGATCCGCCACCTTCCTGATCACCTCCTTTTCGAGGAGCAGGGCAATATCGGCTCGGCGGGCCGACAGCGAGGCTGCTGACCCCGTGGCCCCCTGATGGGCGACAGCTGGAAAGGGTGGAGCCTGCTCGAACTCCCTACCACCTCCAACACCCAGCGGTTCATGGTGATAGCGGACCAGGCAGAAAGGAAGTGGCGTGAGCCTTCCCCCAATGGGGGGAACCCAGGGGGGAGTGACAAGGCTGGGGTCGGCACCCCTCAACCCGTCATTGGGCAGGCCTGGAGGAGGAACCGGCTGAGGGACCTCCTGGGCCTTCAACTCCTTGCTTCCTGTTGGAGGAAGCCGCCGGCTTGGGTTTGGGATGCCAAGCGCGAGCCTGCTGGCCCTGTTGCTGGTGCTGTTGGACCGGTCGAGCTGCAGGGGTCGAAGGACGAAAGGACTTACGCTGTTGCTGACGGTGGCCTTTGTCCCTCTGGGCGGAGGTGACTGAGTCCAGAGTGGCATTGGACTTTTCGATCTGCTGGAGGTGTCCCTCCACTCCAGGGCCGAAGAGGTCAGTCCCCAAGAAGGGGACGTCCGCCAACTTGTGCTGGGTATCGGCCGTGAAGGTGGATATCCTCAGCCACGCTCTGCGGCGCATGGCCACCGCGGCTGCTACTGACCCGACACAGGAATCACCTATATCCAGAGCAGTCTGAAGCTGCTGCTTCGCCACCGCCCTACCCTGGTCCCGCACCTGACGGACCGTGGTCTGCAGGTTGGTCGGGAGATGAGGGACAACCTCATCCAGGGAGCCCAAGAGGGCGTGGGAGAAGTATGCCATCAGCACGGCCGAGCTGGCCTGATGGAGGCCAAGGGAGGACGCAGCGTACACCTTGTGCCCGGCAAAGTCCAGCTTTTTGGACTCTTTGTCGGGGGGCTTATCCACGTCCCGAGCGTTACCGGAACGCGAAGACACTGTTGGCACTAACCCTCGGCAGAGGGTGCTCCGAGAAACTGGGCAAAGAGCTGTAGGGACCGTGATACTTCCTAGCCATCCTGGCCGAGGGGCGACAGGAAGCAGGCCGCTGCCAGAGCTCCAAGGCTGGGCCGACAGGGGGAATCCCCTCGGTCCAGAATCTCCGGCAGGGGATACCTGGCCTGTTTAGACATGGGCTCGAGCTGCATCCCGGTGGACTCCTAGATGAGGAAGCAGGCCCAAGGACGACGATGGGCTATCGTCCAATGACTGGCCCCAAGGACTCCAGGTCGACCTGCCTGGAGAACAGGGAGGAGTCGTCGTCGGATTCCAAAGAGTCTGCGAAGAGCTGCCTTGGCCCTGAGCCACCCTTTACCTGCCGAGGACGGTCGGAGTGAGGGTAACCGACAACCTGTGGGACAGGCCGTGACCCAACTGAGAATCTTGGTCAGTACCCCAGACTTCGGTTGTGGAGGCAGAGGTTCCACCACAATCGGTGGAGCAGCTGGTTTTGGCCGAGCAACCAGCCCTGGAACGGGCAACTCGACTGGGGCGAGCGGTTGCTTCGGTTATTCGGGCAACAGCCACTTAATGGCCGGGGTCTGAACCGGAGTTGGTTTAGACACAGACAACAGTAACTGCTGCCACATATGCTCCTTGTAGCGCTGACGTAATTTATGCCGAAGCCTACCCTCATCCGAGGAAGAGGAGGAAAGGTGTTGCCGCTTACTTCGGTACCGAGACCGCCGATGTCGGCGGGAACGGGTAGACCGAGAAGAAGTCCGAGACTGGCCGAGGGGACCCGAGGGCGGGTCTGGCGGGGCGGGACACCCGCCTTCCCTCGCTCGGGCACTTTAACCGGGTACTGTGGCCCCGAAGGTGCAGGCGATCCTCGGTCTCCACTGGGGGAACTGGTGAAGGTGGGTTGTCAGCTTCACCAGTCGACAGCCCGTCTGATGGATCGAGAAAAATCTCGACTGCGTCGACGGGAGTCTCGGCAGACTGGCCTGACGGGGACACCGTGAAGCCAGCGGCCTTAGCCGCAGCTTCGACCGAAGTCGATGGTTGGCTGTCCGGGGAAGGAGACCTCTCCCAATCCCACGAACGCCGAAGGTGGGACTTACCCTTCGACTACTTCTTCTTGAGCCGAGAAGAATGTCCCGATGGCCCCTCTCCCTTCGTGGAAAGGGACTGACAAAGCACCTTGAACTAAGCCATGTAAGAGGAACTGAGAGAGAGTGGGATAAATGCCGTGGCCAAGGAGGAGGAAGATGCGGCCTGGGCCGCCTCCTCCTCGAGGGCGATCATCTGCTCGAGCCGCTCAGCCGAGCCAGCTGCCGCGGAAACTGCCCAATGAGCCTCTTTTGATTTTACCGGCGGAAAACACTTCTCGGGGCGCCCGAGCTGCAATCGGCAGTGCGATCATCCAGGACGTTAGCCGAGAAAGAATGGCACAACTCGCAGGCCTGCGGGTCGTGATCTAGGCCTAGGCAGTGGATGCACGTGGAGTGTGGATCCATCCTGGACATTTTCAGCCCGCAAGGGCACCTTCAAAAGCCGGGAATAGATTTGTCCATTGCAGCCGCGAGGGAAGATGAAGACCGAAATTTAGAAAACTTCAAAACCAGTTTTGGACGAACTGAAGAGTTAGGATCCAGTCTAAACGCAGAGCTAATGAGGGAACCTGAGCTTCCCGGGTAAGGGAAGATCTGCATGGGTGGAGCAGAGAGTTTTACGCCCCGGGTGGGTGGGAGGAGCCAGCTTGAAGACCTTCCGGCAACAATTAAAGCGGCAAGGAACCTGCCAAGAAGTGTGGATTGAACAACATATCCATGTCCCTAGAAATTGTTGTGCTTCTCATTTGAACAGAGATGAAAATGCGGTGTGGACTGGCTCAATCTGGACAAGGGTCTGACATGTTGGGTGGTGTTTCCAGGGGGTGGAGGTAGAGAGGTGGAGTGTACTGATGTAGCCAAGGGAAAAGGGAGGGATTCATCGAGGTGGAGATGTGGGAAGAGATTGGTGATCCTACTGAATAGGCTGTCTACGTGAAGGTCCTAGAGACGACTCAGTGGCTTAGATCAGACACTAGAGGGAGCTATAAAGCAACCAATTTTATCATAAGGCTCCCTTGCTTGAACGTTACAACGAATTTAAGCTATTGAAGTATTTAGGGTAAGGGGGAGAAAAGAGAATAGGTTGTCGAAGGAGTAGGGGAGTTTATCCCACTGCCACACTGTTTTTTAGTGTCTTAAAGAGGATTAAAGGGAGATGGGAAACCCATAATAGATAGTGTACTAAATGGTGAAGTGGGGGATATCTCGGAATGTTTTAATTCTCTCATTAAAACAATAGGAGAGATGGGACGGGTTGGGAAAGTAATGAAACAGGGTCGGGGGTATAGTAATCTCATAAAAATTGGGAAAGGAGAAGTATTCAAGTTAAGGCGTAAAAGGGGGGCCCTGACTTCCTAGTCTTATCGGACTACTTGGTTGGGAAACTCCCATCCTTGGAGGATTCTCCAATTAGAGGAGATCCTCGATCAAACCTGGTCCCTTAGGGAGACTGGCTTGAGATTTCTATAAGGTGGTCTTGTATTGCCACCTTAACAATGGAAGCGACTGTATACATAGTAATTATTAGTAATGTTAAATGTTGAAGTTAGTTACGTAAGAACTTACTGTAACAGTAGATCTTCGAAAGAGGCTTTTGCAGTAGGTAATTACATATAGGACTGACGATGGCAGGCAGCAGGACCCCACCGAAAAATTTCTAGCTAGCAGTCTCTGGTGAGGAACCACCCCCACGTCAGGTGACCGGCGTCAGGAGATGTCGGTATAAAGGGGCGATCCCTCATGCCCGCCTTCCAGTTCTTTCCTGCCACAGGCCACAAGAGACCGAACGAGAGAGAAGCAGATATTTCCCTCACTGGAAAAGGAGCTGGAAAAGCTTAGGGATGGAGGGCGGAAGTTTACTGTAAGAGCCCTCTCAAGATCTACTGTTACGTAAGTTCTCACGTGAATTGTACCTATCTTACTTCAGAGGGCTCTTGCAGGTATTACATATAGGACTGAGTCCCAAGCAGTCTGGAACGAGAAGAAGCACACGGGAGGAGGAAAGCTACTCAAAGCAGATCCCCTTAGCTGTGAAGGCCTTAAGCAAGGAGGCCTTGCAGAACAGTGAGCTCGAAGCCTGCTCTACGGCGAGAGGCAATATCCAAACTGTAATGTTTTGTAAATCTATGGACAGAAGTCCAAGTGGAGGCAGCACAGATGTCTGCCGCTGACACGTTCCTGGAACATGCCGCTGAGGCAGCGACCCCTCTGGTGGAGTGTCCTCTTACTTGACCCGAAGGGGTCGTCTTGTACTTGTCATAACAGAAGGTGATGCAATGAGCCACCCATTTAGACAGGCATTGCTTAGAAACAGCATTGCCTTCAATTTTGGGTGCAAAAGAGACAAACAGTTGATCAGTCTTTCTGAGATCCTTTGTTCTGTTAGTGTAGTATCTCAAGATTCGGTGAACGTCCATAGTGTGAAGCAGATACTCCCCCTGACTGGAGTACTGCGTAAAGAAAGCGGGTAACTCTATGGACTGGCTCAATGTAGATTCTGCTACCACCTTGGGGAGAAACTTAAGATTGGTGCACAGAGCCACATGTTCCTTGTGAAAAATTAAGTACGGGATTTTTACACATCAGGGCCTGGAGCTCGGAAATCCTCAGAGCAGAGGTAATGGCCACTAGGAAGAGCGTCTTTCATGAAAGGAACGTCATGTCTGCTGAGGTCGCCAGTTCAAAAGGAGGCAAAGTAAGTTTCTCAAGAACGAAGTTCAAATCCCAAGGAGGGGCGGGAACTCGGATAGGGGGTCTCAAGTGAAGAACCCCTCTGAGGAAAGTCTTAGAGACTTCCAGTTGAGCAAACATCCCATCTGTGAAGGGAACATGGTAGGCAGAAATGGCCGCCATGTGAACCTTCAGAGATGAGTGACTTAAGACCCAGGTTGAAGAGATGGCACAGGTACTCCAGCAGTCGCCCAACCGAGCAGGAGAAAGGCCCGAAGCCTTTTGAAGCGGCCCAGAATGAGAACCGTTTCCACTTCATGGCATAAGTAGACCTAGTGGAGGGTTTCCTAGCCTCCACCAAGATCTCAGCCACCTGGGGAGAAACCCCAAAGCGGGCTTGAGCTATGCGTGCAGGAGCCACGCATGCAATTGAAGGGACTTGAGACCTGGATGGACCAGGGTGCCCTGATCCTGGGTCAGTAAAATTCGTGACAGCGGAAGAGGAAGAGGAGGTTCCTCTGAGTATTGTTGCATAAGAGAGAACCAAGCTTACCTGGGCCAGAAAGGAGCGATCAGAATCATTCGTGCTCTTCTGAGCCAAGTTTCTGCAAGACATGGGATCAGAGGAATTTTGGGAGGGGGGAGGCACAGACTAATCTGTCCTTCCATCTAGAGACAGAGCGTCTCTCCAGAAAACGCCTTGCTCTTGAACAAGCGAGCAGTAGTCAGGAAGCGAACAGGTCCACCTGAGGTGTTCCCCAACATAGGAAGATATCGTCTAGGACCCATGATTCAGTTCCCACTTGTGAGCTTGAGCAGACGAGTGACTTAATTTGTCTACTAAGGAGTTCTCAACCCCGGAACATGAATTGCCGTGAGGTGAAGGTCGTGTTGTGCTGCCCAATCCCAAACTCTCATCACTTCCCTGCAAAGAGGGTAGGACAGAGTCCCGCACTGTTTGTTGATGTACCATACCACACATATATTGTCTGTCTGGATGGCTAGGTGGCCTGGAAGAAGATGCAGGTGGAGAGTCTCGAGAGCGTAGAGCACCGCCCGAAGCTTGAGCACACTGATGTGCAGGGATTGTTCGAGTTTGGACCAAGAGCCCTGGGTCCGATGTGGACCGAGATGGACTCCCAACCTTTCGCCCGAGGCGTCTGTGATCAGAGTCTGGGAGGGAGGAGGATGGAAGAATGGAACTCCCCGAAGAAGGTTCTCTCGAACCATCCACCACTGCATGTCTCGAATCATGGGAGAAGAGAGGAGAGGAGACTAGGACCAACTGGTCCAAGTCATCTACCAGCTGATCCCATTGAGATCGAAGCGTCCACTGAAAGACTCGTGGAGCCGAGCACGAAGGACTGTCGGGATAGCAGCCACCATAAGCCCGAGGAGGCAAAGAACCGACCTTGCACTGACCCTCCTGCAGCCGGACAACAGGCTTACCTGAGTCTGGAGTGTGGCTGCCCAGTCCGGTGGCAGGAAGGCCCTGCCTAGGGTTGTGTCCAGTATCGCCCCAATAAACTGGAGCCTCTGGGATGGGATCAAGTGAGACTTGGAATGGTTGATGGCAATACCCAGACAGGCAAAGACCTGCTGGGTGAGGGAGAGGCAGTGCAGGAGTTGCTCCCTGGACGAGGCCACCAGGAGCCAATCGTCCAGGTACAGGAAAACCTGTACCCCGCCAGGTAGGCCGCCACCACCACAAGGCATTTGGTAAATACTCGGGGAGCTGAGGCGAGGCCAAACAGAACGAAGATATTTGCGGTGAGACGGGCGGATAGATATGTTTAGTTTAGTTTATTGGAGATTCGGAAATACCTTTGAGTCAGAGACTCCTTTACAAAGGTTCCACGTCACAAATATTACAAACAGAGAAAGACAGGTTACATATCAGTACAGCAGAACATAGTCAAGTAGTTACAGTGGCAGTTGTGAGGCTAACAGAGAAAAACTAGGGAAAGTAAGCGCAAATATACAAAAACAAATAGCACATACGTGCAGAGCTAGACCAGTGGGATACAGATTGTGGCAGGGATTGAAGGGGAATCGGGCTGCAGTCTATGCCGGTCGGTATAGTGTAAGATAATTCAGTGGCAATCACAGTGGTTCGAGAACTGTAGGAGGTCTCTGAGGGCGGTTTTGAACGGTCCAAGTCTGTTCCCTTTTGCAAGTGGAGTGGGCAGACTGTTCATCCAGGACGGGGCTCTGTAGCTGAAGGACCTCTGGTATTGGTATGTACAGCAGTGGGGGACAGAGAGGAGGTGCTTACCATAGCTACGAGTATGCTTGAGTGTCAGGGCCGGTCTTATTAGTGGAGTGAGTCCTGTTGGGCAGAGGCCTAGGGCAATTCTTTTTGCCATGAGGCATGTGTGGAACCTAATCCTGCTGTCCAGGTTCAGCCAGTTGGTATCATTGTATAGAGAGCATGTGTGAGTTAGACGGTCACAGCCCATGTGTAGGTAAGCGTCCTGTATATCCAGAGCGCACAGCCACTGGCCCGAGCAGAGGAGGGGCAGAAGGCTCTGCAGTGAGAGCATCCTAAACCTCTTGTACTCCACGAAAATGTTCAAGAAACTGAGATCTAGAATAGGTCTTACATCTCCTGTCTTCTTCGGAACCAGGAAGAAGTGGGAATAGTAACCTGTTCCTTGCAGGGGAAGGGGTGCAGGTTCTATAGCCTCTTTCAGCAAAAGTGCTGAAATTTCTTCCTGGACCAGAAAATGTTCCCGAGAGTACGACGGCCTTGGGGGAGGGTGAGAAGGTGGTTTCTGCAGAAACTCTATTGAGTGTCCGTCTGCGATTAGCTGGAGCACCCATGAATCTGATGGTTATCCTCTCCCAGCCTGGAAGGTGGAGGGAAAACCTCCCTCCTACCAGTTTCTCCGGGAAGCCCGGAGGCTGTGGGAGAGGGAAGGAGTCAGGTGGTGTGGGGCAGTGCTGCAGCTAAAGCTCCCGCTGCTTTTTTGGGCGGGGGAGGGCTTGGCGGCTGGGGGCCCCGACGCTTAGTGGCCCTCTTCCCTGTGGTCTGCTTCGGCCGATTCCGTTCTCGCGAAAGGGATGGTGCTGTGACTGATGGGGATGGTACACAGAGTCGACAGACTTTAGTGCCGTCCCCTTCTCCTGCAGGTCGGTGATGTCCTTGACATCACCCCCGAACAGCACCAAACCCCGGAAGGGCGCTTCCTGGATGGCGGACTGCACTTCCGGGTCCAACCCTGACATTCAGAGCCAACTGTGACACCGTAGGCCTACGGCGAAAGCTGAGCTCCTACCAGCAGTGTCCACTGCATCATAGATCGCATGAAGGATGTACCGACTGGCCGAACGTGCAGAGCAGACAAGGTCAGCCACTTCCTGCTTGACCTGAGAGTCCGGAAGGGAGTCCAATTTAGATTCCACTTCACTGAGAATCGCCTTCTGGTAATCCCCCATGTGGTCGACATAGTTCAGGGCCCTAATACCCAGAGTGGAAGAAGCAAAAATCTTCTTGCCATACTGGTCCAGAAGGCGGGATTCCTTGGTCAAGTGGAGACAAGTTAAGGTATTTGGGTTGAGCTGACCGGCCATGAGCGGCGCTAAACACAACCGAGTCAGCTCGAGGGTGGGAGTCTAAGAAGTCAACACCCTCGGGAGCCTGGTATAGCCTGTTGGACTTCCTGGGAAGTGGGGCTAAGGCCGACGGCTGTTTCCATATAGTGGTAATAAGGTCGGCATGAGGCTCGATCCAGGGTGGCACCAAAGTGGGAGCTGTCACGGGCAGATCCAGATGCTCAGCAAGTTTTTTACGCTGGGGGTCTGGCTCCAAGGATTGCCACTTATGTACTTCCTGGATCTTTTGTAGCAACTCCGTGAAGGAAGGATCCTCCAGAGGAGACTTCGGAGGAGTCCTTGGCCGGGGCTTGGACGGAGAGTATGGCTTGTCGTCTTGCTTGGGACAACCGTCGGAAGCATCCGAGGTAACTGAGGAGGAGGAAGAAGATGAGGAAGAGGTAGACTCCCTCTCCCGACGAGGGGGAGGAACGGACCCCTTGGGAAGCCCTCGGGGAAGCGTGTCCTGCCCCACTCTGGACACAGAGGGTTTAGCCCTGGTGTCCGGAGGTGGGGAGGGCGTGTGTCGTCGTGGACGTACGAGAACCGGCATCATCGTCGGAAGACAACTCTCCACCTCTCTGGTGAGCTGAGCTTGGCTCCATCCCACCAAGAGGCCAGAGTCTCCTGCAGGTCTACCGCGGCTGGGGTGGAGGAGGGATATGGGTATGGAGTATACCCAAAGGCGCGATCCATAACCCGCAGCGGAAGCCCGTGTTGGTACTGAGACGCTGGTACTGCGGCGGATAGGCAGCGCCGGATACTGTGGTCCAGCGTATGACGGCGTCGGATACGATGGGGTCGGGTACCCGTGAACCGGGCGGGGGCTGCTGGAGCAGACGGCCCGACCGGAGGCCCCACGGGCGGTTCTGGAGCAGAAGGCCTGGGGGACGGAGGGCCCGGTGTCGGGGCAGCATCCGGGAGTGGGATGTCGCCCGGAGTCGGCAACACCGGCGTCGGAGCTGGTGTCTGGGCAGCAGACGTCAGATCGGTCGGACCAGCAGGTGGACGGTCTGATGGAGGTGAAACAGGAATCTCAGCCGCCTGGTGATGGGGAGAGAAACTAGGGTCGGGCTGAGAAGACTCGGGTCTCCGGAGGCAGCGAAGGCGCGAGGAGCTGGGAACGATAGATGTGGGGTCCGCATCGCTCATCTGCCAGCGGACGCCGGGCAAACCGATGTGTGGCTTAGCAGTGGGATCCGGCGGGCACCATAGGCGGCCGCCTGACTTAACGGACCCATCACTGGGACAGGCAGCGATGGAGGGGCGGCCTGGTAGGGCGGAATGGGGGCCGAGTGCCGCCCCGAAGGGTTGGGCGACTTACCGACCTTCTCCGTGCGGGCGTCGGAGGAGCCGACGTCTGGCTTATCGGAGCCGCTCGCACCAGTAGGCCGCAAAACCACAGCTTTACCAGGAGTGGAGGCCTCCAAAGCCCAGAGGCACCCAAAGGTCCCGAGCGTGAGCCAGATCGGTTACCGATGCCGCCTAGAAGCCTCTAAGGCGGCCGTCAGGAGCCGGTCCTCTGGGGAGACAGACGGGACATTACCTTAGCACGGCAGTTCCAGAGGAAGTCGCGTGGTAGAGGAGCCTTGTCCCGTGCTTTCTTTGTCTTTTTTGGGATGGCCTTCAGGGAAGTTGACTGCCGGGCTTTTTCAATTCTTTTCTCCATGGAGCTCATTTTCTTTTCAAAATATGGCCTCCAGGGACTGCCGCTTTCCTCCGGCAGCGCTAAAACTAAGGCAGTGCTGGCACTTTCACCGGATGGTCGGGCCCTAGGGCAAAAGGCACAGGAATGGCCGTCCTTGTGCGGGAGTTGGGCGCGCTACGAGTCACATATGCTTGTGCTTGAGGTGTAGCGACGATATACACTGACAAATACCTGACGGATGATAGGAAAAGTCAAAATACTCAGTTAAAATACCGACGAAAGAGCCTGATGAGCAGGGAACTTTTCCGAGGCACTGGAATAAGCTAACGGCGGGGAAAAGAAATGGAAGGCGGGGAGTGAGGACTGCCCTTTATACAAATCTCCTGGCGTGGGGAAGTGATCACTTGCCAGAGATTGCTAGCTAGAAATTTTCCGTGGGTCCTGTCACCACCGATGTTGGTCTTATATGTAATTACCTACTGCAGAAGCCCTCTTGAAGTAAGATTACCGGTTTATGGTATTGAAGTTCTCTTGACAGTGTGGTGTGAAAGGAGACACTGGAGACAAAATGCAATGTTGCATATCAACGCTTTAACAGAAATACTTTATAATCAAGAATGTGAGAGATCAAATCTAAAGTCTGAGGAGGAATATAAGGTAATTGGTGATCCTTTCTTTGGAATCCTGGGGGCAGTGGTCTTGGTGACGACAAGCTGGAATGACCTGAAAAACAAAATATATATATATATATATATATACACACACACACACACACATATATATATATTTAAAAAAATAAAAGAAGAAAAGCGAAAAATAATAAAAGAAAACTACCTAACATAAAAAAGACAAAATCATGAAATAAACCTAAATCAATAAAAAAAAAAACTAAATGACTACCCAACCAGTTAGGATTTATTCCATAAATGTTAATGGTCTTCATAACCCCATGAAAAGATCTCGAACACTACAGTATCTTAATAAACAAAGGGCAGATATTATATTTATATAAGAAATACACCTCTATACACTGGGGCATCAGAAATTGTCCTGGGGGGAATATATGTGATCCACTCTTCCTCCCATCCGAGCGGACGAAGAAAGGGAGTAGCAATAATGATACCCGCCACTACCCAACTTAAGATAGATAAAATATATTCAGATGGGTTAGGGAGGTATATTATAATCCAAGGCTGCCTATATAACCAAGAAGTTACCTTAGCCAATATATACTTACCTCCATAGACTAAAAGAAAAAAATTACTCACCTTAGTAATGTTGTTTCTTCTAATGGAGTCTTGCTATATTATGACATATGCAGTGAGTCCCAACCTTCGAACTGCTCTGGAGGTGAAAGAGTTAACTTTCCATGCAGGCATGGAACACTGAGCTCGAGTTCGGTTGAGACTCTGTCTGTTGTTCTTCAAACTCAAACCGTCAGATCTTTACGAGCTAAACTCACTGAGGTCCTGTGTGGAAGCTGTAAACCTACACTAGACAACTGGCTACTAAACATAAGAACACATTTTTTGGTCCCAAAACAAAGTCTCAAGTCAGAAGACCCAAAAAATGAAAAACACAACACCAAGTCACCCCAAAAAAGGAGGGGTGAAAAACAACAAGGTGGGCATCTACTAGGTGCCAACACTGCACTGCCCACCCACATCCGAAAAACAGAGGTTCTGAGAGGGGCAGGGGGAGGTCATAATATAGCAAGACTCCATTAGAAGAAACAACATTACTAAGGTGAGTAATTTTTTCTTCAAACAACATGAAGTCTTGCTATATTAGGACATATGCAGACTACACAGCAGTACCTCCATGGGGAGGGACAGAACCTACTTAGAAATAGGCTCTGAAGCACAGCTGTGTGAAACTGAGCATCACTCCTAGCGTGGATGTCCAGGAGTAATGCTTGGTAAAATTGTGAACTGTTTTCCAGGTAGCTGCTTCACATATACTCTAGAATAGGGATGTCCCTGGCAGCCAGGGAAGCAGCTGTACCTCCGAGAGTGAGCCCTCAGGCCTGAGGGAGGAACCTTACCCAGCTTTCATAACAGAATTGGATACAAGAGACAATCCACCTGGCAATGGATCTTTAGTGGCAGGTTTCCTCTACCAAATTCACCATAAGTGAGGAACAGTTGGAGGAGTCAAACCTGTGACCCTTGTGCAGCTCTATGTAGTAACTAAGGGCTCTCTTCACATCTAAGCTGTGCAGCCTCCTCTCGCCAGAGGAGGAATAGTCAGTGAAGTACACTGGAAGAGAAATAGATTGATTAAGGTGGAAATCTGAAACCACCTTAGGCAAGAACTTCCTGTTAATCCTGAGGACCACCTTATCTCTATGAAAGGAGATAAAATCAGGCTCCACTGACAAATCTTGTAGTTCATTTATGCGTCTGGCAGAAGTGATGGCTACCAGAAACACACTCTTCCAAGTCAAGTACTTAAGCTCTGCTGAAGACAAAGGCTCAAAGGGGGGTTGCATAAGTTGAGAAATGCAAACATTAAGATCTCAGGCAGGGGCAGGGGCCCTGAATGGAGGGTTGGTGTGAAGCAATCCCTTGAAAAACGTGGAGAATACAGGATGAGCTGAAAGAGAAGAGGGCTTACCTGCTGAAATAAAAGCAGACACAGCTGTCAGATGCACTTTAGGTAGCTGGTCTCAGCCCCAAGGTATTTAAGGGACCATATAATCCAGGACTGTGGGTAAATCAGCAGATTCTGGGGAAATATGCTTTCCAGAGCACCATATGGAAAACCTCTTCCATTTGGAATTATAAGTAGCCCTGGTGGAAGGTTTCCTAGAAGCCTTCAGGATATCCATTACACCTTGGGAGAGGTGGAGATCAGCAAACTCTAACTCTTCAAAAGCCAGGCCTTGAGATTGAGAGATTTGAGGTTCGGGTACCAAACCCTCCCCTGAGCACAGGTTAACAGGTTGTGATTCCTGGGAAGACACGGGGGAAGACGGACTGCTAAGGACAGTAGGAGTGGATACCAGGGCTGTCTGGCCCAATCTGGAGCAAACAGGATCATCTTGCAGGGTTGAGATCCAATTTTAACTAGCACTTTGAACAGGAGAGGGAAGAGGGGAAAAGCATAGAGAAACTTCCCTTCCCAACTGAGAACTAAGGCACCCAGAGGGACTGAGCCCAACACTGGGGGCCTGCAGCAAAAAAGGGGAAGTTGGTGATTGTCTGGGGCTGCAAAAAGATCTATCTGCGGGGTACCCCATCTGGCAAATATCACCTCCAAGACCAGGGGGTCCAGTGACCATTCGTGATGGCCCTGGGAAATCCTGCTGAGAGCATCTGCCAGGACATTGTCCTTGCCTGGGAGGTGAACTGCCGTGAGGGAGGTGTTCAGGGAGTAAGCCAGAGACCACAACTTCATTGCTTCGTGCACAAGGCCGTGACCGAGTGCCCCTTGTATTAATGTACCACATTGTGGTGGTGTTGTCTGTTCTGACCTGTACAACTTTGTTCTGAACAGACTTGGAAAAACTTGAAATGCTAGAAAACTGCTCTGAGTTCCAACAGATTGATGTGGAGCAGAGATTCCTGAGGGGACCACAATCCCTGGGTAGTGAGGTCGCCCATGTGAGCTCCCCACCCCAAGAGGGATGCATCTGTAGTAAGGATTAAGGAGTGAGACTGAGTGACAAAAGGAACCCCTTGTCTCAGATTGCTCTGATCCTGCCACCACTGTAGGGCCTGGATCAGGGTTCGAGTCACTGGAATCAATTTGGTTAAAGGGTCTTTCCTTTGAGACCAAAAGGCTCTCAAATGGAACTGGATGTCCCTCATCTGAACTCTTGCTCCCTGCACTACTGCTGTAGAAGCAGCCATGTGCCCCAGGAGCTGTAGGAAATGCCTTGCTGGTCGAGAGACCTGCAGGGTGAATGAGGAGGCCAGAGAGACCAGGGTCCTTGCCCTGTCCAAAGGAAGGAAGACTCTGGCTTTCTCTGTGTTCAGCTCTGCGCCTATGAAGGTGAGGAGCTGGACAGGCTCTAGAACTGACTTTGAAAGATTCAGAAGGAAACCTAGAGAGGTGAGCAGTTGCTGAGTTATCTGTAGATGTAACTTGACTTGGTCTGAGACTGGCCTACTATGAGCCAGTCGTCCAGGTAAGGGAAGATGGCAATTTTTTGCCTTCTTAGGAAGCAACTGCTACTGCCAGGCATTTTGTGAACACCCTTGGAGCAGAGGTGAGGCCAAAAGGCATTGCTCTGAACTGGTAATGGCCTGAGGGCAGCTCGAACCTGAGGTACTTTCGATGGGAGCTTCTGATGAGAATATGGAAGTAGGCATCCTTGAGGTCCAGGGACGCTAGCCAGTCCCCTGGCCTTAGAGAGGGTAGAATAATTCCCAGAGTCACCATTTTGAATTGTGGTTTTAAAAGGTGCTTGTTTAAATATCTGAGATCCAGGATGGGCCGCCATTCTCCTGTCTTTTTTGAGGTAAGGAAGTACCTGGAGTACAACCCTTTGCCCTGGTGTAAGGGTGGAACCCTTTCCACAGCTCTGAGAGCCAGGAGGGAAGAGACCTCTGTCTCTAGGTCAAGTGCCTCTGATGGATTTGCAGGTGGAAAGGATCTGGTTCTCATCTTTGGAAATTTTTTGAAGCTGAGAACCAGTCCCTGGCTTACTACTTCCAGGACCCACTTGTCTGATGCCAGAGACTTCCAGTCCTGGACAAAGTAAGCCAGCCTGCCCCCTACAGGTAGCTGAGAATCGGCCCTGGCAACCCCATCAGGTGCCTGCTTGGCAGGGCTTTGGGCTGAGGGGTGGAAGCAGGCCTGCTTGTACCCTGTCTGCCTCTCCTTCTAAAGAACCTCTGGGCATAAGCAGAAGAGGAGGCCTGGGCTTGGTAAAAGGCCTATGAAAAGGCCTGCTCCTGCCCCTGGAAAGCTGCCTCTGAGGAGTGGCCTGCCTTTCCTTGGACTGTGCACTCCTATAGGTGGTCCTATACTCATCCATTTTCTTCATGTAATTCTCTGTCTGCTCCCCAAACAGAGAATTACCCACAACAGGAAAATCCATGGCCTTAGTTTGGGTATCCTGTGACAGGCCAGTACATCTGAGCCAAGCCATTCTGCGAAGTGCCACAGATGTAGCCATGACTCTTGATGACACATCATTAGAGTCCACTGCAGCATGGAACTGCACCTTGGATGCCTCAATACCATCAGCAGCCACCTGCTCCAGCTCCTTGGCAAGCTGGCCAGGGACCTGTTTTGCTAGAGCCATAACAGTATCCCATCTGGATTTCTCATATCTAGCAACACAAGCCATGTAATGTGCCTGTCTGAGTCCCAAGGATGCTGCCATGTACGGTTTCTTTGCCATGGCATCAATCCTCCTGGAGTCCTTGTCAGGGGGATGTGAAGCCAAGGGAATATTTGCCTTGTCACAGGCTGCAGCCTTTACTACCCCAACATGGCTGCATTGTTGTATAAGGAACTCCGTATCAGAGCCTGACAATGTGTACCTCTTGTCCATTCTCTTATCAACAGGAGGTATAGTGTGAGGAGTTTTTAGAATTTTAACTGTTTCCCAAAAGATTTATGCAAAGGAATAGACAGCCTCCTTGACTCTGGGATATCCATCATTTCCACAGTCAGGCTCTTCTTGATCATCCACAGCTTCCTCCATAGGGAGCTGGAGGGTTTCAGCCACTTTTTTTAAAAAAACATAAAATGAGAAGGGGACTCAGAAAGCCTAGGAGGAGACACTCCTGAAGGTCTGTCTGGGGAGATGTCCGGGTCAATGGGCACATCCAGACTTTCAAATCCACATTCACTCTCCTCATACTCCTCTTCCCCCTCCTCCGGTTCATAATATTCCTCTAAATCATACTCTTGAACCGGTGGAACCGGCCAAACAGACGCTTACCTGATGGTGCCGGTTCGGTCGGAACCGGGAAAGCGACTGGACAATTTTAATCGCTTTGGCTATTTCTTCAGCGGTTGGAGAGGAAAGTTTTGGCTCCACACCAGCTGATTTCCTAGTCCTTTTTGCTGGAACCGACTCCTCGGAGTCTGATCTCCTTTGGCCCGAGGAAGTCTCGCCCTGGTCAAACCCCAGACAATAAACACAGGTGGTGTGGGGGTCAGCCTTAGCAAAGACTTCCCCACACACACTGCAGTGCTGAAACCCAGTGGGCCCGATTTTTCTTTTGGGTTTCTCAGACATAGTGCCAGTCCTAACCAAACTTACCCGTTTATGGCAATCCGCCAGGAAAGACCCTCTTATCGGTTCCCAATCGTGTCACGGATCGTGGAAAAAATGTAATAAAATCCATTTTTTTAGAACCGATAAGAACCGGTAACCACACTCTAAATGACAGATTAATATATTTTAAATAACCTGATCGGTTCAAACCAAACCGATAACCGTTTACAAGTTCCACACAGAATAGAAATCAATGTAAAACCTATCTAGTACTCACAAATACCACAGACAGAGTCTGAACCAACCGGTTGCAGTTTAATTTCGGTCGAAAACTGAGAAAAACAATACTTTAACCGACAAAATGATCCGAGCAGAAGGAGAAATCTCCGGAGTGACTGTTCAGTGAGGCGGAGTAAAGAATCTGACGGTTTGAGTTTGAAGAACAACAGACAGAGTTTCAACCAAACTCGAGCTCAGCGTTCCATGCCTGGCATGGAAAGTTAACTCTTTCACCTCCGGAGCAGTTCGAAGGTTGGGACTCACTGCATATGTCATAATATAGCAAGACTTCATGTTGTTTGAACACCAATAATTCGCTCGATCTTGGCAAAAATCTTGAATTTACTACAGGGTCAGTTAATAATGGCCTGTGACTTTAATATGACACTAAAACCAAACCTTGACTCCTCAAACCCTAAAATATACCGTCTATCTAATGCAGTTACATTTTTCAAAGCACAACTTGAAAATAGATACATACATAGATACACAGACAGTGTCGGCAGATAAGGGCCTATGGCCCACCCAGTCTGCCCATTTAAGTCTGTAAGTTGAGCTTATGTTTTCCAAGAAGTCTGTTGCCCCTTACTCCTGACCTCCAGAATTCCTTTATGTCTATCCCATGCATTCTTAAATCCCGTGACTGTTTCAGCCCCCACCACTTCCTCTGGCAGGGTGTTCCACTTGTCCACCACCCCTTCTGTGAAGAAATTCTTCCTCGTGTTTCCTCTGAATCGCCCTCCTCCAACTTCATCCCATGCCCTCTAGTCCTGGAACATCTTTTACGCTTAAAATAGTGCATTCCTGCACCCTGTTCCTCCCTGTAAGATACTTGTATGTCTCTATCATATCCCTCTCTCCTCCTCTCCTCCAGGAGTACATGTTCAGTGCCTTCAACCTGTCCTCATAGGACTTGTGATGCAATCCATGCACCATCTTTGTTGCCCTCCTCTGAACCTTCTCTACCCTGTCTATGTCCTTACGTAGGTAAGGTCTCCAGAACTGCACAGTGTACTCCAGGTGCGGCCTTACTAGTGTCTTGTATAGTGGAATTATGACCTCCCTTTTCCTGCTGGTGATGCCCCTGCCTATGCATCCCAGCATCCTATTTGCTTTACCTGCTGCCTTGTCACACTGTTTCCCTGCCTTGAGGTCATCAGAGATGATAACCCCAAGATCCTTTTCCTGCTTGGTGCATGCTATATCCTCACCCCCCAACTGATATATTGTGCCAGGGTTTTTGTGCCCCATATGCATTATCTTGCACTTCCTTGCATTGAATTTCAACTGCCAAACCCCTGACCATTCTTCAAGTTTCTGCAGGTTTACCATGTCTTGAGCTATTTCTTGGACATTGTCACAGTTTTGTACCATTCCTGTTGGCTAATTGTCTGATGTTATGGTTATTGTTCTTTGAAACTAAATAAAAATGAGAATTTCAAAAAAAAAAAAAAAAGTTTCTGCAGGTCCCTTCTCATTCTGTCTACACCCTCTGGTGTGTCTACTCTGTTACAGAGCTTTGTGTCATCAGCGAACAGTGAAATTCTGCCTTCTAGGTCCTGCGCAATGTCACTGATGAAGATATTGAATAGTTCCGGTCCCAGCACTGATCCCTGTGGTACCCCACTGGTCACTCTTCCCTCTGTGGAGTGACAGCCATTTACCACCACCCTCTGTGTCCTGCTGCCCAGCCAGTTACCTACCCACCGCACTACTGTCCTGCCCACACCCATATTCCCCAGTTTGTGCAATAGTCTTCTATGTGGCACAGTGTCAAAGGCCTTGCTGAAGTCCAGACAGGCCATGTCCACTGCCCTCCCCTGATCCACCTCCTAGTCACCCAGTCAAAAAATTCAATGAGGTTGGTCTGACATGACCTTCCCCTGGTGAAACCATGCTGCTTTCGGTCCTGTAGTCCATTGACAACCAGATGTTCCACCAATCTCTCCTTCAGTAGTGCTTCCATGATTTTCCCCACTACCGAGGTGAGGCTGACTGGTCTGTAGTTCCCAGCTTCCTCTTTGTTCCCACTTTTGTATAAGGGGACTACATCTGCTATCCTCCAGTCTTTGGGTACCTCCCCTGTTTCTAAAATCTTGGATTGGTGGATGTTTGGAGGAAATTTTTTCCTTCCTCCCCAGGATTTACATATCATTCAGGCAGATTTCACTCAAATTCAAGACTGGACTATGCTTTCACTACATGTGAGCATTTTTCTACAGTTTGTGACATCACAATATGCCCTAAAATTATATCTGATCATTATCCAATAATATTAAAACTCGACCTGGGTAAGAAATCTAAACAAACTCTCTGGAGGCTAAGCTCTTTATCTCTTAAAGGATAGGGAATTCACCAACCAGATGAAGAAAATAATTCCTCAATTTTTTGAAGATAATATCTCTTCTGAAGTCTCGGAAGCTAATAAGTAGGATGCAATGAAGGTCACCATTAGAGGTGAGATCATAGCATACACTTCAGGGAAAAAAAAAAGAGGGAAAAAAAAATATAATGATCTTATCACTACCCTGCAAAATTACTGTATCAATTGCTATATAGAGAAGGGGATAAAGTACTACAAATCAAAATAAGAGAGACTAAGGCAGCTATCCAAAAAATAATGGATGGCAAGATCCAGATGTCCCTTATATATTTAAAGCAAGCTAACTACGAGGGAGGATAAAGAGGGACTCGCAGACTGGCTCAGAAGTTGAGGGCAAGAAAACACACAGTAACAATTCTAAAAATTAAACATCCCCAACCGGGTAAGATAATGCATAAAGAAGAGGAAATAAGACAAACCTTTGCTCATTATTATCAGCAACTTTATACACCTCAAAACCCAGAAAGATAGGCAGCACTTTCTGAATCAATTACAACTACCAAAACTAACAAGTCTCCAAATACAGAAAATGCAGGCTCCGATAGAAACTGAAGAAATAAGTACTACAATTACAAAACTTTCCACAGGAAAATGTCCGGGACCTGATGGATTTACTGGACAGTGGTATAAACTCTTTAATAAGGAATTAACTCCAAGACTTCTCCTGGTATATGGAGAAACTGAGAAAGGCAACCTTCCCCCTTTGACTTGGAAATATGCTACGATTGTGGCAATCCCCAAACCGGATGGGAATAAATTAGAACCATCAGCCTATCGTCCGATATCCATATTAAACACAGATTATAAAATGTATATGACCATTTGGGCAACTAGATTAGAAAATATCCTACCAACAATAATACACCCAGATCAAGCCGGTTTTATACAAAACAGATCTACAATGGACAATATTAGAAAATCTCTAATATTAATAGAATATATCCAAACCTGAAAAATACCAGCCGCTTTCATAAGCCTAGATGCAGAAAAAGCATTTGATTGGGTCTACTGGCCCTTTTTATGGGATACACTCAAGGCCTTCGGATTTCCAGATTCTTTTTTTATAATGGCTAGGCCAAATATATTTTTCTCCTAATGCATATGTGCGTCTTAATTGAGGACTTTCATCACCAACCTCTTTAAACCAAGGTACAAGACAGGGTTGCCCGCTTCCCCCTTACTATGTGTATTATATATTGAACCTTTAGCAGTAGTGATAAGAGCATCAACAAAATTGAAGGAATTCCCATGCAACAAAATGAATATAAGACCAGTCTTTTAGCTGATGACATTCTTTCTCTTTTGTCTCCCTTAGAATCGATCATAGAAACATGGAAAATGTTAACAAAATTTGAAAAATTAGCTGGCTTTAAATTAAATATATCTAAAACAAAGGCTCTCCTATATAATTACGCTCCCCCCCCAAAAAAATACTCTAAAACGAAGTTTATCTATCAAATGGCACTCCACTAAAATAAAATATTTAGGCATAGATATATCCCAAAACTTGCAGGTAATTGAATTAATCAATTATGAACCTATCTCTATCTCGATAAAGGACTTGGATAAATGGACTCATCTTCCACTCTCTTTATTCCAATGAATTGAAACAATCAGACTGAATGTTCTACCCTGATTATTAGACTTGTTTCAAAATATCCCATATTTCCCATCATCATATTACTTTAAATCATGGGACAACATGATATCGGTATTTGTATGGAACAAATTAAAACCACGAATTAGGCTTTCTGTGTTAAAACTATCCTTAGCCCAGGATGGAACAAACCTTCCAGATCTTAAAAGATATGCCGAGGCAGCATTTCTCCGAATACTACTTCTCTGGCTCTCAGAACAATTTAACTTCCTTTGGAAGAAGTCAGAATTTCACCTGAATGACATGCATGACATAAAAAAAATAGTTTTCTCTTCCCCTGGGAGATCTCCTCCTTTAAAGGACTTTACAGAAATCACCTCGGAGGTTCTAAAATTATGGTTTCATATACGTAACAAAGAACCATTCCAGCTAATTTATGAATACTGTAAGGTCATTTCAGAAGATAAATTTTTTATTCCATCTTATGATGACCTGACTTTCTCAAGGTGGCATCGATTGGGATAGGAACAGTTATTTCAGTTCCTAGGTCCCAATGGGGTATTATCTTTTGAAGAGCTAAAAGTAAAATTTAAGCTACTAAATACTGACCACTTCAGATACCTTCAAATTAGAAATCATATTTTAAGAAATAGAATAATTCAGGTGAAATTTACACCTCCAACCCCTCCTCTTTTTTGACCATTCCTTAGGACATCACTGGAATCATATAATTGGGAACCTAAATAAAATGATGCGGGACCTAACTAAAGAATCAACTAGGACAATATTGATCAGTTGGAACAAAGATTTAGACCTTGAAGTGTCTGAAGACGCTTGGTCCTAAACAGCTCTTCGAGCAGTTAAAATTACCCAATCATACATTTGGAGACAATATTCGTGGAAGTGAAGATCCAGGTTTTTCAGGTCACCTGCTCGGCTGACATAGTACCTTCTGATTGAATATAGGATGTGTTGGAGGAGGTGTGGGTATAAGATGGCTGATATTGAACATATTATGTGGCAATGGCCACTCTTAATGCCTTTTTGGATAAGCTTGCAAAGAGAAATGGTGGGCAGTCTGGGAGAAAATGTTGAACTTACAGCCAAAATGCTATTACTAGCAGTTTAGCCGGACCATTCCCCGCCATGGACAAAAACTTTACTGCCTATTTTCTTGTTGGCGGCTAAGAAGTCACTTACAAAAAAGTGGATGACTCAAGACATTCCTATCATACAAGAATGGAAACGAATAATGATATCAGTGTATCAGATGGAAAATATTACTGCAAAAATGAATAACCAATCACAGAAGTTTGCTCAACTCTGACAGAGATGGGCCATTCATCAAGCAGAAATAGATCCAGCGTTTTGCCCATAATGGAATGTGGGGGGAGGAAACAAGAGCTAGAAATGATCAACTGTAAACTGTATAAGAAATATAGGATTTGGATAAGAAAGGATTATAATTAACATAATGATCTCTATTTCATACTAGCCATTAGCCATTTGCCACCTAAAGAAAATAAATACTTAAAGTATGTACCATAATGACAATGAATGTAAAAATGCCTCCTATTATAAAAGAAAATTCTAATAAAAATATATTTAAAAAAAAATGTGTATTCAACATAGAATCCAGGCCAATATAACTGCACAAACATTATATGCTTATAACATAGGAGATGAAAAGTAAGACAGAGGAAGGGAGTGGGGGTTAGGATACAAGATTAGTAGAAGTGGCAAGTATCAGCAGTGATTTTGTTGATGAGGGTTTTGAATGCTTTTAAAGGGATTAATGTTTGGAGCTTTAGCGTTGTTTGTAGTTTATTCCAGAATGTAGGGAGTGCGTAACTAATGGCTGCTTTGCCAAAACATGTGTGAATTTTAGGAACCTCTAGGGAAATATATGCATTCTTCCTTAGCGCATACAGGCTATGAGAGTGATGGAGGAGAGTGGTAATAAAAGGAGGCAGTTTAAGAAAGCTTTTTATACCCAAATGTAGGTATGTACAAGTCTCCTAGTAGCCAGGGAGGTCCAGCTCACCTCTTTATACAGGGTGCAGTGATGGGTTCTGGTTGGAGCACTGGAGATAAAGCGGATAGCACGATGGTATAATGTGTCCAATTTGTGAAGGCAGCCGATTGCACAATTACTGTATAGCTATGGGGCGATAATTGGTGATAGATTTAGAGTCACCCTTTTTAAAAACTGGGACAATCTTGGCAATCTTCCAGACATCAGGAACAACCCTTGAGCATAAGGACAAATTAAATATTGTAGCTAGAGGGGAGGGCAAGGAGAGGGGCAGCAAATGTGATTCCCCTTCACAAAAGTGGGAGCAAGGCAGAACCAGGAAACTACAGACTTGTTAGTTTAACCTCAGTGATAGGGAAAATGATGGAATCACTTCTGAAGGAAAGAACTGACAAGTATCTAGAGGCCAGAGGGGCACATGACCCAAGGCAGCATGGATTCACAGCAGGAAGGTCACGCCAGACGAATCTGATAGATTTCTTTGACTGGGTGACCAAAGTAGTAGATCAGGGAGGGGCTGTGGATATGGCCTACCTAGACTTTAGCAAGGCATTTGACACAGCCCCACACAAAAGATTAATATACAAGTTAGCCAGCCTGGGAGTGGGTCCCAAGATGACAGCCTGGGTAAAGAACTGGCTGGAGAATAGGACACAGAGAGTAATAGTAAATGGAGTCCACTCTGACGAAAGGGGTTACAGTGGGTACACATGAGGTTCAGTATTAGGACTGGTCCTCTTCAATGTCTTCATATTTTACACTGCAGAGGGACTGGAAGGAAAGTATGTCTCTGCAGATGACACAAAGATCTGCAACAGAGTTAATGCACAAGGTGGGGTGGAAAGGAGGGAAGGGACTTGGCAAGGTTAGAGGAATGGTCAAATGTATGGCAGCTTAGATTCAATGCTAAGAAGTGCAAGGTAAAGCACCTGGGAAACAAAAACCCAGGGGAAGAGTACACTGGGGGTGAGATACTAACAACAACAAAAATGGAAAGGGACCTGGGGGTAGTCATATCAGATGACCTAAAGGTGGGCAAACAATGTGAGAGGGCAGCAAGGAGGGCTGGGGGGATACTGGGATGCATAGGGAGAGGCATCACCAGTAGAAAACAGGAAGTTATTATCCTCTGTACAGACAGCTGGTGAGACCCCATCTGGAGTACTGTTGCAGTTCTGAGACCCAATCTCCGCAAAGACAGACAGGATGAAAGCTGTCCAGAGGAGGGAACTAAAATGGTGCAGGGTCTGCACCGGAAGACATATGAAGAGAGACTAGGGAGCTTAATATGTATAGCCTCGAGGAAAGGGGCATGATAGAAACTTCAAGTACCCTCAAGGGAATCAACAAAGTCCAAGAGGGTAGCATCTTTCAAAAAACATGTGCAAGAACAAGGGGTACAATTTGAAGATAGAGTGGGGGCGGTCAGAGGTAATTTAAGGAAGCATTTTTTCACAGAGAGGGTTGTGGATGCATGGAACGGCTCCGGAGGAGGTTGTGGAGTCAAAAACAGTGGTGGAATTCAAGCATGCATGGGACAGTCATAAGGCAATTCTAGGGGTTGGGGGTAGGAAGAAGTAGGCTGCTGGTTAACTAGGATCTGCAGCTTATCCATTAGGTAGGGAAATGAGCAGACAGGGTGGGCCAAGTGGTCCTTATCTGCTGTTAAATTCTATGTTTCTATGTCTTGGCTCAAGGCTGTCCGAGCCTACACTACAGCAGATGGAGATCGAGTTTAGTAGCTGATGTACCTCCATATTAAAGACTGTACATAGGTGGAAATGAGGGGTCATTTTAGGACGGTCTTTGGTAAGGAAGGGGGTAGAAGCCGGGAATGTTGAGGTCGGACAGGTGTTACTGGAAAGGTCAGAGAAATGAAGGTTAAAAGCACTGGCAATAGTGAATTGGTTATTACAGTGAGAACCATTAAGCACCATAACATTAGTGGACTGGGTACGGTTACCCCCCCATGAAATCTTTGATGTGATTCCACAATTTTTTGGAGTCACCAGGAGCATCGAGCAACAGGTTTTTACAATAGGTGCTCTTTGCATGGCGTATGGCCTTCTTACAAGCATTCCTCTTTGTTCTGTATGTCGTCAAGGCACAGGTCAGGTAGCACAGGAAAACCAGCAGCAGTTTCAAAATTCGCAAATAGCGTTTTATTTTTCTCAATAACAGCAAAATAAAAGAGAAAAATGATTCAGTATAACTATTTACAAAGGCAGTACAAACAGAGAAAACTAAGTCCTTCTGAGGGTATCTCTTAATTCCAAGTTTCAGTCTCTCACTCTCTTTGTCTCTCTAGCAAAAGCATTCCTGCTCTTTTTATAAGTCTTTGTCTGGGGAACTCGTTAAGAGAGCCTGCTTCTCACAGAATGTTCTTGTAAGTTTACAGAATGTTCTTGTCAGTTTCGTTCCTTGTAGGTGCAGCAAAACAGTACATAGTGATCCAGAACTGACCTCTTGTTTACTGCTCTGCAAAAGGCTTAAAAACTGCATCTCAGGTTAACAGCTTGAGTTCCAAACAGCTTTGCAATCATTTCAACAGTATACTGTAACTACTGCATATACAGTTTTAAACAAAGGGATCCTAGTATCACTTACAGTTTCACACAAATATTCACGTTTTTTACACCCACAAATATGCAAGGGGGAAGAAAAAGACAGAAATAGCAAGGGAAGGCAAAGAGATAGCGGCAGGCAGAGAATTGCGAAACCGTGGGAGTGATCAGGTCCTAGGTCTCACAAGAAAATTTGGTTGCACAACCTGACAGAGAACAGACAGAAAAGGAGAGGATATGATAGAACAGACCCTTGCATTTAAACTCTTTCTGACTAGCAAATGGGGCAGGGCCTTATTCAACCCTGTCGCACTGTACTCTGTCAAATCAGACTGTAGGCCAGAGGTCTTAAATTTGGCCCAGCTTTTGTCTCTGTCCTTTAGTAGAGCAAGGAGGTTTTTGTGAAGCCACTTGTAGGAAAGCCTCTGATCCAGCGTGTCACTATAGGGGGTCTGCAAGTCTTCGAGAGCACAGAAATGGGTGATAAAATAGTTTAAGGCCTCGCTTGCATTATTAGTGACATAAAGTGGCCTCCAAACGGTCATGGATAAGTCAGCAAGGAAAGCAGCGGGGTTTTGTTTAGAGAAATCTCAAAGTGAGAATACCTTAGGGGAACAGGATGGTGCACAAGCCTGCCAGATGCCGTAAACAGGGGAGTGGTCAGAAACAGCATCGGACAGGTACCAGCTCCTGTGATCCTTTTGTCAGAACCCAGGTCAATTATGGTATGATTGCCAGAGGCTAGAGAACGTCTAGTAGAATCAGTGATAAGCTGGTGCAGATGGCGTTTCTGCACCAGTATGTCAAAGGATTTGAAGGCTTTTCCTCCCCAATTAGGTTAAAATCAACAAGAAGGATTGTTTCATTTTTATCAGCTATGGAGGTGGAGTGACAGAGTTCTTTAAGACCTGTAGCATGTTCTCTGGGAGTATTATAGGCAAAATAATGTGAAGTTTCTTAGTAACCTCCCTCTGGAAGGAGGACAGTATGCAGAGCCTCACAGAAGAAAAGTTGTGGAGTGGGGAGCATGAAGAGATTTAGGTGATCCTTAAAGTAAATAGCTACACCACCTCCTCTTCTGGAGGGGGGCGATCACCTCGTAACTTCAGTAAGGCATTCGACTCGGTGCTGCATGGAAGGCTGGGAAGTAAGTTAGAAGGCACAGGGGCGGGCGTAAAGCTGGTGAGATGAGTAGGGAACTGACTTCATGGAAGGCAACAGAGGGTGGTGGTGGGTGGGGAGCTCTCACACCCAAGGGTAATGATGAGTGGTGTTCCACAGGGCTCGGTGCTGGGACCAGTGTTGTTTGAGATATTCATTGCAGACATATGATTGGACATCCAAGAGCAAGATCAGTCTGTTTGCTGATGATACCAAGGTAGGAGCGGTGGTGGACGACCTAGGGAGATGGCAGGGTTGCAGGATGATCTGACAAAGCTTGAAACCTGGTCAGACACCTAGCAACTGGAGTTTAATGCCAAAAAGTGCAAGGTGTGCATTTTGGAGGAGTTACCAGCTGGGGGAGTGCAGCCAGCCCAGACATAGGAGGAGAAGGATCTGAGGGTGCTCATTACAGGGTCAATGAACAACTTGGCACAACGCAGGAAGGCAACTGCAAAGGCCAACAAAATGCTGGGTTGCATTGCAAGAGGTATATCCTCGAGAAGGGAGAAGGTGATTCTGCCACTGTATAGGTCATTAGTTAGACTGCACCTGAGTACCGCGTGCAGTACTGGCGTTTAGAAGTTTGAAGAGGAACATTAAGTTACTGGAGGGGGTGCAGCACAGGGCGACAAAGATTATCTAGGGGCTGGGGGACTTATCATATGAGAGGAGACTAAGGGAGTTGAACATGTACTCGCTGGAGGAGAGAAGGGACGGGGGGACATGATTGAAACCTTTAAGTACATGAAAGAAATAAACAAGGCAGGTACAGAGGGGCTGTTCAAAGTAAGGGAAGAGAGGGACACCAGGGGCCATGATATGAGACTGGAAGGAGGAAGGTTCAGGATGGAGATGAGGAGACACTTTTTTACAGAGAGGGTGGTGGCTGAGTGGAATGCATTACCTGCAGAAGTGGTATCCAGCAGAACAAGGGACTGCTTCAAAAGGGGATGGGACAGGACAAGGGGGAGGGTCAATGGAGGAGAAGAGTGGAAGGAAGGGGCAGCTGCAGAATAAGGGGTGCTAGCTGCATATTCGAGCAGACATGATAGACCTCTAGGCCTTTATCTGCTGGCAAATTTTGTATGTTCGTAACAAGTTGTGATTTGGGATAGAGCAAGCAGAGTCAGGAATGGAGGGTTTGAACCAAGTTTCAGAGACACATAAAACATCAGGACTGTATAGTGATACCCAGGCTTCTAACTCAGGGAGATTACAGAGTAAACGTTGGATATCTAGGTGCACAATTTTGAGGACTTCAACCTCACGCCAGTGAGGGTCGGGGTACTGTGATGGGCAGTGGGACCAGGGTTCAATTTGATATCACCAGATAAAATCAGAGTAATTAGGCAAAAGTACCATAGGCCATGATGGACAGAGAGAATAGGGCAGCCAAATAGTGAGTGATAGTGGTGCTTAGTCACAAATTTTGTAAGCAGGCACAGGTGACCAGATGAAAGTAAAGGGGTCAAATTGAGGTAGGACACCTTAGTTACTACAGAGTTACAGAAAGAGAAACCATAAAAAGTTCCAGCATGGCAACATCCTTTGGTGGGGAGTTGGGGGCAAAGAGATGGTAAGAGATAAGGATAAGAGGACAGGGCACTGTAAAATTGCAGATGGAAGGGGGGCCATAATTGAGAGTAAAGAAAACAAGATACCGCCAAGGAATATAAATGGAGTATGGTGCCTAACTAAAAAAGGAACAGTTGGCACATGTCTCCAATTGCATGGACCAGAGTGAAGCAAGCAGGTGAAATGGGTAGGAAAAATTGAGGGTATGAACTAGTAAGCAGTAAAATCACTAAAACTAACCTGTAACAGTCTACCAAACAGAACAAAAAAGTTATACTTAAATACACAGCAGACAATATGTGGGGAGCTTCAAAAAGTGAATATAAGCTAAGGCAGGTAACTTTGGCAGAGAGAAATACAATAATGTCAGGAAACTGGGAGCCCTGATTACTACATTACATGAAACTGTTAAGGAATAAACCTCAGTGGAACCTAAACTATAGTACAAGCTAAGGAGCAGCTAAGCCAGAATAATAAAAGCAGCCTCAGTTTACCAAAGTACAGTAAATACTGAAAAGTGCAGAAAATCGACTTCCGGTGTGGAGGGCTGCAAGATGGCAGCTTGAGGAGAAAGCTCTGTTGCTCGCCTGCTTCATTTCAACAGGACTGCTGCATTATACCGTGGACTGTTAAATAATTTTGGAGCCCTGTGAAACTCCCATGCTATTACTGGAAGCCTTTTTTGAATGGATTTTGGACATTTTCCTTCTTCCTTCTGTGTGCATCACAGTTGTTCAGAGTTGGTGGAGTTCTTGGTCATGGAGCCCATGGAGGTCTTGGTGAGCCGAGAAGACCTCTCGGGTATTTGGTCGATGCTGCACACACTAGTTCAAGATATTCCTGCTATTAAAACTTCTGTCTCACAGCTAGAGGATCGCATGGAGGAGGCAGAGAAGCATATAGCTGGAGCAGAGTTGTTTGTGATGCAAGTGGACTATGCTATGGCCTGGCAGAAAGATAAGACTGCAGCCTTGGAGGAGCAAGTTAAACAACTGACTCTTAGAATTACTGGACTGCCGGAGGGGTCTGAGGAGGATAATATTTATCAGTTTCTTCAAGCTTTTTCCCCCCAGCTCCTTAACTATGCTTAGGAGGCGCGCCTGGAAATAGAGAGGGTGCATTGCTCCTTAGGTCCTTGTTCAGTTATGGAGTCCCCTCCTCGACTGATCGTGGTGGACTTCCTGCAGTTTTCTGCCAAACAGCTTATTCTGTGGTTGGCCAGACAGAGGTGACCCCTGCAGTGGAATGGCCACTCTGTATTTTTATTTCAAGATTTCTCAAAATCTGTGGCGGACCAAAGGAAGGCTTTTGTGGCTTCAAAGAGGGAGCTGGCTGCCAGGAAAATCACCTTCCATTTGAACTATCCTGCTGTGTTTAAAGTCTGGTGGTCTGAGAGGTAGTACAAATTTAACTCGCCACAGGCTGTCCAAGATTTTCTTCAGTCTCTGAATAGGGGCTCCAGTCTGCATCGCACAAGCTGGCTCCTGCTCAGATTCAAGATTTCTCAGATCACTCTACAAATAAGCCTGTTTCCTGTGAAGGTTTTCGGTCAGAGATCGATCAGTCCTCCATCAGTGCTAACGTAGGGCCTGAGGCTGGTCTCAAAGTGGCTGATCGAGGATCTGTGGGTGCTTATCCTAAAAGACAAAGGGAACACTGAAGGGCTGCGGCACTGGAGAAGCCGCATTCTACTGATGTGTGTGCTGCGACTTTTGCGTCTGGAATGAAGTCTCTGGTGGTGACAGTGGAGCACTCACATACCTCAAGTATCCAAGGCTCTCTCCTGGGCTCAAGATTTCCTCTCCAGAGCGTGGTGATATGGAGTGGGTGGTTTATGTGGAGGATGAGCTGACTGAAGCCTCCCAGGTTACTATGGGGTCGGAGCTTGCAGCACATAGATCTGTCCAGGAGCAGATGGATTCGGAAGATGGGGCTGTTTTGAAGCAGGGTGCAATGCTGGAATCTGCTCTTCCTGCCACTGCTGGACTGCTGGCTATCCCCTCTACATGAGGTAAGACTGTCCTGTTGATCATATTGAATGCTTCATCGGGGAGGCAGCAGTTTTCACAAATTCCCCTTGGCTCGTCTCTGCTTGCTTTGAACCATTTCCAAGGAGCCTTAGAAGAGCCCTATTTTTTTGTGATATGGACTCTTCTGGTTGGACGCTTCACTGTGATGACAGTCCACTGTTGGGGACTTGCTAATGACATGGATCCTTTATTTCAGCCACACTGGATTCCTTTCATGAGTGGGACTTTATTTGTTATGTAATGGGTCTATGCATGAGGGCAGGGATTCCTGTTCGGGGTATATCTTTCTTTTTTTTCCCTAAAGGTTGGCCACTTGTCCCTGTATTAAGTTTGTGGGCTTATTATTCTCTTTCTTTTTTTTTTTTGGGGGGGGGGGGTAGATGCAGGTTGTTATGCTTGCATAAGCTAAAGGGGCAGGTGGGGGAGAGTGTAGTCGGGAAGGCAGACGGAATGTTCATACTGCCCCCCCTCCACACCAGCTGAGGAATGGGTGGGCACTGGTGAAGTGGGCCACTGGGGTATCCCCTCCTTATGCCTGCTGAGGGAGATGGGGAGGGTGGGGGAAAGGATGTGGGGGTAGCTTGGATGAAGATATTTGGGAGTGGTGGGATTTTTTGGGCCTCAGTCCCCCAGCTGAGGGATTGTTTTTTTGACAGTTTTGTTCTGCTTGGGGCTTTGGGGCCTTTTGGATGGGGGTGGGGGAATCTCTGGGTTGGATACTGCTTTTAGGGATTTTCACCCTTGTAAGTTCTCTCTTAAGTAGACAGTTTGGATGTTTGACTTTCTCTGCTCCAAATATTGTCGTTTATCAGTTTTTAACTGTGGAAAGTTTTCTTATTTAGGAGAGGGGTTGGGGGGAGGGGGATGTTTGGTGGGTTATATTGTTTTGGTATTTTTTGGGGTGGTATGTTTCTGTTGTCGGTAGTAGTTCGTTGGAAGTTATACTGCAAAATGGGATATCCACCTTCGTACTCCTTAATACATATTACACAGCTATATGTTTACTCAGTACTGTTAAGCTACACCTTGTTATATGGTACAAATTGCCTTAATGACCTGGAATGTTCAGGGTTTAAATATCCCCATGAAGTAAGTGAAAAGAGGTATATTCTTTCTAGAGACATGGATATGTTGTTCATCCACACTGTCTGGCAGGTATCCTTGCCGCTTTAAATCTTGCCGGAAGGTCTTCAAGCTGGCTCCTCCCACCCACCCGGGTGGTAAAACTCTCGGCTCCACCCCATGACGCCAGATCTTCCTTACCGCTTGGAAGCTCAGGTTCCCTCCTTAACGTCTGCGTATAAAGACTGTTCTAATTCTTGGTTTGCGAATTTAAAAGTTTTTAGCTAAAATAAACTTGGGTCTTCTATCCTACAGCTCACGATGGACCGTCGACTCGGTTTCCGGAGATGCCCGCTTGCAGGCAGAAGATGTATCGGGCGGATCCGCACTCCGTCGTCTACTGTCTAGGCCTTGAGCACAACCCGCGGAAGCTTACGTTATATGCTCTTCGCTATAAACCCTCGTCCTCGAGAACCGCTCTGCCGTTTACAACTGGGGCGTCCAAAGAAGCGTTTTCCTCTGGTGAAGTCAAGAGAGGCCCGGTCGGCAGTTTCTGCGGCGGCGGGCTCGGCGGATCAGCTCGAGCAGATGATCGCCCTCGAAGAGGAGGCAGCGCGGGCAGCGTCTACCTCGGCCGCGGCATTTGTCCTGCTCTCTCTGGGTGCCTCTTATTCAGCTTCCTTTAAGGAGCTTTGTCTGTCCCTCTCTACTAAAGGAGAGGGGCCAACTTCTGCTGGACCTTTTTCTCGGTCCAAAAAGAGAGACAAGGGTAAGTCCCTCCATCGACGCTCTTGGGAGCGGGAAAGATCCCTCTCCCTGAGTTGTCGGCCGTCGACTTTGATCGACCGCTCGGCTTGGCCACTGGTCTCCGCAGTGTCCCCGTCAGGCCAGTTGACCGGAGACTCCCGTCGGCCACGGTCGAGATTTTCTCAACCAGCTGGACGGGCTGCCGACAGGAGAAGCGAGAACCCTCTCCCCGGTGGGAGTTGAGGACCCGTGGGCTGCCAGTGCCTCCGGTTCTGGAGCCTTCTGGTGAACCCTCGAACCGAGGGAGTGCCGGTTCCCCACGACACCTCCCGCACCCGGCCTCCCGGACTTCTTGTGGTCCAGCCCGATCCGGCTGTCATACTCGCGGTCGGTACCCAGCGGCAGGCGGCGTCGCCGCTCGTCCTCCTCCTCAGACAAGGGGAGGCTTCGATGTAGGTTACGTCGACGATACGAGGACCTCATGTGGCAACAGCTCCTTCTGACTGGGACCAAGCCGACGCCGTCGCTTCCCGGCCATTAGGTGGCTGTCACGGGAGCGGCCGAAACAACCCCTCGACTTACTCGAGGCCTGTTCCCCAGGCAGCTTGTTCGGCCAAAACCAGCTGCTCCACTGATCCCGGTGGAACCTCCGCCTCCACAGCCGTTATTTGGGGCTCCGACCAAGAATTCTCGGTCGGCTCAGGGACTGCCCATAGGCTGTCTGTCACTCTCACTCCCGATCGACCTCGGCAGGTGGAGGGTGGTTCAGGCTCGAGGCAGCTCTTCGAGGACTCTTCCGAGTCCGACGGCGATTCCTCCCTTTTCTCCAGGCGAATGGACTTGGAGTCCTCAGGAGGACAGTCGGTGGACGATAGTCCTTCGTCCTACCTAGGATTGCTTGGCTCATCTCGGAGTCTACCGGGATGAAGCTCGAACCCGTCTCTAAGCGGGCCAGGTATCCCCTCACGGAGATTCTGGACCGAGGAGCTTCCCCTCCGGAGGCTTTTCCGGTGGCCGAGGCCATAGTGGGCCCGGCCTTGGAGCTCTGGCAGCGCCCTGCTTCCTGCCCTGCGCCTTCGGCCAGGATGGCCAAGAAGTATGCGGTCCCTACGGTTTCTTGTCCGGTTTCGGAACACCCTCGGCGAGGGTTAGTTACCGACAGCGTTTTCGGCGTGCAGGAGCGCTGGGGGCGTGGACAAACCTCCCGACAAGAAGTCCAAAAAATTGGACTATGCCGGGCGAAAAGTCTATGCTGCGTCCTCCCACGGCCTTCGTCAGGCCAGTTCGGCCGTCCTCATGGCACATTTCTCTCATGCCCTGTTGGGCTCCCTGGACGAGGTTGTCCCTCATCTTCCCGCGGACCTGCAGACCACGGTTAGGCACTTGCGGGACCAGGGCAGGGAAGTGGCCAAACAGCAGCTTCAGACTGCTTTGGACATCGGGGACTCATGTGCCAGGTCTGTAGCGGCCGCAGTGGCTATGCGTCGTCGGGCTTGGCTGAGGATATCCACCTTCGCCGGATATCAGCACAAGTTGGTGGATGTCCCTTCTTGGGGACCGACCTCTTGACCCTGGGGTGGAAGGTCACCTTCAGAGGATCGAGAAGTCAATGCTACCTTGGACTCGGTCTCATCGTTCAGAAGGACAAAGGCGCAAACCACAGCCTAAGCCCTTTGGTTCCTCTGTGCGCCTGTGTGCGTCTGGCCAATAGCGTCAGTGCCAGCAGGCTCGAACTTGGCATCCCAAGCCCAAGCCCGGGACTTCCTCCAACAGGAAGCAGGGAGGTAAAGGCCCAGGAGGTCCCTTGGCCGGTCCCTCCTCTAAGCCTGCCCAGTGACGGGTTGAGGGGTGTCACCTCACCCCAGGTTCCCCCCGTGGGGGGACGGCACCGTCACTTCCTTTCCGATTGGTCCGTTATTACCACGGACAGGTGGGTGTTGGAGGTGGTGGGAAAAGGCCTGCCCTTGGAATTCGAGCAGGCCCCGCCCTTCAGAGCCGTCGCACCTCGGGGGGCATCGGGGTCCGCAGCCTCACTGTCGGCTCGCCGAGCCAACATCGCTCTCCTCCTCCAGAAGGAGGTGATCAGGGAGGTGGCGGACCCTCCCTCAGACCCGGGGTTTGTGTCCAGGTACTTCCTGGTTCCGAAACGGACGGGGGGCTGGCGCCCCATTCTCGACCTAAACAAGTTCCTAAGGTCTCGAACCTTCAGGATGGTCACTCTGGCTTAGATAATACCAGCCTTGGAAAGGCGGCGTGTGGTTCTGCTCTCTGGACCTGCAGGACGCGTTCTTTCACATCCCTATCCATCCGTCACATCAGAGATTCCTTCGCTTTCGAGCGGAGGGATCCTTTTTCGAGTTCCGAGCCATGCCCTTCGGCCTGTCTCCAGCTCCCAGGGTCTTCACCAAATGCATTACAGTGATGACAGCATTCCTGCGGCGTCGAGGGGTCCGGGTGTACCCTTACCTGGACGACTAGATGATAGCAGCCCCCTCCAGACAGGAGGTGGAGCGGTCCAGAGATCTGGCCCTCCAGTTTTGCTCTCAAGTCGGCCTTCTCATCAACGAGGTCAAGTGGGAACTCGAGCCGAAGCAGGTGATTCTTTTCATCGGGGCAGAGCTAGACTCTCTTCGAGCCAGAGCACGGCTCCCGGCGGACAGGGCCGAGGTTCTTTCCTCCTTTGCCCAATCATTTCTGGTTGGGCAATCCCCTGCCCGGGACTTCCTGTGCCTCCTGGGTCTCATGGCGGCCTGCACCAGCGTGGTCCGTTGGGCCCGCTGACACATGCGTCCTCTTCAGTGGGGACTGGCCAGCCAGTGGTCTGGCAGCTACGATCCATTGGACCAGCTAGTGGCGGTGACCCAGGGGATGTGGGAAGCTCTCCGGTGGTGGACGTTCAGTTCATCTGCAGGAGGGCATCCGTTTATCCGTCCCGAGCCGATGGTCTCTCTGAATGCCTCTGATGGGTTGAGGTGCCCATCTGGGGAACACTGGGCGCACGGCCTCTGGTCCGCAGGAGTCCGATGCCACATCAACCTGCTGGAGCTCCGAGCGGTCCGCCTAGCCTCACCCGCCTTTGCTCCGTTCTCCGGGGTCAAGTGGTCCGAGTCCAGATGGACAATACCACAACCATGTACTATCTAAACCACCAGGCGGGACGCTCCCATGCTTCTATGCAAGGAAGCCTCCGCATTTGGTCACTGCAGACGCAGCCCGAAGGCAGATTTCTAGCTATCTCATGTGGCAGGAGCCTCCAACACCCCTGGCCGATGCCCTAAGCCGGATAGGGGCTGCGTCCCCACGAGTGGTCTCTCCTGCCGGAGGTAGTACAAGATCTGTTCTCCCATTGGGGCACACCTCAGGTGGACCTGTTTGCCTCAGGAGAACGTGAAGCTGAGGCTGTTCCATGCCCGCCCAGCAGGGCTGCTGCAGGGATGCCTTCTCGGGTCATGGACCCAGGCCTCTTCCCTTTTCCCCATTTCCTTGATACACAAGGTGCTTCTCAAAGCAAGGAGGGACAAGGCGCAGGTGATTCTGATAGCCCCAGACTGGCCCTCTAGTTCTGGTACCCAGATCTCCTCAGCCTCAGCTCCAGGCTTCGAGGCAGCTTCCAGCTCGCCCGTGCCTGCTCTCAGTCAATCAGGGAAGGTGCTCCATCCGGACCTTCAATCCCTGCACCTGATGGCCTGTTTCCTGGCGGCTAGAGTTCCAGGCCTTGGTCTTTCTGGCGAGGGTCCTCAAGCGTAGTTGAGGCATCCACATCAAAGATAAACCAGAAATGCCTATGCCTTCAAATAGAAGAGGTTTTCCATTTGGTGTCAGGGCAAGGGCTTGGACCCTTCCTCCCGTTCCTTGGCAAGCATCCTGGACTATTTATGGTCCCTTTCTCAGCAAGGGCTTAGGTCGACGACCCTAAGGGTGCACCTGGCAGCCATCTCTGCTTACCAGGCGCGGGCTGGGGAGCAGTCGGTGGCGCAGAAGGTGGTCTGGTGCTTTTTCAAAGGCCTTGATCACATTTCCCCTCTGGTGCGAGAACCTCCACCTCCGTGGGATCTACTGCTGGTACTGGCAAAGCTCATGGGCAAGCCATTCGAACCAATGCACAGGTGTGAACTCTCTCACCTGTCGTGGAAGACCGCCTTCTTGGTGGCTATCACGTCAGCCAGAAGGATGGGAGAGGCTCCAGGCGCTCTGCATCGAGGTCTCCTTGCCTGGTCTTCCACAGACAAAGGCTGTCCTGCCTTCACCAGGAATTCCTTCGAAGGTGGTGTGGAGTTTTCATCTTAACAGGTGTTGACTCTGCCGGTGTTCTACCCCAATCACACCTCGAGGCTGAATACAGGCTCCATACTTTGGACCCTAGAAGGGCGCTCACTTATTATAAGGAGCGTGTTGAAATCGGGGCGCAGAGGTTCACATCTGCTTGTCACCTACGCTGAAGCCGCACCTGGCAGACCTGCAGCCAAGCGAACGATAAGCAGGTGGGTCACCTCCTGCATAGATCTCTGTTATAAGTTGGCGGGCGTGGAGCCTCCCAGAGGGATAAGAGCTCATTCTACCCGCCTTACTGCTGCATCGGTGGCTGCTTCCAGGGACGTCTCTATCCAGGAAATCTGCAGGGCTGCTACCTGGAAGTCAGCACACACCTTCATCACCCATTACCACATCGACCTTGAGTCACGCGGGATGTTGGTTTTGGGGCCTCAGTTCTCAGTCTCTATTTCCCAAGTAAGTATCGAGTATGCGCTGCCTCCCTCCTCCCGGAGAACTGCTAGGAGTCTGCCAGACAGTGTGGATGAACAACATATCTATGTCCCTAGAAATACAGTTACTACTGCAACAGGAGTTCAAGAATGGTATATGTTGTTCATCCTACACGACCTACCCGACCTCCCCGGCTTCAACGCACAACCTGAGCTTCCAGTGGGCCAGACCTGACATCATGGGGAGGAGCTGAGAGTTTTACCACCCAGCTTGAAGACCTTCCGGCAAGATTTAAAGCGGCAAGGATACCAGCCAGACAGTGTGGATGAACAACATATACCATTCCTAGAACTCCTGTTACAGGTGAGTAACCTGTATTTTTTTTTTATGTCTTTGGGTTGCGATTTTATTTTTTTTTTTACAAGAAACCCACATTCTGAAAAAAGATGTGGGGTGCTTGGAGCGGGGTTGTTTTAGTAGGGTTTACTCAAGCTATTTTAGCTTTAAGAAACATGGGGTATCTATTTTGATTAAACGGGGTTGCTCGTTAATTATAGAGCAGTGGCATGCTGATAAGGAGGGATGGTGGGTTATGATTATGGGTAAGTTAGATCTGGTGCCGGTGCTGTTGGTTAATTTTTATGTGCCTAATGATGATGTCCTGGAGTTCTTTTCAGCTTTAGCCCAGTAGTTAACTGAGTGGTATTCTCCTCCTACGATTTAGTTTTTTGGGGGGACTTTAACTTAGTGTTAGATCCGGTTATGGATAAGGAACCTGTTGAAAAGGGGGCTCCTTATCATCACCGGTCCAGAGTGGTTTTGCATCAGATTATTTCGAAGTTCAGGTTGATTGACGGATGGAGAATTGTACACCCTACCACTAAGGATTTTACGTTTAGATTACCCAGATTTCAGTCCTTCAGTAGGCTGGATTATTTTCTGGTTTGCTCATCCATTGTGTCTGATCTGTTGACAGTTCGGCATCGGCCAATTCTGCTATCAGACCATGCCCCTGTTGATCTAGTTTGGACTCCTAGGCAGGTTATAGCTAGAACACCTCGCTGGAGGTTCAATCCCACATTAGTAGGGTTGGAGGAATTTACAATTTGGCTAAAGGAGGAAATTTTTTTTTTTATTTTCAAGCTAATTCGACCCCTGCTGTCTCAGTTCTGATAGTTTGGGATGCTTTTAAACCATACCTCCGGGGCTGAATTATCTCATTTGCTTCCCACATTAATAGGCAATGCTGTAGGAGGTAGACAACCTTAATACTCGAGTTTGATTGCTGGAGGAGTCTATTTTGCCTCTTTCACAAATAAAGATGACAAGACTGCTAATCTTCTCCAGTGTAGAGAGTGGTTGAATTGTATTTAACATCAGAAAGCCACAAGAGCCTTATTTTTCCTGAGACAGACCTATTGCGAGTCTGAGGATAAGGTAGGGAAGCTTTTGGCTTATTGCCCGAAGAAGAAAACCTTGGACGCCCAAGTGCCGTTTCTTTGGGGGAGAGGAGTGTACCCTATCACGGATGCTCGGCGGATGGCGGAAGAGTTCAGAGGATATTATGAGAAACTGTATATCTCCTCGGTAGATCCTACCCCAGTTCAGCTTGAATGCTTTGTTGCTAATATTGGATTACCTTGTTTGCTGTTGGAGGCAGTGGCTCTGCTTGAGGAAGATATTACTGTTTTATAAGTTAGACAGGCCAGTAAGGCCATGTCTTATGGCAAAGCCCCAGGTCCTGATGGACTTAGTTCGGAATTCTATCAAGAATTCAAGCCCTTTCTTTCAGGATAATTGGTGACTGTTTCGGCTGAAATTGAGAAATCTGGCATGCTACCTGACGCTATGAAAGAAGCAACTATTGGTGTCCTGCCTAAGCCTGGGAAAGAGACTACTCTATGTAGTAATTATCGTCCTATATCTTTGTTGAATGTAGATTGTAAGACATTTGCTAACATTTTAGCTATGCATCTAGAGCAAGTTCTTCCACTTTTGATTAGTAACTTGTAGTCGGGTTTTATGAAAGGTAGGCAGGGCAGTGATAATTTCTGACCAGTTATTGATTTGATTCAAGTGGTGGTTGATGGTCCAGATTCTGCAGCTCTTATAGGACTGGACGCTGAAAAAGCATTCGATTCTATAGAGTGGCAGTATTTACAGTCTGTTCTCACCCGGTTGGGCTTTGGCCCAAGATTTTGCCAGTGGGTGAGCTGTTTATATTCTGCCTCTAGGGTAAAAGTTTCGGTTAATGGGGAGTTTTTTGAAGTTTTTTCATTGTTTCGGGGAATAAGGCAGGGCTGTCCAGAGTCCAGTTCTGTTCTTATTATCTTTAGAAACCTTAAATGTAACCCTCTGCTAGCATACGTTGATCCAGGGAATTCCTGTGGGACACAAATGTTATACTACCTTACTTTATGCTGATGACATGATATTGATGTTAACACAGGTAGAAGCCTCACTTCCGTAGGCTTGGAAAATGACTGGGTCTTTTAGTGATGTATTCGGGCTCTGGATTAATTGGGGGAAGACAGACATTTTGCCTCTTTATGCGGCGGATCCTAGATGGGTGACTCTAGGTTCTTATTCTATGAGCTGGTCCCCTGAGGAAATCAAATATGTTGTCATGTCTATTTATGGCAATCTCAGGAGCAGTTCTCATAACCTTGATATGGTGCTGGAAGAGTTTAGGGTTGATTTTTGTAGGTGGATTAAGATGATGGTATTTCCCCCAAAATTTTCTATAAATTTAGTAATCTGCCTTTCCAGATATCTCAGGGTGTCTGGACTAAATTATACAAGTTGCTTTCCGATTTTATTTGGGAAGGGCGACTGCCAAGATTTAATAGGACAATTTTACGTGCTCCTGGGATTGCTGGTGGCTGGAATATGCCTTGGTTATGGGCCTACCATCTGTGTATGGGGGTTAAACATGTGTTGGGGCGGTCATCTCCCACTGGTAGGACAGTTCCTTTATGGGTAGAGATAAAGCGGACATTGGCTGGCCCTACACCTTTGGCGGTCTATTTGACACCATCAAAAGTTTTGCTTAGTATGACTACATTTCTGATGCGGTTTTCCAAGTGGGCATGGGGTAGGTATTGTAGGATGCTGGGGTGGAACTCTTCATTTTTCGGTAGGTATGAACCCTTGGGGAATAGCCATAATATTCAGGTGGAAGATAAACCAATTTCTAGGCCTGGTTGGGAAATGCGAGGCATTCAAACGATAGGGGATATGACCGACTCTGTGTCTGGTATTCTTTACTCGTTTCCTGAACTACAAGACAGATATCATATACCCCCTCAGTATTTCTGGCAATATTTACAATTGAGACACGTTTTGTTTTCTAAGTTTTTTCAACATTCCTGTTTAAGACAGGTTTTCGATGCTCACATATATTCAAAAATGGTTTAAAACCTCTAAGAGCCACCTTAGCTTACTGTACAAAGAATGGCAACAAATGTATTTGCCAGATTGGGAACCTCAGCGACTTAAATGGGAAGAGGAGCTTAGAACAGAGCTGAATCCGGATGTATGGCTAGAATGTTGGATTGAGGCTCATAAGGCCTCTCCTGATCCCAGGCTTTAGTTAATCCAGAAGAAAATCCTAGGCAGATGGCACCGTACTCCAGTCCCTTTGGTAAAAATAGGGGTTCTGATTTTTGCTGGCGCTGTTTGCAGGTATCTGGAACAATATGTCATATCTTATGTGACTGCTCCTTAATTCAGGAGTGGTGGGAAAATATTTTTTGGAGTCTGGAAGACACTTTATAGTTATTTATTCCCAGATCCCCGCTTTTTTGGATTTTGGGGGGATTCTCACTTTTTGGACCAGAAGCTACTAGTGTATAACGAGCTTTTGTTTGTTGCAGCTCTGGAGGCACAGAGACTTTTATTATTGCACTAGAGGGTGACTGAAGTCCCGACCTTATTAAGATGGAAGCAAGCTTTGTCTAAAGTGGCTGCTTTCTATAAGATTATTTTTTTTGGGACTTCCGGTGACGTAGTTGGTGGAAATGGCCGCCTAACTCCTCACTCCGATTCTCCAACGTAAAATTAGAAGAGAATCCAGTATTTTGTGGAGACATCCCAGGGTTTTACACAGTGCTAGGGGGATATTGCATGTCCTGCAATGGTCTGTATGAAGAAACGAGGCTCTTTGAATGCTAAAACCGTTTCGGAAAACTTACAGGGCAGACAGATGGCAGGCCTCAGCCCGGCTCCCTTGCGCTCCTCAGTGCTTTCTGTGTCTGGGGCCGATGATTCATGCACTGATTCAGGGTCAACTAGTACGAGAGCAGAATCAAGAAAAATCATTAAACTTTTGCATAAGATAGACGCAAAAGTTTCGGATATCCAAAGGGATTTCAAGAAACTGGAATCCAGAACCGCTGCTGTCGAGCAACACTTAGAGGGGCTGCAGACTGAACATATGGCTTTTGGAAGATTGCTGGCATTTTTATATGGGAGGGAGAAGGTTCTAACAGCAACGGCTGAAGATGCTGAGGCGCGCTCCAGATGCAATAATATAAGGGTGGTTGGTATACCAGAGGGGGCCGAGCAGGCTGATATGGTGGCCTTCATGGACTGCTGGTTAAAGACGGAGCTGCAGATTGGAGAGGATTCTCCTTTGGAGATCGAAAGGGCGCACAGGGCCCTTGCCCCAAAACCTAAACAAGGTGCCCCTCCCAGAGCTATTATCATCAAATTCCTGAGATACCCGACTAAGGAAAAGGTCCTGCGTCTGGCATGGGCGAAGAAGGACTTGAATTTTGATGGCATGAAGGTGTTTATGAATCAAGATTTCCCCCCTGCCCTGGCCCAGCGTCGGAAAAAGGTGCATGGAGTGGTGAAACAGCTACGAGAGAAGGGCTGGAAGGCCCAGCTGCGTTATCCCGCTAGACTGTGGATAGATGCACCTGAGGGTCCGAAAATTTACGATTCGTTGCTGATGGCCCGTGATTTTCAGGTCGCTAAGGACATTCTGGTTCCTGATATAAAGGAAGAGATCGCAGAGAAAGAAATTGAACAACTACTCTGGGCTGTGGCTCCAGGCTTGAAAGGCTCCAACTGGACCCATTTTAGAGTGGACTCAGTTTTACCTCTACATGCGGACTTATCCAAATGGATCACTAAAAGGAAATCTTTTGAGGAGACTGGCTGAATTACAGCAAAAGCCCACTTAGTGATTTCCCTTGCTTATTAAGGTTTTGATTGTTGAATATATATTTTCTTTGACCTGGCAGCGTTTCTACTATCATTTAAATTTAACTTGTTTAGAACAAAGAAAAGGGGTGGTTTAGGGGTTTACCTAATAGCCCTTCTCGTTGTTTCGTTTCCCTGGCAGTTGCTCTGGTTCTGGACTACGTGGGGGGAGCCCCTGGGCAACAGCTGGTTTAACATGCGTCATTGAGGGCCGGGTGGGCGGACCATTTGTTTTGGCTTTTGGGGTATGCACGACCGCTTTTCAAGGTGACCCCTTCCTGGAGTCCGTTTAAGGTTGTGGTCCTCCCGACTCCATAGAGATTTTCTTGTTCCCTTCCCCCTTCCTCCCATTGGGGTAGTTGTTTATAGAATGGGTTGCTATAGTAGGATGGGGAAGCATTAAGACGATAATACAGATAGTCCCAGCAATGTGGTTTCTGTTAATTTAAGGTAAGATGAGATGTTATTTTTGGTGGATTGGGGGGCTCCCTGATACTTATCCCCATTACATGCTCAAGGGAAATTAGGGTTAGTTGCATTTAGTTAGGGCTTTTGGGGGGGGGGGCAGGAGTAGAAGGGGGGAGTCAGGGTGGATTAGGCCCCTTGTTTTCTCCCTCCTGTGCTCACTTCAGGGAGGAGTGCGAGACAGTGACACTCCCTTGTAATACAGATTAGCGTTGTAGGCCGTTAATAGCTGTGGAGCTTGATCTGGCTCTTCTTATCACAGGCCTCCCTAGACCTCCATGGTGTGATTCGTATTAGCAATAAGGAAGGGGTATACAGCCCCCTACTCCGGTTACGATGCCCACAGGGCGAGGTCTCTCGACCTCGGGGAAAGTGGCGGGGTGGGGGTTGTTTTTCCCCTTTCTTACAAATTAAGCTGCACTGGATTCTCTAAAAAAAAAAAAAAAAAAAAGTAAAGAAGTGAGTTTACGATTGAGTTAACGTTGGAGTTTCAAGGGGTACTTTTTTCCCAGCCCTTACGGAAAGTATTCTCATATATAAACTATTAGAGGGCACAGGCTGGTGACTCCCCGGGGTAGGGGGAGCCCTCCAACCTTTTCACTCCTGGTGGAGTGTTGTTCCCTCTAGGGGGTAAATGTTGTATTTTCCCAACCGTGCACCGAAGTGCCGACCGGGCCGAGTGTTATCGGCACGGATGGCGGCTTAGGTTGCTAAGGTGCGTATGAGCAATGACTATTTGTTGTTGCACTCCCGCATAGGAGGCAGGCCCAGTGCTTTAGGCGCCGGACCAGCAATTTCTCTAGATTTAGGGTGTGTTAGTGTGTTCGCATTGATTGTTGCTCTGTTCTCTACCTATCTTTTTCTTCTTTCTGTCTTTTTATGTTTTAGGGAGAGTACCTTTTTGTACGATTGGGTGTTATGATTGTGCAACTGGATACAGGATATACAATTATGCTTAGAACTCTCTTGAAAATGAAACATGGTTGATTTGACAATTTGTTCTCTGAATGTTAAAGGAATTAACAATGTTGTTAAATGTGCTAAGATATTAGCAGAATTTAAAAGGGAAAGGTGTGATATTGCCTGCTTACAGGAGACAAAGTTGACCCTGGGAGAGCATATGAAACTGCGCAGGGACTGGGTGAACACAGTATACTCTGATGAGCACCCACAATCGAAAAGGGGAGGAGTGGCAATCTTATTCCGGAGGGGCCTTCCGTTTCAGATCCAAGCCGTAATTAGATCAGGTTTGGGCCACCAACTAACGGTTTCTGGCATTTATAAGGGGCGGACAATTCACTTGGTGGGAGTTTACCCCCCCTACCCCACCCTCTGGAGAATTTTTTCAATCTCTTTTCAGCTCAGTAGCCAGTTTACCCCCGGACAAGTTATCTTAATGGGGGACTGGAACTGTGTTGAGGACGTTAGTATGGATAGAAGCTCCACTAAAGCCCCGGGATCCAGGTCCTGCTCCCGATTACTTCGTAGCCTGGTCTCAGAAGCCGGATTAATTGGCCCATGGAGGCAGTGTAATCCCTCAGTGAAAAACTTTACCGTTTTTTCTCCAGTTTCAAATACATATTCAAGATTGGATAGGTTTTACACTCAGAGGAATGCTTTGCATTCTTTTAGAGACGCATCTATACTTCCGATTATGATCTCTGATCATGCAATGATCAAGGCAAAGCTTGGTTGGGACACAGTGGGTGGGGGGGGCCTTTGGAGATTTGATCCGGGGTTACTTAATGACAAACAATATATTGAGTCCACTAAAAGAGTTGTTCAATGCTACTTAAAAGAAAATACAGAGGCACTTTCTAGATCCAAATTCCTGTGGGACGTCTTAAAGGCGGTGGTGAGAGGGCATATGATAGCATTTGCCTCTCATAGGAACAAGCAGCATCAGGCTCGTATGAAGGAAGCTCTTGCCTCTATTGCAGATCTGGAAGCATTACAAAAATGTACAGGGTCCCAGCAAGCACTTAAAATGCTAAAGGAGGCTAGAGAGTTATATAGTTCTTTACTACAGAGACAGATAGAGAATTCCCTTAGATACGCTGGGCAGCATTATTACGAGAGGGGGAGAGAGGGCAGGCAAATTGTTGGCACTTAGACTCCGTAAGCAGGCTGCTGAAAGGTATGTGGCCAAGGTTAGTTCTGACCCACCAAATCTCCCCTACAAGACCCTTCCTGGGGAGATTGCACAAGAGTTTGCGGAATTTTACAAACAATTGTATAGGAAGGAAGAAATACAGGACCATAGTAAAAAAATTTCGGATTTTTCACAAGGTATAGAGCTCCCTGTACTGTCAGACACTCAGAGGGACTCCTTGGAGGCCCTCTTCACTGAGGTAGAGGTGGGGGCAGCTATAAAGACTCTCGACTCTGGGAAGGCTCCCGGTCCCGATGGGTTCACTTCCGAATTCTATAAAAAGTTTCAGGATGAGCTGATCCCGCTGCTCACTAGAGTTTGTAATGTGGCTCAGGAGCTGGGGGCCTTGCCGGATACGTGGGGGGAGGCTCTTATTTCAGTGTTGCCCAAACCGGGGAAAGATCCTACCTCATGTGCGGGGTACCGTCCTATTTTGCTACTTAACCAGGACGCCAAAATTTTTGCCAAAATTATTAGCTTACGGTTACAGAAGGTGGTTCCTATCCTAGTTCACCTGGACCAAACTGGGTTTATACCTGGGAGGCACATCCAGGACAACATTAGATTGCTGTTAAATGTTATTTCCTTAGCCCAGCTCCCTATTGATTCCCCTCTCTCAGCAATATTATCGCTAGATGCTGAGAAAGCCTTTGACCATTTAAATTGGCATTACTTGGATTTGGTATTGGGGGTCTTTGGGTTTGGACAGAAATTTCGGGCCTGGATATCTAACTTATACACTAAGCCTAGAGCTAAGGTCCGGGTGAACGGGACGATTTCCATGCAATTTGGGATCGAGCGTGGTACTAGGCAGGGCTGCCCTCCCTTGTTTGCCCTTAGTTTGGAACCTATGGCTGCTTACATTCGGCAATCTGAGTTTTTCCGGGGTGTTCAGGTCAGGGGGGTGGAAGTCAAGGTCTCACTTTATGCAGATGACACCCTATTATATATTTCGGACCCGGTAAGAGCAGTACCGAAGATTTTTAGTTTTCTTTCAGAATTTGGAGCCCTTTCCGGCTATAAGGTTAACCCAGATAAATCAGAGCTATTCCCCTTGGGGGGGTTCCCGGAGTCAGCCCCTACCCGAGGGTGCAGCAAATTAAATGGTGTAAGTCGGGGTTCAGATACCTGGGGATATGGGTTCCTAGGGATATTAAGGCCCTATACTCCACGAATCATTTAAAAATACTTCAGGATACCAGGGAGGATTATAACAGGTGGAGAGAGCTCCCTCTTTCCATCCCAGGTAGGGGTAAATCCATTCACATGAACATTCTCCCGTTTGCTGTTCATACTGGGGGCCATTCCCCTGAACCCCCCCAGGAATTTCTGGTGAGACTTAAACTCTACCCTCTCCAAGTTTTTATGGTCCGGGCAGAGGCCCTGAGTGAGGTGGAAGATCATGGTGGCCCCAAAGAAAGGGAGAGCGGGTACCGGATATCCAGAAGTATTTCTGGGCATCACAGTTGCTACCCTTGGTGACCATGGCTCATGATTCTCCGCCAAAATGGGCTCAGATTGAAGGGGCTGATTCTCCTTTGGGAAATATCTCAGACCTCATTTTTTTGGACATACCCAGGCTGAGTCAGCTCGATTTCAGAAATCCTTTTACAAGGGTGATTCCTCAGGTGTGGAGGGATGTGAACTTAAAATTAGGTATTACTCTAAAGCTTAATCAACACACGACTATTCTGAGCTGCTTGGATTTTGGCCTACTCAGGTGGGACATGGGTTTTCAGCGGTGGGCTAGAGCGGGTTGGTTAACCTGGGCCAGCTTTTTGATCGGAATATATTTAAATCATTCCAGCAGCTAAAGGCCGAATTTAAACTTCAGGGTACAGATTTTTTTCGCTATCTCCAGTTAAGACATTATGTTCATATAAATGAACTGAAAATTGAGGTGGGCGCAGAACCCTTAGATAACCCAGTGCTACGTACTCTTTCTTCTCTGATCAGGTTGTCAGATACAAAAAAAATTGATTTCTAGTTTAGTACAGGGGATGAACCATGCTGAGGTGACTCTTTGCTGCTGGTTAAGGATAAGTGGCATGGAGACCTGGGTACGGTTCTGTCAGAAACTGAATGGACCTCTATTTGGAGGTCCATTCAAAATACTACGTCCTCCCTCTCTTGGCGGGAATTCCGTTGGAAGTTAGCTATTAGATTTTTTAGAGTCCCTGTGATGACAAAACATTATGGATTACATCATTCTGATCTCTGCTGGCGAAACTGTAGGTTGGTTGGTACATATTTTCATACATTCTGAGATTGTATACTTATACAAGAGTTTTGGAGGGAAATAATAGACACTTTTAACAGCATTTTTGAATTAGTACTGCCCAGGTCCCCACAGTACTGGTTATTGGGATTGCCACCCCCTCCTTTGGTTTCCAGATCTCCTTGCCTCCTGTTTGGAGTCCTGGTGTCAGCAGCCCTCAAGGCTATCAATCTATCATGGCTTACTCCGGATAAGCCTTCTATCTCAACGTGGTATGGCATCTGTACCAGGATTCTAGACATGGAGTATCTGACAGCCAAGCTGAGGTTGCCCCCAGATAAATTTAAAGGGAGATGGTTACCTTTTTTACATTTCATGGCCTCTCTGGAGGGCAAGCCAGTATTGGATTTGCTCGCCAGATATGCTTGAGAAATCGGTCTGGGTCTCCCCTTGGCGGGTCTTCTCGTGCCTGTGTATCGAACCTGTTCTAATGTTAACTGTTAGAATTGCTTATTTTATGAAGCTTTCAATATATAATTGTATAAGCAGAATGATAGTGTATGTGGAAGCCTCCAGTTATAACTGAAACAACCTCGAGACACATTGAAGGCAATAAGCTGTTAGCATTTATACTGATATAGTCTTTCTTTCCTTTCACTTTCTCTACTGTTACTTATATTTTTGAAGGTACTCTCCCCTTATTTCATTTCTTTTTATTTCATTCTATTTCATTTAATTAATAATTAACTACTGATCTTTTCTATATCTCTGGTCTTGCTTCTTTATTCTTTCTCTAGACGTTAATGGTTGTAATGTCACTTGATGAGAGTGGTAATGTACTGTTCACGTGTCTGCCTATATGTGTACTTTTTATGGAAAAAACTCTCCAATAAATTTCTGTTTAAAAAAATAAAAGATTATTTTTTGGTGGAAGAATCAGCTTAAGCGTTTTTTTGTAGGGTGGGAGAGTTAGGTAAAGATGCAGAGGATTTTCACTGGGGATAATGCAGAGTGTCTTTTGGATTTGCCATGATGTTTTTTTTAAGAATATTTGTATTTTATTTGTGGGGGAAGGTGGATCAATCAATCAATCAAAATATTTATTTATCCAGGCGAACATCATTGAGCACAGCTCTTTTACAAGATGGACTTGGTTAGAACAGGGTCGGGTAACATCTATCATAAAAACATATAAATACATGTAAATAAGTATATAAACACAAACACAATGGTGCAGCAATAGGGGAGTCAAATGATAAAAGGAAGACAGCGCAAGCCATAACAGAGGAGGATTCAAATACAAGGGGGCAGGTCCACCATTGAACCATGCAACTGTATATAAACCATGTTCCCTGTATAGAAGTATCAGTTAGTTCATTTACCAGGGGCAGTCACTAGTACTAGCCATGAAAATGGCTTGGAGAACCACCAACTAATGGCAGATGGGGTACCAGGAGGGGTATGTAATATGTAAGCGAAGGATAAACATTGTGAGAAGTGAAGTCCCAAGGATAGGTCGGTAGAACTGATGCAGCAGTGGTGGGCCTACGAGGAGAGGGAAAGAGGAGTTAGGACTTTTATAGTATGATTGTGTGTAAACTGTGGATGAGTGCAGTATAGAATTGTGAAAAGAAGGCTGGAGAAAACGGGAAGACAAACCAGTATCAAAGGGAGGACAGAGGCATCAAGGTGTTACGTGAACGCATGATGACAGACAAGGGCCAAGGAGGAGACAAGCACTAGAAGTAATTTGTTCATGGTTAAATGGTACAGGTTAGCATGATGACAATTCATGGTCATGGGAAACAATTGCACTGATCATTTCTGAGAGGTGAATATAAGAGCTTGAAAGATGAGATGCAGATGGGTGACCTCAATTTCAATTTTTTTTGCAATTTATTCTACAAGGAGGACAGTGTAAAGCTTATAGCAGCCCTGCCAAAGCGAGAGTTAACTATGGGAACCATAAGTAGGAGACATTTGCAACCTCTCAGGGCGTAATTGCCTATTGGTTTTATAGGAAGACAGTCTGTAATGTATTGGGGCAGTTTTTTGGAGATGGCTCTCAGGGTCCATAAGGCTGCATTTTTATCATGTCTGAATTGAAGAGAACTCCACCCCACTGATTGATATAGGGAGCAATGGTGAGTGGAATAAGGCACGTCTGTCATGAACCTCAAAGCTCTATGATATAATGTGTCAAGTTTGGCGAGGTAGGAAATGGGACAGTGACTGTAGAGGATGTCAGCATAATCTATCAAGGATAGAAAGGTTGATTGTACCAGCTGTAGTCTGGCATCTCTAGTTAACAAGCGGGCTATCCTAAAGAACAGACCAAGTCTCTGTCGTAATTTTTTGAGTAATTCTTTAATGTGCTCTATAAAGGAGAGCCTATGGTCCAGCCATACTCTCAGGTATTTGAATTTAGGGACAAATTCCAACTTCTCGCCAAGAACTGTAGTAATCTGCGGCACAGGATCTGATAGGGCTGAATTTACCATTTGGGCAGAGGGAGAAAAGAGCACTGCTTTTGTTTTCTTGGCGTTAAGTAGTAGTTTTTTGTTTAGGAGTTGGTGTTGCAGCAGGTTGAACTCAGATTGAAGGTCATTACATGCAGATTGTAAAGACAGGAGGCTTACGTAAAGAACTATGTCATCTGCAAACAGATGAATGTTGGCCTTAGTTATGCTTTCATCAATATTGTTGATGTATATTGCAAATAAGATCGGTCCTAAGATAGAACCCTGGGGAACACCTCTTAGGAGAGGTTTGAGAGTTGAGAGATCTCCTTCCGCTTTCACCTGCTGGAAACGATCAGAGAGGTAGTTGTTGAACCACTGTAAAGATAATGGGTCAGCACCTAATGAGGTCAGGGAAGAGAGTAGCAGAAAATGGTCGACAGTGTCGAAGGCCTTGCTCAGGTCCAAGAATACGGTGCAGGTGTAATTCCTGTTGTCTAGCTCTCTTTGTCAGTCATTAGTCACTTTGGCAAGTGCTGTGATGGTGCTATGTTTAGCTCTAAACCCAGACTGGACTGGGTTAAGCAGGTTATTAGCTTCTAGATACTGCCTCAGCTGGTTACTTATGACTTTTTCCAGTAATTCTGACAAGACTGGGAGAATTGAAATTGGTCTGTAATTATTTAGATCACAGGGATTTCCAGACTTGAACAGGGGCATGATGTGCGCTGTTTTCCATATTGAAGGAATGGATCCTTGAGTTAATGATAGGTTAAATAAATGGGTTATGGGCATGGCTAACACATGGATGGCCACCTTCAAAAAATATGGGTAGAGGGTATCCGCACTAGCACTTTTTTTTTTTACATCCAGTTTTAGCAATAGGTCTTCAACTTCTTTCAGAGTAGTAGGACGTAAGGAGAAGACTGAATCGGTGACGCTAGGATCTGCACCTTGATTATCCACCTGAGAGCGTATCAGATTCGCAGGGGAATTGTCGAAGGCTAAGCCTGCAGTCGCAAAGTGATTATTGAAGGCATCCAGAACTTCCAGTCTGTCACTAAGGGTGCTACTGTTTAAGGAGATTTCATCGGGTAGTGAGCCACCGGACGTGTGACCAGACAAGTCCTTGACTGTTTTTCAAAATTTTGTAGGATTTTTTGCAGGCAGAGAGAAATTCAGAATGATAGCATGCAGCTTTTGTATCTTTAACCATTCTAGTACATGAGTTTCATGCCCTTTTGAACTTGCACCAGTCCGCAGCAGACTGGGTTTTGCGTGCTTTTTTCCATAGGTTATCTCTAAGTCAATGCAGGTTTTAATAATGGTGTGAACCATCTACATGCATTTTTTGCTATTCGCACCTTAACTACAGGAACATATTTATTTAGGGCATCAAGGATAATTTTGCTGAATATGTCGAATGCTGAGTGTGCATTTTTTGCCAAACAGAACTCTTGCCAATACAAGGAGTGTTTCAGTTCGTTTATGTAGGCAGTGAGATCAAAGTCCCGTTTAGAACTCTTGGCAGCAAATTTCAGCAAAGTAGTAGGTTTGTTGCTTGATCTTATGCAAGCAATAAATGAGTGATCACTGACATCACTGAAGAAGGTGCCGGCAAAGGAGAAGAAATGTGGTTTATTCACTAGGATAACATCTAGAAGGGAGCTGTTATCCACGTTCTTTTTATTTACTCATGTTGGTTCGACAGTCAGTTGCGATAATCATGGGTCTCACAGAAAGCTATGAGAGGAGCGGCGGTTTTAGATAGCCAGCCTAAATTAAGATTCCCAAGAATAATTATTTCTGAGGATTGTTGTTTGATGATATTACTCAGATGAGGTAACAATTGTAGATCAGCAGAAGGAGGTCTATAGCATCATATGATACATAATGTTGAAGTGTGCGAGATGGTGACTAGAAGAGACAGACATTCATAAGCATTTGCAACAGATAAAGCACTCAGACAGGATGCCGTATACCTATCCTTGACACAGATGGCAACCCCTCCAGCCCTGGAGCGTCTGTCTGCTCTAAATAGTAAATAGTTAGGGATACTGACTTCCCTGTCGGAGGTGGCCTGTCTAAGCCAGGTTTCTGAAACACTAGGATGTCTGGTAGAGTATGGAGGATCCAAGCCTGGATCATGGAGAACTTTTTTAACAGACTGCATACATTAATGTGGAGGAAACTCATGCCTTTCAGTGTGGCAAGGTCAGAGGGCGATGTGATTGCAGCTGGTGGCCCCGGACTGAGCTCCATATTTCCTGAGCACAGGAGGAGGAGGAGTAAAAGTTTTCTTAGAGTGGCAAAAGTAAGCTTCGTACTGGTGACCCCTTTACGTCATTGTCGGCCATCGTCCTGGGGGGGGGGCGCCCCAACATTTTTTACCCTTCCCACTAAGGGTGGCAGAGACAAGTACTCTTGACTGCTATCTGTAGAGGTGACGCCTCTATGATGTTGGCGGAAGTCATAAGCTGAGGTGGTAATTCATTTTGTGCACCAGTGTTAAAGGTAATATGAAAATAATGTTGGGGAGTTGAAAAGGCATACATCCACGTAGGGACAGGAACTAGTTACGCAGCAGATCAGATTAGTATCCACAGTAATAAAGGCTTGAAGTGGCATATATTGGGCAAGTGATATGAGATAGAAGGAGGACCAGAACAGGATTCATGATTTGACACACATAATGGAATAAGGATTTGGGGGGGGGCTAGAGAAGAGTGAGCTAGAAAGCCGGGGTGGGGTTTCTGTGTATTTAATCAGGACCGGGGGTGGATGGGGGGTCGAAAAAATTGGCAGCTAGAGCTCCCTTCCTGGAGGTAATCAGTCCCTGAGGGCAAGTCCATACCTGCGTTTCTGTGAGGGGCTGGTGGCTTCAGACTTGGATTGCAGGTGGCAGTCTGGCAGGTCGGGTTCATCAGAGAACCACGGCTGAGGCTCTCAGACTACCTGGAAGGAGAAGGCAGAGGAGAATTAAATAAGAAAGTCAGAGGGGGTGGGGCTGCTCGTGAGCTAAAAAGAAATGCAGACTGGCTTAAACTGGGGCAGACCAAGATGCCTCCAAGTCTGAGTGAGCAATAACAGGGCTATTTAAAACACAATACTAGCGTGAAAAGGTGAAGGGGGTGGGGTTCAAAGGCCTGAGCTGAGATCGCTACCGGTCTTATGAGGAACACAATACAGCCATTTACATTAAATCAGAAAACTTCAGCTATAAAATACAAACAATACAGCTTTCACAGAAAACATAATCTAGCACAATATAATCAAACATTAATAGTGCAAAGCTATATGGAGCCAATCGGAGTGCTCCTGGGGCTGACTGCAGCCAGTGGGCCACAGCAGTAAAAGACGCTGGATTTAAACCCAGAGACAACTGTCCTCATGTAAAGAAGCAAAAATTGGCAGCTAGGGCTCCCTTCCTGGAGGTAATCAGTCCCTGAGGGCAAGTCCGTACCTGCGTTTCTGTGAAGGGCTGGTGGCTTCAGACCTGGACTGCGGGTGGCAGTCTGGCAGGTCGGGTTCATCAGAGAACCACCGCTGTGGCTCTCAGACTACCTGCGTTTCTGTGAGGGGCTGGTGGCTTCAGACCTGGACTGCGGGTGGCAGTCTGGCAGGTCGGGTTCATCAGAGAACCACGGCTGTGGCTCTCAGACTACCTGCGTTTCTGTGAGGGGCTGGTGGCTTCAGACCTGGACTGCGGGTGGCAGTCTGGCAGGTCGGGTTCGTCAGAGAACCACGGCTGTGGCTCTCAGACTACCTGCATTTCTGTGAGGGGCTGGGGGCTTCAGACCTGGACTGCGGGTGGCAGTCTGGCAGGTCGGTTCATCAGAGAACCACGACTGTGGCTCTCAGGATATCCTGGTAAAGGTGGTTACTGTTTGAGTGTTATATATATTGCTTCTTTTTTTTTTGTATAATATTTTTATTTTTCCAGTAAGCTACTACACTCAAATATATAACTTATTCATCCAGTTACCACCATTATATCCCGCAGAGATCAATCTCTTCATTTCATTCCACACAATCTTACATTTGATTTCTACAGAGCTGCATTACATTAGATTATACTGGTTTAAAATTATATCAAATAATATATTATAAAATAAGATTAAATAAAATCCAATCAGATCAAGTCAAAACAAATCAATACTAAACAAAGTGCAACCATTATTCTCTTGCCTGGTACCTTCAATCTTCAGCTCCATCCACTCTTTTCCACTCTCTTCTATCATTCACTTCTATCCACTCTCTTAGCCTTCCTTCCCATACTATTTACCCTCACCTTCACCACTTCATCTTTACTACTTTCACATACCTTCCGTCCTTCCTTTTTCCTTTCTTATCCTCCTGTACCTCCCACAACATCCAACTTTCTTCCTCCGTTAGGGAGGCCAAGAACAGAGCCCAGTGCCTTTCAAATCCCTCTTCCCTTCCTACCATCACATACAGCCTCCTCAAGTCCCAATGTCTGTAACACCGCCTCCACCATCCTGTAATTGTTGGTGCTATCTGCGAAACTCATGTATTCTGAATCCTGTCGAGCCAGGATGAACAGCACCCTAATCCACCTGGGAAGCGGTACCCATTCCTCCTCCTCCCCATTTTCCACTCCAAATAAACATCCTAGAGGGTCCATTGGCAGCTCCCTTCCGGCTTTTTCCCCCACTCTATCCACTACTTCCCCCCAATATTTCTGCAGTATTGGGCATTCCCAGAAGCAGTGCACATATGTTCCCCTTTCCAAACCACACCTTCCACATAAGGGCGACACTTCAGGATGTGCCTTATGTACAATTACTGGTGGTAGGTATACTCTGTGTATAAATTTAAAGTAAGCCTCCTTATATTTGTTGCATATCATTATTCCAGAGTGCATCTGTAGCAGTAATATCCAGTTCTGGTCAGATATCTCCCTCCCAAGGTCCCTCTCCCACAATTTCCTAGTCCTTATTGTCCTATCTGGTAATATAGCTTTCCCTCTCTTAGCAGCCCTGCCTATAAACCCCTTTCTACCGGGTCCACTTCATACAACCCTTTGTTTTCTTTTCTCAAACTTCCCACATATGCCCTTGTCTGGAAGTACCGGAACCTATCCCTCTTATCCCTTCTTACCACTTCTTGCAACTCCTGCAATGAGCAGAACCGCCCATTCACCAATAGATGCCCCAGACTACCTATTCCCTTTCACTCCCAGTTCCCAAATCCAATAACCTCCATTCCTGGCAGAAAGTAGGGATTCCCCGCCACTGGCAACAAGAGTGTCTCTTTCCCTTGTATCCATCCTTTCCTCTTCAACACTTTCCAGGCCATCAGTACCTGTACCACCATAGGGTTCACTTATTTTCCCATCTTATATGCTTTTAGCCCTCTACTATGGAGATATGCTGTTAGTTTCCCCTGTGCCTCTCCCTGCTCCAGTTCCACCCATCTGGCTACTTCAGGTTTATGTACCCAGTTTGCCACATATCTTTGTTGTATAGCCAGAAAGTAATTCTCCAAATCTGGAAAGTTTAAGCCCCCTTTTTCCTTATCTGCCTTTAGCTTCCCTAGACTCAACCTCGGACGTTTCCCTTTCTAAATAAATGTGGTAAAGGCCTTCTCCAACCTACTCACATCCTCCTTGGACAGGCCCAGGTGTATCATTTGTAAGGGATACAGGATCCTAGGCAGCACATTAATTTTTATTATATTGATTCTACCCAACCATGACACGGGCAGGTGCTCCCATCTTCTCAGGTCCGCTTCTATGATTTTTATCAATTTGGTATAGTTTAAGTTGTACAGTGATACTAAAGATCTGCCCACCTGCACCCCCAAATATGTCATGCTCTCCCCCACCACTTTGAGTCCCCAATGTTTAATCTCCTCACCCGATCCCTTAAGCCACATAACTTCGGACTTTCCCAAGTTGACTTTATACCCCGAAAATTTCCCAAACTCCTCAATCAAGGCCAAGAGAGCAGGAACCGAGCTCCTAGGATTCTTCATAAACAACAGCATGTCGTCCACACATAGTGCCAATCTCTGCTGCAAGCCACCTTCTCCTCCAACCCCTGTATGTCCTTACTTTCTCTAACTGCCACTGCCAGAGGCTCTATAGCAAGTGTAAACAATAGCGGGGAGAGCCAACAGCCCTGCCTTGTACCTCTCTCCAAGCTGAAGCTCTCCAACCTGCCCCCATTTACAATTAATTGCGCCCTGGGCTTTCTATACATTGCCTTTACCCACCCTAGGAACGGTTCACCCAGACCAAACCACCCCAGTATTTCAAACAAATACTTCCATTCCACCCTATCAAACGCTTTTTCCGCATCCATCGAGAGGATTCCAATATCTTCTTTCCCCCTTCCTACCCTCCAAAGCACATTAAGTAGCCTCTTCATATTATGATACGACTGTCGCCCTTTGATAAACCCCGTTTGGTCTGGGTGAACCAGCCTCGGTAAAATTTCCTCTAGCCTACTGGCCAAAACTTTAGCCATTATCTTCAGATCACAATTCAACAATGATATTGGCCGGTACAAGGTGCACAGGGCAGGGTCCTTTCCCTCCTTTGGTATGAGGCATATACTAGCATCATAACATGTATCTGGAAGGCTGACCTCTTCTAACCCTTCTCCCTGTTGAAATACTCTGCACAATACCTTTGCAACTCGAGTCCCCAACAACTTGTAGTATTCCACTGGATACCCATCCAGGCCGCGCTTTCCCTTTCTGCAACTTTTGAATAGCCCTCAGCACCTCCCCTGGTACTGGTTTCCAGCCTTCCTCTGTGCCTGTGTGGCTTTCGGACTTTATTCTCTAAAATTCTATCATCCTTTCCTGTTCCTCATCCTCTGCCGGTACAGCTTCTGAAAGAAGCCCCACATTCCCTATCTCTTTTCTTTATTCTGTAAAGTGCCCTTTTCATCCCTCACTTCCAAAATTTTATTCATCCTTCTGTATCCCTTCATAAGATTAACTACCATTGGACCTGGTTTATTTCCCCATTCAAATATGTATCTCCTACTAAACAGGTTGGCTCTCCCCGCTTCTGACCTCAGATGCGCATTCAGTGCCTCCCGAATTACTCCCAGTGCCCGAAAGGCCTCCCCCTTGGGCCACTCTTTTCTCTAACTTCTTTAGTTTACATTCTAGCTCCTTCCTTTGTGCATATCTTTTTTTCTTTATACGGGAAACATATTCAATAATTGCTCCCCTCATAAATACCTTGCCCGTTTCCCATAAAATATTATTCGAGATGCCCTCCTTATCATTTGTAGCCATGAAGAGATCCTAGCTATCCTCCAGGTGCTTTCTAAATTCCTCATTCTGGGCCAAATAAGTGGGAAATTTCCATACAGGGCGGGTCCCCCGTCTTTCCCTACCTTGTATTTACACTAACACCACAGCATGGTCTGATACGTGTATTGGGCTGTGATGAACCTCCCCAACCCGCGTGTACCATTCTCTTGTAGCATATATATAGTCTATCTGCGTCCATATTTTATGAGGATTCGAGAAAAATGTATATTCCCTCGCTCCCGGATTTGCTGTTCGCCATACATCTACCATTTCCAATTCCGCCATTCCCTCTTGCCATTGTTGCATTGCCCCCGAACTTCTCCCCTTCCCCTCAGAATGGTCCATTTTCGGATCCATGGCCCAGTTCAAATCCCCCCCCCACCCCATTATTAGCCCTGGGAATTGCTCCCTCACCAATAAATCGAGCAAAGAGGCATAAAATTGATATTCAAATACCGCTGGGGCATATACTGAACCCAAGGTAATCTGTTCTCCGTCCAGGGTCCCCTCAGTGAAAATATATCTCCCTTCCTTCGTGTCCCTGATTATTCTCTGCACCTCTAAGTTCAGCCCCTTATGTATTAATATCGCCACCCCCCCTTTTATGCACTGAGGCTGAAGCTGCATAGCATTTCCCCACCCATCCCCTAGCCAGTTTGGCATGCCCTACTTCTGTTAGGTGCGTTTCTTGTAGCAAAGCTACATAGGCTCCCCCTCTTTTAAGGGCAGTCAGCAACATAGACCTCTTTACTGGATTTGTAATGCCCCTGACATTCCAGGTGATTACATTCACATTTTTACTAATCGCCATCTATGTATACTCCTCTTTTCCCTTTCATCATTATCTTTCCGTCAGTATCATGAAGGTTAATATATTTAACTTCTTTGGTTGCACTTTGTTCATAAAAAACAAGAAACCGTAATAACAACATACACACTTTCAACAACATTTTAAACAGATAACTATATACACACATCCCTTTCCTTTCTTCCCTCCAGGACCCATTCTTCCCCCCACCATATTCCCCCCTTTCATTTCTCCTTTGTTAATTTTCTTCCCTCCATCTTCCATGTGATCTCTTCCCCCTTCCATTTTCCGCTGTTTCCTTCGCACTTTTCAACCCTCCCTTCCCACGCCCCTCTTCCTTCTTATCTTGAAATATCCAACCCCCAGCTCAATCCTTACCTTCCCACCTCCCACCCCCTGCCCTCTCCCTCGGTCCTTAGACACTAATAGTCTCCTGACTCAAGTGTCTGCCTCATCCCCAGGTGCTGCAACAGGCGCTTCACGCTCCCCCACGGCCACTTAACCTTTGTGCCCCATGATAGCCATCCCATCCATTCCCGTGTACCTCTTCTCCTATCCCCACCCCCAGTTCATTTTTCTCCATCCTATTCCCCTTCAGATATGGCATTTTCACTTCCCCATTTCTGCTATTCCCCGTTTAGTTAATGCCACACAAAATTGCTCCATACAATTATGGGCATCAGCAGGGCTAGCAAGGGAGAGCAGGCGCTTAAAAAATAACGCTAAGCCCTCTCCCCACCGCCTCCTACCTGCACCCAGACATTATTAAAGGCAGTTCTTTCCATCACTGGGCTTATGGCAGTCTCTCTCGCAGCCAGGTAACTCCACCATTAGGCCTAGTTCCTCCTCTCGCCATACTCTTGTTCTCTGCCTCTGTCCGTTTCCTCCATGTCTCTCCCCGCCATTTTCTGGGCACTCCTTCACTCTCCATCCAGTTCCAAGTCCCTCAGCTCTTCCCAATATAGGGCAATGTCCTCATCCTCTCAAAGTCTCCCATCTTCACCAGCACGAACTCCAGCATCAAAAACAGCATCTCCAGAACCAAAATAAACGAACGATCCTCCGTATTTACATCTGCACCTCATCTCTCAAGTCTCATTGCAGAGCCCTCAGCTCCCTGACCCAGATCTCTGTGCAGGTCTCAGCGCAACTTTTGCTTTAGGCTTCTCTCAAAATCCTCTGCTTTTTCCACTTCCCAAAACGAATATGTAGCGCCTTCTTGTTTTATTTTTAAAGTAGCTGGGTTAATCAGGAAGTTTTCCACTTTCAAATCACGCAGTTGCAGCATAATACTATTAAATGCCTTCCTTCTTTTTAAAAGCCTGGTCGAATAATCCTGCAACAAAAATAAACGGTGACCTTCATATTCCTCCTTTCCTTTCTCCCGATATGCCTTCTGCATTAGCTCTCTATCTTGAAAATGATGGAACCTAAATATTATCTGCCTCGGCGGCTGGTCATTCGTAGGTTTGGACATCACGGCCCTATGAGCCCTCTCAAGCTTTAATTTACCCTTCGCTGGATGCAGGCCTAGTAGCCCAGGCAATACTTTTGAGCAAAAGTCTAGCACACTTTCCCCTTTCATACCTTCCGGTAACCCTCTCAGCCCAAGATTCAACCACCTGTGATAGTTTTCCTGATAGTAGAATGCATCTTTTAGCTCATTCAGCTCCTTCTGAAGTGCCACCACAAGCCTAGGAGTCGCCAACAGCTTGTCCTCCATGTGTGATATTCTCTCCTCCATCTCCGTCATTCTGCCAGCCTGCACCACCTGCTGCTCTTGTAATTTCAGATCAAGTTTTCCTTCGAGTTTGATTAATCGGGGTTCCAGTGCTGCTATAACTTGCCCTGTAACCTCTCTTCCAAGGGACGCCACCTCCGCTGCTGAAAAGGAAACTAGACCACCACCATCACCACCCTTCTTTGCACTTTTTGTCGCAGTCCTCTGGCTCTTAGAGGGTCCCGATGCCAAATATTCATCCATCCCAAGTTCGCACACCATCTGCTATACGCTGATCACACTTTTGGGCACTTTGTAACTTTTATTTTAATATTTATAGCTGTGAAGAGGAAGCAGCGCGGAAATTCGCGTCTGTTCAGCTAGCTGCTCATCAGCGCCTCTCTATACTGCTTCTTTATCATGTTTATTAGGTTTTGTCTCATTATAATATTAATTTCTTTCGAGGAGCTTATGGTTTTTGGATTTCTGTAGTACAGCATGCTCCCTTTTCTTGCTGTTACCATTGTCTTGGGATATTTACTATGTTTATCATTTTGTGATTTCTGTGAATTTTCAATAAAATGCTTATATACAAAAAATGAAATGTGCAGAAAATCAGATTAAAAGGTAAGCAACAGAAATAAATATGGGTTACCAACACCGTAAGTCTTAAAGAGCAGTGGAAGCAATGAAGTCCCAAATATTATCTGTAGGGCAGCATAGGTACTCGAGATAACACACAAACCAGAGCAAAGGAAAGACAGCACACAAATGGGGCATGGCTAGCCGATGGCCAACTCCCACGACTGACACTCACAGCATGACACACCTGTTGCTTTAGCCCTGAGTACTTAGGGTTGCTAGGCAGAGAGATCTAATGTACAAGTCAGGTGTTGCAGAGAGGCACTAGGGATTGGCTGGTGGCTTATAGGGAGGTGGACTGTTTATTTCCTCAGTGCCACTAGTCATAGAGGATTTTTCCGGTGATCGTGGTGGTGGTGGTGGTGAACAGCAAGTCCACTGCACCCTCGTGACTCTGCCTGGCATGCTGCAGTGGTGGGCTGAGGACCATTTCAGGTAGGCTTTTAAAGCTCCTGAAACAAATGAACTTCACTCCGCTGTTTGGCGCCTTCTCTTTGAATTTTCAAGTGGCAACAGGGATTGGCTGGTGGCTTGCAGGGAGGTGGACTGTTTGTCCCCTTGGTGCTGTCAGTTGTAGAGGCTTTCTGGCGATCGCTGGGTGGAGGGAGGGGGAACATCAGCAAGTCCACGGCACCCTCGTGATCCCGTCTGGTGTGCTGTAGCGGTGGGCTGAGCTCCAACTGCTGTGGACTGTTTCAGGCTGGCTTTCAAAGCTCCTGGAATAAAGGAGCTTCACTCCTCTGTTTGGTGCTTTTTCTCAGAATTTTCAAGTGGCACCAGGGATTGACTGGTGGCTTGCAGGGAGGCTGATGGTTTGTCTCCTGGGTGTCACCAGTCATAGAGGCTTTCCGATGATCGGGGGACAGCAAGTTCTCAGCACCCTTGTGACCCTGTCTGGCACGCTGTAGCGGTGGGCTGAGGTCCGAATACTGGGGACCAAACTTCCTTCCGATGTTTGATGCCTTTTCTTTGCATTTTCAAGTGGCACCAGGGATTGGCCGACAGCTTGCAGGAAGCTGGACTGTGTATCCCCTCAGTACCGCCAATCGTAGATGCTTTCCAGCGATCAGTGTGGTGGTGGTGGTGTGGTGTGGTGTGAACAGCAAGTCCAAGGCACCCTTGCCACCCCATCTGGCGTGTTGTAGCTGTGGGTTGAGGTCTGACTGCTGGGCACTTCTGCAGGCAGGCTTTTAAAGCTCCTGGAACAAAGGAGCTTCACTCCACTGTTTGGTGCCTTTTCTTTGAATTTTCAGCTGGCACCAGGGATTGGCTTGCTGGGGGAGGTGGACGGTATGTCCCCTTAATGCCCCCAGCTATAAAGGCTTTCCAGCGATCTTGGAGGGGGGGGTGAACGACAAGTCCACAGCACCCTTGCGACCCCATCTGGTGTGCAGCAGCAGTGGGCGGAGGTCCAACTGCTTGGGACTGTTGCAGGCAGTATTTTAAAGCTCCTGGAATAAAGGTGCTTCACTCCACTGTTTGGTGCCTTTTCTTTGAAATTTCAAGTGGCACTACGGATTGACTGGCCGCTTGCAGAGAGGCGGAATGTTTGTCCCCTCGGTGCCGTCAGCTGTAGATGTGGGAAGGGGAGGGTGCACTTCAAGTCCACGACACCCCTGTAACCCTATCTGGTGTGCTGTAGTGGTGAACTGAGGTCCAAATGCTGGGGACCACTGCAGACTTGCTTTTAAAGCTCCTGGAACAAAGGTGCTTCACTCTGTGGTTTGGCACCATTTTTTTTTTTTTTAATTTTCAAGTGGCAAAAAGATTGGCTGGCAGCTTGCAGGGAGGCTGACTTGTTTGTCCCCTCAGTGTCGCTAGTTGTAGAGGCTTTCTGATGAATGCTGGAGGTTGGTAGAGGGAAAGATAAACAGCAAGTCCACAGCACACTCGCGACCCTGCTGTAGTGGTGGGTGGAGGTCCGACTCCTGGGGACCATTGCAGGCAGGCTTTTAAAGCTCCGGAACAAAGCAGCTTTACTCTACTGTTTGGTGCCTTTTGTTTGAATGTTCAAGAGGCACCAGGGATAGGCTGCAGCTTGCTAGAGAACTGTCTGTCCCCTCGGTGTTGCCAACTGTAGAGGCATTCTGGCAATTGCTCAGTGGGGGCGGGGGGGAAGAGGGTCAACCTCAAGTCCACGACACCCTTGTGACCCTGTCTGGTGTGCTGAGTTCCAAATGCTGGGGACCACTGCATACTTGCTTTTAAAGCTCCTGGAACAAAGGAGCTTCGTTCTGTGGTTTGGCATTTTTTTTTTTTTTTTTTAACTCTCAAGTGGCACCAGGATTGGCTGATGGCTTGCAGGAAGGCAGACTGTTTGTTCCCCTAGTCATAGAGGCTTTCTGACAAATGCTAGGGGCGGCGAAGGTAAACAGCAAGTCCACAGCACCCTCGTGACCCTGTCTGGCATGCTGTAGCGGTGGGTGGAGGTCTGACTGCTGGGGACCGTTGCAGGCAGGCTTTTAAACCTCCTGGAACAAAGGAGCTTCACTTTGCTGTTTGGCGCCTTTTCTTTGAATTTTCAAGAGGCACCAGGGACTGGGCTGCAGCTTGCTGGGAGGCGGACTGTGTCTCCTTGGTGCCAACAGTGTAGAGGCTTTCCGGTGATCGTTGGTGGAAGGGTGAACAGCAAGTCCACGGCACCCTTACCACCCTGTCTGACGTGCTGTAGCGGTGGGCTGAGGTCTGACTGCTGGGGACCGTTGCAGGCAGTCTTTTAAAACTAGACGACTGTCCCATCGGTGCTGCCAGTTACTGAAGCTTTCTGGTGATCATTTTGGGGGGGGGGGGGTGAACAGCAAGTCCACGGCGACCTCGCCACCCAATCTGGTGTGCTGTAACAGTGGGCTGAGGTCTGACTACTGTGGACTGTTGCAGGCAAGCTTTTAAAGCTCCTGGAACAAAGGCGCTTCACTCGGGTGTTTGGCTCCTTTTCTCTGAAGTTTCAAGTGGCACCAGGGGCTGGCTGGCAGCTTGCAGGGAGGAAGACTGTTTGTCCCTCAGTGCCGCCAGTCATATATGCTTTCAGACTACTGTTTTTTTTTGGGGGGTTTACAGCAAGTCCACTGCACCCTCGCAACCCCATCTGGCGTGCTGTAGCAGTGGGCTGAGGTCAGACTGTAAATGGTTGTTTTTGAATGAATGAATGCAGTACCTTTAACATACTAACATAACTAACTTACCCGGTGTCTGCGTATGTTGTCAATATCGTCCCTCACAGTAACGAATGGGTTGCTGTGATGTATCACAGCTCGGGACCCCTTTCTGTTCAGGAGCGTGTAGGACTATTGCACCATATTCTTCTTGTTTCATGTTCTTCTTGCTCTCCACACTGCACCTACCATGGGCTTCTGATTCAAATTTCCAGCTTTCCATACAGCATAGATCAAGACATTGCTAATCCATATTTTCTGTGATTAACTGGATTAATCACTGAATCACTAGGGCTCATTAAATGGCAGTGATATGTAGCAGGAACTTTATCACCCAAACATTGACAAACTAGATGTATTTTTATTCTGAAATCTGGCTCACTGTTACAGCCTCATTTCACTCTAGCCATCAGTGCAGAACTTGGAGCCTCCCTGACAGGGAGAATTTTGTTAAGTAAGCATTGTTTTTGTGAAGCACAGCGTAACGCCTCTCCTCACTGTCCAGGCAGCTCGACAAGCTAACAGTACTGTCGGTGGTAGGGGGTAGGGAGGCAAAATGTCTATCTTTTTATGTAATCCAAAAAACAGGGCTCTTAAACATAAAGAGGCTTTCTTTTAATATCAACTCACTGTCTCTCCCAACAGGAAGCATTCCTAAACCTGGTTTTCTCTCCAACCAGTAGACATTTCAAGCCCCCCTATCAAGCCTATGCAGAGGCCTTTTGGGGGAGAGGTAGTTTTTGTTTTATTTTATTAAACACTCCCAAAAAGGGTGGGGGGTGGGGGGAATGCAAAGAGGAAGAAAATGAGAGTAACAGAGCAAAAATAACATGTTCCAGACTGCATTGGAGTCCCTAACCCTTCCCAGACAGCATTCAGAATAAAATAAGAACCACTGTCTTGTGGGAAGGGGGCGAGAGAGAATAAAGGAAAAGAAGTGAAAGAGGAGAGAGGAAGAACACAAAAAGTGCATCTGCCTGCATTAGAGCCCTAACCAGTAGCCTGCCAGAGGGGAAAAAAGGGTGGGGGTGGTAGACTGCATACAGAAGACAAAAAGAAAACTACAAAAAGTAGAGAAATCCACTCCAGGTGGCCAATCCAGGGCAAAGAAGAAATGAGTAGAAAGGAAACAGACTATAATATTCGGGTTTGATCTTGCACACTTCCAAAGGGGAGGCCTTGATCTGCTGGCTCACCTTGTAACCAACTCCACCCCCGTCTTTCAAGTGACAGGGGCACCCGACCCCGGCCATGCCACTGTCCTCCTCTTATAACCCAGGTTACCGTAGAACTTATGTGACTGGTAACCCTCTTACTCCTATATTGTGCAGTATAGCATCAACCATAATACAGTATTAACCATATGTGGGATCTGTTGTAAGATCGTCTCACTTGCAGGGGAACTGTGTGATCTGACTGGTCGGTAATGATATATAGTGCAACTGCAGTACCAGTGCTCATGTTGCTAACGAGGAGCCCAACAGCTGATTACTCACCATTGCAGAGCAGTTGTAGTAATCCTTGTGGGTTGGCTTCCAGGGTTTCAGACATCGCCAGCAGAATCCGTGGTTACATTTGGCACAAGTCATACTGCACAGAGACAGAGAAACATTGAGTGAGCTCGGGGTAGAGTGTGGGATGAAATCACTTATATTTCACTGTTTTCACAACTAGCAAATATAAGTTTTACACAGAGCTGTATTCAAGGAGGAGGTGATCAGGTATATTCAAAGAGGATGTGACAAAATGACAGTAGCTATTATAATAGGATCCTTAACGCTGTGGGGTAGGGGCAGCACATAAAATTAATTCTGAAAAATGCAGGATGCCACAGTCAGCAAGAGTAGAACTGTCTAGAAATTTATGAGTAACATAAAACCAAATGCCGCCTACTAAGAGGCTTAGTTACTATCCAACTTGATTCCATAAGAACTGCAGCAGTTTTAAGAGATGCAGTCTGTCAAACACGCTGATAAGGCATATATTTGCTTCTCATAAAAAGACAGAACTTCAGACTGCAGAAGGTGGCCTTGCGATGTATCGATTCTGCCTAGTGTTGCGGTGCTTGCCCCTTCTCGGTTCAATCCCCCCCTCCCCCGATCTTCCCCTTGTATTTTTCCCACCCCAGGGGTTGATCTTAAGATTGTTTTGCTAGCCCAAACACTAGTGCAAATTGACCAGGGCTAATGCAGCTAACTCTCTACTTGCCCGTCTTGACTAGTGCAGTTTTTCATGGCTGTTAATGAAGTTAAAAAAGTCTATACTTTAGCATTCTCTAGTCTTCGTGCTAATCTCTCTCAATGTTCCAGATGGCCAGGTGTGATTAACAGCTCATTGAGAGCTGCAATTATCTGGCAGTTCAAGCAAGGGATCCCACAAAAGACACAATGCGAGTCATTATCACTCCACTGTTAAGACGTTCAGCTAGTGTCCAGGGTGTGATCAAGGGTAGAGTGCTGTTAAGTCACTAGGTTCCAGTTTTCTGAATGTGTCTACGTCTAACAATTTGTCCAATATTATTAAAATCAGTGCCCATTTCTCTACATTTTGAGTGTTTGTACCCAACATTTCAGTGACAAAATGCAAAGAGGTATACAGATCGGCCCTGCAGGTGGTGGGTTTTATACCAGCCTCACCATAACCTCTCTCTTCCCTCCAAATCTCTTAACTCTGTTCTTTCCCTGGACACCACTGCAGACCAGACTTTGAAGTGACCATCCATAGATCCATAGTTGCCATTACTGGCAAGTGTAGGGGGTCCCCAGCTCTTCTAAATGGACCATGCCAGCCATCACCATCCATACAGTTCCACTCTTATCCCATTCAGAATGTCCTTTCAGCCTAAAAACAAAGCTTTGGATCATGTATGGTACAAAAATAAACCTTGATAAAATACATAATTTGAAACCTTGAAATAGGCATTCCTGGGGTGCATAGATAGTACAGTTACGTAAGAACTTACCGTAACACCGGCCCACTGGTTGGATTTCTGCTTGTGATGCCAGCGACCCAGGTTTGGGAACAAGCCCGGGAAGCTGGAGGGCCGGCCAGGGGGAGAGGACTTGAGCATCCTAGGGACTGCTCATCCTCTCCAGGGGAAGGGGGGAACCAAAGCTCAGCTCTTGTCTGGCCCCGGGTGGAGACCCGAGGTACAGCAAGCCGATGCTTAGCAGAGAGGGCGACGTGCCAGACCAGCCTCATTGAATTTTTTGACTGGGTGACTAGGGAGGTGGATCAGGGGAGGGCAGTGGACATGGCCTATCTGGACTTCAGCAAGGCCTTTGACACTGTGCCACACAGAGACTATTACACAAACTGGAGAATATGGGTGTGGGCAGGACAGTAGTGTGGTGGGTAGGTAACTGGCTGGGTGGCAGGACACAGAGGGTGGTGGTAAATGGCTGTCACTCCACAGAGGGAAGAGTGACCAGTGGGGTACCACAGTCAGTGCTGGGACCGGTCCTATTCAACATCTTCATCAGTGACATTGCGGAGGACCTAGAAGGCAGAATTTCACTGTTCTCTGATGACACAAAGCTCTGTAACAGAGTAGACACACCAGAGGGTGTAGACAGAATGAGAAGGGACCTGCAGAAACTTGAAGAATGGTCAGGGGTTTGGCAGTTGAAATTCAATGCAAGGAAGGGCAAGATAATGCATATGGGGCACAAAAACCCTGGCACAATATATCAGTTGTGGGATGAGGATATAGCATGCACCAAGCAGGAAAAGGATCTTGGGGTTATCATCTCTGATGACCTCAAGGTAGGGAAACAGTGTGACAAGGCAGCACGTGAAGCAAATAGGATGCTGGGATGTATAGGCAGGGGCATCACCAGCAGGAAAAGGGAGGTCATAATTCCGCTATACAAGACACTAGTGAGGCCTCACCTGGAGTACAGTGTACAGTTCTGGAGACCATACCTACATAAGGACATAGACAAGGTAGAGAAGGTTCAGAGGAGGGCAACAAAGTTGGTGCATGGATTGCATCACAAGTCCTATGAAGACAGGTTGAAGGAACTGAACATGTACTCCCTGGAGGAGAAGAGGGAGAGAGGGGATATGATAGAGACATACAAGTATCTTACAGGGAGGAACAGGGTGCAGGAATACATTTTTTTAAGCAAAAAAGATGTTCCAGGACTAGAGGGCATGGGATGAAGTTGGAGGGAGGACGATTCAGAGGAAACATGAGGAAGAATTTCTTCACAGAATGGGTGGACGACAAGTGGAACACCCTGCCAGAGGAAGTAGTGGGGGCTGAAACAATCACAGGATTTAAGAATGCATGGGAGAGACATAAAGGAATTCTGGAGGTCAGGGGTAAGGGGCAACAGACTTCTAGGAAAACATAAACTAAACTTACAAGCTCAAATGGGCAGACTGGGTGGGCCATAGGCCCTTATCTGCCGACACTGTCTATGTATCTAAGACATCCGGGGACATGGCACGCCAAGAGAACATGGGAAAAAGAACAGCACAGCCTCCCAGTAGACGGAGCACCAGGCCCCGACCTTCAATGCCCCTACTGGCCTGGGGACAGCAGCCCGACGAAATATAGACGCATCGGGGTATAAGGGCCCCCATCCCGTACCCGCCTGGGGGGTACAGCCACGGCTCCATGGGGAATGGACTGCACCGGTCACCAGGTAGGTGAGCGAGGGCTGAAAAGGGCATAGGTGTCTCCCGAAGAGAGGAGAGCTGCGAGGAGAGGGGAGAAAAAAAAAAAAAGAACTTAACCGTAACAGTAGATCTTCGAGAAAGTACAGTTACATAAGAACTTACTGTAACAGCAGATCTTCGAGAACAGCTCTTGCAACAGGTTACACCATTAGGACTGAAACCGGCAGGCACCAGGACCCCACGGAAATTTTCTAGCTAGCAGTATCCAGCGGGGACCGCCCCTGACGCCAGGCTTCATAAAAGGTGGTCCCCAGAATCCCCAGTTCTTCCCTCGGAGACTCCTGGCCGCTAGATGACATCAAAAGTGGAGATTGAGGATCCACCATCAAAAGGTATTCAGAGCGGTGTTAGAAACACCTAATCCTAGAAAAGAGATATCCGAACAACTGTACCTCCAAAGGGGATGGTGGGAGGGAAACTACCTGCTGCAAGAGCTGTTTTCGAAGATCTACTGTTGCGGTAAGTTCTTACGTAACTGTACTATCTTACTTTGAGAAACAGCTCTTTAGCAGGTTACACCATTAGGACTGATTCCCAAGCAATACTGGAAATCCCTCGCAGGTGGGAGGAGGTTAGGTAGAGATCGCGAGTCGGACCGAAGCCTAGGATAGGAGTCCCTGAAGGACTGCTAGACCAAAACCAGCTCTTTGCCGTGATGCAACGTCCAGGCTATAATGCCTGATAATGGTGTGCACAGTGCTCCAAGTGGCTGCTGTGCAGATGGCTGAAGTGGACACATTCTTCTTGGCCGCAAAGGAGGTAGCCATCCCCCTTGTGGAATGACCCTTAACCGTGCCCAGTAAAGGTTTGTTACATTTCTGGTAAAAGAACGTGATACAGTGGATGAGCCACTTGGACAGCGATTGTTTAGAAACCGGAGCTCCCATCATCCTATGGGCGAAGGAGACGAAAAGCTGATCAGATTTACGGTGGTGCCTGGTTCTGGTCAGGTAGCATCTTAGACACCTATGCACATCTAGAATGTACAACAGGTCCTCTCCTCTATTAGAGTATTCAGGAAAGTACACTGGTAAGTCAATGTCCTGAGCGAGGGTGAGAGCTGAGACCACCTTAGATAGAAACTTTGGATTTGTCCTTAGGGAAACCCTGCCCTGGTGAGAAACCAAATAAGATTCTTTGCACATCAGTGCGTGAATTTCAGAAATCATTCTGGCGGAAGCAACAACAACTAAAAATAACATCTTCCATGTTGGGAAACATAGCTCGCAGTCCGCGTCTGGTTCAAAAGGTGGCAGCATGAGCTGATCCAGGACAAAGGGTAAATCCCATGGAGGAACAGGATCTTTAATCGGAGGTCTAAGGTGGAGAACACCTCTCAGGAAGGCTCGTGCTGTGTCCAAGTGAGTTATGGGACGTCGGCCTATAGGTGTATGATAGGCTGAGATGGCACAAAAGTGTACTTTAATAAAGGAGTAGGCCAAGCCTGCCTGGAAGAGAGACAGGAGGTAGTCCAGGACTGACCTTTCTGGACAATCCATCGGGGAAAGTCCTCGTGCTTGAGCCCAGAGGCAAAATCTGTGTCATTTCATGGTGTATGTGGCATGAGTGGCCAGTTTTCTAGCAGCCACTAGAACATCTGCTACCTCTTGCGAGACCCCGTACCGCATGATAGCTATGTCTCTAGGAGCCAGGCGTGCAGGTTCAGAGAGCAAAGGTCCGGATGGACCAAAGAACCTGCCTCCTGGGACAATAAGTGAGAGCTGATTGGCAGAGGCACCGGAGGCTCCTGGGACAGCTGGTGCAGCAGAGGGAACCAAATTTATCTGGGCCAAAAAGGCATGATAAATATCAGCATCGCCTGCTCTCTGTGGAGTTTCAATAGGACCCTCTGGATCAACGGGAAGGGAGGAAACGCGAAGAGGAATCTGCCCGTCCAGGAGAGGGACAACGCATCTTGTCAAAAAACACCAGGCCCTGGATCTAACTAGCAGAAATTGGGCAGTTTTGTGTTGGATGGGGACGTGAAAAGGTCTAACTCTGGTGTGCCCCATCTGTGAAACAGATCCTCTACTACCTCCTGGAGTAGTTTCCATTCGTGGACTCTGGCCTGAGAGTGGCTCAGGCTGTCTGCGATGACGTTGTCCACCCCTGAGACATGAACAGCAATGAGGTTTGCACCGTGTTGTAGAACCCAATCCCACACCAGAACAGGTAGGAAAGGGTGCCTCCTTGTTTGTTTAGGTAATACATCACCATGGTATTGTCCGTTTGTAACAGGAGAGTACCCGGTGGGATCTCCGACTGGAAGGCCTGCAGGGCATAAAGAACTGCTCTAATTTCCAAAATATTTATGTGGAGATGAGCTTCCTGGGGTGTCCACGAGCCCTGAGACCTGACCCCGTCGAGGTGTGCTCCCTAACTGAAACCTGAGGCATCTGTGGAGAGTGTCACAGTTGGAGACGGCACAATGAAGGGGACCCCCGCCAACACATTCTTTGAATCTAGCCACCATTGCCAATCCCGGATTAAGGCATTCGTGATCCAAATTGGAAACTGCGAATAGTCTTGCTTCTGATCTCATCGAACCAGTAACATCCACTGGGTAGCCCGCACATGGAGAAGGGCTAGCGGGACTGTTGCAATGGCCGCAGCCATGTGTCTGAGCAGGCAAAGGACCAGTCTGGCTGGGACAGTCTTCTTTGCCAAGATGTCCTTGATGAGGGATCTGATGTGTTCCGCTCAGTCCTGGGGAAGAAAAGCTCTCCCCTGGACGGTGTCCAGAACTGCGCCTATGAACTGCAGATTCTGTGACGGAACCAGGTGTGACTTCTCCTGATTGATTATGCTGCCCAATGTCCCGAACAGGGACTGAGTACAGTGAATTGTGGACATCAGAACCTCCCGAGAGGGTGCCATGAGGAGCCAGTCGTCTAGGTAGGGGAACACGTAGTGGCCTTGTCTCCTTAGAGCCGCCGCTATGACTGCCATGCACTTTGTAAACACCCGAGGTGCCAATGACGGTCCGAAAGAGAGGGCTCGGAACTGATAATGGCGACCTAGAAATTTGAAGCTCAAGAACTTCCTGTGCGCTTGAGCAATGGGTATGTGCAGGTAGGAATCCTGCATGTCCAAGGACGCTAGGAAGGCGCCCTGCTTGAGCATAGATATCAAACCAGGAAGGGTCACCAAGCAGAAGCATTTGAAAAGGACCGAAGCGTTGAGATCGATGAGATCCAGTATCGGACGGAGGTCCCCTGTCTTTCTGGGAACCAGAAAGAAGTGGGAATAGTAACCTGCACTTCTCTGGTTCCTCGGTACGTGCTCTATAGCTTCCTTTCCCAGAAGCGCGAGCACCTCCTGCTGTATGAGCAGTGCATGCGGACCTGAATAATGGGATAGCAGGGGAGGTCTTGACTGTGGGTGGTCGAGGAATTCTATAAAGTGACCTCTCTTGATCAGTTGAAGGACTCACTGGTCGGTGGTAATCGACTGCCACCCTAAAAAGTGGCGAGCGATGCGACCCCCGACCTTTTCTGCCCATTGATCCAGAGGAGGGGCAGGGGCCGGGAAGGAGTCATGCTGTGGCGGCATTACCCCCCCCCCCGTAGGCTGGGCCAGTTTGGTATACCACTGACCTCGGCCTGGGGAAGACTTAGGTTGGGCCTTACGCTGGAAGGTGCCCCTTTGCTGCTGGCTGAAACGTGGCTGCTGTCGTTGTTGTCGGCTGCGAAAACGGTGCTGGTTCCTACGAAAGGAACCAGATTTGAGTCTGTACATGGCCTGTACAGTCCTTAACTGCCTTCCCGGCGTCCTGAAGCTTGGTGATAACCTTTTCAGAGAGTTCACCAAACAGGACCTCTCTGTTATAAGGGATGTCCAGGATACTCTTCTGTACGTCCAGGGTAAAACCAGAGACATGGAGCCAGGAGTGTCTCCGGAGACAGACGCCTGAAGCTGTGCCCCTGGCAGACGAGTCCGCAGATTCATACGCGGCTCTTAACACTTGGGTGTGGAGGAGGTTCAAGAGCTCCACCTTCTGCTCGCCATCCGGTAATTTGTCAACCAGGTCCTGACCCTGTTCCCACAGGGCATTCTGAAACTGAACCATATGAGTCGGATAGTTCAGTGACCTGATGGAGCATGTAGCAGCCGTGTACATGCACCTCCCAAGGGCATCCAACTGCTTGGATTCCTGGTCCGGTGGCCATGTACTCAGATGCTGTGGTCGTTGAGACCTATCATGGGAGGCCGTAATGACCAGGGAATCAGCCAGGGGTTGTTGTGCCAAGTACTGGTCCTCTGCCGGGTCCCTGTACAGGTGGTCAGCTTTCTCCGGCACCGTGGGGGTGAAGTGTGGACGCTTCCACACAGCCTTGGTGACATCTGCGAAGGTGTCCACCAAGGGTGGCACCACCACAGGCTTAGGGTCCTTCTGCCGAAGGTAACGAGCTAGGCACCATCTCTCGGGGATGAGATCTTCTGAATCCCATCCCATGTTCTCCTGGATGTGCCTCATCATTTCGGAAAAAGAGGGATTATCCGGAGGTGACCTGGGAAGGTCTCGTGGTTCAGGTGATGGGATGCTGATTGGAGAAGGAGACCTGGAGGGATCTGAGGTGTCAGGTCTAGAATCATCCCCCTGTGGAGTGGACCGTCGACGTCTGGGTCGCTTAGGACTGGGAGACCCTGAGGGAGATCTTGAAGGGGCCCTTCTCTGTTCTTTGGATCTTCCCCTAGGAGGCGGAGTAGGTTCCTTGGGGGTGGGTGATCTTCTTGCCGGCCCCTGCGGTGGAGGAGGTGGAGTAGGAGGTGAAGGAGTAGGATAAGGAAGTTTTACTGGGATCATGTCCTTCTTTATTGTGTCCCACCAAAAGGTGAAGAGATCTTTGACCTCCTGGATATTCATACCGGACGACGGGCCTGGCGTTGGTGGTCTGTCGCCGGTATCAGGCTTCGGGTCCAAAGGTGTCGCCGGGTTTGGCGAAGGCTCTTGTGGAAGCTTGGCATCCTCACTGTCGCCTGTCTGGTCATCAGGCAAAGTCAGGTCCTCCTCCGTAGAGTCCTGGCGAACGGTGTCCACCGGTGATGGAGAGGCAGTCTTCAGCTCCGGTGAACGTCTCACTGACGTCGGGTGCTTAGCTGATGTCTGGTCTGACGGGCGTATAACCGATGAAGGGTCGGTAGCCTGCTTCGGGTCCGTCGTCTGTTTTAGGGACGTCAGGTCCTTAGTCTTCCTGTGAGGGGGATCTGGACCCCTAGGAGGCCTATCTGGCGTCAGAGTCCTGGCGTTTCTCTGAGGGAGCTTGAGATTTTGAAGAGGACTTGGATGGTGATGGTCTGAAGACTTCGAGGAGGCCCGGAAGGGCGTTGAGGAAGCCGAAGGCCTGGAAGTCTTGATGGGATGCAGAGAAGCCGAAGTACTGCCTGAAGACTTAACTTTTACTGGAGGGAGAGCGGTCTGAGCATGTGGAGCCTGAGCTGGTGCACGAGTCCGAGGCCCAGTTAGGAGATCCGGACCTGGCCTTCTCCTGGTGCTTGTCCCGGTGCTTATGGGACTTAGAGGTAGACTCACCTCTGGAGACAGGGTCTTTGTCCATGCTTTTCAACTTTTCTTCCAAGAGGAACCCCTGAAGTGCCTTCTGGTGGTGGATCCGGGTGCGACTATTGAACTGCTGTCAAATGGAGCAGGCCTTGATGTCGTGTTCCGGGACTAAGCACTGCAGGCAGGATGAATGTAGATCCTTGAAAGGAATCTGTTTACTGCAGGCACACTTGGAGGGACATCTTTCTGAGGAAGGAGTTGGAGATGCCGACATTTAGAGTAAAACTTTTAAAGTTCTAGGCGTCGTTCGCTAGAGTGGGACCGTGAGGCCGATGCTGGCGAGTCGACGTCAGGATAAGAACTGGGGATTCTGGGGCACCGCCCCCTTTTATATGATGCCTGACGTTGGGGGCAGGGCTCACGTCGAGGGCGGTCCCCACTGGATACTGCTAGCTAGAAAATTTCCGTGGGGTCCTGGCACCTGCCGGCTTCAGTCCTAATGGTGTAACCTGCTGCAAGAGCGGTTTCTCGAAGTAAGATCAGTAGATCTTCGAGAGGTTCCTGCAGTAGGTCATTACACATAGGACTGTGCCACCTGGCATCAGGACTGCACGGCAAACTTTTCCAACAATGCCTGGTGGGGGACCTCCCACCTAACATCAGCGTGACTCTATATAGTGGGTGGTACCCTGTCCTCACGCCCACCTTCCAGTTCTCCCACCGGAGATCCTAAAAGGAATGACAGGAGAAGGAAACAGTCCCTGGAGCCCAAAAGGAAAATTGGAGGAAAGAAGGAGGGAAAAATATGATCTACTGCAGGAACCCCTCTCGAAGATCTACTGTTACGGTAAGTTCTTACGTAACTGCACTATCTTACTTCGAGAGGGTTCCTGCAGTAGGTCATTACACATGGGACTGAATCCCAAGCAGTCCCTAAAAAAGAGAGACTAAGAGAGACGAGGGAGGAGAAGCCAACAAAAGAACAGTACAGGACCAACCTATGACAATAGGCTCTGCAGCATGGCTAGGCCTAACTCGGCCCTATGCCTAGATGCAATGTCCAGACTGTAATGTTTGGTGAAGGTGTGGACTGAACTCCAGGAAGCTGCCGCACAAATCTCTGCGGCAGAGATAATTCTTAGAAAGGCAGTAGATGCAGCCATGCGTCTGGTAGAGTGATCTCTGAGTTCCCCCCGGCAGAGGTCTGTTGTGCTTCTGATAACAGAAGCGAATGCAGCATGGATTCACAGCAGGAAGGTCATGTCAGACGAATCTAATCGATTTCTTTGACTGGGTGACCAAAGTAATAGACCAGGGAGGGGCTGTGGATATGGCCTACCTAGACTTTAGCAAGGCATTTGACAGTCCCGCAGAAAAGATTAATAATCAAGTTAGCCAGCCTGGGAGTGGGTTCCAGGGTGGTAGCCTGGGTAGCAAACTGGCTGCACAACAAGGCACAGAAGGTAATAGTGAAAGGAACGCATTCTGAAGAAAGGGGGGTTACTAGTGGAGTACCTCAGGGCTCAGTACTGGGTCCAGTTCTCTAACGTCTTTATAGGTGACACTGCAGAGGATCTGGAAGGAAAGGTATGCCTCTTTGCAGATGACACAAAGATCTGTAACAGAGTTGATACACAAGGAGGGGTAGAAAGGATGAGAAGGGACTTGGCAAGGTTGGAGGAATGGTCAGACATATGGCAACTTAGATTCAATGCAAAGAAGTGCAAAGTAAGGCACCTGGGAAATAAAAATCCAGAAGAAGAGTACACAATAGCAGGGGAGGTACTAACGACAACAATAATAGAAAGGGATCTGGGTGTAGTCATATCAGATGACCTAAAGGTGGGTAAGCAATGTGAGAAGTCAGTAAGGAGAGCCAGGGGGATACTGGGATGCAAAGGAAGGGGCATCACAAGTAGAAAAAGGGAAGTGGTTATCCCTCTATACAGACAGTTGGTGAGACCCCATCTGGAGTACTGCGTGCAGTTTTGGAGACCTCATCTACGCAAGGACATAGACAGGATGGAAGCAATCCAGAGGAGCAACTAAAATGGTGAAGGGTCTACATCAGAAACCATATGAAGAGAGACTGAGAGAGCTTAATATATATACCCTTGATGAAAGGAGGGACGGGGGGGACATGATAAAAACTTTTAAGTACCTCAAGGGAATCAACAAAGTCCAGGAGGGTAGCATCTTTCAGAAAAAGAGATGTGTAAGAACAAGGGTGCACAATTTAAAGTTGGAGGGGGGACGGCTCAGAGGTAATGTGAGGAAATTATTTTTCACGGAGAGAGTGGTGGGCCATGGAACTGCCTTCCTGGAGAGGTTGTGGGGTCTAAAACTGGGGGGAATCCAAACATGCATGGGACAGACATAAAGCAATTATAGTGGGGGGCTGCAAGAAGTAGGCTGTTGGTCAACTAGAATCTGCAGCTTATCCAACAGGTAGGGAAATGGGCAGACTGGGTGGGCCAAGTGGTCCTTATCTGCCGTCAAAGTCTATGTTTCTATGTTTCAATTAGCAAGCCACTTAGAAAGGCACTGTCTGGAAACTGCCGACTCCATAGACTTGGAGGTGAAGGAGACGAAGAGCTGATCAGCTTTATGAGAGTCCTGAGTCCGATGGACACAATATCTCAGAATTCTGTGTACATCAAGTGTGTGCAGAAGTGCCTCACCTTTGTTCGAAGGAACGGGCTAGTGAACTGGGAGTTCCACCGACTGACTGAGTGTGAACTCGGAAACCACCTTAGGGAGAAACTTAGGATTTGTCCTTAGGACTGCCCAGTCCTTGTGAAAAATAAAGTATGGCTCCTTAAACACCAGGGCCTGAAGCTCGGAAATTCGGCAAGCTGAAGTAATAGCAACTAAGAATAGCTCTTTCCAGGAAAGGTAGCGCAACTCACAGCTCATCGCTGGCTCAAAAGGGGGAAGCATGAGCTTCTCCAACACAAAATCTAAATCCCAAGGTGGAGTAGGGCTTCGGATGGGGGGTTTCAGGTGGATAATCCCTTTCAGAAAGGTTTTAGAGATCTCCAGCTGTGCCATGGTTTTACCATCCACTAGCACATGGTAGGATGATACAGCCGAGAGGTGGACCTTAAAGGAAGAATAGGATAACCCCAAATCTGACAGATGGAGCAGTTACTCCTTTATGTGAAGAGCTGAGCAAGTACAGGGGTCCCAACGTTTGGCAGCTACCCAAATAGAAAAATGCTTCCACTTCACTGCATAAGTGATCTAGTGGAGAGCTTCCTAGCCTCCACAAGGACCTGGGCTACTCTGAGACCCCAAAGCAGGACTTAATTATGTCTGAAGGAGCCACACATGAAGATGCAGGGTCCTGAGTCCCAGGTGTACAAGCTTGCTTCGGTTCTGAGTCAGAAGGCTGTATTGGAGAGGAAGCGGAACTGGCGGAACTGCAGAAGCAGAAACCAGATTTGCCTCGACCAGAAGGGAGCTACGAGAATCATACTTGCTCCCTCTGCCAGGAGTTTCAGAATGTGGCAGAGTGACCTCTGTCAGGAAAAGGGTGCACTGAAATTCTGCCCCAACCCCCGCCCCAAGACAGATTAAAAATGTTTGCACAAAAGTGAAAGTAATGCAGGACAGGAATAGCAACCCCTCTTAATTTTTGTTCCCTTCCCCTGCTGTTTTTTATCCAGTGTCACAATGGCCACAAAACAGGAAGAGCACTTTTATAGGTAGTTAGTGCTTCATGCCACCATGAATTTGCAAATAAAATATGTCCCTGTCCTTTTTGTGAAAATACATGTTGTATTGTATGCAAAGTACTTAGAGCAGGTGCATGGAAAAGAAGCATAGGTCGCGCTTCATATGGAATATTAACACTACCCCGGACAACTTAGGGAAAAGGTTGTCAGACAGGAGTGAGTGGCTGACAGTGTGTGTCAGAACTGTAGTCTGTGCCTCCGCTCCTCTGTGTCTCCATTTCCCCCAGTGCCCCTTCATGTTACTAGGATCCTATGGAGTCTAGAGGAAAGACTCTTGCATCAGAGCAGCGTCAGCTCAGTGGCAGCTTCATTTAAATAAAAATAGCGCCAGTATTAGAACTGGTTTTCTCCTGGTCGCAAGGTGCAACTCAGGACTGAAACAGAGCTCGAGCAGGATGCTCCAGTTGCGGTATAAGTGCTCCTCGTTCGGAGCAAAATGAAAGCAGTTGCTTCGGAGCATCAGCATGTTCTGAAGCGCAAAAAGATTGATAGCATGTTGCGATATTAATTCTAAATGGTCCAAGAATATTAGACAAAAAAAGGCGCTCTGCCTTGCTAAAAATAAGAGCTTGCGTGTACAACCCTCGGGAATCAAGAGAGAAGAAAGAGCTGGTACTAAAGTAAAATAGGAGCATGCCTGCGCCTGGCTCTCTCTCTCTCCCCCCCTCCCTCTCTCTGGTGTTGCTGAGTGTGTAAAAAGGAGTCCCGCTGTAAGCACGACCAAGCGCCAGAAACGTGACTGCAAAATTCAGCTTCTTTTAAATGCTCTGTGTTGGTATCTCTGCATGGTGCAGTAAAGAATCAGCAAGAAAGTATAGGAAAAGCTCTCTGTTACAAGGAATTGCCACATGAAGCAGCAGAAAGAAAATTAAGCAGGGCAGTCTTGCTGCACTAAAAGGACACTATGGGCAGATATGAAAGTAAGCCCCGCAGTGTCCTAAATAATTTAGTGTGCCAATAAAGCTGAATACAGCCCCAGAATGTTGTAACTGGGGCTGCTTTGACAGAAATGTGGCTAATGTTGGAAATGGGACCAAATGAAATATAACCCGATGTCTTGACATTTTAGCCGTTGGAATAACATAAGACAACTGGTGGTAATGGCAGGGACTCATAAAGTAGATTAGGAACAGAGCCCCTACAGGTTAAAATTCAGGGTGCAAAGGTATGCACTACAGGAAAACCTTTACCCAGAGTTTTCTGGGTTGTGTCAGTGGGTAAAGTACATTTGATAGACAAATGTGGAAATGGATTCTCAGGTCTCCTAGGCTAGCAGGAGAAAGGAAGACAGGGAGCGCGTCCCTATGCTTTCTTTCCCCTAGCCAACTAAGAGATGCATGTAGAAACATAAGAAATGAATCAAGGTGTTATAGCAGTAGATATAAGAAGTTAAAAATCCTAGGAATAAACAGCATGTCCTGTTTGTAGAAGAATGCCTTCTGTCTGGATGAGTGCCTATAGCATAACAGAAGCCCTATGCAGCCCGTTTTATATTACAATGTAATGGGAGGGCACTGTATAGAGGAAGAGCTAAAAGTAATTAAGCTCCTAAATAGATATAAAAGTGTGTACCCAGGCAGTAATAAATATTATTTGTATGTAGCCAGGAACCTCTTTAACAAAAGGTTTAGAAATAACCCTTTTTATTTTGTATAGGCTGGGTTATAAGCCTCAGAGGGAGACCAGATACTTAAGGGGCTTGATGTGGGTGGATCCTGGTGATGTGATGTCATTCCTTCTACAATCTAAAAAGCCTACCACTAGGAGTGATAATTTAGATAGGGAGTCAGTCCTGAACGGACGGAGGTAGGAGAAAGACCTCCACATGGTGTGAGTTCACGCTAGAGATTATTGGTTAGGCTGTGAAAAAAGCCATTCGACCTGCTGAGACAAAGCAGTGGTTTTCTCTAAGATTATTTGTTATATTCATCTGAATTTACTAACTTTACTTTCTGGATTTTTGTACATATTTATTTCCTTCTTGATGAAGATGAAATAAAATGATAAATGCCTCTGAGCATTTTTCATGCACTATATCCTGACTCTGCCTTGTTGTGTTACCCTGAAATCCCAAACCTGTGACACAGAAGGATCCTCTGAAGAATGGGAAGTGGAGGGAAAGCATACAAAAAATGTCCTTGTCCAATAAAGCGATGTGTTATCCCAGAAAGCACTATGCCCTGGAATGAGTGAGCAAAAACTGGGAAGTTTCGCATTGGATGGGGAGGCGGACAGGTTGAGTTCCGGTCACGCCCATCGCTGAAAAAGAAAGTTGGCCACTTCCTGATTTAATTCCCATTCGTGAGTGAGAGTTGACGTTCTGCTGAGGCTGTCCGCCAGGACATTTTGGTCACCTTGAACGTGAACGGCTGTGAGTGACAGACCGCGTTGGACTGCCCAGTTCCACACTCGCATCGCCTCCCTGCAAAGGGGGTATGACCAAGTGCCTCCCTGTTTGTTGATGTACCAGACTACCGACACATTGTCCGTCTGGATAAGCAGTGATCCTGAGAAGGATAGACTGAAAGGCCTGAACAGCGTACAGGACTGCCCTCATTTCCAGGACGTTGATGTGCAGAGCCATCTCGAGCTGGGACTATAGTCGCTGAGTTTGGTGGTCCCCTATATGAGCTCCCCAACCCTGGATGGAAGCATCTGTGGTAAGAGTGCACAGGGGAGCAGGCCTCCAGAAGGGAAGGCCCTAGGACAAGTTCAAGGGATCCTTCCACCACTGCAGATCCTTCTTGACCGCGATGGAAATCAGGACTGGATGGTCCAGATCACCCCTGAACTGATCTCACTGGATGCACAAGGTCCACTGAGAAATTCTCATGTGTAACCTGGTGAGGGGAACCATGGAGATGGAGGCCACCATCAAACCCAAGAGCCGGCACATTGCCCTGGCTGGGAGGAAATTGGAGGAGGCTACCAAGGTTGCCTGTTCTCGAATGGCCTCCGCCCTCTCCGGAGGGAGAAAGGCCTTGCACTGGATCATGTCCAACACTGCTCCTATGAACTGAAGTTTCTGAGAAGAAGTAAGTGTGGATTTGGGGACACTAACTGTAATCTCCAAACGAGAAAACAGGTCCAGAGTACGCTAGAGTGCCTCTAAAAGAGTTTCCCTGGACGGGACCAAAATTAGCCAGTCATCCAGGTACGGGAAAACTGCAATGCCCTGATGACGCAAAACTGCTGCCACTACCACTGGGCACTTGGTAAGAAACCTGGGTGCTGAGGAAAGGCCAAATGGGAGGGCCGTAAACTGGAAATGCACCCCCTGGAAACAAAAGTGCAGGAAGTGGCAGTGGCTCAGAAACACTGGAATATGCAGATAGACATCCTGCATGTCCAGTGCGCATAACCAATGGGTCCCCTGAAGAAGAGGTAGGAGGCCCTGGAGGGTCAGCATTTTGAATGTTTTGTACTCGACGAACAGATTGAGTCTGCTGAGGTTGAGTATGGGTCTGAGGTTGCTCGTCTTTTTTGGAACCATAAAAAAGTGGGAGTAAAACCCCCATCCCATTTGATGAAAAGGGACCGGCTCTATTGCTGCCTTTTGCAGTACAGCTTGAACTTCTTCCCTTACTAGAAGAATCTGGTGGGGTGAGTAAGATGAGCGACTTGGTGGAGATTCCGGAGGGATTTCTAGGAACTCTAGAGTGTGCCCCTGTGAGACAAGTTGAAGGACCCATGTGTCGGAAGCTATGCTTCTCCATTCCTGCGTGTGGAGGGCAAACCTCCCCTCCACACTGACTCCTCGTCTGGGGCTGAGGAGGGGCTTGGGAGTCAGGAGGTGGTGGGGCGAGTAGGGGAGGGCCCCAGATTAAGTCTGGAACTTTGAGGCCAGAGGGGAAGAGAAGGAAGCACCTGTGGCCTTTCTCTTGCCCTGATTACAGGCCTGGGTTTGCTTTGCTGGCCTTCTGGTCTGTCTCTGAAAGGGCTGTTTCCTTTGTACACCCGATCAGTACACTGACCTAATGGACTTCAGGGCCTGGCCTCTGTCCTGTAGGCCCATTATGATGCCCTTGGTATCCCCCCCAAAAAGGACCGAGCCCTGAAAAGAAGCATCCTGAATCACAGTCTGGACATCATTAGCGAGCTCAGAGATACGTAGGCAAGCATGCCGCCGAAGGGAGTCAGGGGTCGCAGAGGTACGGGCCATTGAGTTGATAGAGTCATAAGTGGCCCTCACAGCATGCCTGCAGGAAATCTTGGACAGGCACAAATCCTTGGAGAGGTCCTCCTTGAGGTTCGAAGGATCCATAGATAATTTAGGGAATGGAGAGCACACGCAGCTGAAGAGAACACTTTCTTGCCACACTGGTCAATCTGCCGAGGCTCCTTATAGGGAGGAGAGGTGCTCATGTGCTTTGGGGAAGTTGGGCACTCATGAGCCACAGTAATGATGACGGAGTCAGCCTTTGGGTGAGAGTCTAGAAAAGAAGCACCCTCAGTAGCCTGGTAAATCCGGTCAGCCTTTTTAGGGATTGCCGGGATGGAGTGTGGCAGTTGCCAAATTGTGATGGTAAGGTCTTTGTGGGGCCCTATTCAGGGAGGAACTGGGATTGGGGAATAAGACTCTAAATCTTGGTGTTCTGTGAGTCTTTTCCTCATGGGGTCCTGTTCTTCCGTCTCCCAATTATAAAATTCCTGGATGGCCCTCAACAAGTCAGAGAAGGAAGGGTCCTCAGGAGGGGACTTAGGAAAAGCCTCCCCTTGAAGGTTTGGAGACTGCTGATTAGGCGAGTCCTCTGAGGTATCCTTCCAAGAGTCCGGGTTCTCTGAATCATCTGTGGGCTCGGAAGGTGGACCTCTGAGAGTTAGCTCCCGAGATATGGACTGCGGAGCAGACTGAGCTCACTGGGGACAAGGACCTGGAAAGGGGGGGTAGCAGCCTGTGTTGAGAGACGGCGCTCCAGATCTGAAACCAGCTCCGTCCTGGCCTCTCTCCACCAGGACTGGATCAGAATCTGAAAGTCCTGAGGTGGAGCCTAAGGAGGAGGTGGTGGAGGGAGAGGAGGAGGCGGGCGGGGTGGGAGGCACATAGGTATGAGGATAAGGATACCCGTGGCCTTCCAAGCCCGGATAGTGATGGTGAGGATACCCTAGGTAAGAAGGGTATCCCGGATAATGATGTCATAAGAAGCTGTATGATAGATCTGATGATGGACCTGCCGGGGGAAGATCCGGAGAGAACCTGTGAGGTTAACTCGAGACACTGAAAGGCCTAGAAAGTTACCGTATGTCAGGATACCTGACGTCGAAGGCAGCGGTGCAAATCCTGCCGTAGTATAACTAGGAGGCAAGGTCGGCGCCAGATAAAAGGTCGTCGGGACCACAAATGCTGGGATTGGCGCTGATGGGCCAGGCATCGGAAAAAGGGATCCGGCGTCTGGAGGTCCGGCATCGGGCCTGGACGTAAGGGGGCTGACGGTGGAGCTGGGTCTGGTACAGAGACAGGCGTTGGGACTGGACGAGACGGCTCCGATACAGGGTTGGACCCTGGCAACGGGATGCTGCCAGAGGGTTACGATGGAAGAGAAGGGTCTGGTGCTGGATTAGGCATTGGGGCTAGAAAAAGGGGTCCCGAAGGAGGGAGCTGTTCCTCTTCTGTTGGGTACGCCGAGGGAAGGGGGTCCGACTTAATGGGTCCCTGAGGAACCTCCGATGAATGAATTGTCACTGGCGGAGGAACCTCCAACCCTACGTCCCCCACGGGGGACTGGTGATCAGAAGGATAAGGACCATTTCAGCTGTTCCTCACTCTCTTCCTGACCCAGGGTGGCAGAGGGGAAGGAAAGACTCTGGGTCTGCGAAGGGTTCGACTGGACGTCGGGTAAATCGGCTGAAGCCACTGACGGTCGAGCAACGTCCAGGCTGGCGCCAGAGGCAGCCGACGGGACTGGGTGGGAGAGGGAGAATCCCCCTGCTGGCTTATCGGTCATGACCAGGCGGGTCCCCGAAGAAGGGCAGAGGCTCGGCTTATTGGTCGCCAGGTGGGCCCCGTAGGAGCTGGGGGCCAACTTATCGGTGGTAACCAAGCAGCTGCCAGAAGAGCCAGCAGGTGGCTTACCGGTTGAAATTGGGAGCAGTGAAGCAGATGAGCCTGGAGAGTCCCCGGCCTCAGCCTGGACAACCACTAAGGGAGGCAAGCGGGGCGGAGGCCTTGCTTGCTGAAGGCCTACCAGGGTCTGGACGGTCTTTGTCCTCATGGCGTTCCCGCTCACGGTATTTCTCTTCCTTCTTCTTTTTGGCCTCTGGGAAAGGTAAAGAAACAGACTGTCGCAGACGCTCCATCTCTTTTTCAAGTGTAGCCATCCTAGTTTTTAACAGACGGGCCTCCAGGGCCTGCTGCTTTCTTTTGCGGGTTGCCTGGTTGAAGGGTTGGCACTCTAGGCAAGCTGCGGTGTCATGGTCTGGGCCTAGGCAAAGAAGACACCTACGATGACTGTCCTTATGTGGAATTTGAGCACCACACTCTTCACACTTCTTCTTGGCATTGCAAGAAGATGGAGGAGACAAAGAGAAGAAACACGAATCGTTTTAAAAGAAAAAGGCAGGTTTTTAAAGGCAATCGACTGTGCAATTTACTGTGTGGTACTATGCACAGGACGACGGAGGGAAAGAACGGGAAGGCGGGCGTGGGGACCGCCTACTATATTGGGTCACGCTGACGTCAGTCACATGACATCGGGTGGGCGGTCCCCCGCCAGGCATTGTTGGAAAAGTTTGCTGTGCGGTCCTGATGCCGGGTGGCACAGTCCTATGTGTAATGCCCTACTGCAGGAACCCTCTCGAAGTAAGATCCCCTAAAATATTAGTTGCCTAGCATTTACCTCTCGTACAGATGTAAAGTTATGAGAATTCCAATGCCACTAAGGATTAGATCCTGAAAAGGTTAACATAAACCAATTCTCTAGGTGGTTGGGGGGGGGGGACGACGACGATAATTTGAAACTTCTCTGGAGTTAGCTTGCTGGTCTGTTGAAAGCTGTGTCAGTTAATTATTTGCCCTTCAAAGACAAGCAAATCATATTTCAATAATAAATAAAATTAACAATCCAGCAAGTGAACATACTAAATCCTGTGTTAAAACAGGTCAAACAGACTTCTGATGTTTTCTTCTGACAAATGCCTAGTACAACTAAGTGAAGTGTTTACCTCTTCCAGTGTGGGCTGTTGAATCAGGACAAGGAATCACTTCTGTGCTAGCTTTCACTTTGGGCTGGGGGAAAGGTCTAGGAAAAGTTTCTAATTGTAGTGCTGTAGAGTATTCAGAGACACTAGCCGAGGAAAGAGGAGAGACAAACAGGCTGAAAAAATAGTGCACCGGGTGGGGGTGGGGGTGGGCAGGGAATGGGGATGAGCGGAGGAATCTGGAGTTGCAGAAGCATGTACTGCAACTCAAATTTGTGCTTGGTATCCTATTTTTTACAGCTACAGCAAGACAGCTACATCCTCTGCCCACTGCAACCATAATGATGCTACAGTGATTGCTTTCACTTTGAGGAGGAAAATACAGAAAGTGCAGTCCGACTCTCACGAATAACAGGACTGCTGCCAACAGAGTGAAGACACCGCCCCAAAAAAAAAAAAAAGAAAAAGCAGCTTGGGTCTTAGAATCAAGTAGATAAAAGATCAACAAGATGAGAAATGTAATGTAAAAAATGCTGTTTTAAATGATCCATGATAGAATTTAATGAATACTTCTCTGGTTCCTAGGGCTGGAGAAAGGCAAATAATATGCACAAAACCAAAAACTAAGTTACAATAAAAAGTTGCAGAGCTGAAATAAAATAAAATGATTAGTTAATGTTTTATTCTGGAAAGCAAAGGTGAAAACCAGAATGAAGCAGGAGAGAGCAGGGGTGACTTGCTTGCTCAGGTAGAGAAATAGATCTGCCATTGAGCAGCAGAGTGCAGCGTCACTACCAGGACAGAATTTGGATAGTGTTACATATTCTACTGTTGCACGCACTCCAGGGCAGCAAGACCTGGCGGACGTGTGTATTAAACAAACGTGGATTCCTGGGGTTTGACGCCAATAATAATAAATAAAAAAAACCCACTAAACTCTTAACCCAGAGTCTAATTATGTGCGACTTTATGCTTATGGAAAACATTTTGGAAAGCTCACAGGTTACAGGTTATACAGCACCTTTACCAAATTCCAGAAATCTTTTGGATTAGGTGACTGGGTTGTGAAGAATTCGGCTGAAAAACAAAGTTACTGTCACACATGCACAGCCACCACCCCAGAAGGTGGTTAAGTAACCACTTCAAACAGTCCTTTTCTCTATAGAATGTAGTTATGAGAGGGTGATGCACCCTTCCCCATGAAGAATAATATGAAGAATGCTGAGAGACTTACTGTAGGCAGCCCTCATTTTTCTCAATCTGAGCCTGGCAGCTGGGGCAGCGCTTCGAGATGAGTTTGGCCAGGTGTTTACTCTGTGCTTCCATCGTCATCCCTTCATAATAGCCTCCATCATCCATCCACTGGGACATGTGGCTGCAGCTGGCAGGATAATGAGCCTGGGAGGAAAAAAGCAAAAGACAGTGTTGTGCTACAAAGCCCTGGAACTTACATAAAACTTTAGGAAACTATGTTTTTAGACACATTTCTGCTGATGCTTCATTTGTGTTTTGTACTTAGCCTTTCCATTTTCACTACAACACTCCCTCACTGCACCAGATTGCTATACAGTACATCAATGCACAATAAGTAGTCAATTTCTCTGATCCCTGTTTACTTTCCTTTTGAAAAAATATCTGGAACCCTGCTAAGTAGTGCTGTGTGATTTCCTGACCAACCATTATAACTAAATAAACAGCCCCATACATCAACATGAAATCATGGTCACTGCCCCCGGGGCTTCAACTGCACTAGCTGCTTCTATACACGGAGCAACCTAATCTTCTGTTTAGGATATAATAATTTTCCACAGCAACGGACTGGGATGTGTCAGATGGGAGACTGAGATGCCAAGTGCAGGCAGGGCAGATGAAGTCTATGGGACAATTGTCTTGTTTTCATGTTAACCTGCACAGTTCTAATAAGAAGAAGAACATGAAATAAAAGTTGAATTGCATCTCAAAATTATGTGTTTTGTAAGTGTCCCAAGAGACGCCAGCAGTCTTAGAATTATCTAAGACACTCAGAACTCTGTTCTGCAGTACAGACCATTCCAGGAAATCGTTTTAGAAACTAGAGTATTATAAAACTCTACTGCTCATACAATTAGCAAATACACCCCACAGTTCCACACAAAGTTATACTCTTCAACGCAACAGTCTGCACACGCATCCCAAAGCAATTTAAACAGCACTCAAACATTAGGTAGTCAATGCCAATACTGGACACAATACAGCTGTAAACAGAGCACTATCCTTTTACATATTGTAGTCTGTACAACGGACACCACTCACACTACAGCCAGAAGTGACTCCCCTCTCCAACTACAAGCAATAATTACTCCCTCTCACACTCCACCTACTAAGTAAAATTTTATTTTGAAAAGGCACCCTTCCATTGCTCAGAGCGCCTTACAATAAAAGTGCTAACAATAGTAAACATCTTAAAATACATACCACCATAGTCCCCTTAAAACAGCATGCAAATTCAAGGCCTACGTTCCTAAAAATGCCTTTCCAAAAAAAGAAAGTAACGACTCACCTCTCACCAGTAAGCAGATAACCTTCTCACAATAGTCAGTCGACACCCCTCTCACATTACAAGTCCACCCACCCCACTTATACTACTGTCAGTGAAAACACACACACACTGTTGCCATTAAAAACTCCCCTTTCATACTACATTCATTAAAGAGAACACTCTCAAATAACACTGAAGACTATCATCTTACATTATTCAGAAAAGACACCCATCATACTACTGCCAACACACACTCCTTCACATTAGTCAGTAAAAAGGTTACTCACTTGTAACAGTAGTTCTAGGAGTGGTATATGATGTACACCCACACTTCTGGCAGTGTTCCTTTCCCTCTATGGCTCGCCGGCACATCTTCAAGCCACTCAGGTGGCAACTCCCTCAGCACTGCCCCATGACATTAGATCTTATCCACTGGAAGCAAGACCGTTGTGCCACTTGCCAGTGGAGGTCGGGTGGGTCAGTGTGGATATACATCATGTACCACTCCTAGAAAGTACAGCTACGTAAGAACGTACCATGACAGTAGATCTTTGAGGGGTATCTCTTGCAGCAGGTAATACACTTGGGTCGATGCCAGAGGGTGCAGTGGTGCACGGCAGCTTTTCTAGCAGTCTTTTTCCAGGGCCCACCCACATATAGAAACATAGAAGTTGACTGCAGATAAGGACCGCAAGGCCCATCCAGTCTGCCCATTTCTTTTTCTACCTTATAAATGTGCCATCGACCTTTGCTCTGTCAGTGGCCTATCTATTCATAGTCATTTGTATTGCTCCCTTATGCCTATCCCATGCCTGTTTGAAGCCCTGCACTGTTTTCATAGCCACCACTTCATGTGGTAAGCCATTCCATGCATCCACCACCCTTTCTGTGAAAAAGAATTTCCTCACATTCCCCCTTAATCAGCCCCCCTCTAATCTTATGCTGTAACCTCTTGTCCTGCTATTTTTCTTATATTTAAACATGTTAGACTCTTTCACCTTGTTAATGCCCTTAAGGTGTTTGAATGCCTCGATCATATCACCTCTCTCCCTCCTTTGCTCAAGGGTATACATATTGAGCTCTGTTAATCTGTCCTCATATGTCTTCTGATGCAGTCCCTGCACCATTTTGCTGCCTTCTCTGGACTGCCTCAATTTGGTTAATGTCCTCATAAGGTGTGGTCTCCAATACTGCACGAGTACTCCAGATGGGGCCTAACCAGTGTCTTAAAAAGAGGGATTATTACCTCCCTCTTACGACTTGTGATACCCCTACTAATACACCCTAACACCCCCTAGCCTAACCTACTGCTTTAGCGGTCTGCTTGGATGATTTCAGGTCATCAGTGATGATGATGCCCAAGTCTCTTTCTTCCTTTGTGACTGCTAGCAACTCCCCTCCCAGCCTATAGGTGACTTCAGGGTTTCTCTTCCCTATGTGCATGATTTTGCACTTCTTTGCATTAAATCCCAGTTGCCACTCTTCTGACCATTTTGCTAGTTTATCCAGATCATCTGCTCTGTTGCAGATCTTGGTGTCATCTGCAAACAGACAATCCTTACCCTGTCCATCTGCAAGGTCACTAATGAAGATGACATCATCTTCCCATTTCCTATATAAGAGTGGGTGGTCCCTGGTATCCTCAGTTCCCCCACCGGATTCAGCTCACTAAGCCAGGACTGAGGGAGACCTGAGGTACCACAGGCATCCCATCTCCCAAATAACTGGCTCAGAAGTTGTTCTCCTAGAGAAGGAGGGGGATGGGGGAGGGATCGTATATGCTGCAAGAGATACCCCTCAAAGATCTACTGTTACGGTAACTTCTTACATAACTGCACTGTCTTCCATGGGGTGATCTCTTGCAGCAGGTAATACACTTGGGATGATACCCAAGAAGGGTGGAATTATGACAGAAGGCCTTGTAGGACAGCTCAGCCAAAGGCCGTCCTGTGGCATGAAGCAACGTCAAAGTCGTAGTGCTTCGTGAAGGTATGTATTGCGGACCATGTGGCCGCGTTGCAGATATTTGTGATAGAAGCCCCCTTGAAGCAGGCCGCTGTGGTGGCCATAGCTCTGGTGGAATGGGTCTGGAGAGGTCCTGGTAATGGATTATTTTCCTTATAGCACAAAATGATACAGTGTGCTAGCCAATTGAAAAAGAGTCAGTTTAGTGACCAGGAGACCTTTCCTGGTTGAGGCGAAGGTAACAAAAAGTTGAGAGGTCTTTCTAATTAATTTGGTATGATTAGTATAATATCGTCATATACGATGGACATCTAGGAGGTATTCTCCCCGACTGGAGTGTTCAGGATAATATACTGGCATCTCTATGGACTGATTTAATGTGTTCTAAGACCACCTTAGGTAAAAAGGAAGGATTTATCGGAAGTGCCACTCTGTGAAAGAATAAATAAGGCTCTTTACACATGAGGACATGAAGCTTGGAGATGTGCCGAGCTGAAGTGATGGCCACTAGAAATAATGTCTTCCAAAAAAGAAAACGGAGGTCACAAGAGGCCGCAGGTTCAAAAGGTCGAAGGGTCAGTTTCTCTAAAAGAAAATTCAGATCCCACGGAGGTATGGGTCGTCTAATGGGAGGTTTGATATGTAACATTCCTCTTAGAAACGTTTTGGCTAGATGGTGTTGATACAGTAATCTTCCATCCAAAGGTTCATGGAAGGCCAAAATAGAGGCCAACTGGACCTTAACAGAGGAATAGCTCAACCCTGTCTCAGCAAGTGAGGCCAGATAATCCAGGACAGTAGTCAGTGGACAGGAGTAGGGGTCCAATGACCAGGAAGCGGCCCAAATGGAAAAGCATTTCCATTTAGCATTATACGTTTCCCTGGTTGCTAGTTTATGTGAGGCTAATAGAATACTGGCCACAGGTGAGGAGACCCAGAGACGGGCTATGAAAGTGGCCTCAGGAGGCAAGCGTGAAGGTGTAGTGATCTCAGGTTGGGATGAAGGAAGGTTCCCTGAGTCGGAGTCAACAGATCTGGCCTGATTGTTAATGGAAAGGATTCCGCAACTGAGAGTTGTTGAGGAAGGCGAAACCACACCTGCCGAGGCCATAGAGGGGCTATGAGGATCATGGTGGCAGGTTCAAGCTGTAGTTTCAAAAAAGTTCACTGTAGGAGTGGGACCATATAAGAAGAGTCCTGTCCATGGTTGGGCCAGGGCATCTGTAGATCATCCCTTTTTGTTCGGGATAGTGGAACAATATCCGGGGAGCCAGTGATTGATGGGGGAGGCAAACAGGTCCAGGTGTGGGTTCCCCCACAAGTGAAAGGTTTTCTGAAGGGCTTCTTGATGAAGTGTCCATTCATGCGTGGAGGACTGGCGACTGAGAACATTGGCCAGGGTATTATGGCATCCTGGTAGATGGATGGCTGTTAACGACAGGTGTTGCTGAATGGCTTCCTGCCAAACCGTCATCGTCTCTCTACAGAGAGTGTGGGACTTCATACCTCCTTGTTTGTTAAGGTAATATACCACTGAGATGCTGTCTGACTGGATCAGCAGGAGTCCTGGGGAAAGGTGAGGCCAAAAAGCCTGAAGGGCTAGGAGGACCGCCCTCATTTCCAGGAGGTTTATATGAGGGAGAGTGGAGGATTGGGGCCACCTGCCCTGCATCCCATAGGAACCCAGGTGCGCACCCCACCCTTCGAGAGAAACATCAGTGGTCAACATCTGCCAGGGTGGGGGAAGATTGGAATGGCATGCCTTGAGAGAGGTTAGCACATTGGGACCACGAGGACTGAGTCAACTGCAGAGTGGGAGTGACTCTGACTTTGTCTTCGAAGTCTCTGATTCTTTGACACCATTGGTTTTGGAAAGTCCACTGGACTGGTCTCATACGAAACATACGAAATTTGCCAGCAGGTAAAGGCCTAGATGTCTATCAAGTCTGTTTGAATGTGCACCTAGCACCCCTTATTCTGCAGCTGAAGACTCATATGTAGATGGGAACTGCTACTGTGGGGATGGCAGTGGTCATGTGCCCTAGAAGGCATAGAAGTCATCTGGCTGTGATAACTTTTTGAGTTTGTATCTGGGAAGCCAGAGATAGAAGATTATCTTGCCGGGCGGCAGGGAGGTAAGCCCTGGCGGAGGCGGTATCTAGGACTACTCCTATATACTGGAGTGACTGTATAGGGGTCGGGTTGGACTTTGGCTAGTTGACTGTAATCCCTAGGGAGTGAAACAGAGTTAGGGTCGCTTGAAGGGAAGAAAGCAGAGAAATTCTGGACTCCGCTTTTATGAACCAGTTGTCCAGATATGGGAAGACGAAGTGTACATCCCATCGTAGGGCTGTCGCCACTACCACTAGGCACTTGGTAAACACTCTTGGTGCGGATGAGAGATCGAATGAGCGCTCTCAGAATTGGTAATGTTGTCCAAGTAGGTAAAAGCAAAGGAACCGGTGGTTGGCAGGGTGGATGGGGATATGTAGGTAGGCATCTTTCATGTCTAATGCACATAGCCAAGCCCCTTGTTTTAACATCAGCATTACAGACGTTAAGTTGACCATCTGAAACCTTTTGTACTGAATGTGTAGATTCAGTTGTCTGAGGGCTAGTACAGTTCTAAGATCTCCAGTTCGTCTGGGTACCAGGAAGAAGTGGGAATAAAATCCCTGTTGGTGTTTTGATGAAGGGACTGGATAGATGGCCTTCTTGAGCAGAAGAGCCTGGAGTTCTTCCAGAAGAATAGGAATGTGTTTGGATGGGTAATGGACAGAGCGGTGGGGATGAGGGGGAGGCAGGGAGTTGCGTTCCAGTGTGTGACCCCTATGAATAATCTGAAGTACCCACTCGTTTGAGGTGATCCTTCGAGGAAGCTGTGGCAAAGCCCCAGTTGGTCACTGGCAAGAGGGTTGGCCGGCTCCACCCACAAGGTGAGAGCGGGAGCCCTTAGTGGCAGAAGTGGCGGTCCTGGAAGAGGGCTGGGAACGACCACGTGATCTGCCTCTGTATTCACCACCTCTCTTTGTATGAAAGGAGGATTGGGGACAGTAAGATGTTTGTGAGGTGTGGTTCATGCCATGTACTGTACACATAGGGTCTGTCCTGAAGACTGCAGATCATTTAGAAGCATTCGGGTACCTGGACCAAAAAGTTTGGACCTATTAAAGAGAGCATACTTTATGTTGTACATCTGTCGTGAACCCTAAGACGCAAAGCCAAGCATGGCGTCATAGGGTAATCCCTGTGGCTGACATGCAGGCTGAAGCATTGATCGCATCATAACCCGAGCAGAGTAAGTGTCGGGAGATGGAATTGCCAGTGGATACTGTAGCCAAGAGTTGATCCTTCTCCTGTGAAGGAGGGAGTTTACTGACTAGCTCTATAACAGAGGACCAGAGTGTACGCTGGTACCTGACCACGTGTCCCATATAGTTTAGAATTCTGAGATTCATGGTACCTGCTTGGAACACTTTTTTCCCTAGGTAATCAATCCTACGGGATTCCTTATCAGGAGGTAAAGAGCTCATTTACTGCGGTCATTTAGTACGATCATGAGCTGCAGTGATTACTACTGAATCTGCTTCAGGGTAGTAGAAAGAAAGGGATGATCAAGAGGAGCCTGATAAAGACAATCCGCTTTTCGAGGGATGGCCAGGACAGCTGAAGGCTGAGTCCATGCTGCCAGCATAGCATTTTGGTAGGTTTGTATAAGTGGGGGTACCACTATGACAGGTTCCTCAGGCAGTTTGAGATACTCTGCCATGTCATTTCTTTGTCTTGTCATATTTGGTAGTTGAAAATCCCATGACTTTTTGGATTTGGACCATCATCTAATGAAAAGCTGGGTCATCTGGAGGAGAAGCAGCTGCCTGGTGGGAGAGGTCCTAATTTAAAGAGGAAATAGTAGAAAGAGGGAACTGGGGATGGGAGTCCAAGTCCTGTAAATCCACATCCTCCAGGTCTCCGGTGAAATCCGCCAGAAATTCAGCCTCATTTGATAGGTAGTCCTCTTCATATGAGGGAGGCGAGCAGGCTGGAGAAGGGTCCCTGTCACCCTGAAAGCATTTTGGCAGAGGGGTAAGAGAACGGGAAGGATGACTTGGCTCCCCTGGAGAGGGAGACAGAGAATGCTGAATGGCTTCTAGAACCTGCTGTACCACAGTAGCGATGTCCACTGGGGTGGGGGTGGGGTGGAGAGGAGGTTTCTGAGAAACCAAGAGAATTGTGGAGGAAATAGAATGTGAGATATAAGCAGGTCTGGCCCCAAGGTGGTAAAGCCCAGGGTCCCGATCTCTGTCTGCCTGTCCCCTATGGGAAAATGACTGTGAAGGAGGACGGGCATTATCCATTGCAAAGGGAGTCTGCTTTTCCATGGAGATGCGACCTATCGTCAACAGGGCAACGACGAAAGAAGTGTTAGAATGCTTGAAAGAGGATGTCGTCGACGGGAAACGATCCCCCATTGATGGAACCAACATAGAATTCATGAGAAACTGCAGTAAGGGCACCTGAAAACGCCATCGACGAGTGGGTGAGAACCATCGTCGATGAGGATGCAGTTCTGGAGGGCATCGTCGATAGCGGAGCACCTGTGACAGTTGCCATCGACGAGTGTTTGCTCAAAAAAAAAAAGATCAGGGCGTCTCCTTCTCCATTTTGTGCTTCTTTTGTGAAGCAGTGGCAGGGGGGTCCTTGGGACGGGTCCCTTGTTTCTCTAGTAGAGACAATTTCTGCTCCATAAGGTAGGATTCTATCTCCTGCAGTCGTTGTCGACACTGGCGGCACTACAGAGGGGCACACCAGGGCACGTGCCCTGGTCAAAAAGTACTGTGCCCCAGTTCATGCCCCGGTGCGCCAACTAAACCGATTTTTTTTTTTTTTGCTGGCCTCTGTGGCAAGCTAGGACCGAGTCGATGTCATAATGAAAATAATAGCCAGCGGTCCTTTTCTGGGTTGCTGTGTGTGTGGGGGCGGGGAGTAGTATGACTATCTGCGTCAAGCCAGTCTTGGATTGTCTCAGGCAGATGGAGATGGATCCGCAGGTCTGCCAAAAAAATCAGCTGCTATGGTGACTGGCTTTCTTTGTTCATTTCATCCTGTTTTTTCAGCTGGTTCACACAGCGGACAAAGGGCAGCAAGTCACATCGGTGGCAGGCTCAGTGCGGACTGGCAGACTCCAGCAGCAGCATTTTGGTCGAGTCACGACTCCGACTCCGAGATGAATCAGAAAGAACATGGAGGATCCAGGAACAGCCCCACTGTTGTTGCCCGGGAACTCTGCCAGCCGCGAAGATTTAGGACGAGGAGTATCGGTGCAGACGGTGCTGAGCATGCTGAGCTCTCTGTGTGGTGGGTGTGGGCGGCAGTGAAAAGAGAAGAGACCCTCCAGCGGTGGCCACAGCACAGACCCCAGCAGAAACTGAAGAGTGTCTTCGAGCTACAAAGTCCTTTGTTCACATGCAAGTTTGTGACAGGAACCAGGCGTGACTTCTCCTGATTGATAATGATGCTCGACCCGAGAGGTTGCCATGAGGAGCCAGTCGTCCAGGTAGGGGAACACATAGTGGCCTTGTCTTCTTAGAGTCACCACTACGACTGCCATGCATTTTGTAAAAACCCGAGGTGCCGATGACAGTCCAAAAGAGAGGGCTTAGAACTGATAATGGCAACCTAGAAATTGGAAGTGCAAGAATTGCCTGTTCGCTCGAGCAATGGGTATGTGCAGGTAGGCATCCTGCATGTCCAAGGATGCTAGGAAGGCGCCCTGCTTGAGCATGGGTATCAGACCGGGAAGGGTCATCACGTGGAAGCGTTTGTAGAGGACTGAAGCATTGAGATCTCTGAGATCCAGTATTGGACGGAGATCTCCTGTCTTTTTGTGAACCAGAAAGAAGTGGGAATAGTAACCTGCACACCTCTGGTTCCTCGGTACATGCTCTATCCTTTCCTAGAAGCGCGAGCACCTCCTGCTGTATGAGCAGTGTGTGCTGACACGAATAACAAGAAAGCAGGGGAGGTCTTGATGGTGGATGGTCGAGAAATTCTATAAAGTGACCTCTCTTGACCATTTGAAGTACCCACCGGTCAGTGGTAATCGACTGCCACCCTGAAAAGTGGCGAGTGATGCAACCCCCGACCTTTTCTGCCCATTGATCCAAAGGAGGGGCGGGGGCCGGGAAGGAGTCATGCTGTGGCAGTGTTGGTTCCCGCAGGCTGGGCCGGTATGGTATACCACTGACCTCTGCCTGGGGAAGATTTAGGTTGAGCCTTACGGTGGAAGGTGCCCCTTTGTTGCTGGCCGGAACGTGGCTGCTGTCGTTGCTGCCAGTTGCGAAAACGGTTCTGGTTCCTAAGAATGGAATTAGATTTGGATCTGTACGTGGCCTGCACAGACCTTACTGCCTTCCCAGTGACCTGAAGCTTGGTGATGACCTTTTCAGAGGGTTCACCAAACAGGACCTCTCCGTTGTAATGGACGTTGAGAATACTGTTCTGTACGTCTGGGGTAAAACTGTAGACACGGAACCAGGAGTGTCTCTAGAGACAGACGCCTGAAGCTGCACCCCTGGCGGATGAGTCTGCAGAATCATAAGCGGCTCGTAACACTTGGGTCCCCACATCTGACCTTGTGCGGAGGAGGTTCAAGAGCTCTACCTTCTGCTTGCCATCCAGTAGTTTACCAACTAGGTCCTGACCCTGTTCCTACAGGGCATTCTGAAACTGAACATATGAGACAGATAGTTCAGGCACCTGATGGAGCATGTAGCAGCTGTATACATGCGCCTCCCAAGGGCATCCAACTGCTTGGATTCCTGGTCTGGTGGCTGTGTGCTCAGATGCTGTGGTCATTGGGACCTGTCATGAGAGGCCGTAATGACCAGGGAATCAGCCAGAGGTTGTTGTGCCAAGCACCGGTCCTCTGTCGGGGCCCTGTACAGGTGGTCAGCTTTCATCAGCACCGCAGGGGTGGAGTGCGGACGCTTCCACGCAGCCTTGGTGACATCCACGAAGGTGTCCACCAAGGGTGGCACCACCACAGGCTTAGGGTCCTTCTGATGAAATTAATGGGCTAGTCACTCTCTCTCGGGGTCGAGATCTTCTGAATCCCACCCCATGTTCTCCTGGATGTGCCTAATGATCTCAGAAATGGAGGGATCATCCAGTGGTGACCTGGGGAGGTCTTGTGGGTCAGGTGATGGCATGCTGATTGGAGAAGGAGACCTGGAGGTATCTAAAGTGTCAGGTCTAGAATCTTCCCCTGGCGGAGTGGACCATCTACGTCTGGGTTGCTTAGAACTGGGAGATCTTGAAGGGGGTCTTCTCCGTTCTTTGAATCTTCCCCTAGGAGGTGGAGTGTGCTCCTTGGGGGTCGATGGTCTTCCTGTTGGCCCCTGCAGTGGAGGAGGGGGAGTAGGAGGTGAAGGAGTAGGAGGAGGAGGTTTGACTGAGATAACACCTTTCTTTATTGTGTCCCCCCAAAAGATAGAGAGATCTTTGACCTCTTGAATATTCATACCGGACAACGGCCCTGGCGCCGGTGGTCTGTCACTGGTATCAGGCGTCAGGTCTGAGGGCGTCTCCGGTATCAATGAAGGCTCCTGTGGAAGCCCGATGTCTTCACTGTCGCCTGCCTGGTCATCATGCGACGTCAGGTTCTCCTCTGTAGAATCCCGGTGACCGGTGTCCACCGGTGACGGGGAGGCAGTCTTTGGCTCTGGCGAATGTCTCACTGACGTCGGGTGCTTTACCGACATCTGGTCCGACGGGCGTTTGTCCAATGAAGGGTCGGAAGCCCACTTCGGGTACATCGTCCGTTTTAGGGACGTCAGGTCATTAGTCTTCCTGAGAGGGGAATCCAGACCCCTACGAGGCTGGAAGACCGATATGGTGCTGGGGTCCCGGTGTCTCTGTGAAGAAGCTCTGGAAGAAGACTTGGACCGGTGACGGACTGAAGACTTCGATGAGGCCTGGGAAGGTGTTGAGGAAGCCGAAGGCCTGGAAGTCTTGATGGGATGCAGAGAAGCCGAAGAGCTGCCTGACGACTTGACTTTTACTGGAGGGGACTGAGAGCGAGCCCTGGAGGGAGCATGGTCACAGCGCGGTGAGCCTGAGCTGGTGCGAGAGTCCCAGGCCCGGTTAAGGAATCTGGACCTGGCCTTCTCCCGATGCTTGTCCCGGTGTTTATGGGACTCAGAGGTATACTCACCTCTACAGGCAGGGTCTTTGTCCATATTTCTTAACTTTTCTTCCAAGAGGAACCCCTGAAGTGCCTTCTGGCGGCGGATCCGGGTGCAACTACTAAACCCCTGACAGAAGGAGCAGGCCCTGATGTCGTGTTCCGGGCCTAAGCACCGCAGGCAGGATGAATGAGGATCCTTGAAAGGGATCTGTTTGCCGCAGGCACACGTGGAAGGATGTCCTTCTGAAGGAGCTGGAAATGCCGACATTTAGTGGTAAACTGTTAAAGTTCTAGTTATGGTATGCTAGAGTGGGACCGTGAGGCAGATGCTGGAGAGTTGACAGCGGAAAAAACTGGAGATTCTGGGGGACCGCCCCCTTTTATATGATGCCTGACGGGGGTGGGACCGACGTCAGGGGCAGTCCCCGCTGGATACTGCTAGCTAGAAACTTTCTGTGGGGTCCTGGTGCCTGCCAGATTCAGTCCTAATGGTGTAACCTGCTGCAAGAGCTGTTTCTTGAAGTAAGACCTACGGGTTGGGACGAGGGACAACCTTGTCCCTGTGGAAGACCAGGTAAGGAGACTCCACCGAGAGCACCTGGAGCTCACTGATCCTTCTGGCTGATGTGACAGCCACCAGGAAGGTGGTCTTCTACAACGGGTGAGAGATATCACACCTGTGTGTCAGTTCCAAAGGCTGCCCCATGAGCTCTGCTAACACCAGCAACAAGCACCAAGATGGTGGTGATTCACGCACTGGAGGGGAAATGTGGTCAAGGTCTTTTACAAGCACCAGACCACCTTCTCCTGCGCCACAGATGGCATACCAGCCCACACCTGCTATGTAGAGATGGCTGCCAGGTGCACCATAAGGGTCGACTGAAGGCCTGACAGAGAGGGATACCAAAGGTAGTCGAGAATGCTAGCCATCGCATAAGATAAAGGGTCCGCCTCCTTGCCCTTGCACCAAATGGAGAACATTTTGAAGACAGAGCATTTCTGGGTCGACTCCTATTAACAAGCCTCGAGCATGGTGAGGACATTGTCGGAGGGACCCAAAGCCTGAAACTTTAGCCACTCAGGAACCAGGCTGTCAGGTGCAGGGACTGAAGGTCTGGATGGAGTACCTTCCCCTGACTGCAAGACAGCAGGTCTGGGTGGAGAGGAAGATGCCACGGGAGCCAGCTGCTGAGGCTGAGGAGATCAGAGTACCAGAACTGGTGGGGAAAGCCTGGAGCCACCAGGATCATCTGTGCCTTGTCCCTCCTGGCTTTGATCAGCACTTTGTGGATCAGAGGAAACAGAGGGAAGGCACAGAGGAGACCCGTGGTCCAGGGCATCGAGAAGGCATCGCCCTGCAGAATTCCCTGCTGAGGGGGGCGGGCACAGTACAGCCTCAGATTCATTATCTCCCTGGAGGCAAATAGGTCAACCAGACGGGTGCTCCATCGGGAGAACAGACTGTGTACTGTCTCTGGATGAAGAGATCACTCGTGAGAAGCCTTGCCCACATGGATGGCCAGGAGATCGGCATCCAGGCTGAGCACGGGGGTCCAGATGTGGACAGCCTCCCTGCACAGAGGAAGGAAGTGTGTCTCCCCCCCTTCTTGAGGTAGTACATGGTTGTGGTGTTGTCCGTCTGGACCTGAACAACCTGACTCCGAATGTGCAGAGGAAAGGTTGTCAGCGCCAGCCAAACTGCCAAGGTTGCTATGGCATATAGACTCCTTGGGGGTCCAGAGTCTGTGGACTCTGTTCTCCCTCAGTTGGGCTCCCCAACCCATCAGAGAAGCATCGGTAGTGATGGTGACTATCGGCTCTAGTCGGACAAATGGGATCCTTTCCTGCACATGTTCTGGGACTAACCACCACTGGAAGGCATCCCACATCAGCTCAGTCACAGTGACTGGCTGGTCAAAGTGGCTCTGGCGCTGAGACCATTGATGGGCAAGCTCTTACTACAGACAGTGCATTCTCCACCGGGCCCAATGGACCACACTGGTGCATGCCGTCATGTATCCCACGAGGTGCAGGAAGTACCAAGCAGGGCGCAACTGCCCAACCCGAAATGATCCAGCAAAGGAAAAGAGTCTCAGCCCGATCCGCCAAAAGCTGAGTCCTGGCTCTGCAAGAGTCGAGCTCCACCCCAATGAAGTGTATCACCTCCGAAGGTACAACTTCCGACTTGGCCTTGTTCACCAGGAGGGCAGGAGACAAGCAGATCTGGAGAGCCAGATCCCTGGACCACTCCTCCTCGTCCCTGGAAGGACGCGCTATAAGCTAGTCATCCAGGTAGGTGTACACCCGGACCCCTCGGTGCCTCAGGTAGGCTGCTACCGCTGCAATGCACTTAGTAAAGATCCTGGGAGATGCCGAAGATCATGGCCTGCAACTCGTAAAGAAACTCCTTCTCACAGAGCTGCAGGAACCGGCAACAGGACAGATGGATGGGAACGTGAAAGAACGTGCCCTGAAGCTCCTGAGAGCAGAACCACATATTCTGCTCCAGAGATGGAATGATCTGAGACAGCGTGACCATCCTGAAGGTACGTGGCCACAGAAATCTGTTCAGGTCGTGCACCTCTATGTATACACCAGCCCCCCCGGCCTCCATTTTGGGACCAAGAAGTAGCTGGAAAAAAAACCTGGCTTACTGGAGGGTCCGGGACTGGGGTCACTACCTCCTTCCGAAGGAGCTGGGCAATGTCTTCACAAAGGACTGACAACATGTTAGCGGACACCATGTCCTCCCGTGGGGCACAGGCTCAGCAAGGCGGGTAAGCTTCAAACTCTAGAAGCAGACCCTGACTGACCACCTCGAGGGCCCATATGTCCGTGGTGACAGCGGATCAGGCGGAAATTAACTGGCGGAGCTGACTCCCCATGGGAGTCATAACGGGCATGGGGAAGGCACACCCCATCCCATCAATGGGCAGGCTTGGAGGTGGAGGAGGAACTGGCTAAGAAAGCCGTAGGACCTCGACCACCTGGTTTCTGAACAACCGAAGCAACAGACTTCGGTTGGGGATGCCATGCCTGGGCCTGCTGCCCAGCTGGGGGCTGGGACAGCTTAGCCGCAGGGGCAGAGAGGGGCCAAAAGGGCTTCTTTCTTTGAACCTTACAGCCCTTGGGATTCCTCTGGGTGGAGGTAACAGAGTCCAGGGTGGCGCTGGACTTAATGTGAGTAAGGTGTCCTTCCAGCCCCAGACCAAACAAGTCAGTGCCCAGAAAGGGGACATCCGCCAACTTGTGCTAGGTATTTGCTGTAAAGGTCAAGATCCTCAGCCAAACCCTGAGGCGCATGGCCACCGCAGCAGCCGCAAATCTGGCACAGGACTCACCAATGTCAATGGCTGTCTGGAGCTGCTGCTTAGCCACTGCAGGGCGGAACTGGCTTAACCCCGGCCAGTATTAATTGATGCCACATGGGTTCTTTGTAGCACTGGCACATTTTGTGGCAGAGCCTCTCCTCGTCGGAAGACAAAGAAGAAGAATGGCAGCGCCAATTGCCCCAGTGCCGAGAGTGGAATACCAATGGTGGCATGGGTTGCTCCACCCGGCTTCGGGACTGAGACCTCGACTGTTGGCACTGCCAACTGTGAGACTCAAGGAACCAGCTAAAGCCACGGATCCTCCAAGGTAATCAAATCCCGAGGGTCAGAGACTGGATCAGCAGGCTGGTCTGACCCACCCCGAGAGGATACAGGTAAGACTGGCATCCTAGAGAGGGAGGTACCGACCTCATCTTGCGACAACGCATCGACTGGTTCAAGAAAAATCTCGTCAGGTTGGTCGATAGGCGTCTCGACCAACTGGCCCGACAGGAAAACCATGGAGCCAGCAGCCTGGTCTGAAGAATCGACCGTAGTCGAACTCTCCAAAGAAGCGTGGGAATCCGAGGCCAGAGAGCGCTTGCGATCCCACTATTAACGACGAGACTCCTTTTTAGTCTAATTTTTTGAAGATTTTGAGGATTTTGTGCCCTTACAGGGGCCTTGCCCAAAAGTGGGAAGGGACTGGCATAAATCTTGAAATGCCCCTGTAAAGGTGGCGCCAAAAGTAAGCGGCACGAAGGCTGAAGTCAAAAAGACATGCCCCGTGGTCTGAGCCGCTGCCTCTTCGAATGCCGCAAGCTGTTCAGTGGAATTTGCAGCCGTGAAGACTGCCAGACAGGCATCTTTTGACTGAACAGGAGGATCCCGTTCATCAGGGCGCCCTAACAGAAGTTGAGTGTGCCGGACTTTTGAAGTACCGGGATGCAAGGTGTAACAAATCACACGACTGGGGATCGTGTTCGTGGCCTAGGCAGCAGACTCATGAGGTGTATGGGTCCATACATCTTCTGCCCACAGTCGCACTTTTAAAAACCAGGTTCCGACTTAGAGTCATCCATGATGGAATTTGAACGAAGTCGAATATCTTGAAGACTGAAGTGAGAGAAGTTTTTTTAAGTTTTGAAAGCAAAGGGCATACTCAGTGCAGAGCAGTAAGGAAGGAACCTTCTTCTTCCAGTGGAAAGGAAGATCTGACGTCACGGGGCTATGTCGAGGCTACCACCCGGGTGGGTGGGAGAAGCCAGCTTGAAGACATTCCAGTGAGCCTTAAAGGGAAAGGAACACTGCCAGAAGTGTGGATAAGTACATCATATCCACGTTCCTAGAACAACACTCCTCTCACATTACAATCAGCAAGAACACCTAACAATAGTTAGAAGGCACCCCTCTCACATTATAGTTATGGCAGCAAAAACATGGCGCTTAAACTAGTCAGAACACAAGCCCCTCACATCGATCAGTAAAGACATTCCTCTCACAAGTTAATACATATTCCTTTATCAAACATTTAGTAAAGACACCCCTCTAATACTGGTCATAATAGACATCCTCTCACACTGCATTAAGTAAATGCACCCCTTAAAATTTGTCAGAAGACATCCTTTTCACAAAGCCAGTAAAGGCACCCCTTTCACATTATTCAATAAAGATACCCCATTAACAATAGTTAGTAGTACTCCCCCTCTCACACTATAGCCTGTAGACTCCCATCTCATAGTAGTCAGTAAGACACCTCTCAAGGTAGGGCAGGTAGTCTCAAATAGTTTGCCAATTTCACTTGGGAGCATTCTGTTCTGTCTCCTGGAAGCTAAAAGCCTTCTGGAGATACTGTATAATGTCAACAAATGTAGTGTCATCTGGAGAAGAATAGTGGAGACCAGATTTAGTATCTTCCTCTACAGAGGAGACTGAGGAAGCCAAGGAAGGAGATTTATAACCCGTGTCAGGAACCTCCTCCTGAATTTCTAGTTCCCACACTTGAACAAAAGGTTCCACTATTTCAATGTCTGGGGAGGACACCCGTGAGGCGGAAGAAGCACTAGTCATCTTGAAACAGAGGAATGTCTGGAGGAAGCGTGAATGAGGCTCATAGGGGGTTCTATGGGTTCGGGTTGGGCCTGTCATGTGAGGTCTAGTACAGTATGAACTAGAGCCTGCACAAACCAACACAGCCATACTGGATTGGCCTTGTGTCCCAGTGGGAGTACGATTTGGCGCTATAGGAATTATAGAAGAAATAGACACTGGGAAGGAACCCAAATGGCTCATCAACAAAGGAGGTTTAGAAGGAGCCAGCACCATTGACGAGGAAGCCATCATCGATGAAGGCACAGTAGTGGCAATGACTGCAAGCCCTTATGTCAGGGCGGAGGGTCGTCGACAACCAGGTAGTGCCTGGTGGAGAAGTATATCGCACTCCCCTTGATGGCAGAGGCAGCTGGTTAGGCTGCAAGCATGTCAAGCCCAGAGCAGTTGTCGACAGGGTTGAAACCATCGTTAGCGAGCGGGCAGATGCCATCGCTGACGAGAGGGCAGGGTCTGAAGGACTGGGCATCGCTGATGGAGAAGACAACGAGATAGTAATGAACCCAGAAAGAGCAGGTGGAACTGCTGCAGTCTGCAGAAAACCCTAGGGAATGTCTGAGACTGCGTTGAAGAAGACACTGAGAGAGAGATGTGTGTAGTTTTACTGGAGTGCGTCTTCTCCTCCTCCTCCTACTTCGTCAATGAATGTTCCTTCTTTGTTCGACCTGAGAGAGAAAACAACATTAATGTAAGAAATAAGTAAGAATACAAAGTGTAGGTTCTTTGACGACTGAATCTGATCTATGGAGAAGATCTGTGCAGGTCAGTGGTAGGAAAAGAATTGAGGAGTCTCTGGGACTGCTTTTCTTATAAACTGAACAGCACACATCACCTAGTGCAAAGGCGGTGGTCCGAGTCCGACTGCTTTGGAAATCCTCCAGACACTTGGCCTGCAGCTGGAAAATTCCTATATGTAATGACCTGCTGCAAGAGACTGACTCGATGAAGATCCACTGTTACGGTAAGTTCTTAAATGACTATAATATCTCACTTCCAGGGGGCTCTTGCAGCAGGTTACACCATAAGGTCCATGTCCCTAGCAGTGACAGGACTGACCCCAGTCAGCTGGGAGGAGGTAGAGGTCAGCGTAAGGCTCTCAAGAGAGCAGGCCCTGTACGACAGCCAGTCGAAAACCTACCCTGCACCTCAAGGCAATGTCCAGACTGTAATGCTGGGTGAACGTGTGGACAGAACTCCAAGTGGCCTCTGCACAAATGTCAGCAATGGACACATTTCTGAATGAGGCAAACGAAGCAGCTACTCCCCTGGTAGAATGGCCTTTAACCGGGCCTGGTAAAGGTTTGTTGTATTTAAGGTAACAATAAACAATGCAATTAACTAACCATTTGGACAAAACATTGTTTAGAAACCAAAGCCCCTTCTATCCTTGGGGTGAATGAAACAAATGACTGATCAGATTTTCTGATGGCTCGCGTGCAAACCAAATAACAACAAAGCACCTGGTGGACACCCAGAGTATTGCAGTAAGGCATCTACTGGATTTGAATACTCTGGATAATACACAGGCCAGTAGATGTCTTGATTCAGAGTAAACTCAGGTGCCACTTTAGGAAGAAACTTAGGATTGGTCTGCAAGGACACCCTGTCCTTGTGGAAAACTAAATAAGGCTCTTTACAGATCAGAGCCTGAGGTTTGGAAATCCTCCAAGCAGAAGAAATCACAACTAAAATAATGCTTTCTATGAAAGAAAGCATAGCTCGCAGCTTGCCTCATGCTCAAAGGGAGGTAAAGTAAGCTTTTCTAAAATGAACAACACATCCCAGGAGGGGACAGGGTCCCTGATGGGAGGTTTCAAATGCAGTATGCCCCGTAAGAAAGTGCGGAAGTGGTCAAGTTGACCAAGAGTCTTGCCTTCAACAGGTGCGTGGTACGCAGAGATGGTGGATAAATGCACCTTGATTGATGGGCAACTCAGGCTTGAGTCCAAAAGGGAAAGGAGGTACTCTAGAACTAGATTTTATGGATAGGTAAAGGGATCTAGGTGAAGATCGGTGGCCCATATGCAGAACCACTTCCACTTCATAGCATAAATGGATCTAGTGGAGGACTTCCTGGCTGCCACTAGGATGTCTGCCACCCGGGGGAAAAAACCCAAATCTGGCAACTTCTAAGTCTGCAGCAGCCATGAATGAAGGTACAGTGACTTGAGGTCCGAATGGACCATGGTACCCTATTCTTGGGAAAGGAGATCGGAGCACAGAGGCAGGAGAATTGGAGGCTCCACTGCTAGTTGCTGGAGGAGTGGAAACCATATCTGGTGTGGCCAGTAAGGGGCTATCAGGATCATCTCTGTCCCTTCTGACTGCAGCTTGAGCAGAACTCTCTGCAGCAAAGTAAAGGGAGAGAAGGCGTAAAGAAATCTCCCTGTCCAAGAGAGGGACAACGTGTCTCACCAGAAAACAACAGGCCCTGGATCTAGCGAGCAGAAATAGGACAGTTTTGCATTGGATGGAGATGTGAACAGGTTCAGCTCTGGGCATCCCCACCTGTCGAAGAGATCTTCGACTACTGAGGGAAGAAGGTCTCACTCTTGTGCCTTGGACCGAGAATGGCTTAGACTGTCGGCCAAAGTGTCTTGAACGCCTGGAACATGCACAGCAGTCAGGTCCAGGTGATGCTCTATGGCCAATACCAAACTCTCATCACCTCTCTGCAGAGGGGGTACAAATACGTGCCCCTCTGCTTGTTTATGTAAAAGACCAAAGAAATATTGTCCATCTGGATCAAAAGAGGTCCCAGGAGCAGGTTTGTCTGAAAGGCCTGCAGAGCATACAGGATCACCCTCTTCTCTAAAACACTGATGTGGAGATGCTGCTCTAATGGGGACCAGATTCCGAGTCTGACAGTCTGTCAGATCGGTGCCCCAGCCCTGGCCTGACGTGTCCACCATTAGGATCTATCAAGGTGACTCCGACCGGAAGATGACCCCTTTATAGAGATTGGAGGGGTCCAGCCACCACATCACAGACTGTCGCACAGAGTTGGACACAGACACTGGAAGATTCAAGTCCTCTGTGCACTAGTCCCGCTGGACCATAAGGTTCCACTGGGCTACCCTCATGTGCAGGCTGGCCTGGGCAACACACAATGACCCACTGCTCGAGGAAGTCCTGGCTAAGACACCTGGCTGAGGAGCTGCCTGCTGAATGGACCTGAGCTTCAGGGGCTGAGAGCCTGGGGACGAAGTCCCGAGCCCCAAAAGAACCACTGCTGGAGACAGAAAGGAGAGTGGGTGGTTTGACCACTGGGAGCCTGGAAGATGAGAGGGCTCCCGGAGTGGAAGGGGCAGACTTCCTGTGGGAGGAAGACCCATGTTCTGTACCTGACTTGTGCGGGGACCTGGAGCGAGAGGTTGACAGAAGTTTGTCCCAGTGCTTCTCCCAGCGTTTGTGCTTTCCCAAAGATGACTTCTCCTTGGCTGATGAAGAAGTGGAGGCCCCAGAGGCGGTACTTTTATGGAGCTCCTTCTTCATTGCTGTAAGTTTTTGCTGCAGCAGGAAGGCTTCCAGGGTCTTCTGGTGGTGAAGCTGGGTGTGCTGGTTAAAATCCTGGCAGTGCAGGCAGGCCTCAGTGTCGTGGTCTGGCCTAGGCAAAGCAGGCATGATGAATGACCATCCTTGTGGGGAAACCATTTTTTCAGAAGCACACTTTGTTTGCTGCCACTCTACTGAAGAGGATGGAGAAGACATGTACAGAATCACTACAGATTTTGAAGAAAATTGAAAAATAATAAAGCGTGGGTAATGCAAAGAAAATGGTGGTTGACTAAAGCAGAAGGTGTCCGTGAAGGTCTGACTTGCGCAGGTCGATGGCAGGAAAAGAACTGAGGTGGTGTTGGGGTACCACCCCTTTTATACCATAGACGGACTACGGGGGCAGGCCGATGTCAAGGGGCAGTCCCCCGCTGTATACCGCTAGCTAGAAGTTTTCCGTGGGGTCCTAGCTTGCATAGCTTTCATATGGTGTAACCTCCTGCAAGAGCCCCCTCGAAGTGAGATCTATTGTTACGGTAAGTTCTTACATAACTGTACTATCTTATTTCGAGGGAATCTCTTGCAGCAGGCCACACTGGCAGTACGAGTCCCAAACAGTTCTGGCAAAAACTGACAGATCAAGCGATTTGCTGTTCTGGCCTAAGAGGGAAGGCCCTGCAGAGCAGCCAAGCCAAAACTGGTCCCGCACCTGGAGGCGATGTCCAGACTGTAGTGTTTGGTAATGGTAAGGATGGCGCTCCAAGTGGCGGCTGCACAGATCTCTGCAGCTGAAATATTTCTGAAGTAGGCAACAGAAGTGGCCATACCACTGGCTGAATGACCACATATTACACCAGGAAGTTCCTTACCATACTTCCTATAACAAAACCTCTGGCCAGAGCTGATAGGGCTGCAGGTGAGGAATTTGGTGTACAAATATTGAAAATTACCGAAGTTACGAACCTGCATTAGCAAAATGTAACGTAGGCTCATGAATTTGTTTGGTAATATTTATGCACCACATTTTCAACAAAGCCTTGTTATGACCTTGTCTCATGAAGAAGGGCAAAGCAGATATTCAACTACTGCCCAAAAGGTGATGTGCTTGTTCCTGTCCACCTTGAATTATCAATGTCTATTTATCTGCTGGTGTGGTATTGCTAGGCAGGGCTACTTGGAGAGGGAAACAGGGACAGCTTCTCAGAGGGTTGTACACTGCTCCCATGTAACCCGTTACCATTCTTTCTCTTGCTGGAGGCACCTTGATATACGAGATTAATCAGATTCAGCCCAGGCCCCCACCAAAGGTTAGTTAGATATGATAGGGTGGAGTATGGTGGGACTGTAACCCCCAAATAAACCTTACATTTCAATTTGAATTGTCTTGTAAATCAGTTCACAATTATGACAGTTTTGGAATGGGTGGACTAAAGTGCAAGACAAAGGTAGTAAAATGAAAACGTGGCAGCAGAGGGATGTTTATAAAAATATACAAGTTCTGGTCAGAGCCGATACGGCTGCTCAGAGCAAGGGGTGTGTGGCAAGTGTGAGTAAAAGAGTACTTGGAGCTCTTGCCGTGCTCTCACTGCACTAGAGTCTATCGTGCATGTGTGGAAATAAATGCAGAAGTACCACATTAAAGCAGTATAGTGCATGCTGACTATATAAGGGAGCTCACCAATGGTCACAAGCGTATTGTTATTAGAATGTATCAGAAACTAAAAAGTAGCCATTCAACTAATTATGGAACTAAAAAAGAATATTAACATGTGACACTGAATTATTAATAAGAAAATAATCAAAAAAGTATCATTAGAAAGAAACACTGAACACTTTTTAAAACAAATGACTATGTAGAGTCAAGCTCAATAATTATAAACATTCTGGCATGGTTATTTACTCCCTATGAACTATCATGGAAAGAAGTATTTAGGAGCACAAAGTACAGTTACATAAGAACTTATCGTAACAGCAGATCTTCGAGAACAGCTCCTGCAGCAGGTTACACCATTAGGACTGAAGCCGGCAGGCGCCAGGACCCTCGGAAATTTTCTAGTTAGCAGTATTCAGTGGGGACCACCCCCAACATCGGTCCTGCCCCCGATGTCATGCATCGTATAAAAGGGGGCGGTCCCCCAGAATCCCCAGTTCTCCTGCAGGAGACTCCCGGCCGTTGGATGACATCAGAAAAGGAAACTGAGGATCCGCCATCAAATGGCAATCAGAGTGGTGTTAGAAACACCTAATCCTAGGAGAAGGATATCAGAACAAGTCTACTTCCAGCGGGGATGGTGGGAGGGAAAGTAACTGCTGCAAGAGCTGTTCTTGAAGATCTACTGTTACGGTAAGATCTTAAGTAACTGTACTATCTTACTTCGAGAAACAGCTCTTGCAGCAGGTTACACCATTAGGACTGATTCCCAAGCAATACTGGAAATCCCTCACTGGTGGGAGGAGGAAAGGTAGAGATCACTAGTTGTACCGAAGCCTAGGATAGGAGTCCCTGAAGGACTGCTAGACCAAAACCTGCTCTTCGCCTCGATGCAGCGTCCAGGCTGTAATGCCTGATAAAGGTGTGCACAGTGCTTCAAGTAGCTGCTGCACAGATTGCTGAAGTGGACACGTTCTTCATGGCTGCAAAGGAGGTAGCCACCCCCCTTGTGGAATGACCCTTAACTGAGCCCGGTAAGGGTTTGTTACGCTTCTGGTAACAGAACGTGATACAATGTATAAGCCACCTGGACAGCGATTGTTTGGAAATGGGAGCTCCCATCATCCTGTGGGCGAAGGAGACAAAAAAGCTGGTCAGATTTTAGGTGGTGTTTGGTTCTGGTCAGGTAGTATCGAAGAAAACTACACACATCTAAAGTGTGCAACAGGGCCTCTCCTCGATTAGAATATTCACGAAAGTACACTGGTAGATCTATGTCCTGATTAAGTGTGAGAGCTGAGACCACCTTAGGTAGAAACTTCGGATTTCTCAGTAGGGACACCCTGTCCTGGTGAAAAACCAAATAAGGTTCTTTGCACATCAGTGCGTGAAGTTCAGAAATTCTTCTGACCAAAGTAACGGCAACTAAAAATAACGTCTTCCACGTATGAAGACGTAGCTCGCAATCCACGGCTGGTTCAAAAGGTGGCAGCATAAGCTGCTCCTGGACAAAGGGTAAATCCCATGGAGGAACAGGATCCTTAATCGGAGGTCTAAGGTGGAGGACACCTCTCAGGAAGGCGCGTGCCGTGTCCAACTGAGTTATGGGACATTGGCTTATAGGAGTGTGATAGGCTGAGATGGCACAAAGGTGTACTTTTATCGAGGAGTAGGCCAAGCCTGTGTGAAAGAGAGACAGGAGGTAGTCCAGGACTGACCTTTCTGGACAATCCATCGGTGAAAACCCGTGCCTGAGCCCAGACGCAAAATCTGCGCCATTTCATGGCATATATAGAGTGAGTGGCCGGTTTTCTAGCAGCCGCTAGAACATCTGCTACTTCTTACGGGACCCCGTACTACATGATGGCTTTGTCTCTAGGAGCCAGGCGTGCAGGTTCAGAGGTCGAAGGTCCAGATGGACCAAAGATCCTGCCTCCCGAGACAATAAGTGAGAGCTGATTAGTAGAGGCACCAGAGGTTCCTGGGACAGCTGGTATAGCAGAGGGAACCAAATCTGTCTGGGTCAAAATGGCACGCTAAGTATCAGCATCGCTTGCTCTCTGTGGAGTTTCAAAAGGACCCTCTAGATCAACGGGAAGGGAGAAAAGGCGCAGAGGAATCTGCCAGTCCAGGAGAGGGACAACGCGTCTCACCAGAAAACACCAGGCTCTGGATCTAGTGAGCAGAAATTGGGCAGTTTTGCATTGTATGGGAATGCGAAGAGGTCTAACTCTGGTGTGCTCCATCTGTGAAACAGATCCTCTACTACCTCCTGGAGTAGTTTCCACTCGTGGACTCCGTCCAGAGCGACTCAGGCTGCCTGCGATGACGATGTCCACTCCTAGGACATGAACAGCAATGAGGTTTGCGCCGTGTTGTAGTACCCAATCCCACACCCTTATGGCCTCCCTGCAAAGCGGGTAGGAATGGGTGCCTCCTTGTTTGCTGAGGTAATACATCACCGCAGTACTGTCTGTTTGTAACAGGACAGTACCCTTTGGGATCTCCGACTGGAAAGCCTGCAGGGCGTAAAGAACTGCTCTCATTTCCAGGATATTTATGTGGAGATGAGCTTCCTGGGCTGTCCATAAGCCCTGAGACCTGACACAGTCGAGGTGTGCTCCCCAACCGAATCCTGAGGCGTTCGTGGAGAGCATCACAATCAGAGACGGCGCAATGAAGGAGACCCCCGCTAATTGATTCTTTGAATCTAGCCACCATTGCCAATCCTGGATTACGGCCTTTGTGATCCAGACTGGAAGCTGCAAATGGTCTTGCTTCTGATCCCACTGGACCCGTAACATCCACTGGGTCACCCGCATGTGGAGATGGGCTAGCGGGATTGTTGCAATGGCCACAGCCATATGTCCGAGCAGGCAAAGGACCAGTCTGGTTGGGATGGTCCTCTTTGCCAAAATGTCTCTGATGAGGGATCTGATGTGTTCCGCTCGGTCCTGAGGTAGGAAAGCTTTCCTTGACGGTGTCCAGAACTGCGCTTATGAACTGCAGATACTGTGACGGAACCAGGCGTGACTTTGCCTGATTGATAATGATGCCCAACGTCTGGAACAGAGATTGAGTACAATGAATGGCGGACATCTGGGCCTCCTGAGAGGGCGCCATGAGAAGCCAGTTGTCCAGGTAGGGGAACACGTAGTGGCCTTGTCTCCTCAGAGTTGCCACTACAACTGCCATGCGTTTCCTAAACACTCGAGGTGCCGATGACAGTCCGAAAGGGAGGGCTTGGAACTGATAATGGCGACCTAGAATTTCGAAGCGCAAGAACGTCCTGTGCGCCAGAGCAATGGGTATGTGCAGGTAAGCATCCTGCATGTCCAAGGACGCTAGAAAGGCACCCTGCTTGAGCATGGGTATCAGACCTGGAAGGGTCACCATGCGGAAGCGTTTGTAGAGGACCGAAGCGTTGAGATCGCTGAGATCCAGTATCGGACGGAGGTCCCCTGTCCTTTTGGGAACCAGAAAGAAGTGGGAATAGTAACCTGCACCTCTCTAGTTCTGCGGTAGGTGCTCTATAGCTTCCTTTCCTAGAAGTGCAAGCACCTCCTGCTGTATGAGCAGAGCGTGCTGACCCGAATAACAGGAAAGCAGGGGAGGTCTTGATGGTGGATGGTCGAGAAATTCGATGAAGTGACCTTTCTTGACCACAAAACATGACGGGTAGCAAGGTAAACACTGAGGTGCAGTGTTCAACAGAGGGCAGGACAGGGGTAAATGGAAAAATAGACATGGGCAAAAAGAGCAGGCATGGGGGGGGGGAAAGGATAAAGCCAACATTAAATGGAGGGCAATGAGTACCAATGCCTGTAGTCTGGGAAACAAACTTCCTGAGCTAGTAGCCTTGATGGAAGATGAACACTTGGATATTGTAGCAGTCACAGAAACATGGAACACGGAGAACCATGACTGGGATGTCAACATACCGGGGTACACAGTCTACAGAAGGGACAGGGAGGGGAAAGAGGAGGTGGAGTAGCTCTGTACATAAGGGATGGGATCAAAGCTACAGAACTAAAAAGTAAAGGGGGAGGACAAGAGGCACTCTGGGTCACCTTGGAGACAGGGAATGGCATCACAATCCGCACAGGGGTTGTATACAGACCCCCATCTCAAGGGGAGGAAAAGGACAAGAAAACAATAGAGGACATTCTCAAAATGGATGAAAAAGGGGAGATACTGTTGATGGGGGACCTGAATATGCCAGATGTTAACTGGATGACATGTACCGCAGCCAAATCCAAGAGCAGGGTCATTCTCGATGCCCTGCAGGGGGCAGGCCTTAGACAGCTAGTGTTGGAACCCACTCGGGAGGAAGCAATACTAGACCTGGTACTCTCAAATGGAGAGAGGATCACAAATTTAGAAGTCAGTAGACATCTGGGAACAAGCGACCACTGCACAGTGTGCTTCACAATAAGCACACCCATGGAGACAAGCCATACAAAAACAAGCATACTGGACTTTAGAAGGGCTGACTTTGGCAAAATGGGTGAATACCTGAGGAATACACTAGCAAATGGCCAAAAAGGAGGGGTGGAAGAACAATGGAGAAAAATCAAAACTGCCATCAAAGAGGCAACAAGTCTTTGTGTGAAACAGATAAAGAAAACAAAGCGGAGTAAAAAAACACTATGGTTCTCAAAAGAGGTGGCAGGGAAGGTTAAAGAGAAAAAGGCTGTATTCAAAAAGTATAAGGCATCACAGGAGGAGCACGACAGGGAACTGTATCAATTAAAGTAGAAAGAAGTGGGGAAGGCAGTCAGAATAGCAAAAGCCCAAACTGAGGAAAAAATAGCCAAGTCAATTAAGAAGGAGGATAAAACCTTTTATAGGTACATTAGGGAGCACAGAAAGGTTAAGGGAGGAATAGTGAAGATTAATAAGGGAGAGGGGAGGTGGGCAGAGGGAGACAGTGAAAAGGCAGAGATACTGAACAAATACTTTTGCTCAGTATTCACAAAAGAAGATGAGGAGTTACCTAAACCAGACAATAGAAGCACTCTGGGTAGGGGTTGACACCAGTCCATTTACAGAAGAAAGAGTCCTGAAAGAACTCCTAAAACTCAAGGTGGACAAAGCAATGGGGCCTGATGGGATTCACCCCAGAATCCTAAAAGAACTAAGGGAGGACCTAGCGACACCACTGACCACACTTTTTAACAAATCATGGGAGGATGGGGTGGTACCGGAGGACTGGAGGAGGGCAGATGAGATTCCCTTTCACAAAAGTGGGAGCAAGGCAGAAGCAGGAAACTACAGACCTGTAAGTTTGACCTCAGTGGTAGGGAAAATGATGGAATCACTTCTGAAAGAAAGAATTGTTGAATACCTAGAGGCCAGCAGGGCACAGGACCCAAAGCAGCATGGATTTACAGCAGGAAGGTCATGTCAAGACGAATCTAATAGATTTCTTTGACTGGGTGACCAAAGTAATAGACCAGGAAGGGGCTGTGGATATGGCCTACCTAGACTTTAGCAAGGCATTTGACACAGTCCCACACAGAAGATTAATAATCAAGTTAGCCAGCCTGGGAGTGGGTCCCAGGGTGGTAGCCTGGTAGCAAACTGGCTGCACAACAGGACACAAAAGGTAATAGTGAGTGGAACACATTCTGAAGAAAGGGGGGTCACTAGTGGAGTACCTCAGGGCTCAGTACTGGGTCCAGTCCTCTTTAACATCTTTATAGGTCACATTGCCGAGGGTCTGAAGGGAAAGGTATGCCTCTTTGCAGATGATACAAAGATCTGTAACAGAGTTGATGCACAAGGGGGTGTAGAAAGGATGAGAAGGGACTTGGCAAGGTTGGAGGAATGGCCAGACAAATGGCAACTTAGATTCAATGCAAAGAAGTGCAAAGTAATGCACCTGGGAAACAAAAACCCAGGAGAAGAGTACACAACAGCAGGGGAGGTACTAACAACAACAAAAATGGAACGGGACTTGGGGGGTGGTAGTCATATCAGATGATCTACAGGTGGGTAAACATAGAATAGAATTTGACGGCAGATAAGGACTGCTTGGCCCACCTAACCTGCCCATTTCCCTGCCTACTGGATAAGCTGCAGATCCTAGTTAACCAGCAGCCTACTTCTTCCTACCCCCACCCGCTAGAATTGCCTTATGACTGTCCCACGCATGCTTGAATTCCACCACTGTTTTTGACTCCACGACCTCTTCTGGAAGGCCGTTCCATGCATCCACAATCCTCTCTGTGAAAAAATACTTCCTTAAATTACCTCTGAGCCGCCCCCCATCTTCAAATTGTGCCCCCTTGTTCTTGCACACCTCTTTTTTTGAAAGATGCTACCCTCTTGGACTTTGTTGATTCCTTGAGGTACTTGAAAGTTTCTATCATGTCCCCCTCTCCCTCCTTTCCTCGAGGCTATACATATTAAGCTCCTTTAGTCTCTCTTCCTTATGTCTTCGGTGCAGACCCTGCACCATTTTAGTGCCCTCCTCTGGACAGCTTCCATCCTGTCTATGTCTTTGCGAGTGGGTCTCCAGAACTGCATGCAGTACTCCAGATGGGGTCTGACCAGCTGTCTGTACAGAGGGATAATAACTTCCTGTTTTCTACTTGTGATGTCTCTCCTATGCATCCCAATATCCCCCCAGCCCTCACTGCTGCCCTCTCACATTGCTTGCCCACCTTTAGGTCATCTGATATGATTACCCCCAGGTCCCTTTCCATTTTTGTTGTTGTTAGTATCTCACCCCCCCATTGTGTACTCTTCCTCTGGGTTTTTGTTTCCCAGGTGCATTACCTTGCACTTCTTAGCACTGAATCTAAGCTGCCATACATTTGACCATTCCTCTAACCTTGCCAAGTCTCTCTTCATCCTTTCCACCCCACCTTGTACATCAACTCTGTTGCACATCTTTGTGTCATCTGTAAAGAGACATACGTTTCCTTCCAGTCCCTCTGCAATGTCGCTTATAAAGACATTGAAGAGGACCGGTCCTAATACTGAACCCTGCGGTACCCCACTAGTAACCCCCCTTTCATCAGAGTGGACTCCATTTACTATTACTCTCTGTGTCCTATTTTCCAGCCAATTTTTTACCCAGGCTGTCATCTGGGTAGGTCTTGTGGGTCAGGTGATGGGATGCTGAGTGGAGAAGGAGATCTGGAGATTTCAGAGGTGTCCAATCTAGAGTCCTCCCCTGACGAGTGTACCGACGACGTCTGGGCCACTTGGGGCTGGGAGACCCTGAGGGAGATCATGAGGGAGGCCTTCTCCGATCCTTAGATCTACCCTTAGGAGGTGGAGTATGCTCCTTAGGGGTTGGTGGTCATCCTGCTGGCCCCTGTGGTGAAGGAGGGGGTGTAGGAGGTGAAGGAGGAGGAGGTTTTACAGGGATCACATCTTTCCAGACAGTGTCCCACCAGAAAATGAATAGATCCTTGACCTCTTGAATGTTCATGCCTGAGGACAGGCCTGGTGTCTGTGGTCTGTCGCTGGGGTGGGCGAAGGTTCGCTTGGAAGCCTGGCGTCCTGTGTGTTACCTGCCTGGTCCTCAGACAATGTTGTGTCCTCCTCTGTGGAGTCCCTGCGACCAGTGTCCACCAGTGACTGGGGGGGGGGCAGTCTTTGGCTCTGACGAAAGTGAGGCCGACATTGGTCGCTTGGCCGACTTTGGGTGCTTGGCCGACGGGTCCGTCGTCTGCTTTAGGGATGTCAGGTCTTTTGTCTTCCTGAGTGGAGGATCAGGACCCCTGGGAGCCCGATCTGGAGTCGGGGTCCCGATGTCAGACAGAAGAGGAAGACTTGTGACGGTCAGAAGACTTAGAAGAGGCCTGGAAGGGAGTGGAGGAAGCCAAAAGCCTGAACATCTTTATGGGCTAGAGTAAAGCCGAAGTACTGCCTGTAGCCTTGACCTTAACCAGAGGGGGCTGAGAGTGAGCCCTGGAGGGAGAGCGGTCAGATCATCTGGTGCCTGAGCTATGCGAGTCCGAGGCCTGGTTCGGGGATCTGGACCTTGCCTTCTCCCGGTGTTTGTGGGCTTTCGAGGAAAATTCACCTCTGAAGGAAGGTTCCTTATCCATTCTTAGTTTTTCTTCCAAAAGGTAGCCCTGAAGTGCCTTCTGATGGCGAATCCTGGTGCGGCTGTTGAACCCCTGACAGAAGGAGCAGGCCTTGGTCTGGGCCTAACCACCGCAGGCAGGAAGAATGAGGATCTTTGAAAAGGATCTGTTTTCCGCAGGCACACTTGGAAGAGTGTCCCCCAGAAGGAGGAGTTGGAAATGCCGACATTAGTCTAATAAAAATACTATTAGAAGTTCTTAGTCGTCGTGCGCTAGAGTAAGACAGAGACGCCGATGCTGGCGAGTCGACGGTGGGAAAAGAACTGGGGATTCTGGGGGACCACCTCTCTATGTACTACGCCTGATGTCAGGGGCGGGACCGATGTCGGAGATTGTCCCTGCTGAATACTGCTAGCTAGAAAATTTCCGTGAGGTTCTGGTGCCTGCCGGCTTCAGTCCTAATGGTGTAACCTGCTGCAAGAGCTGTTTCTCGAAGTAAGATCACACATTTTTACAAGGAATCAACAGGGTGGATACCTCGGTACTGTTTAAAGTGAAAGGGAACTATAATATCAGGGGGCACAATTATTTTATTTATTATATCAGATACAACACCTTTGAGCTTGAAAAGCTCATTTACAAAGATTCCTTGGTAATAAAAACTATTATGTACTGTACAAACTGAGATTCACATAATATAGACATTTTCACAAGATAATGACATGATAAGTAGGAGATGTAACAATTGACAGCAGTGCACATATGTGGTACAAGTCGGTGGCAGGTAGATTCAGAGGTGGAATGTTCCAAAGTACTTTTTAATGGAAAAGGCAGGAAACAAATGGAACAGCTTGCCTACCAATGTGGAAAACAATGGTTCTACAGCTATGTTCATAAGAGGCTAGGATAGGTTCAAAGAGCTAATGGAAGTTAGGTCTGGGGGAACAAGGTCCTAGTGAGGAGCGTCTAGGATGCTCCACCTAAAATTCACAAAGACTCCAGGCCATTAATTAGTAGTTACAGCATGTCGGGTAGATTGGATTTACCTCAGGTCTCATATCTGTCTGCATCATTTTATAATTCCATATTTCTCTGTATAAACAGATGTCTCACGTTAGCCTGTAGAGAGCCTTATTTACAATTAACTACTGTACCTCAGGAAAGTTACAGTTGAAGCAGGAGAGCCAGGAGCATTTGGAACAAGTTTCCCCATTTCCGATCCCCTCCTTACAAAGAATCTGATCGCAACCTTGTGGGTTGGTGCACCAGGTCAGGTTTGAGCAGCATTCTACATAGCCTCGGAGCAAACTGTTGTTGTACTGAAAAAAAAAAACAGTAAATACACATTATTAGCTACCCTGTAACACTGAGGTAGATAATACTCCACATATGTAATCACAAAGCCATGTTTTCTTGTACTGTGGCAAAGAGGGGGCAAGACACTCTCCCCTACCCATACAGTGTCAGCATTGCCAACACTGTACCACTGAGGCAGGGTTATAATACTTCACATATGTAACCTGTATACTGTTAGTGGGGTGACTCAGTTAGGGTGATAGGAAAACACTGTGATGGGGCGACGTGGATTTCACAATGCCCTGCACTCCTGACATTTTCACTGTGCAAACTGTTCACCTCCCGTCCACTCGTGCCTGGACATGCAGGTGATTATATTTAGTGTAGGACAGTGTGTGTGTGTGTGTGTGTGTGTGTGTGTGTGTGTGGGGGTATGGGAGTGCGGGGAGCAAAGCCCGCTGGAAAAAAAAAAAAAAAAAAGTTACTCACCTGTAACAGTAGTTGTAGGAGCAGTATATGGTGTTTAACCACACTTCAGGCAGTGTTCCTTTCCCCTTTAAGGCTTTCCGGAATGTCTTCAAGCTGGCTTCTCCCACCAACCCGGGTGGCAACTCCCTCGGCACCACCCCATGATGTCAGATCTTGCCCGCTGGAAGCAAGACCAGTGTGACACTTGCCAGGGGAGGTCGGGTGGGTCAGTGTGGATGAACACCATATACCACTTCTAGAACTAAGTAAACTTAAACGTGCACAAGGATTGTGGTGCTCTGAATTAGACTAAATATCCATAAGCATAAAAATTCAGACACTCACCACCCATAAAGAGGGACACCAAACTTTGCTTCAATGAATCAAAACATTTACTGAAATAAAACATTCATAGCGACGATGACCCGTTTCGGACAATAGCTTGTCCTTTATCAAATGCTTATCCGAAACGCGTCAGGCGTCATAAATGTTTTTTATTTCAATAAATGTTTTTGATTGACTGAAGCAAAGTTTGGCATCCCTCTTTATGGCTGGTGAATGCCTGAATTTTTATGTTTATTGTACTCCTACAAAGTACAGTTACGTAAAAACTTACCATAACAGTAGATATCTGAGGAGTGTCTCTTGCAGTAGGGAATACTTTTGGGTTACTAGCAGAGGCCGCTGTGTTGCATGGCAGCTCTTCTAGCAGTCTTTTACCAGGGGCCACCCACCCGACATCAGCTTCCTGTTTCCTATATAAGTGTGGGCGGTCCCTGGTATTCTCAGTTCCCCCACCGGATTCAGCTCGCAAAGTGAGGATCAAGGGGAACTCGAGGTACCAAAGGAGTCCCAACCCAAAGTCATTGGACCAGAATTTGCTCTCTTAGAGAAGGAAGGGGACGGAGAGTGGGAACAGACCTACTACAAGAGACACTCCTCGAAGATCTATTGTTACGGTAAGTTTTTATGTAACTGTACTATCTTCCATGGAGTGGTCTCTTGCAGTAGGTAATACTTCTGGGATGAATCCCAAGCAGTAATGTCCATGTGGGAGGACAGTTATGATAGAAGACCTTGTAGGACTGCATGGCCGAAGGCCGCCCTATGTCATGAGGCAATATCCAGATTGTAATGCCTTGTGAATGTATGGATTGTGGACCAGGGAGCTGCATTGCAGATATTTGAAATGGAGGCTCCATTAAAGCAAGCCGCAGTAGTGGCCACAGCTCTAAAAGAATGGGCTTGGACAGGTCTTGGTAAAGGTTTGTTGTATTTTGTGTAACAAAATGTAATACAATTTACCAACCAGTTAGAAAGAGTTCCTTTAGTAACTGGGAGCCCTTCTTGGCCCGAGGCAAAAAGTGACGAACAATTCGAGAAGTTTTTCTAATTGATTTTTTCCGATTAGTATAGTAGCGTAATATATGATGAACATCTAAAGTATGAAGCAGATGTTCACCTTGGTTGGAGTGTTCAGGATAGTACACCGGTAACTCCAGGGAATGATTTAAAATGTGTTCAGAAACTACTTTAGGAAGGAAGGAAGGGTGGGTTGGTACGGAGTGCCACCCTGCCCTTGTGAAAAATTAAGTAAGGTTCCCCATACATGAGGGCATGAAGTTCAGAAATACGGCGAGCTGAGGTGACAGCCACTAGGAATAAGGTTTTCCACGAAAGGAAATGGAGGGCACAAATGGCCGCCAGTTCAAAGGCTCAAGAGTTAATTTCTCTATTAGAAACTGAGATCCCACAGAGGAGTGGGTCATCTAACAGGTGGTTTGATATGAAACATTACTTTCAAAAATATTTTGGCTAGATGATATTGGTACAGTAATCTGTCATCTAGCAGGCCGTGGAAGGTTGAGAATAGAGGCTGAATGGACTATGATGGAGGAGTAACTCAAACTGGACTCGGACAGCAAGGCCTGATAGTCTAGAACTTTTGTCAGTGGGCAGGAATAGGGATCCAATGATCGAGAAGCAGCCCATATGGAAAGGAGTTTCCATTTGGAGATAGATGTTTCCCTGTTTGCTGGCTTATGTGAGGCCAAGAGAATACTGGCAAGAGGAGAGGATACTTGTAATCTGGCCATGAAAGCATCCTCAGGAGCCAAGCCTGAAGGTGTAGAGTCTTCAGGTTGTTGATGTGACTGGGTTCCATCATTTTGAGTCAAGAGGTTTGAAGATTGGAGCACCTCCTTGCTTGTTGTGGTATAATACTGCTGCAGTGTTGTCTGACTGAATCAGCAATGGTCTAGAGTCAAAATAGGTTGGAATGCCAGAAGGGCTAATCGGAATGCCCTCAGCTCTAGGAGACTGATGTGAGGTTGAGGGAGAGAAGTGGTCCACTCGCCCTGTGTCTGATAAGGACCCAGGTGTGCACTCCATCCTGCCAGGGAAGCATCTGTGGTGAATGTCTGCATGGGAGGGAGGAGGGACAGAAAAGGTATTCTTGTCATAAATTGGTTTCTATTGACCATCAAGTCAGAGCTGACGTCAGAGAGGGAGCGATTCTGATCTTGTCTTCATATTTTTCTTGTTTTTTGAGATCACCGATTATGGAGTGTTCACTGAATATGTCTCGTATGAAGATGGGCTAGTGCTACCATAGGGATGGCAGCCATACCTCTCAAGTGTTCCTGATTTTCAGGTATGTCCCTGATTTTGCCTCTGAAATTTCTTTTGTCCCTCCTAAATTCGGCATTTCTGTCACTGAAGAATGGGGATCTGAATGACAAAATAATGCTAGCCATTGGTGTTACAGTCTAGTTCTCATTAAGAAAATGCTATTCATACTAAGAAGCATGTTGTACACAGCTTCTAGAACTAATATTACTATTTTTTCAGATGTGTCCCTGATTTTGGTCATCTGTCCCTGATCATTTTAAGCCTAGTCCCTGATTTGTGATGAGGGTGGTTGAGAGGTATGATGGCAGCAACCATGTGATCCAGAAGGCATAGCAGCTGTCTAGCTGTGACTACTTTCTGAGCCTGTATGCGTGATGCCAGAGACAAGGGTATGGACTGCCAGATGGCAAGTTCTGGCTTAGACTGTATCTAGGATGGTTCCAATGTATTGGAGACTGACTCGGTGTCAGGTTGGACTCTGGCCAATTGGCTGTGATACCCCTAGAGTGTGAAAATATTCGCAGGGTAGCCTCTAGGTAAGAAAGCAAAGCTGTTCTGCTTTGATTGGCCAGCTATCTAGATATGGGAAGATAAAGTGCCCTTTCCTTCTTAAAAGTTGCTGCAACTACCTCTAGCTATGTAGTGAATACACTAAGGGCCGAGGAGAGGCCAAACCGGTAGTGTTAACCCAGCAGGCTGAAATGGAAAAACCTACGATAAGCAGGATGGATAGGTAAGCACTCTTCATATCTGGAGCATAAAGCCAATCTCCCTGTTTCAGTATTGACATGATGGAAAAGTACAGTTATGTAAGAACTTACCGTAACAGTAGATCTTCAAGAGAAGCTCATGAAGCATGTAATACACATAAGACTAATACTGTCAGGCATTAGGACCCCACGGATAAATCTTCTAGCCAGCAGTCTGTGGCGGGGGAATGCCCCCGACACCGGCTCCACCCGACGTCCGGCGTGGTATAAAGGGGCCGGTCCCCCAGCGCCACCTCAGTTTTCCTGCCGGAGACCCAACTGAAAGTGATGAAGAACCGAGAAGGGACTCCCCTACCTGAGAGAAGCGTACAAAACTGAATTTTGGGGGATGGTGGGTGGGAAAGCCACCTACTGCAAGCATTCCCCTTGAAGATCTACTGTTACAGTAAGTTCTTATGTAACTGTACTATCTGACTTCGAGGTGGAGCTCTTCCAGCAGGTAATACACACAGGACTGATTTCCAAGCAATACCCCAAGATAGGTCCAGGTCAGACGGGTGGGGAAATAACCCAAGAGTAAAGTAGAGTTATGTAAGACCTTACTGTAACAGTAGATCTTCGAGAACAGCTCTTGCAGCAGGTTACACCATTAGGACTGAAGCCATCAGGCACCAGGACCCCACGGAAATTTTCTAGCTAGCAGTCTTCAGTGGGGACTGCCTCAGACGTCAGTCCTGCCCCCGACGTCAGGCGTAGCACATAAGGAGGTGATCCCCCCACAATCCTCAGTTCTCCCGCCAGAGACTCCCGGCCGCTGGATGACATCAGAAGAGGAGACCGAGGATCCACCACCAGATGGCAAAGACTAGCAAATAGGAATGAACCATCCTCTAAGATGAGTGTTTGACTACGACCTACCTCCAAAAGGGGGATGGTGGTTGGGAAGGTACCTGCTGCAAGAGCTGTTCTCGAAGATCTACTGTTACGGTAAGTTCTTACGTAACTGTACTATCTTACTTCAAGATACAGCTCTTGCAGCAGGTTACACCATTAGGACTGATTTCCAAGCAATAGTGGCAATCTTACGCCACAGGGAGGAAGAAAGGTAGAAGTCTCAATACAACTCGAGCCTAGGACAGAAGTCCCTGAAGGATGGCTAGGCCGAACCCTGCTCTTCGCCCTGATGCAACGTCCAGGATGTAATGCCTGATAAAGGTTTGCACACAGCTCCAAGTGGCTGCAGTGCAAATAGCTGAGGTGGAGACGTTCTTTAACGCCGCAAAGGAAGTGGCCACCCCTCCCGTGGAATGACCCTTGACCGCGCCCGCTAAGGGTTTATTGCACTTATCATAACAGAAAGTGATGCACTGGATGAGCCACTTCGAGAGAGACTGTTTAGAGACAGGAGCTCCTTTCATTCTGAAAGCAAAGGAGACAAAAAGTTGACCCGCCTTTCGAAACTGTTTGGTTCTGGTCAGATAATATCTGAGGCACCGATGCACGTCAAGGGTGTGCAGAAGGGCTTCTCCACGGTTGGTGTACCTCGGGAAATACACTGGTAAGTCATTATCCTGATTAAGGGTGAGTGCAGAAACCACCTTAGGCAAAAACTTTGGGTTTGTCCTCAGGGTTACCCTGTCCTGATGGAAAACTAAATAAGGCTCTTTGCACATTAGTGCATGCAATTTGGAGATCCTACTTACTGAAGTAACTGCAACTAAAAATAACATTTTCCACGACAGAAAACGTAGCTCGCAATCCGAGGCTGGTTCAAATGGTGGCAGCTTAAGCTGCTCCAGGATGAAGGGTAAGTCCCAAGGAGGAATCGGATCCTTGATGGGCGGCCTAAGGTGGAGGACTCCCCTTAAAAAGGCATGAGTAGTGTCCAACTGGGCCACCGTCCGATGGCCTACGGGGGCATGGTAAGCAGAAACTGCACAAAGGTGCACCTTAATCGAGGAGTATGCCAGCCTGGAATGAAAAAGGGAAAGCAGGTAATCCAAAAATAGAGGTTACTCACCTGTAACAAGAGTTCTAGGAATGGTATATGTTGTTCATCCACACTTATTGGCAGGTTTCTTGCCACTTTAAATCTTGCCGGAAGGTCTTCAAGCTGGCTCCTCCCACCCACCCGGGTGGTAAAACTCTCGGCTCCGCCCCATGACGCCAGATCTGGCCCGCTGGAAGCTCAGGTTGTGCGTCGAAGCCGGAGGTCGGAGGTCGTGTGGATGAACAACATATACCATTCCTAGAACTCCTGTTACAGGTGAGTAACCTGTATTTCTAGGGACATGGATATGTTGTTCATCCACACTGTCTGGCAGACTCCTAGCAGTTCTCCGGGAGGAGGGAGGCAAGGCGCACACCCCCATACTTACTTGGAAATAAGGACTGGAGAACCGAGGCCCCAAAACCAGCATCCCGGCGTGACTCAAGGTCGATGTGGTAAGGGGTAATAAAGGTGTGTGCTGACTTCCAGGTAGCAGCCCTGCAGATTTCCTGGATAGGGACGTCCCTGGAAGCAGCCACCGATGCAGCAGTATGACGGGTAGAATGAGCTCTTATCCCTCTGGGAGGCTCCATGCCCGCCAACTTATAGCAGCGATCTATGCAGGAGGTGACCCACCTGCCTATCGTCCGCTTGGCTGCAGGTCTACCAGATACGGCTTCAGCGCAGGTGACAAACAGCTGGCGAACCTCTCCCCGAATTTCAGCCGTGCGCTCCTTATAATAAGCGAGCGCCCTTCTAGGGTCCAGAGTATGGAGCCTATATTCAGCCTTCGAGGTGTGATTGGGGTAGAACACCGGCAGAGTCAGCACCTGGTTAAGGTGAAACTCCGACACCACCTTTGGAAGGAATTTCAGGTGGGGGCGCAGGACAACCTTGTCCCTGTGGAAGACCAGGTAAGGAGACTCGATGCAAAGCGCCTGGAGCTCTCCCATCCTTCTGGCTGACGTGACAGCCACCAAGAAGGCGGTCTTCCACGACAGGTGAGAGAGTTCACACCTGTGCATTGGTCTAATGGCTTGCCCATGAGCTTTGCCAGTACCAGCAGTAGATCCCACGGAGGTGGAGGTTCTCGCGACCGAGGGGAAATGTGATCAAGGCCCCTGAAAAGCGCCTCGACCATTTTTCCTCGCGCCACCGACTGCTTCCGGCCCGCGTCTGCAAGCAGAGATGGCTGCCAGGTGCACCTTTAGGGTCGCCGACCTAAGCCCTTGACTAGAAAGGGACCATAAATAGTCCAAAATGCTTGCCACAGAACAGGAGGAAGGGTCCAAGCCCTTGTCCTGACACCAAATGGAGAATCTCTTCCATTTGAAGGCGTAGCATTTTCTGGTCGACTTCCTACGGGACGCCCAACAACATTGAGGACCTCGCCGGAAAGACCCAAGGCCTGGAACTCTAGCCGCCAGGAACCAGGCTGTCAGGTGCAGGGATTGAAGGTCCGGATGGAACACCTTCCCTGACTGACTGAAAGCAGGTCCGGCGAAGCTGGAAGCTGCCTCGGAGCCTGGAGCTGAGGCTGAGGAGATCTGGGTACCAGAACTGGAGGGGCCAGTCTGGGGCTATCAGGATCACCTGCGCCTTGTCCCTCCTTGCTTTGAGAAGCACCTTGTGAATCAAGGGAAATGGGGGAAAGGCGTAGAAGAGGCCCGGGGTCCACAGCCTCCAGAAGGCATCCCCCTGCAGCAAGCCCTGCTGAGGGGGGCGGGCATGAAGCAGCCTCAGCTTCGCGTTCTCCCTGGAGGCAAACAGGTCCACCTGAGGTGTGCCCCAGTGGGAGAACAGATCTTGTACTACCTCCGGCAGGAGAGACCACTCGTGAGATGCAGCCCCTATCCGGCTCAGGGCATCGGCCAGGGTGTTGGAGGCTCCTGCCACATGAATGGCTAGGAGATCCGCCTCCAGGCTGCTGACGAGTGACCAAATGCGGAGGCTTCCTTGCATAGAAGCATGGAGCGCGCCCCGCCCTGGCGGTTCAGGTAGTACATGGTCGCGGGTATTGTCGGTTCTGGACTCGGACCACTTGACCCCGGAGAAACGGAGCAAAGGCGGGAGAGCTGAGGTGGACCGCCTCGAACTCCAGCAGGTTGATGTGGCATCGGGACTCCCGCGGGGACCAGAGGCCGTGCACTCGGTGTTCCCCCAGATGGGCACCCCAACCCATCAGAGAGGCATCGGTCGATAGAGAGACCGTCGGCTCGGGGCGGACAAATGGAATGCCCTCCTGCAGATGGAATGGAACGGTCCACCACTGGAGAGCGTTCCACATCTCCTGGGTCACTATCACTAGCTGGTCCAAAGGATCGCAGCATTGTGACCACTGGCTGGCCAGTCCCCACTGAAGGGGGCGCATGTGCCAGCGGCCCAACGGACCACGCTGGTACAGGCCGCCATGAGACCCAGAAGGCGCAGGAAGTCCCGGGCAGGGCGCGATTGCCCAACCAGAAATGATTAGGCAAAGGAGGTAAGAACCTCGGCCTGTCCGCGGGAGCCGTGCTCTGGCTCGAAAAAGTCGAGCCTCCTGATGAACAGGATCACCTGCTGACTCGAGTTCCGACTTGGCCTCGCTGATGAGAAGGCCAACTCGAGAGCAAACCTGGAGGGCCAGATCTCTGGACCGCTCCACCTCCCGCTGGAGGAGGCTGCTATCAGCCAACGTCCAGGTAAGGGTACACCCGACCCTCGGGCGCCGCAGGGAATGCTGTCACCACTGCCATGCATTTGGTGAAGACCCTGGGAGCTGGAGATAAGCCGAAGGGCATGGCTCGAACTAAGAGGGATCCTCTGCTTGAAAGCGGAGGAATCTCGATGTGACGGACAGATAGGGACGTGAAAACGCGTCCTGTAGGTCCAGAGAGCAGAACCACATGCCGTGTTCCAGAGATGGTATTATCTGCGCCAGAGTGACCATCCAGAAGGTTCGAGACCTTAGGAACTTGTTCAAGTCGTAGGTCGAGAATGGGCGCCAGTCCTCGGTCTGCTTCGAACCAGGAAATACCTGGACACGAACCCGGGTCTGAAGGGGGGTCCTCCACCTCCGTGATCACCTCCTTTGGAGGAGGAGAGCGATGTCGGCTTGGCGAGCCGCCAGTGAGGCTGGGGACCCCAGGCCCCCGAGGGAGCCACTGCCTGAAGGGCGGGCCTGCTCGACCTCGGAGGTAGGCCTTTCCACCACCTTCCAGGCACCCACCTGTCCGTGGTAACAGCGGACCAGGCGGAAAGGAAGTGTCTGAGCCGTCCCCCCACGGGGGGAACCAGGGGTGAGGTGACAGGGATGGGGCGACACCCCTCAGCCCGTCACTGGGCAGGCTTGGAGGAGGGACCGGCCGAGGGACCTCCTGGGCCTTTACCTCCCTGCTTCCTGTTGGAGGAAGCCGACGGCTTGGGTTTGGGATACCAAGGTCGAGCCTGCTGGCCCTGACGTTGCTGGGCCGGGCGCGCCTCGGGCGCAGAAGGACAAAAGGGCTTAGGCTGTGGCTTGCGGCCTTTGTCCTTCTGAGCAGAAGAGACTGAGTCCAAGGTAGCATTGGACTTCTCGATCCTCTGCAGGTGACCTTCCACCCAGGGCCGAGAGGTCAGTCCTCAAAAGGAACATCCGCCAACTTGTGCTGGGTATCCGAGTAAAAGGTGGATATCCTCAGCCAAGCCTCGATGACGCACATGGCCACTGGCCACCACAGACCTGGCACATGAGTCCTCGGCGTTTCAACACAGTCTGGAGCTGTTGTTTAGCCACTGCCTTGCCCTGGTCCCGCACCTGCCTGACCGTAGTCTGCAGATCTGCGGGAAGATGAGGGACAACCTCATCCAGGAGCCCAACAGGGTGTGAGAGAAAAATGTGCTACGAGGACGGGCCAACTGGCCTGGACGAAGGTCGAGAGAGGACGCAGCATAGACTTTTCGGCCGGCATAATCCAATTTCTTGGATTCCTTGTCCGGGAGGTTTGTCCATATCCCTGGTTTCTGCACGCCGAAAACGCTGTCGGTAACCAACCTCGGCCCGGGTGTTCAAAAAACTGACAGGGAACCGGTGGGGACCGCATACTTCCTGGCCAACCTGGCCGAAGGCGCAGGGCAGGAAGCAGGACGCTGCCAAAGTTCCAAGGCCGGACCCACTATGGCTTCGGCCTCCGTAGGAGAATCCCCTCGGTCCAGAATCTCCGTGAGGGGATACCTGGCCAGTTTAGAAACGGGTTCAAGCTTCATCCGGGTGGACTCTGAGATGAGTCGAAGCAACCCTAAGAAGGACGAAGGGCTATCGTCCATTGACTGTCCTCCCGAGGACTCCAAATCCATGCGCTTGGAGAAGAGGGAGGAACCATCATCGGACTCAGAAGAGTCCTCAAAGAGCTGCCTCGGCCCTCAGCCACCCTCCACCTGCCGAGGTTTATCGGGAGTGAGGGTGACCGACAGCCTATGGGGCAAACCCAAAGCCGACCGAGAATTTTTTGGTCAGAGCCCCAACTAATGGCTGTGGGGGTGAGGTTCCACCAGAATCGGTGGGGCAGCTGGAATTGGTCAACAACCGCCTAAGAACAGGCTCCTCGACTACACGCAGGGGTTGTTTCGCTGTCCGTGACAGCCACTTAATGGCTGGGAAGACGACTGAGTCGGCCGTATTCCCCGTCAAAAGGGAGCTGCTGCCACATAAGTTCTCGCATCTCCGACGCAACTTGCGCCTGCTCCCCTTCCGAGGAAGAACGGCGGCGCGCTTTGTCATGGTGCTGAGACCGAGACCGCCAAGGCATGGGATCGGTTGACCGCTAGGATAACCGAACCGAGACCGGGAGTCCGACCAGGCCGAGGCGAAGTGTCGGAATCGGCACCCTCGGCTCGGACGATCCCACCGGCGGCTCTGGAACCGGAGGGACAGACGAGCCGACGGGATCCTCAACTCCCACCGGGGAACGGGAGAGGGGATTCTAGCCTTCCAGCCGACAACCGCTAACGGGTCGAGAAAATCTCGACCGCCGACAGGAGGTCTCGGTCAACTGGCCTGACGGGACACCGTGGCCAGTGGCTGAAGCTGAGGGTTCACAAGTCAACTGTCGACAAGGGAGGGGATCTTTCCATCCCAAGAGCGCCGACGGGAGAGACTTACTTGCTCTTTTGACCTGGAAAAGGTCCTCAAAGTTGGACCTCACCTTGGTCGAGAGGGTCAGACAAGCTCCTAAAAGAAGCCGAGCACGAGGCACCGAGAGAGGCGACAAATGCCGCAGCCGGTGGTAGAAGCGGCCCGCCCGCCTCCTTCCGAGGGCGATCATCTGCTCTAGCTGATCCGCTGACCATTACCGCCGACACCGCCAATTGGGCCTCTTTAGATTTCACTGGTGAATTCTTTTCTCGGGCGCCCAGTTGTAATCGGCAGCATGGTTTTCAGGGACGAGGTCGAAAAGGAAGAGCACAAGTCGCAGGCCTGCGGGTCGTGCTTTAAGGCCCAGGCAGTAGCCTTGCGTGGGTGCGGATCCGTCCTTAGACATCTTCTGCCATCGCAAGGGCACCTCCAAAACCGAGTCGATGGTCCATCGCAGCCGCAGGGAGAAGAGCGACCGAAGTCTTTTTTAGCAAAAAGCTTTTTAATTTCGAACTTTTCGAAGAATTAGGAACCAGTCAAATGCAACGCGTTAAGGAGGGAACCTGAGCTTCCAAGCAGTAAGGAAGATCTGGCGTCATGGGGCGGAGCCGAGAGTTTTACCACCCGGGTGGGTGGGAGGAGCCAGCTTGAAGACCTTCCGATAAGATTTAAAGCGGCAAGGAACCTGCCAATAAGTGTGGATGAACAACATATCCATGTCCCCAGAACCAGCTTTTCGGAGCATTCTAACGGCAAGAAACTGCACGCTTGAGCCCTCAAACAAAATCTATGCCATTTCATGACGTACGTTGTAGGTTTTCTAGTGGCAGAGAGTACATCTGCCACTTCCTGCGAGACCTCGTATCACAACATGGCTATGTCTCTAGGAGCCAAGTGTGCAGGTTCAATGCATGTAAGTCTGGATGGACTAATGAACCCTCCTCCTGAGACAACAGATGGGAGCTAATTGGCAAAGGAACTGGAGGTTCCCGGGATAGCTGATGCAGAAGAAGGAACCAAATTTGTCTGGGCCAAAAGGGCGTGATCAAAATGAGCGTCGCCTGCTGCCAGTGAAGTTTTAAGAGAACTCTCTGGATCAATGGGAAAGGAGGGAAGGCATAGAGGAATCTGCCCGCCCAGGAGAGGGACAACGCGTCTCGCCAAGAAACACCAGGCCCTGGATCTAGCGAGCAAAAACTGGGCAGCTTTGCGTTGGATGGGGATGCGAAAAGGTCCAACTCTGGAGTGCCCCATCTTTGAAACAGATCCTCTGCCACCTCCTGCAGAAGTTCCCACTCGTGGACTCTGGCCTGAGAGCGACTCAGACTGTCTGCGACGGTGTTGTCCACTCCCGGGACGTGTACTGCAATTAGGTTTGTGCCGTGTTGAACTACCCACTCCCACACTCTCATGGCCTCCTGCAAAGTGGGTGAGGAGGAGTGCCTCTGTTTGTTGAGGTAATACATCACTGCGGTATTGTCTGTTTGTAACAGAAGTGTACCCGGTGGGATCTCCGACTGGAAGGCTTGCAGAGCGTAAAGGACTGCCCTCATTTCCAAGATGTTGATGTGGAAATGAGACTCCTGGGCAGTCCACAGGCCCTGAGACCGAACACCGTCTAGGTGTGCTCCCCACCTGAGCCCTGAGGCGTCTGTGGAGAGGGTCACAGTCGGAGACGGCGCTGTGAAGGGAACCCCCGCAGAGAGATTCCCTGGATTTGGCCACCACTGCCAATCTCGAATTACGGTCTTCATGATCCAGACTGGATGCTGCAGATGGTCTTGCCTTTGGTCCCATTGCGCCTGTAGCATCCACTGGGTTACCCACATGTGGAGACGGGCTAGGGGAACAGTTGCAATGGCCGCAGCCATATGTCCGAGCAGGCAAAGGACCAGCCTGGCTGGGACGGTCTTCCTCGCCGACAACTCCCTGATGAGGGATCTGATGCGTTCCGCTCTGTCCGAAGAAAGAAAAGCTTTCCCTCTGACAGTATCCAGAACTGCTCCTATAAACTGCAGTTTCTGAGACGGCACCAGGAGTGACTTCTCATAGTTGATGAGAATACCCAGTGATTGAAAAAGCGACTGGTACAGTGAATAGCCGTCATCAAGGCCTCCCTGGAGGGCACCATGAGAAGCCAGTCGTCCAGGTATGGGAACACGTAGTGGCCCTGTCTCCTCAGAGACGCCGCTACAACCGCTATGCACTTCGTGAATACGCGAGGTGCCGATGACAGCCCGAAAGGAAGAGCTCGGAACTGATAACGGCGGCTCTGAAACTTGAAGCGCAGGAACCTCCTGTGTGCTTGAGCAATTGGAATGTGCAGGTAGGCGCCCTGTATGTTCAAAGACGCCAGAAAGTGTCCCGCTTCAGCATTGGGATTAGGCCGGAAGGGTCACCATGCGGAAGCGTCTGTAAATGACCAACAGGTTGAGGTCGCTGAGGTCCAGAATTGATGGAGGTCCCCTGTTTTCTTTGGAACCAGGAAGAAGTGAGAATAATACCCTAGCCCTCTCTGGTTCTCTGGAACGTGCTCTAAGGCTTCTTTCTCCAGAAGCGTGAGCACCTCCTGCTGTATGAGCAGGGCGTGCTGACCCGAGTAGCAGGAAAGCAGTGGAGGTCTTGTAGGTGGGCTGCCTACAAATTCTATATAGTGGCCTTTTTCGACCAGTTGCAGCACCCACCTGTCGGCGGTGATCGACCGCCACCGTGGCAGGTGACGTGCGATGCAACCCCCGACCTTCATTTCCCATTGATCCTGAGGAGGGGCGGGGGCCGGGAAGGAGTCATGCTGTGGCAGCGTTCGATCCCACAGGCTGGGCCGCCTTTGCGATTCGCTGGCCTCCGCCTGGGGATGACTTGGCCTGGGCTTTTCGGGTAAAAGTGCCCTTCTGCTGTTGACCGGGACGTTGTTGTTGCCTTTGTGTACGGCCACGAAAGTGACTCTGGTTCCTACGAAAGGAACTGGGCCGGGACCTGTACATGGCTTGGACAGATCTGACTGCTTTCCCTGCATCCTTAAGTTTGGTGATCACTTTCTCGGAGGCTTCACCAAATAGGACCTCACCGTTATAAGAGACGTCTAAGATGTTCTTCTGGACGTCCGGGGTAAAACCGGAGACACGTAGCCAAGAGTGTCTCCGGAGACACACGCCTGAGGCTGCTGCTCTGGCTGAAGAGTCCGCAGAGTCGTATGCGGCTCTGAGCACCAGGGTCCCCACATCCGAACCCGTATGGAGGAGGTTCAAAAGCTCCTCCTTCTGACCACCATCAGGCATCTTCTCAACCAGGTCCTGTCCCTGTTCCCACAGTGCGTTCTGGAATTGAACCATGTGGGTGAGGTAATTCAAAGACCTGATGGCGCAAGTCGCAGCCGTGTATGTGCTCCTACCCAGGACATCCAATTGCTTGGATTCAGGGCCCGGTGGCTGTGTGCTCAAATGCTGAGGTCTCTGAGACCGGTCATGCGAGGCAGTGATGACCAGGGAGTCAGCCAGAGGATGGTATGCCAGATACTGGTCCTCCCTCGGGGCCTTGTATAGGCGGTCAGCCTTCTTCGGCATTGCCAGAGTAGAATGCGGACGTTTCCACGCAGCCTTGGTGACGTCCACAAAGGTGTCCACCAAGGGTGGCACTACCACAGGCTTTGGGTCTTTCTGCCGAAGGTAGCGGGTTAGGCGCTGTCTCTCGGGGTCGAGCTCTTCAGCATCCCACCCCATGTTCTCCTGAATGTGCCTCATGATCTCCTCGAAAGAAGGATCATCCAGAGGAGACCTGGGTAGGTTGTGTGGGCCTGGAGAGGGAATGCTGATGGGAGATGAGATCTGGAGCACCCTGAGGTGTCAGATCTAGAATCCTCCGCAGACGTGGTGTACTGGCGTCATCTGGGTCTCTTAGGGCTCTGTGACCCTGAAGTGGATCTTGAGGGAGGTCTCCTATCTGAGGATCTGCCCCTAGGAGGGTGTGTTGGCTCCTTGGGGGTTGGAGACCGTCGTACGGGCCCCTTGAGCAGAGGAGGGGGCGTAGGCGGAGAAGGAGTGGGTGGCGGCGGAGCCGGAGTGGGAGGAGGGTGCGTGGCGACCACATCCTTCCTGATGGTGTCACACCAGAAGGTAAAGAGCTCCTTTACCTCTGCCAAATTCAAGCCCGACGACAGGCTGGGCGCCGATGGCCTGTCGCCGGGGTCGGGCGTCGGGTCCCTGGGGGTCTCCCGCTGCGGGGAAAGTTCCCGTGGGAGCCTGACGACTCCGGTGTCGCCCACCTGGTCCTCGGGCTGAATGGTATCCTCCTCCGATGATTCCTTCCGACCAACGTCAGACGGCAACGGTGGTGCAGTCCTCCTCTCTGGGGTAGCCGATTTCGGTTCCCTGGCCGATGCCCTGGGAAGCGAACGCCTGGCCGGCGACGGGTGTCTTGCTGTCACCGGCTCCTGGGAGTGCCGGTGATGCTTGGCCAATGTCGGGTCTGGCGTCCGTTTTAGGGACGTCAGGTCCTTAGTCTTACGGGGGGGCTGGGTCCGACCCATGCGGAGGCTGGGAAACCGACCTGGTGTCGGAGTCCCGATGACGGGAGGAAGATTTGTGGCACTCCTCAGACTTGGCCGAGGCTTTAGAAGGAGTGGATGAAGCCAACGGCCTGGAAGTCTTGAGAGGCTGCAGAGAGGAGGAGCCGCAGGAGGATCTGACCTGAACCGGGGGAGGCTGAGATTGAGCCCTGGAAGGAGAGCGGTTAGACCTCGAGCCGGAGCTCGGGAGGCGAGAGCCCTCGGCCAGACCTGGGCCTTCTTCTCCGTGTTTGTGGGTCTTCCCACTACTCTCCTGGAGGAAGGTTCCCGATCTATGGTCTTTAGTTTCTCTTCTAGGAGAAACGCTTGAAGAGCCTTCTGGCGGCGGATCCTGGTGCGACTGTTAAAGCCCTGGCAGAAGGAGCAGGCCTTGGTGTCGTGTTCTGGGCCTAGGCAATGCACGCAGGCTGAGTGAGGATCCTTGACGGGGATCTGTTTGTCGCAGGTGCACTTCGATTGGTGACCTTCCAGAGAGGTGTTTGGAAAGGACATCAGATGAATCCAAATCCGTATAAGAAAAGAGAGAACGTTGTAGTTCTAAGTCGTCATACGCTAGAAAGTGACCGAGAGGCTGATGCTTGCGATGTCGATGGCGGGAAAAGAACTGGGGATTGTGGGGGAGCCACCTCCTTTTGTACTACGCCTGACGTTGGGGCCGGGGCCGACGTCGGAGGCGGTCCCCGCTGAAGACGGCTAGCTAGAAAATTTCCGTGGGGTCCTGGCGCCTGACGGCTTCAGTCCTAATGATGTAACCTGCTGCAAGAGCTGTATCTTGAAGTAAGATCACTGAATTTAGTAGATCAATTCAGGAGAGAAGGCCCTGAAAGACTGCCAGTCCGAAACCTGCTCTCCTCCTAGAGGCTATGTCCAGACTGTAATGCCTGACAAATGTGTGGACAGTGCTCCAGGTGTCGGCAGCGTATAGATCTGCCGATGAGATATTCCTTAGTGAAGCGAAGGAGGTTGCCATCTCTCTGGTGGAATGACCCTTACCTCATCCCGGAAAGGACTTGATAACAAAAAGTAATGCAGTGAACTAACCATCTGGTTAGTGTCAGCTTAGTGACTGAAGCCCCAGTCTTCCTGCGAGCAAATGAGACGAACAACTGGTCTGTCTTAAGAACAGAACTGGTTCTATTCAGATAATAACAAAGAATTCTATGAATGTCCAAGTATGCAACAGGGCCTCCCCCCTGATGGAGAACTCTGGGTAGTAAACCGGAAGCTGGATGTCCTGGTTCAGTGTCAATTTGGACACCACCTTCAGAAGGAACTTACGATCTTACTTCAAGAGGAAGCTCTTGCAGCAGGTAACACAAGCAGGACTGATGCCACCTGGCGGTGGTTCACGGCAAATTCTTCTCTAGCAGTACCAAGGGGGGAATGCCCCCGACGATGTCAGCTCCACCCCCGACGTCCCCCTTATAAAGAAGAGGCAGTTCCCACGTGCTCCAGTTCTTTCCTGCTGTTGGCATAGGTTAGTTCACGCTTGGCTACTTCTCGCCAGTACTGACCACCCTCGAGTTTCTCATCAACGATTCATCTTCCTGTATATCCATTCCTCCGAAGGGGCACACTAATAAGTGCTCCTGCGGGCATCAGATCCCTTCCAAGGACGGCCATTCCGCCTGCTTGTACTGTCTAGGCCCCAACCACGACACCTGTTCCAACTGTCAGGCCTTTTACAGCAGGACATGCATCAAGTGGCAAAAGTATCTATCAGCCTTCCTCACTCGTCTAAACTGGCTGCTATGGAGAAGGGCTCGTCCTCCGGGGAATCAGAACCATCGCCCGCTAGAAAGAAGCATTATAAAGATAAGCACCGTGAGCAGAGGGAACAGGAAAGGTCCCACTCGAGGCCCCGGTCCACAGGCTCCCACTCGGCCTCCAGGTCCAGCTCCTCAGCCATGACTCCTGCCTCATGGCTCTTAAGCCTCCCACTTCTGCCTCTGGATCTTCGGCCCAGAAATCTTCCGGCACCACCTTGCAGCTGATTAAAGTACGCCTGCCCACGGAACAAGGATCCTACATGGGCCACAGTAAGTCCTCCTCTCACTCGGCCTCCCTGTCTGTGGCCAACTCCTGGGAGTTGAAAAAGGCCTCCGGCCTTCCTCTGGTAAGGCTTCATCCTTACCGCCTAAAGCAAAGGGTTCCAATTGCCATCAGCCCTTGGCTGCAGAGCGGTGTTCGTTGGAAAAAACCCACAAGCACTATTAACATCCCAAGCCTAAGGCCTCTGAGTGACGTCCGTCGGACCCTTCATCAAAACAGGCACTGGACCGACACTCTGACGTCGCTCCGCCTGCGTCCCCTCTGTCACTGGCTGAGGTGGTGCCGCTGCTGGTCAAGGTGGTCCTGACGGCGGCTTCTCTGGCTTGGCCCGACATCAGGTTCGAGGCCACCCCATCTTCTCAGCCGACGCTGGCCAACCTGCCGTCGGAGCCTAATGACGGGCTACCTGATGTACCTCCATCGTCTCCTGTCAGACCGATGCCGGTTAATACCAACACTGTCGCTGGCATACCGAAGCTGAGGCTGGTCAATCCCGATGCCAGTACCGGTGCAGGCTCAGGCATGGCTGCTCCTCCTGTGTCAGAATCACCCAGATTCAATATGGCTCAAGCCAAGGAGCTCTTTTCCCACTGGTGGGACACAGTCAAGCAGGACCTCCCAGTGAACCCTGCTCCACCCACGCCTCACCCTGCACCCACTCACGATCCTAATCCAGACACGGAGGTGGTGCCTGAACCGTCCAGTGATGACGCAGGGAAAGAGCTGGCTGCACCCAGGAAACATAAAGACAAAAGTAGGTGCTGGAGGACACGGTCTAGAAGCTCCTCCCGCTCGTCTTCCCCAGACAGAAGACATAAGCGAAGGAAACATCACTCCCTTTCCTCTTCATACATCGACTTCGGAGCCTTCCATACCCGACTCAGACGTTGACTCTGCCCACAGGGACCCGAAGGACCATCCTAAGTCCCTGCCCGATGACCCCAGTTTCATGGCGGCCATGTGGCAAATTCAATAAAAATATGGGTTGGGACATAGAGGCCCTTGACCCCGAACATTTGAAACTGGCCAAGTACCTCTGCCAGAAAGATCCCAAATCAGTGGCCATCCCACCCATGGTGGACACCTTCCAGGATGTCACATATGCTACCTGGAAGCATCCCCATTCTTTCTCTGTGGTAGCGAAAAAGGTGAAGAGATTGTACCAGGATCCTAAGGACTATCACTTGTTGGCCGAACACCCTATTGCTGACTCAGTGGTGATTTCGGCAGCTCATGACCGTTCAGAGAGGCCCACACACCTGAGCACCGAGACGCCTGACAGGGAGTCTAAGCAGCTGGATTCATTGGGCAGGAAGGTGTACACGTCTGCCACCTGCAACATCAGGAGCCTTAACTTCCTGACTCACATGGTCCAGTTCCAGAATGCATTCTGGGAACAAGGGCTGGACATTGTGCAGGACTTGCCCGACTGCCCTCAGAGGGCTGAGCTTACCAAGCTTCTCCAGACTGGTTCAGACGTGGACACGCACATCTTGAGATCAGCCTATGACTCTGTGAACACCTCTGCGAAGGTGGCTGCCTCCGGTACCACTCCTGGCTCTGGGTCTCGGGGTTTGATCCATATGTACAGACTAACTTTTTGGATGCTCCCTTTAAAGACTCTGTACTCTTCGGTGAAGAGTTGGAGAACATGATATTGAAATTACAGGACCCTGGTAAGGCCTGTACCGTGCAGTCCATGTATCTCCCGAAACAGGGACGTTTTCGTAGGTCCCGTTTTCATGGCCGAGGGGGACAACAGCCCCGCTACCAGCAGCAACTGCAGCGTGGTGGCTTTGGTCGCAGAGGTGGAGCTAGGGGCTCCTCGACTGCCACCTCATGACAGGCTAGACCTGCCGCTGCCACTCCCTAAACGCCTGATTATCTGGGTGACCCTCCCCTCCTAGACGTCTAGTCGTAGAGCTGGTCGGAGGCCGCTTTTCTCTATACGCAGAAGCCTGGACACAAGTGACCTCCAACCAGTGGGTCCTTGACCTCATGGAATTCGGGCATTCCATCGAGTTCTATGCCATCCCTCTGGACAGACCATCGCCCCCATCCCGTTATCCGAGCGGATACAGGGCTCTCATTCATCAGGAGATTCAGTCCCTGTTGGACAAGAACACCATAGAGCCGGTGACCCCGGTTGAGAGACAGATGGGGTTGTTTTTCCACTTCTTTCTGGTCCCAAAGAAGTCAGGGGATCTACGACCCATCCTGGATCTCAATGGCTTGAACCAGTGGGTCTCCTACAGAAGGTTCTGCATGGTCTCTCTACCCAAGCTCCTACCCATGGTTTCAACCGGAGATTGGCTGGCCTCTCTGGATATGCAGGACGCTTACCTGCACATTCCGACTGCCAGAAAACATTGACGGTATCTGAGCTTCCGATTCAAAGGCAGACCCTTTCAGTTCAAAGTCCTCCCATCTGGTCGCTCCTCAGCCTCCAGGGGCCGTGCCAGCGTCTGGGTATTATGGCGAACAGGGACAAGTCTCACCTGTTCCCATCCCAGAGACTCCAATTCATAGGGATGCTTCTGGACACCATTCTCGGAAAGGTTTTTCTTCCTTCAGAATGGACGGGGTGCATCCAAGCGTTAGCAAATCACGTCTCTTCAGTCTCAAAGATTCCTGCCAGACTCCTTCTCATGCTGTTGGACCACATGGCGGCGGCCATGGTTTTGGTGCCGCATGTGAGGTTGTGAATGTGGACCATTCAATGCTCCTTATGCATCCAGTGGGATCAAAAACAGACTATTTGGATGTACTGATAGGAATCACAGAGTTGATCCGCTGGGAGAGACGCTGGTAGATGTCGTCCTAAAATCTTCTGGCGAGGTTTCCATTTTACCTTGGATCCCCATCTCAGAAACTGACCATGGACACTTTGTGCTCGGGTTGGGGCACACACTTAGAGGACCACAGGAATCAGGGTTCCTGGTCCACAGCAGAGGACAACCTGTACATCAATGTCCTCAAGCTGAGAGCGGTACTTTATGCGCTTCAGGCCTTGGCCTTTGCCCTATTGCCCGACCACCTTCTAATCCAGTCGGACAACACATCTGTGGTGTTCTACAACAACAAACAGGATGGCACACACACTTACCCTCTCTGCCCAGAGGCCATGCGAGTGTGGGACTGGGAACTCGGCCATCATCTCTCCATCTCGGCTGTTCATGTCTCAGGGGCACAGAACATGCGGGTAGATGCTCGCAGCAGAACAAGGTGACAGGCCCACGAGTGGGCCTTGCTCCAGGATGTCGCAGATCAAATCTTTGCCAGATGGGGGACACCAGAGCTTGATCTCTTCACGTCTCAATCCAACACAAAACTGACCAGTTTTTGCTCACTAGGTCCAGACCCTGGAGCTTTCCGGCAAGACACATTGTCCCTCTCTAGTATGGGGAGATTCCCCTATGCCTTCCCCCCCTTCCCTCTGCTTCAGTAGGTAATCCTCAAGGTTCAATCAGCACAGTCCCCCATGATCTTGCTAGCTCCTCTGTGGCCTCGACAGATTTGGTTTCCCTTGCTTCAGCGTTTGATGGCAGAGCCTCCGCTTCCTCTTCCAATCTTGCCCAGTTTCTATCACAAGACAATGGGTCCCTGATTCATCCGAACCTGCGCTCCCTTCACCTGCATGCATGTAGCTGGGCTACAGTATGACTACCCAAGGGCACATGGAAGGCTGATATAGCAGACAGGTGCACCTTAACAGAGGAATACTGAAGTCCAGCATCAGACAAGAACAGGAGACAATCCAGAACCTGGTTCACTGGACAGGCGAAAGGGTCCAGGTGACAGGAAGTGGCTCATATAGCAAAGCACTTCCACTTTGAGTAAGTGGCCCTGGTGGAAGGTTTCCGGTCAGCCACCAGGACATCAGCCACTTTCTGAGATACCCTGAACTGGGCAATGGCTACGTCTTCAGGAGCCAGGCATGCAGATGGAGGGACCTGAGGTCCGGATAGACCAGGGTTCCCTGTTCCTGAGTCAAAAGGTCCCAGCAGAGGGGCAGGGAAACTGGAGGTACCACGGTCAACTGCTGCAGTAATGGAAACAAGATCTGATGAGACCAGAATGGGGCCACTCCATCCGGAGCTTGATCAGCACCCTGTGGATTAAAGGGAATGGAGGAAAGGCATACAGGAACCTCCCTTTCCGAGAGAGAGAAAACACGTCTCGCCAGAAAACTCTAGAATGTGGATCTAGCGAGCAGAAACATGGCAGTTTTGCATTGAGTGATGAGGCAAAAAGGTCCAACTCTGGATGACCCCACCTGCCGAAAAGGTCTATGACTGAAGTCAGCAGTTCCCTCACATACTATCTGGACTGCGCCTGACTGAGGCAGTCACCCAGGGTGTTTTGGTCACCGGGAATATGTACAGCCGACAGTTCTAGACAGTGTTCCAGAGCCCACTACCATGCTTTCTTCACCTCCCAACACAGGGGGTGCTATGAATGAGTCCCCATTTGCTTGTTGATGAAGTAAACAACACTGACGTTGTCCAACTGCACCAGCAGGGGACCCAGGGAGAGGTGCTACTGGAAGGCTTACAAGGCATACAGAACTGCCCTCATTTCTAGCATGTTTATGTGGAGGTAGGTCACCATAAGTGATCAGCCCCCTGGGCCTGGAAGGGACCCAGGTGCACCCCCCCTCCCCCATCTCAGACCCGAAGCATTCAAGGTGAGGATCTGCTGTAGGATCCATCCACCACTGAAGAACTCTGTGGACAGGGGAAGAAACAAGAACCTGTTGATCTAGATTGTCAGTGCATTGATCCCACTGGACCCTGAGGGTCCCCTGGGGATTGTGACAGGGTTCTGCCACGCGAGGATTGACCTTTTCTTAAATCTGTTGCAACAGTTCCTCTATTTCTTAGCCTAATCAATCCTTTACAATTTCTAGTCCATAAGGTTGGCCACCTATGGGAACCCCTTTCTTGACTATGCTATAGTGCCCTCTCTAATTTTCCTTTTCCCTCTCAGGTCCTCGCACAGGGAGGTTACTGTGGTGACCTCCAAGCGTATGTAAAACAGGTTGTGTTTATCGTTGCTGGATTTAGTATGTAATAACACTATTTCATAAAATAACTTGAGGTACTGGACCTTATATTTATGAAACCTGTAAATATTGAAAATACCATAGCACTAGGTGTTTTTGATCATGGTAAAAAGTACTAGGCGACTATTATAAAAATTAAGTTCGTTGTGCTATTTAAAATGCATGAAAATTTCTGTAACCTGAACAAGTCTGAAATGTCATGGTGCTTTGCATATACCCCATGATGCTTTGCATTATGGAAGTATGTGTGGTGATGTGTTTCTTTGAAACTTGGCTTACTGTCAATGCCCTTTGGGGTTACCACTGTTTCAGTGCTTCTGCACTGAGGTTGTTTGTCTTTAGTTTTTTTTTTTTTTTACTTTGAGCCCCCACCACCCAAACAAACAAGGCCCGCATAAGGGTGGAGGCTGAATCTCAACTACTAAATTAGATCAGAGATCAGTGTCAGTAGGTGCTGGCTAAGTGCAGAGAAAGGATATACATAGTCTGTTGATGCAAACTGATGTACTGAAGAAGGGATGTGCCATTGCTTAAGATTATCTCCTGTATTTTGAATAAACATCACACAGAGACTGTGTGTGAACTTGAAGTTTGGTGTTTCATCCATTTATTATCCCACAACCCCTCCACAGGGATCCTCATATACAGCCTGGCCAAGGGGTCGGTGGTGATGGCCATTGCCATCAGGCCCAATAACCGCAGGAAGGTCCTGGCTGTGACCAAACACCTGGGCCTGCGTATCAGACATTCTGCCCTATCCGGAAGAAGGAAGGCATTGCCTTGTGTAGTGTCCAGGACTGTCCTAATGTACTGCAGCCATTGGCACAGGGTGGGGACGGATTTGGGTAGACTAATGATAATCCCCATAGCCTGGAACAAATGCCTGGTGCAGGAAAGCCCTGGAGTGGGCCTTCAGCAATCAGTCTTCCAGATAAGGGAAGACATACAAGCCTTCGTGCCTGAGGGTTGCTGCCACCGCTGCTAAGCACTTGGTAAAGACCTATGGTGCAGATGATAAGCCAAAGGGCAATACTCTGAACTGATACTGTTCCCTTGGAACAGGAACCTGAGATAACGCCTGTGAGGGGAGCACACCTTGATACGCAGGTATGCATCCTGCATGTTCTGGGAGCATAACCAGTCTGCCTGCTTGAGCAGGGGCAGCAGACCAGGCAGGGTGACCATCTGGAACTTCTTGTGCTGAATGCGAAGACTGAGTTCCTTGAAGTCTAGAGTGGGCCTCAGATCCCCAGTTCGCTTGGTGTCCAGGACGAACTCGGAATAGAAGAACGGGTTACTCACCTGTAACAGTAGTTCTAGGAGTGGTATATGTTGCTCATCCACTCTCTCTGGCATGTCCCTTTCCCCTTTAAATCTGTCCAGAAAGTCTTCAAGCTGGCTCCTCCCACCCACCTGGGTGGTAAATACCTCAGCTCCACCCCATGACGCCAGATCTTAGCCTGCTAGAATCAAGGTGGTGCACCTAAAGCCGGGGAGGTCGGGTGGGTGCATGTGGATGAACAACATATACCACTCCTAGAAAGCACAGTTACGTAAGAACTTACCGTAACAGTAGATCTTCGAGAGAGGCTCTTGCAGTAGGTAATTACATATAGGACTGACGCCGGCAGGACCCACGGAAAATTTTAGCTAGCAGTCCCTGGCGAGGGGCCATTACTGATTAGGTGACCGGCATCAGGAGATGTCAGTATAAAGGGGTGGTCCCTCACGTCCGCCTTCCAGTTCTTTCCTGCCAGAGGCCAAAGGAGGCCGGACGAGAGAGAAGTGAATATTTCCCTCACTGAAAAAGGATCTAAAAAAGCTTAGGGGGATGGAGGGCGGGAAGGTATTACCTACTGCAAGAGCCTCTCTCGAAGATCTACTGTTACGGTAAGTTCTTACGTAGCTGTACTATCTTACTTCGACAGGGCTCTTGCAGTAGGTAATTATATATAGAACTGAGTTCCAAGCAGTCTGGAATAAGAAGAAGCACACGGGAAGAGGAAAGCTACTGACTCAAGGTTGATGTGGTAGTGGGTAATGAAGGTGTTTGCTGACTTCTAGGTAGTAGCCTGACAGATCTCCTGGATAGGGATGTCCCTGGAAGCAGCAACCGATGCAGCCGTATGGCGGGTAGAATGAGCTCTTAGCCCTCTGGGAGGCTCCTTGCCCGCCAACTCATAGCACAGACCTATGCATGATGTAATCCATCTTGCAATGGTCCTCTTCGCTGCAGGACTGCCAGAAGCGGCTTCAGCGTAGGTGACAAACAGCTCGCGAACCTCTCCCGGAATTTCCATTGTCCTCTCCTTATAATAGGAGAGAGCACGTCTGAGGTCCACAGTATGGAGCCTGTACTCAGCGTCCGAGGTGTAGTTAGGGTAGTGTACCGCAGAGTCAACAGCTGGTTAAGGTGAAATTCTGACACCACCTTCGAAAGGAATTTCGGGTTGGGGGCAGGACAACTCTGTCCCTGTGAAAGACCAGATAAGGGGAGTCCACCGAAAGCGCCTGGAGTTCCCCTGTCCTTCTGGCTGACGTGATAGCCACCAGGAATGCAGTCTTCCATGACAAGTGTGAGAGCTCACACTTGTGTATGGGTTTGAATGGCTTGCCCATGAGCTTTGCCAAAACCAGCAAGAGATCCCATGGAGGTTCACGCACCGGAGGGGATATGTAATCCAGGCCTTTGAAAAAGCACCCGACCACTGTCTACTGTGCCAATGTCAGCTGACCGGCTGGCGCACAGTAAGCAGAAATGGCTGCCAGGTGCACCCTAAGGGTCGATGACCGTAGACCCCCTTTGAAGAGAGACCAAAGGTAGTCTAAAATGTTAGCCACAGAGCAGGATAAGGGGTCCAGACTCTTACCCTGACACCAAATGGAAAATCTTTTCCATTTGAAGGCATAACATTTCCTGGTTGATTCCTTACGAGATGCCTCCCCCATAGTGTAGACATCCTCAGAAAGACCCAGAGCCTGGAACTCTAGCCGCTCAGGTACCAGGCTGTGAGGTGCAGGCATTGAAGGTCCAGATGGAGTACCTTCCCCTGGTTCAACGATATCAGGTCCGGCCATGTACAAAGCTGCTCTGGGGCCCTGCAGCTGATACTGAGGAGATCTGGATACCAGAACTGGCAGGGCCAATCTGGGGCTACCAGAATCACCTTCGCCTTGTCTCTCCTCACCTTGAGTGGCACCTTGTGGATCAAGGGAAATGGAGGGAAGGTGTAGAGGAGGCCTGGGTCCACGGCCTCGAGAAGGCAACCCCCTGCAGCGAGCCTTGCTGAGGGGGGCGGGCATGGTACAGTCTCAGTTTGGTGTCCTCCCTGGAGGCAAACAGGTCCACCAACAGTTTGCTCCAATGGGAGAACAGATTGTAAGCTATCTCTGGATGGAGAGACCACTCGTGGGATGTCTGACCTATGCGGCTGAGAGCATCCGCCAGTTGGTTCGAGACTCCTGCCAAATAGATGGCAAGGAGATCCGCCTCCAACCGGCTGACGAGAATCCAGATTCGGACTGCCTCCTTGCACAGCAGACGGGAGCGCGTGCCGCCCTGTTTGTTGGGGTAGCACATGGTCATGGTATTGTCCGTCTGGACTTGTACCACTTGACCTGGGAACTGAGGAGCAAAAGCTGACAGGGCCACTCTGATTGCTCTGAGCTCCAACAGGTTGATGTGGCACCGGGACTCCTTGGGGGTCCACGACTCATGGGCCCTGTCGTCCCCATGTGGGCTCCCCAGTCCATGAGAGAGGCATCAGTCGTCAGGACGACTGTCGGCTTGGGGCAGACAAACTGGATTCCTTCCTGTAATCGGTCTGAGACGGTACACCATTGAAGAGCATCCCACATCTTCTGGGTTACAGTGATCAGCTGTTCGAAGTGACCATATCGCTGAGTCCACTGGGCGGTCAGTTCCCATTGGAGGGGGCGCATGTGCCACCTGGCCAACGGACCACCGAGGTGCATGCCACCATGTAGCCCAGAAGACGCAGAAAGTCCTGGGCAGGGCACAAGTGCCCAACCAGAAATGACTGGACAAAGGAGGAGAAAACCTCCACCCTGTCTGCCGGGAGCCGAGCTCTGAATTGACGAGAGTCGCGCTCTGCCCCAATAAAGCCCATCATCTGAGAGGGCCAGAGTTCTGACTTGGCCTCGTTGATCAGGAGGCCTAGTTGGGAGCAGGTTCGGAGGGCCAGATCCCTGGACCTCTCCACCTCCTGAAGGGAGGAACCCGCCAGGAGCCAGTTGTCGAGATAGGGGTATATCCGAAGTCCTCGACACTGAAGATGGGCTGCCACCACTGCAATGCATCTGGTGAAGACCCAAGGGGCCGACGACAGGCCGAACAGCATGGCTCGGAACTCATACAGGGTCCCTTCGACCCTGAAGCGGAGGAACTGCTGATGGGATGGACGGATTGGGACGTGAAAGAAAGCGTCCTGTAGATCCAGTGAACAGAACCACATGTTTCGCTCCAGGGATGGTATGATCTGATTCAGAGTTACCATCTCGAAGGTGCGAGACCTGAGATATTGATTCAGGTCTCGTGGAGATCTAGGAAGAGGCGCCAACCCCCCATCCGCTTGGGCACCAGGAAGTACCTGGTCACGAAGTCTGGGTCTGTGGGAGGATCTGGCACTGGAGCTACTGCCTCCTTGTGGAGGAGCTGAGCAATGTCGTCCCGAAGGGCCGACTGAGTGCGAGCTGAGATCCTTTCCTCCCGAGGGGTGCTGGCTCAGCAGGGAGTCTACTGCTTGAATTCTAGAGGCAGTCCCTGGCCGACCACTTCCAGAACCCACAGATCCGAAGTGATATCGGACCAGGTGGAAAGAAAGTGACGGAGCCTGCTCCCCACGGGAGGACCCAGAGCTGGCGTGACGGGTGTAGGGGTGGCAACCCCTGACCTGTCACTGAGCAGGCTTAGAGAAGGAGGAGGCTCCTGGACCAGCACCTCGGCCTCCTTTACAGAGCTGTTGAGGATCCTGCTTGGGCCTGGGGTGCCAAGCTTGAGCCTGCTGTTGCTGCTGACCTCCTTGAAAGGAGGGCTGTCTAACCGCAGGGGAAGAGTGCTGAAAGGGCTTCTTCTTGCAATTCTGCTGGGTCTTGCCCGAAGAACCCTTTGCAGAGGTAGCATCCAAAGTGGCACTGGACTGCTCTATTCGCCGGAGGTGACCTGACACTCCTGGACTGAAGAGGTCGGTGCCAAGGAAGGGCACGTCAGCTAACTTATGCTGAGTATCTGCTGGAAAGGAGGATAACCTCAGACAGGCCCTGCGGCGAGTAACCACTGCGGTTGCTAAGGAGCGGGCACAGGAATTTCCAATGTCCAGAGACGTCTGAAGCTGCTGTTTAGCAACAGCATGGCCCTGGTCACGGACCTGCTTCACCGTGGTCTGCATGCCCGCTGGGAGATGAGGGAGGACTTCAACTAGTGACCCCAAGAGGGCATGACAGAAATGTGCCATGATCACAGCCAAGCTGGTCTGGCGAAGGCCCAAGGATGAGGTTGCATAAACCTTCCGAGCAGAATGGTCCATATTCTAGGACTCCTTGTCCGCAGGGAGGCCAATGTCAGCTGAGCTACCCGTATGTCTAAACACAGAAGCAGTCACAAAGCTCTTGGCCGAGGGATGCTCTGTGAAACCCACCAGGGACCCCATGGGTACCTTATACTTGTGGGCCATGCAGGCAGACTGAGCTGGGCAGGAGGCAGGGCACTGCCATAGCTCAAGAGCCACGTCAACAATGGCTTCGGCCACTGGAAAGGCCTCCGTCAGAGTATCCCTCCCTCTTGAGGATATCCATGAAGGGTTATTCTGCCTTCTTCTCGATAGGCTCCAAGCGCATTCCGGTTGATTTGGAAATCAGGCGAAGGATGCCCTGAAAAGAGGAAGGACCTTCCTCCAAGCCTGCCGCTGACTCGTCATCCACCGGATGCGAGTGCAGACCAGCGGCTTCAGAGTCCGAAGAGTCGGGATATAAAGGTCTCCCGCCTATGTCTCCCTTGATACGCCGAGGGCGATCGGGGACAACAGTAATGGACAGACGACGGGGGAGGCTGGTGTCTGTCCAGTCCTCTTTCGAGGAAGCCCCTCCCTGAGGCTGCTTAGGCGGTGGCTCCACCAATATCGGTGGGGAGACCGAAACAGGCTGAGCTGGAATGCGTGCTGGCCCTACGGGTGGAGGAACCAAGATCTTCGGTTCTAGAGGGGTCGGCGTCGGCTTAAGAGAATGGGGCCAAGTAATGGCCGATGTTGCCGGCTTTTGACTGGTCAGAATCAGCTGTTGCCACATGAGATCCTCATAATGTCGACGGAGCTTCTGTCAAAGTCTCTCCTCGTCTGAGGAGAATGAGGTTTGGTGGCGACGCCTCTTCATGGAGTGCTTGTGACCTTTCTTCGGTTTTTCAACCGAAGGGGTCCTGGTCCTCGATTGAGACCGACGGGGTTGGCTCGTTCGATTGGGAGAAGCTGGAGTCGGGGAGAACCGAGGTTCCGGCACCTTTCCCTCTATCGGGACACCCAAGGGCTGGGTCTCCTCATTGGGGAAGGGAAGGAAAGGATAGGTGTCCTTTCTAAGGAGTCGGCGACCGGAGTCGGTGACAAAGGCTTGTTTGGGTAGAGATAAACTTTGGCCAGTTCAGCCGTTTCCTCGGCCTCAGTGCCTTGGCCTGATGGAGGTCCGAGAAGCCAGCGGCCAAGAAAGCTATCTCGACCGAGGTCGAGACCGCAAGTTCCTGAGAATCAGACCCCTCTCGGTCCCAGGAACATCTCCTTCTGGATGAAGAAGACTTGGGGTCCTTGTCCTTTTTCCCCAGAGCGGGAAGAGTGCGAGCCCGAGGGCGCCTCACCCCTGGTAGGGACAGACTGGCACATCTCCCGAAAGGACCCAGTGAAGGTGGAGCCAAGGTTAAGAGGCACGAAAAAACTTCGGCTGGCTGAAGCTTGAGCAGCTTCCTCTTCAAAAGCCGCCATCTGATTGAGCTGCTCGGCGGATCCTGTGGCTGCGGAAACCGCCCACTTTGCCTCCTTCGATTTCACTGGTGGACTGCGAAGCTCCGATCTCCCCAATTTTAGGCGCGCCCTGCGGTCATCCAGGATGTTGGGATGGAAGGTCAGACAGATGGTGCAAGAGATGGTGTCATGCACGACACCCAAGCAGTAGACACACGAGAGGTGAGGATCGGTGCACAACATTATCTGTCTGCAGGGACACCGGTTGAATCCGGGGGATGACTTGTCCTCCATGTCCGATGCGCCCGGATTGGTATTGTAAACAGTTTTAGAGAAAGCAATTGCGATGAAAACCGTTGTTGAGAATCCAGGGCCTACGAACTGCAGAAGTAGCACGAGGGAACCTGAAATCTTCCAGCGGAAAGGAAGATCTGGCATCATGGGGCAGAGCTGAGTATTTACCACCCGGTGGGTGGGTGGGTGGGAGAAGCCAGCTTGAAGACTTTCTGCCAGATTTAAAGGGGAAAGGGACATGCCAGAGAGTGTGGATGAACAACATATCCACGCTCCTAGAACCCCTTGTTTCTCTGTTCAGTGGGCACTGGTTCTACAGCCTTTTTATGCAGCAGAGTAAAAGGAAGGAAGAGGTGGAAAATCTGGGGGTTGCTCCAGAAATTTCAGAGTGTGACCCTGTTCAATAATCTGCAGGATCCAAGCGTTGGTAGTAAGGGCCCTCCACTGGTCTAGATGGAGGGAGAAGTGACACCTACCACCACCTCCTGGCTGGGAACAGGAGGGGGGTAGGCAAGGAGTCATGCTGAGGCAGAACCCACGGCTGGGACCACACTGCCACCTCTGCTGCTTTTGGCAAGGGGCTAGAGGTGGATTAAGGGACAACAAAGGAAGCACTGGCTTTGCACTTGCCCTGAAGCCTGGTACGTGACCCAGACTTACAAGAGACCTTGCAAAAGGAAATTCTCTGCCTACTCCTGGGCTGCGTATGACAGAGGAAATGAACGGACTGAATGGCCCTACCAGAGGCCTGCACGTCATTAACAATATCCTACACATCAGGGCCAAAAAGCCTGAAGCCTACAAAAGGAGCATCCAAGACCTGCTGTACACCACATGCAAAGCCCGAGACTCACAGACAAGAATGCCTCCTAAGGCAAATATCAGTGGCAGCTGCTCTGGCAGTGAAATCAAACATGTCATAAATGGCTCTCAGGAAGTACTTACTGACATCCTCCGCAGCCTGGAGAGACTTAAGAAGTTCTTCCTTCTGTGGACACTCAGGAAGGTCATGTGCTGCAGCCTTGCCATTCTTCCAGGGGGTATTCTGGTACTTAACCAAATGGGACAGGTAACTGGCAATCCTAAGGCCCAAAGTAGCAGAGGTGAAGGTCAGTTTGCCCCAAAGGGTAATCCTCCTAGATTCCCTATCGGGGGAGGGAACTAAGGTGTTTGGGCACCTTGGACCTGTCATGGGTCACCTTGATGACAACTGAGTCAAGTCTCTGGCTGGGCAGCATAGAAAGGCTTGCCTAAAGGGGCTTGGTAAAGCTCGTCAGCCTTACATGGCATGGCAGGCACCAAGTTATGCCTGTGCCATGCAGCACTGGCAGCATCCACAGGGCTGGAAGCAAACAAAGGATGACTTTGGGTGGACACTCAGGAATCTCCAAGAAATCCACCAGATTCCTCCTGGTGAGATCCTCTTCCTCAGCCTGGAACCCCACAGTGGTCTGAACTTGCTTCATTATAGTGAAGAAAGTGGGGTCCTCGGGGTACACTTAACAGAGTCCTTGCTCTGAGAAGAGACTGTCTGAGAAAGCAGCCCCCTCATCTTCCTCCTCTTCAGGGAGGACGAGATCAGGGTGGTATTCCACCTCTGTGTTGACCTGGTCAGAGACAGGTGTTAATGACAATAGCACCTTCAGCACTCTGGGGGGAACCAGTAGTGTAGGGCGAACTGGTGTCGACACTGAAGCAGCATCCGACGGCAGTGGCGACAAAGGCCCCGGCCGAGGGACGAACTGCTGGATCAGGGCTGTGATGATGGAATTGAGCATGGCATTAAGATCGACAGTGGGAAAAGGGAATGCTGCTGAAGTCGGCTGCAGCGGAGGACAGCGCCCAGTGCCGATGAAAGGCTGCCGAGAGCGGCAGAGCCAATGGGGCCTGGCATCCGTGGATCTTGCGGCTTGGAAGGTCACACTGGCGGGGGCTACCCGGGAGTTGACGGCATCTTAGCAGCCGATGGAAGGCTGGTAGTACTCGTTGCCAAGGACGACCTGGAAGAAGAGGCCCAAGTGGCAGGAGATGTTGATGCCAAAGCTGTCGAGGGCGCAATCTCTGAAAGAGAAGATGAAGTCAATGGGGAACGGGAGCACCTCTGAGGGGAATGGTCCTTGAAGCGTTCCTTCTCCCGGTGAGAGTGTTTCCCCCAAGACTTATCCCGGGCCTTGGTGGCCTGAGAGCTCTAAGAAGAAGCCAGTGACTAGACAGGGGTAGCCCCAGAAGGCTCCAGTTCCGCCCAGGCTGCTGGTTGCTCCATGAGGTACTTCTGCAGGGCTTTCTTGCGGTGTTGCAGAGTGGTGAGGTTGAATTTCAGGCAGAGCTCGCATGCGAAAGCATCATGGCTAGGCTGGAGACAGCAAACACAAAGATTTTGTTCGTCGGTGGAAGAAATCTTCTTTCCGCAGTGGCAATGAAAAGAAAGAGTGGAAGAGACTGTGGTTCTTGACATACAAAGAGAAGAGGAATCACTTCAAAATAAAGTGATTCCAGCCAAAGCAGAAAACAAAAAACAGGTCCTGGTGGTCGACTGAATGACAAAGCTTCCGCAGAGTCTGTGCGAATAGGTCAATGGCAGGAAAGAACTGAGGAGGGAGCGGGCCTATCCCCGCTGATGTAGGACAATGGACATCTCTGTATGATGTCGGCATGGCTGGTCCCTACTAGACCGCTACAGAAAACCTTCCATGTGATCCTAGCGCCTAACGGCTAAGTTCCATAGGTGTGAATTTATTTATTTATTTAGCTTTTGTTGACCGGGTAAGTGCACTAGACAAATACTGCCTATTTTCAGGCACGACCCGGGGGAGGGGGATACAGATGAATGCCAACTGACCTTGAACCAGATTAAGCTGTTGGTGGTATCTTTAGTGAATGAGGGAAATTTGGCCTGGACACCGGGGAAATTCCCCTACTCTTTTCGATAAGTGCCATGGGATCTTTAACATCCACCTGAACTACCACCAATCCAGGCAGATGGGACCTCGGTTTAACGTCTCATCCGAAAGACGGCACCTCAGAAGTGCAGCACCCCTCTCATGCTGCACTACAGTGTCAGTACTGGGATATTAACCCAAGTGCCAGATGTGGGAACTGAACCCACAGCCCTCTGATCTCCCGGCCTCAGAGGCGAGTGTGCTACCTACTGAGCCACTGACAATGATAATTGATGAAAGATATCCTCAAAGAAGATCGGGCTCAACCATGGTCACCAGCGGAGCCTTTTCCCCAGACTGGGAGGTTCAGGGCAGAACTAGGGTCCTGGAGGTACCTTCAACTCTTCGAGCAGATCAAGAAAGATTCTGACTGAGTCTGACCTGGTGGCATGGAGGGTTGAGGTGCTGGACACCACACCTCGCACCATGCCGATGACCCGGTTCAGGAACGAACTGGCCACCGGGGTCCGGCAGGGGAGAGGAGAATTGGGCATCCCAGGATTGTTCTCCTCCCTCTGGGGTGAGTAAGCAACAGCACGTCGTGCAGTAGCGGCCCCTGGTGACGACGGGGCAGCACAGTTGCAGTGTACAGCTGGGGAGGAACATGGCAAGAAGTCAGCTTACGCGCCATATGTCATTGGACTGCCAGCTCCTAGGGGCAAAAAATGGAGGAAATGGCTGGGCAAGACCGAGGCAGCATGATGGCCGTGCTCCTGCCAACCCGGAGGACTGTCATGGAATTGCGCTGGGGGGTTTGGCCCAGCTCGGCTCGGAGAGGCATGGTGGAGGCCCTTCACCAGGTGGGGGCGGCCATGGTGGACCCCCATCATGCGAGTGAGCCTGCTGCTCTCTGGAGTGGTGGGGGATGGTGGCTGGATGCCCCTGCCGGTGGCGCTGCAGAGATGCATAAATAGTGACATGATAAATAAAAAAAGAACAATTTTGACTGGCTTTTTGACCGGAGTCTGCATCGACTGCTCCAGAGAGGGTTTTGTGGTAGCGTCAACATGCCACACGTCCAATGGAAGCGTGATCAAGGTCAACTGATTGAGGGGCTGGACAGATCCCTTACAGCGGGGAACATTTCTTCTCCTATGATCGACAGTGGTGCTTCTTGTGTATCTTATGGTAAGGGGGCTCTCACAGAGGGTATGGAGAGGCAGAAACATATCTCAGAACTCTGGCCAATCCCTAAACCGAGTGCCCATGGCTAGCCCCACAGGGACCACTGTCAAGACCAGCAAGGAACCACCTGCTGGCACGGTTTCCTCCTCCATGACTGCAATCTGGGCTTTTGACCCATTATTCGCTGAGGCCTGTCGACATTCCAGAGGCTTACCTTGGAGGAAGCTCTCCTTCCATTCATCCAACAATGAAGGATGCATGGACTGGCAACTTGGGCATTGACCCCAGACAGAAGAGGGGTGAGTCATGCAGATCCATAGCAGACATCTTCTGCCGACACCAAACATACTGCTTAAATTTCAGCTTCCAGGTAAATGAGACACACCCAAGCCAAAGACTGAAATAAAATATCAAAAACAGCCAGTTATAGCACTTGAAAACTGGATATCCTTACATGTTGCAGCAACTGCGAAGGAGCTCTGTTTCAGTTGAAAAGAAGATCTGACATCAGATGGGGGAGAGCCGGCAGATGGCACCATGGGTGATAGGAGGAGCCAAATCTTAGTATGTCCGGTCACTGAGCTATGCAAGTGGATTCTGCCTAAATGTGGACAGTGAACTAAATCCAGGGTGGTAAAACTATACATTATTGTACCACTACTGACTTGTCTGAAAGTACATGGTTATATAACACAGACTGCTGAAATAAAGCAAATTTTACTACTACTGACTGACGTGAAAGTACAGCCTTATAACACAAACTACCGAGAAGAATATTACTATACCTTTGCTACAATTTCCTTGTCCACTATAATCTTTAGGATAAAGTTGGTCATTGGCTGAGCAGGACAATCAGGAATGGGACAGGTGCAGTTCAATACCAAGTTCTGCTCGATCCGAGTTGTTAGGTATCTCTTCCAGCAGGACTGAAGAAAATCAGATACAGAGTTAGACAAAGAACACAGCAGGTGGATGGCAGAGAGGATGGGGGAAGGGGGTCAAGCTTACCTTGCAGCAGTAGTGCATGCAGCAGAGTGTAGGTATTTGCTCGTCATCACTCGACAGCTGCATCAGGCAGACAGGGCAGTGTGTGATGTTGTTGCAGGGAGGTGTTGGGTTCTTTACCCTGAGGCCAGCCTCCAGAAGCAGCGATTCCTGGTCTTCCAAGTAGCGCTGGATCAGCAAATCAACATTCCATTTGCAGTGGATGAGCAGGTGCTGTGCCTCATCAATGGAAATGTTCAGGGCATCCTTGACCTGTGAAACTGTCTGGTACATCAGCTGTCGTACCTCATCGTGGCTCATAGTCCGGCCCATCGGAAAGAGCACTGTGTCTAGGGTACCCTCCTCTCCGCAGTGGGGGGTGCTGGGCTGCCGATCAAACCTGGAAAAGAGAACACAGATATAAGTCAGAGGCTGCAAATGTGGACCATGGTACCCAACTACAGGCTCCACTTTTGTTGTGTATGTGTAATAAAGTTAACTCAGAGAAAAGGCAGATTCTGCTCAGTAACTATTGGGGTGCCGGGGTGTGGAATGAATACTAAGTGTGTGTAGAAGTAGTGGGCTGGACCACATGCATAGTGCTCAGCTCTGTACAGAGGGTTAATCTTTAATAGAAATGGTGAATTGTTACCGAAAAGATTTCTTTTTGACTTCCCGGAAAGCAGATTTCTTGGAGTCTGAAGATCGGAACAGGATGTGGGCTTGTCCCTTGCGAGGAGTGGTGGGGTCCTTTGAGACGTATTCCAGGATGTGCGGGCTGTCCTCATTGCGCTGGATGTAGCTCTGGTTGATGAGATGCATAATGCACGAGAGCACATCAGTGTTGCTGCATCCAAAACTGAAGAACTTCTCTGACAGTTTTGATTCACACTTCTGACAGGCTTCGAGCACCTAAAGAGAGCAGAGAGAAGGATGCGAGCAGGGTTAAAACTTCACTCCGGCACCACTGTAAAACCAAACCAACAGATTATCTTCTAGACCAGCATTTGTGTATATATATATATATATATGTATATATCTATATACAGTATGTATCTATATAATGAACTATATACATATAGACATATCAAACACAGAAACATGCAATGTGTCAGCAGAAAAGGACCAATAGGCCCATCTGGTCTGCCCTATTTTCCCCTAACACTATACCCCGACTATCTGGTCACAGGTGTCCCTCCCTCCTCCCTGTTTAGTTTAACCTCGTGCCTATTCTACGTGAGCTTGAAGGTCCCCACTGTCTTCATCCTCACCACCTCCTCCGGCAGGCTGTTGCAGGCATCCACCAACCTTTCTGTGAAGAATTATTTACTTCCATCCCTCAAACTCCATGGCACGCCCCCGTGTTCTGGTGCTCCTCCTCCTATTTAAAAGACTCTCCTTCTGCACCCTGCTCACTCCCATGAAGTACTAATAGGTCTCAATCATATACATACTGTACATATATACAAATATATATATATATATATATATATGTGTGTGTGTGTGTGTGTGTGTGTGTGTATAAGATGGGTAGGAAAAATTATGACTGCTGATTTGTTGGATTCCATCACATGACCGTGAGTATATCAGAGCACGACCGCACACCTGCAATTTCACCCCCCTAAAAAACAATTTCGCTATTTTATAAGACAGATAAACCACTCTATGGTGTGCAGTCATGCTCTGATATACACACGCCTTGGGTGGCTGACGCACACCAAGGTGTGAGTACACCAGAGCACGACTGCACACCTAAAAGTGGGTTATCTATTACATATATGTAGAGCTATATATCCTTTGCAAAAAACAGCATTACTGCACCAGTTAGGGTTCAGATTAAACTGACTAAAGTAGGGAAATGTCCAACCTTAGCACCCCACCCAGACCTGCAAGCAGGAAAAGGAAAACACTATTACCGTTTTGGCTGCCTGAATCTTGGTAATTTAGGCCTGAGGACTTTCATGGAATTATCAACCCTAATGCTCACCCCATGCCACTGAAGTGAGCGTTAGGGTTGCTAACTCCAAGGAAGACACTAGGCCCGATTTGCCAAGATTCAGGACAGCCAAAACAGTAATGTTTTCTCCTTTTGCCGATTGCAGGGTGGAGGTGGGGTGTAAGAGTTGGGAACCCTAACAATACATTTCCCTTCTTTTGTCGGTTTAATCTGAACCCTAAATGGTGCATTAATGCAGTTTTTTGCAAACAATTTCCTTACTTTTTGCGATACAATAATTGTATCCTCATTCAAGCAGGTCCTTTGGGACCTGTGTGAACACATCCACGTGCCTAGCGAAGCGTAGGGTCCTCTGACCCCTATGCTTCCATCCCTCTATATTTGCAAACATCCATGTGGCTGTGGAAGCACAGGGCCCCTCATACCTCCAAAAGAGCAATTTAACTGGTTTTCTGTGGGGCTCACTTCAAAGTGAGAAATATATTAAGTCCCTGTTAAGTGCCAGTGCTTTATTGCATAAGTGTTTTTCATTGTTTTACCCATAACAGTACATTTTTGTAGGTTTGCTCTGAAATTTGCTATGGCTGTAGTGGGCATTTTTGATGATCAAATTTTCACTGTGGATATGGCACCATGGTAAATACTGCAGGTAATTTTGGGGTGCACTGCGTACCCCCAGAATGTTTACGGGGTGATTATGTGTTACTCTTGTAGCAGTCATCGACACCTTTTTTTAACATACACATTGTCCCTGAACTCCAATTATTGACAGAGTTATGGCTTGTTAAAGTTGCAATGTTATTCTACGGGAATTTAATCTCTCAATTTTTATGGTTTTTTTTATATGGCCCCTAAATGTTTTGGGGAGTGTTAGTGTTGTAGTAAAGACCTTTCTTTTGATATACAGACTATCCATTAACTGCAAATATTGATGGAGTTAATTAAGGGTTGTTAAACTTGAAATGTGGGGGAAAAAAAAGCATCAAGTCCAAACTCTTGTTTCATATAAAGGAATCTTTTTATTGAGAACGACGATCTCACGAAAAAAGAATGTGGAAAAAAAGTCACATTCCTTTTTTCATATGAAGGAATCTTTTATCATGAGAATGACACAATCACATGAAAAAAGAATGTGGAAAAAAAAAAAGTCCAAATTATTTTTTCATATGAAGGAATCTTTTCGTGAGATTGTGTGGTACTCACGAAGAAAAAATTACTCAACTTAGTAATGTTGTTTCTTCTAATGGAGTCTTGCTATATTATGACAGATGCAGTTTGTACCACCATTAGAACTGCTCCGGAGGTGAAAGAGTTAACTTCCACGCAGAGCACTGAACTTAGAGTGCGAGCTCGGTTAGAGAAGCTCTGTTAGGGTGGTTTCAAACCGAAACCATCAGATCTTTACGAGCAAAACTCACTAAGGCTCTGTGTGGAAGCTGTAATCTACACTAGCCAACTGGCTACTAAAATATTCACACAGTTTCCTGGTCCCAACACCAAGACTCAAGTCAGGGGACCAGAAAAGTAAGATAAAATAACTAAATAAAACACAACACCCAAAATAAAAAGGGGCATCAATAAGTGCTAACAGTGGACTGCCCACCCCATACCAGATGTAGAAGTTCTGAGAGGGGCAGGCTGGGGGGGGAGGTTATAATATAGAAGACTCCATTAGAAGAAACAAATACTAAGGTGAGTAATTTTTCTTCAAACAACATGAAGTCTTGCTATATTATGACAGATGCAGACTACACAGCAGTACCTCCATGGAGGAGGGACAGAACCTACTTAGGAATAGGCTCTGAAGCACGGCTTGTGTTAAACCGAGCATCCCTCCTGGCCTGGATATCCAGGGAGTAATGCTTGGTGAAAGTGTACTGTTTTCCAAGTAGCTGCTTGACATATCTCCAAGATAGGGATGTCTCTAGCAGCAGCTAGAGATGCAGCTATACCTCTGGTAGAGTGAGCCCTCAGGCCTGAGGGGAACCTTACTAGTTTTGATAGCAAAACTGGATACAAGAGACGATCCACCTGGCAACGGATCTCTTAGTGGCAGGTCTCCTTTCCCAACCTCACCATAAGTGAGAAATAGTTGGAGGGAGTCAAACCTGTGACCCTTGGTACGCCTATGTAGTAACTCAGGGCCCTCTTAACATCTAGCTGCAGCTCTCACCAGAGGAGGAACGGTCAGTGAAGAACACTGGAAGTGAAACAGATTGGTTAAGGTGGAACCGAAACCACCTTAGGCAAAAACTTCCTGTTAGTCCTGAGGACTACCTTATCCCTGTGAAAGGAAATAAAGTCAGTCTCCACTGATAAAGCCTGTAACTCACTTATCGCCTGTCAGAAGTGATGGCTATTAGAAATACAGTTTCAAGTCAAAACTTAAGCTCTGGCCAAGACAGAGGCTCAAAGGGGTTGCATCAGCTGAGCAATGCAAACATTAAGATCCCAAGCAGGGGCAGGGTCCCTGAATGGAGAATTGTATGAAGCAAGCCCTTAAAAACTTGGAAAATACAGGGTGAGCAGAAAGAGAAGAGGGCTTCCCTGCTGAAATGAAAGCAGAGACAGCTGCCAAGTGCACTTTCAGGGTAGCTGGTCTCAGTCCCAAAGAATTAAGATGGACCATATAATCCAATACAGTGGGTAAATCAGCAGATTCCGGGAAATACGCTTCCAGAACACCATATGGAAAACCTTTTCCACTTGGAGTTATAGGTAGCTCCTGGTGGAAGGCTTCCAGCAGCTTTCAAGATTTCGAGAACACTTTGAGAAAGTTGCAGATCAGCAACTCTAACTGCTCAAGAGTCAGGCCTTGAGGTTGAGGGATTTGATATTGATACCAAACTCTCCCCTGAGCACAGGTTAACAGATTGTGGTTCCTGGGGAGACACAGGGGAAGATGGACTGCTAAGGACAGAAGGAGTGGGTACCAGGGCTGCCTGGCCCAGTCTGGAGCAATCAGGATCATCTTGCAGGGCTGAGACCTGATTTTGACTAGTACCTTGAACAGGAGAGGGAAGGGGGGAAAGGCATAGAGGAACTTCCCTTCCCATTCGAGGAGAAAGGCATCCAGGGGGACTGAGCCCAACACTGGGGGCCTGCAACAAAAAAGTGGAAGTTGATGATTGTCTGGGGCTGCAAAAAGATCTATCTGAGGAGTGCCCCATCTGGCAAAAACTATCCCCAGTACTAGAGGATCCAGTGACCATTCGTGATGGCCCTGGGAAATTCTGCTGAGAGCATCTGCCAGGACATTGTCCTTGCCTGGGAGGTGAACTGCTATGAGGGAAGTGTTCAGGGAATAAGCCAGAGACCACAACTTCATCGCCTGGTGCACAAGGTCAAGACCGAGTGCCCCTTGTTTGTTGATGTACCACATTGTAGTGGGGTGTCTGTTCTGACCTGTACCACCTTGTTCTGAACAGATGCAGAAAAACCTGAAGTGCTAGAAAACAGCTCTGAGTTCCAACAGATTGATGTGGAGCAGAGATTCCTGAGGGACCATAACCCCTGGTTGGAGAGGTCGCCATGTGAGCTCCCATCCCAAGAGGGACGATCTGTAGTAAGGGTCAAGGAGTGTGACAAAGGATGAAAGGCACCCTTTGTCTCAGATTGCTCTGATCCTGCCACCACTGAAGGGCCTGGATCAGGGTTCGAGTCACTGGGATTAACTTGGATAGGGATCTCTTCTTTGAGACCAGAAAGCTCTCAAATGGAACTGAATGTCCCTCATCTGAAATCTTGCTCCTTGCACTACAGCTGTGGAAGCAGCCATGTGTCCTAGGAGCTGAAGGAAATGCCTTGCTGGTTGACAGACCTGCAGGGTGAAGGAGGAGGCCAGGCCCACCAAGGTCCTTACCCTTTCCAGGGGAAGGAAGGCTCTGGCCTGCTTTGTGTCCAGTTCTGCGCCTATAAAGGTGAGTACCTGGACAGGTTCCAAAACTGACTTTGGAAGATTGAGAAGAAAGCCCAGAGAGGTAAGCAGCTGCTGGGTAACTAGCAGGTGTGATCTCGACTTGGTCTGAGACTGACCCACAATGAGCCAGTCGTCCAGGTAGGGAAAATGGCAATCTTTTGCTTCTTAGATGAGCAACTGCCAGACATTTTGTGAACACCCTTGGGGCAGAGGTAAGGCCAAGGGCATTGCTCTGAACTGATAATGGCCTGAGGGCAGTTCGAATCTGAGGTACTTTCGATGGGAGCTTCTGATAAGAACATGGAAGTAGGCATCCTTGAGGTCCAGGGAAGCTAGCCAGTCCCCTGGCCTTAGGGAGGGTAAAATCATTCCCAGAGTCACCATTTTGAATTTTGGTTTTAAAAGGTGCTTGTTCAGATATCTTAGGTCCAGGATAGGCCGCCACTCTCCTGTCTTTTTTTGGGGTAAGGAAGTACCTGGAGTACAGACCCTTGCCCTGGTGTAGGGGAGAAACCCTTTCTACAGCTCTGAGAGCCAGGAGGGTTGAGACTTCTGTTTCCAAAGCAAGAGTCTCTACAGGGTTTGCAGGTGGAAAGATCTGGCTCTTATCTTTGAAATTTTTGAAGCTGAGAATCAGACCCTGGCTCACTACTTCCAGGACCCACCTGTCTGATATTAAAGACTCCCAGTCCTGGGACCTAAGTAAGCCAGCCTGCCCCCTACAGGTAATGTTGAGCCGACCCTGGGCATCCCATCAGGGTGCCTGTTTGGCAGGGGTTTTAGGCTGAGGGTGGGAGCAGGCCTGCCTGCCCCATCTGCCTCTCCTCTGAAGAACCCCTCTGAGCATAGGCTGAAGAGGAGGCCTGGGTCTGGTAAAAGGGCCTGTGAAAAGGCCTGCCCCTACTCCTGGGGGGCTGCCTCGGAGGAGTGGCTTGCCGTTCCTTGGCTTGTGCACTCCTATAAGTGGTTCTATATTTATCCATTTTCTTCATATAGTTCTCTGTCTGCTCCCCAAACAGAGAATTTCCCACCACAGGAAAATCCATAGCCTTAGACTGGGTATCCTGTGACAAAGTAGTACACCTGAGCCAGGCCAATCTATGAAAAGCCACAGATGTAGCCATGACTCTAGAGGATACATCATTAGAATCCACTGCAGCATGGAATTGCACCTTAGATGCCTCAATACCATTAAGAGCTACCTGCTCCAGCTCCTTTGCAAGCTGGCCAGGGACCTGTTTGGCTAAGGCCATGACAGTATCCCATCTAGATTTCTGGTATCTCGCAACATAAGCCATATAGTTTGCTTGTCTTAGTCCCAAAGATGCTGCCATGTATTGTTTTTTGGCCATGGCGTCAATCTTCCTGGAGTCCTTGTCAGGAGGATGTGAAGCCAGGAGAATATTAGCTTTATCACAGGTGCAGCCTGAGCTACCCCAACATGACTGCATTGCTGTGAAAGAAAATCTGTATCAGGACCTGACAAAGTGTACCTCCCGTCCATCTTTTTATCTACAAGAGGCACAGAATTAGGAGCTTTTAAAATTTTTATTGTTTGTTTCCTAAAAGATTTATGTAAAGGGATGGACAATCTCCTGGACTCTGGGATATCCATCATCTCTACATAGTCAGGCTCCTCTTGCTCATCCAAAGCCTCCTCTAAAGGAAGCTGGAGGGTCTCAGCAACTTTTATAAAACAAAAATGAGAAGGGGACTCAGAAAGCCTAGGGGGAGATTCACCTAAAGGTCTGTCTGGGGAGATGTCCGGTTCAATGGGCATATCCAGACTTTCAAAGTCACATTCACACTGATCATAATCATCCTCCCCCTCCTCTGGTTCATAAAACTCTTCTATATCATATTCTTGAACCGGTCGAACCGACCTTTTGCCAGATAGTGGCGGTTCGGAGGGAACCGGGGACAGTGACTGGACAATCTGTATTGCCCTGGCTATCTCTGCAGCAATTGGAGAAGGAATTTTGGACTCCACACCCGCTGACTTTCTAGTTCTCTTTGCTGGAACTGGCTCCTCAGATTCAGCTTTACGTTTGCCCGAGGAAGTCTGGCCCTGGTCAGAGGGCATCTCCTCCTGTTCGGCTGGCACCGAACTGGGCTGGCCATCCGGTCAGTGGACTTTTGGCCTCTCGCTCCTGAGCCTACCAACTCTCTTATCTAGGTGGCTGCAGGGGAATTCTTGCAAATCTGGCAGTCTGCATTGAGGTGGTCAAACCTCAAACATAAACACAGGGTGTGTGGGTCAGCCTGGCAAAGGCTTCCCACAGACACACTACAGTGTTGAAACCCAGTGGGTCCGGTTTTTCTTTTGGGTTTCTGAGACATAATGCCAGCCTAACCAAAACTTGCCCTTTTGATGGCAGTGCCAGGCAACACCTTTATCGGTTCCCAACCGTGTCACGGGTCATGGAAAAACGAATGAAACTGCTTTTTAGAACCGATAAGAACCGAACTCATGACTTCAACAAGCCTTTAAAAAGGCTTCAAAACCAAGTTTAACATAATTCGATCGGTTCAAACTGAACCGATAAACATTTACAAGTTCCACACAAAAACCTATCTATTACTTACAATACCATAGACAGAGCTTGAACCGATCGGTTTGCGTTAAAATAAATAATATCGCGTTAAATTCAACCGAAAAGACGCTTTAAACCGAGGAAATGAACCGAGCAGCAGGAGGAATCTCGAGCACTGTTCAGTGAGGCGGAGAAGAATCTGACGGTTTCGTTTGAAACCACCTCAATAGAGCTTTCTAACCCACCAAGGCTTCTAAGTTCCATATGCTCTGCATGAAGTTAACTCTTTCACCTCCGGAGCAGTTCTAATGGCGGGACAAACTGCATCTGTCATAATATAGCAAAACTTCATGTTGTTTGAAAAAAGATTCCTTCATACGAAAAAAGATTGTGAAAAAAAAAAAAACTCTAAGCCAAAATTATTTTTTTGTATGAAGACAATCTTGTTTTATAAGGCAATTCTTATTTCGTCCGCCCATACGAAGACAGAAAATCATCTCACGAAAAAATATTTTTTAAATGTGTTACAACACATTCCTGGGCCATTTTTCCAAAAAGTAACTGCAGAATCCAACTAATGAGGTCTCAATTAGCAAGATACATATATTGGTGTGTCTCCATGATATTTTCATAGGTTTTGAGAAAAAAAACAAAACAAAAAAAAAACAACAAAAAAACAGAAACAAGATTGTGGCCATACGAAAAAATATTTTTTTTCTCATGGGGGGGGGGGGATTACCCCCCCACATAGAAACACAGACTTTGACGGCAGATAAGGACCACTTGGCCCACCCAGTCTGCCCATTTCCCTACCTACTGGATAAGCTGCAGATTCTAGTTAACCAATAGCCTCTTTCCTGCAACCCCCCACTATAATTGCTTTGTGTCTGTCCCATGCATGTTTGAATTCCCCCACTGTTTTAGACCCAACAACCTCCTCAGGAAGGCTGTTCCATGTATCCACCACTCTCTCTGTGAAAAAGAATTTCCTCACATTACCCCTGAGCCATCCCCCCTCTATCTTTAAACTGTGCCCCTTGTTCTTACACATCTCTTTTCTGAAAGATGCCCCTCCTGGACTTTGTTGATTCCCTTGAGGTACTTGAACGTTTCAATCATGTCCCCGTCCCTCCTTTCATCAAGGGTATACATATTAAGCTCTCTCAGTCTCTCTCATATGGTTTCTGATGTAGACCCTGCACCATTTTAGTTGCCCTCCTCTGGACTGCTTCCATCCTGTCTATGTCCCTTATGTAGATGAGGTCTCCAAAACTGCACACAGTACTCCAGATGGGGTCTCACCAACTGTCTGTATAGAGGGATAACCACTTCCTTTTTTCTACTTGTGATGCCCCTTCCTATGCATCCCAGCATCCCCCTGGCTCTCCTTACCGACTTTTCACATTGCTTTCCCACCCTTAGGTCATCTGATATGACTACCCTCAGGTCCCTTTCCATTTTTGTTGTTGTTAGTACCTCCCCTGCTAATGTGTACTCTTCTCCTGGGTTTTTGTTTCCCAGGTGCATTACTTTGCACTTCTTGCATTGAATCTAAGTTGCCATATGTCTGACCATTCCTCCAACCTTGCCAAGTCCCTTCTCATCTTTTCTACCCTCTTGTGTATCAACTCTGTTACATATCTTTGTGTCATCTGCAAAGAGGCATAGCTTTCCTCCAGACCCTCTGCAATGTCACTTATAAAGATGTTAAAGAGGATTGGACCCAGTACTGAGCCTTGAGGTACTCCACTAGTAACCCTCTTTCTTCGAATGTGTTCCATTCACTATTACCTTCTGTGTCCTGTTGTGCAGCCAGTTACATACCAGGCTACCACCCTGGGACCCACTCCCAGGCTTGGCTAACTTGATTATTCTTTTGTGTGGGACTGTGTCAAATGCCTTGCTAAAGTCTAGGTAGGCCATATCCACAGCCCCTTCCTGGTCTATTACTCTGGTCACCCAGTCAAAGAAATCAATTAGATTAGTCTGACATGACCTTCCTGCTGTAAATCCATGAAGCTTTGGGTCCTGTGCCCCGCTGGCCTCTAGGTACTCAACAATTCTTTCTTTCAGAAGGGATTCCATCATGTTCCCTACCACTGAGGTCAAACTTACAGGTCTGTAGTTTCCTGCTTCTACCTTGCTTCCACTTTTGTAAAGGGGAATCACATCTGCCCTCCTCCAGTCCTCAGGTACCACCCCATCCTGCCATGATTTGTTAAAAAGTGTGGTCAGTGGTGTCACTAGGTCCCCCCTTAGTGCTTTTAGGATTCTGGGGTGAATCCCGTCAGGCCCCATTGCTTTGTCCACCTTTGAGTTTTAGGAGTTCTTTTCAGTACTCTTTCTTCTGTGAATGGACTGGTGTCAACACCCTACCCAGAGTGCTTCTATTGTCTGGTTTAGGTAACTGCTCCTCATCTTCTTTGGTGAATACTAAGCAAAAGTATTCATTCAGTATCTCTGCCTTTTCACTGTCTCCTCTGTCGGACCTCCCTCTCCTTTATTAATCTTCACTATCCCCTCCTTAATCTTTCTATGCTCCTAATGTACCTATAAAAAGTTTTATCCCCCTTTTTGACTGAGTTGGCTATTTTTTCCTCGGTTTGTGCCTTTGCTATTCTGACTGCTTTTCCTGCTTCTTTCTGCTTTAATTGATACAGTTCTCTGTCGTGCTCCTTCTGTGATTCCTTATACTTTTTGAATGCAGCCTTTTTCTCCTTAACCTTCCCTGCCACCTCTTTTGAGAACCATAGTGGTTTTTACCTCTGCTTTGTCTTCTTTATTTGTTTTACACAAAGACTTGTTGTCTCTATGATGGCAGTTTTGATTTTTCTCCATTGTTCTTCCACCCCTCCTATTTGGCCATTTGCTAGTGCATTCTTCAGGTGTTCACCCATTTTGACAAAGTCAGCTCTTCTAAAGTCAGTATCCTTGTTTTTGTATGGCTTATCTCCATGGTTGTGCTCATTGTGAAGCACACTGTGCAGTGGTCGCTTGTTCCCAGATGTCTACCGACTTCTAAATTTGTGATCCTCTCTCCATTTGAGAGTACCAGGTCTAGTATTGCTCCTCCGAGTGGGTTCCAGCACTAGCTGTCTAAGGTCTGCCCTTGCAGGGCATCGAATGACCCTGCTCTTGGATGTGGCTACAGTACATGTCCTCCAGTTAACATCTGGCATATTCAGGTCCCCATCAACAGTATCTCCCTTTTTCAGCCATTTTGAGAATGTCCTCTATCATTCTCTTGTCCATTCTCTCCTTGAGACGGGGTCTGTATACAACCCCAGCGGATTGTGATGCCATTCCCATCTCCAAGGTGACCCAAAGTGCTCTTGTCTCCCTTTACTTTTTAGTTCTGTAGCTTTGATCCCTTCCTTATGTATAGAGCTACTCCACTCCTCTTTGCCTTCCTGTCCCTTCTGTAGATTGTGTACCTGGTATGTTGACATCCCAGTCATTGTTCTCAGTGTACCATGTTTCTGTGACTGCCACAATATCCAATTGTTCATCTTCCATCAAAGCTACTAGCTCAGAAAGCTTGTTTCCCAGACTACGGGCATTGGTAGTCATTGCCCTCCATTTAATGTTGGCTTTATACTTTTTTCCCCCATCCCTGCTCTTATTACTCTTATCTATTTTACCATTTACCCCCCGTCCTGCCCTGTGTTGAGCTCTGTACCTCAGTGTTTACCCTACTACCTGCCATGTTTTGTGGGGGGAGGCTTGACTTTTCCTGCCTTTTATCAGTACCTCCCCCCTTTTCTAGTTTAAAAGTTTGCCAAGGAAGCATTTAAACCTGTCACCTAGGAGCTTGGTCCCCTTTGTGGACAAATGCAGACCGTCATACCAGTATAGACCTTTATCTCTCCAGGTGGACCCCCAGTCCCCAATCAAGCCAAAGCCCTGTGCTCTGCACCAGTTTTGCAACCATTCATTAAACTGCATGGTGTGTAGTACCCTAGCCTCACTCCTGCCATGGACTGGTAGCACCTCTGAGAAGGGTACTGTGCTTGCTACCCGTCTGAGGCCCCTCCCCAACTCCACAAATTCATTCTGCACTGCACTGCACTGGTCCCATGCCTAGCTAGGTCATTTGTCCCAAGGTGGACAATGATATCTAGTTTATTCTCCTGTGATGCTGCTTCTGCAATTATGAGGATTCGCTTCTTGTCCTTCCAAGCCATGGCACCAGGCAGGCAGCTTACTTCCTTCTCTCCCTTCCCCAGTTCTACCCCCCCAATACAAAACAGAACCTTTTTTTCTGTATGTCCCAAACTTCTTTTTTTCTTATGAAACAGCTATCCAAAAGACCACACTGAGCATGCTCAGAACCCTAATTTCAAATCCTTATAGCTCTAAAAAAAATTCCTAACTGTCTGGGCACTAGACAATGGCAAAAAAAAAAATAAATTTCCCAAACCCCAGATTTTTTTTCACTTTTTTTGTTATGTGGGTCTCGGAATCTGCACATCTGACCAGAACAAACCACGGCGCAGTCGCACCCCTATAGTTTGGGTTGAGTAGCCTGTTTAATGTTAAATCTCAGATTTTGCACTTCAATAACTTTGCAACTGACCAATTGATTTTCACAGCATTTGGCAAGCGCTGTCCAGTGGGGTTGCTCTCTTGATGCGGCAAGTTTCATTCCAGTTGGATCTGCAGATTCTGCGAAACAGTGCAAACCCCTTAAAATTCACCATATTTTGCAGTTTTTTTTTCCTCATCACTGTGTGCCTATCGTTGAGGCACAGCTCAGGAAGCATAGGAAAATCCAGGAGTAGTTGTAGAGTTTGCAGAAAGCGTTTATTAGTGCTAGCAGTAACATAAAAAAAGAAGTTCAGAATAATTATTTACAAAGGCAGAATAAACAGAGAAGATCCATCTGAGTTTTCCTTCAATTTCTGTGTGTGTCTCAAATTACTGCAGCTCTCTCTTATAAGTCCTTGCAACCCCTCTCCTTAAAAAGCAACCTGTTTTTTTTCTAAAATGTTCTTGTCAATTTCAGGCAGGTGCAGCAAGAACATAATGTCCCAGAACTGAGGCCCCTTCTCCACAGCTTCTGAAAAAGGGCTTAAAATCTTCTCTCAGGTTAACCCCTTGAGTTCCCAAATAGCTTTTTGCAATAATCTCAAACTATAATTATATACATTTCAACAGTAACACTATATAATTTCTAAACAAAGGGATCCCAATATCAGTTACATTTCCACATAATGATCTGCATATATTTTTATACCAGCAGATATGCAAGGGAGGAAAATGACAGAAACAGCAAGGGAAGACTGAGGGGCAGAGAATTGCAAGACTGTCGGGGTGATCAAATCCTAGGTCTCACAGGAAAATTTGGTTGCACAACCAGACAGACAAGAGACAGGAAAGGAAAGAACAGAACAGATCATTGCATTCAAACTCTCCATAACAACTGGGACCGGGTCATATTCAACCCTGTCACATACACCCTCCCTTCTTAAAAGGGAACCTGTTTTATCAAACAGGTTTCTAAAACTTTCTATTAATTCTCTACTAACATTAGCTTCTAACTTTCAGAAATTAAGCACATGTGCAGTATCTGTTTTCCTAGAACAGTACAGCAAACAGTAAAGTTTAAACTCATAACATTTGATTTTCAACCTTCAGAACCCTCAATTCCTGATCCATATCTTGGCAGAAAATTAGCATTGCTATTCTACTTCGGGCTCGTTATCTATGGATCCGCTACTGATACTGCACTCCAGCACATAGTTGTAGCCCTTAATAAGGCATGTAGACTCCTTATTTCAGCTGCCTGCCTTTCTCACACATGACATTTACAAGCAGGCTAACTGGCTACAGCCATCCGGCAGGCTAAAGTACCAGACCTGTATCCTAGCTAAGAAGACATCACTGGGCCTTATGCCCCCTGGAGTCTAATCAATATTGACCCCGCAGTGTGTCCGCCGCCTAATTAGAAGATTGGACAGTCTAACCTTTACAATACCTTGCTGCTGGACCCCTCAAGCTCTGCATTCTTACCTTGTCAGAGCCTCCACCTGGTTCAACTTGTTACCTACAGAAATCTCCAACACTGCCACGATCGGTGCCTTTAAGTATAAACTTTGTCAACACCTCATGGCTAGTGCCTTCTGTGATTGCTTCTTATAATTCCCTCCAGGCATACTACCCTCAAGCATCCATCCTCACTGCCTCAGCTCCTCCTCCTTTCCTACCCCCCATTACTAGGTATAGGATGAATCTGTCTCCTTTTCCTTTTCATCCCCCCCCCATTCCTCCTCCCTTGCTATTTCCCATCTACCATATACCCAACGCAATGCCCTATTTCTCCCCTCCTCCCTCTCTCTCCCACACTACTCCCTCACCACCACTCTTCTTTATCTTTTCCTACTATCCCACTCCTAACAAAACTTCACTGAGCAACCTATGACTTGTACTGTATAATTAACTCAACATAATTCCTTGACAATGCCTTTGGCTGCTATTATTGTAACCTTGTCTTTTTTTGGTAAGTTCCATTGTAATGATCACATTATATTTTGTACCTTATTGCCTTGACATGGAATCTTTGAAAAAGAGCCCTCGGCTCAAAGATGACATCCGAAAAACAAATAAATAAATTAAATAAATTCTCTTTACCAGATTTGTGTATCACCTTGAATTTAAATGGCTGTAGTGCCAGGTGCCACCCTTGTGATTCTGGAATTTTTATCTTTCATTTGGTTAAGCCAACAGAGAGGATTGAGATGTGTTATAAGTACAAAGACAGTTCCTAGACAATAAAACTTAAGGGACTCCATGGGCCACTTTGCTGCTAAACATTCCGTTTCAATGGTGGAGTACCTTTCTCACTGTCGTGCAATTGCCTACTTATGTATAGAATAGGATGTTCTTTCCCATCTGTATTTTGATTCAGGACTGCACCTAGACCTACCTCCAATGTATCTGTTTGTAACAAAAATGGTTTCTCAAAGTCTGGGCTTCTTAAAACAGGGGCTGAACAGAAAGCAGCCATAATGGCCCGAAAAGCTTTGTCACACTCTGGGGTCTAGTTCACATCATCTGGGTACCATTTTTTTGTGAGCTCAGTGAGGGGAGTAGCTAACTCTGCAAAGTTGGGAACAAATCTCCGATAATAACCAGCCAGCCCTAAAAATGACCTGATATGTTTCTTTGTTTCAGTGACAAGTCTGTTAGCTACAGCTTCTATTTTAGAAATTTCTGGCTTAACTTCTCCATTTCCCAATACATACACCAAATATCTGGTTTCCTGCATGCCCAATGCACATTTGGTAGGATTAATAGTCAGACCTGAATTTCTGATAGCTTGGATAACTGCTCAAAGATGTTCCAGGTGGCTTTTCCAGTCTGGACTGTACACCATGACATCATCCAGGTATGCAGCACAATAACCAGTGCGAGGTAATAAAATTACATCCATGTACCGCTGTAATGTAGCTGGCACACCATGTAAACCAAATGGCATGGTGGTGAACTGACAGAATCCAACAGGAGTGGCAAATGCAGTTTTGACTCTGGATCCTTTAGCTTAAGGGATTTGCCAGTAACCCTTGGTGAGATCGAGGGTACTGATATACTTTGCACTGCCCAGTCTGTCCACCAAATCATTTATTCTGGGCATAGGATAACTGCCAAATTCTGACACTTGATTAAGTTTCCTAAAATAAAGGCAGCGTCTTACACCCCCTTCTTTTTTGTTTACAATTACCATTGGAGATGACCAAGCATGCCTCTGTAAGCAAAAAGTAGGTAATGCAAGTATTGGTCCCAATCTTTCCCTTCCCCTTTTACAAACCTTTTTAAAATGCCTTTTAGGGTTTGGTTAAAACGCTCAACAAGACTGTCTGTCTGAGGGTGATAGGGGGAGGTTCTTATGGCAGTGATACCTAGTAGTCTGTACAGCTCCTTAAGTAATGCAGCACCAAAATTACTACCTTGATCAGTAATAATTTCTTTAGGTATGCCCACTCCTGGACTTGTTGCTGCAGAATCCATACCTTTCTCTATGCTTCCCTAGTACTAGGTATAGTACCCACGCACAAAACTCCTGGCTTAGAGTATGTACAGCGTAAATCCCACTTAGGCTGACACCATCTGTCATCGAGACACAGGTCAGGAAGCACAGGAAAAACCAGGAGCAGTTGTAGAATTCAGAGAAACTGTTTATTAGTACTAGCAGTAACATTAAAAAAAATGTTCAGAATAACTATTTACAAAAGCAGAATAAACAGAGAAGCTACATCCGAGTTTTCCTTTAATTGCTGTGCGTGTCTCAAAACACTGCAGCTCTCTCTTATAAGTCCTTGCAACCCCCCTCCTTAACAAGCATCCTGTTTTTTCTAAAATGTTCTCGTCAATTTCATGCAGGTGCAGCAAGAACACAATGTCCTAGAACTGAGGCCCCTTCTCTACAGCTTCTGAAAAAGGGCTTAAAACCTTCTCTCAGATTAACCCCTTGAGTTCCCAACAGCTTTTTGCAATCATCTCAAACTATAGTTATATACATTTCAACAGTAACACCATATAATTTCGAAACAAAGGGATCCCAATATCAGTTACATTTCCACCTAATGATTTGCATATATTTTTATACCAGTAGATATGCAAGGGAGGAAAAAAACAGAAACAGCAAGGGAAGACTGAGAGACAGTGAAAGGCAAAGAACTGCAAGACTGTCAGGGTGATCAAATCCTAGGTCTCACATGAAAATGTGGTTGTGCACCTAGACAGACGAGAGACAGGAAAGGAAAGAACAGAACAGATCCTTGCATTCCAACTCTCTATAACAATAACTGGCCCCAGCCTGCAACATAAGGCAGCTTCTTTAATGTGGCCAGGGTTACTTACTTTAGCAGATATGAACATCTGCAGTCTCCTCCCTAAACTGGATGCTCTACAAGTCTTTGTTAACCAAAACAATCCAGATATCTTGACAATTGCTGAAACATGGCTCACACCAAAAATCCTTGACACGGCTACTGCCCTGCCAGGTTACACCATCTTCAGACTGGACAGGACTACCAAGAGAGGAGGGAGATGTGCAATCTATCTCAAAGAGTCACTCATGGGACACTTCCTGCCAGTACCTACTGCTGGTTCAACCACACAAATACTAGCCAGTAAAATTTTGCTAGGTGTCCATAATAAGGCACTTACTGTAGCACTAGTGTACATCCCTTTTAAAGAACAGGGAGGGTCTCATTTCTGTCAAGGACTTTATGAGAAACCAACCCCCTGGCTTGGAATTAATTCTGATGGGAGATTTTAATATTAATTGGCTTGCACCTGAGAATGGGAGCTTTAGGGAAGCCACCTCTGCTACAAAATTTTCCCAGCTGGTTAACTCCCCGACTAGATTCAACTACATAATGGGATCAAGCAGCCTGCTGGATTGGGTCCTAGCCAGTCATCCTGATCACATTACTAACATTACAGTCCTCCCGGACACGCTCAGTGACCATTCCCCTGTCATCTGTGTGTGGACAAACAAATTCTGCAAACCTCAACCAAAGACAATCACCAGCAGGGTCCTAGCACGGGGTCATCTTGAACCCCTCAAATCTTTCCTTAGAGTGCAAGATTGGACTCCCATTGACAGTGTTAAGGATATCAATATAGCACTTGATTATTTCATCAGCACCTTTAATGCTGCCTGCGACTCCCATGCACCTCTAAAAATGCAGAAAATCAAAGGCCCTTGCAATCCCTGGCTCTCTGCAGACTTATTAGCTTGTATGAAATCTAGGGACCACCTCTGGCATCGGGCTCAAGCCACTGGCACACAAACGGACATTCAAAAATACAAAAGAGGGCGGAATGATTGCACAAGGTCCATCCGCCTTGAGAAAAATAAATACTACAAGGGAGTGCTTACTGACACATGGGGCAATGGTAAAGCTTTCTGGAATAATATCAAAGAGGTTACAGGGAAAAACCCCAAAACATCACCCACTTTACTTACTGCTGATGGGACTACGACTCGGGACCCCTGAACTATTGCCAATACCTTTAATAACACATTCACAGACTTTAACAGTGTTCTTCCACCTGACTTTTTTGATGCAGATGTGACCCTGGCCAATACTGTAAGCTCTCCCCCAACGACCAGTCACCCACCATTCTACTTTAAAGAAGTCTCACTGCATGAAGTCTGAAAATATATCTGTAAAGCAATTGGTAAATCTAGACACAGTGGGGACTCCCTTGACCTCAAACTGTTGTCTCTCACCCTTGAGGAAGTGTTAGCACCTTTAACTAGGATCACTAACCTCTCACTCAGACTCGCACAGTTCCCCAATAAATGGAAATCAGCCACGGTTACCCCGATCTACAAAAGTGGAAACAGGACGTGGACGTGAACTACCGGTCTATCTTCATATTACCACCTCTCTCTAAGGCTCTTGAACGCACTGTAGCTGACCAGCTTACTGAGTATCTTGACAAACATAAGATCCAATGTGCCCAACAACATGGGTTCAGAAACGGGCATAGCACCATCTCGGCCCTTATGGAATTCACCGGTTCTATACACAGCTCCCTGGACCATGGTCAATTAGTTGGTGCTGCGTTTATCGACTTGATAAAAGCATTCGACAAGGTCCATCACCCTCTACTACTAGAACAACTACTTCATGTAGGGCTCTCCTCTGACTCCACTGCCTGGTTAAAAGTTATCTGGACAACCGCACTCAAGTCAGAATTGTTGATGACTTCTCTGACTCAAGCCCTGTTCGCTCTGGGGTTCTTCAAGGTTCCAACATGGGTCCACTCTTATTTAGTCTCTTTCTAAACAGTCTCCCAAGCTCTTGTCCTGAACAAATCCTACTCTATGCAAATGATGCCATAATTTACACAACTCACCCAGAACCTATACCCCTTGAGAACCAGCTACAACTCGGATTTGCCTCAGTAGAGAAATGGTTTAGTCATCCCAAGTTGATACTAAACTATAAAAAAAAACTAAGCTTATGCTCTTCAGCAGCTCCCATAACAAGCACAGGAAACATCCTTTAACTATCACAACTGCCTTGGTACTGTCCTCGAACAGGTACAATTCTTTAAGTATCTTGGAGTCACCATAGACAGTAATCTATCATATGGGGTGCATATAGATAACGTTGGTAAAGCTGTAAATATTCGTATTGGTCTGCTCTACAGACACAGGTGATCTCTGACCCCAGAAGTCTTAAGGATAGCTGTAGAGAGCTCTATTATTTCTACAAGTGACTATGTACTGATCATCTATGGCTCTGTGACTGATACCGCCCTTAACAAGGCATGTTGTCTCATCTCAGCAGTCCACCATCTCACCCACATGTGTGACCTCTATGCCCTAACCGGTTGGCTACAGCTTAAAAATTGCATTAAATATCAAACGTGCCTGATGGCCAAGAAAATAACCTTCGGCCTCTTGCCACCTGGAGTACAAGACCTTTTAAGCCCCCCTCATAATCCATGCCGCACCTGAGGTTCTGAATCTCAGTTCCTACAGGTCCTTCATCGCTGAAACACCCAGGGGCAAAGATCGTTCGCCTACAGGGCCACCCTCTGGATGAATGTTTTCAACAGTGACATCGCCTCCGAAACTAAGCTGGGCCCATTCAAATCGGAGCTTTGGTCACTACTCTCTACAGCTAGCACCTGTGGCTGTCTCCCTTAACTACGTTTTCCCAAACCTCGTCCTTATCATGCAACCTCTTTCATAGTAATTTAGCACTCTTGCCTCCTACCCCTCCTCCCTGCTTCACCTACCCCTCCACCCTTCCTCCCCCTCTCCTTGCCCCCCCTCTCTCATGTCCTCCACTCCCACCCCTCTTACTCTTCCCAGCCCACCTCCCACATCCCTTCCTACACCCTGTGCCCTGTTTGTCTTGACAATCAATCAAGCAAAATCTTTATTTTGCCAGGTGGAACATCATTGAGACAAGCTCATTTACAAGATGGACCTGGGGCAAAACAATTGCCAACAGGGTTAAGACATAACAGGTTGAGTGAACGTACATAACAATTACATAGTAATCATAATAACATATAACTATCACATGTAACAAGATACTTCCACCAGAACATAGCAATAAGTTCAACAGGAGGTAGTGCCATTTAAATACAATTGCATGGATACAGATATATGGACGTAAGGTAATGAGCTAAAGTTTATATAGTAAACATTATTGGAGGAGTCATAGTGAGCAGGAGTGGCAGTTCCTCTAGCGTCAAAGTACGAAGAAGACTGAGATGTAAGAGTCATTTGATTAGTACTGTAGGCGTGGCCTGGCAAGTGGGATGGGGAGGGAAGGGGGGTAGAGGCAGTGGGGAGGGAAGGTCAGATGAGATAGGAGAGGGTTGGACGTGAAGGCCTAGGGAGGAAGGACTGTTCTAAGGGAGAAACACGACAGATGTCACATGCAATGGTTGGGGTTTAAAGTCCAATATTTGAAGCAAAGACAGGTCGTGATGTTGGGACCTTGATTTGGACAATGAAAGAAGGGAGGACTCCAATGACGCCTCAGGCAGTAGCTGAGGTTTAAGTCCAGAACTTCAAGCAGCAACAAACGTGATGTTAAGACCTTGACTTGAAGCAATGACAAACCTCGGAGAAAGTCTTCAGGAACAAGGATTTGAAAAGGGAGAACGTGACAGGCGAAGCGAGCCTTAAGGTTTTCTGGATCTTATTCCAGAGTGTAGTAAGAGTAAAGCTTATTGAGGCTCTACCAAAGTGCATTTTAACTTTAGGGACAGCCAAAAATGAGATGGTAAGACTTCTGAGATAATAGGGACTAAGAATGCAGGGAATTAGGCAGCTTGTGAGGTACTGAGGTAATTTATGAGTGATTGCCTTATACGTCCATAGAATAGCATTATTTTGCCTCCTTAAGCTAAGGGAGCTCCAGCCTACGGAAGAATAGAGGATGCAGTGGTGCACTCCATAAGAGGACAAAGCCTTCTGGCCCATATCAATTTACTGTATGCATTTTCCTGTGCCTGAAACTGATTAGCATATGTGTCTCTGTTGTTTTATGTTGACTGTCCATTATGATTTTGTGTCCATTATGATTTTTTATTTTAAATTCAAAGTTTATTAATTTTAACACATCCAAGCATGTACAGATCAAACAACAACGATATTACTGTACACAGTATGAGGCCCAACTTAGTCTATACAAAGTGAAGCTAACTAAGTACCACCCACCCTCCCCAGCCCCCGGAGTGTGTCAAATTATTATTTTAATGAGGAGAAGGGACAACTCCTGGTGAAGGAGATTGGTTTCTTGGGCAGTCAAGAATTAGTTACAGTAGATAAACAGCATAGAGTTTCCACCATTTTCGATCAAAGCTTGACATCTTATCTCTGAAACCAGCTATTAGATGCTCGGTTCTAAAGAAATTTGACATTTCTTTCAACCATTCATTATAAGATATTACCAGTTGATCCTTCCAATGTTTCAACACCAATCGTTTAACATTAATTGCTACCAGAGCCATATGATATTTACGCTCCTTCCATTACAATTTTTGTACCTCCTATTTACACTTTATTGTACCGTACTTTACTGTCCTGTTTAATCTGCTGTCCTCTCTACTGAAGTGGAACTTTGTAAAAGAGCTCCTAGCTCAAAGTTATATGTAATCTGAACTTTAAATAAATAAAATAATAACAACTGGGACAGGGTCCTATCCAACCGTGTCACAGCGTCCAGATGGTGTAGAATTTTGGTGTGAATTTTTTATGGTAGAAAAAGCTTGAGTAACAGGTCTCATGAAAAAAAGATTCTTTTCCATGAGGGGACAATCCTTTTTCACCAGACAAAATTCCTTTTTCGTGAGCCATCTTGTTTTCTTTCTTTTTTTTTTCCCCACACAACACTATCCAGGAAAGTCTTTTACAGACATCCAAACATTTGTCTTGGACATCGGGAGCTGATGAGCTTCACTTAGTATTTTTTTTATAGCTCCCATGGCCTCTGAATGTTTGCTTTTTTTAAACTATTTAAATATTTTTTCATCACTCGCCAAGATCCTTTTTTGTGAATCCTTTTTTGTTCAAATGAAAAAGGATTACGAGTCTGGAAAAAGGATTTGGGAAACAGAAAAAAGCCTTTTCCCAGACTTTCCCTGTAATTTTCTATTTCCGCAGTGTAGTGGACCCTCCCTCCCGGTCACCGATTCCATATAAAATATTAATTTTCCACAGTGTAGCGGTTCCTCCCCAGTCACCTAGCCCATATGAAATATTAATTTTCTATAATGTAGTGGTCCCTCCCCCTTCCCAGTCACCAATTCTATATGAAATAGTTTTCTGTAGTGTAGCATTCCCTCCCCCCACCTTCCAATCGCTGTTCCCCATCTCCCTGGTGTCTAGTGGCACCCCCCCAACCGCCAATCACCGTTGCCCATTTCCCTGGTATCTAGTGGCACCGCCCCTCACATGCCAACTGCCATCCCGTTGACATTTTCATATTCCCTGGTGTCTAGTGGCACCCCCTCGACCCTCCCAATGCAGCTAAAACCTAAAACAAAGAAAACTGTCCCTTGATGTTTTCTTTACCTGTAAACAAAAAAGGTCCCTTGCCAATCAGGCTCCCCCCACCACACCCTCCACCAACCCTCACAGGTCCTGGGTTCAAGACCCACTCTCTGATCAAAGAAAAACAGTATCTTGATGCTGGAACTGTTGATTGCAATATGAGAAACTAAGGTAAATGCAGTTAAATGTATTCAGTGGGAGTTTCAACTTTTATGCATAACTGTGAAATCACCTTTCTGGTGGGATTTGATAGTTTTTCCTGACGTTGTTCATGAGGTGGGGTCAAAAGAAGGCTACTTATCTGCACTAAAAAACTCTCTCCTTCTCCCTGTTTCCCACAGATTGCCTCCATTTTCCCGAGGGACCAGCTCCCCGAGAGCCCCTAGGGTCGCGAGGGCTGGTGAACGCACTGCTCTCCCCCACAGCAGCAAGGTACAAATTCCTGTGGTTAGTAGCAGCGCAATGCACTCAGTTGAGTCAGCATGGAGGACAGCACCATTTTCAAAACCAAAAGACTAACCATTTGTGTCGGCACAAGAGGGACCCCGCCGACTCTCTGTGTTGGCTACCTCACCACCCTTGGTCGACTCAGACCTTTATAGTTACGGACACGTGACGTGATGGATGACTGGAAACCTATCAGGCTAGTTTCCCATCTGCAGGTTACCAGCTCTTGCCTCTAGTGGTCGCTTGTCTTTCAAATCTGAACTATGACAGTTAAGCTCCCACCAGCTACCACTATCTGCATCACAGCTTATTTTTTTACACAGTCCCTCTCTAGCAACATTAACTCCAAAATGAAGAAGCTTCTGCTATGCTGCTTTCTCCTTCCAGCTGTCTTTTTCTCACTCCCATCTCCATCATCCTCACTTTAATGTCCACTCCCCATCCCCCTATCAACCCTCCACCCTCCCCTTACTACAGGGACCTCCCACTCAAACCCCCAAACACCCCACCCCAACGTTTACCCTGCAACTCTTGCCCCTCCCACCTTTTCCTACCCACTCCCCTCCATCCCCACCTCTTTAACCTGGAGGCACTAAACCAATGCCTGAAACTCCACGTGCAGCCCTCAAAGCGCTGTTCCGGCACGACCAAACATTCCCCGCTTCTCACATACTCCATTATCCTCCTACATCTTGCGGGGCGACATACATCATTCCCAACCCTGGCCCTTCTGCGCCCAGGCATTCCTCCACCTCATCCTCTGCCTCTACCGGACTGCCCCCTTGCCTAGCCCATAACTCACTCCATAGGGCCTTCGCATTTTCCTTCTCAACGCCAGGAGTCTCCTCCCAAAAATGGACGCCCTAACAGTCTGGGTCACCCAATACTACCCTGACAAATTCTGCATTATGGAATCCTGGCTATCCTCCAAAATCCTAAACTCCTCTCTCACCATTCCTGACTACAACTTATTCCGCCAGGACCGGGGCAAGCGAGGTGGGGGCGTGGCACTGTATGTTAGGCATTCCTTCTCATGCTCCATCATCTTCAACGATCCTGCCCTTCCCATGAATCAATTGTTGCACACTTGTCCTTCCCCTCCTCTGCCCCCTCTACATAGGGGCCCTATATGCCTTACCAAAGTTCTCGGCCAACTCTGTCGTCAAGACCATCTCCTCAGACTCCACCAAAACATCAAACGGCGAGCTCGTGCTACTAGGAGATTTCAATCTTGACTGGCTCTCCCCCTCTGCTAAACCCACCATCCTAAGGCTCGATCCCTAAATCTCTCCCAGCTAATCCATGAACCCACCCGCCTTAACCACCAGTCCCAAAACCACACCCTCCTGGATTAGATTCTGTCCTTACATCCCCACCGTATCTCCGCCTAAGGTATTTTCTCTGATGCCCTCAGTGACCACTGTATAACCTACTGCATCCGCAAAATCCACTAACCACCCTCCCTTCCTAAATTCATCTGGTTCCGCTCCCTACACAGCCTTAACGTCCCTGCATTACTCCATGACCTTGCTAACACAGACTGGCTACCTGTGCTGTCCGTGACTGATGTGGATGCTGCCCTATCTCAGTTCTGCAGTATTTTCCGGAGTATCTGGGACATACATGCATGCTCCCCTAAGGAAAGCAAGGGTAAAACACCTCCACCACCCCTGGATCACAGCCGACCTTATCGACTTGTGTCGCTCCAGGGACAAAGCGTGGTGACTCTACAAAGCCTCCCATACAGCAAGCAATCTTTAGTCTTACAAGCACCTCAGAAATAAATGCACTAAGGCCACCTGACAATCAAAATCCTCCTATTTTAGAGCACACTTCACTCAAACCCAGAACCCCCACGTGTCTTTCTGGAAGTCAATCAACTCCCTCCTTGACCCTCCCCCCCACTAAACACACTTGCAGGACTATCACCACAGACGGGAAAACCGTCTCAAATCCTGCCTCCATGGCAGAACTATTCAACAAGTTTTTTTTTTATCTCTTGTGCCCTACCCAACTCCACCCCTCCTTCCCCTGACCTCGGGTTCCTCTTTCCACCTATCACACCTTTGGAGGCATACAACGCACTCTACTCCCTTAACCCAACCAAATCCACTCCGGATGGAATCCACCCCAAAATGCTCCGCATCTCTGCTGCAGCCACTGTTGCCCCCGACTCACATTCTAAACCTGTCCCTAAAGCCTAGAAATCAGCCAAATTCATCCCTCTTCACAAAGGCAGTGACCTGTCCCTACCGGGAAACTATAGGCCTATCTCGCTCCTCCCCTCCCTTGCCAAAGTACAGGAATCCCTCATACTGTCCAGACTGTGAAACTTTCTCTCTTCAAACAACTACCTTTCACCAGTCCAATCTGGCTTCCAAAAACACCACTCCACCATCACCACCCTTCTAAGTGTAACCAATTCCATCCTCACAGCCATGGACAATAGCCAAGTTACAGCTGCCATATTCATAGACCTGGCTATAGCGTTTGACTCTGTCTCCCATCCGCTACTACTCAGCAAACTTAGCTCTTTCGGTATCGCCCAACCTGCCATCTCCTGGTTCCACTCATACCTCCACAACAGGTAACAATCAGTTAAAGTAGGCGACACCCTCTCCTCTTCACATCGTATCTGGCGTCCCCAAGGCTCTATTCTTGGCCCCCTCCTCTTCTCTCTCTTTTCATAAACGACCTTCCCTCTTCCTGTCTCACCTCAAACGTGCATCTTTACGCAGATGACACTGTCATCTTTGCCTCAGGCCCCACCTATGACAGTGTCCTCCCCACTCTACAAAACGATTTATTTCGAAAGAGTCCAATCCTGGTTCCAAGAGAACCTGCTCTCACTAAATACAAACCCCCCCCCAAAAAAACAAAACAAAAAAAACACAGTCACAATGGCCTTGGTTCCAGACAGAAACTGGCCACCATCCCAGCCCCCCAAAAGGATGCCTCCTCTGGAGCTAGTCTCAGCATTCAAATACTGTGGAGTTTGGCTGACAGCCACCTCAACTTCTCCATTCACATCGAGGCGCTATGCACCAAACTCCGGCCTAAACTCGCCATCCTCTATCGCCACAAATCGAGCCTACCAATCCCCACACGGTGTGAGCTTGTACGTAGGACTATCTTTCCTGTAATAAACTATGCCAACATAGTCTATGGTACGGCCCCATCCTCCTCTCTCTCCAGACTTGACATTCTTCTCAACTCCTTCTGCTGCTTCATCCCCGCCTCGCCCCCACTCACTCATCACTGCCTGCTCTACAGTCCTCTTTCCCCCTGGTTCTGCTCTGCCACTGGTGAACCATCAACAGCGTCTCCTTCCTAGCTAAATTCTGGTATGGGTCCCTCCCCCACCTCACCCCAACCACCTCCTTAGCTATCCTCTCAGCTGCAGGGACCCCACACTTTCCACCTCCCTGCCCTCGCTCCTCTTGCCGGCCAAGCTGCTTTCTTGTACCACCTCTCCTTCCTCTGGAATAACCTCCTCAACCTTCGCCTGGCCCCTTCTTGTTCGGCCTTTACTTGGCTCCTCAGGCTCCAACCCACTCCGCACTGCCCTAAAAGCTCAAATGGTCCCAGCATGCAGCCGATGCACCACACAGTCCCCACTCACCTACCCCAGCTGCCAAGTCCTAACTGACTTCATCTCCCTTCTCCAATTGCACATGAAATTTTAGCTGCATTTCCGCTGAACAATGTATTGCAACTGCTTTGTAAAATGTTGTGCCAAATGTCTGTTTTTTCCTCAATCTATAGTTATTCTCTGTACAAACTGTACCCGGGTCGCACCTGGAAATGAGCCTTGGCTCAGTGTGCCTTTCCCAGTCATTAAATTTTAAATAAATAAAAAATGCCAAAAATTTGGTTTCAAAATTGTTAAAAATGGCAAAGTAATGACCATTCATTGCAATTTCACTATGCACGCTCTTAACTTTGAAAATTTTAAATATTTTGACCCCCAATTTTCAACATAGCCTTCTTATTACCCCACGTCATGTATGTCACAGCTGTCATTTTTAAAATCCTGGCTAAAAAGTGGTTTTGCTCCTGTGGCACGGAACTGCATTGCAGTTACGCAGAATTACATTTCTGCGGGGATTTGAAAATTTTCTGTACCAGGTACATGAGGTGGCTATGCTGACAATTTGGTCACTGTTGTCCTATAAATGAAAGCACATAGCCTGGAGGGCCCTGTGCTTCCACAGCTACACACATATATGCATCTACAGATGGAAGGGAGTTCCCACAGGCAAATAAAGATATGATTATACTATCTCAAAAAGTAAGGAAATAAACTGCAAAAAATTTTGTTAGTGCTTTAGCGAGAGTTAAAGCCATAAAAGTACGAAAATGTGGCATTAGGGTTTCCAATCCTAACACCCCACCCTGCACAAACCAACAGGCGCTGGGGTGTGCCTTGGGGGTCATCAGCCCCAATGCTCACCCCATTCTCCTATACTGTACCCATTGGTGGAAGTGGGGTGTTAGGGTTGGAAACCCTAATGCCATATTTACCTACTTTTGTGGCTTTAACCCTAACTAGACAATTAAAGTTTTTTTTGCAATTTATATATATCTATATATGTATACGTACACACACAAATATCCAGGTCCTTCTACTACTTATTGTTTCTCCAACTGCACCTCCCAGTGCTCAATATCTGACAGTATTGATGGCAAAAGAAACTAATAATTAGATGTGGCAGAAACAAAACCAATTCACTGCATGTTTTAGGATCCTGCCATGGAAGCAAAAACAATTCAATGCACTTTTAAGGATTCTGCTTCACATACAAAATTCACAGCACAGAGTAAAGGATCCCACTGCGGTGGGTGGGAGGAGGGACATAAAGAAAAACACACACAATTCACAGCTCATGTTTAAGGATCACTCCAGAGGAGCAGAACATCACAGGACAAGTTTAAGGATCCTGCAACAGGAACAAAAAACAATTCACTGCACGTGTTTTAGGATCCTACCATGGAAGCAAAAAAATCTCACAGCACTTTTAAGGATTCTGCTACAAAAACAATTCATAGCACATATTTAAGGATCCTAGTGCAGAAAGAACAGGTTACTCACCTGTAACAGTAGTTCTAGGAGTGGTATATGTTGTTCATCCACATAGTCTGGCATTGTTCCTTTCCCCTTTAAATCTTGCCGGAAGTCTTCAAGCTGGCTCCTCCCACCCACCCGGGTGGTAAATACCTCGGCTCCACACCATGACACCAGACCTAGCCCACTGGAAGCCAGGTTGTCGCCTAAAGCCACGGGAGGGGTCGGTGGGAGCGTGTGGATGAACAACATATACCACTCCTAGAACTACTGTTACAGGCGAGTAACCTGTTCTTCTAGGAGCGTGGATATGTTGTTCATCCACACTGTCTGGCAGACTCCAAGCAGTTCTCCGGGAGGAGGGAGGCAAGGTGCACACTCTACTTAGGAAACCGAGATTGAGAACAGAGGCCCCAAACCAGCATCACGCCGAGACTCAAGGTTGATGTGGTAATGGGTAATAAAGGTTTGCTGACTCCAGTAGCGCCCGACAGATTTCTTGGATAGGGATGTCCCTGGAAGCAGCCACAAGACAGTATGGCGGGTAGAATGGCCCTAATCCTTTGGGAGGCTCTCTTACCCGCCAATTCAAATACAGACAAATGCATGATGTAATCCATCTCGCAACAGTCCGCTTGGCTGCAGGTCTGCCAGAAGCGGCTTCAGCGTAGGTGACAAACAGCTGGCTAACTCTCCCCGACTTCCGCCTGCCTTCCTTATAGTAGGAGAGAGCACGCCTGAGGTCCAGGGTATGGAGCCTGTACTTGCATCCGAGGTGTAGTTAGGGTAGTATACTGGCAGAGTCAACACCTGGTTGAGGTGAAACTCTGACACCACCTTCGGAAGGAATTTCGGGTGGGGGCGCAGGACAACTTTGTCCCCGTGAAAGACCAGATAGGGGGAGTCCACCGAGAGCGCCTGGAGCTCCACTGTCCTTCTGGCTGACGTGATAGCCACCAAGAAGGCCGTCTTCCACAAGTGCGAAAGCGCAGACTTGTGCATGGGTTCGAATGGCTTGCCCATGAGCCGCCAAACCAGCAAAAGATCCCCATCGGAGGTGGAGGTTCACGACTGAGGGATATGTGATCCAGGCCTTGAAAAAGCGCCCGATCACCTTTCCTGAGCCACGCCAGCTGACCGTCCGCGCCTGTAAGCCGATATGGCTGCTAGTGCATCCTAAGGGTCGTTGACCGAAGACCCCCTTTGGAGAGAGACCAAAGGTAGTCTAGAATGTTAGCCACAGAGTAGGATAAGGGGTCCAGGTTTTTGCCCTGGCACCAAATGGAAAATCTCTTCCATTTGAAGGCATAACATTTCCTGGTCGATTCTTTTCGAGATGCCTCAACCACGGTGTAGACATCTTCAGAAAGACCCAAAGCCTGGAACTCTAGCCACTCAGGAACCAGGCTGTGAGGGCAGGGATTGAAGGTCCGGATGAAGGACCTTCCCTGGTTCACTGATATCAGGTCCGGCATGTACACAGCCGTGCCGGGCCCTGCAGCTGAGGCTGAGGAGATCTGGATACCAGAACTGGCGTGGCCAATCTGGGGCTACCAGGATCACCCTCGCCTTGTCCCTCCTCACCTTGAGTAACACCTTGTGGATCAAGGGAAATGGGGGAAAGGCGTAAAAGAGGCCTGGGGTCCATGGCCTCGAGAAGGCATCCCCCTGCAGCGAACCCTGCTGAGGGGGGCGGGCATGATACAGCCTCAGCTTGGTGTTCTCCCTGGAGGCAAACAGGTCCATCAACGGCTTGCCCCAACGAGAGAACAGGTCGTAAGCTACCTCTGGATGGAGAGACCACTCGTGGGATGTCTGGCCTAAGCGGCTGAGCGCATCTGCCAGTTGGTTCGCGACTCCTGCCACATGGATGGCTAGGAGATCCGCCTCCAGCCGGCTGACGAGGGTCCAGATCCGGAGCGCCTCCTTGCAAAGCAGACGGGAGTGTGTGCCGCCCTGTTTGTTGAGGTAGTACATGGTCGTGGTATTGTCCGTCTGGACTTGAACCACTTGACCCCAGAGCTGAGGAGCGAAAGCTGACAGAGCCAGTCTGACTGCGCTGAGCTCCAGCAGGTTGATGTGGCATCGGGACTCCTTGGGGGTCCAGAGGCCGTGGGCCCTGTTGTCCCCCATGTGGACTCCCCAGCCCATGAGAGAGGCATCGGTCGTAAGGACGACCGTCGGCTTGGGGCGGATGAACAGGATTCCTTCCTGCAGATGACTTGGGACGGTCCACCATTGGAGAGCGTCCCACATCCTCTGGGTGACTGTGATCAGCTGGTCGAAGAGACCCTGACGCTGAGACCACTGGGCGGCCAGCTCCCATTGAAGGGGGCGCATGTGCAGTCTGGCCCAGCGGACCACTGAAGTGCACGCCGCCATGTAACCCAGGAGGAGCAGAAAATCCTGGGCAGGGCGCGAGTGCCCAACCAGAAATGATTGGGCAAAGGAGGAGAGAACCTCCACCCTGTCTGCCGGGAGCTGAGCTCTGGCTTGACGAGAGTCTAGCTCTGCCCCGATGAAGCCCATCACCTGAGAGGGAACGAGTTCCGATTTGGCCTTGTTGATCAGAAGGCCCAAGTGTGAGCAGGTTCGGAGGGTCAGGTCCCTGGACCTTTCCACCTCCTGAAGGGAGGAACCCGCCAGGAGCCAGTCGTCTAGGTAGGGGTAAATACGAACCCCCTGACGCCGTAGATGGGCTGCCACCACTGCGATGCATTTGGTGAAGACCCTTGGGGCCGATGACAGGCCGAACGGCATGGCTCTGAACTCGTACAAGGTCCCTTTGACCCTGAAGCGGAGGAACCTGCCGATGGGACGGACAGATAGGGACGTGGAAAAACGCGTCCTGAAGATCCAGTGTACAGAACCACATGTTCCGCTCCAGAGATGGTATGATCTGGTTCAGAGTTACCATCCAAAAGGTGCGAGACCTGCGAAATCGATTCAGGTCGTGCAGATCTAGAATGGAGCGCCAACCCCTCGTCCGTTTGGGCACCAGGAAAAACCTGGAGACAAAGCCTGAGTCTGAAGGAGGATCCGGCACTCGAGCCACCGCCTCTTTGAGGAGGAGTAGCGCAATGTCGTCCTGAAGGGCCGACTGGGCGACTGAGATCCTTTCCTCCTGTGGGGCACGGACTCGGCTGGGAGGGTACTGCTCAAACTCTAGGGGCAGACCCTGCCCGACCACTTCTAGAACCCACCTGTCCAAGGTGATACCGGACCAGGCGGAATGGAAATGGTGGAGCCGGCCCCCCACGGGAGGACCCAGGGCTGGTGTGACGGGTACGGGAAGGCCACCCCTGGCCCGTCACTGGGCAGGCTTAGAGGAGGAGGAGGCACCTGGACCAGCACCTCGGCCTCCTTTTCGGGGCTGCTGGGGACCTTGCTTAGGCCTAGGGCGCCAAGCCTGAGCCTGCTGCTGATGTTGACCCTCCTGGAAGGGTGGTTGTCTGACCGCAGGGGAAGAATGTCGAAAGAGCTTCTTCCTGCGCTTCTGCTGGTTCTTACTTGACAAACCTTTAGCAGAGGTGGCATCTAAGGTGGCATTAGACTGCTCGATGCGCTGCAGATGACCTGCCACTCCTGGCCCGAAGAGGTCAGTGCCAAGGAAGGGCGCATCAGCTAGCTTGTGCTGAGTATCCACGGGAAAGGAGGATAACCTCAGCCAAGCCCTGCAGCGAGTGGATACCGCTGCAGCTAGTGAACGGGCACAGGAGTCACCCATGTCCAGTGCAGTCTGGAGCTGTTGTTTAGCAACAGCCCTGCCCTGGTCCCTGACCTGCTTGACCGTGGTCTGCATGTCAGCAGGGAGGTGAGGAAGAACTTCGTCCAGCGACCCCAAAACGGCATGAGAGAAGTGTGCCATTATCACTGCTGAGCTTGCCTGACGAAGGCCCAAGGATGATGCTGCATAGACCTTCCGGGCCGAGTGGTCCATAAGTTTGGACTCCTTGTCCGGAGGGCTTATCAGTATCCGCCGAGCTGCCTGCCCTCCTGGAACACTGAGGCAGGCCACAAGGCTCACGAGGATGCTCAGTAAAGCCCGCCAGGACCTGTGGGCCGCAGTGCGTGTGCATGCGCGCGGCAGATGGAGCTGGGCAGGAGGCAGGACGCTGCCAAAGTTCCAGTGCCGGGCCAGCTATGGCTTCAGCGACTGGAAAGGCCTCCGTAGGGGTATCCCCCCTCTTAAGAATATCCGTAAGGGGATATTCTGCCTTCTTCTGAGTAGGTTGCAAGGGCATCCCCGTGGACTCAGAGATGAGCCTGAGGATGGCCTGGAAGGAGGAAGGCCCTTCCTCCAGACATGACACTGATAGCTCATCGTGGGAATGAAGGCCTGTATTATCTGAATCAGAGGAGTCCAGATACAAAGGCTGTCCACCTAAATCTCCCTCGATATGCCTAGGGCGATCAGGGGTGACTGTAATCGACAGTCTGTGAGGGAGACCCGAAGACTGTCGGTCCTCTTTGGAGCGCCCTTCTAGGGTCCAAAGTATGGAGCCTGTATTCGCCCTCCGAGGTGTGACTGGGGTAGAACACCAGCAGAGTCAACGCCTGGTTAAGGTGAAACTCCGACACCACCTTCGGAAGGAATTTCGGGTGGGGGCGCAGGACAACCGTGTCCCTGTGGAAGACCAGGTAAGGAGACTCGGTGCAGAGCACCTGGAGCTCTCCCATCCTTCTGGCTGACGGATAGCCACCAAGAAGGCGGTCTTCCACCACAGGTGAGAGTTCACACCTGTGCATTGGTTCAATGGCTTGCCCATGAGCTTTGCCAGTACCAGCAGTAGATCCCACGGAGGTGGAGGTTCTCGCACCAGAGGAGAAATGTGATCAAGGCCTTTGAAAAAGCGCCAGACCACCTTCTCCTGCACCACCGACTGCTCCCCGCCCGCGCCCGGTAAGCAGAGATGGCTGCCAGGTGCACCCTTAGGGTTGTTGACCTAAGCCCTTGCCGAGAAAGGGACCATAAATAGTCCAAGATGCTTGCAAGGAACAGGAGGAAGGGTCCAAGCCCTTGCCCTGACACCAAATGGAAAACTTCTTCCATTTGAAGGCATAGCATTTCCTGCTCGACTCCTTACGGGATGCCTCAACTACATTGAGGACCTTGCCGGAAAGACCCAAGGCCTGGAACTCTAGCCCAGGAACCAGGCTGTCAGGTGCAGGGATTGAAGGTCCAGATGGAACACCTTCCCTGATTGACTGAGAGCAGGTCCGGGCGAGCTGGAAGCTGCCTCGAGCCTGGAGCTGAGGCTGAGGAGATCTGGGTACCAGAACTGGCGGCCAGTCTGGGGCTATCAGAATCACCTGCGCCTTGTCCCTCCTTGCTTTGAGAAGCACCTTGTGTATCAAGGAAATGGGGAAGGCGAGAAGAGGCCCGGGTCCACGGCCTCCAGAAGGCATCCCTGCAGTGAGCCCTGCTGAGGGGGCGGGCATGGAACAGCTCAGCCTGCCTCCTGGAGGCAAACAGGTCCACCTGAGGTGTGCCCCAATGGGAGAACAGATCTTGTACTACCTCCGCTAGGAGAGACCACTGTGGGATGCAGCCCCTATCCGGCTTAGGGCATCGGCCAGGGTGTTGGAGGCCCCGCCACATGAATGGCTAGAGATCCGCCCAGGCCGCGACTTAGCAACCAAATGCGGAGAGCCTCTGCATAGAAGCATTGAGCGGCCCGCCCTGGCGGTTTAGATAGTACATGGTCGTGGTATTGTCCGCCTGGACCCGGACCACTTGACCCTGGAGAAACGGAGCAAAGGCGGTGAGAGCAGGTGGACCGCCGAGCTCCAGCAGGTTGATATGGCATCGGGACTCCGTGGGACCAGAGGCCGTGGCCTGTGTTCCCCAGATGGGCACCCCAAACCATCAGAGAGGCATTGGTCGATAGAGAGACCACGGCTCGGGGCGGACAAACGGGATGCCCTCCTGCAGATGAACTGGAATGGTCCACCATCGGAGAGCGTTCCACATCCCCTGGGTCACCGTCACTAGCTGGTCCAATGGATCGCAGTGTTGTGACCACTGGCTGCCCAGTCCCCACTGAAGAGGGCGCATGTGCCAGTGGGCCCAACGGACCACGCTGGTGCAGGCCGCCATGAGACCCAGGAGGCGCAGGAAGTCCCGGGCAGGGCTCGACACCCAACCAGAAATGATTGGGCAAAGGAGGAAAGAACCTCGCCTCTACCGCCAGGAGCCGTGTCTGCTTGAAGAGAGTCGAGCTCTGCCCCGATGAAAAGAATCACCTGCTCGCTCGAGTTCAGACTTGGCCTCGCTTGATGAGAAGGCCGACTTGAGAGCAAACCTGGAGGGCCAGATCTCTGGACCGCCTCCACCTCCTGTCTGGAGGGGCTGCTATCAGCCAATCGTCCACATAAGGGTACACCCGGACCTCAGGCGCAAGAGGAAAGCTGTCACCACTGCTATGCATTTGTGAAGACCCTGGGAGCGCTGGGCGACAGGCCGTAAGGGCATGGCTCGAATCCTAAAAGGGATCCTCCGCCGAAAGCAAAGGAATCTCCGGCGGGACGGACGGATAGGGATGTGAAAGAACGCGCCCTGCAGGTCCAGAGAGCAGAACTACACGCCAGTTCCAAGGATGGTATTATCTGAGCCAGAGGACCATCCTGAAGGTTCGAGACCTTAGGAACTGTTTAGGTCATGTAGGTCGAGAATGGGCGCCAGCCCCCGTCTGCTTCGGAACCAGGAAGTACCTGGACAAACCCTGGTCTGAGGGAGGGTCCCCACCTCCCTGATCACCTCCTTCTGGAGGAGGAGCGATGTCGGCTCGGCGAAATGGCTGTGTGAGGCTGTGACCGATGCCCCCGAGGTGCGACGGCTCTGAAAGGCGGGCCTGCTCACCGAATTCAAGGGCAGGCCTTTTCCCACCACCTCAACACCCACCTGTCCATGGTAATAACGGACCAGGAAAGGAAATGACTGAGCCTTCACGGGGGAAACCTGGGTGAGGTGATGGAGTTGAGGTGCACCCTCAACCCGTCACTGGGCAGGCTTGGAGGAGGGACCGCCGAGGGACCTCCTGGGCCTTACCTCCCTGCTCCTGTTGGAGGAAGTCCCGGCTTGGGTTTGGGATGCCAAGCTCGGCCTGCTGGCCCTGATGTTGCTGGGCCGGACGTGCACAAGGGCGCAGAGGGACGAAAGGCTTAGGCTGTGGTTTTAGGCCTTTGTCCTTCTGAGCAGATGAGACTGCAGTCCAAGGTAGCATTGGACTTCGATCCTCTGAAGGTGCACCTTCCACCCCAGGGCCGAAGAGGTCGGTCCCCAAGAAGGGGACATCCGCCAACTTGTACTGGGTATCCGAAGTGAAGGTGGATATCCTCAGCCAAGCCCGACGACGCATAGCCATTGCGGCTGCTACAGACCTGGCACATGAGTCCCGGATGTCCAGAGCAGTCTGAAGCTGCTGTTTGGCCACTGCCCTGCCCTGCCCTGGTCCCGCACCTGCCTAACCGTGGTCTGCAGGTCCGCGGGAAGATGAGGGACAACCTCGTCCAGGGAGCCCAACAGGGCGTGAGAGAAATGTGCCATGAGGACGGCCGAACTAGCCTGGCGAAGGCCGAGGGAGGACACAGCATAGACTTTTCGCCCGGCAAAGTCCAATTTTTTGGACTCCTTGTTGGGAGGTTTGTCCACGTCCCTGGCGTTCCCGGCATGCCGGAAAATGCTGTCAGTAACTAACCCCTCGGCCGAGGGGTGTTCCGAAAAACCGGACAAGGAACCGGTAGGGACCGCATACTTCCTGGCCATCCTGGCCAAAGGCTAGGGCAGGAAGCTAGGGCTGCCAGAGCTCCAAGGCCGGGCCCACTATGGCCGTGGCCACCGAAAGGCCTCCGAGAGTTTTCCTCGTCCAGAATCTCCGTGAGGGGATACCTGGCCCGCTTGAGACGTGGTTCGAGCTTCATCCTGTGGACTCCGAGATGAGCCAAGCAATCCTAGGTAGGACTTAAGGGCTATCGCCCACCGACTGTCCTCCTGAGGACTCCAAGTCCATTCGCCTGGGAGAAAAGGGAGGAATCGCTGTCGGACTCGGAAGAGTCCTCAAGAGCTGCCTGGCCTGAGCCACCCTCCACCCTGCCGAGGTCGATCGGAAGTGAGAGTGACAGACAGCCTATGGGGTAGTCCCTGAGCCGCATCGGATATTCTTGGTCGGAGCCCCAAATAACGGCTGTGGAGGTGGAGGTTCCAATCGATCGGTGGAGCAGCTGGTTTTGGCTGGAACAACCGCCTGGGAACAGGCCTCGGTAAATCGAGGTTGTTTCGCCGCCCGTGACAAAGCCACCTAATACGGCCGGGACGGCCGGCTATGCCCAGTCAGAAGGAGCTGTTGCCACAAGAGGTCCCTTTATTGTTGACGAATCTTACGCCGAAGCTTCCCCGTCCGAGGACGAGCGGCGACGGGCCGCTTGCCGCTGTGCCGAGACCGCTAGACGGCGGCGGGATCGGGCTGGACCGCCGGGTCCCGAGACCGAGATCAGAACCTCGCTCCCGAGGACGGTGCGGAAGGTGTCGGGGAACCGCACTCCCGTTCAGAAGGTTCACCCAAGGCTCCAGAACCGGAGGCACTGGCAAGCCCACGGGTCCTCAACTCCCACCGGGGAACTGGGAGAGGGTTCTCGGCTTCTCCTGTCCATAACCTCATTCAACGGTCGAGAAAATCTCGACCTGTCGACGGAGTCTCGGTCAACTGGCCTGGACGGGGACACCGTGGAGACCAGTGGCCAAGCCGAGCGGTTTGACTGAAAGTCGACGGCCGACAACTTGGGGAGAGGGATCTTCCCGCTCCCAAGAGCGTCGACGGAGGAACTTACCCTTGTCTCTCTTTTTGGACCGAGAAAAAGGTCCAGCAGAAGTTGGTCCCTCTCCTTTAGTAGAGAGGGTCAGACAAAGCTCCTTAAAGGAAGCTGAATAAGAGGCACCCAGAGAGAGCGGAACAAATGCCGCGGCCGAGGTAGATGCGGCCCACGCCGCCTCCTCTTCAAAGGCGATCATCTGCTCGAGCTGATCCGCCTAAGCTCGCTGGGCCATGGAAACCGCTGACCGGCCCTTTGACTTCACCGAGGAAAACGCCTCGAGAGCGCCCCAGTTGTAAACGGGCAGCGCTGTCTTCGAGGGATGAGGCCGAGAGGAAGAGTACAGGTTGCAAGCCTGCGAGTCGTGTTTGGCCCAGACAGTAGACGCACGTGGAGTGTGGATCCATCCGAGACATCTTCTGCCCACAAGGGCATCTCCGGAAACCGGGAGTCGATTTGTCCATCACAGCCGCGAGGGAGAGAAGACCGAAGTCTATTTTAGCGAAAAACTTTTAAATTCGCAAACCCGAAGAATTAGGAACCAGTCTTATACGCAGAGCGTTAAGGAGGGAACCTGAGCTTCCAAGCGGTAAGGAAGATCTGGCGTCATGGGGCGGAGCCGAGAGTTTTACCACCCGGGTGGGTGGGAGGAGCCAGCTTGAAGACCTTCCGGCAAGATTTAAAGTGGCAAGGATACCTGCCAGACAGTGTGGATGAACAACATATCCATGTCCCTAGAACCATAGTTCTAGGAGTAATATATAGTTCACATCCTCACTCTGGCACTTCCACTGGAATGTGGTGATTGGCAGGAACATCTTTTAGCTAAGCTCTTCCCATTACCAGGGTGGTCTATATATATATTCATGGCAAAAAACTCTGTTTACTGCATCAGTTGGGGTTGTTCCACAGTGATAAAAGCAAGGAAATTTGGTGTTAGGTTGAAAGTCTATTTGTACTTTCAGCCGGCATCGATATGGTTAGCTTGCCGCCCTAACTCTCATCCCTATCACACGGTAAACAAGTTGAGGTACAGGAGAATGGGGTGAGAGTTAGGACCGACAAGCCCAATGCACACCCTGATGCCGGTTGGGGGGGGGCAGGCTGGGGGGGTGCAAGGGGGGCTTTCAACCCTAACACTGAATTTCCTTGCTTTTGTTGCTGTGGAACAACCCTAACTGATGCATTAAATGGATTTTTTGTCACGAATGTCCCTTCTTTTTGAGAATGAGGACTATAAATAGTGAATAGAATGCGGTGGTGGCCCCAAGCTCCCACCACGTGATGTGTAGTAACACAGTAACGGTAACTACAATGCAAACGCAAGCACTAATGGTTACGCACATGGTGACGCAAATGTAAAAGGTAACGCAGACGTTAACAGAAACGCAAGTGCAAAGTGACGGTAAAGCGAACAGTGACGCAAACGGAGACGCAAGCACGTACGTAAAAGCACCTGGTAATGCGCACGGTCACGGTACCGATGTTGTAAATGTTAAGTGTTACAGCAACAATAACGCCAAAGGGAACAGAAACAGAAAGGCGAGCATGAGCATGCACGGAAACGCAAAGCGTAACGCCCACGGTCATGGTACCGCAATTGCAAACAAAAATGGTAACAGCAAAAATAACGCTGAAGGAAACAGAAACGGAAAGACAAACGTAAGCGCGTATGGAAATGCAAACTGTAACGCGTACAGTCATGGTACCGCAATTGGAAATGCAAATGGCAATGGTAACAAGTAAAATAATGCCAAAGGAAACAGAAACGGGAATGCAAGCATGTACAGAAACACAAACCGTTACGCGCACAGTCACGTTACTGCAATTTTAAATGCAAATGGTAATGGTAACAGCAACAATAATGCCAAAGGGAACAGAAAAATCTCAAGCGCATAAGAAACGCAAACCATGACGTGCACTGTGACGGTACGGCAACTGGAAATACAAATGATAATGTTAACAGCAGAAATAATGGCAAAGTAAATGGAAAGCTAACACAAGTAGAATAACGCACATGGTGGCGTACATGGGAACGCAAACGGTACGGAAATGTGAGTGGGAACTGTAACAGTAATGGAAGCACACACCCTGTTTTTGCCCAACAGCTGCATAGAGAAACACAGTGTGTAGAAAGAATGTATGCATAATAATGGGCCTCAGAGCAGAAAATGAGCTGCTGGAATACTAAATTGCTGATATCTCAGTAACCGTATGACGTAGAAAAAAAAAAAAATGTAAATTTCACATGATTCATGCGTTTCCGGGCAAGGTATTTCCTGAAAATTCTGTATCTCACACCATTTTCGAGATAAGAGCGCCGAAAGGCGCAGCCTGTGCCACCATGTTAGTCTATGGAAAAAAACATCAACTTCGGAGCACCATAACTTGGCATCTGTGCAATATGTTTTCTCCAAAAGGCACATCTGTGAGATGTTGGCTGCCTTCCCTCCAAATTTCAGCCCAAAAGACCAAACCGCTCTTTTGCAGCAGGGTGGCAAAGAACTCCTATCATTCTGGCCATAGTCTGGAAAAGTAGTGTCGCAATTTGAGACACCTTTCACAAAAGTGGTGCGACACTACTGTTTCCAGAAATTTGAAAAACATATTTCTGGGGGTGTTTAACCCCAAAATAAAGACATGGCTAGCATCCTCAGGGTCCGACTAGGTAAACACGGAAAGAACTGTATCCCTAGAGGGTCCCAATTTTAAATGCCAAGCATTTTTCTGATCAGTAACTGAAAACAAAACGGCAGATTTGCGACACTAAAAGTGCATTTGCAACACTTTCGAACTTTTTGTTAACTTTTCCCATTGACTTATAATGGGAACTTGTCTTTTGAATAACTTTTGAACCGTTTAATATTTTTTCACGAAATCTTCAAAAGTTACATCGGGACCCTGGCTGCACGTTCCCTGAAGTTTTCGGACCAGTCGCGCAAACCATGCGACCTGTAGGCGTGAGCAAACAATTTTAAAAAAAAAAAAGGTAACTGCGCATTCGGATGTCGCTTAATAAATTCGCAGACGTATATCTGACTAGTACATAAGTTAGCAGATCCCAAGCTGTACCATGCCCAACCATGCATACAAAATTTCAGGTAAAGCCGTTGAACGGTGGCAAAGTTATTAAGGTGCAAAGTTTCACCCTTTAACCTTAGAAGTGCTACTCAACCCTAACTATGGTAGCACTACCTTGCTATCATAATATATGTAAGTAATAAGCCACGACAGGGTGTGCATTAAAGGATTTTAATGCACTCCCCAGGGGTGTGCTAAGGCACGAGGCCAAAGGCCGAGTATCCTTACGCCCCTGGGAAGTGCATTAAAATCCTTTAATGCATACCCTGGAGTGGCTTATCACACTTATAAAATGGGCCACCATCATAAAAGAACTAGTTTGATTTACTCTGATAGGGATTAAAACGTATTTACTATTTTCAAGAGTGTACAATACATTACCTTTAAAACATCTAAAAATGGAAAAAGTAGTCCCTATTAATGCATAAAATAGCATATCTCAGCAATAGGTTAACTATTGCAGTACTTTGCAGTTAAAGTATTTATTAGTAGAGTTGGTTGAAAAATATTTTCTATGTGACGTAAATGTTAGGATATAAATGCACTGTAATATCTGTAAATTTGTAAAACATAAGCAGTGTTTAAAAATTAATTTTCATTACACTGTAGTTATATAGTTTAATTGAAGGCAACCTTCTCTTTATTTTTGTTTTTCACTTATGTGTTATGGTCCAGTACATAAAAGGAAAACTGCTATAGGATAAAGGTAAAAAGTTAGTAAGAAAAAAAAAACAAAAACTTTAAACCTGCCAAGTTGCCTTTTTTGGGTGGGAAGGGGGGTACATTTCACTTGAACACACCTCTATATGATTCAAATGTATGTGCTTTTATAAACGTCAGCAATGTACTCGAGCAGTTTGAGTCTGCCTCTGCCTATGTACAGTGTGTTTTCCCACCTTTTCTCTTTGTTTATAAAGTATTACTGTATTGCCTGGTTTCTTCATCCTACTTTTTTCTCTCTGCGTTTCCCCACATTCAAGACATAATGTTTTTCATGGAATACAGGATTCAAAATTATCCTCTGTTCCACTGGTAAAATGTTACTCTCCTAACATACCATACCCATAGACAACAAAGGCCTGTTTTTACCGCCACATACTCAATTATTTCACTGTCAGGGACGGGCAAGTAGAAGAGATTTCCCTGATGAGCAGTTAAAGACAAAAGGGGGACTTTTCACTGTTAGTAAAGAAACAGTTGTAATGAAAACTATAAACAATACTTAATGTTTCTAATTTGTTTATGTGTGTAAGGAGAGTGTGATGATCAGGAAGACAACATTTAATTTGTTTTATTTTTTATTTAATACAGTTTTATTTTTAGGGCCCAGTTGAAGGTGTTGACGGTATAAAGATAGTAGCCATGTTTGTGATGGAACACCACTTCTGGTTGCAGGGGGACTGATGAAAGACTGTTCTGGCTGTAGTAGGACTGATTTGTTCATTGAGTAATGTGGTTTAGGACCAGGATGACTGTGCGTATAACGAGATTTAATGTACAGTCAGCTGATGTCTCTTGGCCAATGAGACTTCTAGATTTTTTTCCTGCCATTTCATAAATATATATAATGCGTGGGGAAATGTGGTTAACAAGGATTTTATGCACACTTGAGGTGTGTGATGCCCCATAAAGTACAAGGGGTTTATCTGGGCATCACACACACTGAGGGTGTGCATGAATCCGAGTTCCCAGACTTCCCCATGTTTTATTTTTTATATTTACTTGTTAATGCAAAAATGCACAAATATTGGAACACAGAGTCCAGACAAGAAGGAGTTTTAGTTTGTAAAATAGAGCGGCCTCAATTTAACTTTTTGGTTTACTGAAAGCCGCTCCCTCAGCAAAAGTTCCCCTAATTGCCTCTAAATTCTGAATTAATAGCACAGATAAAACTTAAGAGTAGTGTGCTTGGAAATACAGAGAAATGTGTCCTGGAGCGGCTTCACTTTATCTTGCTATTCAGAAGCCGCTCCTGTAAGAACCCCAAACTGAAAGTGCTGCAGAATCGGCGAAACATGCAAGCAGGGTTGGTGCCTGAAAGAGGGTGCTTTTCTTTGTGACTTGATTAGAAGTCTGATATTATCTTGAAATAAAAAGTAGTTTGCCCATTCTGAGAGAGAGTGTGTGCGGTTTGCATTTGTACAAGAAGACTTTTTCGTGCTAGTGTTTTTTTAGAGTGAGCGTGAGAGAACAGCCAGAGTGAAGAGTCACTTGCACAGGTGCAGACGTGCATTAGCAGGTATTTTTGAAACTGTGGTTTATGGAACTCTGTAATTCACATGCGTAAATTACAGAGTTTGTGAGGTTGTGCCAGCAGTTATTAATTATGCAATAACCAGTAAATATACCCCGATTCAGCCCCATGACATCAGATCGTACATGATGGAAGCAGGATCAAATGCCACTTGTCAGGAGAGGCCGGGTGAGCTATGTGGATGTGAACCATTGACCACTCCTAGAAAGTACAGTTACGTAAGAACTTACCGTAACAGCAGATCTTTGAGAGGAGCTCTTGCAGCAGGCAACAGTAGGACTGAAGCCGCCAGGACCCCATGGAAAATTTCTAGCTAGCAATGTACAGTGGGGGACCGCCCCCGCCAGCACGCTGACATCTGCCTATGCTATAAAACGGGCAGTCCCCCAGACCTACCTCAGTTCCCCTGCCGGAGAGCCCAGCGCACAAAACAAATAAAGAAGAACCGACGCAGTTCCTCAGAACTGAGGAAAGGAATAACTAATGCAAAGGAGAAGTAGCAACAGGCAAGAGCTCCTTTCGAAGATTTACTGCTTTGGTAAGTTCTTAGCTAACTGTACCATCTCACTTTGAGGGGGGCTCTTGCAGCAGGCAACACCGGTAGAACTGAGTCCCAAGCAGTACAGGAACTGACTGAAAGTCAGTCAGGAAGAAGTAAACAGGCAACAGAAAGCTGTTTAAGAAAGAAGGCCCTGCAGGACATCTAGGCTGAAACTGGTCATATGCCAGGAAACAATGTCCAAGCTGTAATGGCGAACAAAGGTGTGAACCGAACTCCGAGTGGCAGTTGCACAGATGTCTACAGCAGATAAATTTCTGAAGGAGGCAGTAGAGGCAGCCATACGCCTTGGTGGAGTGACCCTTGACTGCCCCAGGTAAGGGCTTATCGTACTTTCGGTAACAGTACACAATGCAATTTGCCCACCATTTGGACAAACACTGTTTCGAAACAGGCGTCCCCTTCTCTCTTGGGGTGAACAAAACAAATAATTGATCAGTCCTGCAAACAGGTCGGGTGTGATTCGTGTAATGACGCAGCACCCTGTGAATATCCAAAGTATGCAATAAGGCCTCTCCCTGATTATAATATTCAGGAAAATAAACAGGTAGGTGGATGGACTGGTTTAGAGTGAACTCAAGACAACGCCTTCAGAAGAAACTTAGGATTAGTATGCAAAGACACCCTGTCTTTGTGAAAAACTAAATAAGGCTTTTTACACATCAGAGCCTGAAGCACGAAAATCCTCTGAGCTGAGGTAACAGCAACTACAAATAACGCTTTCCACGACAGAAAGTACAGCTCATGGATGGTTCAAAGCGGGGCAGAGTGAGCTTTTCAAACATAAAAAGAAGGTCTCATGGGGGGATGGGGTCCCAAATGGGAGGTTTCAAATGCAGGATACCACGCAAGAACGTGCAGGATACCTCCAGCTGGGCAACTGCTTTTCCCCCCAATACGTGCATGGTACGCAGAGATGGCGGAAAGGTGGACCTTAAGTGATGAGTACCCCAGACCAGAGTCCGAGAGGGAAAGGAGGTACTCCAAAATTAGATTCACAGGGCAGGTGAAGGGATCTGGGTGGCGAGCATCGGCCCATATGGGAAGCGCTTCCACTTCATGGCATTAGGTGGCTCTCCTGGAGGATTTCCTGGCAGCAACCAAGGCATCAGCAACCCTGGAAGACATCCCAAAGCAGGCAACAGCCAAGTCTGCAGGAGCCACGCATGCAGATGCAGAGACTTGATGTCTAGATGAACCAGGGTGTGCCTTGCTACTGGGAGAACAAGCTGGTGTTCAGGGGCAAGGGAACAGGAGGTTCCACTGCCAGTTGCTGCAGCAGAAGAAACCAGATCTAAAATGGCCGGTAGGGAGCTATGAGAATCATCTCTGCCCTCTCTGAGTGAAGTTGGAAGAGAACCCTCTGCAGAAGCGGAAAGGGAAGGAAGGCATACAGGAACCTTCCTTTCCAGGACAGTGACAACGCGTCGCGATCGAAAAAGTACAGTTACGTAAGAACGTACCGTAATAGTAGATCTTCGAGAGAGACTCTGGCAGTAAGTAATTACATATAGGACTGACGTCAGCAGGCGGCAGGACCCAACGGAAAATTTTCTAGCTAGCCACCTCTACAGGGACCGCTTCACGCCAGGTGACTGGCGCCAGGAGACGCTGGCATAAAGGGGTTGCCTCACGCCCGCCCAGTTCTTCCCGCCAAAGGAGGCCAGACGAGAGAAGTCAAGATTTCCCTCCCTGAAAAGGAGCTGAAAAGCCTAGGGGATGGAGGGCAGGAAGGTATAACCTACTGCAAGAGCCTCTCTTGAAGATCTACTGTTATGGTAAGTTCTTACGTAACTGTACTATCTTACTTCAAGAGGGCTCTTGCAGCAGGTAATTACATATAGGACTGTGTCCCAAGCAGTCTGGAACAAGAAGAAGCACACGGGAGGAGGAAAGCTACTCAAAGCAGATCCTCTAGCTGTGAAGGCCTTAAGAGAGGAAGCCTTGCAGAACAGCAAGCCCGAAGCCTGCTCTACGGCGAGAGGCAATATCCAAACTGTAATGTTCTGTAAATGTGTGGACAGTAGTCCAAGTGGCGGCAGTAAAGATGTCTGCCGCTGACATGTTCTTGAAACATGCCGCCGAGACAGCAACTCCTCTGGTGGAGTGTCCTCTTACTTGACCCGGAAGGGTTTTGTTGTACTTGTCATAACAGAAGGTGATGCAATGAGCCAACCATTTAGACAGACACTGCTTAGAAACAGCACTGCCTTCTCTTTTGGGTGCAAAAGAGAGAAACAGTTGATCGGTCTTTCTGAGATCCTTTGTTTTCTGCTAGTGTAGTATCTCAGAATCCGGTGAACGTTCATAGTGTGAAGTAGATACTCCCCATGATTGGAGTACTGCGTAAAGAAAGCGGGAAACTCTATGGACTGGTTCAATGTAGATTCCGCTACCACCTTGGGGAGAAACTTAGGATTGGTGCTCAGAGCCACACGTTTCTTGTGAAAAATCAAGTACGGGATTTTACACATCAGGGCCTGGAGCTCGGAAATCCTCCGAGAAGAGGTAATGACCACTAGGAAGAGCGTCTTCCATGAAAGGAACTTCATGTCTGCTGAGGCCGCCGGTTCAAAGGGAGGCAAAGAAAGTTTCTCAAGAACGAAGTTCAGATCCCAAGGAGGGCCGGGGACTCGGATAGGGGGTCTCAGATGAAGAACCCTTCTGAGGAAAGTCTTAGAGACTTTCAGTTGAGCAAATGTCCTGTCTGCAAAGGGCACATGATAGGCCAAAATGGCCGCCATGTGTACTTTCAGAGGAGTGACTAAGACCCAAGTCAAAGAGATGGCACAGATACTCCAGCAGCCGCCCTACCAAGTAGGAGAACGGTTCAAAGTCTTTTGAAGCTGCCCAGATTGTGAAATGTTTCCACTTCATGGCATAGGTAGACCTAGTGGAGGGTTTTCTAGCCTCCACCAAAATCTCGGCCACCTGGGGAGAAACTCCAAAGCGGGCTTGAGCTATGTCTGCAGGAGCCATACACGTAGTTGAAGGGACTTGAGACCTGGATGGACCAGGGTCCCCTGGATCCTGGGTCAGTAAAATTCGTGACCGAGGAAGAGAAAGAGGAGGTTCCTCTGAATATTGTTGCAGAAGAGAGAACCAAACTTGCCTGGGCCAGAAAGGAGCGATCAGAATCATTCATGCTACTTCTGAACCGAGTTTCTGCAAGACTCGTGGGATCAGAGGAATGGGGGGGGGGGGAGGCAGAGACGAATCTGTCCTTCCAATCTAGAGACAGAGCATCTCTCCAGAAAATGTACAGCTCTTGAACGAGCAAGCAGAAGTCGGGAAGCTTTGCATTTAGAGGGGAAGCGAACAGGTCGACCTGTGGTGTTCCCCAACGTAGGAAGATATCGTCTAGGACCCCTTGATCCAGTTCCCACTCGTGAGCTAGAGCAGATGAGTGACTTAGTCTGTCTGCTAAGTTTTTCTTGATCCCCGGAACATGAATCGCTGTAAGATGAAGGTCGTGTTGTGCTGCCCAGTCCCAAACTCTCATCGCTTCCCTGCAAAGAGGGTAGGACCAAGTCCCTCCCTGTTTGTTGATGTACCATACCACACACATATTGTCTGTCTGGACGGCTAGGTGGTCGGGAATAAGATGCAGATGAAGAGCTTGGAGGGCATAAAGCACCGCCCGAAGCTCGAGCACATTGATGTGAAGTGTTTGTTCGAGCTTGGACCAAGAGCCCTGGGTCCGATGAGGTCCAAGACGGGCTTCAACCCGCCTGCCTGTAGGAGAGTCTGGGGAGGAGAGAATGGAACTCCCCAAGCTCTGACAAGCAAGGAACTTTACTGTGAGGTGCTGGCATGAGCTAACGGCGGAAAGAACTGAAATTAGGCATGAGGGACCACCTCTTTATACCGACGTCTCCTGACGCCGGAAACCTGACGTAGGGGTGGTACCTCTCCAGAGTCTGCTAGCTAGAAATGTTTCCGTGGGGTCCTGATGCCTGCCGGCTTCAGTCCTATATGTAACTACCTATTGCAAGAGCCCTCTTAAAGTAAGATCTCCAGGCCCTGGATCGAGCGAGCACAAAAGCGGAAGTTTTGCGCTGAGTGGGATGCAAAAAAGGTCCAACACTGGGCGACACCATCTGTCGAAGTGGTCTTCAACTACTGAGGACAGAAGTTCCCACTCGTGCATCCTCTACCTGGATCAGCTTAGGCTGCCAGCTAGGATGTTTTAGACACCTGGAACGTGGATGGCTGAGAGTTCCACGCTGTACTCGCTGGTCCAATGCCAGACCCTCATAGCTTCTCGACAAAGGGTGTAAGAATGAGTGATCACCTGTTTGTTGACGTATAAGACTACAAACATGTTGTCCATCTGTACCAGTAGTGGGCCGGGAAGAATGTGAGTCTGGAAGGCCTGCAGAGCATACAGAAATGAAAATTACGTACCTACCATAATTCTTGATCTTCCCATGTATCTTCACCATTCATTACTAATTCCGTAACTCCCCCTTTCCATCCTGACGCTTGCTATGTTTCTACCCCCGGCTCTCACTCTTTCCCTATTAACTCTTCCTGCTGCACCCACCCTTCCCTGTCCACTCCAGCCTGGCTAAAGTCCCACCCCATCCATAGTAGTGTCCCAATTATCTACCCCTCCTCCATCATTATCATAATAAACAAGTACATGATAGCCATCTTCACTTCCTGTGGTTTTAGCTCAATTTTTCCCCCAGTCGTCGGTAATATATCCCTCCTCTTCTTTACCTCTCTAACCTGGCACCCCATACACGGCCTCTTTCCCCTGTATGTGTAGTTGCCGGCTGCCTCACTCAAAATATCTCTGCTTATAACCCCGGTATGCCTATGGTTGATTGTACATCTGCTGACTTCTTCAATTGTAAAATAATGCTGTTTTTGTTTTATTTATTTCAGCCTTGTACTGTATACACTGTATAAACTTTTTCTTCCTTGTATATTATTGCTTTTTGTATACCTGCTTCTGTACTGTTCTTTGATGTATTCACGACCAGGTCCACCTTGCAAATGAGCCTTGCTCAATGGTGCCAGCCTGGATAAATAAAGATTTTGACTGATCGATTGATAACTGCTGGGGTGTAAGCCAGAGGCACACACCTGCTCAGGAGCTTTTTAATTTTTTTTTTGTGGGAGAAGTCAGTGCAGGCGGCGCTGCCCACAAGGCCGACGTACTGTGTGGTGCTCGACAGCTGGGGTCAGGCTGTTGACTCCTCTCCACCCCAGTTCTGTTTTGCCAGAGAAAAGCAAAAAGAGGGATAGAGAAAATTAAGCCGAGGGATAGGAAAAGGAAAGGGTATTAACTGAAAAAGGATTAAGCAGGATGGGGGGAACGACTCCAGTCTCCGGACATTAGGGCCCCAGCCCCTGGGCGGCAGCACAGGCAAGTAAGAGAAAGAGAGGGAAAAGAATAAGAAAGAGAGAAAGATAGGGGGAGGAGGCGAGAGACCTCTGTCATGCTCAGCCAGGAGACTGCTGGCTTACTATTATCTCAAGACCTGGGAAGATGTGAATACATGGGTGCAAGGTTCCAGAAACCACTGGACATCGGTTCAGAGCAGGAGAGCTTGAGATGGTCTTGGAGAATATACAGCATGGCAGTGTCTGCTCCCTCATGCCTCTAAATCTGCATTCGGGATGAACATCCCAGAGCAGGGCCCTCTCAAGCCTGCCACTTGAGGGCTTCACCGGGGGGAACCTCTAATTAGAAGAGGATCCTGTCCAGAAACAATCCCTATATAGAGGGGTTAGAGAGAAGAGGGGAAGTCTCCATGGGTCTTCTTGCAGGCTGATCTAGAGTCCCCCACCCTTGTCTCGAGTCGGCAATGGACCACACAGGTCTGTGCCATGTCGCAGAAGGGACCCCACAGTGCACCGACCGAGAACCCCAGGGAGTTCCCTCCAAGGCCAGGGCAAAGACCCTACTCGCCGTCCTCCTCTGATAGTAAACAGAGGGCCCTGAGGTACCAGGGGGACTCTGCTCCCAACTGGCCTCGTAGCGAGGGAGGGCAGGCAGGGTGGAGGCGACGCCCAGATGCTGAGGCCCAAGAAGGGAAGGTGGGCGGGAATCAGTAATGAATGGTGCAGATACAAAGAAGATCAAGAATTACAGTAGGTATGTAATTTTCAAATCTTCCCATTGTCAATTTTCATCATTCCATTACTGCTGGGTGAGTACCAAGCCCCCCAGAGGGGACCTGGCACTGCCCTGAAGGAACAGCTTCCCTTAGCCTCCTGCGGGAAGACACAGTAGGGTGAGACCCTTCTAGCCATCCTAGGCCATACATGGCCTAAGGCTGTTCAAGGTGAGGCAGTGTCCCCCATGACTGGGTGGGATGGAAGACACCCCTGCAAATTCCTCCTCGCCCTGTGGGAAAAGAGATGGGTCCCCTGGAAAGTGGAGGAAATCACCCTACGCTGGGCCACGGGTGATAATCTTGACAGGTGAAACTATGCTGTCCACCTAATGCAGATTGCTGTCCCTACGAGCCTGGAAGCCATATTACTGGTATCATATGATGTCTTTGCCTGGTGCCTTGCAATCTCCAGGCCCTGCGCAGAGCAGGCGGTGGCCTGGCTAGATTCTTCCATATCAGGCAACAATGCTAACACCTGTGCTAACACTGACCATAAACGTCTGTTGTAGGTAGTGGGGTGAGCCGGATGTGATGTGATACAAAGTAGCAAGTGAGACAAAGCGAATATCCTTCTTCCCCACCGGTCGAACTCTGCGGAGTCTGGTTCCAGTGGTCGGTCGTGCGTCGGGTGCAGTAGTCCAGAAGGAATGTCAAGGGCAGTCAGCCTGAAGGTGGGGCAGAGAAATACAGGTTACTCACCTGTAACAGGAGTTCTAGGAATGGTATATGTTGTTCATCCACACTTATTGGCAGGTTCCTTGCCCCTTTAAATCTTGCCGGAAGGTCTTCAAACTGGCTCCTCCCACCCACCTGGGTGGTAAAACTCTCGGCTCCGCCCCATGACGCCAGATCTGGCCCGCTGGAAGCTCAGGTTGTGCATCGAAGCCGGGAGGTTAGGTTGGTGGATGAACAACATATACCATTCCTAGAACTCCCGTTACAGGTGAGTAACCTGTATTTCTAGGGACATGGATATGTTGTTCATCCACACTTATTGGCAGACTCCTAGCAGTTCTCCGGGAGGAGGGAGGCAAGGCGCACACCCCCTACTTAGGGAATAAAGACTGGAGAACCGAGGCCCCAAAACCAGCATCCCGGCGTGACTCGAGGTCGATATGGTAATGGGTAATAAAGGTGTGTGCTGACTTCCAGGTAGCAGCCCTGAAGATTTCCTGGATAGGGACGTCCCTGGAAGCAGCCACCGATGCAGCAGTATGACGGGTAGAATGAGCTCTTATCCCTCTGGGAGGCTCCATGCCCGCCAACTTATAGCAGAGATCTATGCAGGAGGTGACCCACCTGCCTATCGTCCGCTTGGCTGCAGGTCTGCCAGGTGCGGCTTCAGCGTAGGGTGACAAACAGCTGGCGAACCTCCACTTCAGCCGCAGGCGCCTTATAATAAGCGAGCGCCTCTAGGTCCAGCATGAGCCTGTATTCGGCCTCCGAGGTGTGATTGGGGTAGAACACCGGCAGAGTCAACACCTGGTTAAGGTGAACTCACACCACCTTCGGAAGGAATTTCGGTGGGGCGAGGACAACCTTGTCCCTGTGGAAGACCAGGTAAGGAGACTCCGATGCAGAGCGCCTGGAGTTCTCCCATCCTTCTGGCTGACGTGATAGCCACCAAGAAGGCGGTCTTCCACGACAGCTGAGAGAGTTCACACCTGTGCATTGGTTTGAATGGCTTGCCCATGAGCTTTGCCAGTACCAGCAGTAAATCCCACGGAGGTGGAGGTTCTCGCACCGGAGGGGAAATGTGATCAAGGCCTTTGAAAAAGCGCCAGACCACCTTCTCCTGCGCCACCGACTGCTCCCCGGCCCGCGCCCGGTAAGCAGAGATGGCTGCCAGGTGCACCTTAAGGGTCGTCGACCTAAGCCCTTGACTAGAAAGGGACCATAAATAGTCCAAAATGCTTGCCAAAGAACAGGAGGAAGGGTCCAAGCCCTTGCCCTGACACCAAATGGAAAATCTCTTTCATTTGAAGGCATAGCATTTCCTGGTCGACTCCTTACAGGACACCTCAACAACATTGAGGACCTCGTCGGAAAGACCCAAGGCCTGGAACTCTAGCCACTCAGGAACCAGGCCGTCAGGTGCAGGGATTGAAGGTCCGGATGGAACACCTTCCCCTGACTGACTGAGAGCAGGTCCGGGCGAGCTGGAAGCTGCCTCGGGAGCCTGGAGCTGAGGCTGAGGAGATCTGGGTACCAGAACTGGCGGGGCCAGTCTGGGGCTATCAGAATCACCTGCGCCTTGTCCCTCCTTGCTTTGAGAAACACCTTGTGAATCAAGGGAAATAGGGAAAGGGCGTAAAAGAGGCCCGGGGTCCACAGCCCGAGAAGGCATCCCCTGCAGCGGCCCTGCTGAGGGGGCGGGCATGAAACAGCCTCAGCTTCGCTGCTCTCCTGAGGCAAACAGGTCCACCTGAGGTGTGCCCCAGTGGGAGAACAGATCTTGTACTACCTCCGGCAGGAGAGACCACTCGTGAGATGCAGCCCCTATCTGGCTCAGGGCATCGGCCAGGGTGTTGGAGGCTCCTGCCACATGAATGGCTAGGAGATCCGCCTCCAGGCTGCACGAGACCAAATGCGGAGAACTTCCTTGCACAGAAGCATGGAACGCGCCCGCCTCTGGCGGTTTAGGGTAGTACATGGTCGTGGTATTGTCTGTCTGGACTCGACCACTTGGACCCCGGAGAAACGGAGCAAAGGCGGTGAGAGCTAGGCGGACTGCTCGGAGCTCCAGCAGGTTGATGTGGCATCGGGACTCCCTGGGACCAGAGGCCGTGCACTCGGTGTTTCCCCAGATGGGCACCCCAACCCATCAGAGAGGCATCGGTCAATAGAGAGACCGTCGGCTCGGGGCAGACAAACGGGATACCCTCCTGCAGATGAGATGGAACGGTCCACCGTCAGAGAGCGTTCCACATCTCCTGGGTCACCACCACTAGCTGGTCCAATGGATCGTGCGAGGCAGACCACTGGCTGGCCAGTCCCCACTGAAGGGGCGATGCGCCCAGCGCCCAACGGACCACGCTGGTGCAGGCCGCCATGAGACCCAGGAGACGAGTAAGTCCCGGGCAGGGCGCGATTGCCCAACCAGAAATGATTGGGCAAAGGAGGTAAGAACCTCGGCCCTGTCCGCCGGGAGCCGTGCTCTGGCTCGAAGAGAGTCGAGCTCTGCCCCGATAAACAGAATCACCTGCTTCGGCTCAAGTTCCGACTTGGCCTCGTTGATGAGAAGGCCGACTTGAGAGCAAACCTGGAGGGCCAGATCTCTGGACCGCTCCACCTCCTGTCTGGAGGGGGCTACAATCAGCCAATCGTCCAGGTAAGGGTACACCCGGACCCCTTGGCGCCGCAGGAAAGCTGTCACCACTGCAATGCATTTGGTGAGGACTCTGGGAGCTGAAGACAGGCCGAAGGGCATGGCTCGGAACTAGAAGAGGGATCCCTCCGCTCGAAAGCGAAGGAATCTCCGATGTGACGGACAGATAGGGACGTGAAAGAACACGTCCTGCAGGTCCAGAGAGCAGAACCACACACTGTGTTCCAGAGATGGTATTATCTGCGCCAGAGTGACCATCCTGAAGGTTCGAGACCTTAGGAACTTGTTCAGGTCGTAGGTCGAGAATGGGGCGCAGGCCCCAGTCCGCTTCGAACCAGGAAGTACCTGGACACAAACCCCGGAATTGAGGGGGTCCGCTACCTCCTGATCACCTCCTTTGGAGGAGGAGAGCGATGTCGGCCTGACGAGCCGACAGTGAGGCTGCGGATTCTAGGCTCTCGAGGTGCGACGGCTTGAAGGGTGGGGCCTGCTCGAATTCTAGAGGCAGGCTCTTTCCCACCACCTCCAGTACCCACCTGTCTGTGGTAGTAACGGACCAGGCGGAAAGGAAGTGTCAGAGCCGCTCCCATGGGGGGAACTAGGGTGAGGTGACGGGATGGGGCGACACCCTCAGCCCATCACTGGGCAGGCTTGGAGGAGGACCGCCGAGGGACCTCCTGGGCCTTACCTCCCTGCTTCCTGTTGGAGGAAGCCGACGGTTTGGGCTTGGGATGCCAAGCTCTGAGCCTGCTGGCCCTGACGTTGCTGGGCCGGGCGCTGCTGGGGCAGAAGGACCTAAAGGGCTTAGGCTGTGGCTTGGCGGCCTTTGTCCTTCTGAGCGGAAGAGACCGAGTCCAAGGTAGCATTGGACTTCTCGATCCTCTGCAAGTGACCTTCCACCCCAGGGCCGAAGAGGTCAGTCCCCAAAAAGGGAACATCCGCCAACTTGTGCTGGGTATCCGAAGTAAAGGTGGATATCCTCAGCCAAGCCCGACGACGCATGGCCACTGCGGCCGCCACAGACCTGGCACATGAGTCCCCAATGTCTAAAGCAGTCTGGAGCTGCTGTTTGGCCACTGCCCTGGTCCCGCACCTTCCTGACCGTAGTCTGCAGATCCGCGGGAAGATGAGGGACGACCTCATCCAGGGAGCCCAACAGGGCATGAGAAAAATGTGCCATAAGGACGGCCGAACTGGCCTGATGAAGGCCGAGAGAGGACGCAGCATAGACTTTTCACCCGGCATAATTCAATTTCTTGGATTCCTTGTCGGGAGGTTTGTCCACATCCCTGGCGTTCCTGGCGCGCCGGAAAACGCTGTCGGTAACCAACCCCTCAGAAGAGGGGTGTTCCGAAAAACCGGACAGGGAACCGGTAGGGACCGTGATACTTCCTGGCCATCCTGGGCAAGGCGCGAGGGCAGGAAGCAGGGCGCTGCCAAAGCTCCAAGGTCGACCCACTATGGCCTCGCCACCAGAAAGGCCTCCTGAGGGGAATCCCTCGTCCAGAATCTCCGTGAGGATACTCAATCTGCTAGAAACGGGTTCGAGCCTCATCCCGTGGACTCCGAGATGAGCCAAAGCAATCCTAGGAAGGATGAAGGCTATCGTCCACTGACTGTCCTCCTGAGGACTCCACGTCCATTCGCTTGGAGAAAAGGGAGGAATCATCCTCGGACTCGGAAGAGTCCTCAAAGAGCTGCCTCGGGCCTGAGCCACCCTCCACCTGCCGAGGTCTATCGGGAGTGAGGGTGACATACAGCCTATGGGGTAGTCCCTGAGTCGACCGAGAATTTTTGGTCGGAGCCCCGAATAACGGCTGTGGAGGTGGAGGAATTGGCCGAACAACCGGCCTGGGAACAGGCTCCTCGGCTACAACAAGGGGTTGTTTCGGCCGCTCCGGTGACAGCCACTTAATGGCCGGGGAAGACGACTAGGTCGGCTTATTCCCGGTCAGAAGGAGCTGTTGCCACATGAGTTCCTCATACCTCCGACGCAACTTGCGCCGAAGCCTCCCCTCGTCCGAGGAGGAGGAAGAGGAGCGGCGCCGCTTGCCGCAGTGCCGAGACCGAGACCGCTTATGACGGGCGGGATCGGCTGGACCGCCAAGACGCCCGAGACCGAGAACCTCGGCTAGGCCGAGGACGGTGCGGGGAGGTGTCGGGAATCGGCACTCCCCTCGGTTCGACGATTCCACCGAGGCTTGAACCGAGGCACAGACGAGCCGACGGGACCCTCAACTCCCACCGGGGAACCGGGAGAGGGGATCTCAGCTTTCCACGACAACTCGATCTCAATGGGTCGAAAAATCTCGAATCGCTGCCGACGGAGTCTCGGGTCAACTAGCCTGGACGGGACACCGTGAAGCCAGTGGCCGGGGCCGAAAGGGGTCGACCGGGTCAACTGTCGACAAACTAGGGAAGGGGGATCTTTCCCGCTCCCAAGAGCGTCGAAGGTGAGACTTACTTTTGCTCTTTTTGGACCGAGAAAAAGGTCCAGAAGTTGTTGGACCTTCACCTTTCGTCGAGAGGGTCAGACAAAGCTCCTTAAAAGAAGCCGAATACAAGGCACCGAGAGAGAGAGCGGGACAAATGCCGCAGCCAAGGTAGAAGCGGCCCACGCCACCTCCTCTTCAAGGGCGATCATCTGCTCGAGCTGATCCGCGGAGCCCGCCGCCGAGGACACCGCCAACCGGGCCTCTTTAGACTTAACCGGAGGAAATCTATCCTCGGGACGCCCCAGCTGTAAACGGGCAGCATGGTCTTCGAGGACGTAGGCCAAAAAAGAAGAGCACAGGTCGCAAGCCTGCGGGTCAGTGCTCAAGGCCTAAGCAGTAGATGTACGTGGAGTGCGGATCCGTCCGAGACATCTTCTGCCCACAAGGGCATCTCCGGAAACCGGGAGTCGATTTGTCCATCGCAGCCACGAGGGAGAGAAGACCGAAGTCTTTTTAGCAAAAAAACTTTTGATTTCAAAATTCAAGAATTAGGAACCAGTCTTATACACACAGCGTTAGGAGGGAACCTGAGCTTCCAAGCGGTAAGGAAGATCTGGCGTCATGGGGCGGAGCCGAGAGTTTTACCATCCGGGTGGGTGGGAGGAGCTAGCCTGAAGACCTTCCGGCAAGATTTAAAGCGTCAAGGAACCTGCCAATAAGTGTGGATGAACAACATATCTATGTCCCTAGAACCTAGAGATTCCTGGGGTGCGCAATACCTACCCCTGCAGTTCGTTGGGGCTGGGGGTGAGGCGGCTGGTGACTACCAGGTGCAGATCGACGCTTCCTGGAAATGAATAGGCCAGGAAGGAACCACAAGGTGGTTTGCACTGAACTCGCTCAGGAAATAGCACATCTCCCACTCAGTATTGCGCTTAATCACGTGAGAGATATGGAGGTCCTGAACCAGCCTCGAAAGGAATCGCTGACATTCTGTGAAATCAGTATCGGAGGACAGGTGGATGGATCGTTCTTCTTCCTCAGAGGAGGAAGTAGAGGAGCTTAGATGTTCAGAGCCCTCCTGCAGCAGTGAGGACAGGCGGAAGACCTACTCGTCCATAGCCCTGACGGACACGGGGAAGGCCGCCGCAGTAGTTCATAACATCTCCCAGGTCAAAGGCCCCATAGGAACCACATGGCCTGGGAGAGGTGGTATTGGCTGCAGAAAGACTGGGGAAGGGCACATGATCAAAAGAGCCCGGCCTCTGCGACCACGCAGGTGATCCTCCCACATAGAGGGATCTGGTGGTCGACCCAGTCAGCGAACACTGCAAACTGGAAAAAAATCCTGGCGGAGCCCCGAGGGGGATTCTCCCTTGTAGTGTGACCAAAGCTGCATGGTTCCAGAATGGCAAGCCCCAGCACCGCCCACTAAGGGCACCTCTGAAGTCTCAGAGGAAGAGAAGCAGGGTTCAGCACTCTGGCTCCTTCCCATCCCCAGAAGGGAAGTTGAGGAGAGACCCCGTGCTTTGCCCTGACCCCTCAACTCCTCGGACTCTGAGGCTGCCCTCTTCCTCGTACCCAGTGCCAAGGGGACCCCCAATCCTGCTGGCCACCCCAAGGGAGGTCACAGGAGACGAGGCCCCCGTCCCAGCCCCAGTAGCCAAGGCAGCACCAGGAACGGCAGCTGTCCCGGCCCTTGAAGCTGGGACCATCAACCCAGTGACGCAGAGTCACTATCCACTGCCAGGCCCCGATGCAGTCTCCGGGGCCACTGAGGGACAAGCACCGGAGTGCCTGGTGCCACAGAGGGGCTCCCTGACTCCGAGGAATCGGGTTGTCAACATGGGTCGGCCAGCGGGTCACCCCCATCGGATGAGAAGTAGACCCCACACACACACACCTCCAAACAGGTGACCCTGGGAGCCCCTCTGCCAAAGGCACCACGAACAGTGCTGCCGCAGGATGTGGCACCATCCCAATCACTAATGCTATGAATGGCACCGGGATTCCAAGATGGCACCAGTGGGCAGTGCCGAGGGTCCATCAGTATCGGGCCGCAACACTGGGGGAGCCTGCACCAATGAGGAGGTGACTGCCAGAGCAGTGCTCTCGACCCAGCTCCAGAGGGAATCAAGCCATTACCCCCCGCACTGCAGAAGAAACCTCAACGGCAAGGCTCGAATCAGATTAGTAGGTTTCTTCCTCACCAGGCCACATAGACCCAGGAGGGGCCTCTGAGGAAGAGTCAAGAGTTCTTGCCATGGAATCCCTAAAATTACGTCACCCTCCTAAATTCAGTAGAGCCCTGATGACTTTAAATGCACGGATCTCTAACACATGGTGGTCCATGGAGAAGCAGGTGTCGCAGTTGGGTCCCAGGCAGCGGAAGACAGACGTTATGCCGGTCTGAAATGGAGAAATGCTGGCCACAGGGGCACCAATGCATTGGGGCGTGGCCCACTTTAGATTTCTTTCAAGCCTCCAAACCAGACATGATGCTGAAATAATCTTACAAAAATTACAGGAAACTGACCCGGCGCTGCCGGTAAAAATTTAAAATAAATGGAACGGACCTACCAGGAGTTGGAGAAAACGGCACCGGGTGAGCAATTTCAGAACCAGAATGGAGGCAGAAAACCGTTGAACAACGTCGGCTGGAGAATGGTGTTGAGGCGAAAACCTAGAAAACTGATGCAACTTATTTTCCACTCGCACAAGCAGGTGTTTCCTCCACAGCGGGAGAAACAGAACTGGGGTGGAGGAGTCAGTGGCGGCTAACGGCCAACCTGCGAGTGACACACAGTGCATCAGCTTTGTGGGCGGCGCCAACTCCTCCCACACACAAAAAAAAAAAACAAACAAACAAAAAAAAAAACAGCTCCCGAGCAGGTGCATGCCTCCGGCTTACACCCTAACAATAATGAGTGGTAAAGATTGACAATGGAAAGATCTGCCCTCATCTCAAGCACACTGATGTGACGATGCTGCTTCAACTCAGACCAACTGCCCTGGGTGTGATGGTCGGTTAAATCAGCTCCCCAGCTCAGGCCCGCGGCATCCATGGTGAGGATCCGCTGAGGAGAAACGACACCGAGAGGGACCACCTGCAGGAGATTGGAAGGGTTCTGCCATCACTCCAAGGTCCTTTTCACTTGAGCCGAAACCAGCACTGGTCGTTCGAAGTCATCGGTGTGCTGATCCCATTGGGTTTGAAGAGTCCATTGGGGAACACTCATATGGAGGCGGCCTAGGGGAAAAGTACAGTTATGTAAGAACTTACCGTAACAGTAGATCTTCGAGAAAAGCTCTTGCAGCAGGTAATACCATAAGGACTATGCCACCAGGCATTAGGACCCCATGGAAAACTTCTAGCTAGCAGTCCGGGGGGGGCTGCCCCATGACACTGGCCCGGCCCCGACGTCCCCTCTGGTATAAAGGGAGCGGTCCCCCGGCACCACCTCAGTTCTCCTGCTGGAGACCCAGCTGATAGACAGGATGGAGAACCGAGGAGGATCTTCCATCTCTCAGAGAGAAGTACAGTTACATAAACCCAGGGGCAGGTGGGTGGGAAACCCACCTGCTGCAAGAGCTCCTCTTGAAGATCTACTGTTATGGTAAGTTCTTACGTAACTGTACTATCTTACTTTTACGTAACTGTACTATCTTACTTCGAGAGGGAGCTCTTGAAGCAGGTAACACCCTAAGGACTGAGTCCCAAGCAGTATAAAGAGAGACCCAAGTCAGAAGGGTGGAGCACTAATAGCAATACAGAGTCCTGGGCACTCCTTAGGAGAGATGTCCCTGGGGAACTGCAAGGCCAAAACCTTCTCTCCTTCTGGAAGCAATGTGCAGATTGTAGTGTCTAATGAAGGTATGGACTGAACTACAAGTGGCAGCTGCACAGAGATCTGCTGACACATTTTTGAGGGACGCAAACGAGGTTGCGACCCCTCTAGTCGAATGAGCAAGGGTTTGTTGTACTTTTGGTAACAGAAAGAAATGCATTTGACCAATGTCTGCTTGGTCACTGAAGCCCTTAACATCCTTTGGGCAAAGGAGACAAACAACGAGCCTGTCTTTCTTGTTGAACTGGTCTGTTCTATATAGTAACGGAGGATTCTATGTACATCTAGAGTATGTAACAAGGCCTCCCCTCAGTTTGAGTACTCTGGGTAGTAAACTGGTAGTTGAATGTCCTGATTTAAGGTGAATTTGGACACTGCCTTTGGAGGGAACTTAGGATTTGTAAGCAGGGCAACCCTGTCCCTGTGAAAAAGAAGATAAGGCTCTTTACACATCAGAGCCTGCAGTTCGGAAATCCTCCGAGTGGACGTAATGGCAACTAAACAATAACGCTTTCCGAGACAGAAAGTGGAGCTCGCAACTTGCGGCTGGTTCAAAGAGAGGCAAAGTAAAATTCTCTAAGATAAAAAAGGTCCCTCTCGGGAGTTGATGTGCAATACCTCTTAAAAGGTCTTGCACAAGTCCAGTTGTGCCTGCACTTTCCCATCCTGCAGTGCATGACAGGCTGAAAAAAGCACACAGAGATGCACAATAAGGGATGAGTAGCTGAGACCCATATTGGGTTGGGAAGTAGGTACTCCAGCACAGATTCCACAGGTCAGTGGAAAGGATCCAAGGAATGGGGGGGGGGGGGAGCTCACAAACAGAAGCGCCTCCACTTCATGGCGTATGTTGCTCTGGTAGAGGGTTTTCTTACTGCCATGAGCACTTCTGCCTCCCTAGGGGATACCCAAAATCTGTCTCTAATTAGGTCTGCAGGAGCCATGCATGCAGATGCGGAGACCTCAGGCTGGGATGCACTAGTGCCCCTTGCTCTGGGAGAGCAAGTGAGTGGACGGGGTAAGGGGACTAGTGGTTCTGATGCTAACTGTTGCAGCAGTGGGTACCAGATCTGTCGAGGCCAGAAGGGTGCTATTAAGATCATGTGAGCACCTTCTGCCTGCAGTTTAAGCAGTACCCTCTGCAGAAGTGGAAAGGCATACAGAAACCTCCCTGTCCAAGAGAAGGACAATGCATTGTGCTACAAAACACCAGGCCATGGATCTAGTGAGGAGAAACTGGGCAGTTTGGTGTTGAATGGAGATGTAAAGAGGTCCAGTTCTGGCTGACCCCATCTTTCGAAGAGGTTGTCTACGACTTCCTGCAGTAGCTTCCATTTATAATTCTTGGACGAAAAGCGGCTTAGACTGTCTGCGAGGACGTTGTGAATCTCTGGTACGTGGACCGCTGTGATGTCCAGATTGTAATCCACTGCTCAATGCCAAACTCTCATGGCCTCTCTGCACAAGGACAAGAGTGAGTGCCCCTGTGCTTGTTGAGACAGAAGACTACTGGAGCGTTGTCTGACTGAACCAACAGTGGACCCGACGAGAGCATCCCTTGAAAGGGCTGCTTTCATCGCAAGTAGTTTGATATGGAGAGCATGTTCTGCTGAAGACCAAGAGCCCCTCATCTGGCGGGAGGCCAAGTGCACTCCCCAGCCCAGCCCTGAAGCATCTGTGGTTAAGATCTGCTGGGGGTTGGGGTGTTGAAAAGGAAACCCGGTGTCCAGGTGAGAGGGGGTGATCCACATTCCAGAGACCGAATAATTGCACTGGAGGATCGAAATGGATGATCGAGATCATCTGTGCTCTGATCCCACTGAACTCAGAGGTTCCACTGCAATACCCTCATATTTAGGCATGCAAGGGGAACCGCTACAATGGCTGCGGTCTTGTGGCCTAAAAGCTGAAGCACCACTCTGGCCGGTACTGGATTGGTAGTCATTACTCTTTGAGTAACTGCCCTCAATCTGTCTGCTCGGTCTTCCGGGAGAAAGGCTTTTCCTTGGATGGTGTCCAGGACTGCTCCTATGTACTGCAGTTGTTGAGTAGGCCAGGAGCACGACTTGGGGAGATTCACAGTGATACCCAAGTCTTGAAAAAGCTCGAAGGTCTCCCTTTCTGATTGATGCAGCTGGTCCTCCGACAAGGCTGTGAGAAGCCATTCATCCAGGTAGGAGTAATCATAGTGTCCTCTTCTCCTGAAGATTGCTGCCACTACAGCCAGGCACTTGGTAAACACTCTCTGTGCCGATGAGAGGCCGAATGGCAGTGCCCTGAACTGATAGTGTTGTCCCTGGAAGGTGAAGCGGAGGTACTTCCTGGGGACGGCAGGATCTTCATATGCATATAAGCAATCCTGAATGTCCAGGGAGAACAGCCAATCCACTTGGTGGATCATGGGCAGCAGGCCAGGCAGTGTCACCATCCTGAACCTTCTGGACTCGATGAAAACGTTCAGTAGTCTTAGTTTGAGGATGGGACGAAGATCCCCTGTTTTCTTCAGAACCAAGAAGAAGTGGGAATAGTACCCCTGCCCCTTTGACTTGGGAGGAGAGGTACTACCTGCACACTCATTTTTTGAGCAAGGCCTGGATTTCTGTCCTTATCAGAGCTACGTGGAATGGGGAGCTGCAAGAGGGAATGGGCAGGTTGTCCGGTGGAATTTGTGTGAACTGCAGAGCATACCCTCTTTCGATGATCTGGAGTACCCACTGATCCACAGAAATGTTGGACTATCCTCTGAGGTAGACGGAAACTCTTCCGCCTACTACCTTCCCTTGAGCCTCTGGCAATGAGTCATGCTGAGGTGGAAGGTGCAGGCAAGTGAGCTCTGGCAGTTTTTGCGCTTTTTGGGACCCGAGAGCCAGAAGGCAATGGAGAGTCCCCTTCGCCTGAAACCTTTCTGTGGTTGTTGACGCTTTAATTGGTTACCTTGGTGTTTACGAAAAGGACGGCGTCTTGTGGTCGGCGGCTCCAATTTGTACATCCTATGGACATCGGAGACTGCCTTCCTAGAGTCCTTAAGTCCTGTGATCAGTTTTTCAGTGTCTTGGCCAAAGAGGACTGGCACTTCAAAGGGTGCGTCCAGGATGGCATCCTGCAGGTCTTGCCGGAACCCTGATACCCACAGCCAGGTGTGTCATCTCAAGCACACTCCTGTGGCCGCTGCTCTGGCAGCCATGTCTACTGAGTCATAGGAACTCCTTAAGACATGTTTGCCTACATCACTGCCAGACTGCACAACCACCATGAGTTCAGATTTGCTGTGCAAGTCAGGTTTGGCCTTGATTAGGTCTAAGGCCTTGCCCCACAAGGACTGCTGGTACATAACCATGTGAGCCAAAAATGTAGTGATCTGAATGCACAGGTGGCTGATGAGTAAACTTTTCGGCCCATCGTAACTAGCTTCTTAGATTCAGGGTCTGGGGGCTGAGAAATACAGGTTACTCACCTGTAACAGGAGTTCTAGGAATGGTATATGTTGTTCATCCACACTTATTGGCAGGTTCCTTGCCGCTTTAATTGTTGCTGGAAGGTCTTCAAGCTAGCTCCTCCCACCCACTCGGGTGGTAAAACTCTCAGCTCCGCCCCATGACGCCAGATCTAGCCCGCTGTAAGCCAGGTTGTGCGTCGAAGCCGGGGAGGTCGGGTGGGTCGTGTGGATGAACAACACATACCATTCCTAGAACTCCTGTTACAGGTGAGTAACCTGTATTTCTAAGGACATGGATATGTTGTTCAATCCACACTTATTGCAGACTCTAGCAGTTCTCCGGGAGGAGGGCAAGCGACACCCCCGATACTTACTTGGGAAATAAGGACTGGAGAACCGAGGCCACAAAACCAGCATCCCGGCGTGACTCAAGGTCGATGTGGTAGTGGGTAATGAAGGTATGTGCTGACTTCCAGGTAGCAGCCCTGCAGATATCCTGGATAGGGACGTCCCTGGAAGCAGCTACCGATGCAGCGATATGGCGGGTAGAATGAGCTATTATCCTTCTGGGAGGCTCCATGCCGGCCAACCTATAGCAGAGCTCTATGCAGGAGGTGACCCACCTGCTTATCATCCACTTGGCTGCAGGTCTGCCAGGTGTGGCTTCAGCATAGGTGACAAACAGCTGGCGAACCTCTCCCGAACTTCAAATCCGCTCCCTTATAATAAGCTCGTCTAGGGTCAAAGTATGGAGCCTATATTGACCTCGAGTGTGACTGGGGTAGAACACCGGCAGACTCACAGAGAGGGTTGTGGATGCATGGAACGGCCTTCCGGAGGAGGCTGTGGAGTCAAAATCAGTGGTGGAATTCAAGCATGCATGGGATAGTCATAAGGCAATTCTGGGGGGTGGGGGTAGGAAGAAGTAGGCTGCTGGTTAACTAGGATCTGCAGCTTATCCAGTAGGTAGGGAAATGGGCAGACTGGGTGGGCCAAGCGGTCCTTATCTGCCGTCAAATTCTATGTTTCTATGAGTCAACACCTGGTTAAGGTGAAACTCCGACACCACCTTCGGAAGGAATTTCGGTGGGGCAGGACAACCCTGTCCCTGTGGAAGACCAGATATGAGACTCGAGTGGAAAGCGCCTGAGCCTCCCATCCTTTTTCTGTCTGACGTGATAGCCGCCAAGAAGGCGGTCTTCACGCCAGGTGGGAAATATTGCACCTGTGCATTGGTTCGAATGGCTTGCCCATGAGCTTGGCCACTACCAGCAGTAGATCCCACGGAGGTGGAGGTTCTTGCACCGAAGGGGAAATGTGGTCAAGGCCTTTGAAAAAGCAACCGACCATCTTCTCCTGCGCCACCGACTGCTTCCCGGCCCGCACCCGCTAAGCAGAGATGGCTGCCAGGTGCACCTTAAGGGTCATCGACCGAAGCCCTTGCTGAGAAAGGGACCACAGATAGTCCAGAATGCTTGCCAAGGGACATGCGGAAGGGTCCAAGCCCTTCCCGTGACACCAAATGGAGAATCTCTTCCATTTGAAGGCATAGTATTTCCTGGTCGACTCCTTACGAGATGCCTCAATGACGTTGAGGACCTCGTTGGGAAGACCCGAGGCCTGGAACTCTAGCCGCTCAGGAACCAGGTCGTCAGGTGCAGGGATTGAAGGTCCGGATGGAATACCTTTCCCTGGTTGACTGAGATCAGGTCCGGGCGGGCTGGAAGCTGCCTCGGTAGCCTGGAGCGGAGACTGAGGAGATCTGGATACCAGAACTGGCGGGGCCAGTCTGGGGCTATCAGAATCACCTGTGCCTTGTCCCTCCTCGCCTTGAGAAGCACCTTGTGGATCAAAGGAAATGGTGGAAAGGCGTAGAAGAGGCCTGGGGTCCATGGCCTCGAGAAGGCATCCCCCTACAGCGAACCCTGCTGAGGGGGGCGGGCATGGAACAGACTCAGCTTTGCATTCTCCCTGGAGGCAAACAGGTCCACCTGAGGCATGCCCCAGTGGGAGAACAGATCTTGTACTACCTCCGGCAGGAGAGACCACTCGTGAGACGCAGCCCCTATCTGGCTTAGGGCATCAGCCATGGTGTTGGAGGCTCCTGCCACGTGAATGGCTAGGAGATCCACCTCCAGGTTGTGCATGAGGGACCATATGCGGAGAGCTTCCTTGCATAACAGCATGGAGCGCGTCCCGCCCTGGCGGTTCAAATAGTACATGGTTGTGGTAGTGTCCGTCTGAACCTGAACCACTTGACCCCATAGAAACGGAGCGAAGGCAGTGAGAGCTAGGCGGACCGCTCAGAGCTCCAGCAGGCTGATATGGCATCGGGACTCCCGAGAGGACCATAGACCATGCGCTTTGTGCTCCCCCAGATGGGCACCCCAACCCATCAGAGATGCATCAGTTGATAGAGAGACCATCAGCTTGGGTTAGACGAATGGGATGCCCTCCTGCAGATGTGCCGGAACGGTCCACCACTGGAGAGCGTTCCACATCTCCTGAGTCACGTCACAGGCTGGTCCAATGGATTGCAGCGCTGTGACCACTGGCTGGCCAGTCCCCATTGAAGGGGACCCATGTACCAACGGGTCCAACGGACCACGCTGGTGCAGGCCGCCATGAGGCCCAGGAAGTCCTGGGCAGGGCGCGACTGCCCAACCAGAAATGACTGGGCAAAGGAGGAAAGAACCTCAGCCCTGTCCGCCAGGAGCCGAGCTCTGGCTTGAAGAGAGTCGAGCTCTGCCCTGATGAAGAGTATCACCTGCTTCTGCACGAGTTCCAACCTGGCCTCGCTGATGAGGAGGCCAATCTGAGAGCAAACCTGGAGGGTCAGATCTCTGGACTGCTCCACCTCCGCTCTAGAGGGGGCTGCAATCAGCCAGTCGTCCAGGTAGGGGTACACCCGGACCCTTCGGCGCCGCAGGAATGCTGTCATCACTGCCATGCATTTAGTGAAGAGAGAGAGCTAGACAGAGGCCGAAGGGCATGGCCCGGAACTCGTAAAGGGACCCCTCCACTCTGAAGTGGAGGAATCTCTGATGAGACGGACGGATCAGGACATGAAAGAACGCGTCCTGGAGGTCCAGGGAACAGAACCACATGCCTCGTTCCAAGGATGGTATTATCTGAGCCAGAGTGACCATCCTGAAGGTCCGAGACCTTAGGAACCCGTTCAGGTCGTGCAGGTCAAGGATGGGGCACCAGCCCCCCGTCCGTTTGGGGACCAGGAAATACCGGGACACAAACCACGGGCCTGGAGGAGGATCCGTCACCTTCCTGAGCACCTCTTTTTTGAGGAGCAGGGCAATATTGGCTCGTCGGGCCGACAGCGAGGCTGCGGACCCCGTGGCCCCCTGAGGGATGACGGCTTGAAAGGGAGGAGCCTGCTCGAACTCCAGAGGCAGGCCTTTTCCTACCATCTCCAACACCCAGCGGTTCATGGTGATAGCGGACCAGGCGGAAAGGAAGTGGCGGAGCCGTCCCCCCATGGGGGGAACCCAGGGGGGAGTGACGAGGCTGGGGGTGGCACCCCTCAACCCGTCACTGGGCAGGCTTGGAGGAGGAACTGGCCGAGGGACTTCCTGGGCCTTTACCTCCTTGCTTCCTGTTGGAGGAAGCCGCTTGCTTGGGTTTGGGACACCAAGCGCGAGCCTGCTGGCCCTGTTGCTGGTGCTGTTGGGCCGGTCGAGCTGCAGGGGCCGAAGAACGAAAGGACTTATGCTATTGCTGATGGTGGCCTTTGTCCCTCTGGGCGGAGGTGACCAAGTCCAGAGTGGCAGTGGACTTTTCGATCAGCTGGAGGTGTCCTTCCACTCCAGGGCCGAAGAGGTCAGTCCCCAAGAAGGGGACGTCTGCCAACTTGTGCCGAGTATCCGCCGTGAAGGTGGATATCCTCAGCCGCGCCCTGCGGCACATAGCCACCACGGCCGCTACTGACCTGGCACAGGAATCACCTATGTCCAGAGCAGTCTGAAGCAGCTGCTTCGCCACCGCCCTACCCTGATCCCGCACCTGACGGACCGTGGTCTGCAGGTCGGCCGGGAGATGAGGGACAACCTCATCCAGGGAGCCCAAGAGGGCGTGGGAGAAGTGTGCCATCAGCACGGCCGCGCTGGCCTGTCGGAGGCCGAGGGAGGACGCAGCGTACACCTTGCACCCGGCAAAGTCCAGCTTTTTGGACTTTTTGTCGGGGGGCTAATCCACGTCCCAAGCGTTACCGGAACGCTGGAAGACGCTGTCGGTGACTAATTCCTCGGCAGAGGGGTTCTCCGAGAAACCGGGCAAAGAGCCGGTAGGGACCGCATACTTCCTGACCATCCTGGCCGAGGGCGCAGGACAGGAAGCAGGCCGCTGCCAGAGCTCCAAGGTTGGGCCGACAATGGCCTCAGCCACCGAAAAGGCCTCCGTGGGGAAATCCCCTCGGTCCAGTATCTCTGTCAGGGGATACTTGGCCTGTTTGGAAACTGGCTCGAGCTGCATCCCAGTGGACTCTGAGATGAATCAAAGCAGACTCAACAAGGACGATGGGCTATCGTCCAATGACTGGCCCCCGGAGGACTCCAGGTCGACCTGCCTGGAGAACAGGGAGGAGTCGTCGTCGGATTCCGAAGAGTCTGCGAAGAGCTGCCTTGGCCCTGAGTCACCCTCTACCGGCCGAGGACAGTCGGGAGTGAGGGTGACCGACAACCTGTGGGGCAGGCTGTGACCCGACCAAGAATCCTTGGTCGGTGCCCCAGACTTCAGTTGTGGAGGCGGAGATTCCACCACAATCGGTGGAGCAGCGGTTTGGCGAACAACGGCCCTGGAAGCGAGCATCTTGACTGGGAGCGGCGGTTGCCCGGTTGTTCGGGTGACAGCCACTGATGGCGGGGGCTGAACTGAGTCGGTTTAGCCCGGACAACAGTAATTGCTGTACATAAGCTCCTCGTAACTTTGGCGTAATTTCATTGACCTCCCCTCATCTGAGGAAGAGGACGAGGAGGAGCAGTGTGGCCGCTGCCAGTACGGGGACCGCCGATGTCGGCAGAACAGTTTGACAGAGACGAAGTCCGAGACCGAGACCCTCGGGGACACCGAGGGCGGGTCTGGGAAGGGGCGAGGGACACCCGCTCTTCCCTTGGCTCGAGCACTTTATCCGGGGACTGCGGCCCCGAAGGCGCAGGCAGATCCTCGGTCTCCATCGGGAGAACTGGTGAAGGTGGGTTGTCGGCTTCACCAACCGACAGCCCGTCCGACGGGTCGAGAAAAATCTCGACTGCATCGACAGGAGTCTCGGGAAGGCTGACCTGACAGGGACACTGTGAAGCCACTTCGACCGAAGTTGACGGTCGGCTGTCCGGGGAAGGAGACCTCTCCCACTCCCACGAATGCCGACGGTGGGACTTACCCTTTGACTCCTTCTTGGGCTGAGAAGAATGTCCCGACGGCCCCTCTCCCTTCATGGAAAGGGACTGACAAAGCTCCTTGAACGAAGCAGAGTACAAGGAACGCAGAGAGAGTGGGATAAATGCCGCAGCCGAGGAGGAGGAAGATGCTGCCTGGGCCGCCTCCTCCTCGAGGGTGATCATCTGCTCGAGCTAGCCAGCCGCCCATGAGACGGCACCGCCCAATGAGCCTCTTTTGATTTTACTGAGGAAGAACGCTTCCAGGGCACCCGAGCTTAATTAGGCAGCGACCATCCAGGACGCTATGAGCAAGTGCGGCACAACTTGCAGGCTCGCGGGTCGTGATCTGAGCCTGGCAGTAGATGCAGCGTGAGGCGGATCCGCCCTGACATTTTCTGCCCGAAGGGCACCTCGGAAAGCCGGGGAATAGATTTGTCCATCGCAGTCATGTAGGAAGATGAAGACTGAAGTTTAGAAAACTTCAAAACCAGTTTCGACTAACCAAGAGTTAGGATCCAGTCTAAACGCAGAGCGCTAAAGAGGGAACCTGAGCTTCCAAGCGGTAAGGAAGATCTGGCATCATGGGGCGGAGCCAAGAGTTTTACCACCTGGGTGGGTGGGAGGAGCCAGCTTGAAGACCTTCCGGCAACAATTAAAGCGGCAAGGAACCTGCCAAGAAGTGTGGATTGAACAACATATCCATGTCCCTAGAAATGAAAATTATGTACCTACCATAATTCTGATCTTTCTGTGTATCTTCACCATTCATCACCTTTGGGTATGTAAAAGGGTTGAACCCCCCAATCTTGTTGAAAACTGTATATAGTGGAGGAAGTACTGATAGCAAGTCATGCATGTAGACAATCAAAGCAAGACTGTACCTGTCTATTTGAGAATGTTGTATGTCCCTTTTGTCTGTTGGGCTGGTCACCCACTTTGTATTTTTTTTTCTTCTTTATATGTTGTGTTGTAGTTGTAGTATTTGTACATGTGGTTTGCAGTCTGTATTGGTTGTCCAGTAGCACGACTTCAAATTGAAGCAAATAAAGGTGCTTTCCTTTCCAGATAGAAATGAATGTAGTTTTGAATATTGTAATCTCAAATGGGACCCCCTTTTACTTGTATGGTGAGGCAAAAGTAAGCCATTTTTGTGAAATAAAGTAGCTCCAGTATAATTGGACGCGGCTATGGACTCAGAGCTATATTAGCTTCCCCTCGAGAGTGCGCACTGTCGCACTGGAAAGCAATCGCCGCCCACATAGTAAGAAAATACTTGGGTGGTTAATAGTTCTCATTAAAAAACTCACTGTTGTAAAGATTTCAAGAGTTTGGAGAAACTACAGCTTACCGGAACTCCCGGTTATGAATGTTTTATTTTCGCTCATATTAGTGATTCAAAATCCTCATGTTTCATAATGCAGCACGGCACGCCAGCTCTACTCTTAATGAATCTAAGGGCTGGCCGGCCATCTCACTTCTACATTTAAGCCACAGTTTAGGGAGGCAGTGCTTAGGAAGCCTGGAATAATAAAATATATTAGAGACTGAAATTTATTTATATTATCGCATGGCATACTTAAGAATTTATTAAATTGTGAACGTTCCTTATATTTGTTAGGAAAAAAACATATGAAGAGAGTTTTTTGGTTAATATTAAAATCAAAGGGGAGGAGTTTTAAGTCACATGGTAAACATTAGGTATATATGACTGTCTAGTCTATCCTTTAGTCAGATGGTGAAAAAATGTTGGTGAAACACCTAGTCTTAGCTAGCCTTTCCTAGCTATATGACTAAAGTGTATTTGATGTCAATTGTGGATGTATGCTTCTCTTCAATTTATTTATTTTTTCTTGCAATACAGTCCGTTTTATTTTGTTCTGTTGGAAATAAATTTGGAACATTATTTCTGCTCAAGCTACTACTGCCTCATAGTCCATTATTCCACCCACAGCCTTTCACACATGGTGACAGTGGTGGGATTCAATGGGACTGCCCACTGAAGGGTCTGATATATGGCCCAGATGGACTTAATGCAACAGGACAAGGCGGAGAGTCTTTCAGTATCTGGAAAAGCTACAAGGTCTGTGGTGAGGCGATTACAGCTACCTCTGTTGCCTGGTTTGGACTCTGCAGTCTGGAGAAAGGGGAAGAAAAGAGAAGCAACTGGTGAGAGAATGGCGGACGTCCAATTTTGGGTTAAAGAACATCACCCAGAAACAGTAGAAGTAGCCATCCGTCTTGCTGAGGACTACTTAACAGCAAGGCCCCACAGACACAGAGAGGGGCTGAGAACTCAGACATCACCTGCTGCAGTAAGACCAATTATCCATATTCCAAGTACCAATCGTTCAAGACCCTAATCAAGAGCAAACCTGAAAAAGTACATAACCCAGATATAATATGTCATGAGTATAAAGGGAAGGGACACATTGCAAGGTTCTGCCACAAGACAAAATCAGAGCCTGCACATCTGGCCCTTGCATATTCAGTATATAGTACGTGTACAGACTTGGGAACAAGCAGTCTCTGGGCTTATAGATTCTGGGAGCAAGCAGACTTTGGTACATGCCTCTTTGTTGGGAACAGAAACTGTAGAAGGAAGGCCAACAACAAAAGTAATATGTATACAAGGGGACACACATCAATATCCATTGCCGGAGGCAGTACTATAAATAAATGGGCAGCATCGAACTATGAATGTGGGTGTGGTATCCCATCTTCCTGTACCAGTAGTGATCGGCCATGATTTTCCACATTTTGACACTTTTTTGTTTCAGACTGGTATTAGTGTAGTGGTCACCAGAGCACAAATAAAGAAGAAACAGCCACTGGAACATTTATTTCCTTTCGATGCAGAGATTTATGGTGCTTCTGGAACAGACAGGAAATCAAGAAAAAACAAACGAACTGAGAAAAAGCAATGGACAATATCTAACAAAAAGGATATTATAGAAAGTGTTTCTGGGACTCCAAAGACTATTCAGTCTCTTAAATGTATTGACTGTAGAGATTTTAGGAAGGCACAAACTGAGGATGAATCTCTAATCCCTTTTTTTTTCCACAGGCTGGAACAACCATTGAGGGAACTCAAAAGGAGTATAAGATTGTAAATGACTTGTTATACAGGGTATGTGCCAACTCTAAGTCAGGGGAGATAACAGAACAATTACTGGTACCCCAGTCCTATCGAATGAAATTCCTAGAAATCACCCATGATATTCCCTTAGCTGGTCACCTGGGTAGGGATCGTACTCTCAGTCGCTTACTCCATCATTTCTATTGGCCTGGAATCCATGAACAAGTGGCTGAATATTGTAAAAGTTGCAGGGAATGCCAGAAAATAGCTAAGACTGGATGTAAGGACGTGGTACCCCTACTTCCTATGCCCTGAGTTAGTGATCTGTTTGAAAGAATTACGATAAATGTAGTAGACCCCCTGCCCAAGAGTGCTAGAGGGAACCACTTTATTTTGGTGGTAGTATACTATGCCACCAAATATCCTGAAGCTATTCCCCTACGCACTGTGACTGCATTCAAAATAGCAGATGAACCGGTGAAGATTTTCAGCCATATGGGTATACCTAGGGAAATATTAACCAATAGGGGTTCCAACTTTTGCTCAAGTCTGTTGAAGTGATTATATCAAACCCTTCAAATCGAGGCCATGTTTACCATCCCATACCATCTGCAAACAGACGGGTTGGTAGAAAGCGTCAACCAGACGTTGAAATCAGTGTTGAGGAAATATGTTCAAGATGAAGGGAATAAGTGGGACATGTTTTTGCCATATTTAATGTTTGACTACCGGAAAGGCTTAGAGAGGATGTCATACAAGAATTTAAAAAGATGCAAACCTGGGTATAGTTCAACCATCTCACAGTGATTGGAACTTTCCCATGGTGGTTGTTAATAAAAACGAAGGGGGCATTTGTATATGCCTCGACTTTAGACGACTAAACACTCTTTCTAAATTTGACAGTTATCCTATGCCATGAATTGATGACATCCTTGATCATATAGGAACTGCCAAGTATATTAGCACTCTCCATTTAAAGAAGGGCTATTTGCAAATTCCCCTTGACAAGGATGCCAAAGAGAAAACAGCGTTTAGCACACCTATAGGGTTGTTCTGGTTCACTGTGATGCCCTTTGGTTTGCACAGTGCCTCGGCCACCTTTCAAAGAATGATGGATAAAGTCTTAACACTACATTCCTCTTATAGTGCAGCACACCTAGAGGATGTCATAATATTCAGTCCTTCATGGAAGAAACATGTACATCATCTATATTTGGTACTGTCAGCCATAGCTAATGCTGGATTAACAATCAATCCAACTAAATGTAAATTAGCCATGCAAGAAACAACTTATCTTGGATTCCAAATTGGGAATGGAGTGGTAAAACCTGAAATAACCAAAGTGAGTGCGGTAGCCAATAGCTCTAGACCTTGTACAAAAAAGGAGGTAAGATCCTTTCTAAATCTAGCTGGTTATTACAGACGATTCATTCCAAATTTTTCCTCGATAGCAAGCCCTTTAACTGACTTGACTGGAAAGAACAAACCAGATAAAGTAATTTGGACCCAGGAATGTGACGAAGCATTTCACTCCATTAAAGCCCATTTACGTTCCTCACCCGTTTTAACTATGCCAGATTTTTCTCAACCTTTTATGGTACAGACGGATGCGTCTAATCAAGGCATTGGCGCTGTTCTCTGTCAGGTAACAGATGGAGAAGAACATCCTGTCGTTTATATTAGTAGAAAGTTACACGAGAGAGAAACCCGCTATTCAACTATTGAAAAAGAATGTTTAGCCATCTGTTGGGCCATTGAAGCTCTTCGATTCTACGTATGTATGGGGGTTAGAATTCAAATTATAAATGGACCATAATCCACTTTGCTGGCTGAACGTTATGAAAGATAAAAACCCTCACGTTATGCGATGGTATTTTTCCTTACAGCCTTATTGTTTTGTTATTAAACACCGAAAAGGGGTTGCTCACAGTAATGCAGACTTTATGTCCAGGTATGGAATGGATATGTCGCAACACCTATCATCAGACCTCGGGAAAAATGATGAAATTATTAAAGAAGAAGTAAAGACCGCCTTCATGTTCAGTAGTTAATATGTTTCTAAGGGTCCCAGAGGTGGAGCCTTGGAGAGGGTGGGCTATGGCTCCATCACTCCTTGAGAGGGAGCTGCAGATAGGTGTTAGACAGGTCTTTGCTGGAAGAAATGTTTATCAAACCCTTTCGGGTTTTGATCTAGGTGGGGAGGAAATGTGAAATGGTTGCCCCCAATTTTGTTGAAAACTGTATACAGTGGAGGAAGTACTGATAGGAAGTCATGCATGTGGACAATCAAAGAAAGACTGTACCTGCCTATGTGAGAATGATAGAAAGATAGAAATGTGAGAAATGATAGAAAGTATACTTAGAATTGCAGAAAAAGGGGAGATATTGCTGATGGGTGATCTAAATATGCCAGATGTTAACTGGAGTGCAGTTGCAGCAGCCAGAGTCAAGTTATTCTAGATGCCCTACAGGGGGCATGCCTTAGACAACTAGTATTGGAACCCACTCGAGAGGGAACAATCTTAGACCTGGTTCTCTCAAATGGAGACGGAGAGAGGATCACAGATATAGAAGTGGGTAGCCATTTGGGAACTAGTGACCATCGAACAGTATGGTTCACAATAAACACAGCAATAGAGTCGAGCCATACAAAGGCAAAAGTACCGGACTTTAGGAGGGCTGACTTTGCTAAAATGGGTGAGTGCCTAAGGAATGCACTAGCAAATGGGCAGGAAGGAGGGGTGGAAGAACAATGGGAAATAATAAAAACTGCCATCACAGAGGTAACAAGCCTTTGTGTGAAGCAAATAAACAAAACAAAACGATGTAAGAAACCACTATGGTTTTCAAAGGAAGTGGCAGTGAAGGTTCAAGAGAAAAAGAAAGCATTCAGGAAGTACAAGGAATCACAGAAGGAGCAGGACAGAGACTTGTATCAGTTAAAGCAAACGGAAGCTGAGAAGACAGTCAGAACAGCAAAGGCCCAAACCGAGGAAAAGATAGCCAACTCAAGTTAAGAAGAGGGATAAAACCTTTTATAGGTACATCAGGGAGCAAAGGAAGACCAAGGGAGGGATAGTGAGGCTTAATAAAGGGAAGGGGGGGTGTGAGCAGAGGGTGACTGTGAAAAGGCAGATACACTAAATAAATATTTTTGCTCAGTATTTACAAATGAAGAGGGGGAGGTACCTAAAACAAACAACAGAAACACTCTGTATACAGAAGTTGATACCAGCCCATTTACAGAAGAAAGGGTTCTGAAAGAACTCTTAAAACTGAAGGTGGACAAAGCAATGGGGCCTGATGGGATTCATCCCAGAATTCTAAAAGAACTAAGGGTAGAACTAGTGACATCACTGACTACCCTCTAACAAATCATAGGAGGATGGGGTGGGTACCCAAGGACTGGAGGAGGGCAGATATGATTTCCCTTCACAAAATTGGGAGCAGGGCAGAAGCAGGAAACTGCAGACCTGTTAGTTTGACCATAGTGATAGGGAAAATGATGGAATCACTTCTGAAGGAAAGAACTGTCAAGTACCTAGAGGCCAGAGCGGCACAGGACCCAAGGCAGCGTGGATTCACAGTGGGAAGGTCATGCCAGATGAATCTGATAGATTTCTTTGACTGGGTGACCAAAGTAGTAGATCAGGGAGGGGCTGTGGACATGACCTACCTAGACTTTAGCAAGGCATTTAACACAGTCCCACACAAAAGATTAATATACAAGTTAGCCAGCCTGGGAGTGTGTCCCAAGATGATAGCCTGGGTAAAGAATTGGCTGGAGAATAGGACACAGAGTAATAGTAAATGGAGTCCACTCTGAAGAAAGGAGGGGTTACTAGTGGGGTACCGCAGGGTTCAGTATTAGGACCGGTCCTCTTCAATGTCTTTATAAGCGACATTGCAGAGGGACTGGAAGGAAAAGTATGTCTCTTTGCAGATGACACAAAGATCTGCAACAGAGTTGATACACAAGTTGGGGAGGAAAGGATGAGAAGGGACTTGGCAAGGTTAGAGGAATGGTCAAATGTAAGGCAGCTTAGATTCAATGCTAAGAAGTGCAAGATAATGCACCTGGGAAACAAAAGTCCAGGGAAAGAGTACACAATGGGGGGTGAGATACTAACAACAAGAATGGAAGGGGACCTGGGGGTAGTCATATCAGATGACCTAAAGGTGGGCAAGCAATGTGAGAAGGCAGCAAGGAGGGCTGGGGGGATACTGGGATGCACAGGGAGAGGCATCACCAGTAGAAAACAGGAAGTTATTATCCCTCAGTACAGACAGCTGGTGAGACCCCATCTGTAGTACTGCGTGCAGTTCTGGAGACCCAATCTCCGCAAAGACACAGACAAGATGGAAGCTGTCCAGAGGAGGGCAACTAAAATGGTGCAGGGTCTGCACCGGAAGACATGAAGAGAGACTTAAGGAGCTTAATATGTATAGCCTTGAGGAAAGGAGGGAGAGGGGGGGACATGACAGAAACATTCAAGTACATCAAGGGAATCAACAAAGTCCAAGAGGGTAGCATCTTTCAAAAAAAGAGGTGTGCAAGAACAAGGGAGCACAATCTGAAGATAGGGGGGCGGCCCAAAGGTAATTTAAGGAAGTATTTTTTTCACAGAGGGTTGTGGATGCATGGAACGGCCTTCCGGAGGAGGTTGTGGAGTCAAAAACAGTGGTGGAATCAGGCGTATGGACAAATATAAGGCAATTTAGGGGGTGGGGGTAGGAAGAAGTAGGCTGCTGGTTAACTAGGATCTACAGCTTATCCATTAGGGAAATAGGCAGACTGGGTGGCCAAGCGGTCCCATCTGGCGCTAAATCTCTGTTTCTATCCGCCTGACTCCCCTATATGTACCTACTCTTGTGACGCAAGAGGGCAGGTAAAGCATAGCAAAGCCATAGGTTTTCCCTTTTGAATGCCTCATTGTCAATGGAGCCACAGGGGAAAGAGTGCTATGCAGTGAAATGACATTTCCATCGATGGAGAGAAGACCCCATTGACGGAACCCATAAAGAGTTTGTTGTGAACTGCCATCAACGTGCTAGAAAGCGCAGTCGACTAGAGGGTATATCCCCCTGTCGATGAAGAGGCAGGCTGAGAACGTGCCGAAGGAGGGGCACCTATTACGGTGGCTGTCGAGTATTTGGGCACGGAGTGTGAGGAGGGCTTCTCCTTCTCCTTTTTGTGGTGCCGTCAGTGAGAATCAGTGGGGAAGGGGGCTATTGGGATGAGCCCAATTTCTGCTCCATTATATGTTGTTTGATTTCAAGCAACCATCTACGACAGGTTGCTTGGCTGAAATCCTGACAGTGAATACAGGAACTGGTATTGTGTGTGGGTCCCAGACACCTTACACAAGTAGTGTGGCTGTCGAAGCGGTAGATTTTTCTACCACAATGGAAAGAATGAAATAGCACTATCTTGCTTGAAGATTCTTTGGACATTCGTTTGGTTGCTCAGATTCTCTTCGATGACTGCTGTTCTGAAGTTGGACTACGTGCTGCGTGTGAGCTGAAGACGGCGGGAAGATGAAATGAGGATACCAGGGACTGCCCACACTTATAGAGGAAACAGGAAGCTGATGTCATGTGTGGTCGGCCCCTGGAAAAGACTGCTTGAAGAGCTGCCGTGCGCCTCAACGACCTCTGGCGATAACCCAAGTTTATCACCTACTGCAAGAGACCACTCCATGGAAGATCTACTGTTACAGGTAAGTAAGCTGTGTTTCTAGGGACATGGATATGTTGTTCTATACACACCTGTCGGCAGACTCCTAGCAGTTCTCTGGGAGGAGGGAGGCAAGGCACACACCCCCTACTTAGGGAACAGAGATTGGAGAACTGAGGCCCCAAAACCAGCATCCCAGCGTGATTCAAGGTCAATGTGATAATGGGAAATGAAGGTGTGTGCTGACTTCCATGTAGCAGTTCTGCAGATTTCCTGGACAGGGACGTCCTTAGAAGCAGCCACCGACGCAGCGGTACGATGGGTGGAATGAGCCCTTAGCCCTCCGGAAAGCTCCCTACTCGCCAGCTTATAGCAGAGATCAATGCAGGAAGTGATCCACATGCCAACTGTTCGCTTGGTTACAGGTCTGCCAGGTGTGGTTTCAGTGTAGGTGACACGACAGCTGGCGAACCTCTCCCCAAACTCCAGCCGTGCGCTCTATGTAGTAAACAAGTGCTCGCCTCAGATAGACAGTATGGAGCCTGTGTTCGACTTCCGAGGTGTGATTCGGGAAGAACACCGAAGAGTCATCACCTGATTAAGGTGAAACTCCGATACAACTTTCGGGATGAACTTCGGGTTGGGGTGCAAGACAACCTTGTCCCTGTGGAAGACCAGGTAAGGAGACTTCACTGAAAGCACCTGGAGCTCACTGATCCTTCTGGCTGACGTAATAGCCACCAAGAAGGCAGTCTTCCATGACAGGTGAGACATGTCACACCTGTGCATTGGTTTGAATGGCTCGCCCATGAACTTTACCAAAATCAACAACATGTCCCACGGTGGTGGTGGTGGTAGTTCATGTACCAGAGGGGAAATGTGATCTAAGCTTTGAAAAAGCGCCAGACCACCTTCTCCTGCACTACCGACTGCTGATCAGCATGCACCCGGTAAGCAGAGATAGCTGACAGGTGCACCTACAGGGTCGTAAACCAAAGTACCCCTTTGGAGAGGGACCACTGGTAGTCCAAAATGCTGGCCACCGGAATGGACAAAGGGTCCAGCCCCTTGCCCTGACATCAAATGGAGAATCTCTTCAATTTGAAGGCATAGCATTTTCTGGTCAGTTCCTTTCTAGATGCCTCCACCACGGTGAGGACATCTTTGGAGAGACCCAAAGGCTGGAACTCTAGCTGCTCAGGAACCAGGCTGTCAGGTGCAGGGATTTAAGGTCCAGGTGGAGTACCTTCCCCTGACTGATTGAGAGAAGGTCTGGGTGGAGTGGAAGACGCCTTGGAAGCCTGTTGCTGAGGCTGAGGAGATCGGGGTACCAGAACTGGCACGGCCAGTCCGGAGCCACCAGGATCACCCATGCCTTGTCCCTCCTGACTTTGAGCAGCACCTTGTGGATCAAGCAAAGTGGAGGGAAGGCACAGAAGAGGCCTGGGGTCCAAGGCCTCGAGAAGGCATCCCTCTGCAGCGAGCCCTGCTGATGGGGGTGGGCACAGAACAGCTTCAGCTCTGTGTTCTCCCTGCAGGCAAACAGGTCCGCATGAGGGGTGCCCCACTGTGAGAACAGGCTGTGAACTACCTCCAGATGACGAGACCAATTGTGAGACGCCTCGCCTGCCCGGCTGAGGGAGTCGGCCAGCTGATTGGAGGCTCATGCCACATAGATGGCTAAGAGATCCACATTCGGGATGCACACGAGGGTCAAAATTCGGAGAACTTCCTTGCACAGAAGCAGGGAGTGTGTCCCATCCTGCTTGCTGAGGTAGTACATGATTGTGGTGTTGTCCGTCTGGACTTGGACCACTTGACCCTGAATAAACAGAGCGAATGCAGTCAGTGCTAGCCAAACCACCCGGAGCTCCAAATGGTTGATGTGCCATCGGGACTCCTCGGGAGTCCAGAGCCCATGCACTCTATGTTCTGCAGATGGGCACCCCAGCCTGTGAGAGAGGGGTTGGTCGACAGGATGACCGTCTGTTTGGGGCGGAAAAATGGGATCCCTTCCTGCAGATGTTTTGGGACCAGCCACCACAGGACGACGTACCACACCTTCTGGGTCAGTAACCAGCTGGTCGAAGTGACCTTTGTGCTGAGACCATTGGCTGGGCAGCTCCCACGGCAGGGAGCGCATATTCTAACGGGCCCATTGGACCATGCTGGTGCAGGCCGCTATGTAACCCAGAAGGCAAAGGAAATCCTGGGCAGGGTGCAATTGCCCAACCCAAAATGATCGGGCAAAGGAGGAGAGAACCTCCGCCCTTTCCGCTGGGAGCCAGGCTCTGGCTCAGCAAGAGTCGAGCTCTGCCTCGATAAAGATGATCACCTGCGAGGGCACGAGTTCCGACATAACCTCGTTGACCAGGAGGCCAAGGGATGTGCAGGTCTGGCAGGACCTGTGGCTGCCCAGCGGGCAACAGCAGCGTGCACCCGGGAGAGGGATCTGCCAGCGCTGGGCGGGACAGACATGTCATCACCTGGGGAGAAGGAGACCTCCCAGGTGAAGGCAGAGGTAATGCTGGGCTGGAAGAAACAGTGATAGCCTGCTGCAGGCGCTGCCTTGAAGGACTGGCATTGGGTCCCGTAGAGAGGACCAACATAGGCAAAGCCTTGGGGGCGAACGTGGAGGAACTGACACCTGACACACCAACACCGGCCGACAGCCTGTGGAAGAAGTGGCCCTGAGATGGGGGGAGGGTAAGAGATTAAGTACTCTGCCCTGAGGAGCCACTGGCCGTGACTTGGTTCTCGAGCTACCTTTACGACTGATGTCAGCTTGTATCCTTTAACAAGGCCCTCTCCTCTCCTCTCCTCCCCTGCCCCCTTAAAACTACTTGTTCCTCAAGGCTCCATCTTAGGGCCATAACTCTCTTCAATCTTTGGCAATGACATTCCGAACTCCACCTCCCATTGCAAGACCCTTCTGTATGCTGACGACCTTGTATGTTATACTGGGTCTAACTCCATAAATGAAATCAACTCCAAGCTCACCTCTGACCTACACTCTATCCAAACCTGGATCTCCCACAACCATCTTGCCTGCAACACTGCCAAGACCTAAGCTATGCTCCCCTGGTCCCCCCCAATAAAACTCATAACCTGGCCTCCAAGCTCTCCGTTCAATGCCTGGATGGGACCCCTAGTCTCTTCAACCCTCTCCTTTAGATATCTCTGGGTCTGTTTGGACTCTGCCCTTGACTTCTCCCTGCACATTAATGATATCTGTAGATACATCAATACCAAGCTTGGTCTTGCCTATCGTTTCTGCCATGCCCTTATACCAGCTGCACTCATTGCTGTAGCCTGGGGAGATCTACTCCGTACACTCTGATACGCACTCCCATCTTTCTTCCAGGACAATGTCAGCTGCCTTCACAAACGAGATGGTGCGTACAACAGTGTATGTAGGCTTGCTTCTCCCACCACTGCCAGCTTTATTCATCCTTAAATTGGCTATCTCCTTCCTCCAGGCAATCCAGCATTCTTGGTTGTTTTACTGACAACATTATTAGATCCTCCCTACCTGTATCGTTGGCCTCTCATTTTTCTCCTGCAGACTGTACATGTTCTGCGATCCTCTTCATTGGCCCCGATGACCATTCCCAAATGCTCCACTAAGATGGGTGGACAGGCCTTTACCCACTACGCCCATAATCGCTGGAATTTCCTATCTCCACACCTTTGGTTCTCCAGCTCCGATAGTATGTTCAAAAAATACAGGTTACTCACCTGTAACAGGAGTTCTAGGAATGGTATATGTTGTTCATCCACACTCATTGGCAGTATCCTTGCCGCTTTAAATCTTGCCGGAAGGTCTTCAAGCTTGCTCCTCCCACCCACCCGGGTGGTATAACTCTCGGCTCCGCCCCATGACGCCAGATCTGGCCCGCTGGAAGCTCAGGTTGTGCGTCGAAGCCGGGAGGTCGAGAGGAGTGGGGATGAACAATATACCATTCCTAGAACTCCTGTTACGGTGAGTAACCTGTACTTCAGGACATGGATATGTTGTTCATCCACACTCATTGGCAGACTCCTAGCAGTTCTCCGGGAGGAGGAGGCAAGACGCACACCCCATATACTTACTTGGGAAAGAGACTGGAGAACCGAGGCCCCAAAACCAGCATCCAGCGTGACTCAAGGTCGATGTGGTAATGGGTAATGAAGGTGTTTGCTGACTTCCAGGTAGCAGCCCTGCAGATTTCCTGGATAAGGGCGTCCCTGGAAGCAGCCACCGTTGCAGCAGTATATATGCGGGTAGAATGAGCTCTTATCCCTCTGGGAGGCTCCATGCCCGCCAACTTATAGCAGAGATCTATGCAGGAGGTTACCCACCTGCTTATCGTCCGCTTGGCTGCAGGTCTGCCAGATGCGGCTTCAGCGTAGGTGACAAACAGCTGGCGAACCTCTCCCGAATTTCAGCCGTGCGCTCCTTATAATAAGCGGCGCCCTTCTAGGAGTCCAGAGTATGGAGCCTATATTAGAAGCCTCCAGTGTGATTGGGGTAGAACACCGGCAGAGTCAACACCTGGTTAGGTGAAACTCCACACCACCTTGGAAGGAATTTCGGTGGGGCGGAGGACAACCTCTGTCCTGTGGAAGACCAGGTAAGGAGACTCGATGGAAAGCGCCTGGAGCTCTCCCATCCTTCTGGCTGACGGATAGCCACCAAGAAGCGGTCTTCCACGACACAGGTGAGAGAGAGCACACCTGTGCATAGGTTCGAATAGCTTGCCCATGAGCTTTGCCAGTACCAGCAGTAGATCCCACGGAGGTGGGGGTTCCCGCACTGGAGGAAATGTGATCAAGGCCTTTGAAAAAGCCAGACCACCTTCTCCTGCGCCACCGACTGCTTCCGGCCCGCCCGTAAGCAGAGATGGCTGCCAGGTGCACCCTTAGGCGCCGACCTAAGCCCTTGACTAGAAAGGGACTATAACTAGTCCAAGATGCTTGCCAAGGAACAGGAGGAAGGGTCCAAGCCCTTGCCCTGACACCAAATGGAAAACCTTTTCCATTTGAAGGCATAACATTTTCTAGTCGACTCATGCAGGGACGCCTCAACTACATTGAGGACCTCGTCGGAAAAGACCCAAGGCCTGGAACTCTAGCCGCTCAGGAACCAGGCCGTCAGGTGCAGGGATTGAAGGTCCGGATGGAACACCTTCCCCTGATTGACGGAGAGCAGGTCCGGGCGAGCTGGAAGCTGCCGCGGAGTCCTGGAGCTGAGACTGAGGAGATCTGGGTACCAGAACTGGCGAGGCCAGTCTGGGGCTATCAGAATCACCTGCGCCTTGTCCCTCCTCGCCTTGAGAAGCACCTTGTGGATCAAGGGAAATGGGGAAAGGCGTAAAAGAGGCCCGGGGTCCATTGCCTCGAGAAGGCATCCCCCTGCAGCGAGCCCTGCTGAGGCGGGCATGGAACAGACTCAGCTTGGCGTTCTCCATGAGGCAAACAGGTCCACCTGAGGTGTGCCCAAAGGGAGAACAGATGCTGTACTACCTCCGGCAGGAGAGACCACTCGTGGGATGCAGCCCCTATCCGGCTCAGGGCATCGGCCAGGGTGTTGGAGGCTCCTGCCACGTGAATGGCTAGGAGATCCGCCTCCAGGCTGCGCACGAGTGACCAAATGCGGAAAGCTTCCTTGCATAGAAGCATGAGCGCGTCCCGCCCTGGCCAGTTTAGATAGTACATGGTCGTGGTATTGTCCGTCTGACCTGGACCACTTGACCCGGAGGAACGGAGCAAAGGCGGTGAGAGCTAGGCGGACCGCCTGGAGCTCCAGCAGGTTGATGTGGCATCGGACTCGCGGGGACCAGAGGCCATGAGCCCGTGTTCCCCAGATGGGCACCCCAACCCATCAGAGAGGCATCGGTCGACAGAGAGACCGTCGGCTCGGGACGGACGAACGGGATGCCCTCCTGCAAATGATCTGGAACGGTCCACCACTGGAGAGCGTTCCACATCCCCTGTGTCACCGACACAAGCTGGTCCAAGGGATCGCAGCGTTGTGACCACTGGCTGGCCAGTCCCCACTGAAGGGGACGCATGTTCCAGCGGGCCCAACGGACCACGCTGGTACAGGCCGCCATGAGACCCAGGAGGCGCAGGAAGTCCCGGGCAGGGCGCAATTGCCCAACCAGAAATGATCGGGCAAAGGAGGAAAGAACCTCGGCCCTGTCCGCCGGGAGCCGCGCTCTGGCTCGAAGAGAGTCGAGCTGCGCCCCGATGAATAGAATCACCTGCTTCGGCTCGAGGTTCGACTTGGCCTCGTTGATAAGGAGGCCCAGTTGAGAGCAGACCTGGAGGCCAGATCTCTGGACCACTCCGCCTCCTTCCTGGAGGGAGCTGCTATCAGCCAGTCGTCCAGGTAAGGGTACACCCGGACCCCTCGGCGCCGCAGGAATGCTGTCACCACTGCCATGCATTTGGTGAAGACCCTGGGAGCTGGAGACAAGCCGAAGGGCATGGCTTGGAACTCGAAGAGAGATCCTTCCGCTCGGAAGCGAAGGAATCTCTGGTGAGACGGACGGATAGGGACGTGAAAAAACGCGTCCTGCAAGTCCAGAGAGCAGAACCACACGCCGCGTTCCAAGGATGGTATTATCTGAGCCAGAGTGACCATCCTGAAGGTTCGAGACCTTAGGAACTTGTTTAAGTCGTGTAGGTCGAGAATGGGGCGCCAGCCCCCCGTCCGTTCCGGAACCAGGAAGTACCTGGACACAAACCCTGGGTCTGAAGGAGGGTCCACCACCTCTCTTACCACCTCCTTCTGGAGGAGGAGAGTGATGTCGGCTCGACGAGCCGCCAGTGAGGCTGGGGATCCCGAGCCCCGAGGGGCGACGGCTCTGAAGGGTGGTGCCTGCTCGAATTCCAGAGGCAGGCCTCTTCCCACCACCTCCAAGACCCACCTGTCCGTGGTAACAGCGGACCAGGTGGAACGGAAGTGCCGGAGCCGTCCCCCCACGGGGGGACCCAGGGGTAAGGTGACGGGGATGGGGCGACACCCTCAGCCCGTCACTGGGCAGGCTTGGAGGAGGACCGCCGAGGGACCTCCTGGGCCCTTTCCTCCTGCCTCCTGTTAGGAAGCGGCTTGGGTTTGGGATACCAAGGCCGAGCCTGCTGGCTCCTGAGGTTGCTGGGCGCGGCGCGTTGAGGCCAGAAGGACGAAAGGGCTGAAGCTGTGGTTTGCGGCCTTGTCCTTCTGAGCGGAAGAGACCGAGTCCAAGGTGGCATTGACTTCCGATCCTCTGCAGGTGACCTTCCACCCCAGGGCCGAAGAGGTCAGTCCCCAAAGAACATCCGCCAACTTGTGCTGGGTATCCGAGTAAAGGTGGATATCCTCAGCCAAGCCCGCCGACACATAGCCACTGCGGCCGCCACCGATCTGGCACATGAGTCCCCTATATCCAAAGCAGTCTGGAGCTGCTGTTTGGCCACTGCCCTGCCCTGGTCCCGCACCTGCTTAACCGTAGTCTGCAGATCGGCGGGAAGATGAGGGATGACCTCATCCAGGGAGCCCAACAGGGCATGAGAAAAATGTGCCATGAGGACGGCCGAACTGGCCTGACGAAGGAGGAGAGGGACGCAGCGTAGACTTTTCGCCCGACGTAGTCCAATTTCTTGGACTCCTTGTCAGGAGGTTTGTCCACATCCCTGGCTTGCCCGGCAGCCGAAACGCTGTCGGTAACCAACCCCTCAGCAGAGGGGTGTTCAGAAACGGACAAGGAACGTGGGACCGCGATACTTCCTGGCCATCCTGGCCGGGCGCAGGGCAGGAAGCAGGGCTGCCAAAGTTCCAGTGCCGGACCCACTATGGCCTCGGCCACCGGAAAGGCCTCGCCGGAGAATCCTCGGTCCAGAATCTCCGTGAGGGATACCTGGCCTGCTTTGGAACGGGTTCGAGCTCCATCCCGGAGACCCCGAGATGAGCCAAGCAGTCCTAGGAAGGACGACGGGCTATCGTCCATTGACTGACCTCCTGAAGACTCCAAGTCCAGTCGCTTGGAGAAGAAGGAGGAATCATCTTCGGACTCGGAAGAGTCCTCGGAAGCTGCCTCTGGCCTGAGCCACCCTTCACCTGCCGAGGTCGGTCGGGAGTGAGGGTAACTGACAGCCGATGGGGTAAACCCTTAGCCGACCGAGAATCCTTGGTCGGAGCCCCAATGGTGGCTGTGGAGGCGGAGGTTCCACCGAATCGGTGGAGCAGCTGGTTTGGCGAACAACCGCCTGGGTATAGCTCCTCGGACAAGTCGAGGGGTTGTGTCGGCGTTCCGGTGACAGCCACTTAATGGCCGGGAAGGCGCGGAGTGTTATTCCCGGCCGAGGAGCTGTTGCAACATAAGGTCCTCATACAGTCAGACGTAATTCATGAAGCCTCCCTCATCGAGGAGGAGGCGAGACGGCAACCGGCCGCCTCTGATGCCGAGACCGAGACCGCATGCATAGCGGAGCGGCTGGACCGAAGAGGTCGAGACCGAGACCGAGAGTCCCGGAATTTCGGGGTCGGTGCGGGAGGTGTCGGCGGAACCGCACTCCTTCGGCTCGGAAGGTCCATCCGAGGGCTCCGGAACCGGAGGCACAGGCGAGCCCACGGGATCCTCAACTCCTCCCGGGGGAACCGGGGAGAGGGGAATCTCGGCTGCTAAAGGCGACAGCCAGTCCAATGGGTCGAGAAAAATCTCGACTTCATCAGTGGGAGTCTCGGTCAACTGACCTGACGGGGACACCGTGAGGCCAGTGGCGAAGCCGGCGATCGGGCTCCCCGGCGGACGGCGGCCCGGGAGAGGGACCTTTCCCGCTCCCAAGAGCGTCGGACGGAGGACTTACCCTTGTCCCTCTTTTGGACCGAGAATAAGGTCCAGCAGCACGAGCCCCTTCTCCTTTAGTGGAGAGGGACAGACAAAGCTCCTTAAAGAAGCCGTGTGGAAGAACCCAGAAGGCGGGATAAATGCCGCGCGAGGAAGATACGCCGCGCCGCCGCCTCTTCGAGGCGACCATCCGCCGAGCTGATCCGCCGAAAACCGCCGCCATGACACCGCCAACCGGCCTCCTTGACTTCACCGGAGGGAACTGCTCGGGACGCCCAGTTGCACCGGGCAGCACGGTCTCGAGGCGAGGCCGAGAAAGATGAGCACAGGCCGTAAGCCTGCGGTCGCTCAAGGCCTAAGCAGTGAACACGTGAGTGTGGATCCGTCCCGACATCTTCTGCCCGCATGGGCATCTCCGAATCCGGGAGTCGATTGTCCATCGAGCCGCGAGGGATCAAGACTGTCTTTTGCAAATTTTATTTTTAAACCGCAAACGGAGAAATAGGAACCAGTCGCAAACGCAGAGCGTTAAGGAGGGAACCTGAGCTTCCAAGCGGTAAGGAAGATCTGGCGTCATGGGGCGGAGCCGAGAGTTATACCACCCGGGTGGGTGGGAGGAGCAAGCTTGAAGACCTTCCGGCAAGATTTAAAGCGGCAAGGATACTGCCAATGAGTGTGGATGAACAACATATCCATGTCCCTAGAAAGATGTATTCCACCACCTCCACACTATGGACAAATGTTTGTGCTTCTGACCTCTTCGTCCCGATGCCCAGTTCTGCTTTTTTCCCCTTCCAATATCCGTCCTCCTGCTTTACTGAATCACAGCTAATCTCTGGGCTGTAATCTGTACTCCACTATTATTTTGTACCCACCTCTAGTTTGTAAATGTAGGCACTTCTGATATTTGTCTTCAATAACTTAAACTCGTCACCAGTCTGTAAAGCCAGGCACTTTTGTTATTTTTACCTAAATGCTTGTTTCTCTCAACCAATGTTTATTTGCCTATTTTACCTGTTATGTACTCTCCCAGCTTGTGCCTAACGATATGTAGGTTTCTTGCTTAGTGCACTTACCCGGTAAAGAAAGGCTAATAAATAAATCGGTATATCCACCAACTCGCTACACAAACTGTACCTGGACAGGCCTCTCCCCGCCATCACGGACCAGCTATGATAACCACAATGGGACTGGTTTCTCCATCCCTGCCCCTTTGCATACTCACTGACTCCCTACACAGACAGTACTGGGATTGGCATTTCTCTCTGTACATTCACCAACTTGCTACACAAAATGTAGGTACTAAGACAGAGTAAGCATAACACAGACACACACACATACACACACTCACTGTAAGGGTTAGAGAGAGAGAGAGAGAGAGAGATGAATGTAAAGAGTAAGATCCATACCCTGAAGACCAGATTGTCGATATGCAGCTCCCCTTCTGCTTTCATGATCTGGATGATGAGACAGCGGATAATATTCCTCTTCCTCTCCAGGATGCTGGCAGCATCTTCTTCCACATTATGGTAGGTTTGTTTTGGCAACAACTGGCCTGCAGGTACATTTGGCATTGCACTGTTCAGAATCAGCACTGTAGAGTAAGAAAGAATAAATGACTTGTAGATGTAGTTCTGCTATTGTCAGTCAGTTGCTGATACACATATTTATTTATTGGCTAACTCTGTAGTCAATACATGTAGGATAGCCTGGTTGGACTGGATCATCTCATTTACAGTGAGGGGAGGAGGACCTGCTTCTATCCAAGATATCCCAGCTGGGATGCGTCATTTCATTTATATTAGGGTACCTGCTTCTACCCTAGAATAGCCTAGCTGGGATGCAACATCTCATTTCCATGGTGAGGGATCTGCTTCTACCCCAGGACAGCTCAGACGGGAGACAGCATCTCATTTCAGTGGTTGGAAAGGACCTTCATTCTACCCCAGGATAGCCCAGAGGGGATGCAACATCTTATTTACTGTGTGTGGTTTTTTTTTTTTTTTGGTGGGGGGGGGTGGCTACTTCTATCCAAAAACAGCCCACCTGCGATGTAGCACCTAACAGTAGGGGACCTGCTTCTACCCCTGCTGGGATGCAGCATCCCATTTACAGTAGGGGACCTGCTTCTACCCCAGGACAGCCCAGCTGGGATGCAGCATCTAATTTTACAGTGGGGACCTGCTTCTATCCCAGGATAGGCTAACTGGGATGCAGCATCTTATTTACAGTGGGGGACCTACTTCTACCCCAGGATAGCACAGCTGGGATGCATCATCTCATTTACAGTAGAGGACCTGCTTCTACCCCAGGACAGCCCGGCTAGGATGCAGCATCTCATTTACAGTAGGGGACCTACTTCTATCCCAGGATAGCCCAGCTGGGATGTAGCATCTCATTTAAAGTAGGGGACCTACTTCTATCCCAGGATAGCTCAGCTGGGATTCAGCATCTCATTTACAGTGAGGGACTTGCTTCTATCCTAGGACAGCCAGGCTGGGATGCAACAGCTCATTTACAGTGGGAAATCTGCTTCTACCCCAGGATAGCCCAGCTAGAATGCAGCATCTCATTTACAGTAGGGGACCTACTTCTATCCCAAGATAGCCCAGCTGGGATGTAGCATCTCTTTTACAGTAGGGGACCTACTTCTATCCCAGGATAGCCCAGCTGGGATTCAGCATCTCATTTACAGTGAGAGACTTGCTTCTATCCTAGGACAGCCAGGCTAGGATGCAACAGCTAATTTACAGTATGAAACCTGCTTCTACCACAGGATAGCCCAGATGGGATGAAACAGCTCATTTATAAAGGGGGACTTGGTAGGAGGCCTGCTTTTAATAGCCAGTTGGGATGCAACATCTATAATTTGGCCATTACATTGGTGCTCGACTCCATCACACCAATCTGTGTCCTCTCACTGACCTGCCACTGTGGTTCGCTGTGGTATAATGACAAACTAAGGGGGCTAAAAGCAACAGGGTGGAAGTGGAGAGTTCCTGGAAGAGACTGGGTTCGATGGAACACAGGAAACTCTGAGGTCCCACTACAAGGACTATCAGAGGGCAATAACCCCGAAAACGACAGCATTTCTGTCACAAGTTATTACCTCAGAAGAAAATGGATCAGCTCTAATCTTCCACACTGTAGACAGGCTAATAAACCCTGCCTGTCTGTAGTCTGGAAGACTGCTGTCTCAAGAAAAGTGTGAGGAGTTTGGTTCTTTCTTAGTGGACAAAGTGTTCTCCATTCGAACCAGGATCACGACAGGTAACCTGTCAGAGGCCAGCATTAAGGGAGAGGAGTAGGCAAGGGCATTACAGTGGTCTGCAGTAACTTCCAGCCAGTTTTTATAGAGGAGGTGCTGAGGTGACTGCAGTGTTGCACCCCACCTACTGTCAGTTGGATACAGAGCTTACTCGACTATTAGTGGACTGTTAGGTGGCCCTGGGTCTAATAGTTGCTAGCACTGTCATGAGTTCCTTATAGGAAGGCTGTTTGTCACTGGCACTGAAAAAAGTTGTTGTGAGGCTGCTCCTAAAGCAACCATCTTTACACCTGGATGTGTCAGGGGTCAAAAAGACAGGTTACTCATCTGTAAAGAACAGTTGCATACTTACCGTAACAGCAGACCTTAGAGAGAGAATCACTTCCATTAGGCCATACCTTTCGAATTATAGCTGTCAAGCACTAGGACAACATAGAAAATGTTTCTAGCCGGGGGCCACCCACAACGATGGCATGTGTCTGCGTCTCATCTACATAAAGGAGGGCAGCCCCATCACTCCTCAGTTTTCCACCACAGATTAGGCTTGGAGGATTGCCACCCATGGGGAACCAGGAGATCAGACCAGCACCAAGCATACAAGGCAATATATGGTGCTGGATAGAACAGCCATGGATTAGGATCAGGTACAATATCTGATGCTATTATCACTACATCAGAAGGGGGATGGAGGGAAGGACAGCATGGCCTAATGGAAGAGATTCTCTCAAAGGTTTACTGCTCCAGTAAGTATATAACTGTTCTATTTTCTTTGAGGATATCTCTTCCATTAGACAACACCTTTGGAATGAGTCCCAAACAGCCCCAAAAGACACAGAGAGGTTGGTGCAGTCCGATATAGTCAAGACAGGAGGCACTGCAGTTCAGTAAGCCCATAACCAGCACATCTACGAGACATGATGTAAAGACCATAATGCTTAGAGAAGGTGTGGACAGTGCTCCATGTGGCTGAAGCACAAATGACAGCAGCAGGAACATTTCTGAAACAAGTAGTAGAAGTGGCCATCCCCCTTGAGGAATGAACATGAACTGCACCAGGAACTTTCTTACCTTACCTCCTATAACAGGCTAATACAGACAAAATTGGCAACGCACTGCATATGGGGGACAAATAATTAGTATACAAATCATCTGTGCAAACTGGCCAAACTCAAAGTGCACAGTGCCAGAGTGAAGGGAGGTTTAGCTAGTGCTGAAAGTAAGAGTCTAAACAGGTTGATAAACTTTAATAAGGGAGTCAGAACTATGAGGTTAGGGGAGAGGTAAGGGGTGGTTAAAAGCCTGGCAAGGGTAAGGGAGGGTTCTGGAAGAGGGTTGGCCGGGGGGGGAGGCAGTTTAAGCTGGCATCTAGTGGAGGAAGGGAGGGGGAGAGACTGATGGAGAAGGGTACCTGGTTCCAGAGGGAGTGGAGACGGAATGAGAAAGCAGATTTCCTGGCTGAGGAGTGTGGGTGGGAAAGGGAGAATGTGCATGGGCCTCTTGAGGGCAGGGCATCGGAACAGGTGGGGGGATGGGAGAGAGGAGAGAGTATATATATGAGGGGAGGGACCAAAACCAGTATTACAGATGAGGGAAGTGTCATCGAGACACAGGTCATGAAGCATAGGAAAAAACCAGGAGCAGTTGTAGAATTCACAAAATATGTTTATTAGTACCAGCAGTAACATAAAAAATAAACTTGTTCAGTAGAATTATTTACAAAGGTAGAATAAACAGAGAAGATCCATCTGAGTTTTTCTTCAATCTCTGCGTTTCCCAAAACACTGCAGCTCTCTCTTATAAGTCTTTGCAACCCCCCTCCGGCAGATGCCGCAAGAACACAGTGTCCCAGAACTGAGGCTTCTTCTCCACAGCTTCTGAAAAAGGGCTTAAAAACTGCTCTCAGGTTAACCCCTTGAGTTCCCAACAGCTTTCTGCAATCATCTCAAACAATAATTATATACATTTCAACAGCAACACTATATAATTTCTAAACAAAGGGATCCCAATATCAGTTACATTTACACATAATTATCTGCACATATTTCATACCAGCAGATATGCAAGCGAGGAAAAGACAGAAACAGCAAATGAAAACTGAGACAGCGAGAGGCAAAGAACTGCGAGACTTTTGGGGTGATCAAGTGCTAGGTCTCATGAGAAAATCTGGTTGTGCAACCAGACAGACAAGAGACAGCAAAGGAAAGAAAAGAACAGAACAGATCCCTGCATTCAAACTCTCCATAATAACTGGGACATTCAACCCTGTCACAGAAAGCATTCCATAGGTACAGCTTAATTATTTACTTATTGTAAAGTGGTGATCAGGAGCGGCACACTGGGCCAAGGCTTGTTTCCAGCTGCAACTCAAGGGGAAGGGAGTAGGAAGGCAAATTATATAATACACAAAACAGCTATTGTAGTACAGTGCAGACTCTTAAATAGACGTGTAGGTAAGGTTACCCAACAGTACCCATATTCAGCAGTGTTGAGGTACACAACAATTATCCATCAGTTCTCGAGACTTAGCAGTACTGTTACATTATAATTGCAAAGCAGCCCCCAGACTCAGAAGTGCTCAAATAAACCATAATTACTCAACAATACCCAAGACTCATCAGCACTCAGGTACAAATTACCCAGTAATATTAAAACTCAACAATGATTAGGTACATCATTATTACCCAGCAGTTCCCAGATATAGAAATATTGCAGAAAAAGTACAGTTACCCAAGAACTTACTCTAACCGTAGATCTTCGAGAAGAGCTCTTGCAGCAGGTAACGCTATTAGGACTATGCTGCCAGGAACTAGGACCCCCCACAGAAAAATTCTAGCTAGCACTCTAAGGCGGGGGACCATGGTATAAAGGGGAAGTCGCCTGGCACCACCTCAGTTCACCTGCCAGAGACCCGGCTAGCGTAAAGGATGGGGAAATCGAGGAGGTTCTCACATCCCCCAGTGAGAAAACTACAGTTACATAACGCCGGGGGGTAGGGAGAGAAAGCATACCTGCTGCAAGAGCTCTTCTCGAAGATCTACTGTTATGGTAAGTTCTTACGTAACTGTACTTTTCTTTGACCGAGGACTACCAAATGGCCAGGCAGACGCTGAAGCAGTGGGGTAAGACACTCTTTCTCCCATTTAAACTCCAAGCCTGATAAGAACTCTGGTGGGGGTAACAAATCTGTGCCCAAAGACATTATTTGCTATAACTGTAATAAGCCAGGCTATGTTGCAAGAAACTGCTGTAGTAAGCAGAGTGGCACTGGAGCAGATTTGTCCTTGGCAAATTGGGGCACACACTTAACAGGTGTGAAGGTGGGGGATAAGACTATAAAGGGACTCGTTGATTCAGAAAGCAGACAGACCCTAGTGCATGCTGAAGCACTGAGAAAACACTGTGCAAAAGGACCAGGTACTGGTGTCATCTGCATTCATGGGGACACCAGATACTATCCCACCACTCAAGTGACTCTGACCATTAAGGGTGTGTCACACCAAATGAAGGTGGGGGTAGTACCTAAGTTACCTGTACCTGTGATTACTGGAAATGACTTTCCAGGATTAACTGAATTAATCAAGGAGGGAGTAAATCATGATGTTTCAGCAGCTGTGGTGACAAGAGCTCAGGCAAAGAAAATTTCAGATGGTGGGGACTCTTAGTTTTAGCGATTTTGATTTGAACTTGTTTCAGCACAGCTCCAATGAAAGCTGCAGAGCTCACCAATCTATGGTGAGTCCTGCATACCACGTAGATGGGCTCCATATAAAGTGGGGATCTATATGGTGTGCAGTGGTTCTGCAGGGAGGCAGAGGAGTTTGGCTTCATCAAAGAGTAATGCAGTTTAAAGGAAGGCATTAAAAATTCACCCAGAAATGCCCTATTACTCCCCCCTTCCTCTCCCTTCCCCTCTCCTCCATCCAGTCTCCCTTGGAGCTCCGCAGGAGTACCTGACAGAGAGGCTGTGTCTGATGAGTGCGCCTATGTCCTGTGTCTTGCTTTACTAAGCCGAATATGAAGCACTTATCCCCCTTGTCTTTTTCTCTTGACCCCCCACCTCTGTTTAGATTGGTACCTGCCTTCCCTCCCTTCTATTCGAGCCCCTCTCCCTCTGTGTATCCTGTCGTAGATAGCTGGTTAGTACCACAGGGTACCCTCTCTTGCCCTTTTCTTTCCTTTCCAGTGTCCTCTGGAGTAGGATGGTTCTCTGACTTTGTCTGGGAGATGTCTACCCGTTCAGTGTTTCCTCCTTCTGCTATAGGACAATGTGCTGCATGTAGACTCTGTGCTTGCTTGCTTGGGTGTAATCGTATGTGGGTCCTTAACAGTTGCGGGTCAAACTGGATGTTTTTACTAGATTAAATGGTATGGGTGGGGTGGATGCAGCTGCTGGATGGTGGCAGACAGTGCATGCAGGCACCTCTTTCCCTACAGAGAAACACTTTGTTTCTCTCTGTGCACTGAGCTACTCGTTTGGCTGGGCTACCCAACCTCAGTGGTCCCCAGGTTATACGGTATCTTAGTGCTACCTATTAAGGTGTCTGTGTCATTATGGGTGGCCAGGGGGTATCAAGTTTGATTGCAGCAGCTGACCATTAGAATCCAGGAGCTCGTTTGGTCCTGCTGGTTGCCCTGTCCGCTAGCAACAGGATTCTGTCAGACAGTGTCTCCCCTCCTTCCCGTGTGAAAGCCGGGTAGGGAGCCCCAGGGTCCCTTAGCATGTGCTGCATGAGAAGACTGGCGTAGCATCCCGCGGGTCGCTCCCGGGGGGGGGGGGGAACGGGACACCACCAGTGTTACCAACAGAGTGCATTTTTATGCTCAGCATTGTGCAAGGAAAAAAAAAAAAAGGATAACATTTTCCCCCTCCCCCAGTCCAGCGCCTATTATCAGAGATGTATCACTTACTTTACCCTTTCAGGCATATACACGGTTCTTTCTTCAACAGACAGCAAGAATAAACTAAGCTGGAATAATAAAAAAGAAAAACAGTAGAAGAAGGATAAGTTTGTTGCCTGAACAGACCCACCGCCTTGTTGCACACTGTCGGCAGGATGAGAGAAGCCATGAGTATGTAAGGCAGCCTAGTCTTGCTGATTAGTGTGGAGTGCTGTGGGTGGGGCAGAAAAATGCACGAGTCTTTGTTTGAGGCCTAGCTCGTAACTTGGCTCTGCATCATTTGTGGCGGGTTGGGCAGTTGGTTAGGGTAAGGTTCTTTTCTATTGTATGAACATAGTGTGGCACACCTCCAGTGTCTCGTCATGGTTTTGTGCTTTGAGGGTCAGCGAGAGAAGAGGTACTTCACAGTGTGGGACATCCTGGAGGTAAGTCCACGTCAAGTCTTGGCGCTGGGTTATGGGCATGTTTTGGAGCTAAGGAATTGTTCGTTGTTGAGCAGTGCTTGCCCCATTCTGGTAGATGAGTGGGGAGGAGGGCTGATGTTGGATTACGTCATGAGTCTGATGGTGCATTGGATCGGCCAGGAAGGGCGAGTGGTCAATCAGGATGATCAGTTAATTTATGATGCTGACAATGGCAAGAGAATCCTGGGCTGGAGGAAGAAGGAGAGTAAACAAACAGTGGACAGACCAAAAGGAGAATCAAGGTAATTAACCCGCCATGTTGCAATCATGTTATAACCCACTCCCATTTGTACTAGCAGCATTTGATCTATGTCCTCTCCTCCCAGTTGACACTGCAGGAGAAGAGGAGGCACAGAAACAAGGCAATGTTCACCTAAGAGTGAATGTATATAGTTTGCAGTTCGGTCCGGTCGGGCTGAGCAGAATGAGACAAATAAACAGAAATCGTGTAGTTTCCCAGGGAAAAGGGATAGAGACATGAGGGAGGAAGTCAAACCTGTGCATCACACACCTCAAGATCGAAACATATTCACCCCATCTCAAGCCACTCGGGGTTTGCTATGGGCTGTCTTCGGCCGTGTAGCTTGGAGTGGCTGGAATAGCATCGGGAGATGTTTGGGCAGCTGTCTGACTATGTCTGCATTTGGAAGCTCTGTGCCCCTCCTCTCGGTAGTGATCACCGGTCGGGCGGGGTGCAGCATTTGGAACGGGACGCAGACTTAGTGTAAAGTTGCTTTGGTCGACTGGTATGCCCATTGTCTGTCCCTGACCGATGGGGTAACATCATTGAAAATGTGGAACTTCTGACCGCTCCACAGAAGTACTCCTTAATCGGGCTTGGGACATGATCTGGGTTTTGGCATGGAGGTTCTGGCATCTGAAAATAATAGCTTGGGGTTTAGTATTGTGACTGGTGGAATGCTGAGCTCTGGAGTAGCGATGCGCCAACTTTAAGTTAAAAATAGGGCTGTGTTTCAGAGCCCCAGCTATTTCCAGCAGCAGATTCTGTACTAAAGTCAGCAGGCCGTGCCCCTCTGCCTTTTCAGGGATGCCCACTAGGACGAGATTGCTCCTCCTGTGTCCGCTTTCTTGTTCTTCGATCTGATCTTCTAGTTTGTGAAGATTCTGCTGCATGCTAATTATGACCATTCGTCTTTCTGTTGCCTGTCCTCTATTGAGCTGACCCTAGCTTCCACATCTGAGACTCGTTGTGGTCAGTGTCTCCAGCATTGGCTTCATGATCTTAATATCCATTGCCAGCTCGCAAATTATGAGTTTAACTTTTGTGAAGTCGGCAAAAAAATGCTCTAGCTTGCTTTGCAGCATTTAATTTATTTCCGCATCCAGCCGTTTGTCTGTGGCCATATCTGACTTAAGCCGCTTAGCAGCTTGGGTGAGTAGTGGTGTGGCTACGGAGCTTATATCCATTTGCTGTTGGTTTTGCAAGTCCATTACAGGATTTTTTGTTAGAATTCATTCCGATTATATTTTAGCTAACGAAATACTGAATTTTGAGCGAGATTTTTTCGGTTAGGACGATTTTCCACGGCTTTATTTGATACGTCTCACTGAGCTACAGGAAAGCCGACTGCTCATTCAAGACGCATTACGTGACTCTCACCCTGGTGGAGGGTTTTCTAGCAGCCACAAGAACATATGCGACCCCAGAGGACAACCCAAAGTGGGCGATAGCTAGGTACGCAGGTGCCACACATGGAGGTGCAGCGATTTTAGATCTGGATGGACCAGAGTGCCCTGGTCCTGGACAGCAAGCCGGTGCACAGAAGGACGGACACTGGAGGTTCCACCGCCAGCAGTTGTAGCAAGGGGAACCAGATATGATGTGGCTGTGACACTCAGACAGCTGGTTCTGATTAATCTACGGTTTTTGTAATATAAAAAATGTGTTACTGAGTGTCTCTCATGATACATGCTGAATCAGCCTGTGGAATGACACCCCCCCTTCCCAGGTTTTAGCTACAACGTGTTACCTGGAAGGCCAAAAGATAATTACAGGTTAGAAGAGAGAAAATTTAGGATCTTCTGTTTATGTGACTAATTGCAGCATGCCAAATGCCAAGATAGGTCATAAACTTTTATGATGTTCAGAGGAAACACAGCTAATATTCACATGGTGATACAAAGCATGTTGCACCTCCGTGAGATCTGGCAGAGAGACATAACAAGTCATTTGATGTCCTGGAAAGGGGAAGCTGCTCATAAGATCAAAGAAAGTCATATGAGAAAATGAGTTGTGCTGAGGTCACAGAAATTAATACTTTGATAAGACAGCCTGTTTTGCATAGATATATATTTTTTTATATTCTGACAGGGAAGAGCTAGGTGACCTCATGCAAAGAGGTTGGCAAAGCCAGTTTTTAAACAGTATTCTGTTTTCCATTTACACACAAATATTTATAGACTCTGAAAGCTATAACATGCTAGCAGCACTATAAGAGCTACATTAGATAGATCAAGTCTAATTGTTTGGTGGTAGGAAATTGCACTTTTAAAATCTTTTTTTTTTAAGTGATTACATGTTTTTGTGATATATGGCTCTGTATTTACATTTTTTTTATCTATTTTGAAGTAAACCTCTACTTTAGAGATTACTTGGTGTGCCTCTGAATTCTTTTTCTTGACAAGTGAAGCATACATGGTTAAAGCCGACTCTGTACAAAGCTTACTGGTTTTACCAAACTGGAAAAAGGTAAGAATTTATTCTGAGGTCTTTAATAGAGTTTTAAGGGTTATTTTGTACACCTGGTTAGGTGCCCGTAGGCGAAAGATATCTGGCCCCCCGAAGAGCAGAATTATCTGAGCCTGTACATTGGGTATGCGAGCAAGAGGTTCTCAGTTTGAATCCTTCCAAGACTTGAGACCAAAGGTTGATTCGAACCCACAAAACAGACAGGAGGGTTACCCTGTTTCTGTTAACTGTTCACAAGACTGCGCTCGGAGGTTGGCACTGTGGGAGCAGAGGGCTTGACCTGCTGAGTGGGTTTGTGACAGTGGCCAGAAGGGAGCTATGAGAATCAACTCCACCCTGTCCAATTGGAGCTTGAGCAGGACCCTATGTAGAAGCGGGAAGGGAGGAAAGGGCTACAGAAACCTCCCCTTCCAGGAGAGAGACAATGCATCTTGCCAAGAGAACTCCAGGCCCAGGATCGAGCAAGTATAAAAGCAGCAGTTTTTGCACTGAGTGGAAATGCAAAAAGGTCCAACTCTGGACAACCCCGCCTGTTGAAAATATCTCTTACCACCGGAGTTAGAAGCTCCCACTTGTGAGCCCGTCACTGGAAGCAGCTGACACTGTCTACCAGGATATTTATGACGCCAGGAACATGTACGTCCGAGAGCTCCAGATCATTCACGATGGCCCAATACTAAACTATCATTGCCTCCTGACACAAGGGGTAATAGCGAGACCGCCCCAAAATACAAGGGCGTATTTTTAAAGGCTGACTGTCAGAATCCCAAGTTTCAGTAGCTCGAAACCAATTGGCAGAAACTCGATATCCAGAGAGTCGCTAGTTTCCTGCAGCGGAGTTTGTTATGTGTATCAAGGGAGGGTGGCAGGGGGAAAAGCCCCCTGAAACATGTAAAAATACTCCACTGCGGGCAATTACCGACTGCCGGATATCGAAGTCAACTATAAACTCGGATTCTGACATTACGCCTGCTATATTCCCCAACACACAATGTCCATCATCACCAGCAGTGGACCAGGGAGGAGACGAGTCTGGAAGACCTGCAGACCATAAAGGACTACTTGCATCTCCAGGATGTTTATATGGAGACCCTGTTCCAATTCCGTCCAAGTGCCCTGTGTCTGGTGATAGGCCAGATGAGCACCCCTATCCTAGGCCGGACAGTCCGTCATGAGAATCAGATGGGGGTCGAGAGTTGAAAAAAGACCCCCTGAAAGAAGTTGGCCAGCTCCAGTCACTAGACAGAACTTATGGACTGGGTCGGAGACCATGACCTACTGGTCAGGTCGTCAGTGCGTTGGTCCACTGAGGATCCTGCAGGCGAGCGAGGGGAACTGTGGCAATGGCTACTGCCATATGGCCCAGGAGGCACAAGAATACCCTGAAGGGGACCTGCTGACTGCAGGAAACCAAACGGGCTTGCTCCGTCAGTCGTTCCGCCCTGTCCATGGGCAAAAAGGCCATGCCCTGGTTGGTATCCAGCACTGCCCCAATGTAAAAAAAAAAAAAGGTGCTGGCAAGGAGAGAGACAGGACTTCGGCAGACTAATGGTGACCCCCAAGGCCTGAAACAGACGGAAAGTGTATTCCAGGGTCTGGACCAGATGGTCCCTGGAGGGGGCCACTAGCAGCCAATCATCCAGGAAGGGGAACACGTAGAAGCCCTCCCTCCTCAGGGCAGCCACCACCATTGCCAGGCACTTGGTAAAGACCATGGGGGCTGAAGAAAGGCCAGAATGGAGGGCCTGAAACCGAAAATGGGCCCCCTGAAAGTGGAAGCGGAGAAAGTGATGATGGGCAGGAAGAAAAAAATTACTCACCGTAGTAATACCGTTTCTTCCAAGGTATTTTTCAGTATGCTTGTACATATGCAGTATGTGTTCAGCTGCCCCGGAAGTGGATTCCATGCTAATGATTTTTGGCATCAGCCAGAGAGCAGGAGAGGAAGTGCTGCCTGTAGCTAGAGTGGGAGGTCAGTCCGATTCATTTTGAAGCTAGAGGGCAAAAGGCCCCAAACAGTATTTATGAAAAACTATTAAACTACAGGAACAAGAATAATACATAAAAAATATAAAGCACTCATAACTATAAAGCTCTAAGAGCTGGCCCGGTAGCGCTGAGGGTTGAGGCACTGGACGCCACACCTCGCACCACACCGGTGTCCCAGGTTCGGGAACAAACTCGGGTCTCCGGGGGTCGGCAGGGGGAAGGAGGATCGAGTGTCCCAATGGATGCTCTCCTACTTAGGGGTGGGTTTCCAGGGGTGCTTCAAGCACCCGATGCCCCTGAGGGTTGGTAGGAGCACAGACTTTTAGGGCTTTGGCGGTTCCCATGGTGTTGGAGTCGGGGAGAGGACGACGCCGTTAGGCCCTTGGTAGCGATGTGCATCAGCATGTCGCCTACCCGAGCAGGCGTCCTCAGGGGAGGTGGAAGGGAACACGGAAAAACAGCCTTTTTGGTCTCAGATGAGGACCGATCTGTTCCTCCTACACAACACTCTATGGGCAGACACCGCTGTGCTGGCCCTCCTCTGGATAAAAGCACGAGGAAGTGGAGCCCTCCCTTGCCCCGGGGATATGCGGGCATCAAAGAAATACATAGAGAGGCCAGGCACTATAGGTACGGATGGTGGTCTGTGGGGGTTGATCGGTCCAAGAAAGTGGCCCAAGAGGGCAGTACAGGTGGGATAAAAAGAAAGCTAAAAAAAAGAAAAAGTTCTATGGTATTAAGTCCAAACAGTTAAAAATTTGGCTAAAGTATGGACTGCAGAACTACTCAGACAGGTTATGTTGGGCAAAATGGGTAGGAGGTCAAGCATGCTGAAGAATACCTTGGGAAAAACAGTATTACCACAGTGAGTAATTTTTTCTTCTCACACCAGAAATTCTTCAGTATTCTTGTATATATGCAGACTACAAAGCAATGCGGATAGGAGGCGGGTACAGAACCTACTTTGGAAACAGGTTCTGCAAGACTGCTGTGCCAAATCTGGCATCTGACCTGGACTGTACATCCAAACAGTAGTGTTTTGTGAAAGTGTGTACAGTCTTCCGGGTAGCTGCCACTGAGGCTGCAGTGCCAATAGTGAAGTGGGCCCCAAGGCCTTGGGGTGGCTGCTTGCCAGCTTTACTGTAACAGAACTGAATGCAAGAGACTATCCAGAGAGAGAGAGAGAGAGAGACCCCTCTTAGAGGCAGGCCTGTCCTTTCCTACCTCGCCATAGGTGAGGAACAGCTGAGTATGCGACGTCCTGAGCAGCTTGGTGTGCTCCTTTCACATCCAAACTATGTAGCTTTTACTCACCAGGAGTGGATTTGTTTCTGAAGAAGACAGGCAGTATTATGGACTGGTTCTGGTGGAATTCTGATGCTACTTTGGTGAGGAATTTCCTATTTGTTCCGAGAACTACCTTATCTTTATGTTAGGTTCAGTGCAGAGTGCCTGCAGCTCTGAAATCCTTAGAATTTGTTCTGAGTACTGAGAGACTGGGTACTCTAGTTCTTCAAGTACCAGGCTTTGAGGCAAAGAGACTATGTTGGGGTACATTATCCCCATCTGAGGTGGAGTCAGGATATGGTGGCTCAGAGGCATTCAGAACTGGCTGCTTGGCTGACAGGGCCAGGAGCAGGGAATACCAAGGTTGTCTTGCCCAGTCTGGCACCATCAAAATCAGGGTGGCAGGCTGGGATCTGAGCTTCAGGAGGACCCTGAAAATCAAGGGAAAAGGAGGAAAGGTGTACACGAACTTCCCTGTCCAGTCCAAGTTTAGGGCATCCACTGGTACCGTGCCCAGAGGTGGAGGCCTGCAGCAGTACAGGGGTAGCTGGTGATTGGCCACACATAAAAACAATGCTGCACCTCAATGGAGCTGGAATGGGTGCTTAAGTGGGGCTGCCCCCCCCCCACGTAGAATATAAGTACAAAAATGTAAGCACTCCACCGGATTTCCAGAAATGAAGTGGTTCCCAAGGAATAATTCAAACAAAATGTTTTTAAGCTAGCAGTTTGCAACGTACACTGAACCAGTGTGACGACCGGCACCAAGCCAAAAAGCCACACAGCATATGCTGATGGTGTATAAGGTTTCCTTAAATAAAAGTGGATATAAACTCTCATCGGACCAGGAAGGAATCGTGCAAAATGTATTCAATCCATCATATCCATAATGTCCAAAATTCCACAAGCAAATAAGGCCCCCAACCTCCCGCTCCATTTAACAAGGTAGGACGTGAAAACGTCAACTCCTCAGTCACCTGACATGTTTCGCTCAGAAGAGCTTTTCTGGGGAATTTTGGAATTGTGGAGTTGCTGAAAGCGTTTTGCTGCTACTTTTTACTGAATTTGCACTTTGATTTTATGGACATGATGGATTGAATAATTGTATGATTCCTTCTTGGTCCGGTGAGTGCTTATATCCACTTTTATCGAAGCAAAACTTATACGCCAGCAGCATATGCTGTGTGGCTTGGTGCTGGTCTCCACGTTGGTTTGGCATACTTTGCAAGTTTAAAGACTGACCAGACATGCCATATCCCAGGTGCAGCAGTTCTGTTCTTTGAAGTAAGCAGGTTTTAATTACCAAGGTTCAGCTTCAGTTTCGTTTCCACTTTATATTTCAGTACCAACTAAGATTCACACATTCTCCCTCCTGCGCGTTGCTCATTCAAGATTCCTCAAGAAGCTCAAAAAAGCGAAGCGAAGGAGTGAGTGAGTGTGCGAATCTTGTCCACCTGGGAACAGAAGGAGGAGGTTGTTCAGGAAAGAGGTTTGGTTTTATCTTCTGTTTTAACTGAAATATTTGAATAGTTTTGTACTTGAAATTAGTTCTGTCTGTTAAAAATTACTACTTTGAGTTAGAACTATTACTTGGGCTGTGATATTGTAACTATTGAGGCTTGTGTTCTGGGTGTGGGAAGGGAACACTTGTTTGGCAGTGATAATTAGAGTGAAATTTAAATGTGATGTTTGCCTGGTGGTGGTAGAGCCTCCACCCACACTCTGTTTTGTGGTGTCTTAAATACTGAAAAGCCACTGGGGTTGAGATTGAAGGGCTGTGCATTTCTGTTTGTGACTGAAATTTGAAGCAACAGGAACTGGTGGGCCTGTGACATCATACGGTACCTGATGTCTGCATACACACACTGGACTGTATGTGTTTGTGAGACTTGGGAACTTTATTGGTGGGGTTGAAATTGGGTTCGTAAATAACTGCAGTCAGTATTGAGAGAGACTGTATTCCAGGGGGAAGGGACTGAGAAAAGGGGTGTGTGCCATTATGAACAGAGAAAAACAAACAGGGTGGCCACATTCCACCATGGCAGGCATCTTTGGAAGGGTTGTAGGCTGCACAGGTTGTGGGATGGCAATAATTCTCAATTGGGCCTCGAGAAAGGGAGGCTGCCTACTCTGTAGACAGCTATCTTGCATCAGGAGTGAAGCATATTGGTTAAGGAGTAAGCTGGGGGAGTTGGGGGGGTGTCGAAGGATAAGGGGTGTGGATATGAGAGGCAGAAGGGCTGGGCTGAGGGGAGGCTGGGGCAACGCTCAGAAATGACAGGATGTTATGTTACAGCAAGCAGGAGGGGGGATATTAGGGACAGAGGACCCTTAGATAGGGATGTTGACGCTAAGAGGAAAACGTACGTGGTAAACATTCCGAATATAGAGAGAGTGGAGGAGGAATAGTCAGGAGGGCCTGTTGTGGGGAAGCCTAGAAGAGCAGACAGTGAGAAGTGAGGGGCTGTTGTGGGGAACCCTAAAAGAGTAGACTGTGGGATGGGAGCTCCTAAGGAGAACAGGGCAAGAGGGGAGGAAGAGGGGCAGTTTAGAGGGGCAGTCGGGGGAAACTCAGGCTACTTGATGGAGGCTGGCATAGAGTGTTACAATAAATCTGAGCTACTAAGCAACCTAGAGGGGGAGGAAGGGTTGGTGGAAATGAGGAAACTGATACAGAGGCCGGGGGGAGGGAGTCAGATACCCATATGGCATCACAGATTGGCAATGGAAAGGATAGAAATAGTCCCAGAGGGAGAAGGGGAAACATAAATGTTAAGCAGATGGGAGAGATGCAAAATATTGCAGACATGAGGGAGGAGAGCACGACTAGAGAGAAACTGGGAGACAAGGAGGTAGGGGGGGCCTCTTTCAGCAGGGGGGTCTGTACCAAGGATGGGGCCCCCTAGGTAAAGGGGACCCACAGAGGGCCTCTGGAGGTAGGGATACTATTACAAGGGGGAGGATGGTGGTGTGGGGAAAGGAAACCATCAGGGCCAGGGTAAATGGTTCGGATAAGAGAGGGTTAAAGGGACACCTATTGGGGGGTTCTGAGTTAAGTGGGCAAAATAACAAGGGAGGCAGAAAGGGGAGGGTGACAAGGGGTCTCTAATAAGGAAGGAAGACTCCCATGGAAGTGAGATCACGAATAACGGGGAGAATGGGGGGTGGAGAGTGCATAGTGGAGGTAACGATAAGGATGATGGCAGTGTTAAGGTTCTGTTATTGGGAGACTTGATGATTAGGGGTATCCAGTGGGAGGGACAGGGGGGTGGATGTCATAGCCAGGTGAAGGTAGTGAGTATCTCTGGGCTGACAGTGCACAGAGCAAAGGTCATGGTGTACGAACTGGTTAGGGATTGTGGAGGGAAACCGCATTTCCTGGTGCATGTGGGAACTAATGATCTAGATGGAAATAGCGTTTTGGAAATCCAAGCAAGGTTCCAAGAACTTGCTAGAGTCTGTCGGGATAATGGATGCAACATTTCCATTTTGGAGATATTGCCAGTACAAAAGGCCTCAGTGGAGAAAAAAATGAAGATCACAGAAGTTAATGACTGGCTCAGGAAGTGGGGTGAAGAGAGTGGGTAGGGGGTGTTAGGGAACTGGAAAGGAGTTTGGGAGGATAAGGGACTGTATGCCAAGTACAGGCTTCATCTTGCCCCATTAGGGAAGGAAGTCCTTAAACAGCGGGTGGCTGACTACATTTAAGAAAGGTGGGGTTTAAATTTGTGAGGTGGGAGGGATAAGGGAGGGGCTGACCAGAAGCCCTCTCCTCCAGATGAGAGGGAGCAGCTTCAAACCCAAGGGGGGGAGGGGAAACAGACCGGGGAGGAGGTTTCAGGAGAAGCAGATGGAGGATGGAAGTATAAGGAACCTGGGTGGGGTTCTACAAAGGGATCAGGGATAAGGGGTGGGGTGGTGGTGTTAGTAAATGCCAGGAGCTTGGGAAACAAGTTGCCAGAGTTCCAGGCCATGCTGTTGGGGATGGATGTGGCGGTGGTCACGAAACGTGGCCAACAAAAACCATGACTGGGACCTAAACGTGCAGGGGTACACTATGCTTAGGAAAGATAGCAAGGAGGGCAGAGGGGGTGGAGTGGCTATGTTCATTAGAGATGACACAGAAATTGCTAGGGTAGAAGAGGCAGAGGGAAACATGGAGGCCTTAATGGTCACCTTACGAACCCCAGCAGGAGGCACGGTCAAGCTGGGTGTAGTATATAGGCCCTCTGGGGTGGGTGATGTTCTGAGGATGGTTTATTGGACAACATCATTGCCCAGTGTGGACCAAAAAGGAAGGAGGAAAGGATGGGGGACCTTAATATGCCAGGTACAAACTGGGGAACCATGTCCTCTAAGGTGGCCAAGGAGCAGAGGCTGCTGGATGGCTTCCAGGATGTGTTCTTAACACAGCATGTGATGGAGCCCACAAGGAGGGGCATGTCCTGGACGTGGTTCTGGCAGATGGGGATCTGGTAAGGGACCTGGTTGTAGAGGATCCTGACTGGGAGTGACACAATACTGTCTGGTTTCAAATAAGCATGGGGGGAGATCTAGGACACTGGCACTGGACTTTGGTGGGGGGCAGACTTTGTGGGCATGGGAAATATTCTCAAGGATCACTTGAAGGGGATTACATCAATGACAAATGTGGAAAAGAGATGGGAGGTCATAAAATGGGGACTTCATGAGGCAGTCAGGACCTACGCTAAGGTGAAACGTAAGGAAGCAAGGTCACATAAGCCAAGCTGGTGGTCCAGTGAGGTTCAGGTAGCAGTCAGAGAAAATAAGGCAGCCTACAGAAAATGTAAAACAACAAGAGGGGATAAGGAAAAGGAAATGTACCATCTTACATTTAGAAAAGTCACCCGGATGGTGAGGGGGCAAAGTCCAGTAAAGAGCAGCGGCTGGCACAGGGGATACATGAAGGGGTAAAGGGGTTCTTCCGGTACATTGGGGAGAGGAGAACAACTAAGGGCCATCTTGGCAGACTGACATCAGAAGGAGGGTGGGTGGAAGAGGTGAGGGACCAGGTAGAGGTATTAAACGAGTACTTCGCCTCTGTGTTCACTAGGGAGGGGGATGGGTTATCTACAAAGCAAGACACAATAGGGATAGAAGAGGTAGTAAGTGGGATCGGGGAGCAACAGAAATGGAGCAAGAGGGAGGGAAAGGTACCCCCGGGGTGCCGCATCAGGATAAGGATAAAAAGGCCAGATAGGTGGAGGGGACAGATGATGCTATCTCCACCGAAGGGTGTGGTTAGCCAGCAAGGCCCTAAAGATAGATACCCTCCAATGGCCGGATGGCATTCATCCGAGAGTACTATGGAATTGGCGGACATACTGGCTGCACCCTGGTGGAGCTCTTCAACAGGTCGCTTGAGACAGGGAGGGCACCTAGGTTGGCGAGAGGCACATGTGGTGCCAATCCTATGGAAGTGAGGGAAATACCAGGTAACTACAGACCAATCGGTTTGACCTCGGTGGGGGAAAAATTAATGGAGAGTATACTAAAGGAATGATTGGGGGTGTACTTGGAGGAGGTGGGAGGTCTGGATAGTCTGCAACATGGGTTTGTGCCAGGTAGATCATGTCAAACCAATCTTGTGGAGTTCTACGAATGGGTAATGTCAGAACTGGACAGGACAAAGTATGTGGATGTATTATTCTTGGACTTCAGCAAGGCATTTGACTCTGTCCCCCACAAAGGTCTGGTAGAGAAACTGACAGGGTTGGGAGTAGACCCTTTGATGGTCAGATGGATTGAAAACTGGCTAGCTGGACAAACCCAGAGAGTAGTGGTTGGTTGGGAGCTCTCGAACCCTAGAGAGGTCGGTAGTGGGGTACCGCAGGGCTCGGTCCTGCGTACGATACTGTTTAATGCATACATATCGGACATCAGGGAGGGTACAGGATGTAAAAGGAGTCTCTTCGCTGATGACTCCAAGATGGGAGCAGTAGTTGAGGGGGAAGAGGGGAGACTGGCACTGCAAGGGGATCTGGACACCCTGGAAAGCTGGGCTCGCACATGGAAATTAAATTTCAATATCATCAAGTGCAAGGTGTTGCATCTTGGGCAGTTAAACCCTAAACACAGGTATACCCTGGGAGGGGAGGCGATGGAGGCCTCAACAGGGGAAGAAGACCTAGGGGTCATGGTGGATGGATGCATGCATGAATAACTCTGAGCAGTGCAGGACAGTGGCTAGCAAGGCAAACAGGATGTTGGGATGCATCGTAAGGGGCATCACCTCTAGGAGCAGGGAAGTGATTCTGCCGCTGTAGAATGCACTGGTTAGACCACACCTTGAGTACTGTGTACAGTACTGGAGACCACACTTGAAGAGGGACATACAGCTCCTGGAGAGGGTACAGAGGAGGGCAACTAAGATGATACGAAGACTAGGGGATATGACGTATGAGGACAGACTTGAGGAGCTCTGCCTGTTTTCACTGGAGGAGAGGAGAAGAGAAACAGGGGGGACATGATTGAGGTCTTCAAGTACCTCAAGGGAATAAACAGGGTAAACATGGAGGGATCTTAGACTAAATCAGGAGGTATCACCAGAGGGCATGGTTTGAAGTTGGAAGGTGGAAGGTGAGGGGGAAAAGAGGAGGAGGTTTCACTGAGAGGGTGGTGGACCCTTGAATGCGCTGCCTGGCGAGCTGGTTCAGAGATCCACAGTGGAGGGCTTTAAGAGAGGGTGGACAGACAAAGAAAGCGGATGTATCAGATGATGGTCTGTCCCGGGGATGGATGACAGGGGTTTCTGGAACACAAGGAGGGGGGGAGGGCCTTGGCACCCAACTAGGGATCTGAGATTCGAGCAGACTTGATAGACCATAAGGCCTAATCTGCTGGCAATTATTATGTTAGTATGTTAATTAAAACCTGCTAACCTGAAAACCTTTTGTTTAAATTATTCCTTGGGAATCACTTCATTTCTGGAAATCCAGTGGGGTGCTTAAATTTTTGTACTTTTAGGTGATGTTTGAGGCTGGAGGCAAAGCAGTCTATTTCTGGAGTGCCACACCTCCTGAAAACTGTAGCCAGTACTTGTCTGTTCAGGGCCCACTCGTGGTGGCCCTGACGGATGTGGCTCAGAGCATCTGCCACCACATTGTCCTTGCCTGGCAGATGAATGGCCGAAAGCTGTATTTCCAGTGAGTAGGCCAGAGACCAAATCTTCATGACCTCTGAACAAAGCTCTGTGGACCTTGTGCCCCCCTGCTTGTTGACATAAAACACTGCTGTGGTGCTGTCTGTCCTGATCTGGACAGACTGACCTTTTAGATGAGGGGCAAAGGCTTTCACTGCCAGATAAACAGCTCTGAGTTCGTTGGGAGACCATGTCCCGCTTATGGAGTGGTCTGCCATGTGTGCCCCCCATCCTAGAAATGAGGGTCAGGTCCACTGAGCTCACAGTGCCCACTCCTAAGTGCAATCCATGACAGGGAGGGAGAAAACAGGGATACCCTCCCTGTGTCCTTCTAGAATGCTTGCCGAGGTCATGACTGAACACCCACCACGAGGCCCCAGGGAGCCCTGTTTACTCTGGATAAGGGTACATGACCAGTCTTGAATTTTGTAGCCAAATGAGAACCCTTTCTTGGCTGTTACACAAAGGGGGAAGATCCAGATGATACAATCTCTCCAGGGTAGATTTGTAACCCTGATTTTGTCTTCTCCCACTGGCATGCAATAACCTGGTTCAAATCCCTACAGACTCTTCCTTGAGACTTTCATATTCTCCCTATCTTTACCCAGATTTCCCTGTACAGACCCTTGTTCGATTGATAGCTTATGGTGACACCCTTTAGCAATAACAGTTTATTCACAGATCATTATTAAGCATCCCACAACCACACACAGTATGAAAAATCTCAGGTAGGTTTCTTAAAAACAAATGTTTTTACTAAAATACTTAATCATACAGTTACAACAAAGTTTTAGAAAATTTGGTCACAGAATAACACAAATAAAAGTGGAAAATATACATAAAACACACTATAAACTGTTATTTAATTTCTACCTAAAATTCGTAGTGAATTGAAATCCAGAAGAATAAGTTCAGTCTATAATTCTTAGTCTGTATCTGTGGTGTGGCAGTCTTGCTTCTTGTATGTCAGGATAGTGTTCAAAATGAAATGCCAAAAAGCCAAAATGCTGCGACAAATGCACTCAGCTTCTGGTTGAAGGTCCTTAAATAGGCATGCCCCCCCAAGTCTGTGATATCATCCTTTGTCAGCCGATGGTCTTGTCTTTTTCATTTGGGGGGAGGCAGTAGATGTCACTCTTGCTATTCCAAATTTTGAGGGAATTATTAAATCTATTTCCCCAACCCAATTTCCTGGCTGCCCTTTTGATGTACTACTGCCTTACTGGTAAAACAATTTATACCAGCTTGTCAAGAAGGGCTATTTCCCAAAACCTGGTTTCCCAAGCATCCTGCCTTCAAAGTGCAAAGGTTTACGACAGTTGATGGTTTTTTGGCACATCCTTGTTGAGCAGCCTTTTAAATAATTTGGCTTCCTGCCCAGCAAGCTCCCCACTCAGGTCACAGAGGAAGGTCAAATATTTGAAAAATCCAGTCTCTCTCTCTGTGACTCCTTCATTAACACTGGCATTCTTGTGGCATTTACACATACACAAAATCGCATAAAAATATAACAAAATATGTCTGCCAATATGACTGGCAGTGGCTAGCTTGCCACAGTGTGTACTCTGGAAGGTTCCCTTTTCTGGAAGGGGACTCCTTCCCTGAGATTTTCTAAGTCTTTCCCCAGTCTAGGGCTTACAACAGAGTTCTTGTGACTGGAAAAAGCTCTGACATAGAATCTTTTTTTTCTGGGACCAGGGAGCCCTCATGTGATACTGAATGTCCATCATTTGAAATCTGGCACCTGGTACCACAGCTGTGGTAGAAGCCATGTGGCCTAGAAGCCACAGGAAGTGTCTGGCTGGTCTTGGCTGGCCCAGTACAAAATAATTTGCTAAATTCTGAAGGTTGTGTGCCCTGATGAGAGGGAGCAGGGCCTTTCCCTTTTGTGTGGCCAATTCCACCCCAAACGAATTCCAGTAACTGAAATGGATTGAAGTAGGAGTTCTGAGTACTGATTAGGAAGCCTAAGGACTCTAGGGTACTCTGAGTTAGGCTGGGAGAGTTTCTGACCTTCTGTGGAGACTTGCCCACTATTAGTCAATTGTCCAGGTAGGGGAAGACACATACCTGTTGTGTCCTGAGATGGGCTATCACTACTGCCAGGCACTTTGTGAAGACCCTGGCTGCTGGAGAAAGGCCGAAGGGCAGTGTTGCAAACTGATAATGGCCTGAAGGCAGTTTGAATCGGAGGAATTTTCTGTAGGACTACCTGACTGGAATGTGGAAACAGGCGTCCTTTAAGTTTAGGGAAGCTAGCCAGTCCCCCTTTTGCAGGGATGGACTCACCACAGCCAGGGTGACCATCGTGAACATGGGACTGAGCAGATGTTTGTTCAGGTACCTGACATCTAAAATGGGTCGTCAGTCCCCAGTTTTTTTCTGGGTTAGGAAATACCTGGAGTAGAGGCCCTTTCCCCACTGGGGGAACGGAACTCTTTCCACTGCTTCTGCAGACAGAAGGGACTTTTAACTCCAACAGTAGTTTATCTGTAGAAGTTAGAGATTTTAGTGACTTCTGACCCTGCTGAGTGGGACATTTCTTGAACTGCAGGGTAAGTCCCTGACTCACTACCCTGAGCACCCACTTGTCTGTGGTGACGAGCTGCCAGTGGTGAGATACTGGATCCGCCTTCCTCCTATGGGGGGGGAGGGGAGGCAACCTGGCTTTTGCAGTCAGGAGATTTGCTTAGACTGAGTACTGGAGGGAAGCGAAGGACCAGTCCGTCTCTGACCTCTCCTTCCTCTTCCCCTGAAGAAACCTCTCATCTGAGAGTAATCCAGGGGCATGGGCACTGGCATAGGATGGGAAGCCCTTGGATAGTAACCTCTGCCTCTGTTACCTCTCTGAGATCTATGGGAAGTAGAGGCTTTTTCTTTTGCAGCATTACTTTGGAAGGTGGTTTTGTATTCTTCCACCTTTTTCAAGTAAGCTTCTGCTTTGTCACCAAACAGTGAATTATTCTCACAGGGAAAATCCGTAGCTTTAGTTGGAGTGTCCTGTGAGAGGTTGGTTGTTCTTAGCCAGGCATAGCTCCTAAGGCAAATGGCCCGGGCTATGGCTCTGCAAACAGTCTCATTAGTGTCCACTGACATGTGAAACTGGTACTTTGTAGCCTCTAGGACAGTTTTTATGGTTTCTGCCAGGTTCTGAGCTACCCTGTCTGGGGCCTGTTGGCTAGCACAGAGTTCTAGAGAGCTTTTTGATATTGAGCTACATGGGCCATATAGGTAGATAGGTGGAGCAGCAGAGAAGCTTTTGTGTAATTTCTTTCACCCATGAAATCCAGCCTTCTGGATCCCTTTTCAGGGGGCTGTGAAGACAGGGTCACTTTAGCTTTGTCAGAAGCAGCAGCCTGCACCACACCCTTGAGATCAGGGTGCATATAGAGAAATTCAGTATTATTTCTCCCCAGTTGGTACTTTTTTCAATTTTCTTGTTCACTCCAGAAATGGAAATGGGATTCTCAAGTATTTTAAACGTTGCTCTGCAAAGTGATTTATGTATGGGAAAAAGCAACTTTTTAGACAGAGGGAGACCCATCATATCTAAAAAGTCTTCCTCCTGCTCCTCCTCCTGGTCAGTGGCCTATTGGATCCAGAGTGTCCACCACATGCTGAATCTAGGTATAGTGAGAGGAAAAATCCTCCTGGTCATAAGAAGGAGAGTCAAACTCTTGTTCTGGGGAAAAGTACTGTTATGTAAGAACTTACCATAACAGCAGATCTTCGAGAGGAGGACTTGCAGCAAGCAGCAGTGGTAGGACTAAGCCATCAGGTGCTAGGACTATGTGGAAAATGTCTAGCTAGCAGTGTACAGCAGAGGACCGCCTTCAATGTCTGCCTATAGTATAAAAGGGTCACTCCCCAAGCCCTACCTCAGTTCTCCCGCCAGAAACCCCTGCATCCCCAAAGAAAGGAGAACTGAGGCGGTTCCTCAAGCTAAGGAAAGCAGTGTAGCCGAGAAGGAGAAACAGCAATCAGGGGGTAGGAAGGAAAGAAAGCAGCACCTACTGCAAGAGCTCCTCTTGAAGATCTGCTGTTACAGTAAGTTCTTACGTAACTGTACTATCTTGCTTTGAGGGGGCTCTTGCAGCAGGCAACACCACAGGTACAGGGCATTAGGAAAGAAGGCTCTGAAGGACTGCAACCTCCAACCCCACACCTACAGGCAATGTCCAAACTGTAATGCCTGATAAAGGTATGGACATAACTCCAACTGGCGACTGCACAAATGTCTGCATCGGACACATTCCTGAAAGAGACAACTGAGGCAGCCATGCCTCTGGTAGAACATAGAAACATAGAATTCGACAGCAGATAAGGACCACTTGGCCCACCCAGTCTGCCCATTTCCCTACCTGATGGATAAGCTGCAGATCCTAGTTAACCAACAGCCTACTTCTTCCTACCCCCACCCCCTAGAATTGCCTTATGACTGTCCCATGCATGCTTGAATTCCACCAGTTTTTGAATCCACAACCTCCTCTGGAAGGCCGTTCCACACATCCACAACCCTCTCTGTGAAAAAATACTTTCTTAAATTACCTCTGAGCCGCCCTCCTATCTTCAAACTGTGCCCCCTTGTTCTTGCACACCTCTTTTTTTGAAAGATGCTACCCTCTTGGACTTTGTCGATTCCCTTGAGGTACCCTGCAGTACCCCACTACCAACCCCCCTTTTTTTCAGATGGACTCCATTTACTATTACTCTCTGTGTCCTATTCTCCAGCCAATTCTTTACCCAGGCTGTCATCTTGGGACCCATTCCCAGTCTGGCTAACTTGTATATTAATCTTTTGTGTGGGACTGTGTCAAATGCCTTGCTAAAGTCTAGGTAGGCCATGTCCACAGCCCCTCCCTGATCAACTACTTTGGTCACCCAGTCAAAGAAATCTATCAGATTTGTCTGGCATGACCTTCCCGCTGTGAATCCATGCTGCCTTGGGTCCTGTTCCCCTCTGGCCTCTAGATACTCAACAATTACTTCCTTCAGAAGTGATTCCATCATTTTCCCTACCACTGAAGTTAAACTAACAGGTCTGTAGTTTCCTGCTTCTGCCTTGCTCCCACTTTTGTGAAGGGGAATCACATCTGCCCTCCTCCAGTCCTCAGGTATCACCCCATCCTCCCATGATTTGTTAAAGACGGTAGTCAGTGGTATCACTAGTTCTACTCTTAGTTCTTTTAGAATTCTGGGATGAATCCCATCAGGCCCCATTGCTTTGTCCACCTTCAGTTTTAAGAACTCTTTCAGAACCCTTTCTTCTGTAAATGGGCTGGTATCAACTTCTGTATTCAGAGTGTTTCTACTGTTCGTTTTAGGTACCTCCCCCTCTTCCTTTGTAAATACTGAGCAAAAATATTTGTTTAGTATCTCTGCCTTTTCAGTCACCCTCTGCCCACCCTCCCTCCCTTTATTAAGCCTCACTATCCCTCCTTGGACTTCCTTGGCTCCTGATGTACCTATAAAGGTTTTACTCCTTCTTAACGAGGTTGCTATCTTTTCCTCGGTTTGGGCCTTTTGCTGTTCTGACTGCTTTCCAGCTTCCTTTTGCTTTAACTGATACAGTTCTCTGTCCTGTTCCTTCTGTGATTCCTTGTACTTCCTGAATGCTTTCTTTTTCTCTTGAACCTTCACTGCCACTTCCTTTGAGAACCATACTGGTTTCTTACCTTGTTTCATTTTGTTTATTTGCTTTACACAAAGGCTCGTTACCTCTGTGCTGGCAGTTTTTATTCCCTATTGTTCTTCCACCCCTCCTTCCTGACCATTTGCTAGTGCATTCCTTAGGCACTCACCCATTTTGGCAAAGTCAGCCCTCCTAAAATCCAGTACTTTTGTCTTTGTATGGCTTAACTCTATTGCTGTGTTATTGTGAACCATACTGTTCGATGGTCGCTAGTTCCCAGATGGCTACCCACTTTACATCTGTGATCTCTCTTCATCTCCATTTGAGAGAACCAGGTCTAAGATTGCCCTCCTCGAGTGGGCTCCAATACTAGTTGTCAAGGCACCTCTTGTAGGCATCTAGAATAACCCCACTCTTAGAAGTGGGTGCTGCAACTGCACTCCAGTTAACATCTGGCATATTCAGATCACCCATCAGCAATATCTCCCCTTTATCTGCCATTCTAAGTATATTTTCTATCATTTCCTTGTCCATTTCCTCCCCCTGAGAGGGGGGGTCTGTATACAACCCCTGTGCGGATTGTGGTGCAATTGCCTGCCTCCAAATTGACCCACAGTGCTTCTTCTCCTCCTCCCTGTTTACCCTTTCATTCTGTTGCTTTGATTTCTTCTCTTATGTAGAGAGCTACTCCTTCTCCCCTATTACCCTCCCTGTCCCTCCTGTAGATTGTGTATCCTGGTATGTTTACATCCCAGTCATGGTTCTGTGTGTACCATGTTTCTGTGACTGCCACAATATCCAGATCTTCCTCCTCCATCAAGGCCACTAATTCAGGAAGCTTGTTACCCAGACTACGGCATTGGTACTCATTGCTCTCCATTTTTTGATGGCTTTACCTTCTGTAGCGGCATCCCCCACTGACCTTTCTACCTTGGTCTTTTTCTCATTTAGTACCCTGTTTTGTAGAGGGAGGCTGGGATTTTCCTGCTGCTTATCAGTACCTCCCCCCTTGACTAGTTTAAAGGCTTGCCAATGAAGCATTTAAACCTACTGCCCAAAAGACTTGTTCCCTTCCTGGACAGATGCAGACCATCCTCCCAGTATAGGCTGGTGTCCCTCCAGGTGGAACCCCAATCCCCAATGAAGCCAAACCCCTGTGCTCCACACCATTTTTTCAACCATTTGTTAAACTGCATGGTGCAAAGTAGCCTCGCCTCACCCATGCCACTGACAGGCAGTACCTCTGAGAAGGATACTGTGTGTGCTACTTGTCTTAAGCCCCTCCCCAACTCTACAAAGTCCTTCTGCACTGCTCTAATCTCATGATGAGCTAAGTCATTTGTCCCTAGGTGGACAATGGCGTCCAGCCAGACTCCGCGCAACTGTTCTCATGATCCTAAGGATGCGCTTCCTGTCCCTCCAAGCCATGGCACCAGGCAGGCACCTTACTTCAGTTTTCCCTGCTCCTAGTTCTATCCCCCACACTAGCGTCCCACCAGGAGCTGCTTTCTTTCCTGCGGTGCCTCTGCCTCTTCCTGAGGGGCCTCCCCAGACAGTTGTCTGCACCCTCCTCAGTCTCCTCTGGCGGGTCATCCATAGGGGAACTATGCTCTCAGAATGGTGTATGGATTGTGGAGTGGAACAACTGACTGGTGTGCTCTGTTCCACAACCCTTACCCTCCCTGACCCACTGTGGTCCAACTGCTGTGCTTTCTGAAACCTGAGGTAGTGGTGGTGGCTCTGGTGCTCCCTGGATGGTGGAGGTTCCCTGCCACTGTCAGTCGGGCCTGAAGACGGGCAACTTCCTCCTCAGGGCAGATAGTTGTCTGCAAACAGGGCAGCATCTCAGCCTCCAGAAAGACTCCCGGAAGACTGCTGCCCCACAGCCATTACATTGTACTACTCCCCACATAACTGTCTACCTTGTTTTTTTTTTTTTGTTTTTTGTGTGTGTGTGTGTGATTGGTGCGTTATATAGAAATATATGTATTTATATAATGTGTATGCTTATATTGTCAGTGCAGTGTGCTAGACAGGATGTGACAGTGATATGTACCTTGCCCTCTTGAGGAAATGATGTCAGAACCCCAGGTATAAATGAACTATTTCCAGGGGTGGGAAGGGATTGGGCCTTTAACCAGTCCTGGTAAAGGCTTGTACTTGCAAAAGCAATAAACAACACAATCTGCTAACCACTTAAACAAACACTGTTTGGAAACAGGAGCCCCTTCTTTTCTGGGGACAAACGAAACAAACAACTGATCAGTCTTTCTGTTAGAACAGGTGTGGTCCAAATAGAACCTGAGCACCCGGTAGATATCCAGAGTATGAAGTAAGGCCTCCCCTGATTAGAATGCTCAGGAAAATAAACAGGCAGGTGGATGGACTGATTTAACAAATTCAGACACCACCTTAGGTAGAAACTTAGAATTGGTCTGCAAAGATACCCTGTCTTTCTGAAAAACCAAACAAAGCTCTTTACACATCAGAGCCTGCAGCTCAGAAATCCTCAGAACAGAGGTAATATCAACTAAAAATAAACAAAAGATCCCATGGCGGGTCAGGGTCCCCAATGGGAGGTTTCAAGTGTAATATATCCTGCAAGAAAGTATGGGAAAGATCCAACTGGCCAATGACTTTGCCCTCAACAGGTTCATGGTATGCAGAGATTGTGGAAAGGTGCACCTTAAGTGAGAAGTAACCCAGACCCGAGTCTGAGAGGGATAGGAGGTACTCAGGGATGAGATTCACCGGACAGGTGAAAGGATCCAAATGTCGAGTGGTGGCCCAAATGGAGAAGCGCTTCCACTTAATGGCATAAGTCACTCTGGTGGAAGGCTTCCTAGCAGCTACTAAGACATATGCCACTCGGGAGGAAACTCCAAGGTGGGCAATAGCTAAGGCTGTCTGTAGAAGCCATGCATGGAGACGCAGTGACTTGAGGTCCGGATGGACCAGAGTGCCCTGCTCCTGGGACAGCAAGTCAGAGTACAGGGGCAAGGGGAGTGGAGACTCCACTGCCAGTTGCTACAGTAGTGGAAATCTTATCTGATACAGTCAGTAGGGAGCTATAAGAATCATCTCCGCTCCCTCTGACTGTAGCTTGAGAACCCTCTGCAGAGTTGGGAAGGAAGGGAAGGAGTACAGAGAAACGTCCTGGTCTAAGAGAGGGACAATGCGTCATGCCAGAAAACACCAGGCCCTTGATCGAGCGAGCAGAAATTAGTCAGTATAGCGTTGAGTGGGGACGCAAAAAGGTCAAGCTCTGGATTACCCCATCTGCCAAAGAGGTCCTCAACCACACAGGACAGGAGCTTCCATTCATAAGTCCTCGACCTGGACCTGCTTTGGCTGTCGGCCAGGACGCTTTGAATGCCTGAAACATGTACGGCAGCTAGTTCCAGGTTATGCCGTATGGCCCACTACCAGACTTTCATGGCCTCTCTGCAAAGGGGGTAAGAATGAGTAACCCCTTGCTTGCTGATGTAGCAGTCTATAGACGTGTTGTCTGTCTGTACCAGGAGAGAACCTGGAAGGAGGCAAGTCTGGAAGGCCTGCTTGGTGTAAAGGACTGCCTGCATTTCCAGAACACTGATATTGTTCGCACTCTCACCAAATCCCACCCCTCCCAGTATGACGATCGGCCAAATGGGCATCCCAGTTCAGGCCCGAGGTGTGCATCATAAGAATCTGCTGCAGGGATTCTGCCTGGAAAGGAAACCCATGAGGAGAGAGACTGCCACCATTCCAGGGTCTGCCTCACCAGATCAGAGACCAAAACTGGCTGATCCAGGTCGTCGGTACGCTAGTCCCACTGGACTTGAGTCCATTGAGGCATTCTCATGTGCAAGCAGGCTAGGGGAACAGAGGCTACAGCCACCACCACATGTCCCAGGAGTCACATGAAAGACCTGGATAGAACCTGACGGGAGGAGGAAACCAGCTGGGCCTGCGCTATCAAATCTTCCGCTCTGTCCTGTAGAAAGAAGGCTTTGCCCTGTGACATGTCTAGGACCACTCCTATGTTCTGTAGGCGCTGACTCGGCAAGAGACAAGACTTGGGTAGGTCTGAGTAACACCCAGAGTCTGGAACAACCAAAGGTAGCATTCAAGGTCCAAATCAACTGAGCCCTGGAGGAGGCTGTCAATGGCCAGTCATCCAAGTTAGGAGACATAATGCCCTCGTCTCTGCAGGGCCGCAGCCACCACTGCCAGGGACTTGGTAAAGATTCTGGGAGCCAAGGAAAGGCCAAAGGGGAGGGCCAGAAACTGAAAAAGGTGCCCCTGAAAACAAAAATGGAGGAACCGTTGGTGGGGCGGGAAAACCAGGATATGGAGATAGGCATCCTGCATATCCAGAGAACAAAGTCAGTTCCCCTGGTGATGAAGGGGCAGTAGTCTTTGAAGGGTCACCATTCTGAAGCGCTTGTACTCTATGTAAAGGTTCAGGTGATGGAGATCCAGAACTGTTCTCAAGTTCCCGATCTTCTTTGGTACTAGAAAGAAGTGGGAATAGAACCCCTACCTTCTTTGTGTGTGTGTGTGTGTGTGGGGAGAGACAGAGTCCACTCTAGGAATCTGAGAATATGACCATGCTCTATGATCTGAAGTCTTCAGTTGTCTGTGGTTATGTCCTGCCACCCGCTGAGGTGGACTGACAACTGACCTGACAGCCTCTCCCCGAACACTTTCTGGAGGTGAGGGGTCAGATAAGGAGTCAGGAGCAGGCGCTGGGAGGGTGGTTGCAGACACTCGATGGGCTCTAGCGGCAGCGGGGCTAATACTGCCTTGCACTTGCCCTGGCATTTGGCAGGCTGGCGGGAGGATTTGCAGGAGAAGCGGTGAAAGGAAGGATGTGGACATGCTCTAGGTTGGGTGTGGTACAGTGAATGAACAGACTGAAGGGCTCGGCCAGACTCCTGGAGGGTGGAAATTATGTTCTGAACATCTTCACCGAAGAAGATGGAGCCCCAAATGGGGGCATCCAAAATGCTGGACTGCACATCCCAGGTGAAGCCGGACACCTGGAGCCACAAATGACGCCGAAGGCATGTGGCCGCTCCCCTGCCTGAGGTGTCCACGGCATCACAGGCAGCCCGGAGGACGTGGTGTCCAATGTTGGAGCCCGACTTAAGAAGCTGGACTAGCTGTGCCTTAGCAGGGTTATCATGCACTTCCTGCACCAGGTCCATGGTTTGGTCCCAGAGAACATTCTCGTATTGGACCATATAGGCAAGATAATTAATGACCCGGATAGCTAGTGTAGTGGATGCAAAGACACACTTACCCAAGAGGTCCAGCTGTCAGGGTTCCCAAAAGTCCTTGAGCTTTTTGGTACAGTCATGTGCAGCACTGATGATCACTGAGTCAGCCTTTGGGTGGCCTCCTAAGAAAGGCTTACCAGCAGAGGCATGGTCAAGCCTGTCCGTCTTCTTAAGCAATGGAGGAGGGATGTTTCCAAGCTGCCCTGGTGACGCTGGCACCAGACCTATAGGCTGGGGCAGCAGCAGGACTTGCGGCAGTACCACAGGCATTGCATAGAGCACCTGGGAGAAGGATCTGCCAACGCTGGAGAAGCAGGCATCGAGGAAGGGGGGCGGGGATGGAGACCGCCCAGGTGAAGGTAGTGATGCCGGATTAGGAGAAGTGACGCTGGCTTGCACTAGCGTTAGGTCCTACTAAGAAGAGCAACATAGACAGTACCATGGCCGGGGGGGTGAAGAAACAGATACCTGAGACACCAACAGCAGCCGAGCCTCCTGGCTGAGAGCCCATGGAACAAATCGGCCTGAGCGTCAAGGGCTGGGAGGCAGGAGACAAAGTTCCCTGCCCTGAAGAGCCACTGCCCATAATGGCAATGAGGCTGGGTGGCTGAGCCACCAGTAGCCCAGTAGAGGAAAGGGCTGGTGGGGCTGCAGGGGCTGACCCCTGTGGGAGGATGACCCTGACATGGTCTCGGGTTTGTGAGGTGACCACAAGCGGGAAGAAGTCTGGTCTCGGTCCTTATGCTTACCACCAGTTTTCTCCTGGGATTGAGAAGATGAGGAAGCCCCGGAGGACTGTGCTGGCGAGGCTAAAGAGCTCCTGGCCTGCAGCTCCTTCTCCATCGCGACCAACTTCTGCTTGATAAGATGGCTCTCCAGACAACATCTCTGAGAGGCCTGGTTGAACTTCTGGCAAATCTTGCAGGCTTTGGCTGGGGCCCATGCAAAGGATGCAAACAAACTGGCTGTGGTTTGCAGGTATTTGTTTGCATAGGCACACTTTGTGGAGCGGTCAGAAAATGAGGCTGGTGGAGAAGACAAACTCGAGGGCTGAAACATCGAAAATTCGATGTTGACTATGCAAAAGAAAGGAAAATAAAAAAGCACGGCAAGCATGAGTAATGGCGGTCGGCTGTAGCTGCTGCATCTGTTAAGGTCCAATGTGCACGGGTCGACGGCAGGAACAGAGCTGGGGAGAGTGTGGGGGACCGTCTACCTTTATAGGATAGGCTGACATCAGAGGCTGACATCGGCAGTGGGTGGTCCAACATGGTAGACTGCTAGCGAGAAAGTTTTCTGTGTGGTCCTGGCGCTTGGCAGCTACGTCCTGCTGGTGTTGGCCTGCTGTAAGAGCCTTCCTCAAAGTAAGATAAATATTTAGCATAATTTAAGATAGATTAGATATTGGACTTTATATTTTTGTACTTAATATTGGTACTACTTGCCCTGAGAAAGATATTTTCTCAGAATGCTGGCATTCTTACATGCAGTTCTGGAATACAGTAAAGAGGCTGAATAAAATCTGAATAACTTTCTTGGTGAGTAAGTTGCATTTCCAGTAAGTACACTGTACACTATATAATTACCCAGCAATCTCCAGACTCAGCAGTGCTCAGTTATATAACAACTACCCAGGAGCGCCTGGACCCAGCAGTGGTCAGGTACAGCATAACTGCACAGCAGCCCCCATAACCAGCAGTGCTTAGACACACTGACATTACCAAGGAGCTACCGGACTCTGCAGTTCTCTGCTACATCAGAACTACTCAGCAACCAGGAGGGATGGGAGGATATAATAGAAATATACAAAAATACAAGCAAGGGCTTAACTGGGTGGTCTTCACAGGGTCACTGAAGTTTATGCACAGCAGACCCAGAAGGGAGCACAATCTTAAACTGGAAAGGTAAAATTTTGGAGGGAGAGAAAAACAGGTTAGTTACCTGTAAAAGTAGCTCTAGGAGTGGTATATGATGTTCATCCACACTTCTGGCAGTGTCCTTTCCCTTTTAAGACTCGCCGGAACGTCTTTAAGCTGGCTTCTCCCACCCACCCAGGTGGTAACTCCCTTGGCACTACCTCGTGATGTCAGAGTTTGCCCGCTGGAAGCAAAATCAGTGTGCCACTTGCCAGGGGAAGTCGGGTGGGTCAGTGTTGATGAACATCATATAACACTCCTAGAAAGTACAGTTGTGTACTTACTCAAACGATAGAACTTCGAGGAGTATCTCTTGTTGCCGGTAATATACTTGGGTTATCGCCAGAGGGTGCTCCTGTGCATGGCAGCCTTTTCTCTAGCAGTCTTTCCTTGGGGCTGCCCACACATGACATCATCATCCTGCACCCATATAAGAGTGGGTGGCCCCAGGCATCCTCAGTTCCCTGCCGGATTCACCTTACTAAGCAAGAACCGAGGGACAGCCAAGGTACCTTAGGTATCCCCTCATGTATATTTGAATTAGAAGTTGTTCTCTTAGAAAAGGAGGGGGACGGGGGTAGGGATCGTACCTGCTGCATGAGATACCCTTCGAAGATCTACTGTTACAGTATGTACGCAACTGTACTATCGTCCACAAGGATAAGCTGTTGCAGCAGGTAATACACTTGGGATGACTCCCAAGCAGTAGACCCAGGAAAGGCGGAAGAGTTATGATAGAAGGCCTTGTAGGACAGCACGGCCAAAGGCCATCCTACGGCAAGAAGCAATGTCTAAATCGTAGTGTTTCATGAAGGTATGTATTGTGGACAATGTGGCTGCACTGCAGATGTTCATGACTGATGCCCCTTTGAAGCAGGCCGCTGTTGTGGCCATAGCTCAGGAAGAATGGGCTTTGAACAGGTCCTGGTAATGGCTTGTTATACTTATAACAAAAGGTTATGCAATGTGCCAACCAGTTGGAGATGGTCTGCTTAGCGACTGGGAAGCCTTCCCTGGTTGGGGAAAACGTAACAAAAATCTGAGGAGTCTTTCTGAAAGATTTGGTACGATTTCCATAATATTTTAAAATGCGATGAACATCTAAAGTGTGTAGGAGAACCTCCCGAATTAGAATGCTCAGGGAATTAGACTGCAGTTCTATAGACAGATTTAAGGTCTGCTCTGAGATCACTTTAGGTTAAAAGGAAGGATTGGTACGAAGGGACACACTGTCTTTATGAAAGATAAAGTAAGGTTCCATACACATTACGGCATGCAGCTCAGATATACGTCGAGCTGAAGTGACAGCAACTAAGAATCATGTCTTCCAGGCTAGAACGTGGAGGCTGCAAGTAGCCTCAGGCTCGAAGGGGTCGAAGGTCAGCTTTTCCAAGAGAAAATTCAAGTCCCATGGAGGGGTGAGCCATCTAATTGGAGGTTTGAGGTTGAACATACCCTCAGAAACTTCTTGGCAAGGTGGTGTTGATAAAGTAGTCTTCCTTCAAAAGGTTCATGAAGAGGCCAAATGGACTCTGATAGAGGAGTAGCTCAAGCCTATTGCAGCGAGAGAAGCCAAGTAGTTCAATACCTTAGTCAATGGACATGAATAAGGGTCCAAAGACCGGGAAGCGGCCCATATGGAGAAGCGTTTCCATTTGGTATTATATGTTTCTCTGGTAGATAGTTTGCATGAGGCCAAAAGAATGTTGGTCACTGCTGAGGAGACTTGAAGGCGGGTTATGAAAGCATCCTCAGGAGCCAAGCGTGAAGGTGCAGTAACTTCAGGTTGGGGTGAAGGAGAGTTCCTTGATTCTGTGTCAACAGGACTGGCCTGATGGGCAACAGGAGTGGATCCGCCACTGAGAATTGCTGAAGTAGGGGAAACCACACCTGCCGAGGCCACAGAGGGGCTATGAGGATTGTGGTGGCAGGTTCGAGTTGTAATTTCAATAAAGTCTGCTGTAGGAGTGGGACGCGTGAGGAAAGCATATAAGAGGAGTCCTGTCCATGGTTGAGACAGGGCATCGATAGACCGTCCCTTTTTGTTCGGGATAATGGAATAGTATCTTAGTAGGTGGTGATTGTCGGAGGAGGCAAAGAGGTCGAGGTGCAGGATCCCCCACAACCAAAAGACCATCTGAAGAACTTTGTGATGAAGTGTCCACTCTTGCACAGAGGTCTGGTGACTGAGAATGTCGGACAAGGTATTGTAGCATCCAGGTAGATGTACGGCAATCAACGACAGATGTTGGAAGTATGTCTTCCTGCCAAACTGCTATCGCATCAATGCAGAAAACGCGGGATTTGGCGTCTTTGAAATCCCATTTTTTGCCTCCACTGACTATGAAGAGTCTACTGGATTGGTCTCATGTGTAGATGGGCAAAGGCCACCGTGGGGATGGCTGTGGCCATATGTCCCAAAGCCTAACAGGCGTCTGGCTGTGCTAAATTGCTGAGTTTATGTCTGGGAAGCCAAAGGTAAACATCTGTCCTGTCGGCAGGGAGATAAGCCCTGGTGGAGGTGGTATTCAGAACAGCTCCTATATACTGGAGCAGCTGGGTAGGAGCTGGATTAGATTTGGGACAGTTGACCGTAATTCCAAGGGACTGGAACAGACTGGGGGCTGCCTAGAGGGACAAAAGCAGAGAGGCTTTGGAATCCGCTTTTATGAGACAGTCGTCTAAATATGGGAAGACAAAGTGTCCGTCCCGTCTCAGAGCTGCTAGGCACTTGGTAAAGACTCGCGGGGTGGAAGAGAGACCGAATGGGAGTGCCTGAAATTGGTAATGTTGTCCTAGCAGATAGAAGCGAAGGAACCAGTGGTATGCAGGGTGTATGGGGATATGTATGTAGGCATCTTTCAAGTCTAATGCGCACAGCCAATCCCCTTGTTTTAACACTAGCATGATGGATATTAAAGTAACCATCCAGAATCTCTTGTACTGAATGTGCAGATTTAGGTGTCTGAGGTCTAGTATAGGTCTGAGTTCCCTGGTGCATTTGGGCACCAGAAAAAAAACAGGAGTAGAATCACTGATGGCACTCTGAGCGAGGGGCCAAATAGACTGCATTCTTGTTAAGAAGTGCCTGAAGTTCTTTTTGAAGAATGGGTATATGGTCGGGTGAGTAAGAAACAGAGTGGGGAGGATGGGGGGAGGCAATGATGTGAGTTCCAGCGTGTGCCCCATCTGGATGATCTGAGGCACCCGCTCTTCTGGTGTTATCACTTGCCAGGCCTCTAAATGGAGGGTAAAGCGACTGCCATGGCTTCCGAGGCCTGATTGAGGAAGCCTGAGCAATGCCCCAGCTGATCACTGGGAAGTGGGCTGACCAGCTCCACCTGGGGGGTTGGGAGCAGGAGCGGGAGCCCTTGGAGGTAGCAGTGGCAGTCCTGGAGGATGGCTGAGAATGACCACGGAATCCACCTCTACAAGTACCTCTGCGTTTTCCGCTTCTCTCGGATTGAAAAGAGGACTTGGAGTAGTACTGGTAAGATGGCTGTGAGGAATGATGCATGCCATGTACTGTATGTAAAGTGCGACTGGAAGCTTGGAGATCATCCAGAAGCATCTGGGTGCCAGGACCAAAAAGTTTGGATCCACTGAAGGGAGCATTTACCACTTTATGCTGCACATCTGGTGTAAATACGTAACCAGGCGTGTCGTCTGAGAGTAATACCTCTGGCTGATATACACGCAGAGGTATCCACTGCATCGGGCGTACCACGAACGGAGTAGATGTCTAGAGATGGAGTTACCAGTGGAAACTGTTGCCAATAGTTGGTCCTTCTGAGAGGGAGGGAGTTTATTAACTAGTTCTATAGCAGAGGACCAGAGGGTGTGTTGGTATTTAACCAAGTATCCGACAATGTTTAAAATTCTGTGATTCATGGTACCCATCTGGAAAACCTTCTTCCCGAGGTAATCAAGATGGCGGGATTCCTTATCAGGTGGTAATGAGCTCACGAGTTTTGGATGTTTGGTACGATAATGAGCAGCTGTGATCACTACCGAATCTGCTTCAGGGGTAGCAGAAAGAAAAGGGTGGTCAAGAGGAGCCTGATATAGGCAATCCACCTTTCTAGGAATAGTAGGAACAGCTGAGGGCTGGTTCCAAGCAGCTAGCACAGCATTTTGGTAAGTTTATATAAGTGGGGGTTCCACTACAATAGGTTTCTCAAGCAGTTCAAGATAGTCTGCTATATCCTTTCTTTATCGTGTTTCGTAGTTGAAAACCCCATGATTTTTTGAATTTGGACCATCATCTCATGAAAGGATGAGTCATCAGGAGGGAAGGCAGCTGCATGACGAGAGGCATCCTCGTGTAAGGAGGAGACAGTCAAAATAGAGGATGGGAGTCCAGGTCCTGGAGCTCCAAATCTTCAAGATCTCCTGGAAAACCTTCAGGAAATTCTGCCTCTTCTGAGAAATACTCTTCGCTATAGGATGGGGGGACCAAGCTGGAGAGGGTTCTCTATCACCCTGGAAACGTTCAGGTGGAGGGGTGGGAGAATGGGAAGAGCAACCTGCCTCTCCTGGAGTGGCAGGTTGAAAGTAGTAGCAAAGGGTTTGGCAGGTGGCCTCTGGGAAACCAGAGGAATTGTGGAGGAAATCGGATGTGAGGTATAAAAAGGTCAGGCCCCTAGGTGATAAATACCAGGGTCTTGGTCCCTATCTGGTTGGCCCCTGTGAGAGAACGGCTGTGAAAGAGGAGGGGTAGTGATCATGGCAAATTCCGTAGTTCTCCCAATGAAAATCTGACCTGTCGATGTGGCTGTAAATGGGGAGGTAGCGGAATACTTTAAAGCAGTTGTTGATGGTAAAAGAACATACGTCGACAAGGAGTCATTGGAACTTGCATAAGGTTCCACTGAAACTGCTGAAAGGGCACCAGAAAGGCGCTGCTGATGAAACAGTGTAAACTCCCACTGACAAGGCAGCAGTTCTGAAGGGCATCATCGCTAGTGGAGCACCAGTAACTGTGGCCGTCGATGAATGCATGCCGATGAGCAAGGCCCGTGGCCGCAGAAGTTTGAGCAGAACTTGGAATCTGCCGTAGAACTTCTGCAGTGCCGCAGAATGCACTGTTCTTGGTGATTCTTTATTAATATTTCTGTTTATCCATAGGACCTGGTTCTTTTCCCCTTTTTATATCCAAAAACCCCGCCTATGTTCAGAATGTGATGTTATCAATGCTATAACATCAAACATTAGCTAATGAAATGGTTGCATTCTGCCACAGAAATGAAGAGTCACTTATCTACCACAGCTTCCACTGCAAGAGACGGTGGCACAGCACATCGGGTACGGTGATATTTGCTCAACCTGCGCTATAGTCTAATACAATTTTCAGTCTTATTACACTATGGCCAACTTAAACAAAACATTGACAGTAGCATAGACCTGTTAAGTCCATACTTTACTTTGTACTAACTTATTTGTGCTTTTAAGGTATAGCGATGCCATCTGAAATGAATAACTGGTAAAATGAATTAACCTGTCATTTTTTTTTTTTTAAGAAAAATAAAGTAATTATGCCCAGAAAAGTAGAATACAATAACGTGTAGACCTTTTGAAAGAACAGACCTGTTAAATAAAAAAAACTGTGCTGTACACATTTTTGCCAGGGTTACTGATTACATATTATCATTGGTTGATAGAATCACCTAAAAGTTACGGAGAAATAATGTGTACGGGGCCAGCTGTTGGGCCAGAGGGTAGCATGTTGTGTTCCCATGCCAGCAACTCAGGTTCAGAGATGAGCTCTGGGAGCTGGCTGGGCAGCACAAGGATTGGGGGAGCACACCACTGCTCTGAACCTGGGAAGGTATAGAAACATAGAATTTGGCGGCAGATAAGGACCGCTTGACCCACCCAGTCTGCCCATTTCCCTACCTAATGGATAAGCTGCAGATCCTAGTTAACCAGCAGCCTACTTCTTTCTACCCCTACCCCCTAGACTTGCCTTATGACTGTCCCATGCATGATTGAATTCAACTACTATTTTTAACTCCACAACCTACTCTGGAAGGCTGTTCCATGCATCTACAACCCTATCTGTGAAAAATACTTCCTTACGTTCCGCCCGATCTTCAAATTGTGCCCTTGTTCTTGCACACACTTTTTGAAAATGCTACCTCTTGGACTTTGTTGATTCCCTTGAGGTACTTGAAAGTTTCATCATGTCCCCTCTCCTCCTTTCCTCAAGACTATACATATTAAGCTCCTTCAGTCTCTCTTCATATGTCTTCTGTGCAGACCCTGCACCATTTTAGTTGCCCTCCTCTGACAGCTTCCATCTTGTCTATGTCCTTGTGGAGATTGGGTCTCCAGAACTGCACACAGTACTCAGATGGGGTCTCACTAGCTGTCTGTACAGAGGATAACAACTTCCTGTTTTCTACTGGTGATGCCTCTCCCTATGCATCCCAGTATCCCCCCAGCCCTCCTTACTGCCCTCTCACATTGCTTGCCCACCTTTAAGTCATCTGATATGACTACCCCCAGGTCCCTTTCCATTTCTGTTGTTGTTAGTATCTCACCCCCCATTGTGTACTCTTCCCCTGGGTTTTTGTTTCCCAGGTGCATTACCTTACACTGCTTAGCACTGAATCTAAGCTGCCATACATCTGACCATTCCTCTAACCTTGCCAAGTCCCTTCTTATCCTTTCCACCCCACCTTGTGCATCAACTCTGTTGCAGATCTTTGTGTCAACTGCAAAGAGACATACTTTTCCTTCCAGTCCCTCTGCAATGGCACTTATAAAGACACTGAAGAGGACCGGCCCTAATACTGAACCCTGCGGTACCCCACTAGTAACTCCCCTTTCATCAGAGAGGACTTCATTCACTATTACCCTCTATGCCCTATTCTCCGGCCAATTCTTTACCCAAGCTATCATCTTGGGACCCACTCCCAGGCTGGCTAACTTGTATATTAATCTTTTGTGTGGGACTGAGTCAAATGCCTTACTAAAGTCTAGGTAGGCCATGTCCACAGCCCCTCCCTGATCTACTTTGGTCACCCAGTCAAAGAAATCTATTAGATTCGTCTGGCATGACCTTCCCGCTGAGAATCCATGCTGCCTTGGGTCCTGTGCCCCTCTGGCCTCTACGTACTCGACAGTTCTTTCCTTCAGAAGTGATTCCATCATTTCCCCTATCACTGAGGTTAAATTAACAGGTCTGTAGTTTCCTGCTTCTGCCCTGCTCCCACTTTTGTGAAGTGGAATCACATCTGCTCTCCTCCAGTCCTCAGGTACCACCCCATCCTCCCATGATTTGTTAAAGAGGGTAGTCAGTGGTGTCACTAGTTCTACCCTTAGTTCTTTCAGAATTCTGGGAAGAATCCCATCAGGCCCCATTGCTTTGTCCACCATCAGTTTTAAGAGTTCTTTCAGAACCCTTTCTTCTGTAAATGGGCTGGTATCAACTTCTGTATCCAGAATGTTTCTATTGTTTGTTTTAGGTAGCCCCCCCTCATTTGTAAATACTGAGCAAAAATATTTGTTTAGTATCTCTGCCTTTTCACAGTCACCCTTTGCCCACCCCTCCCTCACCTTTATTAAGCCTCACTATCCCTCCCTTGGTCTTCCTTCGCCCCTGATGTACCTAAAAAAGGTTTTATCCCCCTTCTTAACTGAGTTGGCTGTCTTTTCCTCGGTTTGGGCCTTTGCTGTTCTGCCTGCCTTCCCAGCTTCCTTTTGCTTTAACTGATACAATTATCTGTCCTGCTCCTTCTGTGATTCCTAGTACTTTCTGAATGCTTTCTTTTTCTCTTGAACCTTCACTGCCATCTCCTTTGAGAACCACAGCGGTTTCTGACATTGTTTTGTTTTACAAACTTACGAACATACAAAATTTGCCAGCAGATAAAGGCCTAGGTCTATCAAGTCTTCTCGACTGTGCAGCTAGCACCCCTTATTCTGCAGCTGCCCCTCCCTTCCACCCTTCCCCTTCATTAACCCTCCCCCTTTGTCCTGTCCCATCCTCGTTTGAAGCAGTCCACTGTTCTACTGCATACCACTTCAGCAGGTAACACATTCCACCCAGCCACCACTCTCTCTGTAAAAAAGTGTCTCCTCATCTCCCTCCTGAACCTTCCTCGCTCCAGTCTCATATCATGGCCCCTGGTGGCCTTCCCCTCCCTTACTTTGAACAGCCCCTCTGTACCAGTCTTGTTTATTCCTTTCATGTATTTAAAGGTTTCAATCATGTCACCCCTGTCTCTCCTCTCTCTCCAGTGAGTACATGTCCAACTCCTTCAACCTCCTCTCGTATGATAAGTCTCCCAGCCCTTGATCATCTTTGTCGCTCTGCACTGCACCCTCCAGTAACTTAATGTCCCTCTTCAGATACGGAGGCCAGTACTGCACGCAGTACTCCAGGTGTGGTCTAACTAATGACCTATACAATGGCAGAATCACCTCCTCCCTCCTCGAGGATATACCCCTTGCAATACAACCCAGCATTTTGTTGGCCTTTGCAGCCGCCTTCCTACATTGTGCCGAGTTGTTCATTGACCCTGTAATGAGCACACCCAGATCCTTCTCCTCCTGTTTTGTTTATTTGCTTCACACAAAGGCTAGTTACCTCTGTGATGGCAGTTTTTATTATTCCCCATTGTTCTTTCACCCCTCCTTCCTGCCGATCTGCTAGTGCATTCCTTAGGCACTCACCCATTTTGGCAAAGTCAGCCCTCCGGAAGTACAGTACTTTTGCCTTTGTATGGCTTGACTCTATTGCTGTGTTTATTGTGAACCATACTGTTCGATGGTCGCTAGTTCCCAGATGGCTACCCACTTCTACATCTGTGATCCTCTCTCCATCTCCATTTGAGAGAACCAGGTCTAAGACTGCTCCCTCTCGAGCGGGTTCCAATACTAGTTGTCTAAGGCATGCCCCCCATAGGGCGTCATCAATAACCCCACTCTTAGAAGTGGCTGCTGCAACTGCACTCCAGTAAACATCTGGCACATCTGACAAATGACAGTGTTCTGTCACACAGAGGACACACTGTGATAGGCTGGACAGCTTTATCTCACAGTGGGTTTGCATGCATGTCATGGCCTGATGGTGTTACTTAGTGAGTCAGAGGAAGCGGGTTGGCATGAAAAAACAGGTTATTCACCTGTAAAGTACAGTTACATAAGAACTTACTGTAACAGCAGATCTTCGAGAACAGCTCTTGCAGCAGGTCACACTGCCAGGACCCCATGGAAATTTTCTAGCTAGCAATATTCAGCGGGGACCGCCTCTGATGTCGGTCCCGCCCCTGACGTCAGGCATAGTACATAAGGAGGTGGTCCCCCAGAATCCCCAGTTCTCTCGCAGGAGACTACTGGTTGTTGGATGACATCATAAGAGGAGACTGAGGATCTGTCATCCAATGGCAGTCAGAGAGATGCTGAGAACACCTGATACATAGAAACATAGAAGTTAACGGCAGATAAGGACCGCAAGGCCCATCCAGTCTGCCCATTTCTTTTTCTACCTTATAAATGTGCCATTGGCCTTTGCTCTGCCAGTGGCCTACCTATTCATAGTCATTTGTATTGCTCCCTTATGCCTATCCCATGCCTGTTTGAAGCCTTGCACTGTATTCATAGCCACCACTTCTTGTGGTAAGCCACTCCATGCATCCACCACCCTTTCTGTGAAAAATAATTTCCTCACAGTCCCCCTTAATCGGCCCCCTCTAATCTCATGCTGTGTCCTATTGTCCTGCATATTTTCTTATATTTAAACATGTTAGACTTTTCACCTTGTTAATGCCCTTAAGGTGTTTGAATGCCTCAATCATATCACCTCTCTCCTCCTTTGCTCAAGGGTATACATATTGAGCTCTGTTAATCTGTCCTCATATGTCTTCTGATGCAGTCCCTGCACCATTTTGTTGCCCTTCTCTGGACTGCCTCAATCTGGTTAATGTCCTTGTGAAGGTGTGGCCTCCAATACTGCACAGTACTCCAGATGGGGCCTAACCAGTGTCTTGTAAAGAGGATTATTACCTCCCTCTTACGACTTGTGATACCCCTACTAATACACCCTAACACCCCCCTAGCCTTACCTACTGCTTCAGAGGTCTGCTTGGATGATTTCAGGTCATCAGTGATGATGATGCCCAAGTCTCTTTCTTCCTTTGTGACTGCTAGCAACTCCCTTCCCAGCCTATAGGTGGCTTCAGGGTTTCTCTTCCTATATGCATGATTTTGCACTTCTTTGCACTAAGTCCCAGTTGCCACTCTTCTGACCATTTTGCTAGTTTATTCAGATCTCTTCTCATTCTGCCCACCCCATCTGGATCATCTGCTCTGTTGCAGATCTTGGTGTCATCTGCAAACAGACAAGCCTTACCCTCTAGTCCATCTGCAAGGTCACTAATGAAGATGTTGAAGAGGACTGGCCCCAGAACTGATCCCTGAGGTACCCACTTGTGACTTGCATCTCTTCTGACTGTATACCATTTACCACCACTCTCTGTTTTCTGCATCGCCAACCAGTTTGCCACTCAGTTGACCAACTTCTGACCCACCCCGAGCCTACCCAGCTTATTTATCAATCTTTATGTGGAACAGTGTCAAAAGCTTTGCTGAAGTCAAGGTAGGCACATCAACTGCTCCCCTTGGTCCACCACTCTGGTTACCCAGTCAAAGAAATCTATGAGATTAGTTTGACAGGACCTTCCTTTTGTAAACCCATGCTGTCTTGGGATCCTGTGCCCTATGGATTCCAGGTGTTGCACTATCCTTTCCTTAAGGAGTGCCTCCATAATCTTGCCCACTACTGAGGTAAGACTGACTGGTCTATAGTTCCTCTCCTCCTCCCCTGCTACCACTCTTGTGGAGCGGGATCACATGAGCCCTTCTCCAGTCTTCTGGGACCTCTCCTGTGCTCAGAGACTCACTAAACAGTTCTGCTAATGGCTCTGCTAGTTCCACCTTTAGCTCCTTAAGTACCCTGGGATGTATGCCATCAGGTCCCATTGCCTTATCCACCCTGAGCTTAGCAAGCTCTTGTAGGACCCCTTCTTTTGTGAAGGGAGTAGCGCTCACCTCCCTCCCCCGTGTCCATGATGCTGAGCTGTGGGCCATGCCCTACCTTTTCTTCAGTAAATACTGAGCAAAAGTATCTATTTAGGATAGATGCCTTTACAGGGTCCTCCTCCTCCTCACATGCTCCCTTTTCTCCGTTAAGCTAAGCAATACCCCCTTTGAACTTTCTCCTTTCACTAATATATTTATAGAAAGTCTTGTCACCTTCTTTTACTGTTCGTGCTAGTGTTTCCTCAGTTTGGGACTCTCTTTGCCTTACTGCCTTCCCTGCTTCCCTTAGGGCAGTTTGGTATGCCTCCCTATCTTCATCCCGCTGTGTTCCCTTATATTTCCTGAAGGCCAGCCTTTTGGCTCTGACCTTTTCTGCTACTGTATTTGAGAACCAAAGTGGTTTCCTTCTTCTTTTGCACTTCCTATTCTGTCTAACACAATGGGATGTTGCTTCAAGTATTGCATCCTTAATGCTTGCCCACTTTGCCTGTACCTCCTCACCTGTGTTTCTTTTTGCCAGGGGCTAGCTTAACTCTGTTGGCCATCTTATCAAAGTCAGCTCCTCTGAAGTCCCATATTTTTGCCTTGGAATGGGATGATTTAGATGTAGTAGCCAAATTGATCCATACCATGTGATGGTCACTGGCCCCCAGGTGACCTTCTACCTGGAGATCTGTGATCCCTTCCTTGTTAGTCAGCTCTAGATCTAGGATAGCCCTGTCTCTTGTGGGTTGCTGTACCAGTTGTTTGAGGCCCTCCCCCTGCAGGGAATCCACTGTGTGTCTAGTTCTGGCAGATGTTCTAGCTGGTATTGACCAATCTGTATCCGGCATGTTGAAGTCTCCCATTATCAGAACTTCCCCCTTTAGCTGTCATGTTTTGTATATCTTCTAACAGTAATGTGTCTATGTCTTCCCCCTGGTCTGGGGGCCTGTAGACAACCCCAGTTCTTATGGCTGTCCCATTTCCTGTTTCCAGGGTGACCCACAGTTCTTCTGGCTCCTTATGTGTATTCTGAATTTCTGTAGCTCTGATATTTTCATTGACATACAGGGCCCTCCTCCCCCCTTTTGCACCTCGGTCTCTTCTGGAACAATGCACAGCCAGGTACTGGAAGTCTCCCAAGTGTGGTTACTGGTAAACCACGCCTCACTAATTGCTACTATGTCCAGTTTAGCCTCTGACATTATTGCCTGCAGGTCTGGGATCTTATTTCCTAGGCTGTGAGCATTTGTGTACATGATTTTCCATTGGCCAGATTTTGGTGTGTTAGTTGTTGGGTGAGGTTTGGCATTACCCCTGTGCGTCGTATGGGGAGACGAACCCTTTTTCTTACCTGGTGATGCAAATGAACAGCAAACATGCTGAATCCCTGTTTGACCACTAGCTGAGGGGGGAGGTGTGTTCTTCCCATTCGATGTATGAGGTGCTGCACCCCTCTCCCCATTTGCTAGTTTAAATATTCTGCAAAGACGTCAAACTTCTGCCCCAATGCACTTACTTCCTTAGTCAGATGAAGTCCATTAAATTTAAAGAACTTTGGCTCCCAGAACTGTTGCCAGTTCCCTACAAATCTGTGTCCTTTTTCCTGGCACCAGCCCTTGAGCCACGTGTTTAGCTCCCCTATCTCCCCTTCTCTGACCTTCCGTCCATCTGCTCCCCTCTCCCAGACTGGCAGGATCTCAGAGAAAGAAATGCTGGACGAAATAGATGATAGTTTGTCACCCAGCCTGGTCAGGTGTTCCTTGGTCTCCACAACTGACCGGCTGGCGAGATCATTAGTCCCTGTGTGTACTAGGACATCAATGTTTTCTCCTGCTTTGTGAACACTTTTAGCAATGCGGTCAGTGTCTCTCCATGCTGATGTACCTGGGAGAAATTTGACCATTACCCCCGGCTGGAGATGGGTATCAACTCCCCGAATCATGGAGTCTCCTATGATCAGAAGTTTTTTGGATTTCCTTTTTTGCTTTTTCTGTTTTGGTTCCTGATTTGGGTGAGTTTTGTTGTGCTAGCTCCTGTGCTGCAGTGTCTTCTGCCTCCTTGTTTGATTTCAGAGATAGAGGCAGATACCTGTTTGTAGTGTTTATATGGTTTTTGGAGGTAATATGTTGGAAAGCAGAGTGATGGGGCACCCGATTTGCCCCTCCTAACCACCTGCCAACCTCCTGGACCAACTACCCTCTGCGGTCGAGGTTTTTCTGTTGGATGCTGGGGAAATGGCGGGTGGTTCTTAAAATGTTATTTCCTCTTGAATACTGAAATTTGAGGCGTGCAATCTCTGCCCATGTGCCCGGAGCTGAGCCCTAAGATCTCCAAAGGCTCAGCATGTAGGACAGTGTCCTAAATCCTGTAAGACTGTCCTTCTGAAAATTGTTCCACAGTACCTGCAGTTAATGATATCCATTCCAGATAAGTTGCTGGGTTTATAACCTAGTCAGAGTAATTAGAAGGAAAAAAATAATGAAAAAAAAAATGCAAGTAATGGTTTGTGTTTTGTTTAATTTGTTATAACAAGCTAAATTACTAGTGCCCCTGTAAATGAGCTCACCTTGTGGAGGCCCCACTGATCCACCCCTTCCTGCTCTGCCACAGGAAATGTCACAACTGTGGTACCCTATAAAAGGAGTGTAGTGTGGGGTAGTTGGGGATGGGGTGGGTGGCTGGGCCCTTCCCCTGCTGAAAAAGAAGAACCATGGATGAAAGAACAAGGACGTAAGAGCAGAAACAATCAGTCAACAACAAATGCAGTAACCCTGAAAGCTTATCCTAATGTTAGGTAAAACCTGTAAAGCACCACCTGTACTAATTTCAGAGAAGATGTACGCTGTAAGAAACACCTGCTACAGAGAAAAATAAAACAATGAAATGTTAGCAACAAATAGTAGCAGTCCCTGTGAGTAAAAAATAAAAACAACACCACACAGTAAATCTGCTTAGCCAAAATAAGTCTTAATCTTTTTCCCTTGTTCTGGTAAGTTTCTCTACTCTGCCTTTCAAGCAGTCTTAGAAGGAAAGAGCTCAGGTGAAGCTAGGTGCCTTGGCCAGCAAACCCAAGTCTTCTACCTTTATCCTAAAAGGAGGATGTTGAAACTAGAATCTACCTCTAGCGGGGATGGTGGGAGAGAAAGTACCTGCTGCAAGAGCTGTTCTCGAAGATCAACTGTTACGGTAAGTTCTTACGTAACTGTACTATCTTACTTCGAGAAACAGCTCTTGCAGCAGGTTACACCATTAGGACTGATTCCCAAACAATAATGGAAATCCCACACCATTGGGAGGGAGGAAGGTAGAAATCCTTAATGGAACCTAGCCTAGGACAGAAGTCCTTGAAGGACTGCTAGACCAAAACCTGCTCTTCGCCTTGATACAATATCCAGGCTATAATGCCTGATGAAAGTGTGCATGGAGCTTCAATTAGCTGCAGCACAGGTGGCCGAGGTGGACACATTCTTAAGGGCCGCAAAGGAGGTAGCCACCCCCCTTGTGGAATGACCTTTAACCGCGCCTGGTAAGGGTTTGTTGTGCTTCTGGTAACAGAACGTGATACACTGAATGAGCCACCTGGACAGCGACTGTTTGGAAACAGGAGCTCCCATCATCCTGTGGGCAAAGGAGACAAAAAGCTGGTCCGATTTTCAGTGGTGTTTTGTCCTGGTCAGGTAGTATCGGAGACACCTATGCACACCTAAAGTGTGCAACAGGGCTTCTCCTCGATTAGAATACTTAGGAAAATACACTGGTAGGTCGATGTCCTGATTAAGGGTGAGTGTTGAGACCACCTTAGGCAGAAACTTAGGATTAGTCCGCAGGGATACCCTGTCTTGGTGAAAAAACAAATAAGGTTCTTTGCACATGAGTGCATGAAGTTCAGAAATTCTTCTGGCCGAGTTAACGGCAACTAAAAACAACGTCTTCCAAATAAGAAGACGTAGCTCACAATCCACGGCTGGTTCAAAGGGTGGCAGCATAAGCTGCTCCAGGACAAAGGGTAAATCCCATGGCGGAATTGGATGCTTAATTGGAGGTCTAAAGTGGAGAACATCTCTCAGGAAGGCCCGTGTTGTGTCCAACTGAGATATGGTGCGTTGGCCTACAGGTGTGTGATAGGCTGAGATGGCACAGAGATGTATCTTAATCTAGGAGTAGGCCAAGTCTGTCTGAAAAAAGGACAGGAGGTAGTCCAAGACCAACCTTACAGGACAAACCATAGGCGAAAAACTGTGTGCTCGAACCTATATACAAAATCTGCACCATTTCATGGCGTAAGTATCGTGGGTAGCTGGTATCCTAGCAGCAGCAAGAACGCCTCGCCACCTCTGCCAGACCTCAGACGCATCATGGCTATGTCTCTAGTGCTGTTGCAGGTTCTCAGCTAACGAAGGTCCGGATGAACTCTAGGAACCACCTCCTGAGACAGCAAGTGGGAGCTGATTGGCAGAGGTACTGGAGGTTCCCAGGACAGCTGATGTAGTAGAGGGAACCAGATCTGCCTGGGCCAAAACAGTGCGATAAGTATCAGTGTTGCTTGCTCTCTGTGAAGTTTCAGAAGGACCTTCTGGATCAACGGAAAGGGGGGGAAGCATAGAGGAATTTACATGCCAAGGAGAGGGACAACGCATCTCGCCAGAAAACACCAGGCCCTGGATCTAGCGAGCAAAAATTGGGCAGTTTTGCGTTGGATGGGGATGAGAAAGGTCCAACTCGGTGTACCCCATTCATGCAAACAGATCCTCACTACCTCCTGGAGTAGTTCCCACTCGTGGACTCTTGCCTGAGAGCGGCTCAGGCCGTCTGCGATGACGTTGTCCACTCCTGGGACATGAACAGCAATGAGGTTTGTGCTGTGTTGCAAAACCCAATCCCACACCCTCCATGCAAAACGGGTAGGAATGGGTGCCTCCTTGTTTGCTGAGGTAGTACATCACCGCGGAATTGTCTGTTTGTAACAGAATACCCGGTGGAATCTCCAACTGGAAGGCCTGTAGGGCGTAAAGAACTGCTCTCATTTCTGGGATATTTATGTGGAGATGAGTCTCTTGGGCTGTCCACAGGCCCTGAGACCGGACACCGTCGAGGTGTGCACCCCATCCGAGCCCTGGGGCATCTGTGGAGAGTGTCACAATCGGAGCTGGCAAGCTGAAGGGGACTCCAGCCGATAGATTCTTCGGATCTAGCCACCACTGCCAATCCTGGATTATGGCCTCCGTGATCCGGATTGGAAACTGCAGATGGTCTTGCTTTTGATCCCATTGGACCCGTAACATCCACTGGGTCACCCACAAGTGGAGATGGGCTAGCGGGACTGTTGCAATGGCCGCAGCTGTGTCCAAGCAGGCAAAGGACCAATTCAGCAGGAACGGGTCTTCTTCTCCATTGCAAATGTCCCTGGATGAGGATCTGATGTGTTCTGCTCTGTCCTGCAGAAGAAAAGCTTTCCCCTGGACGGTATCCAGAACTGCGCCTATGAACTGCAGAGTCTGTGATGGAACCAGGCGCCACTTCTCTTGACTGATAATGATGCCCAGCATCTCTAACAGAGACTGAGTATAATGAATGGCGGACATCAGGGCCTACCGAGAGGGTGCCACGAGAAGCCAGTCGTCCAGGTAGTGGAACATGTAGTGGCCTTTCCTTCTCAGAGTCACCACTACGACCGCCATGCACTTCATGAATACCGATGTAGTTGATGACAGTCCCAAGCGGAGGACTCGAACTGATAATGGTGGCCCTGAAACCTCGGGCTAAGAAACTTCCCAAAGCTTGAGCAATGGGTATATGCAGGTAAGCATCCTGCAAGTCCAAGGATCGCTTAGAAAGGCGCCTGCTTGAGCATGGGAATCAGACCTGGGAGGGTCACCATGCGGAAGCATTTGTACAGGACCGACTCATTGAGGTCGCTGAGGTCCAGTATCGGACGGAGGTCCCCTGTTTTCTTGGGAACCAGAAAGAAGTGAAAATAATATCCTGCACTCGTCTGGTTCCGTGGTACGTGCTCTTTGGCTTTTTTTCCCTGAAGCACGAGCACCTCCTGCTGTATGAGCAGGGCGTGCTGACCCGAGTAATGGGAAAGCAGGGGAGGTCTTGCTGGTTGGTGGTCGAGAAATTCTATGAAGTGGCCTTTCTTGACCAACTGTAGAACCCACCGGTTGCCGGTAATAGACTGCCACCATAAAAAGTGGCGAGCAATGCGACTCCCGACCTTCTGTGCTCGTTGATCCAGATGAGGGGCGGGGGCCAGGAAGGAGTCATGCTGTGGCAGCACTGGTCCCTGCAGGCTGGGCTGGTTTAGTGTAGCTTTGGGCTCTGCCTGGGGACAACTTAGCCTGGGCTGAAAAGTGCCCCTTTGTTGCTGGCCGGAACGTGGCTGCTGCCTTTGTTGCTGGCTGCAAAAATGGCTCTGGTTCCTATGAAAGGAACCAGGCCTGGATCTGTACATGGCCTGTACAGACCTGACTGCCTTCCCAGCGTCCTGGAGTTTGGTGATAACCTTCTCCAAGGGTTCACCAAAAACTACTTCGCCGTTGTAGGGACGCCAAGAATGTTCTCTGTACGGGGCAAGCCAGCGACATGGAGCCAAGAGTGTCGCCTGAGACAGACGCCTGAAGCTGCAGCTCTAACGGATGAGTCCGTAGAATCGTATGCGGCTCGTAGTACTTAGGTACCCACATCAGACCCTGTGCGGAGAAGGTTTAAGAGCTCCGCCTTCTGATCGCCATCCGGAAGTTTATCGACCAGGTCCTGGCCCTGTTCCCACAGGGCGTTCTAAAATTGTACTATATGGGTTAGGTAGTTCAGGGACCTGATGGAGCATGTAGGAGCCACCTACATGCGTCCCCCAGGGCATCCAATTGTTTGGATTCCTGGTCCGGTGGCTGTGTGCTCATGTGCTGCGGTCTTTGGGACCGGTCATATGAGGCCGTAATGACCAGGGAGTCTGCCAGAGGTTGCTGAGCCAAGTACTGGTCCTTTCTTGGGGCCTTGTACAGGCGGTCAGCTTTCTTTGGCACAACGGGAGTGGAGTGCGGACGCTTCCACACAGCCTTGGTGACATCCGCGAAAGTGTCCACCAAGGGTGGTACTACCACAGGCTTTGGGTCTTTCTGCCAAAGATAACGGGTAAGGTGCTGCCTTCCGGGGTCGAGGTCTTCAGCATCCCACCCTATGTTGTCCTGGATGTGCCTCATGATCTCAGAGAAAGAGGGATCACCCGGAGGAGACCTGGGAAGGTCAGGTGATGGAATGCTGAGTGGAGAAGGAGATCTGGAATAATCCGTGGTATCTGATCTGGAGTCCCCCCCTGATGGAGTATACCGACGTCTGGGTCGCTTGGGGCTGGGGGACCCTGATGGAGATCTTGAGGGAGGCCTTCTCCTGTCCTTGGATCTACCCCTGGGAGGTGGAGTCTGCTCTTTAGGGGTTGGTGGTTGTTCTGCTGGCCCCTTGGGTGGAGGAGGGGGTGGAGGAGGTGAAGGAGTAGGAGGTTTTACAGGGACCATATCCTTCCGGATGGTGTTCTACCAGAAAGTAAAGAGATCCTTTACTTCTTGTAGATTGATGCCCGCTGACGGGCCTGGCGCCAGTGGTCTGTCGCCGGGGTCGGGCGTCGGGTGTCTCCGGGGTGGGCAATTGTTCCCTCGGGAGCCCAGCATCCTCAGTGTCGCCCACATGGTCTTCAGGCAGTGTCGTCCTCCTCCACTGAATCCCTGTGACCGTGTCCACCGGTGATCAGGGGTGCGCCTTCGCCCGTGAATGCAAGGTCGACGCCGTCGCTGGCCGACGCCTCCAGGTCCAACGAACGCCAACCGCGCCTGATGCCTGGCTGATGTCCGCGCGCTCAGGCAAACGCCTGGCCGACATCGAGTACTTGGCCGATGTCGGGTCTGACATCTGCTTTAGGGACGTCAGGTCTTTCGTCTTCCTTGGTGGTGGATCCGGGAGGCTGGGAGACCGATCTGGAGCTGGGGTCCCGACGTCTGGTCGATGAGGAAGACTTGTGGCGTTCAGAAGACTTGGAAGAGGCCTGAGAGGGAGTGGAAGAAGCCAAGGGCCTTGAAGTCTTCATGGGCTGGAGAGTCGAAGAGCCATCTGAAGCCCAGACCTTGACTAAAGGAGGCTGAGAACGAGCCCTGGAGGGAGAGCGGTCCGACCTGGTGAAGCCTGAGCTACAGGAGTCCAAGGCCCGGTTCGGGGTTCTGGACCTTGCTTTCTCCCGGTGTTTGTGGGCCTTGGAAGAAGAATCGCCCCTGGAGGAAGGTTCTTGGTCAACCTCCTAAGTTTTTCTTCCAGCAGATAAGCCTGAAGTTCCTTCTGATGGTGGATCCTGGTGCAGCTGTTGAACCCTTGGCAGAAGGTGCAGGCCTTGGTGTTGTGGTCCGGGCTTAAGCACCGCACGCAGGAGGAATGAGGATCCTTAAAAGGGATCTGTTTTCCACAGGCACACTTGGAAAGGTGTCCCTCCAGCGAAGGAGTTGGAGAGGACATTAGTTTGGAGAAACTCTTGAAGTTCTAAGTCGTTATGCGTTAGGTAGAGACCAAGAGGCCGATGCTGGCGAGTTGACGGTGGGAAAAGAACTGGGGATTCTGGGGGACGGCCTCCTTATGTACTATGCCTGACGTCGGGGGCGAGACTGACGTCGGAGGCGGTCCCCGCTGAATGCTGCTAGCTAGAAAATTTCCTTGGGGTCCTCGCGCCTGCCGGCTTCAGTCCTAATGGTGTAACCTGCTGCAAGAGCCATTTCTCTAAGTAAGATCAGTAGTTCTAGGAGTGGTATATGTTGTTGATCCACACTCACTGGCATGTCCCCTTCCACTTCAAATCTCACCGGAAGTCTTCAAGCTGGCTCCTCCATCCCACCCACCCGGGTGGTATATACCTTGGCTCTGCCCCATGATGCCAAATCTTAGCCCGCTGGAAGCCAGATGTTGTGCGCCCGCAGCTGGGGAGGTCAGGTAGGTCCATGTGGATGAACAACATATACCACTCCTAGAACTACTGGTACAAGTAAGTAGCCTGTTTTTCTAGGAGTGTGGATATCTTGTTCATCCACACTCATTGGCAGACTCCTAGCAGTTCTCCGGGAAGAGGGAGGCAAGGCGCACACCCCCTTCTTAGGGAACAGAGATTGGAGAACTGAGGCCCCAAAATCAGCATCCCAGCATGACTCAACGTCAATGTGGTAATGGGTGATGAAGGTGTTTGCTGACTTCCATATAGAAGCCCGGCAGATTTCCTGGGTAGGGAAGTCCCTGGAAGCAGCCATCGATGCAGTGGTATGGCGGGTAGCATGAGCTCTTATCCCTCCGGGAGGTTCCTTGCCTGCCAACTCACAGCACAGACCTATGCATGATGTAATCCACCTTGCAATGGTCCATTTTGCTGCAGGTCTGCTAGAAGTGGCTCCAGCGCAGGTGACAAACAGCTGGTGAACCTCCTTCCGAATTTTTGCCATCCTCTCCTTATAGTAGGAGAGAGCACGTCTCAGGTCCAGTGTATAGAGCCTGTACTCAACTTCCAAGGTAAAATTAGGGTAGTAAACCAGCAGTGTTAACACCTGGTTAAGGTAAAACTATGACACCACCTTCGAAGGAATTTTAGGTGGGGGCTTAGGACAACCTTGTCCCTGTGGAAAACCAGACAAGGGGAGTCCACTGAAAGCGCCTGGAGCTCCCCTGTCCTTCTGGCAGACGTGATAGCCACCAGAAAGGCCGTCTTCCATGACAAGTGTGACAAGGCACACTTGTGCATTGGTTCGAATGGCTTGCCCATGAGCTCTGCCAGTACCAGCAGTAGATCCCATGGAGGGGAAAGCAGTGGACCCCAGAAGAGGAGGAAGTGAATCCTGGTGGGGGACTCCATCATAAGAGGGATCCAGCTAGGAACACAGGAGGGGGAGGACAGGGAGGTGAGGTGCCTACCAGGTGCCACGGCATGGAGGGATGGAAGGAAGATCCTGGGGATCACTGGGAAGGCAAGACGGGAGGGTGATCTGGATGTCATTATCCACCTAGGTACTAATGACCTGGCAAATGGGGAGCCAAAGAAAGTTCAGGAAGAGTTTAGGAAACTGGGGAGGGGTCTCAAGCAAGTAGCTACTTCTGTCACTTTCTCAGAAGTACTACCTGCGAGAGGCAAGGGAGAACAGAGTGCATGCACCAGGAACTTTAACTCATGGTTGAAGAACTGGTGCTGTGAGGAAGGGTTTGGATTCATTGGTGACTGGGGACCTACCTGGGATGGAGGTTTGTTTAAGCCTGACGGCCTGCATCCATCCTGAGGGAATCCAAGACCAATGAAGTTTAAATGCTACATTGACAAGCATTTAAATCAAAGAAGGGGTGCAGCAGGCCAGCAAGGAGGGTACCTACTTGCTCACCCCCACAGCTAGCAGTGGAACCAGTGAACCAGAGGAGTGGCTATCTCTGCAAAGCAGTGTGCAAAGATGGAGATTAGTGCCCAAGAGGTGGATAAGCAGAAAAGGCAAAATTAGCAGAAGGGCAGACAGCAAGGAGAACCAGGGATAAATGACAACCAAGGAAGGGGCTGGAGTAGAACAGTGAAACAGTCTAGGAGGTCAAATCATGGAAAGCTATGTGTGCAAATGCCAGGAACCTTAGCAACAAGATGGAAGATCTGGAGGCTGTCATGGTACAGGTCAGACTTGGACATTGTGGCCATCACTGAAACCTGGGTGTAATGATAACCACGATTGGGAGATGGGCTATACCTGGCTACAACATATGCAGAAGAGACAGAGCAGGCAGGAAGGGGAGGAGGAGTGGCACTGTATGTGAAAAATGACATAAGGGGCCACAGAGATCCAGGAGGAAACAAAATAGGGAGAGATACTGTGGGTTAAGCTGGAAAGGAAAATGGGGACAGCCATCCTCACAGGTGTGGTCTATAGACCACCAGCCCAGGAGGAAGAAACAGACAGGGAGTTGATGCTAGCCATCCAAAGGATGGCAGACAAGGGTGAGGTAGAAATTGGTTGGAGACTTCAATATTCCAGACGTGGACTGGAGCATCCCAGCAGCAGCATCAACTAGGGAGCAGATTTATCCTGGACTCCTTCAGGGTGCCTTCCTCAAGCAACTGGTCATGGAACCAACTCGGCAGAAGGCAATACTGGACCTTGTGCTCACAAACAGGGACAGTGTGATGGGGGTAACAGTGGGGAGCACCTGGGTAACAGTGACCACCGAGTCATTGTGGTTTGAAATCACAGAAAGAGCAGAACCAAACCACACAAAACACGTATCCTGGATTTTAGGGGCAGACTTTGGGAAAATGGGGAGATACTTGAAAGAGGCATTAAGGGAATGGGACAGGAATCAGGGGTTGAGGAACAGTGGCAGTCATTTAAAATGGGGATTACAAGAACAACAGAATTATGCATTAAGCAGCTTAGCAAGAGGAAAAGGAAGAGGAGACCGTTATGGTTTTCCAAAGAGGTAGCAAAGAAAGTGAAAGCCAAAAGATTGCATCTAGGCAATACAAAAAGACACAGGCAGAAGGGGATAGGGAGAAGTACCAGGAGGAGCAAAGGGGCAGGGAGGTCAGTAAGGAAGCCAAAGCTCAGACAGAAGAACACATTGCAAAATCAGAGGGTAGAGGGACAAACCTTTTACAGGTACATAAGTGAAAAAAGAAAGACAAAGGGAGGGATAGTGAGACTGAAGGGGGAGGATGGGGGCCACGTGGAGGATGACAACAGTAAAGCTGACATATTGAACAGGTATTTCTGCTCAGTCTTTACTGAGGAAGAGGAGGGTAATTGGTCTGAAGGAGTACAAGGGTGAGAATGGTGCAGAAATGGACACAAGTCCTTTACACGAAAGAGGTCCTGAAGGAACTGGAAGTAATAAGAGTTGATAAAGCAATGGGGCCAGATGGGTGCATCCCAGGGTCCTTAAAGAACTAAGAGAGGTGGTGGCTGAACTCTGACTATCCTGTTTAGCCGATCACTGGAAACAGGGAGGTACCCAAAGACTGGAGGACAGCAGATGTAGTCCCTTTATAACAAGAGGGGAACAAAGAGGAAGCAGGGAACTACAGACCAGTCAGCCTCACCTCGGTAGTGGGGAAGATCATGGAAGCACTACTGAAGGAGAGATTGGTGGAACATCTGGTTGTCAATGGACCACAGGACCCAAGCACATGGTTTCACCAGGGGGAGGTCATGTCAGACCAACCTCGTTAATTTTTGACTGGTGACTAGGGAGGTGGATCGGGAGGCAGTGGACATGGCCTATCTGGACTTCAGCAAGGCCTTTGACACTGTGCCACACAGAAGACTATTACACAAACTGGGGAATATGGGTGTGGGCAGGACAGTAGGTGTGGGTAGGTAACTGGCTGGGTGGCAGGACACAGAGGGTGGTGGTAAATGGCTGTCTCTCCACAGAGGGAAGAGTGACCAGTGGGGTACCACAGGGATCAGTGCTGGGACCGGTCCTATTCAACATCTTCATCAGTGACATTGCGCAGGATCTAGAAGGCAGAATTTCACTGTTCGCTGATGACACAAAGCTCTGTAACAGAGTAGACACACCAGAGGGTGTAGACAGAATGAGAAGCGACTTGCAGAAACTTGGAAGAATGGTCAGGGGTTTGGCAGTTGAAATTCAATGCAAAGAAGTGCAAGATAATGCATATGGGGCACAAAAACCCTGGCACAATATATCAGTTAGGGGGTGAGGATATAGCATGCACCAAGCAGGAAAGGGATCTTGGGGTTGTCATCTCTGATGACCTCAAGGTAGGGAAACAGTGTGACAAGGCAGCAGGTAAAGCAAATAGGATGCTGGGATGTATAGGCAGGGGCATCACCAGCAGGAAAAGGAGGTCATAATTCCGCTATACAAGACACTAGTGAGGCCCCACCTGGAGTACAGTGTACAGTTCTGGAGACCATACCCACGTAAGGACATAGGGTAGAGAAGGTTCAGAGGAGGGCAACAAAGATGGTGCATGGATTGCCCCACAAGTCCTATGAAGACAGGTTGAAGGAACTGAACATGTACTCTTTGGAGGAGAGGAGGGAGAGGGATATGATAGAGACATACAAGTATCTTACAGGAGGAACAGGTGCAGGAAAACACTATTTTTAAGCGAAAAAGATGTTCCAGGACAAGAGGGCATGGGATGAAGTTGGAGAGGATGATTCAGAGGAAACATGAGGAAGAATTTCTTCACAGAACGGGTGGTGGACAAGTGGAACACCTGCCAGAGGAAGTGGTGGGGCTGAAACAATCAATGGATTTAAGAATGCATAGATAGACAAAGGAATTCTGGAGGTCAGGGTAAGTGTAACAGACTTCTAGGAAAACAAACTGAACTTACAAGCTCAAATGGGCAGACTGGGTGGGTCATAGGCCTCTTATCTGCCGACACTGTCTATGTATCTATGTAGGTGGAGGTTCTACTTGACAGGGAGGATGATGCAGGATCCAGGCCGCTGAAAAGTGCCGCACCACTGTCTCCTTGTGCCAATGTCGAGCTGACCAGCCCACACGGGCAGAGATGGCTGCCAGGTGCATCCTAAGGGTCGATGACCGAAGACCCCCTTTGGACAAGGACCAAAGGTAGTTGAGAATGTTAGCCACCGGACAGGACAAAGGGTCCAGGCCCTTGCCCTTACACCAAATGGAAAACCTTTTCCATTTGAAGGCATAACATTTCCTAGTCGATTCTTTCTGGATGCCTCCACCATGGTAAGGACAACCTTGTTAGTTTTTTTTTTTTTAAGTTGTTTTTTAACCAGGTATAGCACACTAAGCTGAAAGCTTTTTTACAGGAGTGACCTGGGAGCACAAGGAGATTAAGTGACTTGCTCAGGGTCACACAGTATGTAAGTGGAAGCTGTGGGATTCAATCCCAGGTCTGGTCTGCTGGATGTCACCAGATTTGCAGCTCAGAGTCTGAGACCACTGCGCTATACTGCCTCCTCTTGTAAAGACCCAAAGCCTGGAAATCTAGCCGCTCAGGTACCAGGCTGCGAGGTGCAGGGAATTGAAGGTCCGGATGGAATACTGCTTAACTTGAGATCAGGTCTGGGTGTGCTGGAAGCCACTCCGAAGACCTGCAGCTGAGGCTGAGGAGATCTGGATACCAGAACTGGTGTGGATAGTCTGGGGCTACCAGAATCACCTTTGCTTTGTCCCTCCTCACCTTGAGAGCACCTTGTGGATCAAGGGAAGTGGAGGGAAGGCGGAGAAGAGGCCTGGGGTCCATGGTCTTGAGAAGGCATTCCCCTGCAGCGAACCCTGCTGACGGGGGTTGGGTATAAAACAGCCTCAGCTATGTGTTATCCCTGGAGGCAAACAGGTCCACCAATGGTTTGCCCCAGTGGGAGAACAGGTTGTAAGCTACCTCTGGATGGAGAGAACACTCGCGGGATGTCTCGCCTAGGTGACTGAGAGCATCCGCCAGATGTTTTGAGGCTCCTGCCATATGAATGGCTAGGAGATCTGCCTCCAGATGGCTGACGAGGGTCGAGATCCGCAGTGCCTCCCTGCAAAGCAGACAGGAGTGCATGCCACCCTGTTTGTTGAGGTAGTACATGGTCATGGTATTGTCCATCTGGACTTGAACCACTTGACCTCGGAGCTGAGGAGTGAAAGCTGACAGTGCCAGTCTGACTGCTCTGAGCTCCAACAGGCTGATGTAGTATTGGGACTCCTTGGGAGTCCCGAGCTCATGGGCCCAGTTGTCCCCCATGTGGGCTCCCCAGCCCATAAGAAAGGCATCCGTTGTGAGAACAGCCGTCGGCTCAGGGCGGACAAATGGAATCCCTTCCTGCAACTGATCTGGGGCAGTCCACCACTGGAGAGCATCCCACATTTTCTGGGTCACAGTGATCAGTTGGTCGAAATGACCATGGCGCTGAGTTCACTGGGCGGCCAGCTCTCATTGAAGGGGGCGCATGTGCCACTGGGCCCAAAGGACCACGGAGGTGCATGCCGCCATGTAACCCAGAAGGTGCAGAAATTCCCGGGCAGGGTGCAATTGCTCAAAAAGAAATGACTGGGCAAAGAAGGAGAGAACCTCTGCCCTGTCCGCTGGGAGCCGAGCTCTGGCTTGACGAGAGTTGAGCTCTGCCTTGATGAAGCACGTCTCCTGGGAAGGCACAAGTTCTGACTTGGACTTGTTGATCAGGAGGCCGAAATGGGAGCAGATCTGGAGGGCAGGTCCCTGGACCACTCCACCTCCTGTTGGGTAGGACGTGCTAAGAGCCAATCATCGAGGTAGGAGTAAATTCTCACCCTCCCCCCCCCGATATGGGCTGCCACCATTGCACTGTATTTGGTGAAGACCCATGGGGCTGATAGCAGGATGAGCGGCATGGCTTGGAACTCGTACAGGCTCCCTTCGACCCTGAAGCAGAGGAACCGCTAATGGGATGGATGGATTAGGACGTGAAAGAACACGTCCTGCAGATCCAGTGGAAAAAAACATGTTTCGCTCCAAGGATGTTATGATCTGGGACAGACTGACCATCAAAAAGGTGCGTGACCTGAGGTATTGATTCAGGTTGTGGAGCTCTAGAATGGGGTGCCAGCCCCCCATCCACTTGGACACCAGGAAGTACCTGGAGACAAAGCCTGGGTCTGCAGATGGATCCGCCACGAGTGCTACTGCCTCCTTGAAGACGAGCCGAGCAATGTCATCTCGAAGAGCTGACTGGGTGCATGCGGAAATCCGTTCTTCCCGAGGGGCGCGGGCTCGGCTTGGAGGGTACTGCTTGAATTCTAGAGGCAGTCCCTGACCGACCACTTCGAGAATCTATCTGTTTGTAGTGATAGCGGACCAGGCGGTAAGGAAGTGGCGGATCCGGCGCCCCCCCACAGGAAGACCCAGAGCTGGCTTGATGGGAATAGGGGTGGCAACCCCCATCCCATCACTGAGCAGGCTTGGAGGAGGAAGCTCCAGAACCTGAGCCTCGGCCTCCTCTACGGGCCTACTGGGGTCCAGGCTTGGGATGAGGGCGCCAAGCTTGAACCTGCTGCTGGTGCTGATGCTGCTGTCCTCCCTGGTAGGAGGACTGCTGAACTGCAGGGGAAGGGTGCCGAAAGGAATACTTCTTTTTCTTCTACTGGTTCTTGCATGAAGAACTCTTGGCAGAAGTGGCATCCCAGGTGGCAATGGACTGCTCTATGGGCTGTAGGCGACCGGCCACTCCTGGGCTGAACAAGTCAGTTCCAAGGAAAAGCACATCAGCTAAGTTGTGCTGAGTATCCGCTGGGAAGGAGGAGAGCCTCAGCCAAGCCTTGTGGCGGGAGGCAACTGCAGCGGCCATCGAGTGGGCACAAGAGTCCCCGATGTCCAGGGCCATCTGGAGCTGCTGTTTAGCAACAGGACGGCCCTGATCTTTGACCTGCTTAACCGTGGTCTGCATGTCCATGGGGAGATGAGGGAGGACTTCATCCAATGACCTGAGAAGGGCATGGGAAAAGTGTGCCATGATGATGGCCGAACTTGCCTGACAAAGGCCTAAAGAAGATGCCGCATAGACCTTCCACCACGAAGGGTCCAAATACTTGGACTCCTTGTCGGGAGGTCGGTCAGTGTCAGCAGAACTGCCAGTACACCTGAGCACAGAGGTGGTCACCAGGGTCTCAGTCGAAGGGTGCTCTGTGAACCCCACAAGGGACCCCAGGGGCACCATATACTTGCAGGCAATGTGGGCAGACGGTGCTGGACATGAGGCAGGATGCTGCCACAGTTTGAGTGCCAGACAAACAATGGCCTCGGCCACAGGAAAGGCCTCCATCAGGATATCCCCTCACTTGAGGATGTCGGTGAGAGGGTACTCCTGAGAGGGTACTCTGCCTTTTTCTGGATGGGTTCCAGGGGCATCCATGTAAAATCAGAGACGAGATGAAGGATTCCTTGGAAGGAGGAAGGACCTTCCTCCATCCCTGTGCCAACGGACAACTCATCATCCCCAGGTTGAGAGTGGTGCCTGGTGACACCCGAGTCCGAAGAGTCAGGGTACAGCGGCTCGTTACTTAAATCACCTCGACCTGCCGAGGGGCGGTCCGGGTGACCATGACTCACAGATGTCGGGGGACCCAGTCTGGTCGGTTCTTTTTGGAGGGAGCCCTTCCCACAGGCTGCTTAGGTGGTGACTCCACCACTATCGTTGGAGAGACCAGTATAGGCTGAACCGGAGGACGGGCTACCCCGCAGGTGGAGGAACCAAAGACTTTGGTCTGGGAGGCGAAAGCCAAATAATAGCCAGGGTAGGAGTCGAAGTCGGCTTGTGCCTGGACAAAATCAGCTGTTGCCACATGAGGTCCTTGTAGCGCTGGAGTTTCCATCGGAGCCTCTTTTCATCCGAGGACGACCGGTGGCATCGCCTCTTTTTGGAGCACTTGTGGGTCTTTCTCGGCTGTTCGGACGAGGGGGTTCTAGACCTCGACTGAGATCGGACGGGGCTAACGCAGACGCTCGGGAGACACCGGAAGGACCAGTGATACCCAGGGGTCTGGAACCAGGTCCTCCATGGGGACACCAGCAGGCTGGGTCTCCTCATCGGGGAAGACAAGGACCGGAGTACTTTCCAAGGAGTCATCTACCGGGGCCAGCGACAGTGGGTTGATGAGGTCAAGGACAATCTCAACCTCACTGGCCGCATCCTCGGTCAGCTGGCCCGTCAGAAGGTCCGTGAAGCCTGCAGCTGAGGAAGTGATCTCGGTCGAGACCGCATGCTCCTGGGACTGAGACCCCTCTTGGTCCCAAGAGCGTCTTCACCGAGATGAAGACGTGTTTGGTTCCTTATCTTTTTTACGAGAATGGGAGGGGTGCGAGCCCGCAGGCGCCTCTTCCAGGGCGGGGAGAGACTGGCACAACTCCTTGAAGGAATCTGAGAAGGTGGAGCCCAGGTTGAGTGGAAAAAAAAGCTTTGATTGTTCGAAGCGTGGGCATCTTCTTCTTCGAATACCTTCATGAATTCCAGCTGCGTGGCAGCGGAAACCGTCAACCTAGCCTCCATGGACTTCACTGGAGGATTTCTTTTCTCTGGTCTCCCTAACTTTACGTGCCACATGGTAGTCCAGGACATTGGGATGGAAAGCCAAGCAAAAGCTGCAGGACGAGGTGTCATGGCCGACTCCTAGGCAGTAGACGCACGTGAGATGGGGATTGGTGCGCAACATCTTCTGGCCGCAAGGACACTGGCAAAATCCTGGAGAATATTTCTCTTCCATGATCGAGGATGCAAAAGCGCAATCGCTAACTCGGATGAGTTTTAGTTTTGGTAAAACCAAAGTATTGAAAGCCAGGACCTACAAAATGCTTGAGCATGAGGGAGGCAACCTGTATCTTCCAGCAGAAAGGAAGATCTGGCATCATGGGGAGGAGCTGAGGTATATACCACCCAGGTGGGTGGGAGGAGCCAGCTTGAAGACTTCCGACAAGATTTAAAGGGGAAAGGGACAAGCCAAGAAGTGTGGACAACATATCCACGATCCTAGAAATAAGTAATTCACATCCTGTGCCATTCCACCGCAGCCCCCTACCTCTCCCTCTTGCACCCCCCAATCCCCCTCACAGCTCTTAGGTTTTAAACTACCACCAATTTTACCATCAGAAGTCCTGAGAGCTCTTACTTCACTTAACCCTGCTAAGTCAAGCCCTGATGGTCTGCACCCTAGGCTCCTCAAAATCTAGGCCCCTTCAATTGTTACCCCTTTAACCTTCATCCTAAATCTTTCACTCTCCTCAGCCACTGTTCCTATAGCCTGGGAGTCTGCCGCAGTCCTCCCTCTCTTCAAAGGAGGCGACCCGACCATCCCTGGAAATTACAGCCCCATCTCCCTGCCCTCACCAAAGTCCAAGAATCCCTAATCCTCTTTCAGCTCAACAGATTCCTGCTCACTTCTAACACTATCTCCTCGTTCTAATCTGGTTTCAGGAAAACTCATTCAACCACCTCTGCCCTCCTTCGCTTTACTGATGCCATTCACTCTGCCATGGATCTTGGCCAGATTACCTTGGCTATTTTCATTGACCTAGCAAAGGCCTTTGACTCTGTTCCCCACCCTCTCCTACTTTATGAACTAAGCTCTGTTGATCTATCCCCTGCTTCAGTGTCCTGGCTCAACTACTATCTAACTAGCCGTTCCCTGTCAGTTTCAATCAACAACAGCCTATCTTCCTCCATCCCTATCCTCGCTGGCACGCCCCAGGGTTCTATCCTCGGACCTGTTCTTTTTTCCCACTTTAGTAATGATCACTCCATAATATGCACCCATGCCAATATTCACATGTACGTGGACAACACCGTCTTTTTCCTGTCCGGCCCATCCACCTAAGTTGTCCTATCCTCCCCCTTCAAAACGAACTCACAATGGTCACAGCTTGGTTTGCCGCCAACTGCCAAAAGCTGAATACTAAAAAAACTGTTGCCATGACCTTTGGCTCGAAACAAAAACTTGCCACGCTTCCCTCATTACCAGTCTTCTTCTCTGAAGACAACAGTCCACTTGACAATGTCTTTACATACAAGTACTCAGGTGTTTGGCTCAATCCTTTTCTTGATTACTCCTCCCACTTTAGTGCACTACACACCAAACTGTGCCCTAAACTTGGGTTACTCTACCACCACAAGGCTAGTCTCTCCCTCCCTCCCTGTAAGATACGATCTCGTTGTTAAATGGATCCTCCCAGCCTTTGACTATGCAGACACAGTTTTCAGTGCTGCCCCAGCCACCTCCCTCACCAAACTCAATGTTCTGTTTCATGCCTTTTGTAGATTCACCTCTAACTCCCTCATTAACACATCACCTTGACCTTCACTCTTCCCTTTCTCTCCAGTCACTCGCACAGAGGCATTCCTCTCACTGCTCCACCTTCATTGCTAAATTCTGGTTTGGGTCTCTCCCATTCTACCTTGCCTCTCTCCTTACTCCTGCTACTCCCTCACCCTACAACTCGCGATCAAGCTGCACCCGCACCTTTTTCCTCCTTTGTGTCCACAGCTCAGCTGGCAAACTTTTTCTCCTATAGATTTCTTCTCTCTGGAACAGCCTTCCCTCCTAAAATTGCCCCTCTTCCTCCTTCCCTGCTCTTAAGCGCTTACTCAGGCCAACCCCTATTACTTCCTGCATCTATTCTCCTTCCTAGACATCGCTTACTTCAGTATTACTGCTCCCACTTCTCTTACTGCGACCCACTCTATGTATCTATATAAATACAGTTTGTATTTACGTTATACCGCTGTTGTACTTGCCTTACTCTTGTACCTCCTCCCTCGGGTCGCACCTGGAAATGAGCTTCTGTTCATGGTGCTTTTCCTGGATATCAACTTTTAAAAAAAATAAACAGTGCTGGGACTATATTGGATTTCAAAACCCAATGGGACACTTTCAAGTTGGGTAGTTAGGAGGGTGGCAGGGTACTGGCACTCCGTAAAGGCAGAGAAACAACACAGCATGATCAGAGCAGGTTTCTTAGACTTGGTTTGTTTCTGTCCTAAACCATCTATGTATTTATGTAACTCACCTAAAGTTTGTTTACCCCACCATGTTTTTTGTGGGATGCCAGTGTCAACAGTTTAGCCAAGAATTTCAATTTTGTCCAGACTAGCAATGCTAGGATGCTAAATTAGGACCTTTTAGGAGGTACAGTGAGTGTACAGTTTGCACCTCCCATGCCTCTGAATAGTTTGTATTTACCTGATGACAAAGTTAGAGTTAAAAAACAGCTGCTCCCAACTTTCCAAGCAGTGGTGTTCACATGCAACTTCAGTACAGCAGATTGCCAGGCTACAGTACTTACCAGTGTTGTGTGTAGCAGGTTGCTCTGGTGTGGTCTGCAAAAAGATTGCCTTCTCAGTCAGAGGTTTCAAGGCATGATTCACTAGAACTGGAGACAGACCCGTGGACTCCAGGATGCTCTTTAGAGACACCTCCTGTTAAGGGAAAGTGACAGGTTTCACTTCAGTACAAGGTGGGAACCGGGCAGGGAAAGCTGAAGATGGGTCACTGTTTCAGTCCACGAGTAAGAAGGTGAAGCAACCACTGAGGTGCTGAAGACTATTACTAGCTCGTAGGCCCAAACAAAGCACTGTACAGGCACAGGAAGTGCTGCTCAGCTTCTGAAATTAAAAAAGGTAGGACAACTGTTTACAGGGTGAAAACTGAGTTGCATGCACCCTCTAGTGTTACATGAACTCCACTCAAAGACACTGAGTGATGAGCCCCAGCAGTAATGCATTCAAAACTTCTTCGCTTCACCCAAAATTTAAATTTACGACCCATTATGCAGTAAAACACTTACTTGATTTTAGCCAATTATGGAAAAAGTCAGCGCAACTCCCATTCTCTGTGGATAAGTGTGTCAGTGTGCATCTCCACAGGAAATGCAGATCAGTATGTGCTGCTGCAGGATAGGTGTGCCAGCATGTGTTCTGTAGGACAGGTGTGTCTGTGCCAGCTCCCGTAGCACAGGTTTATCAGTGTTGTAGATATCAGTACCAGCCCCGAAGTACAGATGTAACAGTGCATGTGTCCCCATGGGATAGGCGTGTCGGTGTATGTGTGTTTGTGTTGACTTAAGACTGGTGCATCAGTGTAAATCCCTGTGGGACAAGTGTGTCAGTGTGTGACCCTGTAGCAGTGTTTAAACTGGATCACTAAATTGCGTTTTGCGACTAGACTTCTGATTTTTCCATTTTTTTTCCCATCTGGTCGTGACAAAATTGCGACTGTGGCTACATATGTTAGTGCCTCTTGAAGAGGCTGGCAATCCCCAGAAGTGATGTGCAACTGACACATTTCTGGTGCTACTTCCCACCAAAGTGCAAACCCTAAGCTTTAAAACAGCTGCCAACTCTATTACTGCAGCTAGAATCTTTAGAAAACCAAAAACAAAATGCTTAGTGATGAAGAGCACCGTCATTCCTTCGGACTTTTGACACAGATATGCTAAAACATCAGATGGAATGACAGTGCTATTCTTTACTTTTCATTTTTATTTTTTTTCTTAAACATTGTTGAGGTAATTCAATGGTGGGGTGCCGCAGGGTTCAGTATTAGGACCGGTCCTCTTCAATGTCTTTGTAAGCAACATTGCAGAGGGGCTGGAAGGAAAAGTATGTCTCTTTGCAGATGACACAAAGATCTGCAACAGAGCTGATGCACAAGGTGGGGTGGAAAGGATAAGAAGGGGCATGGCAAGATTAGAGGAATCGTCAAATGTATGGCAGCTTAGATTTAATGCTAAAAAGTGCAAGGTAATGCACCTGGGAAACAAAAACCAAGGGGAAAAGTACACAATGGGAGGTGAGATACTAACAACAACAAAAATGGAAAGGGACCCGAGGGTAGTCATATCAGATGACTTAAAGGTGGGCAAGCAATGTGAGAGGGCAGTAAGGAGGGCTGGGGGGATACTGGGATGCATAGGGAGAGGCCATCACCAGTAAAAAACAAGAATTTGTTATCCCTCTGTACAGACAGCTGGTGAGACTCTATCTGGAGTACTGTGTGCAGTTCTGGAGACCCAATCTCCGCAAGGACATAGACAAAATGGAAGTTGTCCAGAGGAGGGCAACTAAAATGATGCAGGGTCTGCACCAGAAGACATAGAAGATAGACTAAAGGAGCTTAATATGTATAGCCTCAAGGAAAGGGGGAGAATGATAGAAACTTTCAAGTACCTCAAGGGAATCAACAAAGTCCAAGAGGGTAGCATCTTTCAAAAAAAGAGGTGTGCAAGAACAAGGGGGCTCAAGTTGAAGATGGGGGGAGGGGCAGGGCGGCTCAGAAGTAATGTAAGGAAGTATTTTTTCACAGAAAGGGTTGTGAATGCATGGAACGGCCTTCTGGAGGAGGTTGTGGAGTCAAAAACAGTGGTTGAATTCAACCATGCATGGGACAGCCATAAGGCAATTCTAGGGGTGGGGGTACAAAGAAGTAGGCTGCTGGTTAACTAGGATCTGCAGCTTATCCATTAGGTAGGGAAATGGGCAGACTGGATGGGCCAAGCGGTCCTTATCTGACGTCAAATTCTATGTTTCTATGCTCCTATGGAAATGTTGCACATACAGTGAACTGGAGGCGGCTGTTGCGTGCTGGGTCAGACCATAATACTGACTGGATTCCTAAGTCTCCATTACCAGTGTTCGCACAAGGGTAAAATAAAAACAAGTTTTTTTACAGGACAAAACCTTCGGCCTCATGCTTCAATCCACCTGAGGCATGCAGTTACCAAAGCACAATGCATCCCTTGTTCTGCCATATTGCTTAAATAGCCTGTAGGCTCCAGCGGTTAGTCATGAATGATGCAAGGTAATAAACAAACTGAAAAAAATGATTTGCAGTTTCTTGCATACAAAGTGCCTAACTGTGAAAATGCATAACACCTGGCATGGACTGTTTAGCAAAATTAAAAATAAATGTATTTTTATTCATGTCATCTCTTGCGCTATGGACTCGCTCAGTAAAATGGTTAACAGTCGACTGGTGTGCATTTCTGGAAATGGTTAACATTACCCTTTGTTTTGAGCAGCATTTTGTTACATTATACCAGCAATTTAATACCCTGTGGTGTGTTTTTTTTTTTTTTTTAATATGGAGCTAATAATGTGAAACAAGTTAAAAAAAATTGATGTCTTAGTTTTATTGAATTTATTAAAAACCTACAAAAATGAAAATTACGTACTCACCATTATTTCTGATCTTTCAGAATATCTTAACCATTGATTCACACATATGGATCTGTGCTGGGGCACTAGGACTCAGCTGGAGCAAAATCTTCTGCAGTCTACAGCTTGGGGGACCGATGTTGGTGCCAGCGCCGCCCATGAGGCAGACGTAAGGATGTGGCGCCCGTGGACTGACCAGTAACCAATGCTGGTCCCCCACCTTCCTCAGTTGTTTGCCAGGAGAGAAACAGAGAGGGGAATAAGAGTTCTAGCCTAAAAGGATATAGGATGTAGGATGTAAAATCATAAAAATAAAACCCGACTACCAACTTAGAGCAGAAAAAGTAAAGTACAGGACTAAGGGTCACAAGGGTAGCGGGTAAAAAAGGAGCCAAAGCCTTTAAGTCACCTGACAGGAGGATGCAAGGGTAGCAGCCCTGATATGGGGCTCTGGCTGGTACAGGAGACACCATAGAATTCTCCTAATAGGGCCTGAAAGAAAATCTTGTACAAACGGTGCAAGAACAGAAGGGAACAGAAAAGGAGAGACTTCCTCCTACTACCTCCCAAGGGATAGAAAGAAGGAGAAAATCTAGAAGTAGGGATCCTATTTATGTCCTGCCCTCCTGGCTAGTGGCTATGGCACCTACTTAAGGTTAAGAAGTACTGGCAGAGCTGCAAGCCAAATGAGACAGTTTGCACTGCCCAACCACAGATGGTTGAGAATCAAAGGATGAGCTTGCAAAGCTAAAGGGTAAAAAGCTTGAGAAACAAAGGGGAGAAAGAAGGAGGAAGGAAAAATAAAAGAAGGAATAAAACTCCCTTGAAAAAACAGCTTTTTTTTTCGGGGGATAGCAACCTCAACATGGGGTTGTTCTCCTTACTAACCCCCCTCCTTTTTTTCAATGAAAACAGAAGGGAAGGGGGCTGGTGAGACTCCTAGAAATCTGTAAGGGAGTGGAAAGAGCAAAGACAAGGGCGGTGTACTGTCCATAGACCCTGGCTCATAGCTGAGCAGGGGATGGTGGGTAGGCAGGCATGTAAATACATGGTGAAGATATTCTGTTAATATGGTTTTTACTGGAATACAACACTTACATTCTCAGTTCTTACAATCAAGAAGTAATGTGGTTATACAAGATAAATTGAAATACCCAGTTCTGAATGAGAGGTGACTACATCCCCCCCCCCTTTATGAACTAAGGGCACAGTACTCTGCGGTACAGATCTAGCGAAAGCCCTAGTTAAGGGGGCATTTTTGCTGCACATTTTTTGGGGGGTGGGTGTAGGTCGACCCTCTCTGTCTGTAGCTGTACTGCGGCTGGAAGACAGGGCACTCAGGAGTGGTAGGTGACGGGGGCCCCAAAAGGCAGAATTTAGGCCAGGTCTCCTTAGTATGATTTTATTATAGGGGGATACTTCTTGCCACTGTGTACTGGGTAGTGATGTAGTACAGAAAGGGGAGTTGCCCCAATTACAATACTAGAGAGTGAAAGGTGTCACCAGTCCCAGGACAGCATAAAGGGATTTCGGGCATCATGGATGGGTCTTCAGTCACAGTGCATAGGAGCCACAAATTTCATTTGCTAGAAAAGGAGTCTGAATAGTCGTTCAGAAAGAAAGTTAATTTTTTCCATGGTACATATTTGTCTAAAGAGTTTGTGCAAGGAGGGCACATCTGGGAGTTGTGCAATAAGCCAAAGGTGGGCAAATACAGGTTACACACCTGTAACAGGAGTTCTAGGAGTGGTACATGTTGTTCATCCACACTATCTGGCAGTTATCTTGCCGCTTTAAGAGTGCTGGAAAGTCTTCAAGTTGGCTCTTCCCACCCACCCAGGTGCTATAACTCTTGGCTCCCACCCACGACGCCACATCTTAGCCCGCTGGAAGCCAGGTTTGTGTGTCGGAGCCGGGGAGGTCGGGTGGGTCCATGTGGATGAACAACATATACCACTCCTAAAACTACTGCTACAAGTGAGTAAATACAAGTTACTCACCTGTAACAGGACTTCTAGGAATGGTATATGTTGTTCATCCACACTGTCTGGCAGGTATCCTTGCCACTTTAGTTCTTGCCGGAAGGTCTTCAAACTGGCTCCTCCCACCCACCCGGTGGTAAAACTCTCGGCCCGCCCCCATGACGCCAGATCTGGCTCCGCCGGAAGCTTGCCAGCGTCAAGCCGGGAGGTCGGGTGGATTATTTGGATGAACAATATATATTATTCCTAGAACTCCTGTTACAGGTGAGTAGCCTGTATTTCTAGGGACATGGATATGTTGTTCATCCACACTGTCTGGCAGACTCTAGTAGTTCTCCGGGAGGAGGGAGGCAAGCACTCCCCGATACTTACTTGGGAAAGAGAGATTGGAGAACTGAGGCCCCCAAACCAGCATCCGTGTGACTTGGGGTCAATGTGGTAGTGGGTAGCGAAGGTATGTGCGACTTCAGGTAGCAGCCCTGCAGATCTCACAGATAGGGGCGTCCCTGGGAAGCAGCTACGATGCAGCGGTATGGCGGGTAAATGAGCTCTTATCCCTCTGGGAGGCTCCATGCCCGCCAACCTGTAGCAGAGCTCTATGCAGGAGGTGATCCACCTGCCTATCATCCGCTTTGCTGCAGGTCTGCCAGGTGCAGCTTCAGTGTAGGTGACAAACAGCTGGTGAACCTCTCCCCGAACTTCAGCCATTCGCTCCTTATAATAAGTGAGCGCTCGTCTAGGGTCCAAAGTATGGAGCCTATACTCGGTCTCCGAGGTGTGATTGGGGTAGAACACTGGCAGAGTCAACACCTGGTTAGGTGAAACTCCGACACCACCTTCGGGAGGAACTGGTGGGGGCGAGGGACAACGCTGTCCCTGTGGAAGACCAGGTAGGGAGGCTCGATAGAAAGCGCCTGGAGCTCTCCCATCCTTCTGGCTGACGTGATAGCCACCAAGAAGGCGGTCTTCCACGACAGGTGTGAAAGATCACACCTGTGCATTGGTTCAAATGGCTTGCCCATGAGCTTGGCCAATACCAGCAGTAGATCCCACGGAGGTAGAGGTTCTTGCACCGGAGGGGAAATGTGGTCAAGGCCTTTGAAAAACGCCCGACCACCTTCTCCTGTGCCATGGACTGCTTGCCCGCCCATGCCCAGTAAGCAGAGATGGCTGCCAGGTGCACCTTAAGGGTCGCCGACCGAAGCCCTTGCTGAGAAAGGGACCACAGGTAGTCCAGAATGCTAGCCAAGGGGCAGTCGGAAGGGTCTAAGCCCTTACCCTGACACCAAATGGAGAATCTCTTCCATTTGAAGGCGTAGCATTTCCTGGTCGACTCCTTACGGGACACCTCAACGACGCCGAGGACCTCGTCGGAAAGACCCAAGGCCTGGAACTCTAGCCGCTCAGGAACCAGGCCGTCAGGTGCAGGGATTGAAGGTCCAGATGGAATACCTTCCCCTGATTGACTGAGATCAGGTCCGGGCGGGCTGAAAGCCGCCTCGGGAGCCTGGAGCTGAGGCTATCAGAATCATCTGCGCCTTGTCCCTCCTCACCTTGAGAAGCACCTTGTGGATCAAGGGAAATGGTGGAAAGGCGTAGAAGAGGCCCGGGGTCCACGGCCTCGAGAAGGCATCCCCTTGCAGCGAGCCCTGCTGAGGGGGCGGCGGGCGTGGAACAGACTCAGCTTTGCATTCTCCCTGGAGGCAAACAGGTCCACCTGAGGGGTGCCCCAGTGGGAGAAGAGATCTTGTACTACCTCCGGCAGGAGAGACCACTCGTGAGACGCAGCCCCTATCCGCCTTAGGGCATTGGCCAGGGTGTTGGAGGCTCCTGCCACGTGAATGGCTAGGAGATCCGCCTCCAGGCTGCGCACTAGGGACCAAATGCGGAGAGCTTCCTTGCATAACAGCAGGGAGCGCGTCCTGCCCTGGCAGTTCAGATAGTACATGGTTGTGGTGTTGTCCATCTGGACCTGAACCACTTGACCCTGTAGAAACTAAGTGAAGGCGGCGAGAGCTAGATGGACCGCTCGGAGCTCCAGCAGGTTGATGTGGCATTGGGACTCTCGAGGGGACCAGAGGTCGTGCGCTCGGTGTTCCCCAGATGGGCACCCTAACCCATCAGATGCGCGTCGGTCGGTCGAGAGAGACCGTTGGCTCGGGGCGGACGAATGGGATACCCTCCTGCAGATGAGCTGGAATGATCCACCACTGGAGAGCGTTCCACATCTCCTGGTCAGTGTCACTGGCGCTATGACTCACTAGCTGGCCAGTCCCCATTGAAGGGGACGATGTACCAACGGGCCCAATGGACCACGCTGGTGCAGGCTGCCATGAGGCCCAGGAAGTCCCGGCAGGGAATTGCCCAACCAGAAATGGTTAAGCAAAGGAGGAAAGAACTCGGCCCTGTCCACGGGAGCCGTGCTCTGGCTCGCAGAGAGTTGAGCTCTGCCCCGATGAACAGAATCACCTGCTTTGGTACGAGTTCCGACTTGGCCTCGTTGATAAGGAGGCCAACCTGACAGCAAACCTGGAGGGCCAGATCTCTGGACCGCTCCGCCTCCTGTCTGGAAGGGGCTGCTATCAGCCAATCGTCGAGGTAAGGGTACACCCAGACCCCTTGGTGCCGCAGGAATGCTGTCACCACTGCCATGCATTTGGTGAAGACCCTGGGAGCTAGGGAGAGGCCGAAGGGCATGGTTTGGAACTCGTAAAGGGATCCCTCCGCTCTGAAGTGGAGGAATCTTTGAAGGGACAGACGGATTGGGACATGAAAGAACGCGTCCTGGAGGTCCAAGGAGCAGAACCACATGCCTCGTTCCAAGGATGGGATAATCTGAGCCAGAGTGACCATCCTGAAGGTTTGAGACCTTAGGAACTTGTTCAGGTCGAGAATGGGGCGCCAGCCCATTGTCCGTTTTGGGACCAGGAAGTACCTGGACACAAACCCCAGGTCTGAAGAAGGATCTGCCACCTTCCTGATCGTCTCTTTTTCGAGGAGCAGGGCAATGTCGGCCCGGCAGGCCAACAGCGAGGTTGCAGACCCCAAGGCCCCCCGAGGGGCGACGGCTCGAAAAGGCGGAACCTGCTCGAACTCCAGAGGCAGGTCTTTTCCTACCACCTCCAACACCCAACGGTCCGTGGTGATAGCGGACCAGGTGGCAAGGAAGTGGCAGAGCTGTCCCCCCATGGGGGGAACCCAGGGGGGAGTGACGAGGTTGGGGATGGCACCCCTTAACCCATTAATGGGCAGGCTTGGAGGAAGGACTGGCCGAGGTACCTCCCGGGCCTTTACCTCCTTGATTCCTGTTGGAGGAAGCCGTCGGCTTAGGTTTGGGACACCAAGCGCAAGCCTGCTGGCCCTGTTGCTGGTGTTGTTGGGCCGGTCAAGAAGCAGGGACTTAAGGACGAATGGACTTCTGCTGCTGACGGCGGCCTTTGTCCCTCTGGGCGGAGGTGACCAAGTCCAGAGTGGCATTGGACTTTTCGATCCGCTTGAGGTGTCCCTCCAGTCCAGGGCCGAAGAGGTCAGTCCCCAAGAAGGGGTCGTCCGCCAACTTGTGCTGGGTATCCGCCGTTAAAGTGGATATCCTCAGCCACGTCCTGCGTCACATGGCCACTGCGGCCGCCACTGACCTGGCACAGGAATCACCTACGTCCAGAGCAGTCTGGAGCTGCTGCTTCGCCACCACCCTGCCCCGTCCCGCACCGGCGGACCATGGTCTGCAGGTCAGGTGGGAGATGAGGAACAACCTCATCCAGGGAGCCCATGAGAGCATGGGAGAAGTGTGCCATAAGCACAGCCGAGCTGGCCTGTCGGAGGCCGAGGGAGGACGCAGCGTACACCTTGCACCCGGTAAAGTCCAGCTTTTTGGATTCCTTGTCGGGGGGCTTGTCCACGTTATGAGCATTACCGGAATGCTGGAAAACACTGTCGGTGACTAACCCCTCCGCAGAGGGGTGTTCCAAGAAACCAGGCAAAGAGCCGGTAGGGACCGCATACTTCCTGGTCATCCTGGCTGAAAGCACTGGACAGGAAGCAGGCCGCTGCCAAAGCTCCAGGGCTGGGCGGACAATGGCCTCAGCCACTGGAAAGGCCTCCATAGGAGATTCCCCTCGGTCCAGAATCTCCGTCAGGGGATACTTGGCCCATTTAGTACGGGCTCGAGCTGCATCCCGGTGGACTCCGAGATGAGCCGAAGCAGACCCAAGAAGGACAATGGGCTATCGTCCACTGACTGGCCCCCGGAGGACTCCAGATCGCACTGCCTGGAGAACAGGGAGAAATCATCGTCGGATTCCGAAGAGTCTGCGAAGAGCTGCCTCGGCCCTGAGCCACCCTCCACCTGCCGAGGACAGTCAGGAGTGAGGGTAACTGGCAACCTGTGAGGCAGGCCATGACCCGACCGAGAACTCTTGGTCGGTGCCCCTGGCTTCGGTTGTGGTGGTGCCCCCGGCTTCGGTTGTGGAGGCGGAGGTTCCACCACAATCGGTGGACCAGCTGGTTTTGGCTTAGCAACCGGCCCTGGGGCAGGCAACTCGACTGGAACGAGTGGTTGCTTTGGCCATTCCGGCGACAGCCACTTGATGGCTGGGGTCTTAGCCGGGGTCAGCTTAGGCCCGGATAGCAGCAACTGTTGCCACATCAAATCCTTGTAGCACCGGCGTAACTTGCGTCGAAGCCTCTCCTCCTCTGAGGAGGACGAGGAAGAGCGGCGTTGCCGTTTACTTTGGTAAAGAGACCGAGACCGCCGATGTCGGCGGGAACGGCTGGACTGAGAAGAGGTCCGCGACCGAGACCCTGGGGGGGACCGAGGGTGGGTCTGGGAAGGGACGGGGAATACCTGCTCCTCGCTCGGCTTGGGAACTTTAACCGGGGACTGCGGTCCTGAAGGAGCAGGCAGATTCTCGGTGTCCACCGGGGGAACCGGTGAAGTAGGGTTGTCGGCTTCTCCAGTCGACAGCCCGTCTAACGGATCGAGAAGAATCTCGACTTCATCTCAGCCACAACCTCGACTGAAGTCGACGGTCATCTACCCGGAGAGGGGGACCTTTCCCGCTCCCAGGAACGCAGATGGTGGGACTTATTCACTCTTTCTTGGGCCGAAGTATGTCCCCAAGGCCCCTCTCCTTCTCGTGGAAAGGGACCGACAAAACTCTTTGAACGGCTGTATAAGAGGAACCTGAGAGAGCGGATAATGCCGCGGGCTGAGGAAAAAGAAGATGCAGCCTGGGCCGCTTCTCCTCGAGGGCTTTCATCTGCGTTCGAGCTGCTCAGCCGAGCCAGCCGCCGATACCGCCCAACGAGCCTTTGATTTCACCGCGGAAAACGCTTCGCGCCTAGCTAACCGCAGCGTGATCGTCCCAGAACATTGGCTAAAAGGAACGGCACAACCTGACAAGCCTGGGTCGCGGATCTAGGCCCAGTAGACGCGACGCGGAGTGTGGTAGATCCGTCCAGGACATTTTCTGCCCACAGGGGCACCGCGGAAAGCCAGGAACAGATTTGTCACCACAGCTGCGAGGGAAAAAGAAGACCGAAGTTTGAAAAACTTCAAAATCAATTTCGGACGAACCAAAGAATTAGGATCCAGTCTCAAACGCAGAGCGCTATGAAGGGAACCTGAGCTTCCAAGCGATAAGGAAGATCTGACGTCATGGGGCGGTGCCGAGAGTTTTACCACCCGGGTGGGTGGGAGGAACCAGCTTGAAGACCTTCCGGCAAGAATTAAAGTGGCAAGGATACCTGCCAGACAGTGTGGATGAACAACATATCCATGTCCCTAGAACCTGTATTTCTAGGGACGTGGATATGTTGTTTAATCAACACTATCTGGCAGACTCCTGGCAGTTCTCCAGGAGGAGGGAGGCAAGACGCACACACCCTACTTAAGGAAGAGGAGACTTGAGGTTCCAAAACCAGCATCCCGGCATGACTCAAGGTCGATGTGGTAATGGGAAATGAAGATGTGTGCTGACTTCCAGGTAGCAGCCCTGCAGATTTCCTGGATAGGGACATCCCTAGAAGCAGCCACCGACGCAGTGGTATGACGGGTGGAATTAGCCCTAAGCCCTGCGAGAGGCTGACTACCCGCCAACCTACAGCAGAGGTCAATGCACAATGTAATCCATCTAGCTACTGTCTGCTTGGCAGCAGGTCTGCCAGGTGTGGCTTCAGCACAGGTGACAAACAGCTGGCGAACCTCTCCCCGAACAACTGTTGTACGCTCCTTGTAGTAGGCGAGCATTCATCTCAGATCCAAGGTATGGAACCTGTATTTGGCCTCCGAGGTGTAGCTGGGGAAGAACATCGGCAGAGTCATCATCTGATTCAGGTGAAACTCCGACACCACCTTCGCAAGAAATTTCGGGTGGGGGCGCAGGACAACCTTGTCCCTGTGGAAGACCAGGTAATGAGACTCCATAAAGACTGCCTGTAACTCCCTAATCCTTCTGGCTGATGTGATAGCCACCAAGAAGGCGGTCTTTCATGACAAATGTGACATGTCATACTTGTGCATAGGTTCCAATGGCTTGCCCATGAGCTTTGCCAAAACCAGCAGATTGCAGGGAGGTGGAGGTTCACACACTGGAGGGGATATGTGATCCAGGCCTTTGAAAAAGCTCCCGATCACTGTCTCCTGCGCCGCTGACCAGCCCGTGCCCGGACAGCAGAGATGGCTGCCAGGTACACCTTAAGGGTTGTCGACTGAAGCCCCTGCTGGGAGAGGGACCACAGGTAGTCTAAAATGCTAGCCACCAGACAGGATGAGGGATCCAGCCCTTTGCCCTGACACCAAATGGAGAATCTCTTCCATTTGAAGGCGTAGCATTTTCTGGTCGATTCCTTGTGGGATGTCTCAACCATGCTGAGAACCTCACTGGAGAGACCCAAGGCCTGGAACTCTAGCCGCTCAGGAACCAGGCCGTCAGGTGCAGAGATTGAAGGACCGGGTGGAGTACCTTCCCCATGTTGATTCAGAGCAGGTCCAGGCGAGCTGGAAGCCACCTTGGAAGCCTGGAGCTGAGGTTAAGGAGATCTGGATACCAGAACTGGCGGGGCCAGTCCGGGGCTACCAGGACCACCTGCGTCTTGTCCCTCTTGACCTTGAGGAGCACCTTGTGGATCAAGGGAAGGCGTAGAAGAGGCCTGGGGTCCACGGCCCCGAGAAGGCATCCCCTTGCAGCGAACCCTGCTGAGGGGGCCAGGCATGGTACAGCCTCAGCTTCACATTCTCCGTGGAGGCGAACAGGTCCACCTGTGGGGTGGCCCAAGAGGGAGAACAGATCCTGCACTACTTCCTGCAGGAGAGACCAATCATAAGATGCTTCGCCCATACGGCTGAGAGCATCGGCCAGACTGTTCGAGGCTCAAGCCACATGAATGGCTAAGAGATCTGCCTCCAGGCTGAGCACGAGGGACCAGATGCGAAGAGCTTCCTTGCATAGGGGCAAGGAGCACGTCCCGCCCTGTCTGTTGAGACAGTACATGGTTGTGGTGTTGTCCGACTGGACTTAGACCACCTGACCCCGAACAAACGAAGCAAAGGTGGTCATGGCTAGCCGGACCGCCCAAAGCTCCAGCAGGTTGATGTGGCTTTGAGACTTCTGAGCGGACCAGAGACCGTGGGCTCAGGGCTCCCCCAAATGGGCAACCCAACCCAGAGAGGCGTCGGTCGTCAGGATGACCATAAGCTGTGGGCGGACAAACCGGATCCCCTCCTGCAAATGAGCTGTGACGAGCCACCACTGAAGGCTGTCCTGGATCTTCTGGGTCACCGAGATCAACTGGTCCAGATGACTGGAGTGCTGAGACCACTGGCTGGCCAGGCCCCACTGAAGGGGGCGCATGTGCCAGCGGACCCAACGGACCACTCTGGTGCAGACTGCTATGTAACCCAGAAGACAAAGGAAGTTCCAGGCAGGGCACAATTGCCCAACCTGAAATGATCAGGTAAAGGAGGAAAGAACTTCGGCCCTGTCCGCCAGAAGCTGAGCTCTAACTCAAAGAGAGACGAGCTTTGCTCTGATGAACTGGATCACCTGCGCAGGCACGAGTTTTGACTTAGCCTGGTTGATCAGAAGGCCAAGTCGCAGGCAGACCTGGAGGGCCAGATCCCTGGACTGCTCCACCTCCTGTCTCGAGAGGCCTGCTATCAGCCAGTCATCCATGTAAGGGTAGATCTGGACCTCTTGGCGCCCCAGGAATGCTGCCACCATTGCAATGCATTTGAAGACCCTGGGAGCTGAAGACAGGCTGAAGGGTTTGGCTTGGAACTCATAAAGGGTTCCCTCTGCCCGAAAGCAGAGGAACTGACAAGTGAGATGGACGGATTGGGACGTAAAAGAATGCATCCTGCAGATCCAGGGAGCAGAACCACATGCCTCGCTCCAGGGATGGTACTATCTGAGCCAAAGTTACCATCCGGAAGGTGCGCAGCCTGGGAAACTGATTCAGGTTGTGCAGATCGAGAGTGGGGTGCCAGCCCCCCTTCCGTTTTGGAACCAAAAAGTACCTGGAAACAAACTCTGGGTGCGGAGGAGGGTCCGCCACTGCTCTGACTACTCCCTTGTGGAGGAGCCGATCGATGTCGTCTCGAAGAGCTGACTGGCAGGCTGCGGACCGGGTAGCCCCCCGTGAGGCCCCGGCTTGGAAGGGAGGGACCTGCTCAAATTCCAGAGGCAGACCGCTGCCGACCACTTCCAACACCCAGCGATCCGTGGTGATAGCGAACCAGGTGGAAAGGAAGTGGCTGAGCCGGCCCCAAACGGGGGGACCCAGAGGAGGTCTGATGGGTTCGGGGGAGGCACCCCACAACTGGGCAGACGGAGGAGGAGGAACCGGACGAGGGGCAGCCGGGTCCTTTCCTTCCAGGCTTCCTGACAGAGGAAGCGATGGACATGGCTCTAGGGCACCAAGTCTGAGCCTGCTGGGCTGGTCTGGCCGCAGGGGCGGAGGAACGAAAGGGTTAGCGCTTTTGGTGGTGAGTACCCTTGTCCCACTGAGCAGAGGTCACAGAGTCCAAGGTGGCATTGGACTTCTCAATGAGTTGGAGATGACCCTCAACCCCGGGCCTGAACAGGTCAGTGCCCAGAAAGGGGATGTCTGCAAACTTGTGCCAAGTGTCTGCTGTGAAGGTCGAGATCCTTAGCCAAGACCTGTGGCGCATGGCCACTGTGGCCACCAATGACCTGGTACAAGAGTCGCCAATGTCCAGAGCAGTCTGGAGCTGCTGCTTGGCCACTGCCCTACCCTGATCTCGGACCTGCTTGACCATTGTCTGAAGGTTGTCAGGAAACACAGACTTTAACGGCAGATAAGGACCACTTGGCCCACCTAGTCTGCCTATTTCCCTACCTAACGGATAAGCTGCAGATCCTAGTTAACCAACAGCCTACTTCCTCCTACCCCTCACTAGAATTGCCTTACGTCCGTCCCATGCATTCTTGAATTGCCCCACTGTTTTTGACTCTACGACCTCCCCAGAAAGTCTGTTCCATGTATCCACAACCCTCTCTGTGAAGAAATACTTCCTCACATTACGTCTGAACCCTCCCCCCTCTATCTTCAAATTGTGCCCCAATGTTTTTGCACATCTCTTTTATTGAAAGATGCTACTCTCTTGGACTTTGTTGATTCCCTCGAGGTATTTGAAAGTTTCTATCATGTCCCCCCTCTCCCTCCTTTCCTTGGGGGCTATACGTCTTTAGTTCCTTTAGTCTTTCTTCATATGTCTTCTGATGCAGATGCTGCACCATTTTGGTTGCCCTCCTCTGGACAGCCTCTACCCTGTCTATGTCTTTGTGGAGATGGGGTCTTCAGAACTGTTCACAGTACTCCAGATGTGGTCTTACCAACTGTCTGTACAGAGGGCCAACAACTTTCTGTTTTCTACTGGTGATGCCTCTCCCTATGCATCCCAGTATCCCCCCAGCCCTCCTTACTGCCTTCTCACATTGCTGGCCCACCTTTAGGTCACCTGATATGACTACCCCAGGTCCAGTTCCATTTCTGCTGTTGTCAATATCTCACCCCCCATTGTGTACTCTTCCCCTAGGTTTTTGTTTCCCAGGCGCATTACTTTACACTTCTTTGCGCTGAATCTAAGCTGCCATACATTTGACCATTCCTCCAACCTTGCCAAGTCCCTTTTCATTCTTTCCACCCCTCCTTGTGCATCAACCGTTGCAGATCTTTGTGTCATCTGCAAAGAAACATACTTTCCCTTTCAGTCCCTCTGCAATATCACTTATAAAGACAATAAAAAGAACCAGCCCCAGTACTGTACCCTGCAGTACCCCACTAGTAGCCCTCCTTTGTTCACTGTGGACTCCATTTACTATTACCCGCTGTGTCCTGTTGTCCAACCAGTATTTTACCCAGGCTATCACCCTAGGACCTACTCCCAGGCTGGCTAATTTGCTTATCTTTTGTGCGGGACTGTAGCAAATGCCTTGTTAAAGTTTAGGTAGGCCATGTCCACAGCCCCTCCCTGGTCAACTGCTTTGATCACCCAGTCAAAGAAATCAATTAGATTTGTCTGACATGACCTCCCTGCTGTGAATCCATGCTGCCTTGGGTCCTATGCCCCAGTGGCCTCTAGGTACTCAACAATTCTTTCCTTCAGAAGTGATTCCATCATTTTCCCTACCACTGAGGTCAAACTGACAGGTCGGTAGTTTCCTGCCTCTGTCTTGCTCCCACTTTTGTTAAGGGGCATCACATCCATCCTCCTCCAGTCCTAAAGTACCACCCCATCCTTCCATGATTTATTAGAAAGAGTAGTCAGTGGTGTTACTAGTTCTTCCCTTAGTTCTTTTGAAATTCTGAGGCGAATGCCATCAGGCCCCATTGCTTTATCCACCTTCAGTTTTAAGAGTTCTTTCAGAACCCTTTCTTCTGTGAAAGGACTAAAATCAACCCCCCTATCCAGAGTGCTTCTATTGACAGGATTAGGTATTTCCCCCTGCTGTAGACTGTTGGTTAACTAGGATCTGCAGCTTATCCGTTAGGTAGGAAAATGGGCAGACTAGGTGGGCCAAGGGGTCCTTATCTGCTGTCAAATTCTATGTTTTTATGTTTTCCACTGTGAATACTGAGCAGAAGTATTCGTTCAGTATCCCTGCTTTTTCACTGTCACTCTCTGCCCAACCACCTTCCTCTTTGTTCAGCCTCAGTATCCCCGTCTTACTCTTTCTTTGTTCCCTAATGTACCTATAAAAGGTTTAATCCCCCTTCTTAACCAAGTTGGCTATCGTTTCCTCGGTTTGGACCTTTGCTATTCTGACTGCCTTACCTGCTTCCTTCTGTTTTAGCTTGTACAGTTTTCTGTCCTGCTCCTTCTGTGTTTCCTTATACTTCCTGAATGCTGTCTTTTTTTCCCTTACCTTCCCCGCCACTTCTTTTGAGAACCATAGTGTTTTTTTCTTTTGTTTTGATTTGTTTTATTTGCTTCACACAAAGACTTGTTGCCTCTGTGATGGCGGTTTTGATGTTTCCCCATTGTTGCTCCACCTCACCTTCTTGCCTGTTTGCTAGTGCTTTTCTAAGGTACTCTCCCATTTTGACAAAATCAGCCCTCCTGAAGTCCAGTACCTTCACTTTTGTGTGGCTTGACTCTACAGCTAAGTTTATCACGAACCACACTGTTTGGTGGTCGCTTGTTCCCAGATGGCTACCCATTTAAGATCAAAGATCCTCTCTCCATCCCCATTTGAGAGTACCAGGTCTAAGATTGCTCTCTCTCTCCTGAGTGGGTTCCAAAATTAGCTGTCTGAGGCATGCCCCCGTAGGGCATCGAGAATGGCCCTGCTCTTGGATGTGGCTGCAGCAAAGGTGCTCCAGTCAACATCTGGCATATTCAGGTCCCCCATCAGCAATATCTCCCCTTTCTCTGCCATCCCAAGGATGCCTTCTATCATTTCCTTGTCCATTTCCTCCTCCTGAGACGGGGGTCTGTAAACAACCCCTGTGCGGATTGTGGAGCCATTTCCAGTCTCCAGGGTGACCCACAGTGCCTCCTCTCCTCCCTGTTTACGCTTTAGTTCTGTTGCTTTTATGCCTTCCCTTACATAGAGAGCTACTCCTCCTCCTCTTCTTCTCTCCCTGTCCCTCCTGTAGATTGTGTACCCTGGTATGTTGACATCCCAGTCATGGTTCTCTGTGTACCATGTTTCTGTGACTGCCACAATATCCAAGCATCCCTCTTCCATCAAGGCCACCATTTCAGGGATCTTTTTACCTAGACTATGGGCACTGGTACTCATTACCCTCCATTTTTTTATGGCTTTATTTCTTTTTGCCCCATCCCTGTCCCTACTGCCTTTGTCTTTTTCTTCATTTACCCCTGCTCTTCTCCCTATCAACTGCGCTATTTTGGTGTTTACCTCACTAATTACCCTGATTTTTTTGGGGGGGGGCTAGGATTTTCCTCCTCCTCTTCAGTGCCTCTCCCCTTGACTAGTTTAAATGCTTGCCACTGAAGCATTTAAACCCATCACCTAGGATTCGGGTTCCCCTCCAGGACAGATGCAGACCATTGTGCCTGTATAGGCCTACATCTCTCCAGGTGGAGCCCGTCCCCAATGAAGCCAAATCCCTGAGCTCTGCACCAGCTTTTCAACCAGTCATTGAATCCCATGGTGCCGAATGCCCTAGCTTCATCGATGCCATAGACGGGTAGCACTTCCGAGAAAGATACCGTGTGTGCTACTTGTCTAAGGCCTCTCCCCAACTCCACAAACTCCTGTTGCACTGCTCTGATCCCATTCTCAGCCAGGTCATTCGTCCCTAGGTGGATAATGACATCCAGCTCCTTCCCCGCCTTGCTGCTGCTCCCACGATCCTGAGCATTCGTTTCCTGTCCTTCCAGGACTTGGTGCCGGGCAGGCACCTTACTTCCCTTTCCCCTCCCTCCCCCAGTTCTACCCCCTAACAACCGAGTCCCCCACCAGGAGTTGTTTCCTTCCCCTGTGGGGTCCTGGGCCACCCTCCTATGGGTCTCCATTGTGGAGGTTCCCGGCATCCTCCTTGGTCTCCACTGCAGGTGCCTCCATAGAGGAAGCATGCTTCTAAATTCAAAAAAAAACAAGGCCATGCTTTTTTCACCAGCTGGCCCAGGGGCTTACTTTGCTGTCGCTGGTCCATTACCTTCCATCTCCACTTTACTAGGTGAAAATCTTGAATTTGTGCCTAAATTCAAATATCTGGGTATCTGGCTAGACAAACTCTCCTTTGTGGAACATATAGAAGAGCTGCTGAAAAAGCTGAGGCAGAGACTTGGTCTTTTCTTCATAATTAATCACCTCTTGACCACAGACGCCAAAAAGACAGTTCGTCCAATCTACGTTCCTCTCATTAATTGACTATGCTGACTTTATTTATGGCTAATGCCCTGCCTCACACCTTGCAAAACTGGACGTATAGTATCACAGAGCACTGAGATTTATAACTGGCCTCCCATTTTCTACCCATCGCTGCTCTTTATATGCAGCCATGGGGTGGCCCTCCCTTCAATACAGGTCGTGTAGAAATGCAGCTCTATGGACGCTCCGAGCCCTTACCAACAAACTCCCACAATGTGTTGCTGACTGTCTCCCCCTAAGTCTGATCAGGAACTATGCCTTGAGAAGTCACTCGCAGGTATCCCTGAAAGTCCCAAGGGTCAACACTCGCTTTGGAAGGGCTGCCATAAGCTTTGTCTTGCCCACGCTCTGGAACAGGATACAAAAAATCATTGAAACTTAGCTCCCCTGTCAGTCTTGCTTTGTTTAAGACCCTCTATGACAAAACGTTTGCAGAGCTCTGTAACTGTTTCCATTGCTCCTAGCAGCCCGGCTATCGTTTTCTCCATACCCATACTAGTCCCTGCTGCTCATCTAAGTCCTCCTCTGCCACTATTACCACCCCTCCCTCGTCCCACCTGTACCTTGCACCCTCCGCACCTCCCTTACACACCACTCCCCTCCTGTCGCATAATCCTAAGCCCCAGATACCATCATGTGCCCCTCCATAGCTCAGGGATTTCTATACAGACCATTAACGTTCCTGATGGACAGGAATATAAATTATTTTCTTTTTTCTTTTGTTTGTATATGATAACCACACATATCCTGCTCCTGTGGGTATTGCATATATCATGTTACTGTTGTTTTATGTGTATCTTACTTGTACATGTGCCATTGGAATGTATATATACTGCTCCTATTGTTGTTATAAACATCTTGTTCCTTTTGTCTTATGTACATTTATCTGTATCTGTACATTTGTCCCTGCCAACAGCAGGTCCACCTTGTAAATGAGTTTACTCAATGGTGATCACCTGAATAAAGATTTTGATTGATTGGTATCCTCTTCAGAAGAGGAAGTGGGAGAGGACAAGGAGCTGGAGTCAGGAAGCAGAGGTGCAAGGACTTCTGGCCACAAAATGGGCTGGTCAGCCCCAAGCTGAGTGGAAGAATGCACCAGCCATCATTCCAGGTCAGAGGCCCAAGAGGACCAAAAATGCCTGGGAGAGGAGGAGAAGGGGATGGGGAAGGGAGAGGAGGGTCATGGCAGAGCGGGTCAGGTCCTCTGCCAGGGCTGTGGGAATGATCAGGGGACCGCTCCCTGGGGGACAGACAGGTAAACTTGGTTGTCAACGAGTGCCCAACAGCTGCAGACTGGTTGAGACAATGCCCATGCGGGAAGTTCACAAGTGGGAAGAGCAGAGATGTGCAGGTTCCACGTGGCAGCTCCAATCCCCACCAGTGACAGAGCCAGTCTGTACTGGAGAGAAAGATGGGTCCGAACCAGCAATGCAATTTCTGTTAGAGTTGCCAAGTACTTTAAACAAGGAGTGAGTCGCAGGCCCAGGTTCCAAAGTCCTCTACTCACCAGGACCGGCCTTGCCCCCTGGGCCAGTCCCAAGCTCCAGGCCAGAGGTTCCAGGGGAGGAGGTGCCACAACTGGCTCATTCCCCAATGCCATGAACGGCACCAGAAATGGGCACAGTGCTTTCCCCAGTACAGGCCATGGACAATAACTCCCAAGAGGCCCCCAGCCCCGATTTAGGCCTAGATCCAGACCCAGGAAGGCCTCCATCCTCACCATTCTCAACAAGTCAGAGGTCTACACTAAAACCTTCTCCTGGGTCATCTGACCACATGGAAGAAGACATCCAGATCACATCAAGGGCCCAACAAGGACTGGCTCCAGAGGTCTTACCTCTCCCAGCACTGCGAGTGGCACGCGAAGGGGGCTCAGTCTTGCGGATGGCAGCACCTTGCTCATCAGTACCGGCCTGAGTACCAGGAGCCGAGGTATCGCCGGGCCATAACACCAAGGTGCTCACTGGTGTAGACTTAGCGTACAGCTTCAAACTCATCACTGGGGGTTTCCATTGTCCTTAATGGCTGACGGATTGGGAGGGGTGCTCAGCCGTTCCCCCGGGAAACACAGACTGTCCACCAGACCCCTCCCCCAGGCTCTCAGATGTCTTGGTGGGGTGAGCACATGTAGAGGCCTGGTCTTCCTCTGTACGTATAGTACTGGGAAGAGGTTCAGGGGAAAAGCAGAGGGACCTTACCTTGGCATCCCTGGTGCGATGCCTGCCACTGAAAGTGGGAGGCTTGCGACCCCACTTTAGCATGTAGAAAGAATAGTTGCAGAAGAACTTACTGTAACAGTAGATCTTTGAGAGAATGTCTTGCAGCAGGTCACACCTCAGGAACTATAGCCATGTGGTCCTGGTGCCTGATGGTTATGGTTCCAGAGGTGTGATCTGCTGCAAGAGATATCCTCAAAGATCATCTCACGGGTGTGCTCATGAGTGTGAAATCCATGGAAAAACAAGCATCGCACCTGTCCATGTCATGGTTTGTGCTAAAGGCTTAGCCTCTTGTTCACTCCTTTCCACTCCTACCCTCTCTTATGTGCTTTTCTTCCTCCGCTCTCAAGTGCCTCACATTCTTTGCTGTGATTTTGAGCTACTCTTGTTACGCTGTGATTATTGTGCGCCATCCAGTTATAAATACTACTTCTGTGCCTGTATACACTGTATTATTTTGTACCTATTGTTCGTACATTGTATACATCCTGTTCATTGCTGCAACCTTACTGCTTTTTGTGTGCAGTTGATTTTGTAACTTTATTTCACCTGTGCTCTATTTGATTTTATTAAGTATGTTCTACTGAATTATGTTCATTGTATACTTTCTTATGCTGTTATTTATTATATCTCTGTACCTCCCTACGTACCCTACCCCAGGTCACCCCTGAAAAAGGTACAGTCTGTCTCAGTGGGCTTACCTAGTTACCAAAATTCAAATAAATAAATAAAGAAGCCGGTCCAAACAGCATTGTGGCAGTCCCAGATGGTGATGTGTACCCCACAGGAGCACCAATGCATTGGGGGTCCATTCTTCTGTTTCTACTTTTTGAAGGACCACTTCTTACACTCCTTGGAACTGAAGGACAATAATAAAAATTAGTACAGGAAAGGTTTGGGTCCGCAACGAGGGGAGAAAATAATAAAAACAGCATCAAGAGAGGGATACGGTGCTCGGAGAATGGTGCTGAACAGATGGCAGCGGACCGAGAAATGCATGTGATGCAGTTACAAATAATGACTAGCGCTCCACAGTGTGCACTCAATGGCAGGAAAAACAGAACTGAAGGTGGGGGCCGGCACTGGTTACTTGCAATTACACTAGTGCCATGTCATGTCTGCCTCATGGGTGGCGTCAACACCAGAATCGGTCCCCAACCTGTAAAGACTTTGCTCCCGTTGTGTCCTAGTGCTTTCAGCACAGACCCACAGATAGGAATAAATGGTGAATATTGATTCTTGGAAGATCAACTGTTGCCAACATCAGCTCTATTGTTAATTTGTTTACAATGCCAACAAAAAATAATTTTTTATTATGAGATTTAAAGTATTTCACTGTTTCTGTTGAGAACAAACAGGAAAATAATTAGTTGGTTTGGCTACAAAATTTTGCTAACAAATCAAGAAGCCACCATTTTAAAATATCTAATGTACAACACACTGCTGTAAGGCAGTGTGTTGGCGCATCTCCCTGTAGAACAGGTGTGTCAGCACGTCTCCATAGGACAGGTGTGGCTGCACGTGTCTCCTTAGGAGAGGTGTCAGTGCATGTATCTGAAAGGCAGGTGTGTTGGTGTATTTCTCTGTAGAACATGTAGGGCAGTGCGTGTCTCCTGACAAACACAGAAACATAGAAGTTGTCAGCAGATAAGGACCTCTTGACCCACCTAGTCTGTCCTATTTTCCCCACCTACAGTGCCACTGCAGACCCCACTCGGTCTCTGGTTTGTACCCCCGCCCCACCTTATGTCTGAGATTCTCTTCTGTCTATTCCATGCTTTCTTGAATCCTGTAACCATTTAAGCCACCACCGCATCCCTCTGGGAGGCTGTTCCAAGCATCCATTACCCTTTCCATGAAGAAGTACTTCCTCACATTTCCTCTCAGCTGCTCCCTTCCAGCTTCACAGTGTGACCCCTTGTCCTCGGGCATCTTTTTCTCTGGAAAATGCTTCCGTCCTGCACCTTGTTTACATCTGTAAGGTATTTGAATGTTTCTATCACATCCCCCCTTTCTCTCCTTTCTTTTAGGGAGTACATATTTAATTCCAGCCGCTCCTCGTAGGGCTTCTGATGAAGGCCCTCCTTTGTACCACCTCTACCCTGTCTATGTCCTTCCAGAGGTGGGGTACACAGAACTGGACACAGTACTCCAAGTGGGGTCTCACTAGTGATCTATACAGGGGTATTTACCTCTCTCTTTCTGCTGGTGATACCCCTGCCTATGCGTCTGAGCATCCCGCTAGCCTTTCCCATTGCCTTGTCACACTTCAGAAAAGGAGGGTACCTGGTCTGCAGCACTGCTGACATATAGGTGACCCCAGGCGGCAGTGCAGTCGGAGCAGCTTAGGAGTGGGAAGACACCAGCTGGTGCTGTGCACAGCGTCTGCATGCACACTTCACACCTGAAGGGTGAGGAGGAACAAATCAGACAAAATCCTGGAAGCAGGCCGGATGACACCCCAGTACCTTCAGGCAGACTCTGCATCCATGGCCATGAGGAGGTGAGGTATGTGCCAGAGATAGGAATGGATGGGGTTGAAGGCCTGGGCTGAAAGGGCAGCAGTGATGACTGGAGGCATAAAAGTATAATTTAAAAGAAAAAAAAAAAATCAAATAATAAATAGTCATGCTTTCACTTTTGTCTTAAGGGAACAGTCTGAAACTCCAATGAAAATATATTCCAGACATGGCACAGCACCTGCCAACTTCAAGCAGAAGTTAGGGACACAAAACTGGTAGCAGATTGAAGACTATAACGCATGGGCACCAGAACAGTTTAAGATGTTCGCTGAGGTAGTGGGGCCCCAGTCTGTGAAAGGCCTTATATACCAAAAACAATATCTTAACTCTTAGGCTGCCAACAGAATTAGAACGTATAGGAATTTTGCACTGATATATCAGTCCGCGGCCCTGCAAGGGTTAAAATCTATCAGCCATCTAACCCATAGTCTGGGAGCGCAGGGTGAGAGTAAATAGTCTTATAATAACTGGTGAACCCCTACAATGAATGGATTTCCAGTCCTGGTAAAACGCTGTAACAACCTGCTGAATTCCATAATAACTCGATAGGTTATTATAGCGTTTTCTGCCTCATGTTCTCACATCATTGTATTTGTGTGAGTATGGTGGCTGCTCAGAGATGCGCTCACTCACTCAAACAAAACTATATTTTTTTTGTTGAAAACTTACACCAGTTATTTTAAAAAATAATTCCTATGCAGGTGTGTGTTAAGAGGATTTTTCACACATCCTCAGTGTGTGACCACCTCAAACACCACTCTCAGGGTTTAAGGGATCATCACACACCTCAGGTGTGTGAAAAATTCCTCACAACAGAAACCTTCACAGGCATTATTCTCTATTTATCTCCTAGTTGATATTTATAAGGTACCATCAGTGCATGATCCTGTGAAACAGGTGTTTCAGTTCAAATCCCCATTAGACAGATATGGCACTGCATGTCTCCTAATAACAGGTGCGTCGGTACATGATCCTGTAGGATGGTTGTCAGAGTGTGTGTATATCGTCCATGCAGAACAAGTGTATGTCTCCACAGGACAGGTGTGCCAGAATGTGATCCCACAGAACAGGTGTTTCAGTACGTGTCTCAATATGGCAGAAACAAAGAAACAGAAACCTTGCAGGCAGAAAAAGACTATGAGCTTGATTTTCAAAAGGTGATGCAGGGCTTGCGTCAGGCCCTGGATCAACCCCATTCTTTGGCGCAACTGCACCCAATTTTAGTAGCCACAGTTTTCACATTTTATGGCAACCTGCACCAAATCTTTGGCACAAACCTCATAAAATGGTTCCCCAAATGGTGTAAGTTAGACCAGTGAAAAGCTAGTCTAACTTGCAACATCTGGCCCTCAGGACTGAAAATCCTGATTGTCGGCTGGGAGAATGCTACAAGGCCCGTGTGCCAAACGATCAGCGCAGGAGGGGCTTGCTGCATTTTTTGGGCTCTGAAAATCGAGCCCTAGGAGTCCATTGTGTCTGCCTTGTAATTACATTAAAACAATACCAGCATATCACTGTGCTGCCTTAGACTGAGCTCCGTACTGTGAGCGCTGTCTGTTCTGCATCTTAGTCTATTTTTTCCTCCCAATTTCCACAGCTATGCATCCCTTGTACAGTTATGTGAGAACTTACTGTAACAGTAGATCTTCGAGAGAGAGGCTCTTGCAGTAGGTACTAACCATTAGGACTAGTGCCGTTAGGCACTAGGACCACATGGAAAACCTTAGCTAGCAGTGTTTGGCGGGGGACCGCCCACCCGCCATCATGTGACGGACGTCAGCGTAACACTATACAGTGGGCAGTCCCCATGCCCGCCCTCCAGTTCTCCCGCCATAGACCTAAGAAGGTGTGACAGGAGAAAGGAGTGGGCTCCTGGAGCAAAAAGAAAAGCTAGAAAGAAGTAGTCGCAGAAGCAGGGAGGAAGGTGGGAGGGAAAAAGGTACCAACTGCAAGAGCCGCTCTTGAAGATGTACTGTTACGGTAAGTTCTTACATAACTGTAATATCTTACTTCGAGAGGGCTCTTGCAGTAGGTAATAACCATAAGAACCAAGTCCCAAGCAGTGAAATTCAGACAGGCTGAAGCATGGGAGGCAGGAAAGGTCTGCAGTAGGTACCAGGTTAAGCCAAGAGGTCCTGAAGGATGGCTAGTCCGAAGCCTGCCCTGTGCCTAGAGGCAATGTCCAGCCTGTAGGGTTTGATTAAGGTGTGGAGAAAGTACCAAGTGGCTGCCACACAAATGTCCATGGTAGAAACATTCCTGAAACAAACAGCAGATGCAGCCATACCTCTGGCTGAATAGCCCTTGACTTCCCCCGGAAGGGTCTTGCTATACTTCTGATAACAAAACAAAATGCAGTTTACTAACTATTTGGATAAGCATTGTCCAGAAACTGTTGTGCCCTCTCTTTTGGGCGCAAAAGAAATGAAAAGCTGATCCATTTTACGGACTGACTTTGTCTGGTTCGTGTAATAACAGAAGGTTCTGTGCACATCTAGAATGTGAAGAATGGCCTCCCCTTGATTGGAATGCTTAATATAATACACTGGCAAGTGTATGGTCTGATTCAAAGTAAACTCAGAAACCACCTTTGGTAAAAACTTTGGGTTTGTACCCGGTCTCTGTGGAAAATCAAATAATGCTCCTTACACATCAGGTTTTAAAGCTCGGAAATCCTTCGAGAAGAAGTAATGGCAATTAAAAGAGCACTTTCCAAGAAAGGTAGCACAGGTTGCAACTCGCAGTCGGTTCGAAGGGAGACAAGGTGAGTTTCTTGAGGATGAAGTTCAATTCCCACGGAGGAACAGGGTTCCTGATTGGGGGTTTCAGATGGAGAATTCCTTTCAGAAAGGTTACGGAAACTTCCAACTGAGCCACATTTTTGTCCTCCACCGGAAAGTGGTAGGCAGAAATGGCGGACAAGTGGACATTGAGAGAAGAGTAACTAAGGCCAAGGTCAGAGAGGTGCAGTAGGTACTCCATGACCCGTGGGACAGGGCAAGAGAAAGGATCCCAATCCTTGCTGAATGCCCAAATAGAGAATCTCTTCCATTTCATAGCGTCTATGGTACATCAGTAGGTGCCACACGTGAAGGGACTTTAGGGCCAGATGGACCAGCCACTGGTCCCGAGTCAACAGATTCTGGCAGAGGGGCAGAGGAACTGGAGGTTCTACTCTCAACTGCTGAAAGAGAGGACACCACACTTGGAGAGGCCAATAAGGGGGGCTATGAGGATCATGCGGGCTCCTTCTTGCTGTAGTTTCAGAAGTACCCTCTGCAACAGTGGAAAGCGAGTGAAGGCATACAAGAGCCTCCCTGTCCAGCAGAAAGACAGCGCATCTCGCCAGAAAACACCATGCCCACGAATGAGCGAGCAGAAACTGGGTAGTTTTGCACTGGATGACGAGGCGAACAGATCGAGATCTGGGTGACCCCATCAATCAAAGATGTCCTTGACTACTGACTGCCTCAGTTCCCACTCATGTGCCCTTGCCAGAGTGTGGCTTAGGGTGTCTGCCAGGACATTCTGAATGCCTGGGACATGCAGTGCCATGAACTGCTGGCTGTGTTGTATCACCAAATGCAAGGTTTTATTTAACTCCAAAAATTGATTCGCGTTTTGCTCGTAAAAGTGCTAAAACATTGTGAAAATGTATAGCACTTGCCTCATTATGTTTAACAAACATAACACTTCTAGAAAACCTATATAAATACTTTCTGTACAGTCAGCATTGTCCCAAGAAAAAACTGCTGATCAATTATTTAAAACCCTGCAATGCCTCACGCGCATCGCTTCCCTGCACAGTGGATATGACCACGTGTCTCCCTGTTTGTTCAGGTACCAGACCACACACAAAGTGTCCGTCTGTACCAGTAGGAGCCCAGGGAGTAGTAGGTGCTGAAAAGCCCAAAGGGCATATAGTGCAGCCCATACCCCCCTGCACATTGACGTGCACAGATAGATCCTGCTGAGACCAGGATCCCTGTGTCCTGTGGTCACCCAGATGGGCGCCCCAGCCCTGACCGGAAGCATCTGTTGTCAAGGTCGAGTCAATGGGAGCATCTGAAAAGGAACTCCTCTGGTGAGACTGGACAGATCCTTTCACCACAGGAGGTCCCGATGCATGGGGCTGGGCACCAGAATTCTGTGATCCAGGTCGTCTGATTTCTGGTCTCGCTGGACCCGAAGGGTCCACTGTGTAATCCACAAGTGGAGCCTCGCTAGGGAGACAGTGGGAACAGGCGCTGCCATCAAGCCCAGAAGGCATAAGACCGAATGGGTCATGGTCCATTGGCTAGTTTGCCACTTGGATGGCCTACTGATGTAAGGTTTCTGCCCAGTCCAAAGAGAGGAAAGCTTGATCCTGAGCAGTATCCAGCACCGCCCTGATAAACTGGAGGCACTGTGAAGGAACAACATGGGATTTGTAGTAATTCACTGTGCTCCCCAATTGCCTGAACAGATTCAGGGTAGCAGACAGGGAGGCCACCAGGCTGTCCTTCGACAATGCTGACAGAAGCCCGTCGCCGAGGTACAGGAACACATATATTCCCTGGCAGCATTAAGCCACTGCCACCACCACCGCTGGGCACTTAGTAAGCACTCTGGGTGCCGAGGAGAGAGCAAAGGGGATCTCTTTGAACTGGAAGTGTTCCCTCCTGGAAGGTAAAGCATATGAAGTGGCGGTGGAAGGGAAAAATTGGGATATGCAGGTATGCATCCTGCATATCCAGAGCACAAAGCCACTGATCCTGGTGCACAAGAGGTAGCAAACCTGGTACGGTCAGCATGTGAAACCTCTTGTACTGTATGTACAGGTTTAGCGTGCTAAGGTCCAGGATCGAACGGAGGTCACCAGTCTTTCTGGGGACCAGGAAGAAGTGGGAGTAATATCCCTTTTCTTTCTGGATCAGAGGACCGTGCTCTATGGGTGATTTTGTCAGAAGAACCCAGATCCCTTTCCTTATGAGAGGAATGTGGCCTACTGGGTTGTGAGAGAGACCTGGAGGATTTCTTGGAGGTCTCTCTGTGAATTCAAGGGGGGTGGCCTTGAACAATGAGCTGAAGGACCCATGTATCTGAAGTGACTGCCTCCCACTTGGACAGGTGGTTGGCCAATCTGCCTCCTACTGGCTCCTCCGGAGTTGGTGGCAGAGGCTGGGGGCCCTGCCCCAAGTCAGGAGCAGGAGGGGGTGGTGTGGGGGAGTGCCACCCCGGTAGCACTTTGGGACTTGGCTGGATGAGTGGCTCCCGCCGACGGGGCCCAACGCTTGTTCTGACGTCGGGCTGGCTGTTGCCTGTTCTGTCACTGAAATGGCTGTTTTGGCTTAGTGTTAGAGCAGTACATAGACTGGACAGAGCACAGTTCCTTGCCACTATCCTGGAGCTCAGTGATTATGTCCTTGACATCGCCTCTGAAAAGGACTGGTCCTCTGAAAAGGGCATCCTGGATGGCTCAGTGGATGTCTTGGGCCAATCTGGAAACCCGCAGCGAGGAGTACTGGCACATGCTAAGAGCCATGGTGGTACTCTGGGTAGAGGCATCTACAGCATCATATGTCGCTCTGAGGGAATGACAGCAGAAGATTTCCGCAGTCCTGACAGTCTGGGAAATTGTGGTTTTAGCCTCGGAATCAGGCAAAGCCTCGAATTCCAACATCAATTGTCCCAGGACAGATTTCTGGTACACAATCATGTGTGCCAGGTAGTTCAAAGCTCTGAGGGCCAGAGTGGCGGAGGAATAAACCTTGCGTCCAAACTGCTCTATTTGCAGTGACTCTTGTCTGGAGGAGAGGTGTTCATGTGTTTAGGTTTAACCATACTGTCATGGGCCGCATTAATGACCATCGAGCCCGCTTTAGGGTGAGAACTAAGGTGTTTTTTACCCTTGGGGGCTTGATACAGTCTATCAGCCATCTTGGTGACTGTGGCCACCGGCGAAGGTTGCTGCCAGACCGTGGAGGACAGGTCCTTATGTGGTCCAAAGCACAGAAGACTGAGCAGAGGGGACAGCTCGGGCATATCTAGGTGTTCTGCCAACCTCTTGCGTTGGGGATCCTGATCCTCAGTCTTCCACCCGTTTGCCTCCTGAATCTTCCAAAGGATCTAAGTAAAGGAGGGGTCCTCTGGAGGGGACTTGGGGGAATCTTTGGGCTTTGGATCCACCGGGGAGGGAGTCTCAAAACCGGAGCAGAGGAGTCTGCAGCGTCTGAGTCCAAGTCTGAAGATGGGCTTCTGTCCAGAGACAGAGTCCGTGGGAACGGGATCTCCTGAAGTGAGACTGTAAGGTCCCTGCCAACACTGGCTACCGCGGTAGGACGCGAGGTCTGTCCTCAGGTAGAGGGGCGATACTCCACTGAAGAAGTGGATCTCGGTGTAGGGTCAGTGCGGACTGGCATAGAAGCTGTGGCCGGTTGCCGCCGGTCTAGTTCCAAGACCAACTGCGTCCTGGTTTCGGACCACCAAGACTATAATGCCTCCCTAAAATCCACCTGAGGCTAAGGTGGTGGAGGGGCCAGAGGAGGAGGGGGCTGATAGACAGATGGGTATCTTGGGAAGGTAAACCCCGGTGTCGTGTAGCCCGGGGTCAGGTAATGGTAGCCCAGTGATCCATAGGGCGAACAGCCCAGAATCGGATACCCCGGCATGGGGTACCCGGGTGGCAGGTACCCTGGCAAAGGGTGGTGAGGCACAGGGTAGGCTGGTGTTGGAAGGTCCAGCGTAGGACCTGATGGAGAAGCCAAAGGTCCCATCGGGGGGCCCTGACTGCGGGTAGCCAGACGCAGACCCCAGAGGGGGGCCCAAAGGACCTGACAGGGGCCCTGACGGAGGGTTATAAGGGCCTGGTAACATCAGGTCTGGCGCCAGAAAGTCCGGAGTAGGTTCTGACGTCAGCTCCAATGGGGCAGAGAGTCCCACCAAAGTCTGGGAGCTGGCCCAGATGGGGGAGACTGTGGTGCAGGATACATCAGCTTCCAAGGGAAGTCCAGCATCAGGTGATCCAGCCTCGGCACCAGGGTTGTGTTGGGCAGATGCTCCTCTGACTTGTAATGTGCAGGAGAGCCAGGAGTCACCACTAGGGGAGGTGGCGAAGGAGGATCCCAAGAGGGAAAACCCTCTGGGGAGGGCTGCGGCCTGAGTGGCAGCGTGTGCCGATCCAGAGGATCAGTGTCAGGCCTGTGATCTGGGCCCAACGGAAGTGCAGTGGTTAGGCAGATGCCAGAGGAGCTGGCGTACTACTTATCAGCCAGGACCAGGCATTCGTCAGAGGGGCTGACGACCAAATTATCGGCCACGCCACCAGACTTAGGCCCAGGGTGTTGAGGGGCCTAAGGGTGGCAGAGCTCTCCGACAGATCAGAGGTGCCCGCCTGAACTGTAACCAGTTCAGGTGGGGGGGGGGGGACCAAGTTCTGCTACCCCCAAGGAGGAGCAAGCCTAGCTGGAGGAGTGGTACCTGCGCCAGCGGGAGGCCGCTCGTTGCCCACAGCCCCCAAAGGAGGCCACGGGTGGGAAGGAGACCGATTGCAGTCCTGGTGCTTCTCCTTGTCCTTCTTATTATTATTATTGGAGTCCGAAGAACCCCCTCCCCAAGAGAGGAGTATGATCCCCGCAGCTTCTGCAGCTCCTTCTCCATGGAAGCCATCCTTAGTTTAAAAACGTGGACTTCCAGGGCCTGTTAGCGATGTTTCCATGTGAACTGGTTGAAATTCTGGCAGGCCTCACAGTCCTCAGTCTTGTGCTCTGGTCCCAGGCAGAAGAGGCAGAGGGAATGGCCATCCTTGTGTGGGAGCTGAGTGTTGCAGGAATCACACTTGTTCTTATGCAACTTGGAAGGTGTCGGAGACAACCTGCACAAAAAAAGGTTAATACACAAATAAAAGCGATGAAATACTCTTCTGAAAAAGGTGGTGGACTGAAGCAGCATTCCTCGCAAGGTTCGACATGTGCAGGTCAACAGCAGGAAAGAATTGGAGGGTGGTCATTAGGACCGTCACGTCCATCACGTGACGCAGTGTGGGTGGTCCCCCGCCAGACACTGCTAGCCAAGGTTTTCTATGTAGTCCTAGTAGTACCCGACGGCTCTAGTCCTCATGGTTAGTACCTACTGCAAGAGTCCTCTCAATGTAAGATCCTCAGATTCTGCAGGCAGATCAAAGGAGACATCTTTAGGCCGAAAGGCCATGGCTCTAGATAAATGTGCCAAAGCCAGAGCTGATCATATGACCATGCCTAATGGTTCTCGCACGATTTCTTCTTACCATTCTCCAATCTGGTAGAGTGGACCCTTGATGGCTGTTGCCCCAGGACCCGGGATAGTTGTCTTCTCAACTACTGTCATCATGGGTGCATCCACCTGCAGGCAATTGTCCCAGGATATGATATCATAAACTTTGGATGCCCTGGTGAATTTGTTGGTTGATGTCTTGCAGTCAGTGTGAGCCCATAGTTGCACAACTTCCTTCAACATGTCACAGACCAGGAAGGCTTTGCACCTCCCGCTGGCATTCTTCAGTGAATACACAGTCTTTTTAGAGGCCTGCTACTGGTTTAGTGTAATGCAGAATTTCTTCTCTATAGTAGAGTGTGTGTCCCAAGGGAAATTCTTGTCAACAAGTAGTCCTTGTGCTCCTAGGGGACCGCTCCTTGGATCTGTGTGGTCCTGTGGGCGTGGTATGTCAAACTGAGTGGATGTTGGAGGGTCCGGAGGGCCTCCTCAGAGGAATATTCACAAGAACCAACAGAATATAGCACCCATGCTCTACATTGCGCATGCAAGGCCATGAACAAAATGGCCACTGCGCTATAAAGTGCATGCGCAGCTGTATGCAAGACTGCTGCCTGATGGCCAGAATACAAATCAAGTCTCCTTAATGGCGCTGCAGCGATCTCATGTATACCCACAGTCACACTAACCTCTAAAATTACTGGACCCTGGGGCGTTCTCTCTCCTTCCATGAAAAACAACCACAAATGCCCATATCTACCTGGTCTTAGTGAGGGGAAATTGTGCTTGCCAGCATCAAGAGTGAGAAGCTGTAGCAGTCTTTCCAGATACTGCAGCCCATTACTCCTCCAGTAATGCCCCCCCCCCCCACACAGTACTACAAGTCTTCAGGCCTCTCCAGGAACCTTTAGATTCTGCCAACACCACCGTATGATAAACAAAAAACATGCCCTGCAAGGCAAGGAACTGTCTCCAAATATAGGACAAATAGAAAAGCAGAGGGTTATGGGATAGGAGGCGTGTCCTCATAATTTCAGACTTTTTTTTAATCTGTCCCACTTGTGAGGAGAAGACCACCCATTTCAACTATCATCTGCAATGGGAGCCAATACACAACTTTTAATTATCTTGCACTGCCCATGTCCCATACCGTCAAGATCTCAGAGTAGGTACCGGACTCCAGTTCTACCCCCAACTTGCTCCCTACTCTGCGGAAGCTATCCTTAAATAGCTGCTGACGCTTCAAAGAAAACTTTCAAAAACATAATATTTTGGTACAATTCAGCTTGCATTATATATATATATATATATATATGTACATATATATATACTGTATATATAAAATCTATAGATGTCTCCTCCCCATTACTTATTACTGAGGTAATTTACATGAATACATGATCGATATCTCTTAAGAGTTCATTTGCCTCTGTAGCTTACTCCCTACATCAAGTCATAATCCTCCACTGTGACATCACAATCTGATGACATGGGAGTAACTGTGATGTCATAAGCAGGGCATTATCAAATCAAGTTCGGAGAAAGCAACAGGAATAGATGAATCGTTCAGGAGCAAAGATCCTGTTTTCATGCAGATCACCTCAGTAATACATAATAGAGAGGAGAAATATAGAACTAATGTGAAATATATGCTGAACAATGCCTAAATATTCTTTTTTTGTTAAACTTCTCGTGAAGGCGTCAGCTGCTCTTTAACCTCCTACAACACATGGCTGGCCAGATCAGTTGTCCCTAAATGGGAAAGCACATCTAACTCCACTCCCCCCCCCCAATGAACCAGACTAAAACCTCAATCCAATTAGTGTCTCTTCTTGCTAAGGCCCCTGGAAGATGTCTAACTACTTTAATGCCCTAACTACCTGTGCTCACCACTTTCTCGGCCCCTCTGAAAATGAAGTCGCAAGCATTAAGGGCCACCTTAGCTGCACTCCTGGGCCTCTGCCCCCCCTCCCCAAATCAAATGTGGCCTTGCTGGCAGTCCTTGAAGGCTGGACAGTGACTGATGTAATGTCATTCTGGAAAGGTGAATGTCTATCCACCTTTACTAGGGGTCCAGAGAAGTTAGCTGTCACAAGCTCACGACTCTCACCATTACCTAGGGTCCACTGTCTGCCCCGCCCACTACCTCCATCAACCTGGACCAGACCTTGTACAAAAGAGAGGTAACAGGCATCCACAGAATGCAATGCAGTCTGCTATGTAGCAAGCCTATTCCATCCCATGACACAGCGAGTGCCACCGGCCTCCTACGGAGGGAACATGTACCAGCTTCCAGAGCAATGCCTGAAAGACAGTCACCTCACAGTTCTTACAACTTCCTTTGGATGAGATATTAAACTGAGGTTCCTTCTGTCTCTTCTGGTGGTTGTTCAGGTGCATGTTAAAGATCCCATAGCACCTCTCGAAAATAGTAGGAAAATATCTCCGGTGTTCTGGCTTAATTTCCCCAGTCACTAAAAAAAAACAGCACCAAAAGCTTAACCTGGTTCAACTTCCACTGGCTTGAATCTGTTTAACTCCCCCCACTATACATCTGTAAACTCTACGGTTCTGCAGTGTGTGCCTCCTAAGGACAGGTGTTATCAGTGTGTGTCCCTGTAGTATGTTTGTGTCAATGTGTCCCCCTCAACACAGAAAGTACAGTTTCAAACTTACCGTAACAGTAGATCTTCAAGAGGCTCTCATGCAGCAGGTAATATTCTTGGGTTCTCGCCAGAGGGTGCTCTTGTGTACGGTAACTTTTCCCAGCAGTCTTTTGCCTAGGGACCACCCACACCTGTGACCTCATCACCTGAGCGACTATAAAGGTGTGGGCGACCCCAGGCATTCTCAGTCCCCCGCTGGCTTCAGCTCGTAGAGCGAGACCAAAGGAAACTGAGGCACACAGAGGTACCACCTCACTCCTTCAGAGTTTTTTTTGCAAGGAAGTTTGGTCTACTAGAGAAGGAGAGGGAAGGAGGGTAGGAACACACCTGCTGCAAGAAATCTTCTCGAAGATCTACCGTTACGGTAAGTACGAAACTGTACTATCTTTTTCAATGGTATCTCTTGCAGCAGGTAATACTCTTGGGATGATTCTTAAGCAATAGGCAGGGTGGAGAGGTTTAGGATAGAAGCCCATGGAAGATAGCTTGACCAAAGGCGGTGCGGCGTCTGGAGGCAACATCTAGATTGCAGTGTTTTGTGAAAGTATGTATTGTGGGCAACATTGCAGATGTCTGTTATAGAGATACCCTTACAGCAGGCTGCTGTTGTAGCCATCGCTCTGGTGGAGTGTGCGTGAACAGGTCCTGGTAGTGGTTTGTTTTATTTGTTATAACAATAGGTTATGCAATGGGTCAACCAGTTGAGAGGGTTTGCTTAGTAACAGGGAAACCCTCTCGAGACTGTGCGAAAGACACAAACAGTTGTGACGATTTTCAGGTAGCCTTTGTCCTTGAGGTATAGTACCACAGTATGTGGTGGACGTCCAGAGTGTGGAAAAGCGATTCACCTGGATTCTCGCAGTCTGGAAAATAGGTAGGTCAATTGACTGATTAAGAGTATGTTCAGATACGACTTTGGGTAAGAAGGTCGAACTGATCCTTAGAGAGAGACTGTTCTTATGAAAAACAAGGTACGGCACAATGCACATCAGTGCTTGTAGTGCAGAAATTGTCTGTCTGATGTGATGGCAACTAGAAAGAGTTTTCCAGGCCAGAAAGAGGATATCAGAAGAGGCTGCTGGCTCGCAAGGTGGGTGGGGGGGGGGTTGGTCGCTATATGGGAGGCTTGATATGTAACATGCCTTGTAGAAACACCTTTGTGAAGTGATGTTGAGAAATCAGTTTGCTTTTCAATGGTTTGTGGAAGGCTGAAATTGAGCTAAGGTGTACCTTTACAGAGGGATAGTTCAGGTCAGTTGAGGTGAGAGTACAGAGGTAGTCGAGTACGTCCGTTAAGGGACATGAGAAGGGGTTTAAGGCTTTGGAGGCTGCCCAAGTGGCAAACCTCCTCCATTTACAGTTATATGTTTGTCTGGTGGAAGGTTTTCTGAATGCCAGGAGGATGTCAGCCACAGAGGAGGAAACACTGAGATGGCCTATAAGAACGTCTTCAGGAGCCAAGTACGTAAATGTAGGGATTTGAGGTTGGGGTGGAGAAGTGTCCCCTTGTGTTGGGTCAACAATGTCGGGTGAACTGGGAGTGGCAGTGGGTCCTCCACCACAAGTTGTTGTAGGAGAGGAAGCTAGGTTTGGTGAGGCCAAAATGGTGCTATAAGAACCACTGAGGCTGACTCTGTCTGTAGTTTTAGCAGGATCCGTAGCATCAGTGGAACGGGTGGGAAGGCATACAAGAAGAGTCCGGTCCACGGACGGGACAGCGCATCTATAGATAGTTCTGTTCTGTTCGGGATGACAGAATACTGCATACGCAGGCGCCGATTTTCTGGAGAGGCAAAGATGTTGATCTGCGGAGTCCTCCATGTGTGGAAAATGCTCTGCAGGACTCTGTGATCCAGAGTCCATTTGTGGCATTGGGAATGGCAACTGAGGCTGTCCGCAAAAGTGTTGTTCTTCCCCGGAAGATGGACAGCCGTGAGTGTTAGATTTTGTTCCAGGGCTGTGTCCCAAACGTGGAGGGCTGCCTTGCAGAGGCGTTAGGATTTCATACCTCCTTGTTTGTTGAGGTAGTATGCTACAGATGTGTTGTCCGTCTGGACCAACACAAGGCCTGCAGTCAGGACGGTACAGAAGGTCTGAAGGGCAAGTTGGACAGCTTGCATCTCTAAAATATTGATGTGAAGGGAGGCCGTGACAGGGTCCCAATTCTCCCTGGGTCTGGTAGGGACTGAGATGGGCCCCCAACCCCTGAGTGGAGGCATCTGTGGTGAGGACCTGGGTTGGAGGAGACTGAAAAGGCATTCCTTGATTAAGGTTGTGTCAGTATGTCCACCACTGTAGGGCACCTTGAAGGGCAGGAGTGATGCATACAAAGGCATCGAAATTGCCTGAACGTTGTCTCCATTGATTATGCAGGGCCCACTGGATGGGTACATGTGAAGCCTCACATTTTGCACAGTGGGGATAGTGGCAGCCATTTGTCCGAGAAGGCATAGAAGCCATAAGGCCATGATGTTGTCGCGGGCATGTATTTGTAATGCCAGCAAGGTGAGCTTTACTTGCCTGTCCTCTGGAAGATCGGTTCTGCCACAAGTGGTGTCCAGTACGGCACCTATGTACTTTAGTCTCTGGTTGGGTATTGGATTGGACTTTGGCCAATTTACTGTGATGCCGAAAGCATGGAACACTGTCAGAGTGGCATGAAAGAAGTCGAGGAGGACAGTCTTCGAGCTTGCTTTGATCAGTCAGTCGTCTAAATAAGGGAAAATGAAGTGTCCCTGCCTGCGGAGAGCGGCTGCCACCACTGTGAGACATTTTGTGAAGACTCTTGGGGCTGATGACAGACCGAAAGGAAGTGCCTGAAATTGAAAATGGTGCCCTAGATGCTGAAACTGAAGAAGCTGGTGGTGGGCGGAGCCCAACATAATCTTTACAGGAGGAAGAAAGCTGATGAGAGACAGTCGTGCTGCTTCGCGCTCTCTGGCCCTGTGGAGTAGGGCAGAGAAGTAGGGAGATAACGCCTGAACAAAGATTTTTAAAATGTATGCAACTTTTTCCTCTGCAATGTTTATCTCCTTGTCAGTAAATCTTTAGGTGCACCTCTGTCCGGTAGTAGTCTCCTGTGTTGTTCTATCTTTCCAACTACAGAAGGAAAGCCCTCGGAGGTGGCATAGGAGTTCTTCCAGTCAGGGGAGTGGGACTGCGGTGAGTGGAAGAAGGCCACTTGAAACGGCTTAAGAAGCACAGGAGGCCTGCTGTATATTTTGGGAGTGTTTTTTTCCAGCTCCGGATACTATACGAACAAAGCCTGACTAAGAAAGAAGAGGGACGTGTTCATGACTTTATCTTGAACTCTATTATGTGTATTATTGCAAATTTGTTTTAGTTTAGTTTTCTGCTTCTTTCTGTGAGTTTAATTTTGAGTTTTTATTGCCGTAGTATTGCATTTCAACAGGTTACATGTTTTGTAATGTACAAAGTACTCAACAAGTATAAAGTGCTTTCTTTTAACATTTTGGAGCATTAATATTTTTAAGGTATTTTTTATATAATCGTGCCTTATGTAAATTAGGTCACGTGATCCTGTGGTATATATGTCAGTACGTTTTGTGGACTCTCAGGCATTCTCATTCATTTGTCGGGAGGTGCAGAAGCAGAGCAGAAGCCGTTCGAGCTTTATATGAGCTTTCGCTCTTGCTCTAGCTTTTAAAAGCCTCGCTACATTGCTTGCTGCAACAAGTTTTAGTTAAAATGGCCATTTATGTGCATTGACCCACCAGTTTTCGGTCTGCATGGTTGATGTTTGGTTGACTCGTCTCGTCGACCCATTGTACGCACTTTGTTGAAACTTCAATACGATTCGATACCTGGAGTTGGGAGACCCAGGAAAATAAAGTGTGGACTTCAGGCCTATTCGCCATAAGCAGCAAGGAAGCAAGATTTTATTTTGCTTTGTTTCTTATTTTAGCATTGTTTTTTCTTGCCTTTGCTCTGCTTCAGCTTTCCCAGTTAACAGAAGCATTCTCTTTGTAACATTTTAATTTACTGTTTTGGATTATAGATTGTGCACAGTGTACTGTATACTATGATTAGTACCTAATAGTATTTTTTAAGTACTTTTGTTTGCGTTTTGACTAAATATAGGATAAAGTATGGGGTGCAGTGTGTTACGAGAATTAACACACACCCGAGTTGCTGGATGACACATAAACCATGAGGGCGAAGCCTGAGGGGTTTATGGTAGCCACCCCACAATGAGGGTTTGTATTAAATTCGAGTTAACACACTGCACCCCTTATTTTATTTTGTTTAATTTAAGGAGTCACGTTTTTTCACTGAGGAGGCAAGGGATGTTGGCTGGCAATGGGCAATGGAGACAGGCAGGAGGAGGAGGGACTACTTGGGGGCCTTGCTGCTCTCGACGCTCCTCTCTCAGCTGGCCCAATACAGAGTGCGAGTATGCAGCTCCACTTGTGGAGAACGCAGATGAAAGTTGCAAAATATTTTAAAAAGAAAAAGGATCCCAACCGCTCGCTGTTCTCGGAACCGTCGAAAGTATCATAAAAAATCTCTTCCGGTTTACTGACTCCTGAGGTGAGTGCTTTTGTGGGACAAAGTTGATGAGGGAAAGTGCTCTGTGGCGGTCGCGAGCCACTGTATGGCTCATGCATTTGTACATTGAAAGGTGCTGTGTATTAAAAAGATTCCACAATACATGGCTTTTTCAATGGTCAAAAACGCGATCCATTAATTAAATTATAATATTTCTTATATTTTTTTGTGCACAACACTTAAAAATCCTTTTTCTGGTCCTGGTGGAGCCTCCAGATGAACTTGGGGCAAGCAGGAATCAGAAAAAAACTGTTGCGCAAAGAATTCCATGCTTCAAGAAACAAGGTGCATCATACTGGTTACGGGCACTTCTTAAAAAATGTTGCCTTCGCTCTATCCCTACTCCTTCCCATAAAGGAAGATTTTACATAAAGAAAGATTTTATATCACATGAAAGAAAACAAAAAAGAAAGGAAAAAGGGTGATAGACATTTCAAATATTACGGCCTGAAACCTGAGACATCTTTGCAAGTCTTTGAAGCTGTATGAGTCAACTCTCACTGTTGCTGTTACGTATTTTAAGGCTGGTTCTTGCTTGAGCTTCTGCTTGAGCACTACTGCCTGAACACAAGTGAAAATTTTATCACACTTACTGTTAACTAGTTAATTTGCTAATAGGCAAAATTTGATAACTGGGTCTTGTTTATTTTATTTATTAATTTATTATATCTATCTGGCTGTATATTGTATACTAACCAGCCAATTTACTCACCCAATTTACATATCTGAATTGTCTTTTAGGACGCCAAGTTAAATTAAGTTTAATTTTTTATTTAGAAATCAGCTATAGTGTCTGTTTGGCAGACCATATTTCTGAAGTATACTTTTGGAGTTGTACTGGAAATTGTTTAATTTACTACTTACAGGTGAATAACCAGCCATTGAGAAAATGCTTAATACTAGAAGTTAGACTGTAGCTTCAGCTAATATGGAAGAACCTCTCATTTTAATTAACTCAGGTTTGGTGCCCCCACAACTAATCCAAATTTCATCTGATTACTCCCCTGATGCAAATCAAGCAGAAAATGTGACTGAGGATAAAATAGTGCCCTTACATAAAAACCAAAGTGAAAAATAAACCTCAAAAAATAAAAAGAGCTAAGAAAAAATAAACTGATTACAAGGCTAAAATGCAGAATAAAAAAAAAAAAATCACTAAACAGTCCAAAATGAATGATCATTCTGTAAAAACAAATGTCATAGAAATCTTGGAAGATGGATCGGATAAGAATAGTGTGACAAAGACCCTTCAAAATTTATTAAGGGAGATTAACACCACTTTAAAAATTGACCCTCAGCAAGACTGTTCTAGATTATCTTCCACTCTCAAGACTTTTCAAAAGATAATTCATTTTTTATAGCGGACAACCTCTGCCATTCTGATGTATCTGTAGTCAGAGTTAAAAGTAAGAATCCAAAGTAAACAACGTAGATAATAAATCAACCAGTAATCATGGTAACGAAGTTTCAACCGATTTGTACTAGGAGTAATTTTCTGATTCATTGGATTTCTCCCCTGAACTGTATGACACCGATTTAAATCAAAAGACAAATCAGGCCCAGGAGTTGAAAACAATTACGACAGAATTACATGATACTTTAGTTAGTCTTAACAAAAAAGAGAAATTAAGAAGTAAAGAAACAATGAGTGATCATGTTTTATCTTACCCCTTTAGTCTAGATGAAGGGTTGAAATATGTCATGAAAGACCCTTATATGCTGCACACTTGATGATATTAGACCAACTGGTTGCGGTACACAATGAAATTGAGAATCTAAAAGGGAATACTGCCCTGAATGGGTTTCATTTGGATGACATATTATTTAAAGTAGACAAATTAATACCCCAAACAAAATCTCTATCTATAATTTGGAAGAGGTTAATCAGATTAGACCAGACTTTCCCTCTGTATGTATCCCTGAAACTCCGGTTAAGAATACCTCTCACCCCAAGAAAAAAAGAAATAGAAAAAGTAAGCAGCATAGAAGAAGAGGTCATAAAAAATGGGAAATTAAGGCAGAAAATACATTGAAGAATGCAAGCCCGCAGGGCGTTAATGTTAGCAACAACCCAGTAAAAATGTGTTCAACCCGCTCTAGTTTAACTGAAACAATAGAAAACAAAAAAGTTGAAAATAGAAAGATCAGGTTTCAAATAGTAAGGCTATAAATGAGAACAATCAGGGCTTGATATAAGGGGCGCTGAGTGCTGAATCACACTCCTACCCATGCATTCAACGCCTGCTTCTCCCATTCACTGAGAAGCAGAGGCGCTACTTGTGGTGCTGTCAGCGTTACTAGTCTGACGGCCAGGAAATGACACGGAGGGCAGGGAAAGGACAGGGAAGATAGCACAGAGGAGCATGTGCCTAAAACTGTGCCTGATCTGGAAGAATCACGAATCAGCAGGGGCAGGGACACAAGCAGCATGCCTGCAATTTTCTATTAAGGCACGCCCTCGCCTTGACTGCACGTCAGAACAAACGTGCTCTACTTCAGCTCTACAGTGGCGGGTTAGGAGCGCTGTGCTAGTCACCATTTTAGAGGAGCTTAGAAAGGCTGCGGCACGAGTGATGTCCTGCATGACTTGGTTCCCGTGATAATGGTGAGTCAAGTATGCCTGACATATTTATGGGTTGAGACTGTTATTCTGCTGCGAGTGAAGCAGCATAACTGGAGAGAAAAGAACAAGCGGGGCTGTGATTTGATTTAGGAGAGCCTTTCAGCAAAACCCTCCTTTCTCCCAGTTTCAATTTGCCCTTTATTATCTCCAGAATCCCCCGTTCCTGTGTAACTGTGTTTCCTAGCTTAACTCGAGTAAAGCAGCATAACGGAGAAGGGTAGATAGCAGCTGTGATTTAATTTGAGAGTCTTTCAGCAAAACCCTCCTCCCTGTTTCAATCTGCCCTTTCTCCAAAATCTCCCGTTCCTGTATCAGTGCATTTCCTAGCTTAACTAGAGTGAAGCAGCATAACAGAGAAGGGCAGATAGCTGCTGTGGTTTAGTTTAAGAGAGTCTTTCAGCAAAACCCTTTTTTTCCCCGTTTCAGTTAGCCCTTTCATATAGTATCTCAAAAATCTCCAATTCCTGTGTCAGTGTGTTTAAAGCTTAACTCTTTCTCTGCCTGTCAATTTTCTGTTACTGACCCTGCCAGGCCCTGATAGGCTGTATAGGTATCTTTAATGCAGTACTGCCAGCAGTTAAATTATTAAGGTTTGTAAATGCCATGGTTTGCATTTGTCACCAAGGTGCTAGATGCCAATAATGTGTCAATTTGTGGAGTGCTGACTGAGCTGAGCCTTTGTGTTATAAAAAGCAGACAGCTTTACCTATTCACAGTTTATTCAAATTGTTCAGTTAATTTATATCCCCCCCCATAAAGGTTCAAAAGTATCAAACGGGCAAGCAGTGTAATTTTTTTTAAACACATCTAGTAGACCACACTGCCTCCTTCATGTTTTTACAGTATTTAGATGTCAGCTCCTGGTTTTGCCAGAGTAGCTCCTGGTCACCCAGAAAGTGCCGATACCCACGAGCTACTCCTGGCTCCTTATTTTCCCCAAACCTTATTTCGACCCTTGAATAATTCACCCTAATTATAAAATATTTCTGCTATCTCTTTTCAGATAACTGAATTTGAAAAGGAGATAGAAGCTTTTAAGAATGACTGACAACATTAGATCACAAGTAACAATTGTGACATAAATCAGGCAAAAAATAATCAACAAATTAATAACTGTGGAATTCAAGGACCCCCCTCAATGAATGTGGAAATAATGATTTATTTGATATTTCAGAAAGTACAGTTACGTAAGAACTTACCGTAACAGTAGATCTTCGAGAACAGCTCTTGCAGCAGGTTACACCATTAGGACTGAAGCCGGCAGGCGTCAGGACCCTACGGAAAAATTCGAGCTAGCTATCTTTAGCGGAACACGCCCGGCGTCGGTCCCACCCCGACGCCAGGCAGTGCTACATAAGGGGGCAACCAGCCAGATTCCCCAGTTCTCCGCCGAGACTTCCGCCGCAGGATGACATCAGAATGGAAACGAGGATCCACCGTCAGAAGACAATAAGGGAATAAATCCCTGTTAGAAAACTGGCTTCCATACCTCCTCAAGGAAGGTGGGTGGGAAAGGTACCTGCTGCAAGAGCTGTTCTCGAAGATCTACTGTTACGATAAGTTCTTACGTAACTGTACTATCTTACTTCGAGATACAGCTCTTGCAGCAGGTTACACCATTAGGACTGATTCCCAAGCAATAGCGCTTGTAAACGCCCAGGGAGGAGGAAATTCAAAAGAACGTTCCAGGCCTCAAATCTAGGATAGGAGACCCTGCAGCACTGCCAGGCCGAAGCCTGCTCTTTGCCTTGAAGCGATGTCCAGGCTATAATGCCTGATAAAGGTATGAACAGAACTCCAAGTGGCAGCAGCACAAATAGCAGAGGTGGAGATGTTCCGAAGAGCTGCAAAGGAAGCGGCCACACCCCTAGTGGAATGTCCCCGGACTGCTCTAGGGAGGGGCTTTCTTTTGATATCATAACAGTATGATATGCACTGGACAAGCCAGCGAGACAGGGACTGTTTGGAAACTGGATGGCCCATCATCCTTTCAGAAAAGGAAACGAAGAGTTGCTCCAAAGAACGAAGCTGCTTAATTCTGCTCAGGTAGTATCTTAAGCTGCGGTGAACATCCAGGGTGTGAAGCATCGCCTCTCTTCTGTTGGAATAATTAGGAAAATAAACCGGTAGGTCAATATCCTGATTGAGAGTGAGTGTGAAAACCACCTTAGGCAAGAATTTGGGATTCGTCCACAGGGAAACTCTGTCCCAGTGGAAAACTAAATAAGGCTCTTTGCACATGAGAGCCTGAAGCTCAGAAACTCTTCTCGCTGACGTGACAGCAACTAAAAATACAGGTTACTCACCTGTAACAGGAGTTCTAGGAATGGTATATGTTGTTCATCCACACTTATTGGCAGGTTCCTTGCCGCTTTAAATCTTGCCGGAAGGTCTTCAAGCTGGCTCCTCCCACGCACCCGGGTGGTAAAACTCTCGGCTCCGCCCCATGACGCCAGATCTGGCCCGCTGGAAGCTCAGGTTGTGCGTGTCGAGCCGAAGAGGAGGTCGGGTGGGTCGTGTGGATGAACATATACCATTCCTAGAACTCCTGTTACAGGCGAGTAACCTGTATTTCTAGGGACATGGATATGTTGTTCAATCCACACTTATTGGCAGACTCCTAGCAGTTCTCTGGAGAGGAGGCAAAGCCACACCCCAATACTTACTTGGGAAATAAGGACGGAGAACGAGGCCCCAAAACCAGCATCCGGCGTGACTCAAGGTCGATGTGGTAATGGGTAATAAAGGTGTGTGCTGACTTCAGGTAGCAGCCTGCAGATTTCCTGGATAGGGCGTCCCTGGAAGTAGCCACCGATGCAGCAGTATGACGGGTAGAATGAGCACTTATCCTCTGGGAGCTCCATACCCGTCAACTTATAGCAGCGATCTATGCAGGAGGTGACCCACCTGCCTATCGCTCTGCTTGCTGCAGGTCTGCCAGATGCGGCTTCAAGCGTAGGTGACAAACAGCTGGCGAACCTCTCCCAATTTCCAGCCGTGTGCTCCTTATAATAGCGCGCCCTTCTAAGGTACAGAGTATGGAGCTATATTATTCGGCCTCCGAGGTGTCATTAGGGTAGAACACCGGCAGAGTCAGCACCTGGTTAAGGTGAAACTCCGACACCACCCCGGAAGAGAATTTCGGGTAGAGGCGCAGGACAACCTTGTCCCTGTGGAAGACCAGGTAAGGAGACTCGATGCAAAGCACCTGGAGCTCTCTCATCCTTCTGGCTGACGTGATAGCCACCAGAAAGCGCTTTTCACGACAGGTGAGAAGATCACACCTGTGCATTGGTTCGAATGGCTTGCCCATGAGCTTTGCCAGTACCAGCAGTAAATCCCACGGAGGTGGAGGTTCTCGCACCGGAGGGGAAATGTGATCAAGGCCTTTGAAAAAGCGCCCGACCACCTTTTCCTGTGCCACCGACTGCTCCCCGGCCCGCCGCCGTAAGCAGAGATGGCTGCCAGGTGCACCTTTAGGGTCGTCGACCTAAGCCCTTGACTAGAAAGGGACCATAAATAGTCCAAAATGCTTGCCACAGAACAGGAGGAAGGGTCCAAGCCCTTGCCCTGACACCAAATGGAGAATCTCTTCCATTTGAAGGGGTAGCATTTTCTGGTCGACTCCTTACGGGACGCCTCAACAACATTGAGGACCTCGTCGGAAAGACCCAAGGCCTGGAACTCTAGCGCAGGAACCAGGCCGTCAGGTGCAGGAATTGAAGGTCCGGATGGAACACCTTCCTCTGATTGACCGAGAGCAGGTCCGGGCGAGCTGGAAGCTGCCTCAGGAGCCTGGAACTGAGGCTGAGGAGATCTGGGTACCAGAACTCGCGGGGCCAGTCTGGGGCTATCAGGATCACCTGAGCTTTGTCCCTCCTTGCTTTGAGAAGCACCTTGTGAATCAAGTGAAATGGGGGAAAGGCGTAGAAGAGGCCCGGGGTCCACAGCCTCGAGAAGGCATCCCCCTGCAGCGAGCCCTGCTGAGAGGGGCGGGAATGAAACAGCCTCAGCTTCGCGTTCTCCCTGGAGGCAAACAGGTCCACCTGAGGTGTGCCCCAGTGGGAGAACAGATCTTGTACTACCTCCGGCAGGAGAGACCACTCGTGAGATGCAGCCCCTATCTGGCTCAGGGCATCAGCCAGGGTGTTGGAGGCTCCTGCCACATGAATGGCTAGGAGATCCGCCTCCAGGCTGCGCACGAGTGACCAAATGCGGAGAGCTTCCTTGCATAGAAGCATGGAGCGCGTCCCGCCCTGGCGGTTCAGGTAGTACATGGTCGTGGTATTGTCCGTCTGGACTCGGACCACTTGACCCCGGAGAAACGGAGCAAAGGCGGTGAGAGCTAGGCGGACCGCTCGGAGCTCCAGCAGGTTGATGTGGCATCGGACTCCCGCGGGGACCAGAGGCGTGCACTCAGTGTTCCCCAGATGGGCACCCCAACCCATCAGAAGGCATCGGTCGATAGAGAGACCCGTCGGCTCAAACGGCGGACAACAGGGATGCCCTCCTGCAGATGGAATGAGCGGTCCACCACTGGAGGCGTTCCACATCTCCTGGTCACTATCACTAGCTGGTCCAAAGGATTGCAGTGTTGTGACCACTGGCTAACCAGTCTCCACTGAAGAGGCGCATGTGCCAGCGGGCCCCAACGGATCACGCTGGTACAAACCGCCATAGAGACCCAGAAGGCGCAGAAGTCGGGCAAGCGCGTGCCCAACCAGAAATGATTAGGCAAAGAAGGTAAAACCGGCCCTGTCCAACGAGTCAAGAGTAGCATTGGACTTCTCGATCCTCTGCAGGTGACCTTCCACCCAGGGCGAAGAGGTCAGTCCCCAAAAGGAACATCCGCCAACTTGTGCTGGGTATCCGAGGTAAAGTGGATATCCTCCAGCCAAGCCCCGACGGCACGCATAGCCACTGCGGCAGACACAGACACGCCAGGTCCCGATGTCTAGCGCCAGTCTAGAAGCTGCTGTTTGGCCACGCACTGCCCTGGTCGCACCTGCCTGACCCGTAGTCTGCAGATCTGCGGAAGATGAGGACAACCTCATCCAGGGGTACCAACAGGGCATGAGAAAAATGTGCCATGAGGGCGGCAGAACAGGCCTGGCGAAAACCCGAGAGAGGGCATAGCATAAACTTTGGCAATTGTAAATCAATTTCTTAGCTTCCTTGTCGGGAGGTTGTCCACATCCCTGGCGTTCCCGGCCGCCCGAAAATGCTGTCGGTAACCAACCCCTCGGCGAGGGTGCTCGAAAAAACGGACAGGGGAACGGTAGGGACCCATACTTCCTGGCCAACCTGGCCGGGCGCAGGGCAGGAAGCAGAGCGGCCTACCAAGTTCAAGACCCGGACCCACTATGACCCGGCCACGGAAGGCCTCGTGGGAGAATCCCCTGAGTCCAGAATCTCCATGAGGATACCTGGCCCGTTTAAAGCGGGTTTGAGCTTCATCAGGTGGACTCGAGATGAGTGAAGCAACCTAAGAAGGACGAAGGGCTATCGTCCATTGTCTGCCTCGAGGACTCAAAGTCCATAAGCTTGGAGAAGAGGAGAACCATCATCGGACTCAGAAGAGTCCTCAAAGACACCTCGGGACCTGAGCCACCCTCCACCTGCCGGGGTTTATCGGAGTGAGGTGACAGACAGCTATGGGGCAAACCAAGGCCGACCGAGGATGCAGGTGGGCCCCAGCTAATGGCTGTGGAGGCGGAGGGTTTCACCAGAATTGGTGGGGCAGCTGGAATTGGCCCGAACAACTGGCCTGAGAACAGGCTCCTCGACTACAGCGAGGGTTGTTTCGGCTGCTCGGTGACAGCCCTTAATGGCGGGGAAAGCGACTGGGTGGCTTATTCCCGATCAAAAGAAAACTGTTGCCATAAGTTCTCGTACCTCGGCCGCAACTTGTGCGAAGCCTCCCTGCGTCCGAGGAAGAAGCGTGGCGCTGCCCTACCTGCAGTGCGAGACCGCCTATAAGCGGCGGGATCAGATTGGACGAGAGATGTCCAAGACAGACCGAGAAGTCTCGAGCTGGGCGAGGAAGTGTCGAGAAATCGGCCTCCTCGGCTCGGGCAGATCCCACCGAAGGCTCGGAACCGGAGGCACAGGCGAGCAGCGGGATCCTCAACTCCCACCGGGGGAACCGGGAGAGGATTCTCAGCTTCTCCAGCCGACAACCCGTCTAGCGGGTGAAAAATCCTCGACAGCGTCGGCCGGAGTCTCCGATCAACTGGCCTGGCGGGGGACACCATGAAGCCAGTGGCCGAAGCTGAGGTCGACCGAAGTCGACTGTCCGACAAGGGGAGGAGATCTTTCCTGCTCCCAAGAGCGTCGGCGGAGAGACTTACTTTGCTCTTTTGGACCTGGAAAAAGGTCCCGAAAGTTGGACCCTCACCTTTGGTTGAGAGGGTCAGACAAAGCTCATAAAGAAGCCAAGACGAGGCACGAGAGAGAGCGGGACAAATGCGCAGCCGAGGCAAGCGGCCCATGCCGCCTCCTCTTGAGGCGATCATCTGCTCGAGCTGATCTGCCGAGCCCCCGCCCAGCGGACACCGCCAATCAGGCCTCTTTAGATTTCACGGTGGAATTCTTTTCTCGGGCGCCCCAGCTGTGTCAGGGCAGCACGGTCTTCAGGCGTGGGCCAAAAGGAAGAGCACAAGTCGCAGGCCTGCAGGTGCGTGCTCAAGGCCCAGGCAGTGAGACACACGTGGAGTGGGATCCGTCCTAGACATCTTCTGCCCGCAAAGGGCACCTCAAAACGAGAATTCGATTTGTCCATCGCAGCAGCAGGGAGAAGAGCGAAGTCTTTTAGCAAAAACTTTTGATTTCGAACTTCGAAGAATTAGGAACCAGTCTTAAACGCAGCGCATTAAGGAGGGAACCTGAGCTTCCAAGCGGTAAGGAAGATCTGGCGTCATGGGGCGGAGCCGAGAGTTTTACCACCGGTGGGTGGGAGGAGCCAGGTTGAAGACCTTCCGGCAAGATTTAAAGCGGCAAGGAACCTGCCAATAAGTGTGGATGAACAACATATCCATGTCCCTGAAATAACGTTTTCCCGACAGAAAATGTAGCTCGCAATCGCGACAGGTTCGGGGGAGCAGCGTGAGTTGCTCCACGATAAGAAGCAAATCCATGGAGCACCGGGTCGCCAATAGGCGGCCTAGATGCAACACCCTCTCAAAAATTCATGACCCAGTCTGGCTGTGCATGTCTGCTGACCTACTGGGAGGTGAAAGGCTGAAATGGCACAGAGGTGCACTTTAATAGAGGAGTAGGCGAGGCCCGAATGAAAAAGGAAGCAGGTAGTCTAACACCTTTTTACTGGACAACCTAAAGGGAAAAGCCCGTGCTGACCATAAACAAATGCGCCATTTCATGGCATCGTTGCAGGCTTTCTGGCTGCAGTAAGAACATCCGCAACCTCTTGCGAGACCCCGTGACGCAGGATGGCTATGTCTCTAGGAGCCATGCATGCAGGTTCAGAGAGCGCAAGTCTGGATGGACCAGCGAACCTTTCTCCTGAGACAATAGGTGGGAGGTGAATGGCAACAGGAGCGGAGGTTCCTGGGACAGCTGAATTAGCAAGGGGAATCAGATCTGTCTGGGCCAGAACGGGGCCACTAGGATCACTGATGCATGCTCCCTGCGCAGTTTGAGAAGAACTCTCTGGATCAACGGGAAGGAGGAAAAGCGTGAGGAATCTGTCCGCCCAGGAGGGGACAAGCGTCTCGCCAGAAAACACCAGGCCCTGGATCTAGCGAGCAAAAATTGGGCAGTTTGTCGTTGGATGGGAAGGCGAACAAGTCCAAATCTGGAGTTCCCCATCGAAGAAACAGATCCTCTGCTACCTCCTGGAGAAGTTCCCACTCGTGGACTCTGGCCTGGGAGCGCCTCAGGCCGTCTGCAATCGTGTTGTCCACCCTGGGAACATGTACTGTGATCAGGTTCGAGCCGTGTCTGATTATCCAATCCCACACTCTCATGGCTTCCCTGCAAAGGGGATAAAAGTGTGTGCCTCCTTGTTTGTTGAGGTAATACATCACCGCCGTGTTGTCTGTCTGAAGCAGGAGAGTGCTCGGCGGGATCTCTGACTGAAATGCCTGCAGGGCATAAAGGACCGCCCTCATCTCTAGGACGTTGATATGAAGATGGGCCTCCAAAGGTGTACACATACCCTGAGACTTCACCCCGTCCAGGTGTGCACCCCACCCTAGACCTGAGGCGTCTGTAGTGAGGATTACCTCCGGGGACGGCGCTACGAATGAGACACCCACAGAGAATGTCCCTGGGTCTAGCCACCACTGCCAGTCTCGAATCGTGGTGTTCGTGATTCTGACCGGATGCTGCAAGTGGTCTTGCCTTTGGTCCCATTGCACCTTGAGCATCCACTGAGTTACCCACATGTGGAGCCTTGCGAAAGGGACAGTAGGAATTGGCCGCAGCCATGTGTCCGAGCAGGTGAAGGACCAACCTGGCTGGGGCGGTCTTGATCGACGAAAGCTCCCTGATGAGGGATCTGATGCGCTCCGCTCTGTTGTCTGGAAGAAATGCTCTTCCCTGAACAGTGTCCAGTACTGCTCCTATGAACTGCAGCTTCTGCGACGGTACCAGGAGGGACATCTCGTGGTTGATTAGGATACCTAGAGAGCGAAACAGGTCCTGGGTGTCCTGGATCGCCCGTAATAACGCCTCTGGAGGCGCCATGAAAGCCAATCGTCCAAATGCGGGAACACATAATGGCCCTGTCTCCTCAGAGGCAGCTGCCACGACTGCCATGCATTTGGTAAAGAACCCTGGGTGCCAATGACAGCCCGAATGGAAGAGCTCGGAACTGAAAGTGATGGCCGAGGAATTTCGAGCGCAGGAACCTCTTGTGCGCTTGAGCTATGGGGATGTGCAGGTAACCATCCTGCATATCTAAAGACGCTAAAAGGCGTCCTGCTTCAGCATGGGGATAAGACCCAGAAGGGTCACCATACAAAATCTTTTGTGAGACGACCGACAAATTGAGGTCGCTGAGGTCAGAATCGGACGGAGGTCCCCTGTTTTCTTTGGAACCAGGAAGAAGTGAGAATAGTATCCGTGTCCTCCCTGGTTCTCTGGGGCCGTACTCTATCGGCTCCTTTTGCAGGGGCGTGAGTACTGCTTGTCTGATCAATGACTTGTGCTGACCGGTGCAGAGAAAGCAAGGAGGCCTTGAGGGTGGATTCCCTTGAATTCTATAAAGTGGCCTCTTGCGACCAACTGTAGAACCCACCTGTCTGTGGATATAGTCTGCCATCCTGGCAGGAAATCATGTCAGACCCCGACCATGGCGTCCTGTTGATCCTGATGGGCGGGGCTGGGAGGAATCAGGCTGTGGCGGCCGAGGTCCCGCTGGCTGGACCGCTTCAGGAGTGCGCAGGCCTCGGCCTGCAGGTTGTTCCCTGGGCTCTGCAGGCGGAGCCCCTCTGTTGTGGAACAAGCCGGACTGTTGTCTCTCGTCCCTCCATGAAAATCGGCTTTGGTTCTCTCGAAGGAACTAAGCTTGGGTGGCACATGGCCTGGACCGACCTCACCGCCTTCCCGGCTTCTTGGAGTTTGGTGAATGATCTTCTCTGAGGGTTTACAAAACAGAACTTCCCCTCGAATGGGCGTCCAGGATGTTTTTCTGGACGTCCGGGAAAACTGGAACCTGAAGCCAAGAGTGTCTCGGAGGCTACATCCCGAAGCTGCTGCTCTGGCGAGGAGTCCGCAGAGTCGTACGCGGCTCGCAGTACTTGGGTTCCCACGTCCGAACCTGTACAGAGGAGCTGTAGCATCTCCTCCTTCTGCTCACCTTCCGGCAGTTTCTCAGCCGCTTCCAGACCCTGTTCCCACAGGGCATTTTGGAATTGCACCATGTGGGTTAAATAATTCAGGGATCTGATGGCGCAGGTAGCGGAAGCATACGTGCGCCGACCCATGGAGTCCAACTGCTTGAACTCTGGGTCAGGTGGCAGGGTGCTCAGATGTTGCTGTCTCTGGGACCGGTCATGAGAGGCTGTGATGACCAGAGAATCGGCCTGAGGGTGCAGAGAGAAGTACTGGTCTTCTCTTGGAGCCTTGTACAGGCGGTCAGCCTTCTTCGGCATCGCCGGGAGCGAATGTGGACGCTTCCACGCTGCCCTGGTGGCGTCCTGACGTGTCTACCAAGGGTGGCACCACCACAGGCTTGGGTCCTTCTGCCGAAGATACTGCAGGCGCAGCCTTGTGGGTCTAACTCTTCGCATCCCATCCCATGTTCTCCTGGATGTGTCTCATAATATCCGAGAACGAAGGGTCATCCGGAGGAAACTTCGGCAGCTCACGTGGGTCCGGTGAAGGGATGGAGAGGGGAGATGGGGATCTCGATGATGAGAAGTCCGATCCTGTGTCCTCCGTTGAAGGCGAGCGGCGGCGTCTTCTGGGTTTCTTGGGACTGGGTGACCCAGAAGAGGATCTGGACGGAGGTCTCCTTCTTTCTGATCTCCCCCTTGGAGGGGTCCTAGGCTCCCGGGGAGGAGGTAACTGGCCTGTAGACCCAGATGGAGAAGGGGGCGCAGGAACCGGAGGGGCAACCGGTGTAGGAGGAGGAGGAAGTGGAGGTGGCGTGGGAACCATGTCCTTTTTGACGGTATCCCACCAGAAAGTGAACAGCTCCTTTGCCTCTGAAAAGGAAAATCCCGACAACAGCCCAGGTGCCTGTGGACGGTCGTCGGGTCCCGGCGTCGGCTCCACAGGAGGCTCGGGTGGAGGCGAAGGTGCCCTGGGAGTCTCAACAGGACCGGGGTCGCCCGTCTGGTCATCGGGCTGAGTTAACTCCTCCTCAATGATGGTCTCCTGACCGACGTCGGTTGGAGTCCTCTTCTCGGTAGGAGTGGGCGCCGGTCCCCCTACCGGCGTCCAATGATGAGTGTGCCTGGCCGGCGACGGTCTCTTGACTGACGACGGCTCTGGGGACCTGTGGCGAGAGGCCAACGGACGAACTGGCGTCGGGTCCCGCGGCATTTTGAGCGAGGTAAGCTCCTTGGTCTTCCCGTGGAGCAGCGGAGGAAGGAAGGGAGGCAGACCTGACGTCGGGTTCAGGATGGCGGGAACCTGACCTATGGTGATGGTGGCGATCCCCCGACTTAGCCAGGGCCTTGGAGGATGAGGAAGGCCTGGGAGTCTTGGCCTGAGAAGAGGCAGAAGATTTGCTCACCACAGCAGGGGGAGGCTGAGAGCTGGCCCGGGAAGGAGAGCGCTCGGACCTGGAGCCAGAGCTGCGTGAATCAGTGGCCCTAGACGGGGACCTGGAAAGGGCCTTCTCCTTATGCTTCTCAGCATGCTTACGGGCCTTCTGCGAAGAATCCCCTTGGAAGCCATGGTCTTAAGGCGCTCCTCTAACAAAAAAGCCTGAAGGGCCTTCTGGCGACGGATCCGGGTTCTGCTATTGAAGCCCTGGCAAAAAGAGCAGGACCGGGTGTCGTGGTCTGGGCACAGGACACAGGCCAAGTGTGGGTCCTTGAATGGGATCTGCTTCCCACAGGCGTACTTCGAGGAGTGACCGGAGGTCGGAGAGGCCATCAGAAAAGGCTGAATCCAAGAGCGAATTTCCTGTAGGAAAGACTTAACAATGCCGCTGTCTGGCCAGAAAACGAATCAAGGGTCGAGACATGCAAGTCGATCATGGAAAGAATTGGGGAATTCGCGGATCGCCTTTATGTACTATGCCTGACGTCAGGGCGGGACCCGGCGTGGCGGCGGTCCCAGCTGAAGATAGCTAGCTAGAATTTTTCCGTGGGGTCCTGACGCCTGCCGGCTTCAGTCCTAATGGCGTAACCTGCTGCAAGAGCTGTATCTCGAAGTAAGATTGTGCAATTCTAACCCTGTATGGTTATGACTGGTTAAATTTTATGAACAACCAGGAAGGAATAAGGAACAAATTGTAAGTCTTGTAAAAGCTACTACTAGTGATGATTTATTGGACACTGATATTATCCAGTTATGGAGGGACGGAGATGAAAAAGGAATACAATGCATTTTTATTTTCTGTTCAGCCATTAGAACTGCAAATCAAATCTGGCTTAATAACAGGTTTCTTGAAAGACGAGGATGCAATGTTGATTCTATTAACAGAAAGCTGCTTAATTTAAAAATGGAGGATCAGCAGAGTTATCTTAGTAAATCTGGGCTTAAGTGCAATACCTAATGAAAATAGCTGGAAACTATGTAGTGCATTTCTTAGTCTTTGTACCCTTGTTTTGAAGATCCCATCTGATGACGTTAAGACAAAAAACATTTATAGATGGAAATATGAAAACAGGTCAGGACAGGCTGATGTGGCTCTGCAAGGAGATCTCACTATAAATGAGATGTTAAGAAAAGTTCCACTGCTGAATTCAGCTGGAGTCCACATAATTGATGGTAAGATATTTGAAACTCCAGTAAAGTGCAACATGGAAAAAGTCCCTTCCGTAGATGCTTTGGAAACTGGGAAGATATTGAACCTCTATGGTCTAGAAATGAGAACCCCACACAAACTAGACAGATTGTGTTTAATCTAGTAGAGCAACTTTTACATATTTCAACTGAAGCCCTGGATGCTATTCAAGCTATTCAATTAGGCAATCATCCTGACTGTGAACAAATACAACTAATAATTAAAAATACAATCGCTTATATGAGAAAACAGTAGAAAACATAGGCAGTTTAGATACTGTAGGTTTATTTACAGTTGAACAAGATTCTCAATCTAAGACAAAAGGAGCTGAAAATATTATTGATTCTCCAATTGGTCATATTTCCTACCCTCTCAAAGAAAACCTACAGAACTGTTATAATGTTTCAATCTCAAATAAATTTGAATTTCTATCTCCACAAAATGACTGACTGATGAGAGAAATAGCAGAAAATAAAAATGCATTAAATAAAAATAAAAGAATCCCAGGACCTGAAAACAAACTTTGTCTCCTGGAATATTGCTGGTTTATTCTGTAAATCCTTTGATCAAGACTGGGCTGACTTCATAAGTAAGAATGATGTGATATATTTCCAAGAAACATGGGCCTGTTCAGAATTAAGACTAAATGGGTTTTATCTCACAGACTCTTCTACTACCAGAGATACAAAAATTTGGCAGATACAAGGCTGGATTGGCAATATATATTAAAATTAAAAAATACATTGTAATTGAAGATACCTTAAAAAATGATCAGAATTACATTATACAAAATAATGATTGGCATTCAGTTTCTATTACTTTAGTCAATGTATATATCCATAATGTATACTTATGGGATGAATCAATTAATGATAGTGATGGGTGAGACTTCTGCCATATTTCCGAATAATCGTTTCTTGGTCGCAGGGGATTTTAATACTAGGTTTGCTTTATACGATTAGAGTAATATTTTCTCTGAAATGGCAGTCACTGAAACTATAGCTCCTAGAAAAAGTTAGGCTCTTAAAGGAAATAAGGTAAAGAGCTTATTAAATTTTTGGAAAACAAACTCCTGATACTAAATACAGGTCTTTGGCTTTATTGGGGACTGGGGGTCCACCTGGAGAGATGAAGGTCTATACTGGCATGATGGTCTGCATCTGTCCAGGAAGGGAAACACGCTCCTAGGTGACAGGTTTAAAGGCTTCCTTGGCAAGCTTTTAAACTAGCCAAGGGGGGAGGTGCTGATAGGAAACAGGAAAGTTCAAGCCTCCCCCCGCAAAGCATGGCAGGTAATACGGTAAACACTGAGGTACAGAGCTTGACAGAGGGCAGGACAGCAGTAAATGGAAAAATGGACAAGGGCAATAAGAACAGGGATGGGGTAAAAAAGGATAAAGCCAACATTAAATGGAGGGCAATGAGTACCAATGCTCGTAGTCTGGGAAACAAGCGTCCAGAGCTAGTAGCCCTGATGAAAGTGAAACACTTGGATATTGTGGCAGTCACAGAAACATGGTACACGGAGAACCATGACTGGGATGTCAACATACCAGGGTACACAATCTACAGAAGGGACAGGGAGGGTAAAAGGGGAGGTGGAGTAGCTCTCTACATAAGGGAAGGGATCAAAGTAACAGAACTAAAAGGTAAAGGGGGAGGACAAGAGGAACTCTGGGTCACAGTGGAGACAGGGAATGGCATCACAATCCGCACAGGGGTTGTATACAGACCCCCGTCTCAAGGGGAAGAAATGGACAAGAAAATGATAGAGGGCATTCTCAAAATGGCTGAAAAGGGGGAGATACTGTTGATGGGGAACCTGAATATGCCAGATGTTAACTGGGCAACATGGACTGCAGCCACATCCAAGAGTAGGGTCATTCTCGATGCCCTACAGGGAGCATGCCTTAGACAGCTAGTGGTGGAACCCACTCGGGAGGGAGCAATATTAGACCTGGTACACTCAAATGGAGAGAGGATCACAAACTTAGAAGTCAGTACACACCTGGGAACAAGCGACCACTGCACAGTCTGCTTCACAATAAACACAACCATGGAGACAAGCCATACAAATACAAGGATACTGGACTTTAGAAGGGCTGACTTTGGCAAAATGGGTGAATACCTGAGGAATGCATTAGCAAATGTTCAGAAAGGAGGGGTGGAAGAACAATGGAGAAAAATCAAAACTGCCATCATGGAGGCAACAAGCCTTTGTGTGAAACAAATAAAGAAAACAAAGCGGAATAAAAAACCACTATGGCTCTCAAAAGAAGTGTCAGGGAAGGTTAAGGAGAAAAAGGCTGCATTCAAAAAGTACAAGGAATCACAGACAGAGCACGACAGGGAACTGTATCAATTAAAGCAGAAAGAAATGGGGAAGGCAGTCAGAAAAGCAAAGGCCTAAACCGAGGAAAGGATAGCCAACTCAGATAAGAAGGGGGATAAAACCTTTTATAGGTACATTAGGGAACATAGAAAGGTTAAGGGAGGGATAGGGAAGATTAATAAAGGAGAGGGGAGGTGGGCAGAGGGAGACAGTGAAAAGGCAGAGATAATGAATAAATACTTTTGCTCAGTATTCACAAAAGAAGAAGAGGAGTAGTTACCTAAACCAAACAGTAGAAGCACTCTGGATAGTGGGGTTGATACCAGTCCATTTAAAGAAGAAAAGAGTACTGAAAGAACTTCTAAAACTCAAGGTGGACAAAGCAATGGGGCCTGACGGGATTCACCCTAGAATCCTAAAAGAGCTAAGGGAGGACCTAGTGACACCACTAACCATACTTTTAACAAATCATGGGAAGATGGGGTGGTACCTGAGGACTGGAGGAGGGCAGATGTGATTCCCTTCACAAAAGTGGAGCAAGGCAGAAGCAGGAAACTACAGACCTGTTAGTTTGACCTCAGTGGTGGGGAAAATGATGGAATCTTCTGAAAGAAAGAACTGTTGAGTACCTAGAGGCCAGCGGGCACTGGACCCAAAGCAGCATGGATTCACAGCAGGAAGGTCATGTCAGACAAATCTAATCGATTTCTTTGACTGGGTGACCAAAGTAATAGACCAGGGAGGGGCTATGGATATGGCCTACCTAGACTTTAGCAAGGCATTTGACACAGTCTCACACAAAAGATTAATAATCAAGTTAGCCAGCCTGGGAGTGGGTCCCAGGGTGGTAGCCTGGGTAGAAAACTGGCTGCACAACAGGACACAGAAGGTAATAGTGAATGGAACACATTCTGAAGAAAGGGGGGTTACTAGTGGAGTACCTCAGGGCTCAGTGCTGGGTCCAGTCCTCTTTAACGTCTTTATAGGGTGACATTGCAGAGGGTCTGGAAGGAAAGAGTATGCCTCTTTGCGGATGACACAAAGATCTGTAACAGAGTTGATACACAAAGGGGGTAGAAAAGGATGAGAAGGGACTTGGCAAGGTTGGAGGAATGGTCAGACATATGGCAACTTAGATTCAATGCAAAGAAGTGCAAAGTAATGCACCTGGGAAATAAAAATCCAGGAGAAGAGTGCACATTAGCAGGGGAGGTACTAACAACAACAATAATGGAAAGGTATCTGGGTGTAGTCATGTCAGATGACCTAAAGGTGGGTATGCAATGTGAGAAGTCAGTAGGGAAAGCCAGGGGGATACTGGGATGCATAGGGAGGGGCATCACAAGTAGAAAAGGAAGTGGTTATCCCTCTATACAGACAGTTGGTGAGACCCATCTGGAGTACTCGTGCAGTTTGGAGACCTCATCTACTAAGGACACAGACAGGATGGAAGCAGTCCAGAGGAGGGCAACTAAAATGGTGCAGGGTCTAGATCAGAAACCATATGAAGAGAGACTGAGAGGCTTAATATATACCCCTTGATGAAAGGAGGGATGGGGGAACATGATAGAAACTTTTAAGTACCTCAAGGAATCAACAAAGTCCAGGAGGTAGCATCTTTCAAAAAAGAGATGTAAGGACAAGGGGCACAATTTAAAGTTAGAGGGCGGCTCAGGGGTAATGTGAGAAATTATTTTTCACGGAGAGAGTGGTGGACACATGGAACCGCCTTCCTGGAGGTTGTGGGGTCTAAAACAGTGGAGGAATTCAAACATGCATGGGACAGACATAAGGCAATTATAGTGGGGGATTGCAGGAAATAGGCTGTTGGTTAACTAGAATCTGCAGCTTATCCAGTAGGTAGGGAAATGGGCAGACTGGGTGGGCCAAGTGGTCCTTATCTGCCATCAAAGTCTATGTTTCTATGTTAAATGGTAGAATAAATGGTGATTTATAAGGCAGAACCACCTACTTCTCCTCTTGTGGTCAGAGTACAACAGGTTCTGCTCTATCTAATTTGGAACTGGTAAAGCCAATAACATGGATCGATATTCAAACAAGGTCAGTAAGTGACCATGCCCCATTTGCCTAAAGACTGATTTTAATGAAGGTTTTTCTGATATGTCAGATTCGGGTCCTCTTGTGGAACTAAGCTGTATTGGGAAAACAATTCTGAGAAGAGGTAAAATACCTAGCACTGCCATATGTGAGGTAATTCAAACCTTTGTAAATGATAATGAACCACTTGGTCTAAATAATGAGTTCCCAGAACAAACTGGTAATGCATTGAATCAACTGAACCAGGATATTAACGCTGTAATATATGCTAGAACTACATGTGATATTCTACCAAATTATAATGAATGCAGAGAGGCAAAATGCAAATTAAGTAAACTTATAACGTGGACTAAAACAGTACTTACAAAGTCAAAATTTCAAAATTCAAACAGAACCAGAAAACAATACAACAGACGATTCAAAAATTGAAAAAATTCTGTCAGCAAAAACTATGGGCTGAAATGCATAAGGTAATACAAAATAATGATATGCATTCCTTCTGAAAATTGGTGGCAAATGGTGTAAAAGAATACAAACCTGTATTATCATCCTATATTCTTAGGGAGAACTGGATAGAACATTTCTAGCAAATATTTACCAGAATCGAATTAGATAACTTGGATTGAGAATTGGTAAACACGTTATGTCTAAATTCTAATAAAGCACTCATTTTTTTCTGAAACCAAAAGCCATCCTAAAACTTAAAAATAATAAGGCAGCTGGAGAGGGTGGTATCCCAGCTGAAATATGTAAGGAATATAGGACTTTCTGGATATCTTTACTTGCCCATTATTTTAACCTGTGTACTGAATTTAAATATGTTCCCTCCTCCTCCTGAGTTAAAACTATTATCGTACTGCTTCATAAAAAGGCTCAGTATATGACCCATATAATTATCATCCAATAAGTCTCTGAAATATAGTGTCAACATTTTTTTTCAAGATTATTACTTCATAGACTAACAGACTGGGTCGAAACAAATTCAATTATTTCTCCCACTCAGACAGGATTTAGAAAAGGTTTCTCCACAACTGACAACAAATAAGTCTTCTCACATTTAATTGAGAAATATGTAAAAATGGAGAAAAATTTAATTATATGCTGTATTTGCTGGTTTTACACAGAAACAAAGACTCTGATGGCAGATAAGGACCGCTTGGCCCACCTAGTCTGCCACTTCCCTACCTACAGGATAAGCTGCAGATCCTAAGTAACCAACAGCCTATTTCTTCCTACCCCCCACAAGAATTGCTTTATGTCTGTCCTATGCATTCTTGAATTCTCCCACAGTTTTAGACCCCACAACCTCCTCAGGAAGGCTGTTACATGCACCCACCACACTGTCAAAAAATACTTCCTCACACTGCCCCCGAGTCGTCCACCCTCTATCTTCAAATTGTGCTCCCATGTTCTTGCACATCCCTTTTTCTGAAAGATGCTACCCCCTTGGACTTTGTTGATTCCACTGAGGTACTTAAAAAAAGTTTCTATCATGCCCCCCCCCCCCAAGGGTATACATAATAAACGCCTTTAGTCTCTCCTCGTATGGCTTCTCTTGCAGACCCTGCACCATTTTAGTTGCCTTCCTCTAGACTGCCTCCATCCTATGTCCTTGCAGAGATGGGGTCTCCAGAACTGGACGCAATACTCCAGATGGGGTCTCACCAACTGTCTGTACAGAGGGATAACAACTTCCCATTTTCTGCTGGTGATGCCTCTCCCTATACATCCCAGTATACCCCCAGCCCTCCCTACTGCCTTCTCACATTGCTTGCTAACCTTAGGGTCATCTGATATGATTACCCCCACCAAGTCCCTTTCCATTGTTGTTACTACCTCACCCCCCCCCCCACACTGTGTAATCTTCCCCTGGGTTTTTCTTTCCCAGATGCATTCTTTTGCTCTTTGTTGCACTTAATCCAAACTGCCATACTTCTGACCATTCCTCCAACCTTGCCAAGTCCCTTCTCATCCTTTCCGCGCCTCCTTGTGCATCAACCTTGTTGCAGATCTTTGTGCCATCTGCAAAGAGGCATACTTTTCCTTCCAGTCCCTCTGCAATGTCACTATAAAGACATTAACAAGCATTTGTCAATGCCGAATGTTTGCTTGCTGGCATTGGCAGTTCAGAAGTTACAGAGCTGCGTAATAGGAATGGCAGTGAAGTATTGAACTGAAGCCAACCCCACCACCACCCTGCAGAGAGTGACAGGCATTGGGGTGTGCGTTTGGGTCATCAGGCATAACGGCCACGCCATTTCACCACACCCCACTCTGCAGAGACTGACAAGTGTCACGTGTTCCTTGGGGTCTTTGGCCCTTATGTGCACCCCATTTCATTAGGAAATACGGTGAGATGGGTGCGATATAGGAGAATGGGTTGAAGTTTGGGGCCGAAGAGTCCAAGGCATACCTCGATGCCTCTCAGTGACTGCAGGGTGTGGAATGGTATGAGCATCACAGGCAAGAATCCAAGTCAAACCCCTGATTCCTGTCATTCTCTAGAGGTTGGGCGATTTAGTTGAAAAGCCTAATACCTCAGGCATTCGTTGGTATTTTCACTCCAAATTTTCAACATGTTTGTTTTGTGACCCCACCTCATGAACAGGGGAATATCAGTTTGGTAGCCGAAAGCTGCTTATGCACAGTGACTACGGCATTTAGCACCACAGGTGCAAAAATATTCCAAACAGGATGTAAAAAATGACAGCTGTACTCTTTCATGGGGAGGTGTAAAAATGGCTATGTTGCAAATGTGTAGTAAAAATATTTAAAAAAAATGGTGAAGTCACGAGCGTACCTAGAAACTGTGCAACGCATACCCGTAATATAATTAGGTTGGGGATTTTCAACATAGCCATTTTAAGACCTCTGCTCATGAACAGTGTAACTGATTTTCTTAATCTGTCCTAAACATTGCTTTCGCACACCAACAGCACCATTGTGCGCTACATGTGCGATAACACATTTTGGGTGACATATGAAAAATTGCAGCTGTACTGTTCATAAGGAAGTTTAATAAAATGGACATGTTGAAAATCTAGAGTGAAAATATTAAATTTGCAAACTTACGAGCATGCATAGGAACTGTGCAACGCACGCTCGTAAAAGTCATTTTAAGGAATTTTTTCACCAAATTTTCAACATAGCCATTTTAAGACCTCTGCTCATGAACAGTGTCACTGTGGTTTTGTTAATGTGTCCCATACATTGAGTTTGCACACCAACTGCGCCATTGTGCGCTACATGGGCGGAAACACGTTTTGGGCAGGATGTGAAAAATGACAGCTGTACTGCTCATAAGGAGGGGTGGAAAAATGGCAATGTTGAAAATCTGGAGTGGAAATATTGAAAATTCGCAAACCTATGAGCATGCGTAGGAACTGCACGACGCACGTTCGTAAAACAGTCATTTTTAGGAATTTTTTCACCAAATTTTCAACATAGCCATTTCAAGACCTCTGCTCATGAACAGTTTCACTGTGATTTTCTTAATTTGTCCCGTGCATTGATTTGCTTTCACTTCTCGTTCTGCGCTACATGATGGAAGCACATTTAGGTGAGATGTGAAAACGACAGCTGTACTACTCATAAGAAGGTGTGGTGAAATGGCAATATTGAAATCTGGGTGAAAATATTGAAATTTCATGAACTTAGAGCCTGCGTAAGAACTGCATAGCATGAGCTCGTTAAACAGCCATTTTTGGAATTTGGCACCAAATTTTCAACATGGGGGGTTTTGGGCCCCTTCTCATGAATGATGTCACTGTCATGGCAGTATTAAGACCCCGAAGGGTGACCCATGATCACTCGCCGTCACCCTGGGCCGAAGCACTCGTTACAGTGACATCATCATGAGAAAAGTCTAAAACATGTTAGTAATAAAACCAAAATAACTGAGATATCTAATAAGTTGAAACCCCTATCTAGCCCATTATACGCTTACGGCATTTCCTCAGTTACGCGATCGGCTTTGAAGAGTGCAGGCGTGTTCCCGTCCACGAAGATCGTCGCGCGAGTCCGGAGGTAAGTATGGGGTGGGGTGGGGGCTGGGTGCTGAGTGGGTGGAGTGCGGGTTGTGGGGGGGGTCGGAGATGCACGCTGGACCCGTTTATTTTCTTGCAGGTACAAAACATAAAAAGGCGTCGTGGGACCGTTTGCCCGCTGAGCACAAGGACTCTGGGGAGCGTTCAGCCGGCAGAGTTGGGCACCCCGCCGGCAAATTGAAAAAATAATAAAAAAGGCGTGGGGGACTGTTTGCCACGCTGGGGTGGGCTCCCAGCGTGCTGGGGCTTTGGGGCGTTCAGCGGCGGGATTGGGCACCCCGTCGGCAAAATGATTGATTGCCGCTAGTGGGCCCTCAGCGTGGCACCAACCACTGGGGAGACGATGCAGCTCAGCCGATGGGGATTGGGCACTCTGTCGGCTATACACTGTGTGTGGGGGCATGCGCCTGCGGCTGGGGGGCTGCGCGCAGGCAGCTTCTTGCTCGCTGCTCACTCAGCGTAGCTCCCCCTTTCAACTGTATGCCACTGCATTTTGGAGCGTGTCATAGACAGCTCCAAAATGCACTGGCTTACAGGGGCCGCGCCTGCCAGGACACTACCTGAATTGGAGGAGGAGGTGACACACCTCTGAAATCTCCGATGATGGCACTATGTTTCTTGCACATGCGTGCAAGCAAACATAAAAAGGACTGGACCCAGTTCTGCCTTCGATTCTATAAATAAGCATAAACTGTGGTTAACCTTGCATTCCTTAAATACGGGCAATATGCGTCTCATTATAATTTGTCTTCTTCACTGTGGAATGGTTTCTTCTGTCAGGTATGATAATAAAGGGAATCTATATGAGTATTTTGCGACCCATAAAGGGGTTCAACAGGGATTCCTACTGGCTCCCCTGTTAAACATTTATGTAAATGACCTGCTCCTGTTTGGAAATGAGGAAAAGTTAGATTCTCCTAAAATAAATAACTTTCCTCTATATGTGTTGGCCCATGCGGATGATATGGTGCTATTTGCCGTATCCGTAAAAGGACTACAAAAAAATAGATATCTTTCAGAAAAAATGTGAAGCAGAGTTATCTATAAATCTTAATAAAACAAAAATAATGATTTTTAATAGTCATGGGAAAAGCTCCTTTCAATCTAAATTCACACTGGGAGGCAAGAAAATTGAAACTCTGAATTGTTATCAATATTTGGGGGTTAAATTGGTAAATACATTTAACTGGGCTCCACATCAAATAGATCAATATTTGATAGCTAAAATCATAGCTGAGGCACTAATAAAAGTTTAAAATGAAATCTGGAGGTAATTCTGTTCTCCAGCACTTATTGGTGGTGATGCAAAGATTAACCCAATTGCCACATAGGGTGCAGAAGTCTGGAACTCCCATATAACAAAAGAAATTGATAAGGCATCTACATGCTATTATAAAGCCTTATTAGGAGTACCATGTTCCACTTCTAATGCAATGGTCAGATCTGAATTAGGAAACATTCCGATCGGTGCTTTAGCCAAGTTAAAATTATTAGCTTACTGGTTGAGAATAATAAACATAATACATTACCTCATAATTGTTTGAAAGAAAAAAATCAAATGGTCCAATGAAGGTCACAAATCTAATTTGTTAAAGGTCCTAGAAATTAATCTAGCAAAAATAAACATGACTCACTTATGGAATGCTTATAATAAAAACATAAATATATCTGTACACTTCAGAACTTTAATTAAGAAAAAAATATTTGATCATTTTGACAGAAAATTGATTACATGGGCATGGTTTGAACTGATCAACTCCAGACATAGTTACTATAATAAGGGTCCACACACAGATGCAGCCTCAAATACAACAACTGTCCAATGCAGATGTATTATTGGTCATCAATCTTTATTTCACATAATTAATATATGTCCCTTATATTCAAAGCCTAGAAATAATCTACTTCTAATTTTTTTGAGCCTATATGCAAAAACTAATTATGACTGGGTATTTATTTTGTTACACCCAAGATATGTGGAAGACACTTTGCTGGTGTCTAAATTCTTCTCCTCAATAATTAAAACCAAAGAAAATATTATAGATTAAACTACAATACGACTTAGATTTGCCCCCAACTTGTTTCTATAAATTCTCACTAACTGCACTTTATCAAATGCTCTTTATTTATTGTTGGAAAGTTGTAATATTGTTTCAAAATATGCTGTGATATCTGGTCCGTTGTAGTAATGTGTTATGTACTATTTCTGAAGGCTGTTTTTGTCCTAGAGATATACTGTAATGGAGCTAATCTGGTAATAATTTTCTTTTTTAAACTGTCTAAATATTTGTTTGTCATATTACATTTTTTGTAGAAATTAGTGGATGCTTTTATCTGTAATAATTTTGATTGTTAATAACAAAGTTGAACAATAAACTCTGAGAACTTTGGTGGTGGGCAGGATGGATAGGGATGCGTAGATAAGCACCCATCATATCCAGAAAGTATATCTAATCCCCTTGTTGCAGGATGGGGAGTATGGTAGCCAGTGTGACCATTCTGAATCTCTTGTATGGATGAACAGATTTAAGTTCCGTAAATCCAACATCAGGCATAAGACTCCTGCGCCTTTGGGCACCAGGAAGAAGTGGGAGTAGAAGCCTCTGTGTTGTTCCTGAAGCGGAAAGTACAGTTACGCAAGAACTTACCGTAACAGCAGATCTTCCGAGAGAGGCTTTTGCAGTAGGTAATAACATGCAGGACTGGCGCCCCCTGGCATCAGCACCACACAGAAACTTTTGCCAGCATAGTCTGATGGGGGACCGCCCACCAGTCATCACGTGACTGACATCAGCATGACCCTATACAGTGGAAGATCCCCCCTCCAGTTCTCCCACTGGAGACCAAGGTACGTGAGAGTAGAAGAAAAAAAGAGGCTCCTGTAACTCCAGAAGAGATAGCTTCATAGAGAAAGAGCATGAAAGTAAACCCCAGGTAGAAAAAAGGGGGGAGGTGGGTGGGAAAAGCCTTACCTACTGCAAGAACCTTTCTTGAAGATCTACTGTTACGGTAAGCTCTTATGTAACTGTACTATCTTACTTCGAGAGGGTTCCTGCAGTAGGTAATAACATGTAGAACAGAGTCCCAAGCAGTGAACTGTCCAAGGGACAAAAGATAACACTAGGGAGGAAGGAAACAGAACCCATTATCTCCCAACAGAGGAGGTTAGGTCAAGAGTCCATGGAGGACTGCTAGCCCAAAACCAGCCCTGCGCCTAGAGGCAATGTTCAAGCTGTAATGCTTCGTGAAAGTGTGGCCAGAACTCCACGTTGCTGCCATGCAAATATCTGCAGCAGAAACGTTCCTGAAACAGGCTGAGGAAGCAGCCATGCCCCTGGTAGAATGTCCTTTGACTGGACCCGGAAGGACCTTACCATATTTCTGGTAACAGAAAGTAATGCAGTTTGCCAGCCATTTGGATAGACATTGTTTGGAAACTGTGGCACCCTCCCTCTTTAATGTGAAAGAAACAAAAAGTTTATCCGTTTTACAGACATCTTTTGTCCCGTTCGTGTAGTAATGAAGGATCCTGTGCACATCCAATGTATGCCAGATGGCCTCACACCGATTGCAATGGTCGGGATAATATATCAATTACAAGGACTGATTGAGTCTCATTTCCGACACGACTTTAGGAAGGAACTTAGGATTTGTACGCAGAGCCATCCTGTCCTTGTGAAAAATCAAATAATGCACCTTGCACATCAGGGTCTGAAACTCAGAAGTTCTATGAGCCGAAGTAACAGCAACCAAAAATAATGCTTTCCAGGACAAAAAGCGTAACTGACAAGAGCTTGCCGGCTCAAAGGGAGGTAAAGTCAATTTCTCTAACAAAAAATTAAGGTCCTACGGTGATGTAGGATTCACACCGGGGGCTTCAGATGGAAAATACCTTTCAAAAAATTTTGGAGACCTCTAACCGAGCCACTGTCTTGCCTCCTACCGGATCATGGTAGGCTGAGATAGATGCTAAATGCACCTTCAATAAGGAATAACTGAGGCCCAGGTTGGAAAGATGAAGCAAGTACTCCATAACCTGGGGAGTGGGACACAAAAAAGGATCCAGATCTTTGGCAGTGGCCCAACTAGAGAAACACTTCCACTTCATGGCATAGGTAGTTCCGGTTGATGGTCCTCTCGCTTCCACCAGAATTTGAGCTACCCTGGGAGAAACCCCAAACTGTGAAGCAGCTATGTCCTGAGGTGCCACGCGTGAAGACGAAGGGACTTCAGTCCCGGATGAACCAGTGTGGCCTTTTCCTGAGTGAGATGGTCGTAACACAGAGCAAGGGGAATCTGAGGTTCCACCACTAGACGCTGAAGCAGGGGGAACCAGATCTGTCGAGGCCATAATGGAGCAATCACAATCATTTGAGCCCTTTCCAACTGAAGCTTGGTCAACATGCTCTGCAACAGTGAAAAGGAAGGAAATGCGTTAAGAAACCTCCCTGTCCAAGACAGTGACAGTGCGTCTAGCCAGAAAACACCAGGCCTGAGATCAAGCGAGCAGAACTTGGGAAGTATTGCGTTTGCTGGGGCTGCGAACAGATCCACCTCTGGATGACCCCACAGGTCGAAGATGTGATCTATCACCACTTGCTTTAGCCCCCACTCGTGAGCCCTTACACCGGTTGGACTTACACTGTCTGCGAGAATGTTTTGCACTCCTGAGACGTGAACTACTCTCAGACGGATGTTGTGCAGAACTGCCCAATTCCAGACTTGCATTGCTTCCCTGCAAAGGGGATACAAGCGCGTACCCCCGTTTGTTGATGTACCACACTACACACACGTTGTCCATCTGAATCAGGACGACGGCTTGAAGAATTATGTGCTGAAAGGCTTGAAGAGCATAAAGCACTGTCCTCATTTCCAGCACACTGATGTGCAAGTGCGTTTCCACAGGGGATCACAAACCCTGGGTTCTGTGGTGTCCCAGATGAGCACCCCAACCCTACTCCGACACATCTGTGGTTAGAACCTGCGACTGGGAAGAAGCCTGGAAAGGAGCCCCCTGCAAAAGATTGCTAGAGTCCTGCCACCACAACACGTCTCGTTGCATCAGGGTAGAGATTAGAGTTAGGCAATCTAGATTGTCTTTCTTCTGATTCCACTTAGTCCATTGTGTAATCTGCATGTGGAGTCTGGCCAAAGGGATCGTGGGAATAGCCGCTGCCATGAGGCCAAGAAGATGGAGAACTGTTCTGGCCAAGATATCACGGTTGGAAGAAACCATCATGGCCTGACCAACCAGGGTATCTGCCCTGTACAGGGGGAGAAAGGCCATGCTCTGTACCATGTCCAAAACTGCTCCAATGAACTGGAGTCGTTGGGACGGAACCAGCTGAGATTTGGGGTAACTGACTGAAATACACGACTTGTGGAAAAGGTGCAGAAGGATGGATTTGGCACAGTATTTTATAAGAAGATCGGAATAAGGAATATGAACTGTGAGAATTTAAGAGAACTGGTTTTCACAAAGTGGGAATATATCAAATATGGTAGCGGAGGTTTCCCCAATGTTTAATTATAAGTTTATATTTATTTCCAATGTGAACCCAAATTATGAATATGATTTTATTAAAGTAGAATTCAGCAAACAGAGTAAAGGCATCCACAAGAAGGAGACATAGGCATAAATTGCAGTAAATAATATACTGTATGTACGGGGGAAATATGAAAAAGTCAATTGGAATTATTATGATGCAAGACATTTAATGTGTTAATGTTCAATTATTCTATAGGAGATATAACCTTAGGAAATTGCACAAGAGAGTTGCTGATACTAAAGTAATCAGCCTAGTAAAGGTGTGTATAAATCACGGTACAGAGTTCCAATGTAAAAAATTATTTATGAACAATGAAGTGTACATACAAATATGAACTTAAGAAAAAATGTTCTATTTCAGCCCTTTGAAAAAGCACTGTCACAGTGCGAAAGTCAGGGCATAAGAAACAAAAATCTTTTATCAATAGAGAGGTTGAAGAGACCCATTTTTTCCTTCCTTAATTGTTGCACACCCACAATGAAGGACTGAGAATGTTGGCCAAGGTATTGTGGCATCCTGGTAGATGGATGGCAGTCAATGATAGATGCTGAAGTATGGCTTCTTGCCAAACTGCCATCGCCTTCCTGCAGAGAGCATGGGATTTGGTATCTCCTTGTTTGTTCAGGTAATATACCATCGAGGTGTTGTCTGACTGGATCAGGACAGGCCTCAGAGCAAGGTGGGGACGAAAAGCCTGAAGGGCAAGGCAGACTGCTCTCATTTCCAGTAGATTTATATGAGGACAGATGGAGTACAGGGGGCACCTGCACTGCATCGTGTAGGGACCCAGGTGCACCACCCAGCCATCGGAGGAAGCATCCGTGGTCAGCATCTGCTGGGAAGGAGGGGTCTGGAAGGGCATGCCCTGAGATAGGTTGGCACTATGGGTCCACCAGTCGAGGGCTAAGTGTACAGCAGGAGTGACTCGGATTCTGTCTTTGAAATCCTGTTTTTTGCCTCCACTGACTTTGAAGAGTCCACTGGATTGGTCTCATGTGTAGATGGGCAAATGCCACCACGGGGATGGCTGTGGTCATATGTCCCAAAAGGCATAACAGACGTCTGGCTGTGATAAATTGCTGATTTTGTATCTGGGAGGCCAGAGACAGAAGTCTGTCTTGCCTGTCGGCAGGGAGGTAAGCCCTGGTGGAGGTGGTGTCCAGAACGGCTCCTATGTACTGGAGCTGTAGGGTAGGAATTGCGTTGGATTTGGGCCAGTTGACCGTAATTCCCAGGGACTGGAACAGAGTGAGGGTTACCTGGAGGAAATGAAGCAGAGAAGTTTTGGAGTCTGCTTTTATGAGCCAACTGTCTAAGTATGGGAAAACAAAATGTCTATCCCGTCTCAGGGTCACTGTCATCACCACTTGGCACTTGGTAAATACTCTCTGGGTGGATAAGCGGCCGAGAGGAGGCCCGAAATTGGTAGTGTTGTCATAGCAGGTAGGCGGAAGGAACCAGTGGTGGGCGGGGTGTATAGGGATATGAAGGTAGGCATCTTTCATGTCTAATGCACATAACCAATCCCCTTGTTTTAACACCGGCATGATGGATGTTAAAGTGAACTTTCGGAACCTTTTATACTGAAAGTGTAGGTTCAGTTGTTTGAGGTCAAGTATCGGTCTGAGATCCCCAGTGTGTTTGGGTACCAAAAAAAAAAAAATGGCAGTAAAATCCCTGATGGCACTCCAAAGGAGGAACCAGATAGAGGGTGTTCTTGTGAAGAATTGCCTGGAGTTCCTCTTGAATAATGGGGATATGGTCAGGTGGGTAAGAGACAAGAGTGGGGGGGATGAGGGGGAGGAAATGAGTGAGTTCCAGTGTATGCCCCATCTGGATGATCTGAAGCACCCACACGTCTGATGTTATCGCTTGCCAGGCCTCAAAATGGAGGGCAAAGCGACCGCCCATAGCTTTCAAGGCCTGGTCGAGGAAGACTGGGCAATGCCCCAGTTGGTCACTGGGAAGTGGGCTGACCAGCCTCACCCAAGGGGTGGGAGCGGGAGCCCATGGAGGTAGGAGTGGTGGTCCTGGATGTTGGCTGACAACGACCATGGAATCCACCTCTATAGGTACCTCTATGTTTGCCGTCTTTCTTCGATTGAAAGAAGGATTGTGAGCAGTACTGATAAAATTGCTGTGTGGAATGATACATGCAATGTACCATACGTAAAGTCCGACCTGAAGCCTAGAGATCATCCAGAAGCATCTGGGTGCCCAGACCAAAGAGTCTGGATCCAATAAAGGGGGAATTTACCACTTTGTGCTGCACATCTGGTGTAAATCCTGACACTCGTAACCAGGCATGCCATCTAAGGATAACACCTGTGGCGGACATTTGGGCAGAGATATCCGCCACATCATGCCCTGAAAGGAGCAGATGTCGAGAGATGGAGTTGCCAGTCGAAACTGTTGCCAATAATTGGTCCTTCTCCTGGGAAGGAGGGAGTTTACTGACTAGTTCTATAGCAGAGGACCAGAGGGTACGTTGGTATTTAACCATGTGTCCCATACAGTTTAAAATTCTGAGATTCATGGTACCCACCTGGAATACCTTCTTCCCGGTGTAATCAATACGGCGGGATTCCTAATCAGGGGGTAAGGAGCTCATGTACTTTGGGACGCTTGGTGCAATCATGAGCCACTGTGATTACTACCGAATCAGTTTCTGGGGTAGTGGAAAGGAAAGCATGGTTGAGAGTAGCCTGACAAAGGCAATCCGCCTTTCTAGGAATTGCCAGAACAGCTGAGGGCTGATTCCAAGCGGCAAGCACTGCATTTTGCTAAGTTTGTATAAGTGGGGGTACCACTTCAACAGGCTCCTCTGGGAGTTCAAAATAGTCTGCCATGCCCTTTCTTTGTTTATCACGTTCTGTAGTTGAAAACCCCACGATTTTTTGAATTTGGACCATCATTTCATGGAAGGATTGGTCATCAGGAGGAGAGGAAGCTGCCTGATGGGAGGCATCCTCATGTAAGGAGGAGATAGTCAAAAATTTAGGTTGGAGGACAGGAGTCCAGGTCCTGGGACACAAAATCTTCAAGATCTCCTGGAAAACCTTCAGGAAATTCCGCCTCTTCTGAGAAACATTCTTCCTCATAGGACTGGGGGTCCAAGCAGGAGAAGTCTCTCAATCACCTTGACAGCATTTAGGTGGAGGAGTGGGAAAATGGGAAGGGCGACCTGTCTCCCTTGGAGTGGGCTGAGAACCCCCTCATCACTTTCAAAACTATTTGCACCATGGCTGCCATGTCCATTGAAGCAGTAGTGAAGGGTGGAGCAGGTTACCTCTGGGAAACCAGAGGAATTGTGAAAGTAATTGGGCGTCATTTATAAACATATCTGGCCCTTGGGTGATAAATACCAGGGTCTTGGTCCCTAGTTGGTTGGCTCCTGTGAAAGAGTGGTTGTGAAGGAGGAGGGGCCACGGTCATAGAAAATCCTGTAGTTCTCCCCATGAATATCAGACCTGTCGTTGACGGGGCAGTAAAGTGGGAGGCAGTAGACTGTTTAAAACCAGTTGTCATCGACGAGGAGTCCCCAGAACTAACATAAGGTTCTACAGAAACTGCTGAGAGGGCACCAGAAAGAGCAGTCGACGAGAGAGAGTATAAACTCCCATCGACGAGGTAGCAGTTCTGGAGGTCATCACTGATGGTGGAGCACCAGTAACGGTGGCCGTTGATTAGTGTCTGCCCAACGAGGATGAGGATGATTTTTCCTAATCCATCTATGCTTCTAGTGTGAAGCTGTGGCGAAGGTCTCCTTGGGATGGGCCCCCTCCGCTAAGAAAGACATTTTCTGCTCCATTAGATGAGATTCGATTTCCTGCAGTCATCGTTGACGTGTTGCCTAGCTGAATTCCTGGCAATGTCTGCAGGAGATGGTGTCATGTGTGGGACTCAGACACCTAACACAAATTGTATGGTTGTCGTAGTGGTAGATTTTTCTATCACAACGACATGACCGAACAAGTGATGACTTGCTTGTAGATTCTTTGGACATTTGTTGATGAAGATCGGAAATGGAGTAAAAATCCATTCCCAGCTCAAGTTCTCATCGATGATTGCTTCACAAGTGCTAAGCTGCTGCGTGCGAGCTGAAGACAGCAGAAAAATGAACTGAGGATGCTTGGGGCCGCCCACTCCTATATAGGTGCTGGATGATGATGTCATGTGTGGGTAGCCCCTTGGAAAAGACTGCTAGAAGAAAACTTCTGTGCAGAGGAACATCCTCGGGTGATGACCCAAGTGTATTACCTGCTGTAAGAGACTAACACCGTGGAAGGTCTACTGTTACAGGTGAGTAACCTATGTTTCTAGGAACGTGGATATGATGTTCTATCCACACTGTCTGGCAGACTCCTAGCAGTTCTCTGGGAGGAGGGAGGCAAATAAGGATTGGAGAACTGAGGTCCCAAAACCAGCATCCCAACGTGACTCTAAGTCAATGTTTTAATGTGAAATGAAGGTGTTTACTGACTTTCAGGTATCAGTCCTGCTGATTTCCTGGAGAGGGACGTTCCTAGAAGCAGCCACCGACGTAGCAGTACAGCAGGTGGAATGAGCCCTGAGCCATCCGGGAGGCTCCCTACCCGCCAACCTATACCAGAGATCAGTGCAGGAAGTGATCCACCTGCCAAGCGTCTGCTTGGCTGCTGGTCTGCCAGGTGCGGCTTCAGCGTAGGTGACAATCAGCTGGCGAACCTCTTCCCGAACTCCAGCTGTGTGCTCTTTATAGTAAGTGATCGCTCACCTCCGGTCCAAACTATGGAGCCTCTGTTCGGCCTCTGAGATGTGATTCAGGAAGTACACCAGAAGAGTGTCATCCCTTAATTCAGGTGCAACTCTGACACAACCTTCGGGAGGAACTTCGGGTTGGGGCAAAGGACAACCTTGTCCCTGTGGAAGATAAGATAAGGAGACTCTGCTGAGATCACCTGGATCTCACTGATCCTTCTAGCTGACATGATAGCCACTAGGAAGGTGGTCTTCCACGACAGGTGAGACACTTCACACCTGTGCACAGGTTCGAATGGCTTTCCCATGAGCGTTGCCAAAACCAGCAAGTCCCACAGTGGTGGTGGTTCACATACCGGAGGGGGAAATGTGATCTAGGCCTTGGAAAAAGCGCCAGATCACCTTCTCCTATGCCACCGACTGCTGACCAGCCCATGCCCGGTAACCAGAGATGGCTGCTAGGTGCACCTTAAGGGTTGTCGACCGAAGTCCCCTTTGGGAGAGAGAGACCACAGGTAGTCCAAAATGCTAGCCACAGGACAGGTTGAAGGGTCCAACCCTTTGACCTGACACCAAATGGAGAATCTCTTCCATTTGAAAGCATAGCATTTTCTGGTCGATTCCTATCTAGATGGCTCCACGACAGTGAGGACATCTTCGGAGAGACCCAGAGCCTGGAACTCTAGCCGCTCAAGAACCAAGCTGTCAGGTGCAGGGATTGAAGGTCCTTGTGGAGTACCTTCCCTTGATAGATTGAAAGCAGGTCCAGACATATGTGAAGATGCCACGGGAGTCTGTTGCTGAGGCTGAGGAGATCTGGGTACCAAAATTGGTGGGACCAGTCCTGAGCCACCAGGATCATCTGTGCCTTGTCCCTCCTGACCCTGAGCAGCATTTTGTGGATCAAGGAAAGTGGAGGGAAGGCATAAAAGAGGCCTGGGGTCGAAGGCATCCCCCGGCAGTGAGCCCTACTGGGGGGGGTGGGCGCAATACAGCCTCAGTTTTGCGCTATCCCTGGAGGTGAACAGATCCACCTGAGCGGCGCCACACTGGGACAAGAGACTGCGAACTACCTCTAGATGGAGACCAATCGTGAGACACCTCGACTACCTGGCTGAGGGCGTCCGCCAGCTGACTGGAGGCTCCTGCCACATGGATGACTAGGAGATCCACCTCCAGGCTCTGCACGAGAATCCAAATGCGGAGGGCTTCCTTGCACTGGGGCAGGGAGTGCGTTCCACCTTGTTTGCTGAGGTAGTACATGGGTGTGGTATTGTCCATCAAAACTTGGACTACCTGACCCCGAACAAACTGAGCGAAGGCAATCAGCACTAGCTGAACTGCTTGGTGCACCAGCAGGTTGATGTGGCATTCGGACTTATCAGGGGTCCAGAGTCCGTGGATTCTATGAACCCCCCAGATGGACACCCCAGCCCATGAAAGAGGAGTCGGTCATCAGGATGACATTTGCTTGGGGCGGACAAACAGGATCCATTCCTGCAGTTGCTCTGGCACTAACTGCCACTGGAGTGCGTCCCACATTCTCTGGGTCACAATGACCAGATGGTTGAAGTGAACTTTGTGCTGAGACCACTGGTTGGCCAGCTTCCACTGCAGGGAGTGCATATGCCAACGGGCTCATCGGACCACGCTGGTGCAGGCTGCCATGTAACCCAGAATGCACAGGAAGTCCCGGAGAGAGCACAAGTGCCCAATCAGAAATGACTGGGCAAAGCAAGAAAGAACCTCTGCTCTGTCCACCAGGAGCTGAGCTCTGGCTTGGCAACAGTTGAGTTCTGTCCCGATGAAGCTGATCGCCTGCGAGGGTACGAGTTCCAACTTGGCCTCACTGACCAGAATGCCAAGGTCAATGTAGGTCTGGAGGTCCAGGTCCCCACACTGCTCCACCTCCTGCCTGGATGGACCTGCAATCAGCCAGTCATCTATGTAGGGGGTACATTCGGACCCCATGGCTTCTCAGGTAAGCTGCCGCCACTGCTATGCATTTGGTGAAGACTCTGGGGGCCAAGGAGAGGCTGAAAAGCTTGGCTTGGAACTCGTAAAGGGTTCTCTCGGCTCAAAAACAGAAGAACATTCGGTGGGATGGACAGATCAGGACATGAAAAAACGTGTCCTGAAGATCCAGAGAGCAAAACCACATGTTTTGATCCACAGATGGTATGATCTGGGATAGAGTTACCATCTGGAAGGTGCAGGACCTGAGGAATTGGTTCAGGTTGTGTAGATCTAGAATGGGGCGCCAGCCCCCCACGTCTACTTTGGCACCAGGAAATATCTGGAGACAAACCCTGGGTGTTCCGTAGGATCTGCAACTCTGCCCACGACCTCCTTGCAGAGGAGTTGGGCTATGTCATCTCGGAGAGCTGACCGACTGTCTGTGGATACCAAGTCCCCCTGTGAGTCACAGGCTCAGCTGCGAGGGTACTGCTCGAACTCTACAGGCAGACTCTGACCGACCACTTCTAGAATCCACCTGTCCGTGGTGACAGCGGACCAGGCAGAAAGAAAGTGGCAGATCCTGTCCCCCACAGGAGGACCCAGGGGAGGCGTGATGGGCATGAGAGTGGCAATCCCCATCCTGTCGCTGAGCAGGCTTGGAAGAGGAGGATCTGGCTGAGGAGCCACCGGGTCCCTTCCCTCTGGGCTTTCAGACCACTGAGGCCACACATTTGGACCTCGTTCATCAGGACTGAGCCTGCTGGCCAGACTGATGTTGGACTGATTTTGCCGCAGGAGTGAAGGGCCGAAAGGGCTTATGCTTCTGCTGCCTGGAGCCCTTGGGATCCTTCTGGATGGACGTCATGGAGTCCAAGGTGGCACTGGACTTCTGAAATAAGCTGGAAGTGACCCTCCACACCGACCCAAACAGGTTGGTGCCCAGAAAAGGGACATCCCCCCCTGCTTGTTCCGAGTGTCTGCCATGAAGGCAGACAGCAAGGAGAACCAGGGATAAAGGACAACCAAGGAAGGGTCTGGAATAGAACAGCAAAGCCATGTGTGCAAATGCCAGGAGCCTTAGCAACAAGATGGAAGATCTGGAGGCTGTCATGATGCAGTCAGACCTGGACAATGTGGCCATCACTGAAACCTGGTGTAATGATAACCACGACTGGGAGTTGGCCATACCTGGCTACAACATATTCAGAAGAGACAGGGCAGGCAGGAAGGAAGGAGGAGTGGCACTGTATGTGAAAAATGACATAAGGGCCACAGAGATCCAGGAGGAACAAATTGGGGGAGAGATACTGTGGGTTAAGCTGGAAAGGAAAATGGGGCCAGCCATCCGCACAGGTGTGGTCTATAGACCACCAGCCCAGGAAGAGGAAACAGATAGGGAGCTGATGCTAGCCATCCAAAGGATGGCAGACAAGGGTGAGGTAGTACTAGTTGGAGACTTCAATATTCCAGACGTGGACTGGAGCATCCCAGCAGCAGCATTAACCAGGAGCAGATTTATCCTGGACTCCCTTCAGGGTGCCTTCCTCAAGCAACTGGTCATGGAACCAACTCGGCAGACGGCAATACTGGACCTTAGTGCTCACAAACAGGGACAGTGTTATGGGGGTAAGAGTGGGGGAGCACCTGGGGAACAGTGACCACCAGTCACTGTGGTTTGAAATCACAGAAAGAGCAGAACCAAACCACACAAAAACACATATCCTGGATTATAGGGGGGCAGACTTTGGGAAAATGGGGAGATACTTGAAAAGGCATTAAGGGAATGGGGCAGGAATCAGGGGTTAGGAACAGTGGGCAGTATTTAAAATGGGGATTACAAGAGCAACAAGAATTATGTATTAAGCAGGTTAGCAAGAGGAAAAGGAAGAGGAGACCATTATGGTTTTCCAAAGAGGTAGCAAAGAAAGTGAAAGCCAAAAGATTGCATTCAGGCAATACAAAAGACACAGGCAGAAGGGGATAGGGAGAAGTACCAGGAGAAGCAATGGGAGGCAGGAGGTCAGTAAGGGAAGTCAAAGCTCAGACAGAAGAACACATTGCAAAATCAGTGGGTAGAGGGGACAAAACCTTTTACAGGTACATAAGTGAAAAAAAAAAGGCAAAGGGAGGGATAGTGAGACTGAAGGGGCAGAATGGGGGCTGTGTGGAGGATGACAACAGTAAAGCTGACATATTGAACAGGTATTTCTGCTCAGTCTTTATTGAGAAAGAGGAAGGTAATGGGTCTGAATGGAGCACAAGGGGTGAGAATGGTGCAGAAATGGACACAAGTCCCTTTACACGAGAAAGGGTCCTGAAGGAACTGGAAGTAATAAGAGTTGATAAAGCTATGGGTCCAGATGGGGAGCATCCCAAGGTCCTTAAAGAACTAAGAGAGGTGGTGGCTGAACCTCTGGCTATCCTGTTTAGCCAATCACTGGAAACAGGGGAGGTACCCAAAGACTGGAGGATAGCAGATGTAGTCCCCTTATACAAAAGTGGGAACAAAGAGGAAGCAGGGAACTACAGACCAGTCAGCCTCACCTCGGTAGTGGGGAAGATTATGGAAGCACTACTGAAGGAGAGATTGGTGGAACATCTGGTTGTCAATGGACTACAGGACCCAAGGCAGCATGGTTTCATCAGGGGAGGTCATGTCAGACCAACCTCATTGAATTTTTGACTCGTGTGACTAGGGAGGTGGATCAGGGAGGGAGTGGACATGGCCTATCTGGACTTCAGCAAGGCCTTTGACACTGTGCCACATAGAAGACTATTGCACAAACTGGGGAATATGGGTGTGGGCAGGACAGTAGTGTGGTGGGTAGGTAACTGGCTGGGCGGCAGGACACAGAGGGTGGTGGTAAATGGCTGTCACTCCACAGAGGGAAGAGTGACCAGTGGGGTACCACAGGGATCAGTGCTGGGACCGGTCCTATTCAATATATTCATCAGTGACATTGCGCAGGACCTAGAAGGTAGAATTTCACTGTTTGATGATGACAAAAAGCTCTGTAACAGAGTAGACACACCAGAGGGTGTAGACAGAATGAGAAGGGACCTGCAGAAACTTGAAGAATGGTCAGGGGTTTGGCAGTTGAAATTCAATGCAAGGAAGTGCAAGATAATGCATATGGGGCACAAAAACCCTGGCACAATATATCAGTTGGGGGGTGAGGATATAGTATGCACCAAGCAGGAAAGGGATCTTAGGGTTATCATCTCTGATGACCTCAAGGCAGGGGAAACAGTGTGACAAGGCAGCAGGTAAAGTAAATAGGATGCTGGGATGCACAGGCAGGGGCAACACCAGCAGGAAAAGGGAGGTCATAATTCCCCTATACAAGACACTGGTGAAACCCCACCTGGAGTACACTGTACAGTTCTGGAGACCTTACCTACATAAGGACATAGACAGGGTAGAGAAGGTTCAGAGGAGGGCAACAAAGATGGTGCATGGATTGCATCACAAGTCCTATGAGAACAGGATGAAGAAACTGAACATGTACTCCCTGGAAGAGAGGAGGGAGAGAGGGGATATGATACGTGCCTGAAAATAGGCAGGTCTGTTGCCTAGCACACTTACCCGGTTACCAAAAGCTAATAAATAAATAAATAAGTATCTTACAGGGAGGAACAGGGTGCAGGAATACACTATTTTTAAGAGAAAAAGATGTTCCAGAACTACAGGGCATGGGATGAAGTTGGAGGGAGGATGATTCAGAGGAAACATGAGGAAGAATTTCTTCACAGAACAGGTGGTGGACAAGTGGAACACCCTGCCAGAGGAAGTGGTGGGGGCTGAAACAATCATGGGATTTAAGAATGCATGGGATAGACATAAAGGAATTCTGGAAGTCAAGGGGTAAGGGGCAACAGGCTTCTTGGAAAACATAAACTGAACTTACAAGCTCAAATGGGCAGACTGGGTGGACCACAGGCCCGTATCTGCCGACACTGTCTATGTATCTATGTATCCTCAGCCAAGCTGCATGGCACATGGTGACAGCGGTTGCCACTAAGTGGGCACAGGAATCTCCAGTGTCCAGAGCCATCTGAAGTTGCTGTGTGGCCACAGCACGACTCTGGTCCTGGATCTGCTGACCAAAGTCTGGAGATCCGCAGGAAGATGAGAAATCACCTCATCCAGAGAGCCCAGAAGGGCACGGGAGAAGTGTGCAAACACAATGGCTGAGCTCGCTTGGCGGAGGCCGAGTGAGGAGGCAGCATAGACCCTTTTAACTGAATGGTCCAGTTTCTTGGATTCCTTGTCCAGTGGTCCATCGACATCCCCTGAATTGCGCTCGCACAGAAAAACTGAGTCGACCACCAACTCTTCGGTGGAAGGGTGCTCTGTGAACCCTGAGAGAGTACCGATGGACACTGCATACTTGCAGACCATCTGGGCTGAGGGCGCAGACCAAGAGGCAGGACGCTGCCAGTGCTCCAGGGCAGGGCCGACTATGCCCTCGACTACTGGGAGAGCCTCCGTCGGACAGTCCCCTTAGTCCAGAATCTCTGTGAGGGAATAGCGAGGCAGCTTCTGAATGGGCTCCAAATTTATCCCCGTGGATTCGGAGATGAGACAGAGGATACCCATGAAGAACATGAGACCCCCCTACATTGAAATGTCCCCCACTGTCTCCTGCCCGATTGACATGAAGTGCAGTGAGGAATCCTCAGACTCCGCACAGAGTGGCCAACCACCTGAGCTACTCCGGATCTGCTGCTGGAGGTCAGGTGTAAGAATGACTGACAGCCAATATGGAAGTCCCTGAGCCGACCAAGGCTCCTTGGTAGGAGCGCCAGTTGGTGGCTATTGGGGTGGCGGCTCCACCACGATAGGTGGAGAGGCCAACTTCGGCCAAACTGAAGCTGTCTGTACTGGCTCCGTGAATGGAGAAGCAGTATAGACAGGCCTCTCAGGGGGCATTGGGGTTGGCCTGTCAGGCAACAGCCAAGTGACGGTCGGTGTGGGAGCTGGGGTTGGCTCCAATTGTTGACACACCAAACATTCGTAGTGTTGATGCAGTTTGTCCCATGGTGTCAAGAGCAAGACCGTCGATGCTGGTGGGACCTGCTCGACCCAGAGGATGATGACCTAGACTTTGACCTCAGCCGCTGGGTGTGCCGACTGGGGATCTCGGAAGGAGCCGGGGAGTACCATGGCTCCTCCTAGTCTAGGTCGGTGACTGGAGAGACCAGCTCAGAGGGCTGAGCCGACTCTTCAGTGGTCACCAGCAGGACTGGAGTCCTGAACAATGAGTTGTCTGCCTCTTCAGATGACAATTCGTCAACAGGATCGAGAAAAATCTCGGCCACATCGTCGGCTTGCATCTCAGCTGTCTGGCCTGACAGGGGCACCGTGAAGCCAGTGGCCAAGGCCACTGTTTCAACTGTGGTCAAAACCTGAGAGTCCTGAGATGGAGAACGTTCTCGGTCCCAAGAACGTAGACGCTGAGTCTTCTCCTCTTTCCCGGACTCCTTCTTTTGAGACCTAGAGCTGTGCGAACCCGAAGGGCCCTCTCCCTTAGTCAGGAGAGACTGGCACAGCTCTTTGAAGTAGCCCGAATAAGTGGAACCCAACTTGAGTGAAATGAAGGCCAAAGCCGAGGAGGACTGCTCGGCGACCTGGGCCGCCTCCTCGTCGAAGGCCTTAAGCTGCTCCAATAGCTCGGCAGACCCCATAGCCGCAGAGGTGTCCTTAGATTTGACCAGCGGATGCGGTTTTTGGGGCAGCCCAACTTTAGGCGGGCAAGGCAGTCCTTAACGACCGATGCGTGAAATGGCCAGCATAACCTGCAGGCCTGGGGATCATGCTCATGCCCCAGGAAGTAAACACATATGGTGTGAGAGTTGGTACACAACATCTTCTGCCCACATGGGCACCAGCGAAATCCAGGCAAGGACTGGTCCTCCATCACGGTCGCAATAGAAGATCGTGCTGAAGACGGAACTCTAACGAGTTTAAGTTTTGGAAGTAAATCTGAAGATTTGAGTGCCCAGCCTAACCAACGCACAAGTGGTAAGGAAGGAACCTGCTTCTTCCAGCGGAAAGGAAGATTTGGTGTCATAGGGCAGAACCGAGGGTTATACCACCTGGGTGGGTGGGAGGAGCCGGCTTGAAGGCTTCTGGCAAGATTTACAGGGGACAGGACAATGCCAGACAATGTGGATAGAACATAATATTCACGTCCTTAGAGATGGAGCAGGAGCACTTTGTGGTAGGGGTGGTGGTCTGGGATGTCCGAGACTGTTGTCTACCCCTTGGGACCGGTCTATAGTTGCCACTCTGTCTACCAGTCCTTCTAAACTGAAAGGATTGTTGGTAACTGGATTGGCCCAGGCATTGGGAGGAGTGGTACATGCTGTGTACTGTCCGTAAAGGCCTGCCCAAGACCTGAAGATCATCAAGTATGGGTTGCGTCTCTAACCCAAATAGTTTTGTGCCATTAAAGGGCGCATTTAATATTTTATGTTGCACATCAGGTGAGACACCCGAAACCCTAAGCCAAGCATGGCATGGCATCGCAGGGTTACACCCATGGCAAATGTTCTGGCTGAGGTGTCCACTGCATCATATCCAGATTGTAAAAGGTGTCTGGAGATAGAATTGCCTGTGGATATAGTGGCCAGCAACTGTTCTTTCTCTGGGGATGGAGGCAGCTTACTGACAGAGTCTAAGGCTGAGGACCAGAGTGTCCTTTGGTATTTCACCATGTGTCCTAGAGTATATAGTTCAGGATACAGAGAGTCATAGTACCTGCCTGGTACACTTTCTTACCCATGTAGTCAATACATCTTGAGTCCTTGTCAAGAAGCAAGGAGCTAAGATGTTTGGGTCTTTTTGTGCGATCATGAGTGGCAATAATGACTACTGCATCTGCCTCCAGTACCACAGGAAAAAAAGGATGGTCAGCCGGGAAATGGTAGAGATGGTCTGCCTTCCGGGGAACCACAGGAATGGTAGAAGGCTGATGTCAGGCAGATAGTACTGTGTTTTGGTAGGTCTGGATTAGAGGTGGGATTACCACAACAGGTTCCTCTTGAAGTTCCAGATAGTCAGCCATGTCACGTCTCTGTTTGTTATGTTCTATTGTGGTGAAACCCAGAGACTTTTGAATTTGTGCCATCAATTTGAGGAAAGAAGGGTCATCTGGAGGACATGCTGCAGTTTGTCGAGTAGCATCTTCATCTGTGGATGAAATGGCAGATGCAGTTTGGGGTGGACAAAGACCATCGTCTCGATCAATGAATTCCTCCTCATACTCTGGGTAACAGTCCTCCTCAAAGGATCAGATGGAGGAACCAGGAGAGGGGTCTCTGTCTTGGTGGAGTCTCTTAGTAGGGAAGGGTTAGGGGAGCAAGAGTCCTGAGCCCTACCCCTAGAAGGTGAATGCATATCTTGCATTACTTGTAGCACTGTTTGTGCAACCGTCGCAAATCGACAGACAAAGAAGTCGATGTGCGAGGAGGGAACTTCTTTTCAGATGTCAGCGGTATAAGTGAGGGTGTAGGCCTAGGATGAGCAAATGGCCGAGAACCGGGTGGTGTAGTGATCAAAGCCCTTATTTAGGTCAGTCATACCCCTGCATGAAGCTACCTGGGAAGGAGGTGGAACCTTCGGTAGCACAGTTAAGGAAAAGCCCTGTTCCTTAATGACTTATCCCACAGTAGTCATCAACGGCGACTGAAAAGGGGAGGCTACAGCGTGTCTAAAACCAGTGATCATCGACGAGGTAATGTTACTCGATGGAAGACGGGTTATCATCGACGTCGAGCCAGAGGGCATGGTGGAGGAAGACACCATGGAATCCACTGACAATGCACTGGATAGCATAGTCAACGACATGGTAGGCAGTGTTGTCGTGGTGAAAAAGATTTGGAATGCCTTGTCGGCAACAGGGCACTGCTAACAGTGGCCACTGACGATCGCTTCCCTTTGGAGGAAGATGAGGACTTCTGTTTGTCCCTATGCTTGTGCTTGCTAGAGTGTTTATGGGGGTTTGTCAACAAAAATTCCTTAGGGCTGGCACCCTTGCTCTAGGAAAGCGAGCTTCTGCTCCATCAAGTGGTTTTCAATTTATTGCAAACGTCGACACCTGTAGCCTGGGTAAATTCCTGGCAAAGTTCACAGGTGAGGAGGTTGAGAGAGGCCCCTAAGCACCGGACGCATGCGGTGTGGTTGTTGTAGTGGTAGATTTTCCTACTGCAGTGACACTTTCAGAATAAAGCTGTACATTCTTCTGACATTCAGCAAAGATCAGGTGGGAGCAGTTAATGAAAACTGGTCCGGGTTCGATTTCTCGTCGATGATGGCTCGTCAAAAACTACACAAAGACATGGAGCTACTATGTGCAGCAAGCTGAAGGCGGCAGGAAAAAGAACTGAAGATGCCTAGAGCCGCCCACACCTTTACAGTTGCTCAGGTGATGAGGTTACAGTTGTGGGTAGCCACTAGGCAAAAGAATGCTGGGAAAAGCTACCATACAAAAAGAGTACCCTATGGCAAGAACCCAAGAGTATTACCTGCTGCAAGAGGTACCCTCGAAGATAAAGCTAGTCAGTGTGTTTCCCCATGACAGCTGTATCACTGCCTGTCCCCAATGGACAGTTGTGTCAGTGTGTGCTCCTACAGGGCAGGTGTGTCAGTGTGTGCCTCAGTAGGTTGGTTGTGTCAGTGTGCCCCCTTCGGTGGGACAGATGCGTCAGTATGTGTCCCTGTAGGACAGTGGTGCCAACGAGTGTCTCTGTAAGACAGCTGTGTCAATGGATGTGGCCCTGTAGGACAGGTGTGTCACTGTGCATATCTGCGTACGGCAGATGTGTCCCTCTAGAAATGGAAATTATGTACCTACCGTAATTCTTGATCTTCTCTTGCATCTTCACCATTCATTACTGCTGGGTGTAAGCCGGAGGCGCGCAACCACAATGGGATTTTTTTTCTTTTTCTTTTTTGGTAGGGAGAAGTCGGCGCCAATGGCACTGCCCTCGAGAGCGATGCACTGCATGGTGCGTGAGGGACAGCTGTTGGGCGCCATAAACTCCTCCTCCATCCCAGTTCTGTAAGCTGGAGAGGCGAAATAAAAAGGGGTTAGAAGAATAAGAGCGAGGCAAGAGAGCCAAGGGATAGATAAAGGAAAGGGAACAAACTGAAAAAGGAATAAGCCGAAAAGAGGTCAGGAAAGAGAAGAACCTTACCCTAAGGGACCGCAGGGCCTGCTTCCTTGGGCAGCTCTGAGGGAGGAACAGATAAGGGAAAGGAAGAAAGAAGAAAAGGGAAGAAAAACAGGAGGGGATATTGGGAGGAGGGAAAAATACTGCCACAAATCCTGAGTGAAACTGGCTTGAAGCTTATCAGCTCGGATCTTAGAGCAAGAAAGCAAGGACCCTTCAGACAAAACTGCATCGGATGGTTCAAACGAACCTTCTACACAGCTTGAAACAAGAAAGGCAGATTTCCCTACACCTCCCACTATCCCATTACCCATCACTCAGGCTGAGAGCTCACAGAATGCAAAGGCAAAATCTGTTCCAGAGAGGGAGAGCCCCCAACCAGGTAAGGTGAAAAGGAAAAATTACTCACCTTAGTAATGCTGTTTCTTCTAATGGAGTCTTGCTATATTATGACAATTGCAGTATGATCCAATCTTGGAACTGCCCCGGAGATGAAACAGTTAACTTTCCATGAAGCATGGAACTCTGAGCGCGAGCTCGGTTAGGAAGCTCTGTCTGTTGTGCTTCAAACATAAACTGTCAGATCTTTACAAGCTAAAACTCACTAAGGTTCTGTGTGGAAGCTGTAAACCTACACTCAGCCAACTGGCTACTAACCTAAACACACATTTCCTGGTCTCAAACAAAGACTCAAGTCAGGAGACCCAAAAATGAAAACACAACACCAATTCACCCCAAAGAGAAAAAACAACAAGGTGGGCATAAATGAAGTACCAACCCTGTAAAGCCACCCACATCCCAAAACAGAGGTTCTGAGAGGGCAGGCAGGAGAGGTCATAATAACAAGACTCCATTAGAAGAAACAACATTACTAAGGTGAGTAATTTTTCTTCAAACAACATAGAAGTCTTGCTATATTATGATCAATTGCGAACACAGCAGTACCCCCATGGAGGAGGGACAGAACCTACTTAGGGAATAGGCTCTGAAGGACAGCTGTAAGCAAACCAAGCATCACTCCTAGCCTGGATGTCCAGGGAGTAATGCTTAGTAAAAGTGTGAACTGTTTTCCAGGTAGCTGCTTGACATATTTCTAGAATAGGAATGTCTCTGGCAGCAGCCAGAGAAGCAGCTGTACCTTTGGTAGAGTGAGCCTCAGGCCTGAGGGGAAACTTTACCCAACTTTTCGTGAAGCAGAACTGGATACAAGAGACAATCCACCTGGCAATGGATCTTTAGTGGCTGGCTCTCACCAACTTCGCCATAAGTGAGGAAACAGTTGGAGGAATCAAACCTGTGACCCTTGGTACGCCTCTATGTAGTAACTAAGGGCCTCTTCACATCTAGGCTGTGCAGCCTCCTCTCACCAGAGGAGGAGGAGTGGTCAGTGAAGTACACTGGAAGAGAAATAGATTGATTAAGGTGGAAATCTGAAACCACCTTAAGTAGGAACTTCCTGTTAGTCCCCAGGACCACCTTATCTCTGTGAAAGGAGCTAAAATCTGGCTCCACTGACAACGCTTGTAATTCACTTATGCGACTGGCAGAGGTGATGGCTACCAGAAATACAGTCTTCCAAGTCAAGTACTTAAGCTCAGCTGAAGACAAGGGCTCGAAGGGGGGTTGCATAAGCTGAGCAATGCAAACATTAAGATCCCAGGCAGGGGCAGGATCCCTGAATGGAGGGTTGGTGTGAAGCAATCCCTTAAAAAACTTGGAAAATACAGGATGAGCTGAAAGAGAAGACACAGCTGCCAAAAGCACCTTCAGGGTAGCTGGTCTCAGCCCCAGAGAATTCAGATGGACCATATAATCCAGGACTGTGGGTAGATCAGCAGAGTCTGCGGAAATATGCTTTTCCGAGCACCATATGGAAAACCTTTTCCATTTGGAATTGTAAGTAGCCCTGGTGGAAGGCTTCCTTGAGGCCTTCAATATATCCATTACACCTTGGGAAAGGTGTAAATCAGCAAACTCTAACTCTTCAAGAACCAAGCCTTGAGATTGAGAGATTTGAGATTCGAATACCAAACCCGTCCCTGGGCACAGGTTAACAGATTGTGATTCCTGGGAAGGCACAGGGGAGGATGGACTGCTAAGGACAGTAGGAGTGGATACCAGGGTTGTCTGGCCCAATCTGGAGCTATCAGAATGACTTTGCAGGATTGGGATCTGATTTTGACTAGCACTTTGAACAGGAGAGGGAAGGGATAGAGGAACTTCCCTTCCCAACTGAGGGCTAAGGCATCCAGGGGGAGTGAGCCCAACACTGGGGCCTGCAGCAAAAAAGAGGAAGTTGGTGATTGTCTGGGGCTGCAAAAAGATCTATCTGCGGGGTGCCCCATCTGGCAAATACTACTCCCAAGACCAGGGGATCCAGTGACCATTCGTGATGGCCCTGAAATCCTGCTGACAGCATCTGCCAGGACATTGTCCTTGCCTGGGAGGTGGACTGTATGGGAGGTGTCTAGGTAGTAAGCCAGAGACCACAACTTCAGCGCTGGCACACCAGACAGAGTGCCCCTTGCTTGTTGATGTACCACATTGTAGTGGTGTTGTCTGTTCTGACCTGTACAATCTTGTTCTGAACAGATCTGGAAAAAGCTTGAAGTGCTAGAAAAAACTGCTCTGAGCTCCAACAGGTTGATGTGGAGCAGAGATTCCTGGGGAGACCACAGACCCTGGGTGGTGAGGTCCATGTGAGCTCCCCAACCCAAGAGGGATGCATCTGTAGTAAGGATTAGGGAGTGAGACTGAGTGACAAAAGGAACTCCTTGTCTCAGGTTGCTCTCATCCTGCCACCACTGTAGGGCTTGGATCAGGGTTCGAGTTACTAGGATCAACTTGGTAAGAGGATCCTTTCTTTGACACCAAAAAGCTCTCAAATGGAACTGGATGTCCCTCATCTGAAATCTTGCTCCCTGCACAACTGCTGTGGAAGCAGCCATGTATCCTAGGAGCTGCAGAAAATGCCTTGCTGGTCAAGAGACCTGCAGGGTGAATGAGAGGCCAGGGAGACTAGGGTCTTTGCCCTGTCCAGAGGAAGGAAGGCCCTGGCCTCCTGTGTGTTCAGTTCTGTGCCTATGAAGGTAAGAAGCTGGACAGGCTCTAGAAACGACTTTGAGAGATTCAGAAGGAAACCTAGAGAGTAAGCAGTTGCTGCGTTATCTGAAGATGTAAATTGACCTGGTCTGGGGACTGGCCTACTATGAGCCAATCGTCCAGGTAAGGAAAGATGGCAATCTTTGCCTTCTTAGGTAGGCAACTGCTACTGCCAGGCATTTGGTGAATACCCTTGGAGCAGAAGTGAGGTCAAGGGCATTGCTCTGAACTGGTAGTGGCCTCAGGGCAGCTCCGAACCTGAGGTACTTTCGATGGGGAGCTTCTGATGGAATATGGAAGTAGGCATCCTTGAGGTCCAGGGAAGCTAGCCAGTCCCCTGGCCTTAGAGAGGGTAGGATAATTCCCAGAGTCACCATTTTGAACTTTGGTTTTAAAAGGTGCTTGTTTAGGTATCTGATATCCAAGATGGGCAACCATTCTCCTGTCTTTTTTGGGGTAAGGAAGTACCTGGAGTACAAACCTTTGCCCTGGTGTAGGGGAGGAACCCTTTCTACGGCTCTGACAGCCAGGAGGGTAGAGACCTCTGCCTCTAGGGCGAGTGCCTTTGATGGAGTTGCAGGTGGAAAAGATCTGGTTCTCAGCTTTGGAAATTTTTTGAAGCTGAGAACCAGTCCCTGGCTTACTACTTCCAGGACCGACTTGTCTGATGTTAAAGACTTCCAGTCCTGGACAAAGTAAGCCAGCCTGCCCCCTACAGGTAGAGAAGAATCGGCCCTGGCAACCCCATCAGGGTGCCTGCTTGGCAGGGACTTTGGGCTGAGGGGTGGAAGCAGGTCTGCTTGTACCCCGTCTGCCTCTCCCTCTAAAGAACCCCCTCTGGGCATAGGCGGAAGAGGAAGCTTGGGTTTGGTAAAAAGGCCTATGAAAAGGCCTGCCCCTGCCTTTAGGAAGCTGCGTTTGAGGAGTGGCCTGCCTTTCCTTGGCCTGTGCACTCCTATAGGTGGTCCTATATTCATCCATTTTCTTCATGTAATCCTCTGTTTGCTCCCCAAACAGAGAATTGCCCACAACAGGAAAATCCATGGCCTTAGACTGGGTATCCTGAGACAGGGTAGTACATCTGAGCCAGGCCATCCTGTGAAGAGCCACAGATGTAGCCATGACTCTTGATGAAACACCATTAGAGTCCACTGCAGCATGAAATTGCACCTTGGATGCCTCAATACCATCCATAGCCACCTGTTACAGCTCCTTGGCAAGCTGGTCAGGGACTTGTTTTGCTAGAGCCAGCACAGTATCCCATCTGGATTTCTGATACCTAGCAGCATAAGCCATATAATTTGCCTGTCTGAGTCCCAAAGATGCTGCCATGTACTGTTTCTTTGCCATAGCATCAATCTTCCTGGAGTCCTTCTCAGGGGGGTGTGAAGCTAGGGGAATATTAGCCTTGTCACAGGCTGCAACCTGCACTACCCCCACATGGCTGCATTGTTGAGTGAGGAAATCAGTGTCGGAACCTGATAAGGTATACCTCTTGTCCATCCTTTTATCCACAGGAGGTATAGTGTGAGGAGTTTTTAAAACTTTTACTGTCTGTTTCAGAAAAGATTTATGCAAAGGAATAGACAGTCTCCTAGACTCTGGAACATCCATCATTTCTACATAGTCAGGTTCCTCTTGGTCATCAACAGCTTCCTCAACAGGGAGCTGGAGAGTTTCAGCAACTTTCTTATAAAAAATGAAATGAGAAGAGGACTCAGAAAGCCTGGGAGGAGAAACCCCTAAGGGTCTATCTGGAGAGATGTCCGGTTCAATGGGCACATCCAGATCTTCAAAACCATATTCACTCTCCTCATATTCCCCTTCCCCCTCCTCCAGTTCATAAAATTCCTCAAAATCATAATCTTGAACCGATGGAACCGGCCGAACTGAACGCCTCCCTGATGGTGTCGGGTTGGTCGGAACCTGGGAATGAGACTGGACAATTTGAATTGCTTTAGCCATTTCTTCAGCAGTTGGGGAGAGAACTTTTGGCTCTACGCTAGCTGACTTTCTAGTCCTTTTTGCTGGAACCGGCTCCTCAGAACCGGCTCTTTGTTTGCCCGAAGAAGTATCGCCCTGGTCAGAGGGCACACCCTCCGGTTCGGTACCATCCGGGTCAGTGGACTTTTTGGCCTCCCTTTCCCTGAGCCTACCAACTCTTTTCTATGGTGGCAGCAGGAAATTCTTACAAATCTGGCAATCTGAATTGAGGTGGTCAAACCCCAGACAATAGATACGTGGTGTGTGGGTCAATCTTAGCAAAGCTTCCCCACAAACACTATAGTGCTGAAACCCAGTGGGTCTGGTTTTTCTTTTGGGTTTCTCAGACATAATGCCAGCGTAACCAAACTTGCCCGTTTATGGCAAACCGCCAAGCAAGGCACCCTTATCGGTTCCCAACCGTGTCACAGGTCGTGGAAAAAAACGTAATGAAATCTGTTTTTTTTAGAACCGATAAGAACCGGGAACCGCACTCTAAAAAAGGACTAGTAATTTTACAAACAACCTGATCGGTTCAAACCGAACCGATAAATGTGTACAAGTTCCACACAGAAAATTCAATGTAAAACCTATTACTTATGTTACCACAGACAGAGCTTGAACCGACCGGTTGCAGTTTAATTTCGGTTAATTTTAAATAGAAAACCAATAAAATAACACTTTTTAAACTGACAAAATGAACCGAGCAGAAGGAGAAATCTCTGGAGCGACTGTTCAGTGAGGCGGAGTAAAGAATCTGACAGTTTATGTTTGAAGCACAACAGACAGAGCTTCCTAACCGAGCTCGCGCTCAGAGTTCCATGCTTCATGGAAAGTTAACTATTTCATCTCCGGGCAGTTCCAAGATTGGATCACACTGCAATTGTCATAATATAGCAAGACTTCATGTTGTTTGAAAGACCCCAGTAGCACCCAGATATGCGTCAGTGCTGGGGGGGAGGGGAAGCCCAAAGAGAGGGGACTTCTTGCTAAGGTGGACAGAGACAGAGACAGAGACAGAGACAGAGAAAGAGCTCCTTCTGACTCCCTGGAGAAGACAGGGGCCAAATGGCTGGACCACCAGTTCAAAATGTTAATTTTGAATTGGGCTAGAACAACGTTGATTAGCCCCGGTCTGGCACCATAGGGTAATCTAGGGATACCAGCTAAGTCCGAAGACTGAGGAAGAGGACTGTCTCAGGGACCAACCTCGTGTCCAGAGATTGAGCTAATCTGGCCCAAAGGAAAGCCCCCGAAGACAAAACCTTCCAAGAAATCAGAAAGTTTCCTTAGATGAAAAGGACAAAGTTTCAACCGCTCTCCTCCTTACACGAACCCTTCGTCATGTTTTTTCTTAAAGAAGAACAGAAGGTCCTGAGGAACCAAAGGATTAGACCCCACCCCCCCGGAGGGGGGGGAAGGAGGAGGGCAAGCAGGGTGGGGGAGATGCCCAAGAAAGGAGGCCCATGAGGGGAAGGTGGGAGGGATTCAGTAATAAATGGTGAAAATACAAGAGAAGATCAAGAATTACGGCAGGTACGCAATTTCCATATCTTCCCTTGTCACTCTTCACCATTCATTAAGGCTGGGTGAGTACCAAGCCCACCCGGAAGGGGCCTGAATTTTGGCCCCGAGGGAACAGATATCCCTCAGCCTCCTACTGGTGGAAAGCAGGAGGGGGGGGGAGACCCTAACCAACAGACTGGTGCAGTCTAAGGTTGCTGAGGGCAAGGGGTGTCCGCCATGACGGGGAGATAGAGGATGCCCATAAAGAATCTTCCTTGCACTGCGGGAGAACAGGCGAGTCCCCCGGAAAGCGAAGGAAGTCACCCTGCACCGGGCAATGGGTGACAGTCTGGACAGACAAAGCCATGCAGTCTGCCATATGCAGATCGCTGTCCCTGCCAGTGTGGAAGCCACGTCGTTGGCATTGTAGGATGCCCTTGCTTGGTGCCTTGCAAGCTCCAGACCCTGTGCAGAGAGGGCAATGGCTTGTCTGGACTGCTCCGTATCAGGCATAGATACCAGAACCTGTGCTAGCATTGACCACAGATGCCTGTTGTAGGCAGTGTGTTGTGCCTGATGTGAACCATTGCACATCAACACATGACTTGAAGAGAAAACTCTTCATCCCCACTGATCAAATTCAGCAGAATCCGGATCCGGGGGTCTGTCGTGTGCCAGGCGCCGAGACCCGGAAGGAGTATCTAGGGATGTCAGGCACGGAGGCAGGTGAGGCAGAGAACCTAGAGACTCATGGGGGGCACAATGCCCTCTCCTGCAGTCTGCTGGGGCTGGAGAAGGGGAGGCTGGAGACTGCCAGGTGCGGATAGATGCCTCCTGGAAGGGGATCGGTCAGGAAGTCACCACGAGGTGGCAAGCGCTGAATTCACTGAGGAATGCATGCGTCTGCTGCTCAGTATTGTCCCTGAGAATGAAGGACATACAAAGCTCCCAAAACCATCCTCAAGAGGAACCGCTGACATGCAGTGAAATCAGCGTCAGAGGATAGGTGGACAGAAGGTTCCTTTTCCTCAGGAGAGGAAGATGAGGAGGAAGTGGCGCTCAACTGCTCAGAGGACTCCTGCGGCGGGGGGAACAGGCAGAAGACCTGTTCGTCCATGGCCCTAACGTATGAGGGGAAGGCCGCCACAGTATCTCTGAACGTCTCCCAAATTAAGGACCCCGTAGGACTCACATGGCCTGGGAAGGGGGGGTGGCTGCAAAGGGATGGGTGAAGGGCACCTAAGAGCATGTGCCTGGCCTCTGCCAGGGCTCTAAGATCTAGGGAACGAAGCCACCAAGATTGAGGACCCTGAGATCATACCGGGTTGCGAGGAGGTAACTTGAGGAGGCAAACCCCAGAACAGCCCAGATGGGGAATCTCCCGTGATGTGACTGAGGTTGCATGTGTCCACAAGGGCAACCCTCAGTACCACCACTAGACTCTATGTTTCACTAGAAGGTGCCCTGCAGACCTCGAGGGAAAGGCTGGGATCAGTGCCATGACTCCTTCTCACACCCGCAGGGCAGTGGGAATGCGCCGCCGCTCCTCACCCCGACCTCTCAACCCCTCTGACTCCGAGCGGCCTCTTCCTCGACCCCAATTAAGGGCTCCCGCTTTGCAACCTCCGGAGGGAGGCCACAGAAGCAGAGCTCCCCGCCCCTTCCAAAGGAGCCTCAGCAGCACCAGGGGTGGCAGCCGCCTGGACCCCGTCAGAAGAGGACATCCTCCCACGAATCTCTGAACCATAGCCCGTGGAAAGCCCCAGGCCGCCCCTAGTCATGGGACCTCCATGGGGAACCTGCTCCAGGGACATGGAAGAGGAACACTGGGCCACCTAACACCCCGACTCTACAGAAAGTTTCAATCCGAAACTCAGGCTGACAGTCTGGTCCACCTCTGAGTCACCCCCAACCCGAAGAGGGTTGGAGCAGAGTGACCTCTGAGAGAGGCACATGTGAGCCGTGATGATGCTAATGGTGCTGGGAACCACAATGTCACCACCAGCAGCGCTGCCCAAGTCCCTGGCACCGTGGGCAGCACCGGAACCCAAAATGGCAGTGCTAGTAGTGCCACCTGAGTCCCCGCACCACAGATGGCACCGGGACCCAAACCGGTGTCGCTAGGCAGCATCAAGTGTCCTCCAGTGCCGGGCCCCGAAACCTGGGGCCACGACATTGGTGAAGCCTGCACCTCCGAGGAGGCAACTGCTGGGACGACGCCAATGATGCGACCCCGGGAGGAATCGCACCGTTCCTCTGGCACTGAAGAAGAAACCTCCTCCCCGGCAAGGCTGGAAGTGGAGGAAGTTCCCTCCTCGTCGGGCCGTAAAGGGTCAAGAGATCTGGCCTGGGAGGCCCACGGGTGACGTCACCCTCCAAAAGTCGGCGGAGCCCTGTCGATTTTAAACGCATGTATTTCCAACACATGGCAATCCATGGAAAAACAGGCATCACAGTGGTCCATATCATGGTTGGGTTCCAGGCACTGAAGGCAAACATCATGTCGATCTGTGATGGAAAACTGCCGGCCACATGGACACTGACGCATAAGGGCACGGCCTGCCTCGGACTTACGCTTGGCCCCCCGAATCAGACATGATGCAAAATTACTTTATAAACAGCAAAGATCCCAGCGCCATCAAAATATAAAATGAAATGGTCTTACCTGCTTCAACAGCGTCGGGATGTAGAACCGAGATGGAGTCAAATTAGTGGCGAAGAATGAAGGCCTAATGGAGCTGCAACAATTTCTCACACTCGTGCAGCAGGTGCAGCCTCGACAGTGTGAGAAACAGAACTGGGATGGAGGAGGAGTCTACGGCACCTAATGGCCGCACCACGCTGTGTATCGCTCTCAGGCGGTGTAAATGGAGCTCCTCCCCTCAAAAATAAAAAAATCCTCGTGGTGGGTGCATCCGGCTTACACCCAGCAGTAATGAATGGTGAAGAATGACAAGGGAAGATCAGGCATGTCAGTGGATATCCCCCTAGAAGTGACCTTTTGTGGAGATGTCAGTCCCCATAGGACACCAACGCACAGTCCCTACCCTTATAAGACAAAAGAATCAGTGCAAGTCCCCTCCCCATAGGACATGTGCACCAGAGCAAGCTTCGTTCTCATAAGGAAAAGAATATCTTAACAGCAAAATAGAGAATGAAAAGATCATATAATCTTACCTGAGTTTCATTAAACTGCAGTAAAATGTACATCTGAAGTGTTGACACATGAAAGGTTAATTTTCCATACTGGACCTCTGCAGAGCCAAGCCATGTCCACTGCAAACGACGAGGCTTTGAGTCACCCAGTCCGACCATGCCTTGACCTACCAGGAAAGAGTGAGCACAGCAAAATAAGATTAAGCTCATCAGCGCTCCAAATAGAACAGACCAGTCCATGCCAACCTCACCTACACTGCCAGTCACAACTCCTATCCATCCACTAAAAGCTCACTTCAACAGCCAGTCCCAAACTTCCCAGACATCAACTCAGTCACCCCCACTGCCATTCCCAAATCCCTCAGCCACCCACTCCAACCATACCTCCTCTGCCAGTCCCAAATGTTTCAGCCATATGCTAGAGGGTATGGGATGAAGTTGGAGGGAAGGCAATTCAGAGGAAATGTGAGGAAGAACTTCTTGACAGAAAGAGTGGTAGACAAGTGGAACACCCAGCCAGAGGAAGTGGTGGGGGCTGAAACAATCACAGGATTTAAGAATGCATGGGACAGACATAAAAGAATTCTGGAGGTCAGGGTTAAGGGGCAGCAGATTTCTAGAAAAATGTAAAGGGAACTTACAAGCTCAAATAGGCAGACTGGGTGGGCCATAGGCCCTTATCTGCCGACAGCTGTCCTATCTATGCTTCATCCTGCCCTCCACTATCAGTTCCAAACGTCCCAGCTGTCTGCTCCAACCACACCTTCATTGCCATTCCCACACCTCCCAGCACATTCAACTTCACTGTCACTCCCAAACTTACAAGCTGTTTGTGTCAACCTCATTTACCCTGCTAGTCTCAAACCCCCAGCCATACACTCCAACTTTACCTCCTCTGCCAGTCCCAAACCTTCCAGCCATCCATTCCAACCAGCCCCCCACTGACAGTTCCAAACCTCCCAGCCCTTCACTCCAAACACCACCACTGTCTGTCCCAAATTTCATAGCCGTTCACTCCAATCTGCCCTCCACTGACAGTCCCAAACCTTGCATCTGTCCACATGAACCTAGTCTCCACTGCCAGTCGCAAACATCTCAGCCATACGCTCCACCCTCTCCTCTAATGCCAGTACCAAACCTCCGAGCTATCTGCTATAACCTCACCTCCACTGCCTGTCCCACACCTCTCAGCCATCTGCTCCAACTTCACCTGCACTGACACTTCCAAACTTTCCAGCCGTCTGCTCCATTCTCACCTCCACTGCCATTCCAAAACCTCCCATCCATCTATAACCCTGCCTACACTGCCAGTCCAAATTCTCCAGGCCGTCAGCTCCAAACTCAACTCAACTGCCAGTCCCAAACCTCCCAACTGTCTGCTCTACCTGCTTCCCCACTGCTAGTCCCAAATCTCCCAGCCATCTACTCAAACCACTCCCCCCCCCAATCGCCAGTCCCAAACCTCCCAGCCGTCTGTTCCAACATCACCTCCAATAATCAGTCCCAAACAGTGATACACTTTATTTGAAGTGGACCTGGGTTCAAAGAGGCTACAGGTGAACTATATAGGATAACAGGACCCGGTGTTTTTGCTGGTATCATTAAGTGTCTGCCGTCTGAGGGGACCTTCCCAACTGCATTGAAAAATGCATTGGTGAGAACCTTTCTGAAGAAACCAACCCTGGACCTGGAGATCCTGGCAAATTATAGACCGGTCTCTTACCAGCTATTCTTGGGAATGGCTATGGAGAAAATGTTGCCATTGCAGCTTAAGGCACACCTCACAATCTTTGACATCTTTGAGCCACTCCAGATTTAGGTCCAGACACAGCTCTGATACTGCATTAATCATGGTGCACAGTGACTTGCTCAGGGCAAAAGATACAGGTAAGTTGTCAATTCTCATTCTCCTCGATCTCACCTCATCGTATGATGCTCAAGACCATGTGCTGCTGTTGGACCAACTTGGGAAGTACTGAACGCTCACTGGCAAAGTCATCTGTTGGTTCAAGTCTGTCTTCAGGGACAGTGTGCAAAGGGCTGTGCTGGGGCATTCTCACTGTGCCCGTTGCACCTGCCATGAGGGGTACCCAAGGGCTTGGTCCTATCACCCATATTGTTCACAGTATATATACTACCTCTGGCTGGGATCACTAGACGGTTCAATCTGGGCATTCACTGACATGCAGATAACACCCAACTGCATCTATCATGTGTACCCTAGATTCAGGATGTGGTAACTCTGCCTAACTGCTTGGATGAGATTCAGGACTGGATGGCATCTGAGCTGTCTGAAATAACCCTGACAAGACAGAGGTATGGGTGTCTGGAGGACGGGGGTGGAGGTAGTCGTAAGAGGTTGTGGGGTTGAGGCTTGGGCCTTACAAGGGTGGCCTCTGCAAAGGTAAAACATCTGGGGGTCATTCTGGATGATGAGCTAACATTTGATGCTCAAGTGTTGTCTACAGTCCAGAGTGGCTTTTACCATCTACGGAACATCAGCCAGGTTAAACCCTTAAATGCCTCTGAAACACAGAAACATAGACTTTTACGGCAGATAATGACCATTTGGCCCACCCAGTCTGCCCATTTCGCTACCTACTGGATAAGCTGCAGATTCTAGTTAACCAACAGCCTACTTCCTGCAACCCCACACTATAATTGCCTTACGTCTGTCCCATGCATGTTTGAATTCCCCCACTGTTTTAGACCCCACAACCTCTCCAAGAAGGCGGGTCCATTCATCCTCCACTCTCTCCATGAAAAAGAATTTCCTCACATTACCCCTGAGCTGTCCCCCCCCACCAACTTTAAATTGTGTCCCCTTGTTCTTGCACATCTCTTCTTCTGAAAGATGCTACCCTCCTGGACTTTGTTGATTCCCTTGAGGTACTTAAAAGGAAGAACTGACAACGCTATTGCATGCGTTCTATGGTATCCAGACTAGATTAATGCAATGCTCTACATCTCATAGCAAACAGAAATCTGCTGCATTGCCTGTAACTAGTGCAGAACTCTGTGGCTTGGTTACTGATGGGCCTTACTAGGTCATGTCATATGACCGTGTGCTGCTCAAGATGCTGGAGAGGTGGCATACAATCTTCGTGGTTTGTTTGCTAACCTATTAAGCCCTACACAGTATGGGCCCAGGCCACCTGGTTGAACTTCTGACTCCCCACTCTCCCTGCTTCCCTCTCCATTCCATTTCCATGGTCCTCTTGAGAGAATCTAGGTGAATTTGACATAATCAGGTAACAACTTGTTTGCAGTAATAGCCACGGTACTTTGGAGTACACTCCCAAGAGACAAGAGAGGCCAACTCCGTGGAACTTTTTAAATGGGTCCTCAAATTCTATTTGTTTTACAAGGCTTTTGGTAATACATAAAAGCAGTCCCAGTAAATACATTTATTACTGTTTTTTCAGTCAGTTGGTTTATACTGCATTTTTTGACAATTTTATTTCTGTAGTACTACCTCGGTTGTGGGGAGGTGCTAATAAAGGAAAGAGTAGTAAAGTACCTGATGGACTGCAAGCAACTAGATGACAGGCAGCATGCCTTCATGAGTGGGAGAACATGCCAGACAAACCTGACTGATTTTTCGATTGGACAACGGGTGATTGACCGGGGCAGTGATGGAGCCCATCTAGACTTCAGTAAGGTCAACGTCCCTCACTGCAGACTGGTAAATGTTGGGAGCTTAGGGATGGGACAGAAGATGACTAGTTGGGTGAAAAGCTGGTTGAAGGACAGAAACCAGAGGGTGGTGGTAAATGGGTTGCACTCCAGGGAAAGGGGTGAGGAGGCGGTGCCCTAGGGGTCAGTTCTGGGACCAATCATTTTAACATCTATATCAGCTGATATAGCAGAGGGACTTAGGTGGAAAGTGGGCTTTTTCAGGGATGATCGAAGATCTGCAATATGGTGGACAACCTAGGGGGCTGCGTGAGAAGGACCTGCAGATTCTAGAAGGGTGGTCGGACACATGGCAGCTGAAATTCAATACCAAAAAGTGCACAGTAATGCACATGGGGCATTAAAACCCACAAGCAGAATACATATTAGGGGGAAAAATAATTAAGCAATCCAAGCAGGAGAGGGATCTGGAGATTATAATTTCATATAACCTGAAGGTAGGTGACCAATGCACCAAGGTGATGGGCAAAGCAAATGGGAATGCTGGCGTGCACAGGTAGGGGCATAACAAGCAGAAGGAGGGAGGTGCTTATGCTTTCGTATAAAACCATGGTCAGACCTCACCTGGAGTACGGGGATCCAGTTCTGGAAGCCTCATCTGCGCAAGAACATAGAGGGCATAGAAATGTTTTAAAGGAGGGCAACAGAGATGGTGTAGGGTATGCAAAAGAAGCCCTATGAGACGAGGTGGAGAGAATTGGATCTGTACCCGCCAGACACTAGAAGGGACAGGGGAACAAGACTGAAACTTTTAAGTACATGAAGGGGATAAATAAGGTGAAGGAAGGGAACTTATTTAAGAGGAAGGTGTGGGCTAAAATAAGAGATCATAGTCTAAGATTAGAGGGAGGAAGATACAAGGGCAATGTTAGGGGGTGTTACTTCATAGGGAGTGTGGTGAAGCCCTGGAACAAACTACCTGATGAGGTGATGGTGGAGGGATTCAAGAGGGCATGGGACAGACATAAAGGATTGAGCAGTGGGTGGAGGGGGATATCACCTAACAAAGGTGACAAGTGTTGGGGGTAAGGGGCAGACTAGATGGGCCAGAGTGGTCCTTTTCTGCAACCAGATTTCTGTGATTCTATGATTAATTGTACGTTGCCCTGAGCCTCAGGTGTAGTGTGCCTTCTCAAATAAAATCTCCTTTCTTCTACTACTACTAAATCTCCCAGCCTTCACCTCAAACTTCACCTCACCTGCTAGTCCAAAACGCCCCCAGCTCCAAGCATTTTCCACTGCTGGCCCCAAACCTCCCAGTCATACACTCCAAATGTAACCTCCACTGTCAGTCACAAACCTCGCAGCCATCCACTGCAACCTCACCTCCATTGCCAGTCCCAAACTTCCTAGCCACAGGAGTGATTAAAATGCACAAGAACTTGACACTACGCGTAACGCCCTATATAGGGTAGGGGAACGCAAGAGCTTTAAAACGTAAAAAAAGTGGGAGGAGGTGTTAACACCCTATATAGGGTTATGGGGAAAAAAAGAGGTTTTAAAAAGCAAAACAAGGACAGACAACGCAGAAGGGGAAGATGCTGGGAGTAGTGCAATGCAGTGGCTGTGGGGTAGCAGTCTTCAGGAGTACTTTCTGGATACTGCGGTGCTGCCCCATCTGCAGGCACCTCTATGGACAGAGGGCAGAGGTTGCTAGTCTCCGGGCCAAACTGGCTAGGATTCAGGGAACCTCCCCCCCACCCAGAGACCACCAAGTCTGCCGCCACTACCTCGCTAGGCTGCGCAGCAGTAGGAGCGATGGACTACGTGGGCTCAGGGAGTGGTGGGCAGTGTGACAGAGGCACACCCCCCATGTGGTGCAACTACAGAACTCCTATGCTATTTTGGTGGTGCAGAAAGGTCCCACAGTGACACCTAAAGTAGTGACCAGGGAAGATGAGAGGGTCCTCCATAATGGAGCCCCAAGGGTGGGTGGCAGAGGACCCCAGAGGAAGAGGAAGCAAATCCTGGTGGGGGGACTCCGTCATCAGAGGAATAGATATGGAGACCGGTAGCGCGATGGAGAGGGATGTTAAGTGCCTACCTGGAGGCACGGCTCGGAGGGATGAAGAACGGATCCTGAGGATTGCTAGGGCAGTAGCAAGAAGGGAGAGCTGAATGCCATTGTCCATCTCGGGACAAATGACCTAGCTAGGGACAACGCAGTGATAGGAATAGTACAGGAAGATTTTATAGAGTTGGGAAGGGGTCTTAGGCAGGTAGCATGTTCTGTGACCTTCTCAGAGGTACTGCCTGTCTGTGGCAAGGGGGAGGTTAGGAAACTCTGCAACAAGGACTTCAATGCATGGTTGAAGGAATGGTGCAGAGAGGAGAGTTTCGGCTTGACTGGGGTCCCCACCTGGAAGGATAAAGGCCTGTAACCATTTTTTTGGGGGGGGAGGAGAGAGGAACGGGACCGAAGTCCTTAGTGAATGGTTTAAATGCTGCACAACTAGCAAGCATTTAAAGCAGAGGGGGGATGTGGAAGGATATACTGAGACAAAAACTGTCCTTCCCCTCCACAAGCTCATGAGGTCAACGATGAGAATCCTGGGGGAGTGACACCCCAAAATGAAACAAATAAAAATGAAATCCAGGGGGCATAAGGAAGGAATAAAACAAAAAAATATATAGTGGGTGAAATAAGGGAGGGCAAAAGGGAGAAAGGACAGGGAGTGGCAACATAATGCAGAAGCCATTCGTGCAAATGCTCGAAGTGGGAGCAACAAGATTGCAGACCTAGAGGCTACCATGGCAGAAGCAGACCTGTACTTAGTCACCATCACAGAGACCTGGTGCAATGAAAACCAAGACTGGGAAGTGGCCATACCAGGATATGCTCTGTTCAGGAAGGACAGGGTAGCTAAAAAGGGGGAGGAGTGTCTCTTTTATGTAAGGGACAACATAAAAGTCATGGAAATACAAGGGAAGTGGGGAGAAGAGGAGGTACTGTGGGCCACTCTAGAGAGAAGGAAATAGGCCACTATTCGCACAAGAGTGATCTACAGACCTCCAGCACAGGAGCAAGAGGTGGATAAGGAAATTATGGAAGCAATCCAAAGAATGGCTCGCAAGGGAGAGGTATTGCTAGCAGGAGACTTCAGTGTACCTGACATGGACTGGAACCCCCCTGCTGCAGCAACAGCCAGGACTAAGGACATTCTGGACTCCCTGCAAAGGACACTCCTCAGGCAACTAGTTATGGAACCCATTTGTGAAGGGGCATTACTGGACCTGGTACTGATAAATGGGGACAGTGTTGCGGAAGTCACAGTGGCGGACCATCTGGGGACCAGTGATCACCATACAATGTGGTTTGATATAAGAACTGTGTCAGAATCAAATCACACGAGGACAAGGGTTCTGGACTTCAGGAGGGCCAATTTTAAGAAAATGGGAGAATCCCTCAGGGACGCCCTAGCAGGGATAGGAAAACTAGGGGGATTCGAGGCCAAAAATAAAAGACTGATATGACACAGGCAGGAGGAAGGTTCAGGAGGGAGATGAGGAGATACTTTTACGGAAAGGGTGGTAGCTGGGTGGAATGCATTACAGGCAGAAGTGGTATGCAGTAGAACAGTGGACTGCCTCAAAAGGGGCTGGGACAGGGCAAGGGGGATGGTCAAGGGAGGGGAATGGTGGGAGGAAAGGGCAGCTGCAGAACAAGGGGTGCTAGCTGCACATTCGAACAGACTTGATAGACCACTAGGCCTTTATCTGCTGGCAAGTTTCATATGTTCGTTCAGGATTTTAAATAATTGATTAGCAGTTTTTTTCTTGGGACAATACTAACTGTACAGAAAGCATTTATATAGGTTTTCTAGAAGTACTGTTTGTTAAACACACTGAGGCAAGTACTATGCATTTTCACAATGTTTTAAAACTTTTATGAGCAAAACGCTAATCAATTTTTAGAGTTAAATAAAACCCTGGTAAGCTACAAATCTCTGTGTCAGACAAGTTAGCAAGAGCAAACACAAAAGTAGGAGTGACTGGGAGAGGTACCAGGACAAACAAAGGGAGGCAAGGAAGGCAGTTAGGAGCGCAAAAGCGCAAACAGAGGACAAGATTGCAAAATCAACTAAAAAAGGGATACAACATTTTTTAGACGCATAAGCAAAAAGAGAAAGACAAAGGGAGATATAAGTAAGGCTGAAAGGGGAAAGAAGGGGTTGTGTGGTAGAGGACCACCAAAAAGTGGACATATTGAACAAATACTTTTCTTCAGTGTATATGGAGGTGAGGGTAGGTAACAAGCCAAAGATAAAGGACAAGGGCATTAAGGGATGGGAGATGGACACAAATCCTTTACAGAGTAGAGAGTCCTTAAGGAACTAACAACATTAAATTAGACAAGGCAATGGGACCTGACGGGGGGCACCCCAGGATATAGAAGGAACTCAAAGAGGAGCTGGCTGCACCTCTGACAGCCCTGTTCAACCTGGCATTAGAAATGGGAGAGATACCGGGGGACTAGAGGAGGGCAGATGTAGTCCCACTCAACAAAAGTGGAAATAGGGAGGAAGCAGGAAATTACAGGCCTGTCAGACTGACGGTGGTAGTGGGCAAGGTAATGGAATCACTACTGAAGGAAAGGATTGGGGAATACCTTGTTACAAGTAGTCTACAGGATCAGAGGCAACATGATTTCACAGGGGGGAGGTCTTGCCAGACAAACCTGATTGAGTTCTGTGACTGGATAACCAAGGAAGTGGATCAGGGGGGAGGAGCAGTGGACGTGGCCTACCTGGATTTCTGCAAGGTCTTCCACACAGTTCTACATACAAGCCTCATAAGCACGCTAAGGAAGCTTAGGAGCAGGTCCTAAAGTAGTAAAATGGGTATAGAGTTGGCTGGGCAATAGGAGTCAGAGGGTGGTGGTAAATGGCACCCACTCTGGAGTAGACAAAGTGACCAGTGAAGTGCCACAAGGATCAGTACTAGGCTTGATTCTCTTCAATGTTTTTATTAGTGACATTACAGAAGGACTGGAAGGGAAAGTGTGCCTGTTCGCGGACAAAACAAAACTCTGTAACAGAGTGGACACACCATGGGGGGTGGAAAGAGCAAGGTATGATCTAAAAAACCTGGAAGAATGGTCACGGGTTTGGCAGCTAGGTTTCAACACTAAAAAGTGCAAAATCATGCACATGGGGCACAGAAACCCGGGGGCAACACACCAACTAGGAAGAGAGGTATTAACAGTCACAAAGCAGGAAAGAGACCTGGGGGTAATCATTTCTGATGACCTGAAGGTAGCTGAACAGTGTGACAAGGCGGTGGGAAAGACTAGTGGGATGCTGAGATGCACAGAAAGGGGGTTCACCAGCAGAAAGAGAGAGGCTATAATACTCCTGTATAGATCACTGATGAGACCACACCTCGAATACTGTGTCCAGTTCTGGAGGCCCCATCTCCTCAGGGACACAGACAGGATGGAGGGGGTACAAAGGATGGCAACCAAAACGGTGCAGGATCTGCATCAAAAGCCTTCAAGGAAAGGCTTAAGGAATAAAATATGTACACTCTGGAGGAAAGGAGGGATATGACAGAAACATTCAAATACCTCACAGGTAAAAACAATGTACAGGAAGGTAGTGTGACAGGGTTGAGTTAAGAGCCTGTCCCAGGTTATGCAGAAAGTGTTAAAAGTAAGGATCTTTTCTGTCCTCTCTATTTTTTTGATTGTGCAATCAAATTTTCACGTGAGATCTTGGACTTGATCAACCCTAGGTCTCATCTCACCCCCCGCAATCTCTTTGCCTTTGTTTCTTGCAGTCTCTAACTTGCTTATATAGCGATAAAATGTGTGTGTGAAGTAAGCAGTAACTCATGAGACAGCATGGGTTTACTGGTCAATTAATCCACACCGGGGCCACGCTGCCTCCAACCACCCAGGTGTAGATTCATTCTCCAGTAGACTCATGCTGTTGAGTGGGTTAATGCACTTCTAACACGGCAAGTGCAAGGACTGAAAGGACACCAGGAAGATCTGACACCTGTAACAGGTAACAAGTCAGGAATAAAGATGCTTAGAGAATTAAACAGGGAACGCTGCATCAGGATGAGAGAACCAGCAGCGCCGATGGGCAGGCTGGAGGGAAGGCTGAGCCGTGAGGGAGCGCACTGAGTCATGCGAGAGGAGGAGTGAGCTGTTCCGTCACTTATACCGGGCAAGATAGTTTACTGTAGTAGGAAATGTGCAACAAATAGGCACACTGTTGTGAGGAGGGCTGCTTCCAGATGGTCGGCCTGAATAGTAACGGCTCGGTCTGTCTCGCTGTGTCTCTGTCTCAGTGAGCTCAGCAGAGGCATGTGTGTAGGATTTCCATGTCTTGCTCTCGCTGTTTGAAGTGCTGTCTGACAGCTTACCTGCCGAGCTGCAGCTCTCCAGGTGACAGTGACAGACAGAGATAGAGACACTGAGACCGGGATGCGTCAGGGAGAATTTCAATACGGTCTTCCCTCTCCTGGTGTCTCTCTCTCAGTACACTTTTCAATGCCATGACTGAAGGCGAGTTTGCCGTGTGTTTGGTCTACTGCGTCCGACAGTGAAAAGGACCCATGTTGTGTCTCTGCAAGTCGTCAGTGCACTCCCCCAACACACAGGCATGCTCTGGAGGGCAAATGTGGATTAACGTTGAATTAATATACAGTCAGGTGATCACTTTTGCCCAATGAGGATGGGCCATTTTTCGTTGCCATGTTACAATTTTTATATGAAATTGAGTTCCCCGATTTGTAAAACTGATGTAGCTATAATGTTTGAAATGAATGCAAAAAGATTGAGTTTCTTGAAAAAGCAAGTTACAACACAAGGCCAGCTGGCTTCTGCCTTAGGTCAATAAGGTCAAACTGTGCTGTAACTTACTTTTTCAAGAAACCCCAAATCCTTTTGCATTAATTTCAAACATTATAACTATATCAAGCTTACAAATCAGGGAACTCAGTTTTATATACAGATTCACATATATACTTTTATCACCATGTATAAGCAAGGTAGAGACGGCAACAAACAAAGGTAGAGAGATAGCTGGGGGGCAGGGGCATGAGACCTAGGGTAGATCAAGTCCTAGATCTCATGTAAAACTTTGATTGCTCAATCTGACAGACAAAAGACAGAAAAAGAGAGGACAGAAAATATCCTTGCTTTTAACACTATCTACTGTACGTAACCTGGGACAGGTTCTTATTCAACCCTGTCACAGGTAGCATTTTCCAAAGAAAATGATGCTCAGGGACAAGGAGTCACACTATGAAGATGAAAGGGGGAGGCTCAGAGGACATTTGAGGAAATACTTCACGGAGAGGGTGGTGGACACATGGAACAGCCTCCCAGTGGTGGTGGTGGGGGCTGTAACAGTTATAGGATTCAAGAATGCATGGTATAGACATAAAGGAATCTTAGAAGTAAGGGGGGTGGTGAAAACTAGAGACCGAGAAGAGCCTGCAGTGTCACTATAGGTAGAGAAAATAGGGCGGCCTAGGTCGGCCAGGAGGGTCTTATCTCCCAACAACTTCTATGTTATTCCAACTTCACATCTACTGCTAGTCCCAAAACCACCACAGCCATCCCGTCCAATCTCACTTCCACTACCAGTCCCACACCTCCCAGCCAACAGCTCCAACCTCACTTTAACTGCCAGCCCCAAACATCCCAGCCATCTTCTTCAACCTCAGCTCCATTGCCAGTCCCAAACCTCCCAGCTGTCCATTTGCATCTCACCTCCGCTGCCAGTTCCAGACCTCCCAGCCATCTGGCTCCAACCTCACCCCCACTACCAGCTCCACACGTACCAGCCGTCCACTTCAACTCAAACTATACTGCCAGTTCCAAACCTCACAGCTGTCCACTGCATCTTTACCTCCACGGTCAGCCCTAGATCTCAGTCATCTGCTCCACCCTCACCCCTACTACCAGTCCCAAACATATCAGCCAGCAGCTTCAATGTCAACTATACTGCCAGCCCCAAACCTCCCAGCCAGCTGCTCCACCCTCACTTCCACTGCCAGTCCCACACCCCCCAGGTGTCCACTAAATCTTCACCTCCACTACCAGTCTGAAACCTCCCAGCCATCCGCTCCAACCTCACTTTTCATCTCAGTTTTTATTTTTAACCAGGAGGTGAAATTGACACAGCCCTTTTTCAGTCACACCTGACAAGCAAGTTACAAACAATATATACAACAAAGGCCAAATAAAGGACAGTTGTGTACTTACTGCAATAGCAGATCTTTAACAGAATCTCTTCCCTGAGATCACACCTTTGGAACTATACCCGCGTCAGTGCTAGGACCACATGGAAACTTTTACTAGCCGAGGGGCTGCCCATGACGTCACACGTCAGTATCCACATAAACGTGGGCAGCCTCTTTCTCTCCTCAGTTCCTCACCGGATTTTGTGCTTAGACAACCTCCTTTCTTGGGGAACCATGAGATCATACCAGTGCCTCTCACAGTAAGCAAGCAACGGCGCTTGATATAGCAGCTATGGAAACTCCCAAGGCAGAACTGGATGCCATATTCCTTTACAACTTATAAACGGGGAAGGAGGGCCAGCATGGCTTCCCTTAAGTAAAACCCTTTGGAACGAATCTCAAGCAGTTCCAAAATCTAACTGGGAGGTTGTCCTTCAGGACAGCAGACCCTGTAAAACAGCAAGGCCAAAACCTGCTTGTTTACGAGAAACAATGTCCAGACTATAATGTTCAGTAAATGTGTGGACAGTGCTCCATGTGGCTGCAGCACAAATGTCAGCCACAGAGATGTTTCTGAAACAAGCTAAAGAGGTGGCCATACCCTTGGTAGAATGACCATGAACCACTAGTGTACTTCCTATAACAGAACGTAATTCAATGTGCTAGCCATCTGGACAAGCACTGTTAATACAGAAGTGCCCTCTTTCCCAGGGCCGAACGAAACAAAGAGCTGAGAAGACTTTCTGCAGTCTTTGGTGCGGTTCACATAGCATCTTAGCATGCTAGGTACGGCTGAAGTATAGCGCAATGCCTCACCCTGATTTGCATGCTCAGGATAATAAACAAGTAGGTAGATGCTTTGAGTTAGTGTAAACTTAAGTCACCACCTTTGGCAAAAACTCAGGATTAGTATGCAAAGTAACTCTGGAAAAATCAAAGAAGGAGGCTCACACATTAGAGCTTATGAACATAGGAACATACAAAATTTGCCAGCAGATAAAGGCCTAGAGTTCTATCCAGTCTGCTCGAATGTGCAGCTAGCACCCCTTATTCTGCAGCTGCCCCTCCCTTCCACCCTTCCCCTTCATTAACCCTCCCCCTTGTCCTGTCCCATCCTCGTCTGAAGCAGTCCACTGTTCTACTGCATACCACTTCAGCAGGTAACGCATTCCACCCAGCCACCACACTCTCTGTAAAAAGTGTCTCCTCATCTCCTTCTGAACCTTCCTCGCCTCCAGTGTCATATCATGGCCCCTGGTGGCCTCCCTCCTTACTTTGAACAGCCCCTCTGTACCCGTCTTGTTTATTCATTTCATGTATTTAAAGGTTTCAATCATGTCACCCCTGTCTCTTCTCTCCTCCAGTGAGTACATGTTCAACTCCTTCAACCTCCTCTCGTATGATAAGTCCCCAGCCCTTGATCATCTTTGTCACTCTGCTGCACCCTCCAGTAACTTAATGTCCCTCTTCAGATACGGACGCCTGTACTGCACTAGTACTCCAGGTGTGGTCTAACTAATGACCTATACAGTGGCAGAATCACCTCCTCCCTCCTCGAGGATATACCCTTGCAATACAACCCAGCATTTTGTTGGCCTTGCAGCTGCCTTTCTACATTGTGCCAAGTTGTTCATTGACCCTGTAATGAGCACACACAGATCCTTCTCCTCCTCTGTCTGGGCTAGCTGCACTCCCCCTAGCTGGTAACTCCTTGGGTTCTTCATCCCAAAATGCAGCACTTTGCACTTTTTGGCATTAAAGCCCAGTTGCCAGGTGTCTGACCAGGTTTCAAGCTCTACCAGATCATCCTGCAACCCCTGCCATCCCCCTAGGTCATCCACCACCGTGCCTACCTTGGTATCATCAGCAAACAGACTGATCTTGCTCTAGATGTCCCATGATATGTCTGCAATGAATATCCCAAACAACACTGGTCCCAACACCGAGCCCTGTGGAACACCGCTCGTCACTGCCCTTGGGTGTGAGAGCTCCCCACCCACCACCACCCTCTGTTGCCTTCCCTGCAGCCAGTTTCCTACCCATCTCACCAGCTTTGCACCCGCCCCTGTGCCTACTAACTTCCTTCCCAGCCTTCCATGTGGCACTGAGTCGAATGCCTTACTGAAGTCCAGATACAGGACATCCACTGCATGGCCCCTGTCCAGTTGCCTAGTTACCCAGTCATAGAACTCGACCAGGTTGGTTTGGCAGGATCTGCCACGTAAGAAGCCATGTGTCTGCTGTCCTGTAGTCCTTTGGCCTCTAGGAGGGCCACCAGCCTCTCCTTCAGGATAGTCTCCATTAGCTTACCCAAGATGGATGTGAGGCTCACTGGTCTGTAGTTTCCTGGTTCATCCTTGGAGCCACTCTTGTGGAGGGGCACCACATGAGCCATCCTCCAGTCCTGAGGTACACACCCCGAATGTAGTGAGGCATTAAATAGGTCTGCCAAAGGTCCTGCAAGGACCTCTGCCAGCTCCTTCAGTACCCTGGGGTGGATGCCACCTGGGCCTGGCGCCTTGTCCACCCTCAGTGCCTTCAAACCCTCTCGAACTCTGCTCTCCATGATTTCCCCATCTGTCACCACTTCCCACCCTGCTTCTGCCATTTCTCCCACCTTGGGTGCCACCCCCCTCTTCTGTTTAGTAAATACTGAGCAGAAGTACTCATTTAGTGCTTCCGCCTTATCACACCCTGCTTCCACCCAACCCCCCTCCTTCCTAATCCTTACTATGTGGTCCTTACAGCTCCTTTTCTCCCTGATGTACTTAAAGAAGTCCTTCTCTCCCTTCTTAATGCCTTGTGCCAGCCTGAGTTCCGTAGATGCTTTGGCTCCCCTTACTGCCCTTGTCACCTCCTTCGATTCTGTCAAGTACTCCTCCCTGTTTTCTTGTACTTCCTAAAGGCAGCTCTTTTCCTCCTTACCTTTTCCATGACCTCCTTGCTCAACCAGACCAGTTTCTTAGCCCTAGCCTTCTTGCTCTGGGCTTTGCAGCAGGTTTTGGTTGCCTCTACTATCCCCAGCTTTATAAGCTCCCACCTCTGCTTAGTGTCCATACTAGATTGAATTCTGGCCAGGTACCCTTTTACCACTTCCCCATCTTCCCAAAGTTGGCCCTCCTGAAGTCCAGCACTATTATGCCAGATTCCACTCCTTCCTTGTCCATATCCAATGTGAGCCATACTGAGTGGTGGTCACTCCCTGACAGCGGTTCCTCCACTGTAAGTTCTCTCACAAAGTCCCCATTTGCCAGCACAAGGTCAAGGGTATTCCCTAAACTGGTTGGTTCACTGACCATTTGCAGCAGGAAGCTGTCCTGGAAGGCATCCAGCAGTACCTGCTCCCTTCTGTTCCTGGTTGTTGGGGTGCTCCAGTCCACTCCTGGCATGTTGAAGTCCCCCACAATCACCACACTACCTTCTCGCAGGTCCTCCTGATCTGTCCCGCTAGTTCCCTGTCTAACTCCTCCGTCTGAGATGGTGGCCTGTACACCACTCCCATTCTAAGAATCCTATTCTTGGAATCCTGGATTTGCATCCAAAGTGACTCCGTACTACCCTCCTCCCCTTCCTCCCTTACACACTTCAGTCCTTCCTTCACATATAGTGCCACCCCTCCTTTCCCAATCACCCTGTCCCTACGAAATAACCTGTACCCTGGTACAGACAGGTCCCAGTCATTGTATTGGTGGCCCATGTTTCCGTGATGGCTGCAATGTCCACCTCTCCCTCTGCCATGAGAACCTGTAACTCTGCAGTTTTCCTCCCAAGGCTCCTAGCATTAAGGGTAACCTTACCCACACCCCCATCCTGCCCTCCTTTCCTAGCATCAACAACAGTACTTGCCATTTGTCCTTTGTCACTGTTATGGGGGAGGCTCATATGGTTTCCCAACCTGTGGTCTCTGTATATCTCTTCCCCAACTGCCACCCCCCACTCCTAGTTTAAATTCCCAACTTTCCCTATGTACTCCTCCATCCTCTGTTTTAACACTTTCTTTCCCTCCTCACTCAAGTGTAGTATGTCCTTGGCATAGAGACTACTGTCCTCCCAGTTCCCCCAACAGCCCATACCCTTTACCACAACACCAGGTTCTTAGCCGTCTGTTAAATTTCTCTATTCTCAGCTTTCTTGTTGTGCTTGCTTTTGGCACCGGAAGTATCTCTGAAAAAGTTACTGATCTTCCTGCCTCCTCACATAATTGTGCTAGTTCCTCAGACCTCCTCTGGACTGTATCTACTGTCTTGTCAGCCAGGTCGTTTGTCCCAAGATGTATAATTAAATGAGGCTTGTCCCTACCCCATCTAGCATATTTCAGAACAGACTGTCCCACCCTTTCCGCTGTCATTCCTGGCATGGCCTCCACCCAAATGCGACTATGCCTCTCCCCCTTGCTACCCCACCTAACTCCTCTTAGTATTGAGTCCCCCAGCACTAAGATTCCACCCCTCTTACTCCCTGCTTGCTTCCATTCATCTCCCTCTCTCATTTCCAGCTCCTCTTCTTCCTCCTGCACATTATTTCCTCCTTTTACCCCTGTTGCAATTCTCCCAGCAGAACTTCCTCCCGCTCCAGTTTGGTCCAGGCATTTATCAATTACTCCCTAATTTCATCATTTCCCTCCTCCACCTTCTTCCTCTCTAGCAGTGCAAAACTATTTTCTGAAGACCCTTCACAAATGCCCGCCCTCTCTTCACAGTAACCTGTTCTCTCCTTTCCACTCCATGACTTTTGCCACTTCTTCGCCTCCCTCACAAGTCCCTATCTCCTCCTTCCATTTGTCTTTTGTCTCCTGACCTGGTTTCCCGGCAATTGTTCTTCCTGGCCTGGACCCCTTGTCTCTGTTTCCTTCTTCTGACCCTCTCCTCACCACTGTTGGCTTAAATCGCCTCCTCATCTCCCTTTCTTCCTCCTCCACTATTGGGCTAAACCCACCCCCAATCTGCCTTGCCTGTCTTAGTTCCTCCTGCAGACCCTCAATCTCCTTTCTAAGTTTTCTATGTGGTTGCACACTAAACATCCTCCCACACTCCAGGCAATTTTTAGAAAGATTGGTGCACCGCAGTTGTTGCAGCCTACCACCCTACCCATTGCTGTCGTTGCCCACCAGCGACCCCCCACCCTTCCAGATGCAGGATACCAAACACTCCCCCAAGTCTCCCCTCTCCCTCCTCTATCAGTGCAAAACATTTTCTTTATTTCCCTTACCTCCTTTGTTGCACAAGTTTAGATATATTGAGCAACTGCTTTTTATATTCCTATCCTTCCTATCCACACTCAAAAACAGACTTTAAGTAGCCATTGCACAACCTTCTTCAAACTCCTACTCCTCCTTTCCCCAATGCAATATCAATGAGAAGAAGTAATAATGAAAGCTCCTAGATTTGCATTTACTTCCCTTCCACTGAGAGAGCAGTCACGTCTTCACTTGCTGCTGTTCCTTTCCTGGTATGCCCCTCCTACTCCACACCCCTTACTATACCCAGTGTTTAGCTCCTGTCAATCAGATTTAACAGGGCATATAATCAAGAGTTGGGGGGGGGGGGGCGAAAATTTGCAGCAACCAAAGACAGCACAGAAATACACCACCACTACGTTTTAAATCCTCAACAGCCCCAAAACAATTCTAAGTAAAGACAACAAAACAATTACCAGTTACTGTAAAGCACTGAATTGAATATACTTCCTTCCCCTTTCTGGCTTCTATAACATTCAAAAATACATACATTTCTATCTCAGCTCTTTACCCTGACCATCAAAAGGTAACTACAATCACAATAATCTACCTTGTAGCTCTGCAATCCTTCGCGCTAAAGTGACTGCAACTAAAAATAACACTTATCACGGAAGTGTAAGCCACAACTCATGGCTGGCTCAAAAAGAACCAAAGCAAGTTTTTCAAGAACATAATTCAGGTCCCAAGGCAGGACCAGATTACGAATGGGAGGTTTCATGTGCAGAATACCTCTGAAAAAAGTATGGGAGACCTCTAGTTGGGCAACTGTATGCCCATCAATAGGGGTATGGAAAGCTGATATAGCTGCCAGATGCATCTTCAGTAAGGAATACTGCAGACCAGAGTCTAACAGTGACAGCAAATATTTCACCGCATTCATGGGACAAGTGAATGGGTCCATATGTCGAAGCGGCCACAAAGTGAAACACCTCCACTTCAAAGAATATGCATGTCTGGTGGAAGGCTTTCTGGCTGCAACCAGCACATCAGCTACTTTAGGTGGCATCCCAAACCATGCAAATGGCTGTGTCTTCAGGAGCCCAGGCATGCAGATGCAAGGACCACAGACCCCCTTGTCCTGTGACAACAGGCCCCTGCACGGAGGCAGAAATACTGGAGGCTCCAGTGCTTGTTGCTGGAGCAGCAGATACCATATTTGTTGAGGCCATAGAGGTGCAATGAGGATGAGGGTTGTATCCTCCATCTGCAGTTTTAATAATACTCTCTGTATTAATGGACTATGAGGGAATGCATACAGAAACCTTTCTTTCCAAGAAAGGGACAATGCGTCTTGCCAAAAAACTCCAGGCCCTGGAGCAAACTATCAAAAAACACAGCAGTTTTACGTTCTGTGGGAACGCAAAAAGATCTAACTGTGGACGCCACCTTGTGAAGAGGTCGTCTACGATTGAGTTCAACAGTTCCCATTTGTGCATCTTGGACTGTGACCTGTTTAGCCTGTCTGCTAAGAAGTTTTGGACACCTGGGAGATGCACGGCTGACAGCTCTAGCCTGTGTTCCAGTGTCCAATACCACGCTCTCATTGCTTCACGACATGGGGGAGAGGAATGAGCCCTCACCCTTTGTTTGTCTATGTAATGCATAACACTGACGTCCATCTTAGCAGAAGACCCACAGTCAGGTGCGCCTGAAAAGCCTGACAGAGGTATAAGACAGCTCTCATCTCCAGGACATTTATGTGCAAATTTGCTTTCCACCTGGGTCCAAGAAGAATAGGTTACTCACCTGAAACCGTAGTTCTAGGAGTGGAATATGGTACAAATCAACACTCTGGCAGTTCCACTGGAAGGTGATGACTGGCCAGAACATTTCCAAGCTAAGCTCCTCCCACCACCCAACTGGATATATCCCCCGACTCTGCCTCCTGACATCAGATCTAGCATGCTGGAAGCAGGATCATGTGCCACTTGCCAAGAGAGGCCGGGGGTTGTGTGTACCACGTACTACTCATAGGACTACAGTTACAGGTGAGGAACCTATTCTTCTAGGGGCATAGATATGGTACACCACCCACACTCTGGCAGACTCCTAGCAGTTCTTTGGGAGTAGGGGGCAAGGTGCACACCCCTACTTGGTGAACAGAGATTGGAGAACCAAGGGCCCATAACGCACATCCTGACGTGACTCAAGGTCGATGTGGTAGTGGGAAATGAAGGTGTGTGCTGACCTCCAGGTAGCAGCCCTACAGACTTTCTGTATGGGAATACCCCTGGAAGCAGCCACCGAGGCAGCGGTATGTCTGGTAAAATGAGCTCTACTCCTAATAGGAGGATCCCGACCGGTCAACCTGTAGCAAAGGTCAACACAAAAGGTAATCATCCACTTTGCTTCCTGTCTGCCAGGTGATGCTTCAGCGCAGGTGATGAATGCCTGGTGTGCCTGACCACGAATCCAAGACATGCGCTCTAAATAACAGGACAGCATTCTCTGCAGGTTCAGGGCATGAAACCTGCAGTCAGTCTGTGAAGATGGTAAAATATACCAGTAAGTTAATCACCTTGTTAAGGTGAAACTCCAATACCACCTTTGGGAGGAACTTCTGGTTGGGGCGAAGGATGACTTCATCCCTGTGAAAGATCAGATAGGAAGAGTCCCAAGAGAACGCCTAGAGCTCCCCAATCCTTCTGGCGGACGTGATGGCTTCCAGAAGGTCTGTCTTCCATGACAGGTGTGACAACTCACACCTGTGCATTGGTTCAAACAGCTTGCCCATGAGTATAGCCAGGACCAGCAGTAAGCCCCATGATGGAGGTGGATCATTCACTGGAGGGAACAAGTGGTTAAGGCCCTTCAAAAAGCACCCAACACCTTCTCCTAGGCCACTGACAGCATGCTGGCTGTGCCTGGTAAGCTGAGATGGCTGCTAAGTGCATCTTAAGGGTGCCCCTTGCAGTCCCAGCTGGAAAAGGAACCAGTAGTAGTCCAAAATGCTAGCCACCGGGCAAGCAAGGGGATCAAGCTCCTTGCTCTGGCACCAAATGGAAAATCTCTTCCATTTACAGGCATAGAACCTACAAGTTGACCCCTTTCTGGATGCTTCCACAATGTGAAGGACATCCTCGAATAGACCCAAGGTCAGGAACTCTAGCCACTCAGGAACCAGGCCAAGATGTGCAGGGTCCACCAAAGACTGGTCAGCAGTTCTGGGTGGAGAGGAAACCGCCACAGATGCCTGCTGCTGAGCATGAGGAGATCAGAGTACCAGAAATGCCTTGGTCTGTCTGGAGCTATCAGGGTCATCCGTGCCTCGTCCATCCTGACCTTAACCAGAACCCTGTTGATCGAGGGGAGGAGAGGAAATGCATACATGAGGTCTGGGGCCTCACGAAGGCATCCCTCATCAGTGTCCCAGACTGTTGGGGGGAGAGCAGGCACAAAACAGCCTCAGTTTGGCGTTCTCCTAGGAGGCAAACAGATCCACCTGAGAGGCAGTTCACAACCTCCTAATGCAGAAACCACTTGTGCGACGTCTCTCCTACCTAGTTGAGGATAGCCACCAGCTGAATGCTCTCCTTCACGACGTGAATCGTCTTGAGATCTGCACACAGGCTGAACACGAGGGTCCAGATGTGGCGAGCCCCCTGACACAATGGACGGGAGTGTGTGCTGCCCTGTCTGTCCAGGTAAAACATGGTTGTGCTACTGTCTCTCTGGACTTGAACGACCTGACACCTGGTCATCCAAGCAAATTCCGTGAGAGCCAGCTGCACTGCAAGGAGCTCCAGCAGGTTTATGTGGTGATGGGACTGCCAGGATGGCCAGAACCTGTGGGACTTGTGGTTCCCCCAGGTGTGCTCCCCTCCCTATCAGAGATCTGTCCTTCGTCAGCATGACAGTCGGCAATGAGTGGACCGACGGGATTCCTTCCTCCAAATGTTCCAGGACCAGTCACCACTGGATGACCTCCCACATCAGCTGGGTCACCATGGCCAGCTGATCCAGGTTACCTAGGCGCTGGTACCACTGATGGTTCAACTCCCACACTGAAGGGGGCGCATCCTCCAGTGGACCCAACGGACCACGCTGGTGCAGAATGTCAAATACCCCAGCAGCCACAGGAAATCCTGGGCAAGGAGAGAGAGAGCGCCCAACCTGAAGTGATCAGGTAAAGGAGGTAAGATCCTGTGCTCAGTCTGCCAGGAGGCAAGCTCTGGCCTGCAGGGAGTCTAGTTCTGTCCCGATGAACTGGATCACCTGCTTTGGTACTAGTATGGACTTGTTCAGCTTGACCAAGAGGCCAAAATCTCTGCAAGTCTGGAGAGCCAGGGCTGTGGAACTTGTCACGGCCTCTCTGGATGGACTGGCAATCAGCTAATTGTTCAGGTAGGGGTAAACTCTGACCCTGGGGTACTGAAGTGGGCCACCACCACTGCCACGCACTTGGTGAAGACCTTCGGAGCTGAGAAGAGGCCAAATGGCATGACCTGAAAATGGTACAGGGACCCCCTCTGCTCGGAACCATAGGTACTGGCGGTGGGACCTATGGATGGGGATATGGAAGAATGTATCCTGGAAGTCCAGGGCAGCAGAACCACATGTCTTGCTCTGGGGATGGAATACTCTGGCTCAGAGTGACTATCCACAACTTGCACTTCATTAGGTACTGGTTGAGAATGTGAAGATTCAATATGGGGCAACAGCACCCTGTCAGTTTCAGGAACAGAAGTACCTGGACTCGTAACTCTGACTGGCCAGGTTGTCCGGGACACAGGCTATGGCTCCTTTTGCAAGGAGCAGATCAATGTCCTCTTAGGGTGGACAGCATGTCCAGAGACACCCCAGTCGCTCGAGGCATGTGGAGGTGATGGATGGTAGAGCCTCGAAATCCAGAAACAGCCCTCTGCCCACTATGTCTAGCACCCACTTGTCCATTATGACAGCAGACCAACGTGGCAAGAAGAGACACAGCCTGCCTCAAATGGGAAGAGTGGTTGGGGAAAGGACAGGTTGAGGGATGACACCTCCCAGCCTGTCACAGGGAAGGCTTGGTGGGGGCACCGGCAACTGCTGCCAGAGTGGTACAACTATCCCTGCCCACCCTCTTTGGACCTTGACCCCTGGACTTCTTGGGGGTGCTGGGTCTGGAACTCTCCATGCTAGGGAACTGGTGAATGAAAGGCCGGTACCGAAACGCTGATTTCTTTGGCTTCTTAAGGGTCAAGTTTACTAGCAGAAAATGTCCACTGGGCATGCTCGTTTACAAGGAAGTCCCGTTAGGACAAGGTGATAATAAACAATACTCAAAACTGGCACACAATGCAGTTACATTGACTTGCATACAATAGAGAAAGTCAAAATTGGCCTACAATAGTTACATTGCAAAGACAATAAAACATTCAACATAGGCAAGCAGTATAATAATATGACTATATGTGCTGATGTACTAACAGATTCAATTCAATTCAAAGTTTATTTTACCAGGATAACACCACTGAGACAACTTATATGTGAAGAACTGGAGAGACATAAGTACAATACAAGGTACAATACAGATACAGCAAGATACTATACACAAGAATAGTAGGTATAAGGAAATTAACTAGGTACAATACAGAATACTAGAATGTTTCTATATCAATACAAGTGCCTATACAGGTAAAGCTAGATGAGTACAACAATCACGTGAAATGACTGGTGCAAAAAAGTAGACTGGAGTGATAGAAGAGGACATAAGATGCAAGGCTGGGGAGTTTTATAGCAATAGAGGCGGGTCAGTGACAGAAAAGGAGCACAGGGTACAAAAATATAACAAGAGGGGGAGAGGACAGCAGGTGTGGGAGGAATGGGGAGGTGGAGAAAACAAGAAGAGTCAAAAAGGGGGGGCGCAGGGAGGGGTGGAGGCTGTACAAGTGCTTAATACAAGTACAGGGTGATTAGAGGGGTTGGAAGCAACAGGGCCAGAGGGGAGATGAGGGGAGATTAGGAGAGGAAGAGTTGGAGGAAAAAGGGGAGGATTTAGTGCCAGGAATCAGACAGGATATACATGATTACAATAAGCAGGTTCAAGCACAGCAGTTACATTCATCCTTCAACATATGTCCAGTCAAGGTCTTGAATGTACACAGGCCAAGGTAAAGTTAAGTTTAAGTTTTTTGTATGGTGTTCCATAAGGCCAGCAGGGCATAATTTAGTGATGATGAACCAAACTGTGTTCTGATCCGTGGAGTATCAAATGTTACATATGAGAATTTCCTGAGTGTACGCACTGGGGGCACGTTGAAACATGGAGCAGATGTAGGGAGGGAATTTCAGGTTCAGAGGTCTGTAGACCCAGAGGGATGTGCTGCAGCACCTCCTGATACTAAGGGATGGCCAACCAACCTGCAAATAAAGGGAGCAATGATGGGTGTTGAAAGGGGTGTTTGTAATGAATCTTAAGGCCCTGTGATAGTGTGTGTCAAGGGTAGCTAGGGCTGACTTTGGACTATGACTATAGAGAAAGTCTGCATAGTCGATTAACAGAAGAAAAGTTGTTTGAACTAGCCTTAGTTTGGCATCTTGGGTAAGCATGTTCTTTATTCGATGAAAGAGACCAAGCCTTTGCAAAGTTTTTTGCCGGTTTCCTCTATGTGTGTTACAAAAGATAGTTTTCGACCTAGCCAGAAGCTGAGATATTTCAGTTTCTCAACTGGTTCCAGTACTTCTCCCAGGATAGTCTTGATCTGAAGATTTGTGCTGGGGACATCTTTGTTGTTAAGGCACAGGTACATAATTTTTGTCTTTTTTGTACTGAGGAGTAATTTTAGACTTATTAAGTTCTGTTGAAATAGGTCAAAGTCACGCTGTAACTCAAGGCAAGCAATTTGGAGTATAGGCCTGGCAACACATAACACAGCATTGTCTGCAAATAAGTGAACATTTGCTGTGCAGACGCTGTTAATGTTATTAATGTAAACGGCAAATAATAATGGACCTAAGATAGAGCCCTGCGGAACTCCTCTCAGGATAGGTTTCAAAGGGGAAAGGGTGCCACTGGCTTTCACCTGTTGCTGCCTGTTGGTAAGATAACAGGAGAACCAATTTATCGAGGTATTATCTAGACTGAAATTATGTAATGTGTCCAACAGTAATTGATGCTCAACGGTGTTGAATGCCTTGTTTAAATCTAAGAAAAGGGCACACAGTGCTTAGCGTCGAGGGAGGTTAACCAGTCAGCTGTAACGTTTGCTAGAGCAGATACCGTACTATGTTTGAGGCGAAACCCAGACTGCAAGGGGTTCAGTAAATTTTCTGCTTCTAGGTGGTCCCTAAGTTGGGCGTTGATCAGTTTTTCAAGGAGCTTAGATAGAATGGGCAAGAACAAAAATGGTCGGTAATTACTTAGAGCGCATTGGTCGCCAGATTTAAACAATGGGATGGCATGTGCAGTTTTCCAAATTGGGGGGAGGAGGGAGTGACAGACTGAATAAATGGGTGATAGGCAGGGCCAGGGCGTAGTATCTTATCTTTATAAAGTAGGGTTCAAGCAGATTTGCTTCTGCACTTTTTTTAGGGTCTAGTGTGAACAAGAGATCCTCAACTTGTTTGAGCAAGACAGGGCTGAAACTAAATTGTGAAGAGCAAGGTCATGTTTTTATGAAAGGGTGCAAGCGAGTGGCTGGGATGATAGCTTACTGACAGGAGAAGAGTCAAAAGCTAGGCCAGCTGTGGCAAAATAATTAACTGGTCCAGAATATCATCACTATTTGTGTGGGTACTGTCCCCTGAGACTATATTTTAGTTGGGAGGGATGAAGGCGAACTATGCCCCTCAATTTCCCTAATAGAATTCCAGAATTCAGCAGCATTGTTTCTGGATGACTCCAAGGCAGACTGGTAGTACTTAGCCTTTTCTGCCCGAATGAGTCTGGTGCACTGGTTTCGTACACTCTGAAGGCAGCCCAATCTGCTTCAGATTGTGTCTTGCAGGCTTTTTTTCCATAGGTGACCTCAGTGATGTAAAGTAGATTTTAATGAGTTAGAGAACCAAGGGCAAGCTTTTTTCCTAGCCCTGAGTTTTGTCATTGGGGCATGCCTGTTAATAACCTCCATGATAAGGTTGAGAAAAGTACAGTTACGTAAGAACTTACCGTAACAGTAAATCTTTGAGAGCTCTTGCAGCAGGTAACACAAGTAGGACTGCTACAATCTGGTGGCAGTTCTCAGCAATTTTTTCTTCCAGCAGTACCGACGTGGGAACTACCCCCCCTCACTGATGTCAGCTCCACCCTTGATGTCACCCTATATAAGAGAGGAGTTCCCCACGTGCTCCAGTTATTGTACGCCCCCCTACAGGCAAAGAGATCGCAACAGAAGATAATCAGAAATCGTGACCCAAACTTTTTCCTCATAACAGAGGAAAAGCCAGCCTGGAAAAGGCCTGATCCCTGGGGGAAAGAGGGCGGGAAAATACACCTGCTGCAACAGCTTCTCTCGAAGATCTACGGTTACGGTAAGTTTCAATGTAACTGTACTATCTTACTTCGAGAGGAAGCTCTTCAGCAGGTAACACAAGTAGGACCGATTCCCAAGCAGTATAAACTTATAACAACCCCAGGGAGGGGGGAACAATAGGGGAACAACAGAAGGAACCGGAACAGAGAGGGTCCCTCAGGAAACCAGGCCCTGCAAGACTGCAAGGCCAAAACCTGCCCTGCGCCTGGAAATGATGTCAAGGCTGTAATGCCTGATGAAGGTATGAACAGAACTCCAGGTAGCAGCAGCACAAATGTCAACTGCAGGTACCCGCTTCGGCGCTGCAAAGGAAGTAGAGACTGCTCTGGTAGAATGGGCCCCAGGGTAGACCTGTTGTGCTTCTGATAACAAAAGGCAATGCAATGAACCAACCAGCATGACCTAAGGACCTTTGAGCAAAGGATACAAAAGACTGATCAGATTTCCTGTCCCCCTTGGTCCTAGCCAGGTAACATCGAAGAGCCCCATGGACGTCCAAAGAATGAAGCAGGGCCTCCCCACTATTCGAATGCTCTGGGTAGTACACTGGAAGCTGAACGGATTGGTTAAGGGTGAGCTCTAAAACCACCTTCGGTAGAAACTTTGGGTTGGTGCGAAGGTCAACCCTATCCCTTATGGAAAACAAGATAGAGTTCTTTATACACGAGGGCCTGAAGCTCTGAAATGCACCTCGCCGAAGTAATGGCTACCAAAAGCAAGTTTTCTAGGACAGGAAATGAAGCTCGGCCTCCATTGCTAGTTTGGAGGAGGGAAGTGTAAGCTTCTCTAGGCAAAGAGGAGATCCCAAGGAGGTACAGGATCCCAGATGGGAGATCTGATATGAAGAATACCACGCAGAAAAGCCTTAGAGACCTCCATCTGGGCCACCGTGTTATCCTGCACTGGGAAGTGATAAGTGGAGATGGCGGCCAGGTGTACCTTGATGTTGGAGTAACTGAGACCTGCCTCCGAAAGGGAAAGCAGGTATTCTAAAATGGCATTAAATGGACAAACCAGGGGGTCCACCCTCTAGGCTGCGGCCCAGATACAGAAACGTTTCCACCTCATAGCGTAAGTGGCCCTGGTGGCAGGTGTACACGCCTCAACCAAAACTTGTGCTACCTGATCGGACACTCCAAACCTGGCTTTAGCTAGGTCCTAAGGAGCCAGGCATGTAGGTGATGTGAGTGCAGATTCGGATGGATCAGTGACCCACTGTCCTGAGACAGAAGATGAGAGGAAACTGGAAGAGGTAGCGGAGGCTCTGCCGCTGAACGCTAAAGCAAAGGAAACCAAATCTGACAAGGCCACAGCGGAGCTATCAGAATGAGGGTGGACGGTTCTGACTGAGCCTTGAGAACTGTCTGCAAGAGCGGGAAGGAAGGGAATGCATAGAGAAACCTCCCCTTCCAGGAGAGGGACAATGCATCTTGCCAAAAAGCTCCAGGCTCTGGACCTAGCGAGCAGAAAATAGAAATTACATACCTACCGTAATTCTTGATCTTCTTGGATGGAGTCTCCACCACTCATTCACACTAATGGGATCTACACCGGAGGCGCAAGGACCCAGCGGGAGCAAACTTTTTGGCAGGAGGGCCGGCGCCAGAGATGGAACTGCGAGGAGCGGCACCATGAGCCTCTGCTCGTGAGGCAATGACTATCTAGGCGTCGACCCGCCAACTGCCTCAGTACCTTTTTTTCCGAGGAGGTGCAGCGTAACAAACCTAGAAAGATAGCCTAACCAAAAACCGGACATAAGATAGTCTGGAAGATCTGTATAAGAAGGGCAAGAAAGAAGTCTTCACAGCCTAAAGATTGAGGGAGCGAAGACCAACAACAGAGGTGAGCTCGGGGGATGGTGGGTGGGCGTGTGAATGAGTGGTGGAGACTTCATCAAAGAAGATCAAGAATTACGGTAGGTGTGTAATTTCCATATCTTCCTGGACATAAAGTCTCCACCACTCATTCACACTAATGGGAGAGTACCGAGCTAATAATCCCCCGAGAGGGCGGCAGGGGAAACCAAGAGCTCATAAATTTAGGACAGAAGTCCATTAAGGATGGTTCTGCCAAACGAAATATACCATCTGGCATGGACATCCAGGGCACAGTGTTTGACAAAAGTATGCACTGAGCTCCAGGTAGCCGCATTGCAAATATCTGCAATGGGCACGGTGCGAATTTCCACCAGGGATGCCGCAACCGCTCTAGTAGAGTGAGCGTACACTTTGCCTTCCAGCTTAACCTGTGCCATGGAACAGCAGTGGCGAAGGCATGCCACCAGCCATGCTGAAATGCATCTGATAGCAACAGGTTGACCCAGCTGGGTCTGGCTGAAGGAAAGAAACAGTTGTTGAGCTTTGTGAAATTCTTTTGTTCTATCTAAATAGAAATGCAAAGCTCTTTTGACGTCCAAAGAATGAAGAGAACGCTCCCCTTCATTTTGGAAGTGCACAAAGTAAGTAGGAAGGACCAAAGGTTGGTTTAGATGGAATTCTGAAACAACCTTAGGGAGAAACTTAGGATGGATCCTAAGAACTACTTTGTCTTTATGAAACACAGTATATGGAGAGTCTGTGACCAAGGCATGTATCTCAGAGACCCTGAGGGCTGAGGTAATGGCCACCAGGAAGGCCATTTTCCAAGTGAGAAATTTCAACTCACAGGTAGCTAGAGGCTTGAAAGGTTTTCGAGTGAGCATGTCTAGCACAAGATTAATGTCCCAGGCTGCGACTGGATGTCTGATAGGAGGTCCGGTATGCAGAATACCCCTAAGAAACCTCTTAACCACAGGTAACTGAGCCAGCAAGAAGAAAAGTACTGGCTCATGATAAGCTGAAATGGCACAAAGGTGAACCTTGACTGTAGAGTATTGCAGACCTGAATTTGAGAGAGATCTAAAAGGTACTCTAGAACTTTATTTGGTGGGCAGGAAAAGGGATTCGAGAGGATTTTAACACCAGAGCCGAAAACGCCCATTTAGCTGTGTGTAAGTTTTTCTCTAGTGGTCATTTCTTGCACGCAGCCAGAAGGATATCTGAAACTCTACGAGAGACACTGAACCTGTTCACGTCTATCTCTTCAGGAGCCAAGCATGAAGGTGAAGTGATCTCAGATTGGGATGGACCACAGACCCCTGAGTCAGAAAGGGAAGTGCTTTCGGAGGGGTTTCCAACATACTGTTGAGTAACAGAAACCATATCTGTCAAGGCCAGAAGGGAGCAATGAGGATCATTTTGTCCCCCTGGGACTCGAACTTGAGAAGTACTCTCTGAATTAGAGGAAGAGGCGGAAAGGCGTACAGAAAGCATTTTGTCCACTGCAGCCTGAACGCATCCTGACAGAAAATGCCAGGCCCTGGATTTCTGGAGCAGAAGAGAGGCAGTTTTGTGTTGAGTGGGGATGCAAAAAGGTCCAGGTCTGGAGTTCCCCACTCTGCAAATAGTGACTGAACTATGGCTGAGTCGAGAGACCATTCGTGAGGATCTGTCTCTGTTCTGCTGAGACGGTCTGCCAATTCGTTCTGCACTCCCAGCAGGTACACCGCCTGAATTAGAGCCTTGTGCTCCAGGCACCATTCCCACACTCTCATCGCTTCCCTGCATAAGGGGTAAGAGTGTGCACCACCCTGCTTGTTGATGTAATACGTCACTGCTTTGTTGTACGTTTGAAGGAGAATGTTCTTGTGACAGAGAATGTCCTTCAAAGCCAGGACTGCATAAAGGACGGCCCTCATTTCCAGGACATTTATGTGAAGTTGGGACTCTTCCTGAGTCCATGTACCTTGAGTGTGGAGAGCCTGACAGTGAGCTCCCCATCCCATCAGGGACGCATCTGTGGTAATGGAAATCTGATGTTCGAGAGGAGCAAAGGGATACCCTTCCAGAAGATTGTCCTCTTGCGACCACCAGGTGAGTGACTTCTTCTGTCACCTTGATGAGAAAGGACTGAGGGTGAGTGGTTGGGTACCACAGAGTACTGAGCATCCACTGAGAGGTTCTCATATGCAGGCGTGCTAGGGGTACAGTGAACACCGAGGATGCCATGAGACCTACCAACCGCTGCATCAAGATAGCTCGAACCAAGCTGTTCTCTCCGATGTATCGGGCCATCTACAGGATATCGCTCCTTCTGTCCTCTGGCAGAAAAGCTTTCGCACAGGAGGTGTCCAGAAGAGTTCCTATGAAAAGGAGCCTCTGGGAGGGCTGCAGCTGTGATTTCTTGAGATTTAGCAGGACTCCCATGGATGTGAAAAAGTCTGAGGCCGTGGCAACGGTGTTCATGGTTCCTTGCCTGGAAGGGCTTGCTAGAAGCCAGTCGTCCAGGTATGGGAACACTTGTGTTCCGATTTTTCTGAGATGCACTGTGAGTACTGCACAACACTTTGTAAAAACTCGCGGCGCCGAGACAGCCCAAAGGGTAGGACTCTGAACTGATAATGCTGGCCCAAAGCCACGAACCTTAGGTATTTGTGATGCCTTGGTTGAATAGGGATATGTTGGTAAGCATCCTGCATGTCCAGGGAGGCTAACCAGTTGTGTTGATGAAGCAAAGGTAACAGGGTTCCTAGCAATATCATTTTGAACTTCTCTTTGGGAAGAAATTTGTTTCATTTTCTGAGGTCCAAAATGGGTGCATGCCCTTGGTTTTCTTTGGAACCAGAAAGTAATGGGAGTAGAACCCTGTGTTATGTTGATCCAGCGGAACTACTTCCACTGCCCTGCTGTTCAGAAAGCCTTGCATCTTGGAGGCGAGAAGTTCTGACTTAAATACTGACAGCCTGAGCTGTCGTTTGGGTGGACGATCTGGAGGGGTCTCTAAAAGACTGAGGGAATACCCCTTGCAGATTATCCGGAGGACCCATTTGTCCGATGTTACGGACTTCCACTGATTGTAGAACTGAGTTAGACGACCTCCTACCGCTGAGGAGAGTCCCTCTCGGGTAGCTGAGGTGGGACTTGGGCCAGCAACTCAGAAGGCAGCACTGGGCGCTTCGGGTACCTGCGTCTTCTGTTGCATTTTCTTTTGAGGCTGAGGGGCTTGGTTTTTATTAAAACCTCTCCTGCCTTTGTCTCTAAAGGACTGACAGTTATGAAACTGGCGTTTGTTAACATCCTCCCCCCCCCAAGAAGGGGAAGGAGCAGGTCGAGCCAATTTAATGGCTGACATAGTCTTTTGTGTGGCCTCTAGAGCCTGTTCTACTTGAGGGCCGAAGAGATACACACCATCGAAGGGCAACGTCATGACCTGTAGCTGGGAATCATTCGTGATACCTGAAGTGCGTAGCCAGGAATGGCGCCGGGTACAAATGCCCGCCACCGCCGCTCATGAGGCAGTATCGAAGGCAATCATAGCTGCTTTAAATTGCTGGTTGTTGGACTCGATACCCCTGGTTATGGCTTGAAGGAGCTTTGAATTAGCATCTGATTCCGGTAGAGCTTCAACCATTTGTTTGAGCGAATGCCAAAGAATATACTCATATTGAGAGAAATAGCCCTGGTAGCTGGCGATACACATACCCAGGGTGGATGCAGCAAAGACTCTCTTACCTAAAGTATCTATCTTATGAGACTCTTTGTTTATAGGTCGAGCTGTAGTAGTCTGAGGAAGGACGACTATCATTCTCTGCCAAGACTACAACAGGATCCGCAAAGGCTTGGGAAGACAAAATAGGTCGATCCTTGGGAGCAGCATACTTTCTATCTATGGACTTAGCCACAGAAGGAATGAGAGCAGGATTATTCCATACCATTTGAGACAGCGTCTCAAAGGAGAGTTGTGCCGGGGGAGTTAAATCCATAGGGATATCTGGAACATGAAGGTACTGGAGTCTTAAAAGCTTCCCAGGATCGATGTCCATAGTCTGGACAGAAAGAGTGGAATTCAGATTTTTCAACACAGACGTAAATGACAGGTCCTCAACCACAGGCTCTGTAACAGGATTAGGTCCTGCTCCTTCCACATCATCACCCAGCATAAGATCTGGGTCAGGCTCAATATTATCTCCTGACAGTCCAGGAGGGACTGCATGGACAGGAAAGGAATGAAAATCAGCAGGAAAAGAGGAAGGAAAAGAATTCAGAGAGGAGAAACCCTGAAGATTGACTGATGAAAACCCCGGCCTCGGCGCCGAAGAAGAACATGGCGCTGAAGGGCCGCACAACGCTGACAAAGCAGCCGGCGCTGAAAAGCCGGATAGGCACCGAAAGGGCACACATTGCTGAGAAACTCAACGGCGCCAAAATACCACATGGCACCGAGGACACGCCGACAGGCACATCGGCACCAAAATCGATGCCGAGCGACTCACAGACACCGATGACACCAACCCAGGGCCCCGAAAATTCGGATTTGAGGGGAAAGAAGGAAGAATACCAGGAGATAGGGGCATCGGTGTGGCCCCCTGTACTGCAGCCATGTGAGGGGGAAAACACCTGAGTGCTGGGTCGACGGCACCGAAGAGGGTGCCGCGCGACCAGGAAGGCCCAATCGCCCTGCCCGATCTCCTGAAGAGCCCAAAGGCCCCGGAGTTACAGGCCAGGCAGCTGGACCAACCTCAGAGCCCACTGCTCCATAAGAGCAGCCCACTGATGAAACCGCTCATCGGAAGCCCTACCAGAAGGCGGGGAAGGGCTCCGATGTCGAAGTGGTTGGTGACCAGAAACAGAAACCGGCGACTCTGAATGAGACCGGCAACTGACCCCAGTGAACGACCGTCGATGCGCAGACATATCAGAGGGCGACCTCGAGTGATGCCTTCTCTTTTGACCATGGGTCAAGAAGAGCTTGAGGCCGAATGGTGCCGAATGCAACTGCTTTTTACGCTTCCAGGTGGGCTTGCCTTCCTCGGCACTGACCATCCGTTGTCAGACACCCTCCGGAGAAGGCGGCGGACCGACCCAGCCCGGCTGACTGAACAGCTTTCATATGAAGTCTCCCTGCCGTCACCTGACCCACTTATGGTCGACTCCCTCAATGTAGGCTGAGACTTCTTTCTTTAATAAGAATAAATTATCGTAAGCGGTACTCTATTCGAAAAATACAGCAAAATAAAAAAACTGAAAACTATGCTGCTAGTTTGAAGTTTGACTCCCGGCGGGCGAGCGACATCGTCACTGAAGCGCAGTCGATGGCGGGGAAAAAGAAACTGAGGCAGTTGGAGGGTCGATGCCGAGAGAGTCACTGCCACACAAGCAGAGGCTTGCGGCGCCATCTCTGGTGCCAGCCCTCCTGCAAAAATGTTTGCTCCCGCTGGGTCCTAGTGCCTTCGGCATAGATCCCATTAGTGTGAATGAGTGGTGGAGACTATGTCCAGGAAGATCTGGGCAGTTTTGCGTTGAATTATGATGCAAAGAGATCTAACTCTGGCCTCCCACACCGGCAGAAGATTTGATATGCGACTTCTTGAAGTAGCTTCCATTCGTGAGCATGCGACCTGGTTCTGCTGAGTGCGCCGGCCAACATGTTTTGTTCTCCCAGAACATGTACTGCCATTAATACAAGCTGATCCTCCAGAGCCCAATCCCACACCCGCATGACTTCCCGGCAGAAGGGATACGAGTGTATGCCACCTTGTTTGTTGATGTAGAACATCACCGAAGTGTCCGTCTGGACCAACAGGTGGTCCGGCACTGGGACTGAGACCAGGGCCTGAAGGGCATACAGGACCGCTCTTAGTTTCAGAACGTTGATATGCAGACCTTCCTCTACTGGGGACCAAGATCCCTGAGTGCGATGTGCCCCCAAGTGGGTGCCCCATCCCAAGGATGATGCGTCTGTGGTCAGAATCTGGGTCGGGGGGCACTACGTGGAAGGGGACACCCGCCAGTAAGTTTTGTGATGACATTCACCAGCGTAATGCCCAGCGGATCAACTCTGAGATCTGGATCGAGGCATCCAAATTGTCTTGTGTTTGATTCCACTGAATCCTTAACGACCACTGAATGGTTCTCATGCTCAGTCGTGCCAGAAGGACCGAAACTATGAAACATAGAAACATAGAACTTGACAGCAGATAAGGACCGCTTGGCCCACCCAGTCTGCCCATTTCCCTAGCTAATGGATAAGGTGCAGATCCTAGTTAACCAGCAGCCTACTTCTTCCTACCCCAACCCCCTAGAATTGCCATATGACTGTCCCATGCATGCTTGAATTCCACCACTGTTTTTGACTCCACAACCTCCTCCGAAGGCCGCTCCATGCATCCACAACCCTCTCCGTGAAAAAATACTTCTTAAATTACCTCTGAGCCTGCCTTCAAATTGTGCCCCTTTGTTCTTGCACACCTCTTTTTGAAAGATGCTACCCTCTTGGACTTTGTTGATTCCTTGAGGTACTTGAAAGTTTCTATTATGTCCCCCTCTCCTCCTCGAGGCTATACATATTAAGCTCCTTTAGTCTATCTTCATATGTCTTCGGTGCAGACCCTGCACCATTTTAGTTGCCCTCTTCTGGACAGCTTCCATCCTGTCTATGTCTTTGCGGAGATTGGGTCTCCAGAACTGCATGCAGTACTCCAGATGGGGTCTCACCAGCTGTCTGTACAGAGGGATAACAACTTCCAGTTTTCTACTGGTGATGCCTCTCCCTATGCATCCCAGTATCCCCCCAGCCCTCCTTGCTGCCCTCTCACATTGCTTGCCCACCTTTAGGCGGCTGCTATGTGCCCTATCAGCCTGAGGAACAGCATTGCGGGGACTCTTGAGGCTGTAGAGACTTGGTACGTCAGGACCCGAATCCAACCTGCTCTGTCGGAGGGAAGAAACACTTTCCTGAGGGTGGTATCCAGAAGAGCTCCAATGAACTGGAGGTTCTGGGACAGGAGAAGTTGAGACTTGTCTCTGTTGATTGGGATCCCCAAGCGCTGAAACAGTGAGAGGGAGTCCCTGATGGTTTCCAACAGGTGGGACCTGGAGGGAGCCAGTCGTCTAGATAAAGAAACATGAAGTGGCCCAGTCTCCACAGTGCCACAGCAACCCCTGCCAGACACTTGGTGAATACCCTGGGGGCTGAAGAGAAACCAAAGGAAAGGACTCTGAACTGACAGTCCTTGTCTTTCAATCTGAACCTCAGAAATCTTCGATGACCCTTGGCAATAAGGATATGCAAATAGGCGTCCTGCATGTCTACGGATGCCAGCCAGTCTCCTGCCGAAATGGGGGGCAGGAGAGTGGGGAGGGAGACCATACAGAATCTCTAGTTGGAGACCCATTGGTTTAGATCGTTGAGTTTCAGAATAGGCCTGTGGTCTCCCGACTTCTTTGGGAGCAGGGAGAAGAACCCTGTCTCTCGCTCTGCCAGTGGTACCAACTCGATGGCGTTCTTGTCCAAAAAGGATATGATCTCCCTTCTGATCAGCACCAGGTGTTCCCCAGGAAAACGAGATAGGGTGGTGGTCATGCCCAAACCCAAGAGCTGAGGGACCCACTGGTCAGAGGTCACTTGACTCCAGGTATCTGTGTAGAGGGAAAAGCGACTTCCGACCGGTTCTCCTGACGAGGCATCCAGGGGAGGACGGTGGCCTGGATAGTCAGGCAATGGGAGGGGGAGGGAGGGTGGCAGCTGCTGCTTTGACCTGTCTAGAGGAGGAGGCCAAGGATCCCCTGGCTCCGCCCCTATAACTAAAGCCGCCTCACTGTGAATGGGGCTGGAAGCGAGGTTGCTGAGGCTGATGTCCCCCACGGCCACGAAAACGGGGCTTCTGAGGTCGCCCCTATTTCGGGCGGTACATGGACTGCACAGTTAGGATGGCCTTACCGGAGTCCTGCAGCCTGGTGATGATCTTCTCCGTGTCCTCGCCAAGGAGCACGGATCCCATGAAGGGAGCATCCAGAATGTTCGTCTGCACATCTGGATCGAACCCAAAAACCCCAAAGCCAAGCATGGCATCAGAGGCAAATACCAGTGGCGGCTCGCCCTTGCAGACGTGTCCGCAGAGTCATAGGCCGACCTCGGAACATGGGTACCCATATCTGAGTCGGTCTGAAGCAGTTTCACAAGCTCTGCCTGCTGAGGGCAATTAGGCATGCTTTGCACAATGTCCAATCCCTGTTCCCAAAGAGCGTTCTGGAATTGGACCATGTGGGTCTGGAAGTTGAGACTCCTCATACTGCAGGTGGCAGCAGAGTATACCTTGCGCCCATATGGAATCCGGCTGCTTCGACTCCCTGTCAGGCGGCTGGATGCTCAGGTGTTTGGGCTGCTGCGAACAGTCGTGAGCTGCCGAAATCACCACTGAGTCAGCTGTGGGTGGTTTGGTCAAGAAGGGGTGATCCTTAGGGGCCCGGTAGAGCTGATGAGCTTTCTTGGGCACGGTAGAGGACTGAGGGCACTTCCAGGTAGCGAATGTGACGTCCTCAAAGATGACGACCATGGAGGGATGAACACTGGGCTTAGGGTATTTTTGGCAGAGGTATTTAGCCAACCACAGTCACTCGGTGTCCAGGGCCTTGGTGTCCCAGCCCATGTTTGCCTGGATGTGCATCACCTCCATGAAGCTGGGGTCATCCGGAGGGGATACTGGGTGTTCCTCCGTGTCCCTTAAATCCATTTCGACCTCCGAATCCACACGAGAGGTGTTGGAGTCTACATAAGAGTCCGAGGCCGAAGAGGATGGGGACCTGTGTCGTCCCTCTTGCGCCTTTTGTCCAGACAGGGGGAGCAGGAGGAACTGCTGGACCTGGTCTTTCTGCGCCTCTTATCGGCATGTTTCTTGGGTGGTGTTGGCTCCTTCTCTGCCTCTTGGTCAGATGGCTCTGAGATGTCAGGCACTGGATCCGGAGTGGGTGTGGGAGGAGGTGCACCCACTGGGAAATCATGTTTAACCGTGTCCCACCAGTGGGAGAAAAGCTCCTTAACCTGCGATAGGTTCAATTTCGGGGAACCAGGCGCAGGAGGAGGTGCACTGGAGCCGGTACTGTCGCTGGCCCCATCGACGGGGGGGGGTGCCGGTGCCGGGTCCGAACCCATGTCATCGGTGTTGGTAGGCACCGGTGTAGGTCTATGAGGAGGCGTCAGCTGCCCCGTCGTCAGCCTCCAATGTCAGGTGGACTGCTGTCTGTTGTGGAGAGGGTGTCTCGGAGTTGATGTCGGGAGGCGCAGGGTGACCGGCATCAGAAGAACTTTGACTGGCGGCGGGACGGCCTTCGCTGGGGTGGAGGCAAGAGGAACCGCGGGCGGACGTCGGTCTGGTGTCCACACTTGTCTTTGGAGTCAGACGGGTGTCCCCCGGCGGAGTGAGCCTTGGGACGGTCGGACTTGTGAGATTTTGAAGAGTTCTCGACCGAACTTTGGTCAGCCAGAGGCCGGTGCCGGTCAGAGTCATTACATTTTGGTGGCATGGACTAGGCCCTGCCACTGAAAGACCCAGAGGCCTTGCTAGACTCCAGGGAGTCGGCCTTGGAAGAGGAGGCCGAGCGGGAGGAGGACTTACCTGCACCCGGTGAGAAAGCCTTCTCGGTGGGCGGATGCACCTTCAACGGTTGGAGGGTGGTCCCTGAGGGCTTGGCTGTGGTAGACCCAGCGGTCGGTTTAAGGGCTGTGAGGCAGGAATCATGCCTTGACGAGCCCGAGGACCTGGGCCTAGAATGGGACCTCTCTTCCTGGTGCTCCCGATGTTTGTGGTGCTGGGCAAGAGGGTGGTCGGACCCCCGGAGGACGCAGCGTTCCATCATGGCCAGTTTGGACTCCGCTAAAAAGGCAGAAATTTCTGATGCCTGATGCGCTTTCGGGAGTTGAAGGCCTGGCAATGGGGACAGGCGTTGGCATCGTAATCGGGCCCCAGGAAGAAAAGACACGCAGAATGGCCATCCTCAGGGGGTATTTGCCGTCTACAGGACCACTTATTGATGTGCCCCTTGGAAGAAACGGACATAGATGCAAAAAACAACTCTTGAAAAGCGGTGGAGAAGGAAAAGAGCGATCGGCACTGCAAGGGGTAAACTGAAAGCAAACTAATCCTGCCCGTGTGGTGGGAAAGAACTGGAGCACGTGGGGAACTCCTTTATATAGGGTGACGTCAGGGGTGGGCCGACGTCAGTGGTGGGGTGTTCCCACATCGGTACTGCTGGAAGACAAAATTGCCAAGAACCGCTGTCAGGTGGCGTCAGTCCTACTTGTGTTACCTGCTGCAAGAGCTTCCTCTCGAAGTAAGATGTGGGTATATGCTTCAGCGACTGTTGGGACCAGGTAAAAATCTTGTCATCTGATCCCGTTCAGATGAGACAGGAACTCGGAGATGCTGACTTTGCGGAAATTCCTTTTGTAGGTAAAATTAGGTGGACTGGTTGTTTTTGGAGAGTGCCTCACACAGGCAATGATGCTGTGGTCACTAATGTCCCTGTGGAATACCCTGGTGTAGGCAATTTTATGGGGCTTGTTGGTAAAGATTAGGTCCAGAAGAGTGCTATGCCCAGGGTTTTTAGTGTTAGGACGGGTGGCACCAGAGATTAGTTGTGTAAGTCCATGTACATCACAGACATTTTTTAGGGGTTCTGAGCAATGAGAATTCCAATCCAAGTTGAAGTCCACCATACAAATAAATTCAGATTCAATAGTTCCTAGGATCCTGTGGAGGTGGGAAATTATCCCAAGTCCACCAGAAGGAGGTCTATAACCGCCAGAAATATAGACAGACTCGTTAGCCGATAGAGAAATGTTTAGGGTGAGACTTTTGAATTCGTTGGACAGGGTGGTGGAGTCGAGAAGAGAGACCGTGTATTTGTCAAGGACATAAACTGCAACTCCACCCCTAGATATCTGATCTGTTCTGTAAACATTGTAGGATGGGATACTGATGGCCTGGATTAGAAGTACAGGCTTTCAGCCAGGATTCCAAAACTACAAGTACACTTGGGGTGGTGTGGAGGACTCAGGCTTGATTAAAGCTATTTTCTTTAGCAGGCTGCAGGCATTGATATGGATAAAGCTGACACCTTTTAGTTGAGGTAGATACAAGGGAGCGGGAATAGGTAGAGGAAGTCCAGGATTTAATTCAATGTTTCCTGAGCACAGTAGCAGGAGTAAAAGAAGCTTCTTAAGCCCCATATACAGGAACTTGAGTAGTGAGTGTCGACCATGCCTGGGAAAAGGGGTCCTGAAGGGGGATATGCATGGTTAGGAATGGAGGCGAGGGGACACTAGGCTGAACACTGCAATATGGACAGGAATAGTTAACGGTGTGGGTGTGCCCGGGAGGGTCATAAAGGTTTGACAAGGTTTGGGGTAGCTCCTGGAGTTGGTATCCATGGAGAGGCGCCAGGGTACAGGTATACGTAATTTGGGGTATATAAGAAGGCAGACTGGCTGAAGCAGTAGGAGGTTGCATAAGATGTCCCATACCCAAGACCAGGGGTGGACCCAGTGTGTAAGGTCCATACAACCTAGTATTAAGAGGGAGGAGAGAAGAACATGAGTTATCAGGGAGAGAGCCATACTACAACTTGCAATGTGGTATTGCAAGTCCTCAGTAGCATGTTGGGAAAGATTACCTTGTTAAAACGAGTGTTTTGAAAGGAGTTGTAAAATCCCTGCTCTAAAGCAGAACTTCCCTTGTTAGTAGAGAATGCATGAAATGTTTTTAAATTCCTGCTATAAACTAGCAATCTAACCAATACTGGGAGCTACTGCAGGGGTGTTAGGCTAGAACAACTTCATGATCCCCCTAGTAATTTGTTGCTAAAAAATGCCAATGAGGAAGTGGGCACTTAGTTAATTTAGTGCGACTTGCCCATGTGACCAGCACAGATTATAAATTACGAGCGCCAGATAGGGTGGGTGGGGAGCTGGCACACAGCGCCATCGGGAACAAATCTGTTTGAAATAAAATTAAGCAGCACTAGCACTAGCAGTGATCTGCAGTCATTTAATGCGGTAAATCACAGAAGCTAGGATGTGGTAAAATGGAAAATGAAATATTTGCTAGAGCAAGCCTTAATTAGTTAATTACTGCCACGCTGGAGCAGCCTTAATTAATGCAGTGCAGCAGTTCCAAACAGGACAAGGGAAACAGAGCCCAAGGCAGGAGCCAATTAAGAGGACCCGAGAGGAGCACCAAAGAATCAGACAGAGTTCAGAAGCAACAATAAAAAACAAACACTGGGCTACCCGAGCCCATACCTGGCGGCTTCTGCTGGAAGGGAGGGCGGTCGGAGTCTAGGCAGAGTAGCTCCTGGCAGGGGTCCACGAGGCGTGGAGCCCGCCCAGGGGAAGTGTCTGTGTGAGAGAGGGGAGAAATAAATGATATGGCAGGCAGCTAAAGGAGACAAAAGATAAGGAAATTGGGGGAGGGTTCATACAGGGGCCGAGAGAGGGGGAGGGAGAGGGAGTAAAGAAAAGAAGAAAACACAGCAGTATGCAGGAAAGAAAAAAAAAAAGGACGAGCAGAAGATTAGGTTTTAAACTCAAGTGTTTAGCCTGGGGCAGAGCAAGGGTAAGCCAATTAAGGTTAATCGGGTGGGGGGGGTTATTAAGCACGAGGAGGGGTGGGGGGGTGGAGTTGAGAGCGACAGCAGTGTGAACACTAAAGAACAGGGCAAGGATAGCAGTACAGACAGCAGAAAATGGTACACTTTTTGCAGTTCTGAGCAGAAAGGAAGGGAGAAAGAGAAGTTGTAGCATAAATGGTATACTTTACCTTAATGCACAAAACAGCATAAGGAACAATTCTAGTCAGCAGTCTATTTTGGCATGCAGCAGTTCTTATAATGCAATTTATCATCAAACAAAGGTTAGTACATCAAGTCAGAAAGCTGTCTGAAATCAAATAAATCAGTGCTTAACAAATCCGTTTGAAATAAAATTAAGCAGCGCTAGCACTAGCAGTGATCTGCAGTCATTAATGCGGTAAATGACAGAAGCTAGGATGCGGTAAAAAGTAAATGAAACAGTAGGATAGGAAGATGTTCCAACAGTAGCTAAAAGTAGAAAGGGGAATGGCTCAATGTTGTTCAATGTGGATAAGTGCATATTAAACTAGCTTTATCAAAACTAGAGGTGGTAACTAAGGTGGCAATGGCAAGTATCCATAAGCAGGGCCCCTGGTGTTCTGCGGCAGAATTTTCTGATTTCTGCGGCAGGGCTCCTCGACTTCTGTGGCAGCATTTTCTGATTTCTGCAGCACGATTTATTCATTTCTCTGGCAGAATGCAGTCCTGTCATTGGCTAAATATGATGTGATGTCATCGATGACATCATAAGCTGAGCATAGAGGAGGGGCTTCAGGATAAACGAGGTAGGAAAGAAAGCCTGACACTAAGGAAAAACAGTATATTTATATGAAAATCCACCAAAAACAATGAATTCTGCGGCACTATATATATTCTGCGGCAATATGCAAATTCTGCAGCAAATTCCGCAACCGCAGAACTGCAGAATTCCAGGGGCCTTGTCCATAAGTGCCTTGTTAAACAAGGATTTAAAGGTGCTTAAGGAAACTAGTTCTGGAAGCTTGAGTGAGGCCTGTATTGTATTCCAGGCGGTCGGGATAGAGGGTACAGAATTTAGGGACACCTAGGAGGATGTATACGCTTCTTCTGAGGGCATAGTGGCTACACATTTGACAATAAAGGGAAGTAATATAATGTTGGAGCCTGTTAAGTAGGGTTTTGAGAGCCCAGGTACCAGTGTGGAGCAGCCTCCTTGTGGCGAGGGATGACCAGCCTACAGCTGAATAAAGGATGCAGTGATATGTTCCAAATGGTGCCTTGGTTATGAAGCATATGGCATGTGATACAGGCTGTCTAGTTTGTGTAGGTTGGCTGCTGAGCTACAGCTGTAGATAATGTCTGCATAATCCAGAAAGGGGAGGAAAGTGGCTTGTGCAAGCTTTTTCCTAAAGTCTGTGGGGAATAAGGATTTATTCCTATAGAAGAATCCCAATCTTATTTTCAACTTTTTTAGTGAAGGATTCAATGTGTGCAGCAAACAACAGTTTACTGTCTAGCCATATTCCTAAATATTTAAATGTTTCTACTATCTCAAGTGAATCTCCGAGAAGTGTTATAACAGGCGCCAGTGAGGCTTGCTGATGTAGGGATGTTGAGGGCTGTGAAGGGAGGAAGTACATTAGTGTTCTTAGAGTTGAGGATGTTACGTTGTAATATGCTGAAATCAGCCTACAATTCAGAGCTGACATCAGACAGAGTGGGTTTATAAGTATACAGCACAGTATCATCCAAGAAAAAGTGTAGTTTAGAATTCAGAATGTTGTTGCTGAGTGGGTTTATGTATATAGTGAATAGTAATGGCCCTAAAATGGAGCCTTGGGGGACCCCTCTTGTGAGCAGAAGTGGGGAGGATAGGAGCCCGTCAGTTTTAATGTGTTGCAGACTGTCAGTAAGGTAGCTAGCAAACCAGCCCACTGAAGGGCTAACCAATCCAAGTTCTTTAAGTTTGGTTAACAGAAGACTATAGTCAACCGTGTCAAAGGCTTTACTTGGATCTAGAAAGACAGCTCCTGTGGCAAGTTTATTATCGAGGGCAGTAAACCAGTCATTTGTTACTAGAGCTAATGCAGAAACCGTGCTGTGGTTTTGCCTGAAGACTGATTGTAATAGGTTAAAGAGGCCTGAATTTTTTAGGTGATCCCGTAATTGATTGTTGATTAATTCTTCTAGAAGCTTTGATAGGACTGGTGGAATTGAGATTGATCTGTAGTTCTTCAAGTCACATGGGTCGCCAGATTTAAATAGGGGCAGTATGTGTGCTGTTTTCCAACAGGTGGGTACTGCGCCAGATGAGACAGAAAGATTTAATAAGTGTGTTATGGGGGCGATAAGACACAGAAACCCTAATTTTAGGAAAGCAGGTTAGATTCCATCAGCTCCTGCACTCTTTCTCGTATCCAGTTTTTTCAGTAGATCTTCAACCTGTCTGCATGTAACTGGGGAGAGGCAGCAGGAGTCCTGGATCAGAGGATCCACGTGAGCATCCTTAGCTGCAGAAGGGTTGCAAAGCCCGGCGGCAGGGGAGAAACTGAACGTTGAGCCCACTGTTGTGAAATGTGTGTTCAATTTTTCTAAGATTGTGCCACGATCAAAAACAGTATTACCTTGTGAAGCAATTTTTATGGGAATTGAGGGAGTTCTGTGGCCTTCTACAGATTTGATCGTTTTCCAATTTTCTGCAGAATTACCTTTGGCGCCCTCTAGGGCTTCCACATAGTAACTGTATTTGGCTGATCTGACAAGCTTTGTGCAAGCCTTCCTTGTTCTAAAAGCTGCCCAATCCACAGCAGCTTTGGTGCATCTCACTTGAGCCAACAAGTTATCATGTTGAGCGAGAGCTGCTTTTAATTCAGCAGTAAACCATGGAAGAGATTTTTTTTTTACTCTACAGTGGATGAAGGGGGCTTGCTTATTTGCTAAGTTTATTAGGTCTGAATTGATAAGCATCAACAGCCTCATCTACTGAGGTGGCCAGGTAGAAATTCTACCAATTTGTGTTTCTGAGACAAGGTAGACCATTTTCAGGTTTAAATCTGTGGAAGCTTCGCTTGATAGTGAATTTGGAACCAGGGGCATGTTTTTCTAGGCTTCTTACGCATACAACTATGTTATGATCATTTACATTATTTTGAAACACAGCTGTATGTAAGATTTTGTGCGGTCTGTTTGTAAGTTTCAAATCTTTGTTTAGAGCTTCTAGCATTATATTTTGCATTAAGTCTGGTAGGTTCAGTAATCAGTTGTGAGATACCCAATTCATCACACAGATCTTTCAGGGCATTTGCTTTTGGTGTGAGCCAATCCAGGTTCAGGTCACCAAGAATAAGGGATTCATTGAAATTGGTTTCAGTTAAGTTTTAAAGGGTGGATATGAGTTCAGTGCCCCCTGATGGTGGTCTGTAGCAGTCAATAATATTGAGAGCTTTAGATGGGGGCAGGGTAAGTTTTATGGCCAAGCATACAAATTCCTGAGGTTTGGAGGCTGCATAGAGTTCAGAGGCAGTTATGTTCAGAGTTGACAAAAATGACTACCCTCCCTCCACTAGTCAGCCTATCCAATCTAAAGGAATTGAAGGATGGAAGTGCGATCTGTTGGTCTGTTGTAGAGCCCTTTAATCAAGTGTCTGTAACTATGAGTAGGTTTGGGTAAGTGTGTGAGACCCATACTTTGAGTAGATCAAGTTTTTTCACAAGACTACATACACTGATAAGCATCAATCAGGTCAGGAGCTGCTACAAACTCCAAGGGACAGTTAAGGGGTGAGGGAGGGTCAGGGTTCAGTTCAATATTCCCTAAGCATATCAGCAGAAGAGTGATATGTTTCAGTCTATATCTTAGGACTGCATATTCTTTCCTAGAGGAGCTAGTATTAAGTGGCCCTAGTGGGTTAGGTTGTCTAGTGACTGCTTCTTCAGGTTCCTTTGGGACAAAGTTACTGAGTCTGGATGGCAATGGAACGTACAGTTACATAAGAACTTGTCGTAACAGTAAATCTTCAAGAAGCGCACGTGCAGCAGGCTACACCATAAGGACTATGCCGCCGGGCACTAGGACTCTACAGAAAACTTCTAGCCAGCAGTACCTAGTTGGGGCCCGCCCCTTACGTCGGTCCGCCCACCGACATTACCAGCTGTATAAAGGGGGCGGTTCCCAGCCTCACCTCAATTCACTCGCCGGAGACCCGAAGGTTACTTAGTAGGAGAGCTCTGAGGCAGGCCCCGAAGCAAATTCCAAAGGGAGAAACATAATAGGGGGATGAAGGGAGGGAAAATAACGCCTGCTGCAGGAGCTCTTCTCAAAGATCTATTGTTACAGTAAGTTCTTACGTAATTGTACTATCTTACTTCAAATAAGAGCTCCTGCAGCAGGCTACACCATAAGGACCGAGACCCAAGTAGTGTCCCCAAAGGGAAGAAAAAGAGAGGCAGGGAAATCAGCCTCTGAAATATTGAATTATTGTTTGTTTTTTTATTCATGAGATTAGGCCTTATAGTTCAGCGAGGCCAAATCCGTCTCTCTTTCTGGAAGCAATAACCAGGGTGTAGTACTTAACAAAAATATACACAGAATTCCATGTTGCGGCAGCACATGTCTGCCATAGAAACATTTTTCACGGCTGCAGAGGATGCAGCCATCCCCCTCGTGGAATGTCCCTTAATTGGTCCCGGTAAGGGTTTTTCGTAAATGAAAGTAATGCAATTGGTTAACCATTTTGACATGGTTTGCCATGCAACTGGTTTCCCCAGAACTCTGGGGGCAAAGGGCACAAACAACTGATCCGACTGACAAGTTAGTTTTGTACAGCTCATATGAATACTCAGGATAGTAAACTGAAAGGGAGATGTCTTGATTCAAGTTTAACTCAGATACCACTTTTAGAAGAAACTTAGGATTAGTGCACAGACACCCTGTCTCTGTGAAAAATTAAATAAGGTTCTTTACACATAAAGGCTTGCAGCTCAGAAATCCTTCGAGCTGAAGTGATGGCAACTAAAAATAACGTTTTCCAAGAGGGAAAACGTAGGTTGCAATCCACGGCCAGTTCGAAGGGAGGTAATGTCAATTTCTCTAGAACAAAAAGCGAATCCCATGGGGGAACAGGATCCCTAATGGGAGGTTTCATATGAAGCATGCCCCCAAGGAATGTACGGGCAAGGTCCAGCTGGGCAATACCCTTATCTTCCACAGGTGCGTAATAAGCTGAGATGGCACTGAGATGCACGTTTATGGAAGAGTATCTCAGCCCCGCATCTAAAAGCGAAAGGAGCTATTCCAGGACTGATTTCACCGAGCAAGACAGTGGGTCCACAGAACGTGCAGCTGCCCATATAGATAGATTATTTATAAAGCGCCCATCTCCACAGACTCTGGGCGCTGTACAATAACCATACATTTAAAATCAAACACATATATACAAGTAAAAGAATACAACTGGGAGCATACAGTTATTTATTAATCCCATAAAATTAGATACTAGTTGAAAGCACAATTAATAATCAGAAAACGCTTGATGGAACAAATATGTTTTAAGGCCCCTTTTAAAAGCTCACACTGAGGAAGTCTCCCATATATAACCAAGCAGACAGTTCCACAGGGTAGGTGCAGGCACTGAGAATGCTCTATCCCCAGAATGCCAAAACCTGGCCCTAGGAACTTCCAGGAGGCCTCCCCTGGTGGAACGGAGGGCTTGGGCCGGATGGTAGGGGACAAGGAGAGCTTTCATTTACACAGGACCCATTTCGTGTAGGTCTTAGAGGTCAGCATACCTATCTTGAAGACAACCCTCCACTGAACCGGCAGCCAATGCAGTCCGCGGAGGACTGGGGTGATATGCTCACACCTTTTAGCCCCCGTCAACAATCTCGCTGCTGTGTACTGCACCAGCTGTAGCCTGCGGAGTTGCCTTCAGATAACCCTAGGTATAGGGCATTACAGTAGTCCAGTCCGGAAGTGACGAAAGCATGTACCAGTGTGATTAGGTCCTCAGGCAGGATCAGGGCTTGAATTCGGGCGATATTCCTGAGGTGATAAAACCCACTTCTAACCATGGCCGACACCTGAGTATCAAGTGTCAGACCGTCATCCAGGATCATGCCCAAATTCTTCACCCGTCTAGAGGGAGCAAGGAGCACACACACCCCAACCCCGATGACTGGATCCACAACCAGTACCTCAGTCTTGTCAGGGTTGAGCTTAAGCCAATTGTGAGACATCCACCATGACTGGATTTCCTCGAAGCAGTTGTTAAATACAGAGTCCGACGCCTGGGTATTGGGCGAACTGGGCAAGTAAAGCTGGGTATCATCTGCAAGCAGTGAAAACCCAGCTTGTACCGCCTGATAATGTCCCCCACTGACAGCATGTACACAGTGCACAATAAGGGCGACAAGACTGAACCCTGCAGAACACCACAGCACAGAGGCTCCAGGTTAGATGAAGCAATTTCCATTGTTACCCTTTGCACTCTGCCTGTCAGGTATGACCTAAACCAGTTGATGACATTATTGGATAGGCTACACCAAAACCGCAGGCGGTCAAGTAGCACCTCATGGTCCATGGTGTCAGCTGCTGCAGAGAGGTCTAGGAGGACCAAGACAGTACAGGCCCTCCTGTCCCTCACTATCAGATCATTATTTAACACCCTCACCAGGGCAGTCTCCCTACCATGCCCCGCATGGAACCCAGACTGGAAAGGCTCATAGGCGGAGGAAGTGGCAAGATGTCTCTCAAGCTGCACGGCCACCCCCTTTTCTACAACCTTCCCTAAAAATGGGAGGTCTGACACCGGTATGTAGTTGCTGAGGCAGTCTGGGTCCAGAGAGGGCTTTTTCAAAAGGGGTCTAACCAAAGCTACTTTCAGGGCCAATGAAAAGATCCCACTCCTCAATGAACTCCAGATGACCTCAGCAACCAAAGGTCCAAACACCCAACCAAAAGGCGGGCCGGATCTGGGTCCAGATCAAACTGTGTAGGCCGTAGCTTTCAGATCATCTCCACTACCTTCCCAACCCCAACCTGCTCAAACTCATCCCAGACAAGGAGGAGTGTTCCGGCATAACTCAGGTTGGACCCTGCAGACCTTTCGAGAGATGCCTGAGGAGACCTCAGCCCTGACAGAGGACAACATGTCAACGAAAAACAGAGCCAGCTCCTTGCACCTAGTGTTAGAACTTGCACCCCCCACCCCCAGCACATAGACAAGCTGGATGTAAACACCCAAGCCACCATGCGGAAGAGCTGGGTGGTCTGTTTCTCGTCACAGCAATCTCCCTAGACAGAAACTCTGCCTTCTTTTGGGAGATTGCTCGATAGTCAGCATAATGAGACTTCAGGGCCAATTTGTCCTCCACCAAGCCAGATCTCCTCCAGCGCCTCTCTAACCTCCTCCCCCTAATCTTTAAACCTCAGAGATCCTCATCATACCAGGTAGGTCTCCAACGAGTAGACAGGGGCCGGACATGAGAGGGTGTGATTGAGTCAAAGGCCGCCCCAACAGCCTTATTACAAGCTGCCACTGCCTCCTCCGATCCATCCGTACAAGCCGCCCCAACACCCAATAGGTCCAGCACTGCCAACAAGTCCACTGAGGAAACCCCTCTTAACGGTCGTTACCGGACCATCTCCACAGGGGCAGGACCATGGGGGGGGGGCGCTAAATGTGAACCCCACAGTGTTATAATCCAACCAAACAACTTGATCTACACTGAGGTCAATGATATCAAACCCCCCCCCCCCAAAAAAAAAACTAGGTCCAATGTGCGGCCACCAGAGTGTGTTGCTGCTGTTGCATTTCGTGTCACGCCCAGGGCTCCATGTTTCCAAGTAGATCGCGTCCAAATTTTGAGAGCCCACCGTCGATCCAAGCATCGAAATTCCCCAGAATCAACCACCTGGGAGAGTCCAGCAACAGGTAGGTGAATAGCTCCTCAAACTCCCAAAATAAGTCCCCATCCATTCCTGGGGGACGATAAAGCAGGAGAACCCTGAAGCCTGCACCAACACTGCCTCAAGCGGCCACACACTCAAAGGACCGTATAGGACCTACAGGTAGCACCGTGAGGTTCAGACTAGATTTAAAACAAATGGCCACCCAACCCCCCCGCCTCTGTGATCCTTCCTTGGGCTGTGTATCACGGAGTACCCGGCAGGCACTGCCGCCTCCAAGTTGGGAGCGGCATTTTCATCCAGTCAGGTCTCCACGATACAGACCAAGTCGACCAAGGAGATACAGAAATGTTTCAATTTCATGGCATATGTGGGCCCATGTAGAAGGTTTTCTTGCTTCTACTAGGACTTCTGCCACCCTTTGTGAAACCCCATACCTGGAAATGGCTAAGTCTGTAGAAGCCATGCATGCAGGTGTAAGGACTGGAGGTCCAGGTGGACTAATGTTTCCATGTCTTGGGATAGCAAGCTGGATAAAATTGGTAGCCGAAAAGGAGGTTCCACTGCTAATTGTTACAAAAGAGGGAACCATATGTGAAGGGGCCAAAGCGGGCTACCAGGATCATCATGGCACGATCTGTCTGTAGTTTGAGTAACACCCTCTATATAAGTGGAAAGCGAGGGAAGGCACACAGGAACTTGCCTGTCCAGCAAAGGGACAATACATCTCACCAGAAAACACCATGCCCTAGATCTAGCGAGCAGAAATTGGGCAGTTTTGCATTGCATGGGGATGCAAAGAGGTCCAGCTCTGAACATCCCCATCTTTCAAATAGGTTGTCCACCACTTCTTGAAGTAACTCCCACTCATGGTTTCTGGATTGTGAGTGACTGAGCTTATCTGCCAGGACGTTTTGGACCCCTGGAACATGAATCGTTGTCAGTATGAGTCCGTGTTTCAGGGCCCAGTACCACACACTCATAGTTTCTCTGCACAGAGGGTAGGAGTGCGTCCCTCTCTGCTTGTTGATATAAAAGACCACCGGCATGTTGTTGGTCTGGATAAGCAGGGGACCCTGGGAAAGGTGAGTCTGAAAGGCCTGCGCAGCATATAGAATCTCCCTCATCTCTAAGATGCTGATGAGCAGGGACACTTCCATGTCTGACCATGTGCCCAGAGTATGGTGATTCTGAAAGTGAGCTCCCCATCCTAGACCAGATGCATCCGTTTTGAGGATCTGGCTTGGTGAGTCTGTCTGGAACAGAACTCCTGAATCCAGATTCTTCCCTGTTGGGTATCCAGGATCGCCTCTATGTACTGTAGATGCTGGCAGGGCCAGAGACAGGACTTTGGGAGACTGATAGTTATCCCCAGCTCTTGGAACATCTAAAAAGTGTCCAAGAGGGTGTGAACTAACTGCAACCTGGTGAGAGCAGTTAGGAGCCAATCGTCCAGGTAAGGACGCTCCACTGTGACATGGCTTTCCCCCCTCCGTCCATCCCCCAACACCCCCCCCCAAGACAAGGGACCCCATCCTGCCAGACTTGGTACTGCATTGTTACTTGAAATTGTATTTACAACCTAGTTTCTGTATCCGTGACCTCTTAACTGTGTAATGAATACTGTAAAATATTTCCTGTAACCTATGTTACTTCCTATTATATACTATTATAACCATGTTTGTACGTTTTGTAACCTGTCTCTCCATGACTTGGAGCCTTTGTAAATGAGTCTCTGACTCAAAGGTCTGTAATTCCGATACTGTGAAATAAATAAATCAAAATAAAATAAAAAGGATAGACAAAATGACCCCGTCTGCGAACAGCAGTAACCACTACTGCTAAACATTTGGTGAACACCCTCGAGGCTGAGGAGAGACCGGAACTGGTAATGGTTCCCTTGAAATGCAAACCGAAGATACCTCTTGTGAGCTAGAAACACCGCTAATTGCAAGTATGCATCTTCAGTGTCCAGACAGCATAGCAAATCCCCTTGGCGCAGCACAGGTATCAGCCCATGTAATGTTACCATTCTGAATCTTTTGTATTCGATGTACTGGTTCAGGAAACTCCGGTTCAAAATGGGTCTCAGGTTCCCAGTCTTCTTGGGAACCAAAAAGAAATGGGAGTAATATCCGGTCCCGTTTATTTATTTTTTGTTAACCGGGTAGGTACTCTAGACAGCATAGCTGCCTATTTTCAGGTACGAACCATTGGGAGTATGGAACAGGCTCTGTCACTCTTTTTAAGAGTAAGGCCTGTATTTCTTGTCTGATGAGGGATATGTGGGTGGGAGGGTATCAAGAGGGGGCTAGAGGTTTGTCTGGAGGAAATTCTGTAAACTCCAGCGTATAACCCTTTTCGGTAATGTCCATCACCCATGTATGTGTCATCATTTTGGTCCACCCGTCTAGGCAGAGGGAGAATCGACAACCTACTGCTTCCCCCATCGACTCTGCCGGAGGAGGAGGAGGGCTGGCAGGAAGTCATGCATGTGCGCCTGGGGTGGGCAGGGAAGGTTGGGAAGATTCTGCATTCCTGAGTCCACTATTCCCTGCGTGCCGAGAGGGTGCTTTACGCTTGAAAGGACCTCGGGTCTGTTGTTTTTTCTGCCGGTTGGCACCTTGGCACCAAAATGGCTTGCGCTTAGGTTGCTGAGGGTCTTCTCTGTACATATGGTGAACTGATTGGACAGCTCTGCCTGAGTTTTGCAGTTCTAATATCTTTTGTACCTCATGTCCAAAAAGGACAGACCTGTGGAAAGGGGCATTGAGGATTGAATCCTGGAGATCTTGCCGAAAACCGGAAACTCTCAGCCAGGAGTGGCGACGGAGACACACCTTAGTGGCTGCTGCTTTGGCTGCTGTGTCTGCAGAGTCACAGGATGTCCTAAGTATGTGTTTTCCTATGTCCAGGCCAGACTGGAGTATGTCTAGAAGTTCAGTAAGTGCAGGATTATCAGCCTGCTGTTGGGCCAACTAGATAGCTGTCTTCCATAGGGACTTTTGATATTGCATCATAGGGACCAAAAAATTTAGGGACCGAACTGAGCAAGTGGAAGAAGCATAGACCCTCCTACTGAACTACCCTAATTTCTTGGACTCTTTGTAGGGAGGTTGAGAGCTCATATAGTTCAGTTGCTTTGTCCTGCCGTGAGCTGCGGTCAGGACCATAGAGTCTGTTCTTGGATTTCCTCCCAAGAAGGGCTCTGCTTTTGGAGCATTACATAGTCTATCTGCCTTTTTTAAGAATGGCCGAAAAAGAGGAAGGGTGGTCCCGCGCCAACCTGGTTAAGTCCTGAAAAGGAGGGACCGGGGTGGGGGTGACCAAAGGTCTTGGGTCACTCATTCCCCAAAAGGTATGAAGCCTTTTTCTCTCTGGGTCCAACTCCTCAGTGTCCCACTGATTTAGGAATGTATGTGACGCATCACATCCATAAACATCGGGTCATCTGGGAGGGGATGGGGGAGGACCTGGGTGAATTACGATGGCCATCTGGGTCGGAGAATAACCTCTGGATGACGAACCCGAAGTGAGGGCTGCTTCTGGAAGAGTTGGAAGATGCTGCCGTGAGCGCTTATGCCCACACCGACGTCTGCTCTTGTCGTCCAAGGAAGACCTGGAGGAGAAGTGGTGACATCTACTCCTACGCCTGGTATGCTCGGGAGTTTGACCGTTTTGGAGTCGGGCTCCGGAGCATGTGTGGAGACTGTGGCCAGGAGTCTGGGACTGGTACTTTATCTGGAACTGGTGTAGGGGGTTGTGGAGGCGGTGGAGGAGGAAGGGAGGTAATCTTTCTTTAATAAATCTCCTTTTACTGTGTTCCACAAGGAGGTAAAGAGATGTCTTACGTCTGCCGGTGGAACCATGGGCACCTGGGGTGGCATGTCACTGGGTGCCATGAGAGTGCTGACAGGGCTGCTCAGTCCTGGAGTCTCCTCATGGGGTACATGAGGACTCTATGGAGTAGCACGGTCTGTCATCTGATCGCCTGTCATCAGGTCCCCTGAAGTCAGCTTGTCGGGTGCTGAGGGGGGTTTATCTGGTGATTTATCGACAGGTGGCCTGTCGTCAGGCTGCCGTATGGTCTCAACTGACATCAGCTTCTGAGGCAGCTGCTCCAGAGGTGTCCGACTCTTAGCGGTCATAGTGGACGTCTGGGTGCCTGATGTCTTACTTTGAAACATCTGCCTTTGGTCTTCCATTTGTCAAAAGACCATTCGTTCCGGACATGTGTCAGGGTCTTTTCTTTAGTTGCTGACCACTTGTTCCTAGGGGAGCGTTCCCCAGAGAGGGAATGTTCCCGTTGTCCATGTCTGTTGTCCGATGCCAATGACTGGCTGGAGGACAAAGACGACGCCACCGCAACCTTATTGGTTGCAGTTCCCGTCTTAGGCCCTGAGGATTGGTAAGAGGGTCTAAGGTTGATGGATGGACCTGAGGGTCCTTGCCCTGAAGAGCTGCCGCCCGTTGAAACTGCACGGGCGGGAGTCTTCGTCAACGTTAGGCCTGATGGAGGGGCTGAATCTGCTCTCTCTCTCTCTCTCTCCAGAGCGTGAATTGGAAGGCTTTGCCTTACAAGGAGATTTAGATCTGGACTCTGACCTACTGTGCTCCTTGCCCTGCTGATGGTGCTTCCCTCTTGAGTATTTCTCCTTTTGGGAAGTCAGCGACCGGGAGGCTGAGGAGCTGGCCTTCGATGGGCGTTGAAGAGTGGCAAGCTGTTGCTCCATAATGTAGGCCTGGAGAGTCTGGTGGCGGGTTTGTTATTTGAACTTGCCGCAGTCCTGGCAGGCTTTGACGTCGTGGGTAGGCCCCAGACAAACGAGGCACTGCGAATGACAGTCTTTGGCAGGAATCTGCCACCCACACAGTCACTCAGATTTCTGTCGCGATGTTGAGGAAGTCAGAGAGGACATAAACTAATGTTCACTTGATACTACACTTGGAAAATAAAAGGAAAAAACAGATACTTATGACTGAAGTGAAATGGCGGTCAACAGATGTAACAATGTGTCCAATGGAGCCGAAGCGCATGGGTCGACGGCAGGAAAAGAACTGAGGTGGGGCAAGGGAACACCCCCTTTATACAGCTGGTGACATCAGTGGGCGAACCGATGTAAGAGGTGGACCCCAGCTGGGTACTGCTGGTTAGTTCGGTGGAGTCCTGGTGCCCAGCGGCATAGTCCTTATTGTGTAGCCTGCTGCAGAAGCTCTTACCTGAAGTAAGATTTCTCAGTCCATGTGAGAAGTCCTGCAATCCCAGAGCCAAAGTGGAAGTAAGTAAGGATTTATTTATATCTGAAGCCAAAATCCTGGAGGCTCTGGGCACCACTGAAGATAAAAGCAGGGTTCAATGCAGCATAAAACAATACACTTAAAATGATTAAAACAATAACTTATATAAAATCAGTTTAAACACTAACAGAAAATGCCCTATTAAAAAGATAGGTCTTCAGGTCCCCTTTAAATGCCTCAACCGTTGGGGCCTCCCTCAAGGTCTTTGGCAGCGAGTTCCAGGGGGCCAGGCTGGCCACCTCAAAGGAATGATCTCCGGAGGTTTTCAGCCTGGCCCTCAGAACTACCAGGAGGGCCTCGGTGGAGGAGCGAAGGGAACTTACCAGGATGACTGGAGTAAGGAGGTCAGACAGGTAACCAGGGACCAGGCCGTATAGGGCCTTATAAGTGAGCAAGCCCACCTTGAAGATGATCCTCCACCTGACAGGCAGCCAGTGCAGATTTCACAGAACTGTCACGTGACAGAACCCTGGCAGACCCGCTCGCAGCCTCGCCACCATGTTCTGCACTAGCTGCAGTCAGCGAGGATCCCTACGTTGATCCCGAAGTACAGAGCACTACAGTAGTCCAGCCTTGAAGTCACAAAGGCATGTACTAGTGATGGCAAGTCTTCTGGTGGAATCAGGGGTTTAATTTGGGTGACATCCCTCATATGGTAGAACCCACTTTTAACAACCGATGACAACTGAGCTTCAAGAGTCTGTCTGTCGTCAAGGATGACGCTCAAATTTTTCAGCTTGGAGGAAGAAATCAACGGGATGGATCCCAGGACCAAACCTTTTACCACTCTGGAGGCACCCCATCACGTCATGGACCAGGCTCAATCACCAGCACCTCCGTCTTGTCGAGGTTCAGCCTCAGCCAGTTTGAGGACATTTAGTCCTGAATCTCAGCCAGACATTTATTTAGCACTTCATCAGCACCTTCAGCTCCAGGAGCAAATGACATATACAGCTGGGTATCGTCTGCACAGCAGTGGAAACCCAGACTGTATTGTCTAATGAGCTCCCAGCAAGTACATGGAGAACAGTATCAGCGAAAGGATTGTCAAACCTTGAGGCTTTCCGCAGGACAGTGGCTTTGAGGAGGAGGAGAATTCACCATCACCACTCACTGCCTCCTGCCAGAGACAGGAGTCAAACAATTTGAGGATTATTCCAGCGAGTCCACCATACACTCTAAGGTAATCCAATAGCATGATGTGGTCCAAGGTGTCAAATGCAGATGAGAGATCGAGGAGGAGGATGAGAACTGACCATTCTCCTCTATCCCTCGCCCTGAGGTCGTCATTTTGCACCCGAACTAGTGCAGTCTCTGTGCTATGCCTAGTTCTGAAACTGGACTAGAAATTCTCAAATATGTCAAATGCTGAGAGGTATGCTTCGAGCTGCAGAGTCACCACTTTCTCAACAACCTTCCCTAAGAATGGGAGGTTGGAAAGCAGTCTATAATTCACCACAACGTCAGGGTTGAGTGAGGATTTCTTCAGTGTGGCTTCACCAATGCCTCCATCAAGGCACTGGGAAAACACCCCTCTGATAGCAAACACCAGACTATCCTGGCGAACACTGGACCAACGGCCTTGGCCTCTCCCACTAGGAGACAGGTCAGGCCAGAGTCCAGTTCATAACACATGGACCGCAGTTTCCAAATGACCTCAGCCACCTCAACCAGCCCCAAATCCCCCCAAACAATAGGAGTGCCTCTGCTCGGACCAGACCAACCACTGTGGGACGAATTGTGTCCCACTGGGGAGATCCCGGCCTGAATGGAGGACAACCCGAGAAAAACAGAGCAAACTCTTCGCACAACGTAACTGAAAATGCTCTTTTCAGCTGCAGACTGACTGGACGGAACAGTCTATCCACAGTCCAAAATAGCTGAGCTGGTCTGTTCTTCCCAGCAGCAATCTTCCTGGAGAGGAACTCTGCATTCTTAAGGTTGACTGCCCCTTGATAATCACTGTAATAATTTCTCAAAACCAGTTTGTCCTCCATAGACTGGGTCCTCCGCTGACAATGCTTCAAATTCCGACCCCTAGTCTTCATCTCCCTGAGAACCTGATCAAACCATGGGCCTCTCAGGTGAGAAGACATGGGTCATATATGGACCAGTGTGATGGCATTGAGTGCGATGGCAAGAGGTCAGTGCCCAGAAAGAGGACATCCGCCAACCTCTGTTAGGTGTCTACCACGAAGGTGGATAAGCACAGCCAGGCCCTGCAATGCCTGTAGACAACCGCCGCCACTGCACGGGCTTGAGTCACCCATGCCCAAGACTGTATGAAGCAGGAGTGGAGGTGGGGAAGGACCATGCCAAACATGCTTATTGTCGCATGGCCGTAACTGGCCATCATAATGGCATAGTTAGCCTGCCCAAGACCCAAGGTAGCTGCAGCATATATCTTTTTTGCGGCGCAGTCAACCTTACAGGACTTCATGTCCAGGTATCTGTCCACGTTCCCCATGTGCCCAGATTTACTGAACACCAAGTCGGCAAACAGCCCCTCCGCAGATGGGTGATCCGAAAACCCTGAGAGGGAGCCAGTAGGAACTGCAAACTTGTGGACTATATGGGCCAAGAGTACCAGGAAGGACGATGGATGCTGCCAAATATCCAGGGACAGTCTCAAGACAGTTTCAGCCACTGGGAGGGCAACCCCCAGGTATGAGTCCTGGTCCAAGATGTCCATAAGAGGGTACGTGGCCCTCTCCTGGACGATTTCTAGTTTGATGCCTGTGGACTCGGATGAGGTGAAATAGCAACCCAAACAACACCAGCTCTTGGTTGGAGGACTCCTCAAAGACGGCTTTTGGCCGCAACTCGACCCAGACCTCCTGGGACTTGTCATCTCTTGTGGTCTTCATTCACAACTGGCCTGGCAAGTCGGGGACTGACCGGCCGGCCTCGTTCCCCTAGTGCGGCCTTACATGGAGTGCCAGTCAGTGGCTGTTGGAGTGGTGGCTACACTGTGATTGGGGAAGCGAGTGTTAGTAGCACCCACAGAACGGGGGTGGGGGACCAATGGAAAGTGCCAGAGGAACTACATGCAGCACCGGCACATTTTGCGGCAGTGCCTTTCCTCACCTGAGGAGCACAGACAGCAGTGCCTCCCTGTCCAGTGGGATAGAGAGTGCAAATGCCTCGACCTTGACTGTTGGCCTCCAGGTCAATGACGGACAGGGGTCATCCTGCGACTGGCCATATATCACATGACAGTCCACACTCAGTAACATGGGCGTTGAAGACCCCACCTAGAATGGAGGCTTCTCCCGAGAAGGGTCAACCAGGAAGACCAATTGAGTCACATCCTCCTGTGTAAGGGGCCAGGTAAAGCCTTGTTTGACAGTGGATCGATGGGGTCAAGAAAAATCTCAGCCGGCTGGTGGACTGGAGTCAAGGTCGACGGACTCATTGGCAGGACTGAAGAGCTCTCAAACTGCCTGACCTGCCCCTCGACAGAATGGCGCGCGACCTGCGCAAAGTGGTCAGGGAAGTCAAGAGACCAGGAGTACCTAGATTTCTCCCAGTCCCACAACCGTCTATGGTGGGAAGACTTCTTGAACTTCGTAGGCTTGGTCTTCGACAGTGAGTAGTGGAGGGCAGGGCTCTCCCCCCATCATCTGGAGGGACAGGCACAATTCAGTGAACTGGCCTGTGAAAGCCCCTCCAATGGTCTTTCAGATCCCGTTCCGAAGATTGGCCTGTAGTGAGCCGGAGCTTCCTGTCCTTGAGGGACTCAGGGGCATGGCGAGACAAAGACCACATCCAGCCAAGTCGTCTTGCCCAAGGCAGTACGTGTAAATGTCGTGCAGATCAACGACCAACATTTTCTGGCAGCACCGAACAAAAAACTTGAATACGGGCTTCTTGCGATCCATCATCATGACAGAACAGAGTCCAGGAACTCCCTAACTACACACTAACAACTTAAAATAACAGACTGCCTGTGGCACAGAGAAAAATCCCTCAGCAGAACATAAAGGAAGTGACCTGTTTTTCTACCGGAAAGAAAGATCTGACGTCACATGGCAGAGTCGGGGATATATCTACCCAGGTGGTGGGAGGAGCTTAGCTTGGAATTCTGGTGAATCATTGCCTTCCGGTGAAACCGCCAGAGTAGTGTACCATGTCCATGACCCTAGAACCATAGGTTTGATAAGGGCCCAGGTGTGTCCTCACCCACATACGGATGCATCTGAGGTGAGAATCTGAGTTGTAGGTGGTATTAGAAATGGAATGCCCCTTAAGAGGTTGCAGAGGTCCATCCACCATATTAGTGTTTTTGGGTAAATGGATAAAGATGAGCACCTTCTGGTCCATGTTGTCCATCAGTTGGTCCGATTCCACTCTCAATGTCCACTGCGGTAACTGAATGTGTAAGCAGGTCAGTGGCACAGTAACAATGGCTGATGCCACGAGTCCTAGAAGGCACTGAAATGTTCTGGCTGGGAGGTGATGACCACTATATATCAAATGTGCTTGTGCAATAAGTCATTCCACCCTGTCCAGGGGCAGGAACACATACATAGCCCTTCATGTCCAACACAACACCTATGTACTGCAATCTATGGCAAGGAAGTCAGTACTGACTTTGGCACATTCACTGTAACCCCAAGTTTTCGAACAAATGCCTTGTTTGGGACAGGATGTGCAAGAGTTTGTTCCTGGAACTGGCTTTCAAAAGCCAGTTGTCCAGGAACGGGAAGACATACAGGCCTTGCCTGTGAAGGGCTGTTGCTTCCACTGCTAAGCATTTGGTGAAGACCTGTGGTGCAGAAGACAATACTCTGAACTGATAGTGCTCCTCTTCCAGTACAAATCTTAGATACTGTCTGATCCTCATATGAAAGTATGCATCCTTCCTATCCAGGCCCATTTGCAACAAGGGAATCAAAACTTGCAGGGAAACCATGCAAAACTTCCTTGTATCCTACACAGAAGTTAGGCCTCTCAGACCTGAGACAGGCCTGAGTTCTCCTGTCCATTTTGGGGACCAGGAAGTATCTGGAGTAGAACCCTTTGTGCTTCTGACGAGAAGGCATTGGTTCTACTGCACGTCCGTATAGCAAAGCTTGTACTACGTCTTTCAGCAGGGACAAATATCCCAGAGGATAAGTAGAAATAGGTAAAAGATGCCCTGGAGGGGTCCTGAAGTGTTTCAGAGCATGTTCCTTTACAATTTATTTATTCATAACTAGGATTACAAACATCTTTGAACCCGGGGTTCTTTTACAAAGGTTGCATGTCAGGTGAATAAATACAGACAAATTCGAGGGAAATAACAAAACAATACAAACTGGGTAAGTTACATAGTAGGGAAAAATCGACGAGCAGAAAATTACAGAGGTGGCATAACAGGAGAGTGACAGGGTTGAATAGGACCCTGTCCCAGTTGTTATGAAGAGTTTGAATACAGGGATCTGTTCTGTTGTTTCCGGTCTCGTCTGTCTGGTTGCGCAACCAAATTTTCCTGTGAGACCTGGGAATTCAACCAATCAATCATATTCTTTATCCAAGCAGGCACCATTGAGTAAAGCTCATTTGCAAGGTGGACCTGGTCATGAATACATCAAAGTACAGTACAGAAGCAGGTATACAAAAAGCAATAATATACAAGGAAGAAACAGTATATACAGTGTATAATGTACAGTACAATACAAGGTTGAAATAAAAAAAAAACAGCATTATTTTACAATTGAAGAAGTCAGCAGATGTACAATCAACCATAGGCATACAGGGAATATAAGCAGAGATCTTTTGAGTGAGGCAGCCGGCAACGACACATATAGGGGAAAGAGGCCGTGTATGGGTGGCAGGTTAGAGAGGTAAAGAAGAGGAGGGATATATTACCGATGACTGGGGAAAAATTGAGCTAAACCACAGAAAGTGACGATGGCTGTCGTGGTACTTGTTTATTATGATAATGACGGAGGAGGGGTAGATAATTGGGACACTACTATGGATGGGGTGGGACTTTAGCCAGGCTGGAGTGGACAGGAAAGGGAGGAGTGCAACAGGAAGAGTTGGAAAGAGCCAGGGGTAGAAACATGGCGAGCGTCAGGATGGAAAGGGGGAGTTGCGGAATTAGTTGGCTAGCGGTGAGGAAAACATTTGTAAGGTGCTTTCATGTAGCGATCATAGAGAATTGATCACCCCAACAGTCTTGCAATCCTTTGCCTCTCACTGTATGTATCCTCCCTTGCTGTTTCTGTCTTTTCCTCCCTTGCATATCTACTGGTATAAAAGTATATGTAAATCATCATGTGGAAATGTAACTGATACTGGGATCCCTTTGTTTAGAAATTTATTTAAATAGTGTTACTGTTGAAATGTATATAATTATAGTTTGAGATGATTGCAAAAAGCTATTGATAACTCAAGGGGTTAACCTGAGAGCAGTTTTTAAGCCCTTTCTCAGAAGCAGTGTATAAGGGGCCTCAGTTCTGGGACATTGTGTTCTTGCTGCACTTGCACGAAATTGACAAGAACATTTTAGGAAAAAAAACAGGATGCTTGTCAAGAAAGGAGTTGCAAAGACTTGTGAGAGAGAGCTGCAATGGTCTGAGAGACACAGAGACACTGAGAGATTGAAGGAAAACTCAGATGGAGCTTCTCTGCTTATTCTGCCTTTGTAAATAGTTATAACGAACAAATTATTTTTCTTTTTATGTTACTGCTAGTACTAATAAATGTTTTTGCAAATTCTACAACTACTCCTGTTTTTTCACATGCTTCCTGACCTGTGCCTTGATGACAGATGGTGTCAGCCTAAGTGGGATTTATGCCATGCATACTCCAAACCAGGAGCTGGGTGTGTGGGTACTGGACGTAGTACAAAGGAAGCATAGAGAAAGGTATGGATTCCGTAGCGGCAAGTCCAGGAGTGGATACCAGGAGAATGGCAGCCAAAACTGCACAGATTGAAGTAAGACGCACTTTTACCCATTTAAACTCCAAGTCGGATAAGAACTCTGATGGAGGTAACAAATCTGTGCCCAAAGAAGTTATTTGCTATAACTGTAATATAACAGGTCATACTGCAAGAAATTGTTGTAAGAAGAGTGACACTGGAGCAGATTTGTCCTTGGCAAGTTGGATCAAGTACTTAACAAATGTGAAGATGGGGGGGATAAGACTGTAAAGGGACTCACTGATTCGGGAAGCAGACAGACCCCAGTGCATGTTGAGGTGCTGTGAAAATACTGTGCAAAAGGACCAGGAACTGGTGTCGTCTGCATCCATGCGGACACTCGATACTATCCCACCACCCAAGTGACTCTATTAATGGGGTGTTGAACCAAATGAAAGTGGGGGTAGTACCCAAGTTATCTGTGCCTGTGATTATTGGAAATTACTTTCCAGGATTTACTTGAGTTAATCAAAGAGGGAGGTTTGTAAAAGGAGAAGGGAAACATTGGGTCCAATACTTGCCTTACCTACATTTGCTTAAAGAGAAGTGCCACAGGCATCAACAGGTTTTTCATCATTACAAATGCTGTATGGCAGACAACATAGAGGGCCACTAGATGTAATAAAAGAAACATGGGAAGATAACCCCACTTAGAAACAATCTATTACAGCTTATATGTGTGCATTGAGAAAGAAGCTGGCAAAACATGCTGAGATCACCCACAGTAATCAGGAAGAGGTCCAAAACCAGCAGAAGGTATATTATGACCATAGGGTAAAAGAAAAACTTTTTGAGCCAGGTGAAAAGGTTTTGTTACTGTTACCCACAACAGAAAATAAACTGTTAATGAAGTGGCAAGGGCCTTACAGACTGCTTAGATGTACTGGCACCGTTAAGTACGAGATTCAGACCCCTGACAGGAAAAATCCTACTAAGACATACCATGCTAACCTCAAGAAATGGGTTGAAAAAATGCCCAAAGCTGCTTTGCTAGTTTTACCAGAAACTGATCAAAAAACTATCGATGTAGCTTATGGTAGACTGGAACAAACTGTAACTGCTGATGCTGTAAAGGTGAATGTTTCCTTAACCTCAGAACAAACTGCAGAAATTCGTAATGTGCTAACATTTAACAGTACTTTTACCACAGTACCAGGCCGAACAAAAGGGGTTGAGCATATAATAGTCACAAGGAATGCTCGCCCTATTAGACAAAAGACATACAGGTAACAGAGCAGTTAAGACCTGACATGGTTAAGGAAATACAAAAAAATGAAAGAATTGGGTATCATAGAAGAGTCGAGGAGTGCTTGGTCATTTCCAATGGTAACTATAAACTAAAAAGAAGGGGGTGTTAAAATTTGCCTTGATTTTAGGAAACTTAATCAAGTGTCAGAATTTGACAGTTATCCTATGCCCAGAATAGATGATTTGGTGGACAGACTGGGGAGTGCAAAGTATACCAGTACCCTCGACCTCACCAAGGGTTACTGGCAAATCCCTTTAGCTAAAGAATCCAAGAGACAAAACTGCATTTGCCAAGCCTGTTGGAATCTATCAGTTCACCACCATGCCCTTTGGTTTACATGGTGCGCCAGCTACATTCCAGCGGTACATGGATGTAATTTTATCACCTCACACTGGTTATTGTGCTGCGTACCTGGATGATGTCATGGTGTACAGTCCAGACTGGAAAAGACAACTGGAACACCTACGAGCAGTTATCCAAGCTATCAAAAATACAGGTCTGACTATTAATCCTACCAAATGTGCATTGGGCATGCAGGAAACAAGATATTTGGGCTATGTGTTGGGAAATGGAGAAGTTAAGCCAGAAATTTCTAAAATAGAAGCTGTAGCTAACAGCCCTGTCCCTAAAACAAGGAAACATGTCATGTCATTTTAAGGGCTGGCTAGTTATTATTGGAGATTTGTTCCCAACTTTGCTGAGTTAGCTACTCCCCCTCGCTGAACTTGTGAAAAAACGGTACCCAAATAATGTGAAATGGATCCCAGAGTGTGAGGAAGCTTTTAAATCATTAAGGCTGCATTATGTTCAGCACCTGTTTTAACAGGCCCAGACTTTGTTACAAACAGATGCATCAGAGGCAGGCCTAGGTGCAGTCCAGAGTCAAAATATAGATGGAATGGAAAAACAGGTTACTCACCTGTAACAGTAGCTCTAGAAGTGGTATATGTTGTTCATCCACACTCTTTGGCGTGTCCTCTTCCACTTTAAGATCAACCGGAAGTCTTAAAGCTGGCTCCTCCCACCCACCCGGGTGGTATATACCTGGGCTCTGCCCCATGATTCCAGATCTTAGCCCGCTGGAAGCCAGGTGTTGTGCGTCCGCAGCTGGGGAGGTCAGGTGGGTCCGTGTAGATGAACAATATATACCAGTCCTAGAACTACTATTACAGGTGCGTAACCTGTTTTTCTAGGAGCATGGATATGTTGTTCATCCACACTCTTTGGCAGATTCCTAGCAGTTCTCTGGGAGGAGGGAGGCAAGGCAAGGCGCACACTCCCTACTTAAGAAACAGAGACTGGAGAACTGAGGCCCCAAAACCAGCATCTCGGCATGAATGAAGGTCGATGTGGTAGTGGGTGATGAAGGTGTTTGCTGACTTCCAGGTAGCAGCCCGACAGATTTGCTGGATAGGGATGTCCCTGGAAGCAGCCCCCGATGCAGCGGTATGGTGGGTAGAATGAGCTCTTATCTCTTTGGGAAGCTCCTTGCCCGCCAACTCATAGCATAGACTAATGCAAGATGTAATCCATCTTGCAATCTTCCACTGTGCTGCAGGTCTGCCAGAGAGCGGCTTCAGTGTAGGTGACAAACAGCTGGTGAACCTCACCCAAATTTCTGCCCTTCTCTCCTTGTAATAGAGAGAGAGCACATCACAGGTCCATGTATGGAGCCTGTACTCGGCCCAGAGGTGTAATTAGGGTAGTATACCGGCAGAGTTAACACCTGGTTAAGTGAAACTCTGACACCACCTTCGGAAGGAATTTGGTGGGGGTGTAGGACAACCTTGTCCCTGTGGAAGACCAGATAAGGGGTCCACTGAAAGCGCCTGGTGCTCCCCTGTCCTTCTGGCACACATGATAGCCACTAGGAAGGCCGTTTCCCATGACAAGTGTGACAACTTACACTTGTGCATTGGTTCGAATGGCTTGCCCATGAGCTTTGCCAGTACCACCAGTAGATCCCACGTAGGTGGAGGGTCACGCACCAGAGGGGATATGTGATCCAGGCCCTTGAAAAAACACCCAACCACTGTCTCCTCTGCCAACGTCAGCTGACCGGCCAGCACCCAGTAAGCAGAGATGGCTGCCAGGTGCACCCTAAGGGTCAATGACTATAGACCCCCTTTGTAAAAAGACCAAAGGTAGTCAATAATGTTAGCCACTGAACAGGACAAAGGGTCCAGGCCCTTGCCCTGACACCAAATGGAAAACCTTTTCCATTTGAAGGCGGAACATTTCCTGGTCAATTCCTTTCTGGCTGCCTCCACCATGGTGTAGACATCTTTGGAAAGACCCAAAGCCTGGAATTCTAGCCGCTCAGGTACTAGGCTGTGAGGTGCAGAGATTGAAGGTCTGGATGGAAAACCTTCCCCTGATTGAGTGAGATCGGGTCTGGGCATGCTGGAAGCTGCTACGGGGGCCTACAGCTGAGGCGATCTGGATAGCAGAACTGGCATGGCCAGTCAAGGGCTACCAGGATCACCTTCACCTTGTCCCTCCTCACCTTGAGGAGCACCTGTGGATCAAGGGAAGGCGTAGAGGAGGCCTGGGGTCCACGACCGCGAGAAGGCATCCCCCTGCAGCGAGCCCTGCTGAGGGGGGTGGGCATGGAACAGCCTCAGCTTGGTGTTGTCCCTGGAGGCACAGCTGGAGTTCGTGGAAGCAGCTGGGGGTGCGGATCGTAAATGGCGAGGGGGCTTAGTGCAACAGCCGCTGCATCGGGAGTTAGGGAACTACAGCAGGACCCCCCTGAGACGCAAAACAACAGAGGCAGGACAGTAGGACAGCACCCCCCTCCCTGCTTTTCGTAACTTACCCACTCTGAGCCGGGACCCACAGCGAGACAGATCCAGGGTCCGAGAAGAAGCTGCACGAGGCATTGCAAAGACTGAGTGTGCAGAGTTCCTACTGCACCAGATGCCTTTTGGTGTGATTCTTTCATCGAAGTGCATAGTGCGAGCACTCAAGGAGAGGAAATCTGCTTCTTTGGACCTCTCGTTTTTCTGATTTCAGCACCGTAAGATCTCGCTACCTCCCCACCTGTCCCATTCAGCAGCAGCAGCCGCCTGCTCTGCATTCCACTAGAGCTCCCTCCAGGAGCGTATTTCTCAGTGGGTGCCGACAAAAAGCCTCGCTACCTCCCCCCCTGTCCCATTCAGCAGCAGCAGCCGCCTGCCCTGCAGTCCACTAGAGCTCCCTCCAGGAGCGTACAGTATTTCTCAGTGGGTGCCGACAAGAAACCTCGCTACCTCCCCACCTGTCCCATTCAGCAGCAGCAGCCGCCTGCCCTGCAGTCCACTAGAGCTCCCTCCAGGAGCAGATTTCTCAGCGGATGCCGACAAGAGGTAATTACAGTACCTCCAAAGCTGCACCCTTGTGAGGTGGGGTTTTTGAACATGAACAACTGAACTGCAATGCTACTTTATAGACCACTGAATTAGCCGAAAACGCTGACTTTTACATAGCATTGTCATCTGGAGAGTTTACAGTGTTTTTACCTTTATAACTCATGCTTATGCTATGGGGGGGGGGTACTCTAGCGACTACACGTTAATCAGTACAGTAATTTCTGCATGACTGTGGTACGTTATAACAGCCTAATCTCTTTTACCTTAGCCACTGTTGTTTAGCCACTCCAGAACAGCCTCGCGTGTGATGGGTAGCGCTTGTGTTGGGACATCTTGCACAGCTGAAATTCAAATCCTGGTCTTCCCGCTGCATTCTAATTAAGCCTTTGTCCCATTCAGCAGCAGCAGCCGCCTGCCCTGCAGTCCACTAGAGCTCCCTCCAGGAGCGAATTTCTCAGCGGGTGCTGACAAGAGGCAATTACAGTACCTCCAAAGCTGCACCCTTGTGAGGGGGGTTAGCCTGTCGACATGCTGCATGCGCCGACTGCCCTGCCCACCACTCCACCCACCCACCCCGGGTCGGCACAACCTATTCCACCCACCCACCCTGGGTCGGCACTACCTATTCCACCCACCCACCCTGGGTCGGCACTACCTATATAGGTGCTGCTTTATGACCTCACTTCCTAAGTCCCCACTTTTTGATTTGCAGGTTACACCTGCCAGCCACTAGACGGGCCCACACACTCCCACCTCAAGCTCCACTACCTGTCTCTCCACCCCCCCCGACTTCCTGGAACCCTTCTAACATCCTGTGCCACTTCTCTCCTCTGCAACTCACGCCTACCTCTGCCCGCACTTCTCCAAGCACCCAGACCCACAGCTAGCTCTACCTCCTGACTCCTAGCCACACCACCAAACCCACACCCAGTGACCATTAGGAGTCGCTATTTCTCACCCTGTTTTCGGCCCCAACCCAGCCTGCATCACATCCCTAGAACGTGGATCACTGCTCTCACCCAGGTCCCTTTTCTAGCTGCCCTGGCAGAGACTCAAACTTTGTACCCTGTCCACCAGAGTCCGTGTCACTACCACTAATCCAAAGTGGTATCCACGCTTTCTGGAAGACAACCTTAACACTTCTACCTTTCTGCTCTACTGCTACCACAAGAACTATGTTACTCCACATCCTCCTAAAATGCCTCCCCCTCATTTACTTTCAAGTACCCTCGTCCCAACAGCCAGTCATCCCCCCTAGCTCACTGGTACCAGCACCAACAATTCTCCCTGACATAGCATGAGCCCACCCTACACTGACCATGTGCACTGGCCCACAGCACCCATCCCCTGGGTACCTTCCCACCACCAACCCAGGCTCACTTTGGCGGCTAATCGTTCTCGCCTTTCCAACCTGGCAAACCCTACCCATCCCCTGTTCCCTGAAGGTCCCCTCCCGATCCCCACATACCCATTGGAAGCCTGCACATCGCCGCTCCTTGGCCAGAGCTGTGGTCCTCCTTCTACTCTTAACAGGCAATATACATCCTAACCCAGGCCCCACCCAGACCAGCCCACCAGGTGGGTCCCCTGGTCTGAGCATTGCCTCCATGAATATACGCAGCATACTGAAAAAATATGATACCTTCCAATGCTGGGTCATGCTGCACAAACCAGATGTCATTGCGCTAATGGAAACCTGCCTATCAAAGTCCACCCCAACTCCTTTGTCTCCCTCCCTGGCTACACCCTATACCGGGAGGATTGTGTAGGCAAATGTGGGGGTGGCTGTGCAATCTATACCAGGGATACACTCGCTGGTCAAGCACTCCCTGCTCCGGCTCTTGCAAGCGGGGCACAGGCCCTTACCCTTAAACTTACTCTGGACCTCTCCAGGGGCCCCCTGTATCTCACCACTGCCTACATTCCCCCACAGAACCAAAACCCGGCACTATTATCTTTAACTGATTATCTTGCCACCCTCCCTCACAAGGCAGAACAAGTACTTGTGGAGGACCTGAACGTGAACTAGCTCAGCGCCGCCTCCTCCACCACCCGGGACTCCTTCGCGGCCACTGATCTGACACAATTCATTTCCCAAACCACAAGAGTAAACCCAAAAAGAGGTACCAGCACCCTCCTAGATGTTACCATCACCAACCGCCCCCAAAAAGTCCTGGATATCCAGGTCCTCCCTGACTCACTCAGTCACCATTCCCCTATCCTATTCCGCTGGGTGACCCCCTTGCCCTGACTCACAGCCCAGCCCACACTCTGCCAGCATTTCAGACCAGGTGGGCTGAAAAACCTCAAGCAATTTCTTGCCCAGATAAACTGGTCCCCTATTCACCATGCTCCTGACATAGATACTGCCCTTGCCTTCTTTTCCCAATCCTTTAACAAAGCCTGCGATCTCTTGGCACCCTTCACGGCTGCCCAAACCAAAATACACAACGCGCCCTGGGTTACTCCTGCCCTATTACAATTGCTCAGGCTTAGGGATAACCTATGGCACCTTGCCACAGAAACAGGCCACATGGCTGACAGACAGGCCTACAATGCTGCGCGGAATAAGTGCACTTGAGCCATCCGAAAAGCCAAGGCCTACCACTACCAGGCCATTCTCACCTCCTCCTCCTGGGATAATGTCAAACAATTAAATGGGAGAGCACGCTCCCCACCCCATCCCAGATCACCATTGACGGCACTACCGTTACAGACGCAGCTAACATTGCAAACTACCTTAACACATCCTTTACAGACCTTAGCTCTGTCCTCCCTGGTAATTTCTTTGACCAGCCACCCTCCCTACCTGCCCCAGTCCTCCAATGCCCTAGCTTCTACCTACGTAGGGTTACTGCCCAGGAAGCCTGACCCTACCTGGTCAGAGCATTAAAGAGCAATAGTCCCGGAGACGACTCCCTGGACCCCAGCATTCTCCATCTGGTACTGGATCAGGTCCTTGCCCCACTCACCAGCCTTCTCAACAAATCCCTTTGTCTGGGGCAATCCCCAACTGCATGGAAAACCGCCATTGTTACTCCCATTCACAAAGGTGGTGACAGGTCCTCTGCCGGGAACCACCGACCTATCTCCATCCTCCCACCCCTCTCCAAAGCCCTAGAAAAACTGGTTGCCACGCAAATCACTCAATACCTGACCAAACACAACATCCTCTGCCCTGAACAGCACGGTTTCCGCGCAGGACACAGTACCGGCACTGCACTAGTTGAATTTTCAACTTTTCTACACTCCTCCCTGGGCTCTGGCACCCTAGCTGGGGCAGCGTTCGTCGACCTCTCAAAGGCTTTCGACATTGTCTCCCACCCCCTCCTGCTGTATGCCCTCTGCCACACTGGCTTCTCTACTGGGCCTCTCGCCTGGTGCACCAGCTACCTATATGCCTGCTCCCAATGTGTCAGAATTAATGAGACACTTTCCAAAACTTGTCCTATCCTGTCAGGGGGTTCCTCAGGGCTCCATCCTGGGACCCCTACTCTTCTCAATCTACCTTAACACCCTGCCCAGTGCACGTACTGGAAAAATTCTGCTATATGCAGATGACACCATCATCTTTGCCACCCACCATAACTCTATGTCCCTCCAGGACTCCCTACAACTAATCTATAATGATGCTGAAACCTGGTTTAAAGAGCACAGACTGGCATTAATCTAAAAAAAACAAAAACAAAAACAAAAAAAAAACAATGCTCTTTGCCCACCCCCAAAACAAAGCCAGCAACTTCTCACTCCATATCCTCCCCTGCTCCAAACAACCACTAGAGCACGTCCACTCCTACAAGTACCTTGGGGTCTCCTTTGACTCAGCCCTCACCTATCACACCCACATTGATGCACTTGCCTCAGCCACTAATGTGCGGCTAGGTATCTTATACCGCCATAAAACTGTCTCCCCCCGCTGCCCTCCGTCTAGCGGTTACATCATCTATTTTATCCCTTGTTGACTATGGCCTACAAGTATACGGTGCTGCTGACACGACCGCCCTCAATAAAATTCTCCTCATCCTAAATAAGGCATGCAGGCTAATCACTGGGGCCCCCAGGCTCACGCATTCGTGCCAGCGCTATGACATGGCGATACTGATGAATTTAGACTAACGTCTACAATACCAAACCTGCCTAATAACAAAATAAACTCTTCTCGGGCTATCCCCACCCAGGCTGACAGCCTCCCTCCACCAAGCCCAACCCCTGGTCTGTACACGGACCTCCTGCAAGGCCACTTTTCTGGTCCCAAGATCCAGGACCTCCCATGGACAGAGGTCCTTCTGTTATAGAGCTCCATCCTGGTATAACTCGCTCCCCGCTCCATCTCTGATGCCCCCACGATCTCCAAATTCAAAACAGCACTTTGAAGCCAACTATTTAATACGCGTAGCTGCACCTGTCTGTGATTGAGGCATAGCCACGGCCCCGATTTTTCCACGAATCCGCGGCCTCGGAAGTAACCGTAGATTTTATCTTCACCCGCAGATTTTCTGCCAACTGTGGAAAACCGCGGACAACTGCAGAAATTAGCACAACCGTGGAAATCAGCATGACTGCTCTGCCAACGCAGAGCTGCAGTCTGAGCACCACTCGGAAATAATCTGTCAAATATTTTTTTTTTTGTAATTTCCCACCAATAGCGGGTCCGAGAACCACAGAACACAATAGTAGGGCTGACAGCCAGCATTCCTCAAATTCCACATTTTAGCTTGTTGCCAAACACTTACTAAATATAATAAATAAATACAGGTTACTCACCTGTAACAGGAGTTCTAGGAATGGTATATGTTGTTCATCCACACTGTCTGGCAGGTTCCTTGCCGCTTTAAATCTTGCTGGCTCTTCCCACCCACCCGGGTGGTAAAACTCTCGGCTCCGCCCCATGACGCCAGATCTGGCCCGCTGGAAGCTCAGGTTGTGCGTCGAAGCCGGGGAGGTCGGGTGGTTAGGATGAACAACATATACCATTCCTAGAACTCCTGTTACAGGTGAGTAACCTGTATTTCTAGGGACATGGATATGTTGTTCATCCACACTGTCTGGCAGACTCCTAGCAGTTCTCTGGGAGGAGGGAGGTAAGGCGCACACCCCCTACTTACGGAATAAAGACTGGAGAACCGAGGCCCCAAAACCAGCATCCTGGCGTGACTCAAGGTCGATGTGGTAATGGGTAATAAAGGTGTGTGCTGACTTCCAGGTAGCAGCCCTGCAGATTTACTGGATAGGGACGTCCATTGAAGCAGCCACCGATGCAGCAGTATGACGGGTAGAATGAGCTCTTATCCCTCTGGGAGGCTCCATGCCTGCCAACTTATAGCAGAGATCTATGCAGGAGGTGACCCACCTGCCTATCGTCCGCTTGGCTGCAGGTCTGCCAGGTGCGGCTTCAGCGTAGGTGACAAACAGCTGGCGAACCTCTCCCTGAATTTCAGCCGTGCACTCCTTATAATAAGCGAGCGCCCTTCTAGGGTCCAGTGTATGGAGCCTGTATTCGGCCTCCGAGGTGTGACTGGGGTAGAACACCGGCAGAGTCAGCACCTGGTTAAGGTGAAACTCCGACACCACCTTCCGAAGGAATTTCGGGTGGGGGCGCAGGACAACCTTGTCCCTGTGGAAGACCAGGTTAAGGAGACTCGATGCAGAGCGCCTGGAGCTCTACCATCCTTCTGGCTGACGTGATAGCCACCAAGAAGGCGGTCTTCCATGACAGGTGAGAGAGATCACACCTGTGCATTGGTTCGAATGGCTTGCCCATGAGCTTTGCCAGTACCAACAGTAAATCCCACGGAGGTGGAGGTTCTCGCACCGGAGGGGAAATGTGATCAAGGCCTTTGAAAAAGTGCCCGACCACCTTCTCCTGCGCCACCGACTGCTCCCCGGCCCGCGCCCGGTAAGCAGAGATGGCTGCCAGGTGCACCTTTAGGGTCGTCGACCTAAGCCCTTGACTAGAAAGGGACCATAAATAGTCCAACATGCTTGCCACAGAACAGGAGGAAGGGTCCAAGCCCTTGCCCTGACACCAGATGGAGAATCTCTTCCATCTGAAGGCGTAGCATTTTCTGGTCGACTCCTTATGGGACGCCTCAACAACATTGAGGACCTCGTCGGAAAGACCCAAGGCCTGGAACTCTAGCCGCTCAGGAACCAGGCCGTCAGGTGCAGGGATTGAAGGTCCGGATGGAACACCTTCCCTGATTGACTGAGAGCAGGTCCGGGCAAGCTGGAAGCTGCCTCGGGAGCCTGGAGCTGAGGCTGAAGAGATCTGGGTACCAGAACTGGCGGGGCCAGTCTGGGGCTATCAGAATCACCTGCGCCTTGTCCCTCCTCGCCTTGAGAAGCACCTTGTGAATCAAGGGAAATGGGGGAAAGGCGTAAAAGAGGCCCGGGGTCCACAGCCTCGAGAAGGCATCCCCTGCAGCGAGCCCTGCTGAGGGGGGCGGGCATGAAACAGCCTCAGCTTCGCATTCTCCTTGGAGGCAAACAGGTACACCTGAGGTGAGCCCCAGTGGGAGAACAGATCTTGTACTACCTCCGGCAGGAGAGACCACTCGTGAGATGCAGCCCCTATCCGGCTCAGGGCATCAGCCAAGGTGTTGGAGGCTCCTGCCACATGAATGGCTAGGAGATCCGCCTCCAGGCTGTGCACGAGAGACCAAATGCGGAGAGCCTCCTTGCATAGAAGCATGGAGCGCGTCCCTCCCTGGCGGTTCAGGTAGTACATGGTCGTGGTATTGTCCGTCTGGACTCGGACCACTTGACCCCGGAGAAACGGAGCAAAGGCGGTGAGAGCTAGGCGGACCGCTCGGAGCTCCAGCAGGTTGATGTGGCATCGGGACTCCCGCGGGGACCAGAGGCCGTGCACTCGGTGTTCCCCCAGATGGGCACCCCAACCCATCAGAGAGGCATCGGTCGACAGAGAGACCGTCGGCTCGAGGCGGACAAACGGGATGCCCTCCTGCAGATGGGATGGAACGGTCCACCACTGGAGAGCGTTCCCCATCTCCTGGGTCACTATCACTAGCTGGTCCAATGGATCGCAGCGTTATGACCACTGGCTGGCCAGTACCCACTGAAGGGGCGCATGTGCCAGCGTGCCCAACGGACCACGCTGGTACAGGCCGCCATGAGACCCAGGAGGCGCAGGAAGTCCCGGGCAGGGCGCGATTGCCCAACCAGAAATGATTGGGCAAAGGAGGTAAGAACCTCGGCCCTGTCCGCCGGGAGCCGTGCTCTGGCTCGAAGAGAGTCGAGCTCTGCCCCGATAAACAGGATCACCTGCTTCGGCTCGAGTTCCGACTTGGCCTCGTTGATGAGAAGGCCGACTTGAGAGCAAACCTGGAGGGCCAGATCTCTGGACCGCTCCACCTCCCGTCTGGAGGGGGCTGCTATCAGCCAATCGTCCAGGTAAGGGTACACCCGGACCCCTCAGCGCCGCAGGAATGCTGTCACCACTGCCATGCATTTGGTGAAGACCCTGGGAGCTGGAGATAAGCTGAAGGGCATGGCTTGGAACTCGAAGAGGGATCCCTCCGCTCGAAAGCGGAGGAATCTCCGATGTGACGGACGGATAGGGACGTGAAAGAACGCGTCCTGCAGGTCCAGAGAGCAGAACCACACGCCGTGTTCCAGAGATGGTATTATCTATGCCAGAGTGACCATCCTGAAGGTTCGAGACCTTAGGAACTTGTTCAGGTCGTGTAGGTCGAGAATGGGGCGCCAGCCCCGTCCGTTTCGGAACCAGGAAATACCTGGACACGAACCCCAGGTCTAAAGGGGGGTCCTCTACCTCCGTGATCACCTCCTTTTGGAGGAGGAGAGCGATGTCGGCTCGACGAGCCGCCAGTGAGGCTGCAGACCCCGAGGCCCCCCGAGGTGCGACGACTCTGAAGGGCGGGGCCTGCTCGAATTCTAGAGGTAGGCCTTTTCCCACCACCTCCAGTACCCACCTGTCCGTGGTAACAGTGGACCAGGCGGAAAGGAAGTGTCTGAGCCGTCCCCCCACGGACGGGGGGAACCAGGGATGGGGGCGACACCCCTCAGCCCGTCACTGGGCAGGCTTGGAGGAGGGACCGGCCGAGGGACCTCCTGGGCCTTTACCTCCCTGCTTCCTGTTGGAGGAAGCCGACGGCTTGGGTTTGGGATGCCAAGCTCGAGCCTGCTGGCCCTGACGTTGCTGGGTAGCGCCGCGGGCGCAGAAGGACGAAAGGGCTTAGGCTGTGGCTTGCGGCCTTTGTCCTTCTGAGCGGAAGAGACAGAGTCCAAGGTAGCACTGAACTTCTCGATCCTCTGCAGGTGACCTTCCACCCCAGGGCCGAAGAGGTCAGTCCCCAAAAAGGGAACATCCGCCAACTTGTGCTGGGTATCCGAGGTAAAGGTGGATATCCTCAGCCAAGCCCGACGACGCATGGCCACTGCGGCCGCCACAGACCTGGCACATGAGTCCCCGATGTCTAAAGCAGTCTGGAGCTGCTGTTTGGCCACTGCCCTGCCCTGGTCCCGCACCTGCCTGACCGTAGTCTGCAGATCCGCGGGAAGATGAGGGACAACCTCATCCAGGGAGCCCAACAGGGCATGAGAAAAATGTGCCATGAGGACGGCCGAACTGGCCTGACGAAGGCCGAGAGAGGATGCAGCATAGACTTTTCGCCCGGCATAATCCAATTTCTTGGATTCCTTGTCGGGAGGTTTGTCCACATCCCTGGCGTTCCCGGCACGCCGGAAAACGCTGTCGGTAACCAACCCTCGACCGGGTGTTCCAAAACCGGACAGGGAATCGTAGGGATCATACTTTCCTGGCCATTCTGGCGGCGCAGGGCAGGAAGCAGGCGCTGCCAAAGCTCCATGGCGGACCCACTATGGCTTTGGCCACGGAAGGCCTCCGTGGGAGAATCCTCTCAGTCCAGAATCTCCGTGAGGGATACCTGGCCCGTTTAGAAACGGGTTGAGCTTCATCCCGGTGGACTCGAGATGAGCGAAGCAACCTTAGGAAGGACGGGGCTCGTCCACTGACTGCCCTCCGAGGACTCCAAGTCCATGCGCTTGGAGAAGAGGAGGAACCATCCTCGGACTCAGAAGAGTCCTCAAAGAGCTGCCTCGGGCCTGAGCCACCCTCCACCTGCCGAGGTTTATCGGGAGTGAGGGTGACAGACAGCCTATGGGGCAAACCCAAGGTCGACCGAGAATTTTTGGTCGGAGCCCCAACTAACGGCTGTGGAGGCAGAGGTTCCACCAGAATCGGTGGGGCAGCTGGAACTGGCCGAACAACCAGCCTGGGAACAGGCTCCTCGGCTACACGAGGGGTGTTGGCCGCTCGTGTCAACCCTTAATGGCGGGGAAGGCACTGGGTCGTATTCCCGGTCAAAAGATATTGCCACGTGAGTTCGTGCCTCCCGCGCCCTTGCGCGAAGCCTCGCCCGAGGAAGGCGGCGGTGGCTTGCAGCGTGCCCGAGACCGCCATGGTCTGGATAGGTTGGTCCGAGGATGTCCGAGACCGAGAATCTCGACTAGGCCGAGGAAGGCGAGGAGAAGTGTCGGAATCGGCACTCCTTCGGCTCAGACGATTCCACCGAAGGCTCCGGAACCGGAGGCACAGACGAGCCAACAGGACCCTCAACTCCCAACGGGGGAACCGGGGAGAGGGGATTCTCAGCTTCTCCAGCCGACAACCCGTCTAAAGGGTCGAGAAAAATCTCGACTGCGTCGACGGGAGTCTCGGTCAACTGGCCTGACGGGGACACTGTGAAGCCAGTGGCCGAAGCTGAGGGGTCGACCGAAATCGACTGTCGACAAGAAGGGGAGGGGGATCTTTCCCGCTCCCAAGAGCGTCGACGGAGAGACTTACTTTTGCTCTTTTTGGACCTGGAAAAGGTCCGAAAGTTGGACCCTCACCTTTGGTCGAGAGGGTCAGACAAAGCTCATAAAAGAAACCAAGTCGAGGCACCGGAGAGAGGCGGAACAAATGCCGCGCGAGTAGAAGCAGCCCGCGCCTCCTCTTCGAGGGCGATCATCTGCTCGAGCTGATCCGCCGAGCCGCCGCGGACACCGCCAACCGGGCCTCTTTAGATTTCACCGGTGGAATTCTTCTCTCGGGGCGCCCCAGTTGTAATCGGGCAGCACGGTCTTCAAGGACGTAGGCCGAAAAAGAAGAGCACAAGTCGCAGGCCTGCGGGTCGTGCTCAAGGCCCAAGCAGTAGACACACGTGGAGTGCGGATCCGTCCGAGACATCTTCTGCCCGCAAGGGCACCTCCGGAAACCGGGAGTCGATTTGTCCATCGCAGCCGCGAGGAGAAGAAGACCGAAGTCTTTATAGCAAAAACTTTTCAAATTCGAACTTCAAGAATTAGAACCAGTCTTAAACGCAGAGCGTTAAGGAGGGAACCTGAGCTTCCAAGCGGTAAGGAAGATCTGGTGTCATGGGGCGGAGCCGAGGGTTTTACCACCCAGGTGGGTGGGAGGAGCCAGCTTGAAGACCTTCCGGCAAGATTTAAAGCGGCAAGGAACCTGCCAGACAGTGTGGATGAACAACATATCCATGTCCCTAGAAACCAGCATTCCCTTTTAGCCAAATGGAAATAAATTAATTTATTCTAAAAAGAGCAGTGCCCGCCTGTCTGGAGACCCACCGCAAGCCTGAACTCTTGCAATCAATCCTAGCCCCTCTGTGGTTCTCCGGTACAGGATCCCGTTCATGCCCAGAGAGAAATAAAGTGTTCCATGCTGTACGCTGCCATTGCTAAGCCCGATACTAGATACTGGTTACCTATTGCAGATTGGGGTATCCCGAATGAAGAGGGTGCTGTACAGATACCATACTGTACACTCACCATGCATTCAAAATTGCTACCGGGAGTGCCAGTCTAAGCAGTTCTGGGGAGACATCAAGCAACAATCTCTCAACCCACCCACCTTCAGTTCCGTGTGCCAAATTAAAAAAAATAAATAAATAAGAGATTCAAGGAATATGCAAATAATTTCTTCTTGTCTAAGTAGTTTAGATCCTCAGCTTGATATGTTGCGGTGAGAGTCAATAACACTAGAGAGAAGTGCTTGCCACGCAGAATGGATCGGGTGAACAAGATCATGTATAATTAGTATTTGTCTCTCTAATAAAGAATGCATGATTAATCTTTTAATTTTGAGTTTTTTTTCTGTGTGTTGATCGCTATCCATATAGTGGGGGCTTGTTCTTTCAGTACATTGTTTTTGCACCCCTTCTCAGCAATGCAAATATTTTTTTTTTCAATGCCAAGATAGATTGCTTTGCAAATACAGTGCGAGAGAGAGAGAATGGTGAAGGCTCAACCCACCCTTAACACAGTGCACTGATTTTTCTGGATGGCATGCACTTTTGGGACGTTACTGCATTAAAAATGTGATAAGCAGAAGGCTATATCAGCAAAAGAGAAGCAGTGACGTAGACTTTCACCTTACTTAGGTCAGCCTCTCCAACTGCTTTCAATTTATTTTTTTTAAATTAAAGTTTCTGCAGTTTGCACGGAAGATGTTGAATGAACTCCCCAATAAGCATGACTTTCCATTTTTTTTAGCTGCCGACTCATTTCCCTAACTAAAGGGGCTTCCTGTTTTAGCGTAGGTTGTGCATTTCTCCTGATATGCCCCCATGTAGGGAAACTTGTACAGCAGTTCTGTTTCTCATGTGTCAGTAAAGCTGTCAACATCCAGTTCAAGGAACTGAATTTATCTGCTTGGTTTTTTTTAATCCACCTTGACGTCTTCTGACTGCTTAATACACAGTGTTCCCACTGACAGCAGGCTCCTCTTCAAAGATCCGCACCGGGAACAGATAAAGGCAAGGAAATAACCATCATCTTCATTAATACAAGAGGAAAAACTGTTAACAGACAAACCCTTATTTGACTAATTCAAAATCTGCCAGATCTTGTTTGATGTAAATGAAACCTCTTAACTGTTTCCTGGTTCTGAGTACTGATTCGGGCACTAAATTAAAAGCATTGTATGCCACTTGACTGGCTGTGGTTCAGAGACCATGATTTTTTTTCCCTAGGCAGCAGTATTTATTTGTTAAGACATAGTTTTTTCAGCAATAACATCTTTCTAGCAAAAATATCAATATACCCCTTTTTTATTTTTGTCTTTCTTTCCTGAACTAAAACACATGAATTTCAGGTTTTTAAAAGTTGCCTCTTCTCCGCTTTGACTGCCAAGAAAAAAAATGAAGTACAGTTGCTTGCAGCAGTGTTAAATTTCAGAAGCATGTGGTAACAGCAGCCTAATACATCCACATTTTAAATGCAGCATGTACATTCAACAGGAAAACTCAGTGGAGTTGATTTTTAAAAATTGCAAGTGGCAGCCATCTTTAATGAGCTGAGTCATTAATTACCAAATTAGCTATAGCTATAAAAGCTGTTTTAAAACTATCTGCAAAATTAAAATACACTGTGCATGAATGTAAATGTATGTCCTTTATGTCTTGTACCTTGTTTTTATTGCCATGTATTGTATTACTATGTCAATTTGTGCTATATGTTCTATTGTGCTACTGTAATATTTATGCTGTACCTACCAGGCCCCCCTTGAAAATGAACTTGCTCAATGGAGTGTCACCAGGCTAAATTAAGGTTGATTGATGTCGAAAATACATTTTTGCTATACGATTACTTTTTTTACCAGCTAACAAATACTGCTGCTTATTATATATCACAGAAAATTAATGCAGGAAGGAGTAATTATTTGTAACATTACCATGGGGAGGGTGGCTCTTCAGTTCTTAGTCCCACTATTTCAAGAAAACAAAAAGGATTTAAATTTTAACTGAGGCCTCCATGATGCTGTGGGGCTCAAACATGCTCTTAGCAGTCACCCTTCCTGCAGGGGGCTTCTTTACATAGTCCAAAATACAGTTGTACAAGGTTCATAGTAAAAAGCTATATAAAAGAATTAAAACACCTGGAGAGCCTTGTATAAGACCCGGAGTTTGTAGAGTTTATTAGAGCAAATCTCATGTCCCCAGCAGGGATGGTGCCGGGGTAGGAAGGGACAAGATTTTTTACTTTTTATTTTCAGGCTGTAGTGGGTTGGACACCAGAGAGCCACAGAGGCATCAGTTAAAATTGAAATCCCAGCTCTGAAACATAGGAAAATGATTATGTTTAGGGTGTGTGCATGCACGTTGAATTCCAGCAAAAAACATTCCATGTTGTTGCTGCACAAGGCCAAGCTGGTATTCTAGGCAAATGCAGTATTAATATTAAATGGCATGCATGACCTGTCATAAAAGAGATATGTGAAGGTAGTGTACAGTGAATCCGACATCTTTAATTTCACAATAGAAATATAACAAAGAAGACACAAACTCAGTTGTGAAAAAGATTTATTAGCAGCTGAATACATTTCTTGTGTGTGATCAAACTACAGTTTCACTTCTCAATTTTTATAATAAAAGCATATCACAAGCAGGTTCTCTGATATAGTCTTACTTTTCATTCCAAACACAATTACTGTTTTCCTGAAATGTAGGAAGTTAAATCATAAACACTGACTTAAAGAAAGTGACATCATATACATATATATATATATATATATATATACACCCACATATGAATATATACATAACACAAAACAAAATCTAAAAATAGAGGAAGTAACATGATAACATTTTGACGCAGAAATAACCATCCTGCACCGCAGAAGTTCTGTGGCAAATGGGAACCCTGCCACAGAACTTTGCTCTGAAGTGCCGCAGAAAGATCGGGGCCCTGGGCATAGCTCTCTGTGCCCTGACAATGCCCGCCGGGTGGCATCCACACCTCACCTGTTGCTGTTTGAACTGCTATTACACTACTGCTTGCTCGTACCATCCTGCAAGAATGTGCCACTGTAACTTAACTGGCTTATCCGTTTAAATGCAGTAATCACGTGTCTGCTAACTATGTAACCCATTTGATGTAACCAAAAGTCTGTTATGTATTTGTCCTCAATGTGACGAGGTACCTTTGGAAATGAGCCTCTGGCTCAAAGGTTGTAAACGGATGTATACATAAATAAAACAAAAATAAACAGGTCCACCATCGGTTTGCCACAGTGGGAGAACAGGCTGTAAGCTACCTCTGGGTGGAGAGACCACTCACGGGATGTCTGGCCTAAGCGGCTGAGAGCATCCGCCAGATGGTTTGAGGCTCCTGCAACATGGATGGCTAGATCATCTACCTCCAATCAGCTCACAAGGGTCCAGATGTGGAGCATCTCCCTGCACAGCAGACGGGAGTGTATGCCGCCCTCTCTGTTGAGGTAGTACATGGTCGTGGTATTGTCTGTCTGGACTTGAACCACTTGACCCCAGAGCTGAGGAGTGAAAGCTGACAGTGCAAGTCTGACTGCTCTGAGCTCCAACAGGTTGATGTGGCATCCGGACTTCTCGGGGGGGGGGGGTGTCCAGAGCCCGTGGGCCCTTCTGTCTCCCATGGGGGCTCCCCAGCCTGTGAGAGAGACATCGGTCATGAGCATGACCGTCAGCTTGGGGCGGACAAATGGGATCCCTCCCTGCAACTGGTCTGGGGTGGCCCACCACTGGAGAGCATCCCACGTCCTCTGGGTTACAGTGATTAGCTGGTCGAAATGATTGTGGCGCTGAGTCCACTGGGTGGCCAGCTCCCACTGGAGGGGGTGTATGTGCAACCAGGCCAACGGACCACGGAAGTGCATGCCGTCATGTAACCCAGAAGGTGCAGAAAGTCTCGGGCAGGGCACAACTGCCCACCCAGAAATTATTAGGCAAAGGATGAAAGAACCTCTGCCTTGTCCACCAGAAGCCGAGCTCTGTCCCGATGAAGCCCATCACCTGAGAAGGCACGAGTTCTGACTTGGCCTTGTTGATCAGAAGGCCGAGCTGGGAGCAGGTCTGCAGGGTCAGGTCCTTGGACCTCTCCATCTCCTGTTGGGTGGAACCTGCTAGGAGCCAATCGTCGAGGTAAGGATAAATCCTGATCACCCCCCAGAGATGAGCCGCCATCACTACAATGCATTTGGTGAAGACCCATGGGGTCGATGACAGGTCGAACGGCATGGCTTAGAACTTGTACAGGGTCCCTTTGACCCTGAAGTGGAGGAACTGCTGATGGGATGGACGGATTGGGACATGAAAAAACACATCCTGCAGATTCAGTGAACGGAATCATGTTTCACTTCAAGGATGGTATGATCTGGGACAAAGTGACCATCCAAAAGGTGCGTGACTGGAGATACTGATTCAAGTTGTGCAGATCTAGAATGGGGTGCCAACCCCCCATCTGCTTGGGCACTAGGAAGTACCTGGAGACAAAGTCTGGGTCTGCTAGAGGATCTTCCACTGGAGCTACTGCCTCCTTGAGGTGGAGCTGTGCAATGTTGTCTCGGAGAGCCGACTAAGTCTGAGTGGATACTCTTTCCTCCCAAAGGGAATGGGCTCAGCTTGGAGGGTACTGCTCAAATTCCAGAGGCAGTCTCTGACCGACCACTTCGAGAACCCACCTGTCCGAAGTGACAGCTGACCAGGCGGAAAGGAAGTGGCAGAGCTGACCCCCCAAGGGAAGACCTAGAGCTGAGGTGATGGGAGAGGGGCTGAGAGCCCCCGCCCCGTCACTAAGCAGGCTTGGAGAAGGAAGTGGAGGATCCAGGACCTGAAGTTTGGCCTCCTTTACGGGCCTGGGGGGGCCTGGGCTTGGGCCGGGGGCGCCAAGCTTGAGCCTACTGCTCTTGCTGCTGTCCACCTTGAAAGAGGGACTGCAGAACCACAGGGGAAGAATGCCGAAAAGGCTTCTTCTTTTTCTTCTGCTGGTTCTTGCCCAAAGAACCCTTGGCAGAAGTAGCATGCAAGGTGGCATTGGACTGCTCAATGCACTGAAGGTGACCAGCCACTCCTGGGCTAAACAGGTCAGTCCCTAGAAAGGGCACATCAGCTAGCCTGTGCTGGGTATCCGCTGGGAAGGAGGAGAGCCTCAGCCAAGCCCTGTGACGAGAGGCAACTGCGGCAGCCGTCGAATGGGCACAAGAATCCCCATTGTCTAGGGACATCTGAAGTTGCTGTTTGGCAACAGCTCGGTCCTGATCCCGGACCTGCTTGACTGTGGTCTGCATGTCCGCGGGGAGATGTGGGAGGAAATCATCCAGAGACCCTAGAAGGGTGTGACAGAAGTGTGCCATGATGACGGTCGAACTTGCATGACGAAGGCTCAAGGAGAAAGCTGCATAAACCTTCCTGACTGAATGGTCCAAAAGCTTGGACTCTTTGTCAAGAGGTCAGTCAGTGTTGGCAGAACTGCCAGTACGTCTGAATACAGAGGCAGTCACCAGGCTCTTTGCTGAAGGGTGCTCTGTGAACCCCGCAAGGGACCCCATGTGCACTGCATACTTGTGGGTCGTGCGGGCAGATGGAACTGTACAAGAGGCAGGGCACTGCCAGAGTTTTAAGGCCGTGCCAACAATAGCCTTGGCCACAGGAAAGGCCTCTGTCGGGGTATCTCCTCTCTTAAGGATGTCCGTAAGAGGGTACTCTGCCTTTTTCTGGATTGGCTCCAGGGGCATCCCTGTGAAATCAGAGATAAGGCGATGAATGCCCTGGAAAGACGAGGGACATTCCTCCGTCTCTAAGCCAAAGGCTGATTCTTCATCCCCAGGATGAGAATGCAGACTGGAGATGTCTGAATCCGAGGAATCCGGATATAATGGCCAACCATCTAGGTTACCTTCAACTCGCCAAGGGCAGTCCGGGGGTGACCATGACCGACAAACGCCAGGGAAGCCCAGTGTCCAGCCCATCTTCCTTGGAAGGAGACCCTCCTACAGGCTGCTTGGGCGGTGGTTCCACCACGATTGGTGGAGAGACCGTTTTAGGCCGAACTGGAGGTTTTACCAGCTCCACGGGCTGGGGAACCGACATGACTGGATCTGAAGGAGTCGGCCTCGGCCTAGGAGGTGAAAGCCAGGTAATGGCTGGTGTGGAAGCCGGATTGGCTTGTGCCTCGTCAAAATCAGCTGTTGCCACATGAGGTCCTCACAGTGTCGAGTTTCCGCTGGTGCCTCTCCTCATTCGAGGAGGACAAGGATGACCAATGGCGTTTCCTCTTTCTAGTGCATTTATGGCTCTTTCTTGGCCTTTCGGTCGATGAGGTCCGAGACCATTCATTGACATCGGACAGGTCGACCTGGTCGCTCAGGAGACTCCGGTGGGACCGGTGATTTCCCGGGGTCGGGGAGCACTTCCTCAATGGAAGTCTCAGCAGGCTGGGTCTTGTCATCTGGGAAAACCAAATTAGGAGTTTGACTGAAGGAACAGTTGACCGGAGACGGCGATAAATGATCGATCGGATTGATGACGATCTCTACATTGTCAATCGACAGTTCGGTCGATTGAACAGATGGCAAAGCCGAAAAGTCAGTGGGCAAAGAAGCAATCTCGACCGAAGTTGAGACCGCATGTTCCTGGGAGTGAGATCTCTCCCACTCCCAAGGGCATCTCCGTCGAGATGAAGATGATCCCAAATCCTTCTCCCACTTACAGGATCAAGAGGAGTGCATGCCTGCAGGAGTCTCTCCCTTGGTCAGGAGAGACTGGCACAACACTCAGAAGGAACCCGAGAAGGTGGAGCCCAGTTTGAGTGGAATGAAGAATCTCCAAGAAGTTTCTGCAGTGCGAGCCGCTTCCTCCTCAAACGCTTGCATGTGTTCAAATTGCTTGGCTGATCTCGCAGCCACGGAAACCACCAACCGAGCCTCCTTGATTTCACCGGAGGGTTCCATTTCTCTGGCCTCCTCAGCTTCAGGCGTGCGAGACGGTCGTCGAGGATGTTAGGATGAAAGGTGAGATGCATATCGCATTTTGAGGTGTCATGGTCGACACCGAGACAATAAACACATGCGGTATGGGGATCGGTGCACAACATCTTCTGGCCGCAAGGGCACCACAAAATTCGGGGGAAGACCCATCTTCCATAACAGAAGAATTAAACTCGTAGTCGCAAACTAGATGGATTTTTGGAATAACCGAAGGTTTTAGAGACAGGGCCTACAAAATGCATGAGCACGAGGGAGGCAACCTGAATCTTCCAGCGGAAAGGCAGATCTGGCATCATGGGGTGCAGCAGAGGTATATACCACCAAGGTGGGTGGGAGGAGCCAGCTTGAAGACTTCCGGTTGATCTTAAAGTGGAAGGGGACATGCCAAAGAGTGTGGATGAAAGTAGTTATGTAAGAACTTACCGTAACAGTAGATCTTCGAGAATGGCTCTTACAGCATTCCATTAGGACTGAAGTCAGCAGGCGCCAGGACCCCACGGAAATTTTCTAGCTAGTAGTATCCAGCAGAGACCTCCCCCGATGTCGGCCCGGCCCCCGTCAGGCATCATACAAAAGGGGGTGGTCCCCCAGAATCCCCAGTTCTCCCACCAGAGACTCCCGGCCGCTAGATGACATCTGAAGTGGAGACTGAGGATCCGCCTTCAAAGAAAGTATGCAACAGGGAGGTGTTGTAAACACCGAAGCCTAGGTGATAATAAATGGAACAACTCTACCTCCAGAGGGGATGGTGGGAGGGAAACTACCTGCTGCAAGAGCTGTTCTCGAAGATCTACTGTTATGGTAAGTTCTTACGTAACTGTACTATCTTACTTCGAGAAACAGCTCTTGCAGCAGGTTAGACCATTAGGACAGATTCCCAAGCAGTTTTGGAAGTCCCTTTCAGATGGGAGGAGGCTAGGGAGAGATTGCGGAGCCTAGGACAGTAGTCCCTGAAGGACTGCTAGACCAAAACCAGCTCTTCATCTTGAGGCAATGTCCAGGCTACAATGCCTAATGAAGGTGTGCACGGTGCTCCAAGTAACTGCTGCACAGATGGCGGAAGTGGAAATGTTCTTTAAAGCAGCAAAGGAGGTAGCCACCCCCCCTTGTGGAATGTCCCGACTGAGCTCAGCAGGGACTTGTTACGCTTTTGACAACAGAATGTAATGCAATGTATGAGCCATTTGGAAAGACATTGCTAAGAGACCAGAGCACCCAGCATCCTGTGGAGACAAAGAGCTAATCAGATTTACGGTGTTGACGGTTCTGGTCAGATAGTATCTAAGACACCTATGCACATCGAGAGTGTGCAGCAGGACCTCTCCTCTATTAGAGTACTTAGGGAAGTACACCGGGAGGTCGATATCCTGGTTAAGAGTAAGGGCTGAGACCACAGTGGGAAGAAATTTTGGATTTGTCCTTAAGGACACCCTGTCCTGGTGAAAAACCAAATAAGGTTCTTTGCACGAGTGCATGGAGCTCAGAAATCCTTCTGGCAGAAGTAACAGCAACTAAAAATAACGTCTTCCATGCAAGAAGATGTAGCTCACAATCCGCGGCTGGTTCAAAAGAAGGCAGCGTAAGCTGCCCAAGGACGAAGGGTAAGTCCCAAGGTGGAATAGGCTCCTTAACCGGAGGCCTAAGGTGGAGAACACCACACAAAAAAGCATGTGCAGCTTCCGACTGGGATATGGACTGTAGACCTATGGGAGCATGATAAGCCAAGATGGCACAAAGGTGTACCTTTATTGAGGAGTAGGCCAAGCCTGCATGAAAGAGGGACAAGAGGTAGTCTAATATCGAACCCTCAGAAGAATCCAATGGAGAAAGCCCCTGTGCTTGAGCCCAGAGACAGAATCTATGCCATTTCATGGCATACGTGGCATGAGTGGCCGGTTTTCTAGCAGCCGCTAGAACATCTGCTACCTCGTGCGAGATCCCGTATCGCATGACTGCTATGTCCTTAGGAGCCAGGCATGCAGGCTCCAAGAGCGTAGGTCCGGATGAGCCAAGGAGCCTGCCTCCTGGGACAATAAATGAGAGCTGAGTGGCAGAGGCACTGGTGGTTCCTGAGACAGTTGGTAAAGCAGGGGGAACCAAATCTGCCTGGGCCAAAATGTCAATATTAAAATCAGAGTCGCCTACTCACTGCAGAGTTTCAGAAGAACCTCCTGGATCAATCGAAAGGGAGGGAAGGCATAGAGGAATCTGCCTGCCCAAGAGAGGGACAACGTGACTCACCAGAAAACACCAAGCCCTGGATCTAGCAAGCAGAAACTGTGCAGTTTTGCGTTGGATAGGGATGTGGAAAGGTCTAACTCTGGCGTCCCCCATCGGCGAAACAAATCCTCTATGACCTCTTGGGAGTAGTTCCCATTCGTGGACTCTGGCCTGAGAACAGCTCAGACTGTCTGCAATAATGTTGTCCACTCCTGGAACATGGACAGCAATAAGATCTGCGCTGTGTTGAAGTACCCAATGCCACACCCTCATGGCCTCCCTGCAAAGAGGGTAAGAATGAGTTCCTCCTTGTTTGTTGATGTAATACATCACCACGGTATTATCTGTTTGCAGTAGAAGAGTACCCAGTGGAATCTCCGATTGGAAGGCCTGCAAGGCATATAGGACCGCTCTCATCTCCAAAATGTTTACGTGAAGGTGAGATTCCTGGGTCGTCCACAAGCCCTGAGACCTGACACCATTGAGGTGTGCTCCCCAACTGGACCCCAAAGCGTCCCTGGAGAGTGTCACAACCACAGACGGCACAATGAAGGGGACTCTCATCAAAAGGTGCTCTGGGACGAGCCACCATTGCCAATCCCGGATGACGGCCTGCAAGATCTGGATTGGATGCTGCAGATGGTCTTGCTTCTGATCCCACTGCACCCCTAACATACACTGGGTCACCTGCTTGTGGAGACAGGCCAAAGGGACTGTTACAATGGCCACAGCCATGTGTCCAAGCAGGCAAAGGACCAATTTTGCCGAAACGATCTTCCTCACCAAGATATCCCTTTATGAGGGACCTGGTGTGCTCCGCTCTGTCCTGGGTCAAAAAAGCTTTTCCCTGAAGGGTGTCCAGGACTGCGCCTATGAAATGCAGTCTCTGAGACAGAACCAGGCGCGACTTCTCCTGATTCATGGTGATGCCCAGCGATCTGAAGAGGGAACGAGTACAATGAATCGTGGATATCAGGGCCTCCCGAGAGGGGGCCATAATGAGCCAGTCATCCAGGCAACATAGAAACATAGACTTTGACGGCAGATAAGGACCACTTGGCCCACCCAGTCTGACCATTTCCCTACCTACTGGATAAGCTGCAGATTCAAGTTAACCAACAGCCTACTTCCTGCAACCCCCCACTACAATTGCCTTATGTCTGTCCCATGCATGTTTGAATTACCCCACTGTTTTAGACCCAACGACCTCCCCAGGAAGGCGGTTCCATGTATCCACCACTCTGTGAAAAAAAATTTCCTCACATTACCCATAAGCCGTCCCCCCTCTATCTTTAAATTGTGCCCCCTTGTTCTTATACATCTCTTTTTCTGAAAGATGCTACCTTCTTGGACTTTGTTGATTCCCTTGAGGTACTTGAAAGGTTCTATCATGTTCCCCCATCCCTCCTTTCATCAAGGGTATACATATTAAGCTCTCTCAGTGTCTCTTCATATGGTTTCTGATGCAGACCCTGCACCATTTTAGTTGCCCTCCTCTGGACTGCTTCCATCCTGTCTATGTCCTTTTGTAGATGATGTCTCCAAAACTGCACACAGTGCTCCAGATGGGGTCTCACTAACTGTCTGTATAGAGGGATAACCACTTCCTTTTTCTACTTGTGATGCCCCTTCCTATGCATCCCAGTATCCCCCTGGCTCTCCTTATCGACTTCTCACATTGCTTACCCACCTTTAGGTCATCTGATATGACTACCCCCAGGTCCCTTTCCATTTCTGTAGTTGTTAGTACCTCCCGCTATTTTGTACTCTTCTCCAGGGTTTTTGTTTCCCAGGTGCATTACTTTGCACTTCTTTGCATTGGATCTAAGTTGCCATATGTCTGACCATTTCTCCAACCTTGCCAAGTCCCTTCTCATCTTTTCTACCCCCTCTTGTGCATCAACTCTGTTACAGATCTTTTTGTCATCTGCAAAGAGGCATACTTTTCCCACCAGACCCTCTGCAGGTAGGAAAACACATAGTGGCCTTGTCTCCTGAGAGCTGTTGCCATGCACTTCATGAATACCAAAGGTGCCGAGGAAAGTCTGAAGGGAAGGGCTCGGAACTGATAATGATGACCCAGAAACTCAAAGCGCAAGAATTTTCTGTGTGCCTGAGCTATAGGAATATGCAGGTAGGCATCCTGCATGTCCAGTGATGCTAAGAAGGTGCCCTGCTTGAGCATGGGAATTAGCCCTGGAAAAGTCACCATGCGAAAACACTTGTATAGCACTGAAGCACTGAGGTCGCTGAGGTCCAGTATCAGACGGAGGTCCTCTGTCTTTCTGGGAACCAGAAAGAAGTGGGAATAATATCCTGCGCCTCTCTACTTCTGAGGGACATGCTCTATGGCCTCCTTGTCCAGAAGCGCTAGCACCTCCTGCTGAATGAGCAGGGTGTGCTGACCCAAGTAACAGGAAAGCAGGGGAGGTCTTGAAGGTGGGTGGTCGAGGAATTCTATAGAGTGTCCTCTCTCTACCTACGGTAGAACCCACCGGTCGTCGGTTATTGTCTGCCACCCTGCAAGGTGGTGGGAGATGCAACCCCCGACCTTTTCTTCCCATTGATCCAGAGGAGGGGCCGAGAAGGAGTCATGTTGTGGCGGCACTGCTTCCCATGGGCTGGGTCAGTTTGGTCCATCTCTGACCTTGGCCTGGGGAAGACTCAGACTGAGCCTTGTGATTGAAGTTGCCCCTTTGTTGCTGGCCGGAACGTGGCTGTTGCCGGACACAAAAGCGATTCTAGTTCCTACAAAAGGAGCCAGTCTTGGGCCTGTATAGTCCTCACCGCCTTCCTGGTGCCCTGTAACTTGGTGATTACCTTTTCAGATTCTTCACCAAACAGGACATCTCCCTTGCAGGGAACGTCCAGGATATTTTTCTGGACGTCCGGAGTAAACCCGGAGACGTGAAACCATGAGTGTCTCCGGAGACAGACGCTCGAAGCTGCTCCCCTGGCCGCAGAGTCTGCCGAATCATAGGTGGCTCTCAAAACTTGGGTCCCCACATCTGACCCTGTGTAAAGAAGGTTTAAAAGTTCCTCCTTCTGCTTGCCATCCGGAAGGAATTTGACCAGGTCCTGGCCCTGTTCCCATAGGGCGTTCTGAAACTGAACCATGTGTGTTAGGTAGTACAGAGACCTGAGAAAGCATGTAGCAGCCGGATACATGCGTCTCCCCAGTGAATCCAACTGCTGGGATTCCTGGTCCGGTAGCTGGGTGCTCAGATGCTACGGCCGTTGAGACCAGTTGTGTGAGGCCGTGATGACTAGAGAATCGGCCAGGGGCTGGTGCGCCAAATACGGGTCCTCCAAAGGAGCACTATACAGGCAGTCAGCCTTCTTCGGCACAGCGGGGGTGGAATGCGGACATTTCCACGCGGCCTTGGTGATGTCCTAAAAGGTATCCACCAAGGGTGGCACCACCAGAGGCTTAGGGTCTTTCTGCCGAAGATACCTGGCTAGGCACTGTCGTTCGGGGTCTAGATCTTCAGTCTCCCACCCCATATTCTCCTGGATGTGTCGCATGATTTCAGCAAAGGAGGGATCATCTGGAGGTGACTTGGGGAGGTCTTGCAGGTCTGGTGATGGAAGACTGATGGGAGAAGGTGACCTGGAGGTATCAAGTGAATCCAGTCTTGAGTCGTCTCCCTGTGGAGTGGACCTTCTTCCTCTGGGTCGCTTGGGGCTGGGGAACCCTGAAGGAGACCGTGAAGGGGGCCTTCTCCTTTCTCTGGATCTAGCTCTTGTCTGTCTAGTTGCGCAACCAAATTTTCTCGTGAGATCTAGGACTTGATCACCCTAACAGTCTTGCAGTTCTTTGCCTCTCACTGTTTCTCAGTCTTCCCTTGCTGTTTCTGTCTTTTCCTCCTTTCATATCTACTAGTATAAAAATATATGCAAGTCATTATGTGGAAATGTAACTGATATTGGGATCCCTTTGTTTAGAAATTATAGTGTCACAGTTGAAATGTATATAATTATAGTTTGAAATGACTGCAAAAAGCTATTGGGAACTCAAGGGGTTAACCCGAGAGCAGTTTTTAAGCCCTTTTTCAGAAGCTATGGAGAAGGGGCCTCAGTTCTGGGACATTGTGTTCTGGCTGCACCTACATGAAATTAACAAGAACATTTCAGAAAAAAAGAAACAGGATGCTTGTTAAGAAGGGGGTTGCAAAGACTTACGAGAGAGAGAGAGCTGCAATGATTTGGCTGAGACAGAGATTGAAGGAAAACTCAAATGGATCATCTCTGTTTATTCTGCCTTTGTAAATAGTTATTCTGAACAATTTTATTTTTTTATGTTACTGCTAGTACTAATAAACACTTTTTGTGAATTCTACGACTGCTCCTGGTTTTTCCCAATGCTTCCTGACCTATGCCTCAACGACACACCATATGTAGTGGTAGTAACAGTAGTCAAACTTTTATTCATTTAGAATTAATCGGAAGCTCAGCTGAGACAAGCTCATTTTCAGTGAGGTCCTTACAGTCAGCATTGGTTACACTGAATACACATTCATCAAATCCACAATAAAAATACATACTATAGTACATATTAACTACATACAATGATGCACATACATTGGACAGGTACAATAGAACCAACCCCTACAATCCACTAGGGACCTACCTACATTCCTGCCAAATAGTTCACAGTTTGAACGGCCAGGGTTGCGCAAAGGCATACATTTGCTTGCCCCACTAATCAAGCTGTCTAGACTCCTTGTCAGGAGGGTGGGTACTAAGGTGTTTGGGTCTCTTGGTGCAGTCATGCGCTACATTCATGACCAAGGAATCCACCGTGGGGTGCTCCCTAATAATAATAATAATCTTTATTTTTAATGCGCCTTTCAAAAAATCAAGGCGCAGAACATTATATAAAATACATCCAAATAACACATCATAATAAAATCTGTAGAATAAATATCAACATCATAGTAAATACTAAAATCAGATCAGTTCAGCATCATCCCCAAATGCTTTCCTCCATAAAAAGGATTTCAATGCTTGTTTAAAGCCCCACACCGTCGGGCGCACGCTACTCCAACAGGGTAGAGAATTCCAGAGGGTCGGTGCCACGAACACGAAGGCCCGGAAGATTTCAAAACTACCCTTGGAATCTCTAGCAACCCCTCGTTGTCTGAGTGGAGCGGTCGCTCTAGGATGTAAGGGACCAGAAGCTCTTTCACGTAGTCAAGGAACAAACCGTGCAGGGCTTTATAAGTCAGCAAACCGACTTTAAAAGAGATCTGCCACTGAACGGGCAGCCAGTGCAGGCCCCACAGCACCGGGGTAATATGGGAGGAATGAGGCGTGCCAGTTAACAACCGGGCTGCAGAGTTCTGCACCAGCTGCAAGTGGCAGATATCAACCCCTGGAAGCCCAAAGTAAAGGGAATTGCAGTAGTCCAAGCGCAAGGTCACAAAGGCGTGGATCAGAGTAGACAGGTCTCCGGATGGAACAAGGTGCTTGATCCTAGCGATATTCCTAAGATGATAAAAGGATAGCTTAACAACAGCAGACACTTGTGCACGCAGTGTCAGCCGGTCGTCAAGAATTACCCCTAGGTCGCGCACCTGTTCAGAGATAGGGAGCTCAACAGCCCCCAGGAATAAACCTGAGGGATGGTTTGTCCCCCACCCCCCTATCCCGCGAGCAGGATCCACGACCATCACCTCCATCATTCCAGAATTCAGCTTCAGCCAGCTGGACCGCATCCATCCTTGGATTTCATCGAGGCAGCTATTAAACACAGAGAGTGCTCCATTCTGATCAGGTGCGAAAAACAGGCAGAGCTGGGTATCATCGGCATAACAATGAAACTCCAGCCCATACTGTCTTACAATGTCTCCGAGGGGAAGCATATACACCACAAACAACATGGGGGACAGCACTGGGCCCTGAGCCACCCCACAAGACAGAGAGACAGGGTCGGAAGAAAACACCCCCGACACCACTCTCTGAGTTCTACCAGTGAGGAAGGATGTAAACCATCTGTGGACCAAACCTGAAAGCCCACAGATGAATCTCAAGTGCTCAAGCAGTACCCCATGGTCTACAGTGTCAAATGCTGATGACAGATCCAACAGGACAAAAATGGACATTTTTTCTGGTCTCTCGCCATGAAGAGATCATTGAGCACCCGAACGAACACAGTCTTGGTGCTATGCCTCTTTCTAAAACCGGATTGGAGAGGATCGTATATGCTATGGATGGTCAAATGATTGTCTAACTGAGTAGCCACTACTTTCTCAATTACCTTCCCAACAAAGGGAAGGTTTGAGATAGGTCTGTAGCCTATAGGGAGTCGGACCAGTAGCTTTTCGCCAACACTGGTGTCACCACAGCCTCCTTTCAGGGAGCAGGGATATTCACCAGAGTTTAAGGAGCACCAGACTATCCTCGCTAGAACTGGGATGATAATCTCCTCACAGCCCATAGTCAGGGCTGTAGGGCCCGGATCTAAACTACAGCATGTAGTGCGCATACCCTGGACAATCCTCATAATATCTTTAATTTCCGGCCTTTTGAAGAGATTCCAGGAATGTGGAGGGAAAGCGACCAAGGACTGGTCCACGGCTCTTCCCACAGAGAGTGTTGCGCGAGTCTCCACCCTGATGTCCTCCACCCTATCTGCAAAGAACCGAGCAAGCTCCTCACACTGGGATTGCGAAAAGGCTCTATGAACCTGTAGACAGGCTGGGTTGCACAGTCTGTCCACGGTTCGAAAGAGCTGGGCCGGTCAGTTCTGTGCAGCAGCAATTTCCACCGACAGGAATACTGCCTTCTTACGGGTAATTGCTGACTGGTAGAGTTGATAATGCTCTAGCAGTCTAAGATGGTTGGCATTCAAGCAGGATTTGCAACATCTTCTAACTCAAGGCCCTAAATGATCTTCTCAGGTCCCCATTGGACCATGGGGACCGAGGGCGAAGGGAGAGAGGACGCACACGGAATGGTGCAATGGAATCCAGAGCAGAGGTAATGGCCTTATTATAGGCCAGAACCAAAACCTCTAGATCTGTGCACATCACAGGGAGTTCTGATAGGTCAAGTACCGCAGTTAGACCATTGGGAGTCACATCCCGTAAAGGGCGGTACTTGACCATCTCCACAGGGGTAGGTCTATGCAGAGTAGTGCCAAAATTGAATCTCACAGTGTGATGGTCAGACCATCCGACGGGTTCCACCCCCACGCTGGAGGCCTCCATCCCCAGAAGGAAGACCAAATCAAGGGAATGGGCGCATTTATGAGTGGCAGAGGTAACCACCAGTGAGAGGCCCGATGAATTCATCAATTGGAGGAAGTGCAGTCCAAATTGCGAGAGTTCGTCATCAATCCAGGCATTGAAGTCACCTAGCACCATCAACCTGGGGGACTCCAAGACCAGGTCAACGATGAAGTCTGCCACTTCCTTAAGGAATGGTTTCTCATCTCCGGGTGGATGGTAGACGAGGGCCAGTCTATAGCCCCCACCTGCCACAATGACACATTCAAATTATCTGGTCTCCTCAACTGGCACACTGGTAAGACCCAATTCGGTCTTGAAACAGACAGCAACCCCCCCTCACCCCTGCGGTCTAATCTCGGATGGTGAATCACCGAATACTCGGCCGGAACTGCCACCTCAAGAACGGGCCAGCATTTCCATCCAGCCAGGTTTCGGTGATGCAAGCCAGATCTGCTGTACTTACCAAGTCCACCATGACAGCAGTCTTGTTCACAACGGATCTGGCATTGCATAACACTGCCTGAGTTGGACAGAGCCCCTGGGATGCCCCGGCCACCTGCCCATCGTTACTAATGATGGTGCCCTTGGGTATGGGGGTCAAACAAGGAAATCTCCGTTCAGACCTCCATTTCGCCCCAGGGTGTCTTCTGGGCTTAACAATCCCGATGCGAATAGCCTCGGCCCATCCTCCACTACCACGCCCACCCTCCCTCCTACGGGCAATTCCCATACGATGGAGCTTGGTAAGCTAAAAAGCTAAAGGAGGGGGAAGGGCGGAGGGCATGAAGAGTGGAGGATGAATAGCGCACGACGGGGGTGGAGGGTGGATAATAATAGATATCCTCGTCCTTCAACATGAAGCAAGATAATGACCTCCTTCTCTCACCAAAACTAAAAATCCCAACCCAAAATTAAAATAACAATTAACCCGCCAAATTAAACAACCAAAAAACACAGAATCCCTAACCCAAATAACCTAACTCAAATAGAACCTACTTTCGGGAAAAAACAAAACACCACCATAAATAAACAATAAAATAAAACAGAATAAAGATAAGTGATAAACTAAAATAATAAACAGACGGGGATCCCTTCTCACACAAGGAAACTCTGTCACAAAATCAAACAAACATAATATAAAAAAGAAAATAAACAATAAAGAAAAGAAAATCCGACTAAAAGAAAATAAGTTAGCTAAGAGAATAAGCACTCACACTGCAAGTCTACTTAGCCCCCGGGCACTCTCAATGCACGGGACTAAAATAACGTACAATAATTGAGAGAAAACAGGGACTCTCACTCCCCGAAGCCTCACAATTACCAGGCACTCTCACTGTACGGATATAAAATAAAAATATTTTTTGAACCAGAGAGTAGGTTCCAGTCAGGAAACAACGTCTCACAATGACATATAAAATTATAACTAAAATATAAAAACGAGGGACCCATCCATGGCCTCCCCAACACATTAAGCAGAGGTTTGCTCTATCTGATCATCAGTACTTGTCCTTTCCTAAATCCAAATATTCGTCTCCCAAGTTCCAGAATATCATACAGTTCAAGCGAAAAAACAGGCAGGACTCCACTTAGCAGCAAACTCTTTGTGAGCAGTCAAGATACCAGCCACTCCCCACTTTTAACTAGAAATATGCTTCTCTATGCCCTATACGCCCTAAGGAAGGGCTTACCCACCAGCCCATCGTATAGGCCGTCAACCTTCATGGGCAAAGCCGGAGTGGTAGAGGGGTGGTTCCACACCGCCTTGGTAACATCCTCATATGAGTCGATTAAAGGAAGTACCACCAAAGGAAGAGTACCCTTCTTTCGCAAGTATAGGGCTAAATGCTGGTCCAGTTTCTCTGTCTCCCAGTACAGCAGGGACTGGATATGATGCATAATGTCACGTATGGTAGGGTCATCAGGAGGGAATTTAGGAGTTTCCATAGGCTGGTCCTGCACCTCGGAGTTCCCAAAACCCTCAGAGGACTCTGAGGAGGAAGAGTCATCACGTAACGGTACACTGTCAGGCATGGGGGGGGGGCAGTCATCCAAACGTGAGCCAGAGCCAACATCAGGGCTCCCTCCAGAAGACCCCGTGGTATGGGGACTTCTAGTTCCTACCCGGTCTAGGTCCTGAGGCGTGGGATCCCGGGGAGGTCGAGGGGGAGAGGGCCTTCTGGATGTGTCCTTATTCTGAATGAAGGACCACCAAGCAGAGAAAAGCATGTTATAATCTACCAGCTGGGGAGAATTGTAGACTGAAGGGTAAGGATACTGTGGTGAGGGTTATAGGTACGATGGTGGGGGAGCCAGCGAAGGGTACCCCGGAGTAGGTCCACCCGGTGCTGGCTGTGGATGCCAAGAAGGTCCAGCAGGCATTGGCTGTGGTGCTGGCCGAGGCCATGACAGTTGAGGAGTCGTCAGCTGAGGCAGGGCTGGCACTGGACTGAGTTCAGAAGGCTGGTGATGGTCCGGGAAAGAAGCTGATGTAGGCCCCAATGGTGAAAGTGGTGCCTGTGGGGAAGGGCAGAGGCGACATCTGTGTAGAGGAAGAGGCAAGCGCTTACTCCGGGCTATGCCTGGCAGGACTAGCACAGGCCCTGGAGTCAGGTACCAATGAAGGCAACACCTCAGCTGGGGGTGGGGGGAGGTGACGGTTAAAGACCCATCACCAGAAGCTCTAACCTCAGTAGAGCCACCTGGCTGAGTGCTCACAGGTGCTAAGGGTCTGCCTGTCAGCAGCTGCGAGGCAAGAGATGACATCCACTGCCCAGAACAGCCGCCATCCAAGGTGGAGATAAGGGCGAGTGGCAGAACCACCGGCAGCCCAGAGGAAGTAAGACTGACTGGGCAGGAGGGGCTGATCCTTCACGAAGGAAGACCCAGATGTGGTTTCTAGTCTGTACGGTGACCGCGAGTGAGAGGCTGTCCGAGGATGGTCTCGGGGCTTATGTTTCCTGCTCAATTTCTTCTCCTTCTGGGAAGAATAAGTCCCAGAAGACTGAGTTGGGGAAGCTGAAGAACTTCTGACCTGTAGCTCCTTCCCCATAGCGGCCAACTTCTGCTTGAACAGGTAGATGTCTAAGGTCTTCAAACATGTCTCCGTGTGGCCTGGTTGAAGCCCTGGCTGGCCTTGGGGTTATGGACGGGCATAGACAGTGGAGGCAGGCAGAGTGGCCCTCGTTAGCAGGAATTTGCTTGCTGCAGGCACACTGCATCTGCCAACTGGAAGATGAGGCTGGAGAAGAAAACAAACTTAGGCAAGGAAACACTGAAAACTCGATGTTTTAAACATTAAAATAAGAAAAAATAAAAGCATGGGTTAAACGTGAGAAAATGGCGGTCAACTGTAGATGGTGTCCGTGAAGATCTGACGTATGCAGGTCAATGACGAGAAAGAACTGAGGTAGGTGTGGGAGGGGGGGTCGTTGCTCTATAGGATAGGCAGACGTCAGCAGGGGGCGGTCCCCCATGACAGACTGCTAACTAGAGGTTTTCCATTAAGTCCTGGTGCCTGGCAGCTTTAGTCCTACCGGTGTTGCCTGCTGCGAGAGCCTCCTCGAAGTACGATCTCCTCTGAGGACCTGGGAGGAGAGCCACATTTCTGAACCAGGGAGCCGTCAGGTTCTACGGACTCTTCCTCCTCTTACTAAAATGTATCAGCCTCTTTGACCACAGGCTTTGCTACAGGTTGTGGAGACGTGGGTGGGGGGTGGCCTTGCATGCCCATAATGGCCTCCAATAGTTTGGAAAGCCTGGAAGAACTGCCAAGCCTTAGCCATGTTCTCTGCCAAGGGCATTCTGTTTCTGCCCACTGGTGGCACCTTTGCTTCTTCAGTTGGAGGGTCAGTGGCATGTTTTTCTTTCTGCTTTTTCTTGGCAGGCACCGGTTCCACTGCCTATTCAGCAGATCTTTTTATTTTGGTAGACTCAGGGGTCTCCCCAAGTGACACACTGACATGAGTCTTCTTTAACAGCTTTATCCTTCTACTTCTGTTGAGGAACTGGACTCTTCCCAGAGCCAGGTTGTGAAGATAAGGCAGACTCTGAGGCCATGAATTCCTCAGGTTTTTTGTCCCTCTTTTTTAATGTTTTGGAATAAAACCTAATGGAAAGATGACAGCTAGAAAACAGTGATCAGGACCCAAACAAAAAAAAAAACACAATTCGTGGCAGCCTGCCTTAGCCAGGAGTTTAAAACACTGGGTACAATTTTTAAAACTTGTGGGTGCTGTGCTCTTCTTGGGCTTGTCAGCAATGCCAATCACGGACAGCCCAGAAGAAATAAAAATGGAGATGCGTTTCCTAGAGTTAGCAGTTCGATTCCCACCAAATATGGGCGCCACGATAAAAAGTTCTTTTCTTTTTTTTCCCCTATTTAAAAATGCCCAGTGTCAGAATAAAAATAGGCAAAACTTAGCAGTTTGGTTACCACTGGGAACTGGGAGAAGAAAAACAAAAATTGTCAAGCGTTGGCTAATGAAAATGTTACCACTGTAAATAAAAGGCCACATACTAAATAAAAAGTGTTTAAAAATAGGTTTAAAATTGCAGTTCTGCTAAGTGGGAACCATGTTTAAACAAATGATTATCAGTTCTCTGAAACTGCAAGGGAACCAAGAAAAAAAAAACACACACACACACACCAACTAAATAAAATACCCTAAACTAACACAGTATATTGAAAACTGACTAAACGAAATACAACACTTAAATAAAAAAAAACCCAGAAATGTTGACACTTTGAAGAGCAACTTTGGGACAATGCTTCCTCTCAGGCGGAGAAATAAATCTGCCTTTAGAGGGCAAGGAAGAGTGTCACCACAGTCGAGATTCGAATTTCATTATAAAGTTTTCTAATTAGCGTAAAATTCTAGGCTCTGGGACAGCTCATTCCTGGGGACTGATTGCTCTTGTCAAGCAGTAGTAAAGAATTCCTGGGGTTTGAACGAATAATACTTAAATTCAAGAAATATTCCAGAGGGTTCTCTCTGTGATGCTACCCCATGTGGTACAGCTGAACCCAAGGTAGAAGGTAAATACAGGTTACTCACCTGTAACAGGAGTTCTAGGAATGGTATATGTTGTTCATCCACACTCATTGGCAGGTATCCTTGCCGCTTTAAATCTTGCCGGAAGGTCAAGCTTGCTCCTCCCACCCACCCGGGTGGTATAACTCTCGGCCCGCCCCATGACGCCAGATCTGCCCGCTGGAAGCTCAGGTTGTAGCGTCAAGGCCGGAGGTCAGGGAATAGATGAACAAGCAATACCATTCCTAGAACTCCTGTTACAGGTGAGTAACCTGTATTTCTAGGGACATGGATATGTTGTTCATCCACACTCATTGGCAGACTCCTAGCAGTTCTCCGGGAGGAGGGAGGCAAGACGACACCCCAATACTTACTTGGGAAAGAGAGACTGGAGAACCGAGGCCCCAAAACCAGCATCCCAGCGTGACTCAAGGTCGATGTGGTAATGGGTAATGAAGGTGTTTGCTGACTTCCAGGTAGCAGCCCTGCAGATTTCCTGGATAGGGACATCCCTGGAAGCAGCCACTGCAGCAGTATGGCGGTAGAATGAGCTCTTATCCTCTGGGAGGCTCCATGCCCGCCAACTTATAGCAGAGATCTATGCAGGAGGTTACCCACCTGCTTATCGTCGCTTAGCTGCAGGTCTGCCAGATGCGGCTTCAAGCGTAAGTGACAAACAGCTGGCGAACCTCTCCCAATTTCAACCCGTCGCTCCTTATAATAAGCTTTGTGCCTCTAGGGTCCAGAGAATGGAGCCTATATTCGCCTCCGAGGTGTGATTGGGGTAGAACACCGGCAGAGTCAACACCTGGTTAAGGTGAAACTCCGCACCACCTTCGAAGGAATTTCGGTGGGGGCGAGGACAACCTTGTCCTTGTGGAAGACCAGGTAAGGAGACCTCGATGGAAAGCGCCTGAGCTCTCCCATCCTTCTGGCTGACGTGATAGCCACCAAGAAGGCGGCCCCACGACAGGTGAGAGAGAGAGCACACCTGCATAGGTTCAATGGTTTGCCCATGAGCTTTGCCAGTACCAGCAGTAGATCCCACGGAGGTGGGGGTTCCCGACTGGAGGAAATGTGATCAAGGCCTTGAAAAGCGCCAGACCACCTTCTCCTGCGCCACTCGACTGCTTCCGGCCCGCGCCTCGTAAGCAGAGATGGCTGCCAGGTCACCCTTAGGTCGCCGACCTAAGCCCCTTGACTAGAAAGGGACCATAAATAGTCCAAGATGCTTGCCAAGGAACAGGAGGAAGGGTCCAAGCCCTGTCTTGACACCAAATGGAAAACCTTTTCCATTTGAAGGCATAGCATTTTCTGGTCGACTCTACGGGACGCCTCAACTACATTGAGGACCCTCGTCGGAAAGACCCAAGGCCTGGAACTCTAGCACCAGGAACCAGGCCGTCAGGTGCAGGGATTGAAGGTCCGATGGAACACCTTCCCTGATTGACTGAGAGCAGGTCCAGGCGAGCTGGAAGCTGCCGAGAGTCCTGGAGCTGAGACTGAGGAGATCTGGTACCAGAACTGGCGAGGCCAGTCTGGGGCTATCAGAATCACCTGCGCCTTGTCCCTCCTCGCCTTGAGAAGCACCCTGTGGATCAAGGAAATGGGGAAAGGCGTAAAGAGGCCCGGGTCCACTGCCTCGAGAAGGCATCCCCTGCAGCGGGCCCTGCTGAGGGGGGCGGCATGGAACAGACTAGCTTATGCTCTCCTGGAGGCAAACAGGTCCACCTGAGGTGTGCCCCAATGGGAGAACAGATGCTGTACTACCTCCGGCAGGGGAGACCACTGTGGGATGCAGCCCTATCCGCTCAGGGCATCGGCCAGGGTGCTGGAGGCCCTGCCACGTGAATGGCTGAGGAGATCCGCCTCCAGGCTGCGCACGAGTGACCAAATGCGGAGAGCTTCCTTGCATAGAAGCATGGAGCGCTGCCCCCGCCTGGCGGTTTAGATAGTACATGGTCGTGGTATTGTCCGCCTGACTCGACCACTTGACCCCGGAGGAACGGAGCAAAGGCGGTGAGAGCTAGGCGGACCGCCGAGCTCCAGCAGGTTGATGTGGCATCGACTCCCTGGGACCAGAGGCCATGAGCCCGTGTTCCCCAGATGGGCACCCCAACCCATCAGAGAGGGCATCGGTCGACAGAGAGACCGGCGGCTTGGGGCGGACGAACGGGATGCCCTCCTGCAAAATGATCTGGAACGTCCACCACTGGAGAGCTGCCCACATCCCCTGTGTCACCGAAGACAAGCTGGTCCAAGGATCGCAGCGCCAGACCACTGGCTGGCCAGTCCCCACTGAAGGGGGACGATGTTCCAGCGGGCCCAACGGACCACGCTGGTGCAGGCCGCCATGAGACCCAGGAGGCGAGGAAGTCCCGGCAGGGCGAATTGCCCAACCAGAAATGATCGGGCAAGGAGGAAAGAACTCGCCCTGTCCGCTGGGCCGTCTGCTCAAGAGAGTCGAGCTGCGCCCATGAATAGAATCACCTGCTTCGCTCGAGTTCCGACTTGGCCTCATTGATAAGGAGGCCCAGTTGAGAGCAGACCTGAGGGCCAGATCTCTGACCACCGGCCTCCTTCCTGGAGGGAGCTGCTATCAGCCAGTCGCCAGGTAAGGGTACACCCGACCCTCGGCGCCAAGAGGAATGCTGTCACCACTGCCATGCATTTGGTGAAGACCCTGGGAGCTGGAGACAAGCCAAGGGCATGGCTTGAACTCAAGAGGGATCCTTCCGCTGAAGCTAAGGAATCTCTGGTGAGACGGACGGATAGGGACGTGAAAAACGCTGCCCTGCAAGTCCAGAGAGCAGAACCACACGCTGCCCAAGGATGGTATTATCTGAGCCAGAGTGACCATCCTGAAGGTTCGAGACCTTAGGAACTTGTTTAGTAGTGTAGGTCGAGAATGGGCGCCAGCCCCCGTCTGCTTCGGAACCAGGAAGTACCTGGACACAAACCCTGGGTCTGAAGGAGGGTCCACCACCTCTCTTACCACCTCCTTCTGGAGGAGGAGAGCGATGTCGCTCGACGAGCCGCCGAGGCTGGGGATCCTGCCCCGAGGGCTACTGCCTGAAGGGTGGTGCCTGTCAATTCCAGAGGCAGGCCTCTTCCCACCATCTTCAAGACCCACCTGTCCGTGGTAACAGCGGACCAGGCGGAACGGAAGTGCTGAGCCGCCTCCCACGGGGACCTAGGGTAAGGTGACGGAATGGGGCGACACCCTCAGCCCGTCACTGGGCAGGCTTGGAGGAGGGACCGGCCGAGGACCTCCTGGGCCCTTCTCCCTGCCTCCTGTTAGAGGAAGCCGCGGCTTGGGTTTGGGATGCCAAGGCCGGCCTGCTGGCCCTGACGTTGTTGGTCGGGCGCGCTGGGTACAGAAGGACGAAAGGGCTTAGGCTGTGGTTTGCGGCCTTTGTCCTTCTGAGCAGAAGAGACCGAGTCCAAGGTAGCATTGACTTCTCGATCCTCTGCAGGTGACCTTCCACCCCAGGGTCAAGAGGTCAGTCCCCAAAAGGGAACATCCGCCAACTTGTGCTGGGTATCCAGGCAAAGGTGGATATCCTCAGCCAAGCCTGGCCGACGCATGGCCACTGCGGCGCCCACCCGATCTGGCACATGAGTCCCCATATCCAAAGCAGTCTGGAGCTGCTGTTTGGCCACTGCCCTGCCCTGGTCCCGCACCTGCTTAACCGTAGTCTGCAGATCGGCGGGAAGATGAGGGATGACCTCATCCAGGGAGCCCAACAGGGCATGAGAAAAATGTGCTGAGGACGGCCGAACTGGCCTGGACGAAGGCCGAGAGGACGAAGTGTAGACTTTTCGCCCGACATAGTCCAATTTCTTGACCCTTGTCAGGAGGTTTGTCCATCCTCATGCTGCCGGGCGCCGAAAACGCTGTCGGTAACCAACCCTCAGCAGAGGGTGTTCCAAAACCGGACAAGGAACCGTAGGGACCGCGATACTTCCTGGCCATCCTGGCCAAGGCGCAGGGCAGGAAGCAGGGCGCTGCCAAAGCTCCAGTGCCGGACCCACTATGGCCTCGCCACCGGAAAGGCCTCCGCCTGAGAACCTCGGTCCAGAATCTCCGTGAGGGGATACCTGGCCGCTTGGAACGGGTTCGAGCTCCATCCCGTGGACTCGAGATGAGCCGAGCAGTCCTAGGAAGGACGACGGGCTATCGCCCATTGACTGACCTCCTGAAGACTCCAAGTCCAGTCGCTGGAGAAAAGGAGGAATCATCTTCGACTCGAAGAGTCCTCAAGAGCTGCCCCTGGCCTGAGCCACCCTTCACCTGCTGAGGTCGGTCGGGAGTGAGGGTAACTGACAGCCGATGGGGTAGACCCTTAGCCGACCGAGAATCCTTGGTCGGAGCCCCAATTGGTGGCTGTGGAGGCGGAGGTTCCACCGAATCGGTGGAGCAGTTGGTTTTGGCCAACAACCGCCTGGGTATAGGCTCCTCGATAAGTCGAGGGGTTGTGTCGGCTGCCCGTGACAGCTACTTAATGGCCGGGAAGGCGACGGGGTCGGCTTATTCCCGGCCAGGAGGAGCTGTTGCAACATAAGGTCCTCGTACAGTCGACGTAATTTACGCCGAAGCCTCCCCTCATCCGAGGAGGAGGACGAGGACGAGCGGCGACGCCGCTTACTGCGGTGCCGAGACCGAGACCGCCTATGACGGTGGGATCGGCTGGACCGCGAAGAGGTCCGAGACCGGACCGAGTCCCGGAATTTCCGAGGTCGGTGCGGGGAGGTGTCGGCCGGAACCGGCACTCCCTTCGGCTCGGATGGTCCATCCGAGGGCTCCGGAACCGGAGGCACAGGCGAGCCCACGGAATCCTCAACTCCTCCCGGGGGAACCGGGGAGAGGGGAATCTCGGCTGCTAAAGGCGACAGCCCGTCCAATGGGTCGAGAAAAATCTCGACTTCATCGGTGGGAGTCTCGGTCAACTGACCTGGCGGGGACACCGTGAGGCCAGTGGCCGAAGCCGAGCGGTCGACCGAAGCCGACGGCCGACGACTCGGGGAGAGGGACCTTTCCCGCTCCCAAGAGCGTCGACGGAGGGACTTACCCTGTCCTTCTTTTTGGACCGAGAATAAGGTCCAGCAGACGAGGCCCTTCTCCCTTAGTGGAGAGGGACAGACAAAGCTCTTAAAAGAAGCCGTAGGAAGAACCCAGAGAGAGGATAAATGCACGCCGTCGAGGAAGATACTGCCCGCCGCCTTCCTCTTCGAGGGGGCGCCACCATCCGCCGAAGTGATCCGCCGAACCGCACAAGGACACTGCCAACCGGCCTCCTTGGACTTCACCGGAGGGAACGCTCGGACGCCCAGTTGCAATCGGGCAGCACGGCCTCGAGGACGAGGCTGCAGAAAGATGAGCACAGGTCGCAAGCCTGCGGGTCGTGCTCAAGGCCTAAGCAGTAGACACACGTGGAGTGTGGATCCGTCCGAGACATCTTCTGCCTGCATGGGCATCTCCGAATTCCGGGAGTCGATTTGTCCATCGCAGCCGCGAGGGATAGAAGACCGAAGTCTTTTTGCAAAATTTATTTAAAAATCCGCAAACGGAGAAATAGGAACCAGTCTCAAATGCAGAGCGTTAAGGAGGGAACCTGAGCTTCCAAGCGGTAAGGAAGATCTGGCGTCATGGCTCGGAGCCGAGAGTTATACCACCCGGGTGGGTGGGAGGAGCAAGCTTGAAGACCTTCCGGCAAGATTTAAAGCGGCAAGGATACCTGCCAATGAGTGTGGATGAACAACATATCCATGTCCCTAGAACTGGAATGTACCATGTCCCTGGGGCTCTGTGCTGAGGTCACAGCTTTGGAACTGTGCCACTACCCCAGTGGGGGAAGCACATTTACCCATACATATTAAATACCTTCCATACTGACAACCTGGAGCCATGCAGAAAGACTGATCCTTTTTCTTGTATAAACCCACAAGTCATAGCTTCTGCTTTAGTTTTCCATGATCCACCACGTTGAAAGACCTGGTGGGGTCAACGAACTGGGAGCTGAGGTGAGGGTGGAGTGGAGAACTGAGAGGTTTGAAAATGGCAGTGGATATGAAGATGGAGCAGATGGTTGGGAAGTTTGGGGCTAGCAATCAAAATGAGGTTGAAGCAGATGGCTGGGAAACCTCTCAGCCATCCACACCAACCTCAACTCTATTGCAGGACACAAACCTCCCAGCTGTACACTCCAACCTCTCCTCCACTGCGAACTCCATATCTCCCAGCCATCAGTGTCACACTCAACTGCCAGTCCCAAACCTCCAAGCCATCTGCTTCAACCTCTCCTCCTCTACCAATCCCAACCCCCAAGCCCTCCACTTCAACCCCCATTCCACTGCCGACCTCAAACCTCCCAGCTGTCAACTCCATGCCTGTTCCAAACCTCCCACAGAAATATAGAATTTGATGGCAGATAAGTACCACTTAGCTCATCCAGTCTGCCCATTTCTCCCAACCCATACTATTACCGCGGACGATGCCTGATCTACACCTCTTTCTCCCCCCTATTCCTTTCCACTGATTCACCTGTGCTTATCCCATGCATTCTTGAACCCCGCCACCGTTTTCATTTCCACTGGAAAGCTGCTGCAGGAATCCAGCACTCTTTCTGTGAAAAGTACTTCCTCACATCTTTACCCTATCTACCCCCCTCCTGCTTCATAGCATATCCCTTTGTTCTTGTGCACTTTTTCTTCTGAAAAATACTTCCCTCCTGGACCTTATTTACCCTGTGAGGTATTTAAAGGTCTCAATCATATATCCCCTCTCTCCATCCTCTGTTCTAGGGTGTACATTCTGAGGTCCTTTTGTCTCCCAGCCGTACTCTCCAACCTCTCCTCCAGTGCCAATCCTGAACCTCCCAGCTATCCACTGCAACCTCACCTCCACTGCCAGTCCAAAACCTCTCAGCTAACCACTGCAATCACACTTCCACAGTCCCAAACCTCCTGTCTGCTGCAACCTCATTTCCACTGCCAGTCCCAAGACTCCCAGCTATCCACTGCAAACCTACCTTCACTGCTAGTCCCAAACCTCCCGCCAATGTGCTGCACCCGTGCATTCACTGCCATTCCCAAACCCTCTAGCAGTCCGCTGCAGTCTCACCTCCACTGCCATCCCCAAACCACCAAACTATCCACTGCAACCATTCCTCCACTGCCAATCCCAAACATTCCAGCTGTCCACTGCAACCCCACCTCCACTGCCAGTTGCTAACTTCTCAGCTATCCACTGCAACCATACCTCCACTGCCAGTCCCAAACCACCCAGCTGTCCACTGAAACCACATTCACTGGCAGTCCCAACCTCCTGGTTATCCACTGTAACCGTATCTGCACTGCCAGTCCCAAATCTCTCAGTTGTCCGCTGTAACCTCACCTCCACTGCCAGTCCCAAACTTCCCAGCTGTACACTGCAATCCCACCTCCACTGCCACTCTCAAACCTTCCCACTGCCCACTACAACCATACCTCCAAAGCCAGTCCCAAACCTGCCAGCTGTCCACTGCAACCCCACCTTCACTGCCAGTCCCAAACCTCCCAGTTATCCACTGCAACCTCACCTCCACTGCCAGCCCGAAACTTCCCAGCTATCCACTACAACCATACCTCCACTGCCATTCCCAAACCTCATAGCTGTCTGCTGAAAACTCACCTCCACTGCCAGTCCCAAACTTCCCAGCTATCCACTACAACCATACCTCCACTGCCAGTCCCAAACCTCTCAGCTATCCACTAAACCATACCTCCACTGTCAATCCCAAACCTCCCTGCTGTCTGCTGCAACCCCACCCCCACTGCCTGACCCAAACTTCCCAGCTGTCAGCTGCAACCTCACCTCTACTACCAGTCCAAAGTCTCCCAACGGTTGGTCTGAAACCATGCAGAGCATCTGTGATGTTTCTTACAAACTGTTTGAATATCATAGTTTGTGCTGTGAGGCTTTCTTTTTACGTTGCTTTAATCCTGCTTTTTGTGATGCTGCATTACACTGCTCTTTGTCTGAGGTTCAAATGCTGAAATATGTCTAGGGGCCCACACAAGGTGCAGGATACTTCTGTACAACTAGTGTCAAATTCAGTCTACTCACTGTTGGTGTAGAAGTCAGCAAACTCCTCCAGGTAGTTGGCAAATGTGGTAGGGAAGTACTTCCTAGGACTGTCCATGTGACAAAATGGAGGGACGACCCAGCAGCGTGGTGATAGCACCAAGATCTTAATGTCTGTGTCCTGCTCACAGATGGAAGGCTCTTCCTCCATCTGTTTGGTTTGGGGGGGGAGAAAAAAAAAAAAAAGGACATGTTAACCCCAACCATATTTCAAAGCTCCTTTTAGGACAATGAAGAGAAGGATAGTGAGGTTACCATAGTTCTACTACTGGTATTCAGTGCATATTCACACTTCAGCAGTCATGTTGGGCACAGCTCAGTCACCGAATGTCTCTAGGCTTAGCTCCTCCCACCACCCATGGTGTCATCCTCCAGCTCCATTATGCGTGACATCAGATCTGCATGCTGGAAGCAGGTATCTATGCATCACTTGCCAGGGGAGGTATGGTCTGTCATGTGAATGTGAACTGAATACCAGTTAGTTGTATAACTATGTTTACATGTAAATAAAAAATAGGTTACTTACCTGTAACCATAGTTCCTGGAGTGGTATGTAGTTCACATCCACACTACAGCAGTTCCACTGAACATCTTAAAGCCATGCTCCTTACACCACCCGGGTGGTATATCCCTCGGTTCCGCCCTGTGACATCAAATCTTGCATGCTGGGTGTGGGGATCCATGTGCCACTTGTCAGGTGATGCCCGGTGATACCACTCCTAAATATAAGGTTACACATGGGTAACCTATTTTTCTAAGGATATGGATATAGTTCACCATCCGCACACTGGCAGACTTCCAGCAGTTCTCCTGGAGGGGGCAACGCCCCTAGCTGATGAACAGAGACTGAAGAACCAAGGTCCCAACAGCAGCATTCCGGTGAGACTCAAGGTTGTTGCTGTAGTGGGAGATGAAGGTGTTTGCTGAATTCCAGGTAGCAGCCCTACAAATCTCTTGTACGGGGATGTCTCTGGAAGCGGCCACAGAGGCAGCGGTATGTCTGGTGAAATGAGCCCCAAGTCCTACGGGAGGCTGCTATCAGCCAACCTATACCAGAGGTCAATGCAGGATGTAATCCACTTGGCAATCATCTGCTTTAGTAAGTAGGCATTTATTTATACCATGCCCAATCCCAGAAGCTCTGGGCACCTTCCAAGGTAGTACAAGGACGTAAAACAACAATACAAATTACAAGTAAATAACAGGGTTAATAATAATCAGCAGTTAAAATAAATGAATAACAATAAAAATAGTATAACTAATTAAAAAATTATTTATTAAAAAGGCTTGCCTTAAGACCCCTTTTAAAAGCCTCCAGCGACGGGGCCTCCCTCAGAGATCTGGGAAGGGAGTTCCAGAGGGCCACGTCTACCATCTTAAACACTCGATCTCCAGAGGTTTTCAGCCTGACCCTCGGAACCGCTAGTAGGCCCTTGGTGGAGGAGCAGAGCGAACGCACCAAGATGACAGGGGTCAGGAGATCACTCAGGTAGTCAGGGCCCAATCCTACTAGGGCCTTATAAGTGAGCAAGCCCACCCTGAAGATGACTCTCCATCGGACAGGAAGCCAGTGCAGGTCACATGAAACACAGAAACACAGAACATAGAATTTGATGGCAGATAAGGACCGCTTGGCCCACCTAGTCTGCCCATTTACCTACCTAACGGATAAGCTGCAGATCCTAGTTAACCAACAGCCTACGTCCTCCTACCCCCCACTAGAATTTTCTTATGTCTGTCCCATGCATTCTTGAATTCCCCCACTGTTTTTGACTTCCTCAGGAAGGCTGTTCCATGTATCCACAACCCTCTCTGTGAAGAAATACTTCCTCACATTACCTCTGGAGCTGTCCCCCCTCTATCTTCAAATTGTGCCCCCTTGTTCTTGCACATCTCTTTTTGTGAAATATGCTGCCCTCTTGGACTTTTTTGATTCCCTTGAGGTATTTGAAAGTTTCTATCATGTCCCTTCCCCCTCCTTTCCTCGAGGCTATACATCTTAAGTTCTTTTAGTCTTTCTTCATATGTCTTCTGGTGCAGACCCTGCATCATTTTGGTTGCCCTCCTCTGGACAGCCTCCACCCTGTCTATGTCTTTGCGGAGATGGGGTCTCCAGAACTGTACATAGTACTCCAGATGTGGTCTTACCAACTGTCTGTACAGAGGGCCAACGACTTCCTGTTTTCTACTGGTGATGCCTCTCCCTATGCATCCCAGTCCCCCCAGCCCTCCTTACTGCCTTCTCACATTGCTGGCCCACCTTTAGGTCATCGGATATGACTACCCCAGGTCCCTTTCCATTTTTGTTCTCGTCAGTATCTCACCCCACATTGTGTACTCTTCCCCTGGGTTTTTGTTTCCCAGGTGCATTATTTTGCACTTCTTTGCACTGAATCGAAGCTGCCATACATTTGACCATTCCTCCAACCTTGCCAAGTCCCTTTTCATCCTTTCCACCCCACCTTGCAAATCAACCCTGTTGCAGATCTTTGTGTCATCTTCAAAGAGACATGCTTTCCCTTCCAGTCCCTCTGTGATGTCACTTATAAAGACATTAAAAAGGACCGGCCCCGGTACTGAACCCTGCGGTACCCAACTAGTAACCCTTCTTTCTTCACTGTGGACTCCATTTACTATAACCCGCTGTGTCCTGTTGTCCAACCAGTGTTTTACCCATTCTACCACCCTGGGACCCACTCCCAAGCTGGCTAATTTATTTATTAATCTTTTGTACGGGAATGTGTCAAATGCCTTACTAAAGTCTAGGTAGGCCATCTCCACAGCCCCTTCCTGGTCTACTGCTTTGGTCACCCAGTCAAAGAAATCAATTATATTTGTCTGACATGACATTCCCGCTGTGAATCCATTCTGCCTTGGGTCCTATGCCCCACTGGCCTCTAGGTACGCAACAATTATTTCCTTCAGAAGTGATTCCATCATTTTCCCTACCACTGAGGTCAAACTGACAGGTCTGTAGTTTCCTGCCTCTGTCTTGCTCCCACTTTTGTGAAGGGGAATCACATCCGCCCTCCTCTAGTACTCAGGTACCACACCATCCTCCCATGATTTGTTAAAAAGGGCAGTCAGTGGTGTTACTAGTTCTTCCCTTAGTTCTTTTAGAATTCTGGGGTGAATCCCATCAAGCCCCATTGCTTTATCCACCTTCAGTTTTAAGAGTTCTTTCAGAACCCTTTCTTCTGTGAAAGGACTAATATCAACCCCCCCTATCTAGAGTGCTTCTATTGACTGGATTAGGTATTTCCCCCTGCTTTTCCACTGTGAATACTGAGCAGAAGTATTTGTTCAGTATCCCTGCTTTTTCACTGTCGCTCTCTGCCCATCCACTTTCCTCTTTGTTCAGCCTCAGTATCCCTGCCTTAGTCTTTCTTTGCTCCCTAACGTATCTATAAAAGATTTATCCTCCTTCTTAACTGAGTTTGCTATCTTTTCCTCGGTTTGGGCCTTTGCTATTCTGACTGCCTTACCTGCTTCCTTCTGCTTTACTTGGTACAGTTCTCCGTTTCCTTATACTTCCTGAATGCTCTGTTTTTCACCCTTACCTTCCCTGCAACTTCTTTTGAGAACCATAGTGTTTTTTTCTTTCATTTTGATTTATTTGCTTCACACAAAGGCTTGTTGCCTCTGTGATGGCGGTTATGATGTTTTCCCATTGTTGCTCCACTCCACCTTCTTGCCAGTTTGCTAGTGCTTTTCTGAGGCATTCTCCCATTTTGACAAACTCAGCCCTCCTGAAGTCCAGTACCTTCACTTTTCTGTGGCTTGACTCTACAGCTAATTTTATTGTGAACCACACTGTTTGGTGGTCGCTTGTTCCCAGATGGCTACCCACTTCAAGATCAGAGATCCTCTCTCCATCCCCATTTGAGAGTACCAGGTCTAAGATTGCTCTCTCTTGAGTGGGTTCCAAAACTAGCTGTCTGAGGTATGCCCCCTGTAGGGCATAGAGAATGGCCCTGTTATTTGATGTGGCTACAGCAAAGGTGCTCCAGTCAACATCTGGCATATTCAGGTACCAGCAATATCTCCCCTTTCTCTGCCATCCCAAGGATGCCTTCTATTATTTCCTTGTCTATTTCCTCCCCCTGAGACAGCGGTCTGTATACAACCCCTGTGCAGATTGTGGAGCCATTTCCAGTCTCCAGGGTGACCCACAGTGCCTCCTCTCCTCCCTGTTTACCCTTTAGTTCTGTTGCTTTGATCCCTTCCCTTACATAGAGTGCTACTCCTCCTCCTCTTCTTCCCTCCCTGTCCCTCCTGTAAATTGTGTACCCTGATATGTTGATATCCCAGTCATGGTTCTCTTTGTACCATGTTTCTGTGACTGCCACGATATCCAGGCATCCCTCTTCCATCAAGGCCATTGAGATCTAGAAAGACCGGTCAGCAACCTGGCCGCTGCGTTCTGCACCGGCTACAGCCGAGGGAGGTTCCCTCCACTGACCCCAAAGTAAATAGCACTGCAGTAGTCCAGCCTTGATGTAACAAGGGGTGTACCACCTTGGGCAGGTCACCTGTCGGAAATGAAAATTACATACCTACCGTAGTTGTTGATCTTTCTGTGTATCTTCACCATTGATCACTGGTGGGTTATGGCCAGAGGACCAGGACCCCGGTGGGAGCAATGTTTTTTTCCCTGGGGGAAGAAGTTGGCACTTCGAGGCAGACGTACAGTGTGGCACTACAGGGTTGACCAGTAATCGACGCAGACTCCTCTCTCACCTCAGTTCTGCGTACGCAGGAGAGTGAAGAAATTAGAGATAGCGAAAGGAAGAGGGCGGGATAAAGGAGCCCGAGAGACAGACAAAAGGAAAGGATATAAACAAAAAAAAAAAGAGATAATGCCAAGAGTGAGGACAGGTGAGTAACCTAGGGGCCTGGAACAGGAGGCCCCATCCTCTGGGCAAGCAAGAGAGGGACAGGAGAGGCAAGACAGAGGAGAAAGAGAGAGAAAGAAAAGGAGATGGGAGACCTCACAACTCCCCAACAAAGGACTCACTGGGAGGGCAAAGGGAGGGGAACCTCATCTAAGCCAGGTCCATAGAAGGATCTGCCCCCCCCCTTTGGCAACCAAAAAGGAGTGGAGCTCAACAACTCACGGAGAGAGCAAAGAGTCAACTGAGTATTGGTCCAAAGGGACAGACGAGGCAGGGATCTGGCTCAAACCCCCCTCCCTTGGCACAAGATGGAGAGGTGCTGTAGGTCTCCCACTCCTGCCTTTAGAAAAACTGCTTGGGTGGGGCAGAACCCACCCTGGGGAAGAGTCCCTCCTCCTATCCTGGAGATACGTCTCCTCAAGAGGCCAAAGGATAAACCCTACTCCTTGCCACACAGGCAGTAGGGGAGGGACCAGGAGGGGGAAGAGGGGCTCTGCCCAGAGAAACAACCTCTGCTAGTAGCTTGCAGGGAAGGAGACACAGCTCCTGAAGGTGAAAAAGAAAGGGAGAGGAGGTCTCCATGAGTCCTCAGATTTCCTCATGACCCAGAAGAGGGTCCCCACGCCCAGGAGGCAGAGGACATCCGGGTTCTAAGAAGACCTAGGTCTCCTTGAGGAGGAGACCCCCACCAGGGTCCAGAGGAGAGGACCCCGGGGAGGCCCTTCTTAAAAGGGCAAGTGCCCTTGCTTGCCCTCCCCCAAAGATGGACCCTGCATCCCAGGGGAGCAGAGGGCCTGGAGGTACTAGTAGCACTCAGCCCACAATTGGCCGCAATTGGGGTAAGGCAAGCAGGGAGGAGGCATCGCCCAGAGTCTGAGGGCCAAGAGGGGAAGGTTAGTGGGAAGCAGCGATGATTGGTGAAGATACACAGAAAGAGCAACAATTACGGTAGGTACGCAATTTTCGTATCTTATCTGTGTCAATCTCAGCATTCATCACTGGTTGGTGATTAACAAGCCCCCCAAAGGGGACCTGGTACCTCCCTAAAGGAGAAACTTCCTTAGCCCGTTGTGGGGGAAACAAAGGAGGAGGAGACCTTCGCAGGCCAAGTTAGGCCTGTGACTGGTCAGGGTGAGGCGGGGTCTCTCTATGCCTGGGAGATGGAAGATGCCCCTGAAGTTCCTGTCTCACCCTGCGAGAGAAAAGGCGGGTCCCCGGAAAAGAGGAGGAAAGCATCCTACGCCAAGCCATGAGTGTCAATCGGGAGAGGCGAAGTCACGCCATCCACCTAACGCAGCTCGCTGTCCCCGCTAGACTGGATGCCACCTCACTGGCACCATACAATGTCCTTACCTGGTGCCTCACAAGTTTCAGGCCACATGCAGAGAGGGCAATCGCTTTCCTGGTTGCTTCTGTATCAGGCACTTATGCAAGAACTGGTCCTAGCGTCAACCACAGGTGCCTGATGTAGGCAGCGTGATGGGCCTCATGCGATGGAAAGTGAAAGGCACACCGAGGAGAAGACTCTCCTCCTCCATTGGTCGAACTCCGCAGAGTCTTCCTTCTGGAGGTCGGTCATGCCTTGGGCTTCTATGCCCAGATAGGAGTATCCAGGTGACTCACTCCCAAAGTGGGGTGAGGCAGAGCTCCCAGGGACCTCTGGGGTGCACAATACCAGCACTGGCAGACCATTGGGGCTGAGGAACGGACTGACAGACGCTAACAGGTATGGTACGATGCATCCCGGAAGGGGGTAGGCCAGGCGGGCACCACTAAGAGATCCATACTGAATTCATTTAAGAAAGCACACATCGCCAGTTCAGGATTGCATCTTGCCACTCTGGAGATGTGAAGCACATCGACCAACCTTGAGAGGAAATGCTGATAACAGGTCTGATCAGCATCTGAGGACAGGTGGATGGAAGAATTCTCTTCCTCGGGGAAGGAAGACAAGGGGGCTGACGAGTCCAAAGAGTCAGAGTCTAGCTGCTGCTGAGGTGACAAGTGAAAAACCTGCTCGTCCATGGCTCTGACGTAACAAGGAAAATTAGCAGCCATGATCCTGAACTGTTCCCACGTCAGAGGCGCAGGACCCGAGTGGCTCGGGAAGTGGGGAGGAGAAAGCAGAGGCAAAGGGGAAAAGCACCTCTGCGAAAGAGAATGCCTTCTGCCAGGGCTAGGAGACCAAGCAGGCAATCCAGCACCACGGGAGGATCTGCCAGTCTGAGCAGTAGCTGGCCACTCAACCAGCCTGAAGCAGTCAGAACTGAGCCCTAAAGAGGATTCCCCCCTGTGTGGCGACCGGGGTCACATAGGTCCAAAAGGGCGGCCCCTTGACCCACACAACAAGGTCTCACCTGGGGATGACAAGCGAGAGAAGGAGGGCTCGGTGCTATGGCTCCTTTCTGAGCTCTGGAGAGCTGCCAGGGAAGACTGCTGCTCCTCGCCCTGCCCCCTCACCCCTACAGACACAAGATAGACCTCTTCCTCAGTCCCAATCGCAAAGGTTCTCATTACCTGCCAGTCCCTTGGAGGCAGCCGGTATGGGAAACCCTCTTCCTGGCCCTTGGTGACCGATCAACATCAGAAATGGTGAAAGCCTGGTCATCAAGGCCTGGAGACTTACTCCCTCCAGGCCGGGAGTTCACACCAATGGCAGTAATCCCTACGGCACCGCCATCAGCAACGGAAAAAATCCCGGCATTGGTTAAGACAACTGGCTGCGAAGGGAGAGGGGCGTTGGGAGGGCACAGAGGTGTTGGGTGGAGGAGAGCATTGGGACTCCGAGGAGTTGGGCAGCCAGTTTGGATCTGCCTCTGGATCATCCTCCTCCAAAGAGGCGATCCAGAGGACCTCCGAAGGGGCCACTCTCAAGGCCCTCTTACTCTAAGCTCCGCGAATGGCACTGCAGGCCAGCACAGAACTGCCCGTGGCACTACCCCTAATACCAGAGCCGCTCCAATGGACGGCACTGAGGAGACCACTGGCTGGGTCTAGTGATCGCAGGCCACAACACCAGGGAAGCCAGCACCTCCGAGGAGGTGGCTCCCGGGGCATCGGACTCTGTCTCCAGCACCGTAGAAGGAACCTCTGTCCTGGCAAGGCTTAAAGAGGTGGAGGCCCCCTCCTCCGCGGTCTGTATAAAACTGGGAAAACACCCGGAGGAAGAGACAAGAGACCTGCATCTGGCATCTTGTGTACGCGGCTGCCCTCTAAACGTCAGCGGCGTACGGCCGATCTTTAGCGCATGGCTTTCAAGTACTGTGCGGTCCATGGAGAAATAGGCATCGCATCGGTTCATGTCATGGTCTGGACCCATGCAGGTCAAACAGCGGTCATGTCAGTCCATTACGGAATAATGCCGGTGCAGGGACAACAACGCATAGGGGGCTGGCCTGCTTTAGAAGATTTTTTCTTGTCCCTAGGTCCGGACATGACCAAATGCAGAAATAAACTTAAAACTAAAGAACAGACTCGGTGCAGAGAAAAAATAAATGGTCTTAATGGCTTCCGAAGGATCCAGAGTCGAACTGCGCTGAGTAATCATTTCAACGACATGGCAGAACTAAAGGTTCGGCATAGACGGAACAGTACTAGGCCGCTGTGTCGCAGATGAATTTCTTGCTTGCCCATGAGGTCGCTGTTCACTTGATGGCAGGAGAAGCAGTACTGAGGTGAGGGAGGATTCGGTGTCGATTACTGGCCAACCATCGAGCACCACGCTGTGCATCTGCCTTGAGGGCGGCACAGTCACGGCGCCGACTCCTCCCCCTAGAGAAGGAAAAAATTGCTCCCGCAGGGTCCTGGTCCTCCGGCCATAACCCACCAGTTATGAATGGTAAAGACTAACACAGACAAGACCTAGGGGTTTAATCTGGGTAATGTTACACAAGTGGTAAAACCTACTCTGGATGACGGCCGATACCTGAAGCTCAAACATCAGACTGTCGTTCACAGATAATGCACAGATTTCTCACCCTAAAAGCAGCCACCGATGGGGTAGAACCAAGGAACAACCCTGTACCTAAACCTATGGTAGCCATATCAAGCCAGCAACCAGGCATGATATGCCTGCCATAGGTACCTCTAACTTGTCGGGGTTTAGTCACAGCCAGTTAGAGGATATCCAGTCTTGGATCTCAGCCAGGCATTTATTTAACACTTCTACGGTGTTATTTGTCCCAGGGGTAAAAGACATATATAGCTGAGTATCGTCTGCATAGCAGTGAAAATCCAGACTGTAATGTCTAATGATCTCACCCAGGGTAACATGTACACCATGAACAACATCGGCAACAAGATCGAACCTTAAGGAACTCCAAAGGGCAGGGACTTTGGGCAGGAGGAGAAATTCTCCATCACTACCCACTGCTTCATGTCTGTGAGACAGGATTTAAACTAGCTGATGACAGTAATGGTGGGTACACAATAATCTAAGGCAATCAACAGGCGCAATGTGGTCCATGGTGTCAAATGCCGAGGAAAAATCTAGGAGAACGAGAACTGACCGGTCCTTTCTATTTATTGCCCTGACGTCATTTTGCACCCTGATCAATGCTGTTTCGGTGCTATGCCTTGCCCTAAATCCAGACTGGAATGGTTCATAGATGTCAAAGGCCATGAGGTGAGCCTTGAGCTGCAGAGCCACCACTTTTCTCAACAACCTGCCCAAAGAATAGGAGGTTGTAGATTGGTCAATAATTTGCCAAGATGTCAGGGTCGAGAGATGGTTTCTTCAGAAGTTTCTTCACCAATGCCTCCCTCAAGACGTCAGGAAGAACCCCTCAAAGAGCGAAGACTGGACCAATGGACTCGGCACATCTCACTAGGAGACAGGTCGGGCCCAGGTGCAGTTCACAAAAGGTGGGTCGCAGCTCCGAGATTACCTCAACAACCTCCGCCATCCCCACTGGCCAGACTCCACCGGCCAGAACTCCCCCCAAACAAGAGTGCCTCTGCCCACACAAGGCTGACCACCGCGGGGGTGATCTAGCCCCACTGGGGAGATCCTGGATCGAACAGAGGTCACCCTGTCAGAGAAAATCTGAGCAAACGTCCTCGCACAAAGCAAATGAAAATGCTCTTTTCGGCTGCAGACGGGCAGGTTGAAGTAACCTGTCCACAGTCCGAAAGAGCTGGTCTGTTTGGTTCTTCCCTGCGGCAATCTCCCTGGACAGGAAATACAGGTTACTCACCTGTAACAGGAGTTCTAGGAATGGTATATGTTGTTCATCCACACTTATTGGCAGTATCCTTGCCGCTTTAAATCTTGCCGGAAGGTCTTCAAGCTGGCTCCTCCCACCCACCCAGGTGGTAAAACTCTCGGCTCCGCCCCATGACGCCAGATCTGGCCCGCTGGAAGCTCAGGTTGTGGGCCAAGCCGGGAGGTCGGAGTAGATGTGGATGAACAACTATACCATTCCTAGAACTCCTGTTACAGGTGAGTAACCTGTATTTCTAGGACATGGATATGCTGTTCATCCACACTTATTGGCAGACTCCTAGCAGTTCTCTGGGAGGAGGGAGGCAGTGCACACCCTACTTAGGGATAGAGACTGGAGAACCAGGCCCCAAAACCAGCATCCCGGCGTGACTCAAGGTCGATGTGTAATGGGTGATGAAGGTGTGTGCTGACTTCCAGGTAGCAGCCCTGCAGATTTCCTGGATAGGGACGTCCCCTGAAGCAGCCACCGATGCAGCAGTATGGCGGGTAGAATGAGCTCTTATCCTCTGGGAGGCTCCATGCCCGCCAACTTATAGCAGAGATCTATGCAGGAGGTGACCCACCTGCTTATCGTCCGCTTGGCTGCAGGTCTGCCAGGTGCGGCTTCAGCGTAGGTGACAAATAGCTGGCTAACCTCTCCCAATTTCAGCCGTGCGCTCCTTATAATAAGCGAGCGCCTTCTAGGGTCCAAGTATGGAGCCTGTATTCGGCCTCCGAGGTGATTGGGGTAGAACACCGCAGAGTCAACACCTGGTTAAGGTGAAACTCACACCACCTTCGAAGGAATTTCGGTGGGGCGAGGACAACCTTGTCCCTGTGGAAGACCAGGTAAGGAGACTCGATGGAAAGCGCCTGAGCTCTCCCATCCTTCTGGCTGACGTGATAGCCACCAAGAAGCGGTCTTCCACAACAGGTGAGAGAGTTCACACCTGTGCATCGGTTCGAATGGCTTGCCCATGAGCTTTGCCAGTACCAGCAGTAGATCCCACGGAGGTGGAGGTTCGATCGAGGAAATGTGATCAAGGCCTTGAAAAGCGCCAGACCACCTTCTCCTGCGCCACCGACTGCTTCCCGGCCCGCGCCCGGTAAGCAGAGATGGCTGCCAGGTGCACCCTTAGGGTCATTGACCTAAGCCCTTGCTGAGAAAGGGACCATAAATAGTCCAAGATGCTTGCCAAGGAACAGGAGGAAGGATCCAACCCTTGCCCTGACACCAAATGGAAAACCTCTTCCATTTGAAGGCATAGCATTTCCTGGTCGACTCCTTACGGGATGCCTCAACTACATTGAGGACCTCATCGGAAAGACCCAAGGCCTGGAACTCTAGCTGCTCAGGAACCAGGCCGTCAGGTGCAGGGATTGAAGGTCCGGATGGAGCACCTTCCCCTGATTGACTGAGAGCAGGTCCAGGCGAGCTGGAAGCTGCCTCAGGAGCCTGGAGCTGAGGCTGAGGAGATCTGGGTACCAGAACTGGCAGGGCCAGTCTGAGGCTATCAGAATCACCTGTGCCTTGTCCCTCCTTGCTTTGAGAAGCACCTTGTGTATCAAGGGAAATGGGGGGAAGGCGTAGAAGAGGCCCGGGTCCACGGCCTGAGAAGGCATCCCACTGCAGCAGCCCTGCTGAGGGGGCGGCATGGAACAGCTCAGCTTCGCTGCTCTCCCTGAGGCAAACAGGTCCACCTGAGGTGTGCCCCAATGGGAGAACAGATCTTGTACTACCTCGCAGGAGAGACCACCTGTGGGACGCAGCCCTATCCGGCTTAGGCATCGGCTGGCGTTGGAGGCCCTGCCACATGAATGGCTAGGAGATCCGCCTCCAGGCTGCGCACGAATGACCAAATGTGGAGAGCTTCCTTGCATAGAAGCATGGAGCGCGTCCCGCCCTGGCAGTTTAGATAGTACATGGTCGTGGTATTGTCTGTCTGGACTCGGACCACTTGACCCCAAGGAACAGAGCAAAGGCGGTGAGAGCTAGGCGGACCGCTCGGAGCTCCAGCAGGTTGATGTGGCATCGGGACTCCCGTGGGGACCAGAGGCCGTGTGCCCGGTGTTCCCCCAGATGGGCACCCCAACCCATCAGAGAGGCATCGGTCGACAGAGAGACCGTCGGCTAGAGGCGGACAAACGGGATGCCCTCCTGCAGATGAACTGGAACGGTCCACCACCGGAGAGCATTCCACATCCCCTGGGTCACCGTCACTAGCTGGTCCAATGGATTGCAGCGCTGTGACCACTGGCTGGCCAGTCCCCACTGAAGAGGACGCATGTGCCAGCGGGCCCAACGGACCACGCTGGTGCAGGCCGCCATGAGACCCAGGAGGCGCAGGAAGTCCCGGGCAGGGCGCGATTGCCCAACCAGAAATGATTGGGCAAAGGAGGAAAGAACCTCGGCCCTGTTCGCCGGGAGCCGTGCTCTGGCTCGAAGAGAGTCGAGCTCTGTCCCGATGAAAAGAATCACCTGCTTCGGCTCGAGTTCCACTTGCCTCTCGATGAGAAGGCCGACTTGAGAGTAAACCTGAGGGCCAGATCTCTGGACCGCCTCCACTGCGGTCTGAGGGGCTGTTATCAGCCAGTCGTCCAGGTAAGGGCACACCCAGACCCTCGACGCCGCAGGAATGCTGTCACCACTGCAATGCATTTGGTGAAGACCCTGGGAGCTGGAGACAAGCCGAAGGGCATGGCTCGGAACTTGAAAAGGGATCCCTCCGCTCGAAAGCGAAGGAATCTCTGATGTGACGGACAGATAGGGACGTGAAAGAACGTGTCCTGCAGGTTCAGAGAGCAGAACCACACGCCATGTTCCAAGGATGGTATTATCTGAGCCAGAGTGACCATCCTGAAGGTTCGAGACCTTAGGAACTTGTTTAGGTCGTGTAGGTTGAGAATGGGGCGCCAGCCCCCCCGTCCGTTTCGGTACCAGGAAGTACTTGGACACAAACCCTGGGTCTGAGGGAGGGTCCGCCACCTCCCTGATCACCTCCTTCTGGAGGAAGAGAGCGATGTCGGCTCGGTGAGCTGACAGTGAGGCTGCGGACCCGATGCCCCGAGTCGCGACGGCTCTGAGGCGGGGCCTGCTCGACCCAAGGGCAGGCCTTTTCCCACCACCTCCAACACCCACCTGTCCGTGGTGACAACGGACTAGGCGGAAAGGAAGTGATGGAGCCGCCCCCACGGGGGAACCCGGGATGAGTTATGGGGTGAGGGGTGACACCCTCAACCCGTCACTGGGCAGGCTTGGAGGAGGGACCGCCGAGGGACCTCCTGGGCCTTACCTCCTGGCTTCTGGAGGAAGTCCCGGGCTTGGGTTTGGGATGCCAAGCCTGAGCCTGCTAGCCCTGACGTTGCTGGGCCGGACGTGCCGCGGGCGCAGAGGGACGAAAGGGCTTAGGCTGTGGTTTGCAGCCTTTGTCCTTCTGAGCGGATGAGACCGAGTCCAAGGTAGTACTGGACTTCTCGATCCTCTGAGGTGACCTTCCACCCCAGGGCCGAAGAGGTCGGTCCCCAAGAAGGGGACATCCGCCAACTTGTGCTGGGTATCCGAAGTGAAGGTGGATATCCTCAGCCAAACCCGACGACGCATAGCCACTGCGGCCGCTACAGACCTGGAACATGAGTCCCCAATGTCCAGAGCAGTCTGAAGCTGCTGTTTGGCCACTGCCCTGGTCCCGCACCTGCCTAACCATGGTCTGCAGGTCCGCGGGAAGATGAGGGACAACCTCGTCCAAGGAGCCCAACAGGGCATGAGAGAAATGTGCCATGAGGACAGCCGAACTGGCCTGACGAAGGCCGAGGGAGGACGCAGCGTAGACTTTTCGCCCGGCATAGTCCAATTTCTTGGACTCCTTGTCGGGAGGTTTGTCCATGTCCTGGTGTTCTCGGCACGGAAAACGCTGTCGGTAACTAACCCTCGGCCGAGGGGTGTTCCAAAACCGACAAGGAACCGGGGATCGATACTTCCTGGCCATCCTGGCCAAGGCGCAGGGCAGGAAGCAGGGCGCTGCCAGAGCTCCAAGGCCGGGCCCACTATGGCCTCGGCCACCGGAAAGGCCTCCGTAGGGGAATCCCCTCGGTCCAGAATCTCCGTGAGGGGATACCTGGCCCACTTAGAGACGGGTTCGAGCTTCATCCCGGTGGACTCCGAGATGAGCCGAAGCAATCCTAGGTAGGACGAAGGGCTATTGTCCACCGACTGTCCTCCTGAGGACTCCAAGTCCATTCGCCTGGAGAAAAGGGAGGAATCACAGTCGGACTCGGAAGAGTCCGCAAAGAGCTGCCTCGGGCCTGAGCCACCCTCCACCTGCCGAGGACGATCGGGAGTGAGGGTAACAGACAGCCTATGGGGCAGGCCCTGAGCCGACCGAGAATTCTTGGTCGGAGCCCCAAATAACAGCTGTGGAAGCGGAGGTTCCACCAGGATCGGTGGAGCAGCTGGTTTTGGCCGAACAACCGGCCTGGGAACTGGCTCCTGGTAGTCGAGGTTGTTCGCCATCCGTGACAGCCACCTAATGGACAGGGAAGGCGACAGCTCGGCTTGTTCCCGGTCAGAAGGAGCTGTTGCCACTGAGGTCCTCATATCGCCGACGTAATCTCACGTCGAAGCCTTCCTCGTCCGACGAGGAGGACGAGGACGGGCGACGCCGCTTGTTGTGGTGCCGAGACCGAGACCGCCATGACGCGGGATCGGGTGAATCCGCGGAGAAGTCCGAGACTGAGAACCTCGGCTTTCCCGAGGACGGTGCGGGGAGGTGTCATGGGGAACCGGCACTCCCCTCGGTTCGGAGAGTTCACCCGAAGACTCCGGAACCGGAGGCACTGGCAAGCCCACGGGGTCCTCAACTCCCACTGGGGAATCGGGAGAGAGGATTCTCAGCTTCTCCTGTCGACAACCCGTCCAACAGGTCGAGAAAAATCTTGACCGCGTCGACGGGAGTCTCGGTCAACTGGCCTGACGGGGACACCGTGAGACCAGTGAGCCGAAGCGCGTCTCACGAGTCAATGGCCGACAACTCGGGAGAGGGATCTTTCCGCCTCCCAAGAAGGCCGACGGAGCGGCTTACTCCTTGTCTCTTTGACCGAGAAAGGGTCCAGTAGTTGGTCCCTCTCCTTTAGTACAGAGGGACAAACAAAGCTCCTTAAAGGAAGCTGACTAAGAGGCACCCAGAGAGAGCGGGACAAATGCCACGGCCGAGGAAGATGCGGCCCGCGCCGCCTCCTCTTCAAAGGCGATCCATCTGCTCGAGCTGATCCGCCGAGCCCGCCACCGCGGAAACCGCCGACCGGGCCTCTTTCGACTTCATCGGAGGAAAATGCTTCTCGGGATGCCCCAGTTGCAAACGGGCAGCACGGTCTTCGAGGACGTAGGCCAAGAAGGAAGAGCACAGGTTGCAAGCCTGCGGGTTGTGCTCAAGGCCTAAACAGTAGACGCACGTGGAGTGCGGATCCGTCCGAGACATCTTCTGCCCGCAAGGGCATCTCCAGAAACCGGGAGTCGATTTGTCCATCGCAGCCGTGAGGGATAGAAGACCGAAGTCTATTTTAGCGAAAACTTTTAAATTCGCAAAGCTGAAGAATTAGGAACCAGTCTTATATGCAGAGCGTTAAGGAGGGAACCTGAGCTTCCAAGCGGTAAGGAAGATCTGGCGTCATGGGGCAGAGCCGAGAGTTTTACCACCCAGGTGGGTGGGAGGAGCCAGCTTGAAGACCTTCCGGCAAGATTTAAAGTGGCAAGGATACTGCCAATAAGTGTGGATGAACAACATATCCATGTCCCTAGAACTCTGCATTCTTATTGTTGATTGCCCTTTGATAGTCACCATGGTGAACTCTTAAAGCCAGTTTATCCTCCTTGGACCGGGTCCTCTGCCAGCAACATTCCAACTTCCGACCCGTGGGCATCACCTTGAGAGACCCATCAAACCAACAGGGTCTAAAGCGAGAAGACCTGGATCATATATGGATCAGAGCAATGGCATGAAGCGCATTGGAAACAGTACTATTATAGGCTGCCACCGCCTTGCTTGTGCCAACCGCACATGCAGCACTCACACCAGAAAAGTCCACTACTGCCAACCCCTTCAATTGCTGGTAGCGGACCTTCTCAATAGGGAAGGGACTATGGGGGGGGAGACGCCAAATGAGAACTCCACCGTTCAGTGATCCAACCACACACCCGGATCAATCCTGGGGTCAGTGACCTCAAGCCCCAGCAAGAATACAGAGTTCAAGCAATAACCATGGTGGTGGGTCGCAGAAGCAACAACTTGTGCGAGGCCCATTTCATTAGCTGGAAAAAGTCTTGACAAAAATTTGAAGTCTGTCATTGACCCAGGCACTGAAGTCACCCAGAATCGGCCATCTGAGCAACTCCAACACCTCGTCGGCGATGAAGTACACAACTTCCTGCAGGAATTCTCCCTCATACCCTGGAGGCCAATACAGAATAATAATTCTGCAACCTGCACCTGGACCCCCACGCATAGCCACGCATTCAAATGATGGGGTAGATCCCACTGGGTGCACGGAGAAGTTCAAGCTGGCTGTAAAACAGATTGCCACACCCCAACCCCATGTTCCCTTCCTTGGGCAGTGCACTACAGACTGCCTGGCTAGGATCGATGCCTCCAACACTGGCCCTGCAGTGTCTCCCAGCCAGGTCTTCGTAATGCAAGCCATATTAACTGAGGAAATCAAGTTAGCAATAATTGCAGTCTTGTTCCTCATCGATCTGGCATTGCATAGCACTGCCCGAAGGGGATTGGGGGAGATTGCAAGTCCACCGGCTATCTGCTCACTTGGTCCTGTAGAAACCCTGAGGATGAGCACTAAACACTTCTGGCCTCTCTCCAGGCCCCATCTCAACCCAGGGCGTCTCCTGCCCCTAACCACCCTAATGCTGCTCACTTCTGCTGCACCTCCAGTGCTCCGCTGTCGTCCCACCTGCCTCCCAACAGCATTTTATTATAGCAGGTGGAAGGGAGGAGATTGGCAAGGGGGTGGAGGTCACACAACAGAGACGCTGTGTATGTAATACAGAGGGGTATAGAACACAGGCACATCCTATTACTACTACTACCTCACAATGTAACACAAAGTACACAAAATTACCCCACCTTTAAATAACACAATAAGCTCTAAAAATGACAAAATTAAAACTTTCAATGCCCACATTTGTTTTCACATGATGGACTGCATTTAAACAGTCAGGGCAAACATATTTTTGCATATAATTGACTCCCATTTAAACTTATAAACGGGGGGTAGGGGGCATTACAAAACCTAGGGACCCACACATTAGAGAATTCAAACAACCCAAAATAAATTTCATTTCATTAAATGCTAGAAGTTTGGCAAATAAAACAGATGAACTCAGACTTGTCCTGCATGATTTGGACATACACATCTGTGCCATAACTGAAACCTGGTGGAAACAAGAGGACACGTGGGAAAAAATATTCCAGGGTACACTGTATATAGTAAAGACAAGAGACAATCCAGGGGAGGGGTGTGGCATTGTACATCTCTGATGACATCATTTCAGAATGTATAGACACCTCTAAATGGGGGAATACTGAAGTATTGTGGGTAGGAATTTCTCCTGCACATACTGCTAAAATTAATATAGGTTTAGTATACAGACCACCTTCAATTGCCCCATCAGAGGATTCCCTACTGACAGACTTTATTAAACAGCTGACGCTAACTGAAAATGTTATACTTCTAGGTGATTTAAATCTACCCGGAATTAACTGGGGAACGCTACAAGTTAACACTGTTATTGAGTTTGACTATTTAGAAGTGTTTAACTTGGCTGGGTTAAATAATACCAGGGGTACCCATATCCTGGCTTTGGTCCCGAGTCATCTGGGTATTATGATCCAAAATTGTATAGTTTTGCCCCCTCTGGGTTCCAGTGACCACTCAATGGTTAGTTTTAATTACACAGGATCAATGGGCAATGATACTGGCAAGACAGTAATTTATAGGTTTGATAGGGTGGACTTTGATGATATGAGAAGGAACCTGACAAACTGGAATTGGGAAATGTAATTTATAACTATACCATTACCTAGAATGTGGGACAAATTAACCGCCAAAATAAACAGCTTGGTTCAAACTTATGTGCCCACTACAAGTAAATATAATGTGGCGAAAAAAAACCCAAAAAACTTCCCCATGGCAGTCTTCTTCAGTCAGGAAGGCAATAAAGAAAAAGAATAGAGCATTTAGAATGGCCAAACTAAGTAGTGATGGATCAAGTTGGGATAATTATAAAAGATGTCTAAAGGCTACAAAGAAGAGTACAGAGCAGGCCAAAAGGAAATATGAGTTCAAATTAGCAACTAAAGTAAAGGACAACTGTAAGTCCTTTTATTCATACATAAACAGCAAAAAGGGTAACAACAGAACAATAGGTCCTCTACTTGGTCTGGATGGGAACATTATATCACATAACCAGGCAATGGCAGAACAGTGTAATGAATATTTAGTTGTTTAACCAGGAGTAGCACACTAAGCTGAAAGCTTTTTTTATAGGACCGACCTGGGAGCACAGGGAAGTTAAATGACTTGCTCAGGGTCACACAGTATGCAAGTGGAAGCTATAGGATTCAAACCCAGGTTTGGTCTGCTGGATGTCACCAGATTTGCAGCCCAGAGTCTTAAACCACTGCGCTATACTGCCTCCAGACTTTTTATTATCTATTTTTAATTATGGTGCAGTAACTACCACTATTCAGCATAGCAATTTCTCACCTGGGTCCAGCATTATTCTCGATAAATTCGAAGTGGGAAAAAAAACTAAAACAGATGGACCAGAACAAGGCACAGGGTCCTGATGGTTTGCACCCTAGGGTGATTAAGAAATTGGCAGAACAAATGGCAGGTCCTGTAACATGCCTTTTTCAGAAATCATTAAATGAAGGGAAGGTCCTAGAGGTATGGAAAGAGGCAGTGGTTGTCCCCATACATAAAAAGAGTTTGAGGCAGGGGGTTGGGAATTACAGACCGATTAGTCTGATATTGATCCTGGAGAAAATTTTAGAGGGTAGTATAAAAGATTATATTATTGAATCCCAACATATATTGGGTAATAACAACACTACACAACATGGGTTCAATAAAGGGGAGGAGAAGGCAGAGGGTCTGCATCAAGGGGGAATATTCAGGTTCGGCAGACGTGACTAGTGGGGTCCCACAAGGCTCAGTTTTGGGTCCGTGTCTTTTTAATTTGTAAATTGGGTCCATGTGCACTCTATCGGAGGTATGGCTCTCTAAATTTGCTGACGATACCCGTATTGGATATGTGGTAGATAAAGAAAATGCCGACACCCTGCAAGCTGCCCTATTGAAACTGGAAGCCTGGGCCCAGGATCAAGGGTCAGCATTTAACACAGATAAATGCACTGTGATGCATATGGAGAAGAAAAATGAGCAACATCAATATAGGCTGGGAAGTAAGTTATTAAGGGTAGTTAACGAAGACAGAGATCTTGGCATTAGAGTCAGCAATGACCATAGAGTTAGGCCACATTATAATCAGGTCATTAAAAAGGCCAGTAGTATTCAATACTGCATTCACAAACACACAAAAAGTAGGAACAGAGAGGTCCTGCTGCCTCTTTATACCTCATTGGTGCGTCCACATATGGAATATTGTGCCCTGTTTTGGGCACCTGGGGGTAAAGGTGATATCAAGACCCTGGAAAGAGTACAGAAGAGAGCAACTCGCAGGATTAAGGAGGTCCAGGGTCAGGATTATTAACTCGGCTACAGAATTTGGGACTACTGTATATTCACTGGAGCTCCAAAGACTCCGAGGAGACATGTGTATGATCTTTAGGGCACTTAACAATGCACAATTGTGGGAACAGTTAAATCTGGTATTAAGAGAGAAGACATATAGTACTAGAGCCCATCCATTACAGATAACTGGGGAGAGATTTAACACTTCTAGGAGAAAGCATTGGTTTACAGTTAGGGTGACTAAAATATGGAATAAGCCCCCGACAGAAGTGGTGGCCAGTAAAACAATGAATGAATTCAAGGTTAAGCTAGATAAATATCTGATTAGTAACAAAATATTTGGATATGCCTAAATTATAGCGAGTATATGGACTACGGTCTTCAAATGTTCTGAAAAACCTATGAAACTCTGGGTTGGGAAGAAGGATAACTCTGTCCTTGTGAAAGACCAGGTACGGAGACTCCACCGAGAGTGCCTGGAGCTCGCCAACCCTTTTGGTGGACGTGATAGCCATCAAGAAGACAGTCTTCCATGACAGGTAAGACATATCACATCTGTCCATAGGCTCAAATGGCTTGCCCATAATAACAGCCAGCACCAGCAACAGGTTCCAAGATGATGGCTGTTCACACACCAAAGGGGACAAGTGGTCAAGGCCCTTGATAAAGTGGCTGACCACCTTCTCCTGTGCCACCACCAGCATACCAGCCCACACCCAGTATACAGAGATGGCTGCTAGGTGCACCTTGAGTGTCACTGCTTGCAGCCCCAGCTGGGAGAAGGAACAGAGCTACTAAGGGATACACCAAATGGAAAACCTCTTTCACTTAAAGGTGTAGCACCGGCGAGTTGACTCCTTCCAGGAGGCCTCCCCAACCTGCAGCACGTCCTCCGAAAGATCCAGGGCCTGAAACTCTAGCCACTCAGGAACCAGGCCATGAGGTGTAAAGACAGAAGGTCCAAGTGCAGGATTGTCTCGTTATATGCCAGGAGGTCCAGAAAAAGAAGAGACGGCCATTGAGGTCTGCTGCTGAGGCTGAGGAGATCCGGATATCAGAACTGCTGTTGCCAGTCTGGGGCAACAGGATCATCTGTGCTTAGTCCTTCCAGGCTCTGACCACCGCTTGTGGACCAAGGGGAAGGGTTGGAAGTTATACAAGAGGCCTGGGGCACAGGGCCTTGTGAAGGCATCCTCCATCAGTGTTCCAGACTGAAGGGGAGCGGGCACAAAACAGCCGTAGTTTTGTATTCTCCCAGGAGCCAAACAGGTCCACCACAGGTGTGCCCCCTACAAGGAGAAAAGGTGGTCCACTACCTCCCGATTCAGGGACCACTTGTGCAACGTCTCTCCCACTCAGCTGACGGCCTCTGCAATGCACTTTTTGCTCCAGCGACATGGATCACCAGGAGATCCATATCCACGCTTCGCATGAGGGTCCAGGTATGGAGGACCTCCTGACACAATGGAAGGGAGTATGTGTCACCCTGCCTGTTCAGGCAAAACATGGTCAGGATGTTGTCCATCTGGATTTGCATTATCTGACCCCAAATTAAGGAGTGAATTCTGTCAGTGCTAGCTGCACTGCATGGAGCTCCAGCAGGCTGTTGTGGTGACGGAACTCCCTAGGTGACCAGAACATGAGTGCTCTGTGGTCCACCAGCTGCGCTTCCCACCCCAGCAGAGATGCATCAGTCATGAGAGTGATGGTCGGCTCTGCGCAAAGAAATGGGAATGGGACTCCTCCTTCCAGATGTTCTGATATCAGTCACCACTGAATGGCATCCCACATCAGCTGGGTTAGGGTGACCAGCTGTGCAAGTGTCCTAGGCTGGGACCACTAATGGCCCAACATCCGCTGCATCTGTCAGTGGGCCTACTGAACCACATTGGTGCAGGCCACCATGTACCCCAGCACCCACAGGAAGTCCCTCATAGTGTGCATGTACCCAATGTGAAATGACTGGGCAAACGAAGGGACGATACCATGCCCTGTCTGCAGAGAGGCAGGCTTTTGCCCGCAGGTAGTTTAGCATCATCCCGATTAAGTGAATCGCCTGTGAGGGGATCATTTCGGACTTGGCAGAGTTGTCCAAGAGGCATTAGTCTCTGCAGGTCTGGAGGGTGAGATCCCTAGACTGCTGCATGACCTCCTTGGACAGCCTGGCAATCAGCCAGTCATCCAGCTAGGGACAGACCCTGATGCTTTTGCACTGCAGGAAAGCTGCCACCACTGCCATGCCTCTGATTTAGACTCTAGGCACAGACAAGAGGCTAAAGGACATGACATGGAACTGATACAGAATCCCTTCTGCATGGAATTGATACCACCAGTGGGATGGACTGGGATGTGGAAGAACGCATCCTGGAGGCCCAGGAAGCAGAACCACATGCCAAGCTCTAGGGATAGTATGATCTCTTTCAGGGTTACCATCCGGAACCTGTACTTCTTCATGTACTGATTGAGACTGTACAAGTCTAGTATGGGGCATCAGCCCCACTGTCCATTTCAGGACCAGAAAGTACCTGGACATGTACCAGACTTGCCAGGGTGTCTGTGACATGTGCTATAGCTCCTTTCACAAGATGCTGAATGACATCTTACCTTAGGGCAAACAGCGTGTTCTGCCACACCGAGGTCTTCCCTGGAGCATGGGATTGGTAAGGTGAGGAGCCTCGATATCTAGAGGCAGCTGTCCGAACCCAGTTGGAAGTGGCAAAGCCAACCCCACAAAGGGAGCTGGGTCAGGGAGTGGACAGACAGGAGGTTAACATCCCCCCCCCACCCCCTGAGCCATCACTGTACAACTTCGGAGGGGGCAACAGCCACTGGGGTCACAGGGGGCACTACTTTCCCTACCCCACCTTTTTGGCCCCCTGGTTGGAGAACTTGACCTTGGCATGCCAGACTTGGTACTACCCCCACTAGGAGTGCTCCCAAAGCTGCTATGGCTGAAAGGACTGAAAACAGAAATACCTTCTTTTTCACTTTCTAGGCCTTAGGGTCCTTCTTGGATGAAGCCAGAGAGTCAAGAGTGGTGCTGGACTTCTCAATCCTGGTGATATGACCTTCCACACCAGAGTCAAGGAAGTCAGTGTCCAAGAAAAGAGACATCAGCCAGATTGTGCTGAATGTATGCCATTAAGGTGCAGAGCCTCAGCCAGGCCCTGTGATGCACTACAACGGCCACTGCCCTGGCAAAGTTGTCCTTGTGCAAGGCCATCTGGAGCTGGTGTTTAGCCAGTGCTTGATTATGATCTCTGACAAAGTTTACCAGCAGGCAGGAAAGGGAGGACATCATCTGTCACTCCCACAGGTAGTGACCAAAGATGGTCATCATCATCATGGTGTTGGTGTAGCTCGCCTGATGAAGACCAGGAAAGAAGGTGGCGTCGCCCTTCTTGGCCATGTGGTCAAGCTTCTTCGACTCCTTGTCTGGGGGCTTGTCCGTGTCCCCCTTGGTTGCTGGACTCCTGTAAAGCTAAGTCCGTGACCAGAACCAGACCCTCCCACGAAGGGATGGTCCGAAAACCCAGAAAGGGACCCACTAGGGAGCACGTGATTGTGGACCATACCATCGGAGGGTGCAAGATCGGATGCTGCCAATGCTCCAGGGCTACTCCCAATACAGCCTCAGCCATGTGAAAGGCAAACACCCAAGGATCCGTCGCTATTGAGAGGATGTCTGTGAATAGGTACGTAGCCCTTTTCTGAATGGGCTCCAGAGGGACAGACATGGACTCTGAGATGAGTCGATGTAGTACCCCAACTGACACCAGTCTATGGTTGGTAGTTAGAGCTCCTCAAATGACATATGACTGAAGGTACACATCCTCGATGATAGCATTGATGATGTCATCCAAGGACTCCTCAAAAACAGCCTTCTACTCTTTGCCATTATGGACCACCCGAGAGACGTCCAACTGGGTGATTTCCTCCAAGAGCCGGCTTGGCAAGCCGGCCACAAGCACGCAAGTTCTATGTCAGAGCTCCCACTGAGGCCTGTGGCAGAGGTGGCACCACCCACGTGGGTGGTCAGACAGATACCGGGGATATCTGTCGAGGTTGGACCGGCATGGGCATGACTGGCGCCTGCAAGTTGACCATGGGTGTCGTGGGTAGAGACCTACCCTGCCCCGCAATGGTCCACTGTTACCAGAGGAGTTCCTCGTAGCCGCGCCGCATTTGGCAGCAGTGTCTCTCCTCACCCAAGGAGGTTGAGGACTGTCAACAGTGATGCTTCCCAGTTGAGCAACAGTGCTGTTTCGACCAAAAGCTCAACCTCAACCATCGACTTGAGGACCGAAGCCAAAAAGAATACATTTGGGGGGGGTCATTACAGACCACATGCTGAGGTGCGTGGGTAAGTATCGCCTTAACTGGAATGACCACCAGTGGAGGCTGTTCCTGAGTGGAGCCAGCTAAGGACACTGACCGGTAAACATTCTCCTGAGTGAGGACCAAGAAAGCTGGAGTCTTGGAGATCCTTGTCGATTCCCTCTGACAACTGAATCAAGAAAAATCTCTAACAACTGACTGGCCGGTGTCGAGATCGCCAAGCCCGATGGGGCCACCCTGGAGCTTCTCACCTGGCCTATGACCACAGAAAGCTTGACCGGAGTCCAGCAGTCGGGTTGGGGGGGGTGGTCGAGGGAGTGGGAGGACTACAATCTCTCCCAGTCCCATGACCAGTGCTGGTGGTGCTTGTGTATCCTACTCTGGCAGGTAGGACTCTCTCCAAAGGCCTGGAGGGCCCAACACATCTCCCAGAAATCTCTGGTAAAAGACGCTCTGGTACTGGCCCCAGCCAGGAGAAGTGCTGAAGTCAACGAGGTGCCCACCGTAGCAGTAGCCACCGCCTCGTCCATGGCCACAAGCAGGGCAGCAGACCCTGCCGCAGTGTAGGCCTTCCTTGCAACCCTTTGGCCACCTCTTCAGGTCTCTACTGGCCGGCTGGACGGCCGAGAAGAAGTTGTGCCATGTGATTCTCCAGAGTATCGCCTGGCAGAGGACACAGTCTAAAACATCACGTGCAGACCCCAAACAGTAGAGGAAAGACACACGTGGGTCAATCTGTGACATCTGACACAGAATTTCAAGCCAGAAGCTGGCTTAACTTCCCTTGTTCAATATTCTGTCGACGAAGCTGGAGCCGAATGAATCGCGAAGAGAAATAGCTGAGGAACTTCCAAAATATCGAAGGGAAAAAAAAAACAAACAAAACAAAAAAAAAAAACAGAAATCGTCAATGGCATACTTGGTAGCTGTAATGTGCAAAGCTGCAAAGGAGGGGACTGAACTCTTCAAGCAGAGTGGAAGGCCTGATGCCACAGGGTGGATCAGACCTATATACTGCCCAGGTGATGGGACCCTGGAGGTCTCAGTCTTACTCCCGGGTCTGAGTCGGGGCCAGAGTCCTGGAAAGTGAAATGTTGGCTTCTTCAGTTAACAACTGGTCGACCGGTTTGAGAAAGATCTCGGACAGAAGATCGACCAGTGTCTCAACAAACTGGCCCAACGGGGCAACCATGAAGCCACCGGCCTCGGCTGAAGAGTCGACCGAAGTCGGATCAGAAGCGTGGAATCCGAGGCCTGCGATTTTAGAGCGCCTCAATTCCACGACTGACAGCGAAACCACTTTTTGGTCTCTTTCTTCAATTTGGATTTGTGCCCTGAAGACAGACCCTGACTGAGAGTCGGTAAGGACTGGCACAACTCCTTAAACAGACCCATAAAAGATGCACCCAGCGAGAGTGGAATGAATGTCGAAGCCAAAGAGGTGTGAGCTGTGGCCTGGGCTGCTGCCTCCTCAAATGCCACTTGCTGTTCTGTGGACCCTGCAGCCACAGAGACCACCCGATGGGCATCGTTAGATTTGACCAGAGGGTGCCGTTCACTCGGGCATTCTAAAGTAAGTCAGGCTTGACGGCCCTCGAGAATGGAAGGGTGGAAATAACAACAAATGTAGCAAGCCTGCGGTTCATACTCGTGACCCAGGCAGTAGACGCACGAGGTCTGCGGATCCATTCGGGACATCTTCTGCTTGCAAAGTCACCGATGGATCCCTGGAGAGGACTTGTCATCCATCATGGTCTTGATCGAAGATCGAGCCTGAAGACAAATAAGTTTGGAAGTAAATCCGGAGATTTAGTATCAAAGGACCTACTCAACGCAGGAGTGGTAAGGAGGTAACCTGCTTCTTCCAGTGGAAAGGAAGATCTGGCATCATTGGGCGGAGCCGAGGGAGTTACCACCCGGGTGGGAGGAGCCAGCTTGAAGAAGTTCTGGCGAAGTCTTAATGGAAAAGGCACTGCCAGAAAGTGTGGCTAGAACATCATATCCACGTCCCTAGAACTGAGATGCTTAGGCACCTTGAATGTAATATGGGCTGCCTTTATCACAACTGAATCAGCCTCAGATTGGCCTGCAAAAAGGGCTTTCCTGAGGGGGCCTGGTATAGCTTGTCTGCCTTCCTAGGCATGTTTGGGATCATGCTGGGTCTATGCCAGGGGACCAGCGTGGCATCCTCTACTGAAGCCAGTAGAGGAGGAATGTAAGGAGTGGAGATTTTGGAATTCCTAGGATCCCCACTAAATTCCTCCTGGTAATATCTTCCTTCTCAGCATCAAACCCCACTTCAGCCTGGAGCTGCCTCATCACAGAGAGGAAAGAGAAGTCTTCAGGAGGGGACCTCTGGGTATACAATGTGAAGTTCTCACTCCTGGTAGAAGTGGTGGAGCCAGACCTCTCAGAAGGGCTCCCATCCATATCTTCCTTCTCCTCTTCCTCCACTGGTGGGACAAGATCAGGATGGTATTCTTGTTCCATGTCAACAGACTTCAACGGTGCCAGACAAGGAAGCAGAGACATCGACGCCTGGAAGTGTGCAAGGTGTGTTGGCCTAGCAGGTGTCGACACAGTGGCTGTTCTAGGCGGTCTTGTTGTCATCGCACCTGGTATAGGAGGTAAAAGGCGCTGTATTAGCTCCACGAAGAAGGAGAGCACCGACAGAACAGCGATGGTGGCCTGCAGTTCAGAGGTTCCTAGTGACGTCGACAGAGGTGGCTGAAGCCCCGATATTGACAGGTCATCGCCGGCCGTGGAAGGCACTGATAGCTGACCTTGAGGGTCCTGAGGTCCGAGCGGCACAGCTTGCAGGATCGACGAGGGTAGCCCCAAAGTTGACGTGCCTTCGCTGACTGTGGGAGGTCTGCTGGAACACACTGCTACTGCTGGCCTTGGAGGTACTGAGGCAGGGATGGCAGGAGGCATGGACGCTGAAAGTGTCGACAGCACTGCAACAGTCGATGTTGAGGGAAGAGGCAACTGGGAGTGCACCTGGGGAAGGGGGGGTTATCCTTACTCCGTTCCCTCTCCCAGTGGCTGTGCTTTCCTGAAGACTTCTCCCAGGCCCAGGAAGACTGTGAGCCAGAGGAATGGGCCGACGACAGGGCAGAGCTCATTCCCTGGAGAGCTCCTCTCTCTCTCTCTCCATTCTGGCTACCTGTTGCTCAAGAAGGAAGGTTTTTGGGGCCTTCTGATGGCGTTGCCGGGTATCTGTGTTTCCGTAAGGGCTCAGATGAGTATGGTTGACGTTGGGAAAAGAACTGAGGCAGGAAGGGGCCACCCACATTTATGTAGCAGCCAGCATCTGACATTGTCATGGGCAGCCCCTGGTGGACTGCTTTCAAAGATTACGTGTAGTCCTAGCACCTGGCCACTATAAGTTCCATTGGTTTGACCTGATGAGAGATATCCTCGAAGAAGATCCCTCATTTCCAAGGGCATGGATATGGAGCACTATCTACACTCTGATAGACTCCCAGTAGTTCCCCGGAAGGAGGGGGCAAGGTACACACCCCTGTTTGGTAGACAAAGACTGGAGAACCGAGGTCCCAAAAGCAGCACTCTAGGTCAATGCTGTAGTGGGATATGAAGGTGTATTCTGACTTCCAGGTAGCTTTCCTGGATAGGGAAGTCCCTGGAAGCAACCACAGTGGCAGCATTACATCTGGTGAAATGAGCCTGAATCCCTACAGAAGGCTCCCTATCAGATAACCTAAAGCAGAGGTCACTGAGGAGCTATCGACCTGTCAATCATCCTCTTAACTGCCAGTCTGCCAGTTGTGACTTCAGCATATGTCACAAAACCTCTCCCCTAACTCCAGCCGTGCCCTCCTTATAATAAGTGAGCGTTCGCCTCAGGTCCAACAAGTGGGGCCTGTGCTCTGCCTCTGAGGTTGGACTGATGAAGTACACCCTGAGATTCATCACCTGATTAAAGTGAAACTCTGGAACAACCTCCAAGAGGGAATTTGGGTGGAGGCGGAGGCCCACCTTGTCCTTGCTGAACACCAGGAATGAAAACTCCACCGAAAGTGCCTGAAACGCACTGATCCTTCTGGTGGAGGCAACAGCCACCAAAAAAATGGTCTTCCATGACACGTGTGCCATCTCAGACTTGTGCATCGACTCAAATGGTTTGACCATGAGCACTGCCGACATCAGCAGCAAGCACCAAGGTGGTGGTTCACGCACCAATGGGGACAGGTGATCCAGGCTTTTGAAAAGCGTTCTATCACCTTCTCCTGTGCCACCGTCAGCACATGAGCCCGTGACCAGTATGCAGAGATGGCTGCCGAGTACACCCCGAGGGTCACTGATCGCAGTCCTGACAGAGGGACAAGTAGTCCAAAATGCTAGACAAACGGCTGGGCAGAGGGTCAAACTTCCTGCCGTCACCAAGTGGAAAACATGTTCCATTTAAAGGCATAGCACTGGCAGATCAGCTCTTTCTGGGAAGCTTCCACAACATGGAGCACATCTTCCAAGAGATCCATAAGCCTGGAACTCTAGCTGCTCAGGAACTAGGCTGTGAGGTGCAGGGATTGAAGATCCTGGTGAAAGGATCTTCCCCTTGTGACAAGAGAGAAGATTTGGGCACGGAGACAGTCACCACATCCTGCTGCTGAGGCAGAGAAGATCCAGGTACCAATACTGGTGAGACCAGTCTGAGACTACCTGGATCATCTGCACTTTATCCCCCTGCACCTTGACCAACACACCTTGTGGATCGAGGAAAAGCATAAAGGAGGCCTGGGATCCAGGGCCTCGTGAAAGCATCCCCCATCAGTTTCCGCATTGGGGGCAGGGGTGCACACAAAACAGCCTCGGCTTTGTGTTGTCCCAGGAAGGCAAATAGTTTGACCACAGGAGTGAGGCCCACAGGAAGAGTAGGTAGTTCAGCACCTCCTGATGCTGAGACCACTCACATGACACCTCAGCCACCCAGCTGAGGGCATCCGCTAGCTGGCTGGAGGCTCCTGCTACATGGATTACCAAGAGATCCAGGTCCAAGTTGCACATGAGGGTCCAGGTGTGGAGAGCCTCCCGACACAGATGAAGGAAGTGTGTGCCGCCCCACTTATTCAAGTAATACATGGTTATGGTATTATCCGTCTGGACCTATATGACCTGACCCTGGACAAATTAGTGAATTCCATTAGAGCAAGGTGCACTGCACGGAGCTCCAGCAGGTTGATGTGGTGACGGGACTCCTTGGGGGTCCAGAACACACGGGGTTCTGTGGCTCTCCCGGTGAGCTCCCCATCCCACCAGAGACACGTCGGTTGTCAGGGTGACTGTCAGCTCTGGGTAGACAAAAGGGACTCTTTCCTCCAGATGCCCTGGGATGAGTCACCATTAGATGACATCCCACATCAGCTGGGTCACTGTGACCAGCAGCTTCAGGTGACCTAGATGAAACCACCACTGGCAGCCCAGTTCCCACTGAAGATGGTGCATCCGCCAGCTGGCCCATCTGACAATGCTGGTGTAGGGTGCCATGTACCTCAGCAGCCGCAGGAAGTCCCGGACAGGGCATGAGTGCCTAACCTGAAATGATCAGGCAAAGGAGGTAAGATCTGATGCCCTCTCCGCAGAAAGTTGGGCCCTGGCCCGAGGGGTAGAGTCTAGCTCTGCCCCAATGAAGTAAATCTCCTGCGAGAGGCTGAGTTCGAACTTGGCCAGGTTGACCAGAAGGCCCAAGTCTCTGCAGGTCTGGAGGGCCAGGTCCCTGGACTGCTCCACAGCCTCCTTGGATGGCCTGACTATCAGCCCATCATCCAAGGGTAGACTCTGACCCCACAGCACCTCAGGAATGTGGTCACCACTGCCATGCACTTGGTGAAGATGCTGAGAGATGAAGAAAGGCCTAAAGGCATGACCCGGAACTCAGAGAGAACCCCCACTGCACAAAACCGGAGGTACCGCCACTGGGATGGACAGAATGGAATGTGCAAGAAGGCCTCCTGGAGGTCCAAGGAGCAGAACAACTTGCTCTGCTCCAGAGACTGCATTATCTGGTTCAAAGAGGCCATCCTGAACTTGTGCTTTCTCAAAAACTAGTTCAGAACGTGAAGATCCAGTACAGGCACCGGCCCCCATCAGTTTCGGAATTAGGAAGTATCTGGACACGAAACTCTGTCCTGCCATGGAGTCAGTGACACAGGCTATGGTTCCTTTCTCGAGGAGCTGAACAATGTCCTCCCTGAGGGCAGAAAGTGTGTCCTGCGACACCACGGACTCCCGAGGTGCGTGGGGCAGTACTGCAGGAGAGCCTCAAAGTCGAGGAGCAACCCTCTGCCTACCACTTCCAACACCCATTTGTGTGATGTAATCACAGATCAGCTATGCCGGAAATGGCAAAGCCAACCACCCCACAGGGAGCTGAGGCAGGGACTGGACAGGCGGGAGATAAGACACCCCAACCTGTAACTGGGCAGCTTTGGAAAGGGCATTGGCACCTGCTGTTGGAGGGGCACCACTACCGCTACTCCCACTCTTTTTGAGGCCCTGACCAGCAAACTTGGTCTTGGGGCGACAAGCCTGAAAGTGCCCCTGCTGCAGCTCTGGCTGCTGTGACTGAAAGGGCCAAAACTGTAAGGGCTTCTTTTTTGACTTCTGCCCTTTCTGGTCCTTCTGTGAGGAAGTTATAGAATCTGAGGTGGTGGTGGATCCTCATGAGATGTCCATCCACTCTGGACCAAAAATGCCAGTGCCCAAGAAGTGAACATCAGCCAAATCTGTTTTGGGTGTCCATCGTGAAAGTGAAGCTCTGCAGCCAGGCCCTGCAGTGCATCTCAACGGCCACTGACATGGAATGGACACAAGAGTTGCCAATTTCCAAAGCCGTCTGGAGCAGGTATTTGGCCAGCGCTTGACCCTGGTCTCTGGCCATCTTGACCACCATCTGCAAGTAAGCAGATAGGCGAGGGAAGACATGGTATACCACCCCCATCAGAAAGTGACTAAAGTTGGCCATCAGGGTATAGCTTGCCTAACGAAGTCCCAGGGAGGATGCAGCATACACATTTTTTGCTGCACGGTCAAGCTTTTTTGACTTGTCATGGGGTTTGTCCACGTTCCCAGCACTGCCAGTTTTCCAGAAAACAGAGTCAGTCACCAAACCCTCAGCTGATGGGAGGTCCGAGAAAACTGGACACGGTGCCAGTAGGGACCGCAGACTTGCGGACCATATGGGCCAAGGGCACCGCGCAGGATGCTAGATGCCACCAAAGCTCCAGAGCTGGTCCCAGGATGACTTCAACCATCGAGAAGATGACCCCTGAGGATTCATCACAGTTCAAGATTTCAGTGAAGGCATACTTAGCCCTTTTCTGAACTGGCTCTAGAGGGACCTCCATGAACTCATATCAATCTGAGAAGAACCCCGCAAGACACTGGCCCACAGTCAGTAGTCAGTTCTTTGACCGATTCATAGTAGAAGCCATGGGTCCATGAAGACTGCATAGAGGATCCACCGGAGTCAAACAATGATACCTTGAACATGGCCCTCAGCCATACTTCGACATGTACCACTTGGGGTTCATCCAAGTGAGTGATCTCCATGGAAATCTGGCCTGGCAAGCAGATAGCCAGACTGGAGTCTTTGGTAGAGGCTCCCTGCAATGGCTATCATGGTGGTGGTTCCACCAGGATGGGGGCGAAACAGGTGTTGGTGACACTTGTCTTCGCAGGACTGGAATAGGCCAGATCAGTGGCAACCAGGGGATCGCCGGAGTCGGGGTAGAGCCCCACCCTGCCCAAGCAAGGCCCACTGCTGCCACAGCACATCCTCATAGCACCGTCACATTCTGCTGCACAGCCTCTCTTTAAATGATGAAGAGGATGAGGAAAGCCAGCTACGGCACCTCCCAGACAATCAAGATCTGGAGTACGAGGAATTCCTCAACCACGATCTTGACAGAGACCTGGACCTCAACTGAGAACCAGGTTGTCGACTGTGAGGAAAGGCAGGCAGAGGGACTATGCATATTACATGGACCAGCTCCTGCTGTGCGACCCTGGAGGGAGGCAGTTCCTGGGAGGAGGCAGCAGAGTTCACCGATTGCTCCTGACCCTTGTGATCGAGGTCTGAGATATGGAGGCTTCTTCGATTCCTTCCAAAAACAGGTCGACTGGGTCAAGAAAAATCTTGATGTCTTGGTCAGCCTGTGTCAAGGTCAACAAGCCTGACAGGGATACCATGGAACTTGTGGACTGACTGTCAACCAAGGCAGGCCCAGCCGAAGCCAAGCACTAGACAGCCGTTAAGCAGTGAACGGAACCATAGGAGCGGGAGGAGCATGCTCTCTCCTGGTCCAACGACCGATGGTGGGATTTCTTGGATTTTTTTCTTGCTGTGGCAGGTGGGGTTCTCCCTGGAGGTCTGAAGGGACTTGCACATGTCCAGGAATGTACAGAGAATGATGCTACAATGCTGGTCAGGCCAGGAGCACCACAGAGACTGACGAGGCACCCACAGCAGCTTTGGCAACCGGCTCTCCCAACACCATGAGTTGGGCTACAGATCCCGCAGTCGTGGAGACTGCCTTGCAGGCATTCTTGGATTGCACCAGAGGGTCCCATTCAGCTTGCTAAGGAGAAGATGGGTGTAGTGGTCTTCGAGGGATGAAGGGAGCAAGGTCTTGCAAAGGCTACAGGTGGCGAAGTTGTGCTCTGCCTGAGGCAGCAGATACATGAGCTGTGTGGATCCGTTCATGACATTTTCTGGTTGCACTGAATGCAACACTTGAAGCCCAGATCAGTTTGGGATTCCTCATGTTTCATCACTGAGTCAACGACTGAAGTGGAATCAAGAAAATTATAAGCTAAAGAAAACAAAGTCTGCCAATGGTGCACTAAGAAAGGCCTATACCGTGCATACAGTGCAAAGGAGGAGATCTGACTTTTCCAGTAGAAAGGAAGATCTGATGTCATGGGGCACAGCTGAGGATTATACCATCTGGGTGGTTGGGAGGAGCCTAGCTGAAAGACATCTGGCAAGAATAAGGACGAAAGGAAGACTAACAGAGCATGGGTAGTGCACCATATCCATGCCTCTAGAAAAACAAGTTAACTTACATTACAGTTGATGCCATCTGTGTTTTTTTATTATTCTGGTTTAACCCCCCTGCAAATGGGGGTTCCCAAAAGACTTCCAGGAGCTTGCTTGAATGCTCCAAGCCTGAATGGTGTTTGGCATTTAAGCCATTTATCAGTGAGTGTTTTTAGAACCTCTGGTACTGTCTCTTTAAGAGCTGTCTGCTTGCAGACATAATTAGTTTGTATGGGGGACTGTGTGTTTTTGATTGAGTACCACTCAAGCTGCTGCCAATTCACTTCATTTTGCAGTCACTAGAGTGCAAAGGGAACCTATCTGAAAGATGTAACTGTTTGCCAGAAATTATTTAGAGTAATAATGAAATTACAGTTTGTCTAACCTGCTTTCTTTGCAGTCAGAACTGTGTCTGCTAGTTCCCATTCTAGTTTTGAACTGCTGAACTGGACCAATCAGTGTGGGTAAGCTAGCTCTAAAATGGTGCCTTGGACGAATCAGAACTTGACTCATAATCTGAGCCAGCCACAAGAGGATTGTATGGGCAGTGACTCTGGGAGATGTAGTTTAGACTTCAGTGCCTTTTGGACCAACAGCAGCAGTCTATTGTGAGTGACAGCCAATCCAGTCAAGAACTGGGAGGAACTCAAAGGAAGTGTCGGTTTGTCGGTTGGAGTTCAGTTGAGCTTTGGCAGTGAAGAAGGAAGGAGCCCTGTGCTTTTCAGTGTGCAGTTTTAGTCAAAAAACGGTGTAAGGCCCAGAGTTCCGTCTGCAGCTTGTGTAACAGCTGTTAGACTGAATCTGTCCCTGTGAAAGGAATCAAAGGATCTCTGAAGAGTAGAAACCAGGCTCACCCTGTAGAAGACTGGAGGAATTGCTGAAAATTGCACTCGGTCTGTCAGGAACTGAATCTGCTGTGTGTTCTCCCGGTATTGTGCAGTAATTACGATCGGGATACAGATGCAGCCTGCCTGGTATAGTGCTTTCTTTATATAAATGTGTGAAGAGGTTTGTGTACCTCAAGTCAGCCCTGCTGACATTGAAGGACCCTATCTTATTTGGAGGTCGTGAGTACTAATTCAGGGTCGCCCCTGTTGAATTACCACATTAAATCCAATGGAATTACTGTACTGTTGACTGTTTAATTTTCCTTTCTCTGTGTGAAAGGGCCCTACCAGCTGCCACGGTTTGGACTAGCCACTAGGGCTTGGGTACCCAGGGACAGTAACTGATAGGGATAGGCCTGTGCACAGAGCCATAGGTAGATGATTAGAGTGATAAGCTAATTAACTGATTTCCCCTGTCCTTGTTATATCCCCAAATAAATCAGAGCTGCTTGTTTCAGCAAAGTTATACTGCATGAGGTATTTGTCTATGTTAAAGTACTGTACTGTGATTGTTGCACTGTATCTCATTTCACAGGAGGTCCCAGTGCGGAACCAGACCTGGGGGTAAGTGTATACTGTGAAGGTAATTCTGATATATTGTGTGGGCCACTAGTGGGAAGAAAGGGGGTTGCAGTGTCCCAGAGGGCTGTGACCAAGTTAGTTTAACTATTGCAAACCCTGACCTCTGGGTGGAGGCACCTGCCATTGGATCCAGGCCCCTCAACCTGTTAGTGGCAAATCAGGCAGGGATAGTAGCCCCTGGGATAGCGCCATCTAGGGGTTACACTAGTCGAATCACAGCACTGGTACCCCGGCACTTTATGTCATTAATGTGAGACTGCATCAGGGAGTGAGACGTCAGGGTCTTACATTTATTCAAGAAATGTAAAGGTATACACAGCAAAACACCAATACAAGACCTGTGCACAGTAGTGTTTCAGTACAGACACAAACAAAAATCAAAAGTTGAAAACAAATATGCTCTGATTAAATGAGTAAACAGTGTTCTCTTAATATTAACCCAAACAGTGAATGCCAAACTGAGCATATAGGTACAAGTATAGACAGCAGTAGCAATAATGGCTGGCACTAACAACGAAAATAAAAGGAAAATATAAAAGGTCAGTAAAAGAAAAAGGGGAAAATGGGAAAGAAAGAAAAGGCCACAAAAGATGGGAGGGTGCTAACTTATGCTATAAAATACAGATACGCATAGTAAAAAAAAAAAGGGGTGAAAGAATGGCAATGCTAGGGTGATGCTGTAAAATACAGATATACATTGTTGGGGGCACAGAAAAGAGGTGATATCAACTAACATAATAAAATATGAATATGCATGACAAAAAAATGGGGGGGGGATTTTAAAAATGTGGGAGAAAGCAAGGAGGGGGGGGAAAAAAAGAGAACTAGACCACTTTAAAGATTTTTTTTTAAGTAATGCGAGACCAAATCAGTTTTGGAAACCAGAGAAAAATGTAGTTTGAATCCAAAATAAAATATATTAGTCTAAAACTCCTCCTAGCCCCACTGAACTCTCTCTCTCTCTCTGGCATCCTCCCAGGTCCTCAGTCTCTACCTCCCTTCGTGACCTGACCTATCTCCGCTCCGCCCCAGCCCGGTATATCCCCTGGGTCTGCCTTTTGGAGAAGGGTTGCCCCCGCCCAGGGTGCTCTTTCTACAGTATTGAGCTCTGGGTCGGGAAGGGGGACGCAGTGGAGAGCCAAGCCCAACTCTGGGAATGTGGACTGTGGGTGGCAGGCGCCTTCACCATCAGTGGGAGGGAGAGTATTTGTATTTTTAGAACCCTGTGAGCCCGGCTGCCAACGCACCCACTGCCGCGGGTTCCACCCCCAGGCACATGCCATGCCGCCGCCATTTGGCTACAGTCAGCCGCCGCCAGAGGTCACCCCGAACAAGCGTTTCTCCCAAGCCTCCTCGAAGAGAGAGTGTCCTCGAAGCTCAATCTCTTCTCCCTGCCGACTTCTCGACAACCTGGGCTCGCAGCTTCAAACCTGGGTCAGCCATTGTATAAGGTGTGGCATCCAGTGCCTCAACCCTCAGCGCCACTGAGCCAGTCTAGTCTAAAGCATTTCTAGCAAAAATATCAGTTAAATAGTCAGGATCTTGTTTTCTCAAATCTGAAAAGGAATTATTAGATGTAACAAGCAAATGAGTACCAAAGACCATTCTTGAAGCAATAGAAAATTGATATCCAGATAATTAGAATTCAGTCTTCTAAAACCTGAAATAATAGAAAAAGGTTACAGAAAAGGTAAAATGCTAATATTATCATTCAGCCCAAGCAGAGAAGTAGCCTTGAATGCATAAAGCCAGTTAGATTCACAGTAGAGTAGACGTGTCTGCCTATCGCTCCCTCTAGGGCATACTGGCATATGCCCTACACCAATAAATTTAAACTCAGTTGGGTTACTGTTGTAGAACTGTGCAACATGTGTACTAATGCGGTGCCTGGTTCAGGTCTGGTAATTAAGCATTATTGTTCTTGCATCCTTTCTTTGAGAGCTTGAATTGTTTGTCCAACTTATTTTTGGACGAGGGCAAATTAGAACATAGAAAACAAGGTTGTGGAACAGTTAATGAATTTTGTTTTGTTTAATAACGGGTGATCAAAAGATTCTGCCTGGATGCAGTAGCAGCACACACTACAGCGCCTACAATGTAAACAGCCAACAGGATGAAGTGGCATCCACTCAGGACCCATGTCCACAGTAGGCCTGCAGTACAGACTGCTACTGACTATGTCCCTGAGGTTTTTGCCTTTTCCACAGGCTATCGGTGGGTAGTCACCTATCTCTCTTTTTTTTTTAAGACAGGATCCCCCATCTAGCACATTCCAAAATGTCACAATAGATGAGATTTGTGGAGCCAGACAACTGAATTCTGTGACAAATGTCACAAGTGACTGGCTAGACTCACCCTTTTGTTGTGGGGTCAGTAAATCTGATCTGTTAAAATGCCTAGCCCTATTTAGCGCTTCATTGAGGAGGGTTTCCATGTAGCTCCTCTGCAACTTTCTTTCAACTCTTGGGCCTGTTTCTCAAAACTGAATAGAATGGAACAATTCCTACGAATGTGGACAAATTGTCGGTAAGGAATTACCCTTCTTGAGGTGCCGTGAGCAGGCACTAGTAGCATGAAGTAGGGCATTGCCCAAGGCAGGTTTTCTAGAAATTTCTGACTGGATATTTTCTTCATCCACACCATTTAACCCAAGATCTAGGAAACTGATGGACTGTGGATCTGCTGTGCATGTAAAGCTAAGTCCCAATTCATTATCATTTAAAAAAATCAGCAAATGATGATATTGAAGTGGCATTACCAAGTCATACAATCAGAATGTCATCAATAAATCTGTCCCATAGATGAATATGGGGCAGAAAAGGGTTCATATCGTGGTTCCCGTCCTGTGGAATTCACTTTCTCCAGCTGTTAGGGAGGCCCCTTCTGTGGAAGTTTTTAAAGCCCGCCTCAAGGCCTTGTTACATAATCAGGCCTTCCCAGACTGTATCTTATAGTCCTTGTGTATGTTTAGATTAGTTCTGGTTTTCTAAGTAGTAGTTGTTATTTTTACGGTATTATTTAAATTTTGTTTAACTGTTGAATTATTGTATGTTTATGTTTAACCGTATGTTGCTACGTATTTATTATGATGTGTAGTATGTATTTTTATTATGTTCGGCGCCCAGAGCCTCCAGGATGGGCGTCTTCTAAATAACATTTGCCTTGCCTTAAACATGATGGCCCCCACCCAAAAGGCAAAAACAGACTGGCATAGGAGGGGATCATCATGGTACCCATGGCAGTACGCTAGTGCTAGGCAAAAGTTGCAAATTTTGATTCAGCTGAATTTTCCCAAAATGTTGCAACTTTCGTGGAATTTTCCAAACTTTCACCTTTGGCAAACTGGAAATCTTCCTAAAGTGTTTGGCGAATTTCTGCCCTGTTCTGCAAAAAAAATGTTGTAGGTGCCGTATTGGTCCTTTTAAAAACAGATCCAGAAACAAATGATTTGATACCTTTTATTGGACCAACATGGATGTTACAGAAAAAAACAAAGTGCTTTAGCTTTCGAACCAACCAGGTCCTTCTTCAGAAGCTTTGTGGCAGTTTTTTCAAATATCCCATACTATTAACACCAGATTATATAGAAAAGCAGTCAGGATACAGGGAATTATACATGTACATCAAGTAATGTGGTCTGTTTTATCCAATGCAAGAAATGTCCTCGCACAGGTTATGTGGGAGACAAGCCAACAACTCCGCACTAGAATGAATTCACACAGACATTCTATTAATCACAAGATGATTGAGAAACCAGTAGCCCAGCACTTCTCCCAGGATGACCACTCAACCTCAGATATGTCTGTGATGGTCTTAAAGGACATTTCAATAGTACACAACAGAGACGGGCTTCTGAAATTAGACTTATTTTACTTCTCAATATGGTGGCGGATGGATTGAATATTGATGTTGGGTACATGACACATTATTCCACTTAAACTTACACAGACCTTTACTTTTAAAAGATGGACATAAACAGTTTAGTTCTTCAGCGGGCCTTTGATTTTGTAAGTTTATGGTTATCTACATTGTTGACTTTTCACCTTAACACTGTGGTGAGTGCATTTGAGTGTGTGTGTGTGTGTATACTGATGTATGTATGTATGTATGTGTGTGTTTTGTGTGTGTTGTGTTTTTGTGTGTTGTGGGTATGGTGTGTATGTGTGTTTTGTTTGTTGTACGTGGTGTGGTGTGGTGTGTGTGGAATGTGTTTGCTATATTTGTTGTGTGTTGTGGTTGTGTGGGGTGTGCAGGTGTGTGTGGGGGTGTGGTGTATGTACACACAAATGTGTGGGTGGAGCGTGGCATGGGGCAGTTATGTGGCTAGAACACTTAGTTTTCACATATAGTGTGCATTTATTTCCTTCTATTAGTTGTCAGTGGGTGGATTTCACACTGTCACATTTTTAACTGCTCATATTAAGATGCATATCTCATTTACTTGGGGGTTCATTAAAGGTGTAATTCCTTTGGGTTTTCATTTAGATTGCTTAGACTGATTCTGTGCATTTTTGTTATACACAGACTGTGTTGAAATCTGCATTTATCAGGCTCATGGTCTCGTTTTCTGGGGTCCTTGACAAGTATTTTTATTTATTTATTTATTTTGCACTTACACTTACAAATGATACTTTCATGCATCATGTTTATATGTGTAGGTTAATTTGAGGCTTGCTTTCAACTTGCAGTTATACCTAATTTCAGGATTTTGTCTTTCATTATCTGTCCTTTAATATACCAGGACAATTGGAATGTAAGTTGTGAGCTCATCTTACATGTATTAGAGAGAATGCTACTCCAAGGTTTTTTTATCACTAGAATGCTTTCTTGGCATACTGAGACATTTAAAATTTATGTGACAAGAACTCTGGCTGTAGAGAATTCTTGATAACCTTTGCCCTTCTGAGGCTCCTCAGTTAAAGGCATACTGGTGTTAATTAGCTTCTCTGATGTAATCTTCTATTATGTTTAAATGTATATGTTAAACCAATGAGAATTATTTCTGCTTTTTCTATATAATCTGGTGTTAATAGTATGGGATATTTGAAAAAACTGCCACAAAGCTTCTGAAGAAGGACCTGGTTGGTTTGAAAGCTAAAGCACTTTGTTTTTTTCTGTAACATCCATGTTGGTCCAATAAAAGGTATCAAATCATTTGTTTCTGGATCTGCCCTGTTCTGCAGAATTTTTTTGCTGAACTGCGGAATAAAACGCACAAAGTGTGGAAGTAATATATTAATTAGCAATTCACGTGATTATTCCTCAGTTCAGTGATCAGTTCTAAGCTGTCTCCATAGGAAAAGTAAAATTAAAACTTACCTGGTGCCTAGTGGCACCTCCCACCCTCTGATCCCTTGTCTTGGCCATCAATATTGTTTCCCTGGTGTCTAGTGGAACCCCCCACCCTCAGATAGCTGACCCGGCCATCAATACCGTTTCCCTGGTGTCTAGTGGTACCCCCACACCTTTCAACCGCTTGTCCCAGCTGTCAATTTTGTTTCCCTGGTGTCCAGTGGCATCTCCCAACCTCCAATCGATTGCTGTGGCAGTCAGTACTGTTTTCCTGGTGTCTACTGGCACCCCCTCACCCTTTGATCACATGCCCTGGCCACCAATATTGTTCCCCTGGTGTCTAGCGGCACCCCCTCACACTCCAATCGCTCGCCCCGTCAGTATTGTTCCCCTGGTGTCTAGCGGCAACCCCCACTCTCTGATCGCTCGCCCCAGATGTAATTAATATTTCCCTGGTGTCTAGTGCCCCCCCCCCCAATCACCCACACAAGCTGGATACACTAACTTGCCACCCTCCATCCATACACAGTCAGTCAGTCACTGCCTAGGGCAGAAACAGGGATTATCAGGGAAGCCTTTAAGGCACAGCTCTCCTCTCAACACCTCATTTGGCTGTCATATGTAAGATAGGGACGTGCGTGCTCCCGTCATTACATATGGCAGCCAGCCAAGGTGGGTGAGAGGAGGGCTGTGCTGGTTACTGTATGGGCTCCCCATTAATCCCCATTTTCTGACCCAGGCAGTGACAGACTATGTATGGAAGGGGGTGGCAAGAAAACCTGCTGGCAACTGTCAAAAATGCAAATCAGTTTTCAGTGCTTATAGACGGTAGTACTAACGGTGTTACTGAAAAGGAACTGGTTTACCTAATTTATGTAAATCCCAGCAATGGTTACGTGGAGACTAAATTTTTTACGAATGAAAGCTGTATCAGATGGCACAAGTGAGGGATTGAAAAATCTCCTTTTAGACATTTTTACAGTGTGTGGCCTTAATATAAAAAACATGATTGGGTTTGAAGCTTATGGGGCAGCTGTCAACATGGGTGTAATACGGGGTCTTACTGCACTTTTAAGGGAAGACATACAGTGGTTAGTTGGTGTTCAGTGCTTCTCAGACAGATTAGAACTGGCCATGAAAGACACTTTGGATAACACATATTTCAATGAAGTTTCTAACTTTCTGATCCAACTTTTTTATTTCTATCAGAAAAGTCCTAAGAGACTCAGAGAGTTACGGTCCCTTGCCCAGGCCAAGGAGATGTCAGATGAAAAGCCCAAGAAGGCCCATGGCACACACTGGGTGCAGCATAAACTTCTTGCCACCTGGGCTGTTATCAAAGCATTCCCCCGTAATTTGTGCCCATTTAGAACCTATGGCTGTAAATCCAACTCATGACTGGGCCAAAGCCATGGGAGTGCTGCAAATTATGACTAAATTCCAAATGGTGGCAAACCTTTTGTATTTTGGACAGCTGCTTCAACCACTTGCCAGGTTCTCACTAGCACTTGAAAAAGAACTAGCTGAAATGCCAGAGCTACTTAGCTCTGTTGAAACTTTGAGAAATACTCTTGACCATGCTAAACAGAGTGGTCCCATAGGTGGCAGTGAACTTGCCGTTCTCTTAAGAAATGGGTCTGATGTTCTTTCAGGAGCTGCACCTGCTGAAGTCACTTACAAGGGTGTGAAATTAACACGTTAGTTGCCAAATTGCTAAAACTTTTAAACAGCAAACTAATAAATATATTATAAACATTGAGAACTGTTGTGGACAAAGGTTCAATTTGACTGATGAAAGTAATATTTATAACCATGCAAAACTTTCAGATACGAGACTTTGGCCAGCAGACAGAAAGGAACTGGAACTGGTAAGAGCGACATTACTGCAGTAGCTGACCACTTTTTAGCACTTCTGCAGCCTGACCGTGACAGCACTCTGCTGCTTGCAGAATGGCAAGTTAAACATTTTTGCTCAACCCAATTTAATCAATCTTTTTGCCTCTGCTATCTGGTCAAAGCTGGCATGTGATTTCCAGAATTCTTATCCAAATCTGCTGAAGCTTGTCAATGTGTTGAGAGTATTTCCTGTTTCTAACGCAACAGCAGAAAGTTGTTTTTCAAGTATGAACAAGGTAAAAACTGACTGGAGAGCAAGTCTGGCAGAGGATACTGTAAAAAGGTTGATTTACATTAAAAAGCAGGACCCCCCTCCAGCTGAATTCAACCCAGACAGGGCTGTAGACATATTTTTTAGTGCTAAACCAAGATGTCCTGGTGATTTGGCAGCTCAGGATGGTGAACCACCCCAGCCCCGCGCCCAAAAAATAAAACAGGCGAGAATTACTGGCTACATGCTGGGTGGAGAAGAGCAGCACAGATCGACCCAGTACTTGTTGGTTACTTTATGGTCAATCACAGTACCAGGTTTATGCTGGGGCAGGGGTTCATTTTATATATAGAATGTTTCATTTGTCACGACTCACTATCACGAATAATCACGCTCATGATTGTCATGGTCTGCTTAGGCAGACATCCCACGCTATCTCTCGGCTCTTAAATGTGCTGCTGCACATATGCTGTATTTCTGAAAATGGATAAATAAAGCAGATATGTCTCAAACTATGTGTACAATGTAAATTTTATCAATATAGAGCAAGATAAGTAGATTTTATGGGGTTTTGAGCAACAATATCAATTTTTGGTACTTGCAAATCGACTTCGGTCAATTGCTAATCATTTTTTATTTTGATTAGTGAAGGCAGCTAATCAAATCTGACACTAGTTTATGCACTGAAATGTGTTTTACAAAGCCTCCTGTAAGGGTCGTCTCAATTCTTAAGCCTTGAAGAGCCCACCCTTTGTTTTCATATTCAGTGAGATTTGACTTGTCATAAACGTGATTTATTTGCACTTCAACTTTTCAAACTGATGTAATAGCCTTTCAATGTTAAATCACTTTCAGGCACTGCAGAAAAATGGCCAGATGCTGCTGCTGCTACCTGGCATCTAACCAATGCTCTTGTCGACTGATTCAAAGCAAGAAAATTCTGTGGCTGGTAAGGAACTGTTGGCTTGACAAGTCAGCTCCACTGTTACTCATTGTAGCAAGCTGCTAATGCCTGTGAAGTCATTTCAGGCCACAAACACTAATGCCTGTGGGGTCATTTCAACAGATCACCACGGACATAAATTAAAACAAAAATCCATGCAACAGCGACTGACAAAATACCACGAAGAAAGTACATTTGTTTTTGACTTCTATTTGTGTCCATACTGATATGCTACTGTGCACGGGTTTTATACTGGTATTTTGCTGTGTATATCTTTAAACTTCTTGAACAAATGTAAGACCTTGACACCACATGACAAAACATCACACTAAAGACATGGAGCTGCAGGTAGCAGTAGAAAGTCAACTAGAATAATAAAAACTCAGATGGAATCAATTTTAATGTTGGATGTGAAAACAGTCGGGGCTTCAAGCATGTGTGGGACAGATACAAGGGAATATTAGTAAACAGGCAAGGAGGGGGAGGGTCACTGGAGATCATTTAGGGTCTGTGGAGACAGATTAGGCAGGGGACATCTGGGCAGACTGGGTGGCCAAGCAATCTTTTTTTGCAGACAAATTCCATGTTGCAGACAGAATTCCTGCTGCACTCCAACACATACATGCACACAGCTTACCTGCTCATCATCCTCTAACATCTTGTCAAATCACGCTGCACACAGTTCAGGTGGAATTTCTGCTGCACCCCACCCCCCCCCCAACACACACACACCAACTATACCCATGTCCTGCTACAAAAGATTGCTGAACTGATGCACATGGTACAGATAGAATTGCTCCCCCTCCCAAACACAGGCACCAGAGGCACACAGTACGCTCACCTCCTCCTCACCCTCATCCTCCAACAGTTTGTCAAACTGCTGCAAGCGATACAGGTGGAATTCCTGCTGCAGCTCCTCTGACTCACTCAGATTTTTCAGCATCTGCTGTGGAAAGTGGTTTGGAAAGCAAACGCCAATCTGGTCCACCACTGCGCTCTCCAACCACGTCTTCCCCTGACTGAGGAGACGGTCTCCCAAATAATACCTGAAACACAACATGGGAAGATGTAAGAAACTACAATGTGACCTCCTCATTTATATGCCTTCACAAAGACATAGTTCTGTGACAGTCATCAGTGGCACTGTGAACATAAGCTCCTGGTAAAAGTAAACCAATGTGGTGTACATGAGGCCTACACGAGGAGTGCTGACTGGCTTGGGGGGCAGCAGGCAGAGGGTAGTATACATGAGGCATACACAAGGTGGACTGGTAAGTGACTTGGGGCAGCAGGCAGAGGGTAGTGGTATACATGAGGCATACGCAAGGTGGACTGCTAAGTGGCTTGGGGGCAGCAGCAGAGGGTAGTGGTTAACAGACACAATTTTGAATGGCAAATGGTACTCAGTGGAACCTTCAGGGATTGATGCTGGGGCCTTGCTCCACATCATCTTCATCAGCGATCAGGAACAAGCTGCCTCCAATAGGCTGCTGTAAGTTTGCTAAGAGTACTAAGCTGACCAGTGATGTGGGCTCCTTTGAGTATGGGGTCAAATTAAGTAGGACCTGAACAAGCTTGGCATCTGTTTGGGGTCCTGGATCTTTAATTCAATTTAGTCAAATATCACTTCATAAGACCATGGTCAGGCTGCATGAGGAGTACTACGTGCAGTTCTAGGCTCTCCAGTATGAACAGAACACACAGGCAGCTGAAAGTGTGCTATGCAGGCAACCAAAATGATCAAGGGTTTGAAGAACTAGAGCTATTAAGAGTGACTGGTGGCCCTTAATGTGCTCACCGACTAGAGAAGTGTGTGTGTGTGTGTGTGTGGGCGCATTTATTTTTATTTAATGATAAGAATAATAATTTTATTATATTTTTATATATATATATATATATATATATATATATATATATTATTATTATAATATTTATTTAAAGGAAACATCCATCAATAAGTGCCCTATACATTAGTACGGGGCTTCCCCGATTAGGCTTTTCACCTAAAAAGTAAAATGTTAACTTTCTATTTGTTACTGAGATTTTTTTGCATAGCTTTTTTTTTTTTTTTTCTATTTCTCCGCCTACCACCCGGAGCTATGCTTCTTGGGAGACTCCAAAGTGCGCCCCCCCCCCTCGCGACTGGCCTACCTGAATCCCTGGAGGTTCCCCCATGGAGACATGGTTATACCCCCCAGGAGGGTACGGGCCGGGGCCTGGACACCCCAATATCTTTGTGTCTCATCTGGTCCTCTGGTGGTCAGGCAGGCAGTCGCAATCAGGGCTGGCACTGGAACTCTGTCTACCTATGCTCTGGCGCCGCTTTTCCCCTTTTTCCTCTCTGTGTGGTGTGAGCCCTGATGTCAAGGTGTTATGCCGATGTCCACCACACAGCTCCCCATTGGTCTGTCTTACCAGCTTGCTGTACCTCGGGCCTCAGCCCGAGTCAGGCAAGCCGCGGATCCTAGTTCCTTCCTCCTCCCTCCCCCGGAGAAGGCGAGCAGTGCCTGGGATGCTCAAGCCTTCTCCCCGCTGCCCTCCAGTGACCAGAGTCCGCTCCCGAACCCGAGTCACTGGCGTCACAAGCTGAAATCCAACCGCTGCGCCGACAGGCGGGCGCTTCTGTTTATATAGTTGATCTTCCCATTCCTCCTGCTTGAAATCTTCTTTTTTTGTCATAAAAAGTTTATTAATTTTTCAAAGCACTGCCTGAAATTTTCTGAAGTATACCACCAGGGGCATATTCCAGATGCTCCAGTGATTGACATCAGAGCCAGTGGTCAGCTTTAGGAAAAAATATGTTACCTATTAATAGTTCTGGTTCATCCTTTGCCGATCTAGATGCCATACTGAGACTATGTGTAGACTATGGAGTATATTCTCAGTATGGCACTGGCATTGGAAAGTATGGACCAGAGCTACTGATAGCTCTAACTTAAAGAGCCCCGATACGATTGGGCAGTCAACTCACATACGTAGTTGCCTGCCCATGGAGCTTTTTCAGCCCAACACTAAAAAATTCTTCTGCCGTGGATTTTAAAATATTTGACTCGTAAAGCCCAGTTTGTATCTTTCTGATACGAGCCAAGTGGCCGAGGAGCGCTGCAGCCCCGACCTGAAGAGTAGCATAATAATGATGCAAGGTCTGGGACGGGGCTGTAAGCGATCTATGTAGTATTCAGTGTAATCAGGGATGGGACTGCCTAAATGTACAAACAATATCATTGCTGGCATGTTTACATGCATCAGACTAATATATGAGCCCAGTCCTGGAGCCCAATACATATAAACATGCCAGCAATGATACTCTTTGTACATTCAGGCAGCCATAAATGAGCAAGGAAGGAGCTAAAGTCAGTTTGTAACAATGAATGCTTCAGAATCTGATTCAAGAAAAGTGTGTGTGTGGTGGTGGGGGGGGCAGGTGCCCCTGTAATATGCAATACATTGGAATGACCACAAGACCTTTGAAAGTTAGGATACAAGAACACCTTAGAGCAATTATTAATGGGAACGAAAACAATGCACTTGGGGCACACTTTATGGAGAAACATAACCATGACCCAGAAGGCTTCCAGTAATGGGCTTAGAACATGTGTCCAGACATGAGAGAAGAGGTGACAAAGTTAGAAACTATCCCAGAAAGAAACAAGATTGACTGTTACAATACATACTGTATCACCAACTGGAATGAATGAAGATGTGGACTTTTCTCCATATCTGTAAAATACTTTTAAAGAATAGAATTTTTTTTAAATATGCAAATATTATGTGCAGTTAGGAGGATACAGAAGGAGAAATGCAATCTAATTAAAACTGATGCATGGGTATTATGCCAAGGCAGTTTGTTTATTCCCCCTTTCTTACATAATCATATCCTTCTTTCTCTTTTTCCTTTCACAGAAACTTTGAAACAAGATTCACTGGGAATAAGAAGTTTCCAACAAGTCCCCCAAGCACAAAGCGTTATATTCTCCTACCACGGTTCTGGATCGTCATCACTTTATCCTAGAAAATGGCATCTCAAAACCCCTCTGCTATTCCCCTTATTGAGAAAGGTATCTAAGGGTCTAGGTGCTGAATCATGGCCAAACGGAGCAAGTTTTTTTAAAACACGGCATTAAACCTCTAGTGCCCATATAGTTCCCTTTTTCTCCCCTCCCTTTAGGTTGTGATTTGTTTTGTTTTATTTTTGCCCTATTATAATCTGCTTTCTCTTCAAGGTTCTTGGACATATGACAATTTAATAAATGAACTGGTGTTTGGTGCTTGTGATTTTAATGCAGAACCCTTGAATTTCTTTAATAGTTCTTGCTTGCCACCCCCCCCCCCACACACACTTTTCTTGAATGAGATTGTGAAGCATTCTTTGTTACAAACTGACCAGCTCCTTCCTTGCTCACTTATGGCGAGCAGGTACACTTTCAGTTTGCCTCATTTAATTACAAGAGTAACCCTGTTGTGCTATATGGAATAGCAGCAGGTCCCATAAAAATGGCATAAAAGTAGGGAGTTTAGATGCGGCATAATAATGACATATAGGGTCAACTGAGAAAAATGTAAAAAATGTATTAAAGGGCAAAAATATTTGAATTACACAAATCTATTTGCTATTGTTGTATGCCACAATGAACTATTTAAACAAATTAACTTACAATTACACATGTAATGATGTAATTACTGATGGTATCACTGTATTAAACTTTTCAATTAAATATGGTAATTTGCTAAAGAAAAAACATGTTATGAGGTGGACAAACCTGACAGTCACTAGATCCACCCCCTGATGAAGACCCAGATAGGGATGAAGTGCTGGGGCTAGGATTCTAGTTGGCTACTTTGGAGCTGATGCCACAATAAAAGTTTTCAACTGCTTTTCTTGCTTACTGGAGTTTCTTTGGAGTGCAGTATTTCTCTTGCATCATCAGCTGAATAAGATGGAACTCTGAGACAACCTTCAGGAGGAGCTTTGGGTTGGGTCGAAGGACTACCTCGTCCCTGTGGAAGACCAGATAAGGAGGCTCCATTGACAGCACTTGGAACTCACTAATCCTGGCTGATGTGATGGCCACCAAGAAGCTAGTCTTCTACGACAGGTGTGACATCTCACACCTGTGCATAGGCTCAAAAAGCTTGCCCATGAGCACTACCAGTACCACCATTAAGTCCCAAGGTAGTGGTGGCTCACGCACAGGCAGGGACAAGTGGTCAAGGCCCATAAAGAAGTGTCTGACCACCTTCTCCAGCACCTTCGGCATACCAGTCTGCACCCCGCATTCACAGATGGCTGCCAGGTGCACCTTGAGGGTCGTCAAACGCAGTCCCAGGTGGGACAAGTGTCACAGGGATTCCAAGATGCTAGCCACAGGACAGGACAGGACAGGCCAGATCAAGCTCCTGAGCCTGACACCACATGGAAAACCTTTTCCATTTGAAGGCATAACACTCGCGAGTCGAGTTGACTCTCTTTGAGAAGACTCCATAATGTGGAGAACATTCTCCTGAAAGACCTACTGCCGGGAAATCTAACCGCTCAGGATCCAGGCTGTGAGGTGCAGGGACTAAAGGTGCAGGACCGCCCTGCTGTCTGGTCAGCAGATCCGGGTGAAGTGGCAACCACCACAGATGAGATCCAGGTACCAGAATTCGAGAGGAGAGTCTGCAGCTGTGATGATCATTCACGCCTTGTCCCTTTGCACCTTGACCACCACCTAGTGGATCAGGGGAAAGGGAGGAAAGGTGCACAGGAGGCCTGGGGTCCAGGACCTCATGAAGGATTCCCCCACCAATGTCCCAGACCATGGGAGATGGACACAGAACAGCCTCAATATTGTGTTCTCCCAGGAGGCAAACAGATCCACTAGATGGGTGTCCCACAGGGAGAACAGGTGGCTCACCACCTCCTGACGCAGGAATCACTCGTGTGACACTCTCCCACCCGACAGAGTGTATGCCAGTTAATTGTCTGCTCCTGTGTCATGAAACACCAGGAGAGCTGCACACAGGCTGTGCACAAGGGTCCAGGTGCAGAGGGCCTCCCAACACAAGGTAAGGGAGTATATGCATTCCACCATCTATGTTCAGGTAGGTCGTGGTGTCATCTGTATGGACTTGCATGACTTGACCCAGGACTAGAGCAGCAAATTCAGTCAGAGCTAGTCGCACTGCTTGGAGTTACGGCTGGTTGATGTGGTGATGGGGCTCCATGTGTGGCCACAACCCATGGGTCCTGCTGTTCCCCATCTCACCAGAGTCGCATCTGTCGTGATAGTGATGGTCAATTCTGGGCAGACAATCGGGACACCTTCCTTCACATGCTCTGGGATCAGCCACCACTGGATGGCATCCACATCAGTTGGGTCACTGTGACTGTCTGGTCGAGGTCTCCGAGGTGTTGGGACCACTGATAGCCCAACACCCACCGTAGGTGCCGCATCCACCAGCAAACCCACTGGACCATGCTGGTGCAAGATGCCAGCCACACAGCCCAGCAGCCACAAAAAGTGAAAGGGGATTAGTTCGGACTTGGCTGGGTTGACCAAGAGGCCCAAGTCTCTGCAGGTCTGGAGGGCCAGGTCCCTGGACCGCTCCACTGCTTCTATGGCAGGCCCGGCAATCAGCCAGTCATCCAGGTAGGGATACAGTCTGATGCCCTGGCTCTGCAGGAAGGCTGCCACCACTACGATGCACTTGTTGAACACCCTGGGCACTGAGAAGAGTCCGAATGGCATGATCTGGAACTGATAGAGCACCCCTTCTGCGGAGAACCAAAGGTACTGCCAGTGGGACAGACAGACTGGGATGTGGTAGAACGAGTCCTGGGGGTCCAGGGTGCAGAAACACTTGCCCTACTCCAGAGATAATATAATCTGGTTCGGTGTGACCATCCTGAACTTGCGCTTCCTTAGAAACTGGTTGAGACTGTGAAGAGCCAGTGTGAGGCACTAGCCCCCCCATCCGTTTTGGGACAAGGAAGTACCTGGACATATAACCCTGACTTGCCAGGGCATCTGGGACACAGGCTACGGCTCCTTTTGTGAGGAGCTAAGCAATGTCCTCCAGGAGGGCGGATGTATCCTGTGACACCAAGGACTCCTGGGAGCATGGGATCAGCAGAGTGGAAGGGTTTCGAAATTGAGAGACAGCCTTCTGCTGTCCAACTTGAGAACACAATTGTCTGTAGTAATGATGGATCAGTGAGGCCAGAAGTGGTGAAACCGGCCCCCCCAATGGGAGCTGGGTAAGGGATTGGACAGGCGTGAGGTGAACAACCCATAACCCATCACTGGGCAGCTTTCAGGGGGCATCAGCCACTCAGGCCGGAAATACACCACTTCCCCGTCTCCCACCTTTTCTGGGACCCTGACCAGAGAACTTGGCCTTGGGGAACCAGGCTTGGAATCGCCCCAACTGAGGTTGTTGCAGCCGAGACTGCTGTGGCTAGAAGGGCTGAAAATGAAAGGCCTTCTTTTGTTTTTGGCCTTTGTGGTCCTTCTGGGAAGAAGCCATAGAATCCAGGGTGGTGCTGGACTTTCAATCATGAGATGCCCATTCACCCCTGGACAAAAGAGGTCAGTGCACAAGAAAGGGACACTGGCCAACTTGTTCTGAGTGTCGGCTGTGAAGATGAAGATCTTACTTCGAGGGTATCCCTTGCAGCAGGTCACACCAGTAGGACTTAGCTGCCAGGCACTACGACCACACAGAAAAGTACAGTTACGTAGGAACTTACTGTTAACAGTACATCTTTGAGGGGTCTTTTGCAGCAGGCCATCACCAGTAGGACTCCGCCATCGGGCACTAGGACCTCACGGAAACTTTCTAGCTAGCAGTTTACCAGTAGAGGTTGCCACCTCTGACGTCAGCTACCCTCTATAGGTGGGTGACCCCCTTACCCTCCCCAGTTCTCCTGCTGGAGACCCTAAAATATCCAGTTGAGGGAACCAAAGAGGAACCCGAGGTTCAAGGTAAAAAAGACAGGAAAAAAGGGAAGGCTGAAGGTCTCCTCTAAGAGGGGAAGCAGAACAGGAAAAAAGGCCCAGGGAAGGAGGGAAGGAAAAGCAAGACCTGCTGCAAGAGATCCCCTTAAAGACCTACTGTTACGGTCAGTTCTTACGTAATTGTACTATCTTATGTCGGGGGAATGTCTTGCAGCAGGCTATCACAGCTAGGACAAGGAGCAAGCAGTTCCAAACCTGACAGAACGATAAAACCGGGAGGAGGTGAAAACATGTAAGAAAGGAGGCCCTGCAGCACAGCCAGGCCAAAACTGGCTCTATGCCTAGAGACAATGTCCAAGCTGTAGTGGCTAGTGAAAGTGTGGACTGAACTCCAAGTGGCTGCTGTGCAGATTTCTGCAGCGGATACAGTACGGAAACAGGCTACCAAGGCAGACATCCGCCTAGTAGAATGGCCATGAACAATACCCAGAAGCTCCTTGCCATACTTCGAGTAACAAAAAATAATGCAGCTGGCCAACCATTTGGACAAGCAATGCTTAGAAACGGGTGCGACCTCTTTGCCTGGGGTGAAAAACAAACAACAGAGGACTTCCTGACCTCTTTAGTCCTGTTCATATAACAACTCAAACTTCTATGCACATTCAAAGTGTGGAGAAATGCTTCCCCTGGATTGGTATGCTCCGGAAAATAAATTGGGAGATGAATGGATTGGTTCAAAGTAAACTCAGATACCACTTTGGGGAGAAACTGAAGATTAGTACATAAAGACACCCTGTCTTTGTGAAAAACCAAATAAGGCTCCTTACACATGAGGGCCTGAAGCTCAGAAATTCTCCAAGCTGAAGTAACAGCAACTAAAAACAATGCTTTCCACGACAGATAGCGTAGCTCACAACTTGTGGCCAGTTCAGAAGGAGGCAGTGTGAGTTTTTCTAACTCAAACTTGAGGTCCCAAGCCAGGACAGGGTCACGGATTGGGAGTTTTAAATGCAGAATACCTCTTAACAAGGTACGGGTCACATCAAGTTGGGCCACAGATCGCCCATCAACAGGTACATGATATGCAGAGATTGCAGACTGATGTCCCTTAATGGATGAATATTTCAGCCCTGTGTCTGAAAGGAACAAGTACTCCAGGATCTGACTGACTGGACATGTGAAGGGATCCAAGTGGTGTGAAGCAGACCAGATGGAAAATCGCTTCCATTTCATGGAGTAAGTGGCTCTGGTGGAAGGCTTCTGGGCTGCCACCAAGACCTCTGCCACCTTGGGGGAACCCCAAAGCGAGAAATGGCTATGTCCTCAGGAGCCACGCATGAAGATGGAGCGACCCGAGGTCTGGCTGGACCAAGGTGCCCTGCTCCTGGAAGAGCAACCCTGTACACAGTGAAGAGGTACTGGCGGTTCCACTGCCAGTTGCTGAAGCAAAGGAAACCAGATCTGGTGAGGCCAAAATGGGGCGATGAGAATCATGATCGCCCCCTCCATCTGCAGCTTGATGAGAACTGGCTGAAGAAGAGAGAAGGGAGGAAAGGCATACAGAAACCTCCCTCTCCACACATCTCGCCAGAAAACTCTAGGCCCTGGAGCGAGCTAGCAGAAAAGCGGCAGTTCTGCGTTGAGTGGAGATGCAGAAAGGTTCAACTCTGGGTGACCCCATCGGTCGAACAGATCTTCCGCCATGGAGGACAGAAGCTCCCACACACGTGCCTGAGACAGACTTAAGCTGTCCGCTAAAAAGTTTTGCAGGCCCGAGACATGCATGACCAAAAGATGAAGGCTGTGGTCCAGTACCCAATACAAAACTCGCATCACCTCCCAACACAGGGGATATGAGTGGGTCCCCCCTCTCTTGTTGATGTGGAGGACCACGCTGGTGTTGTCTGTCTGGATCAGCAGCGGAACCAGGGAGAGATGAGTCTGGATAGCCTGAGGGGCATACAAGACAGCCCGCATCTCCAGAACATTTATGTGCAAATGGCTCTCGGCCGCAGACCACAGCCCTTGGGTCTGATGAACCCCTAGATTGGCCCCCCCATCCTGAGCTGGATGTGTCTATGGTCAGGATTTGCTGAAGAGGGGGAATAAAGAAGGGGACCCCCTTGAGGAGGTTGCTGGGCTCCAGCCACCACAACAGAACCCTCTTTACGAGGTCTGAAACCATGACCATCTGGTCGAGATTGTCTATGCGCTGATCCCACTGAACTCTAAGGGTCCACTGAGGGACTCATGTGCAGTCTGGCCAGAAGGACAGCTGCTATGGCGGCCACCATATGACCCAGGAGGCGCAGAAGCAAGCAGGCCGGAACATGACGAGAGGAGTACAGACGTTTGGCCTGCTCCATCAAGTGGTCTACTCTGTCCTGGGGAGAAAGGCCATGCCCTGAACCATGTCCAGGATTGTCCTAATATACTGGAGTAGCTGGGAGGGAAGGAGAAAGACAGGACTTGGCCAGACTGACAGTCACCCATAGGTCCTGAAAAAGGCTGCGGGTGTTTTAGTTATTTATTTAGGACTAGGATTACAATTACCTTTGAGCCAAGGCTTCTTCTATTTGAAGGATTCTCTCATGGGGCTACCACTCCCCCCGCCTGACCTCGACCATAAGGCCCAGGCACTTACTTTAAAGCTGTCCCCTGACCCAGCTAGAGGCCCATTATTCCTAACCGTAGCCTACATACCCCACAAGAACCAATCCCAGGCCCTAGGCCCACTAATTGACTACCTCACCTCCCTACCCAACTCGTCGGACCAAATCTTGGTGGGCGACTTGAATATAAACTGGCTCTGCCCCTCATCCTCCTCCACCGTGAGGCTTTCGATTCAATTGACCTAACTCAACTGGTCACACAGCCTACCAGAAAAAACCCTGGGGGGGGACAAGCACCCTCCTGGATGTGGTCCTCACCAACAGGCCAATCCACATCCACAACATCCAAATCCTCCCTGACTGCCTCAGTGACCACTCCCCTGTGCTTTTCAACTGGGAAACCCCTCGGCCCTCATCCCCGGTCAAAACCACCTCTCGAAGGCAGCTTAGGCCTGGGGACTCATAGGCCTTAAAGCTTCCTTGCCCACACTGATTGGTCCTCTGACGAGGGCAACCAACATTGACTTGGCCCTGGCCTTCTTTGTAAGCACTTCAACTTTGCCTGTGATATCTTGTTCATAACTGCTAGGAGGTCCAAAGTGAAACATGCCCTTGGATCACCCCTGCCCTACTGTGGCAGCTAAGCAGCGCGACAATCTTTGGCACCTTGCTGTTGCTACTGGCCGTTCAGCTGACAGGCAGTCCTATGCTGCATGCCAGTGCACCTGGGCCATCCGCAAGCAAAGGCGGAATACTACCAAGCCTCTACCTCCTCCTGGGGAACCCCAGGTGCTTCTGGGACAACGCAAGCAACTGAATGGTCACTCCCAGTCCCCTCTCTCTCTTCTCAACATCAATGATAATTCCTCTTGACCCTGCCCTCATTGCCACCCACCTCAATAACTCCTTTACCGACCTTAGCTCAGTACTTCCTGGTAACTTTTTCAGTCCACCTCCTCCATCTGTACCACCCATTGCCCGCCCTCTTTCCACTCCCGTCGGTCACCATGCAAGAAGCTAGGCCTTACTTGCTAAAAGCCCTAAAAGGTAACACCATCGGTAATGACTCACTTGATCCCTGCCTTTACGTCAGGTCCTGGATCAGGTCCTCTCACCTATTACGTGCATTTTCAACAAATCACTCTGTCTCGGACAATTCCTCTGCCTGGAAGATTGCCACAGTTCCCCTGTCCATAAAGGTGGTGACAGGACTCTTCCGGGTAACTACCACCCATCTCAATCCTCTCCCCCTCTAATGCGTAGAGAAAATTGTATGTCCCAAGTCTCTGACTACCTCTGTAAGTACAATGTTCTCTGCCCTGAACAACACGGGTTCAGAGCAGGTCATAGTACCAATACAGCACTCCTGGAATTTTCCAACTTCCTCCATGCCTCCTTGGACTCTGGTGCCTGGCTGGTGCTATATTCATTGACCTGTCTAAAGCATTCGATACTGTTTCGCATCCTCTTTTGCTCTCACCCTCGACCTAACAGGCTTTGCCTCAGGACCTGTTTCCTGGTGCACCAGCTATCTCTCCCCCGCTCCCAATGTGTGAAAGTCAACGGTACTCTCTCTGAAACATGCCCCATTCGCTCTGGGTGCTGCAGGCTCAATTCTTGGACCCCTACTATTCTCACTCTTTCTTAACTCCCTACCCAGCAGTTATGCGGGTAAGATGCTTCTCTATGCTGATGATGCTGTTCTCGTTGCCTCCCACAATGACCCCATGCTGCTACAGAACTCCTCCAACTAGTCTTTGACTCTGCAGCTACCAGGTTCACTGAGCAACGACTTGTTATCAACCTTAAGAAACAAAACCATGCTCTTCTCCCACCCCAAAATAAGTACAGCAAGTTTCCTTAGCTGTCCACTCCACACCCAATCTCGCCATTGACCAGGTGCAGTCCTATAAATATCTTGGTATAACCTTTGACCCTGCACTTTCATTCCATGGACATATATCTGTCCTAAATTCTGTCGCCAACTCACGGCTAGGCATTCTTACCGCACAAGAAATGCCTCCCTCCTGATGCACTCCGCCTGGCTGTCACCTCTTCTGTCATGTCTCTCATTGACTATGGCCTTCGGTCTATGGCTCAGCAGATCAGACTGCCATCAACAAGGTTTGCCTCACAGTTAATAAGGCCTGCAGACTTATCACTGGTGCTCCCAGACTCACTCACACATGTGAGCTGTACACCCTGGCTACCCTACTCAACCTGGAAGAGCGACTCATGTATCAGACATGCCAGCTCACCTTTAAAAGCCCTGTGTGGCCTATCCCCCATAGGCCTATCCAACTCCATTCACCGTACTGCACCGACTCCTGATCACAGTAGCTCACAAGAGCTACCCTAGTTATTCCCAGAGCCAGGACCTCTCAAGGTCAGAGGGCATTCCTCACCGTATGCCCCCACTGGTATAACTCCTCCCTGCCAGTGTCTCAAACTCACTAACCTTAGCTTGCTTTAAGCCCAGGCTCAGAAACTTCCTGTTAGCTCTCGCAAATGCAACTGCCGCCAGCCTAGTGTAAAAAAAAAATATATATATATATATATACTCTGTTTGACAATGCTCATTGAGCTGCCCTCCCTTCCTTTCCCTACTAATTCCTCCTCCCTATCTCCTCCCTTCTACCCCACCAGCTCTCCCCACCATAAGTTTTGCACCTTTTGTTATCTTTTGCTTCGTTGGAGATTGTATTCTATTGTAACAAAATTGTAACTGAACTGTAACTTTTTTGTTTGTAAGTACTGTGTCCCTTGTACTACTGTTCTGATGTCCTCTTTGTGACGAGGTACCTTTGCAAATGAGCCTCTGGCTCAAAGGTTTCTAAACTGATGTTTAACTAAATAAATAAATAAATAAATGAGGCTCTTTTACAAAGGTTCCATGTCAGAAAATACAGATCGAGGAAACAACATTAAAGAACATCAACAACAACTGTGGTGATTACAGACAGTTTGCATACTGAGACATTGGGAGTAAAAAAAAAAAAAAAAAGGGGTGGAGAGGGGAAAGGGTTTGGGAAAGACGAAGCAGCCAGAGGCATTTGTCAGACAGAGACATCTGTTTAGAAGTGCTTGTTGTTGGAGGGAGGGTGGGGGGTAGGCAAGGATAGACAAATAGTAAGTAGAGCAGGTAGGGATGTGGTGGCAGGGATGGGAAGGGAAGGAAAAGTGCAACAGGGGGTACAGAGATGTTGAGGTATGGCGGTATGGCTGTTGAGAGGCGAGGGGCCACAACAGTAGCTGAGATAGTGATCCTGGAGTTTAGGTGAAACAATCACAGGAGCTGGCGGCAATGAGATGGTGCTGGAGTCTGGTTTTAAACATACTAAGTGTTGTGGCTGAGGAGATGGTGGGGCTGAGGCCATTTAGCTAAAAATGAGTTTTGCAGACAAAAGAGCGTTGACCCTGGGTAGTGCAACAGTGGGGGACTTTCAGAAGCTGCCTATTGGATCTCCTAGAGCTCAGACAATTGGCGCTTTGGTGTAACAGGGCTAAGACACTTGGGGGAGCAAGACCAAGGTAGATGTTTTTTGCCATAGTACAGGTGAGATACTTGATGCGGTTTGATAGTTGGAGCCAACTGGTCTGAGCATACAGGTCACAGGTATGGGTGAGATGGTGGGCACCAGTAATAAGCTGACAGGCCTTATTTAAGGCAATTAATATATGTGTGAGGGTTGTCGTCATGGCAGAGCTGTAAATGAGTCCACAGTCGATGACCGAGACCATAGAGCTCTGTATGACAATCTTCAGTGTGTCCGGGGTAAGATGTTGTCTGTGTGTGAAAGTGTGCTGTTAAACCTCCAAATACCTGTCTAATTCTGTTTCACAAGTCTACTGCAGTAGCACTCTCTGAATATGTTTACTGTCCTTTCCCTTACTTTTCCCTTTTAATTCCCTTTTCCAGGCAGGCCACCTGGATAAGAGGCCCATTCTATCACTTTCATTTCATTAAAAGACAGGTATGGAGCTTCAGTACCTCCCCATGATAGGCTACAGTGTATAGACCTAGAGTTTAGCATATTTAGCTAGAAGTTCCTCTTTCATGTTTAAGCAATGCCCAGGAGACTCATTCTTGTGATACCTTCAGATTCATTTTGGGATCAGCCAGTACTGGTCCATTTGGGAGTCTGCACTTACAGACTAAGATAATTGAAATCCCAGGCGGCCTTTTGTTTGCTGATATTGCCTGTGGAAACATTCATTTATTTTTGTACCTTTTATGTTTCTTTCTGTATTCCTGCAAAGTTAATAGTTTTAAATTTTCTTTTTGCTGTTACTTTAATAAAGCTTTAGGCTTGGCAATTTTTTTTTTTAGCCTTGCCACATTACCTTTTTGTGTCAGTCTCCATCATTACACCCACAACCTATGACACTGGTGGCAGTGGTGGGATGTTTTGATGATACTGGTGCTTCCCAGTAACTGGACACTGAATGCAGGAGAAGAAAGAAGATCAGGTCCTTGACAAGCCCAGTGGTGTCCTCACACGAACCATGGCTGCCAAGTATGGACAGACCCCTTTGCCAGGGGTGGGGCCAGATGTCTGGCGAAAAGCAGCCAAAGAGGAGGTGCTGAGAGAGGAAGATGAGAATGGGACCACTACAGAACAAATTGCTGATGAACCTCCAGAGGATATACACAGCCTGTTGCGCTGGTTGTGTGTTAAGCAACTTGCCATGGAGAAATAAAGGGAAATGGATCTTCAGAGAGCTGAGTCCAGGTGGAACGATACATTAAGGGCCACCAGAGACCTTGGGATACGTAATCCTCCCCCTGTAGATGGACCTAAGGACATAAAACTGACCAAATTGGGTGCCACTGATGACACTGAAGCATACATGACTACATTTGAGCAAATAGCCCAGGCATCTGGGTGGCCTAGGACCCAATGGGTTATGCGCTTAGTACCATACCTATCCGGAAAGGCACAGCTGGCCTACAGCCATATGGACAACACACAGGCTGAGAACAATACTAACATACTATTTGCCAGCAGATTAGGCCTTATGGTCTATCGAGTCTGCTCGAACCTCAGATCCCGAGTTGGGTGCCGAAGCCCTCCCCTCCCTTGTGTTCCAGAAACCCCCATCATCCATCCCCACCCCCCTGGGACAGGCCATCATCTGATACATCCACTTTCTGTGTCTGTCCCACCCTCTCTTGAAGCCCTCCACTGTGGATCTCTGAACCAGCTCGCCAGGCAGTGCATTCCAAGGGTCCACCACCCTCTCAGTGAAAACTCCTCCTCTTCCCCTCACCCTTCCTCCTTCCAACTTCAAACCATGCCCTCTGGTAATACCTCCCTGCTTTAGTCTAAAGATCCCTCCATGTTTACCCTATTTATTCCCTTGAGGTACTTGAAGACCTCAATCATGTCCCTCTCCAGGCCCAATTGAGAATTATTGCCATCCCACAGCCTGTGCAGCCTACAACCTTCCGAAGATGCTCGCCATGGTGGAATATGGCCACCCTGTTTGTCCCCTCTGTTTATAATGGCACACCCCTTTCTCAGTCCTTCCCCTGGAATACAGTTTCTCTATACTGACTGCAGTTATTTACAAACCCAATTTCAACCCCACCAATAAAGTTCCCAAGTCTTACAAACACATACAGTCCAGTGTGTGTCCAGTCCCACTAACAGTGTGTGTATGCAGACATCTGGTACCGTATGATGTCACAGGCCCACCAGTTCCTGTTGCTCCGAATTTCAGTCCCAAACAGAAATACACAGCCCTTCAATCCCAACCCCCAGTGGCTTTTCAGTATTTAAGAAAGCCTACAAAACAGGGTGTGTGGGAGGGCTCTTACCAACACCAGGCAAACATCACATTTAAATTACACTCTAATTATCACTGCCAAACAAGTGTTCCCAAGCCTCAAAAGTTACAATATCACAGCCCAAGTAACAGTTCTAACTCAAAGTAGTAATTTTTAACACACAGAACTAATTTCACGCACAAAACTATTCAAATATTTCAGTTAAAACAGAATATAACCCCAAACCTCTGTCCTTACCAGCCTCTTGCTTATGTTCCCAAGTGAACAATGAAAGACAAGGTGATTTCTGCTAATTTCCCCTCTCCCTAACACCAGGCAAACATCATATTTAAATTACACTCTAATTATCATTGCCAAACAAGTGTTCCCAAGCCTCAAAAGTTACAATATCACAGCCCAAGTAACAGTTCTAACTCAAAGTAGTAATTTTTAACACATAGAACTAATTTCATGCACAAAACTATTCAAATATTTCAGTTAAAACAGAATATAACCCCAGACCTCTGTCCTTACCAGCCTCCTGCTTATGTTCCCAAGTATGATGCTGTTAAGCAGGCAATCCTGCAAAGGTATGATATCAGCCCTGAAACACACCGGCAACGTTTTCGGACATGCAGATTTCATAACACAGACACTCCCAGAGAAACATATACCAAATTGAAGGACTTATGCCAGAAGTGGTTGCAACCAGGGTTAAAAACGATAGAACAGATATTGGAGGTGGTAATAATAGAACAGTTCATTCGTATACTACCCTCAGATGTACAGGTGTGGGTGAGGAACACCGCCAGACACCTCGGAAAAAGCCATCACACTGGCCGAGGACTATCTAATGGCCCGTCCCAACCGACAACGAGGACAACCTGGTGCTGGTCTGACTCTGCCCACGGTAAGACCTACTACTACTTCTTCTTCTTCCCCATCTGGTACTGGTAGTGGGGAATTCCAAGACTGTTCCATTTAATAGACCATTCAACCCCAACATCATATGTAAGGAGTGCCAAGGAAAGGGCCATATAGCCCGATATTGCCCCCAGAGGAAATCCACAGTTGCCCAATTGGCCCTAGCAAATTGGGGACAGTATGTCACACCAGTGAAGATTGGCAACAGGGAGGTTACTGGGTTGACAGACTCTGGCAGTAAACAAACGTTAGTGAGAACTGATTTGGTTCAGCCACAGAACACAAAAAGGGGGACAAAAACAACAGTGATCTGCATTCTTTGGGACATCCATCAGTATCCTATGACTGACTTAACTTTACAGGTACAAGGGAAAGTGCATGATACGACTGTTGGTTTGGTTCCCCATCTGCCTGTCCCCATTATACTTGGACATGATTTTCCGGACTTTTCCAGCCTGATGCAGGTGAATGAGAGTGTTTGTGCCTTGACAACCGGCCCAGACCAGACAAGAACAGCAGTGGGCTCAGTTGTTCCTATTTGATGATGAGGTTCTAGGAGCGGGAAAAATCCTAAATCTCAACAAGAAAGAAAAAGGGACAAACATCAATGGACACAAAAACATATGTTGAAAAGGGTGATATTAAAATGTAGTTACAACTGTTGATGTTGCTTCTGCTGGCAAGAAGGGTATATCTATATCTAAGGAAGAAAGGTTTGAAATAGAACAAAAGGATGAAAACTTACAGCCATTTTTTCAGATGGTAGGGGCTTTAGGAAGAGACCATGAGCCCTCATGTATTTTAACAGATGGTTTACTGTATAGGAGATGCATACACCCCGTTACAGGTGAACAAATTGACCAGCTGTTAGTGCCCACTAGATACAGACAACAATTACTATCACTGGCTCATGAACTTCCCCTAGCAGGGCATTTGGGTAGGGACCGTACTTTACAAAGGCTGTTATTAAGGTTCTACTGGGCAGGTATTCATGCTCAAGTAGCAGAATACTGCCGCAGTTGCCCGGAGTGTCAAAGTGGCCGATGTTACAAAAAAAGATAAGGTCCCTCTCCAACCACTGCCTTTAATTACTGTTCCATTCAGCCGTATTGTAATGGGACCTTTACCTAAGAGCTCAAAGGGAAACCGATTTATATTGGCAATCTGTGACTACTGCACCAAGTATGCTGAGGCTATCCCACCGCACTGTAACTGCAGAAAAGTAGCAGATGAATTACTTAAAGTATTCAGTCGGGTGGGATACCAAGGAAATCCTAACAGATAGGGGAGCAATTTTTGTTCACAGATGCTAGCACGATGTATGCATAACTTTAGGAGTGAGGCTATCCACACCACCCCATACCATCCCCAAACAGACGGTCTGGTTGAGCTATTCAACCAGATCTTGGAAAAAATGTTGAAGAAATATGTGGAAGATGAGGAAAACATGGGATATTTACCTTCCACTCCTATTGTTTGCATATAGGGAGGTCCCACAGTCTTCTACAGGGTTTACCCCCTTTGAGTTACTTTATGGGAGGAACCCCAGGGGACCCCTAGATGTTATCAAGGAGGAATGGGAAGACAAAAAGGAACACACCAGTACCACCCACAAATATCTAACGAACTTGTGTTCTAAACTGGTCAGATACACACAGATGGCTGATCAGCACAATCTACGCAAACAGGCAGTGCAGAAGGAGTATTATGACCAGGGTGTGGGAACTAAGTCATTCCAAGAAGGGGATAAGGTACTGTTGTTGTTGCCCTCCTCCTCCTCTGACAAGTTACTGATGAAATGGCAGGGCCCCTATACTATCTTAAGACAAACAGGCCCTGTTACATATGAACTTGAACTACCAGACAGGCGTCAGAAAAAGGGGATTTACCATGTAAACTTGTTAAAAGAATGGGTTGAAAGACCAACCCCAGGGTGTTTTATTTGCCCAGAGAGTGATACCAACGAAATGGAAGTAGCCTATAGGTGGCTAGAGAATGATGGAGAAATGAGTGATCTTACAATTAATCCCATGCTGATGACAGAGTAGAAGAGAGAGTTAGATCACCTTCTTAGTAAGTATTCCCAGTCATTCACCTCTAAACCTGTGTTGGTACATGGTTGTGAACACCGAATTGAAGTTAATTCCCATAGCCCTATCCGACAAAAGCCATACCAGTTACCTGAGAGGACCAGGGACGAAGTAATAAAAGTAGTAAGGAAGATGCATGAGTTGGGGGTAATTGAACCATCAAATAGTGATTGGGCATTTCCCATAGTTGTGGTAAGTAAAAAAGAAGGTGGTATACGTCTCTATCTGGATTTCAGATGTCTAAATGCTGTTTCCAAATTTGATGTGTACCCTATGCCAAGGATTGATGACATCATGGATAGATTTGGCAATGCAAAATACAATACCACCTTTGACCTGACAAAGGGTTACTGGCAAATCCCTTTGGATCAGGCTTCAAAGGAAAAAACAGCATTTACCACGCCTATTGGGTTGTACCATTTTGTCACTATGCCCTTCGGCCTACATTGTGTGTCGGCCACGTTCCAGCGCCTGATGGACCGAACTTTACAGCATCATGAGTCCTATTGCGCTGCATATTTGGATGACGTGATAGTGTACAGCCCCACTTGGGCAGCCCATTTACAACATCTAGATGCTGTCCTCCATTCTCTTAAAATAGCAGGGTTAACTATAAATCCCACAAAATGTAGTATAGCTATGCAAGAGACTACATATCTGGGGTTCCTAATAGGTAATGGGAAAGTTAAACCTGAAAAAAGTAAAACTGATGCTGTGGCCCAATGTCCCAGACCATTAAATAAAAAACAAGTTCAATCTTTCTTGGGACTGGTAGGTTATTACAGGAGGTTTGTGCCTAATTTTGCCACCTTAGCTACACCCCTTACTAATTTGACAAAGAAACAACACCCCAATGCTGTTAAATGGACACCAGAGTGAGAAAAAGCCTTTTGCACCATTAAGGTACATCTCTGTGCAGCACCAGTACTCAGAAGCCCTGACTTCATCCTTCCTTTTTTGCTGCAAACGGATGCTTCGGACTCCGGCATAGGGGATGTTCTGTCTCAAATAGTAAATGGAGAACACCACCCAGTGATATACCTGAGCCATAAGCTGCATGAGAGAGAGACAAGATATTCAGCCATAGAAAAGGAATGTCTGGCTATCAAGTGGGCCATTGAAGCCCTTAAGTTTTACCTGTGGGGCTCAGAATTTGAGGTTTTAACTGACCACAACCCCCTTTGTTGGCTTCATAACATGAAGGATAAAAACCCAAGAATAATGAGGTGGTACTTGGCCTTACAGCCTTATAGGTTCACAGTACACCACTGAACTGGGACAGCGAATAAGAATGCTGATTTTATGTCCCGATATGGGGCAGAACAAAATACATATGCAGACCTCGGGGAGTCTGAAAGTAGTAAGAAGGATTAGAAACAACCTTTCATGTGTGTATTATTTAATAAGGGTCCCCGAGGTGGAGCTTTGGGAGTGGGTGGGCTAAAGCTCCCTCTCTCCCCTTTTAAGAGGGAGAGGTCTGTTAATTTTGCATAAGACTTGGTAGTTAGGGAAATATGGGATAGAAGTAGGATAATGTACCCCCTATAATTTCCTCTTAAGTGGGGAGGAAATGTGAAAGTGTGCTGTTAAACCTCTAAATACCTGTCTAATTCTGTTTCACAAGTCTACTGCAGTAGCACCCTCTAAATATCTTTACTGTCCTTTCCCTTACTTTCCCCCTTTTAATTCCCTTTTTCCAGGCAGGCCACCTGGATAAGAGGCCCTTTTCATCACTTTCATTTCATGAAAAAGACAGGTATGGAGCTTCAGTAACCCCCAATGATAGGCTACAGTGTATAGACCAAGAGTTTAGCATATTTGGGCTAGAAGTTCCTTTTTTCATGTTCAGGCAATGCCCAGGAGACTCATTCTTGTGATACCTTCAGATTCATTTTGGGATCAGCCAGTACTGGTCCATTTGGGAGTCTGCACTTACAGACTAAGATAATTGAAATCCCAGGCGGCCTTTTCATTTGCTGATATTGCCTGTGGAAACATTCATTTATTTTTGTACCTTTTATGTTTCTTTCTGTATTCCTGCAAAGTTAATAGTTTTATATTTTCTTTTTGCTGTTACTTTAATAAAGCTTTAGGCTTGCCAATTTTTTTTTAGCCTTGCCACATTACCTTTTTGTGTCAATGTCCATCATTACACCCACAGCCTATGACACTGTGTTTGTAAAGTAGACCAAGATGTGTTATTAGCAGCTCTGGCCACATTGTCAATATGAGCCCCATAAGAAAGATTAGGGTCAAGCAATATCCCTAGATATTTAAAGGACTGAACCTGTTCAAGGTTATTTCCCTGTGTGGTGGAGATAGCCATATGGTGGTGTTTGTGAGGATTGTGAGAGCTGCAGAAAAGCATGGACTTAGTTTTCTTGTGATTTAGGACTAGTTTATGATTATAGAACCATGACTCAATGGAGCTGAAACCAAGCTGGAGATTGTGTTGTAATGACATAGGGTCTTTGTGTGAGGAAAAAACAACTGCATCATCGGCATACAGTACGATTTGTTCAGAGCAGGATTGAGGTAGGGAGTTTAACAAGAGGCTGAACAGGAGGGGGCTCAATATGGACCCCTGGGGGACACCAGAACAAACAGGCAGAGTATCAGAAAGGGCATTGGCAATTTTTACTCTTTGGAACCGGTGTTCTAGGTAGCTTTTAAACCATAGTCCAGAGTCAGGTGAAAGACCAGCGTTCAGTAGTTCATCAATAAGCGTCCATGGTGGACAGTATCAAATGTCTTGGAGAGGTCGATAAAGACAGCTCCAGTGAGTAGGCCGTTGTCAAGGAAGCTATGTACTGCTCCAGTGAACTCAAGGAGGGCTGTGGTGGTACTGTGTCCTTTCCGGAAGCTGTGTTGTTGGGCACATAGTATACTGCATTTATCCAGATGGTCAGTGAGCTGGTCTGCCACGATACGCTTGAGTGCCTTAGAGAATCCATACAGAAAAATCTGTCAACTGACAGTACAATCACCCATGCAGCCAGTTTCAAAATCCAAATTATTAAACTTCAAAGTCCCGAAAACTCTCTTGTAAATCTTGGACACACATAATTATTCAATCCAACTCCACTCCTCGAGAAAAAAGGACATTCTTTAACGATGGTAGCATGGAAAAAGCCCCCATCGTTAAAGAACATCCTTTTTATTTCAAAAAGAATTCCTCATGGTTTAAGATTATTATCACAGCCTAATTTAGGGTTCACCACTGAGGAATTAATGGAAAAATGGGATGGGGCCAGAAATAGGTGTTCAAAGGATTTTATGTTAATTCTGGTAGAGGCTCTTACTAAAGAAATTGAGAAAATTGATACAGAAATAGCATCTTTAGAGGAGGAAGTTAAAAAACAATTTTCAATTGAGGATTTGAATCTTTTTTTGGACAAAGTAAACAAACAGATAGATGAATATGAAAACTAAATTAGATCAATTAAAATTACAAAATTTACACGTGACCTGAATGATTACAAGGATGGTAAGGTATATTCATGGTTTAAAAATAAAGATCAAAAAACTAGGATGCCATTTCTCTACAATCCAGACTCAGATGGGAACATTTATACCACGAGCAGTGACACAGATCTAGATACGAATTGGGGAGAAATACAGGTTACTCACCTGTAACAGGAGTTCTAGGAATGGTATATGTTGTTCATCCACACTCATTGGCAGTATCCTTGCCGCTTTAAATCTTGCCGGAAGGTCTTCAAGCTTGCTCCTCCCACCCACCCGGGTGGTATAACTCTCGGCTCCGCCCCATGACCCCAGATCTGGCCCGCTGGAAGCTCAGGTTGTGCGTCGAAGCCGGGGAGGTCGGGTGGGTCGTGTGGATGAACAACATATACCATTCCTAGAACTCCTGTTACAGGTGAGTAACCTGTATTTCTAGGGACATGGATATGTTGTTCATCCACACTCATTGGCAGACTCCTAGCAGTTCTCCGGGAGGAGGGAGCAAGACGCACACCCCATATACTTACTTGGGAAAGAGAGACTGGAGAACCGAGGCCCCAAAACCAGCATCCCGGCGTGACTCAAGGTCGATGTGGTAGTGGGTAATGAAGGTGTTTGCTGACTTCCAGGTAGCAGCCCTGCAGATTTCCTGGATAGGGACGCCCTGGAAGCAGCCACTGCTGCAGCAGTATGGCGGGTAGAATGAGCTCTTATCCTCTGGGAGGCTCCATGCCCGCTAACTTATAGCAGAGATCTATGCAGGAGGTTACCCACCTGCTTATCGTCCGCTTGGCTGCAGGTCTGCCAGATGCGGCTTCAGCGTAGGTGACAAACAGCTGGCGAACCTCTCCCCGAATTTCAGCCGTGCGCTCCTTATAATAAGCGAGCGCCCTTCTAGGATCCAGAGTATGGAGCCTATATTCGGCCTCCGAGGTGTGATTGGGGTAGAACACCGGCAGAGTCAACACCTGGTTAAGGTGAAACTCCGACACCACCTTCGGAAGGAATTTCGGTTGGGGGCGCAGGACAACCTTGTCCCTGTGGAAGACCAGGTAAGGAGACTCGATGGAAAGCGCCTGGAGCTCTCCCATCCTTCTGGCTGACGGATAGCCACCAAGAAGGCGGTCTTCCACGACAGGTGAGAGAGAGCACACCTGTGCATAGGTTCAATGGCTTGCCCATGAGCTTTGCCAGTACCAGCAGTAGATCCCACGGAGGTGGGGGTTCCCAGACTGGAGGAAAATGTGATCAAGGCCTTGAAAAAGCGCCAGACCACCTTCTCCTGCGCCACCGACTGCTTCCCCGGCCCGCTACCGTAAGCAGAGATGGCTGCCAGGTGCACCCTTAGGGTCAGCCGACCTAAGCCCTTGACTAGAAAGGGACCATAAATAGTCCAAGATGCTTGCCAAGGAACAGGAGGAAGGGTCCAAGCCCTTGTTCTGACACCAAATGGAAAACCTTTTCCATTTGAAGGCATAGCATTTTCTGGTCGACCTTACGGACGCCTCAACTACATTGAGGACCTCGTCGGAAAGACCCAAAGCCTGGAACTCTAGCCGCCAGGAACCAGGCCGTCAGGTGCAGGGATTGAAGGTCCGGATGGAACACCTTCCCCTGATTGACTGAGAGCAGGTCCGGGCGAGCTGGAAGCTGCCGCGGAGTCCTGGAGCTGAGACTGAGGAGATCTGGGTACCAGAACTGGCGAGGCCAGTCTGGGGCTATCAGAATCACCTGCGCCTTTTCCCTCCTCGCCTTGAGAAGCACCTTGTGGATCAAGGGAAATGGGGGAAAGGCGTAAAAGAGGCCCGGGGTCCATTGCCTTGAGAAGGCATCCCCCTGCAGCGAGCCCTGCTGAGGGGGGCGGGCATGGAACAGACTCAGCTTCGCGTTCTCCATGGAGGCAAACAGGTCCACCTGAGGTGTGCCCCAAAGGGAGAACAGATGCTGTACTACCTCCGGCAGGAGAGACCACTGTGGATGCAGCCCCCATCCGCCCAGGCATCGGCCAGGGTGTTGGAGGCCCTGCCACGTGAATGGCTAGGAGATCCGCCCAGGCTGCGCACGAGTGACCAAATGCGGAGAGTCCTTGCATAGAAGCATGGAGCGCGCCCCGCCTCTGGCGGTTTAGATAGTACATGGTCGTGGTATTGTCCGCCTGACCGGACCACTTGACCCCGGAGGAACGGAGCAAAGGCGGTGAGAGCTAGGCGGACCGCCGAGCTCCAGCAGGTTGATGTGGCATCGACTCCCCGCTGGGACCAGAGGCCATGAGCCCGGTGTTCCCCAGATGGGCACCCCAACCCATCAGAGAGGCATCGGTCGACAGAGAGACCGCGCCGTCGGGCGGACGAACGGGATGCCTCCTGCAAATGATCTGGAACGGTCCACCACTGGAGAGCATTCCACATCCCCTGTGTCACCGACACAAGCTGGTCCAAGGGATCGCAGCCGCTGGACCACTGGCTGGCCAGTCCCCACTGAAGGGGACGATGTTCCAGCGGGCCCAACGGACCACGCTGGTACAGGCCGCCATGAGACCCAGGAGGCGAGGAAGTCCCGGCAGGGCGCTTGCCCAACCAGAAATGATCGGGCAAAGGAGGAAAGAACCTCGCCCTGTCCGCCGGAGCCGCGCCTGGCTCAAGAGAGTCGAGCTGCGCCCGATGAATAAAATCACCTGCTCGCTCGAGTCTGACTTGGCCTCGCTGATAAGGAGGCCCAGTTGAGAGCAGACCTGGAGGGCCAGATCTCTGACCACCCGCCTCCTTCCTGGAGGGAGCTGCTATCAGCCAGTCGTCCAGGTAAGGGTACACCCGACCTCGCGCCAAGGGAATGCTGTCACCACTGCCATGCATTTGGTGAAGACCCTGGAGCTGAGACAAGTCAAGGGCATGGCTTGAATCAAGAGAGATCCTTCTGCTCGGAAGCTAAGGAATCTCTGGTGAGACGGACGGATAGGGACGTGAAAACGCTGGCCCTGCAAGTCCCAGAGAGCAGAACCACACGCCTGCTGCCCAAGGATGGTATTATCTGAGCCAGAGTGACCATCCTGAAGGTTCGAGACCTTAGGAACTTGTTTAGGTCGTAGGTCGAGAATGGGCGCCAGCCCCCGGTCTGCTTCGGAACCAGGAAGTACCTGGACACAAACCCTGGGTCTGAAAGAGGGTCCACCACCTCTTACCACCTCCTTCTGGAGGAGGAGAGGATGTCGGCTCGACGAGCCGCCAGTGAGGCTGGGGATCCCGGCTCTTGAGGCGACGGCCTGAAGGGTGGTGCCTGCTCGAATTCCAGAGGCAGGCCTCTTCCCACCACCTCCAAGACCCACCTGTCCGGTAACAGCGGACCAGGCGGAACGGAAGTGCGTGGAGCTGCCTCTAATGGGGGGACCTAGGGGTAAGGTGATCGGGATGGGGGCGACACCCCTCAGCCCGCTCACTGGGCAGGCTTGGAGGAGGGACCGGCCGAGGGACCTCCTGGGCCCTTTCCTCCCTGCCTCCTGTTAGAGGAAGCCGGCGGCTTGGGCTTGGGATGCCAAGGCCGAGCCTGCTGGCCCTGACGTTGCTGGTCCGGGCGCCGGGGCACAGAAGGACCAAAGGGCTTAGGCTGTGGTTTGCGGCCTTGTCCTTCTGAGCGGAAGAGACCGAGTCCAAGGTAGCATTGGACTTCTGATCCTCTGCAGGTGACCTTCCACCCCAGGGTCAAGAGGTCAGTCCCCAAAAGGGAACATCCGCCAACTTGTGCTGGGTATCCGAGTAAAGGTGGATATCCTCAGCCAAGCCCGCCGACGTGATAGCCACCGCGGCCGCCACCGATCTAGCACATGAGTCCTCTACATCCAAAGCAGTCTGGAGCTGCTGTTTGGCCACTGCCTTTGCCCTGGTCCCGCACCTGCTTAACCGTAGTCTGCAGATCGGCGGAAGATGAGGGATGACTCATCCAGGGAGCCCAACAGGGCATGAGAAAATGTGCCATGAGGACGGCCGAACTGGCCTGACGTAAGGCCAGAGAGGACGAGCGAGACTTTCGCCTCGACATAGTCCAATTCTGGACTCTTTGTCAGGAGGTTTGTCCACATCCCTGGCGTTGCCGGGCGCTACGGAAAACGCTGTCGGTAACCAACCCTCAGCAGAGGGGTGTTCCAAAACCGACAAGGAACCGGGGACCGTGATACTTCCTGGCCATCCTGGCCAAGGCGAGGGCAGGAAGCAGGGCTGCCAAAGTTCCAGTGCCGACCCACTATGGCCTCGCCACCGAAAGGCCTCCGCGGAGAATCCTCGTCCAGAATCTCCGTGAGGGATACCTGGCCCGCTTGAACGGGTTCAGCCCATCCCGTAGACTCGAGATGAGCCAAGCAGTCCTAGGAAGGACGACGGCTATCGCCCATTGACTGACTCCTGAAGACTCCAAGTCCAGTCGCTTGGAGAAGAAGGAGGAATCGCCTTCGACTCGGAAGAGTCCTCAAGAGCTGCCTCTGGCCTGAGCCACCCTTCACCTGCCGAGGTCGGTCGGGAGTGAGGGTAACTGACAGCCGAGTGGGTAAACCCTTAGCCGACCGAGAATCTCTTGGTCAGAGCCCCAATTGGTGGCTGTGGAGGCGGAGGTTCCACCGGAATCGTGGAGCAGCTGGTTTTGGCCGAACAACCGCCTGGTATAGGCCTCGGACAAGTCGAGGTGTTGTGTCGGCTGCCCGTGACAGCTATTTAATGGCCGGGAAGGCGCCGGAGTCGGCTTATTCCTCGCCAGGAGGAGCTGTTGCAACATAAGGTCTCGCACTGGCCGACGCACTTACGCCGAGCTCCCTCATCCGGGAGGAGTGAGGACGACGAAAGGCGACGCCGCGCTTTACCGCTAAGCCGAGACCGAGACCGCTTATGACGGGGTGGGAACGGCTGGACCGCGAAGAGGTCCGAGACCGAGACCGAGAGTCCCGGAATTTCCGGGGTCGGTGCGGGGAGGTGTCGGCCGGAACCGGCACTCCCTTCGGCTCGGAAGGTCCATCCGAGGGCTCCGGAACCGGAGGCACAGGCGAGCCCACGGGATCCTCAACTCCTCCCGGGGGAACCGGGAGAGGGGAATTCGCGCTAAAGGCGACAGCTCATTCAATGGGTCGAGAAAATCTCGACTTCATCAGTGGGAGTCTCGGTCAACTGACCTGACGGGACACCGTGGAGGCCAGTGGTCGAGCCGAGCGGTCGACTGGCCGACGGTCGACGCCCGGAGAGGGACCTTTCCCGCCCCAAGAGCCGCCGACGGAGGGATTCTACCTGTCCCTCTTTTGGACCGAGAATAAGGTCCAGCAGACGCAGGCCCTTCTCCTTTAGTGGAGAGGGACAGACAAAGCCCCTTAAAAGAAGCCGTGTAGGAAGAACCCAGAGAGAGCGGGATAAATGCCGCGGCCGAGGAAGATACGGCCCGCGCCGCCTCCCTCTTCGAGGGCGACCATCCGTCAGCTGATCCGGCCGAGTCACGCCGCGACACCGCCAACCGGGCCTTGACTTCACCGGAGGGAACGCTTCTCGGGACGGCCCAGTTGCAATCGGGCAGCACGGTCTTCGAGGACGTAGGCCGAGAAAGATGAGCACAGGTCGCAAGCCTGCGGGTCGTGCTCAAGGCCTAAGCAGTAGACACACGTGGAGTGTGGATCCGTCCGAGACATCTTCTGCCCGCATGGGCATCTCCGAAATCCGGGAGTCGATTTGTCCATCGCAGCCGCGAGGGATCGAAGACTGAAGTCTTTTTGCAAATTATTATTTTTAAATCCGCAAACGGAGAAATAGGAACCAGTTGCAAACGCAGAGCGTTAAGAAGGGAACCTGAGCTTCCAAGCGGTAAGGAAGATCTGGCGTCATGGGGCGGAGCCGAGAGTTATACCACCCGGGTGGGTGGGAGGAGCAAGCTTGAAGACCTTCCGGCAAGATTTAAAGCGGCAAGGATACTGCCAATGAGTGTGGATGAACAACATATCCATGTCCCTAGAAAGTACAGTTACGTAAGAACTTACCATAACAGTAGATCTTCGAGAGAGGCTCGGCACATGGCGGCCATCTCGGCCTATCATGTTCCCTTTGCAGACAAAACTTTAGCTCAATTGGATGTCTCTAAGACCTTTCTCAGCGGGGTCCTCCATCTGAGACCCCCTATCTGTACTCCTGCTCTCCCTTGGGACTTAAACTTTGTTCTCGAGAAACTCACTCTGCCTCCCTTCGAACCTGCCGCTTCTTCGGATTTGAAGTTCCTTTCGTGGAAGACTCTCTTCCTAGTGGCCATTACTTCAGCTCAGAGAATTTCCGAGCTCCAGGCCCTGTTGTGTAAAATCCCATACTTGATTTTTCACAAGGAACGTGTTGCTCTTCGCACGAATCCTAAGTGTCTCCCTAAAGTAGTAGCAGAGTCTACTCTAAATCATTCCATAGTGTTACCTGCCTTTTTCACGCAGTACTCCAATCAAGGGAAGTATTTACGCCATACTATGGATGTTCACTGGATTCTGAGATACTATACCAACAGGACGAAGGATCTCAGAAAGACTGATCAATTGTTCGTCTCTTTTGCTCATAAAAGGGAAGGCAATGCTGTTTCTAAGCAATGCCTATCTAAGTGGTTGGCTCATTACATCACTTTCTGTTATGACAAATACAAGACCCTCCCGGGTCAGGTAAGAGGCCACTCCACAAGAGGAGTAGCTGACTCAGCGGCTTGTTTCAAGAATGTGTCTGTGGCAGACATCTGTGCTGCCGCCACCTGGACTTCTGTTCATACCTTTACTAAACACTACAGTTTGGATGTTGCCTCTCGGCGTAGAGCAGGCTTCGGGCTGGCTGTTCTGCAAGGCCTCCTATCTTGAGGCTGGCACAGCTAGAACTGCTTCTTGGAGTAGTTTTCCTCCTCCTGGTGCCTCTCTTTGTTCCAGACTGCTTGGGATTCAGTCCTGTATGTAATTACCTACTGCAAGAGCCCTCTCGATGTAAAACAGTACAGTTATGTAAGAACTTACCGTAACAGTAGATCTTCAAGAAAGGCTCTTGCAGTAGGTAATACCTTCCCGCCCCCCATCCCCCTAGGCTTTATCAGCTCCTATTCCAGTGATGGAAATATCCGCTCCTCTCTTGTCTGGCCTTTCTGGCCTGTGGCGGGAAATAACTGGAAGGCGGGCATCAGGGACCTCCCCTTTATACCGACGTCTCTTGACGCCGGTCACCTGACCGGGGGTGTCCCTCGCCAGGAACTGCTGGCTAGAGATTTTTCCGTGGGGTCCTGTCACCTGCTGACGTCAGTCCTATATGTAATTACCTACTGCAAGAGCCCTCTCGATGCAAGATCGTTTTTTAAGGGAGGAGAGGTTACAGAGGTCGGGGCAGATGCCAGTAGAGCAGACAGAATCAGGGTTATCAATATACAAAGAAAGATCAAAGAGGTATCTCAGACCCAGACGAAGAAGAATCAGGATTAGGAAGAATAGAAAGCAATATAGAACCAGAAGGAAAATGAAAAGAAGAGCAAAGAGAACAATAGTCACAAGTGGTCACGAGATCACAGATGAAATAGTAGTCTTTAACCTATCAGATAGAGCTTTAACATTAGAGGAATTAAATGTGTTAAATAAAGGATTAACATTCTGTCCTCATGAAAAAGTGGATGATTTTGAAATACAATTAGATTTCAACAGATTTTTTAGAAAATTAAGATTGAGACTTTTTTTTTTGATAATCAATCGGTAGAATCTGTGAGTGAATAAGGATGAACAAAAAAAAGAAAACAGAATTAGGACACAAATTACAATTGAAGTCACAGTTTCTTCTTCCAGGACCAGTACCACACATTATTGAAACATATGGTTAGTAAAGATGTTGAGAGATTAATTAAAAGAGAAAAAAACATGGACAGAAGAACACGCTTTAATTTAACATCTAAAGAGTTTGGAACATTAAGAAATCTTGAAAATGACCCAAATATAATTGTAAAGAAAGCGGATAAGGGGGAGGGATTGTGATAGAAAATTATGAAATATACAAACAAAAATGTTTTCAACTTTTGAATATGAAAGAGAATTATCTTAAATTGACAGAAGATCCAACACCAAAAATAGGTTCTTTGGTAGAAGAAATTCTAAAAAGGGCCCTTGAAAATGATTGGATCAGTGAATGGGAACAGAAGGCTTTAAAAAGGAATTTCCAATCATTCCAATTTTTCACACCCTCCAAAAAATACATAAAGATCCCCTCCATCCACCAGGTAGACCTATAGTGGCAGGAAATGGCTCAGTTTTGGAGTCTTTGTGGACTTTCATATTAAAGATCTCGTAGAACAGACAAAATCATATCTAAAAGATTCTACACATTTGATTCATTTATTAGATGAATTTAATAACAGTTATGCCATGTCTGGTAAATCTCTTTTCCTTGTCAGTTTTGATATTAAATACCTTTATACCTCTATACCACATTTGAAAGGTTGTGAAGTTTTAAAAGAAATATTAGAAAATTCCAGGACAGAAATGAAGCCACCTAACAAATTCTTATTACAATTAGCACACTTAGTCTTAACACAAAAAAACATAAAATTATTTTAGATTTGAAAAAACATATGTTCCAGTGAAAGGCACTGCGATGGGGTCTAGTATGGCCCCATCCTATGCTAATTTGTTTATGAGCTGGTTTGCGAAAAAGTACATCTATGAAAATAATCCATTTCTTAATAATATACTTAAATGGAAACGCTTTATTGATGACATATTTGTAATACGGGAAGGAACAGAAAAATAACTTTTAGATTTTCATCAGTGTCTAAATAAACAAACAGATCATTTACACTTCACGACTGACTATAGTAAGAGTGAAATCTCTTTTTTGGATTTAGTAATCTTTTTGAAAAATGATAGATTATACACAAGGATTTTCAGAAAACCTACTGATAGAAATACTATACTTCGAGCAGATAGCTTTCATCCCAAAAAGTTAATAGAATCCATACTCTATAGTCAATTTTTAAGGGTAAAAAGGAATTGCACAGAAACAGAGGACATGGAAGTGTTTACTAATAAGATGACAGAAAGATTCATAGATAGAGTGGTGAAATCTTATAGGAGGCATGTAATAAGACAATTAAAAGACTGAAAAGAATTATTGACAAAGAAAGCAATAGTAGAAGAAAATTCATTGGATAAAAAGATAATCTGCTCTCTCAAATACAGTGATATTTTTTATGAAATTAAAAAAGTCGGTAAATAAAAATGGGAAAGTTTTGGGAGTCTACACCAATGGGAAATGAAGCATTCCATAAAGGGGTACAGGTAGTAGCCAAAAAAGCTAAATCAATATCTACTCGTATAGTTCACACAGAACATAAATACCAGAAGCAAAGAAAAGTGTGCTTTTTACAAGCAAAGAACTAAGAGGCAATTACAGTTGTGGCAGGTGTGTCCATTGCCATAATACCTATAGAATAAAAAACTATTAGAAATAGTAGTAGAGGTGAGGATTTTAAGATAAAGGAATTTATTAATTGGCAGACAGAAGGGTGATTTATGGCATTAAATGTCCATGCAATCTTATGTACGTAGGAATAACTAAAAGATCTTTAAAACAACGAGTAGGAGAACATGAGGGATACATCAGAAATAAAGACTTGACGTCACCAATAGCACAACATTTTTTTGGAAAGGGGCATTCTATAGCAACACTGAGATTCTTTGGTACTGAAAAAGTACACAGAGATAATAGAGGAGGAAATTATAATACCAAATTATTATTAAGAGAAGCAAGGTTTGTTAACTATTTTCAAATCAATAATCCAAAGTTTGGGCTAAACGAAACGATAGAATGGCATCCAATTTTGTAAAATAAAATTTTGTAAAGTGACAGTATGACTATATATTGTAACTTAGAATGACAGGGTAACAGTCTAGAAAAAAAGTAATTTTCTATTTTAAAAAGAGTCTAACCGAGGCATATATTGTTAGACTGATTTAAAGTTTACACCCCGTGACACAGAATACTATGGTACTCAGTGCTGCCATTGTGGGTCCAGCATTCAGAAAGGCACTTTCGTGCTTATGTGAGCGCATCGTTGTTGGATGCTGGATTCGGAGACTCAAATGAGAGGATAGATTGGCAGTTAGTTTTTTAAAATAGATATCAAAAAACAGATATGTAGGATCTGTAGTAGAATTATCTGCTATGTGACAGTTTGATCATCTGTAATAATCTAGAATGACAGTGTAACAGTTTTTCCAAAATAAATTCATTTTGTTTTAAATGAGCATAATTCGGTTATATCTAGTTATATATATTAAAGGCTAGTACCCTCGACACTGAGAAATATGGTACTCAGTGCCGCCAGAAGCTGGTCCAGCACACAGGTGGGCACTTTGTGCTTACGTGAATGCTTAGCGTTGGTTGCTGGGTTCGGGGTTGGAGTCCTCCCTCCTTTCAAATACAGGTAAAACAGGCATCGTGCATTACTCCCACTAAAACATATGCCAGACGCCAAAAGAAATTTTGAGTAAGTTCAAATAAAAGTTTTTAATATGTTTACTGAGTATACAGTACTTATAATATGAAAACTGATAGAACCGTTGTTGTTTTATCCATAGCGAACATAGCTAGAAAGCATTGAAAAGTTTAAGGCATATAATACAGGTCAGCGTTTCTATTCCCTATAGTTGATCTGGCATCAGTCTAAATTAGAATGTTTATTCAGTTTTTATGCAGTTGTATATTTATAATAGTGTGAGTAACACAGCGATACACGGAGAATGCAGTTGTTGAAAATGTAACAACCTAATGAAAAATGGGTTATGTTTTTTGTAAGCTATTCTAATATGCAACTATGCATGTGGACAGAGAAACGGAATGGGACTACTTATGTTTTAACAGAAGGTTTAGTGTATTTGCAACGAAAATAATGAATTTAAAACGTTACTTTAAATTTTTGACATTTTTAAAACAACGTGAAAATACATTTACTGGAGTATTGAAAAAGTGATAACTATTACAATAATTTAAAGTTCATATAGATAGTTTATGTAGAAGTTTAACAGAAACAATTTTTCTTGTTTTTTTATCAGTGGCTGTAAGCAGGAGTCAAACCTGAAACCTAGTTTATTGTAAGAAGATATAAATAATGAACTGAAAATTGAAATATAAGGACAGTTTTCTTTATTAGATTTTATAATTCATTCATAATTTTCATTATGCATTAGATATAAATGAATTATATCTTATAATTTGTGGATTTTATTAATTTTACAGAGTACTCCAGTTTCCTGATGAAGGGTTTACCCGAAACGTTGATTGTTACTGTCTAACTGGAAGCTACAAGATTAAATCTTTGTTTGAAATATAAAGAATATTATGAATCATTTTTAGTTGGGTGAGTGGGCCTTATTACCCAGTATCAGTCTTTACTTCTTTCGTAACCGGGTAAGGCCCACTAGGCACAAGTGCCTGTTTTCAGGGGCGACCTGGGAGTACTGGGAGGTTAAGTGACTTGCTCACAGTCACACAGTATGCAAGTGGAGGTTGTGCGAACCAAACTCCGGTCTGGTCTGCTGGATGTATCAAGCTCGTTCATACCTTGTTCCTCTAACCTCTAGGCTATACTGCTAGCCTTTTAACAGCTGTTTCACAGAGGCCAGTCAACTGTTTGAAAAGGAATATCCTAATCTGTCAGTACCAGAATTGGATTTGGATTTTCTTTCAAATTAAACAGACATTTGTTTTCCTTTATTTACATCCGTGAGGAAGTTGTTTATAAGGAGCTACTTAAACTGGATACTGGTAAGGGAGCGGGCTGCAATGAGATTGCTCCAGTTTTTTTAATAAAACTGGAGCAATTATACTGAGTAAACACCTTACATATCTGTTTAACTTTTCATTACAGTCTGCTCAATTGCCTAGTGACTGGAAAAGTGCAAATACTGTTCCAATCTTTAAAGGTGGGGTTGATTCTGATCCTAATTGTTGTCTTCTATCCTTTCCACGACAGTTAAACTTTTCGAGAAACTGGTTTATGGGAAACTTTCTTATCTGAACAAACATAATTTGATCAAGATTTCCAGTTAGGTTTCAGGAAAGGTCAGAATACAACCACTGTTACCTCTCTAGTCACAAATGATGTTTTTGCAGCATTTTGATAGTGGTCACCATCTTTCGGCAGTATTCTTGGATCTATCCGAGGCGTTCGATACAGCTGATCATAATATTATCTGCAACAAGCTGAAGGCTGTTGCACTGGGCTGCTCTGCATTACTGTGGTTTCACTCTTATTTAACATCTCGTTATCAATGTGTTAAAGCTGGTGGATATTGCTCGGGGATGGCTACTGCAAGTAGAGGGGACCCACAAGGATCAATTGTGGGCCTGTTATTATTTCTACTCTATGTAAACGACTTTCTAGGAGCGTGGATATGTTGTTCATCCACACTGTCTGGCATTGTCCCTTTCCCCTTTAAATCTTGCCGGAAGTCTTCAAGCTGGCTCCTTCTACCCAGCTGGGTAGTAAATACCTCGGCTCCGCCCCATGACGCCAGATAGTACAGTTACGTAAGGACTTACCGTAATAGTAGATCTTCGAAAGAGGCTCTTGCAGTAAGTAATTACATACATATAGGACTGACGCCAGCAGGCGGCAGGACCCCACTGAAAAATTTCTAGCTAGCAGTCCCTGGTGAGGGACCGCCCCCACGTCAGGTGATCGGCATCAGGAGAAATCGGTATAAAGGGGCGGTCCTGGATGCCCGCCTTCCAGTTCTTTCCCACCACAAGCCAAAAGAGGCCGGACGAGAGAGAAGCGGATATTTCTCTAGACGGAAAAGGGGCTGAAAAAGCCTAGGGGGATGGAGGGTGGGAAGGTATTACCTACTGCAAGAGCCTCTCTCAAAGAGCTACTGTTACGGTAAGTCCTTACGTAACTGTACTATCTTACTTCCAGAGGGCTCTTGCAGTAGGTAATTACATATAGGACTGAATCCCAAGCAGTCTGGAATAAAGAAAAGGCACCGGGAGGAGGAAACTACTCCAAGAAATAGCTCTAGCCGTGCAAGCCTCAAGACAGGAGGCCTTGCAAAACAGCTAGCCCGAAGCTTGCACTACGGTGAGAGGCAATATCCAAACTGTAGTGTTTCAGAAGGTATGGACGAAGTCCAGGTGGCGGCAGCGATATGTCTGCCGCAGACACATTCTTGAAACAAGCTGCAGAGGCAGCTACTCCTCTTGTGGAGTGACTCTCTGACTTGACCCGGAAGGGTCTTGTGGTACTTGTTATAACAGAAAGTGATGCAATGAGCCAACCACTTAGACAGGCATTGCTTGGAAACAGCATTGCCTTCCCTTTTGTGAGCAAAAGAGACGAACAACTGATCAGTCTTTCTGAGATCCTTCGTCCTGTTGGTGTAGTATCTCAGAATCCGGTGAACATCCATAGCATGGAATAAATATTCCCCTTGGTTAGAGTACTGCATAAAAAAGGCAGGTAGCTCTATGGACTGATTTAAGGTAGACTTTGCTACTACTTTGGGTAGAAAAGTACAGTTACGTAAGAACTTACCGTAACAGTAGATCTTCGAGAACAGCTCTTGCAGCAGGTTACACCATTAGGACTGAAGCCGGCAGGCGTCAGGACCCCACGGAAAAATTCTAGCTAGCTATCTTCAGTGGGGACGCTTCGACGCCGGGTCCGCCCCGACACGCTGTGGCATGGTACATAAGGGGCGGTCCTTACCAGATTCCCCAGTTCTCCCGCCGGAGACTCCCGCCACAGGATGACATCAGAATGGGAGACCGAGGATCCATCGTCAGAAGAAAATAAGGAGAAAATCCTGAAAGAAAAGAAGCCATGCCTCCTCAAGGGGAAGGAGGGCGGGTAGTACTGCAGCAAGAGCTGTTCTCGAAGATCTAATGTTACGGTAAGTTCTTACGTAACTGTACTATCTTACTTCGAGACACAGCTCTTGCAGCAGGTTACACCATTAGGACTGATTCCCAAGCAGTAACGCTGCCAGAAATTCCGGGAGGAGGAAAAAAAGGGAAGTAACTTCTAGGTCCTGAACCTAGGACAGGAGACCCTGTGGCACCGCCAGGCCAAAACTGGCTCTTCGCCGAGAGGCGATGTCCAGGCTATAATGCCTGATAAAGGTATGCACAGAGCTCCAAGTGGCTGCAGCACATATAGCAGAGGTGGAGATGTTTCTGAGTGCTGCAAAGGAGGTGGCCACACCCCTAGTAGAATGACCCCGGACTGTTCCTGGGAGGGGCTTTTGTTTGATATCATAACAGTATGAAATACACTGGACAAGCCAGCGAGACAGGGACTGTTTGGATACAGATTGGCCCAACATCCTCTCAGAGAAGGAAACAAAAAGTTGTTCAGAACTACGGAAAGATTTAGTTCTGTTGAGGTAATACCTCAGGTTGCGTGAACATCCAGGGTGTGAGCAGAGCCTCCTCTATTCGAATAACTCGAAGTAGACTGGTAGATCAATGTCCTGATTTAGGTGAGTGAAGAAACCACCTTAGGCAAAATTTAGGGTTCCTCCTCAGGATACTCTGTCCTGGTGGAAAACTAAATAAGGCTCTTGCACATGAGGCGTGAAGCTCAGAAATTCTTCTCGCTGAAGTAACAGCAACCAAAAATAACGTTTCCACGCAGTGGTTCAAGGGGAGGGATGTTCCAGGACAAAGAGCAAATCCCATGGAGGCACAGGATCCCTAATTGGAGGCCTAAGGTGTAACACCCGTCTCAGAAATTCCTGAGAAGCGTCTAATTGAGCCACTGTACGATGTCCCACTGGAAGGTGGTAGGCAGAAATGGCACAAAGGTGCACCTTAATAGAGGAGTAGGCTAGACCCGAGTGAAAGAGGGAGAGCAGATAGTCCAGTACTACTCCCACAGGGCAACCTAAAGGGGAAAAATCGTGGGCTCGCGACCATAAACAAAAATGGCGCCATTTCATGGTGTACGTCGCATGCGTTGACGGCTTTCTGGCTGCAGAAAGAACTTCTGCAACCTCTTGCGAGACCCCGTGACGCAAGATGGCTATGTCTCTAGGAGCCAAGCATGCAGGTTCAGTGAACGTAAGTCCGGGTGGACTAGTGAACCTTTCTCCTGAGACAAGAGATGGGAGCTGAACGGCAATGGGAGCGGAGGTTCCCGGGATAGCTGAATTAGCAAGGGGAACCAGATCTGTCTGGGCCAGAACAGGGCCACCAGGATCATGATTTCCGTGCTCCCTGCGCAGTTTGAGAAGAACTCTCTGGATCAACGGGAAGGGAGGGAAAGCGTAGAGGAATCTGTCCGCCCAGGAGAGGGATAACGCGTCTCGCCAGAATACACCAGGCCCTGGATCTAGCGACCAAAAATTGGGCAGTTTTGCATTAGATGGGGATGCAAACAAGTCTAGATCTGGAGTTCCCAATCGAAGAAACAGATCCTCTGCTACCTCTTGAAGAAGTTCCCACTCGTGGACTCTGGCCTGGGAGCGACTCAGACCGTCTGCAATCGTGTTGTCCACCCCGGGAACATGCACAGTGATCAGATTTGCGGGTCCGATTACCCAATCCCACACCTCATGGCTTCCTTCCAAAGGGGTAAGAGTGTGCGCCCTTGTTTGTTGAGGTGTATACATCACTGCCTGTTGTCTGTCTGAAGCAGAAGAGTACACGTGGGATTACTGACTGAAAGGCCTGCAGGGCATAAAGAACCGCTCATCTCTAGAATGTTGATATGGAGATGAGCTTCCATTGGGGTCCACGTACTCTGGGACTTTACCCCGTCCAGGTGTGCCCCACCCTAGACCCGGGGCGGCGCCTGGTGGTGAGGGTTACCTTCAGGGATGGCGCTATGAACGGGCCGCCCATGGAGAGCGGCCCTGGGACTAGCCACCACTGCCAGTCTCGAATCACGGTGTTCGTGATCCTGACCGGATGCTGCAAGTGGTCTTGCCTTTGGTCCCTTTGCACCTTGAGCATCCACTGGGTTACCCGCATGTGGAGCCTTCGCGAAGGGACAGTAGGAATGGCTGCAGCCATATGTCCGAGCAAGCGAAGGACCCACCTGGCAGAGGTGGTCTGTTCATGATAACTCCCTGATGAGGGATCTGATGCGCCCGCTTGTCGCCTGGAAGAAAAGCCTTTCCTGAACAGTGTCCAGTACTGCACCTAAACTGCAGTTTCTGCACGGTACCAGGAGAGACTTCGTAGTTTATTAGGATGCCCAGAGATCGAACAGGTCCAGGGTGCTCTGGACCGAAGAAACAACGCCTCTCTGGAGGCGGCCATGAGAAGCCAATCGTCCAGGTATGGGAACACATAATGGCCCTGTCTCCTCAGAGACGCTGCCACGACTGCCATGCATTTGGTAAAGACCCTTGGTGTGGATGACAGTCTGAAAGGAAGGGCTCGGCATTGAAGGTGGTGGTCGAGAAACTCGAAGCGCAGGAACCTCTTGTGCGCCTGAGCTATGGGGATATGCAGGTATGCGTCCTGCATGTCTAGAGACGCTAAAAAGGCGTCCTGTTTCAGCATGGGAATAAGACCCGGAAGAGTCACCATGCAAAATCTCTTGTAGGCGACAGACACATTGAGGTCGCTTAGGTCCAGAATCGGACGGAAGTCCCCTGTTTTCTTTGGAACCAGGAAGAAGTGGGAATAATATCCTTGTCCTCTCTGGTTCTCTGGCGTACTTCTATCGCCTTTCTGCAGGAGCGCTATACTTCTTGCCAGATCAAAGTTTTGTGCTGACCGGATACCGGAGAGCAAAGGAGGCCTCGAGGGTGGCTTTCTCATGTAATCTTATAGTGGCCTCGACTGACCAACTGAAGAACCCACCTGTCGGTGGTAACAGCCTGCCATCCCGGCAGAAAGTTTGCAATGCGACCCCCGACCATGATTTCCTGTTGATCCTGAGGGCCGGGGGCCGGAAAGGAGTCAGGCTGTGGCGGCAGATGGGCCCGCTGGCTGGGCCGGCTTAGGAGCACGCTGGCTTCGGCTGGCGGGCTGTTTTCCCTGGGCTCTACGGAAGCCAGAGCCCCTCTGATGTGTGGCGGAGCGGGACTGCTGCCTCTGCATCCGCCCACGAAAACGGCTTTGGTTCCTACGAAAGGAACTAAGCCTGGGTCGGTACATGGCTTGAACCGACCTTACCGCCTTCCCGGCCTCTTGAAGTCTGGTAATAACCTTCTCCGAAGGATTACCAAACAAGACTTCTCCCTCAAATGGAGCGTCCATAATATTCTTCTGGACGTCCGGGTAGAAACCAAGACACGTAATCCAAGAGTGCCTCCGGAGGCATACGCCAGAAGCTGCTCCGGGCCGATGAGTCCGCTGAGTCGCGACGCGGCTCGTAAGCACTTGGGTTCCCTACTGCCTGAACCCATACGGAGAGCTTGAAGCATCTCCTCCTTCTGCTCACCTTCTGGCAGTTTTGCAGCCGCTTCAGACCCTGTTCCTACAAAGCATTCTGGAACTGAACCATGTGGGTCAAATAGTTCAAGGATCTGATGGCACAGGTAGCGGAAGCATACGCGGCGCTACCCAACGCGGCCCAACTGCTTGGACTCTGGGTCCGTGGCAGGGTGCTCAGATGTTGCGCCCCTGTGACCGGGTCATGTGAGGCTGTGATGACCAGAGAGTCGGCCTGAGGCTGCTGCGTCAAGTACTGGTCTTCTTTAGGAGCCTTGTACAAGCGATCAGCTTTCTTCAGCATCGCCGGGAGTGAATGTGGACACTTCCACGCTGCCTTGGTGATGTCCATGAAAGTGTCAACCAAGGGTGGCACCACCACAGGCTTGGGGTCCTTCTGCCGAAGATATTTGGTGAGGCGTATCCTCTCGGGGTCTAGCTCTTCTGCATCCCATCCCATGTTCTTGGATGTGCCTCATAATATCCAAGAACGGAGGGTCGTCCGAGGAGATTTCGCATCTCAATGGGTCCGAGAAGGGATGAAGAGGAGATGGGGATCTAGAAGAAGAGTACACTGATCCTGCGTCCTCCGTCAAGGCGATCGTCGGTGTCTCCTAGGTCTCTTGGGGCTGGGTGACCTAGAAGAAGATTTTGACGGAGGTCTCCGTTTTTCTGGTCTCCCCCTGGGAGGGGATCCGGACTCCCGGGGAGGAGGAAGACGGCCTGCCGACCCCGATGGCGAGGGGGGTGCAGGAACCGGAGGAGGAGGAGGAAGAGTGGGAACCATGTCCTTCTTAATGGTGTCCCACCAGTAAATGAAGAGATCCTTCACATCCGCTAAAGAGAGGCCCGACGAGGGCCCGGGCACCGGTGGACGGTCGTCGGATCCCGGCGTCGGCTCCACAGGGGGCTCGGGTAACAGCGAGGGTTCCCTAGGAGTCTCGACGAGACCAGGGTCGCCCGTCTGGTCTTCGCTAGCTAAATCCTCCTCCTCTATGTCTCCTGACCGACGCCGGTCGGAGGCGTCAGGGCCCTCTTCTCAGGAGGAGTGGGCGCCGTCCTCTACCGCGCCCGCTGAGGTGCTGATTTAGCCGGGCGACGGTCGCCTGGGCCGACAACGGCTCCAGGGATGTATGACACGCAGCCGACGACGGGTCCGGGCGGCCTTTCAAAGGAGTGAGCTCCAACGCCTGCAGGAGGCAAGAAGAAGACCTGACGCCGGGTACCGGAAGGCGGAACCCGACTTATGATGGTGGTGGTGGTGGCGATCCTCGACTTCGCCAAGGCCCTGGAGGACGAAGACGAGGACGGCCTGGTGGACTTGGCCTGAGAAGAAGGCTTCCTACCGCAGCCGGGAGGTTGAGAGCTGGCCCTGGAGGAGAGCGTCAGACCTAGAAGCGGAGCTGCGCAAGTCCAAGCCGTGAGGGGGACCTGGGCGCCTCCTTCGCTTCTCCGCTTGTGGGACTTTTGAGAAGAAGATTCCCTTGAAGACATGGTCTTCAGCTTTTCCTCCAACAAAACGCCTGAAGGGCCTTCTGACGCCGGATCCGGTACACTACTGAACCCTTTGGCAGAAGGAGCAGGCCCGGTATCGTGGTCTGGGCCCAGGCACCAACGCAGGGCCGTGGTGGGGGTCCTTGAAGGGGATCTGTCGCAGTTACACACTTGAGGGATGACCGAGGTCGGAGAGGACATCAGCAGGTCTTGCTTGAAGAAATCCAATTTCCGAAGGAAAGCACTTAACCACGCGTTGCGCGCTAGACTGTAACCGAAGGGTCGAGACATGCAAGTCGACGGCGGGAAAGAACTGGGAATCTGGGCGGACCGCCTCTTTACAACACGCCTGACGTCGGGGGCGGGACCGATGTCAGGGCCGGTCCCCGCTGAAGATAGCTAGCTAGAATTTTTCCGTGGGGTCCTGACGCCTGCCGGCTTCAGTCCTAATGGCGTAACCTGCTGCAAGAACTGTGTCTCGAAGTAAGATCTTAGGATTTGTGCGAAGAGCACTGTCCTTGTGAAAATCAAGTAGGGATTTTCACATCAGGCCTGAGCTCGGAGATTCTTCGAGTCAAGTAATGGCCACCAAGAAGAGTGTCTTCGGAAAGAACTTCAAACCTGCAGAAGCTGCAGGTTCAAGAGAGGAAGGGTAAGTTTCTGAGAACAAAATTCAAGTCCCAAGGGGGGGCAGGAGTACTGGATGGGGGCCTCAGATGGAGGACCCCTCTGAGAAAGGTCTTAGAGACCTCCAGTTGAGCGAAAGCTTTGTCTGCGAAGGGAACATGATAGGCCGAGATAGCCACCATGTGTACCTTCAAAGAGGAATGGCTGAGACCCAGGTCGAACAGATGACGTAAATACTCCAGCAGAAGCCCCGCTGAACAGGAGAAAGGCTCCACGTTCTTGGAGGCGGCCCAAATAGTGAATCTTTTCCACTTCATGGCATAAGTCGACCTGGTGGAGAGTTTTCTGGCCTCCACTAAAATCTCCGCCACTTTGGGAGACACACCAAAACGGGATTGGGCTAGGTCTGCAGGAGCCATGCATGCAGTTGAAGGGATTTGAGGCCTGGATGGACCAGGGTCCCCTGATCCTGGGTCAACAAACCTCGAGATAGAGGAAGAGGAAGAGGAGGATCCTCTGAATATTGTTGTAGAAGAGAGAACCAGATTTGCCTGGGCCAGAAAGGAGCGATCAGAATCATTCTCGCTCCATCTGAAGCTAGTTTCTGCAAGACTCTTGGGATAAGAGGAATTGGGGGAAAGGCACAGACGAATCTGTCCTTCCAGTCTGGAGACAGAGCATCGTTCCAGAAAGCGTCTCACTCTGGAACGAGCGAGCAGAAGGTGGGAAGTTATGGGTTTTGGGGGGATGCAAACAGGTCGACCTGTGGTGTTACCCAAAGTTGGAAGATGTTGTCTAGGACCCCTTGGTCCAGTTCCCACTCGTGAGTCAGAGCAGAAGAGCGACTTAGCCTGTCTGCCAGGGTGTTGTCGACTCCTGGAACGTGAATCGCCATGAGGTGAAGGTCGTGTTGTGTTGCCCAATCCCAAACCCTCATTGCCTCCCTGCATAGAGGGTAGGACCGAGTTCCTCCCTGCTTGTTGATGTACCACACTACGCACATGTTGTCTGTCTGGACGGCTAGGTGGCCGGAAGGATGTATTGGTGAAGGCGGAGAGCGATAACACTGCCCAAGCTCGAGCACATTGATGTGAAGAGTTTGTTTAGCCTGACCAAGAGCCCTGGGTCCGATGAGGGCCTAGATGGGCTCCCCAACTCGCTGCCTGAGGCGCCTGTGGTGGAGTCTGGAAGGGGAGGATGAAAAAAGGGACCCTCAAACAGGTTCTCTTAACCATCCACCATTGCAAGTCTCGCATCATCGCTGGCGAGATCAGAACTGAGTGATCTAGGGTGTCCACCAGTTGATCCCACTGAGAGCGTAGAGTCCACTGAGAGATCCTCATGTGGAGTCGAGTGCGGGGGACCGTCGGTATAGCGGCCGCTATGAGCCCGATAAGGCGAAGGACCGACCTCACCGAGATCATCCTGCGATCAGATAACAGACATATCTGGGTCTGAAGGGAGGCTGCCCTGTCCGGAGGCAGGAAGGCCTCGCCAATGGTCGTATCGAGGATCGCCCCGATGAACTGTAGCCTCTGGAAAGGGTCCAGAAGAGGCTTGGAATGGTTGACGGTAATACCCAGGCAGGCAAAAACCTACTGGGTGAGGGAGAGGAAACGCAGGAGTTCCTCCCTGGACGAGGCCGCCAGGAACAGCTGTACTCCCTTGGTACGCAGGTGGACCACCACCACTGCCAGGCATCTGGTAAATACTTGGGGGGCCGAGGATAGACCAAACGGGAGCGCCTTGAACTGGTAGTGGTCCCCCTGGAACGCAAAACAAAGGTATTTGCGATGGGAGGGGCGAATGGGAATGTTCAGATAGGCATCCTGCATATCCAGGGCACAAAGCCATTGACCCGGCCAGAGAGGGGCAGAAGGCTCTGCAGAGAGAGCATCCTGAACCTTTGTACTCTACATAAAGATTCAGGGAACTGAGATCTAAAATCGGGTCTGAGATCTCCCGCCTTTGGGACCAGGAAGAAATGGATAGTAACCCGTCCCCGAAGATGAAGGGGACGGTTTCAAGGCTTGCTTCATCAGAAGAGCAGAGATTTCCTCCTGGACCAAAGGAAGGTGTCCTGTGAATACGATGACTTCAGAGGGGATGGCGGGTGGTTTCTGAGGAAACCTATGGAGTGTCCTTCCATGAGCTGGAGCACCCAAGAACTGTGGTTATCCTCTCCCATCCCAGAAGGTGGAGGGAAAACCTCCTACCAGTTCCTCTGGGGAGTCCGGAGGCAGGAGAGGAAAGGAGTCGGGTGGTGTAAGAGTGCCAGCTGAAGCACCTGCTACTTTTTTTTGGACGGAGGGGGCTTAGCAGCCGCGGGGGCCCGACATTTTGTGGCCCGCCTTCCCTGGGGTTTCACCTTTGGCCGATTCTGTCTGCGAAAGGGACGGTGCTGCTGCTGATGGGAATGGTACATGGAATCAACTGATTTCAGAGCCGTCCCCTTCTCCTGCAAATCGGTCATGATGTCCTTGACATCACCCTCGAAAAGCACCAACCCCCGGAAAGGTGCTTCCTGGATAGCAGATTGCACCTCCGGGACCAGACCTGACACGCGGAGCCAAGCATGACGCCAGAGCCACGCAGTAAAAGCAGAACTCCGCTTACAGTGTCCATCATGCCGTATGTCGACGAGCATGTGGGCGACTGGCCGAACGAGCAGAGCGGACGAGATCAGCCAACTCCTGTTTGACTTGGGAGTCAGGCAAGGAGTCCAGCTTGGATTCCACCTGAGTAAGGATGGCCTTCTGGTAGTCCCCAATGTGGCTGACGTAGTTCAGGGCCCTAATCCCCAGTTTGGAGGAAGCGTAAATCTTTCTCCCATACTGGTCCAGAAGGTGAGATTCCTTATCAGGAGGTGACGAGCTAAGATGCTTTGGGTTCGCCGACCAGCCGTGAGCGGCGCTAATCACGACCGAGTCAGCACGAGGGTGAGACTCTAGGAAATCAATGCCCTCGGGAGCCTGATATAGCCTGTTTGACTTCCTGGGAAGTGGGGCTAAGGCCGACAGCTGTTTCCATATCGTGGTGACAAGGCTGACGTGAGGCTCTATCCAGGGTGGCACTAGTGTAGGAGCTGTCACGGGCAGATCCAGATGTTCAGCGAGTTTCAGACGCTGAGGATCTGGTTCCAAAGAGCGCCACTGATGGACCTACTGGATTTTTCTAAGCAACTCCATAAAAGAAGGATCCTCTGGAGAAGACTTCAGAGGAGTCCTCAGCCGGGGCTTCGACAGAGGGCGAGGCTGGTCGTCTCTCTCGGAGCAGCCGTCAGAGGAGTCCAAGGAGTCCGAGAGTGAAGAGGAGGAAGAAGAAGAGTAAGACTCCCTTTCCCGACCTGGGGAGGAACAGGTCCCTGAGTAGTCCCTCGGGACGCGTGTCTCTGCCCTCTCTGATCCAGACGAAGAACCCTGAGTCCGGAGGTGGTGAGGGAGTGTGCATCTGGGGCGACAGGAACCTGGGACGGCACTGTCGCTGGAAGGTGGCCCTCTACCTCTTTGGTGAGCTGAGCCTTGGCCTCAGCCCACCAGGAGGCCAGAGTCTCCTGCAGGTCCATCGGCGGCCACGAGGGCGGTGGAGGAGGAAAAGGCGGGGGATAAGAATATGGGCTATACCCATATGGAGTGTATCCAAAACTCAGCATCTGGTATTGAGACGTCGAGTACTGCAGCTCCGGATACGGCGTTCCTGGGTACACCGTGTTGAATAAGACGGCGGTACCGGAAGCTGGGGACTGTCACGAGACGCTCCAGCTTGGGAACCTCGCGGGCGGATCCAGAAGGAGAGCCCGGAGGGGAGGCCCGATGGGGAGCAGGAACCTCCCTGAGTCGGGTAAGGCCGACGCCAGGCCGACAGCGAGGCCCTGACGCCGGAGGTACCGACGCCAGAGGGGCCGGGCGCGAGCCGGGCGTCCGGGGAGCCAACGCCAGGTCTGTCGCCCAGATGGAGGAGGGACTAACGGAGGCAAAAATCCTCAGCTGGGCTGGGACAGGGAGTCCCAGGGTCAGGATGGGGACTCTGTTCCCCAGATGGCAGCGAGGCTGCGGTGAACCGAATGACGGATGTCGGGGTCCGCTGTCAGTTCCTCGCCGCCGGACGAGCCGACGCGGACGCGCAGAGGCGAAGGCTCGGTGGCGACCGGAGGAGCCGATGTCCGACTTTATGAGAGCCTTCACCGGAGGCAGGTCGAGAGGAAGGGTCGGCCTGGTCCGTGGGAAGAAATCGCGGCCTGAAGGGTCGGACGTCTTACCAGCCCCTCTGGGCGGACGTCAGAGGAGCAGACGCCCGGCTTACCGGAGTCGCCCACGATGGTAGGCCACAAGCCTGCGGCTGAACCAGGGGCGGAGGCCTCCAACTGCCCGGAGCCACCCGCAAGGCCCGAGCGCAAGCCAGACGGGCGGGCCGACGCCACCTGAGAAACCTCCGAGGCGGCAGTCGAGGAGCGATCCCCCGGAGGGGATGTTACCTGTATGTCCATGACTCCCGAGGGAGACGCGGTAGAGGAGCCTTTGTCCCGGTGCCTCTCCTTGTCCTTCTTCTTTTGATGGCCTTCGGGGGGAAGTGGACGCCTGCCTTAGCTTTTTAAGCTCCTTCTCCATAGAGCTCATTTTCTTTTTAAGAGTATGGGCCTCCAGGGATTGCTGCTGTCTTTTTTGGGTGGCCGCGTTAAAGCTAAGGCAATACTGGCACTTCTCGACTTGATGATCTGGGCCTAGGCAGAACAGGCACAGTGAGTGGCCGTCCTTGTGCGGTAGTTGGGAGCCACACGAATCGCACTTGTTCTTCTGCTCGGAGGGTGTAGGGGACGACATACACCGACGTTAGTACTGACGCTGTCGAAAAAATAAGATCTTTCAGTAAAAAAAAACGACGAAGGTAGGGCTGACGAAGCACGAACTCTTCGCGAGCGATACTGCACGAGCTAACGGCGGAAAGAACTGGAAGGCGGCTCCGGACCGCCCCTTTATACCGACGCCAGTCACCGGACGTGGGGGCGGTCCCTCGCCAGTGACTGCTAGCTAGAAATTTTTCCGTGGGGTCCTGCCACCGTCAGTCCTATATGTATGTAATTACCTACTGCAAGAGCCCTCTCGAAGTAAGATCTTCCCTTCTGCTAGAAGATACAGGTTCTCTCGTGCTACTTTGCAGTACCATAGGCCCTGGAGTCAAATCGACGGTTTTCGCCGCACTTACTCGCCTTAAAACTTGTCAGAGTTTACGATTCAGATCCGAACGCTTCAGATATGGCGGACAAGTCGTCCCCTGGGTTTCGCCGGTGTCCTTGTGGACAAAAAATGTCTCGCACCGATTCCCATCTCTCGTGCGCCTATTGCCTAGGGCCTGCATGATACTGCTTGCACTATCTGTTCGGCCTCCATCCCACCATTCTGAGGACTGCAAGGCGCGCTTTGTTGGGGAGACCGAGCTTGCATCCACCGTGAAACTGGAAGGAGGCCAGGGGGTGGTTTCCGTGGCTGCGGATCCGCCAACAGCTCAAGCAGATGGCGGCCTAAGAGGAAGCTGCCCAAGCTCCGGCCAACTGAAGCTTCTTTGTGCCGCTCAACCTGGGCTCCACCTTCACGGGATCCTTCCAGGAGTTGTGCCAGTCTCTCCCTACTAAGGGTGAGGCGCCTTCAGGCTCGCACTCCTCCCGATCCAAGAAGAAGGATAAGGATCCAAAATCATCATCTTCTACTGAAGAATAAGTTCTTGGGACCGAGAGCGGTCCGACACTCAGGAGCAGGCGGTCTCGGCCACAGTCAAGATCGCTTCCTCGGCTGCCGGCTTTTCGGACCTTCTGTCAGGCCAGGGCACCGAAGCTGAGGATACGGCAGAACTGGCCAAGATTTCTCTCGACCCGATCGAGCCGTTGTCGCCGACGCCTGTTGCCGACTCCTTGGAGAGGACTCCAATTCTCTCCTTCCTCAACGAGGAAACCCGTCCTTCAGGCATCCCGATCAAGGGACAAGAGAAGGAACCTCGGTTCTCACCGAATCCAGCTTCTCCTGACCGACAGAGCCGACGCCGTTGGTCTCGATCGAGGAGTAGGACCCTGTCGGTCGGTAAACCGAGAAAGGGTCACAAACACTCCCAGAAGAGGTGCCGCCACCATTACTCATCCTCCTCGGACGAGGAGAGACTTAGACAGACGCTCCGTCGACGTTATGAGGACCTCATGTGGCAGCAACTTCTTTTGACGGGTCAAAAGCAGTCTGCTCCGGCTGTACCGGCCATTACTTGGCCCCAGCCTCTTCGGCAGACACAGACTCCCTCGGTTCTGAGGACCCCGGTTCTCCCTCCGGTGGGACCGGTGCGTATTTCGGCTCGGCCTGTTATGGGCTCCCCACCAATTTTGGTGGAACCACCACCCAAACAGCCTCAGGGAGGGGCTCCCTCTAAGGAGGACCGACCAACTATGGGCTTGCCCCATAGGTTGTCCTTTACGGTCACTCCTGATCGCCCCAGGCGATTGAGGGGACTTAGGTGGGAGCCCTGTATCCGGATTCCTCGGATTCAGATACTACCGGCCTTCACTCACATGATGAGCTGTCAGTGACAGGCCTGGAGGAAGGCCCTTCTTCCTTCCAGGGCATTCTTCGACTCATTTCGGAGTCCACAGGTATGCCTTTGCAGCCCATACAAAAGAAGGTGGAATATCCTCTCAGGGATATTCTCAAGAGGGGGGATACCCCAAAGGAGGCCTTGCCAGTGGCTGAAGCCATAGTTGGCCCAGCACTGGAACTTTGGCAGCGTACTGCCTCTTGCCCGGCTCCATCTGCCCGCATGGTCTGCAAGTACGCGGTGCCCATGGGGTCCATGGCGGGCTTCACTAAGCATCCCTTGGCCGAGAGCCTTGTGACTGCCTCAGTGTTTGGGCACACGGGCAGCTCTGTGGATACTGACCGCCCTCCGGACAAGGAGTCCAAAAATATGGACCACTCGGTCTGGAAGGTTTACGCGGCATCATCCCTAGGCCTTCGTCAGGCTAGCTCAGCAGTGATCATGGCACACTTCTCTCACGCCCTTCTGGGGTCGCCTGATGAAGTCCTCCCTCATCTCTCAGCAGACATGCAGACCACGGTCAAGCAGGTCCAGGACCAGGGCCGTGCTGTTGCTAAACAGCAGCTCCAGACGGCTCTGGACATTGGTGATTCCTGTGCCCGTTCACTAGCTGCCGCGGTAGCCACTCACCGCAGGGCTTGGCTGAGGTTATCCTCCTTTCCCACGGATACTCAGCACAAGCTAGCGGACGTGTCCTTCCTTGGCACCGACCTCTTCAGTCCGGGAGTGGCAGGTCATCTACAGCGCATTGAGCAGTCCTAATGCCACCTTAGATGCCACCTCTGCTAAAGGTTCTTCGGGCAAGAACCAGCAGAAGTGCAAGAAGAAGTCCTTTCAGCATTCTTCCTCTGCGGTTAGACAGCCCTCCTTCCAGGGAGGGCAGCAGCAGCAGCAGGCTCCAGCTTGGCACCCTAGGCCCAAGCAAGGTCCCCAACAGCCCCGCAAAGGAGGCAGAGGTGCTGGTCCAGGTGCCTCCTCCTCCTCCAAGCCTGCACAGTTACGGGTCGGGGGTGGCCTCGCCTACACCCGTCACACCAGTTCTGGGTCCTCCCATGGGGGGGCCGGCTCTGCCACTTTCTTTCCGCCTGGTCCGGTATCTCCTCGGACAGGTGGGTTCTGGAAGTGGTTGGGCAGGGACTGCCTCTAGAGTTCGAGCAGTACCCCCCCCCAGCCGGGGCCCGTGCCCCACAGGAGGAAAGGATCTCAGATGGCGCTCGGTTGGCTCTTCGGGATGACATTACTCAGCTCCTCCTCAAGGAGGCGGTAGCTCCAGTGCCGGATCCTCCTTCAGACCCAGGCTTCGTCTCCAGGTATTTCCTGGTGCCCAAGCGGATGGGGGGTTGGCGCACTATCCTAGATCTCCACGACCTGAATCGATATCTCGGGTCTCGCACCTGCCGGATGGTAACTCTAAACCAGATCATACCATCTCTGGAGCGAAACATGTGGTTCTGTACACTGGATCTTCAGGATGCGTTCTACCACGTCCCACTCCATCCATCCCAACAGCGGTTCCTCCGCTTCAGGGTCGAAGGGACCCTGTATGAGTTCAGAGCCATGCTGTTCGGCCTGTCATCAGCCACACGGGTCTTCACCAAATGCATCGCAGTGGTGGCAGCCCATCTACGGAGTCAAGGGGTTTGCATTTATCCCTATCTAGACGATTGGCTCCTGGCGGGTTCCTCCCTACAGGAGGTGGAGAGGTCCAGGGACCTGACCCTCCAAACCTGCTCCCACCTGGGCCTCCTAATCAACGAGGCCAAATCAGAACTCGTACCTTCTCAGGTGATGGGCTTCATTGGGGCAGAGCTCGACTCTCGCCAAGCCAGAGTTTGGCTCCTGGTGGACAGGGCAGAGGTTCTTTCCTTCTTTGCCCAATCATTTCTGGTTGGGCACTCGCACCCTGCCCGGGACTTCCTGCACCTCCTGGGTTACATGGCGGCGTGCACCTCAGTGGTCCGTTGGGCCAGACTGCACATGCGCCCCTTCAATGGGAGCTGTCCCCCCAGTGGTCTCAGCGTCAGGGTCTCTTCGACCAGCTGATCACTGTCACCCAGAGGATGTGGGACGCTCTCCAATGGTGGACTGTCCTGAGTCATTTGCGGGAAGGAATCCCGTTTGTCCGCCCGAGCCAGTCGTCCTTATGACTGATGCCTCTCTCATGGGCTGGGGAGCCCACATGGGGGACAACAGGGCTCATGGTTTCTGGACCCCCGAGGAGTCCCAATGCCACATCAACCTGTTGGAGCTCAGAGCAGTCAGACTGGCACTGTCAGCTTTCTCTCCTCAGCTCCGGGGTCAAGTGGTTCAAGTCCAGACGGACAATACCACGATAATGTACTACCTCAACAAACAGGGCGGCACGCATTCCCGTCTGCTATGCAAGGAGGCGCTCGGGATCTGGGCCTTCGTCAGCCGGCTAGAGGCGGATCTCCTAGCCATTCATGTGTCAGGAGTCTCAAACCAACTGGCGGATGCTCTCAGCCACATAGGCCAGACATCCCACGAGTGGTCTCTCCATCCAGAGGTAGCTTACAATCTGTTCTCCCGTTGGGGCAAACTGTTGGTGGACCTGTCTGCCTCCAGGGAGAACACCAAGCTGAGGCTGTACCATGCCCACCCCCCTCAGCAGGGCTCGCTGCAGGGGGATGCCTTCTCGAGGCCGAGGACCCCAAGCCTCCTCTACGCCTTCCCTCCATTTCCCTTGATCCACAAGGTGTTACTCAAGGTGAGGAGGGACAAGGCAAAGGTGATCCTGGTAGCCCCAGATTGGCCACGCCAGTTCTGGTATCCAGATCTCCTCAGCCTCAGCTGCAGGACCCCGGAGCGGCTTTGTACATGCCCAGACCTGATATTGTTGAACCAGGGGAAGGTCTTCCACTCGGACCTTAAATCTCTGCACCTCACAGCCTGGTTCCTGAGCGGCTAGAGTTCCAGGCTCTGGGTCTTTCCGAAGATGTCTGCACCGTGGTGGAAGCATCTCGAAAGGAATCGACCAGGAAATGTTATGCCTTCAAATGGAAAAGGTTTTCCATTTGGTGTCGGGAAAGAGCCTGGACCCCTTATCCTGCTCTGTGGCTAACATTCTAGACTACCTTTGGTCCCTCTCCAAAGGGGGTCTTTGGTCATCGACCCTTAGGGTGCACCTGGCAGCCATCTCTGCTTACCGGGCGCGGGCCGGTCAGCCGACATTGGCACAGGAGACAGTGGTCGGCGCTTTTTCAAAGGCCTGGATCACATATCCCCTCCGGTGCGTGAACCTCCACCTCCGTGAGATCTCTTGCTGGTTTTGGCAAAGCTCATGGGCAAGCCATTCGAACCCATGCACAAGTGTGAGCTTTGGCATTTGTCGAGGAAGACTGCCTTCCTGGTGGCTATCACGTCAGCCAGGACGACAGGGGAGCTCCAGGAGCTTTCGGTGGACTCCTCTTATCTGGTCTTTCACAGGGACAAAGTTGTCCTGCACCCCCACCCTAAATTCCTTCTGAAGGTGATGTCAGAGTTTCACCATAACCAGGTGTTGACTCTGCCGGTATATTACCCTAACTACATCTCGGATGCCGAGGACAGGCTCCATACTCTGGACCTCAGACGTGCTCTCTCCTACTATAAGGAGAGGACGACAGAAATTCGGGGAGAGGTTCTCCAGCTGTTTGTCACCTATGCTGAAGCCGCTTCTGGCACACTTTCAGCCAAGCGGACTACTGCAAGATGGATCACATCCTGCATAAGTCTGTGTTATGAATTGGCGGGCAAGGAGCCTCCCAGAGGGATAAGAGCTCATTCTACCAGCCATACTGCTGCTTTGGTGGCTGCTTCCAGGGACATCCTTATCCAGGAAATCTGTCGGGCTGCTACCTGGAAGTCAGCGAACACTTTTATTACCCATTACCACATCGATCTTGAGTCACGATGTGATGCTGGTTTTGGGGCCTCGGTTCTTCAATCTCTTTTTCCTAAGTAGGGGGTGTGCACCTTGCCTCCCTCCTCCCGGAGAACTGCTAGGAGTCTGCCAGACAGTGTGGATGAACAACATATCCACCCTCCTAGAAAAACAGGTTACTCACCTGTAACAGTAGTTCTAGGAGTGGTATATGTTGTTCATCCACACGCACCCACCCGACCTCCGCGGCTTAAAGAGCACAACCTTGCATCCAATGGGCTAGATCTGGCGTCATGGGGACGAAGTAGAGGTTTTTGGGTGGGAGGAGCCAGCTTGAAGACTTCCGGCAAGATTTAAAGGGGAAAGGGACAATGTCAGTCAGTGTGGATGGACAACATATACCACTCCTAGAACTACTGTTACAGGTGAGTAACCTGTTTTTCCAGTTCTGCTCTCTATCAATTAGCACATTCTTGTATGCGGATGACACGATTATGTACTCTAGCCACAGTTATGCAGAGCAGGCTGTCAGAGCATTACATAGTGATTTTGATACAGTTCAGGACACCTTGGTGGATCTAAGACTACTGCTGAATAAACGAAAAACACAATGGATTTTATTCACACAAAAGCAACTCTCTCATGATGATTTATATCTGAAATCTAAAAAAGGTTCTGATACAGTCAGAGTGACTACTTATAAATATCTCAGACTAACTCTAGAAGAGCAACTAAGTCCTGGTCCTCATGTTCAGGTTTTGTCTAATAAACAAAAGGTTACTCTCCTTTTTTTTTATAGGAAAAGGAGATATTTTAGTTACTCTATCAGAAAAATCCTTAGTAAACTCACTGTTTCTTACGGTTCTTGATTATGGCGACTGTATCTAAAGAAACGCAGATATTAAAGTACACCGGACACTTTGTATCATAGCGCTCTTAGGTTTATTACCGGACTTCCATGGAATACACATCAATGTCATTTTTATGTAGTTATGGGTTGGAATGCATTGTCTAGTCGTAGGAATTTACATTGGTACTTATATGTTTATAAATTTGTTTGTGGGACTTTGCCTAAATTTATCTTAAATTTGTTATGCTACAGAAAATGTTCCACTTACAATCTTAGATTGAGTAATCTGGTACATTTTTCCGTTCCTAAACAACGAACTAAGTATGGTTCTTTTTTATTATCTACTACTGTCCCTCGAACATGGAAACGGATATTAAACGTTGTAAGTCGAATATGCTGATTTCCTTTTCTCGTTTCATAACAAGAGCATTTCACAGCTCCTACGATTGTTTCAGATAATTCCATTCTTGTATGTTAATAAATTTTAAGATTTTATTATAATGTAACCCTGGAAATAATTGTTTTTGTCATTTTAATTAGTATTGTATTATTGTGTTTATTATTGTCATGTTTGTTTGGATGCAACTGAAAAAGAGAGGATTCCTCTCAATTTGCCTTCCAATAAATGAAATGAAATGAGGGGGACAAAGCCTATCGTGGCTTCTGAGGAGGATGCTGGGGGGCGGGCAACATAGGCCCCTGCAGCGGGTCCTTTGGTGGAAGCAGTGGGGTTGATGTCGGTACTTGGGATCGCTGGACCCCCAAAAGAGAGGACATCAGTCCTGGAATCTCCACCATGACCGACAGAACCAGACAGAGGTGAAAAAGGATAACCCGGAGGAGCCCCTGGCGTAGGTATAAGGTATTTAGGATAATGTACCAGTTAAGGGTAGTATGAACCCTCAGGTGTACGGCAGTGAGGGTCTTGAGGTGGAGCAGGCAACGTAGGGGCTGGCGAAGGGTGAGCCCTGCGTGGGGTACAGCGAGGGCTAGGACCGAACAAACAGCCTTTCTCCATTAGGAGCATGGACATGCGCATGGTGTCCAACACCAGGGAGGCAGGCAATGGGAGAGGTGACACCTGTGTCAGCGAAAGGACCACTGACAGGGCCGCTCTGCTGTGTACCCAAAAAGGAGATGGGACTAATCAGCAGGGGCCTGGCAGGCTTGAGGATCCCTGGCTCGAAGCTCCTCCACCAGTGACGAGAGAGTAGTGGGAGGAGGAAAGTACAGTTACGTAAGAACTTACCATAACAGTAGATCTTCGAGAACAGCTCTTGCAGCAGGTTACACCATTAGGACTGTAGCCGGCAGGCGTCAGGACCCTACGGAAAAATTCTAGCTAGCTATCTTCAGCGGGGACCACCCCCGACATCGGTCCCGCCTCCGACGTCAGACGTAGTACATAAGGGGGCGGTCCTGCCCGATTCCCCAGTTCTCCCGCCGGAGACTTCCGGCCGCAGACTGACATCGAAATGGGAGACCGAGGATCCACCGTCAGAAGACAAACGGGAAAAAATCCCTGTTGTTAAAGGCTAAAGCCATGCGTCCTCCAAGGGGGAAGGTGGGCGGGAAGGTACCTGCTGCAAGAGCTGTTCTCGAAGATCTACTGTTACGGTAAGTTCTTATGTAACTGTACTATCTTACTTCGAGACACAGCTCTTGCAGCAGGTTACACCATTAGGACTGATTCCCAAGCAGTAACGCTGCCAAAAATTCTGGGAGGAGGAAACTAGGAAAAACATTCCAGGTCCTGAATCTAGGACAGGATACCCTGTAGCACTGCCAGGCCGAAACCGGCTCTTCGCCGAGAGGCGATGTCCAGGCTATAATGCCTGATAAATGTATGCACAGAGCTCCAAGTGGCTGCAGCACATATGGCAGAAGTGGAGACATTTCGGAGTACTGCAAAGGAGGTGGCCACACCCCTAGTAGAATGACCCTGGACTAAACCCGGGAAGGGCTTTTGTTTGAGATCATAACAGAATGAAATACACTGAACAAGCTAGCGGGACAGGGACTGTTTGGATACAGGTTGGCCCATCACTCTCTCAGAAAAGGAAACGAAAAGTTGCTCAGAACTACGAAATGGTTTAGTTCTGTTGAGGTAATACCTCAGGCTGCGGTGAACATCCAGGGTGTGGAGCAGAGCCTCTCCTCTATTCAAGTAGTTCGGGAAGTAGACTGGCAGGTCAATATCCTGATTTAGAATGAGTGTAGAGACCACCTTAGGCAAAAATTTAGGATTCGTCCTCAGGGATACTCTGTCCCAGTGAAAAACTAAATAAGGCTCTTTGCACATGAGAGCGTGAAGCTCAGAAATTCTTCTCGCTGAAGTAACAGCAACCAAAAATAGCGTTTTCCACGACAGAAAACGTAGCTCGCAATCCACGGCAGGTTCGAAAGGGGGACGCAAGAAGGTTCCAGGACAAAGAGCAAACCTTTGGAGGCACTGGGTCCTTAATGGGTGGCCTAAGGTGCAACACCCCTCTCAAAAATTCCCGAGAGGCGTCTAATTGTGCCACTGTACGGCGTCCCACCGAAGGTGGTAGGCAAAGATGGCACAAAGGTGCACTTTGATAGAGGAGAGGCTAGACCAACGAAAAAGGAGAGCAGGTAGTCCAACACCACTCCCACCAGGCAACCTAAAGGGAATAATCGCGCGTCTCGCCCATAAACAAAACGGCGCCATTTCATGGCGTGACGTGTCGCATGCGCTAGCCGGCTTTCTGGCTGCACAAAGAACTTCTGCAACCTCTTGGACTCGTGATGCAAGATGGCTATGTCTCTAGGAGCCATGCATGCAGGTTCAGTGAGTGTAAGTCCGGGTGGACTAGTGAACCTCCCTCTTGAGACAGGAGATGGGAGGTGAACGGCAATGGGAGCGGAGGTTCCCGGGATAGCTGAATTAGCAATGGGAACCAGATCTGTCTGGGGCAAAAAGGGGCCACCAGGATCATTGTTGCATGCTCCCTGCGCAGTTTGAGAACAACTCTCTGGATCAACGGGAAAGGAGGGAAAGCGTAGAGGAATCTGTCCGCCCAGGAGAGGGACAACGATCTCGCCAGAAAACACCAGGCCCTGGATCTAGCGAGCAAAAATTGGGCAGTTTTGCATTGATGGGATGCGAACAAGTCCAACTCTGGAGTTCCCAATGAAGAAACAGATCCTCTGCTACCTCCTGAAGAAGTTCCCACTTGTGGACTCTGGCCTGGGAGCGACTCAGGCCGTCTGCAATTGTGTTGTCCACCCCGGGAAAATGTACTGTGATCAGACTCGCGCCGTGTCGGATTACCCAATCCCACACCCTCATGGCTTCCCTGCAAAGGGGGTAAGAGAGTGCACCTCCTTGTTTGTTGAGGTAAAACATCACTGCCGTGTTGTCTGTCTGAAGCAGGAGAGTACATGGCAGGATTTCTGACTGAAGGGCCTGCAGGGCATAAAGGACCGCCCTCATCTCTAGGATATTGATATGGAGATGAGCCTCTAGAGGGGTCCACGTACCCTGGGACTTCACCCCGTCCAGGTGTGCTCCCCACCCTAGACCTGAGGCATCTGTGGTGAGGATTACCTCCGGGGACAGCGCTACAAATGGGACGCCCGTGGAGAGTGACCCTGGGTCTAGCCACCACTGCCAGTCTCGAATCACGGTGTTCGTGATTCTGACTGGATGCTGCATGTGGTCTTGCCTTTGATCCCATTGCACCTTGAGCATCCACTGGGTTACCCGCATGTGAAGCCTTGCGAAAGGGACGGTAGGAATGGCCGCAGCCATGTGTCCGAGCAAGCGAATGACCGACCCGGCAGGGACGGTCTTGTTCGACGATAACTCCCTGATGAGGGATCTGATGCGCTCCGCTCTGTTGTCTGGGAGAAAAGCTCTTCCCTAAACGGTGTCCAGTACTGCACCTATAAATTGCAGTTTCTGCGACGGTACCAGGAGAGACTTCTCGTGGTTGATTAGGATACCCAGAGATCGGAACAGGTCCTGGGTGCTCTGGATCGCATGTAACAACGCCTCTCTGGAGGCGGCCATGAGAAGCCAATTCTCCAGGTATGGGAACACATAATGGCCCTGTCTCCTTAGAGACACTGCCATGCATTTGGTAAAAACCCTGAGTGCGGATGACAGTCCAAATGGAAGGGCTCGGAATTGCAGGTGGTGGTCGAGAAACTCGAAGCGCAGGAACCTCTTGTGCGCCTGAGCTATGGGGATATGCAGGTATGCGTCCTGCATGTCTAGAGACGCTAAAAAGGCGTCTTGCTTCAGCATGGGAATGAGACCCAGAAAAGTCACCATGCGGAATCTCTTATAGGCGACAGACACGTTGAGGTCGCTAAGGTCCAGAATCGGACGGAGGTCCCCTGTTTTCTTTGGAACCAGGAAGAAGTGGGAATAGTATCCTTGTCCTCTCTGGTTCTCCGAGACGTACTCTATCGCTCCCTTTTGCAAGAGCGCGAGTACTTCTTGCCAGATCAGAGACTTGTGCTGACCCGGATACCGGGAGAGCAAAGGAGGCCTCGAGGGTGGTTTTTTTGCGAATTCTATATAGTGGCCTCTTCCGACCAACTGAAGAACCCACCTGTCGGTGGTTATATCCTGCCATCTCGGCAGGAAGTTCGCAATGCGACCCCCGACCATGATTTCCCATTGATCCTGAGGGGCGGGGGCCGGAAAGGAGTCAGGCTGTGGTGGCTGAAGGTCCCGCTGGCTGGGCCGGCTTGGAAGTACGCTGGCTTCAGCCCGCGGGTTGTTTCCCCTGGGCTCTGCGAAAACCGGAGCCCCTCTGTTGTGGAGTGGATCGGGACTGCTGCCTCTGCATCCGCCCACGACTTCGGCTTTGGTTCCTGCGAAAGGAACTAAGTCTGGGTCGGTACATGGCCTGAACCGACCTCACTGCCTTCCCGGCCTCTTGAAGTCTGGTAATAATCTTCTCTGAGGGTTTACCAAACAAGACTTCTCCCTCTAATGGTGCGTCCATGATATTCTTCTGGACGTCCAGGGTAAAGCTGGAGACGCGTAACCAGGAGTGTCTCTGGAGGCATACGCCAGAAGCTGCTGCTCAGTCCGAGGAGTCCGCGGAGTCATACGCAGCTCGTAGCACTTGGGTTCCCACGTCCGAACCCGTACGGAGGAGCTGAAGCATTTCCTCCTTCTGCTCACCTTCCGGCAGTTTTTCAGTCGCTTCCAGACCCTGTTCCCACAAGGCATTTTGGAACTGTACCATGTGGGTCAGATAATTCAGGGATCTGATGGCGCAGGTAGTGGAAGCATACGTGCGCCTACCCATAGCATCCAACTGTTTGGACTCCGGGTCCGGTGGCAGGGTGCTCAGATGCTGCGGTCTCAGAGACCGGTCATGTGAGGCTGTGATGACCAGAGAGTCGGCCTGAGGCTGCTGAATCAAGTACTGGTCTTCTCTAGGAGCCTTGTACAAGCGATCAGCTTTCTTCGGCATCGCCAGGAGCGAATGTGGACGCTTCCACGCTGCCTTGGTGATGTCCACGTAAGTGTCAACCAAGGGTGGCACCACCACAGGCTTGGGGTCTTTCTGCCGAAGGTATTTGGCAAGGCGTATCCTTTCGGGGTCTAGCTCTTCCGCATCCCATCCCATGTTCTCTTGGATGTGTCTCATAATATCCGAGAACGAGGGGTCATCCGGAGGAGACTTCGCATCTCGTGGATCCGAGAAGAGATGGAGAGGGAGATGGGGATCTGGATGTTGAGAACTCTGATCCCGTGTCCTCCGTCGAAGGCGATCGTCGGTGTCTTCTGGGTCTCTTGGGGCTGGGTGACCTAGAAGAGGATTTGGACGGAGGTCTCTGTTTGTCTGGTCTCCCCCAGGAGGGGTTCCGTGCTCCCGGGGAGGAGGTAAACGGCCTGCCGACCCCAAAGGTGAGGGGGGTGCAGGAACCGGAGGAGTAACCGGAGGAAGAGGAGGAGGAGGAGGGGGAACCATGTCCTTCTTGATGGTGTCCCACCAGTAAGTAAACAGTTCCTTCACATCTGCTATAGAAAGGCCCGACGACGGTCCAGGCGCCGGTGGACGGTCGTCAGGTCCCGGCGTCGGCTCCACAGGGGGCTCGGGTAACGGCGAGGGTTCCCTGGGCATCTCGACGGACCGGGTCGCCTGCCTGGTCCTCGGGCTGAGCTATTCTCCTCAGTTAAGGTCTCTGACCGACGCCGGTCGGAGGCGCCAGGTCTCTTCTCAAGAGGAGGGACGCCGGTCCCCCACCGGGCGTCCGATGAGGTGTTGGCCTGGCCGGCGATTGCCGCCTCAGCCGACGGGCGGCTCCAGGGATGAATGGCGCAGAGGACGACGACGGACGCACCGGCGTCAGGTCCTGAGGTCTCTTCAGAGAAGTATGCTCCAAGGTCTTGCGAGGAGGCAAGGAAGCCGACCTGACGTCGGGTTCCGAAGGGCGGGAACCCGACTTATGATGATGATGGCAATCCCCAGACTTTGCCAAGGCCCTGGAGGACGAGGACGAGGACGGCCTGGCAGTCTTGGCCTGAGAAGAGGAAGACTTCTTAACCGCAGCCGGGGGAGGCTGAGAGCTGGCCCTGGAGGGGGAGCGGTCGGACCTGGAACCGGAGCTGTGAGAGTCCAAAGCCCTGAGGGGGACCTGGAAGGGGCCTTCTCCCTTCGTTTTTCAGCGTGCTTGTGGGTATTTTTTGAGGATTCCCCTTTGGAAGACATGGTCTTAGCTTCTCCTCCAGTAAAAAAGCCTGAAGGGCCTTCTGGCGTCGGATCCGGGTTCTGCTATTAAACCCCTGGCAGAAGGAGCAGGCCCGAGTATCGTGGTCTGGGCCTAGGCACCGGACGCAGGCCGTGTGGGGGTCTTTGAAGGGGATCTGTTTCCCGCAAGCACACTTGGAAGAGTGACCAGAGGTCGGAGAGGACATCAGAGAAAAACTTGCTTGAAGAAATCCAAATTTCCCGTAGGAAAGAACTTAACCACGCGTCGCCGCTAGAGCTGAACCAAGGGTCGAGACATGCAAGTCGACGGTGGAAAGAAATGAAAATTACGTGCATCACCGTAATTTTGATCTTCTTGACGAGTCTCCACCACTCATTCACACTAGTGGGATTAGCGCCGGAGGCACTAGGACCCATCGGGAGCAAACTTTTGCTGGAGGGTCGTGGCGAGATGGCGCCCGAGGCACGGCGCCGCGAGCAGCGGCTCGAGCGGTAATGACTATCTCGCGACGCACCTCCAACCGCCTCAGTACCTTTTTACCAAGGAGGTGCAGCTCAACTAACGTAAAGAGTAAATCTAACCTTAAAAAACTGACATAAGATAGTCCGTACGGCCGTGTAAGAAGGGTCAACAAAGAAGTCTTCACGCCTAAGATTTGAGGGAGTGAAGACCAACACAGCGTGAGCTCGGGGATGGAGGGAGGGTAGGATCGAGTGGTGGAGACTGCCCAAGAAGATCAAGAATTACGGGTAGGTACGTATTTTCATATCTTCCTGGACATAAGTCTCCACCCACTCATCTACACTAGTGGAGAGTACCAAGCTGATAATCCCCAAAAGGCGGCAGGAGAGCCAGAGCTCACGCGACTAAGACAGAAGTCCATTAGCGATAGTTCTGCCGAATGCGAATGACGCCTGGCATGAACATATCCAGTGCATAATGCTTGAACGAAGGTATGCACTGAGCTCCAGGTGGCGGCGTAGATATCTGCAATTGGAACATTGTCACTTCGCTAGGGATGTCGCTGACCGCCCTAGTAGAGTGAGCGACACTCTACCTTCTAATTTAACTTGAGCTATGGAATAGCAATGCCAAGGCATGCTACTAACCATGAAGAGATGCATCTGATAGCTTACAGGTTGACCCAGCTGGGTGTCGCTGAAAGAAACAAACAGTTGCTGAGTCTTCATGAACATCCTTGGTTCTATCTAAATAGAACCGGTAAGGCTCTCTTAACATCCAAGGAATGAAGAGCCTGCTCCTCTCATTTTGGAAATTAATCGAGTAAGCGGAAGTACCAGAGGTTGGTTTAGATGGAATTCTGACACAACCTTGGAAGAAATTTAGGATGAGTACGGAGAACTACCTTGTCTTTATGGAATACAGTATACTGGAGGGTCCAGAACCAGGGCATGTATTCAGAGACCCATGGCTGAGGTAATGGCCACCAGGAAGGCAGTCTTCCAGGTAAGAAATTTTAGCTCACAGGTAGCTAGGGGTCTGAAGGCTTCCGGAGTGAGCACGTCCAGCACCAAGTTAATGTCCCAGGCTGCAACTGGATGCTTAATAGGGGTCTGCATGAAGAACTCTTAAGAAATCTCTTCACTCATAGTAACTGAGCCAGAGTCAAGGAATAAACCGGCTCATGGAACGCTGAGATGGCACTAAGGTGAACTTTAACTGTGGAGTACTGGAGACCTGAGTTTGATAGGTCCAAAAGATACTCCAGAACCTTGTCAGAGCACAGGAAAAGGGATTCCAAGAGGACTTGCACACCAGAGAGAAAACGCTTCATTTGGAAGCAGACGCTGGGTGGCTGGTTTACAGCAGCCAGAAGGATGTCTGAGGCTCACGAGAGACGTTGAACCGATTCACTTCCACCTCTTCAGGAGCCAAGCATGAAGGTGAAGTGATTTCAGGTTGATGGACCAACTAACCCTGAGTCAAAAGACTGATTTGCAAGGGAAGTGGTCTGGAGAGGCTGCCAACATACTGTTGAGTAGAGGAAACCATAGTTGTTTAGGCCAGGAGGGAGCAATGAGAATCATTTTGGTCCCTGAGACTAACTTGAGGAGTACTCTCTGGATTAGAGGAAGCGTGGAAAGTGAAGAAAGCGCTTTTGTCCACCGCAGCCTGAACGCATCCTGACAGAAATGCAAGGCCCTGGATTTCTGGAGCAGAGAGGCAGTTTTATGCTGAGTGGGGATGCAAAAGGTCCAGGTCTGGAGTCCCCACTTTGAACAGAGACCGAGCTACGGCTGGATCGAGAGACCACTCGTGAGGGTCTGCCTCCGCTCTGCTGAGGTGATCTGCTAGGGTTGTTTTGTATACCTGGCAGATAAACCGCTGAATCAGAGACTTGTGCCCAAGCACCACTCCCACACCTCATTGCTTCCCGCAAAGGGATAAGAATGAGCACCGCTTTGCTTGTTGATGTAATACATCACAGCTTTGTTGTCCGCTTGAAGGAGAAATGTTCTTGTGACAAAGGACATCCTTCAGAGCTCGGATCGCATAGAGAGCCGCCTCATCTCCATGGACATTTATGTGGAGATGAGTTTCAACTGAGTCCATACACCTTGAGTGTGGAGGGAGTGACAGTGAGCTCCCATCCCACTCAGCGATGCGCCTGTGGTGATGGAGATCTGATGATCCGGGGAGCAAAGGGAATCCTTCCAGGAGATTGTTTCTTGAGACCACCAGGAGAGACTTCTAAGGGGTCTGCCACCTTGATGGGATAAGACTGGGGTGAGAGGTCGGAGACCACTGAGTGAGAGCATCCATTGGGTGGTTCTCATGTGCAACCGGCCAGGGTACAGTGAACACCGAGGACGCCATGAGACTCAACATGCGTGCATCGAGAGAGCTGTAACCGATTGGTTCTCCCGATAACGGGCCATCCGGGAGGATGTCGAGTCTTCTGTCCTCTGGAAGGAAAGCCTTCATGAAGAGGTGTCTAGAAGCGCCCCTATGAAAAGGAGCTCTGGGAGGGCTGCAGCTGAGATTTTTCATCATCAGCAGAACTCCCATGGACATGAAAAGACGAGAAGTCGCTTGCACGGTTCCAAAGTCCCTTGGCTGAAAGGCTTGCTAGAAGCCAATCGCCCAGGTAAGGAAACACTGGAGTCCGATCTCCTGAGATGCGCCAAGCAGAACTGCACAACACTTTGTAAAAACTCCAGGCGCGAGGATAGCCCAAAGGGCAGGACTCTGAACTGATAATGCTGACCCAAAGCTACAAACCTGAGGAACTTCGGTGGGTCGGGTGGACGGGATATGCTGGTAAGCATCCTGCATATCCAGGGAGGCCAGCCAGTCGTGTTGATGCAGCAAGGTAACAGGGTACCTAGGAATTATTTTGAATTTCTCCCTGGGAGAAATTTGTTTAACTTTCTGAGGTCTAGAATGGGGCGATCCCCCAGATTTCTTTTGGAACCAGAAAGTAATGGAGAGAACCCTGTGTTTCTAGGATGTGGGGGCACCAGTTCTATTGCCCTGTTGTTCAGAAGGCCCTGGATCTCGGCGCGGTGAGGGAGGTTCGATTTCGAGGCCGACAACCTGGGTTGTCGCCTGGGAGGACAATTGGGGTTTCCAAGAAATTTGAGAGAACAACCCTCGCGAATTATCCGGGGACCCATTTGTCTCGGGTTATGCACTTCCACTGGTTGTAGAAGCACATCAGACCACCTCCCACCGGAGGAGAAAGTTCCACCCGGGCAGAGTGGATGGAACTTGGGCCAGCAACTATAAGGTGGCGCTGGGGCTTTTAGGCCTCTGCGCTTTCTGCTGCCTTCTTTGAGGTTGGGCAGGTTGGCTTTTATGGAAGCTTCCTGCCTCTGCCTCGAAAGGACTGGACGACTATGAAAGTGACGCCTGTTCACATGCTCCCCGAGGGGCAGGCGGAGGTCTGGCCAATTTAATGGCCGATCTAGTCTTCTGAGTGGCCTCTAAGGCTTGCTCCACCTGAGGGCCAAAAAGATAGGAGCCATCAAAAGGCAGTGCCATTACCTGCTGCTGAGCATCATTCGTGAAGCCAGAAGCATTTAGCCAGGAATAGCGCCGAGTACAAACCCGCGGCTGTTGAGCGAGTAGTTATGTCGAAAGTCATTCATGGCGGCTTTGACCTGTTGGTTATTGACTCAATACCTCTAATAACGGGTCAGAAGCAGCTTTGACTTGAGTCCGAATCTGGAAGAGCTTCAACCATTCTTTTCATAGAGTGCCACAGGATATACATACTGAGAAAAATAGCCTTGATAACTGGCACACGACACCAGAGGAGGCAGCAAAGACTCTCTACCTAATGTATCAATCTTACGAGACTCTTTTGTTAATAGGTCGAGCTGTAGTAGTTTGAGGAAGAACCACCTTGTCATTCTCTGCCAGGACTACAATAGGATCCGCAGCGGCTTGGGATGCCAAAAGGGACGATCCTTGGGAGCTGAGTACTTATCAATGGATTTAGCCACTAAGGGAATAAGAGCAGGATTATTCCATACCATTTGAGACAGCTGCCTCAAGGAAGGCTGGATCGGAGGAGTCAACCGTAGGGATCTCCTCAAGCATGAAGATACTGGAGTCTTAATATCTTCCCAGGATCGATGTCTGTAGTCTGGAGAGAAAGAGTGGATCTCAGGTTCTTCAACAGAGACTTAAAGGACAGGTCCCCACCACAGGCTCTGTAGCAAAGAAAGATCCTGTTTCTCCACTTCATCACCCAAACCAGGGTCTGGGTCAGGCTCAACATCATCTCCTGATGGTCCAGGAAGGACTGTTTGGACAGGAAAGGAGGAAAATTAGAGAGGAGGAATAGCAGAAAACAAGGAGAGTCCCCTAGGGCTCCCCGCGCCAGACGGCAAAACGGGTTGAAAACGGCATTCGAGGAGGCGTACAGCGGAAGAGGCACGCTGAACTGCAGCGCCCGGGCGGCACTGACGGACGGCGCCGCCGGGCTAACGGCGCCGCATCGCCCCGCCCGACCACGCGGCGCTGCCAGACCAGATGGCACCGCCGCAGCGCTAGAGACCACGCGCGCCGCGGACGGCGCCGCAAGACCCAGCAGCACCGAAAACGGCGCCGACAAGCCAACAGACCCCGCGGAAGGCGCCGGAAAAGCCCCGAACCTGGAAAGCTAGAGGGAGGAAAACCAGAGATAAGGGCATCGGTGTGGCCTCGCGCCGCAGCCATGTGAGGGGGAAACACTTAGCACGGAGTCGCTGGCACCGAAGAAGGCGCTCACGCGACTAGGAAGGTCCAACCGCCTACCTGATCGCAGGAGGAGCCCGAGGGCTCTGGAGGCAACCGAGCCAGGCAGAAGAACCAACCTCCGAGCCCATCGCCCATAAGAGCGCCCACTGATGAAACTGCTCATCTGGAGCCCTACCTATAGGCGGGAGGGCTCCGATGTCGAGGACGACGACACCGAAGTTGGCGATTCAAGAAGGCTGAAACCGCAACTAGCAACGATAACCCACCGCCGTACAAGAGACATAGCTACAGAGGGCGCATCCAGTGATGCCTTCTTTGACCTGTGGGCCGAAGAAGAGCTCGAGGCCGAACGCGCCGAGAATGCGACCGTTTATTTTTATGCCGACGGGGGGACCGCCCATCCCCCCGGGCATCGGACTGACCATTGTCAGAACCCCGCTGAGGAGAAGGAGGCTGACTGGACCCAGCCCGGCTGACTGAACAGCTTTCATACGAAGTCTCCCTACCGTCACCTGACCTGCTCATGGTCGACTCCGTCCAGTAGGCCGAGACTTCTTCAAGTAAGTTAAATTTAAAATATTAGAAAATTTAACGGAAATAGAATAAAATTAAGCGATACTACTATCGCGATAATGTTACAACTGAAAACCATGCGCTTAGTTTGAAGTTTGACTCGACAGTGGGCGCAGAGCTTATCGTCAGCCACTGATGCGCACTGACGGGCGGGAAAAAAGAAACTGGTGGTTGAGGCGTGCCACGAGATAGTCATTACTGCCGAGCCGCTGTTTCGCGCGCCGCGCCTCGCGTGCCATCTCTCACGCCCCCTCCAGCAAAAGTTTGCTCCCGATGGGTCCTAGTGCCTCCAGCGCTAATCCCACTAGTGTGAATGAGTGGTGGAGACTTATGTCCAGGAAGATCTGGGGAATCGGGCGGGACCGCCCCCTTATGTACTATGTCTGACATCGGAGGCGGAACCGACGTCGGGGGCGATCCCCGCTGAAGATAGCTAGCTAGAATTTTTCCGTGGGGTCCTGACGCCTGCCGGCTACAGTCCTAATGGTGTAACCTGCTGCAAGAGCTGTGTCTCGAAGTAAGATCCATCATTTGCCCTGTGGTATGTTACTGAGACAAAGGGCTGACCCCCTGGAGGAGGAAGACCCCTATACAGTCATGCGACAGTGTGGCGACTGTGAGTGGTTAGACGAGGATCAGGACCTATGTTTCTCCTTGTCCCGGTGCTTGTGCTTCCCTGAAGGTTTGTCCCGGGGTTGGGCTGGAGCCGAACCCGAGGAGTGGACCTGGGAGACCGAAGGCTGGACCCGGGAGGCCTGGGAAGATCGTGCCTGCAGCTCCTGCTCCATTGAGGCGACCTTCAGCTTGAGCAAGTGCCCCTCAAGGGTCCGCTGGTGGCTGTGGGTGGTGGCGTTGAGCCTCTGGCAGAACTCACAAGATGAGATATCATGGTTGGGGCCTAGGCAGAAAAGGCAAGCTGACTGTCCATCCTTTGTGGTAATTTGCTGGCTGCAGGCACACTTGTTGCGATGCTCCAACGTCAACGAGGAAGGAGAAGAAGATGAACGAAAGAAAAGCCATCAAAAGAAAGGAAAAACCTAAGGAAAGAAACAAATAAAAAAAAAGTGCAAAAATAGCGACTGAAGCAGCGGCACTTTCTTTGAAGATCTGAGGTGACCAGGCTCACGGCGGAAAGAAATTGGGGGAGATACGGGGTCGCCCACCTATATGGGCGGCTGGCATCAGAGAGTGACGTCGGAGGTAGGCGGCCCCTACTGGTAGACTGCTAGTTAGAACGTTTCTGTGTGGTCCTAGTGCCTGATGGCGGAGTCTTACCTGTGATGGCTTGTTGCAAGAGATTCCCCCGACGCAAGATCCTTCTAGCTAGCAATCTACCTGAGGGGACTGCCCACCACCAAAGTCACCTACTGATGTCAGTCAACCCTATAAGAGTGGGCGGCCCCCACACCCTCCTCAGATCTTATCTGTGTCAATCTTCACCATTCATCACCTTTGTGGGTATATGGTCGAAGTCACACCCTGCGGGCCTTTTTTGGATAGGTGGGAGCCTCACGCACGCGGGCGCTGTGGGCTGGGCTGCTAGGTGCTGCTGACTCCCACCCCGCCAGTTCTTCATCTCCCGCAGTCGAGGTCACCTCGTGGGAAGCTATTAGAAGATTTTGAGGCCTACCTGCTTCGCAGTTTGCTCGACTCCGCTCAATTCAGTGCCAAAGTCCGTCGGTTCCTTCCTGCCGGTTCCGTTTGCCATACTCGACGTCGCCCGCTAAGACATTTCCAATTATTCTATTTTCCGTGACGTAGAGTCTGTTTTTGGTGTTTTTTTCTCCGTAGGTCATGTCTCGGTCAGAGGGCAAGAAAACTTCCAGGATGGGACGGCCCATCATGTGACGGTTCCCATGTGGCCGAAAATATTCCATCACCGACCAGCATGACCGTTGCCTTACGTGTCTTGGCCTGCTTCACGACATGGATTCATGCGACGCCTGTTTCTCCATGGACCAGAGAGTAATTGAACAACATATGTGGAAAGTGGGGCGGGCTCTGCTGACTTTCGGGGGTTGGGTTCGGACTCGTCGGGCCAAGCCACGTTCTCTCAGCCTTTCCTCCAGGTCCCCTCCCGGTTCTATATGAACCGAGGGAGCCCCGGCCTTTCCCAGCCTAGCCGTCGGCCAACACATTCTCTTCTCCTGGAATGCGAACCTCCATCAAGAAGAGCTGATGCTCCACAGCCCAGTCCGACACCCGCATGACTTCCCGGCAGAGGGTTATGAGTGTGTGTGCCACCTTGTTTGCTGATGTAGAACATCATAGAAGTGTCAGTCTGAACCAACTAGGACCGAGACCAGGGCCTGAAGAGTATACAGGACCTCTCAGTTCCAGGACGTTGATATGCGGATCTTCCTCTATTGGGGACCAAGATCCCTGAGTGCAATGTGTCCCCAAGAGGGCGCCCCATCCCCAGGACGATGAGTCCATGGTCAGAATCTGGGTCAGTCCCCTACATGGAAGGGGATACCCACCAGTAAGTTTTGTGACGACATCCACCAGTGCAATTATCGGCTGTTCGGCTCCAAGATCCAGATGGAGGCGTCCAAATCGTCCTGTGTTTGATCCCACTGGACTCTTAATGACCACTGAATGGTCCGCATGCGCAGCCACGCCAGAGGAACAGAAACTATGGCGGCTGCCATGTGCCCTAGCAGCCTGAGGAGGAGTCTTGCAGAGACCCTTGAGGCTGTAGAGACTTGCTACGCAAAGACCTGAATCCGACCTGCCCTGTCGGAGGGAATAAACACTTTCCCAAGGATGGTATCCAGAAGAGTTCCAATGAACTGGACCTTCTGGGATGGGAAATGTTGAGACTTGTCCCTGTTGACCATGATCCCCAGATGCTGGAACAGTGAGAGGGAGTCCCTGATGGTTTCCAACAGGCGGGGCCTGGATGGAGCCAGTCGACCAGATAAGAGAACATGAAGTGGCCCAGTCTATAAAGTGCCACGGCGACCACTGCCAGGCACTTGGTGAATACCCGGAGGGCTGAAGAGAGACCAAAGGGGAGGCCTTTGAATTGATAGCCCTTGCCTTCAAATCTGAACCTCAAAAATATTCGATGACCCCTGGCAATAAGGATAAGCAGATATGCATCCTGCAAGTCCAGGGATGCCCGCCAGTCTCCCACCGAAAACCATGGGCAGAAGAGTGGGGAGGAAGACCATACAGAACCTCCAATAAGAGACCCATTGGTTTAGATTGCTGCGGTTCAGAACAGGTTTGAGGTCTCCTGACTTCTTTGGGACCAGGAAGAAGTGGGAGAAGAACCCTATTGCTTGCTCGGCCGGGGGCACCAGCTCGACTGCGTTTTTATCCAGAAGGAATTGGATTGCCCTTCTAATCAGCTCCCAATGTTCCCTGGGACAGCGGGATGGGGGTGGTGGTCTGTCTGGCAGGATGGTGTCGAACTCTATGGACTACCTGAACTCCACGAGCTCAAGGACCCACTGGGTCAGAGGTCACTTGACTCCATGCATCTGCTTAGAGAGAAAAGTGACCACCGACCGACTCCCCAAACAAGGCATCCAGGGGAGGTGGGTGGCCTGGATAGTCAGGCAGTGGGATGGGGAAGGAGGGCGTCGGTAGCTGGTTTAGCCTGTCTAGAGAAGGAGGCCGAGGAGCTCCTGGCTCTGCACCAAGAGTAAAGCCACCTTGTTGCGAGTGGGGCTGGTAGCGAGGTTGCTGAGGCTGATGTCCCTCACGACCATGAAAAAGGGACTTCCTAGGTTGCCCCTGCTTCAGGCGGTACATGGACTGTATGGATCGGATGGACTTACCAGATTCCTGCAGCTTGGTGATAATCTTCTCAGTGTCTTTGCCAAAGAGCACGGAGCCCTTAAAGGGAGCATCCAGAATATTCGTCTGCACATTTGGATCGAACCCAGAAACCCGAAGCCAAGCATGGCATTGGAGGCATACGCCAATAGCAGCCGCCCTTGAGGAGGTGTCCGCAGAGTCATAGGCTGACCTCAGAACGTGGGTACCCACGTCTGAGTCGGTCTGCAGCAGTTTGGCAAGCTCTGCCCACTGAGGGCAATCGGGCATGTTTTGCACAATGTCCATTCCTTGTTCCCAAACGGCATTCTGGAATTGGACCACGTGAGCCAGGAAGTTGAGACTCGTGATACTGCAGGTGGCAACAGAGTACACCTTGTGGCCCATGGAATACAGCTGCTTCAAATCCCTGTCAGGCGGCTGGATGCGCAGGTGCTTGGGCCTCTGCGAACAGTGGTGAACTGCTGAAATCACTACTGAGTCCACTGTGGGTGGTTTGGCCAAGAAGGGGTGGTCCTTAGGGGCCCGGTAAAGCTGATGAGCCTCCTTGGGCACGGTAGAGGAGAAGTAAGGGTGCTTCCAGGTAGCGAACGTGACGTCCCCAAAGGTCAACTATGGGAGGGATGACCACCGGCTTAGGGTCTTTTTGGCGGAGATATTTAGCCAACCGCAGTCGCTCAGGGTCCAGGGCCTCAGTGTCTCAACCCATGTTTGCCTGGATGTGCCTCATCACCTCCATGAAGCTAGGGTCATCTGGGAGATCTGGGTGCCTCCTGTTCCCTAAATCCGTTCGACATCCAAGTCAACACGAGAGGTGTCAGAGTCAACATATGAGTCCGAGATCCAAGAGGATGGGGATCTGTGTTGTCTCCTCTTGTCCAGAGAGGGAGAGCAGGAGGAACTGCTGGACCCTAGCCCTCCTGCACCTCTTATCTTTGTTTTTGGGTGGTGCAGGCTCCTTCCCTGCCTCCTGATCGGAAGGCTCCTGGACTGGGACCAGATCAGGCACAGGGCCCCTGGAGTATCAGGCGTGGAGGAGGCACACCCACTGGAAGATCACGTTTGACCGTGTACCACCAGTTGGAGAAGAGCTCCTTTACTTGTGAAAGGTTCAGTTTTGGGGAATCAGGTGCAGAAGGAGGAGGTGCACCAGAGCTGTTGCTGGCCCCATTATCAAGGGGTGCCGGCGTCAGATCCGAACCCCTGGCACCAGTGTCCGTGGGCAAAAGCGTCGGTCTTTGGGGTGATGATGGAGGAGTGTCCACTGCCCCGTTGTTGGCCTCTGACATCAGGTGGACCAGCGTCTGTTGCAGAGAGGGGGTCCCAGAGCTGACGCTGGGTGGCGCCGGGGTGACCGGCATCAGAATGATTTTGACAGGCGGAGGAATGGCCTTCGCCGGGGGGGGGGGGATGAGGCCAGAAGAGCCACGGGCGGACGCCGGTCTGGCGTCCGCTTGTCTCTGAGTTCGACGGGCGCCCTCGGTGGTGTGAGCCTTGGGACAGTTGGACTTGTGGTGTTTGAGGACTTTCCAATGCTCAGCCAGGAGGCGGCGACGGTCAGAGTCCTTTGATTTTGGCGGCAAGGATGAGGCCCTGCCGCCAGAAGACCCTGAGGCCTTGCTCAACTCCTGGAGGTCGCCTTGGAAGTGGAGGCCGAGGGAGGAGGACTTACCTCACACTGCCGAGGAAGCCTTCTCGGCGGTGGACGCACCTTCAAGGGTTGGAGGGTGGTCCCTGAGGACTTGGTCGCCATAGACCCAGCGGAGGAAGGTTTGAGGGCTGTGAGGCAGGAATCATGCCCAGACGACCCCAACTTCGAGCCCGAGGACCTGGGTCTAGAATGGCACCTCTCTCTCGTGCTCCCGATGTTTGTGGTGCTTCTTCTGGGCGGGAGGGGGTCAGACTCCACCGAGGATGAAGCGCGTTCCATCGCAGCCAGTTTGGACTCTGCTAAAAAGGCAGAAAGAGATTTTTGTCGCCTGTTGCGTGTCCGGGAATTATAGGCCTGGCAATGGGGACAGGCCTCTATGTCGTGGTCGGCCCACAGGCAAAAAAGGCATGCGGAATGGCCATCCTTAGATGGTATCTGCTGCCCACAGGAGCGCTTGTTGACGTGCCCTTTGGAGGAAGAGGACACAGATGCGACAAAAAACACTTTAGAAATGGTGGAGAAGGAAGAGATCGATTGGCACTGCAAGTGGTAAACCGAAGGCGAACTAACCTTGATGGTGCGGTGGGAAAGAACTGATGCACGTGGGGAATGCCCCCTTTATATAGAGTGACGTTGGGGGTGGAGCCGACATTGGTGGGGGCGTTCCCACGCTGGTACTGCTAGAAGACAGATTTGCCAAGAACTGCAGCCAGGTGGCATCAGTCCTACTTGTGTTACCTGCTGCAAGAGCTTCCTCTCAAAGTAAGATCTGGAGGAAGCGCCGGTGGGCCGGGAGGATAGGGATATGGAGGTAAGCATCCTGCATATCCAGGGAGCACAGCCAAGTGTTCGGGAGGAGCAGGGACAACAGTCCCTGGAGAGTCAGCATGTGAAACCTCTTGTATTCCACAAAGAAGTTGAACATGCTAAGATCTAGGATAGGTCTTACATCCCCCATTTTCTTTGGAACGAGGAAGAAATGGGAGTAGAATCCTCTTGCTGTTTGATCGGGAGGCACAGGCTCTATAGCTGCTTTGCGTAGCAGAGCTTGGATTTCCTGCCTGACCAGTGGGATCTGAGCAGACGGGTAAAAAGACCTTCCCGGAGGGTTTGAAGGAGGTTTCTCCAGGAAGCTGATCGAGCGACCACTTTGTATGAGCTGTAAGACCCATACGTCTGTGATGACAGCCCTCCACCCTTCCAGGTGGAGGCGGAATCTTCCCCCTACCGGTTCCTCCAACGGAGATGGAGGGAGGGGGAAACAAGTCAGGATGCAGAGGGGAGTGGTGCCTTTTCTCCTGAGGCAGCTTTGGCAAACTTGGCCTGAGGAGTTTGGGTGCCTGAACAGGTGGCACCTTGTTTGGTTTGACGCTTGCCCTGGTTTTTGTTACAGTTCCTTCTGCTCGCCGCCAAAGAGGACTGGGCCCCTGAAAGGTGCGTCCAAAAGAGATGACTGGATGTCCTGTGCCAAGCCTACCAAACGCAGCCAGGCTAAGCGTCTGAGGCAGATCCCCGATGCCACAGCCTGAGCCACAGAGTCTATGGAATCGTAGGTGGCTCGGAGAGCGTGACAAGATGACTTATTCATCCACACTGTCCCCAAGAGTTTGGCCCAGAGTTGCTCATCAGGAATCTCCTTAAGATCCTTCTCCAGATCCGATAACGAGGACTTCTGAAAGGCCACCATGTGCGAAACATAGTTCAACGACCTGATGGCGCAGGTGTACGGAGCACAGAGTTTTCTGCCGAACTGATCCAGCTGTTTGGAATCCTTGTCCGGTGGAGAAGCACTCAGGTGTCTGTGTTGAGTCGATCTGTCATGGGCAGTGTTAATGATCATGGAGTCGGCCTTACGTTGTGCCGTGAGGTGAAAGACCCCTTCTGGGGGGTGGGGAATAGGTCCTATCAGCTTTGCAGGAAACAGCCAGAATGGATGAGGGCTGTTGCCAAATGGTTGATGCAAGATCCTCGTGTGGACCCCTCTAAGGGGGGGGATGGGGAGAGGATCCACACTAACAAGATCCAAGTGCTCTGCCAGCCTCTTACGCTGGGGGTCCAGTTCCTTGGACACTCAGCCACAAGTCTTCTGAATGGTCCTCAGAAGTTCCCCGAAGGAAGGGTCCTCCGGGGGGTGATTTAAGGGACGTCTTAGGTTGCGGTTCAACTGGAGAATGGGGTTCTGACTAGTCAATGTCCGAATCTTCATCCAACTCTGAAGACTCCGGCCTGCTGGGCAGGGAGAGGGTCAATGCCAGTTTCCCTACCCTTGGGAGGAAGGGTGTCAGAGGCTTGGCTAGAGCGAACCGGGCTAGGAGGGGGCACCCTAGGAGGACAGGGGGTACTCTACAGGAGGCTGCAGTTGCAAGAGATACAACAGGAGCTGCGACCGTGCATCCTTCCACCATCCCAGAATGGACTCACGGTCAGCAGGTGGAGGTGGACGAGGTGGGGGCTGATACCCCGGAAAACTTGGAAAACAGGGGTAACTAGTTGGCTGGTTCCAGTAAGTGTAGTGGTACATGCCCTGCCCCTGAAAGCCTGGTGCATGGTATCCTGGTGCTGGGTAGCTCGGTGTGGAGTAGCCCAATGTCAGTGGGTAACCCGGTGTCGGCGGAACATAGCCTGGCGTTGGAGGAATGCAGCGGGAAGTAGGGACCAGAAGGGTGTCCCAGGAAATCACCCACAGGAGGAGCTGAAGGGCCCGCCAAGGGAGGCGCCGAAGGGCTGCTAGGGAGCGGCAAAGGAGCAGGCACAGGGCCCGGAGGTCCCGTGGGAGGAGGGCCCATACCTAGTCCACTAAGGTCCGGCGATGGATCCACAGGAGAAAGGGGGTCCGGCGGCGGGATGGAACCTGGTGAAGGGGGAACGTCCAGAAGGGTCCCCAACAAAAGGTCCGGAAGGATATCCAACGGAAGAGACAAGTTGGGTACCAGTGGCGAATCCCTGTGGGTAGAGACCGACAGGGATGAAGGATCCCCTGTAAGCACACTCTTCCCGGGGTCGGGGTTCACAAGACAGCCCGACGGGAGAGTAGACATCTACGCGGTCGACGGAAAAAACGAGCAACTTATTAGACATGGCCAGGCTAACCATGGTGAAAATACCATGGTCAGACTAATCAGCCTGAGCCGGGCGCCCGGCGGCATAGCCTGAAGGCAGCTAAACAGCGGTGCTCTGAACAGGAGACCCAAAAACTACCTTTGGGGAGGCGACCCCCAACTGCTCGCTCACCTCGGGGGAGAGGGCGTTCGGTCCGCCTGGGCGGACAAAGGCGCAGCAGGTGGGGTACTCACTGAAGTAGAAGGCCCACCTTGATCGTCGACAGGTGTCTGGCTGGTCTTCCCTTGAGGAGAATAGCTCCACTCCCAGTGTCTCTCCTTGTCATCCTTTTTCTTTCTCTTTTTGGGGGTTGGTAGAGACAACCTTTTGTCTCAGCTCCTGAAGCTCCTTCTCCATGGAGGCCAGTCTCTGGGTAAGAAGATGGGCCACGAGGGTCCTTTCGTGACAGGTGCGCGTGGCCTCGTTGAACCCCTGGCAAATGGCACACTCAGCCGAGCTGTGTTTAGGGCCCAGGCAGAGGACACAGCGAGAATGGTCGTCCCCGTGGGGGAGTTGCGCGCCGCACTTCTTTTTGCTCCGAGACGACATACACCGTCGCTGGGATATTGTTTGAAAAAAGGTATGAAAACGTTTGAAAAATTTCAAAGAAATCAAAAAAAAAAAAAACTATTACGGGTGACTGGTCGCTGTTCTACCACATCTGTCGAACGGTCCTGAGAGACAGCGGGAAAGAACTGGAGGGTGGGTGCGGGACCACCCCTTTTATAGTCACACTGATGTCGCGTCACCTGAAAACGGGGGGTGGGCAAGTCCCCGCTGAAGATTGCTAGCTACAAGTTTGCCATGTGGACCTGATGCCAGGGGACACAGTCCTATATATGAAGACCTACTGCAGGAACCCTCTCGAAGTAAGATCTTCCAGCAGAAAGGAAGATCAAACGTCACGGGGCGGTGCTAGGGTGTTACCACCCGGGTGGATGGGAGATGCCAGCTTGAAAACATTCCGGCGGAGTCTTAAAGGGAAAGAAACACTGTCTGAAGTGTGAATAAAACATTATATCCACGTCCCTAGAAGCTGCAGATTTTAGTTAAGGTAATGTTTTGTGACAGTGGGAGAAGAAAGATGGAATTCATTTTCAGCTATGACAGTTTTGGGATACTGCAGGAGGGAACATGGAATCTGTTCTCAGCTACAGTAATTTTTTAGAGAGTCTAGCCAACGTGTTCATAGAGAGCATTCACTGCTGGGCTCAAGCTGTTATGTGCCATTTAATGGACAGATTAGAAAAAGCAGCACAGAGAGATCAACATTTTAACCTCAGAAGTACCAACAAGCACTATTACCTGTAGAAATGCTCAAAAGTATTGGCTAACTCCAGTCCTGAGAGGAAGAGCATTGGCTCTAGGAACATCTGCAACTGGTTTAATGCCTCCACGTTGGAAGAATCCATGCCACTGCTTTCTTGGATCCTCTCATCAGTATACCGAGCAAAGAGTTCACTAACCTAAGGAAATTCAGCAGAACAAGAGCACAAGCCAGTCAGTGCAACATTCCATAACAGCACATGATTATCACAGTAGGAGCAGATTATAATCTCACATGACAACACGATGTATGGGAACTGGGATCAGTGTAACTGTTCATAACATCACATGAAAACATGGTAGGAGCCAGGTGGTCAATGTAATGGTTCACAGTATCACATGACAACATAGTAGGTGCCAGCGTCAATGTAACTTTCCATAACATCACATTACAACACATTAGGAGCCAGGGTGTGTGTAAGTGTCCATATCACATGAGAACATCGAAGGAGCTAGGTCAGTGTTAACTGTCCACATCATCACATAATGCAGCAGAAGTTAGGGTCAACTTAACTGTTCCTAACATCACATGGTAACACGGAAGGAGCTGGGTCAATGTAAACATCCATAACATCACATGACAACATGGCAGAAACCAGGGTCAGTGTAGTTTTCCATAATATCACATGACAACAGGATATAAGGTCAGTGTAGCCATCCATAACATCGCATGACAACACATTAGGAGCCAGGGTCAGCATAACTGTCCAAAACATGACATGACAACATGGTGGGAGCTTGGTCCGGTGGTGTAGAGGGCTGAGGCGCTGGCATCTTAACTTTTACCATGCTGGTGACCCAGGTTCGGGAGCAAACTTGGGTTGCCTGGGGAAGGCCGGGGGAGAGAGGACTGAGTGTCCGACAGACAACTCTCCTCTCTCGGAGATGGGTGGGTTGTGGATCCCTGGCAGCAGCGATACCACACGGAGGCGTGCTGTCCAACAGCCAGGGGCCACATAAGTCACTGGGAGAGACGACATCAGACATCTGCAGGCATGCGCTCGTACACGCACTTGACGACACTGCACTTCCATGCCTCTGGGAGAACAAGTAAACAAGGAAACCCCCTCTCACCGAGAGGAAGACATCTCTCCCGCCACCACACCCATGCTGGATCCTTCTCACCGAGTCCTGATCGCCTCCCTCCTTCACCTCCAACCGCCTTGGCACTAGATAAAAGATGGACAATTGCCATGGCATAGAAGGTGACCTTGCCGAGGGGGATGACTGAGGGGTGCCAGGTAGGTGTGCCGCAGGTGGGTTGGAGGAACAGGATCTCCAGTAGAGGAGATCACAGCAGGGCAGGATATGATGGGGTGATCGATGGGGCCCCTGCAAGAGGCAACTGGAGGGAAATAAAGTTGGAAAAGAAAAAGAAAAAAAAAGAACATGGTGGGAGTCGGGGTCAGTGTAACTGTCTAATATAACATGACAGTGCTGTCAGACAGGGTGGTCAAACACAGTATCACTGTCCACATTACATTATAACATGGAAACAGCAAGGTTCAGACACAATATAACTGTTTATAGTACCACATTAGAGGACATTATCAGTACTGATATGCAATGTTGTGCGGAAGTAGAACTAAAGGAACCTATGCTGATGACACCTTCAACATTGGTACTCACGTGCATAGCTGTGAGGAAGGAGAGCTGTAGCAGGGCTGCAGAGAAGCCCTTTCGTAGCGCTAACACAAAAGCCGTCTGAAACCCAAAGAGTTCCTCCATGGCATTCTTCAGTCGCAAGTACATGCGACAGTATTTTTCTACAAAGTTTGGTTCATTCCAGAATGACTCTAAAAACTTCTTAACCTAAAAAGATAAAAGAGATGGTATTACACTCTTGTATGGGTTTGTCCTGATAGTAGCCTAGAACTCAGAACATTTCTCACTTCATTCTGCATGTCGAAGCAAGATGTGTGGAAGCAGTCTCTCCTATGCAGTGACATGCTACTTTAACCACTTAAGGATAAACACACAGCAAATGCAAAGCAAGTAAAAGCTCTACACAGATAATGGAGACAGCCAAGTTCACAAAGGGGCAGGGCAGAAGGTGCACGACTGACAGGAAGTCAGGGAAGCATCTGTAATGAAAAAAGGAGAGTGCCAGACTTCCACAGCAGCAAGGGCAAGTGGTGCATTACTGACAGAAAGCCAAGGAAAGGTCTGTAATGAGAACCTGGAGGGCCAGGCTCCCAGAGTGCAGTGGTATACCACTTATGTGAAGTCCGGGCACTGTCAATGATGGGAAAGGGACAGCAAGACTCTCAGAATGGGACGGGCAGGAGGCGTGTTACTAACAGGAAATCAAAGCAGGGTCTGTAATAATAACTGGGAAGGCCAGACTCCCAGTGTGGGGAGGGCAGATCTACATGATTACCCACTGCTCTTACTGTTGCTGTAGCATACCCTGCCAGCACAGCATAATCCCCAGAGCAGGGAGTGCATTATTTACATGTTTTCCCCAATGCCCTTACATGCTGTAGTACTATGGATTGGCACTGTGTAATCCACACAGCAGTGCTGACAGGAACGACATGGTTTTCACACTACACTTACCTGCTGCTGTACCATGCCCTGCAAGCACCGAGTCATCCCGAGCATGGGTAGAAAATACTCGACTGTAACCGCAGTTCTACTAGTGGTATACAATTCATATCTACACTCTGGCAGTTCTGCTGAAGACAGCAGTCATCGGAAGTCTACAAGATGCGCTTCTTGCACCACCCGGCTGGTATATCCTCTGGCTCCGTCCCATGATGTCAGATACTTCGCATGCTGGAAGCAGGGATCCTGGTGCCACCTGCCATGGGAGGTCAGGTAGTTTGTGTGGATCTGTGCTGTATACATCTAGAAGAACTATGATAACAAGTGATTAAAGGACAGTTACGTACTCACTTTAACAGTAGATCTTCAAGAGAGTCTCCTTCTTTAGGCCACACCTACAGAACTGTAAGTCACCAGGCACAAGGTCCACATAAAAACTTTTGCAAGCAGTTTACTAAGGGCTACCCACAATGACTTCAGATGTCGGCTCTCCCATATAAATGTTGGTGTCCCCTTCCCTTCTCATTTCCCACTGGAGAACATGCTTGAAGGACCTCCCTATAGGGAACTAGGAGAGAATCTAGGGCTCTTCCAACCAGGTGAGGCAGAAAGCAGTGGATAGACCCTCACTGAGAAAGAGACAGCACTCAGAGTCTCAGGATCTGATAGGGAGAAGGAGGGTGGGATGGCATGGCCTGTTAAAAGAGATTCTCTAGACGATGTACTGTTATGGTGAGTACATAACTGCTCTATCTTCTTCAAGGATATTTTTTTAATTAGGCCACACCTACGGAATATGTACCAAGCAGTAGTGACCCTAAAATAGTCTAGGTGGAAGGAGCAACCCTTCTGCGTGAGGCAATGTCCAGACTGTAGTGTTTAGTGAAGGTGTGGACAGTGCGCCGGGTGGCAGCTGTACAGATTTTTGCCACAGACACATTTTTAAAACAAGCAACAGATGTGGCCATGCCTCTAGTGGAACGACCACGAACAGCCCCTGGAATTCTCTTACTGTACTTCCTATAGCACAAAGTAATACAGTTGACTAACCATTTGGACTTGCACTGTCTGGAAACTGGAGTGCTACTGGATTTTCCATTTGGGTTCACTCTTGCCAAAGGTCTCAATCAAGAACTGGATTTAAAGCCATATTTGAAATACATTTCTGCATATAAATTCACATTATCTGTACAATATATTAAGATTATGAAGTATTACTGCATTTGCCTAATGTCTTCCTTTAATGATAATGGGATGCAAGCACCCAGTGGAAGTAATCAAGTCTGAAACAGCATTTAGTAAATAAACTTTGAGTAGTAGGTGCATACTCATACTCAAGTAGGAGAGGAGCACAGTAGGCTGTTGCCCATTATTGCTCCTGTATCTTATTCATAATATTCCAGATTTGTTCCTCACAATATATGCCTATCAAGATTGGTTTTAAATGCTGTTTTATCCTTGATCATAACTATATCCATGGGTAATCTGTTCCAAGGGTTTACCACACGCACAGTACAAAAGTACTTCCTATTGTTTGTTCTGAACCTCCATTTTTTTTCATTTTTAGGGGTTGTCCTCTAGTTCTCAAATCAGCACTCATATATTCAAAGTCTAATTTATGAAACAGGTAGAGGTCATTACAAATGTCATATAACAACATCAGGTCCCATCTAAGCTGCCCAGTTTCCAAAGTAAGAAGGTTCAGATTTTTTAACAGATCTCTGTAAGTATTACTGCGTTTAGCATATACCATTTTTTGCTGCCTGTCTTTGTATCCTCTCCATCTCTTTGATGTCCTTTTTTTAAATGAGGACAACATATTTGGCTACCAAAGTCTAATTTAGGCTGAATGTAGGCTCTATAAAGTGGCATAAGTACCTCTTTTTGTCTACTACTAAAATTTCTTTTAATTGTCTAAAGGATCCTATTTGCAGCCGCAATAGTTGAAGTTCACTGCATATTAAAAGATAGTTTTTTTGTCAATAGCGACACTCAAGTTCCTTTCATTTTCCAGTTCTTTTAATGGAACATTGTTGTTTTAATGGAACATTTCCTAGGCTGTAATTGTGTGTTATTGGTTGGCGCCCAAAATGTATAACACAGCATTTTTCTATGTTAAACACATACCCTACCTCACTGCCCATGTGGCGATATGATTCAAGTCAGACTGTATAACCTGAACATCATCAAGACTTTTTACACTCCTGCCAATTTTGGTGTCATCAGCATACTTGACAGCTCAGCTTGTTACATAGTCAAACATGTCTGAGATAAATATCTGAAACAACAGTGGACCCAAACAAGATCCCTGAGGGATGCCACTTGTAACTCTACCATTGTCAGATTGTTAACCTGTAGTGACACCTGTTGCGTTCTATTTATTAACCATGACTTAACCCAATTTAATGTATATACATTTAGGCCCATGTTCTCCATTTTGTCAAGTATTGTCCAGTGGGGCACAATGTTGAATGTCTTAGCAAAAGCCAGATATATACAGTCCACAAGTATATGTTTGTCTAGGTTTTTGGATACAGCTTCATAAAAGCATAATAAATCTGTATGCAAGATCGTCCTGCCATGAACCCATGCTGATCCTTATCAAATTTTTTCTGTATTATCAAGTTGTTTTTGTATGTCATCCCTTAAAATGGATTCTGGTATCTTCCCAGGGATTGAGGTGAGACTTACTGGTCAATAATTTTTAAAATCTCCTTTATCCCCCTTGTTCTGTATGGGCACAACAGCCGCAGATCTCCAATTTCAAGTAGAGCCCCTTATCGTAAGGAAGCATCACATTTTTGTTTTGGTGTTGTCTTTTTATTAGACGTAAACATTCAAATTATACATTATCAATATCTCTCAGTATTATACATTCAATAGCATATCTTAGTTATGAACTAGTATCTTCCAGGGATTGAGGTGAGACTTACTGGTCAATAGTATTTAAAATCTCCTTTATCCCCCTTGTTCTGTATGGGCACAATCGCCGCAGAGCTCAAATCTTCGAGTAGAGCCCCTTATCGTAAGGAAGCATCACATTTTTGTTTTGGTGTTGTCTTTTTATTAGACGTAAACATTCAAATTATACATTCTCAGCATCTCTCAGTATTATACATTCAATAGCGTAACTTAGTTATGAACTAGTCTTGCTGATGTTTGCTGACTGTTACACATTCACTAAATTTTAACAATAAATCATAAAAGTCAAACAGGTCAGATATGGGTATTTCATTCTTGTTTCCTTAGTGCTGTGTAAAAACATGTCCACCTCATTCCTTGTCAGGGTGCAGGTCCTTCTCATTTCATACAATTCTTGATCCACCTCCCGCAACAGCTGGGCTTCCACCACAGGCAGGGCATCCAGAAGTGTTTCCCAGTCCAGCACACATTTTCTGTTTTCCCTTTTAAGATACAAGTTGGCCTATCCACTGCTAGCACTTGAATCACAAGGTTTCACTGGTCTAGAGTAGGCATGTTACATGATACCCAGGTGTTCTGAATGCCATGTCTGGCTACCACCAGCAGAATTCTAATCCAGCGGTGGTATAGGGTCCATGCCTCCTCATTCCCTTCTTCCACTCCAGAAAGGTAATGACAGTGGCAAGAATTTGATCTGAGCTTCCAGATCCAAGATATCTCCTGTGCAATAGTGTTCCAGTAATTCTGCAATTATACGGCATTCCCAAAAATAATGGAAGGAGGTGTCCCTTTCTTCATGACATTTGCTACACATTGGGGAGATCCCTGGATGAAATTTATGGAGCATGCTGGGTAGGCAGTATATTCTATGTAAGAACTTATACTGAGCTTCCTCATATTTGTTACAGATTAGTAATCCCATATGGGAACCCAGTATAAATTGCCAGTCATCCTCCACTATCCATCTCCCTAAGTCAGCTTCCCATTGCTGCTTTACTCTCCCAGTCTGGAAAGAAAGATCTATCTGACTTAGCCATCCAGGCAATCAGACCCTTGGAAGTGTTTCTATCCCTATAAATCTCAAATTCTACCTCTGCCAGTTTGGAAGCAGCTAGTGTTTCTCTCTGGAATGTTCTGGCAAAGGCTCTCATCTGTAAGAATTAAAAAAAAAAAAAAAAGGTCCCTGGGGATCTGCAGGGCTGTTTGTATATCATGAAAAGGTGCAAAACCCTCCTGTTCATACAGATCTCCTATACACCGTACCTCTCTCTCATGCCATATAATGAACCCAGGGTCTTCAAGACCTGGTAAGAAACCCAGATTCTGTGCTATGGAAATCAGTAAGGTCTGTTCAGCAAGTGCCCCGTTCATATTTTAATCCTTTCCCCATGCCTCCAACACCCTCATCGCTAGGGTGTCTGGTTCCGAGGTCTGTGAATAGGCCTAGTACCCCCATTCGCTAAATAAGCAGATAACCATCCTGGGCAACACTCCTCCTCTAGTGCCACCCAGCTCGCTTCCTGTCCTTGATTCACCCAATTTTCAAGGTATCTGACTGGTATGGCTAGATAATACCTTTGTATGTCTGGGAAATCTAAACACCCTCATCTCTATGACTTTTCAATATAGCTAAACTCATGCTGGGTCACTTTCCACACCATATACATTCTGTAAATCCTTTTTCCAACCTTTTAAGATCCACTTTTGATGGGCCCACTTTGGTTGGGCCCATAGGAAGCATTTACGTCATATATGTCACCTGGGGCAAGATGTTCATCTTTATTAAATTTATGGGCCCCATCCACTAAATGGGAAGAGCTCTCCACCTCTGTAGATCCACTAAAATATTCTGAAAAAGCGATTTATAGTTTCAGGGTGTATAGGGTGTCCAGTCTCCGTCCCTCTTGTATACCCAAGCAGGTCATACGTCCCTTCACCCCTTGCAGACCCCAAGTGTTTTGACCTATAGCGGGATTCCTTCTACTCACATTCATAAGGCGGGATTTACCGATGTTCAATTTATATCCAAAGAAACTGGAAAATTATGTTAAAACCTCTAGTAAAGCTGGCATCATCGTATCTGGGTGCGTGACAAATAAGTCATACGCGTATAGTGTATGGACATCCCCCTTTTTCCATAATGCCTTAATATTCGCTTCTGATCTAATTTTAATAGTTAGCGATTCTATTGCTAAGGCATACAAGAGGGGGGAGAGGGGCTAACCCTGTCTCGTCCCACGATGAAGCTGAAATTTCTCTGACGGGGCTCCATTTACCAATACAAGCACCACAGGGCTTCGATATAGCATTTTCACCATATCCAGGAAGAAAAAATTACTCACCTTAGTAATGTTGTTTCTTCTAATGGAGTCTTGCTGTATTCTGACATATGCAGTGAGTCCCAACCTTCCAACTGCTCCGGAGGTGAAAGAGCTAACTTTCCATGCCAGGCATGGAATGCTGAGCTCGAGCTCAGTTGAAACTCTGTCTGTCGTTCTGCAAACTCAAACCGTCAGATCTTTACAAGCTAAACTCACTGAGGTCCTGTGTGGAAGCTGTAAACCTACACTAGCCAACTGGCTACTAAACATAAGAACACATTTTTTGATCCCAAAACAAAGACTCAAGTCAGGAGACCCAAAAAATGAAAAACACAACACCAAGTCACCCCAAGAAAGGAGGGGTGAAAAACAATAAGGTGGGCAACTACTAAGTGACAACACTGCACTGCCCACGCACATCCCAAAAACAGAGGTTGTGAGAGGGGCAGACAGGGGGGGAGGTCAGAATATAGCAAGACTCCATTAGAAGAAACAACATTACTAAGGTGAGTCATTTTTTCTTCAAACAACATGAAGTCTTGCTATATTCTGACATATGCAGACTACAAAGCAGTACCTCCATGGAGGAGGGACAGAACCTATTTAGGAAATAGGCTCTGAAGCACAGCTGTGCCAAACCGAGCATCACTCCTAGCCTGGAAGTTCAGGGAGTAATGCTTGATAAAAGCGTGAACTGTTTTCCAGGTAGCTGCTTGACATATCTCTAGAATAGGGATGTCCCTGGCAGCAGCCAGGGGAGCAGCTGTACCTCTGGTAGAGTGAGCCCTCAGGCCTGAGGGAGGAACCTTACCCAGTTTTTCATGGCAAAATTGGATACAAGAGACAATCCACCTGGCAATGGATCTTTTAGTGGCAGGTTTCCCTTTACCAACCTCACCATAAGCGAGAAACAGTTGGAGGGAGTCAAACCTGTGACCCTTGGTACGCTCTATGTAGTAACTAAGGGCTCTCTTCACATCTAAGCTGTGCAGTCTCCTCTAGCCAGAGGAGGAATGGTCAGTGAAGTACACTGGAAGAGATGTAGATTGATTAAGGTGGAAATCTGAAACCACCTTAGGCAAGAACTTCCTGTTAGTCCTGAGGACCACCTTATCTCTATGAAAGGAGATAAAATCAGGCTCCACTGACAAAGCTTGTAATTCACTTATGCGTCTGGCAGAAGTGATGGCTACCAGAAACACAGTCTTCCAAGTCAAGTACCTAAGCTCTGCTGAAGACAAAGGCTCAAAGGGGGGTTGCATAAACTGAGCAATGCAAACATTAAGGCCCCAAGCAGGGCAGGGTCCCTGAATGGAGGGTTGGTGTGAAGCAATCCCTTGAAAAACTTGGAGAATACAGGGTGAGCTGAAAGAGAAGAAGGCTTACCTGCTGAAATAAAAGCAGACACAGCTGCCAGATGCACTTTTAGGGTAGCTGGTCTCAGCCCCAAAGTATTTAAGTGGACCATATAATCCAGAACTGTGGGTAAATCAGCAGATTCTGGGGAAATATGCTTTCCAGAGCACCATATGAAAAACCTCTTCCATTTGGAATTATAAGTAGCCCTGGTGGAAGGTTTTCTAGAAGCCTTCAGGATATCCATTACACCTTGGGAGAGTTGTAAATCAGCAAACTCTAACTCTTCAAGAGCCAGGCCTTGAGATTGAGAGATTTGAGGTTCGGGTACCAAACCCTCCCCTGAGCACAGGTTAACAGGTTGTGATTCCTGGGAAAATACAGGGGAAGATGGACTGCTAAGGACCGTAGGAGTGGATACCAGGGTTGTCTGGGCCAATCTGGAGCAATCAGGATCATCTTGCAGGGTTGAGATCTGATTTTGACTAGCACTTTGAACAGAAGAGGGAAGGGGGGAAAAGCATAGAGAAACTTCCCTTCCCAATTGAGAACTAAGGCATCCAGAGGGACTGAGCCCTACACTGGGGGCCTGTCGCAAAAAAGGGGAAGTTGGTGATTGTCTGGGGCTGCAAAAAGAAATATCTGCGGGGTGCCCCATCTAGCAAATACCACCTCCAAGACCAGGGGGTCCAGTGACCATTCGTGATGGCCCTGGGAAATCCTGCTGAGAGCATCTGTCAGGACATTGTCCTTGCCTGGGAGGTGAACTGCCGTAAAGGAGGTGTTCAGGGAATAAGCCAAAGACCACAACTTCATTGCTTCGGTGCACAAGGCCGTAGACCGAGTGCCCCCTTGCTTGCTGATGTACCACATTGTGGTAGTGTTGTCTGTTCTGACCTGTACAACTTTGTTCTGAACAGATGCTCTGAGTTCCAACAGATTGATGTGGACCAGAGATTCCTGAGGGGACCACAATCCCTGGGTAGTGAGGTCGCCCATGTGAGCTCCCCACCCCAAGAGGGATGCATCTGTAGAAAGGATTAAGGAGTGAGACTGAGTGACAAAAGGAACCCCTTGTCTGAGATTGCTCTGATCCTGCCACCACTGTAGGGCCTGGATCAGGGTTAGAGTCACTCGGATCAATTTGGTTAGAGGGTCTTTCCTTTGAGACCAAAAGGCTCTCAAATGGAACTGAATGTCCCTCATCTGAAATCTTGCTCCCTGCACTACTGCTGTAGAAGCAGCCATGTGCCCCAGGAGCTGTAGAAAATGCCTTGTTGGTCGAGACACCTGCAGGGTGAATGAGGAGGCCAGAGAGACCAGGGTCCTTGCCCTGTCCAAAGGAAGGCAGGCTCTGGCTTTCTCCGTGTTCAGTTCTGCACCTATGAAGGTGAGGAGCTGGACAGGCTCTAGAACTGACTTTGAAAGATTCAGAAGGAAACCTAGAGAGGTGAGCATTGCTGAGTTATCTGTAGGTGCAACTTGACTTGGTCTGGGGACTGGCCTACTATGAGCCAGTCGTCCAGGTAAGGGAAGATGGCAATTTTTTGCCTTCTTAGAGAAGCAACTGCTACTGCCAGGCATTTTGTGAATACCCTTGGAGCAGAGGTGAGGCCAAAGGGCATTGCTCTGAACTGGTAATGGCCTGAGGGCAGCTCAAACCTGAGGTACTTTCGATAGGAGCTTCTGATGAGAATATGGAAGTAGGCATCCTTGAGGTCCAGGGACGCTAGCCAGTCCCCTGACCTTAGAGAGGGTAGAATAATTCCCAGAGTCACCATTTTGAATTTTGGTTTTAAAAGGTGCTTGTTTAAGTATCTGAGATCCAGGATGGGCCGCCATTCTTCTGTCTTTTTTGGGGTAAAGAAGTACCTGAGTACAACCCTTTGCCCTGGTGTAGGGGTGGAATCCTTTCCACAGCTCTGAGAGCCAGGAGGGAAGAGACCTCTGCCTCTAGGGCAAGTGCCTCTGGTGGATTTGCAGGTGGAAAGGATCTGGTTCTCATCTTTGGAAACTTTTTAAAGCTGAGAACCAGTCCCTAGCTTACTATTTCCAGGACCCACTTGTCGGATGTCAGAGACTCCCAGTCCTGGACAAAGTAAGCCAGCCTGCCCCCTACAGGTAGTTGAGAATCGGCCCTGGCAACCCCATCAGGGTGCCTGCTTGGCAGGGGCTTTGGGCTGAGGGGTGGAAGCAGGCCTGCTTGCACCCCGTCTGCCTCTCCCTCTAAAGAACCCCCTCTGGGCATAAGCAGAAGAGGAGGCCTGGGCTTGGTAAAAAGGCCTATGAAAAGGCCTGCCCCTGCCCCTGGGAAGCTGCCTTTGAGGAGTGGCCTGCCTTTCCTTGGCCTGTGCACTCCTATAGGTGGTCCTATACTCATCCATTTTCTTCATGTAATTCTCTGTCTGCTCCCCAAACAGGGAATTACCCACAACAGGAAAATCCATGGCCTTAGTCTGGGTATCCTGTGACAGGCTAGTACATCTGAGCCAAGCCATTCTGCGAAGTGCCACAGATGTAGCCATGACTCTTGATGACACATCATTTGAGTCCACTGCAGCATGGAATTGCACCTTGGATGCCTCAATACCATCAGCAGCCACCTGCTCCAGCTCCTTGGCAAGCTGGCAGGGACCTGTTTTGCTGGAACCATAACAGTATCCCATCTGGATTTCTGATATCTATCAACATAAGCCATATAATTTGCCTGTCTGAGTCCCAAGGATGCTGCCATGTACTGTTTCTTTGCCATGGCATCAATCCTCCTGGAGTCCTTGTCCGGGGGGTGTGAAGCCAAGGGAATATTTGCCTTGTCACAGGCTGCAGCCTGCACTACCCCAACATGGCTGCATTGTTGTGAAAGGAACTCCGTATCAAAGCCTGACAATGTGTACCTCTTGTCCATTCTCTTATCCACAGGAGGTATAGTGTGAGGAGTTTTTAGAATTTTAAATGTCTGTTTCCCAAAAGATTTATGCAAGGGAATAGACAGTCTCCTAGACTCTGGGATATCCATCATTTCCACATAGTCAGGCTCCTCTTGATCATCCACAGCTTCCTCCATAGGGAGCTGGAGGGTTTCAGCCACTTTTTTTATAAAACATAAAATGCCTAGGAGGAGACACTCCCTAAGGTCTGTCTGGGGAGATGTCCGGGTCAATAGCCACATCCAGACTTTCAAATCCACATTCACTCTCCTCATACTCCTCTTCCCCCTCCTCTGGTTCATAATATTCCTCTAAATCATACTCTTGAACCAGTGGAACCGGCCGAACTGGGTGCTTACCTGATAGTGCCGGTTCGGTCGGAACCGGGGAAAGCGACTGGACAATTTTAATCGCTTTGGCTATTTCTTCAGCGGTTGGAGAGGAAAGTTTTGGCTCCACACCAGCTGATTTCCTAGTCCTTTTTGCTGGAACCGACTCCTCAGAGTTGGGTCTCCTTTTGCCAGAGGAAGTTTCGCCCTGGTCAGAGGGCACTCCCTCTGGTTCGGTTGGAACCGAACCGGGCTGGCCATCCGGTTCAGTGGACTTTTTGGCCTCCCTTTCCTGAGCCTACCAACTCTCTTTTCCAGGGTAGCTGCAGGAAAATTATTACAAATCTGGCAGTCTGTATTGAGGTGGTCAAACCCCAGACAATAAACACAGGTGGTGTGGGGGTCAGCCTTGGCAAAGACTTCCCCACACACACTGCAGTGTTGAAACCCAGTGGGCCGGTTTTCTTTTGGGTTTCTCAGACATAGTGCCAGTCCTAACCAAACTTACCCGTTTATGGCAATCCGCCAGGCAAGACCCTCTTATCGGTTCCCAACCGTGTCATGGGTCGTGGAAAAAAACGTAATAAAATCTGTTTTTTTTTTTTTAGAACCGGTAACCACACTCTAAATCACAGATTAAGATATTTTAAACAACCTGATCGGTTCAAACCGAACCGATAAACAGTTTACAAGTTCCACACAGAAGAGAATTAATGAAAACCTATCTAGTACTCACAAATACCACAGACAGAGCCTGAACTGACTGGTTGCGGTTTAAATTCGGTCGAAAACCGAGAAAAACAATACTTTAACCAACAAAATGAACCGAGCAGAAGGAGAAATCTCTGGAGCGGCTGTTCAGTGAGGCGGAGTAAAGAATCTGACGGTTTGAGTCTGAAGAACAACAGGCAGAGTTTCAACCGAGCTCGAGCTCAGCGTTCCATGCCTGGCATGGAAAGTTAACTCTTTCACCTCCGGAGCAGTTCGAAGGTTGGGATTCACTGCATATGTCAGAATATAGCAAGACTTCATGTTGTTTGAATCCCTCTCCCACGCAAAATCTCTGTAGTACTTCAAACAGGTATGCCCATTCTATTCTATCAAATGCCTTCTCAGCGTCAATGGACCACACATAAGTTTGTCCTTTTTATGTTTTGTATGTGTAAATATTTTCTTGAATAATATGTGTATTTATATTGCATTTTTGGCATATGTACAAGCATTGATTTGTTCTAATATATGTGTATTTTTTACACTTTGCATTTGTGTCACTTTGGTGGCGTTATGGGTTCAAACTCCAACTAACCTAGGAATGTCAATCAATTGTGAATGTTCCACTCAACTGATGGTGACCATGGTGTCCAGGTACATAAGGTGGGAGTTTATCATTAGAAGCCCCTGCCCCTGACAAAGACTTTTGTCGAAGTGCCGGGACATTTGGGGATAGTAGCTACTTTTTGTTTCACCGCCATGTTTTAAATAAAGCCTTTTCATCTTTAAATACAATGTGGTGTGGTATTGTGTTAGTGTGCAGTGGTTCTTGACTTTTTGGAACTTGTTCAGTGGTTTGACTAATATTCCCTTAGCCCCTAAACCTCAACTTCACCTGAGTGCAAGACGTTTTCTTGGTTTGTATTATGCAAAGATACCCATCTTCGTGGAAAATCAAATAAGGAGTCTCACACATTAGAGCCTATAGCTCTGAAATCTGTCTAGCAGAAGTAATGGCAACTTAAAACAACACTTTCCAAGAAAAAAGGCATAGTCCAAGCATAGTCCACAAGTTGTGGCCGGCTCAAAAGGAGCCAAAGTAAGCTTTTTCAATACAAAATGCAGGTCCCACTCCGGGACTGTATTACATATAGGAGGCTTCAAGTGCAGAATGCCTCACAAAAACGTATGGGTCACCTCCAGCTGGGCAACCATACAATGTTCTTTTTTTTTAATTTAATCTCTTTATTTAATTTATAAATGCAGCAATTTTACAGGCAGTAATACAGCACCAGTTGATAACATCACAGTACATTACATGTATACTTGTAGCAGTCATGTTAGAGGAAAATAAATTAACATCTTATTACTTCAGTATCCAGAGAATCATAGTTACTAATTCTAAGTTCAGTCTGTGATCAGCTCAAATCAAACCAGGCATATCACGGTGGGCCCTCCCCTCTCCCTCCCAGATTTCAGTCCCATTAAAATTCAAGGAACATCACAGGTCATATCCCGACTAAACTTTTCAATGCAAAAGAAGAACAAAATTTACATGTTCAGTACATAGCTTAAAGGTACAAATGCATCATAATGATTTAGTTGATATGATATCCACTTTTGCCACTGTACATCAAATTTCTGAACTTTGTCCATCATCTTGGCCAAGAGTCGCTCAAGTGCATGCATCTCCCTGGACAAAACAATCCAGGCTTTTTTAGTGGGTATTTTATTAGTAAACCACAGTCTAGTGATAATTTTGTGGGCTACTGTTATAAATGTTAAAATTTACTTTAGCAATTGTTTATCAATTCGCACACTGTCTGGTTTAATAAAAGTCAATATAAATGTGGGAGTGAATAAATCAGTAGTGTCATAAATTGCACTCAGCTCCTCGAGGATCTCCCTCCAAAACTTGGATAGCTTAAGACATGACCAAAGGACATGGCTCTGATTTGCTCCATCATCCCCACATTCTCTCCAACACTGTCCCTCCCCTAATTCTCCCATACTGGCCAGCAGGGCTGGTGTATGGAAGAAACTAGAATGGAGTTTCCACTGTGCAGTATGTGCCAAATAAACCGTACAGGCTTGTAGCAGACAGCCACTTCTAACGGACACTTCACCAATGCCAAATGCCATTTCCTATATTGCCTCATAGAAAAAGCACCCTTTTAAGTGGACCTGTAGCTCTGTATGTAGCGGCCGCCAAGCAGTACATTACTTTGTTTCACTGACAGCTTAATGAGGTGATAAGTTTCAGTCACACCTGTATCCAACCTGATGTGATTAAATTCATTAATTAGAACAATGTTTAGCACCATATTTGAAATCCTAAAACCCTAAAGAGCTGCTAACATTCTATACTCTTCACCCTGTGCAGCTTGCAGTTAAATCCCTGCCTGCCCGCACTCTTGGTAACTAAGACTGGGCACTGGATCAGGAGCTCGTTTCAAAGGAGAACAAGTGAAACAAAAGTACTCACAAATCCGGTCTGGTCCTGATGCAGCTTGCGACTTGCAGCTAAATCAGTGCTGCTTGCGACTTGTGGCTATTCCTCACCTGTGCCTGCTCACAGTGCTGCTTGCAGCTTGCGGTGAATTCAGCTAAGAAAGAGGCACATACTGTATTCCTCACCCGTGCCTGCTCACAGTGCTGACTGCAGCAAATTCAGCCAAGAAAGAGCTGCATACTTTATTCCTCATCCGTGCCTGCTTGCACTCTCGTCCTACTCCTGTTGCTGTTCGGATGGTGGATACACTGAGACCGGGCACAGGACTGAGATCTGAGCTCTGACGATGTACCAGACGTATGGTGATGTGTCAAACTAGTCCGTTACAAGTGGCGCATACTGTATTCACGCCAGTTTGGTGAGGAAAAGATTTTTATAGTTGGTAAAGCAGACTCATTCCAGTCCTGCTCTCTGATTGATATCTACAATTCCTGTTCCCATCTAAGCCTGACTGAGTTGGTCGAGTCTCCCTGTCTTTCATTTAAGGCCTTATATATCTTACTAATCAGGTGATCTGAGGTAGTTCCTCTGATATGAGCTTGTAGCAGTTGTATTATTTGGGTAGGAGTTTCAATTAGGGTCACAAGTGGCCGCTCATATGGCTGAAGGTATGATTTAAGATGTAAATAAGAAATAAAATATTTATAAGGCAGGTGATATTCCTTCTGAAGGGAGACAAAGGAAAAAAGACCTGTTCTGCCCACTAACTGGAAAATGAATAAAATGCCATATCTCTGCCACTGAGCTACATAGGGGCCTGAGGGACCTGCTGTCAAGTCTGCATTATACGTCAATGTTCCCAGGAAAATTTTTTCAGGGAATGTAAAATAATTATTACTGACCTTAAGCCATATTTTTAAGGATTCCCTGGTGAACTCCGGATAATTCATTATCCCTTGACACTTGAGGGGCATTGCAAACAGGAGCTCCTGACTGTTGTATAAGTCCCCCAGGTTACTTCTAATTGTTTCCAGTGTGCATCATACTGTTTATTTAGCCAGTGTACCCTTAACTGTGCTGCCAATACATACTTTGTGAGATCAGGGAGGTTTAGTCCACCTCTCTCTCTGGCCAGTTGCAGAACAGAATATCTAATTCTGGGTCACTTTCCACTCCAAATAAAGCGGGATACCATTCTGTCCCATGCCTGGAAATATGTTTTGGCCGGGGTGAAGGGCAGTGTCTAAAGAAAGAATATGTGGGGAAACACATTCTGCTTAATTGTATCTATCCTACTCAAAAAGCTTAGAGGGAGACATGACCAACGAGACGCATCTTCTGTCAATTTTAGGGTCAAGGGTTCGAGATTTGAGAGCTCTGCATGAATGGGGTTTCTTGTGAGTTTTATTCCCAAGTATCTCATCTCTTGTCTGTACCACTTAAAGGGAAGTCTTTTTTGAAGTGGGAGTGAGGAAGGTAACTGTACGTCAATACCTCAGTTTTTGACCTATTAATTTTATATCCTGCTAGCTTACCAAATGTTTGTAGCTGTTTCCATACTTCTGGGATGGATTGTTCAGGCACGGTAAGAGCCAGCAGAATATTGTCCGCAAAAAGTGTTATCTTGTGCAGGCGACCTCCCAAAGGAAGGCCCTCTATGCCCCGAGAAGCTCTGATGGCAATGGCCAGGGGTTCGAGATATAGAGCAAACATCATTGGGGACACTGGGCATCCCTGGCGGGTACCCCTAGAAAGCTGAAACGTATCTGAAAGTGCTCCATCCACCTTAACATTTGCTTTAGGGGAGGCATAAATATTTTGAAATTGTTTTATAAGTTGTACCGGGAATCCAAAATGATCCAGAGTCTGCCGTAAAAATGACCATCTGACCCAGTTGAATGCCTTTTCAGCATCTAACCCCAGTAGCACTAAAGGGATTTGTCTTTCCATGGCATAATCTACTAAGAAATGTGCACGCCTTATGGCATCATGGGCCTGTTTGCCCTTAATAAAGCCCACTTGATCAGGGTCAATAATAGCTGGTAGTAAATGGTCTATTCTAGAGGCCATGGCCGACATGAACCTTTTGTAATCATAATTTAGCATTGAAATGGGGCGAAATGAGGAAGGGTGTTTAGCATCTTTATGGGGTTTAAGTATGGTGGCATATTGCCTTGTTGGGGTGGAGGTTCTCCCTCCTGGACCGCATGTAAGGCCAGGAGTAATATGGGTAGTAGCAGCTTCTTGAATTTGTTATAAAATTCAGAGGGATACCCATCTGGACCCGACGCCTTCAGGGTCTGAGCTTTTTTTTTAGAACTTGGGAGTAGTTCTCCCTCTTTGATTGGTGCCAACATGGCTTCAGCCTGTGGTGGGCTGATTCGTGGTATTCGTAAACTCTGTAAAAATGATTTGATGTTGTCCAGGGGAATTTCCTCTTCTGTAGTGAACAACTCGTGGTAAAACCGCTGTAGAATAAGTCTAATTTCCTGGGGTCTTTTTGCTAATCTCCCCGTTTTAGGATCTACCATACTGGTTATGTTCACTCTGGTTCTTTGTTCACTCAATTTTCTTGCTAAATTTCTGGAGGCCTTAGGTCCCCCCTCATGATGTCTTAACTTTAGATAAAATAGTTTTTGTTGTACCGGTTGGTCTACTATGTTCTGTAACTCCTGTTTTACAATTCTTAGTCGCCATCGTATTGTGGGGTCCTTTTGATCTGGCCAATGCTATAAATGTAATAGCTCTTCCTGCAGGTCTTTATGTGTTTTTTTCCCCTCTGCCGTTTTTTAATGACAGAAAATCATATGATCTCTCCTCTTAATACTACTTTTAAAGTATCCCACAGAATCGTGGGGGCAACTTTGTGTTACATGTTTTCTTGTTTAATTCTAGTTACAGCCTCCTAGACCAGTTCAAGGAACTCTGGGTCCCTAAGATGGGCAAGGTTCAGGCGCCAACTGATTTGCTTATATTGCGCCCCCAAGTCCACCCTGAGATATAAGGGAGCATGATCCGATAAGGTGGTGGTCCCATGCCATATATCACAAATGGAGCCTAATGCTCAACCATGGTAATAAAATAGTCCAGTCATGCTCCACTTCCCACGTGCGGGGCCCAGTGGGTGTATTCTTTTGTCTTAGGAAAAAAAAAAGTCTCCAGGTGTCCACCAAGCCCAGAGAAGTGATGGTTTGTTTTGTGTATTTTTGGAGAGCATTAGATCTATGGGCCAGAGGAGTAGCAGCATCCAAAGAAGGGTTTAAAGTGATATTCAAGTCTCCCCCCCAGCAGCAATTGTCCCTCTGAGGGACAATAAATCCGCAAAGAATTTTACTGCTAAGGGCTTCCCTGACCCAGGTGAGAAATAGACAGATGCCAGGGTAACGGGTCTTGAGTACAGCTTGCCTGTCACTATGGCATAGCGGCCCTCCGGGTCACTAATCTCACTTTGTTTTTCAAAGGGCACCTCCTGGGAAAGTAAAATCATCACCCCTCTCCTTTTCCCACCCCTATAGGACGATTCAGTTACTACAGAATACTCACACCTCTGAAATTTTTTATGTTCCTCCGAGGACATGTGGGTTTCCTGCAGCATAAGCAGCTCCGGTCTCTCTTTTCTGAATAATTGAAATAATCAAGAGCGCTTTATCGGGTTACCAATCCCATTCACATTTAAAGATAAAATCAAAGCTGACTTTGCCATATCTGCTTCTGATAAGTTCTTGTATGAATATTTCCTGCGTGTTAAAAGTATAATATATCCCCTTCCCACCGTAATTATGCCTTTTCACCCCTATGTTCAATTATATTGTATTATTAATAGCTTTATGTATTATCACTGATAAAAGCGAATTATAATGTCTGCCTGTTGTTCTATTCAAACACCATAATACTGTCCAAGTGCTTGGAACTACACAAGGATCTAAAAGATTTGGCAATAGGCCTATAACAACTAAACATATGCAGGCCTGTTGCATTTTAACGTTATGCGTGATGCTCAGTATGTTTACGCCTGTCAAAATAACCAAATGCCAACAGGGCATCAACTTTTTTGTACCAGCAAATTGTACCTGCTGTAAAAGGTCTCTGAACCTGGCAGAAACTTTAAGCGGCTCCCAAGGTAGGGAGAGGGCAGATACCTCTCCTTTGAAGGGGCAGATGTATGGGCCCTGAGGGGCAGTGTCAAGGCAATGCCAAGGGCCCCCAGCACCACTATTTCCCTCCTGGTACCTAGTGGTGGAGCAGGCCACATTGGAAATAAAAATGAGGACCAGAGACCCCCAGGAAATGGTTCCTATGTGCCTCATCTCCAGTAGGGCCTTATGGTTACGTCGACCATTTAGGGATGAATTTCTGACCCTACAATGGTCAGGTGGGCATGTAGTGCTGGAAAAAAAAATGCACTGAGTCATGCCACCTTTACTGGGCTATGGTATAATTAAACAATAACTAACTATGGGAGGACTATTGGGGGGGGGGGAGATGACGCAAGGGAAATTCAGAAACATCCTTCTGGTTCACTAACCTTTTTCCCATCTTATGGGCTTAAGAATATAAGCAGGATTTCCATTTCCCAATGTCCCCATCCCAAACAGGCTTCCCCGAGTTACACTGCATAGTCCCAATATGCAGAGTCACCTCCGCATCAAGATACCAGTTTTTAAGTCTCTACTGTACCTCTCTCGCCATTCACTCTGGTGCCAGTCGCTGAAATCTTTGTAAAAGTTTTTTCACATCCTCTAAGGTTGCTTGGCTCTGTCTCTTTCTGGAACACGGGTCTCTAGCAGTGTCCCAAACAGCATCGCGAAGGCCCTACTGAGTTTTCCTGAGTGAGGAGTCTTCCTGGGTGTATTGGACCAGACCCTCAAGTTGGAGTGCTTTTGTTGCTTCATCTGGTGTCTCAAAGGTTTGTGGGCCATCTGGCAACATGATGACCTGTCTAGCAGGGTATGGAGTAGCAAATTTTAGTTGTTGCTTTAAAAGACAGAGTATTGGAGCATAGGCCCTGCGCTTAGCTGAAATAGATGGGGAGTAATCATTGTCAAAATAAATGCGCTTTCCTTTATACTTAGTGTGCCTCATTCTCCAGGCTCTGGTAAGGATAGTTTGTTTAGTAGTATAGTTTAAAAACTTCATTATGATGGAGCGAGGTCGTCTATCTGGCAGAGTTGGTTTCGTCGATAGAGCCCGGTGGACTCGCTCTATGTCGAATTTAAAAGCTGGATCTAATTGCAGAGAGTCGCAGAGGAGCTCCTCCACAAATTTTAAAATCTCTCTCCCTTCCTCGTTCTCCGGAATCCCATGTATCCTCAGATTATTCCTGTGCGATCTGTTTTTCAAATCCTCACATTTCTCTTTTAGAGCATGCTGTTCATCTAGCAAGTGCACTATCATATGTTCCAGCCTGTCAGTCCGATCATCTAATTCAGTATGTTGTGCTTCTACCTCTGTAACACGAGCTGAAAGTTTACTGATTTCTGTAGTTAATTCTGACCGGAAAGTATGAACCTCAGTCCTGAATTCCTGCAGCTCTGCTAGAATGGTAGCATTGCTGGGCTGTTGAGAAGAGACCCCATTTGGAGCCATCATGTCTGGTTGAATCTCTCTAGAGCTTAATGAAGGGAAAGAGAATCCTGCCAAATCCCTGCTTCTGGGGGTGCATACAGTCTGTTTTTTGCCTCCCATACAATGTTGTGGCTCTCCCTGATATTCTTTTTTGATTATTTTTGTGTTTTATTTGTGAGAGAGTCTGTTTTTAGCCCAGGATCAGCAGAGCTAGGTTTTAACCTTGCATCCTGATCGGTGATGTCACCGGAAGTCTTCAACCATTCGATGTTCAACAGGCACATGGAAAGCTGAAATATCAGCCAAGTGCACTTTAACAGAGGAATACCGTTGGCCTGCATCTGACAAGGCCAGCAGATATTCTAGAACCTTATTTAATGGACATGTAAAGGGGTCTAAGTGATGAGAAGAGTCCCACGAAGAAAAACTCTTCCACATCATGGAATAAGTGGTCTTGGTAGAAGGCTTTCTAGCAGCCACCAAGACTTCAGTCACCTTTTGGGAAAGCCCAAATAGTACAGTTACGTAAGGACTTACTGTAACAGAAGATCTTCGAGAGAATCTCTTCCATCATGCCACACCTATGGAACTACAGCTGCCATGTACTAGGACCACATGGAAACTTTTTAGCTTGCAGTCCACTAGAGGCCACCCATGGCGATGAAGTCCTTCCTCTATAAATGTGGGTGGCTCCGAACCCTCCTCAGTTCCCCTGCTGGAGATCATATGCAGAAGATCTATTCCTGGGGAACTAAGGGAGAGTCAGAGGCTTCCACCACTAAGTGAGGTGAAACAGAAGATAAACTTTCCTGGAGAGGGAGAGACAGGAAGAGAGGGAAGCTCCAAGGCCAAGGGGGATGGAGGGTGGGACTGCATGACCCAATGCAAGAAATTCTCTCAAAGATCTACTGTTACGATAAGTCCTTACGTAACTGTACTATCTTCATCAAGGATATCTCTTGCATCAGGCCACACCTGTGAAACGAGTCCCAAGCAGTACTGACAGACAGACAGTCTGCGTGGCTGGAAGCTATAGGCCTAAGACAGGAGGCCTTGAAGCACAGCCAGCCAGAAGTCCACCCTTCTCCTAGAGGCAATGTCCAGACTGTAATACTTAGTGAAAGTATGGACAGAACTCCAGGTGGCAGCGGCACAGATTTCAGTGGCTGACACATTCCTGAAACAGGCAACAGAGGTAGCCATGCCTCTAGTGGAATGGCCATGAACAACTTCAGGAAGTTCCTTATGGTACTTCCTGTAAAGAAGGTAATATAGTTGCCAACCATTTGGACAAACACTGTTTTGAAACTGGATTGCTCTTTTTCACTGGGGTGATGGAACAATTAATTAGGAAAACTTTCTGCAGTCCTTCATACAGTGTGTATAGTATCTAAGTATCCTACGCACATCTACATTGTGAAGCAAAGTTTCCCTTGGATTGGCATGCTCTGGATAATAAACTGGCAGGAGCATGGGTTGATTTAAAGTTAAGTCAGATACCACCTTTGGTAAAAAGTTAATGCTCGTATGCAGACACACCTAGTCTTTGTGAAAAATCAAATAAGGATGCTCACACCCGAGAGCCTGAAGCTCAGAAATCCTTTGAACTGAAGTAATGGCAACCAAAAAGATCGTTTTCCGTGACAGAAAGCACAGCTTGCATGTCGTGGCCGGCTTAAATGGACCAAAGTAAGTTTCTCTAACTCAAAATGTAAGTCCTAGGGCAGGACTGGACTGCGGATGGGAGGCTTTAAGTGAAGAATGCCTCTCAAAAACGTATGCGACACCTCCAGTTGTGTCACCGTAAAGCCATCAAAGGCACATGGAAGGCTGAAATAGCAGCCAGGAGTACTTTAATGGAAGTGTATTGCAGAACAGAATCTGAGAGGGACAGCAAAAACTCCAGAATCTGATTCACTGAGCAAGTGAAAGGATCCAGATGATGGGAAGCCGCACATACAGCAACGCGCTTCCACTTCATGGAATAAGTGGCCCTGATAGAAGGTTTCCTAGCAGCCACCAGGACATTAGCCACCTTTTAGTATACCCTAAATCTAGCCATGGCTATGTCTTCAGGAGTCAGGCATGCAGATGTAGTGATTTGAGATCCGGATGGACCAGCGTGCCCTGCTGCTGTAACAGCAAGCCTATGCACAGAAGCAGGGGCATTGGGGGCTCCACTGTAAACTGCTGTAGTAAGGAGAAACAGTTCTGATGAAGCCAGAAGGGAACAACAAGGATTTCAGTCGCTCCTTCTACATGAAGCTTGAGCAGCACCCTCTGAATCAGCAGGAAGGGAACTGAAGTGTAGAGGAACCTCCCTTATCAAGAGAAGGACAACATGTCTCACCAGAAAACTCCTGGTCCTGGAGCAAGTGAGAAGAAAAGCGGCAGTTTTGTGTTGAGTGAGTGGGGATGTAAAAAGGGTCCAACTCTGGATGACACCAAATGTCGAACAGGTCTTCCACGACTGAGGTCAGCAGCTCCCACTCATGCAACCTCGACTGCGACCTGCTTATCCTGGCCAGCAGGACGTTTTGGACACCTGGCACATGGATGGTAGATAGCTCTAGACTATGTTTCAGAGCCCAGTACCATCCCCCTTTGCTTGTTTATGTAGTGCTCCATACTGATGTTGTCTGTCTGCACCAGCAGAGGTCCCGGAAGGTTTGCCGAGCATACAGAACAGCTCTAGGACATTTCTGTGAAGAGAACTCTCCACTGCCATCCAAGAACCCTGGGTCTGATGAGGGCCCAAGTGTGCCCCTCAGCCCATCCCCAAAGCATCCAAGGGGAGGATCTGATGAGGGGATGGAATTAGGAAGGGAACCCATTTGAGCAAACTGTCAGGTTCCATGCACCACTGACACACCTTCTTTATTGGAGACGTGAACAGAACCACTTGTTCTAGATCATCTGTTCACTGATCCCACTGGACCTGCAATGTCCATTGGGGGATCCGCATGTGCAGCTGGGCCTGGGGAACCACGGCAATGGCCGCTGCCATCAGGTCAATTAACTGCAGGAATGGGCTGGCTGTGACATACCAGTTGCTGCAAAGCAGCTGGGCCTGAGCAATCAAGCGTTCTGCCCAGTCCTGGGGCAGGAAGGATGTGCCCTGAGCAGTGTCCAGTATAGAGGTATCCGAAACATCATAGGCAGACCTCAGAAGGTGCTTATCCACATATGCCCCAGATTGGAGGGCTTTAAGAAGCTCCTGCCTCTGGAAAGGCCGGAGTTGCAGCTTTGGCCTTTTTCCAGATAGTGTTCTCGAATTTGAACACATGGGCAATGAAATTAATAATTCTGAGGGCCAGCGCGGAACAGGCATAGGCCCAGCTTTCTGGATTCCTTGTCTGGGGGAAGACATCTGAGGTGCTGAGGCAGCCTGAACCTATCATGAACTGCATTTATCACCAGTGGGAGCCTGGTAAAATTTGTCTGCCTTTCTGGGTACTGCGGGGATCATATTTGGTCTGTACCAGGAAGCCATGGTGACATCCTCAAATGCAGCCAGTAAAGGCGTAACGATCAGAGAAGGAAAATCTGATCATTCCAAAATTTCAGCCAGATTTCTCCTGGTAACATCCTGCTCCCCAGCCACAAACCCCATAGCTGCTTGCAGCTGCTTCATTAATGAAATGAAGGAGGGGTCACTGGTGAGGGGAGAACCTCAGGGTATATTTGGCGGAGTTCTCTCTCCTTGAAAAAAAAACAGTGGAGGTAGATTTGGAGGGGCTCCTAGCCCCCTCTTCATCATGCAGGAGGGGGTCAGGATCATACTCATCAACTGGCTCTGAAAAGGGCATAGAGGATGGCAACAACCTATAGTGTGAAGGCCGCATCGCTGTGGAACGTGGGAGCTGGCTGGGTAGACTCTGGCAATGACAGGCCTGGAGAAGGAGCAATGTGATGCATAAACTCCCAAAAGGAGGAAAGCACAGTCTGGATGTCAATGGTAATTGGCACTGCCAGAGCACCTTGCGGCATTAATAGCAAGGGCTAGATTCCCGGAGTAATGGTACGGCCTACACCATCGATAAAAGAGGTAGAGGTCACGGTGCTGACGTGACAACCTGAAATGTCAATGGGGAGGCTGAATCCCCAGCGTTGATGAAACGGTCACAGGCAGTGACAGGCGATTAGGACTTCGAGGAAGGGAGCAGGCGAGGAGGCATAAATACTAAAAAAAAAAAAGAAATCCCGGCATTGAGAGGCCATCACTGGCTGAGACAAGTCCAGCAGAACTCCCTGACTGTTGCCCCTGATCCAGAAGAGGTCTGAGCGACAGGGGCTGGAACATTAGCAGGGGGTGACAGGAGGCCAACACTGACAAGCCAGCGCCGGCCAAAGAAGGACCAGCAGGCAACACTGCCAGAGCCGACCATGTGGAAGGGAGGATGTGGGTGGCAGTGGCGTACACCGCTGAGGTGGCCAACAACTCGGCAACAGCCAGCGCTTGTAGCGGCGACTGAGAGCACACCAGGGAGGACTTCTCCTTAGGCCTCTCCTTAGCCCGGTACTTATGCTTACCTGCCGATTAGTCCCAGACCTTGGAGGAGTGGAAGCCTGAGGATGGAGCTAGCAAGGTGGAGAAGCTTCTTCCCTGGAGCTCCTTTTCCATTTGGGCGACCTTCTGTTCTAGAAGAAAGATCTCTAGGGCCTTCTGACAGTGCCATTGGGTGGCCTGGTTGAATGCACGGCAGATCTCACAGGCCTTAACGCTGTGGTCGGTGCCCAGACAGCACATGCAGGCATCATGGTTGTCCTCATCGCAGATATTCTTGCCGCACCGGCAGTATCTGAAGAGTTCCTCAGGGTCAGTCGACATAAATGAAGGCAAAAAACTCACTTAAAAAAATTAAGTAATTAACAAACTAGGGCGAGAAAAGAAAATAAAGGTTGAAATTGAAGATTTGGTGGTAGACTGAAGTGGCGGTGTCTCTATGGAGTCTGATGAGCGATGTTCGACGGCGGGAAAAGAACTGAGGGTGGCACAGAGCTGCCATTTATATAGGAAGAACATAATTTGCTGATGTGGTCATGGCGGACCCTAGTTGACTGCTAGCTAAAATGTTTCTGTGTGGTCCTAGTGCCTGGCGTCTATAGTTCCATAGGTGTGACCTGATGCAAGAGATATCCTTGATGAAGATCTAGTAATGGCTATGTTTTCAGGAGCCATGCATGGAGGTGAAGCGATTTGAGGACCAGATGGATCGTGGTTCCCTGCAACTGTGACAGAAGTCCCTGACCATAGGAAAGCAATGAGGATTAGAATGGCCCCCTCCATCAGAAGTTTGAGTAACACTCTCTGAATCAGAGGGAAGGCTTACAGGAATATCCCTCTCCAAGAGAGGGACAAGGCATCTTACCAGAAAATTACAGGCCCTGGAACAAGTGAGCAGAAAAGCAGCAGTTTTGTGTTGTGAGAATGCAAAAAGGTCCAACTCAGGATGACTGAATCTGTCAAACAGATCTTCCATCACTGAGGTCAGCAGTTCCCATTCATGCTTTCTGGACTGCAACCAGCTTAGTCTGTCTGCCAATACATTTTGGGCACCTGTAACATGTACTGCTGACAGTTCTACACTGTATTCTGCAGCCCAATACCATATTCTCATTGCTACCCTCCACAGGGGGTAAGAACGAGTTCCCCCTTGTTTGTTGATGTATTGCATCACACTGACATTGTCTGTCTGTATTAACAGAGGACCCAGGGATAGGTGAGCCTAGAAGGCCTGTAGGCCATACAGAACAGCTCTCATTTCTAGAACATTTACATGCAGGGTGCTCCACCTTGGTCCATATACCCTGCGTCTGAAGGGGCTGCAAATGTCCCCTCCAGCCCATCCACAAGGCATCTGTAGTTAAAATTTGGCAAGCAGAAGGGATCAAGAAAGTAACCCCCCTTTAGCAGGTGGCCAGCTTCCATCCACCACTTCAGCACCCTGCGTACAGGAGAGGTTACTAGAACTCTCTGTTCCAGATGGCCTGTGAGTTAGTCCCACTGGACTCTGAGGTCCACTGAGGGATCCTCATGTGCAGTCTGACCAGAGATACTGTGACTATGGCTGCTGCCATTAGGCCTAGAAGCTGAAGGAATGTTCTGGCTGTGACCTATCAGCTGTCATGGACCATCTGGGCCTGTGCAATCAGATGTTTGGCCCTGTCCAGAGGCAGGAAGGCTGAGCCTAGGGCTGTGTCCAGAACTGCCCCTATGTACTGCTAATGCTGGCAAGGGATCAGGAAAGACTTTGGTACACTGACAGTGTCCCCTAGGGCATCAAACAGTTGTATTGTTTAGGCTAGGGTGTGCAGGAGTTGCTCCTTGAGAAGTGAGCTTTCAGTAGCCAGTCATCCAGGTAGAGAAATACATAAAGGCCTTACCTGCAAATGGCTACTACTACTACTGCCAAGCATTTGGTAAAGACCAGTGGCACAGATGACAAGCCAAAGGGCAATACTCTGAACTGGTAGTGTTCACCTTGAAACAGGAACCTCAGGTATTTCCTGTAAGGCTGTCGAATCTTTATATAAAGGTAGGCATCCTTTATGTCTAGAGAACAGATCCAATCCCCTACCTGTAGTAGTGGAAGTAGGCCTTGCAGGGTAACCATTCTGAACTGTTTGTACTCAATAAAAAAGTACAGATCCCAGAGATCCAAAGTAGGCATCGGAGGTCCTGCCCATTTTGGAACTAGGAAATATTGACACCAGAACCCTGTGTTTCTCTGTTCCATGGTTGCAGGTTCTATTATCTTTTCTGAAGCAAGGTGTAGACTTCCTCCAGAAGCAGCAGAATGTGATCTGGACGATAATGTGTAGGCACTGGTGGATGGTCTGGAGGTAGTTCTAGGAGTTCCAGAGCATGTCCTTGTCCTACTATTTCTAGGAGCCAGGCATCTGAGGTCACCTCCTCCCAATGATCCAGGTGGAGGGAGAGACGACCCCCCCCCCCGCCCACAACCACCCCTGCAGGTAATGGTGGCTGGGGGAGGGTGTAAAGGGAGTCAGGCAGAGCCAGCTGCGGCTCCTGCTGCACCGCCACTTCTAGGGGCTTTTGAATGGGCACCAGGAGTGGCTCCTGGAGTAGGCAGAGCTCCTGCTCCTTTACACTTATCTGGCTGTCTGGTAGTGGTACGGTATCTAGTACCAGCTGAACGAAAAAACACCACCTGTCTGCTCTTTGGCTGGGTACGACAGAGGGAGTGTACTGATTCCAGGGTTCTGCCTGAGGCCTACAAATTAGAGAGGATATCTTGAACCACTGCACCAAACAACTCATATGCTCGAAAGGAGGCACTGAGAATGGACTGCTAGACATCATTCGCAAAGCCAGCCACCCTTAGCCAGCAACACCTTCTGAGGCATATTCCTGATGCAAATGCTCTAGCTGAAGCATCTGATATACTGTATCATAGGCAGTACGCAGTAGGTATTTTCCTACATCTGCTCAAGCCGTTAGAGCTTTAATAAGCTCTTGTTTTGGTGCACTTCTGGGAGAGCTTGAGCAGCTTGTCTAGCTTTCCTCCACAGTGTATTCTAGTATTTGACCATATGGGCCTGGTAATTTGCAATTCTCAGGCCCAAAGAGCCTGAGGCATAAGTTCTTTTACCCATCACATCTAACCGCCATGATTCCTTATCAGGAGGAAGAGAGCTAAGGTGTTTTGGTGCCTTGAATCTATTGTGGGCAGCATTTATGACCACAGAATCCACTTCAGGTTGGCCTGCAAAGAAAAGGCCTATGTGAGGAGGCCATGCACATATTGTTTGCCTTTCTGGGTGTGTCTGGGATCACAGTATGCCTAAGTTAGGCAGCAAAGATGGCATCCTTGAGGGCAGGGAGGAGGGGTGGAATGAATCAGGCAATTCTAAGAAGTCAATTAGATTCTTCTTGGTTGTATCCTGTTCCTTTAAGTCGAATCCCAAGGCAGCTTGTAGTTGTTGCATCACGGTTATGAAGGATGGGCCTGGGGAGGAAGACCTGTCTGGGATGTAAACCACAGAGTCCTCACTGCACGCTGAGACTGAGGAACTAGTCCTCTCATAGGAACTTTCCACATAATCTTCAGCCTCCTCCTCACCATCCTGCATTATAAGGTCAAGACTGCACTCTAGGTTGTCATCAGCCAGGTCAACAGGATGAAGCGGGCACACTGGTGAGGCCAGCGGCACTCAAGGAGGGAGCTGAGGCCCAGCCTTAGCATGTGTCGGTGTGGGGGTTTGGCTGAGGACCAGGTCAATGGAGCTCCTAGTACGAAAGGAGGAGGCAGAAGGCACCTGAGAATGTCGTAAAGGATGAAAGTACCACTTGTATGTCGGCAGCTGTGTAGTCAACAGGAACGTTGGTATAGGTCGTTGTGGGAGGCAAGACCCCTGGCATCGACGGCGGCTCACCAGTTGTGCTAGGCCTGGTGGCACCTGCAGCCTGCCTTAATCTGGATGTTAAGGTGGACAGTCTGGGCAGTGGGTGGTGCCACCGCTGAAGCAGTCAATGGCACTGATGGGGTCGGACCTGAATGGAAGGGCGACCGAGAATGGACCGAGGAGGTTTTGTCCTTTTCTCGCTCCCTCTCCTGGTGCTTGTGTTTGCATAACCCGGACAGCTTTTCCTGGGATTTAGATTATTTGGATCCTGAGGAATACGCCAGCGATGCGACAGAGCTCTTTTGCTGAAGCTCCTTCTCCATTTGGGCTACCTGCTGCTTTAGAAGGTGCTTTTCTAAAGCACATTTTTGGTGCTGCTGGGTGGCTGTGTTGAATCCTCTGCAGACTGAGCACGACTGAATGTTATGGTCCAGGCCGAGGCAGCACAAGCAGTTATCGTGTGAATCTCCAGAGTATATCTTTTCACTGCATTCGCAATAAGGGAACACAGGGAATAGTAAGGGGTGTGAAGTAGGAGGGGCATAAGGGGGAAGAAGCCCACCCTCAGCACAAGTGTTTTGACTCATTTATTTATTTATTGGTTTCTTTTTCCTTAAAAAAAAAAAAATATATCTGAGGATTAGTGACAGGATTTTTAGTACAGTAAATTAATAAAAAGAGAACTAGGAGAGCTTCAGTAGCAGACAAGTAGTGGAATTGCAGTATAATGTGGGGAGTGGTGCAATGCAGTGGATGTGGGGCAGCCATATTCAGGCAGACCTTCTGGACACTGAGGTGCTGCCCTATCTGCATGCATCTCTCTGGACTGCGGGATGAGGTAGCCGGACTCAGAGCGGAAGTAAATTGGGTCAGGAGTACCATCACCCCTATCCAGGGACCACCCAGTCCAATGCAGCTGCCTCAAACGATGCCGAGAACGAGGTGCACTTGGATGACAGTGGGCTCAGGGACGGTTAGAGCAGTCAGGCAGAGGCACATCCCAGATCCTATTCCACTCAAGAACTCATATGCCACACTGGCAAATGAGGACAACCAGATAGAGGTACCCAGAGAAGTGGAAGGAAAGGATGTGAGGTTAGCCAAGGAGACCTCAGTGGGAAAGAAGTGACCCCAGAGGAGGAGGAAGCAATCCTGGTGGGGACTCCATCGTAAGAGGGATCCAGCTAGGAACACAAGAGGGGAGGACAGGGAGGAGGTGAGGTGGCTACCAGGTGCTACGGCATGGAGGGATGGAAGGAAGATCCTGGGGATCACTGGGAAGGCAAGACGGGAGGGTGAGCTGGATGTCATTATCCACCTAGGTACTAATGACCTGGCAAATGGGAGCCAAGGAAGTTCAGGAAGAGTTTAGGAAACTGGGAGGGGTCTCAAGCAAGTAGCTACTTCTGTCACTTTCTCAAGTCACTACCTGTGAGAAGAGGAAACATGGTGCATGCACCAGGAACTTTAACTCATGGTTGAAGAACTGGTGCTGTGAGGAAGGGTTTGGATTCATTGGTGACTGGGGACCCACCTGGAGGATGGAGGTTTGTTCAAGCCTGATGGCCTGCATCCATCCTGGAGGGAATCAAGCATCAATGATAAGTTTAAATGCTACATTGACAAGCATTTAACTAGCAAAGGGGTGGCAGGCCAGCAGGAGGGTACCTACTTGCTCACCCCGCAAGCTAGCAGTGGAACCAGTGAACCAGAGGAGTGGCTATCTCTGCAAAGCAGTGGCAAAAGATGGAGATTAGTGCTCAAGAGGTGGATAAGCAGAAAAGGGCAAAATTCAGCAGAAGGGCAGACAGCAAGGAGAACCAGGGATAAATGACAACCAAGGAAGGAGCTGAGTAGAACAGTGAAGCAGTCTAGGAGGTCAAATCATGGAAAGCCATGTGTGCAAATGCCAGAGCCTTAGCAACAAGATGGAAGATCTGGAGGCTGTCATGGTACAGTCAGACCTGGACATTGTGGCCATCACTGAAACCTGGTGTAATGATAACCATGACTGGGAGATGGCCATACCTGGCTACAACATATTCAGAAGAGACAGAGCAGGCAGGAAGGGAGGAGGAGGAGTGGCACTGTATGTGAAAAATGACATAAGGGCCACAGAGATCCAGAAGGAACAACATGGGGGAGAGATACTGTGGGTTAAGCTGGAAAGGAAAATGGGGACAGCCATCCGCACAGGTGTAGTCTATAGACCACCAGCCCAGGAGGAAGAAACAGATAGGGAGCTGATGCTAGCCATCCAAAGGATGGCAGACAAGGGTGAGGTAGTACTGGTTGGAGACTTCAATATTCCAGACGAGGACTGGAGCATCCCAGCAGCAGCATCAACTAGAAGCAGATTTATCCTGGACTCGCTCAGGTGCCTTCCTCAAGCAACTGGTCATGGAACCAACTCGGCAGAAGGCAATACTGGACCTTGTGCTCACAAACAGGGACAGTGTGATGGGGGTAACAGTGGGGGAGCACTTGGGTAACAGTGACCACCAGTCATTGTGGTTTGAAATCACAGAAAGAGCAGAACCAAACCACACAAAAACACGTATCCTGGATTTTAGGGGGGCAGACTTTGGGAAAATGGGGAGATACTTGAAAGAGGCATTAAGGGAATGGGACAGGAATCAGGGGTTGAGGAACAGTGGGCAGTATTTAAAATGGGGATTACAAGAACAACAGAATTATGCATTAAGCAGGTTAGCAAGAGGAAAATGAAGAGAGACCATTATGGTTTCCAAAGAGGTAGCAAAGAAAGTGAAAGCCAAAAGATTGCATTCAGGCAATACAAAAGACACAGGCAGAAGGGATAGGGAGAAGTACCAGGAGAAGCAAAGGGAGGCAGGGAGGTCAGTAAGGGAAGCCAAAGCTCAGACAGAAGAACACATTGCAAAATCAGTGGGAGGGACAAAACCTTTACAGGTACATTAGTGAAAAAAAGAAAGAACAAAGGGAGGGATAGTGAGACTGAAGGGGAGGATGGGAGTCGCGTGGAGGATGACAACAGTAAAGCTGACATATTGAACAGGTATTTCTGCTCAGTCTTTACTGAGGAAGAGGGTAATGAGTCTGAAGGAGTACAGGGGTGAGAATGGTGCAGAAATGGACACAAGTCCTTTACACGAGAAAGGGTCCCAGAAGAACCAAGCAATAAGAGCTGGATAAAGCAATGGGGCCAGACGGGTGCACCCCAGGGTCCTTAAAAGAACTAAGAGAGGTGGTGGCTGAACCTCTGGCTATCCTGTTTAGCAGATCACTGGAAACAGGGAGGTACCCAAAGACTGGAGGACAGCAGATGTAGTCCCTTATACAAAAAGTGGGAACAAAGAGGAAGCAGGGAACTACAGACCAGTCAACCTCACCTCGGTAGTGGGGAAGATCATGGAAGCACTACTGAAGGAGAGATTGGTGGAACATCTGGTTGTCAATGGACTACAGGACCCAAGGCAGCATGGTTTCACCAGGGGGAGGTCATGTCAGACCAACCTCGTTGAATTTTTTGACTGGGTGACTAGGGAGGTGGATCGGGAGGGCAGTGGACATGGCCTATCTGGACTTCAGCAAGGCCTTTGACACTGTGTCACATAGAAGACTATTACACAAACTGGGGAATATGGGTGTGGGCAGGACAGTAGTGTGGTGGGTAGGTAACTGGCTGGGTGGCAGGACACAGAGGGTGGTGGTAAATGGCTGTCACTCCACAGAGGGAAGAGTGACCAGTGGGGTACCACAGGGATCAGTGCTGGGACCGGTCCTATTCAACATTTTCATCAGTGACATTGCGCAGGATCTAGAAGGCAGAATTTCACTGTTCGCTGATGACACAAAGTTCTGTAACAGAGTAGACGCACCAGATGGTGTAGACAGAATGAGAAGCGACCTGCAGAAACTTGAAGAATGGTCAAGGGTTTGGCAGTTGAAATTCAATGCAAAGAAGTGCAAGATAATGCATATGGGGCACAAAAACCCTGGCACAATATATCAGTTGGGGGTGAGGATATAGCATGCACCAAGCAGGAAAGGGATCTTGGGGTTGTCATCTCTGATGACCTCAAGAGTAGAAACAGTGTGACAAGGCAGCAGGTAAAGCAAATGGGATGCTGGGATGTATAGGCAGGGGCATCACCAGCAGGAAAGGAGGTCATAATTCCGCTATACAAGACACTAGTGAGGCCCCACCTGGAGTACAGTGTACAGTTCTGGAGACCATACCTACATAAGGACATAGACAGGGTAGAGAAGGTTCAGAGGAGGGCAACAAAGATGGTGCATGGATTGCATCACAAGTCCTATGATGACAGGTTGAAGGAACTGAACATGTACTCCCTGGAGGAGGAGGAGAGAGGGATATGATAGAGACATACAAGTATCTTACAGGGAGGAACAGGGTGCAGGAAAACACTATTTTTAGCGAGAAAGATGTTCCAGGACTAGGGGCATTGGATGAAGTTGGAGGAGGGGCGATTCAGAGGAAACATGAGAAAGAATTTCTTCACAGAACGGGTGGTGGACAAGTGGAACACCCTGCCAGAGGAAGTGGTGGGGGCTGAAACAATCACGGGATTTAAGAATGTATGGGATAGACATAAAGGAATTCTAGAGGTCAGGGGTAAGGGGCAACAGACTTCTAGGAAAACAAACTGAACTTACAAGCTCAAATGGGCAGACTGGGTGGGCCATAGGCCCTTATCTGCCGACACTGTCTATGTATCTATGTAGTTTAGATGGCTCCTTAGTCAACATACAGACTATCGAAAATCACTTAAAGTGATTACTGCCAGTCCTGTCGCGCTGAGGGTTGAGACGCTGGACACCACACCTCACAATGGCAACCCGGACACAGGAGCGACCTTGGTTACCAGGGATCGGCAGGGGTACAAGTGTCCAATGGACTGCTCTCCTCTCCCGGGAGGGGAAGACTGTCATCCCGCTTCTTGGGTGCCCCCTAATGAAGGCTGGAGGGCAGTGGAGACAGGGAGACACAGGAGCACGGATACATGGCAAGCGAGTGCCTCCACACATGCACGTTCACATCGTGAGGGAGAGGAGGGGCAGGGAGAAACTGTGAAAATGGAATTGGCAGGCTACATGATGGCCTGGCCATGTCCACGCTACCAATGGGGGTGGGGTGGGGGCAGTGGGAGAATCGCTGGAGTGAGCTGGATCAGGATGACCAGGCTCTGAGAGACAAACCCTCCGGGTGGAGCCGCCTGCCACCCTGAGAGGCGGAAAAATGGTTGATTTAAAAAGAAAAAAAGTGATTGCTATGGTGAGAAAACAAGAAAATCGCGACTAACAGCACCGTTTTCATGAACAGTCTGACAAGTATGGTTGACAGCGGGGAAAGAACTCAGGACGGAAGGGGCTACCCATATTTATATGTGAGAGTAGACGTCTGACGTCTACCAGACTGCTTGCAAAGGTTTTTGTGTGGTACTAGTGTCTGGTGGCTTAAAGTTCCCATATGTGTGGCCTGATAAAAGAGCTATGCTAAAGAAGATCCTACATGTCTAACAACATGGATACAGTCCATTATCCACACTGGCAGACTCCTAGCAGTCCTCTGGAAGGAGGGGGCAAGGCACGGATCCCTATTTGGCGAACAAAGACTGGAAGACAGAGGACCCAAAAGAAGCATCCGGACGACTCACTTTGTCAGTGCTGTAATGGGAAATGAAGGTGCGCACTTTATTCCAGGTTGCAGCCAAGCATATCTCCTGAATGTGGATATCCCTGGAAGCAACCACAAAAGCAGCGGTATGTCTGATGGTATGTGCCCTAAGCCCCTTGAGCAACTCCCTACCAGGCAACCTACAGCAAAGATTGATGCAGGATGTAATCCCCCTGGTAACTGTCTGCTTTGCTGTTGACATGCCAGCCACAGTTTCAGCATATGTTAAAAACATCTGGCAAGCTACATCTCGAGCCAGAACTCCTGCCATGTGGTCCTTGTAATAAGACAGAGCCCTTTGTGGGTCCAGCCCTTTGTGGGTCCAGGGAATTGAGCCTCTGATCGTAAGGTATCGTAGGTTAATCACCTGGTTAAGGTGAAACTCCAATACGACCTTCGGGACGAAGCTTTGAGTGGGAGCAAAGGACAACCTTGTCCTTGTGGAAGACTAAATACGGAAACTCCACCAAGAGCACCTGGAGCTCACCGATCCTTCTGGCTGGTGTGATGGACACCAAGAAGGCAGACTTCCATGACAGATATGAAACGCACACCTGTGCAGTGGCTCAAACGGGTTGCCAATGAGCACTGCCAACAGCAGCAGCAGTAGGTCCCATGGAGAGGGATGTTTGTGCACCTCAGGGGATAAGTGATCCAGGCCTTTGAAAAGTCACCCAATCACCTACTCTGGGGCCACTGTAAGCATACCAGCCCACACCCGGTATGCACAAATGGGTGCCAGGTGCACCTTAAGATAGTTGTTCACAGTCCCGACAGAGAGGGACTATAAATAGTCAAGGATGCTGGCCACAGGGTAGGTAAGGGGTTCAAGCTCATTATCCTGGCATCACATTGCGAATATACTAACATACTATTTGCCAGCAGATTAGGCCAATCGAGTCTGCTCGAACCTCAGATCCCTAGTTGGGTGCCGAGGCCCCCCCCCCGTGTTCCAGAAACCCCTATCATCCATCCCCACCCCCCTGGGACAGGCCATCATCTGATACATCCACTTTCTGTGTCTGTCCCACCCTCTCTTGAAGCCCTCCACTGTGGATCTCTGAACCAGCTCGCCAGGCAGTGCATTCCAAGGGTCCACCACCCTCTCAGTGAAAAACCTCCTCCTCTTCCCCCTCACCCTTCCACCTTCCAACTTCAAACCATGCCCTCTGGTGATACCTCCCTGCTTTAGTCTAAAGATCCCCTCCATGTTTACCCTATTTATTCCCTTGAGGTACTTGAAGACCTCAATCATGTCCCCCTGTCTCTCCTCTCCTCCAATGAAAACAGGCAGAGCTCCTCAAGTCTGTCCTCATACGCCAAATCCCCTAGCCCTCGTATCATCTTAGTTGCCCTCCTCTGTACCCTCTCCAGGAGCTGTATGTCCCTCTTCAAGTGTGGTCTCCAGTACTGTACACAGTACTCAAGGTGTGGTCTAACCAGTCCACTGTACAGTGGCAGAATCACTTCCTTGCTCCTAGAGGTGATCCCCCTTACATCCCAACATCCTGTTTGCCTTGCTAGCCGCTCTCCTGCACTGCTCAGAGTTATTCATACATGCATCCAACATGACCCCTAGGTCTTTTTCCCCTATTGAGGCCTCCAGCGCCTCCCCTCCCAGGGTGTACCTGTGTTTAGGGTTTCCCCGCCCAAGATGCAACACCTTGCACTTGGTGATATTGAAATTTAATTTGCATGTGTGTGTCCAGCTTTCCAGGGTGTCCAGGTCCCCTTGCAGGGCCAACATCCCCTCTTCTCCCTCAACTACTGCTCCCATCTTGGAGTCATCAGCGAAGAGACTCATTTCACACCCTATACCCTCCCTGATGTCTGATACGTATGCATTAAACAGGATCGGACCCAGGATCGAGCCCTGCAGTACCCCACTACCAACCTCTCTGGGGGTTCGAGAGCTCCCCACAGACCACTACTCTCTGGGTGTGTCCAGCTAGCCAGTTTTCAATCCATCTGACCATCAAAGGGCCTACTCCCAACCCCATCAGTTTCTCCACAAGACCACTGTCGCGGACAGAGTCAAACGCCTTGCTGAAGTCCAAGAATAATACATCCACAGGCTTTCCACTGTCCAGTTCTGATGTTACCCATTCGTAGAACTCCACAAGATTGCTTTGACATGATCTACCTGGCACAAACCCATGTTGCCGACTATCCAGACCACCCACCTCCTCCAAGTATACCCCCAATCGTTCCTTTAGTATACTCTGCATTAATTTTCCCACCACCGAGGTCAAACTGATGGGTCTATAGTTACCTGGTACTTCCCTTGGCCCCCTTGTGGATTGGCACCACATGTGCCTCTCGCCAATCTAGGTCCCTCCCTGTCTCAAGTGACCTGTTGAAGAGCTCCAGCTAGGGTGCAGCCAGTATGTCTGCTAATTCCCATAGTACTCTCGGATGAATGCCATCCGGCCCAGGAGACTAGTCTTTCTATAGGGGGCGAGGGCTAACCACACCCTTTTGGCGGAGATAGCATCATCCGTCCCCTCCATCTTACTGGCCTTTTTATCCTTATCCTGATGTGACACTGCTGGGGTACCTCTCCCTCCCTCTTGCTCCATTTCTGTTGCTCCCCTGATCCCACTTACTGCCACTTCTATCCCCATCGTGCCTTGCTTTGTAGATATCCCATCCCCCTCCCTAGTGAACACAGAGGCAAAGTACTCGTTAACTACCTCTGCCTGGTCCCTCGCCTCTTCCACCCAGCCTCCTTCTGATCTCAATCTGCTGAGATGGCCCTTAGTTTTTCTCCGCTCCCCAATGTACCAGAAGAACCCCTTTTCCCCTCCATGTATCCCCTGTGCCAGCCGCTGCTCTTTACTGGACTTTGCCCCCCCTCACCATCCAGGTGACTTTTCTAGATGCAAGATGGTACATTTCCTTATCCCTATCCCCGCTTGTTGTTTTATATTTTTTGGAGGCCGCCTTCTTTTCTCTGACCGCTACCTGAACCTCACTGGACCATCAGCATGGTTTATGTGAACTTGCTCCCTTACGTTTCACCTTAGCACAGGTCCTGACTGCCTCATGAAGTCCCCCGTTTTATGACCTCCCATCTCCTTTCCACATGTGTCATTGATGTAATTCCCTTCAAGTGATCCTTGAGAATATTTCCCATGCCCACAAAGTCTGCCCCCCTGAAGACCACTGCCAGTGCCCTAGATCTCATCCCCCCTCCACCCATACTTATTTGAAACCAGACAGTATTGTGGTCGCTCCCAGTCAGGGGATCCTCTACAACCAGGACCCTTACCAGATCCCCATCTGCCAGAACCACGTCCAGGACACGCCCCTCCCTTGTGGGCTCCATCACATGCTGTGTTAAGAACACATCCTGGAAGCTGTCCAGCAGCCTCTGCTCCTTGGCCACCTTAGAGGACTTGGTTCCCCAGTTTGTACATGGCATATTAAGGTCCCCCATCAACACCACTCCATCCCCTTTTGGTCCACAATGGGCAATGATGTTGTCCAGCAAACCATCCTCCAGAACATCACGCATCCCGGGGGGGGCCTATATACTACACCCAGCTTGACCTTATCTCCTGCTGGGGATCGTAAGGTGTCCCATAAGGCCTCCACGTTTCCCTCTGCCTCTTCTACCCTATCAATTTCTGTCATCTCTAATGAACATAGCCACTCCACCCCTTCTGCCCTCCTTTCTATCCTTCCTAAGCATAGTGTACCCCCGGACGTTTAGGTCCCAGTCATGGTTTATGTTGGCACACGTCTCCGTGACCGCCGTCACATCCACCCCACCCCCCCGGCTTGGAACTCTGGCAACTTGTTTCCCAAGCTCCTGGCATTTACTAACACCAACCCCACCCCTTATCCTTGATCCCTTTGTGAACCCCATCCAGGTTCCTATACTTCCATCCTTCTGAAACCTCCACCCCAGTCTGTTTCCCCCTCCCCTTGAGTTTGAAGGCTACTCCTCATCTGGAGGAGAGGCTTCTGGTCAGTCCCTCCTTAACCTCCCCCACAAGTTTAAACCCACCTTTCTTAAATGTAGTCAGCCATCCCTGTTTAAGGACTTCCTTCCCTAATGGGGCAAGATGAAGCCTGTCCTTGGTATACAGTCCCTTATCCTCCCAAACTCCTTTCCAGTTCCCTAACACTCCCAACCCACTCTTCACCCCACTTCCTGAGCCAGTCATTAACCTCTATGATCTTCATTTTTTCTCCACTGAGGCCTTTGGTACTGGCAATATCTCCAAAGGAAATGTTGCATCCATTATCCCGACAGACTCTGGCAAGTTCTTGGAACCTTGCTTGGATTTCCAAAACGCTATTTCCCTCTAGATCGTTAGTTCCCAAACGTACCAGGAAATCCGGTTTCCCTCCACAATCCCTAACCAGTTCGTACACCATGAACTTTGCTCTGTGCACTGTCAGCCCAGAGATACTCACTACCTTCACCTGGCTATGGCATCCACCCCCCTGTCCCTCCCACTGGATACCCTTAATCATCGAGTCTCCCAATAACAGAATCCAGGGGCCAGACGGGGTGCACCCCAGGGTCCTTAAAGAACTAAGAGGTGGTGGCTGAACCTCTGGCTATCCTGTTTAGCCGATCACTGGAAACAGGGGAGGTACCCAAAGACTGGAGGACAGCAGATGTAGTCCCCTTATACAAAAGTGGGAACAAAGAGGAAGCAGGGAACTACAGACCAGTCAGCCTCACCTCGGTAGTGGGGAAGATTATGGAAGCACTATTGAAGGAGAGATTGGTGGAACATCTGGTTGTCAATGGACTACAGGACCCAAGGCAGCATGGTTTCACCAGGGGGAGGTCATGTCAGACCAACCTCGTTGAATTGTTTGACTGGGTGACTAGGGAGGTGGATCAGGGGAGGGCAGTGGACACGGCCTATCTGGACTTCAGCAAGGCCTTTGACACTGTGCCACATAGAAGACTATTACACAAACTGGGGAATAAGGGTGTGGGCAGGACAGTAGTGTGGTGGGTAGGTAACTGGCTGGGTGGCAGGACACAGAGGGTGGTGGTAAATGGCTGTCACTCCACAGAGGAAGAGTGACCAGTGGGGTACCACAGGGATCAGTGCTGGGACGGTCCTATTCAACATCTTCATCAGTGACATTAGCAGGACCTAGAAGGCAGAATTTCACTGTTAGCTGAAGACACAAAGCTCTGTAACAGAGTAGACACACCAGAGGGTGTGAGACAGAATGAGAAGCGACCTGCAGAAACTTGAAGAATGGTCAGGGGTTTGCAGTTGAAATTCAATGCAAGAAGTGCAAGATAATGCATATGGGGCACAAAACCCTGGCACAATATATCAGTTGGGGGTGAGGATATAGCATGCACCAAGCAGGAAAGGGATCTTGGGGTTGTCATCTCTGATGACCTCAAAGTGAGAAACAGTGTGACAAGGCAGCAGGTAAAGCAAATAGGATGCTGGGATGTATAGGCAGGGCATCACCAGCAGGAAAAGGAGGTCATAATTCGCTATACAAGACACTAGTGAGGCCCCACCTGGAGTACAGTGTACAGTTCTGGAGACCATACCTACGTGAGGACATAGAACAGGGTGAGAAGGTTCAGAGGAGGCAACAAAGATGGTGCATGGATTGCATCACAAGTCCTATGAAGACAGGTTGAAGGAACTGAACATGTACTCCCTGGAGGAGAGAGGGAGAGGGGATATGATAGAGACATACAAGTATCTTACAGGGAGGAACAGGGTGCAGGAAAACACTATTTTTAAGCGAAAAAGATGTTCCAGGACAAGAGGGCATGGGATGAAGTTGGAGGGAGGACGATTCAGAGGAAACATGAGAAAGAATTTCTTCACAGAACGGGTGGTGGACAAGTGGAACACCCTGCCAGAGGAAGTGGTGGGGGCTGAAACAATCACGGGATTTAAGAATGCATGGGATAGACATAAAGGAATTCTGGAGGTCAAGGGTAAGGGGCAACAGACCTCTAGGAAAACAAACTGAACTTACAAGCTCAAATGGGCAGACTGGGTGGGCCATAGGCCCTTATCTGCCGACACTGTCTATGTATCGATGTATCTTAATACCGCCATCATCCTTATGGTTACCTCCACTATGCACTCTCAGCCCCCCATCCCCCCCTTTATTCGTGATCTCAATTACATGGGAGTCTTCCTGCCTTATTAGAGACCCCCTTGTCACCCTCCCCTTTCTGCTTCCCTCGTTATTTTGCCCACTAAACTCAGACCCCCTCTGAATAGGTGTCCCCTTTAACCCTCTCTTATCTGAACCATTTATCCTGGCCCTGATGGTTTCCCCATCCCCCACACCGCCATCCTCCCCCCTTGTAATAGTACCCCTACCTCCAGAGGCTCTCTGTGGGTCCCCTTTAGCTAGGGCCCCATCCTTGGTACTGACCCCACTGCTGAAGGGGTTCCTCCATCACCTCCTTGTCTCCCAGTTTCTCTCCAGTCATGCTCTCCTCCCTCATGTCTGCAATATGTTGCATCTCCCCCATCTGCTTAACATTTATGTTTCCCCTTCTCCCTCTGGGACTATTTCTATCCTTTCCATTGCCGGGCTGTGATGCCCTATGGGTATCCGACTCCCTCCCCCCGGCCTCTGTATCAGTTTCCTCATTTCCACCAACCCCTTCCTCCCCCTCTAGGTTGCTTAGTAGCTCAAATTTATTGTGACACTCTATGTCAGCCTCCATCAAGTAACCAGAGTTTCCCCTGACTGCACCTCTAAACTGCCCCTCTTCCTTCCCTCTTGCTCTGTTCTCCTAAGGAGCTCCCTTCCCACAGTCTGCTGTTTTAGGCTTCCCCACAACAGCCCCTCCCTTCTCAATATCTGCTCTACTAGGCTTCACCACAACAGCCCCTCCTGACTCTTCCCCCTCCACTCTCTTTGTATTGGAAGTTCACCCCGTACGCTTTCCCCTTAGCGTCAACATCCCTATCTAAGGGTCCTCTGTCCCTAATATCCCCCCTCCTGCTTGCTGTAACATAACATCCTGTAATTTCAGAGCGTTGCCCCAGCCTCCCCTCGGCCCCACCCTTCTGCTGCCCATATCCACACCCCTTATCCTTGGACCCCCCAACTCCCCCAGCTTACTCCTTAACCAATATACTTCACTCCTGATACAAGATAGCTGTCTACAGAGTGGGCAGCCTCCCTCTCTCCAGGCCCAAATGAGAATTATTGCCATCCCACAGCCTGTGCAGCCTACAACCCTTCGAAGACACCTGCCATGGTGGAATATGGCCACCCTGTTTGTCCCCTCTGTTTATAATGTCACACACCCCTTTTCCCAGTCCCTTCCCTGGAATACAGTTTCTCTCTATACTGACTGTAGTTATTTACAAACCCAATTTCAACCCCACCAATAAAGTTCCCAAGTCTCACAAACACATACAGTCGAGTGTGTGTATGCAGACATCAGGTACCGTATGATGTCACAGGTCCACCAGTTCCTGTTGCTTCAAATTTCAGTCCCAAACAGAAATACACAGCCCTTCAATCCCAACTCCCAGTGGCTTTTCAGTATTTAAGAAAGCCTACAAAACAGGGTGTGTGGGGAGGGCTCTTACCAACACCAGGCAAACATCACATTTAAATTTCACTCTAATTATCACTGCCAAACAAGTGTTCTTCCAGTTAAATGCACAGTATTAAAACTAATCGACTCCTCCTTAGAGGACACCGCCACAACGTGGAAGATGTCTTCCAGAAGGCCCAGAGCCTGAAGCTCTAGCCACTAGGGAACCAGGAAGAGGTGCAGAGACTGAAGGTCTGGATTTAGGAGCTTCCCCTGTCGTCTAGTCAGCAGATCTGGGCAGAAAGACAACCTTCACGGAGGCCTGCTGTTGACGCTGAGGAGTTACGGAAACCCAAAACTAACTGGGTCAGTCTGGGACTTTCAGGTTTATCTGCACCTTTCCCTTCCAGGCCTCGACCACAATCTTGCGGACTGAGGGAAGGCATGGGCAACCCCCAACTGTGTCCCAGACTGTGGAGGGGTTGGCACGGAACAGCCTCAGCTTTCTGTTATAAACAATATAACATAAAGCAAACAGGATGAACAGGTGGTTCACCATCTCCTGATGCAGGGACCACTTGTGAGACAACTCTCCAACCTGGCTGAGAACATCCACCAGTTGACTGTTCTCTCCCAAGACATGGATTGACAGATCCACACCCAGGTTACGCATGAGTGTCCAGAAGCAGAGAGCCTCCTGATGCAAAGCAAAGGTGTGCATTTCACCCTGTCTGATCAGGTAGAAATAAAAATTATGTACCTACTGTAATTATGATCTTTCTGTGTATCTTCACCACTCATCACAGATAGGTACTGGCCGGAGATCAGGACCCCGCGGGAGCTTTTTTTTTTTTAGAAAGACAGTAGGGGCTGGCGCACCATCGGCGCCACCCTCGAGGCCGACGTACTACGTGGCGCTCGAGGATTAGCCGTTAGGCTGCATCGACTCCGCCTGCCTATCAGTTCTGAGTCGCCAGAGAGGTAAGAGGAAGGGATGGAGGGTGGGACAAGAGAGTCCAAGGGACAGAAAAAGGAAGAGAAAAACTGAACTAAAAGGAGAAATAACGACTGAGAGGACAGTATAGAAAAATTAAGACTAAGGGGATTGGGTAGGGGCCCCAATCTCTGGAAAGCGGAAGAAGGAGAAGGAAGGAGGGAGAAAATTTAGGAGAGAGTGAGGAGGTAACAAGGATCCAGACCCTTGTCCGTCACCAGACTGTATAAGGAACTGCAAGGAGTAGCAAAAGCTCTCTGCCAGAATTCAAGGCACAGAATAACTGGCAATATCCCAAAAGCAAGTCGGCTATTCTGGAGAAGGACAGGGTACAGGGACTTAGTACTCTCTCTGGAAAGATATTTGGTGGAAAAAGGAAATTTTTTTTTTAAACAGTTAGATGGATAACAGAGGAGGCAACTACCAGCCCACCCGTGAGAGTGGAGATATATAGTACAGAAGGAGTGCCACTCGGAGCTGTACCCTTGGGGAAAAATACCCCCTGTATGTCCCAACTGTACCCGCTCAAGAAGAGGGTAGGCACAGAGGAGGAGGACCCAGAGACTGAGGCCCCAGGGGATGGCGAGGCGGGATTGTGATGAATGGTGAAGATACACAGAAGATAATAATTACGGTGAGTGCGTAATTTTATATCTTATCTGTGTCAATCTTCACCATTCATCTGAATGAATGATACCAAGCCCCGAAGAGTTGATTCAATGCACCCTAGGGACAGAGTCCCTTAGCCCTCAGTGGGTGACACACTAAGTGGGGGAACCTTCTGGGCCTGATGAGGCCGAGGTGGGGAGAGTGAGACAGGGTCCCCGAGCAGAAGGAAATCGCCCGACAAGCGTCGTCTCGCCCTACGGGAGAAGAGATACGTTCCCTGGTGAGCGGAGCAAATCACCCTACGTCGGGCCAAGGGTGACAACCGGGAAAGACGAAGCCACGCCGATGATCTGGTGCAGATCGCTGTCCCTATGACCCTGGTAGATACCTCATTGGCGTCGTAAGATGCCCTTGCTTGGTGCCTTGCTAGCTCCAGGCCGCGTGCAGAGAGCACGATGACTTGCCTGGTTTGCTCCGAGTCAGGCAAAGCAGCTAGGATCTGACCTAGCGCGGACCACATGAACCTGTTGTAGGCTGCATAGTGGGCCTGATGAGCAGAGATGGAGAGAAGCAACTGTGCCGAGTAGAAGGTCCTCCTCCCCAGAGTCAAAATCCAAGGAGTCTTGATCTGGGGCGGTCCCATGGTGGAGGCCTTGAAGCCCGTCAGGGTGTCAGGTGCGTCAATCCGGACTGCGGATGAGGCATAGAACCTGGAGACTCCGGGCGCAATACCTCTGGCTGAGGTCCCTAGGGGCAGGAACTCCGGAGAAGGGCCTCTGCCAGAAACACATGGATGCCTTCCGAAAGGGAGTAGGCCAGGGCGGCACCACAAGGGTGGCCGCACCAAAATCGCCTAGAAAGGCGTGCGCCGCATGCTCAGGATTGCTCACAGACAGGGAAGAAAGGTGAAGGTCCTCCATCATCCACGCGAGGAAACGCTGGTACTCAGAGAGATCAGCAGCCGGAGAGATATGGACAGAGGGTGTAGTAAAGGGTTCCTCTCCTCCAGAAGGTCACCAAATGTTCCGAGGGTGGCTGCACGGGGGGAGGTTGGAAAACCTGGCTGTCCATAGCCCTAACGTAGGCCGGGAACCAAGCAGCCACTGCTCTGAACTGCTCCCAGGTGAGAGGGCCGCTAGGACCAAGAATGCCTGGGAGCACTGGAGAATGTGGCAAAGGGATAGGGGCAGAGCCGAGAGAAGAAGTCGGCTGACCTCTGCCAGGGCTAGGGAGGCGGACCATGGACACCCGAGGAGGGTGTCCGGAAGACTCCACAGCCGACAGTTGTACAACCCGTTGGTACTGCAAGGCTGCGCCCAGAAGAATCCCCAGTAGGCGGCCGGGGCGTATAGGTCAAAGCGACGGTCCCTGCCTCCAAGAATGGGACCCCCTCAAGGAACCGGAAGGGAAGCAGGAAGTCGGCTTTGTCAGGCCCAGGTGGACCCCGAGAAGGCCGATCGCCCAACCCACCCTCGACCCCTCAGAGTCCGAGAGGTCCTGGTCCTCGAGAGGCCAGCCTAGGTAACTGGCAGCTCTGGGCTGCCCCTGAAGGGAGACCAAGGAGCAGCACCCTCCCTCCTGCAGGCTTCCAATGGGCCCCAAAGTTGGGCGATCGAGACACACTACGGAGGGTATCACCCCCGAGGGTTGAGAACCCCAAGGCCAGGTTGCATGGCAATGGTGGCACGCACCATAGCCTGCTGGTCAGTACCACGGACCTAACCTCGGGAACCACCTGGCGCTCCTCAGAAGGGGCTGGCTATGACTCGTCGTCGAGACCACTGGCTCGCTCTCCTCGCAGACAACCCGAAGGGTGTGACTGCCCGTCTGACTCGAGCCCGACTCCGGCGAGGTAGAGTCTGAGGCCCTAAGCCAAGCAGTAGGAGGCGGGGAAGCAACCTTACCAAAGGCCCGGCAGTCAGAGCAGTGGCGGTGGCACCGTGCCCTCACAGCCCATAGCCGGGGCTGACAAGCGCCAGGGCAGCTCAGGCCAAGGTCCAGAGCTGGGCCAGCAGCGGCACACATCAAGTCCACTGGCACCGAGGAGGCGGTACCAGGGACAGAGGCAGCGCCGGCAGCAGCCCCATCACGACCTCGGCACCGATGACACAGCCAGGCCCCTCGGCGCCCACGAGCGGCACCGAGACAAAGTGGCGGCGACAGCTCAAAAGGCGGACTCAGCGCGGAACCACGACACCGCTAGGCCACTTTCGGCGCCCTTGCGCAGCACCGAACTAAGCAGCGCCGAGGAGCGCACTGACTGGCGACACGAAGGCCCGGCGCCGTGCTCAACCTCGGCGCGGGCGAGACGCAGACAAAAGCGGCGAATCAGGGTCCTGGCGCCGCGAGAGCAGCGTCAGCGCCATGAACAGCCCAGACAGGGCCCATGGCACCCGAGGCAGTTGGTGCCGACGGGGCCCATGCTTTCTGACGGCACCGAAGGACCAGCGGCACCGCCGGCAAGCGTCGACCGGGCCTTCCGGACTTGGGAGGCGACACGAGGGCCTTCACCCCGAAGGCGACTGCCCGTGGCACCTCCGCCCGCTCCGGGAGGAGGCGGGATGGGCCTCCTGCACCGCGGGAGGAGCCTCTACCAAGGCCAGGCTACTAGTAGCCGAGGCTCCCTCCTCCTCGGTCCGTATAGAACCAGGAGGGAACCCGGAGGAAAGGCCGAGAGAGCGCGGCTTGGCGCGAGTGCGAACCCTACCCCCGAAAGTCGGCGGAGCTCGCCCCACTTTCCACGCGCGCTGTTCGAGGACACGGCGGTCCATGGAGAAGCAGGAATCGCACGAATCCATGTCGTGAAGAGGGCCAAGACACGCGAGACACCGGTCATGTTGGTCGGTAACGGAATACTTGCGGCTGCACGGGCACCGACCTGCCTTGGAAAACTTCTTGCACTTCAACCGAGACATGACCTACAGAAAAAAACAACAAAACAGACTCGACGTCGCAAACTTTTAAATAAAAAGGAAAGATCTTACCGGCGACGTCGAGTAGAGGCAAACCCAGAACTAGTAAGACCAACGGACTTAAACGTCGCAATAAAGGCTGACAGGCCTAGTTTTTCTTCTAACAGCTTCCCACGAGGCAACCTCAACGGCGGGAGATGAAGAACTGGTAGGCAGGCAGAGTTGATGCAGCCTAACGGCTAATCCTCGGCGCCACGTGATGAATCGTCGGCCTTGAGGGCGGCCCGATATGTACGTGAAGCTCTGCCTTTCGCTAAAAAAAAAAAAAAAAAAGCTACCGCGGGGTCCTGCTCTCTGGCCAGTACCCATCTGTGATGAATGGTGAAGATTGACACAGATAAGATCATCGTGGTCATGCTGTCAATCTGGAACTGAATGACCTGACCCCCGAATCAATGAAGCAAATTCTGTCAGAGCCAGATGAACGGTACAGAGCTCCAGCAAGCTGATGTGTTGACAGGACTCCCGGTTGACCACAGCATGTGGGCCATGTGGTCTCACTTGTGTGGTTCCCAACTCACTGCAGATAGAAACATAGAATTTGACGCCCAATAAGGACTGCTTGGCCCACCTAGTCTGCCCATTTTCCTACCTAACAGATAAGCTGCAGATCCTAGTTAACCAACAGCTTACTTCCTCCCACCCCCCACTAGGACTGCCTTATGTCTGTTCCATGTATTCTTGAATTCCCCCACTGTTCTTGACTTCACGACGTCCTCAGGGAGGCCGTTCCATGCATCCACAAGCCTCCCCGTGAAAAAATACTTCCACACATTACGTCTGAGCCAACCCTCCATTATCTTCAAATTGTGCCCCCTTGTTCTTGCACATCTCTTTTTCTTAAAGATGCTACCCTCTTGGACTTTGTTGATTCCCTTGAGGTACTTGAAAGTTTCTATCATGTCCCCTCTCTTCCTTCTTTCCTCAAGGGTATACATATTAAGCTCCTTTACTCTTTCTTCATATGTCTTCTGGTGCAGACCCTGCACCATTTTGGTTGCCCTCCTCTGGACAGCCTCCACTCTGTCTATATCTTTGCGGAGACGGGGTCTCCAGCACTGCACACAGTAATCCAGATGGGGTCTCATCAACTGTCTGTACACAGGGACAACTTCCTGTTTTCTACTATTGATGCCTCTCCCTATGCTTCCCAGTATCCCCCCAGCCTTCCTTACTGCCTTCTCACATTGCTTGCCCACCTTTAGGTCATCTGATATAATTACCCCCAGGTCCCGTTCCATTTTTATTGTTGTCAGTATCTCTCCCCCCATTGTGTACTCTTCCCCTGGGTTTTTGTTTCCCAGGTGCATTACCTTGCACTTTGCACTGAATCTGAGCTGACCTACATTTCACCATCCCTCCAACCTTGCCAAGTCCCATCTCATCCTTTCCACTTCATCTTCTGTATCAACCCTGTTGCAGATCTTTGTGTAGTCTGCAGAGAGACATACTTTTCCTTCCAGTTCCTCTGCAATGTCACTTATAAAGACATTATAAAAGACCGATCCCAGTACTGAACCCTGTGGTACCCCGCTAGTAACTCTCCTTTCTTTATTGTGGACTCAGTTTACTACTACCCTGTGCGTCCTGTTGTCTAGCCAATTTTTTATCCAGGCTACCACCTTGGGACCCACTCCAAGGCAGGCTAACTTGTGTATTAATCTTTTATGTGGGACTGTATCAAATGCCTTGCTAAAATCTAGGTAGGCCATGTCCACAGCCCCTCCCTGGTCTACTATTTTGGTCACCCAGTCAAACAAATCTATTAGATTCATCTGACACGATCTTCCCATCATGAATCTATGCTGCCTTGGGTCCTGTGCCCCACTGGCCTCTAGGTACTCAATAATTCTTTCCTTCAGAAGTGATTCCATCATTTTCCCTACCCCTTCAGAAGTGATTCCATCATTTTCCCTACCACTGAGGTCAAACTAACTGGTCTGTAGTTTCCTGCCTCTGTCCTGCTCTCACTTTTGTGAAGAGAAATCACATCCGCCCTCCTGCAGTCCTCAGGTACCACCCCATCCTCCCATGATTTGTTAAAGAGAGTAGTCAGTGGTGTCATTAGTTCTACCCTTAGTTCTTTTAGAATTCTTGGGTGAATCCCATCAGGCCCCATTGCTTCATCCACCTTCAATTTTATTAGTTCTTTCAGAACCCTTTCTTCTCTAAATGGACTGGTATCGACCCCCGTCTTCAGAGTGTTTCTCTTGTTTGGTTTGGGTACCTCCCCCTCCTCTTCCTTTGTGAATACTGAGCAGAAATATTCGTTCAGTATCCCTGCTTTTTCACTATCACTCTCTGCCCACCTTCCCTCCCCTTTATTAAGCCTCAGTATCCCTCCTTTGGTCTTTCTTTGCTTCCTAATGTACCTATAAAACGTCTTATCCCCCTTCTTAACAGAGTTGGCTATCCTTTCCTCGGTTTGGGCCTTTGCTATTCTGACTGCCTTTCCTGCCTCTTTCTGCTTTAACTGATAAAGTTCTCTGTCCTGCTCTTTCTGTGTTTCCTTATATTTCCTGAATGTTATCCTTTTCTCCTTAACCTTCCCTGCCTCCTCTTTTGAGAACCATAGTGGTTTTTCCCTTCATTGTGTTTTGTTGATTTGCTTTACACAAAGGCTTGCTGCCTCTGTGATTGTTGTTTTGATTACTCCCCATTGTTCCTCCACCCTCCTTCTTGCCTGTTTGCTAATGCTTTTCTGAGGCACTCTCTCATTTCCCAAAGTCAGCCCTCCTGAAGTCCAGTTCTCTTGCTTTTTGTTGACTTGATTGCATGGCTGTGTTTATAAATGAACCACACTGTTTGGTGAGTCTGGCTTGTTCCCAGATGGCTGCTCACTTCTAAATGTGATTCTTTCTCCATCCCATTTGAGAGCACCAGGTCTAAGACTGCTCTCTCCCAGTGGGTTCAATACTAGCTGGTCTGAGGCATGCCCTTGTAGGGCATCAAGAATGACCCTGCTCTTGGATGTGCCTGCAGCAAAGGTACACCAGTTAACATCTGGCATATTCAGGTCCCCCATCAACAATATCTCCCCTTTTACTGCCATTCTAAGGATGCCTTCTATCATTTCCTTGTCCATTCCCTCCCCCTGAGATGGGGGTCTGTATACAACCCCATGCAGACTGTGGTGCCATTTCCTGTCTCCAGGGTGACCCAGAGTGCCTCATCTGTTCCCTGTTTACTCTGTAGTTCTTTTGCTTTGATCCCTTCCTTTACAGAGAGCTACTCCTCCTCCTCTTTTACCCTCCCTGTCCCTCCTGTAGATTACGTATCCTGGTATGATGACATACCAGTCATGGTTCTCTGTGTACCATATTTCTGTGACTGTCACAATATCCAGGCAACCCTCTTCCATCAAGGCCACTAGTTCAGGGAGCTTGTTACACAGACTACGGGTATTGGTGCTCATCACCCTGAATTTTTTGATGGCCTTACCCCTGTTAGCCCCATTCCTGTCCTTACTGCCTTTGCCTTTTTTTACATTTACCTCCGTCCTGCTCCCTAATGACTTCTCTACCTTGGTGTTTACCTCACTAATAACCGTGTTTTATGGGGGGAGGCTGGAATTTCCCTGCTCCTTTTCAGTGCTTCCCCCCTTGGCTAGTTTAAATGCTTGCTAATGAAGCATTTAAACCTCTCACCTAGGATCCTGGTTCCCCCCCTGGACAGATGCAGACCATTGCACCAGTATAGGTCTGAATCCCCCCAGGTGGCTCCCCAGTCCCCAATGAAGCCAAAACCCTGTGCGCCACACCAGTTTTTCAACCATTCACTGAATTTCCTGGTGAGGAGTACCCTAGCATCACCCTTGCCATAGACAGGCAGCACCTTCAAGAAGGTTACTGTATGTGCTACTTGTCTAAGGCCCCCTCCCCAACTCTACAAACTCCTCTTGCACTGCTCTGATCCCATTCCTAGCCAGGTCATTTGTCCCTAGGTGGACAATGACATCCAGCTCCCTCCTTCATGCAGCTGCTCCCACGATTCTGAGGATTCGTTTCCTGTCCCTCCAAGCCGTGGCGCCAGGCAGGCACCTTACCTCCCTCTCCCCTTCCTCCCCACTTCACCCCCTAATGATTGGAGTCCCTCACCAGGAATTGTTTCCCTTCCCTGTGGGGTCCCATGCCACCCTCCTGTGGGTCTTCTTTGTGAAGGTTCCCAGCATGCTCCTTGGTCTCCACTGCAGGTGCCTCCATGAGCGAACCACTATCCACCAGAAGGCGTATGAACTGTGGAGAAGGTACAGCTGGAGGGATGCAACTCTGTTCCACCGCCTTCCCTCCCTGGGCCCACCCTGGTCCAGCCCTCTCCTCTTTCTTGGCAACCTCTGAGATAGTGGCATTGGCCCTGGTGGTCCCTGGGTGGGGAGGAGGTTTCACGAATCCTAGCCAGGTCAGCCTGGAGATGGGCAACCTCCTCCCTCAGACCAGAGAGGTGCCTGCAAATAGGGCAGCATCGCAGCCTCCAAAATGTCTCCCGGAACACTGCCACCCCACAGCCATTGGACTGCACCACTCCTATCATGTCTTATTTTGTATCCCCTCTCCTGTTTCTCTGTATGCTTACTCTCTCCTCTCCTTACAACTCTCACCCTTCCTGTTCTGAGACAGCAACTTCCTATATTCCTCAGTAGCCTCCTTCTTCCTTGCTCAGTGTCAGACCACCAGCAGCTGGGGAGGGACAGCGAGCTACATTTTTCCTTCAGGGTTGACAAAAAGTACAGTTACGTAAGAACTTACCGTAACAGTAGATAATTACATATAGGACTGATGCCAGCAGGCATCAGGACCCCACGGAAAAATTTCTAGCTAGCAGTCTCTGGCGGGGAACCACCCCCACACGTCAGGTGACCGACGTCAAGCGACGTCATTATAAAGTGGCGATCCCCCACACCCACCTTGCAGTTCTTTCCTGCCAAAGGCCAAAAGGTGAGACGAGAGAGAAGCAGATATTTCCCATCCTGGAAAAGGAGAAGAAAAAGCTTAGGGGGAATGGAGGGCGGGACGGTATTAACTACTGCAAGAGCCTCTCTTGAAGATCTGCTGTTACGGTAAGTTCTTACGTAACTGTACTATCTTACTTCGAGAGGGCTCTTGCAGTAGGTAATTACATATTGGACTGAGTCCAAAGCAGTCTGGAACAAGGAGAAGCAACGGGAGGAGGAAAGCTACTCAGAAGTAGACCCTCAGGCTGTAAAGGCCTTAGGAAAGGAGACCTTGCAGAACAGCCAACCCAAAGCCTGCTCTACGGCAAGAGGCAATGTCCAGACTGTAATGTTTCGTAAAGGTATGGAGGAAGTCCAAGTGGCGGCTGCGCAAATGTCAGCCGCTGACACATTCTTGAAACAAGCTGCAGAAGTAGCGACCCCTCTGATGGAGTGGCCTCTGACTTGACCTGACAGAGTCTTGTTGTACTTGGCATAACAGAAAGTGATACAATGAGCCAACCATTTCGATAGGCATTGCTTAGAAACAGCATTGCCTTCTCTTTTAAGAGCAAAAGAGACAAACAGTTGATCAGTCTTTCTGAGATCCTTTGTCCTGTTGGTGTAGTATCTCAGAATTCGGTGAACATCATTCTGGAGAGGGGGGGAGGGCTGAAGGATTGGATAGGCTCGCTGGGGCTTGGCGCTCGTGGCCTTGGGTGGCCCCAGAAAAGGTCCCAGAAAGGGAATGCTCAGATGATGCTGGGGTAGCAAGGATTCGATATCCCCATATGAACTAATGGAAATTAGTGATCTCAGATGTCTATTTATAAATCCCAAATCAATTTATTGTATACCAACGATCCTGTCAATGTTTGTATGTCTGTATGTTTGTCGAAATGTGAAAAGTTTCAATAAAAATGAGAATTTCAAAAAAAGGAATTCGGTGAACATCCAAAGTATGCAGGAGGTACTCTCCGTGATTAGAGTGCTGCGTAAAGAAGGCAGGAAACTCTATGGACTGATTCAGCGATATTCTTGCCAACCACCTTAGGGAGAAACTTAGGGTCGGTACGCAGAGCCACACGTTCCTTGTGAAAAATCAAATACGGGGTTTTGCACATCAGGGCCTGGAGCTCAGAAATCCTTCGAGCAGAAGTAATGGCCATTAGGAAGAGAGTCTTCCAAGAAAGAAACTTAAGGTCTGCTGAGGCTGCCAGCTCGAAAGGGGGCAGAGTAAGCTTCTCCTGAAAAAAATTCAGATCTCAAGGAGGGGCAAGAACCCCTCTAAAAAAGGTCTTAGAGACCTCTAGTTAAGCAAACATCCTGTCTGCAAAGGGGACATGGTAGGCCGAGATGGCTGCCACATGAACCTTTAAGGAGGAGTGGTGGAGACCCAGATCGAAGAGGTGTCGCGGGCAATCCAGAAGCCACCCAATAGAGCACGAGAAGGGCTTGAAATCTTTGGAGGCTGCCCAAATAGTGAACCATTTCCATTTCATGGCATAAGTAGATCTGGTGGAGGGTTTCCAAGCCTCCACCAGAACCTCAGCTACTGGGGGACCTCAATCTGCTTGAGCCTACGCCTGCAGGAGCCATACGCAACTGAAGGGACTTTGAGGTCTGATGACCAAGGTCCCCTGGTTCCTGGGTCAGCAAAAGTTGCGACAGAGGAAGAGGAAGTTCCTCTGAGTACTGTTGCAGAAGAGAGAACCAAACTTGCCTGGGCCAGAAAGGAGCAATCAGAATCATTCGTGCTCCTTCTTAACTGAGTTTCTGTAAGACCCTCGGAATCAATGGGATCGGGAGGAAAGCATAGACGAATCTGCCCTTCCAGTCTAGAGACAGAGCATCTCTCCAAAAAATGCCACACCCTGGAATGAGCGATCAGAAGTCTGGAAGTTCTGCGTTGTGAGAGGATGCAAACAGGTCTACTCTACCTGCGGTGTTCCCCAACGTAGGAAGATATCGCCTCCGACCCCCTGATCCAGTTCCCACTTGTGAGCTTGAGCAGACAACTGACTGAGTCTGTCTGCCAAGATGTTCTTGACCCCCAATCACTGCCCAATCCCAAATTCACATCGCCTCCCTGCAAAGAGGGTAGGAATGAGTTCCTCTCTGTTTGCTGATGTACCAGACCACACACATATTGTCAGTCTGTACCGCCAAGTGACCGGGAAGCAGATGCAGAGCCTGAAGAGCGTACAGCACTGCCTGAAGCTCGAGCACATTGATGTGAAGAGACTTCTCGAGCTTGGACCAGGAGCCCTGGGTCCTGTGAGGCCCGAGATGGGCTCTCCAACTCTCGCCCGAGGCATCCGTAGTCAGCATCTGGGAGGGGGGAGAGAGACAGAAGGGAATTCCCTGGCAAAGGTTTTCCTGAACCATCCACCACTGCAAGTCCCGAGCCATAGGAGTGGAGACCAGAACGAGTTGATCTAGGTCGTCCACCAACTGATCCCACTGAGACCAAAGTGTCCACTGAGAAATTCTCATGTGGAGCCGAGCGTGAGGGACTGTCGGAATCGCAGCGCCATGAGCCGAGGAGGAAGAGACTGACCTGGCACTGACCTGCCTGCGGCTGGACAACAGGCTGACCTGGGCCTGGAGTGTGGCCTTCTGATGGCAGGAAGCCATGTCCGAGGTCGTGTGTCCAGGATCGCCTCGATAAACTGAAGCCTCTGGGATGGGAACAAGTGGGACCTGGAGAGGCTGATGGTAATACCCAGGCAGGTGAAAACCAGCTGGGTGAGGGAAAGGGAATGCAGGAGCTCCTCCCAGGATGGTGCCGCCAGGAGCCAATCGTCCAGGTACGGGAAAACCTGCACCTCCTGGGTAAGCAGGTAGGTCGCTACCACTGAAAGGCATTTGGTGAACACTCGGGGCACTGAGGAAAGACCAAATGGGAGGGCCTTAAAGCGGTAGTGGTCCTCCTGGAATGCAAAGTGCAGGTATTTGCGGTGGGACCGGCAGATAGGGATATGCAGGTAAGCATCCTGCATATCCAGAGTGCACAGTCACTGTCCCGGCCGAAGAAGGGGCAGGAGACTCTGTAGAGAGAGCATCCTGAACCTCTTGTACTCTATGAACAAGTTCAGGGAGCTGAGGTCGAGAATCAGCCTCACATCCCATGACTTCTTCGTGACCAGAAAGAAATGAGAATAGTACGCCGTACCCTGAAGAGGAGGGGGGACGCTGGTTTCTATTGCCCCCTTCAAAAGATGTGCAGAGATTTCTTCCCGAACCAGGAGAAGATGCTCCCTGAGAGTACGATGACCTTTTGGGGGGGGGGTCAAGGAGGTTACCTAGGAAACTCTACTGAGTGTCCTTCTGCGATCAGCTGGAGCACCCAGGTGTCTGAAGTTATCCTCTTTCAACCTGGAAGATGGAGGGAGAACCTCCTTCCTACCGGTTCCTCTGGAGACCCCAGAGGCTGTGGGAGAGGAAAGGAGTCAGGTGGTGTGAGACAGCATCACAGCTGAAGCCCCAGCTGCCTTTTTTGGTGGCAGGGAAGGGGGGTGGGGCTTGGCAGCCAGAGGGCCAGGCTTTATTGGCCCGCTTCCTGGAGGTTTCGCCTTTTGCCAATTCCGTCATGTAAAGGGATGACGCTGCCACTTGGAGGGGGCCGGTGAGTCCACAGTCTTCAGTGCAGTCCCATTCTCCTGCAAATCGGTGATAATGTCCTTGACATCACCCCCGAACAGCACCGAACCCCAGAAGGGCACATCCTGGATAGCAGACTGCACTTCCGGGACCAACCCTGACACATGGAGCCAGGCATGTCGCTGTAAACCCACAGCGAAAGCCAAGCTCCTACCAGCAGCGTCCACTGCATCGTATGTGGCACGAAGAATGTGCCGACTGGTCGAACGTGCTGAGCGGACAAGACTAGCCACTTCCTGTTTCACCTGCGAATTGGGAAGGGAGTCCAACTTGGATTCCATCTCGCTAAGAATCGTTTTCTGGTAATCCCCCATATGACCGACATAATTCAGGGCCCTATTATCCAGAGTGGAAGAAGCAAAGACCTTCTTGCCATACTGATCCAGAAGACGGGATTCTTTGTCAGGTGGAGACGAGCTCAACTGCTTCGGGTTAGCTGACCGACCGTGAGCGGCACTGATCACGACAGAGTCAGCTCGAGGGTGAAAATTAAGGGAGTCAACACCCTTGGGAGCCTGATACAGCCAGTTCGACTTCCGGAAAAGAGGGTCTACTGCCGATGGTTGCTCCCAAACAGTGGAGACAAGACTGGCATGAGGCTCAATCCAGGGTGGCACCAAGGTCAGAGCAGTCTCAGGCAGATCCAGGTGCGCAGCAAGTTTCTTACGCTGTGGATCCGGCTCCAAGGAGCGCCACTGATGAACCTCCTGGATTCTGCGCAGCAACTCCGTGAAGGAAGGATCCTCCTGAGGTGACTTTGGAGGAGTCCTAGGCCTGGGTTTATCTGGAGAGAGAGGCTCGTCATCCGGGTCGGAGCAATCATCGGAGTCGTCCAAGGTGTCCGAGGAGGAAAAGGAAGACTCCCCCTCCCCATGCGGGGGAGGAACGGACCCCTTGGGAAGCCCTCAGCAAAGCTTATCCTGCCCCGCTCTGGAACTGGAGGGCTCGCCTCTGGTATCTGGAGGTGGGGAGGGAGTCCGGCGTCTCGGGCGTATGGGAACTGGGGTCGGCACCGTCGCAGGGAGACGACTCTCCACCTCTCTGGTGAGCTGAGCCTTGGCCTCAGCCCACCAGGAGGCCAGAGTCTCCTTCAAATCCATTGGCGGCTGAGTGGGCGGTGGAGGAGGAGGAGGAGGAGGATACGGATACTGAGTGTATCCGAATGGCGCGTATCCGTAGCCCGATAGCATGTAACCCCGGCGTTCGGTAATGAGGCACCGTGTACTGCGGCGTCAGATAGGCCGGCGTCGGGTACCGGGCACCGGATATTGCAGTCCCAGGTATGAAGGCGTCAAATACGACAGGGTCGGATACCCGGGAACTGGGGGTCTGATGGGGCAACGGCCGGCAGGAGGCCCAGCAGGCAGGCCTGGAACAGACGGCTTGGTGGGTGGTGGGCCCAGCATTGGGGCAGCATCCGGGAGAGGGATGTCGCCCGGTGTAGGCAAAACCGGCGTCAGGGCAGGCGTCCGGGGAACCGACGTCAGGTCGTCCGGCCCAGCGGGAGAGGGACCTGATGGGGGTGCAGCATGGTCCTTGGCATCGCTCGGGCTAGGAGGGGAAAAATCCCTGGGGTCAGGCTGAGGAGACCCAGGGTCCCCAGAAAGCAGCGAAGGCTGCGGGGAGCCGGGAACGGTGGACGAGAGGGGGGCCGGTGTCGGCTCAGCCGCCACGCAGGTGTCGGGAACCCCGACGACCGACTTATTGGTGGAGTTTGGGCGGATGTCTGAGTAGCCGACATCCAACTTAGCGGACATGTCCCCCGAAGCAGACCGTGAAGAAGGAGCGGCCTGGTTGGACGGAACAGAGGCCGTGCGCTGCCCCGAAGTGTCGAGTGACTTAGCCATCTCCGGGCAGGCATCAGAGGAGCTGACATCCGGTTTACCGGAGCCACTCGGACTAGTAGGCCACACAGCTGCAGCCTTACCGGGAGTGGTGGCCTCCAATAGCCCAGAGGCGCCCGAAAGGTCCAAGCGCGAGCCAGACAGGCGGGCAGGCAGCATAGCAAAGCCTCAAGGAAGCGGTCCCAGCGGGGAGGATGTTACCTGGCACAGCGACTCTGGCTGAAGTCGCGGTGGACGAGGAGCCCCGGTCCCGGTGCTTCTCCTTATCCTTTTTCTTACGATGGCCTTCGGGAGAAGTGGAAGCCTGCCGAAGCTTTTTCAACTCTTTCTCCATGGAGGACATTTTCTTCTTAAGGATGTGGATCTCCAGGGACTGCTACCTCCATTTGTGGGTGGTGGCGTTGAATTTGAGGCAGTGCTGGCACTTCACCTGATGATCCGGGCCCAGAGAGAAGAGGCACTGGGAATGGCTGTCCTTGTGCGGGAGATGAGCGCCGCATGAGTCGCACTTGTTCTTGTGCTCGGAGGGTGTAGGGGACAACATACGCCACCGAAAATCAAACAAATTCGTCGAATAAATCGAGTAAAGAGATGGTAAAAACTACCGACGATAGACCTGATGAGCACTGAACTTTACCGCGAGGCGCTGACATGAGCGAACAGCGGGAACGAACTGGAAGGCGGGCGTGGGGGACCTCCCCTTTATACTGACGTCGCTTAACGTCGGTCACCTGACGTGGGGGCGGTCCTCCGCCAGAGACTGCTAGCTAAAAAAATTTCCGTGGGGTCCTGATGCCTGCCGGCATCAGTCCTATATCTAATTACCTACTGCAAGAGCCCTACTGAAGTAAGATCTAATATTTTTCTATGATCCTTCCCGTCCTACTGCCAAACAGGAAGTTCCTGTTATCAGTCAAATCCAGTGGCTATAAAAGTAGAACTGGCTTGGGATGGGATGGAGGGCAATTAGTAAGAAAACAGGAAGTTGTAATTGGAGTCGCCTGCTTTTATATTATCTAAGCCACACCCCCAATTAAGCTCTCTCCTCCTACTGATTCAGCAAAGTAAGTTGATACAGTACCCTTCCAAGCACAGAACACACACTGACTTACTTTCTTCTTTTTTTTTAACCCTAAATAAGACTCCTTCTACTTCTAATGAATCTGTCTGCTTAATCTCAACAGACACTGACTCCTGCTGAGATAGAAGTGTTAAATTAGTAAGAAAATGGTAGTTTCTTTTAGTTAGCTGCTTTCCGCTCTACAAGCAAGATTTCTATCTTCTAAAGGGTAGCAACAGGAAGTTGTAAATGGAGTCACCTGCTTTTACATTGTCTAAGCCACACCCCCAATTAAGCTCTCTCCTCCTACTGACTTAGCAAAGTGAGTTGATACAGTACCCTTCCCAGCACAGAACACTGACTTTCTTTCTTATTTTTTAACTGTAAATAAGAGCCCTTCTACTTCTAATAAAGTATCTGTCTGCTTAATCTCAACAGACACTGATTCCTGCTTAGATAGAAGTGCTAAATTAGTAAGAAATGGTAGCTTCTTTTAGTTAGCTGCTTTCTGCTCTACAAGCAAGATGTCTGTCTTCCAAAGGCTAGCAACAGGAAGTTGTAATTGGAGTCACCTACTTTTATACTGTGTAAGCCACACCCCCAATTAAGCTCTCTCTAATGTGTAAAGACGTAAAAATGATTTTCCCAGTTTGCCTCCTTCGGCTGCCACACTTCTAGGCTGCCCAGCTTGTATATGAGTCTCCTATGTGGAACAGTGCCAAAGGCCTTACTGAAGTCTAGACAGGCCACATCAACTGCTCCATCCTGATCCAATTCCTTGACCACTCAGTCAAAGAAATCTATCCAGTTTCTTTCACATGACCTGCCCCCAGTGAATCCATGCTGCCTCAGATCTTGTAAGCCACTGGATTCAAGCTATTCCACAATCCTTTCCTTCAGTAGTGATACCATTAATTTCACCAGCACCAAACTCAGACTAACTGACCTGTAACTGCCAGCCTCCTCCCTACCACTACTTTTGTGATGTGGGACAACATCTGCCCTCCTCCAGTCCTCCGGTACCACTCCAGTCTCCAGTGAGTGGTTCAACAAGGCTGTCAGGGGTGCAGCTAGCACCTCTCTGAGCTCCCTCAATATCCATGGATGCAACATGTCTGGCCCCATTGCCCTGTCCACTTTCAGATTTATGAGTTCCTTCAGGAATCTCTCCTCTGTAAATGGACTAGTGTCCACCACCCTTCCTTTGATGCTCCTCACACTTATCTGTGGTCCCTTACCTAACCATTTCTCTGTGAACACTGAATAAAAGTAATTCTTCAGTATGTCTGCTTTTTCCTGGTCCCCCTCCAGAACCTCCCCCGTCCCACCTAAGATTTACTATCCCTCCCCTGATCTTTCTCTGTTCGCTTACATACCTGAAAAATGTCTTGTCTCCTTTCTTTCCTACCTGGGCTATTTTTTTCCTCTGTTTGCGCCCTTGCTCTCCTAATTGATTCCCCTGCCTCCCTCCGTTTTACCTGATACACCTCCCTATCCTTCTCACTTTGTTTCTTCTTATACCCTCTGAATGCTAACTTTTTTGTCCTTACCTTCCCCAGCACCTCTTCTGAGAATCACAGCAGTCTCTTCTTCCTCTTAAGCTTTGGAAACATTCATCTGCTTCTGGTCTGTGTGTGAGTGCAACTACTAGTCTGGTTTTGGTCTTCTTCCTCTTGCTTACTTGCCTGATGCAGAAGCTTGCTGCCTTCAATAGCCCCTCTTATTTTCGCCCACTGTTCCTCCACTCCACCCAAGTCCTTCCCCCTGCCAGGGCATCCCTGAGGCATTCCACCATCTTTTAAAAATCATTCCTCCTGAAGTCCGGGACCCTCACCCTTATGTGGTTGGATTCTGCCACTGTGCTTATACTGAACCACACTGTACGGTGATCACTGGTCCCCAGGTGAGCACCCACTGTGACGTCTGCAACACTATCCCCACTGGTGAATACAAGGTCCAGTATTGCCCCCTCATGAGTGGGCTCTTTTACTAGATGCCCGAGGAAAGTCCTCTGCAGGGAGTCCAGGATGTCCCTGCTCCCAGCTGAAGTTGCAGCTGGGATGCCCCAATCTACATCTGGCACACTGAAGTCCCCTACCTGCAGCACCTCCCCCCTTAATTGCCATCTTTTGGATGGCTTCCACCAAAACCTTGTCCACCCTCCGCCCCCCCCCGGAAATCTGCAAATCACGCCAGTGAGAACTACGGCTCCATTCCCCGTTTCTAGGGTGACCCATAGTACCTCCACCCCTTCCTGAATTCCCTGCATCTCAGTTGCCTTTTTTATTCTATCCTTCACATAAAGAGCCACTCCTTTTCCTTTCTTTCCCACCCTGTCCTTCCTGAACAGAGTATAGCCAGGTATGACTATATCCCAGTCACGGTTCTCACTGCACCATGACTCGTTAATTGCAACAATGTGCATGTTACCCTCATCCATAATGGCCTCTTGATCTGGGATTTTGTTTCCTAGACTTCGAGCATTTACACACACGGCCTTCCAGAGTCTGCTACCATCCTGCTTGCAACACCTCATTTTCCCTTTTGCCTTCTCTCCTTACCCCCCCCATTCTCATTCCCATCTCTCTTCATTTCTACCATTGTGGGTTTTTTTGGGGAAGGAGGATTTCTCTCCTTAGGGTTCTCACCAGATGAGTACTTCAGCTTATTTGGGGGCAGTTTATGTCTTCCTGATTCCTTCCACCCCCCCCCAGCAAGTTTAGACGCTTCAAGTGTAACATTTAAACTGTTCACTGAGAACTGTGGTTCCTCTCCTGGATGGATGCAGGCCATCTCCCTTGTATAGGCCCTTATCCCTCTAGGTGGGACCCCAGTCCCCAATGTAACCTAACCCCTACTCTCTGCAACACTCCAACCATAAGCTGAAGCTCCTGGTATGGAGTACACTATCCTCCCCCCTCTCATAGAGAGGCAGCACCTCAGAAAAGCCCAGTGAGAGCGCTACCTGCCTAAGACCCCTCCCCAACTCCCTGAACTCCTCCTGCACTATCTTAGCATTGTCCCTAGCCAGATCATTGATCCCTAGGTGGACAATGACATCCAGCTCTCCCTCCGGTCCTGCTGCCCTAGCGATCCTCAGGATCCACTTCCCATCCCACCAAGCTGTGGTGCTGGGTAGGCACACCTAACCTCCTTCTTTCCCTCCCTTCCTGTTCCCAAATTAATCCCCCTCGCAATGGAGTCCTTCCACCAGGAGCTGCTTTCTTCTCCTTTAGGGTTTTCTTCCACCCTCCTTGGGGTCTCCACATGGAGAACCCCCCCAAACATCCTCCTTGGTCACTAATATGGGTGCCTCCATGGGACAGTTCCACCCCAACAGAGAGGTGTAGAAAATGTGTAGGAGTACCATATGGAGAATCTGCCTCTGACCCATCACCCTCACCCTTCTCGAGCCCACCGTAGTTTAGCTGCTCCTCTTCCTTGGCATCCTTTGAGCTAGTGGTGACGAACTTGGTGGTCCCTGGGTGGGGGAGGAGGCCCCGGAATCTTAGAGAACTTGGCCTGGAGTCTAGCAACCTCCTCCCTCAGACCAGAGAGGTGCACAGAGATGGGGCAGCACCACTGTCTCCAAAAGGCCTCCCTAAAAACTACCACCCCACAGCCACTGCACTGCACCGCTCCAATCAAAATTACAGCTCTGTTACCCCTGGAAATACTTGGTCCCTTGGGTCCTGACCAGGATAGGTTTTTTAACTAGCGTCTCCCCCGTTTTTTTTTTTCCCTTCTTCCTTTTTTCTGTTTTTCTCAACTAAAATCCTTTTGTACCCCTACCCTAGATAAAGCTTACACCCACTCCTGCTTCTAGTCCAACCCTGCCTTCCTTTGCAGACCTGCTGCTTCCCTTCTTCCTCCGTGGCTGCCTGCTTTACTCACTTCACTGCTACAGTATAGAATGTCTGGCTGCCTCATTGGGCAGACTCTGCCATGCGGTCTGTGTCATATTCGTTCTTAGTGCGTGGGTCAGCAGCGTGGGGGGCCGCTTGGTGGACTAGCCCTTTCATAAGCCCCTGCCTGCTTCCTGGTTTGTCCTGGCTGCCCTGTGATTGGTTGGGGCGCCATCAAGAGGTGCGGCTTTTCTTAGCCGATTGGCTCTTTGTACTGAGCCTTCCTGGAGCTTCCAGTACCACTTCTCAGGTGTCCCAGGGACGGCAATTTTCTGGTGAAGCAGGCCGAGGGTGCGAGAGCCCTTTCCCGCTTCAATCTCAGCTCTTTTTGAGGTCGGCAAGTGGCTGGGCTGCTAAATAACTACCTTCTTCCTGGTTTGTCCTGGCTGCCCCGAGATTGGTTGGGGCACCCTCAGGAGGCGCAGCTCCTTCGCTGATTGGCTCTTTGTAGTAAGCCTTCTTGGAGTTTCTAGCTCCACTTCGCAGCTGTTCCCTGGTGTCCTAGGGACAGCGATCGTCAGGTGGAGCAGGCCGAGGGTGTGAGAGAAGGCAGTTTTCCATGACAGGTGTGACATCTCACACCTATGCACAGACTCAAAAGGCTTGCTCTGCACAGACTCAAAAGACTTGCTCACGAGCAATGCCAAACCAGCAACAGATCCCAAAGTGGTAGTGATTTATGAACTAGCAGTTCAAGTGGTCAAGGGCCTTAAAGAAGCATCTGACCACATTCTCCAGCACCACATCAGCATACCTGTCCACTCTCAGTATGCACAGATGGCTGCCAGGTGCACCTTGAGGGTCATCAATCTCAGTTCCAGCTGGGACAGGGACCACAGATACTGAAGAATGTTAATTAAGAGGCAGGCACGGGGGATCAAGCTCCATGCCCTGTCACCAAATGAAAAATCTTTCTCATTCAAAGGCACAGCATTGATAAATCGACTCCTTTAGGAATGCCGCCAAAATGTGAAGCACATTGCCTAAAAGTCCCAAAGCCTGGAACTCTAGCCACCCAGGAACCAGGCTATGAGTTGCAGGCATGGAAATGCCGGGTGCTGGATCGTTCCCCGTTCATAGGAAAGCAGATCCGGGCACAGGGGCAACTGCCACAAAGGTTTTCTGCTGAGGCTGAGTAGTAAAACTGGCGGGGCCAGTCCAGGGCTACAAGGATCATCCACGCCTGTCCCTCCACACCTTTACCACCATCTTGTGGATCAAGGGAAAGAGAGGGAAGGCATAGAGGAGGCCTAGGGTCCAGGGCCTCACAAAGGCATTCCCATCAGTGTCCCAGACTGAGGGGGGGGTTAGTACATAACGGCCTCAGTTCTGCGTTCTCCCTGGAGGCAAAGAGGTCCACCAGAGGACTGCCCCACAGGGAGAAAAGGTAGTTCATCACTGCTTGATGCCGAGACCTCTTGAGCAACGTCTCGCTCACCTGGCTGAGGGCATCCAACAGCTGGCTGTCTGCTCCCACAACATGAATCGCCAGGAGGTCTGCAACGAAGCTGCACACAAGGGTTCAGGTGTGGAGGGCCTCCCGACAAGAAAGAAGGGAGTGAGTGCTGCCCTGCTTGTTCCAGTAGAAAATGGTAATGGTCATGTCCATCTGGACTTGCATGAACTGTCCCCAGTCAAAAGGAGTGAATTCATTTAGAGCTAGGCGCACTGCATGGAGCTCCAGCAAACTGATATGGTGACAGGACTCTCTGGGGGTCCAGAGCTCATGGGCTCCAACACCCTGCCAGAGATGCATCTGTAGTCAGAATGACTGATGGTTCTGGGCAGACAAACGGAACTCCTTTCTCCAGATGTTCTGGGAAAAGCCACCACTGGATGAGTCACTGCAACTAGCTGGTCTAAGTGACACAGGTGCAGGGACCAATGGCGACCCAGCTCCCGCTGAAGGTGATGCATCCACCAGAGAGCCCACTGGACCACACTGGTGCAGGAAGAATAGTTGTGTACTAACCGGAATAGTACATCTTTGAGAGAATCTCTCATCAGGCCACTTCTTTGGAACTTACAGCCCCAGGCATTAGGCCCACACAGAAACTTCTGCAATTAGTCAGCCAGGGGCCGCCCACAACGACATCAGGCATCAGCGTATAGATAAACATGGGTGGCCCCTTCCCCTCCCTTCCCCTCCTCAATTCCACGCTGGAGAATATACTTGGATGACCTCCCTTATAGGGAATTGGGAGACCCCAGCCCTCCACATAGTTGGTGAGACACAGGACTGCAAAATGTAGCAATGGAAATAGTAGCACAAGAATCCTTTGTTGCAGGCCAAAAAAGGGAGACAACATGGTCTGATGAAAGAGGTTCTCTTGAAGATCTACAGTTACCGTAAGTACGTAACTGTTCCATCTTCTTCAAGGATATCTCTTTCATCAGGCCACAGCTTTGGAATGGGTACCAAGCAGTAGCAAAAGCTAAGAGTCTGGGCAGCAGGAGTCTACAGACTTATGAAAATAGGCCTTCAAGAACAGCTAGGCCAAACCCAGCTCATCTAGGAGGGACTCAGTTCAGTTTGATTTTATTTTGTTCACTCTTTAAAAATGATCATCAAAAAGTACAAAAAACATCTATACATACAAGGACAAAAAAAAGACAGTACTGTTTACAATAAAATGCAGCGTCAATCTCAAAAGTGCAGTTATCTTCATATTTCTGCAAACTGTCAAAATAGCAGCAAGAAGTCAGGTGAATGAGGCCAGGGTGAGCAACAGTGAGAGAATCAAGTACCACACAACCAAAAAATTAGCTTTATTAATTGCTCACTTTCTTCTTCCTAATTTTCCTAGTTAGGAGTAAAAATTTTACCCACGGTATGTATAATGGTTTGATCCTCTGAGGAGAGGAACACTTTAGTAAGCTTTGTATCACTAGACCTCGCTATTCCAGAGATCAGTGGAAGTAGCCACTTGTGCCTAATTTTAGAATACTATGAACGCCGCAGAAAAACATGAGTCAAATCCTCCCTTTCACCCTAATCACAGCCACAGTGAGTATCCTCAGGGTTGCTAGAATTCCTATATAAAGCATTTTTAACATTAGATTCAAACAGCTCAAGCCTGAATCTTGTATATATTTTACGAAAGTCTGGATTTTCCAAGACATCGAGATAAAATCTATATACATGATTATCAATACTATGGGTGTACCAATTAGCGTAGTTTGAGGCAGCAACATGTGCCAAATCCAACTCTCTATGAAATTGTATTATTTTGTTTTTAACACTGATACTTACACACTGATGTCTATATTTCAAAAAATTTCAAAAAAAGACAGTAAATATTTATCAAGGCATTTATACAGATGGGAAAGCCAAACTGATGGCCTATGTTGACGTAATACCCAGATCTCTTTCTCCATTAAACATAACTTGGTCCATCTTTCCTTAGGCTGGCTTAGTAACCTGATCCAAAAATTGATGAGTCTTGAGTCAGCCAAAACCTGTAATTTGGGAATTCCCAATTCTGCTCTTAGGAAGTAGGCCAGTGTAGATCTATAACAGCCAGTGACTTTCCTCAGGAGTTTATTAGCTGCAATTTCTAGTTGATCAAAAGGTTTTAATCCCCATATTTCTACCCCGTACAAGAATTAAACATTATACTTCGCCTGTATGGCTGATAACAAATGTCTAACAGAGTATCCACCACAGGCATAGCTATATTTTGCCAGGGCCCCTGCTTATATAAGAGAATGTCTAGACTGTAGTGTTCAGTGAAGGTATGGACAGTACTCTATGTGGCAGCTGCGCACATCTCTGCAGCGGAAACATTCCTGAAACAAACAGAGGTGGCCATGTCTTTGGTGGAATGACCACAAACCACACTACAAAGTTCCTAGCCATGCTTCCTGTAACAAACATTAATATGGTTTGCTAACAATTTGGACAAGCACTGTTTAAACATGGAGCCCTCTTTGCCAGGGTTGAACAAAACAAAAAGCTGCAAGGGACTTTCTGCAGTCCTCTCCGCAGTGTGTACAGTACCTGAGTATTCTATGCGCATTTAAGGTATGCTGCAATGCTTCTCCTGGATTGGTATGCTCTGGCTAATACACTGGTAGGTGGCTGGCTTGATTTAAAGTAAACTCAGACACAACCTTTGGTAGAAACTTAGGATTAGTAGACAAAGACGCCCTGTCCTTGTAGAAAACCAAAAAAGGAGACTCACACATTAGAGCCTGTAGTGCTGAAATCAAGTGTTTGCAACTAAAAATAACGCTTTCCAAAAGAGAAAGCGTAAGCCACAAGTCGTAGCTGGCTCAAAAGGAGCCAAAGTCAACTTCCTCAAAACAAAATTCAAGTCCCAAGCTGGGACTGCACTGCGGACAGAGGGCTTTATTTGTAAAATGCCTCTCAGGAACGTATGGGCTACCTCCAGTTGACCAACCATATGGCCATCAATAGGCACATGGAAAGCTGATAGAAAAGCCAGGTGCACTCTGAAGAATACTGCAGGCCTGAATCCAATAAGGACAGCAAATACTGTAGAACCTGATTGACTGGACAGGTAAACGGATCCAGGTGATAAGAAGCAGCACAAAGTAAAGTGCTTCCACTTCATGAAGCATGTCTGGTGGATGGTTTTCTAGTAGCCACCAGAACAGCCAGTACTTTTTCTGAAACCCCAAAGCGAGCTATGGCTATGTCTTCAGGAGCCATGTGTGCAGATGCAAAGACTTCACGTCTGGATGCACCAAGTCCCCTGTCCCTGTAACATAAGATCCTTGCACAGGGGCAGAGGTATTGAGGGTTTCACTGCCAGTTGTTGCAGTAGAGGGAACCAGAATTTTTTTGAGGCCATACGGGAGTATTGAGTATTAGAGTTGCCCCCTCCATTTTCAACTTCAGTAGGATTCTCTGAATAAGGCACACAAAACCTCCCTTTCAAAGGGAGAGACAACACATCTTGCCAGAAACTCGAAGTCCTGAAGCAAGTGATCAGAAACGTGGCAGTTCTGTGATGTGTGGGGTTGGAAAAAGGTCCAACTCTGGATAACCCACTCTTTCAAATATATCATTGATCACCAAGGTTAACAGTTCCCTCTTGTGCATCCTGGACTGTAGTAGTAGTAAAACAATCTTACTTCGAGAAACAGCTCTTGCAGCAGGTTACACCATTAGGACTAAAGCCGGCAGGCGCCAGGACCCCACGGAAAAATTCTAGCTAGCAGTATCTAGCGGGGGACCTCCCCTGCCGTCGGCCCCTCCCCCTCAGGCATCACATAAAAGGGGGCGGTCCCCCAGCATCCCTAGTTCTTTTCCCACCATCGACGCACCAGCATTGACCTCACAGACACCTGCATCAATGAAATGACGTGTGAAATCTTTATCTGCATTAAATCTCAATCCATGTCTGCTTCTCCTACCCCTTCTCTCGAAGGACATCCTTCTAAGTGTGCTTGCGGCAAGCAGATCCCTTTTGCAGACCATCATATGGCCTGTGTCAGGTGCCTAGGCCTGGAGCACGACACCCAGGCCTGCTCAATCTACCAGCAATTCAATAGCAGAACCTGGATCTGCCACCAAAAGGCCGTTCAGGGGTTCCTCCTAGAGGAGAAATTAAAGAAAATGGAGAAAAGACCTTCCTCCAAAGGGGAATCTTCCCGCAAGACAGGGAAACACCGGGACAAGCATCGGGACTTGGATAGGGTGAGATCCCCCAGCCGGGCCTCTGAGTCCAGGGCCAGCTCCAGCTCTACATGATCCGACAGATCTCCTTCCCGGGCTCGCTCCCAACCTCTCTCCATCAAGGTAAGGTCTTCAGGGGGCTCCTCAGCCTCCTTACACCCGCTCAAGACCACTCGGGCACTGGATGCCTCCAGGCCTGATTCTTCAGACAGGCACAAAAAGTCTTCCTCTAAATCGAGCGGTGCATCTGACTGACGTCGGAACATTGACATCAGGTCGGTCTCCCAACCTCCGAAGGTCCCTGAAAGGAAGATTGCAGAGCCGACGTCCCTCAAGCAGACGTCTGAGACCAAAAAGGCGTCCTACCCAGAGCACGCAAAACGGACTACCCCGACGACAGCAGTACCGACGCCGGTGGACACCAGATGTCAGGGGTCATCAGGTGAAAAGGCTATAGGATAGGAATGTGGAAAAATGTGTTCTGGAGGTACAGGGTGCAGAATCAAATGAACAGCTCCACAGATGGTATTATCTGGCTCAAAGTGACCATCCTGAACTTGCGCTTCTGGAGATACTGATTCAGATTGTGAAGATCCAGTATGGGACACCAACCCCCTGTCCGTTTCAGGACTAGGAAGTACCTGGACATTAAGCCCTCACCTGCCACAGAGTCTGTGACATGGGCTATGGCTCCTTCTTCTAGGAGCTGAGAAATGTCCTCCTTGAGGGTGAACAGAGCGTCTTACGACACCAGGCACTCCCTTAGCCCATGGGACTGGTAAGGGGGAAGCGCCTCAGAATCAAAAGGCAAGGAGCCAGCCAGGTGGCACGGAGGGCTGAAGTGCTGGATGTCACACTAGCGACCCAGGATCGGGAAGCAAGCTTGGGTAGCCAGGGGTCGATGGGGGCAAGAACTGGATCGGCGGTTGCAAGGCAGCTCTCCTCTCCGGGGAGGGACATAGGGTTTCCCCAGCTCTTGGCTGCCACCCGCTAGAGGCTAGGTGGCAGTGCCACAAGGGAAACCTGGCAATAGGTCGAGTGGGTGGAAGGGGCCGTCACCAGAGCCGCGGAGAGCATGTGCACCTCCATGTGCATGCGCAACCGCGATATGGGGTCCCGGGGAGAAAAAAAAAACATAAAATACATGTCCCCCATGTTGCCAAGTATGGCAGGAGGGTTAACGGGGGCAAAAAGCTACATGGGGGGAAAAACCTGAGAGGCACCCTTCTGCCCACCACCTCTAGGACCCATTTGTCCATGGTAATTACGGAACATGCATACCAGAAGTGGTGCAGCCAACACCCCACAGGGATCTGGGGCAAGGACTGGGCAGGTGGGAGGTAGACAGAAAGATGGGGGCAGCTTTGTAGGGGGCACCAGCACCTGCTGCTGGAGGGGACACCACTACCTCCACCCCCTACCTTTTTGAGGCCCTGCCCAGGGAACTTGGTCCTGGGGCACCAAGCCTGTGAAGGGCTGCTGTTGCCTAAGCTACTGTGACAGACAGGGCCGAAACTGAAAAGGCTTTTTCTTCGGCCTCTGCCATTTCTGACTCTTTTGCGAGGAAGTCACAATCTAGGATGGCATGGGACTTCTCAATTCTGGTGAGGTGGCCCTGCACCCCAGGGCCAAGAGGTCAATGCCCAAGAAGAAGACATTAGCTGACTTCTTCGGAGCTTCCAGAGGAAATCCTCAGCCAGGCCTGTGACGCATCACAATGGCCACTGCCATGCTACGGGCGCTAGAAACCTACACATCCAAGGCCATCTGAAGCTGGTGTTTAGCCAGCATTTGACCATGGCTTGGACCACTTTCACCACCAGCTGCATGTCAGCAGGAATGTAAGGGAGGACATGGTGTAGGACTCCCATCATGGAGTGACCAAAATGGCCGGCTCGTGGTGTGGAGGGCTGAGGCTCTCTAAGTGCCTTACCTCCTGCCATGCGGGTGACCTGAGTTCGGGAATGGATACAGGTTGCCGGGGAGGAAGGACTGAGCATCCAGAGGAGAGTTTGCCTTAGTTGGGTGTGGGCACTGTTCGACCGCCACCTGGAGAAATCCAGTGGGAGGTTTCAGCAGGTTGGATGTAGAGGAAGGCCCCATGTCGAGATTACAAGCGCCTCCGCAGAAGCGAGCTTGCACAACGTGCCTTCCACTTGCACGTCGAGCTGGCTGGGGAGAGACAGAGAAAAAAAGTAGAGGACCAGGCTTCATGAACCCCTGTCCATCCTCTAGCCCACTCCAGGTCCGGGACACTTCTGCATGTGTGTGTGTGTGTGTGTGGTGGTGGTGGTGGTGGTGAGGGGGATGGACCTCCTCTCCTGGACCTGCCGCAGAGGATCAAGCCCCTGATTTAGGAGGCAGCAGAGATGGCTGCGGCAGACAGGAACAGAGGCTGATGCAGCGGCTGTCCTACCACAATGAGTAAAAATAGAACAGTAGACCATCATCAGAGCGCAGCTTGTCTGATGGAGACCAACGGAGGATGCAGCATAGACCTTTTCAGCTGACTGTCAAACTTTTTGGACTCCTGGTCAGGGTTTGTCCACGTCCCTGGTATTTTAGGATTTCCGGAAGACCATGTTGACAACCAGACCCTCGACAGAGGAGTGACCCCCAAAATCCAGACAAGATGCCAGTAGGGACCCCATACCTGTGGTCCAGAAGGTGCCGAGCAGGACATCTGCATGTTGCCAAAGCTCCAGTGCCGTTCCCAAGATAGCCTCAGCCATCAGGAAAGCAACCCCAGGGAATCTATCCCTGTCCAGGATCCCAGTGAAGAGATACTTAACCCTTTTCTGGACTGGCTCCAAAGGAATCTCCATGGACTCAGACTTAAGAGAAAGGGGAAATTGTCCAGGAAAGGCACATTGAGCCGAAGCTCGCTTCCAAGTGCGACCCGGGAGCACGAGGAAGTTAAGTGACTTGCTTACAGAGTATCCAGTGGGAGCTGTGGGATTCAAATCCAAGTCTCCAGGTCTGCAGCTCAGAGCCCTAAACCACTGCACTAAACTATCTCCTATACTTAAATCTGAGAAAAGCAATAGATGACACCAGCCTGTGGTCCACAGTCAGTTCTTCACCTGATTCTCGGTTGAAGACATGAGCCTTAGAAGATTGCATCGAGGGCCCACCGCAGTCGGTCGAGGAATCCACAAATACAGCCCTCAGCTGTTTGCCGCCATGCACCACTCAAGGCTCATTTGAATGTGTGATCTCCGACAACAGGCCTAGCAAGCCGGTAGCCAGATGGTAGTCCTGGGAGTGGGCTCCCTGCATGGGCTGTCATGGAGGTGGCTCCCCCTGTACCGGTGGTAAGACTCCAGTCAAAGACAGTTGCCTTGGTAGGACTGGTACGAGCTGAACTGGTGGGTGCCAGGTGACCGCAGGGGTCAAGGGTGGAACCTTATCCTGCAAAAGAAAGCCCCACTGCTGCCAGAGGAGCCCGACAGCACTGCCACACACGGCAGTCTCTCTCATCATACGAGGACAAAGAGAAAGAGGAGCGTCCATGGTGGCATCTCCCAGTCGAGCGACACCAGAGAGCACGAGAAATTCCTCGACCTCAAGTGACGACGGGATCAACAACACCAAGAAGATAAGGCCAGAGGGGCAATATAGACTGCTTGCAAGGTTCAACCATTAGAGCCTGGAGGGAGGCAACTTCAGAGAGGAGAAAGCCGGGTCCACCGACTGCTCCTGAACCTCTTGGTTGAGGCCCAACAGGAACAGGGTCCTTGAGATCGAGTGAGTTGATGACCTCTGACAATGGGTTGACAGGGTCAAGAAAAATCTTGGAAACCTGCTCAACCCATGTCATGACCGACAAGAAAAAATTACTCACCTTAGTAATGTTGTTTCTTCTAATGGAGTCTTGCTATATTCTGACATATGCAGTGAGTCCCAACCTTCGAACTGCTCTGGAGGTGAAAGAGTTAACTTTCCATGCCAGGCATGGAACGCTGAGCTCGAGCTCGGTTGAAACTCTGTCTGTTGTTCTTCAAACTCAAACTGTCAGATCTTTACGAGCTAAACTCACTGAGGTCCTGTGTGGAAGCTGTAAACCTACACTAGCCAACTGGCTACTAAACATAAGAACACATTTTTTGGTCCCAAAACAAAGACAAGTCAGGAGACCCAAACAATGAAAAACACAACACCAAGTCACCCCAAGAAAGGAGGGGTGAAAAACAACAAGGTGGGCAACTACTAAGTGCCAACACTGCACTGCCCACCCACATCCCAAAAACAGAGGTTCTGAAAGGGGCAGGCGGGGGGGGAGGTCAGAATATAGAAGGACTCCATTAGAAGAAACAACATTACTAAGGTGAGTCATTTTTTCTTCAAACAACTTGAAGTCTTGCTATATTCTGACATATGCAGACTACAAAGCAGTACCTCCATGGAGGAGGGACAGAACCTACTTAGGAAATAGGCTCTGAAGCACAGCTGTGCCAAACCGAGCATCACTCCTAGCCTGGATGTCCAGGGAGTAATGCTTGGTAAAAGTGTGAACTGTTTTCCAGGTAGCTGCTTGACATATCTCTAGAATAGGGATGTCCCTGGCAGGAGCCAGGGAAGCAGCTGTACCTCTGGTAGAGTGAGCCCTCAGGCCTGAGGAAGGAACCCTACCCAGTTTTTCATAGCAAAATTGGATACAAGAGACAATCCACTTGGCAATGGATCTTTTAGTGGCAGGTTTCCCTTTACCAACCTCACCATAAGTGAGGAACAGTTGGAGGGAGTTAAACCTGTGACCCTTGGTACGCTCTATGTAGTAACTAAGGGCTCTCTTCACATCTAAGCTGTGCAGCCTCCTCTCACCAGAGGAGGAATGGTCAGTGAAGTACACTGGAAGAGATACAGATTAGAGTAAGGTGGAAATCTGAAACCACCTTAGGCAAGAACTTCCTGTTAGTCCTGAGGACCACCTTATCTCTATGAAAGGAGATAAAATCAGGCTCCACTGACAAAGCTTGTAATTCACTTATGCGTCTGGCAGAAGTGATGGCTACCAGAAACACAGTCTTCCAAGTCAAGTACTTAAGCTCTGTTGAAGACAAAGCCTCAAAGGGAGGTTGCATAAGCTGAGCAATGCAAACATTAAGGTCCCAAGCAGGGGCAGGGTCCCTGAATGGAGGGTTGGTGTGAAGCAATCCCTTGAAAAACTTGGAGAATACAGGGTGAGCTGAAACAGAAGAGGGCTTACCTGCTGAAATAAAAGCAGACACAGCTGCCAGATGCACTTTTAGGGTAGCTGGTCTCAGCCCCAAGGTATTTAAATGGACCATATAATCCAGGACTGTGGGTAAATCAGCAGATTCTGGGGAAATATGCTTTCCAGAGCACCACATGGAAAACCTTTCCATTTGGAATTATAAGTAGCCCTGGTGGAAGGTTTTCTAGAAGCCTTCAGGATATCCATTACACCTTGGGAAAGGTATAAATCAGCAAACTCTAACTCTTCAAGAGCCAGGCCTTGAGATTGAGAGATTTGAGGTTCAGGTACCAAACCCTCCCCTGAGCACAGGTTAACAGGTTGTGATTCCTGGGAAGACGGGCTGCTAAGGACAGTAGGAGTGGATACCAGGGTTGTCTGGGCCAATCTGGAGCAATCAGGATCATCTTGCAGGGTTGAGATCTGATTTTGACTAGCATTTTGAACAGAAGAGGGAAGAGGGGAAAAGCATAGAGAAACTTCCCTTCCCAATTGAGAAATGAAAATTACGTACCTACTGTAATTCTTGATCTTCTTGGACGAGTCTCCACCACTCATTCACACTATTGGGATCTGCGCCGGAGGCACCAGGAACCATCGGGAGCAAACGTTTTGCTGGAGGGTCGGCGCCAGAGATGGAGCCACGAGGAACAGCACCGCGAGCCTCAGCTCGCGCGGCAATGACTATCTCAGCGTCGACCCTCCAACCGCCTCAGTACCTTTTTTACCAAGGAGGTGCAGCGTAACTAACCTAAAAGGGTAGCCTAACCTAAAAACCGGACATAAGATAGTCCGGGTGACCCGTATAAGAAGGATCAACAAAGAAGCCTTCACAGCCTAAAGATTTGAGGGAGTGAAGACCAACAACAGAGGTGAGCTCGGGTGACGGAGGGTGGGCGTGTGAATGAGTGGTGGAGACTGTCCAAGAAGATCAAGAATTACAGAGTACGTGCGTACTATATCTTCCTGGACATAAGTCTCCACTCATTCACACTGAAAGAAATGCAAGCTAATAATCAGAGAGGGCGTGGGAGAGACCAAGAGCTCCGTTTCTGGGACAGAAGTCCATTAAGGATGGCTCTGCCAAAGGAAGAATGTCATCTGGCATGGACATCCAGTGCATAATGTTTAAAAAGTATGCACTGAGCTCCGAGATGGCGCGTTGCAAATATCTGCAATGGGCATGTTGTAATTTCCGCTAGGGATGCGCGACTGCTCTATAGAGTGAGTAAACTCTACCCTCCAACTTAACCCACGCCATGGAATAGCAGTGGCAAGGCATGCCACCAGCCATGCTGAGACACATCTGATAGCGACAGGTTGACCCAGCCGGTCTCGCTGAAGGAAATGAACAGTTGCTGGGCTCTGCGAAAATCCTTGGTTCTATCTGAGTAGAAACACAAGACCCTCTTAACATCCAAGAATGAAGAAGCGTTCTCCTTCATTTTGGAAGTCCGCAAAGTAAGAGGGAAGGACCAAAGGTTAGTTTAGATGAAATTCTGACACAACCTTATGAAGAAATTTAGGATGAGTGCGAAGAACTACTTTGTCCTTATGGAACACAGTATACGGAGGGTCTGTGACCAGGGCATGAATCTCAGAGACCCTGCAGGCTGAGGTAATGGCCACTAGGAAGGCAGTCTTCCAGGTGAGAAATTTTAGCTCACAGGTAGCCAGAGGTTTGAAAGGTTTCCGAGTGAGCATGTCTAGGACAAGATTAATGTCCCAGGCTGCAACTGGACATCTTGTAGGAGGTCTGGTATGCAGAATTCCATAGAAATCTCTTAACCACAGGTAACTGAGCCAGTGTTAAGGAAAAAACAGCTCATGATACACTGAAATGGCGACGGTGAACTTTGACTGTAAGTACTGCAGACCTGAATTTGAGAGGTCCAAGAGGTACTCCAAAACCTTATCTGGTGGGCAGGAAAAGGGATTCAAAGAGGACTTTGCACACCAGAGCGAAAAATGCTTCCACTAGGCTGTGTAAGTTTTCCGAGTGTCTGGCTTCCATGCAGCCAGAAGAATATCTGAAACCCTTCGAGAGACATTGAACCGGTTTACTTCTACCTCTTCAGGAGCCAAGCGTGAAGGTGAAGCGATCTCAGGTTGGGATGGACCACCGGTCCCTGAGTCAAAAGGTTCATCTGCAGGGGAAGTGGTCTCGGAGGAACTGCCAACATATTGTTCAGTAGTGGAAACCACAGCTGCCGAGGCCAAAAGGGAGCAATGAGAATCATCTTGTCCCCTTGGGATTTGAACTTGAGGAGTACCCTCTGAATTAGAGGAAGAGGCGGAAAGAAAGCGTTTTGTCCACCGCAGCCTGAATGCATCCTGACAGAAAATGCCAGGCCCTGGATTTCTGGAGCAGAAGAGAGGCAGTTTTGTGTTGAGTGGAGACGCAAAAAGGTCCAGGTCTGGAGTTCCCCACTCTTCGAATAGTGACTGAACTATGGTTGAGTCGAGAGACCAGCGTGAGGATCTGTCTCTGTTCTGCTGAGACGGTCTGTCAAGTCGTTCTGTACACCCGGCAGGGTAGACCGCTTGAATTAGAGCCTTGTGCTCCAAGCACCATTCCCATACCCTCATTGCTTCCTGCATAAGAGTGAAATAAAGCACCGCCTGCTTGTTGATGTAATACATCACTGCTTTGTTATCCGTTTAGAGGAGAATGTTCTTGTGAAGAGAATGTCCTTCAACGCTCAGACACGCATAAGGGCGGCTTTCATTTCTGGGGCGTTTATGTGAAGCTGGGACTTGAGTTCAGTCCACACACCTTGAATGTGGAGAGCCTGACAGTGAGCTCCCCACACCATTAGGGATGCGTCCGTGGTAATCGAGATTTGATGGTCCAGAGGAGCAAAGGGATACCCTTCCAGGAGATTGCTCTCGAGACCACCAGGTGAGTGACCTTTTTAAAGGTTCTGTCACCTTGATGAGATAGGACTGTGGGTGAGTGGTTGGGGACCACTGAGTACTGAGCATCCACAGAGTGGTTCTCATGTGCAGACGTGCTAGGGGTACAGTGAACACTGAGGATGCCATGAGGCCTAGCATCCGTTGCATCGAGAGAGCTGTAACTGAGCTGTTCTCCTGATGTGACGAACCCATTTGAAGGATATTGTTCCTTCTGTCTTCTGGAAGAAAAGCCTTCGCACAGGTGGTGTCCAGAAGAGTCCCTATAAAAAGGAGCCTCTGAGAGGGCTGCAGTTGCGATTTCTTGAGGTTCAGCAGAACTCCCATGGACATAAAGAGGCGAGAGGCCGTCTCCACGGCATCCAAGTCCACTTGCCTGGAAGGGCTTACTAAGCCAATCGTCCAGATAAGGGAACACCTGTATTCCGACCTTTCTGAGGTGCACTCGAGGAACTGCACAACACTTTGTAAAACTACGTGGCGCCCGAGGATAGCCCAAGACAGGACTCTGAACTGATAATGTTGTCCCAGAGCCACAAACCTCAGGAATTGTGATGCCTCGGTGAATAGGAATGTGCTGGAAAGCATCCTGCATGTCCAGGGAGGCTAGCCAGTAGTGTTGATGAAGCAAGGGTAACAGGGTTCCCAGAGAAATCATTTTGAATTTCTCCTTGGGGAGAAATTTGTTTAGCTTTCTGAGATCTAGAATGGGACGCATTCCCCTGGACTTCTTTGGAACCAGAAAGTAATGGGAGTAGAACCCCGTGTTTTGTTGATGCAGTGGCACCACTTCTACTGCCCTGTTGTTCAGAAGGCCCTGAATCTCGGTGGTGAGAAGGTCTGACTGAAAGGTTGACAGCCTGGGCTGCCGTTTGGGAGGACGATCCGGAGGGGTCTCCAAAAGATTGAGTGAATAGCCCTCGCGAATTATCCGAAAGACCCATTTGTCTGAGGTTATGGACTTCCACTGGTTGTAGAAGTGCATCAGACGACCTCCAACCGGAGAGGAAAAGTCCACCTCGGGCAGCTGAGATGGGACTTGGGCCAGCAATTCATAAGGTAGCACTGGGCGCTTTGGGCCCTTGCGCTTTCTGTTCGCTCTTCTTTGAGTTGGCCAGGTTGGTTTTATGGAAACCTCCTCTGCCTCGAAAGGACTGGCGATTATGAAACTGGGTTTATTGACATTCCCTCGAGAGGGGCAGGAGGGTCGAGCCAACTTAATGGCTGACCCTAGTCTTTTGTGTATCTAGAGCTTGTTCTACCTGAGGACCAAAAAGATGTATGCACCATCAAAGACAGCTGTACCTGCTGCTGTCGTCATTCGTGAAGCCCAAAGTGCGCAGCCAGGAATGACGTGGTGCAAATACCAGCAACCGTTGAGCAGGAAGCAGTGTGAAAGCATCCATGGCTGCTTTAACCTGTTGGTTGTTAGAGTAGATACCTCTGGTAATGGTTTGAAGACTCTGGCTTTGTATCCGATTCGCCAGAGCTTCAACCATTTATTTGATAGAATGCCTAGGATATATTCATACTGGAGAAATAGCCTGGTAACTGGCAATATGCATACTTAAGGTAGAAGCAGCAAAGACTCTCTTAGTTAAGGTGTCTATCTTATGAGATTCTTTGTTAATAGGTTAAGCGGTAGTAGTTTGAGGAAGAACGACCTTATCATTTCTGCCAGGACTACAATAGGATCCATGAGGCTTGAGATGCCAAAATGGGACGATCCTTGGGGCTGAATATTTCCTATCTATGGATTTAGCCACGAAGGGGTGAGAGCAGGATTATTCCATACCATTTGAGACACGTCCTCGAAGGAAAGGCTGAACCAGAGGGTCAAAATCACGTGCAAGGATCTCAGGGCATGAAAGTACTGAGTCTTAACAATTTCCCAGGATCGATGTCTGTGAGTCTGGAGAAGAGTGGAACTCAGATTTTTTAGCAGAGACTTAAAGGACAGGTCCTCGACCACAGGCTCTGTAGCAGTAATAGATCCTGCTTCGTCCACTTCATCACCCAACCGCAGGTCTGGGTCAGGCTCAATGTCATCTTCTGACAGTCCAGGAGGGACTGTATGGACAGGAAAGGAATGAAAAGCAGAAGAGAGGAAGAAGGAAAAGAGTGAAAGGAGGGTCCTGAAAGCATGAGGAACCCGAGCCCCGGTGCCGGGCGCCTGACACCGAAACAGCCAAGGGACCACGCGGCGCTAGCAAACGGCACCGAGGACAGTGATGCTTGGCCGCACGATGCCGAGGACAGCGCCCCGGCACTCATCGACGCCGGGCGCCAAACACCCCAGACCAAAAACAGGTTTGGAAGGAAGAAGAGCAGGAGATAAAGAGGCATCGCTGGCCCCCGCTGCCGTAGCCATGTGGGGGACACCTAGTGTGGAGTTGACGGCACGAAGAAGGTGCCGCGCAACCAGGAAAGTCCAACCACCCTACCTGGTCTCCCAATAAGCCCAAAGGCCCATGAGTGACCGAGGCAGGTAGCTGAACCAACCTCGAGCCCCTGCTCCATAAAAGCGGCTCACTGATGAAACTGCTCATCTGAAGACCTACCTGTGGGTGGGGTGGGGCTCGATGTCGAAGCCATTGGCTACAGAAGCAGAGGTTGGCGACTCCGAAGAGGATCGGCAACCAGCCCTGATAACCGAGCGTCTCGTGCAGACATATCAGAGGGCGACTCGAGTGATGCCTTCTCTCTTTAGACCTGTGGGCGAAGAAGAGCTTCGAGGTCGAACGGTGCCGACAATGCGCCGCTTATTTTATGCTTCCGGGGACCGCCGCATCCCCCAGGCATTGGACTGACCATTGTCAGACCCCCTTCTGGAGAAGCGGCGGACCGGACCCAGCCCGACTGACTGAACAGCTTTCATACGAAGTCTCCCTACCATCACCTGACCTGCTCATGGTCGACTCCGTCAAAGTAGGCTGAGACTTCTTTATTGTTAAAATAAGAATAAACTAAGCGATACTTTATCAAGATAATACTACAAAATAACAAAAACTGAAAACTATGCTGCTAGTTTGAAGTTTGACTCCCGGCGGGCGAGCGACATCATTACTGAAGCGCACTTGATGGCGGGAAAAAAAGGAACTGAGGCGGTTGGAGAGTCAACGCTGAGATGGTCATTGCCGCTCGAGCTGAGGCTCGCGGTGCCGTTCCTCGCGGCTCCATCTCTGGCGCCGACCCTCCAGCAAAAAGTTTGCTCCCGATGGGTCCTGGTGCCTCCGGCGCAGATCCCAATAGTGTGAATGAGTGGTGGAGACTTATGTCCAGGAAGATCTAAGGCATCCAGAGGGACTGAGCCCAACATTGGGGGCCTGCAGCAAAAAAGGGGAAGTTGGTGATTGTCTGGGGCTGCAAAAAGATCTATCTGCGGGGTGCCCCATCTGACAAATACCACCTCCAAGACCAGGGGGTCCAGTGACCATTCGTGATGGCCCTGGAAATCCTGCTGAGAGCATCTGCCAGGACATTGTCCTTGCCTGGGAGGTGAACTGCCATAAGGGAGGTGTTCAGGAATAAGCCAGAGACCACAACTTCATTGCTTTGGTGCACAAGGCTGTGAGACCAGTGCCCCCTTGCTTGTTGATGTACCACATTGTGGTGGTGTCTGTTCTGACCTGTACAACTTTGTTCTGAACAGATTTGGAAAAAGCTTGAAGTGCTAGAGAAACTGCTCTGAGTTCCAACAGATTGATGTGGAGCACAGATTCCTGAGGGGACCACAACCCCTGGGTAGTGAGGTCGCCCACGTGAGCTCCCCACCCCAAGAGGGATGCATCTGTAGTAAGGATTAAGGAGTGAGACTGAGTGACAAAAGGAACTCCTTGTCTGAGATTGCTCTGATCCTGCCACCACTGTAGGGCCTGGATCAGGGTTGAGTCACTGGATCAATTTGGTTAGAGGGTCTTTCCTTTGAGACCAAAGGCTCTCAAATGGAACTGAATGTCCCTCATCTGAAATCTTGCTCCCTGCACTACTGCTGTAGAAGCAGCCATGTGCCCCAGGAGCTGTAGAAAATGCCTTGTTGGTCGAGACACCTGCAGGGTGAATGAGGAGGCCAGAAAGACCAGGGTCCTTGCCCTGTGCAGAGGAAGGAAGGCTCTGGCTTTCTCTGTTTTCAGCTCTGCGCCTACGAAGGTGAGGAGCTGGACAGGCTCTAGAACAGAATTGAAAGATTCAGAAGGAAACCTAGAGAGGTGAGCAGTTGCTGAGTTATCTGTAGATGTAACTTGACTTGGTCTGGGGACTGGCCTACTATGAGCCAGTCGTCCAGGTAAGGGAAGATGGCAATGTTTTGCCTTCTTAGAGAAACAACTGCTACTGCCAGGCATTTTGTGAATACCCTTGGAGCAGAGGTGAGGCCAAAAGGCATTGCTCTGAACTGGTAATGGCCTGAGGGCAGCTCGAACCCGAGGTACTTTCGATGGGAGCTTCTGATGAGAATATGGAAGTAGGCATCCTTGAGGTCCAGGGACGCTAGCCAGTCCCCTGGCCTTAGAGAGGGTAGAATAATTCCCGGAGTCACCATTTTGAATTTTGGTTTTAAAAGGTGCTAGTTTAAGTATCTGAGATCCAGGATGGGCCGCCATTCTCCTGTCTTTTTTGGGGTAGGGGTGGAACCCTTTCCACAGCTCTGAGAGCCAGGAGGGAAGAGACCTCTGCCTCCAGGGCAAGTGCCTCTGGTGGATTTGCAGGTGGAAAGGATCTGGTTCTCATCTTTGGAAACTTTTTGAAGCTGAGAACCAGTCCCTGGCTTACTACTTCCAGGGTCCACTTGTCTGATGTCAGAGACTCCCAGTCCTGGACAAAGTAAGCCAGCCTGCCCCCTACAGGTAGTTGAGAATCGACCCTGGCAACCCCATCAGGGTGCCTGCCTGGCAGGGGCTTTGGGCTGAGGGGTGGAAGCAGGCCTGCTTGCACCCCGTCTGCCTCTCCCTCTAAAGAACCCCCTCTGGGCATAAGCAGAAGAGGAGGCCAGGGATTGGTAAAAAGGCCTATGAAAAGGCCTGCCCCTGCGAAGCTGCCTTTGAGGAGCGGCCTGCCTTTCCTTGGCCTGTGCACTCCTATAGGTGGTCCTACACTCATCCATTTTCTTCATGTAATTCTCTGTCTGCTCCCCAAACGAGGAATTACCCACAACAGGAAAATCCATGGCTTTAGCCTGGGTATCCTGTGACAGGCTAGTACATCTGAGCCAAGCCATTCTGCAAGTGCCACAGATGTAGCCATGACTCTGATGACACATCATTTGAGTCCACTGCAGCATGGAATTGCACCTTGGATGCCTCAATACCATCAGCAGCCACCTGCTCCAGCTCCTTGGCAAGCTGGCCAGGGACCTGTTTTGCTGGAACCATAACAGTATCCCATCTGGATTTCTGATATCTAGCAACATAAGCCATATAATTTGCCTGTCTGAGTCCCAAGGATGCTGCCATGTACTGTTTCTTTGCCATGGCATCAATCCTCCTGGAGTCCTTGTCCGGGGGATGTGAAACCAAGGGAATATTTGCCTTGTCACAGGCTGCAGCCTGCACTACCCCAACATGGCTGCATTGTTGTGAAAGGAACTCCATATCAGAGCCTAACAATGTGTACCTCTTGTCCATTCTCTTATCCACAGGAGGTATAGTGTGAGGAGTTTTTAGAATTTTAAATGTCTGTTTCCCAAAAGATTTATGAAAGGGAATAGACAGTCTCCTAGACTCTGGGATATCCATAATTTCCACATAGTCAGGCTCCTCTTGATCATCCACAGCTTCCTCCATAGGGAGCTGGAGGGTTTCAGCCACTTTTTTATAAAACACAAAATGAGAAGGTGACTCAGAAAGCCTAGGAGGAGACACTCCTGAAGGTCTGTCTGGGGAGATGTCCGGGTCAATGGGCACATCCAGACTTTCAAATCCACATTCACTCTCCTCATACTCCTCTTCCCCCTCCTCTGGTTCATAATATTCCTCTAAACCAACTCTTGAACCAGTGGAACCGACCGAACCGGGCGCTTACCTGATGGTGCCGGTTCGGTCGGAACCGGGGAAAGCAACTGGACAATTTTAATCGCTTTGGCTATTTCTTCAGCGGTTGGAGAGGAAAGTTTTGGCTCCACACCAGCTGATTTCCTAATCCTTTTTGCTGGAACCGACTCCTCAGAGTGGTCTCCTTTTGCCCGAGGAAGTCTCGCCCTGGTCAGAGGGCACTCCCTCTGGTTCGGATGGAACCGAACCGGGCTGGCCATCCGGTTCAGCGGACTTTTTGACCTCCCTTTCCCTGAGCCTACCAACTCTCTTTTCCAGCGTAGCCGCAGGAAAATTTTTACAAATCTGGCAGTCTGCATTGAGGTGGTCAAACCCCAGACAATAAACACAGGTGGTGTGGGTGGTCAGCCTTTTGCAAAGACTTTCCCACACACACTGCAGTGTTGAAAACCAGTGGGCCCAGTTTTTCTTCCGGGTTTCTCAGACATAGTGCCAGTCCTAACCAAACTTACCCGTTTATGGCAATCCGTCAGGCAAGACCCTCTTATCGGTTCCCAACCGTGTCACGGGTCGTGGAAAAAAACGTAATAAAATCCGTTTTTTTTAGAACCGATAAGAACCAGTAACCACACTATAAGTCACAGATTAAGATATTTTAAACAACCTGATCGGTTCAAACCGAACCGATAAACAGTTTACAAGTTCCACACAGAAGAGAATTAATGTAAACCTATCTAGTACTCACAAATACCACAGAGAGAGCCTGAACTGACTGGTTGCGGTTTAAATTCGGTCGAAAACCGAGAAAAACAATACTTTAACCGACAAAATGAACCAAGCAGAAGGAGAAATCTCCGGAGCGACTGTTCAGTGAGGCGGAGTAAAGAATCCGACGGTTTGAGTTTGAAGAACAACAGACAGAGTTTCAACCGAGTTCGAGCTCAGCGTTCCATGCCTGGCACGGAAAGTTAACTCTTTCACCTCCGGGGCAGTTCAAAGGTTGGGACTCACTGCATATGTCAGAATACAGCAAGACTTCATGTTGTTTGAAGCTCAATGGGGGCACCGTGGAGCTAGCGGCCTTGCCCTTGACCATTGATTCAGCCAAAGTCGAACAGTCAGGGAAATCAAGGGAGCGGTAAGATTGCGCCTCTTTCCGATCCCATGACCTACAGTGGCACTTTTGGGATTTACCTTACCATGGTGGGCAGGGCTCTCCCTGAAGATGTGGAGGGTTCTGCACATCTCTTGAAAATTGCCAGCAGAAACCGGGCCCACGCTAGCCTCTCACGGGAGCAGGGCGGAGACTGACACTGTACATGCCACAGCCTTAGCCGCCACCTCCTCCACGGCTGCCAGCTGGGCTGCAGACCCCGCAACCACAGGGGCCGCCTTACACGCCTGCTCTGTCTTCACTGGAGGGTTCTGTTCGGCCAACCAACCGAGGACAAGATGGATGTAGCAGGTCTTCTAAGGAGGGAGGAAGGAAGCACAACCTGGTGCAGGATGCAGGCAGCGACGTTGTGCATGTCACCAAGGCACTAGATGCATGAGACAAGACGATCTATCCGTGACATTTTCTGGACACAACGCTTGAAACTGGGAACTGTCGTAGCGTCCCAGCGATCCATAAAGTCAACACTGTTGATGGAGATAGAACTGAGGATTTGAGGGTTACTCCCCTGTAACCGTAGTTCTAGGAGTGGTATATGGTGCACATCCACATTTAGGCAGCTCTTCCTTTCCTTTTAATTCATACCAGAAGGTCTTCAAGCTAAGCTCCTCTCACTCACCCAGTTGGTATCCCCCTCAGCATCACCCTATGATGCCAGATCTTGTACGCTGGAAGCAAGAATCCATGTGTCACTTGCCAGGGAAGGTTAGGTGGGTTGTGTGGATGTGCACCATATACCACTCCTAGACAGTGCGGTTACGTAAGAACTTACCGTAACAGTAGATCTTCGAGGAATGTCTCTTGCAGTATGTCATTACTTCTGGGAGGTTCCAGCAGAGGGCACTGTCACATGGCAGCTCCTTCCAGTAGTCTCATCAGGGACTACCCACACATTACATCATTTCTCTGTGCAATATATAAATGTGGGTAGTCCCTGGTATCCTCAGTTCCCCACCAGATTCAGCTTGCCAAAGCGAGGACTGAGGGAAACCGAGGTACCAAATAGTCCCAACCCTATGTCCTTGGATTCTGAGTTTGTCTGTTAGAGAAGGAGGGGGCCGGAGGGCGGGATAGGACCTACTGCAAGAGACATTCCTTTAAGATCTACTGTTACAGTAAGTTCTTACATAACTGCACTATCTTCCACGGGATGGTCTCGCAGTAGGTCATCACTTCTGGGAGATCACCCAGCAGTTATGTCTATATGGGAGGACAGTTATGACAGAATGCCTTGGAAGACAGCATGACCAAAGGCGGTTCTGCACCGTGAGGCAATGTCTAGGTTGTAGTGCCTTGTAAAGATATGGATATTCAAACGTGCAGGATGCACCGGCCGCAAGGGAATGGGTTAGGGCACACACAAATGGTATGCCGTGCAAGTCGAGAGGGCATTCCCATGCATATGCCATGCTACGGCATATTCAGCGGGAATGTACCCCTCGCAGTCCAGGGCACTGGGGCCCACAATTAGGCCATGAATAACTGGTCTAACCCAGTAAGCCACCCACAGACGAGCTGCAGATGCGCACCCAGGTGCACAGCAGCCTGGCAGCCCTGGTGGACTAGAAGTACCCCCTTTCCATCCTCAATCTATTCAACTCCATCCCTGAAGAGCTCCATAGTGTAGGGCCCCCCAGACCCGATTACACCAGAGTAAACCATGGTTAATATCCACAGCGTAGAGGACATTCACCCACCGCCCCTGTATGCAGACACCCTTATTCACCCATACCAGACCTGTTGCACAGAATGACACTGCCCTCCACGGCCAGCCATTCACTGCACTGAACCCGGGCTGGGGACCTGCACTCTGGAATGACCCATCTGGCTGTACTGTGCATTGAAGCACCATGCAAGCTGTGGACCCACCAGTATATGCAGCCATGTATACGTCCCTGGCAAACTGTAAGAGGGAATTTACATACCTCCAATGCATGCCATGCCAGTGCTGTATATTTCTGCTGTCATACATCACTGCAAGTCCACACTCTTCCCCTTTGTAACATGCCACCCTCCGGCCTGCCGAGGTATCCCGGGTGCCATGGGGTGCGGTATCCTGCAATGCCATTTACAGTGTACGCTTCAGGCTATTGATAGTTCATCCACAGTTCCCCAATTGTACAAATGAATGGGAGGTTGGCTGTAAAAATGCCTGTTTTGGGAGCTGTGTGAGTGGGTACAGCAACGACTGTCACCCGCACTGAGCAGTGCAATGGCACTGGGATGATGGATCCGTATGCGAGTGCCTGAGGTGTATGGCCACTGGGAGTTATCATCTGCACACAGCTCATGCCTATGTAGAACACATTCCAGTGCCCTACTGTGAGTGCTCCAACACCCGCCGATACCGTGGTACAATCCCATCACAGAGCCAGTCATCGCAATCGGATGAGCTGGGGGGCAGGGAGGGGGGTGTCTGTACACTGTTGAGGGGGAGCAGCGGCCACTATAATATGGACATGGACTGTAGGTGTATTCAGGTGTTATCAAGGATGGCATCAGGGTCCCTAAAGTATGGAAACGATACAGCCTGGGTTCCAGTACAATCGGGGCTGGTGGAATAGGGTTGAGGGTGCCACTTTACCACCAGAGACTTCAGGGCCTGTCCCACATGGGAGCGATCGGGGTCAGGGCTGAGAGCTGCTTTGGCGCATTCATCCCCATACCAACATGTAAAGGTCGGTAATGAGCATGCTTAAGGCCCCTTTGCACCCTGCATGCTCAATTAGTTATTTTGCATTCCTGGGCTGAATATCGCCCATGGGGCTGCGACGCACACCGGTATGTGCCACGCATTCCCCCTGGAAGGTATTCAGTCGGGGTCACCCTTGATGCACCTGATTTGGCGGCCACCTGCGACTACCATCCAGGGTCACATATTCAACAGGTACAATGAAGCCCGCCAGGATGAAGTGCAGTGTCACAGGTTTACTGCATGACAAAAAGGAATCAACCCCAATGAAACTGCATTGTTTGCTGCAGTAACTCCACTACAGAATTCTGCAGTGCTGCGCTTCATGCTGGTGGGCTTCACTATATGCACACCCTGTACCAGTGGTACATTCTCTTTGAATATTTTATAAGTGCTGACCGGCGCACCCTCTTTGCTCAACACATCCTTCTGCTAGTGCATCAGTCCAGCACTTAATATGTCCCCCAGATGTAAAATATTGCTTTCAGTGCATTCTGATTTTACACAATGCAGCATAATATTGTATAGATGTAGAGCCCCACTGAAAATAAGATGCCATTTCTTCTGTGAACTATCCAGGCTAAATATATAGCAATCAGCAGGTATATTCTAAGAAAACACACTGTAAAAATGTGTAAAAGGAAGGCCACATTGAAACTGCCTCTCCACAGATCTGCATTGTGCAAATTCATTAGAAATAATGGGTAAAAGCATCACAAAAGCTTTCCACAGCCATATCAGCTCTGATCAGAACTTGTTCTGAATTAATCGGCAACATATTCCTTGCCTTCGACAGATTATTATACGTATCTGCAGCTTAAATCTTATACCTGTACTCTAGCAATCCAATGAAGACAACTTCTGGCTTCTTTATCACCTCCGATAGCTTTAATTTGTCACTACCAAAGGGAGGGGGGGATGATGACTCAGGATCATTTAATTGGTTGCCTTTATGCTTCCGAGCTTCAGGTTCCTTGTGACTTTATCCTTTGGGAGAAGTACACCCTTGCAACATACCAAACTTCAACGGCATCTTATTTGACAGAATATGCCTGGAAGTGCCAAATGAGATTCTTTGGGATCCCAGTGTCTACCATGCAATATCTGGGAGACCTGGGGAATGCTGGAGAAGGTGTGGCGAACAAAAAGTGGATCATGTTCATATTTTCTGGCTTAATCCAGTTCTTCATCCCTACTGGCTTGCTATATCTCAAATTACTGAGGATATATAATTTGCACTACCTGACCTCTTACCCCGCTTCTGGTTCTGCTACATATTCCGTCTGACTCATATTCGTTATCGGGTCACCAGTTTAAACTTTTGTTGATTTTAGCAGTGTGTGCTAAAAAAGATTATTACCAAGTTGTGGTTGCAATCTAAACCTCCTGTATTATCTCAGTGGATAGCTTTGGATGACTATTTTTTGGAAAAAAGGTATTACTATTTATTAAATAAGCTTTCAGTTTTTGAAGAGACTTGGCAATACTGGGTTTTGTATAAAATGTAAAGTGATCCGCAGTTTGTCCTGAGATTGTTTTTCTCTTTTTAATGTAGGGGCTGAATGTTCCTTGATTTTTATGATATACAGTTTCCCCTTGCCTCGCCCTAGTCTGTTTTTATTTATGTTTTTAATTTTTTTACAACTGCCCTGTGTAAACTAAATTAATAACTAAGAGCTTGATCTACGTGGGGTAAGTTACGGATTGGTCTTGTAAGGTATTTATGTGAGCACTATTTTTATATGGAATTTATTCACAGAATCATAGAAATCTGATGGCAGAAAAATACCTCTCTGGCCCATCGAGTCTGCTCCTTATTGACCCCCCCCAACTTGTCACCAGTGTCAGTGGACATCCCCTTCCCCCACTGGTCAACCCCTTATGTCTGTCCCATGCCCTCTTGAATCCCTCCCACCATTTCGGCCCCCACCACCTTCTCAGGCAGTTTATCCCAGGGCTCCACCACCCTCTCCGTGAAGTAACACTCCCTCCTACTAATCTTAGACTATGACCTCTAGTTTTAGCACCCACTTTCCTTGTAAATAAGTTTCCCTCCCTCACCTTATTAATCTCCTTCACATACCTAAATGTTTCTATCATGCCCCTCCCTTCTAGTCTCCAATGGGTACATATCCAATTCCCTCCACCTCTACTCACAGGGCTTCCAACGCATACCATGCACCATCTTGTTTGCCCTTCTCTGCACCCTTTCAATGGAAAATGTATATACTGAGAATCAGTTATTTCTTCTTATTCTGTAAATGTACTTGTGATGTTATTCTTGGTATTACTGCCATTTTTCTTGTTGTACAGCTGTTTTAATCTTAATAAAGATGTGGTTATTAAAAAAAAAAAGGAAAGGAAGAGTTGCCTAAGTGGACAGTGCACCATATCCGTGTCCCTAGAAATACTTTTACAGTTGAAGAAAAAGGTTAGCCAAATGGCACACTTAAAAATATTTTCAGGCCTACACTGCGTGCAGAGCTGTGAAGGAGGAGACCCAACTCTTCCAACAGAAAGGAAGATCTGATGTCACAGGGCGGAGCCAAGGGATAGATCACCCGGGTGGTGAGAGGAGCTTACAGACGGTCTAGCAAGAACAGCTCTTAAAGGGAGCCTGCCTATGTGCAGATAATCAAACCATATCCATGCCCCTAGAACTATGGTTTCTTATTGCCCTTACCTGTTGCTGTACCATATCCTGCTAGCTCTGAGTAATCCCCAGAGCGGAGAGGGCAGGATCTACATGGTTTTCCCACTGCCATTACTGCTGTAGTACCACGCACTGTCAGCACTGCATAATCCCCAGGACAGGAGGATAGGATTTACATGGTTTCCCCACTGCCTTACCTGCTGCTGTACCACACTCTGCCAGCACTCCGTTATCCCAAGGAGGCTACTAGGTTTCATTGCTTTGGATTTTGTGGACGTTGAAATAACTTCTTTATTTTTCGAGTCTTTCCCATCTAGGGAAAAAAAAGACAAGCAGTACGTCAGTAACACAGAAGGACAGCACTCCAATCGATATGCTTAGTTGCATGGTGGGAGGGATGGGCCTTAAATCACTTACGTATCTCAACGTTGTGTTATGTTTACATACTGATCCTTCTTTCTGGATACTAGTTAGTGAAATTCTTTATTGGGATTGCTGGAATCTGCTCACACAACCTGGGTTGAGCCTGAAAAAGGACTCCTAGTCCAGTGCTCTCATCAGGTAAACAAATTTCAAATAAACAAAAATGACCATTGCACAAACCACAATATACAGACAGTTTCAAACTATTTTTTCTGTTTCTTGTCAATTTTATCATGGCAAAACAAACCAAGAATAAGTAAGTAATTAGCCACAACAAGGTGTGCATTATAGTATTTTAATAAACGCCTCAGGGGGCGTAGTAAGGCACAAGGCCGAAGGCAGAGTGTCCTTATGCCTCTGAGAAGTACATGAAATTGATATGATGCACACCCTAGAGGAGCTTATTACACTTCCAAAATGGCTCGAAGTATTTTTTGGAAAGGAAAATGAGACTCAACACCTGACCATGCGTTTCTAGAGATTAAATGCAAAGTCATGTGACATCTTTTGGACAATGACACTTCTAGATTTCTCCATGCCATTTTAGCATTCTGTATAAATACATCTTGAAGGTTGTTAAAAAGGCAGTTCTCAGCCCTTTTTTCTGTTAAACTGCAATCAGCATTTAATTATTAAACTAATGAACTCAATGGGGTCAATTCACAAATGTGTCGGAAATGCTGCACGCTCCAGGTGCACCAAACACCTGACAATGCGGTTTGTTGCATTCCCCAGCTGGTGATTGGGATTTCTGATCCTGTGTGCCGACTGCCGAAAGTTAGACTAGCTTTTTCTGGTCTAGCTTGCGGCAGTCTTGAACACTACACATGGGCTTATGCCAAATATTTGATGCAAGCCGCTATAAAAGCGGGAAAAGTGTTGCAAATGTGCGGCGTGCTTTGCTGCGATGATGTAAAGTGAAACCACAGCGCTCTGGAGTGATAATAGGAGCTATATAGGGACCTGTGAAATATATGTCTTTTAACACCCTTGGATTGCACATATGGGGCATTAAAGGATATTTCACAGGTCCTATACAACACTATTATCACTCTGGCTGTGGCTCCATTACGTCATCACTGCTTTTCTTGTCCATCTTAGGCTGTTGCAGAGCGGGCATTCTGAAAAGTCCAGGGATTTGTTTAAATTTTTTCAAACATGAGGAAATGCTGCTGGAATTATTTTATGAACAAAGCGAAGTACAGCATATGGCAGGTAAGGGCTTCGACTATAGCCCAATATTTTCGGATTTCGCTCCTTTGGGTTTCTGATATGTAGCCTGTTCAGTTGTCCTTTAAGCATCCGGTAAATGCCAGTGGTACAAAGGATAAGCCAAAGGGCAAGACTCAGAACTGATAATGGCTTCCTTCCAGCATGAAAAGAACAGTTATGTAAGAACTTTACAGCAGATCTTCAAGGGGATCTCAGTCTTCAGGTCACACCGCTGAAACTTCACCGTCAGTGAAGTAGGATCCACCTGGGAGATTTTCTGTAGTACCACTGGGGCCACCCACATCACCTGACGATGTCACCAACCCTATAAAGGTATGAGCGGCGTGCCTCCCTCCTCAGTTCTTTCCCCAGAGACTAAGTGAGCAAACCCGTGCCATGGGAAACCAAGGAGAAAGAGTTGCCAATGTCTAAATAAAAGGATGGATACACCATGTAGACAGACTGAGCAGAGGGGGATGGTGAAGAAGGGGGATGGTGGGAGGGAAGGCAGACCTGATGACCGAGATCCCCTCGAAGATCTACTGTAATGTAAGTTCTTACATAACTGTTCTATCTTCTTTGAGGGTATGTCAGTCATCAGGTCACACCATATGAATGAGTCCCAAGCAGTTACAAGTGCAGCAAGACAGTCTGGGAGGGAGGCCAAATGCGACGGGGGGCTCTGCAAGACAGCCTGGCCAAAGCCTGCTCATTTCTAGAAGCAATACCCAGACTGTAGTGCTTGATGAAAGTATGGACGGTACTCCAAGTGGCAGCAGCGCAAATGTCAGCGGCTGAGACCCCTTTGAAACAGGCCACAGAAGCAGCAATGCCCACTGTGGAATGGGCTTTCACCATCCCTGGCAAATCTGCCATACTTGTTGTAGCACAACAAAATGCAATTGGCTAGCCATTTTGACAAGCATTGTTTAGAAACCTTGGCTCCCTCTCTTCCTTGAGTGAAAGAAACAAAAAGCTGCTTTGACTTCCTGCAGTCCTTAGCTCACAGCAGATAAAGTTTCAAAATTCTGCGCACATCTGAAGTATGGAGCAGTGCTTCCCTTGGATTGGCACGACCAGGAAAATAAACTGGAAGGTGGACAGGTTGGTTCAGGGTAAACTCAGATAGCACCTTAGGGAGAAACTTAGAATTCGTGCGCGAAGACACCCTGTCTTTGTGGAAAATCAAATAAGGCTCCTCACACCAGAGGGCCTAAAGCTCAGAAATAATTAGAGCAGAAGTAACAGCAACAAAAATAACGCTTTCTAAGAAAAGCATAGTTTGCATGTCTCGGCTGGCTCAAATGGACACAGGATCAATTTCTCCAAAACAAAATTTAAGTCCCACGCCAGGACAGGAGAACGGACTGGGGGTTTCAGATGCAGGCTCCCCTGAGAAAAGCATACTAGACCTCTGACTGTGCCACAGTACAGCCATTAATGGGCTTGTGAAAGGCAGAAACAGCTGACAGGTACACCTTGAGGGGGGAGGAGTACTGGAGACCTGAGTCCGACAGGAAGATTGGGCAGTCTAGAATCTGGCTCTCTGGACAGGAGAAATGGTCCAGATGGGGTTTGGCAGCCCAAATGGTGAACCTCTTCCACTTCATGACACAAGTGGTCCTAATGGAGGCCTTTTGGGCTGCAACAAGGACACCCGCTACCTGCTGGGATACTCCAAACCTGCCGATGGCTATGTCCTCAGGAGCCAAGCATGCAGGGGAAGGAAAGTACAGTTACGTAAGAACTTACCGTAACAGCAGATCTTCGAGAACAGCTCTTACAGCAGGTTACACCATTAGGACTGAAGCCGACAGGCGTCAGGACTACGGAAAAAATTCTAGCTAGCTATCTTGGCGGGGACCCCCTCCGGCGTCAGGCGTGGTACATAAGGGGGCGGTCCCACCAGATTCCCCAGTTCTCCCGCCGGAGACTCCCGGCCGCAGGATGACATCAGAGTGGGAGACCGAGGATCCACCGTCAGAAGAAAATAAGGGAGGAAATTCCCTAAAAGAAAAGGCAAAGCCATGCCTCCTCCAAGGGGGAAGGTGGGCGGGAAGGTACCTGCTGCAAGAGCTGTTCTCGAAGATCTACTGTTACGGTAAGTTCTTACGTAACTGTACTATCTTACTTGAGACACAGCTCTTTCCCACAATCTCTCCTAGGACTGATTCCCAAGCAGTAACGCTGCCAGAAATTCGGGAGGAGGAAAATAGGAAATAAATTCCAGGTCCTGAACCTAGGACTGGAGACCCTGTAGCACCGCCAGGCCGAAACCAGCCCTTCGCCGAGAGGCGATGTCCAGGCTATAATGCCTGATAAAGGTATGCACAGAACTCCAAGTGGCTGCAGCACATATAGCAGAGATGGAGACGTTTCTGAGTGCTGCAAAGGAGGTGGCCACACCTCTAGTAGAATGACCCCGGACTGTGCCCGGGAGGGGCTTTTGTTTTATATCATAACAGTAAGAAATACACTGGACAAGCCAGCGAGAGATAGGCACTGTTTGGATCGGGTTGGCCCATCATTCTCTCAGAGAGAAGCAAAGCTGCTCAGAACTACGAAAGATTTAGTTCTGTTGAGGTAATACCTCAGGCTGCGGTGAACATCCAGGGTGTGAAGCAGAGCCTCTCCTCTATTCGAGTAACTCGGGAAGTAGACTGGAAGGTCAATATCCTGGTTCAGAGTGAGTGAAGAGACCACCTTAGGCAAAAATTTAGGGTTCGTCCTCAGGGATACTCTGTCCCGGTGGAAAACTAAATAAGGCTCTTTGCACATAAGGCGTGAAGTTCGGATATTCTTCTCGCCGAGTAACAGCAACTAAAAATACGTTTTCACTACAGAAAGCATTAGCTCTAATCATGGCAGGTTCAAAGGGGGCGTGAGCTGTTCCAGGACAAAGAGCAGATCCCATGGAGGCACAGGGTCCTAATAGGAGGCCCTGGTGTAACACTCCCATAAGAAATTCGAGGAGGCGTCAACTGAGCCACTGTACGATGTCACAGGTGATAGGCGAAATGGCACAGAGGTGCACTCTAATAGAGGAGTAGGCTAGACCGAATGAAAGAGAGAGCAGATAATCCAAAATTACTCCCACAGGACAACCTAAGGGAAAAATCGCGTCCTCCGACCATAAACAAAAGCGCCATTTCATGGCGATACATCATATCGTTGCGACTTTCTGGCTGCAGAAAGAACCTCTGCAACCTCTTGCGAGACCCCGTGACGCAAGATGGCTATGTCTCTAGGAGCCAAGCATGCAGGTTCAATGAACGTAAGTCTGGATGGACAAGTGAACCTTTCTCCTGAGACAGGAGGTGGGAGCTGAGCGGCAACGGGAGCAGGGGTTCCCGAGATAGTTGCACCAACAAAGGGAACCAGATCTGTCGGGGCCACCAGGATCATGAGTGCGTGCTCCCTGCGCAGTTTGAGAAGAACTCTCTGGATCAACGGGAAGGGAGGGAAAGCGTAGAGGAATCTGTTCGCCCAGGAGAGGGATAACGTGTCTAGTCAGAAAACACCAAGCCCTGGATCTAGCGAGCAAAAATTGGGCAGTTTTGCGTTGGATGGGGATGCGAACAAGTCTAGTTCTGGAATTCCCCATCGAAGAAACAGATCCTCTGCTACCTCTTGAAGAAGTTCCCACTCGTGGACTCTGGCCTGGGATCGACTCAGGCCGTCTGCAATCGTGTTGTCCACCCCGGGAACGTGCACAGTGATCAGATTTGCGCCGTGTCCGATTACCCAATCCCACATCCTCATGGCCTCCCTGCAAAGGGGGTAAGAGTGTGCGCCTCCTTGTTTGTTGAGGTAATACATCACCGCTGTGTTGTCTGTCTGAAGCAGAAGAGTACACGGTGGGATTACTGACTGAAAGGCCTGCAGGGCATGAGAACTGCTCTCATCTCAGGACATTGATATGTAGATGAGCTTCCAGCGGGGTCCCGTACCCTGGGACTTTACCCGTCCAGAGTGCCCCCACCAAGACCTGAGGCGTCCGTGGTGAGGTTACCTCCGGGGGCGGCGCTACGAGACAGGATGCCCGTGGAGGCGACCCTGGGACTAGCCACCACTGCCAGTCTCGAATCACGAGTCGTGATTCTGACGGATACTGCAAGTGGTCTTGCCTTTGGTCCCATTGCACTTTGAGCATCCACTGAGTTACCATGTGGAGCCTTGCCGAAGGACAGTAGGAATGGCGCGGCCATGTGTCCGAGCAAGCGAAGGACCCGACCTGGCAGATGCGATCTTGTTAGGCGATGGAAACCCTTATGAGGGATCTGATGCGCTCTGCTCTGTCGTCCGGAAGAAAAGCTCTTCCTGAACAGTGTCCAGTACTCGCCTATAAACTGCAGTTTCTCTGCGGCGGTACCAGGAGAACTTCGTAATTTATGAGGATGCCCAGAGACCGGAACAGGTCCTGGGTGCTCTGCGCATGAATGGCAACGCTCTCTAGAGGCGACCATGAGAAGCCAGTCGTCAGATGCAGGGAACACATAATGGCCCTGTCTCCTCAGAGGCGCTGCCCGACTGCCATGCACTTGGTAAAGACCATGAGTGCGGATGACAGTCTGAATGGGAGGCTTCGAACTGAAAGTGGTGGTTGAGAAACTCGAGCAGGAACCTCTTGTGCGCCTGAGCTATAAGGATATGCAGGTATCGTCCTGCATGTCTAGAGGCGACTAAAAAGGCGTCCTGTTTCAGCATAGGAATAAACCGGAAGAGTCACCATGCGGAATCTCTTGTAGGCGACTGACACGTTGAGGTCGCTGAGGTCCAGAATCGGACAGAGGTCCCCTGTTTTCTTTGGAACCAAGAAGAAGTGGGAATAATATCCTTGTCCTCTCTGGTTCTCCGGGACGTACTCTATCACTCCCTTTCTCAGAAGCGCGAGTACTTCTTGCCAGATCAAAGCTTTGTGCTGACCCTGATACCGGGAGAGCAAAGGAGGCCTTGAGGGTGGCTTTCCTGCAAATTCTATAAAGTGGCCTAGACTGACCAACTGAAGAACCCACCTGTCGGTGGTTATAGCCTGCCATCCCGGCAGAAAGTTTGCAATGCGACCCCCGACCATGATTTCCCGTTGATCCTGAGGGCCGGAAAGGAGTCAGGCTGTGGTGGCAGATGGGCCCACTGGCTGGGCCGGCTTAGGAGAACGCTGACCTCGGCTGGCGGGTTGTTTCCCCTGGGCTCTCTGGAAGCCGGAGCCCCTCTGATGTGCAGCGGAGCGGGACTGCTGCCTCTGCATCCGCCCATGAAAATGGCTTTGGTTCCTACGAAAGGACCCAAGCTTGGGTCGGTACATGGCCTGAACCGACCTTACCGCCTTCCCGGCCTCTTGAAGTCTGGTAATGATCTTTTCCAAAGGATTACCAAACAAGACTTCTCCCTCAAAAGGAGCGTCCATAATATTCTTCTGGACGTCCGGGGTAAAACCAGAGATGCGTAACCAGGAGCGTCTCCGGAGGCATACACCAGAAGCTGCTGCTCGGGCCGATCAGTCTGCGGAGTCGTACGCGGCTCCTAGCACTTGGGTCCCCACGTCTGAACCCCTACGGGGGAGCTGAAGCATCTCCTCCTTCTGCTCACCATCAGGCAATTTTTCAGCCGTTTCCAGACCCTGTTCCCACAAAGCGTTCTGGAACTGAACCATGTGGGTTAAATAGTTCAAGGATCTGACGGTGCAGGTAGCGGAAGCATACGTGTGCCTACCCAACGTGTCCAACTGCTTGGACTCTGGGTCCGGTGACAAGGTGCTCAAATGTTGCGGCCTCTGTGACCGGCCATGTGAGGCTGTGATGACCAGAGAATCGGCCTGAGGCTGCTGCGTCAAGTACTGGTCTTCCTTAGGAGCCTAGTACAAGCGATCAGCTTTTCTCAGCATCACCGGGAGCGAATGTGGACGCTTCCACGCTGCCTTGGTGACGTCCACAAAAGTGTCCACTAAGGGTGGTACCACCACAAGCTTGGGGTCCTTCTGCCGAAGATACTTGGCGAGGCGTATCCTTTTGGGGTCTAGCTCTTCTGCATCCCAACCCATGTTCTCTTGTATGTGTCTCACAATATCAAGGAACGAAGGATCATGCGGAGGAGATTTAGGCATCTCACGTGGGTCCGGAGAGGGATGGAGAGTGGAGATGGGGATCTAGGAGGAGAGTGTCTGATCCCGTGTCCTCCGCCAGGTGACGTCGGTGTCTCCTGGATCTCTTGGGGCTGGGTGATCCAGAAGAAGATTTGACGGAGGTCTCAGTTTTCTGGTCTCCCCTGGGAGAGGATCAAGCTCCCGGGGAGAAGGTAGACGGCCTGCCGACCCCGATGGCGAAGGGGGTGCAGGAACCGGAGAAGGAGGAACAGTGGGAACCATGTCCTTCTTTATGGTGTCCCACCAGTAGGTGAAGAGGTCCTTCACTTCCGCTAAAGAAAGGCCCGATGGCCCGGGAGCCGGTGGGCGGTCGTCGGATCCCGGCGTTGGCTCCACAGGGAGCTCTGGTAACGGCGAGGGTTCCCTGGGAGTTTCGATGAAACCAGGGTCGCCCGTCTGGTCCTCGGGCTGCATTAAGTCCTCCTCAGTTAAAGTCTCCTGACCGACGTCGGTCGGAGGCGTCAGGGCCCTCTTCTCAGGAGAAGCGGACGTCGGTCTCCCTACCGGCGTCCGCTGAGGTGCGTTTGGCGGCGGCGGTCCGTCTGGCGACAGGGCGGCTCAGGAAGGTTGATCGCGCTGCCAATGGCGGTCGCGCTGGCGTCGAGGTCCACGGGTCTCTTTAAGGCGTGAGCTCCAGCGTCTTGAGAGGCACAGAAGAAGACCTGGACGTCGGGTACCGAAGGAACCCAACTTGTGATGATGGTGTGTGGCGCTCCCGGACCGCGTAAGGCCTTGCAGGAAGAAGGCGAGGGCGGCCTGGCGGACTTGGCCTGAGAAGAAGGCTTCTTCCCGCAGCCGGGAGGCTGAGGACTGGCCCTGGAGAGAGGCGGTCGGACCTAGAACCGGAGCTGCGTGACTCCGAAGCCCTGGAGGGGGACCTGGAAGGGGCCTTCTCCCTTCGTTTCTCCGCGTGCTTGTGGGATTTTGGGAGACGAAGATTCTCCCTTGGAGGACATGGTCTTCAGCTTTTCCTCCAACAAAAAAGCCTGAAGGGCCTTCTGACGTCGGATCCGGGTATGACTGTTGAACCCCTGGCAGAACGAGCAGGCCCAGGTATCGTGGTCTGGGCCCAGGCACCTAACGCAGGCTGTGTGGGGGTCCTTGAAGGGGATCTGTTTCCCGCAAGCACACTTGGAGGAGTGACCAGAGGTCGGAGAGGACATCAGCAAAGGTCTTGCTTGAAGAAAATCGAATTTCTCGAAGAGAAGCACTAAACCACGCGTCCGCTAGACTGTAACCGAAGGGTCGAGACAAGCCAGTCGATGGCGGGAAAGAACTGAGGAATCTGGCGGGACCGCCCCCTTATGTACCACACCTGACGTCGGGGCGGTCCCCGCTGAAGATAGCTAGCTAGAATTTTTACGTGGGGTCCTGACGCCTGCCGGCTTCAGTCCTAATGGTGTAACCTGCTGCAAGAGCTGTGTCTCGAAGTAAGATCATGAGGTTCTGATGGACCAGGGACTACTGATCCTGTGTTAACAGATCCTGGCTGAGGGGCAGAGGAACCAGAGGCTCCTCTGCTACAGTAATGGAAACCATATCTGCCGTGGCTAGAATGGGGTGATCAGGATCATGCTGGCCCCCTCCGTCTTCAGTTTGATTAGCACCCTCTGGATTAGAAGAAATGGAGGGAAGGCGTAAAGGAACTTCCCGCACCAGGAGAGGGATAATGCATCTCACCAGAAAACTCCAGGTCCTGGATCTAGTGAGCAGAAACTGGGCAGTTCTACATTGAGTGGGGATGCAAAAAAGGTCCAACTCTGGATGATCACATCTGTCGAACAGATCTTCCATGATGGAGGAGAGAAGTTCCCATTCATGCATGTTGGACTGAGGCTGTCCGTCAGGGTTTTTTTGCACACTTGGGACATGGACTGCTGAGAGAACCAAGATGTGATCCAGGGCCTAGTACCAAACCCTCATGGCCTCCCTGCACAGGGGGTATGAGTGCGTTCCCACTTGCTTGTTGATGTAGTAGACAACACTGACGTCATCTGACTGGATCAACAAGTAGCCTGGAAGGAGATGGTTCTGAAAGGTCTGCATGGCATACAGGACCGCTCGCATCTCCAGGATGTTAATGTGCAGAACCTCGGTCTGGGACCATGTCCCCTGAGTCTGAAAGGGACCCAGGTGCGCACCCCAGCCTGAACCAGAGGCATCTGCGGTGAGGATCTGTTGGGGAGAGGAGATCTGAAAAGGAACCCGCTGTAAAAGATGCAGTAGATTCATCCATCACTGGAGTACCTTGCAGACTGGGGTGGAAATCAGCACTAGTTATTCCAGGTCATCCATGCATTGATCCTGTTGCACCCCGAGTGTCCACTGGAGCACCCACATGTGCAGTTTGGCCCAATGAGACCATGGCAATGGCCGTGGCCATAAGACCCAACAGTCTCAGGTATACTCTCGGAGGACAATGGCTCTGGGCGACTTCCTTAGCCTGGGCAATGAGGCACTCCACCCTGTCAAGGGGAAGGAAGGCTCTGCCCTGTGCAGAGTCCAAAACCACCCCTATATACTTCAGCCTCTGGGATGGGGTCAAGATGGACTTGGGCAGATTGACCATAATGCCCAGGGAGAGGAACAGTTGGAGGATCCTCTCTAGGGTCCACCGGAGCTGATCCCTTGACGAAGCCTTGAGAAGCCAGCCATCCAGGGAGGGGAAATGTACAGACCTTTTTTCCGGAGAGCCACTGCTACTGCTGTTAAGTACTTTGTGAAGACCTGCACAGCAGAGGACAATACCTTGAATTGGTAATGCTTGCCCTGAAAAAGGAACCGGAGGGAACACCGAGATATGCAGGTAAGCATCCTGCATATCCAGGGAGCACAGCCAGTCGCCCTGATCGAGTAGGGGCGGCAGACCTGGCAGTTATATGATGCAGAATTTCTTGTACCGGATGTAAAAATTGAGGTCTTTGCGAGCTAAAATAGGCCTCAAATCTCTGGTTCTTTTCGGGACCAGCAAAAATCTGGAATAGAATCCCCTGTTCTGTTGTCGTCCGGGCATAGACTCTATAGCCCTTTTCTGTAGAAGGGACTGTACCTCATCCCACAGAACTGCTAGGTGGGCCAGAGGTAGGCAGAGGGTACTGGAGGAGTTTCTGGAGTTCCAGACTATGACCCCTCTCTATAATTTGAAGAATCCAAGCATCTTAAGAGATGGTTCTCCACTGACTGAGATGGAGGGAGGACTGGCATCTGACCACCACCTATTGGCTGGGAACCAGAACAGGGGGGTCTAGCAAGGAGTCAAGCAGAGATAGATCCAGCTGCCGGGGCTGATCCATCGTCTCTGGGTCACTTTGCAGCTGTGCCGGAGGAGGAAGGAGTAGGCAGGGCAGAGGAGATCTTCCTCTTCCCCTGAGGGTGGCAGCCTGCTCCAGACTTGTGCAACATCTTACAAAATGGCTGCCGCTGTATGCTCCTCAGCTGCTTATGATAGAGCAAATGGACTGACTTGATAGCCCTACCAGATGCCTGCAAGTCATTGATGAGGTCCTGGACATCTGGCCCAAACAACCTGGGAGCCAATGAAAGGTGCATTCAGCACCTTCTGCTGGATATCTGCTGGAAACCTCAAGACTCTAAGCCAGGAGTGCCTACGAAGGAAAATGCCAGTGGCAGCTGCCCTGGCACCAGTGTCTGAAATGTCGTACAAGACCCAAAGAAGATGATTACTAATGACTTCTGCAATTTGCAAGCATCTGAGAACCTCCTGTTCTGGGAAGAATTCGGGAGTGTTTGTGCAGCTGCCTTGCCCTTCTTCCAGACGGCATTCTGGTACTTCACCATATGCAAAAGATAGTTAGCAATCCGAAGCCCCAGGGTGGTGGAGGCATAGACCCGCTTACCTCAAAGGTCAATCTGCCTAGATTCCCTGTTAGGGGAGAGGGAAAACTTATCTGCCTGGTGGGGCATGGCAGGTACCATGTCTGACCTATGCCTGGCCGCACTAGTGGCACCCCTCAAGGCAGGAAGGATGGGAGGAATGACTTTAGGAGAAGACTCTGGGATCTCCAAGAAGTCCACAAGGTCCTGTCTTCTGGCATCTTCCTCCTCTGTGGGAAAGCCCATGGCTGAGGACAGCTGCTTTTTCACACTGAAGAAAGTAGGATCCTCAGGAGCGGACCCAGGAATATGTCTGACACAGTCCTCACTAACTGAGGATGCAGTGGACCTAAAGAAAGAAATTCTTCCTCTGGTAGAATCAGGTCTGAGTGGTATCCCTCCTCAACGTCGACCTGCTCCAACTCAAGGTCCAACGAGCGAGGTACCGATGGTGCCCTATGGGGTGCAGAGCAAGGAGGTCCAAGAGGCATCGACGATCGGGCCGTTGACAGTGTCGGTGACCCAGGTCTGTATGACTCTAACTGGTGCACTAGGGCTGTAGTGATCTTGCCCAAAATATCATTGAAGTCAATGGCAGGAGAGGGCTGCTTCCACGGCAGGGCAGTTGTTGGCACTGGGCATGATGAACCCTCTGGTGTGGCTTGAAAGCCTGAGGAGCCCAACGGCTGTGGACATGGGGGAGCATCAGGCCTTGACGGAGGGGCTGTCGTTAACGACCCAAGGGTCGACGGATTAGGGGCTGATGACCCAAGAGGAGATGGCTGGACTCCCAGAACAGCGGGAGGTGGTGCTACTGTTATGGGTCCGAAAGATGACCCTCTCGGGGGCTGGGGGGGGTGGAAAAGCAAGCAACCCACTAGGAAGCTGGCTACCGAGCAGATTCAACAGACCATCAGGCCTATTCTGCTAGCATTTAGTATGTAGTATGTATGTTAGTATGAAAGAAGCAGGCCTAGGCCTGGTTAGCTGAGGATGTTAGTGCGGCTGCAACTGGCGGAGTACCACCAGAAGATGAAAAATAAGTCATCGGGGAATAGGAGCACTGCTGGGGGAGTGGTCCCATTCGCACGTCTTTTTTGTGACTTTTCCCCCTAAGGATCTGTCTCGGGCCATCGAGGCCTGGGAGCTCGATGAACCGACCAGCAACTGGGAAGGAGGGATCCTGGAAGATCCATGCCCAGAACTAGCAATGGGCTGCCCCATGAGAAATTTCTTCACAGCCTTTTTGTGTCGCCTAAGAGTTGTTTGGTTGAACTGCCAGGGTGGTAGAGGGATGCTTCCAAGTAATCCTGGTAAGGTCTTGGAAGGTATCCACAAGAAGAGGGACCTTCTGACTCAGGTACGTTGCCAACCTCCAGCGTTCCAGATCCAAGTCCTCTGCCTCCCATCCATTAGAAGACTGAAATCCAGGTCACGCACTCCGATTGTTATCCGTGGCCAGTCCAAAAATCTTCAGTACTGACACCAAGGTAGGACCGCGCATGCATGGCACTGCAAGGCTGACTCGCACCTGTGCAGACTCTTAGTGTCGACCCTCCAACCGTCGTAGTAACTTTTTTACCGAGGAGGTGCAGCATAAGTTAAGAACACCTAATCTAGCTGGCCCAGTGGCATAGAGGGCTGAGGCATCCGTGCCTTATCTCCTGCCACAATGGCAACCCATGTTCGCGATGCGAGGAGGCTGACGGGGTCAGCTGGGCGGGGGTCGGCTGGGAATTGAGCATCCTAAGGACTGCTCTCCTCTCCTGGGGAGGGAGGACTGGCGCTACCGCCAAACGACTGAACCTAGCTGGAGGCCCGAGGGTAGTGCAGGTCTGATGGGCACCAGGGAACGGAGGGTGCTGCAGGATTTCCGCAAAAGTGCGTGCGCCTCCATGTACGCATGTCTGGTGTGTGTGCCCCAGCAACAGGCATGGAGGGGAAAACCCATCTCATGGGTGATGATCGACTCTTCTGCAGGCCCCGCGACTTGGCTAATTGGTAAGGCAGAACTCAAAGATAAGGGCCCGTGACACCAGGGTGATGGGGCTGGGGGTCGGTCAAAGGGGCAGCTTGGGATGAGGAGAATAAAATGTATATGGAAAAAAGAAACTAACCTAACAAGGGCACAAGACAGCCCAGTTGACCCATATAAGAAGGGTCAGTTAAACAATGTCTTCACAGCCCAAACCAACTGAGGGAATGAAAACCAGAAACAGATCGAGTGAGCTCAGGGGATGGTGGGTGGGAGTTTGAATAAATGATGAAGACTTGTCCAAGAAGATCGAGAATTATGGTGAGTACAAAACTTTCTTATCTTCCTGGACTTAAAGTCTTCACCATTTATTCATACTCCTGGGTTAGAGTACCAAGCTAAAAACCAAATCCACCGAGCAGGGTGGCAGGAGACAGAGCTTATTCAGACGGAATACCATTTAGGATTGTCCTGCCAAAGGAAGCATGCTGTCTGGCATGGACATCCAGAGCGTAGTGCTTCACAAAAGTATGCAATGAGCTCCAAGTAGCCGCTTTACAAATATTCTCTTTGGGAACACGGCAGATCTCTGCCAAGGATGCAGCAACCTCTCTGGTAGAGTGGACATGCAGTTGTCCCTCCAACTTAACCTGTGCCATAGAGTTGCAATGGCAAAGACATGCCACTACCCAAGCAAAGATACATTTGATGGACACTGGCTGACCCAGCCGGGCCGTGCTGAAGGACACAAAGAGTTGCTTGGCCTGAAGGGTATCCCTGGTTCTATCGATATAGAACCATAGGGCTCTTTTAACATCCAGTGAATGAAAGCTGCTTTCTCCTTCATTTTGGAAGTTAGTGAAAAAAGTACACAGAAGCAGAGGCTGGCTGAGGTGGAAATCCGAAACCACTTTGGAAAGGAACTTAGGGTGAATACGGAGAACCACCCTGTTCTTATGAAAGACTGTATACGGACGGCCTGTGACTACAGCATGTATTTCAGAGACCCTACAAGCAGAAGTGATTGCTACCAAGAAGTTGGTTTTCCAGGTCTGAAACTTCAGATCACTCGTAGCTAGAGGCTCAAAGGGTTTACAAGTGAGCATATATAGCACGAGGTTTAAGTCCCAGGGTGAAACTGGCTTTCTGACCAGAGGCTTTGTATGAAGAATACTTTTAAGGAATCTTTTGGACAGTGGCAACTAAGCCAGGGTCATGTCTTGCACTGGCTTGTGATAGGCAGAAAGCGCACAGAGGTGCACCATTTTGAGAAACACTGCCATTTAGCCGCATAAGACTTCCTGGTGGAATGCTTACGAGCTGCCAGAAGGATCTGAGAGATTCTCTGAGACACTTGAAACCTGCTGAACTTCTATCTCTTCAGGAGCTAGACGTGTAGATGAAGGGAGCGCAGGTTTGGGTGGACCAGAGAACTTTTGGTCAGGAGGTCCGTTGGAAGAGGCAATTATTTCGGAGGGACCTCTGAAACTTGTTAATCACGGGAAATCAAATCTGTTGAGGCCAATATGGTGCAATTAGAATCATTTTGCTCTTGTGTGCCCCCAATTTCAGCAGCACCCTCCAAATTAGTGGAAGAGGAGGAAATACGTATAGAAAACTTCTTGTCAACCGCAGCCTGAATTGAGTCCTGACAGAAAATGCCAGATTCTGGATTTCTGGAGCAGAAGAGGCAGTTTGGTGCTGAGTGGGGATGCAGAAAGGTCCAGGTCTGGATGACCCCACTCGTTGAAGAGCAACTGCACCACATCTGGTGCCAGAGTGTGACAGGGTTGAATAGGACCCCGTCCCAGTTGTTATGGAGAGTTTGAAAGCAGGGATCTGTTCTGTTCTTTCCTGTTTCTTGTCTGTCTGGTTGCATAACCAAATTTTCTAGTGAGACCTAGGACTTGATCACCCCGACAGTCTCGCAATTCTTTGCCTCTCACCATATCTGTCTTCCCTTGCTGTTTCTGTTTTTCCCTCCCTTGCATATCTGCTAATATAAAAATATATGCAAATCATTATGTGGAAATGTAACTGATATTGGGATCCCTTTATTTAGAAATTTATAGTGTTACTGTTGAAATGTATATAATTATAGTTTGAGATAATTGCAGAAAGCTATTGGGAACTCAAGGGGTTAACCTGAGAGCAGTTTTTAAGCCCTTTTTCAGAAACTGTGGAGAAGGGGCCTCAGTTCTGGGACACTGTGCTCTTGCTGCACCTGCCTGAAACTTACAAGAACATTTTAGTGAAAAACAGGATGCTTGCTAAGTAGGACCTCAATGACACACAGACCACTCGTGAGGATTTGCTTCTGTTCTGCTGAGGTGGTCCACTACATTGTTCTGGACTCCTGGCAGATAAACTGCCTGAATCAGGACATCATGAACAAGGCACCACTCTCATACCCTCATGGCTTCCCTGAACAGAGGGTAGGAGTATGCTCCGCCTTGTCTGTTGATGTAGTACATCACAGATTTGTGGTCTGTTTGAAGAAGAATCATCTTGTGACTGTTCACGTCTTTTAGGACTCACAGGGCATACAGGACTGCCCTCATCTCCAGAACACTGATGTGAAGATGAGACTCCTCTTGGGTCCACACCCCTTGAGTGTGAAAGACCTGGCAATGATCTCCCCAGTCAAGCAAAGATGCATCTGTGGTGATGGTAACCTGAGATCCCGGCATGGCAAAGGGCAGGCCTCGCAGAAGGTTGGTGTCCTGTATTCACCATGCAAGTGACTGACGCATGAGCTCCGTCACTTTGATGAGGGAAGACAGCAGATATATAGTTGGGGACAACTGTGTGCTGAGCATCCACTGAGTGGTCCTCGTGCAGAAGGGCTAGAGGCACTGTGAAAATGGATGAAGCTATAAGGCCTAACATCCGTTGCATGGAGTGAGCTTGCAAAGAATTATTTTCTCTGATGAAGCAAGCCATCTAGAGAATGTCGTTCCTCCTGTCCTACAGCGAAAAAGCCCTCACTTTTGTTGTATCCAAGAGGGCTCCTATGAAGAGGATCTGCTGAGAGGGTTGAAGTTGTAACTTCTCCAAGTTCAACAAAACACCCATGGCAGTGAGGCAATGAGCTGATGTGGAAACTGCCTTCTGTGTCTCCTGCCTTGACAGGCTTGCCAAAAGACAGTCGTCTAGGTAGGAAAACCTGAACGCCGAGCTTCCAAAGGTGTGCAGCAAGGACTGTAAAGCACTTGGTAAAGACTCGAGGCACTGAGCACAGCCCAAAGGGCAGGACTCTAAATTGGTAGTGTTGGCCCAAGGCCACAAAGTGAAGGTACTTGTGGTGATCTGAGTGCACTAAAAAGTACTGGCAGGCATCCTGCATGTCCAGGGATGCCAGCCAGTCATGTTGTTTGAGGAGTGGTAGTAGCATCCCTAGGGAGCTCATCTTGAACTTCTTCTTGTACAAGAACTTGTTCAACTTTCTGAGGTCAAGAATGGGGCACATGCTGCCTGTCTTCTTTGGAACCAGAGAGTAGAAATCTGTGTTCCTCTCTGCCCAGGGAACTACTTCTACTGCCCTGTTTCTGAGAAGACCCTGTATCTCGGAAGTGAAGGTCTGACTGGGCGGTTGACAGGCTGTGCTGTCACTTAGCTGGAAGATCCAGGGGAATCTCTGCAAAACTGAGAGAGTAACACTCCCAAACAATCCTGAGGACCCACTTGTCCATGGTGGACTTTCAGTGGTTGTAAAACTGAGTCAGACGACCTCCCAGTGCCATGGAAGTGTCCACCTCCAGCAACTGAGGTGAAATCGGGCCATGCTTTCAAAGGGTGGCACTCACTGGGCGCTTTCGAGCCCTGTGCCTTGTGCTGCATTTTCTTTTGCGGCTGAGGAGGCTGGATCCTGTTCGGGGCTCCTCAGCCTCTTCCTCGAAAGGGCTGCCTGTTATGAAAAAACTAGACTATTCCTGCCTTTCTGAGGAGCTGACGGAGCCGGCCTGACTGTTTCCAGGGCAGTCCTTGTTTTCTGAGAGGCCTCCAGGGTTTGTTCCACCTGTTGGCCAAACAGATATGTACCACTAAAGGAGACATTCATCACATGCTGCCGAGCATCTGAGGAAAACCCTGGTGTCCTAAGCCAGGAATGTCTTCTGATACAGATTCTGGCAGTGGCTGCTCTAGAAGCTGTGCTGTAAGCATCCATGGAAGCTTTGAGTTAAGGCGGTTACATTCGATCCCTCGGGTAACAGTCTGTAGTATCTCCATTTTGGAGTTAGACTCCGGCAGACTTTCCATTAAGGACGTAAGGGAAGCACAAAGGGCATATTCATACTGGGAGAAATGCCCTTGATAGCTGGCAATACGCATGCCAAGGGTTGTGGCTGGGAATGTCCTTTTCCCCATAATATCTAATGATACTCTTTATTGATAGGAGGTGTTGAAACTTCATGTGGATGAACAGCTTTGCCATTCTTAGCGAGGACAACCAGTGCATCTGCGATGGGTTGCGATACAAAATGGGTCTCTCCTTGTGAGGGACATATTTCCTGTCTATGGTCTTGCAGACTGAAGGAATAGGAGCTGGCCTTGCCCACATTGCCTCGGACAAGATCTCAAAAGGTGGGGTACTGGTGGTGTAAGGTTCAGTGGAATGTTAGGAACATGGAGCCACTCTAGGCACAAAAGCCTGCCTGGGTCCACAGAAGACATCTATAGAGCCAGGGTTGCCCTCATATTCCAGAGTAGAGACTGGAAGGAAAGGTCCTCTACTGGGCTTTCAGTTGGAAGCGAGGGCTTGCCATCCAAACTACAGAACAACTCGTCACCTTCTTCACAAATAATATGGTCAGGATCAGGCTAGTCTTGCTCAAAGTCCCCTTCAGAAGGGGTGGAAGCTGCCCTAAATAGGTAATTGCCTAGCCTTGGCAAATGGTAAACAGGAGACACTACAAACGACATTGGACCAAGCGCCACAGGCCCTGTCGCTGCACCACCAGGAGACAGCGCCGCACGTGGCACCAAAGCCAGCATCGCACGTGGCACCAAAGTCAACATGGCACTGAATTCGATGCCACCTGAAGATCCATAGAAAACCTTGAAGGAATAGGAGAACAAAATGGTATCTGTACCAGCCCCTGCAAGGATGCAGGGTGAGGGCACGTGGAACTGGTGTCGGCGGCGTGGGCACTGGCAAGAGAAGAACATCCATTGCTGACACCAGATGGTCAACCTGCCCGGAAAGTCCCAACCGCAGCTCTAAAGTTCCTAGGCCTGAGGGCCCTGGGACTGGATCCACCGGGAGGGGCACCCGAGACAGGCGCTGTATCCACTGCTCCATAAGAGCGACCCATTGGTGAAACTGCCCCATCGGAAACCCCACAAGAAGACAGAGAAGGGCTCCAGTGTCGATAGCCTGAGTAACCAGGAGGGAACAAGGGATGGCCTTCCACCAAAGACCTCTTGGTAGACATACCAGAGGGCGACCTTGAACAGCACCTTTTCTTCCCCTTCTGACAGGAAACGGAAGAGCCCGAGGACGAGCGATGCCGGGTCCCCGACCTAGATCAGGAATGGGTCCACTTTTTGTGTTTACGAGAAGATCGTCTTCCCTCCAGAACACCAGACTGCCCATGGTCAAACTCCCCTCCGGAGAGGGTGGCAGACCGGATACAGCCCAGCTGCCAGAGCAGCTTTCTAATGGAGAGTCCCTACCATCACCATCCATGGTCAACTCCCAAGAACGTCAGAGCTGAAAGGAAGATAAACAGGTTACTCACCTGTAACAGTAGTTCTAGGGGTGGTATATGTTGCTCATCCACACTTCATAGCAGGTACCTTGCCGCTTTCAGATGTGCCAGAAAGTCTTCAAGCTGGCTCCTCCCACCCACCCATTTGGTATAGTCCTCGGCTCTGCCCCATGATGCCAGAGCTTAGCCTGCTGGAAGCCTGGTCTGTGCATCAGAGCCGGGGAGGTCGGGTGGCTCAGTGTAGATGAACAACATATACCACTCCTAGAACTACTGTTACAGGTGAGCAACCTGTTTTTCTAGGATTGTGGATATGTTGTTCTATCCACACTTCATGGTAGACTCCTAGCAGTTCTCCGAGAGAGGAAGATGAGATGCACCCCCCTAATTATGGGAGGGACTGGACAACTGAGGTTCCAAAACCAGCATCCCGGCGTGACTCAAGGTCAATGTGGTAATGGGAAATGAAGGTGGGTGCTGACTTCCAGGTAGCAGCCCTGCAGATTTCCTGGATAGGGACATCCCTAGAAGCAGCCACCAACGCAGCAGTATGGCAGGTGGAATGAGCCTTAGGCCCTGCGGGAGGTTCCCTACCCACCAACCTATAGCAGAGGTCAACGCAAGATGTAAACCATCGAGCTATTCTCCACTTTGCTGCAAGTCTGCCAGGTGCAGCTTCAGGGTAGCTGACAAACAGCTGGCGAACCTCTCCCCAAACTTCCGCCGTTCGCTCTTTGTAGTAGGCGAGTGTTCGTCTCAGGTCCAGAGTATGGAGCCTGTACTCAGCCTCCGAGTTGTGATAGGGATAGAACACTGGCAGAGTAATCACCTGGTTAAGGTGAAACTCCAACACCACCATCGGAAGGGATTGCGAGTGGGGGCGCAGGACAACCTTGTCCCTGTGAAAGACCAGGTAAGGAGACTCAATGGAGAGCGCCTGTAACTCCCAAGTCCTTCTGGCTGACGTGATAGCCACCAAGAAGGCGGTCTACCATGACAAATGTGATATGCACAGGTTCGAAAGGCTTGCCCATGAGCTTTGCCAAGACCAGCAGTAGATCCCACGGAGGTGCAGGATCATGCACTGTAGGGGATATGTGATCTAGGCCTTTGAGGAAGTGCCAGACCACCTTCTCCTGCACCACCGACCACTGACAGGCCCACGCCTGGTAAGCGGAGATGACTGCCAGATGCACCTTTAGGGTCATCGACCACAGCCCCTGTTGGGAGACGGACCAAAGGTAATCCAAAATGCTAGCCACTGGGCAGGATGAGGGGTCCAATCCTTTACCCTGACACCAGATGCAAAATCTTTTCCATTTAAAGGCATAGCATTTTCTGGTCGATTCCTTACGGGACACCTCAACAATGTTGAGGACTTCATCGGAGAGACCCAAGGCCTGGAACTCTAGCCATTCAGGAACCAGGCTGTCAGGTGCAGGGTTTGAAGGTCCGGGTGGAGTACCTTCCCCTGGTTGACTGAGAGCAGGTCCGGGCGTGCTGGAAGCCACCTCGGGAGCCTGGAGATAAGGCTGAGGAGATCTGCATACCAGAACTGGCGAGGCCAGTCTGGGGCTACCAGGATCACCTGCGTCTTGTCCCTCCTGACCTTGATGAGCACTTTGTGAATCAAGGGGAGAGAGAGGAAGGCGCAGAAGAGGCCTGAGGTCCATGACCTTGAGAAGGCATCCCCCTGCAGCGAACTCTGCTGAGGGGGGCGGGCATGAAACAGCGTCAGCTTCGCATTCTCCCTGGAGGCGAACAGGTCCACCTGAGGGGTGCCCCAGAGGGAGAACAAATCTTGTACTACCTCCTGGTGGACAGACCACTCGTGAGATGCCCCACCCATCCGGCTGAGGGCATCGACCAGCTGATTTGAGGCTCCTGCCACATCAATGGCCAGGAGATCCACCTCCAGGCTGAGCACAAGTGACCAAATGCAGAGAACTTCCTTGCAGAGGGGGCAAGGAGTGCATCCTGCCCTGCCTGTTGAGATAGTACATGGTCGTGGTGTTGTCCGTCTGGACTTGAACCACTTGACCCTGTACAAACGGAGCGAATGCGGTTATGGCTATGCGAACCGCTCGAAGCTTCAGCAGGTTGATGTGACATTGGGAATCCTGAGGGGACCAGAGCCCATGGGTTGTGTGCTCCCCCAGATGGGCACCCCAACCCATCAGAGAGGTGTTGGTCAGGATGACCGTCGGCTTGCAGTGGACAAACGGGGAGCCCTCCCTGCAGGTGGGACGGACGAGCCACCACTGGAAGCCGTACCACATCCTCTGAGTCACAGAGACCAGCTGGCTGGCTAGTTCCCACTGAAGAGAACGCATTTGCCAGCGGGCCCATCGGACCACACCAGTGCAGGCCGCCATGTAGCCTAGAAGATGCAGGAAGTCCCGGGCAGGCGCAACTGCCCAACCAGAAATGATCGGGCAAAGGAGGAGAGAACCTCCACCCTGTCCACCGGGAGTCGAGCTCTGGCTCGGCAGGAGTTGAGCTCTGCCTCGATGAACTGGATCACCTGTGCAGGTACAAGTTCCGACTTGGCCTCGTTGATCAGGACGCCAAGTTCTAGGCAAGTGTGGAGGGCCAAATCCCTGGACTGCTCCACCTCCAGCCTGGAGGGACCTGCTATCAGCCAGTCAGTCATCCAGGTAAGGGTACACCTGGAGCCCTCGGTGCCTCAGGTACAGTGCCACCATTGCCATGCATTTGGTGAAGCCCCTGGGGGCTTGAAGATAGGCCAAAGGGCATGGCTTGGAACTCATAAAGGGTTCCTTCAGCTCTGAAGTGGAGGCACCGTCAATGGAATGGACGGATTGAGACATGAAAGAATGCATCCTGAAGATCTAGGGGAGCAGAACCACATTCCTTGCTCCAGGGATGGTATGATCTGAGCTAGAGTTACCATCCGAAAGGTGTGAGACCTGAGGAACTTGTTCAGGTCGTGCAGATCTAGAATGGGGCACCAGCCCCCCCGTCTGCTTCGGCACCAGGAAGTACCTGAAGACGTACCCTGGGTCTGAAGGCAGGTCCACTACTGGGCGCACCACCTCCTTGAGAAGGAGCTGAGCCAAGTCGTCTCCGAGAGCCAACTGAGAAGCTGCAGATTCCAGATCCCCCCATGGGGCATGGGCTTGATAAGGAGGGGCCTGCTCAAATTCCAGAGGCAGGCCTCGACCTACCACTTCTAGAATGCAATGGTCCGTGGTGATAGCAGACCAGGCAGAAATGAAGTAGCTGAGCCTGCCCCCCATGGGGGGTCCCAGCAGAGGCATGACGGGACTGAGGGAGGCACCCCCCAAACACGTCACTGGGCAGGCTTGGAGGAGGGTCCGGCGGAGGGGCCACTGGGACCATCCCTCCCAGGCTTCCTAAATGAGGAGGCCACGAACTTGGTCCGAGGATGCCAAGTTCGAGCCTGCTGCTGGGCTGGTCTAGCTGCAGGAGTGGATGAGAAAAAGGTGTTGTGGTTTTGATGCTTAAAGCCCTTGTCCTTTTTGTCGGCTGTGGTGGAGTCCAAGGTGGCACTGGACTCTTCTATGTGTTGGAGGTGGCCCTCAATGCTGGGCCCAAACAGGTCAGTGCCCAAGAAGGGGACATCTGCCAGCTTATGCTGCATATCTGCTGTAAATTCAAGATGCGTAGCCAAGCCATGCGGCACACGGCCACTGTGGCTGCTACCAAACAGGCACAAGAATCGCCAATATCCAGAACCATCTGGAGTTGTTGCTTTGCCACTGCCCTACCTTGGTCCCGGACCTGCTTGACCATGGTCTGGAGGTCCGCCAAGAGATGAGGGATCATGTCGTCCAGGGAACCCAAGAGGGCATGGGAGAAATGTGCCAAGATAATGGCCGAACTGGCCTGCGAAGGCCAAGGGAGTAGGCTGCATGGACCTTCTTCCAAGAATGGTCCGGCTGTTTGGATTCCCTGTCTGGGGGGTCTGTCCGCATTCCCTTTGTTGCCTGAGTGCCGAAACATGGAGTCAGCCATCAACCCCACCGCAAAGGGGTGCTCCGAAAAGCCCGACAGGGACCCTATGGACACTGCGTATTTGTGGGCTATCCGGGCAGGAGGCACAGGACAAGATGCCGGATGCTGCCACAGCTCCAAGGCTGGACCCACAATGGCCTCAGCCACTGGGAAGGCCTCCACAGGAGTGTCCCCTTTATCCAGAATTTCTGTAAGGGGATACTTAGCCTGTTTCTGCACAGGCTCCAGCTCCATTCTCATGGATTCGGAAATAAGCTGACAAATACCCATTAGCGAGGAAGGGCCCTCGTTGATGGAAAGACCCCCACCCCCAAGGACTTGATGTCCACTGGACGGAGACCATGGAGAATCTCGGACTCTGAAGAGTCCACATGGGCGCACTCATGTCGTCTCTACCCACCTTGCAGTCGGGAGTGAAAGTGACAGGCGACCAATGGGGCAAGCCTTGGGCCAGCGAGAAACTTTGGTTGGAGCCCCAGACTTCGGTTGCTCGGGCAGTGGCTCCACCCGAATCGGTGGCGTAGCCGGCATCGGTTGAGCTGGCCGTGCCTGAACCAGCACCTCGATGATGGCGGCTGTGGCCGAAGTCAGTCATTCTGGCGAAAGCCACTTAATGGCCAGAGTCAAAACTGGGAGCAGTTTGGACCCGGATAAGACCAACTGCTGTCACATTCGCAGCGTCGACGCAACTTGCGCCGAAGTTTCTCCTTACCCAAGGAGGACGAAGAAAAGGAGCGGCAGTGCCACTTACTATGATGGCGGGAACGAAATCGCCGATGAGAGCGAGTTTTGCTCGACGTCGTAGTGCAGGACAGAGACCTCTACCATCGTCAGGGAAACCCTCGGCTCCTGATCTGGTTCCTTGGTGTGCAAATCCGGCCCAGCGGGCTGGGGCAAAGCATCCGAGGACACCGGTGTCTGAAAAAGAGAATAGTAGGCCAGATCGGGCGACAACCCACCAATTGGCTCGAGAAAGATCTCGTCAACAGGCGTCTCAGCTGACTGGTCTGATGGGAGTACCGTGAAACCAGCGGCTTTGGCCGTGAATTCGACCGAAGTCGAGACAGGAGATTCCTGTGAGCGGGACCACTCGGTCCCAAGAACATCAACGTATCCACTTTTCTTTGTCCTTTTTGGACTCCTTTTTGGAGTGCGAAACATGTGATCCCGAAGGGCCCTCTCCCTTGGTAAAGAGAGACTGGCATAACTCCTTGAAGGAAGCCGAATAGGAGGATCCCAGATTCAGCAGAATGAAGGACGAAAACGAAGAGGAGCCCGCCGTGGCCTGAGCCGTCTCCTCCTCGAAAGCCTTGATCTGTTCCAACTGCTCAGCGGACCCAGCAGCAGCGGAGACCACCCAACAGGCATCCTTTAATTTGACCGGCGGGTAACGCTTCTCCGGACGCCCCAGCTGAAGTCGGGTAGCGCGATCTTCAAGCACATCGGAAAAAAGAACTCGACAGTGATTGCAGGCCTGCAGATTGTGGTCCAGTCTTAGGCGTGTACCACACTTGTGTAAGGATCCATGCACAGAGACATCTTCTCTCCACAGGGGCACCGGCAACCTGGGGCCGACTTTTCCTCCATCGCGGGAGCAAGGGAAGAAGATGAAGACTGAACTCGAGAGAGTTTCAGAATCAGTTTTGGAAGCGAATCCGTAGATTCAAGAGCCAGGGCCTACTACACGCAGGAGCACTAAGGAGGGAACCTGAACCTTCCAGCGGAAAGGAAGATCTGGCATCGTGGGGAGGAGCTGAGGACTATACCACCTGGGTGGGTGGGAGGAGCCAGCTTGAAGATTTTCCGGCACATCTTAAAGCAGGAAAGGTACCTGCCATTAAGTGTGGATACAACAACATATCCATGATCCTAGAAAAGAAATGTATCTTTTTTTTTTAAATAAACAAAATAATAAACAAGTAAATCTGAATGCTGCTGTTGTACAGATGTGAAGATCTGACTTCCGCCGGGCGAGCAATGTTGTCACTGAAGCAAACTCAACGATGGGGGAAAAAAAGGAACTGAGGCAGTTGGAGGGTCGACACCGAGATAGCCTACACAAGCGCGAGCCAGCCTCACGGTGCCACGCATGCGCGGTCCTACCTCAACACCGGCCCTCCTGAAGATTTTTGTCTCCTGCAGGGTCCCAGCATTAAAGTAATTCTGGAGGTTTGAAGCTCACACACTGCATTTTCAACATCACCCATGAACAGCCTGGATCATCTAAAAAGGGCATTCAGCAAAGCCTGTTGTATATCCATGGCAAACCCAGCCACACAAAGCCAGGAATCTCTCTAAAGGCATATACCAGAGGCAGCAGCTCTGGCAGAAGTTCAGAAGCATCATATGTAGAGTCCAACAGATACACCAGATGAAGCAGCACTGAGCAAGTCAGCCTTGGCAGGACTATCGGGCAAAGACTGAGAAGCTGACATAGCAGATTAACAGAGGCTATTCTGATATTCAATCACATAGGCCTGAAGTTAGCAATACTGAGGCCTAAGGATGAAGAGGCATAAGAGCTTTTGTCCACAACCACCAGCATCCTGGATTCTTTATCAGGAGGCAAAAAGCTCATGTGTCTAGGGGTCAAGAGCGATCATGAGCAGCCACAAAAATCACAGAATCTGTTTAAGGCTGAGAAGCATAATAAGGCTTAGCAGACGGAGCAGTGTACTGCTTATCAGTCTTCCTAGGCACTGCAGGCAAGATATTAAGCCTATGCCAAGCGCCAAATATAGCATCACCGAAATTAGGATATACTGTACAAGAGGACCAACAATGGAGAGGGCAGCAGAAACCTGAAAAAAATGCCTTTAAATTTCTCGTCGAGTCTTCCTCCTGATCATCAAATCCCATGGCATCCTTGATTTGTCTGAGCAAAGTCTGAAAAGACGCATCTTCAGGGGAAGACTTGGGGGTATACACCACAGGGTTCTCACTGCAAGAGATGATAGAACTGTGAGGTAAACGTCCCTCAAAGGGATCATGTCCCCTTTCTTCATACTCCAAATCTTCCTCCCTATTAAGGAGGTCAGGTTAATACTCCTCTTTGTAGTCACAATGAATGACAATGGTAATATAAGTCAGAACTGGTGACAGTGATAGCAACTACGATGGAGAAATAACAGGTGTGTTTTTGGATCCAGTCAACAACAACAGGGCAGCAACGTCGACAGGACAGCCTCTATTCATCAGGGGAAGCAACGATAACAGTCGGCAAAACAGTTACAGAGGATGACAGCACAACTTAGGAGTCAACAACACCCTGTTAAGGACTTGGGACTACCAACATCGAAGGGGCAGAACCCGATCACCATGTAGGTGGCATATGGTCCATAGCAGGTTTAAAAGCGCCAGAGACAGACCCCAACCCCAACCTTTGTGTCTTATTGACAGTCTGGCTGGGGAGGGGGAGGCTGTAGTCGTATCCACAGTATGACAGGGTTGAATGGGACCCTGTCCCAGTTGTTATGGAGAGTTTGAATGTAGGAATCTGTTATGTTCTTTCCCTTCCTGTCTCATCTGTCTGGTTGCGCAGCCAAATTTTCCTGTGAGACCTATTTAATCACCACGACAATCTTGCAGTTCTCTGCCTCTTACTATCTCTCAGTCTTCCCTTGTTGTTCTGTCTTTTCCTCCCTTGCATATCTGCTGGTATAAAAATATATGCAAATCATTATGTGGAAATGTAACTGATATTGGGATCCCTTTGTTTAGAAATGACATAGTGCTACTGTTGAAATGTATATAATTACAGTTTGAGATGATTGCAAAAAGCTATTGGGAACTCAAGGAGTTAACCTGAGACCAGTTTTTAAACTCTTTTTTCAGAAGAGATGTGGAGTAGGGGCCTCAGTTCTGGGACACTGTGTTCTTGGCTGCACCTGCCAGACACTTACAAGAACACTGGAAATGTACAAGAACATTTTAGAAAAAACAGGATGCTTGTTAAGAAAGGGGGTTGCAAAGACTTATAAGAAGAGAGAGCTATAATGTTTGGAGACACAGAGATTGAAGGAAAACTCAGATGGATATTCTCTGTTTATATTGTCTTTATAAATAGTATCCTGAACAATTTTATTTTTTTAATTTTATTGCTATTCATGATAAACCTCTTGTTGTGAATTTTACAACTGCTCCTGGTTCTTCCTATACTTCCTGACCTGTGCCTCGACGACACACAGTAGCTGATGACAAGGACTCAACCTCCTTATGGAAACCTTGACCTCACCGATAAAGCAGGAGCCTTGTCCTTATGTTTGTAATGGCTGGAAGTGGGCTTCACAATCTTTCACTGTATTTGTCCTTGGTCCTTGAGAACTGTGTCAGTGACAGCGTCACCGAGCATCAGGAAATGCCCTTACTGGAGGCAGTCAAGCAAAAGGGATGGATAAAGGGACAAAGAAAAGAGTGGTGTACTTCTGGAACAGTCTTCCAGCGGAGATAGTGGGGGCAAAAACAGTGGTGGGATTCAAGAATGCATAGAATAGCCATAAGAGAATTTTAGGGTAAGGGAAGGCAGGTGGGTGACTGGACCGGAGATCAAATACGATCCGCAATGATTCTATAGGCAGAGAAAATCGGTAGTCTAGATGAGCCAAGAGGTCCTTTTTTACTGGCAAATTCTATGTTTCTATGAGAAGCCAGCTTGAAGCCTGTGGCCTTGGCAACAGCTTTTATGGCCTTAAAGCGATGAAGCTTTCTGAAGCCTTCTTGCAATATCTCCTTGTGTCCTGGTTAAATCTCTGGCAGATTGTGCAGGCATGAACATTGTGGGACAAGCACAAACAGCAACCAAAAATGGTGTAAGCATCGTCTTTGTAGATGTTACAACTGCAGGTACAAAATCAAAATAAGGGTTCTGTAGATTTCATAAAACAACTTTGACAAAATAATGCTCATTATAAAAAGGGTCTCAGAAATGCTGCAATCTGATTCGCTGTTAGGATTCCAACAGCCTTACATTAATCCATGTTGTACTGTCATGTACAGCCTGATCACCATGACACATGAATTCTTTCTGTCAGCATTCCATCCTCTAGCACTGCTGAATGTGTGGAATGATGCTTTCTGATTTTGAACCAGCATTCTTAAACTGTTGGTGGAAGAACTCTTATTAAAAATCTCCCTCTAAATAAGGAAAATATTTAAAAAGTATACTTTTAACATTTTTCTTTTGGTATATTTTTTATAATAGCAATAAGACACTCCCAGGAGTTAGACTAATCACCCCCTAGTGGCAATATGGCACTTGGCTGCGTCTCGTGCCACATTACACCCCTAGTGAGTGATAAACAAACTGTTAATCTAACCCCTGGTCATGCCTTATTGCTTAAGAAAATAGTGAAGTCAAAGAAAACGGTGGTGGTGTTTCTCTGCAGGTTCGACGAGTGGCTAACAGCAGAAAGAACTAAGGAGCAATGGGGCAGCTAATGATTGCGTAGGTTTTGATGCTGCATGTCATCATGGGCTGCTCACTGCCAGCGGTACTACAGGCCTCAAAAGCTTGTAATTTTAACTTTTCCTTCATCTAATAAAGGTATTAGTATTACCTTTACCTAGCAAAAAGATAAACAGGTTACTCACCTGTAACAGTAGTTCTAGGAGTGGTATATGATACACATCCACACTTCTGGCAGTGTTCCTTTCCTTTTAATTCCTGCTGGAACATCTTCACGCTGGCTCCTCCCATCCACCTGGTTGGTAACTCCAGCGGCACCACCCCATGATGTCAGAACTTACCCGCTGGAAGCAAGACCAGTGTGCCACTTGCCAGGGGAGGTCGGGTGGGTCACTGTGGATGTACATCATATACCACTCCTAGAAAGTACAATTACGTAAAAACTTACCGTAACAGTAGGTCTTTGAGGACTGTCTCTTGCAGTAGGTAATACTTCTGGGTATCTAGCAGAGGTCGCTGTGGCGAACGGCAGCTCTTCTTGCAGTTTTTCACAAGGGAGCGCCCACACATGACATCAGCTTCCTGTTTACTATTAAGTGTGGGCAGTCCCTGGTACCCTCAGTTCCCCTGTCAGATTCAGCTCGCAAACCGAGGACTGAGGGGAAGGAGAGGTACCAAAGGAATCCCAACCCTTAGTCACAAGACTAGAACTTGCTCTCTTAGAGAAGAAGGGGGATGGAGGGTGGGAACACTCCCACTGCAAAAGACAATCTTCAAAGATCTACTGTTACAGTTAGTTTTTACGTAACCGTACTATCTTCCACAGAGTGGTCTCTTGCAGTAGGAAATACTTTTGGGATGAATCTTAAGCAGTAATGCCCATATGGGAGGACTGTTATGACAGAAGGCCTTGTAGGACTGCACTGCTGAAGGCCGTCCTACGTTGTAAGACAATATCCAGATTGTACTGCCTTGTGAATGTATGAAATGTGGACCAGGTAGCTGCACTGTAAATATCTAAAATGGAGGCTCCTTTAAAGCAAGCCGCAGTTGTGGCCATAGCCCTAGTGGAGTGGGCTTAGACAGGTCCAGGTAAAGGCTTGTTGTATTTTTTGTAACAAAATATAACAGAATTTGCCAACTAGGATGAAAGTATGTTTAGCAACCAGGAAGCCATCATGACCTGGGGCAAAAGAGACAAACAGTGGATACGTCTTTCTAATTGATTTTGTCCAATTAGTACAGTAGCGTAATATACAATGTACATCTAAAATATGTAGTAGATGTTCCCCCTGAGTGGAGTAGTCAGGATAGAAGACCAGACGCTCCAAAGACTGATGTAAAGTATGTTCGGAGACTACTTTAGGAAGGAAGGGTTGGTACGAAGGACCACCCAGTCTGTGGAAAATCAAGTAAGGTTCCTTACACATGAGGGCATGCAGCTCGGAAATATGTCAAGTGGATGTGAAAGCCACCACAAATAGGGTTTTCCATCAAAGAAAATGAAGTTCACAAGTGGCTGCTGGCTCAAAACATCCATCCACAAAGGTGGGGATCTACTACTCCCAGGGAAGTACCGCCCAATCTCCATGGCCCTGGAAAAGGTAGTGGCAGACCAACTGACCTATTACCTAGAAACCCATAACTCGCTGTGTGTGGAGCAGAATGGATGAAGAGCCGTACACATCACTACAACAGCTCTCACTGAATTCTCAAACTACATTCGCTTCACCCTAGACAAGGGACAGCTGGCAGGGGCCGTGTTCACTGACCTGTCCAAGGCCTTTGACACAGTTAACCACCCCCTCCTGCTGTACACAGGTCTCTCTCAAGGTCCCCTAAACTGGTTTGCAAGCTATCTGACCTCCACGATACAGCGTGTCAGGATAAATGATACTGTATCCAGCACCTGCCCCACCCACTCTGGAGTCCCACAGGGCTCCATCCAAGGTCCACTACTTTTTAGCCCGTTTCTGAATACGTTTCCCACCTCATGCTCTGGCAAGATACCTCTATATGCAGATGACACCATCCTCTGTGCCTCCCACACAAACCTACAGGCCTCGCTGAAGCACTCATTCAGCCAAGCCTAGCAATGGTTCGCCGAGCACAAGCTAGTACTAAACCAGAAAAAAAAACTAAAACCATGCTGTCTGCGCACCACCAAAGCAAACCAAAAAATGCCCAACTGAAAATCCTGTCCAGCTCACACCACCCCCTAGAGCAGGTTTCATCTTATAAATACCTAGGGATCACGTTCGACCCCCCTCTCACTTTTTACAGCCACATCAGGAGACTCACATCCACGACTAATGCACGAATTGGCCTCCTCTACCAACACAGGGACTGTCTACCCAATCAAGCCCTGCGTCTAGCCATCACCTCATCCATTATGTCACTGGTCAACTACAGCCTACTGGTTTATGCCAGCACTGACATCACTGCTCTCAACAAGATTAATGTAACCATCAACAAAGCCTGCAGGCTCCTGTCAGGGGCTGGCTGCATGACCCACACCTGCACCCTCTACGACCATGCCCAGATCCTCAACCTTGATGAAAGGCTCCAGTTCCAAGGATGCCTCGATGCCAAAAATCCCCCAAGGAGTGTCGGCCTCCTTGTCCCTAGCCACCCCAAAGTCCATACATGCAGAACAGACACAATAACGCTGCCCATCCCCAGGGTCAGGACAATGCCTGACCAGAGATCGTTCCTAGTAATGGCCCCTGCCTGGTATAACGCCCTATGATCCTCAGTCACTACCCACACCAAGTTCAGCCCTTTCAAAGTAACCCTCAAGAAACACATCTACGCCACACATACCACGTACCTGCACCTGTCCGTGCTAGTCCTTCTGCCATTTCAAACTACAGCCCAGTTGCTACTAAAGTGGGCCCACACCAAGACAAAGTCTAACCCAAGACTGCTCGACTAAACCCCACCAGGGCCCACTATCCTGTCTCTGCTCTCGTTATTCTGCTTAGCCATCACTGTGTATAAGCCTACATCACTGCACTGCAAAGGATGTATGAAACCGATAAGATAATACTCTGTATAGGTTCACACCAATGTATTTTAATGCCTGCACTACTACGCTGCAAAGGATGTATGTAACTGCTTAGCACTGCAAAGGATGTATGTAACTGCTTAGCCAATACTCTGTATACTTATCAATGCATTATAATGCTTAATAATGTTTGTAAATCTACCGTCCAACTAGTTATGTAACACTGTCTTTACTGTATTACTGTCATGTCTGTATTTATGTGATCCGACGAGAAGCCTTTGGAAATGAGTCTATGACTCAAGGGATTGTAATTACGATATTCTAATAAACAAATAAATAAAAGGCTCAAGGGTCAATTTTTCTATCATAAAATTGAGATCCCACGGAGGAGTGGGTCTTCTAATAGGAGGTTTAATATGTAACATTCCTTTCAAAAACATCTTAGCTAGATGATGTTGGTACAGTAACCTGCCATCCAGAAGTTCATGGAAAGCCGAGATGGCGTCCAAGTGGACTTTGATGGAAGAGTAACTTAAACTGGACTCAGATAGTGAGGCCAGGTAGTACAGAACCTTCGTCAGTGGACAAGAGTAAGGGTTCAAAGAGCGAGAGGCTGACCATATGGAAAAGCATTTCCATTTGGAATTGCATGATGCTCTTGTTGCTGGCTTACAGGAGGCCAACAGAATATTGGCAACAGAAGAGAACACATGTAATCTAGTTATGAAAGCATCCACAGGAGCCAAGCATGAAGGTGTAAAGCCTTCAGGTTGGGGTTTAGGAGAGACCCTTGACACGGAGTCAAAAGGTCTGGTCTGATCGGCAACAGAATGTGGTCCCATACTGACAGTTGTAGGAGTAGGGTAAACCATGTCTGGCAAGGCTACATTGGGGCTATCAGTATCATTGTGGCTGGTTCTAGTTGTAGTTTCAGTAGAGTCCACTGCAGGAGAGGGACGGGGGAGCATGTAAGAAGAGTCCTGCCCATGGCTGGGACAGGGCATCTTTAAACTGTCCCTTTCTGTTCGGGATAATGAAAAAATACCTGTGAAGATGGTAATTCTCTGGGAAGCAAACAGATCGATCTGTGGAGTGCCACACAGTTTGAAGATTTCTTGGAGCACTTGCTCGTGAAGTGTTCATTCGTGAGTTGTGGACTGGTGACTCAGCCAGTCGGCTAACTGGTTGCAATCTCCCAGAAGGTGGACAGCAGTTAGTGTCAATTGTTGCCAGATGGCTTCTTGCCAAACTGCAAGGGTCTCGCTGCACAGGGTGCCAGACTTCGTACCCCCTCGCTTGATGATGTAGAACACTACTGCAGTGTTGTCTGACTGCATCAGTAACAATCCTGGTGTGAGGTAGGGCCGGAACACCGGAAGGGCTAGACAGACCGCTTTCATCTCTAGGAGACTGATAAGAGACTGATGGGGAGAAGCAGGCCACAGGCCTTGGGTCTGATAAGGACCTAAGGGCGTGCCTCATCCCAGTAGGGAAGCATCAGTGGTTAACGTTTGCATGGAAGGGGAGACTGGAAAGGCATTCCTTGATTCAGATTGATTCTGACTGTCCACCATGTCAGGACAGACTTCAGAGAGGGAGTGGCCCTGATTTATGTTTTCGAACTGTCCTGTTTTTTGGGACCACTGATTCTGGAGGGTCCACTGGGCAGGTCTCACGTGGAGACGGGTGAATCCCACCATAGGGATGGCAGTGGACATGTGACCCAGAAGGCAAAGCATTTGTCTGGCTGTGACTATTTTTTGAGTCTGTATGTGTAATGCTAGAGATATATGCGTGTCCTGCAGTGCAAGCGGGAGGTAAGCCCTGGCTGGAACTGTGTCTAGAACAGCTCCAATGTATAGGAAAGACTGTGATGGATTTGGGCTGGACTTTGGCCAATCGACTGCGATTTCCAAATCTGCAAACATTTTCAATGTAGCATCTAGGGAGGCAAGCAGAGCTACTCTGGAGTCTGCTTTTATTAGCCAATTGTCTAGATATGGAAAGATGAAGTGCCCTTCTCTTCGTAAGGCTGCTGCTATCACCGCTAGGCACTTGAACACTCTTGAGGCTGAAAGGGAGTGTTCGAAACTGGTAATTTTGACCAAGTAGGTGGAAGCTCAAAAATCTGTGGTGGGCAAGGTGGATGGGAAAATGAAGGTAGGCATCCTTTATGTCTAGGGCGCAAAGCCAATCGCAGTTTCAGGATCGGCATGATGACAGGTAGGGTGATCATGCGAAAATGTTTGTACTGAATGTAAAGATTCAGTTGTCTGAGATCCAGTATTGATCTGAGATCTCCCATTCGTTTGGGTACCAGAAAGAAGTGGGAGTAAAATCCCATTTGATGTTCCAGAAGGGGCACTGGTACACCGGCCTGTTTGGTCAGAAGGGCCATCAATTCCTCCTGTAAGATGGGTATAAGATCTGGAGGATAATGAATCTTCTGTGGAGGGCAAGGGCGTGGGGTGGAGAGCAACTCCAGAGTATGACCTTTCTGTATAATTTGAAGTACCCATCTGTCTGAAGTGATCGTTTGACAGGCCTCCAGGTGGAGGGCAAAACAACCCCCCACAACCTCCGAGGCCTGGTCGAGGAGGTGGGGGAAAGCCCTAGTGGGTCACTGGGAGGTGGGCTGCGCAGCTCCACCTGAAGGGCGGGAGCGGGCACCCCGGGCGGTAGAGGTGTTGCCTCTGGTGGATTGAGCACGACCTCTGAAGCTGCCTTTATTGTTATCTCTGTATTTCCACCTCTTTTGGAATAAGAGGAGTGTTGAGTATGGTAGGATGTAGCTGGAGTATGACACATGCCATGGACTGTACAGAGGGTTCTGCCTGATGCCTGTAAGTCATACAGTAAAGTTGGAGTACCTGGCCCGAACAGCTTGGACCCATTAAAGGGGGCATTAGCTACTTTATGTTGTATATCAGGTGCAAAGCCTGAAACGCGAAGCCAGGCATGGCGACGCAGTGTGATACCAGTGGCTGATAGTTGGGCTGAGATACCTACAGCATTATAGCCCAACCTGAGAAGGTGACGAGATATAGAATTACTAGTTGTCACTGTAGACAATAATTTAGCTCTGTCCTGTGAGGGAGGGAATTTACTGATGAGCTCAATGGCAGAGGACCCCAGGGTATGCTGATATTTAATCATATGACCATATAGTTCAATATTCTGATATTCATAGCGCCTGAGGAAAATACCTTTTTTCCCCCAGATAGTCAATTCTTCGGGATTCCTTATCAGGGGGTGAGAAGCTCATGTGCTTGGATTTTTTGGTACTGTCGTGAGCAGCAGTAATGACCACAGAATCTGCCTCTGTAATACTAGACAGAAAGGGGCGGTCCAGAGGAGCCTGATAGAGACGATCCGCCTTGTGGAGAACAGTTGCAATAGCTGAAGGCTGATGCCAAGCAGCAAGCATGGCATTTTGGTAGGTTGGTATTAGTGGGGGAACCACTAAAATGGACTCCTCAGGTAATTCACGGTATTCTGCCATATCCTTACATTGACTGTCATGTTCGGTAGTAAAGAATCCCATGACTTTTTGGATTTGAGCCATCATTTCACTAAAGGACGGGTTGTCTGGGGGAGTGACTGCCGCAGGTATACGCAGATCCTCATCCAGAGAAGAGATTTCTGAATAGGAGGACTCAGGATTGGGAAAATCCAAATCTTGAAACTCTTCATCCTCAAGATCACCGGAGAAATCAGGTGCAACTCTTGTTCATTGACAAATAGTCCTCTATGAACAGAGAAGGAGACCAGGGTAGTATGGTATCCCTGTCACTATGGAATCTTTTAGGCAAGGAGGAGATCGGGGAGGATCACCCAGCTCTTCGGAGGGCTGAGAATGCCGCTTGGCATGTAAGACCTGTTGGACTACATTGGTGATGTCTCTTTCCTGGGATGGACGGGAGGGTCAGAAGGGGGCATGTTGGGAAACAAGAGGGGTGACAGAGGGATGGGACACGTAGTATGAGCAGGCTGCGTCCCTGGGTGGTAAAGACCAGGGTCCTGATCTCTGTCCGCCTGACTCTTATAGGAAGCCACCTGTGAAGGCAAAGGGGCAGTCAATAAGGCATAAGCTACAGGTTTCTCCTGAGGAATGTGGAGTCTCGTCAACAGGCCTGCAGCGGAAAAGGAGTTACTTTCATTTAAACTGTCAGATGCCGTCAATGGGACAGGAGCCCCCATCGATGGTGCAGCAGTATATTTAGCTGCATGTAAAGCAGTGGAAAGCGTCGTCGACGAGAGGGTATAAGCCTCCGTCGACGGGGCAGTTACAATTTGAACTGCATTCAAAGCACTGGAAAGTACCGTTGACAAAAGGTTATGAGCCCTTATCGACGAAGAAGTGTTTAAAGGACACCCCGTCGATGGAAGGACACCTGAAACAGTGGCAGTCAACGGGCGATGAGGCAGAGAGTGCAAGGAGGGTTTCTCCTTTTTCTGCCTGGAATGAGAACCAGTAGAGGGGGAGCCCTTGGTACGAGCCCCTGGTTCTATAAGACAGACATTTTCTGCTCCATCAAAAGATGATGAATTTCAAGCAACCGTCGTTGACGAGTTGCCTGATGAAGTTGGTGTCGTGTGTGGGTCCCAGACACCTTACACAAAGTGTGTGGTTGTCAATGTGGTGTATCTTCCTATCACAATGGCAGGAACGAAATAATGCTCTGTTTCTTTGAAGGATCTGTAGACATTCGTCTTAGTTCTAAATTTCTCATCGATGACTGCTACACAGAAGTTGCGCGAGCTGAAGACGGCGGGAAAATGTACTGAGGATACCAAGGACCACCCACACTTATACAGGAAACAGGAAGCTGATGTCATGTGTGGGCGGTCAAGGGTGAAAAACAGCTAGAAGAGCTGCCATGCACCACAGCAACCTCCGCTGGATACCCGAAAGTATTACCTGCTGCAAGAGACCACTCCGTGGAAGATCTACTGTTACAGGTGAGTAACCTGTTTTTCTAGGGATATGGATATGATGCACAGCTCCACACTCCTGGCAGACTCCTACCAGTTCTCTAGGAAGGCAGACACAAGGCGCACACCCCCTACTTAGGGAAGAGGGACTGGAAAACTAAGGCTCCAAAACCAGCATTGCAGCATGCCTCAAGGTCAGTGTGGTAGTGGGAAATGAAAATGTGTGCGGCCTACCAGGTAGTAGACTTGCAGATTACCTGGATAGGGATATCCCTGGAAGCAGCCACCGAGGCAGCAGTATAACGGTTGGAATGAGCCCTTAATCCTACGGTAGGCTTCCTACCCGCCGACCTATAACAGAGGTCGATGCAGGATACAATCCACATGCCAATCGTCCACTTAGCTGCCGGTCTGCCAGGCGCAGCTTCAGCATAAGTGACAAAGAGCTGGCGAACCTCTCCCCAATCTTCAGCTGTGCACTACTTATAACTAGAAAAGCGCTTGCCTCAGGTCCAAAGTATGGAGCCTGTGCTCAGCCTCTGAGATGTGGTTGGTGAAGAACATGGGGAGATGCATCACCTGGTTAAGGTGAAACTCAGACAAAACCTTCATGAGGAACTTTGGATTGGGGCGCAGGACAATCTTGTCCTTGTGGGAGATCAAGTAAGGAGACTCCACTGAGAATGCCAGAAACTCACCGATTCTTCTAGCTGATGTGACAGTCACCAAGAAGGCGGTCTTCCATGACATGTGTGCCATTTTACACCTATGCACTGGTTCGAACGGCTTGCCCATGAGCTCTGGCAACACCAGCAACAAGTTGCATGATGGTGGTGGCTCACACACCGGAGGGACGATGTGGTCAAAGCCATTGAAAAAGCACCAGACCACCTTCTCCTGCGTCACTGACGGCATATCAGCCTGTACCCAGTATGCCGAGAAGGCTGCCAGGTGCACCTTAAGGGTCATCGAATGAAGGCCCGACTGAGAGGGGGACCAAAGGTAGTCGAGAATGCTAGTGACTGGACAAGATAAGGGGTCAAGCCCTTTGCCCTGGCACCAAACGGAGAACCTCTCCCATTTGAAGGCATAGCATTTTCGGGTCAACTCCTTCAGAGAAGCCTCAACCACGGTGAGAACATCTTCGAAGAGACCCAAAAGCCTGGAACTCTAACCACTCAGGAACCAGGCTGTTAGATGCAGGGACTGAAGGTCTAGATGGAGTACCTTCCTCTGATTGCAAGAGAGCAGGTCCGAGCATAAAGGAAGACGCCATGGGAGCCTGCAGCTGAGGCTGAAGTGATCAGAGTACCAGAACTGGCAGGGCTAGTCGGCAGCCACCAGGATCATCCGTGCCTTGTCCCTTCTGGCCTTGAGCAGCACTTTGTGGATCAACTGAAATAGAGGGAAGGCATACATGAGGCCTAGGGTCCAGGGCCATGGAGAAGGCATTCCCCTGAAGCATTCTCTGCTGAGTGGGGTGGGCACAATACAGTTTTAGCTTTGCATTCTCCCTGGAGGCTAACAGGTCCACCAGAGGGGTGCCCACTGGGAGAAAAGACTGTGCACTACCTCCTGATGGAGGGACAACTCGTGAGACACCTCACCTTGGCTGAAGGTGTCCGCCAGCTGGTTGGATGTGCCGACCACATGGATGGCCAGAAGATCGGTGTCCAGGCTGAGCACAAGGGTCCAGATGCGGAGAGCTTTCCTGCACAAAGGAAGGGAGTGCGTCCCTCCCTATTTGTCGAGGTTGTACATGGTCATGGTGTTGTCCACCTGGACCTGAATGACCCAAGGCTGAATGTGTGGAGCAAAGCTGTCAGCACCAGCCAAACTGCCTGAAGCTCCAGCAGGTTGATATGGCACTAGGAATCCCCGGGTGTCCAGAGTCCATGGACTCTGTGCTCCTTCAGGTGGGTACACCAGCTCATCAGGGAGGTATCAGTCATGATGGTGGCCATCGGCTCAAGGTGGACAAATGGGGTTCCTTCCTGCAGATGTTCTGTGACTAACCGCCACTGGAGGGCATCCCACATTAGTTAGGTTACAATGACCAGTTGGTCTAAGTGGCCCTGGTGCAGAGACCAATGATGGGCAAGCTCCCACTGTAGACAGCGCATTCTCCACCAGACCACGCTGGTGCATGCCGTCATGAATCCCAAGCAGGACGCAACTGCCCAACCCAAAATGACCAGGCAAAGGAGTAAGAGAGAACCTCCGTCTGGTCCGCCGGAAGTTGAGCCCTGGCTCTGCAAGAGTCGAGCTCTGCTCCGATGAAATGCATCACATGCGAAGACAAGAGCTCCAACTTGGCCTCGCTCACCGGGAGGCCAAGGGACAAGCAGGGCAGGAGGGCCAGGTCCCTTAACTGCTCCACTTCCTTCCTGAAGGGACTCGCTATCAGCCAGTCATCCAGGTAGGGAAATTCCTGGACCCCTCAATGTCTCAGGTAGGCTGCCACCACTGCAATGCAATTGGTAAAGACCCTGGGAGCTGAGGAGAGGCCAAAGGGCATGGCCTGGAACTCGTAGAGATTTCCCTCTGCATGGAACTGCAAGAACTGGAGGTGGGATGGATGGATGGGAATGTGGAAGAAAGCGCCTCGAAGATCCAGATAGCAGAGCCACATGTTTTGCTCCAGAGATGGAATGATCTGAGACAGAGTGACTATCCTGAAGGTGTGCAACCAAAGAAATTTGTTCAGGTTGTGCAGACTGAAGATGGGGCGCCAGCCCCCATCCACTTTGGGAGCAGGAAGTACCTGAAGACTAACCCTGGGCTTACTGGAGGGTCTGGGACTTGAGCCACTACCTCTTCCCAAAGGGCTGACAGCATGTCTGTGGATACCACGTCCTCCCGTGAGACGTGGGCTTGGCAAGCCAGGGTAAGCCTCGAACTCTAGAGGCAGACCCTGGCCGACCACCTTGAGGACCCACTTGTCCGTGGTGACAGCAGACCAGGTGGAAAGGAAGTGGTGGAGCTTGCCTCCTATGGGGGGGATTCAGGGGAGAGTGGACCGCGGTATAGGGAGGTGCCCCTATCCCGTCAATGGGCAGGCTTGGGGGGGAGGGACTGGCTGACGATGCAGTAGGACCCTGACAATCCGGTTTTCGGACGACCGAAGCAACTGACTTCAGTCAAGCACGCCAAGTCTGTGCCTGCTGCCCAGCTGGGGGCTGGGACAGCTTGGCTGCAGGGGCAGAGAGGGGCCAAAAGGGCTTCTTCCCCTGATGTTTCAAGCCCATGGGATCCCTCTGGGAAGAGGTGACAGAACCCGGGTCGCACTGTACTTCTCAGTGTGAGTGAGGTCTCCCTTCCACCCCCGGCCCAAACAAGTCAGTAGCCAAGAAGGGGACATCCGCCAACTTGTGTATCTGCCATAATGGTAGAGATCTGCAGCCAAGCCCTGCAGCACACGGCCAGTGTAGCAGCCACGAACCAGGAACAGGGATCACCATTATCTATGGCTGCCTGAAGCTGATATTTTGCCACTGCTCGGCCCTGCTCACTTGCCTGACCATGGTCTGTGTCAGCCAGGAGCTGAGAAAGCACCTCATCGAGAGTGCCAAGAAGGGAATGAGCGGAATGGCTCACCAAAAGCGCCGAGCTTGCCTGGCGAAGGTAGAGCAAAGAGACCATGTGGACCTTTGAGGCCTTGTGATCCAATTTCTTGGATTCCTTGTCGGGAGGCATGTCCACGTCCCAGACACTGTTGGTATGCTGAAAGACAGAGTCTGCCATGTCATCGAGGCACAGGTCAGGAAGCATAGGAAGACCAGGAGCAGGTATAAAATTCACAAGCAGCGTTTTATTTTTTCGAACAGTAAAATAAAAATAAAACTGTTTAGTAAGCTATTTACAAAGGCAGTACAAACACAGAAAACAAAGTCCTTCATCTGAGGATATCTCTAATTCCAAGTTTCAGTCTTGCTCTCTCTCTTTAGCAAAAGTATTGCTGCCCTTTTTATAAGTCTTTGCCTGGGAACTCGTCAAGGAGACATCCTGTATTTCAGAAAATTTTCTTGCCAGTTTCCTTCCTTGCAGGTGCAACAAAACAGTAAATGGTGTCCCAGAACTGACCTCCTGTTGATAGCTCTGCAAAACAGCTAATGCTGCATTCTAGGTTAACCCCCTAAGCTCTAAACAGCTTTTTGCAATCATTCCAGTAATACAACTATATACATTCTCAAACCAAGGGATCTCAGTTTCACATAAAGATTCACACATATTTTATAACTTCAGATATGCAAAGTGGAAGAAAAGATGGAAACAGCAATTGAAGGCAGAGAAAAATGTGGCTGCGCAGTCGGACAAGACACAGAAAAGAAGAGAAGAGAATCCCCTACTTATAAACCTTACAGTTCTCGGCATATGCAGTATCCCTTTTCTCCATAACAACAAATACGGCAAACAGTGAAGTTTAAACCAACGCATTTGTTCAACCTTCTGAATTCCCAATGCTAGTGTTTCTAATTTATCAGTTTAGCCATTAACATTGCAGCAAAAGCATTATACTGTTACCCATTTATCTCTTTTCTTTATGCCTCTCCCAGCCCTGGAGGAATCATACCTATGTCATCAGAAGGCCACCTCTTTCCCCTAGGTGGTGGTCTTTTTTGGGCCTTCTGTTTCTCCTGGTCTCTGGGATGTAATGACTTTTTTTCTGCATGGTAGCAGGATCTACAGTAGGTCACTACCTGCCTGTAGACTCCTGTCCAGTAAAACTATGGCAGAAGGTGTACCAATGTTTCCCTCTTGTTTAGATGTCTCCCATTCTGATCAGGGTGTGCCCACTGCATCACCTGCATCCGGGATTTGGTGGGAACCACCTGTTCTTCCATCTTGTTTAACCTGGGGTTAGTACGTAACCTGTATAATACCCCTTTCTTCACCACATAATGGGGACGGGCTCTGTTAACCATCCCAGGACCAATACATAAGCCATCAATACTTGTCACACACTCGTATAACCTGCAAACGTGTGTATCCCAATTTTGTAGCATACCCCAGTCTTTGAATCTAAAGGGATTCCCTGGTTTAGCAAAAGGATCAGTCCCTTCAGCCATCTCACCGGCTTCTTCCTCTCCTTTCTACTGCTGTATTGAAGGGGACATGCCTCCAACTCAGATCGTATTATCTGCATCTGTGGCTGTCCTTTCTTCACCACAATCAAGCACTTTTTCATTACCAATCTCTGGACCACTCACACATGATGCTCCAGGACCCGGCACCAGGCGTTCCTCCAGCTCAGATTCTGGATCAACAAGTTAACACACAGGAAACACAGGGAGCTCTAAATGCTTCATCTCCATCTCAGGTATCATGGCTCTGAATTGGTTCTCGGTACTTCGACTGGACTCCATCTGACCTTTGTCTGCAACAGATGGGGTCTCTCTTGCTGCTTGACTTTGTCCGACTTATCCAGGGGCTTGCCTTTCCTGGCGGGCTCATAGTGCTGCCTCTGATGGATTACTTGGACCCCTTGGTATCTCTGCTCAGCCTCCAACCATCGTTCTGTGAGCCAGTTCACCAGCTCTGTTAAGGTTTTCACTATCTGCGTCATGTCCTTTACTGCCCAAAAATCACATTTCGGCCACTCCATACTGTCTCTGTTAGGTGCACTGCTGCCAGTCGACCTGCTCTTTGTTGTACAGCCCACCATTTGAAGAATGCAGGCAGGCAGGCATTCAGGTTCTGTCCCTGCCTCTTTCTCTTCCATCATTGGTTCTGGCCGTAGTGTCTCAGTTTGGACTTTTGTTTCTCTTTCTAGTTTAGCTGACATTCTTCTGATAGTCACTCCTGTGCTCTCTGTTGCAGAATCCATGCCTTTCTTTTATGCTTCCCTGGTGCCAGGTCTAGTACCCACTCACAAAACTCCTGGCTTGAGTATAAACAGCATAAATTCCACTGCTAACACCATCTGTCATCGAGGCACTGGTCAAGAAGCATAGAAGGACCAGGAGCAGATTCACACATATTTTATAACTTCAGATATGCAAGGTGGAAGAAAAGACAGAAACAGCAAGTGAAGGCAGAAAAAAATTTGACCGCGAAGTCAGACAAGAGACAGAAAATAAGAGGACAGAACAGATCCTTGTCTTTAGCCCTTTCTACATAACAAATAGGACAGGGTCTTATTCAGCCCTGTCACATGCCACCAGACACTCAGCCGAGGGGTGCTCGGTGAAATCTGACCGGGAACCCATAAGGACTGCATACTTTGGGCCATATGGTCTGTCGGTGCATGACAGGAGGCAGGGTGCTGCCAAAGCTCCAGGGCAAGGCCAAGAATGGCCTTGGCGACCGGGAAAGCAACCCCAGGGGAATCCCCTCAGTCAAGAATCTCGATCAAGGAATACTTGGCTCATTTTTGGACGGGTTCTATCAGGATCCCGGTTGACTCCGAAATCAAATGAAGCAAGCCCCTGAAAGACGTGGGGCCGTGCAACATAAACAAATCCTCCGACCATTCGGCGTCCAACCGACGGGAAAGCAAGAACGAGTTCTTGGACTCTGAGGATACGTCAAAAAGTGGTCGACCACACAAGTCCCCACTAACCTAAAGGGTCTGTCCAGAGTCACAGTTACTGACAGCCCGTGAGAAGAAGCTCCCGAGGGCAGTACGGGCATCATAGAGAGGCCATCCTTTGGCTATTTGAGGAGATGGCTCCATCTGGATGGGTGGAGAGGCCAGAATAGGCCGAGCCGCAGTAGGCTGGGGTGTCGGTGGCAGGAGCCATGGAAGAGGCGGGGTGGGGGCCAGAATCAGTTTAACCCTGGAAAAAATTAGCTGCTGCTACATTAGCTCTCTGTAGCGCAAGCACATCTTGCGTCAAAGCCTCTCTTTATGCAAGGAGGAAGAATAGCAGCGGTGTTGCTTGCCCGACTGCCAAGAGCGGGAATGCCGATATCAGTGCACACTGTGCAACTCTGGACTATGGGATTGCAACCTTGGCCGTTGGGGAATCCGACGGCGAGAAATGGAGGGAACCAGTGAAAGCCGAGGATCCTCAGCGGTAATGGAATCCAGAGGGGTAGAACACAGAAAAATAGAAGTTGACGGCAGATAAGGACCGCAAGGCCCATCCAGTCTGCACATTTCTTTTTCTACTTTATGAATGTCCCATTGGCCTTTGCTCTGTCAATGGCCTATCTATTAATACTCATCTGTATTGCTCCCTTATGCCTATGCTATGCCTGTTTGAAGCCCTGCACTGTATTCATATCCACCACTTCCTGAGGTAGGCCGTTCCATGCATCCACCAACCTTTCTGTGAAAAAGAACTTTCTCACATTACCCCTTAATTGGCCTCCTTCTAAGCTCATGCTGTGTCGTCTTGTCCTGCTATTTTTTTTATATTGAAACATGTTAGACTCTTTCACCTTGTTAATGCCCTTAAGGTGTTTGAATGTTTTGATCATATCACCTCTCTCCCTCCTTTGCTCTAGGGTATATATATTGAGCTCAGTTAATCTGTCTTCGCATGTTTTCTGATGCAGTCCCTGCACCATTTTGGTTGCCTGTCTCTGGACTTCCTCAATTTGGTTAATGTCCTTGTGAAGGTATGGCCTCCAATACTGCACGCAGTACTCCAGATGGGGCCTAACCAGTATCTTGTAAAGAGGGATTATTACCTCCCTCTTACGACTTGTGATACCCCTACTAAAACACCCCAACACCCCCCTAGCCTTACCTGCTTTAGTGGTCTGCTTGGATGATTTCAGGTCATCTGTGATGATGATGTGCAAGTCTCTTTCTTCCCTTGTGACTGCCAGCAACTCCTCTCCCAGCCTACAGGTGGCTTCAGGGTTTCTCTTCCCTATGTGCGTGATCTTGCACTTCTTTCCGTTAAACCCCAGTTGCCACTCTTCCAACCATTTTGCCAGTTTATCTAGATCTCTTCTCATTTTGCCCACCCCATCTGGATCATCTACTCTGTTGCAGATCTTGGTGTCATCTGCAAACAGACAAACCTTACCCTCCAGTCCATCTGCAATGTTGTTGATGAAGATACTGAAGAGGACTGGCTCCAGGACTGATCCTCGAGGTAACCCACTTGTGACTTGCATCTCTTCTGACTGTAAACCATTTAACTCCACTCTCTATTTTCTGCCCATCAACCAGTTTGCCACATAGCTGAACAACTTCGGACCCATCCCGGTTCTTCAGAGTACTGGGATGCAAAGTGCAACATAGGCCATATGCCTGGGGATCGAAATCGTGGCCCAGGCAGTAGACACACGAGGTGTGGGTCCGTCTGGGACATTATCTGCCCGCAATCGCATTTTTAAAATCGGGCTCCAACTTCGACTCATCCATGGCAAAAGTGACGGGATCTACATGCTGGTTCAACCCACCCTGAGAGGTAACAGATAGGACCAGAGTCCTAGAAAGTGTGGTATCCACTTCGTCCTGCGACAGCACATCAACCAGCTCAAGAAATATCTCAACAGGTTGGTCAACAGGCATCTCGACCAACTGGCCCAACCGGGAGACCATGGAGGCAGCGGCCTGGACTGAAGAATCAACTGTAGTCAAAACCTCCAAGGAAGCACGGGGGTCCGATGCCCAAGAGCACTAGTGATCCCATGATCATCAACAAGATATTTTCTTAGTCTCCTTTCCTGAAGATTTTGAGGATTTTATGCCCTTAAAGGTGTCCTGCCCAATGGAGGGAAGGGAGTGGCACAAATCCCTACACGCCCCCATGAAGGTGGCGCCAAAGGAAAGCAGCACAAATGCCAACGTCAAACAGGCATGATCTATGGCCAGTGCCGCTGCCTCTTTCAAAGCTGATGGTTGTTCTGCCGACCCCGCAGCCGCAGAGACCGCCCAACAGGCATCTTTCAATCGAACGGGAGGTTCTCGTTCATCCGGTCACCCTAAAAGGAGTCAAGCATGCTGGTTCTCCAGAGTACTGGGATGCAAGGTGCGACACAGGCCACATGCCTGGGGATCGAGACCGTGGCCCAGGCAGCAGACGCACGAGGTGTGCGGGTCCGTCCAGGACATCATCTGCCCGCAATCGCATTTTTTAAAATCGGGCTACAACTTCGACTCATCCATGGCAATAGTTTTGATTGGATTTGAAAGTCACCTGAAGACTTGAATTTTGAAGTTTTGAAAGCAAAGGGCCTACTCGGCAGAAAGGAAGATCTGATGTCACGGGCGGTGCCCAGGGAGTTACCACCCAGGTGGGTAGGAGGATCCAGCTTGAAGACGTTCTGAAAGGAACACTGCCAGAAGTGTGGATTTGTGCATCACATCCATGTCCCTAGAAGTTTTTGTTTTTCTAACAGTTTTGTGTGGGCTAACTTGGCAGAACTCTATTTTAATTTTGTTTTTGATGACTAATTTACATTACCTTGCAGTCGTTTTGCCCAGTGTAAAACAAATTTGGCGCAACTGTGGAGGCAACTGTCCCAATTCGCACAAAGCATTGTGGGTCATGGTGACTTTGGGTTGTAATTCTGTGTTCAATGTGTCAAATGTGGTTTGTATTTCTGAAAAGTTATGTGCTAGTGATGCCATGTTCAATGGCACAGTTAATGTGACACTATGATTTTACTGAGAGCACGCTAATGATGTCCAGGAGCATATGCAAATCAGACATTTTGGCCTGCATAATATACACTACTTTCTAACCGGCTGTTAGCTTCCAAAAACTTAGTTTAAAATCCAAACAGTGAACACTGGAACATCATCCCACCTTGGCTGTCTCCTCCTGATAGCATGTTTAACAATTCCTCTTCCTCACCTGACCTACTACTGCACTATACCACATGGTGTCCAGTGACATGCCCCTCATGCTAATGCTCTCAGCAGCAGCACACTGACAAAGCGCCCACAATTATCAATATTATGGGAGATCAACACCACCATCTCTGAAATTTAGTAATACCACCCTTCCGCTGATGTCCGCATTAGCAACTTACTAATACATCTCTCTCCCACCTGATACCTGTTGCAACTACCCTATAATGGTCTTTAAAACCGCATCCCACTTCCTGCAGCCATTAAGCCCCATTAGGAAAGATTGCACCCCCCCCCCCAGCACACATCTTCCCGGATGTTGCTCTCGTTGCAGACTTAAGGTATGTTCCCTCCCAGACCCCCTCACAATCCTGAATGGCATGCAGCAACAACCCTTTGCATGCTACCAATAAGGCTGACCATCATCTGCCCGAATGTGTACAGCAGTGATCTACTCTTAAGTATATCGCTACAGTACTTGCGACATGTTTGTGAAAAATCACAATAACTCAGTGATATTTCATACCATCCGGTAGAACTCTAATAATATACATAAGAGTAGATCGCTACAGCACATGCTAGGCCATAGCAGCATGGCAGTGTGAAGAGAACTGCTGCCTTCTGCTGTCCCAGAATCAGGAAAGTGGGGTGAATGGGGCAGCAACAAGAGCAGCAGAGAGAGTGGGTTGCATAGGATACCAAGGAAAACTTCCAGGGGTGGGTATAAACCTTGCCTAACGAGGCTTACAACTATGAAGGGATGGGGGTAGGGGGGTTAAATGAAAATGATGTACTCACCATAATTGATCTTCCAGAATATCTTCACCATTTATCACCACATATGCATCTGTGCCAGAGGCACTAGGATCCAGCAGGAGTCAAAAACTTTACTAGCTGACAGCTAGGGGACCAGCATCAGTGACGGCACTGCCCACAAAGCTCACATATGACATGGCGCTCATATACTGAACAGTAACCGATGCCGGCCTCCTGCACACCTCAGTTCTGTCACCAGGAGAGAAGCAAAGTGGTAGGGAAGAGAGGAGAGGGGCAAGGATATAGGATATAAAAAGAACAAAACAATAAAACTAGACTACCACTGAAGAACATAAAAAAGGGGGGGGTCTTGGTAGTGTGCTTTTTCGGGTTTTTTTTTTTCTCCTTTCTAAACCATAGATCAACAAGATCATCTGGGCAGCAAGCCTCCAGAAAAATGGGGTGGAGGAGGGGAGTCTAACCAAAGTTCAGAAGGAGAATAGACAAGAGAAGGGAAAGGCAAGTGAGGAACCATACTGTATATGGTAGCCTGAAGAGGGTAAAGTAGGGAGAATGCAAGAATGGAGGCACCCGCAGTGGAGACCAAGGAGGATGCTGGGAACCTCCACAATGGAGACCCACAGGAGGGTGGCAAAGGACCCCACAAGGGAAAGAAACAACTCCTGATGGGGGACTCAACTGTTAGGAAGGGGTAGAACTGGGGGAGGGAGGGGTAAGGGAGGTAAGGTGCCTGCCCAGTGCCATGGCTTGGAGGGACAGGAAACTAATACTCAGGATTGTGGAAGTAGCAGCAAGGGGGAGTGAGATGGATGCCATTATCCATCTAGGGACAAATTACCTGGCTGAGAATGGCATCAGAGCGGTGCAACAGGAGTTTGTGGAGTTGGGGAGGGGCCTTAGACAAGTAGCACACACGGAAACTTTCTTGGAAGTGCTACCTGTCTATGGTAAGGATGAGGTTAGGGTACTCCGCACCATGGGATTCAATGACTGGTTGAAAAACTGGTGCAGAGCTCATGGATTTGGCTTCACTGGGGACTGGGGCTCCACCTGGAGGGATGCAGACCTATACTGACGTGATGGTCTACATCTATCCAAGAGGAGAACCAGGATCCTAGATGATAGGTTTAAATGCTTTGCTGGCAAGCATTTAAACTAGCCAAGGGGGGAGGCACTGAAAAGGAGAAGGGAAATCCTAGCCCCTCCAGAAAATCAGGGTAGTTAGTGAGGTAAACACCAAGATAGAGCAGTCGATAGGGAGAAGGCCGGGGTAAATGAAGAAAAAGACAAAGGCAGTAAGGACAGGGATGGGGCAAAAATAAATAAAGCCATAAAAAAAAAAAACAGAGGGTAATGAGTACCAATGCCCATAATCTAGGTAAAAAGCTCCCCGAAATGGTGGCCTTGATAGAAGAGGGATGCCTGGATATTGTGGTAGTCACAGAAACATGGTACACAGAGAACCATGACTGGGATGTCAACATACCAGGGTACACAATCTACAGGAGGGACAGAAAGCGAAGACGAGGAGGAGGAGTAGCTCTCTATGTAAGGGAAGGGATCAAAGCAACAGAACTAAAGGGGAAACAGGGAGGAGAGGAGGAACTGTGAGTCACCCTGGAGACTGGAAATGGCACCACACTCCGCACAGGAGTTGTATACAGACCCCCCGCTCAGGAGGAGAAAATGGACAAGAAAATGACAGAAGGCATCCTTAGGATGCCAGAGAAAGGGGAGATATTGCTGATGGGGGACCTGAATATGCCAGATGTTAACTGGAGCACCTTTCCTGCAGCCACATCCAAGAGCAGGGCCATTCTCGACGCCCTACAGGGGGCATGCTTCAGACAGCTAGTTTTGGCACCCACTTGGGAGGGAGCAATCTTAGACCTCGTTCTCTCAAATGGGGACAGAGAGAGGATCTCCAGTCTAAAGTGGGTAGCCATCTGGGAACAAGTGACCACCAAACAGTGTGGTTCACGATAAACTTAGCTGTAGAGTCAAGCCATAGAAAAGTGAAGGTACTGGACTTCAGGAGGGCTGACTTTGTCAAAATGGGAGAGTGCCTCAGAAAAGCACTAGCAAACAGGCAAGAAGGTGGGGTGGTGCAACACTGGGGACACCTCAACACTGCCATCACAGAGGCAACAAGCCTTTGTCTGAAGCAAATAAACAAATCAAAACAAAAGAAAAAAACACTATGGTTCTCAAAAGAAGTGGCGGGGAGGGTTAGGGAGAAAAAGACAGCATTCAGGAAGTATAAGGAAACACAAGACAGAGCACGACAGAGAACTGTACCAGTTAAAGCAGAAGGAAGGCAGTCAGAATAGCAAAGGCCCACACCGAGGAAAAGACAGCCAACTCAGTTAAAAAGGGGGGATAAAACCTTTTATAGGTACATTAGGGAGCAAAGAAAGACTAAGGCAGGGATACTGAGGCTGAATAAAGGGGAATGTGGTTGGGCAGAGAGTGACAGTGAAAAAGCAGGGATATTGAATGAAAAGTTCTGCTCAGTATTCATAATGGAAAAGCAGGAGAGATATCTAATCCAGTCAATAGAAGCACTCTGGATAGGGGGCTTGATATTAGTCCTTTCACAGAAGAATGGGTTCTGAAAGAACTCTTAAAATTGAAGGTGAATAAAGGAATGGGGCCTGATGGGACTCACCCCAGAATTCTAAAAGAACTAAAGGAAGAACCAGTAACACCACAGATTACCCTTTTTAATAAATAATGGGAGGATGGTGTAGTACCTGAGGACTGGAGAAGGGGTGGATGTGATTCCCCCTCACAAAAGTGGGAGCAAGACAGAGGCAGGAAACTACAGACCTGTCAGTTTGACCTCAGTGGAAGGGAAAATGATGGAATCACTTCTGAAGGAAAGAACTGTTGAGTTCCTAGAGGCCAGTGGGGCACATGACCCAAGGTAGCATGGATTCACAGCAGGAAGGTCATGTCAGACAAATCTAATTGATTTCTTTGACTGGGTGATCAAAGTAGTAGACCAGGGAGGGGCTGTGGACATGGTCTACCTAGACTTCAGCAAGGCATCTGACACAGTCCTGCACAAAAGATTAATAAACAAATTATCCAGCCTGGGAGTGGGACCCAGGGTGGTAGCCTGGGTAAAACACTGGCCGGACAACAAGAAACAGAAGGTAATAGTAAATGGAGTCCACAGTGAAGAAAGGGGGGTTACTAGTGGGGTACCACAGGGTTCAATACTGGGACCGGTCCTTTTTAATGTCTTTATAAGTGACATTGCAGAGGCACTGGAAGGAAAAGTATGTCTCTTTGCAGATGACACAAAGATCTGCAACTGGGTTGATATGCAAGGTGGAATGGAAAGGATGAAAATGGACTTGGCAAGGTTGGAGGAATGGTCAAATGTATGGCAGCTTAGATGCAACGCTAAGAAGTGCAAAGTAATGCACCTGAGAAACAAAAACCCAGGGGAAGAGTACACAATGGGGGGGGTGAGATACTGACAAGAACAAAAATGGAAAGGGACCAGGGGGTAGCCATATCAGATGACCTAAAGGTGGGCCAGCAATGTGAGAAGGCAGTAAGGAGGGCTGAGGGAATACTGGGATGCATAGGGAGAGGCATCACCAGTAGAAAACAGGAAGTTGTTGGCCCTCTGTACAGACAGTTGGTAAGACCACATCTGGAGTACTGTGTACAGTTCTGGAGACTCCAACTCCACAAAGACACAGACGGGGGTGGAGGCTGTCCACAGGAGGGCAACCAAAATGGTGCAGGGTCTGCACCAGAAGACATGAATAAAGACTAAAGGAGCTTAAGATGTATAGCCTCAAGGAAAGGAGGGAGAGGGAGGACATGATAGAAACTTTCAAATACCTCAAGGGAATCAACAAAGTCCAAGAGGGTAGCATCTTTCAGAAAAAGAGATGTGCAAGAACAAGGGGGCACAATCTGAAGATAGAGGGGGGACGGCTCGGAGGCAATGTGAGGAAGTATTTCTTCACAGAGAGGGTTGTAGATGCATGGAACAGCCTTCCTGAGGCGGTTGTAGAGTCAAAAACAGTGGGGGAATTCAAGAATGCATGGGACAGACATAAGGCAGTTATAGTGGGGGGTAGGAAGAAGTAGGCTGTTGGTTAACTAGGATCTGCAGCTTATCCATTAGGTAGAGAAATGGGCAGATTAGGTGGGTCAAGCAGTCCTTATCTGCGATCAAATTCTATGTTTCTAAGCCCTGGAGGTGAGAACCCAGAGGGGAACCAACTAGGTCCTGGACAGAGTTGCAGCCCTCGGGAGGCAGAGAGGCTACGCACACTGATGCCCCTTCCCAGGCCTAGCCTGATAAAACAGAGATGTTACAAACAAATGAAAAATCAAATAACAGAAAAGCAATGGAGTGGCTTCCTGAATATAAGAAGGTTGCAAGGCCCGGCTAGGGCAAAAACAAAGCTGCTGGGGAAGGATGTTGTCTCTACCCCTGCCTTTTTTGTGTGTGTGTGAAAAAATATAGAGAGAACCACATGGTCCCAGTATCTAGATTTGTTTACTTTTTTTTTTTCTAAAAAGAACCCTCGGGACATACAAGGAAAAGATGGAAGGGGAAACCAAAACCAGAGTCTGACCTCAGACAACATAGATATCAGCTTAGGGAGGAGTCGAGTGGTGGAGGACAATGGAAAACAAACATTTAAATTTTTTTTTGTTTTTGCTGAGTAGGATCTTTTTTTTTTTTCAATTGCAGAAGGGCTGGGATAAGGAAAAACCCTGGTTCCCGTCCTCATCGGTCTTCACCATTTATTACCATGTATGGGTCAGATTACCAAGGTTACCATCCATAACGGATGGTGCTAGCTCACCCTGAGAGAAATGGTTGTTCCCTCAACTTCTTGTTGGCAAGGCCCGAGAATGGTCACGTTCAGGCAGGGACTCTCATGGTCTAGGAGCACGAATGAACCCCACTAACCTGTGCCTGAGCCTGCAGGAGAAAAAGTGGGTCCCTTGAAACCGCAAGGCAATCACCCTACACTAGGCCAGGGGTGACAACCTGGAATCAGAAAGCCATGCTGACTGCCTGATGTACACAGCAGTTTCTGCCAGGGTATCATAAGACGCCCTCTCGCTTGGTGCCTTGCAAGCTCCAGGCCCTGGGCAGAAAGGTAACTGGTCTGTCTGGTTGCCTTGCAAACTGGTAAGGATGCTAGGCGCTGACCCAGCATTGACTACAGGTGCCTGCCACAGGTTGCCTGATGTGCCAAGATGCACAACATGGTGTATGCCTCTGAAAAAAACTTACGTTCCTAGGCATCAAACTCAGAAGAGTCTGACTCTGGGGGATGGTAAAGCACTGGGCACCTATGCCCAGTGGGGTATACAGAAGATGGATCCCAGAACAGTGATGTGGCATGGCTCCTGGGGACCCCATAAGTGGGCAATACCTGCACTGGACATTCCTCGGGGGTGGAGGGACAGAGCCAGACATCCATGAATGCCTCCATAAATGGCGGAAGTCAAGGAGGGATGACTGTTGAGTCATAGCTGTAATCCCCAAGGAATGACAGCACCAGGTTTGCAGGATGGCGGCCTGGAAAATGGCAAATTCCCAGCTCCCTCATCATCTCCTTGAAGAAATGCTGGTACCGAGTGTACTCAAGAGTCAGAGGAGAGGTGCAGGGAGGTGTCCTCTTTCTCAGAGAAGGAATCTGGAGACAAGGAGGAGTTGGAGTCAGGGGGGAAGTAGTGCAGGGGGTCTCAGGCTGAATAATGGCCTGGTCTAGTGACTGAGGGTACTGGGGAAATGCACATGCCAAAGCCCTGAACTGTCCCCAAGACAGGAAACCCGAGAGACCCAGTCTGCCCAGAAGAGAAGGAGGTGGGGGAGGGGGTCGTGGATGACCAGGCCAAGTCCTCTGCCAGAGCTATGAGAGTGCTCAGGTGACCTCGTCCGGAGGTCGGCGGCCTGGCAAGCTCACCCACCAAAGAGCGCTCAACAGCCGAGGGGCAACCAAGCTGGTGTCCTTGGTTGGAAGCACCCTGGCGGGGACAACGCAGCTGTGAAGGTCCCATGGGTTGGCACTGATACCCAAAGAAGGCAGGGCCTGATGGTTCCAGTACAACTAGGGGCCCCAAGATAGTTCTGTGACTCCTGCCTGAGCTGCCACCTACCCTGGGCAAAGAGTTAGCTGCCAACCGGGACTGCCCAGCACCCACCTCACCAGACACTTGTGCTAGGCCTCTAAACAAGTCACGCATCGGTCTCCGAGGCAGCATGAGAACCAGCATCATGAATGGCAGCAAAACCCCTGTCGGCACCATGCTGGGAGACAACCAGTCAGTGGCACTGCGAGCAGCACCAGGCAGGGAGGGGGACCCCAGGAGACAACGCCGAACCCAATGAAGGCCTAGAACCAGGCCCACTAAGACCCCCTTCACTGCTGGAGTCCCAAAAAGAGACAAGGTTCTCCCGGTCACCAACCCCCGGGTCATCCAACCACTCTGGGGAAGAGATCCAGAACACATCCACAGGGCGCCTAGAAGGCCCAGCTCCAGTGGTCTTCCATCTCTCAGCACCACAAGCAGTGTCAGGAGGGGACCTGACCTTGCACCAGCATCACCTCGCTCACCAGTACCGGCCTCAGTGCCAGGAGACGAGGGTTCACTGGCCGTAACGCCAAGGTTCCTGCTAGTGTAGGCCCACCACATAGCTTCAACCTCACCACCAGGGGCTTATGCTGCCCTGAAGGATCTACAGACTGGGAAAGCTGCTCAGCCAGGCCCCCTAGGGGAGGCTGACGGTCCACTTGACCCCACCCCCAAGCTTTCCATCTCGGCAGGGCGAGGACTAGGAGAAGCGTGGTGTTCCTCAGTATGTGTAGTACTGGGGAAGGGCTAAGGGAAAGAGCCCAGGGACCATACACCTTGGAATCCTGAATGCGTGTCCTGCCTCCAAACGTGGGTGGTGGGGGAATAACCCCCAATTTCATTGTGCAGATCCCTAGGGTGCAGAAGTCCATTGAGAAGCAGCTAACAGCTGTCCATGTCATGGTCAGTTTCAAGGCAGGTCCAGCAGCAGTCAGACCAATCCTGGAAAGATACAGGTCTTCCACATGGACACCAACACGTGAGGGGAGGGTCCTTATTATTATCATCATCATCCTTTTTCTTTTGCTCCTGGGAGTCAGCCAAAACTGAAGCAGAAAAATAATAAAACCAGCAAATAAAGAGGCTCAGTGCCATGAGACGGAAGAGAGGAAAAAAGGGCGGCACTGAAAACAACCAACAAAAGGGATGGCAGCAAGAGAAAAATGGCGGTGAGAGGTGTGATGCAGTTACTAACTCAGAGCTGCAGCTCCCACTGTGTTGCCTCAATGGTGGGAAAAACAGAACAGAGGTGTGCAGGGGGCCGGCGTCGGTTACTGGCCAGTCCAGGAGTGCCATGTCATACGTGAGCCTTGTGGTCGTGCTGTCAACAATGTCAGCCCCCTAGCTGTAAGCTAGTGAACTTTTTGGCTCCCGTGGAGTCCCAAGTACCTCCAGTGCAGACCCACACGTGGTAATAAATGGCGAAGAATGACTCTTGGAAGATTAATCATTTTAAGTTTGCTCTTAATGGGGGTATCTGCTAGTACAGGCTGAAATGGTACACAAGGACATAGATGAGAAGGGGATGCCATTAGTTCTGTTCTGGGTAGACTAGATGAGTACAGAGCTGCTCTCACGTTCACTTTAGCCAGACTGGTGTCTCCTTCCCCCAAACTCTGTTTGCAGCCATGCCCCAGACTGTCCCCCTTGCACCCACCACTGCTCGCTGTACTCCATTCTCCTCCCCCTTTACGCCAAGCCTCTCGCCCACTGTGCTTTCTTTATTTCCTAATTTGGACTGGTTCCCTTCCCTCATACCTTGCCTTGCTCCTCTCAACCCACCACCCTTATGTGGTACTCCCTTCCCAACAAAGATTCTCACTCCCTTTCCCTTTTTCTAATAAAATCCACTGCAGGTAAAGCTGCCTTGTCCTTCTGCTTCCCTAAACTCCAGTCCTCCTTTCCACTGACCATCCACTCTGCCTCTTCCATCTACTACCTCATGTTGCTCCTCCATGAAGCCACCACGCACTTCAATTCATCAGAAAGACATGTTTATGTGACGAACTGACAGTAACTGCATGTCAATCTCAATGGAGGTAATCGGCACGTAAATGAAATGGCAAGTAACTCCGTAAGACAATACACTTTGAGCAGGGTAAGAGCCATTTTTTTATCTGAACAGTGCAGGTTGGGGATTGTATGCTCTGGTTGTTCTGTACTGCCAATCAACTTAGGAGGCAGTATAGCGCAGTGGTCTAAGGCTCTGAGCTGCAAATTTGGTGATATCCAGCAGACCAGACCTGGGTTTGAATCCCACAGCTTCCACTTGCATACTGTGTGACCCTGAGCAAGTCACTTAACCTCCTTATGCTCCCAGGTCGCTCCTGTAAAAAAGCTTTCAGCTTAGTGTGCTATACCTGGTTAAACAACTAAATTAAAAAAAAAACTTTCGTGGGGCGGGTTAGCATGTCGTAACAGGACTCTGTACTATGTGCTTGGGTACAGGTAATGGCTTTAATGTGGGTTGCCCTGCACACAGCCTCAATACGTTGGCCATGGGAGACAGGAAGGAAAGGAGGGACATGATAAAGACATTCAAATACCTGCAGGGGTAACAAGGTGGATGCTGCAGAATTGTTACCACTGAACAAAAAGCTCAGCCATCAGGAGGCACAACTGCTCAGAAAAGATGCTAGGAAGTACTTTTCTATGGAGATAGCGGTGGATACATGAAATAGCCTACCCAGCGAAGCAGTCAATGTTAAAACCATTGCTTGGTTTAAAAATGTCTGTGATGACTAAGGGATTATTAATCAGGGGAGGGTGAAACGGACACCTGGATCCCCACTGACTTCAGTAGGGTTTGCCGTTGTGGTCTCCCTTACTCCATGTCATTATGTGCTTGAGCGTGGGGGCATGATAGAAGAATCGGGAAGTGGAAATGATCAGCTGGCCACTTTGTTGAGGCCAAACTAATAACATTCTAAAAATGGAAAGGGCTGACTTTTGCCAGTATCAGGTACCAAATAAAGCAGATAATACTGGAATTGCAGAAAGTTGTTCCTAAAATTACTTTAAGGGAACTAGGACTGCAGAATTTGACAGCAGATAAGGACCACTTGGCTCATCCAGTCTGCCCATTTCTCCCTACCTACAATATTACCACACAGTGTACCCAATCTACAACTCTTCCTCTCCTTGCCCACTATGATTCCCTGGAGTTTAACCGATGCATTCTTGAATCCCACCACTGTTTTTGCCCCCACCACCTCCGCTGGAAGGCTGTTTCAGAATCAACCACTCTTTCTGTGATGAATAACTTTCCCACATCGCTCCTGAATCTACCTCCCTCTAGCTTCATGGCATGTCGTCTCCTTCTCGAGCACCTTTTCTTTTTAAAAAATACTTCCCTCCTGTAACATATTTACCCTTGAGGTAATCACAGGTCTCTATCATATCCCCCTCTTCCTCTTTGTTCCAGGGTGTACATATTGAGGTCCTGTAGTCTCTCCTCGTAGAGCTTTTGATGCAGACCCTGCAACCTTTTAGCTGCCCTTCTCTGGACTGCCTCCACTCTGTCAATGTCCTACCAGAAATGTGGTTTTCTGAACTTGACACAGTACTCTAGGTGGGGTCTTACCAACGATCTATATAAAGGCAGCACCATCCCCCTCTTTCTGCTGATGACACCCATCCCTATGCACTCCAGCATCCCACTAGGCCGTCACACTGCCTGCCCACCTTTAGGTCATCCAATATAATTAATCCCCAGGTCGCTTTCAAACTTGGTGGTCATCAATACCACCCCTCCCATTTCGTACTCTATCCATGGGTTTCTGTGCCCCAAGTGCATTATTTAGCACTTTGTTGCAATGAAACCTAGCTGCCATACTCCTGATCACTCCTCCAGTTTTCCAAGGTCTCTGCTAACCCCCCCCACCCGCAGTATCCACCTTACTGCAGATTTTGTTGTTATCCGCAAAGAGGTAGACTTTTCCTTCCAGCTCCTCTGCAATGTCACTTATAAAGACGTTAAATAGAATTGGTCCCATCACCGATTCCTGAGGTACCTTGCTGGTCACCCTCCCTTCCTTGAAGTGAACTCCATTAACCATCAGTCTGTCGCCTATCCTCTAACCAATTTCTTATCTAGTTCACCACCTTTGGACCCACTCCTAGGCTACCCAGCTTGCTTCTAGTCTCCTATGTGGAAAGATCCCGAAAGCCTTACTGAAATCTAGGTAGGCCATGTCCACCGCTCCACCCTGATCTAAATCCTTTGACACCCAGTCAAAGAAATCTATCATATTCATTTGACATGACCTCCCTCTCCCTGTGAAACCATGCTGCCTCGGATCTTGTATCCCACTGGATTCAAGATATTCCACAATCCTTTCCTTCAGCAGTGATTCCACTTACTTTCCCACCACCGATGTCAGGCTGCCTGGCCTACAGTTGCCAGTCTCCTCCTTGCTACCACTTTTGTGTAGTGGGACTACATGCACTCTCCTCCAGTCCTGTATAACTACTCATATTTCCAGCGAGCTGTTAAAACAGAACCGTCAGAGATGCAGTCAATGTTTCCCCTGAGCTCCCTCAATACCCTTAGATGGGATGCACTCCATCTGGTGCCACTGCTCAGTTCACCTTCAGATTAGCAAGTCACTTCAGGACTCTTGCCTTCAAAAGAGGACTAGTAACCCCCCCCCCAAAAAAAAAGGCTTTAGTTACTTTTTTGTGGCTCCTCCCCTTTTCCTTCCTCTAAGAACACTGAACAAAAGTATTATGTATTTTTCCAGGATGTCTGCCTTTTCCTGGTCACCCTCTGTGCAGTCCCCTTCTCATTTTAAGCTTACAATCCTACCCCTGGTCATCCACTTTTCACTTACATACCTAATAAATGTCTTGTTCCCTTTCATTACCTCCAGGTCTATTCTCTCTTCAGTATGCACCTTTGTGCTCCTTACTGCTTTCCCTGCTTCCCTCTCTCCCCCCACCTCCCTAGCCTCTCCCTCTGTCTCCTTACATCTTCCGAATGCTACCCTTTTATTAGCCTTTACCTTTTCAGCCATCTCTTTTTAAGAACCATAGTGGTCTCTTTATCCTCTTGCTTTTGCTCACTTAATTGAAACTGAGGTTTGTTGCCTTTACTATGCTCCCTTTTATCTTTGTCCACTATTCCTCCACTCCACCCAGGCCATCCCCATGCCAGGTATTCCCAGAGGCATTCACTCATCTTTATAAAATCTGCCCTCCTGAAGCCTGGGACTCTCGCCCTTGTGTGGTTCAATTCCACAGCCGTCCTTATACTGACCCACACTGTACGGCGATCTCTAGTACCCAAGTGACCTCCCACCTTGACATCTACAACACTGTCCCTGTTAGTGAGTACCAGGTCCGGTATTACCCCATCATGAGTGAGTTCACTGACTAGTTGCCCAAGATGCCTGAAATTTGACCGTCTCAAATAATTTAGCCTCTGAGAAGGCTGAGCTAGTATATGACCACGGTATTCTAAATACTAAAGGAGATGGACAGGGTGGAGTGCACACAGATGTTTGAGCTGGTAAATGGCAGCAGAATTATCGGACCGCCACTCCGATGGGGGGGAGGGCTCAGTTAACAGCAGGCTGTCTCTACTGCAGAGTCTGTTCCCTCAAGGGGCTCTCTTTATGAGCCCGTTGTCCAGCCACTGAAGATCTGGATTCCCTGCCTCCTTAAGTCGGCTACCAGCACCAAGAGGAATTATACAGGAGTTGTGCTGGTGCTCACAATTAGACAAAAGAAAATATTTTTTTGTGTGTGTGCTGCCACCATTTGCTGGGACTGAAAAATCATATGTATTAAATGTGGTCACACGTCACACAGGAAGCAGCCAGCAGGAAGGTACAGTTATGTAATAACTTACCATAACAGTAGATCTTCGAGAGGAGCTCTTGCAGCAGGCAACACTGGTAGAACTAAGCAGCCAGGTGGTAGGACCACACGGAAAACTTCTAGCTAGCAGTCAATAGTGGGCAGTGCTGGGTAAGTTACTTTTTCAATTACGTTTGGGAACTTGATCCAGGAAGCTCTGTGCAGTCACTAGCAAGGATGGAGAAGTACTAGAAAAAGTAATACACCTTAAAATTATAGTTACTTATTTCTTTTTATACAAAAACAATAAAAAAAAAAGGAAACTATAACAGACTACATTTTTTGAAAGTAATAGATTAGTTACTAATTACTTTCAAATAAATGTAATCCATTACAGTTACGTATTACTCTTGTATAAAAAAACATAAGTAATTGTAACTGTAAGGTGCATTACTTTTTCTAGTACTTCTCCATCCTTGGTAGTGACTGCACAGTTCGTTCTGGAAGAAGTTCCCGAAAGTAATAGAAAAAGTAACTTACCCAACACTAATAGTGGGGGACCTCCCCCAATGTCAGCATGCCAACATCCACCTATGGTGTAAAAGAGGAGGTCCCCCAGCTCCACATCAATTCTCCTACCAGAAACCTCGGCCTGCCCAGAAAAAGAGAGAACCAAGGCAGTTCGTCATAACCGAGGAAAGCAGAGAAGCCAAGAAGGAGAAACAGTGACCAGGGGGTAGGAGGGAGGGAAACTAGCACCTGCTACGAGAGCTCCTCTCTAAGATCTTCTGTTACGGTAAGTTCTTACATAACTATAGTATCTTACTTTAAGGGGGCTCTTGCAGCAGGCAACACCAGCAAGACTGAGTCACAAGCAGTATCGGAAGTGACCCAGTCAGCAAGGAGGAGGAAAGACCAGGCACACAGGACAGTATGAAAGAAGGCCTTGAAGGATGATGGTCCGAAGCCAGCCCTACACCTAGAAACAATGTCCAAACTGTAGTGCCTGATGAATGTATGGACAGAATTCCAAGTGGCGGCTGCACAGATGTCTGCAGCGGACACATTTTTTTTTTCCTCCTCTCAACCCCCTGACCCCAACCACTCCATTGGGCCTACTAGGATCCAAGGCACCCACCTCCTCCAGTTGATATCCCGCTGCCCCCCATGTCCGCCAGTGGATTCCCCCCCCCCCCGGGTGACCCGACATAACCCTTTGTCGGATGGGTCTCCTCCCCTCTGGGGGAGAAGTGCCCTTAGGTACATCCAATTAGCCCATGGGACTGGTGGCGGGGAGTCAGCATGGGGCTATCCTGGCATGCCGGAGACCGCCGGCCATCATCCGGACGGACCAGGGGAATTTTTCCTGGGGAGCGTGACGTGCCACATGATGTCAAGGCGTATGCCGTGTGTCACACTACCACACACAGTGTGTCCCAACATGTTGCCATGATCCCGGCCTCCGCCAGGGGACAGCAAATGACGAGCCATGAACCACCCTCCCTCCCAGGAGAAGGTGAGCAGTCTGCGGACGCTTGAGCCATCTCCCCCCGGCCAACCTTCCGACACCAGAGTCCGTTCCCAAACCCGGGTCATTGGTGTCGCAAAGCAGAAATCCAACTGCTGCGCCAGCAGGCAGCTTGACACATTTCTGAAGGAAGCAACTGAGGCGGCCATGCCTCTGGTAGAATGGTCTTTAACCAATCCCGGTAAAGGTTTATCATACTTGCGGTAGCAGTAAACAATGCAATTCGCTAACCATTTACTGTTTAGGAACAGGGGCCCCTTGTCTCCTAGGAGCAAATGAAAAACAACTGATCAGACTTTCTGATACCACAGGTGTGATCCAGATAATACCTGAGCACCCGGTGTACATCTAGAGTATGAAATAAGGCCTACCCATGATTAGAATACTCAGGAAAATACACAGGCAGGTGGATAAACTGATTTTACTCGGCGTCGGTCCCTGGGGCATGGCATACCATGGCGCTGGTTCTACTGACATTAGGTAACCAGGCATGGGCCCTTGTGGTGTTGGGTTCCCTGGTATCAGTCTCTGAGGCGTTAGGCATCGGTCCTTCAGCTGCCGCCTGGGGACTGCCTGAAGGGCCAGCCAGCGTTGGCTGAGGTTGAGGCGACGACGGTGTCGGTGTCATTGGTGTTGACACTGGCAGAGCAGGCATTGGGCGGATGGGCGAGGGCTGACGTGGTCTGGTGTGATAGGTACCACCGGCCCCAAAGGCGTTGCGGGAACCTGCACAATTATACAACACCTGATTGTTGAAGAACATGCTCTGTACAGGAATAAGGGCTGCCTTCCTATCCCTGCATGCCTGCACACTGCTGATCGCACATTGTTGATCACAATGTTAACTGCTCTACTGGACTACGGGGACATATTACATGATGAGGCCTACTTATCTGTCCTAAGAAAGCTAACTATTCTTTACAACAGGCTTGCTTGCTTTGTAGTAAATGCACCCTATGATAGCCACCACTGAGTATATAGCAGACTGAGTAGGCTGAACTTAGGTGACCACAGATTTTATTTTTATATTTTTGTTGACTGGGTAAGTGCACTAGACAGACTCTGCCTATTTTCAGGCATGACCCGGGGGAGGGGGATACAGTTGAATGCCAACTGACCTTGAACCAGATTAGGCTGTTGGTGGTATTTTTTAGTGAATGGGGGGAAATTTGGCCAGGACACCAAGGAAATTCCTCTACCTTCCAGTAGGGTGAAAGTACAGTTACGTAAGAACTTACCGTAACAGTAGATCTTCGAGAGGAGCTCTTGCAGCAGGCTATAACATTCAGGACTATGCTGCAGGCACTAGGACCATCCAGAAAACTTCTCAGCCAGCAGTACACAGCAGGGACTGCCCCAACGCCGGCCCTGGTACAAAAGGGGGCAGACCCAGTTCCACCTCAGTTCTCCCGCCAAGGACCGCAACACGCCCTGGCAAGAGAAGGAGACTAAGCAACTGTAGGAGATGTAAAAGAAGATGGATCTGCACACCTCGGGTGGGAAAGTAACGCCTGCTGCAAGAGCTCCTCTCCAAGATCTACTGTTACGGTAAGTTCTTACGTAACTGTACTATCTTACTTCGAGTGGGAGCTCTTGTAGCAGGCTATAACATTCAGGACTGAATACCAAGCAGTCCACGCCAAAGAAGCAGGCGACCCCGGGAGGTGGAATATGCTGACTCCAGAGGCCTCAGGACAGAAGTCCTTGCAAAACAGCCAGGCCGAAGCCAGCTCGGCGTCTGGAGACGATATCCAAGCTGTAATGCTTGACAAAGGTGTGCACCGAGTTCCAGGTAGCAGCCGCACATATGTCCCTGATAGAGATTTCTCAGGGTGGCGAATGAAACGGACACTCCTCTAGTGGAGTGAACCCTAACCAGGCCTGGTAGGGGCTTATTGTGTTTCTCATAGCAGAAAGAAACACAGTGGACTATCAACTTCGATATCGTCTGCTTGGTCACCGGTTTACCCAAGCATTGTGGCACAAAGGCCACAAAAAGCTGCTCCAATTGACGGTGCACAGCCATCCACTTGAGCTAATACCTCAGTGTCCTGTGGACATCCAATGTGTGAAAGAGAGCCTTCCGTCTACTGGATGGGGAAGGAAAATAAACTGGAAGGTCAACTGACAGGTTGAGGGTCAAATCCGAGACCACTTTCGGAAGAAACTTAGGCTTTGTTCTAAGGGAAACCCTTTCCCTGTGGAAAATTAAATACGGCTCTTTACACATCAGAGCCTGAAGCTCAGAAACTCTTCGAGCTGAAGTAACAGCAACCAAAAAACAAACATCCAAGAAAGGTAACGCAGCTCACAATCCGCTGCCGGTTCAAAGTGGGGAGGGTGAGCTTCTCCAATACAAAAAGGAGATCCCAGGGTGGAATAGGGTCCCAAATGGGAGGTCTCATGTGTAGAATTCCTCTTAAAAAGGTGTGGGTGACATCTAATTGTGCCAACACCTTATCTCCAATGAGAGCATGATAGGTGGAGACAGCCCACATATGCACCTTGATAAGAGGAGTAACTCGGGTCATTTTGATACAAGGAGAGGACATACTGCAACGCTGAGTTCACTGGACAAGTGACGGGGTTCAAATGTTGTGACGAGGCCCACAGACAAAAACGCTTCCACTTCATAGTGTAGGCGGAGCGGGTGGAGGTCTTTCTCGCCGCAGCCAGGACTGCCACCACTTCCGGGGAGACACCGTATCTGTGTTGAGCTACGTCTGAAGGAGGCAAGCATGTAGCTGCAAGGACCGAAGGTCCAGATGGACCAGCGATCCCTGTTCCTGGGACAGCAACTGCGGGAATGTGGGCAGCGGAATTGGAGGCTCCGTGGATAACCGCTGCAGGAGTGGGAACCAAATCTGCCGAGGCCATCTGGGGGCTACGAGAATCATGCGGGCCCCTTCTGCCTGTAACTTTTGTAGGACTCTCTGAATGAGAGGAAAGGGCGGGAAGGCATAGAGAGACCTCCCTGCCCAGCAAAGGGATAACGCGTCTGGCCAGAAAACTCCAGGCTTGTGCTCTCGCGAGCAAAACACTGGCAGTTTGGCGTTGTGTGGTGACGCAAAGAGGTCCAGCTCTGGATGACCTCACTTGTCGAAGAGCCGATCTGCTATGGATTGTAGCAGCTCCCACTCGTGCGCTCTGGAATGAGACCTGCTTAGGCTGTCGGTCAGATCGTTGAGGACGCCTGGAACGTGCACTGCGAACAGCAGAATGCACCGCACCAGCGACCAGTACCAGACTCTCATCACCTCCCTGCAAAGGGGATACGAGTGAGTGCCCTCTTGCTTGTTGATGTAGAAGACGACCGCCATATTGTCTGTCTGAACCAGAAGAGAGCCTGGCACCAGGTTCTCTTGAAAGGCCTGTAAGGCATAGAGAACTGCTCGCTTCTCCAGTACATTGATGTGAAGGAATCGCTCCTCGAGTGACCAAACCCTTTGCGTTTGGTGAGCACTCAGGTGCGCCCCTCACCGCAGGTCTGATGCATCTGTTGTAAGAGTCTGACCTGGTGGCTCCGGATGAAAGCTGACTCCTTTCTCCGAGTTCTGGGGGTCCATCCACCAAAGCAAAGTTCTCCTGACTAGCTCGGAGATCCTGACCATGAAGTCTAGATTGTCGTAGCCTTGGTCCCACTATACCGTGAGCATCCACTGTGGGATCCGCATGTGGAGGCGGGCCAAGGGAGTTACAGGAATAGCCGCCGCCATGTGCCCCAGTAGTCTGAGGAAGTTCCGTGCTGGATCCTGAGGAGTTATTGAGATCCCTTCGACAATCTCTCGCAGGCGATCGCCCCTGTCCTGGGGGAGGAAGGCCATGCCCTGGATAGAATCCAGGACCGCTCCAATAAAGACGAGCTTTTGACTGGGCTCTGTGGACGACTTTCGTAGGTTCAGGGTGATCCCCAGCTCTCGGAATAGAGTACAAGTGTCTCCCGAGGGCGCGAGCAGGCCTGCCCTTGACGGGGCTGTAAGTAGCGAATCGTCTAGGTATGGAAACGCGTAGTGTCCCATGCGTCTTAAAGCCGCAGCCACCACTGCCAAGCATTTGGTAAAGACTCATGGAGCGGAAGAGATGCCGAACAGAAGAACTCGAAACTGGTAGTGTTCCCCTTGGAAGTGGAACCTCAGAAACTTCCTGTGGGGAGGGAAGACTCAGATATGCATATATGCATCTTGCATGTACAGGGAGCAGAGCCAGTCTCCTTGGTGCAGCAGAGGAAATAGACCCTGGAGGGTCACCATCCTGAACCTTTTGTACTCTATAAAGAGATTTAGAGAGCTGAGGTCCAGAATCGGACGAAGATCCTGTGGTCTTTTTTGGGACCAGGAAGAAATGGAATAAAACCCCATTCCCCGCTGATGCAAGGGGACTAGCTCTATTGCCCTTTTGTGCAAGAGGGTCTGAATCTCTCCTTCTATTAGTGGGATGTGAGAAGGAGGATAACGGGAGAGCTTTAGCGGAGTATTTGGGGGAAACTCTGTGAACTCCAGTGTGTCCCCTCTCCTGATGATATCTAGGACCCACTGGTCCGCAGTACTCGCCTTCCACCCTTTGAAATGAAGGGAGAAGCGGCCCCCCAACTGTCTCCCCAGGGTCTTCCTGCAAGGGGGGGGCGGAAGGGAGTCATTGGGCTGAGCCGGGTGTAGGCAGAGGCGCCTGGGAGGACTTGGGCCCACGGGTAGCAGCCCCTCCAGGCTGCTGGTTACAGGATCTCCTACGGAAGCCGACTCTCTGCCCCTGCTGGTTACCACAGGCATGACCTTGGCCACCTGAGGGCTTATAAAAAGGCCGTTTCCGTTGTCTTCGCTGGTCACCACGGTACATCTGGCGGACCGATCAGATAGACTTGCCCAACTCTTGGAGACGAGAAATCAAGGCTTCTGTCTCCTGCCCAAACAGCACGGTACTCTGGAAGAGTAAATCCCTGATACCGGCCCGCAGATCCTGGTGAAAGCCCGAGACACTCAACCAAGCGTGGCACTGTAGGCACACCCCGGAAGCGGCTGCCCTGGTTGCTGTATCTGCACTGTCATACAAGGCTCTCAGAACATGGGAGCTTACGTCTGAGCCCAACTTCATGATATCCAGAAGCTCTGTCTTCTGATCAGAATCTGGAATGCCTTCAAAAGCTCGCCTCCTCTCCCATAGCACATTCTGGTATTGGACCATATGCGTCAAGAAGTTGAGGGACTGTATGGAACAGGTGGAGGCAGAATAAACCTTCTTGCCCATTTGGTCAAAATAGCGAGACTCTGGGTCGGGAGGCTGTGAGCTGAGGTGTTTCGGCTGCCTGGATTTATCATGGGCCGCTGTGATCACCGAGGAGTCCGCCTGAGGGTGTTCAGCAAGGAAAGCTTCTGCCCTCGGGGCCTTGTACAGCCTATCTGACTTCTTTGGAACAGCCGGGACTGAAGCTGGATGTTTCCAGGTAGTCTGCATGAGGTCCTGGAAAGTATCCACCAAAGGAGGGACCACCAGTGGTTTCATCTCCTTCTGCCTCAGGTACTTCGCTAGTCTCCAGTGTTCCGGGTCCAGGTCCTCCATCTCCCACTCGTTGGAGGCCTGGATATGCCTCATGACGTCCATGAAGGTGGGATTGTCTGGAGGCAAGCGAGGCTGGTCCTTCTCTCCCAGGGACCACTGCAAGCTGAGAGAGGAAGATGACGACGATGAAGATGAGGGAGATCGACTATAAGATCTTGAGTAGTCTGATCTCTCCTTATGACCAGACTCCCGCTGTCGTCGGTAACTGGAGGACCGACGTAGGTCCGAAGACAGACTCCGGTCCCGGGACCGGCGATGGAGCAGAGACCGACGTCTGTCAGAGGACCGACGTCGGGAGCGTTCCCATCTAGAAGACCGAGAAGGACTTCGAGAGCGTGACCTACACCAACGACGGTCACCAGATGCCATGGAGGGTCGTCGGTGGTCGATGGACCGGGTGCGGGAACGAGCCTTGGAAGAAGGTGTAGGCGGTTGAGCCAATTGACTTCGGAGGTGAAGGCTCACCTCCTGGCTGTGGTTTGTCCAGTGCCGGTGTCTGGGCCGGCGACGGGGGGTGGGGCCGCTTGTAGACCTGCCCCCACCAAAAGGAAAACAGCTCCTGCAGCTCATCCTTCGAAAAGATTTCGGCCGCTCAGCTCTGAAAGGAAGTCTCCTGAACATCGGCCCACGAAGAAGAGCCCTCCTGTGGGCTCAGGGGAGGAGGACTTCGGGCGACGTGGGACGCCGGCTCTCCATCGCCAATCCCTCTGCCTTGTCCTTCAACCGGGTGTTGGTACCGACGACGGTGCCGCTTGGGGACGCGGAGAGTCCTTGGCTCCAGAGGTGTGCCTTTGGCAGACGGCGCCGGTGCCTTGAGAGGTGGGGCCGCAGCTTTCACCTCCAAGGGCTTTGTGGTATCCCTTAGCGGGTTACCTTCGGCTTGGCTGGCTTCTCCTCAAGAACTGGCCTTAGCCTGAGAGGATTGACGCCTCCTGAATCTCGGCGGCTGGCCTTCTGGGAGAGGGTCAGAGAGACCGACCAGTGTCGGGACCGACCACGGGTCTTTACGCGGGCTTTTTCCTATGCTTTCCCTCGGAGGAGTGCAGATCCATTTTCTGCTCCAGAAGAAAAGCCTTCAGGGCCTTGAGACGACGGATGCGCGTCCGGCTAGTAAAAGCCTGGCAGGCAGAACAGGCTGCGGTGTCGTGGTCCGGCCCGATGCAGAAAACGCGGCGGCGATGGCCGTCCTTGGCCGCAGTCTGCCTCCCACACTTGCACTTATTTGGTGATGTTCCAGCGAGGCCGACAACGGGGAAGACATCTGTCGGAACGACTACAAAAACTGCCGGAAATGGTCTGACGTCGGTAATACTGGAAAAAACGTTGAAAAATGGTGAAAAGGCGGGTTTCTTTAACAAATTCTGCTGAATCTGGCAAGCAAGAAGTTGCTCTTCTCTCTTCACGTGTGGGACATGGCGGGAAAAGAACCGGAAAACTTCTCAGCCAGCAGTACGCAGCAGGGCCTTTGTACCAGGGCCAACAGGCTGGCGCTGGGGCGTCCCTCGTGGGTACTGCTGGCTGAGAAGTCTTCCGGATGGTCCTAGTGCCTGTGGCATAGTCCTGAATGTTACAGCCTGCTGCAAGAACTCCCACACGAAGTAAGATCAACTGCGACAGGGTCCTATTCCACCCTGTCACATAACCACCCCCCCCCCCAAGAAGGAACCTGTTTTGCTAAACAGGTTTCCAAGACTTTCTATTAATTCTCTAACGTTTGCTAACTTTCAAAAATTAAGCACTTGTGCATTATCCTTTTTTCTATAACAGTACAGCAAACATTAAAGTTTAAACTCACACATGTGTTTTTCAACCTTCAGAACTCTCAGCTGCTGATCCATAACGTGACAGAAAATTAGCACTGCTATTTTCTTCACCAGATTTGTGTACCACCTTGACTTTAAATGGCTGTAGTGCCAGGTACCACTTTGTGATTCTGGAATTGCTATCTTTCATTTGGTTAAGCCAACAGGGAGGATTGTGATCTGTTATAAGTACAAAGTCAATTCCTAGCAAATAAAACTTAGGGGACTTAATGGCCCACTTTGCTGCTAAACATTCCTTTCAATGGTGGAGTACCTTTTCTCTCTGTCATGCAACTTCCTAATCATGTACAGAATAAGATGTTCTGTCCCATCCATATTTTGACTCAGTACTGCACCTAAACCTACCTCTGATGCATCTGTTTGTAACGAAAATGGTTGCTCAAAGTCTGGGCTTCTTAAAACGGGCTGAACATAATACAGCCTTAATGGCTTGAAAAGCTTCATCACACTCTGGGGTCCATTTCACATTATTTGTGTATCGTTTTTTCATGAGTTCAGTGAAGGGAGTAGCTAACTCAGTAAAGCTGGGAACAAATCTCCGATAATAACCAGCCAGCCCTAAAAATGACCTGACATGTTTCTTGGTTTTAGGGACAGGGCTGTTAGCTACAGCTTCTATTTTAGAAATTTCTGTCTTAACTTCTCCATTTATTTATTTATTGAAAATGTTTTAACAGGAAAGGTACACTGAGCAAAAAGATGCTCGTCTCACGGTGCGACTTGGGGGGGGGTTACAGAGGAGGCAGGTAAACATATAATAGCTGAGCTTAACAGTAGCACAATTCAGAGACAGTGCATAGGTGGAAGGGATTACAATTGAGCATGTACATAGGGAGAACAGTATAGTACACCACAGTATCAACAATGACAGAATATACAAATCATGGTTACACAGCGAGGTAGGAACAGAACAGAACATGAACATAAGGGTTTGGAATACAAATCATGGTACACATTGAGGCAGCATGAGATACAGAAGTGCAAGTTTCAGAACAGGGGTATTAATAGCAGAACTTGAGTGCCAGTAGCAGAAGTTGAGCTAAAGGGAGATGTACCAAGTTGACGGGGATTTGGAGAGCAAGATGGGGTAGAGAAGGAGGAGTAGGGGTGATTAGCTGTGTAGGGGGAAGGTTAGGTGAGGGGGAGGGGATGGGGAGTGGGGTTGAAGGGAAGGGGAAGGGAGAAATTGACAGTGGGGAGTGAGTAAAGAGAGTGTAGGCGAGGGTAGTAGATAAGCCAGACAATTAGGGCGATTGCCGGGCCGCTGATCAGGCGCTGGGGGACGGGGAGGAGGTAACGGGGGTGGTCAGGGGCAGCAATTGGGTGTAAGGAAGTTAGAGAGAGCATAGGAAAGGGAGAGTTTGGATGAAGAATGGCGGATCTGGGTGGGCAGGTCATTCCAGAGTTTAGGGAAGAGGTAAGAGAAAGCAGATTGGCCAGTGGAGGTCCTTCGGTGGGGGATGAATAATAGCCTAGCGTCAGCAGACCTGAGGGCGTGCGAGGGGGGAGGATACGGCGGATGCGAGGTAGGGAGGGAGGGAGCCGAGCCAGACGTTAGAAGTGAATTTAGCACAATGACTTACGTGCCGGTTACTTAGAGAAGGCAGGGACAGGGAACAATAAAGCATGTAGTGGTGTGTACGAGGGGGGGCATTGAGGGCAAGCGCAGGAATGTATTAAGAGGGGTCTAATCTGGCTAAGGTGGTCTGTGCAGCGGAGCTGTAAACCTACATCACAGTAATCAAGGAGGGTAGAATCATTTTCTGGACAATTCTCGTGGTCTGACAGGAAGTGGGAGACTAGTGCGGTTTCTATAGAGGGCACCAAGTTTAGGCGTAATTTTGAGACAATGGCATCCACGTGTGTAGAGAAGGAGAGGTGACGGTCAAGCCAAACCCCTAGATACCTGAAGGCGGGTACTTCTTCGAGGATGGTGTTATTTAGGGTGTGGAATCTCAGAGGGAAGGTGAGTTTGGATATGCGTTGTCTGGTACCGAAAGTCATGGAGTTGGTTTTCTTAGCATTTAGGGAGAGTTAGTTGCTATTGAACCAGTGTTGGATTTTGTTGAAGTCGGTTTGAAGTTTGGAGGTGATTTCTTCGTGGGTCCGGCCGGAGGTGAAGAGGACTGTATCGTCTGCGTACATGTGAATGGCGGAAGAAGAGCACGAGTTTGGCAGGTCATTTAGCAGGATGGAGAAGAGGATGGGGCCAAGAACTGAGCCTTGGGGTATGCCAGTGGTGATTGGGGGGAATGTGGTCAGCTATTTTGGTGGATTGGGTTCTATTTAGTAGGTAGGCACTGAACCAGTTTGTGGCGGATTCGGCTAACCCAGCTCCAGAAAGGCAGGATAGTAGGAGAAAATGGGATACAGTGCCGAAGGCTTTTGCTAGGTCAATAAAAATAGCAGCAGTGATTAGCCCTTTGTCCATTCCAGTGAGGATATGGTCTGTGAGTCTTAACAGGGAGGAGGTGGTGGAGTGGTGCTTTCTGAACCCGGACTGGAAAGGGGTAGAGAAGTTAGTTTCTGAGAGGAAGTGGGGGAGTTGGGATAGCACTAGGTGTTCCTGGAGTTTAGCGAGGGTGGGGAGGAGGGAGACAGGGCGGTAATTGGATGTGGAGGAAGGGTCCCCGCCTTCAGGGAGGGGTAGAACATTTCCCAACACATAGCCCAAATATCTGGTTTCCTGCATGCCCAGTGCACATTTGGTAGGATTAATAGTCAGACCTGCATTTTTGATTGCTTGGACAACTGCTCGTAGGTGTTTCAGGTGGCTTTTCCAGTCTGGACTGTACACCACAACATTATCCAGGTATGCAGCACAATGACCAGTGTGAGGTGATAAAATTACATCCATGTACTGCTGGAATGTAGCTGGCACACCATGTAAACCAAATGGCATAGTGGTGAACTGATAGAATCCAACAGGAGTGGCAAATGCAGTTCTGTCTCTAGATTGTTTAGCTAAAGGGATTGCCAGTAACCCTTGGTGAGATCGAGGGTACAGATACACTTTGCACTCTCCAGTCTGTCCACCAAATCATTCTGGGCATAGGATAACTGTCAAATTCTGACACTTGATTGAGTTTCCTAAAATCAAGGCAGATTCTAACACCTCCATTTTTGTTTACAATTGTCACTGGAGATGACCACGCACTCCTCGACTCTTCTATGATACCCAATTCTTTAATTTTTTGTATTTCCTTAACCATGTCAGCTCTTAACTCCTCTGGTAACCTGTATGCCTTTTGCCTAACAGGGCAAGCATTCCTTGGCACTATTACATGCTTGATCCCTTTTGCTCGGCCTGGTACTGTGGTAAAAGTACTGTTAAATGTATTCAGCACATTACAAATGTCTGCAGTTTGTTCTGAGGTTAAGGAAACATTCACCTTTACAGCATCAGCAGTTACAGTTTGTTCCAGTCTATCATAAGCTACATCAATAGCTTCCTTATCAATTTCTGGTAAAACTAGCAAAGCAGCTTTTGGCATTTTTTCAACCCATTTCTTAAGGAGGTTAGCATGGTATATCTTAGCAGGATTTTTCCTGTCAGGGGTCTCAATCTCGTAATTATCAAATCAAACTTTATTTAACCAAGCATCAACACCATTAAGCAAGCTCATTTTCAAAGTGGTCCTGGACAAAAAAATAATACAATACATAGGCATAGATGCAAAGAGTTGGAAACAACAACATAATACAGGTAAAGGTCGATACAGACCAACGTAAGTCTAACATAGGGTCTCCCAGGTACAATTCTTTTCTTGCATAACTCTATCTTTTTTCCCTATCCTACTTCGATCATCTGATCTCTTCCTACCCCTAGTGGCTGTGTATAACGGTGCCAGTATGTCTAAGCACTGTATAAGGCTCTTGCCACTTCATTAACAGTTTATTTTCTGTTGTGGGTAACAGTAGCAACTTTTCACATGGCTCAAAAACCTTTTCTTTTACCCCCATGGTCATAATATACCTTCTGCTGGTTTGGGGCCTCTTCTTGATTACTATGGGCAATTTCAACATGTTTTGCTAGCTTCTTTCTTAGGGCACACATATGACACAGATTGTTTCTGAGTGAGGTTATCTTCCCACTTTTATTTTATTACATCCAGTGGCCCTCTTGGCTGCCTACCTTACATAATTTCAAATGGTGAAAACCCTGTTTTGGTTTCACCCCCAGCTGCTTAAAATAACCCTGGAGAGAAACATCATTAGCTTGTTCTGAAAGAAAATCACGATCAGTTATCAGTTTAGTTTCAGCATTTTCATATGTTAACCCCTTATGTCCATCAGACATTTGTTGCCAAAGTTTCTTCAGGCATCGTCTTTCTTTTCTGGATTTCTGGATCTTGGAGCTGTGCTCAAACAAGTCCGAAGCAATGACAATGAAAGGAAAAGTATCCCCACCGTTTGAGATTTTCTTTGCCTGGGCTCTTGTTACCACTGCTGCTGAAACTGCAGGGTTCAGCTCCTGTGAGATCAACTCAGTAAATCCTGGAAAGTCATTTCCAATAATTACAGACACAGGAAACTTAGGTACTACACCCACTTTCATTTGGTGCAACACATCCTTAATGGTCAGAGTCACTTGGGTGGCGGGATAGTATGGAGTGTCCCCCGTGGATGCAGATGACACCAGTACCTGGTCCTTTTGCAGTGTTTTCCCAGCACTTCAATATGCTCTAGGGTCTGTCTGCTTCCCAAATCAATGAGTCCCTTTTACAGTCTTATTCCCCCACCTTTACATCTGTTAAGTACTTACCCCAACTTGCCAAGGACAAATCTGCCCCAGTGCCACTCTCCTTACTACCGCAGTTTCTTGCCATATGGCATGGCTTATTACAGTTATAGCAAATAACATCTTTGGGCACAGATTTGTTACCCCACCAGAGTTCTTATCAAGCTTGGAGTTTAAATGGGAAAAAGAGTCTCTTACCGGTGTTTGGCTGTTACCTCGCTGCTGTGGCCTCTGGCCAGTCCCTAGCCTTGAAGAGGGGCATGAGGCCTGGCAAAGTTACCATCTGGAACATTCTGTACTGTGTCGTCGAGGCACAGGTCAGAAAGCATAGGAAACCAGGAGCAGTTGTAAAATTTGCAAAAAATATTTATTTACACTAGGGAGTAAATGGAAATTACGTACCTACTGTAATTCTTGATCTTCTTGAACGAAGTCTCCACCACTCATTCACACTGATGGGATCTACGCCAGAGGCACTAGGACCCAGCAGGAGCAACATTTTTTGTAGGAGTGCCAGCGCCAGAGCTGGAGCCGCGAGGAGCAGCGCCGCAAGCCTCAGCTCGTGCGGCAATGACTATCTCTGTGTCGACCCTCAAACTGCCCCAGTTCCTTTTTTCCCCACCGTCGAGTGTACTACAGTGACGACGTCGCTTGCCTGCCGGGAGTCGAACTTCAAACTAGCAGCACAGTTTGCAGTTTATTTTGTACTATATCTTGAATAAGTACAGCTTTCTATAAATTGTTCTTATTTAAGAAAGAAGTCTCAGCCTACACTGACGGAGTTGACCATGAGCGGGTCAGGTGACAGTAGGGAGACTTCGTATGAAAGCTGTTCAGTCAGCCAGGCTGGGTCCGGTCCGCCGTCCTCTCCGGAGGGGGGCTCTGACAACGAACGGTCCAGTGCCCGGGGGGGAGGGGCGGTCCCCTTCAGAAGCATAAAAGAAAACAGTTGCATTCTTGGCACAGTTCAGAATCGAGCTCTTCTTCTTCGGTCCACAGGGCAAAAAAGAGAAGGCATCACTCAAGGTCGCTCTCTGGTATGTCTGTGCGTCGACGGTCGGTCATTGGGGTCAGTTGCCGATCTCCTCCTCTGGAGTCGCCAGTTTCTGGTCACCAACCTCTTCGACATTGGAGCCCTTCCCTGCCTTCTGGTAGGGCTTCAGATGAGCAGTTTCATCAGTGGGCCGCTCTGATGGAGCAGTGGGCTCGGAAGTTGGTCCAGCTGCCTGGCCCAGTCACTCCAGCCTTGGGGGATCGGGTAGGGTGGTTGGGCCTCCCCAGTCATGTGGCACCTTCTTCGGTGCTGTCGACTCTGCGCTCAGGTGTTTCCCCCCCCTCACAAATCTCCTGGTAATCTTCCTTCTTTCTCCTCAAATCCTAGTTTTCGGAGCCCTGTGTTGGTTTCGGCTCCTTCGGAGTTGATGGGTCGCTCGGCAATGACTATCTCGGCATCGACCCTCCAACCGCCTCAATACCTTTTTTTCTGAGGAGGTGCAGCGTAACTAACCTAGGATAGCCTAACAAAAACTGGACATAAGATAGTCCAGACAACCCATATAAGAAGGGTCAATAAGCCTTCACAGCCTAAAGATTGACGGAGTGAAGACTAACAACAGAGGTGAGCTCGGGGGATGGTGGGTGGGTGTGTGAATGAGTGGTGGAGACTTCGTCCAAGAAGATCAAGAATTACGGTAGTTACGTAATTTCCATATCTTCCTGGACATAAAAGTCTCCGCCACTCATTCACACTGATGGGAGAGTACCGAGCTAATAATCCCCCGAGAGGGCGGCAAGAGAAATCAAGAGCTCACAATTTTAGGACAGAATCCATTAAGGATGGTTCTGCCAAATGAAAGATGTCGCCTGGCATGGACATCCAGGGCACAGTGCTTGACGAAAGTATGCACTGAGCTCCAGGCAGCTGCACTGCAAATATCTGCAATGGGCATGTTGCGGATTTCCGCCAGGGATGCCACGACCACTCTAGCAGAGTAAGCGTACACTCTGCCCTCCAGTTTAACATGCGCCATGGAATAACAATGGCGAAGGCATGCTACCAGCCATGCTGAAATGCATGTGATAGCGACAGGCTGACCCAGCTGGGTGTCGCTGAAGGAAACGAACAGTTGTTGAGCTTTGCGAATTTGTTTTGTTCTATCTTAATAGAAAAGCAGAGCTTTTTTGACATCCATGAAGGGTATGCGCTCTCCTTCGTTCTTGAAGTTCGCAAAGTAAGTAGGTACGACTAAAGATTGGTTTAGATTGAATTCTGAAACAACCTTAGGGAGAAACTTAGGATAGTTTCTAAGAAATACCTTGTCCTTATGAAACACAGTAAACAGATAGTCATTGTCGCACGAGCCGAGGCTCGCAGTGCCGCTCCTCGTGACTCCATCTCTGGCGCCGGCCCTCCTGTGAAAAAGTTTGCTCCCGCTGGGTCCTAGCGCCTCCGGCGTAGATCCCATCAGTGTGAATGAGTGGTGGAGACTTTATGTCCAGGAAGATCATAAAAAATAAACTTGTTCAGAATAACTATTACAAAGGAAGAATAAACAGCAGCTTCATCAGTTTTCCTTCAATCTCTGTGTGTCCATCTCTGCAAGCAATTGCAGCTCTGTCTTACAAGTCCTTCCACCCCCCATTCTTAACAAGCATCCTGTTTTTTCTAAAATGTCCTTGTAAGTATCAGGTAGGTGCTACTACAACAGTGTCTCAAAATGTATTTGTTTTTTTAAAGCATATCCTTAAGTATTTTAAAATGTTTATGAATGTTTATTTGTCTGGTTTTAACGTGTTTGTACAGCACTTTGGTTTTGAAAAGCGCTTAAAAGAACAGGTTATTCACCTGTAACAGTAGTTCTAGGAGTGGTATAAGTTGTTTATCCACACTTCTCGACATGTCCCCTTCCACTTTAAATCTTACCGGAAGTCTTCAAGCTGGCTCCTCCCACCCACCTGGGTGGTATATACCTCGGCTCCGCCCCACGACGCCAGATCTTCGCCCGCTGGAAGCAAGGTTGTGTGCCCGAAACCTGGGAGGTCAGGTGGGTGTGTGTGGATGAACAACTCCTAGAACTACTGTTACAAGTGAGTAACCTGTTCTAGGAGCATGGATATGTTGTTCATCCACACTTCTTGGCAGACTCCAAGCAGTTCTCCGGGAGGAGGAAGGCAAGGCGCATACCCTCTAATTAGGAAATAAAGACTGGTGAACCGAGGCCCCAAAACCAGCATCCCGGCGTGACTCAAGGTCAATGTGGTAGTGAATAAAGATGTTTGCTGGCTTCCAGGTAGCAGCCCAACAGATTTCCTGGATGGGGATGTCCCTTGAAGTAGACACTGATGCAGTAGTATGGCGTATAGAATGAGCTCTTATCCCTCTGGGAGGCTCCTTGCCCACTAACTCATAGCACGGACCTATGCACGATGTAATCCACCTTGCTATGGTCCATTTGGCTGCAGGTCTGCCAGAAGCGGCTTCAGCGTAGGTAAACAGCTGGCGAACCTCTCCACGAATTTCCACCGTCTTCTCCTTGTAGTAGGAGAGACCATGTCTCAGGTCCAAGGTATGCAGCCTGTACCCGGCGTCCGAGGTGTAATTAGGGTAGTAAACCAGAAGAGTCAACACTTGGTTAAGGTGAAATGCTGACACCACCTTCAGAAGGAATTTCGGTGGGGGGCGCAGGACAACTTTGTCCCTGTGAAAGACCAGTTCACCTTGAGTAACACCTTGTGGATCAAGGGAAATGGAGGGAAGGCGCAGAGGAGGCCTGGTGTCCACGGCCTCGAGAAGGCATCCCCCTGCAGCGAGCCCTGCTGAGGGGGTTGGGCATGGCACAGTCTCAGCTTGTTGTTTTCCCTGGAGGCAAAAAGGTCCATCAACGGTTTGCCCCAGTGGGAGAACAGATTGTAAGCTACCTCTGGATGGAGAGACCACTCGTGGGATATCTGGCCTATGTGGCTGAGAACATCCGCCAGCTGGTTCAAGACTCCTGCCACATGAATGGCTAGGAGATCCGCCTCCAGCCGACTTATGAGGGCCCGGATGCGGAGTGCTTCCTTGCACAGCAGAGGACAGTGCGTGCCTCCCTATTTGTTGAGGTAGTACATGGTCGTGGTATTGTCCGTCTGGACTTGAACCACTTGACCCCGGAACTGAGGAGTGAAAGCTGACAGTGCAAGTCTGACTGCTCTGAGCTCCAACAGGTTGATGTGGCATCGGGACTCCTCGGGGGTCCAGAACCTATGGGCCCTGTTGTCCCCCATGTGGGCTCTCCAGCCCATGAGAGAGGCATTGGTCGTGAGGATGACTGTCGTCTCGGGGCGGACAAACGGGATCCCTTCCTGCAACCGTTCTGGGGCAGTCCACCACTGGAGTGTGTCCCACATCCTCTGGGTTACAGTGATCAGCTGGTCGAAATGACCATGACGTGAGTCCACTGGGCAGTCAGCTCCCACTGGAGGGGGCGCATGTGCCACCGGGCCCAATGGACCACTGAGATGCACGCCGCCATGTAACCCAGAAGGCACAGTAAGTCTCGGGCAGGGCGCAAGTGCCTAACCAGAAATGATCGGGCAAAGGAGGAAAGAACCTCCGCCCTGTCCGCCGGGAGCCTAGCTCTGGCTTGACAGAAGTAGAGCTCTGCCCTGATAAAGCCCATCACCTGAGCAGGCACGAGTTCCGACTTGGCCTCGTTGATCAGGAGGCCGAGTATGGAGCAGGTTTGGAGAGCCATATCCCTGGACCTCTCCACCTCCTGAAAGGAGGATCCTGCCAGGAGCCAGTCATCAAGATAAAGTACAGTTACGTAAGAACTTACCGTAACAGTAGATCTTCGAGAACAGCTCTTGCAGCAGGTTACACCATTAGGACTGAAGCCGGCAGGCGCCAGGACCCCACGGAAAAATTCTAGCTAGCTATCTTCAGCGGGGACCGCCCCCGACGCCGGTCCCGCCAGATTCCCCAGTTCTCCCGCCGGAGACTCCCAGCCACAGGATCAGACATCAGAAGGGGAGACCGAGGATCCACCGTCAGAAGACAATAAGGGAGAATCCCAACAAGAAAAGGCAGAGCCCTGCCTCCTCCAAGGGGAAAGTGGCGGGAAGGTACCTGCTGCAAGAGCTGTTCTCGAAGATCTACTGTTACGGTAAGTTCTTACGTAACTGTACTATCTTACTTCGAGATATACAGTTTGCAGCAGGTTACACCATTAGGACTGATTCCCAAGCAGTAACGCTGCCAGAAATTCCGGGAGGAGGTAAATAGAAAGAACATTCCAGGTCCTGAACCTAGGACAGGAGACCCTGTAGCACCGCTAGGCCGAAACCGTCTTCACGAGAGGATGTCCAGACTATAATGCCTGATAATGGTATGCACAGAACTCCAAGTGGCTGCAGCACAAATAGCAGAGATGGAAACGTTTTGAGTGCTGCAAAGGATGTGCCACACCCTAGTAGAATGACCCGGATAGGACCCGGGGGCTTTTGTTTTATATCATAACAGTAGGAAATACACTGGACAAGCCAGCGAGACAAAGTCCGTTTGGATACTGATTGGCCCATCATTCTCTCAGAGAAGGAAACAAAAAGCTGATCAGAACTACGAGAGGACTTGGTTCTGTTGAGGTAATACCTCAGGCTGCGGTGAACATCCAGGGTGTGGAGCAAAGCCTCTCCTCTATTAGAATAACTCTGGAAATAGACCGGAAGGTCAATATCCTGGTTTAGAGTGAGTGCAGAGACCACCTTAGGTAAAAACTTAGGGTTCGTCCTCAGGGATACTCTGTCCCGGTGGAAAACTAAATAAGGCTCTTTGCACATGAGAGCGTGAAGCTCAGAAATTCTTCTCGCTGAAGTAACAGCAACTAAAAATAACGTCTTCCACAACAGAAAACGTAGCTCGCAATCCGCGGCAGGTTCGAAGGGAGGAAGCGTGAGCTGTTCCAGGACAAAGAGCAGATCCCATGGAGGCACAGGATCCCTAATGGGAGGCCTAAGGTGTAACACTCCCTTAAGAAATTCCTGAGAGGCGTCCAATTGAGCTACTGTACGGTGTCCCACCGGGAGGTGATAGGCAGAAATGGCACAAAGGTGCACCTTAACAGAGGAGTAGGCTAGGCCTGAATGAAAAAGGGAGAGGAGGTAATCCAAAATTACTCCCACAGGACAACCTAAAGGGAAAGATCACGAGCTCGTGACCATAAACAAAACGCGCCATTTCATGGCGAACGTCGCATGCGCTGCGGATTTCCTGGCTTGCAGAAAGTAACTCTGCAACCTCTCTGCGACCCCGTGACGCGAAGATGGCTATGCTCTAGGAGCCAAGCATGCAGGTTCAGAGAGACGATCCGGATGGAGCAATGAACCTTTCTCCTGAGACAGTAGGTGGGAGCTGAGCGGCAACGGGAGCGGGGGTTCCCGAGATAGTTGCATCAACAAGGGGAACCAGATCTGTCTGGGCCAGAATGGGGCCACCAGAATCATTTGTGCATGCTCCCTGCGCAGCTTGAGAAGAACTCTGGATCAACGGGAAGGGAGGGAAAGCGTAGAGAAATCTGTTCGCCCAGGAGAGGGATAACGTGTCTCGCCAGAAAACACCAGGCCCTGGATCTAGCGAGCAAAAATTGGGCAGTTTTGCGTTCGATGGGGATGCGAACAGGTCTAGCTCTGGAATTCCCCATCGAAGAAACAGATCCTCTGCTACCTTCCGAAGAAGCTCCCACTCGTGGACTCTGGCCTGGGAGCAACTCAGGCCGTCTGCAATCGTATTGTCCACCCCGGAACGCATAGGTGATCAGATTTGCACTGTCCGTCTCCCAATCCACACCCTCATGGCCTCCTGCAAAGGGGGGTGGAGCAAGCCTCGTTTGTTGAGGTAATACATCACCGCCGTGTTGTCTGTCTGAAGCAGGGAGGGTACACGGTGGGATTACTGACTGGAAAGCCTGCAGGGCGAGAGGACCGCCCCTCATCTCTAGGACACTGATATGGAGATGAGCTCAACAGGGTCCACGAACCTGGGACTTTACCCCGCCCAGGTGTGCCCCCACCCAGACCTGAGGCGCCTGTGGTGAGGGTTACCTCTGGGGACGGCGCTACAAACGGGATGCCCTTGGAAAGCGACCCGGGCTAGCTACCATTGCCAGTCGCGATCACTGAGTTCTGTGATCCTGACCGGATGCTGCAAGTGGTCTTGCCTTTGGTCCCATTGCACCTTGAGCATCCACTGGGTTACCCGCATGTGGAGCCTCGCGAAAGGGACAGTAGGAATGGCCGCAGCCATGTGTCCGAGCAGGCGAAGGACTGACCTGCCAGGCACGATCTTCTTCGATGACAAATCCCTTATGAGGGACCTGATGCGTTCCGCTCTGTCGTCCGGAAGAAAAGCTCTGCCCTGAACGGTGTCCAGTACTGCGCCTATAAATTGCAGTTGCTGCGACGGTACCAAGAGAGACTTCTCATAATTTATGAGAATGCCCAGAGAATGGAACAAGTCTTGGGTGCTCTGGACCGCGAGCAACAACGCCTCTCTGGAGGCGGCCATGAGAAGCCAGTCGTCGAGGTACAGGAACACATAGTGGCCCTGTCTCCTTAGAGATGCTGCCACGACTGCCATGCACTTGGTAAAGACCCTTGGTGCGGACGACAGTCCGAACGGAAGAGCCCGGAACTGAAAGTGGTGGTCGAGGAACTCGAAGCGCAGGAATCTCTGGTGCGCATGAGCTATGGGGATATGCAGGTACGCGTCCTGCATGTCTAGGGATGCTAAAAAGGCGCCTTGTTTCAGCATGGGAATAAGGCCCGAAGAGTCACCATGCGGAATTTTGTAGGCATCGGCATGTTGAGGTCGCTGAGGTCCAGAATTGGACGGAGGTCCCCTGATTTCTTGGGAACCAGGAAGAAGTGAGAATAATATCCCTGTCCTCTCTGGTTCTCCGGACGACTCTATCGCTTCCCCTTCTTAGGAGCGCGAGTACCTTGCCAAATCAAGCTTTGTGCTGACCCGATACCGGGAGAGCAAAGGAGGCCTCGAGGGTGGCTTTTCATGAACTCTATAAAGTGGCCAAGACTGACCTAACTGCAGAACCCACCTGTTGGTGGTGATAGCCTGCCATCCCGGCAGGAAGTCCGCTGGCGTGACCCCGACTGTGATTTCGCTGATCCTGAGGGGCGGGGCCAGAAAGGGAGCCAGGCTGTGGCGCAGATGGGCCCGCTATTGGGCTGGGCTTAGGGGAACACTGACTCGCCAGCAGGCTGCTCATTCTGGGTTCTACGAAACCAGAGCCCTCTGATGTGTAGCGGAGCGAGGCTGCTGCCTCTGTGTCCGCCTCACGAAACGGCTTTGGTTCCCTACGAAGGAACCAAGCCTAGGTCGGTACATGGCCTGACCGACCTCACCGCCTTCCCGCCTCTTGAAGTTTGGTAATGATCTTCTCAGAAGGATTACCAACAAAACTTCTCCTCGAAGGAGGCGCCATAATGTTTTTCTGGACGTCCGGGTGAAGCTGACGGTACTTTAGCCAGGAGTGTCTCCGGAGGCAAACGCCAGAAGCCGCTGCTCGGGCCGACAGAGTCCGCTGGAATCAGACGCTGCTCAAGCACTTGGGTTCCCACGCCTGAACCCTGCAAGGGAGGAGCTGGAGCATCTCCTCCTTCTGCCCTGCCGGCTTTTCAGCTGCCCAGACCCTGTCCCCAAAAAGCGCTCTGAAACTGAACCATGTGGGTTAGGTAGTTTAAGGATCTGATGGCAGCAGGTAGCGAAGCATAGTGCGTCTGCCCAGAGAATTGTATGGATTCTGGGTCCCGTGGCAGGTGCTCAGATGTTGCGGCTCTGGACCGGCCGCGTGAGGCTGTGATGACCAGAGAGTCGGCCTGAGGCTGCTGCGCGCCAGGTACTGGTCCTCCTTAGAGCCTTGTACAGACGGGTCAGCTTTGGCACCGCCTGGAGCGTAATGTAGATGCTTCCACGCAGCCATGGTGACATCCACGAAGTGTCCACCAAGGGTGGTACCACCACAGGCTGGGGTCCTTGTCAAGATACTTGGCAAGGCGTAACCTTTCAGGGTCTAATTCTTCGATCCCACCCCATGTTCTCCTGGTATGACTATATATCCATGAACGCAGGGGTCATCCGGAGGAGATCTCGCGTCTCACGTGGGCGGAGAAGGGATGGAGAATGGAGATGGGGATCTAGAGGAGGTGTAAACTGATCCCGTGTCCTCCGTCGACGGCGAACGTCGGTGTCTCCTGGACCTCTTGGGGCTGGGTGATCCAGAAGAAGATCTTGAGGGAGGTCTCCGTTTTTCCGACCGTCCCCTGGGAGAGGATCTGGGCTCCCGGGGGGGGGAGTAGAGCGGCCTGCCGACCCCGAAGGGGGGGCCGGCGCCGGTGGTGGAGGAGGAGGAGGAAGAGAAGTGGGGACCACATCCCTCTTAATGGTGTCCCACCAATAAGTGAAGAGATTCTTCACTTCCGCTAAAGAAAGTCCCAACGACGGCCCAGGCGCCGGAGGGCGGTCGTCGGGTCCCGGCGACAGCTCCACAGAGGTCTCGGGCGGAGGCGAGGGGGCCCTGGGAGACTGCATGAGGCCGGGGTCGCCCGTCTGGTCCTCGGGCTGCGTCAGATCTTCCTCCGTCAGCGACTCCTGCCCGACGACGGTCGGAGGCGCAGGTGCCCTCTTCTCAGGCAGGGCGGATGTCGGTCCCCCAACCGGCGTCCGCTGGGAAGGCTTAGCCGACGACGGTCTCCCGGCCGATGACGGCTCCAGGGAGGAGTGACGGATGGCCGACGAAGGTCGAGCCGGCATCGGGTCTACCAGCCTCTTCAGGGGCGTAAGCTCCAACGTCTTTCGGGGTGGCACAGAAGACGACCGGACGTCGGGTGCCGAAGGGCGGGAACCCGGACATGGTGGTGGTGGTGGTGGCGCCCCTGGACTTCGCCAAGGCCTTGGAGGCAGAGGACGCATTTGATGTACGGCTGGTGGAATGGGCCTGAGAAGAGCGAGGTGCAGAAACCGCAGCCGGGGAGGCAGAGAACAGGCCCTGGATGGAGAGCTGTCGGACTTTCACCCGAGTCCGTTGACTCGATATTCCTGGTCGGGACCTGGAAGGGGCCTTCTTTTTTTTCCGTAAGCTTGTGGGATTTAGCGGACGATTCCCCCTTGGAGGACATAGCTTTAATTTCTCTCTCCAACAAGAACACTTGAAGAGCCTTCTGGGCCGATCCTGGTTCGCTATTGAACCCTTGGCAGAAAGAGCAGGCCCGAGTATCGTGGTTCGGCCCAGGCACCTGACGAGGCCGTGTGGGGGTCCTTGAAGGGGATCTGCTTCCCGCAAGCACACTTTGATGGATGACTGGAGGTCGGAGAGGACATCAGCGGTAATATATTTAGAAGAAAACGAAATTCCCGTAGGAAAGCTCTGTAACCACGCGTCGCACGCTAGACTAAGACCAGAGGGTCGAGGCATGCAAGTCGACGGCGGGAAAGAACTGGGGAATCTGTGGGACCGCCTCTTATGTACCACGCCTGATGTCGGAGGTGGGATCCGGCCGGCATGTGCGTCCCTCTGGAAGATAGCTAGCTAGAATTTTTCCGTAGTCCTGGCGCCTGCCGCTTCAGTCCTAATGGTGTAACCTGCCGGTAAGAGCTGTATCTCAAGTAAGATCGGTAGATCTATACCCTCAACGCCGAAGATGGGCTGCCACCACCGTGTAATGCGCTTTGTGAATACCCAAGGGTCCAAGATAGCCGAACGGCTGGCTTGAACTCGTGTAGGGTCCCTTCGACCCTGAAGCGGAGGAACTGCTGATGGACGGACGGATTGGGATGTGAAAGAACGCTGTCCTGTAGATCCAGTGAACAGAACTACACAGCTTCGGCCTCAGGATGGTATGATCTGGTTCTGAGTTACCATCCGGAAGGCGCGGGATCTGGAGGTATTGATTCAGGTTGTGAGACTCCAGGGATGGACGCCAACCCCCTCATGGTAGTTCAACCAGGGAAGTACCCTGGACACTAAGCCTGGGTCTGTGGAGGATCCGCACTGGAGCTACCGCCTTCTTGTGGAGGAGCTGAGCTGTGTTGTCTCAATGAGCCGACTGGGGTGCTGAGATCCTTTCCTCCTCGAGGGCGGAGCCCGGCTGGGAGTGGTACCTGCTTGAACTCCTAGAGGCAGTCCCTGACTCACTGACTAAGCTTCGAGAACCCAACTGTCCTGCGAGTGATACGGACCAGGTGGAAAGTGGTGGTCGCCTGCCCGGGAGGAGGCCCCAGAGTTGTCATGCGATGGGTATAGGGTGGCTGCCCCAATCAGAAACTGAGCAGGCTTAGAGGAGGAGGAGGAACCTGGAACTTTACGGAGCTGTTGAGGACCCTGCTTGGGCCGTGTGTACTAAGCTTGAGCCTACTGCTGCTGCTGGCCTCCTTGATAGGAGGGCTGCCTGACTGCAGGGGAAGAAGGCCAAAATGGCTTCTTCTTTCTTTTCTACTGGTTCTTGCCCGAAGAACCTTTTGCAGAGGTAGCATCCAAGGTAGCGCTGAACTGCTCGATACACTGAAGGTGACCGGCCACTCTTGGACCGAACAAGTCGGGTGCCAAGGAATGGAACGCTCAGTTAACTTGTGCTGGGTATCCGCACGGAAGGAGGTTAACTCCAGCCAGGTCCTGCTGTGAGTGGCCACTGCTGCTGCTAAGAGCGAAACAAGAATCCCTGATGCTTCACGCCATCTGAGCTGCATTTTGCAACAGCACGGCTCCTGATCAATGGCACAGACTTCTGCTTGACCGTGGTCTGCATGTCCTCGGGAGATGAGGTGGAGATTCGGGCTCAATGACCCGAGGGAGGGCATGAGAGAAGTGTGCCATAATGACAGCTTAACTGGTCTGACGAAGGCCTAAGGAAGAGGCCGCGTAGACTTTGCAGGCAGAGTGGTCCATATTTTTGCACTCCTTGTCTGGGGGTCGGTCTGTGTCGGCTGAGCTACCAATACGTCTAAACAAAGAAGCGGTCACCAGGCTCTCGGCCGAAGGATGTTCTGTAACTCCCAGCAGGGACCCCATGGGCACCGCATTCTTGCGGGCCAAATGGGCAGATGGTGCTGGACAGGAAGATGGGTGCTGCCAGAGCTCAAGGGCCGGGCCAGTGATGGCTTCGGCCACTGGAAAGGCCTACGTTGGGGTATCTCCCCTTTTTAGGATGTCCATAAGGGGGTACTCCGCCTTTTTCTAGATAGACTCCAGGGGCATTCTGCTAGATTCGGAGATCAGGCAGAGAATGCCTTGAAAGGAGTAAGGACCCTCCTCTAAACCTGCCACGGAGGACTCGTCATTCCCAGGATGGGAGTGCAGTCCTGTGACATCTGAGTCCGAGGAGTCGTGATACAGTGGTCTCCTGCCTACGTCCTCTTCTAGCCGTCAAGGGCGGTCGGGGGTAACCATTATGGACAGATGTCGGGGAAGCCCGGTGTCTGTACGGTCCTCTTTTGAGGGAGCCTCTCCCTGAGGCTGCTTAGGTGGTGGTTCCACCAGAATCGGTGGAGAGACCGAGATGGTCCGACCGGGATAGTGGGCCAGTCTCATGGGCGGGGAACCAAAGGCTTGTTTCGGAGGGGCCGGGCGCCAGCTCCAGGGAGGAGGCAGCCACTTGATGGCAGGTGGACGCCGAGCCGGCTTGTGCCCGTCCAAATCAGCTGTTGCCACATAAGATCTGCATAAGCGTCAACAGAGTTTTCCGTTGAAGCCTTTCCTCATCCAAGGAGGATGAAGATCTTTATGGCGCCTCATTTTAGAGTGTTTGTGACTTTTTCGTCGCTCTGACCGAGGGGTCCGGATCCGATAGAGATCAGGGCTACCACTGGCTCGATCAGGGAGACACTCAGGGTCGTGGTGGAAACTGATGGTCTGGAACTGTGTACTCGATTGTGACACCAGCAGGCTGGGTCCTTCCATCGGGAAAAACAAGGACTGGAGTCCTTTCTAAAGAACCATCGACCGGAATCGGCAAAATATGCTCCATCAGGTCGAGAGAGATCTCAACCCTGTTGGCCACTTGCTCGATTTCTTGGCCAGAAGGAAGATCCGTAAAGCTGGCGGCTGAGGATGCGATCTCGACCGAGGTCGAGACCGCATGTTCCTGGGACTCGGACCTTTCTTGGTCCCAAGAACGTCTCAGTTTGGTCGAAGACTTAGGGTACTTCTCCTTCCAAGGGCGGAGGAGGCAGCTAGGGGCACCTCACCCCTGGTGGGAGATCTGGCAACTCTCCTGAAGGAGCCTGAAAATGTGGTGGAACCGGGTTCAGAGGAACAAAAAGGATGGAAGGTGAGCAGAACATGCAGGTGGAGGTGTTATGTCAAACACCAAGGCAACAGACGCACGTTAGGTGGGGGATCGTGCACGACATCTCTGGCCTCAGGGAGCACCAAGCGAACCAGGGGCAGATCTTCAGGAATGCTGCAGCAGGTTACACCATTAGACTGAAGCGCGGCGGGCCAGGACCTCACGGAAATTTTCTAGCTAGCAGTCTTCATGGGGACAGCCTCCGGCGTCGGTACCGCCCCCGTCAGGCGTGGCTACATGGAGGCGGCCCTCTCGCCAATCCTCAGTTCTCCCGCTGGAGACTCCCTGGGCCGCTGGATGACATCAGAAGAGGAGACCGAGGATCCGCCTACCAGATGATGAGACTATAGAATAGGAATGTCCAATCCCATAAGATGGGAGCTTACTGCAACCTACTCCAAAAGGGGCTGGTGGCGGAGTACTAAGGTAAGAGCTGTCTCGGCGATCTACCGTTACAGTAAGTTCTTTACGAACTGTACTCATCTTACTCGAGATACAGCCTTGCTGCAGGTTACACTATTAGGACTGATTTCCAAGCAATAGTGGCAATCATGCACCACTTGGGAGAAGGAAAGGTAGAGATCTCGATATTACTCGAGCCTAGGACAGAAGTCCCTGAAGGACGGCTAGACCGAACCCCGTTCTTTGCCTCCATGCAATGTCCAGACTGTAATGCCTGATAAAAGTATGCACAGAGCTCCACGTAGCTGCAGCGCAAATAGCTGAGGTGGAGATGTTCTTGATCGCCATAAAAGAAGCTAGCCACTTCTCTTGTGGAATGACCCTTGACCGTGCCCAGTAAGGGTTTATTGCGCTTTTCACAACAGAAAGTGATGCACTGAATGAGCCACCTCGAGAGTGACTGTTTGGAGACAGGAGCTCCTTTCATCCTGTGAGCAAAGGAGACGTAAAGTTGGTCCGAATTTCTGTTTGCTTCTGGTCAGATAGTATCTGAGGCACCGACGCATGTCGCGGGTGTGCAGAAGGGCTTCTCCTCGATTAGTGTACCTTGGGAAATACACTGGTAGATCAATATCCTGGTTAAGGATGAAGCTGAAACCATTTTAGGCAAAACTTTGGGTTTGTCCTTAGGGATACCAGTCCTGATGAGCTGGAAGCAGCCTTGGGAACCTGGAGCTGAAGCTAGTCTGGGTACAGAACTGGGTGAAGCCAGTCTGGGGCTACCAAATCACCTGCGCCTTGTCCTCTCAAGCCTTGAGGCACCTTGTGGATAAAGAAATGGAAGGCGTAGAAGAGCCAGAGGTCCCGACCTCGAAAGGCATCCCATGAGCCTAATGGGGAGTGGGCATGAAACAACCTCAGCTGCGTTCTCCTGGAAGTGAACAGGTCCACCTGAGGGTGCCAATGGAGAAAGGTCTTGAACTACCTCCAGCAGAGACCACTCGTGAGATGCAGCGCCTATCCGACTGAGGGCATCACAGACTGTTAGAGGCTCCTGTCACATGGATGGCTGAGATCCCACCTCCAGGCTGATCAAGAGACCAAATGCGGAGAACTACATGCACAAGGCAAAAGTAACCCCACCTGCAGTTGAGATAGTACATGGTCGTGGTGTTGTCTATCTGGACTGAACCACCTGACAAAGTCCAAGCGGGCGGTGAGGCTAGTCGAACCGCTCAGCTCCAGCAGGTGATGTGGCATCAGCCCGGAGGGACCCAGGGCGTGGGCCCTAGGCTCCCCCAGATGGGCACTCCAACCCATCAAGAGGCGGCAGGCCGTAAGACGACCGTCACCACGGACAAACGGATACCCTCTTGCAGATGAGCTGGGATGAGCACCACTGCAGGCATCCCACATCTTCTGGAGTCAACGATTACTGGCTGGTCCAAAGGATCGGAGTGAAGGTGACCACTGGCGTACAACCCCCATTGCAGGGGACGATATGCCAAGGGACTAGCGAGCCATGCTGGTGCAAGCACGCCTCAAGACCCAGAAGGCACAGGAAGTTCTGGGTGGGGCGTGTCCAACAAAGGCAGCTGGGCAAAGGAGGAAAGGACCTCGGCCTGTCGGGAGCAGGGCTCTGGCTTGAGTCAGTCGAGCTCTGCCCGATGAACTGAATCACCTGCGATGGTGGTCCCGATTTGGCCTGCTGATCAGGAGACCAATTTGAGAGCAGACCTGGAGAGGCCAGATCACCGGGGATCAGCTCCACCTCCAACCTGGAGGGGCTGCCATCAGCCAGTCATCCAGGTAAGGGTACACCTGGACCCTCGGCACCCTAAGATACTTTCGCCATTGCCATACATTTAGGTAGAAGACCCTAGAATGGAAAGACTGAATGGCATGGCTGGAACTCATAAGGGATCTCTAACAAAACAGAGGAATCGCCCGATGTGATGGATGGATTGGGAAGTGAAGAATGGTCACCAAGGATCCAGAGGAGCAAAATCACATGCCTAGTTCAAGGATGGTATGATCTGAGCCAGGCGTGACCTCAGGATCTTGTTCCAGGTTGTGCAAAATCGAGAATGGGGTGCCAGTCCCCCATCCGTTTTGGGTCAGAAGTACCTGGACACAAACCCTGAGCTTGGAGGGCAGATCTGCCACCTTGCTCATCACCTCCTTTTGGAAGGAGCAGGCTATGTCAGCCTCGGCAGGCAGACAGAAGGTTGCAGGAACTGGTAGCACCAGAGTAACGGAGCTCGATAGGGAGGGTCTGTTCAAGAGGCAGATTCCCTACCGACCACTTCCAGCACCCAACAGTCCATGGCGATAGCGGACAAGGCGGAAAGGAGTGGCTGAGCCATCCCGCAGGGACCAAGAGAAGAGTAGCGAGGTTGGGGAGGCACCCCTCAACCTGTCACTGGAGCAGGCTTAGAGGAAGGCAGTCTGAGGAGCCACGGACCTTTCCCCTCCAGGCTTCCTGCTGGAGGGAAGCAGTAGGAAAGCTTTTGCCTTAGGGCGTAGCGTGAGCCTGCTGGCCCTGCTGCTGAATGCTGCTGGGCTGGACATGCCACAAGAGGGCGGAAGGGCAAAAAGGGCTTATGTTGTTGCTGGCGGCCTTTGTCCTTCTGGGCAGAGCAGTGACTGAGCCCAAGGTGGCGCTGGACTTCTCAATCCTCTGGAGATGGCCCTCCACCCAGGCCGAAGAGGCGGTGCCCAAGAAGGGACGCCTGCCAGCTTGTGCTGGGTATCCGCCCACGAAGGTGTGGAGATCCGCAGCCAAGCTCTGCAGTGCATGGCTACCATGGCTGCTACTAACCGGGCACAAAGTCTCCAATGTCCAAGGCAGTCCTGAAGCTGTTGCTTGGCCACCGCCTTCCCTGATCCGCACCTGCTTGACCCGAGGTTTTGAGGGTCAGCAGGAGAAGAGCACCTCATCCAGGGAGCCCATAAGAGCATGTGAAAAGTGTGCCATCAGCAAGCTGAGCTAGCCTGTCGAAGGTCATAAGAGGAGGCAGTGTAAACTTTGTGTCCAGAAAGAAGTCCAGCTTTTGGACTCCTTGTCTGAGGCTTCTCAATATCCCTAGCGTTTGCAGAGGCGCCGGGAAGAGCATATCAGGTTACTCAGCCCCTTCTATCCAAGGGGTGCTCCGTAAAAACCGGAGAGGGAACCTGTAGGACTACAGCAGTTAGGGACATATCCTGGCCGAAGGCGCAGGACAGAAAGCAGAGCAGCCAACACAAACTCAGGGCGGGACCAACAATGGCCTCGTGACCACAGAAAGAGCTTACTCGGGGAATCCCCTCTGTCCAAAATCTCCATGAGGGATATCAGGCCCCATTTCTGCGGGAAGGAGTTCGAGCTGCGATCCCAGTAGACTCTGGAGATGAGCCAAGAATACCTAGGAACGAGGATGGGCTCGCCCACCGACAGACCCCTGGAGGACTCCAGGCCTAGGGCCTGGAATACGAGGGAGGAATGGGACTCCGAGGAGTCCATGAACAGCTGTTCTGACGCCTGAGCCACCCTCCATTCACCGAGGCCGATCGGGGTGAGGGTGACTGACAACCTATGGGGCAAGCCCTGATCCGACCGAGAATCCATGGTCGGGGCCCCAGTCTTCCGAGTTCTTGGGGGTGGTGGTTCACACTACAATGGGTGGAGCAGCTGGTTTTACAAGCAATCAGTGAGAAGTGAGGTTTCACCTCGACCAAGGAGCCGAAGGGTGAGAGGGTTGCTTCGTTGTTCAAGCAACAGCCACTTAATGGCCAGGGAAGGCGGCCGAGTCCGGCTTGTTGCCGCTAATAACAGCTGCTGCCACATCATGTCCTCATAGCAGCGTCGCAACTTGTGCGGAGCCTATTCTTCAAGAAAACGGCGGCGATGCCACTTTCCGTGGATGCTGGGACCAAGACCGGCCGATGTCAGCTGGACCCACCCGACACGAGGAGGAGGACTGAGACCATCACGGCCGCTGATGGTGGGATTGAAGAGGGGGAACCTGCTCCATCCCCAGTTCCGAAAGTCCTTGACCGGGGACTTTGTCTCGGGAGGCCGAAGGCAAGTCCTCAGTAACCACTAGAGTACCCGGCGAAGAGGGTTATCGGCTTCTCCAGTCGACAACCGGCGTCGAACTGGTCGAAAAAATCTCCGGAGCGCAGTCGAGTATCTCCAGCCAGCTGACCTGATGGGGACACAAAACCAAGTGGCCTCAGCCGCAACTTCTCGACCCGAAGTCAAATGCACACGCTCCGGGGCAAGATCTCTCCGCTCCCACTAACGTCAATGGTGGGACTTACCTTTCGGTTCCTTTTTCCTGACCTGCTAAAGTGAATCCCTGAGGGCCCCCCTCCTTTAGTGGAGAGGACTGACAAAGCTTCTGTAAAGGAAGCGATATAGGAGGAGCCCAGAGGAGGGAGTGGGATAGCGTCGTAGCCAAGGAAGAAGAAGACGGCGGCAGGCCACCTCCTCCCTCCAGGGCTTAGTAATCTGCTCCAGCTGCTCTGTGGAGCCCTTCCGTCAGGCCGGACATCACTCTAATAGGCTTCCTTGACATTCATCAGCAGGAACCATTTTGGGGGTGCCCAGTTAAAATGCGGACAGCGCAGTCTTCCAGAACAGAAAGCCAAAAGACTTGCAGAATCGTGAGGCCTACAGATCATGGGCAGCGCCAGGCAGTAAATACGCATGTGGCATGCAGGTCAGTCGAGACAATCTTCTGCCCGCCAAGTGCACCAGGAAGCCGGAGTAGATTTCCGAATCCATCGCCAACCGCAAAAGGAAGGAAAAGACTTAAGTCTTGTACATTTAATACGATTTTGGTAGAACCAAAGATTTAGGATCCAGGCCTAAAAGTCACAAGAGTGCTAAGGAGGAACCTGAGCTTCCAAGCGTGGGAAGATCTGGCATCATGTGGAGCAGAGAGAGGGTTTACCACCCGTGGGAGGAAAGAGCCAGCTGAAGACTTTCCGGACCATCTTAAAGCAACAAGGAACCAGACAAGACAGTGTGGATTGAACAACATATCCACATCCTAGAACTACATGTTTAGCTCCAGGGATGGTATGATCTGGTTCAGAGTGACCATCCGAAAGGTGCAGAACCTGAGATATTGATTCAGGTGAGTGTAGATCCAGGATGGGTGCCAACCCCGATCCGGCTTGGGCACCAGGAAGTACCTGGAAACAAAGCCTGGGTCTGTTGGAGGATCGACTGCAGAGCCTACTGCCTCCCTTTTGGGAGGAGCTGAAGCCACAACATCTCAAGAGCTTACTGGTGCAGGTGGAATCCGTTCCTCCAGAGGCGTGGGCTCGGCTGAGGGTACTGCTCGAATTCAGAGGCAGACCCCTGAGCTGACCATAAGAAACCCATGTGTTCAAGTGATGAGACCAGGCGGAAAGAAAGTGGCAGAGCTGGCCCTCCACAGGAGGACCAAGAGCTGGCGTGATGGAGTATAGGAGTAGCAACCCCCAACTAGTCACTGGAGAGGCTTAGAAGAGGAGGGGCTCCAGGACTGTGCCTCGGCCTCCTTTACAGAACTGCTGAGGGCCCTGCTTGGACACAGGTGCTAGCCAAGCAAGCTTGCTGCTGCTGTTGTTGCCAACCTCCTTGAAGGAGGCTTCCTGACCATGAGGAAAACTGCAATAAACTTCTTCTTTCTCTTCTGCTGGTTCTTGCCGAAGAGCCTTTGTGAGCACCAAGGTGGCATTAGACTGCTCTACACTTGCGTTAATGTGACTGCCACTCCTGGACTGAACAAGTCGGTTCCCAAAGAAGGGGCACATCAGTGAGCTTATGCGGAGTATCTGCTGGGGAGGAGGAAAGCCTCAGTCAAGCTCTGCGGCGGAGGCCACTGTGGCTGCCTACGTAAGCGGGCACAAGAATCCCCTATATCCAAGGCTGTCTGGAACTGCTGTTTGGCGATAGCATGACTCAGTCACGGACCTGCTTGACGGTAGTCTGCATGTCGGTGGGAGATAAGGGAAGACCCTCGTCCAATGACCCTAAGGGCATGGGAGAAGTGTGCCATAATAACAGCCGAGCTGGCCTGGCAAGGCAGAGAAGAGGAGGCGTGACCTTGCAGGCAGAGTGGTCCATATTTTCGGACTCCTTGTCCGAGTGGAAGTCAGTATCGGCTGAACTACCCATATGGCTGAACACAAGGAAGTCACCATGTTCTCGGCCGAGGTGTTCAGTAAACCCAGCAAGGGACCCATGGGCACTGAGTACTTGCGGGCCATGTCGGCGGATGGTCCTGAGCAGGAGGCAGGGCCCTGCCAAGTTCAAGGGCAGACCCAGCGATGGCCTCGAGCCACTGGAAGAGCCTCGCCAGGGGTATCCCTCTTTTGAGAATATCAGTAAGAAGGGTACTCCGCCTTTTCTGGATGGGCTCAGGGCATTCCGGTGGAGTCGGAGATGAGGCAGAGAATGCCCTGCAAGGAGGAAGGGCCTTCCTCAACCCTGCGTCAACCGTCAACTCATCATCCCGGGATGTGGCGCATGCCAGTGGCGTCCAAATCAGGTCATGGTAGAGCGGTCTACCGCCTAAGTCACCCTCGATGTGCTGAGGCGGTCGGGGTGACTGTTATTGACAGACGGTCCTCTTTAGAAGAGTGCCCTTCCTCCAGGCTATTTAGGTGCTTGGTTCCACCAGAATCGGTGGAGAGACGGAAAAGGTCGACCGGGAGACAGGCTAGCCCACGGGCTGAGAACCAGTGGCTTTGGTTCGGAGTGGTTGGCGTCGGCCTAGGAGGGAGCCAAGTTATGGCCGGAAAGGATGGCGGTGGAGCCGGCTTCCGCCAGGTCACAATTAGCTGTTGCCACATGAGGTATCTGCCAGCGCCAATGGAGTTTCCATCGGAGCCTCTCCTCGTCCGAGGAGGAGGATGAGACCTATGGCGACGCCTCTTCTTAGCGCTTGTTGCTTTTTCTCAGCCATTTGGCGGGGGTTCTGGACCTCGACCGAGACTGGGGAGGCTGACTCGGTCGATCAGGAGACACCGGGGTTGGTGAAAACCGAGGGTCCAGAATTGGGTCTTTGATGGGGCGCCAGCAGGCTGGGTCTCCTCATCAGGGAAGACAAGGACCAGAGTCCTTTCAAGAGTCGTCAGCCACAGCCGGCAAAGGGTCTATCGGGTGGAGGATAATTTCAACCTCGTCAGCCACTTCCTCAGTCTCCTGGCCAGATAGAAGATCCGTGAAGCGGCGGCCGAGGTTGCGATCTCAGCTGCAGTCGAGACCGCATGCCCCTAGGACTCAGAACTCTGTCGGTCCCAGGAGCGTCTTTGTTGAGCGAAGACACAGAGTCCTTCTCCCTCTTCCGAGATCGGGAGGAATGTAAGCCGAGGGCGCCTCCCCCCACCTCCCCACGGTGGGAAGAGACTGGCACAACTCCTTGAAGGAGCCTGTAAAGGTGGAGCCAAGGTTCAGAGGAACAAAGAAGCTTCAACTGGCGAAGCTCCAGCTGCTTACTCCTCAAATGCTTTAATTTGTTCCAGCTGTTTGGCGGATCCCGCAGCTGAAACTGCCCACCTCGCCTCCATGGATTTCACCGGTGTGTTCCTTTTCTCAGGTCTCCCCAGCTTCAAACATGCCTTTGCGGTCGTCCAGGGCGTTGGGATGGAAAGGCCAGGCAAAACTGCACGGCCGAGGTGTCATGTCCGACACCTAGGCGATATACAGTTACGTAAGAACCTACCGTAACAGTAGATCTTCAAGAAGAGCTCTTGCAGCAGGCTATAACATTCAGGACTATGCGCGGGCACTAGGACCATCCGGAAAACTTCTCAGCCAGCAGTATACAGCAGGGACCGCCCGATGGCGGCCCTGCCCTGGCCGCGCCCCAGTATACAAGGGGCGGACCCAACCTCCCAGTTCTTGTCCCGCCAGGTCCCGCACGTAAAGAGAAGATCTAAATTCAGCTTGCCAGGAACAGCAAGATTTTCTACAAACCTGCTTTTCTTACTGTTTTCAACGTTTTTCTAGTTTAACTGACGTCAGACCATTTCCGACGGTTTTGAAGTTTCCTTGATGGATGTCTTCACCGTCATGAAGCCCCTCGCCTGAACACCATCAAACAAGTGCAGTGTGGGAGGCAGATCCGGCTCGGCCAGACCCGACACTGCGGCCTGCTCTGCCTGCCAGGCATTTACTAGCCGGACCAGCATCCGGCGTCTGAAGGCCCTGAAGCCTTTCTTCTGGAGAAGAAGAAGATGGATCTGCACTCCTCAGGGGAAACGCAAAGAGAAGAAGCGTCACAGTAAAGACCATAGTTGGTCCTAGCACCAGTCACGGTCACGGTCCCAATGTGGACCTCTCCCAAGAAAGCCTGCCCTTCGGGATCAGGAGAGCATCAAAATTGTCTCAGGCCAAGGCCAGCCCTTGAGGGGTAGAAGCGGTCAAGCTGAAGGTAACCCGTCAGAAGTTTTACCACCAAGCCCTTGGAGGGTGAAAACTCGCGGCCCCACCTCCCAAGGCACCGGCTCGCCTACAAAGGTGCTCCTACGGAGCCAAGGACTCTTCCGCCCCCAGCAGCACCCGTCATCGGTACCACCACCGAGGCCAGTCAAAGGGGTAAAGGGTGAGGGATCGGCCGGAAGAGCCGACGCCCCTGCTGCCCAAGTCCCTCCTCCCCTGGACCTTCAGGAGGCTCTCCTCTGCAGGCCAACGCACCCAGATACTCCCTTTACAGGCCGAGGGCCAAACTTTTTTCAAGGACAAGTTGCAGGAGCTGTTTTCCCACAGTGGAAGCTCAGGGTACAGCGGGACCAAGGCAACGATGATCTAGACTTCATGGTCAGGATCACCAAGCCAGTCAGAAGAACTCTGCGTTGGTGGATGGGCCCCAGAACCTGGAGAAAGGGGTCAGCTTTCGTCCGAGACACCAGGTCAGACTCTTACAACAGATGCATCAGACCTGGGATGGAGGCGCACCTGGGTGCTCATCAAATGCAAGGGGTTTGGTCACCCGAGGCGGTTCCTTCATATCAATGTACTGGAGATACGGCGGTTCTCTATGCCTTACAGGCCTTTCAAGAGGACCTGGTGCCAGACTCTCTTCTAGTTCAAACAGACAATATGGCGATGAGTCTTCTACATCAACAAGCAAGGGGCACTCATTCTTACATTGGTCCTAGTGCCTGCGGCATAGTCCTGAATGTTACAGCCTGCTGCAGGAACTCCCAGCGAATTAAGATCGACTTAGGTGGGAATCGCACATGACATCTTCTGCAGAGGGTCCCAAGTAAATCCAGGGAAATGTTTAGTCCATGGCAGATGTGAAGCACAATCGCTAACTCGAATTAGCTTAAGTTTTGGCAAAACGACTGGAATGCAGGGCCTACGATATGCTTTTGAGAGCATGAGGGAACCTATATCTTCCAGTGGAATGGAAGATCTGGCGTCATGGGGCGGAGCGGATATATACCACTCAGGTGGGTGGAGGAGCCAGCTTGAAGACTTCGGCAAGATTTAAAGTAGAAAGGGACATGCTAAAAGTGTGGCTGAACAACATATCCACGCTCCTAGAAATAAAATGTTACTTACTTACTTACAGAACAGAGCCCACCTCCCTTTTCACAGCTCTTGCAAAAGGCTTAAAAAATGCACTCAGGTAACCTCTTGACTTTCAATAGCTTTTGCAATCATCTCAAGCTATAATTATATACATTTCAAAAATTAACAGCAGACATGCAAGGGAGGAAAAGACAAAAGCAAGGGAAAACTGAGAGGCAAATAACTCAAGACTGTCAGGGTGATCAAATCCTAGATCCACAGGAAACTCTGGTTGAGCAACCAGACAGAGAAGAGACAGAAAAGGAGAGAACAGAACAGATCCCTGCAGTCAAACTCTTTCCATAATAACTAGGACAGGGTCCTATTCCACCCTGTCACATACTGGACAAAGAGATTGAGGTCCTTTATGTCTAAATGGGTCTCAGATCTCAGTCTTTTGGGAACAGGAAAACCTGAAATAAAACCTAATTTCTCAGTCACCAGTAGTACCAGTTCAATTACTCTGCTTAGCAGAAGAGACTACACTTCCTCCTGGAGAACAGGAAATGAGCGGGGGATAGTTGGAGGGTGGGGAGAGGTATCTGGAGGCTGCTGGATGAGCTCCAGGGTATGACCGTCTCTATGATCTGCAGGATCTAGGCATCTGAAGTTATGGTTCTCCACTGATTCAGATGGAGTGAGAACAGACTCCAGTCACCACCTCCTGAGTCTGGACCAGAGGAGGGGTCTGGCAAGGAGTCAAGCTGAGGTGGGACCAGCTGTGGAGGCTGGTCCATCATTTCTGGGACGCTTGGCTGCCATACTAGAATTGGAGGGAGAAGCAAGGAGGTCTGGGCTCTGTGCTTACCCTGGGTATGGGGGGCCAGGCCTGGCCTATTAGCTTGTCTGAAAAGTAGACTGTGCTCTACCATGGAGCTGAGTGTGGTAGATGGAATGGACAAACTTAATGGCTATACCAGAGGCCTGCAGATCATTTATGAGGCCCTGGACATCAGAGCCCTAAGAGCTTGGTGCCACTGAAGAGGCGTTAAGCACCCTGTTTGCACATCGGCTGCAAAACCAGAGACCCTCAGCTATGAAGAAATATGCCAGTGGCAGCAGTCCTGGCCACTGTATCAGCATATCATACAGGGCCCTGAGGAGATGTTTACTGACATCCTCAGCAGTTTGCAAGCACTGCTCAATTTTGCCTCTGGGAGCTATCAGGAAGGGCTTGGCAGCAGCTTTGCCCTTTCTCCAGTTGGCATTCTGGAATTTAACCATGTGTGACAGCTAGTTTACAATCCTCAGGCCCAAAGGGAGGAGGCACAAACCCTTTACCCCAGAGTCAATCCTGCAGGGTTTCCTTGTCTTGGAAAGGGAACTAAGGTGCTTGGGCACCTTAGATCTGTCATGGGCTGCCTTGATTCCACAAGAGTCAGTTTTGGCCTGGGCAGCAAAATAAGGAAAGCCTATGGGGCATTTATAGAGTCTGTCTGCCCCACGTGGCATAACTGGCACCATGTCTGGTCCACAAGGCTGCTGTAGTGGCATTCTTCAGGGCTGGCAGCATGGGAGGAATTATCTTGGGGAAGTCAATAACTTCCAGGAAGTCCACCAGGTCTTCCTGGTGACATTCTCCTCCTCAGTCTGAAGCCCATTGCAGAAGACAATTGCTTCAAAACACTGGAAAAGGTGGCATCCTCAGGAGGAGACCTTGGAGTACAGAGAATAGAGTCCTCACAGATCAAGAGGCAGTGAACTTATCTGAGATGAGAATCTCTTCCTATTCATCCTCTATATCATCAGGGAGGATGAGGTCAGGATGATACTCCTCCTGACATCAACCTCCTCGTCCGTGTCTGGCATCGGATGAGCCAGCAGCGGCCTGCGGGGAGTCTGCCAGGGTCAATGAACAGATGTCGACAGTGCGGCGATAAGGGCCTACTTAAGGCACCCAGCTGCTGAATAGTACATTTGTGAATTTAACAAGTACTTGGTTCTGGTCCATCGTGGTTTGTCAACGGAGGGGGTTCAAAGGCAGGAGCCAACCATCCTCTGTCCTGGAAGTCCAATAAGCCTGTAGCCATGGGAGAAGAAGAGGCAGGCCTCCGACAGAGTCATCGTCGATGATGTGCCCTTCATCAATGGAGGGGCCCGATAACCCAGAGGTAGACGGCAAAGCGCCCTGGAAGTTGGGCAGAGGAGCTGCCAGTATGGTTCTGGAAGTAGCAGAGTCTGTAGAGGTAATCTTCTTTCCACAGCTATGGAAAAAGAAGAGGAAGGATTAACTCTCAGCATAAACAAAAAGAGATTTTGGTAAGGGCTACAGGAAAAACATCCGTAGGCTGAAAAGGTGCGAACACTGTGACGAAGCTTCCATGAGACTGTGTTGCAAGTCGACAGTGGAAAGAACTGAGGATGGAGCGGGACCACCCACACTTATATAGGGTAGCTGATGGCAGATGTCGACGACATGGGCGCGCAGTTGTACTGCTGGAAATCTTCAGTGTGGATTCCCTTCACTGACAGCGAAGGTTCCTACAGTGTAACCTGATAACTGGGATACTCCGAAGATCTGTACTTTCTGCAACAACAGCTTTTTAAACCATACTGAAAATATGAAGGGTCGATGCAATTCTTTGCTGAGGAGTGAGATCATTCCATGAGAAAGGAGCAACACAGGAAAAGCATTCTTCCCCAAACTAAGTTTGAAACTTGGGTAAGCAGAGTCCACGTTAAAACACAACCATATTTAAAAATACCAAGGGTTGATGCAATTCCTTGCTGAGGTGTGAGATGATTCCATGAAAGAGGAGCAGCACAGGAAAAGTATTCTTTCAAATGTAAGTTTGAAAGTTGGGTAAGCAGGGTCCACAATGAAACACATCTCTGAGACTATAGTTATAGACTGGAGCTGAAAAGCCTTCCAGATAGGTAGGTGGAGACTACTTATTCACAATTTTATTTAAAAGATAACGTCCATTTAGCCTTTAAAATAAATCATAAAAGCTGATAGTAAACAGTGTTCAATGGGAAAAGGTTTGAGACATTGGCATGACGATAAATTGTATCACCATATTCCAGTACAAGGAGAATGGCTTGGAGCAAGAATATTCTTATGAGCCATACCAGATGAGTAATGCCTGGCATGTTTAAACGTACAGTTTACATTCTGAATCAGATCATTGCAAATTCAATTTATACAAAATCTGCTTACTAGTTAAAACTTTTAAATCTGCTGTTTGTTTGAAGACAATTCAGTTCGTAAGAACTTACGTTAACAGTTGATCTTCAAGAGAGGCTCTTGCAGTAGAGTAATTACATATAGGACTGAAGCCGGCAGGCGTCAGGACTCCACGGAAAAATTTCTATCTAGCAGTCTCTGGCGAGGACCACCCCCATGTCAGGTGACCAGCGCAGGAGACGCCAGTATAAAGGGGCGGTCCCTCACGCCTGTCTGCTCAGTTCTTTCCTGCCAAAGGCCAAAAGAGGCCAAACGAGAAAGAAGTGAATATTTCCCTCACTGAAAAGGAGCTGAAAAAGCCTAGGGGGATGGAGGGTGGAAGGTATACCTACTGCAAGAGCCTCTCGAAGATCTACTGTTATGGTAATTTCTACGAATTGACTATCTTACTCAAGAGGGCTCTTGCAGTAGGTAATTACATATAAGACTGAGTCCCAAGCAGTCTGGAACAAGAAGAAGCAAGCGGAGGAGGAAAGCTACTCAAAGTAGATCCTCTAGCTGTGAAGGCCTCAAGAAAGGAGGCCTTGCAAGACACAAGCCCGAAGCCTGCTCTATGGCGAGGCAATATCCAAACTGTAATGTTTTTAAAAGTATGGACGGAAGTCCGAGTGCTGGCACAGATGTCTGCTGCTGACACATTCTTGAAACAAGCCGAGGCAGCTACTCCTCTGATGGAGTGGCTCTCTCACTTGACCCGAAAGGGTCTTGTTGTACTTGTCATAACAGAAGGTGATGCAATGAGCTAACCATTTGGACAGGCATTGCTTAGAAACAGCATTGCCTCTCTTTTGTGGGCAAAAGAGACAAACAGTTGATCGTGTCTTCTGAGATCTTTTGTTCTGTTAGTGTAGTATCTCAGAATTCGTGAACGTCCATAGTGTGTAGAGATACTCCCTTGACTGAGTATTGCATAAAGAAAGCAGGTAACTCTAAGGACTGGTTCAGTGTAGATTCCACACCACCTTGGGGAGAAACTTAGGATTGGTGCATGAGCCACATGTTCCTTGTGAAAAATCAAGTATGGGATTTTACACATCAGGGCCTGAGCTCGAAATCCCCGAGCAGAAGTAATGGCCACTAGGAAGAGCGTCTTCCATGAAAGGAACTTTATGTCTGCTGAGGCTGCCGTTCAAAGGAGGCAAAGTAAGCTTCTCGAGAACGAAATTCAAATCCCAAGGAGGGCGGGAACTCGGATAGGGGGTCTCAAGTGGAGAACCTCTCTGAGGAAAGTCTTAGAGACTTCCAGCTGAGCAAACATCCTGTCTCGTAAAGGGACATGGTGGGCCAAAAATGGCCACCATGTGTACTCTTCAGGGACGAGTGACTAAGACCCAGATCAAAGAGATGGCACAGGTATCTCAGCAGCCGCCCAACAGAGCACGAGAAAGGCTCAAATCTTTGAAGCGCCCAGATTGTAAACTGTTTCATTTCATGGCATAGGTAGACCTAGTGGAGGGTTTCTAGCCTCCACCAGGATCTCTGCCACTGGCCAAACCCCAGATCGGGATTGTGCTGTGCACTGCAGGAGCCATGCTGAAGTTAGAGGGACTTGAGAGCTGGATGGACCAGGGTCCCCTGATCCTGGGTCAGTAAAAGTCACGAGAGAGGAAGAGGAAGAGAAGGTTCTCTGAGTATTGTTGCAGAAGAGAGAAGCAAACTTGCCTGGGCCAGAAAGGAGCGATCAGAAATATCTGCGGCTCCTTCTGAGCAGAGTTTCTCAAGACTCTCAGGATCAAAGGGATCGGGGAAGGCATAGACGAATCCGGTCTTTCCAATCTAGAGACAGAGCGCTCTCCAAAAAATGCCTGATCTTAGGAGCGAGCAGAAGTCGAGCCTTTATGCTTAGAGGTGAGGCTAACAGGTCCACCTGTGGTGTTCCCAACGCAAGAAGAGACTGTCTAGGACCCCTGACAGTTCCCACTTGTGAGCTTGAGCAGACGAGCGACTTGGTTTGTCTGCTAAGGTGTTCTCGACCGGGACATGAATTGTTGTGAGGTGAAGGTTGTGCTGTGCTGCCCAATCCCAAACTCTCATCGCTTCCCTGCAAAGAGGGTAGGGCGAGTCCCTCCCTGTTTGTTGATGTACCATACCACACACATATGTCCGTCTGTACGGCTAAGTGGCCGGGAAGAAGATCGGATGTAGAGCCTGGAGAGCATAAATCACAGCTCAAGCTCGAGCACATTGATATGAAGTGTTTTTCGAGTTTGGACTAGGAGCCCTGGGTCCTGTGAGGTCCAAGATGGGCTCCCAACCTTCGCCCGAGGCGGCCTATGGTCAGAGTCTGGGAGGGGGAGGAAGGCAGAAGGAACTCCTGAAAAGGTTCTCTCAAACCATCCACCACTGCAAGTCTCGAACCATGGGGAGGAGACTAGGACAAGCTGGTCCAGGTCATCCACCAACTGATCCCATTGAGACTGAAGCGCTCCACTGAGACCCTCATGTGGAGCTGAGGCGCAGGGACTGTTGGGATAGCAACCGCCATAAGCCCGAGGGAGGCGAAGAACCGACCTCGAACTGACCGCCCTGCGGCCAGACAACAGGCATACCTGAATCTGGAGTGTAGCCACCCTGTCCAGTGGCAGGAAGGCCCTGTTCAGGTCGTGCCCAGGATCGCCCCAAAACTGGAGCCCTGGGATGGGATCAAGTGAGACCTGGAATGGTTGATGGTAATACCCAGACAGGCAAAGACCTGCTGGGTAAAGCAGAGGAAGCGCAGGAGTTCCTCCCTGGACGAGGCCGCCAGGAGCCAGTCGTCCAGGTATGGGAAAACCTGCACCACTCGGTACGAGGTCGGCCTGCCACCACTGCAAGGCATTTGGTGAACACCCTGGAGCTGAGGAAAGACCAAATGGGAGGGCCCTGAACTGGTAGTGGTCCCCTGGAAAGCAAACTAGAGGTATTTGCAGTGAGAAGGGCGATAAGGATGTGCAGGTAAGCATCCTGCATATCCAGAGCGCATAGCCACTGTCCCGACCAAAGAACGGGCAGGAGGCTCTGCAGGAGAGCATCCTGAACCTCTTGTACTCCACTTAATAAGTTCAGGAACTGAGATCTAGAATCGGCACTACATCTCCCGTCTTCTTGGGACCAGGAAGAAGTGGGATTAGTAACCTGTTCCCTGTAGAGGAAGGGGACGGGCTCCATCACCTCTTTCAGCAAAAGTGCTGAAATCTCTTCCTGGACCAGAAGGTGTTCACAGTACGACAACCTTCAGGGAGGGTGACGAGGTGGTTTCTGAGAAACTTTTGAGTGTCCTTCTGTGATTAGCTGGAGCACCCAGGAATCTGAAGTTATCCTCTCCAGCCCGGGAGGTGGAGGGAAACCCCTCCCACAGGTTCCTCCCGAGCCCGGAGGCTGTGGGAGAGGGAAGAAGTCAGGTGGGTGTGGGCAGTGCTGCAGCGTGAAGCACCCGCTTTTTTGGGCGGGGGCTTGGCAGGTGGAGGGCTCAGCGCTTTAGCAGCCCGCTTTCCCTGGGGTTTCGCTTTGGCCGATTCCATTCAGCGTGGACCGCGCTTGCAGTGCCCCTTCTCCCAGATCGCGATGATGTCCTTGACATCACCATCGAACCCCAGAAGGGTGCTTCCTGAATGGCGGACTGCACTTCTGAACCAACCCTGACACACGGAGCCAAGCATGACGCTAAGCCGAAGCCCTACCAGCAGTGTCCACTGCATTGTAAGTTGCACGAAGCATGTGCCGACTGGCTGAACGTGCAGAGTGGACGGTCAGCCACTTCCTGCTTGACTTTAGAGTCCGGAAGGGAGTCCAATTTGGATTCCACCTCACTAAGAACTGCCTTCTGGTAATCCCCATGTGACCGACATAATTTAGGGCCCTAATACCCAGAGTGGAAGAAGCAAAAATCTTCTTGCCATACTGGTCCAGAAGACGGATTCTTTGTCAGGTGGAGACGAGCTCAAATGCCTCGGAGTTAGCTGACCGCCATGAGTGGTGCTAATCACGACCGAATCAGATCAAGGGTGAGAGTCTAAAATTCAATACCCTGAGCCTGATATAGCCTGTTCAACTTCCTAGGAAGTGGGGCTAAAAGCCGTGGCTGTTTCCAAATAATGGTAACAATATCGGCATGAGGCTCAATCCAGGGTGGCACCAAGGTGGAGCTGTCACGGGCAGATCCAGATGCTCAGAAAGTTTCTTATGCTGGGGATCCGGCTCCAGGGACTGCCACTTATGAACCTCCTGGATTTAACGCACTGTAGTAGATCTTCCTGAGGAGACTTCGGAGGAGTCCTGGCCTGGGCTTAGACAAAGAGCGTGACTCGCCGCTCTGCCTCGGAACAACTGCCAGAGGCGCCTGGGAAGAAGGAGAGATGGTGATGAAGAAGACTCCTCTCCCAGCGTGGGGGAAGAACGGACCCCTTGGAAGCCCTAGGGAAGTATGTCCTGCCCCTCTGGAACCAGAGGATTTAGCCCTGGTGTACGGAGGTGGTGAGGGAGTTTGTCATAGTGGACGACGGGAACCAAGACAGGCACAGTCGTCGAAGACGACTCTACACCTCTCTGGTGAGCTGAGCCTTGGCCTCAGCCCAGCAGGAGGCCAGAGTCTCCTGCAAGTCCACTGGTGGCTGAGGGGCGGTGAAGGAGGAGGAGGGGATACGGGTATGGATTATACCCATAAGGTGTGTATCCATAACCTGACGGCGGGAAGCCAGCGTCGGGTACTGCGGCGTCGGATAGACCCGGCGCAGGTACTGGGCGTTGGATACTGCGGCCTGGGTAAGACGGTGTGCGGATACCCGGGGGGGCTGCTGGAGCAGACGACCGGCTAGTGGCCCCATGGGCCAGTCTGGAGCAGAAGGCCCAGTGGGCTGAGGGGCTCGGCGTTGGAGCGGCATCCGGGAGTGGATGTCGCCAGTGTCGGCAATACCGGCGCCAGGGCCAGCGGCCGAGGAGCCAGCATCGGGCTGGTGTCCGGGAGCCGGCAACAGATTGGTCGGACCAGCAGGCGGATGGTCTGACGAGGGTGGAGCAGGAACCTCAGCATCGCCCCGGGATGGGGAAGAAAATCCTCGGGTCAGGCTGAGGAGACCCAGGGTCCCGGAGGGCAGCGAAGGCTGTGGGGAGCGGAACAGCGGACATGGGAGGGGCGGACGCGGGCGAACTGGCTGACTTATCAAGCGGATCCGGGCGGGCGCCGGAGGACCCGCGTCCGACTTAATGGACTCTCGCCGGAGGCAGGCCGCGATGGAGGGCGGTCTGGTTGGGCGGAATAGGGGCTGTATGCCGCCTGAGGGGTCAGGCGACTTACCGACCTTCTCTGTGTGGGCTCGGAGGAGCCAACAGCCGGCTTACAGAGCCGCCACACCAGTAGGCCGCACCAGGACGGCTTTACCGGGAGCGGAGGCCCCAAAGCCCAGAGGTGCTCAAGGGCCTGAGCGCAGCTAGACGGGAGGCTGACGCCGCTTTGAAGCTTCCCATAGGCGCGCCCCGGAGCAGTTCCCCAGGGGGACGCTACCTCGCAACACGGTGACTCCCAAAGAAGATGCGGTGGATGAGGAGCCCTTGTCCCAGTGCTTCTCCTCGTCTTTTTCTTTTCAATGGCCTTCTGGGAAGTGGACGCCTGCCGGAGCTTTTTCAACTTTTTCCATGGAGCTTATTTTCTTTTTAAAATACAGGACTCCAGGGACTGCTGCCGCTGTCTTTGGGTGGCCGTGTTGAACTTGAGGCAGTGCTGGCACTTCTCCACAGATGGTCGGGGCCTGGGCAAAGAGGCACAGGGAATGACCATCCTTGTGAGGAGTTGAGCCGCTACAAGTCGTGACTTGTTCTTGTGCTCGGAGGGTGTGGGGACATACACCGTAATACCTGACAATGGATATATATAAATAATAAAAAAAATACTCTGTCAAAACTACCGACGATAGAGGCTGACGAGCAATAATCCCACTTTGTGCGCCAAAGGAGCAGCAATGGCGGAAAGAACTGGAAGGCAGGCTGAGGACTGCCCCTTTATACCTATGTCTCCTGACGCCTGGCCACCTGATGTGGGGGCGGTCCCTAACCAGAGACTGCTAGCTAGAAATTTTCCATGGGTGCTGACGCCTGCCAGCTTCAGTCCTATATGTAATTTCCTACTGCAAGAGCCCTCTTGAAGTAAGATCTAATGGGTTCTCTGATTTAAAACTGCTGGCTTCAGTGCTGCACTAGGCATCTGTGATGTCTTCAACATTGTGAAAGCTACTCTAGGATTGGTTCAGTACTCTACCATGATTATATGTCTTACAACATATTTTAACAAACTGCTATAAGTATTGTCATCAGCCAAGATGCACTTTTATCTTTACCCCATTCCTGTTGAATGCAAGCTCACACACTCAATGGCACTTTCCATCACAGCAACAAAGTATAAAAAGCTCACCTGACTTCGGACGAGTTTCACTCCTCAATCTCCATTCGTTGGTGTCCACATGAACCAGTAAATGGGAAAGTCTTCGAACTCGTGAGTTAAAGATAGAAGCACGGTTCTTGCATCTTCTAGCAACCACAGAGTTATCCAGGTATTCATTTAAGAGCCAGGACAGTGGACTTTCTGTTGTATTATCTGGTGGGAGAAACAAATGGGTTACTGTCTGCAACAAAGCGGGGAGTTCACAGTCACGTAACCTAGGGAGAAACGGCAAGAGGATTACTGACCTGGGGGGGCATTCTCTGGTGAGACAGCAGGAACATTACAATCTGAGGGAGGCACAGTCAAATTATCTATAGAAACCAGGCTGATTACCATTCTTCAGGAGGAGGGAAGTCACTGTCATATCATCTGGGAATCACTAGGGCGTTACTGTCCACAGAAAAGAGGAAGTCACTGGCACACTATCTGTAGAAACACAAGGAGTGTTACAGTCTGCAGGAGAGGGTCACTGTCAACTTGCCTGTGGAAACAGAAGAAGGGGTACAGTCTGCAGGACAGAGGAATCACTGGCACATTATCTGTGGAAACACTATCTGGGTTACAATCTGGAGGAAAGGGAGTCATTATCAGATTACCTGTAGAACACCAAGGGGTTGCTGTCTGGAGGTACTCACTGTCACATTATCTGTGGAAAAGTGAGGAGGGTTCCTGTCTGCAGGAGAAGGCGCCACAGTCGCTTTATTTATACAAACACCATGAGGGTTACTGTCTGGGGTGGAGGGGTCATAGTCTCATTATGTGTTGAGAAACAAGAAGAGTTACAGTCTGTAGGACAGAGGGAATCACTATCACGTTATCTGTAGAAACACCAGGTAGGTTACAGTCTGCAGGAGAGAGGAGTCACTATTGCATTATCTGTGGAAACACTAAGAGGGTTACTGCCTGCAAAGGGTGGGGGTCTCAGTCACATTATCTGGGGAATCGCCAGCAGTGGTATTGTCGGGGGTCATGGTCACATCTGTTTAAACACAAGGAGGGTTACTTTCTGATGGGTAGGGGTGTTTACAGTCCCATTATCTGGGAAAACGCCAGGAGCGTTAACTGTCTATGGAGGCAGGCAGTGTCATATTATCTGTGAAAATACCAAGAAGATTATTATCTACAGGAAAGGGAGGAGGGTGGCTGACCCCTGGCAGGGTTATCACTTATGACCCGGTGACTGGGAATCAGAAGTGGACCTGGGCCACTGGGGTAGGTTGAAGGACAGGCTATGTGTAATCATCATTATGACATCACCTGGGTGACTACAGGTAGCATCACAGGCAAGGAACACCAATGATTGGGAAGAAGGCTGGCTAATGATGCACCAACATGCACTCAGTATGCAGGCATGTGAAGAGTGTCACCAATGGCCAGCATCCTTGAGGGAGGGCAACTACGGGGAAAATAGCCCAGCTGCCTGTGGACTGATGGACTCTGGTACCTCTAGGTCCCACACCTTCACAGCTCACCCCTTGGTAAATGCACGCTGTTGGCAGAATATCGCCTAAAACCAAACCCCACCTGAGGGCTATTTAAAGCATAATGGAGGCAGATGAGTGCATGGGGCCATGGTGTGCCTTGGGGCTCATGATGGAGACAGACACAGGGGTGAGAAGTTCGGGAGGAAGAGGGAATCACTGTCACATTATGCAGGAAAGACCAGCAGGGTTTGTGTCTCCAGAAGTGTGTGGAGGGGGAGGGAGGAAAACCCTGCCACATATCCTAGGGCTTTCCTGAATGTATGGTTTTCTGATCAACTGACTGTACTGTGTCCTACCTGGAATCTGTTGCACTGTTAGTGATTACTACTGTGAATTCATTCTAGCGTTTATCTAATCTATGGTTTCCTAATTATCTAAATATACTGTGACCAACTGGGCTGTGTGATACCAGCTGCTGTATACATGTTTGCTGAAGTTTTCGTTGTCACTAGGTCCAGCTTCTGACCTCCTGCTCCTACACCGCATCTTACAGCACTGCTTATTGACTTTTTCTTGCTATGTCCTCAGCTCATAAGGATCAACTCCTACCAGTCTTAACTGCGCTTTGTGAAAGTCCTTTTCCAACACTGATCCTTCCCAGTGCTAGTCTGTCATCTGTTACTTGCCCATCCTCGAATGCAATCTACTTTCCCCACCCTTCCAACTACCTTCCTCCAAGGACGTTTTACTTCTATCCTTCCTTCCCCTCCCCTCGTCATGCTAATTCTGACCCCCTTTTCTTAGCCTCTCTTCATCCTGCCCACTCAGATCACTCCCTTCTCTATCCCTCCCTCCTGTCTTCCCCACATTCCTTTCCTCCTCCTCTCTCTCACCATTCTCTTCGCTCCCATCTACCCACTCCCATACCTAAACCCTCTCCACTTGTACGCTTTGCTCCCCCTCCTAAACCAAGAATCACTCCACAGCACCTGCCACCTCACCTATCTCTCCCCATAACCCTGCCCCCACACCCATTTCCATCACGTTAAAGGTTGGAACTCTTCCTCCTTCTCTCTAGGAGGATGTTGAACTCAACCCTGGACCCGTCCCACCTCCCTCGCCCTACCTAAGAGCCTCCAGCGTTATCCACGCCAGTGCTAGGAGCTTCTTCCTAAAGTAGATGACCTAAAATTCTGGACCACCAAGCACTCCCTGATGATATATGCATCTCTGAAACATGGTTGTCAACCAAGGTCCCCAACTCCCAAGTAGCTCTTCCACACTACAATCTCTTCCACCAAGATAGATAAAAGCGTGGTGAAGGAGTGGCCCTCTGCATCTGGCACTCCCTTTCCTGCTCTCTCTCTCTCTGTTTAAGAATCTGACCATCTCTCCACGAACTTATAATTGCCAAACTAATCATTCTTGCCACCTTCCAGTTATATGTAGGGGCTTTAAATGCCTCCCCAGACTTTCTCCTAACTCACTTGTCTCATGCATCACCTCAATCACCACCCACGCGTCCTCCAGGAGCTCATCCTTCATGGATATTTCAATGTTAACTGGCTTTCCCCTACACCCAAGCACATGGTACACGACACTTATTGCTAAACCTCACTCAGTTTGTAACAGATGCTACCCATTCAAACCCTCACTCCCTTAACCACCCCGTTAGACCGGGTACTCTCCTCTCAGCCCCACTGCATCATCGCAGCAGGTGCCCTCCCAACTTCTTCAGTGACCACTGCCTGATCTACTGAGTCAGGAAGGTGCACCCACTGACTCGGTCTCCAAATACCTTCATCACCGTTCGCTCTGGGCTCTCGACGCCAAGCCTTATTACATGACCTCTACACCTGTAACTGGTCTCCCATGTTCTCCACTCCCAACGCCCGTCTGCACTAGGCATGCACATAGGAAGTACCCTCACTACAGCCTGGAATAAGCAGGCCCTCTTAAAAGAGTAAGGGTTAAGTGCTTCCATCACCCATAGATTACTGCTCAACCTTATCGCCCAGTGCAAATAGTGTGGGCGGGACTGGGCCCTCTTCAAATCCTCCCAGACCCTGGCCAGCCACCAAGCATACAGAACCCTCAAGAAACTTATTTACTAAGGCTGTCTGTGCTGCTAAGGCGGTCTACTTCAAGGACTGCCTGCATTCCAACCTCACCTCCCTGCCAGCTTCTGGAGAACAATCCACTCCCTCCTTGATCCCCCGCTCAGCCCTCCCGGTCCTCTCAGTGGATGGCGTGTTGCTCTCGGACCCTAAGTCAGTTGCAGATACCTTCAACAAGCTCTTCACCACCTGCGCTCTTCCTGAACATCCCCTTCTGGCCACACCTGCCCTTCCCTCCTCTCTTCCAAACGGACACCACTTCTCCCCATTCTCCCAGCAGGAAGTCCTTCAAGCACTCGAGTCCCTTAACCCAGATAAAAATAGCTCTGATGGCAGTGACCTAAAGCTCTTCTATATCTCTGTCCCAGCCATCAGCGTCCCACTCACGCACATTTTAATCTTTCCCTCTCCTCTGGTAAAGTCCCTCTGGCCTGGAAAAGGCCAAGGTCCTCCCTCTTCACAAAGGTGGCGACCCAGCCTCCCCTGGGAAAGTACAGTTACAAAGGAACTCTACTGTAACAGGTCTTCAGAGAGGTTCTTTCAGTAGGTCATTATATATATATAGGACTGGTGCCACCTGACGTCAGGCCACACGGCAGACTTTTCTAGCAATCCCTCATGAGGGACCGCCCACCTAACATCATGTGATAGACATCAGCGTGGCTGTATATAGTGGGCAGTCCTCACGCCTGCTCTCCAGTTCTCCCGCTGGAGCCAGGAAGAGGCCTGACAGCAGGAGCAAACAGGATTTGGGAGTCCCTGTAAGAAATAAAATGAGGGAAGGAGGGAGGGAAAATATGACCTACTGAAGGAACCTCTCTCAAAGATCTACTGTTATGGTAAGTTCCTACATGACTGTACTATTTTAGTTCGAGAGGGTTCCTTCAGTAGTTCATTGCATATAGGACAGAGTCCCAAGCACTCCCTCCAAAGAGAGAAACCAGGGAGGAGGAGAAAATAGCTCCAACAGAAACTGGGAACCAGAATGGACCCAACCTAGGACAGAAGGCCCTGCAAGACAGCTAGGCCAAAGCCAGACCTCCCTCTAGAAGCAATGTCCAGACTGTAGTGTTTGGTAAGGTAAGGACAGAACTCCAAGTGGCTGAGGCACAGATATCAGCCGAGAGACGTTCTGCAAAAAGGCAGTGGAAGAAGCCATGCCCTAACAGAATGACCTCTGATGGGACCCGCAGAGGTTTTCGCATTTTGGTAACAATACCGAATACAGCTGCCTAACCATTTGGAAAGGGACTGTTTGGAACCCGCTTTGCCCTTAGACCTGGGGCAAAAGAAACAAAAAGCTGATCGCAGCTACGGAAACCTTGGTCTGGTGTATGTGGCACTGAAGTATCCGATGGACGCCCATGGTGTGCAGGAGTGCCTCACTTCTATTTGAAGGGGACAGAAAGTAAACAGAAAGCTCTACTGATTGGTTCTGTGTGGCTCCTGACACTACCTTGGGAAGAAACTTAGGATTTGTCCTGAGGACTGTCCGGTCCTTGTGGAAAATAAGATAAGGCTCTTTACAAACCAGAATATGAAGCTCAGAAATCCTTCGGGCTGACGGAATGGCAACTAAAAATAACATCTTCCAGGAAAGGAAGTGCAAATCACGGCTCAAATGGGGAATGATAAGCTTCTCCAATACAAAGTTCAAATCCCAAGGTGGAGTTGAACGTGATGGGGGGTTCAGATGGAGCATCCGTTTCAAAAGGTTTTGAGCCTTCCAACTGAGCCACAGGTTTACCATCCACCAGCTCGTGGTGTCGAAATTGCAGAAAAGTGGACCTTCAAGGAAAAACATGACAAACCAAAGTCTGACAGTTGAAGAAGGTAACCCATGATTTGAGGGGCAGAACAAGAAAAGGGGTTCCATCCTGGAAGTCGCCCAGATGGAAAAAGTTTCCACTTCATGGCGTAAGTGGAATGAGTAGGGTTTTTCTAGCCTCTATAAGGACTTGAGCGACTCGAAGGAGACCCTGAAGCGAAATCGCTATGTCTGCAGGAGCCATGCATGAAGATGCAGTGTCCTGAGCCCCGGATGTACAAGACTACCTCGATCCTGGGTCAAAAGTCATGGGTCACGGAAGTGGAACTGGTGGTTCTCTGGATAGCTGTTGCAACAGCAGAAACCAAATTTGTCTCGCCAGAGAGGAGCAATGAATCATCCTCCCTTCTCTGGCTGAAGCTTGAGAAGGACCCTCTGGAGAATGGGAAACAGAGGGAAGGCGTGCAAAAATGTCCCTGTCCAGGAGAGAGAGAGAGAGTGTCGTACAGAAAGTACCATGCCTTGAACGAGCAAGTAAAACTGGGAAGTTTTATGTTGTATTGGGAGGTGAAAGGGTCGATTCTCGGATGCCCCCCAATTTAGTAAGAGAGATTCTGCCACTTCCTGATTTCATTCCCATTCGTGAGCTAGGGTCAGAGACCTGCTGAGACTGTCTGCCAGGACATCACAACACCTGGAACGTGCATGGCCACAAGAGCTAGATTGTGCTGGACCGCCTGTTCCACATCCGTATCACCTCCCTGCACAGGAGGTACGATCGGTTTCCTCCTTGTTAGTTAAGGTACCAGACTACCGACATATTGTCTGTTTGGACCAGCAGCGATCCCTTGGGAAGGAGGGTCTGGAAGGCTTGCAAGGCTGACAAGACCACTCATCTCCAGAACGCTGATGTGCAAGGTACTCCAAGCTGGACCACAGTCCTTGAGCTTGGTGCTCCCCAGATCGCTCCCCATCCCATGTTCAAAGCATCCGTAGTTAGGTATGCCAGAGGGCAGGGAGACCTAAGGAAAGGTTACAGGGTCCCTCCACCAAACCAATTCTTTCTGAACCGCTGAGGAGACCTGTACCGGATGGTCTAGGTCGTCCAGGAGTTGGTCCCACTGCACGCCGCAAGGACCACCGAGTAACCTCTCATGTGAAGCTGTGCCAGGGGAACAGTAGTGATGGAGGCTGCCATCAGGCCAAGAAGGCAGAGGATCTCCCGGGCTGGGATGGTCCTGGATGAAGCCACTCGTGAAGCCTGACAGATCAGGGTCTCCGCCCTGTCTGGAGGAAGGAAGGCTCTGCATTGCACCGCATCCAAGACTGCCTCAATGAACTGTAGCCTCTGTGGCGGGATCATGGAAGACTTGGAAATACTGATTGTAATCCCCAGTCTGCCAAAGCGTCCAAGGTGAAAGAGAACTCCAGTAAGGAGTCCCTGACGGGGTTGAGATCAGCCAATCATCCACGTAAGGGAAAACTGCAATACCCCTACGGCGCAGAAGAAGCAGCCACCACTGCCAGGCACTTGGTAAACATCTGAGGTGCCGAGGACAGACCAAAAGGAGTGCCCAAACTGTAAGTGCTCCCCTTGGATGGAACAGCAGGAAGCGGTGGCTGGGGAAGATCGGATGTGCAGGTAAGAATACTGCATGTCCACAGCAGACAACCAATGATCCTCCAGAAGGTGGGAGGAGATTCTGGAGCCAACATCTGAAACTTTTGTGCTCGACAAACTGATTGAGGTTGCTTAAGTCGAGAATGGGTCTGAAGTCTCCTGTCTTTTGGAACCAGGAAAAATGGGAGTATAACCACCTGTCCCTTCGCTGGAGGGGAACGTGTTCTATTGCTTCCTTGAGCAAGAGACTTGAACTTCTTCTTGGATGAGAAGAGCCTGATCCCTGGAGTAAGAAGACCTTTTGGCGGAGATTCTGGAGGAAGTTCCAGAAACTCTATGGTGTGTCGAAGGACACCATTCTGAGACCCATGCCCGGAGGTTATTGCCTTCCATGCCCACGATGGTGGGTGACCCCCCACACCTGCCTCGCCGTGAGACTGAGGAGGAGTGGAGACAGTGAGTCAGGAAGTAGCAGGACATTCAGGAGAGGGCCCCTGCATCTCTGGTTCTTGGAGGCCAGAGAAGTGGCAGAACCGATGGACTTGACGTTACCCTGGTGCCGAACTGCGGCCTGCTTCTCTCGCGTCCAGATCCTTTTCAAAAGGGCTGCTGCTGCTGAGTGCCCGACTGGTACATGGACCTCACTGATCTGAGGGTGAGGCCTCTGTCCTGGAAATCAGTGATATCTTTGTGTCCCCAACAAAAGCACCCAAGCCCGAAGGGGCATCCTGACTCACTGACTGTATCTCAGGCAAGGCCAGAGATGCGGGCTAGGAATGCTGCCTTAGGGTGACGGCAGTTGCTCAAAGTGCGAACTACAAAGTCGATGGAGTCGATGTAGTCCACAAAGCATGCCTACATGAAAAGAGATAGTCGAAAGTCCTGGCAAGTTCCTCTTGAGGCTCGTGGGTTCCAGAGACTGGACACGAGCTCTAACCAGGCCAAGGTAGCCTTTTGGTAGGACACCATGTGGGCCACAAGTTGAGGGATCTAAGCGGCATGTGGCTGAGGCATAACATTTTTTCTACTGAACTGGTCCGGTCTGCCTCGACTCTTCATCTGGAGGAGAGGTGCTCATGTGCTTGGGTGCAGCGGAGCGGTAATGAGCAGCTGAGATGACAACAGAGTCCGCCTTAGGATACGTCTTTAGGAACGGAGCGCCCTTCGTGCCCAGTGAATCCTGTCTGCCCTCTTGGGACAGTCGGAGAGGAATGAGGCATCTGCCAGACTGTAGAGGTGAAGTCCTGGTGAGGCCCGATCCTGGGAGGAATGGGGACTGGAGACAGAGACTAAGTCCAGGTGTTCGGCTAGCCTCTGTCTCACTGGGTCTTGTTCCTCAGACTCCCAGTCAAAGAAATCCTTCATGGACCTCAGAAGATCCAAGAAGGCAGGGTCCTCTGGGGGACTTGAGGGAAACCTTGCCTTCGGATCCTCGGCTCCTCCAAAGTGTCCTCCTCTGACTCGTCAGCATCCTCATCATCATCGCCATCGCCTGCCCTCATCAGGAAGATTATGGATGTCAGGAAGGGTAATGACCTGACAGTGGCAAGCAGAGCAGGAGGCTGTGGCTGGGGGGGGAGAGGAGGAGGAGGCATAATCAGTGGGGCAGATAATGGTAACCCTGGTAATGGTGGTAGGGGTTATAACCAAGGTAGTACTGCCCAAAAGAGCTCCATTCAGGAAGAGGACCAGCGGAAATGGTCCCCAGGATACCCGAAGGGTACTGTGGGAGAGTCAGGGTCTGGTATAAATCCCCATCGTCAGATCTGGCGAAGGGGTACCCACGTCAGACCGCTGTAGTTTAAATCAGTACAGGTCCGGTTGGGATAGCCAATGTCAGGGAGACCGACATCGGGACCAGCATCACCGATCCAGTGCCGGAAGGGGATACAGCGTCAAGGGCTGGCGCCAGACGTAAAGGAGCCCGACGGCAGGACTGGGTCTGGTGCCGGACCAGGCTGGGGCAGACCACAGGGCCCTGGCTGTGGAAGAGTCGTCTGAATGTCCCGCATCGGGATTGGAGCGGATAGTCGTCACTTCGAAGGATCCCACCTGGAGGGGGCCTCCGCTGGAAGGCCAGGCAGCCAGAAGAGCCTCCTTCTCCATGACCCCGACAGGAAAGCGGGACAGACCCCAAGGAATCTACCACATCGAGGGCTCACGCTGTCTCGCTGAAGTACCCCCTAAGAAGGGAGGTAAAGAGCGGATGAAGGTTGGGGAGGGACCTTCTCCCTGGTTCTGCCGGTCATTGGGGAGGCGCGCTTAGGCCCCAATGGGGAACCATGCCTGAGTGGCCGCGGAGAGGGGCATCTAATCAAAGCGGAGCTGGCGAGTGGGGGGAGGAGTCCTCAGCCAACTTACCGAGTAGTGTCGGGTGGGTCCCCGGAGGCTGGGGGACGCCTTACTGGCGGCCATGTGGTCCCCGGAGGAGCCGGGGCCAACTTAGCTGCTGTAGCGGTGTGGCCATTGAGGAGCCGATGGTCGACTGATCCGCTGAAGATCTGCCAGACTTATGGTTGCTGGACCTTGCTCGTCGAGGGCGCAAGGTCTCGGGTTGGTCTGTGGAGCGTTCCCACTCCTGAGATTTCTCCTTATGGTGCTTCTTTGAGGAAGATTTCTCAGAAGAGGACTCTCTAATGTGGTCCATTTGCTTTTCTAAAGAAGCAAAGTGGACATTTAGAAGGTGGGCCTCTAAAGCCGGCTGTGTCTACTTTTGGTGGCCTGATTAAAGTGTGGCACTCCGAGCAGGAGGAGACAGGGTGGTCTGGGCCCAAAAGATCATGCACTTCAGGTGACTGTCCTTATGAGGGATCTGCATGCCACAGGACAGCACTTCTTCTTAGGTGAAGACATCAAGTTGAGGAATATTGAAAATAATGATTTAGCGAAGGACAAATCCGACGTAAGAACCAACATGCGATCACTGTATGAAGCCTGCAATGCAACTGACATGAGGCGATGGCGGGGAAAGAACTGGAGGCGGGTGTGGGGACCGTCCACTATATCGACCACGCTGACATCTGTCACGTGGACGCCAAGTGGGCAGTCCCCTGTCAGGGATTGCTAGAAAAGTTTGCCGTGTGGCCTGACACCAGGTGGCACTAGACCTATTTAATGACCTACTGAAGGAACCCTCTCAAGTAAGATCTGTCATCCCATATCCTCCTCCCATCCCTAGGAAAACTTCAGGAGTCCCTAGTCTACACTAGGCTTGCAGATTTCCTCTCTGTCTCTGGCACTCTGTCCCCTGTCCAAGATGGATTTAGGAGGGGTCACTCCATCACTTCCTCCTTATTGCGTGTCACAGACTCTATCCTCTCAGGGACAGACCATGGGCACATCACTGCCACCATCTTCATACTCCTGGTGAAGGCTTTCAAATCGGCGTCCCACTCACTCCTACTGAACAAGCTGCACTCAGTTGGCCTGGCAGCTGCAACAGTAACTGGTTCAGCTCCTAACAAACTGGCACCAATCAGTGCACAGCAGACGGGAGTGTGTGCTGCCCTGTTTGTTGAGATAGTACATGGCCATGGTATTGTCCATCTGGACTTGAACCACTTGACCCCGGAGCTGATGAGCGAAAGCTGACAGTGCCAGTCTGGCTGCTCTGAGCTCCAACAGGTTGATGTGGCATCAGGATTCCTCGGGGTCCAGAGCCTGTGGGCTCCCAGCCCATGAGAGAGGCATCGGTCATAGGGACGATGTCGGCTCAGGGCAGACAAAAGGATCCCTACCTGCAATCGGTCGGGGCGGTCCACCAGTGGAGGCGTCCCACATCTTCTGGGTTACAGTCATCAGCTGGTCGAAATGACCGTGGCGCTGAGTCCACTGGGCCCATTCCCAGCTCCATTGGATGGGGTGCATGTAACCGGCCCAACGGACCACTGAGGTTCACACCGCCATGTAACCCAGAAGGTGCAAAAGTCTCAGGCAGGGCACAATTTCCCAACCAGAAATGATAGGGCAAAGGAGGAAAGAAACTCCACCCTGTCCACCAGAAGCTGAGCGCTGGCTTGACAAGAGTTGAGCTCTGCCCTGATGAAGCCCACCACCTGAGAAGGCATGACTTCGACTTGGTCTCGCTGATCAGAGGCGAGTTGGGGGCAGGTCTGGAGGCCAGGTCCCTGGACCTCTCCACCTCCTGTTGGTTGGAACCTGCTAGGAGCCAATCGTTGAGGTAAGGATAAATCCTGACACACACCCAGACACCCGAGATGTGCTGCCACCACTGCAATGCATTTGGTGACGACCCATGGGGCCGATGACAAGCCGAACAGCATGGCTTAGAACTCGTACAGGGTCCCTTGACCCTGAAGCAGAGGAACCGCTGATGGAACGGATGGATTGGGACATGAAAGAACGTGTCCTGCAGATCCAGTGAACAGAACCATGTTTCGCTCCCAGGATGGTATGATCTGGGACAGAGTAACCATCCGAAAGTGCGTGGCCTGAGATATTGATTTAGGTCATGCAGATCTAGAATGGGCGCCAGCCCCCGCTGCTTGGACACCAGGAAGTACTGGAGACAAAGCCTGGGTCTGCTGGAGGATCCACCACTGGAGCTACAGCCTCCTTGAGGAGGAGCTGAGCGATGTCATCTCAGAGAGCCAATTGAGTCTGAGCAGATACTCTTTCCTCCCAAGGGTGCAGGCTCATGGTACTGCTCAAATTCCAGAGAAAGTCCCTGACCGACCACTTGAGAACCCACCAGTCTGAGGTGACAGAGGACCAGGCGGAAAGGAAGTGGCAGAGTCGGCTCCCCATGGGAGGACCCAGTGCTGGAGTGACGGGAGAGGGGTTGGTGGCCCACGCCCCATCACTGAGCAGGCTTGGAGGAGGAGGATCCCGGACCTGAACCTCAGCCTCCTTAACAGGCCTGGAGGGCCTGAGCTTGGTCCTGGGGCACCAAGCTTGAGCCTGCTGCCTGCTGCTGCCCTGCTTGAAAGAGGACTGCTGAGCCGCAGGGGAAGAATGCTGAAAAGGCTTCTTTTCTTCTGTCTTCTTGTCCAAAGAATCCTTGGCAGAAGTAGCATCTAAGGTGGCACCAGACTGCTCAATGCGCTGAAGATGACCAGCCACTCCTGGGCCGAACAGGTGGGGTCCCTAGGAAGAAACACGTCAGCTAATTTGTGCCAAGTATCTGCCAGGAAGGAGGAGAGCCTCAGCCAAGCCCTCGATGAGGCGATCATGACTGTCATTGCAGAATGGGCACAAGAATCCCAATGTCCAGGGCTGCCTGAAGCTGCTGTTTAGCAACAGCACGGCCTGATCCCGGACCACTTGACCATGGTCTGCATGTCCGCTTGAGATGTGGGAGGACCTCATCCAAAGACCCTTGAACGGCGTGGGAGAAGTGTGCTATGAAGGCGGCTGAACTCACCCGACGAAGGCCCCAAGCAAGAAGCGCGAGACCTTCCTAGTGGAATGGTCCAAAAGCTTGGACTCTTTATCAGGAGGTCAGTCGAATTGTAGAACTGACAGTATGCCTGAACACAGAGGCGGTCACCAGGTTCTCTGCCGTGACGAGTGCTCTGTGAACCCTGCAAGGGACCCCATGGGCACCGTGTACTTACGGTCACGGGCAGACGGATCTGAACAAGAGCCAGGCACTGCCAGAGTTCTAAGGCTGGGCCAACAATGGCCTCGGCCACAGGAAAGCTCTAGGGAGTATCCCTCTTGAGGATGTCCGTGAGAGGGTACTCCGCCTTTTCTGGATTGGCTCCAGGAGCATTCCTGTGGACTCAGAGATGAGGCGAAGAATGCCCTGAAAAGATGAGGGACCTTCCTCCGTCTCTAGTCCAACAGCTGATTCATCATCCCCAGGATGAGAATGCAAGCTGGTGAAGATGCTCAGAGTAGTTGCTGCAGCCCGAGCCGCTTCTCTTCAAATGCTTGCATGCATTCAATTGAACGGCAGATCCCACAGCCGTGGAAACTCCCACCAAGCCTCCATGGATTTCACCAGAGAGTTCCGTTTCTCCGCCTCCCCAACTTTAGGCATGCGAGATGGTGCGTTGAGGACGTTAGGATGGAAAGTGAGACATAAATCGATTTCGAGTGTCATGGTTGACACCGAGACAACATAATGATGCAGTGTGGGGATCAGTGCACGAACATCTTCTGGCTGCTAGTGCACCAACGAAATCTGGGGAAGACTTGTCTTCCATAATAGATGAAATAAATTCACCACCACTAATGCGAACAAGATGGATTTTCAAAATAACCAAAGGATTCAGAAGCCAGGGCCTACAAAATGGTGAGCACGAGGGAGGCAACCTGAATCTTCCAGCGGAAAGGAAGATCTAGCGTCATGGGGCAAAGCCAAGGTACATACCACCCAGGTGGGTGGGAGGAGCCAACTCAAGACTTCCGCAAGATTTAAAGTGGAAGGGACATGCCAAAAGTGTGAATGAACAACATATCCACGATCCTAGAAAAGGCTGTTTTGGCTTGGTGTTCAGCGGTACATGGACTGCACACAAAGCAGTGCCTTGACACTGTCCTGGATTTCCATGATTATGTCCTTAGCGTCACCACGAATAGGACAGGTCTCCTGAAAGGGCATCCAGGATGGGCGCCTGGGCGTCAGGCCAGACCAGATACAAGCAGTCAGGCGTACGGCACATGCTAATGGCTGTGCGCACTCAGTAGACATCTACCATGTTGTGATTGCTTGCAGAGATGGCAGGAAATTTCTGCTGTCCTGACCGTCTGAACGATTTTGGTTTTGGCTTCGAATTGGGCACTGCTTAATTCGATTTTAGCTGTCTCAAATGGATTTCTGGAACACAACCAGTGTGCCAGATAATTCAATGCTCTAAGAGCCAGAGTGGAGGAGGAGGATAAACCTTGCATCCAAATTAGTCTATTTGCCATGACTCCTTATCAGAGGAGAAGTACTCATATGTTTAGGCTTAGCCGTCCGGTCATGGCTGCATTAATGACCACCGAGTCCATCTTGGGGTGAGAACACAGGTGATCTTTCCCTCCAGGCCAATACAGTCTACCAGCGCTTTCTTGACAACCACGGTCGACAAGGGTTGCTGCCAGACCATAGAAGCCACAACCCCATGCGGCCCAATACATGGAGGGATAAGCAGAGGGGACAGCTCAGGCATGTCCGGATGTTCCACAACTTCTTACATTGGGGGTCTTGGTCCTCCATATTCCAATCATTTGCCTCATGAATCTGCTGGAGGATCTCTGAGCAGGAGGGTCCTCAGAGGGACTTGGGAGAGTCTTTAGGTTTGGGATCTACTGGAGTGGGGTCTCAAATCCCGAGGCAGAAGAGTTGTCGGAGTCAGAGTTCAAGCCCGATGACGAGCTTCTGTCTGAAAAAGCCCATGGGAGAGGATCTCGAAGGAGATCATCTGATCCCCGCCAGCCCTGTTGCCATGGTAGGACACAAGGCGAGTACCAAGATAGAAGGATGAAACTCTACCAGCAAGAAGGATCTGCTGCAGCATCCGAGGGGCCGGCAGAGAGCAGTGGCCGAGTTGCCGCCGGCCCAGTTCTGAGACCAGCTGGGTCTTGGTGGCAGACCACCAAGACTGCAAAGCCTCCTTAAAGTCCACCTGAGGCTGAGGAGGTGGAGGCTGGTAGACCAGGCAGCCCAGAAAGAGAAAACCCGGCATTAGGTAACCCATCATCGAGCAGTGAGCAGTTCTGCATGTCCTATAGGGCTTAATACCCCGCATGTGATACCCTGGCTGAAGGGCACTGCGGTGCAGGGAAGCCTGGCTCTAGTCCTTATGGTTAGTACCTACTGCAAGAGCCCTCTCAAGCAAGATCTTTCTTCCTCCAGCGGAAAGGAAGATCTGATGTCACAGGGCGGTGTCAAGCAAGTTACCACCCAGGTGAGTGGGAGGAGCCAGCTTGAAGACTTTCTGGCAAGCCTTAAAGGGAAAGGACACTGCTAAAAGAGTGATAGCACATCATATCCACGTCCCTAGAACTGGCCACTGCATGGGTCAAGTGGTCTTCATCTGTCATCAAATTCTATGTTTTCTATGTGGGTGCTGGGCAGGATGCTGGATGATACCAAAGCTCAGGACTGGTCCCAAGGTGGCCTCAGCCACAGGAAGAGCAACACCTGGGCAATCGTCCCTGTCAAGTTTATCAGCAAACATGTATTTGACCCACTGTCATTTCCTCAAACATGGCGTGGACCAAGCTTGCATCCTTAAACTGCATGATTTCACCAAGATTCAGCCTGGCAAGCCAGCCATACACAGGATTCCTTGGTTAGAGGCCATGAACACGGATGCTGAAGAGGTGGAGAAGGCGACATGGGGCACTGCTGGAAAGTATGAACCAGTGTGGGACCGACTGGCATAAGTCAAGGGACCAAGGGAGAGGGCAGAGCCCAACCCTCCTAGCAACAGCTAACTGTTGCCAGAGGAGCCCCTCGTGAGTGTTGAAACATTTCATGTTGATGCCTCTCCCAAGAAGGACAAGGAGTGCTGATAGCACACCTCTCAGTCAAGCAGGACTGAGAGCATGAGCAGGGCACTGACCTCAACTGGTCTCCTCTGGGGTTCAAATAAACAACAAGCCACAGCAGGTTAAGTGATAGAGGTTTTGGAGGCACAACCTCTAGCGGAGGATGCTCCTGAGGTGACCCAGGTAGGGTCACTGACAGGGCCACATCCTCCCAACTGAGGAGGAGAGAATCATGGTCTGGAAGATCAACTCTCATCAGTCCCTCAAACAGATGCTCGACAGGCTCAAGAAAGATCTCAACTGGAGTCATGGCACGCAGGCATTAATGGGGTTACCGTGGCGTCATTAAGCTCCACCCCCCAAACCACAGGGGATGGAGGGAGTTGGAGGACCAGGAAGAGCTTGAGTGTGCCTAATCCCACAATCTGCAAAAGCAGGTTACTTACCTGTAACAGTAGTTCTAGGAGTGGTATATGTTGTCTAGGGGACGGTTCAGGGATGTGAGGAAATTTTTTCACGGAGAGAGTGGTGGATACATGGAACCGCCTTCCTGAGGAGGTCATTGGTCTAAAACAGTGGAGGAATCTAAACATGCATGGGACAGACATAAGGTAATTATAGTGGGGGTTGCAGGAAGTAGGCTGTTGATTAACTAGAATCTGCAGCTTATCCAGTAGATAGGGAAATGGGCAGACTGGGTGGGCCAAGTGGTCCTTATATGCCGTCAAAGTCTATGTTTCTATCCACACTTGTTAGCATGTCCTTTCCTTTAAGAATCTTGCCAAAAGGTCTAAAAGCTGGCCCCTCCTACTCACCGGGTGGTATATCCTCGGCTCCACCCCATGATGCCAGATCTTTCCGCTGGAAGCAGAGGGTTGTGCGTTAAAGCCGGGAGGTCGGATGGGTTCATGTGGATGAACAACATATACCACTCTAGAAAGTGAAGTTACGAAAGAATTTACCATAACAGCAGATCTTCCAGGACGTCTCTTGCAGTAAGTCATTACTTATGGAGTCAGCCATCAGGTGGAGCTGTCTCACAGTAGCTTCTTCAGCAGTCCTGTGTATGGGCCGCCTCATGTGCATCACTCCGTAGACGGAAGTAAAAGTGGAGGTGGCCCCTAATACCTTTGTTTAGTGTCGGCTTCAGCATGCACGGCGAGGACTGAGGCTAACTGAGGGACGGAAGCAGTCCCAACCCAACGCCAGAGTTGCAAGGACTGCAGAAACCCAAGAAACAACAAGGGCAAGGGGACAGAGGGTGGGGCATTTACTGCAAGAGACACGTCCTGGAAGATCTACTGTTACGTGAGTTCTTGTGTAACTGCACTATCTTCCATGGATTGGTCTCTGCGGGTAAGTCATTATAGGAGATTGCTAAGAAGTAAGATCCATAAAGGAGGATCAGTAGAGCTCGGAGCCAAAAGTGGCACAAGGAAGCAATGAGGACTATTCGAGAAAGAACGGAAAAGAAGTGCCGAAGCACAGTCCAGGCGAAAGCCATGGAGAAGCCGCAGACACATGCAATGGACAGCCAGAGTCCGGACAAGGGATGGCGCTACAGAGCCAAAGCCAAGTAAACACATGCCATACCTGAGGGTGTGGCGAGGAAACTAGTGATCCCCAAAGGGGAGACACTGGAACAGGGCCATGCCAATGATACAACCTGCCGAGCACGGGTAATAAAGGCAGTGGCATGCAGCAAGCGCCCAGGGCATTCAAAAGCACCACAGAGACAGGTGGGGAGCCTGACAAGGCAGAAAACAAAACTGCAGGAGGCCAAGCACAATGATACAGCCTGATGAGGCAGGGTCAAGAGGACATGTCATGGAGACAATCCATATAGTGCTCTGAAGGCACGGAAAGTGCAGGAGGTAGCGGATATCCTGAAAGCAAGGGACACTGAAGGGCTCCCAAAGGGAGAGTAGCTTAGGCCCCCAAGAAACTGCATGGAGCATCAAGTCCAGTAAGAGGAGCAGGCCTCCAATATGTGGATGGAGTCCCCGATGCCTCAGAGCCCTGCAAGAGGAGGATGGAAAACCCTATGGAGAGGCTAGGTGCAGGTCTGGCACGGGCGGAGGGGCAAAGCTCCGGGAAGCCTGACAGCTGCCATGAAACCCTCCAGAACGAGGTCCGGAAACGCAGAGGCCAGCCTGCGGAGGAGGGGTCCACGGTGCTCACACGATACAGGTCCTGGATAGACCGAGGGCTGGCTGGAGGCCTGAGAGAATCCAGAATGGACTAGGTACCGCACCAAGAGAGTCAGTCCTCACAGAACAGGCGCCAAGCCACCGACAATTGAACGTCGGGGCCAAATCAGACATCCGGAAGCATCGTCGCAGCAACACTACACCAGTGGCAGAGAGGAGAGCAGCGGTATCAACCATGTCAGTAGCTCGCCGCAGAAGGTGATGGGCATGAGACGGCAGGGCGCCACCGACTGAGCACCCCGCCAAGGCCGGCATGACAACGATCTGCATCCAAGGCATAAACAGCGGGCCATGTGGCCCAAATAAAAAGGATGCGCAGTAGAAGAGTACTAGAGGCATAGACCTTCTGCCAAGACGATCCAGGCACTGGACTCACCGTCTGGGCGGCATCAGACTAGTATGGCGAGGCGCGGCGGTTCGACCGTGAGCCGCCCGCAATGATCACTGGAGTCAGCCTTGGGGGCAACAGACAGCAAGGGTGATCGGGCGCGCAGTAAACCGGTCAGGCCCACGGGGTGGCGGAAGGAGATGACACCATGCCTGGGAGATGGTGTAGGCATAAGCCGAATCATGGGAGGGACAACTTCACAGACTAAACTGGCATGCCAAGGTAGTCGGCGAGGTCCCGCGAAGGAAATCTGGGTCCTCATCGGGAAAATGGAAGACATCCTGGATCTTCACCAAAGATCCATGAAGGAGGTGTCCACAGAAGCGGGGCATCCGGAGGGGCAAGCGGACATCTGCCAGCAGAGAGGAGACGGAGAAGGGGGGACCAGGGTCCCCGTGAGTCCAAATAGCTCGTGGACAAGCCCAGGACCCCAAAGGGGTCCTCCTCATCCAAGGCCCCAAAGGGGAGGTTGGAAACATGGGAGGAGGGGGTCCAGGCAGGAAGCGGAGCGTCGGGCAAACTTCTTGGGTAGGGGTGTGGGAGGCAGTGCGGCAGGGGACCCACAGGGAGCCGAGGCCTGGCCGTGATCCAAAGCACGGAGGACCTCCATGACGAAGGGCAATGCCCGACACCTGGGAAGGAGGGAGGTCAATGGAAGGAGGGTGCCTAAAGCGGGCTTGGAGGAGGGCGGGCACCACAAGGACAGTCACTGGCTGACCTCGACAGGTGGCATCACCATGCCCACAGGGTGGCACATGAGGAAGAGACAAGAAACTGGGGTGAGAAATGGCAGAGGCACCAGAAGGATCAGCCGCAAAGCGGGCAAAGGGCGACAGGGGAGAAACCCAACCGACCCCACAGCAGGTGCCCATGCCAGGACTGGAGAGGGTGACCCTGATGCAGACCCACAGTCCGGGAAGGGCCGGGTACAGTGTACTCCGATGAATAGGAAGGCTGCCCCATGGGAGAGGGTGGAATGCCAGGAGGTGACAATGACGGGGAAGCAGCCCTACGATGAGGGAAGCATAACAGGACTTACTATCGATGAGGCATGCCTCCCGCTGATGAGGAACGCCTGTTGACAGGAAAGGAGCTCCTGTCGATGAGAGAAACGTCTAGAGTGTCCCATCGACAGGGAAGGAGGAGCAACAAGCTTTGTCACTGAGAGAGGTCCCCATCGACAAGGGCATGCTGGTGATGGGGGAATAGTGTCCGCCGACCAGACATGTCCCAGTGAGTGCTCCGTCGATGGGAAGGCCCCGCTGATGAAAGAGGGAGCAAGGAGGCCCGGCCGATGGGGAGGCCTGGCCGACGTGCAGAGGAGCCAATGATGACTGAGGAGGATCGGTGGGGTTTGACGAGTGAGTCCTGCTCCCTCTGATGCCGGGAACAGAGCTCCTATCAGGGTACCCTGAAGACAGGTCCCCGAGCCCTGCCCCAGTTTCCGAAGGGCTGCCTTGTCAGCCATGGAAGAAGCCCTGACCCAGGCTGGGCCAAGGAGCAGCAGGGGTACCATCAGTAAACACAGACTGTCACGCAGGAGAGTCAGGGGTACTGTGAGGAACACAGGTCCGCCCTGAACCTAGGAGGAAAAGAACCAGAACGGGAGCAAGCACAGGCCCAGGAGAGAGAAGAAATAAAAATCGGGTTCAGGTTCCGTCAAGACTGCAATCAAAGACTGAGTTAGCTGCTGTGTGAGCTGAAGCCGGCGAAAATGAACAAAGGGTACTAGGTCCACTCCTACTATACTCCACCACGGAAGTGATGTCGCGGGGGCGCCCCTATAGAGGACTGCTGAAGAAGCTGCCGTGAGACAGCTCCACCCTGTGGAGACTCCCATAAGTAATGACTTACTGCAAGAGACCAGTCCGTGAAGATCTACTGTTACAAGTGAGTAACCTGTTTTTCTAGGAACGTGGATATGTTGTTCTATCCACATTTGTTGGCAGTTCTCTGGGAGAAGGGAGGCAAGGCGACACCCTCCTTTGGGAAACAGAGATTGGGGAACTGAGGCTCCAAAACCAGCATCCTGGCATGACTCTAGGTCGATGTGGAAGTGGGAAATGAAGGTGTTTACTGATTTCAGGTAGCAGCCGTGCAGCTTTCCTGGATAGGGATGTCCCTGGAAGCAGCCACCAATGCAGTAGCATGGCGGCTGGAGTGAGCTCTTACCCCTTCGGAGGCTCCTGCTTGCCAACCTATAGCAGAGATCAATGCATGATGTAATCCATCTGCCAATCGTCCGCTTAAGCTGCAGGTCTGCCAGGTGCAGCTTCAGCGAGGGTGACTAACAGATGGTGAACCTCTTCCCAAACTTCAGCTGTCCACTCCTTATAATAAGAGAGTGCTCATCTCAGGTTCAAAGTATGGAGCCTATACTCAGCCTTCAAGGTGTAACTGGGGTAGTACACCAGCAGAGTCAACACCTGGTTAAGATGAAACTCCACACCACCTTCAGGACAATTTCGGTGGGGACTTGAACAACCTTGTCCCTGTGGAAGACCAGGTAAGGAGATTGACAGAGAGTGCCTGTAGCTCCCCAGTCCTCTAGCGGATGTGATAGACACCAAGAAGGCTGTCTTCCATGACAGATGGGATCTCACACCTCGCATCAGTTCAAATGGCTTGTCCACGAGCTTTGCCAGTACCAGCAGACGATCCCATGGTGGTGGTGGTTCACACTCGGAGGGGAATGTGGTCGAGGCCTTTCAAGAAAAGCCAAATCACCTTCTCCTGTGCCACCATCTGTTGACCGCCCGCACTCAGTAAGCAGAGATGGCTGCCAGGTACCTTGAGGGTCGAGACCCAAGACCCCTTTGGAGAGGGACCAAGGTAGTCGAGGATGCTAACTAACAGACAGACAAAGGGTCCAGGCAGTTCCTGGCACCAAATGGAAAATATTTTCCATTTGAAGGCATAGCACCTCCTGGCCTGACTCCTTCCTAGATGCCTTCACAACAGTGAGTACATCCTCAGAGAGACCCATAACCTGGAACTTTAGCCATTCAGGAACCAGGCTGCTGGGTGCAGGATTGAAGGTCGGATGGAATACCTTCCCCTGACTGACTAATATCAGGTCTGGGCACACAGGAAGACGCCTCAGAGGCCTGGAGCTGAGGCTGAGAGATCTGGATACCAGAACCGGCAAGGCCAGTCTAGGGCTACAGGATCAGCTGTGCCTTGTCCCTCCTGACCTGAGAATCACCCTGTTATCTATGGGAAGAGGAGGGAAGGCACAGAAGAGGCCTGGGGCCCACGGCCTTGAGACAGCATCACCCTGCAGCAAGCCCTGCTAAGGGAGTGTCATGAAACAGCCTCAGCCTGATTCTCCCTGGAGGCGTAACAGATCCACCTGAAGATTGCCCCAGTGGGAGAACAGGCTGTGTCCTACCTCTGGATGAAGAGATCATCAGTGGGACGCCTTGCCCACACGGCTGAGAGGACCGCCAGTTGATTTGAGGCTCCTGCCACACGGACGGCTAGAGATCTGCCTCCAGTCGGCTGATGAGAGTCCAGATGCAGAGCACTTCCCTGCACAGAGGCCGGGAGGTGTGCCCCTGCTTGCTGAGATAGTACATGGTCGTAGTATTGTCCGGCCTGGACTTGCACCACCTGACCCCAAGGAGCAAATGCTGACAGTACCAGCCAGACTGCTCTGAGCTCCAGCAGGCTGACATGACACTGGGAATCCTCAGGGTCCAGAGCCCGTGGACTCTGTGATTCCCACGTGGTACCCCAGCCCGTGAGAGAGGCATCAGTCGTGAAGAACGACCATCGGTGTGGGATGGACAAATGGGATCCCTTCCTGCAAGTGTGCTAGGACGATCCACCACTGGACAGCGTCCCATCTTCTGAGTCACAGTGACCAGCTGGTCGAGTGACCATGTCGCTGAGTCCACAGGCTGGCCAGCTCCCATTGAAGAGGCGATATGCCACAGGGCCCATCGGACCATTGCGTGCAGGCTGCCATGTACCCCAGAAGGTGCAGGAAGTCCCGGCAGGGCGCAAGTGCCCAACCAGAAATGACTGGGCAAGGAGGAGAGAACCTCCACTCTGTCCATCGGGAGCCTGGCTCAGGCTCGGCAAGAGTCGAACTCTGCCCCAATGAAGCAGCTCACCTGAAGATACAAGTTCTGACTTGGTCTCGCTTGACCAGATCATCAAGTTCGATGCAGGTCTGGAGGGCCAGATCCCTGGACTTCTCCACCTCCTGTCTGGAGGAACCCACTATGAGCCAATCATTGATATGGGGTACACTCTGACCACTCGACACTGAAGATGGGCCACCACCACTGCAATGTATTTGGTGAAGACCGGGGACTGATGACAGGCCGAACGGCATGGCTCAGAACTCCAGGGCTCCCTTTGCTCAAAATTGGAGGAACCTGCAGTGAGACGGATGGATCGGACGTGAAAGAATGCGTCCCTGGATATCCAGAGAGCAAAACCACATGTTCTGCTCGAGAGACAGCATGATCTGAGACAGTGTTACCATCCTGAATGTGAGGGACCTGAGAAACTGGTACAGGTCGCAGATCTAGAATGGAGCCAGCCCCATATCCGTTTAGGACCAGGAAATACCTGGAAGCGAATACTGGGTTGACAGGGGATCCACGACTCTGGCCACTACCTCCTTGCAGAGGAGCTGGCAATGTCGTTTTGGAGAGCCGACTGAGTGTGCGTGGACACCATATCCTCCCATGGGGCAGGCTCGCTTGGTGGATACTGCTCAAATTTCAGCAGGCAGCCCCTGGCCAGCCACTTCCACAACCCACCTGACCATTGTAACAGCAGACAAGGCAGAAAGGAAGTGGCAGAGCCAGCCCCCATGGGAGGACCCAGAGCTGTGTGTGACAGGTATGGGGCTGACCACCGCCCCCATCACTGTGCAGGCCTGGAGTAGTAGGATCTGGTTTGGGGACCACCGGACCCTTTCCTCCAGGCTTATGGGCCACCGGGCCCTAACTTGGGCCGAAGGCATCAATGTTGAGCCTGCTGCTGTTGCTGCCCCAACTGAAATCAGGCTGCTTGGCATGAGGCAAAAGGTTGAAAAGGCTTTCTTTTATGCTTTTGGAACCCTGGGTTTCCTCTAAGCAGAAGTCACAGAGTCTAAGGTGGCACTGAACTTCTATGTGCTGGAGGTGACCATCCACTCCTGGACCAAAGAGGTCAGTACCAGGAACTGGACGCCTGCCAACTTGTGCTGAGTGTCCGCCGTGAAGGTGGAGACCTCAGCCAGGTCCTGCAGTGCATGGCAACCGTGGCCACAAAACAGCAGGCACAAGAGTCCCCGAGGTCCAGAACTATCTGGAGTTGCTGCTTCGCAGAACCGCCCGCCCTGGTCATGCTGAGCTGCTTGACCGTGGTCTGGAGGTTCGCGGAAGGTGAGGAAGAACCTCATCAAGACAGCACAGAAGGGCGTGAGAAAAAATGCACCATGATGATGACCGAGCTACCTGAGGCGGCCCAGCAAAGAGGGGGCAAATATTTTCTAGGCAATGGTCCAGTTTTTGGACTATCTGTCCGAGGGTCTATCAGTGTCTCCCGAATTACTTGAGAGCCTGAACACAGATTCAGTCACCAATCCTCAGCTGAAGGGTGGCTCTGAGAATCCGGAAAGGAACCAATGGGTATTGTATAGTTGCAAGCCATTTGGGCAGAGGGTGCGGGCAGGAGGCAGGGTGCTGCCACAGCTCCAAAGCCGGACCAACAATGGTATCAGCCACTGGAAGGCCACAGCTGGCAAATCCCTCGCTTGAGAATATCAGTGAGGGGTATTTGGCCTGTTTCTGAATGGGTTCTAAGGGCATCCCCATGGATTAAGATGAGACAGAGTATGCCCATGAAGGAAGTAGGGCCTTCCTCCGTCGAAAGACTCCCGACAGATTCCTCGTCCAGGAGGCAGAATGTAGGTCAAGAGTCCTTGGACTCCAAGGAGTCTGGATAGAGTGGCAGACCACCAGAGTCACCTTCCACCTGCCTAGGACGGTCGGGAGTGAAGGTGACAGACAGCCTACGTGGCAGGACCAGAACAGGTTGGGACCCTAGAAGGAGTCCCTCAAGGAGGCTGTTTAGGTGGCGGTTCCACCACAACCGGTGGAGAGGCCAGTTCTGCCAAGCCGGAATGGTCTTGATCGGCTCCACAGGCAGAGGAACGACACGGACCTGCTCCTGATGAGTCGGCCTAGAGGGCAACAGCCCAGTAATGGCTGGGCAGAAGTCAAGACAACTCTGGGAGGACATGATCAGCTGCTGCCACATCAAATCCTCGCAGCCTTGATGCAGTTTTCATCAAGCCTCTCCTTATCTGAGGAGTACGAGGAAGAGTGGCGGCGCTGCTTTTTGGAGCGCTTTATGCACCGCTTCCTTAAAGGAGAAGTCCACCCAGAAATTGCAAAAACATATGTTATGTAGAGTGTTTTGATATGTATGTTAAATCCTAGTGTGTCCTTCCTCTGTCTGCTATTAGGAGTTTTTCCTAAATCAGCCTGCTAGCTGTATGGTAGTTTTATGTCCTATGGGGATCTCCATCACAAATAGGTTTATTGGCTTTCTTTCTCCTATGATGCACCTTGGCTCATGTGACAATGATGTAGCTATGGCCTTAGATTTAGCTGGGTCTGTCACAGCTCAGCCACAAAGATAATACTACTTTCAGAGAAGTCACACTGCTAGATTTTGGTCAGTGTAATCATTATTTTTGACATTAGAACCTTGTCCTGCTATGTTACAACCTATAAGGTGATGTTCAATTTTACTAAGTACTGGTGCAAAACTGAAAGTGACAGAGGAATAGAGTAAACAGTGACATGATTCACACACACACACACACACACAGCAGAACATAGCAGGACAAGGAACTGATATCAAAAATAATAATGATTACACTCACCCAGAATCTAGTAATGTGTCTTCTCTGGAAGAATTATTTTCTCTGTGGCTGAATTTGACAGACCCTGTAACAAGACACTGGCTTCTGCAGGGGCAATTAGACATCACACCAAAGGGCACTCTGGGAAGACTACAGGCCATAAAAGAAACCAGAATGGCAACCTCCAAGGGCAATAAAACAGTTAGGGAAAATTAGAAAAACATCTCTCACAGCCAGAGGAAAGAAAATACTGGGAACTGGTCAGAACACAGAAAAAGACTACTGCATATTTTTTCTGATTTTAACATGGAGTTTTCCTTTAAAACATCTTCTCTGGACCCAGACTGTTCTGCCAACTACAGGCCAAACTCTAACCTTCCCATTATTGGGAAGTTGATAGAAAGTAGCTGCTCTTCAGTTGGACAACCACTTGACCATCCACGACATCTATGATTCCCTCAGTCTGGTTTTCGGAAGAGGCATAGTATGGAAACTGCTCTGGTTCGTGCTCAATGATCTGCTGACTGCTAGAGATCAGAAGTGTCGTTCAATCTTGGTCCTTCTTGATCTATCTTCAGTCTCTGACACCATGGACCATGGGGGGCTGCTGAGTGCCTGAGAGACATCTGTGGCCTATCAGGTACAGTTCTCAGTTGGTTTAGATCTTTCCGCACTGGCAGAACTCACAGAGTGGTGTCGAGGTTTATTCCTCGGCCTCATTCTCTTTGCCATGTGGGGTTCCTCAGGGCTCTGTGCACGTCCCCTTATGTTGTTACGGAGTATCTGCTGCCATTGGGAGACACTGTTTATCGGCTGCAGTTTCACTGTTATGCAGATGACACCCAGCTCTAGCTGTCATTTGCCCCTGACCAGGACAGTGCGGCCTCTGTTTTCAATAGCTGCCTCGTGGAGCTCCAGGACTGGATGCGGGCTAGCTGGATAAGGTTGAACCCTGGAAAGACCGAGGTGCTGGTGGTATAGCCAGCAGGAATAGAGAGGATGGGAGGGCGGTTTGCCTCTGGCCTTTGGCCCATGGTACCAGTTCCTGCCCTCTGTTCAGGTGCAGACTCTGGGCATGATATTTGATGAAGGGCTGACACTTCTTCTGCAGGTGTCAGCTAGAGTCAAATTCTCTTTTACCATCTGAGAAACATTACCCAGATTAAGCACTTTGTTCCATCCGTGATCTTCCAATGTTGATCCACGCCTTTGTGACCTCCCCCGCCTTGACTACTATAACTTCCTATACCTAGGGCTTCCAGGGTTGATATCCACTGCTTGTAGCTGGTGCAGAACGCTGCAGCCAGGTTACTGGCAGGGGTTTCCCGGACCAGTCATATTACTCCTGTGCTCGCGAACTGCACTGGCTGCCTGTTAAGTGGCGGATCACCTTTAAAGGTGGTTACTGACCCTTAATCTGGCCAGGTCCTGGCTACCTGCAAGAGCTCCCTGGTTCTTACTGCCCTCTGACTCCTCCGTCAGCCGATGAGGGACTGCTAGAGGTTCCAAGGGTCCGACTAAGGACATCTGGTGTAGAGCTTTAGTTATGCAGCCACGACCCTGCGGAATTTCTACCTCATCAGATCAGAGAGTGCCTGACCTTGAGAGCTTAAGATGGCATTAAAACTTATTTATTTAACCTTGCTTTCGGTGATTAGTGTATTCTGACTCACTGTTGTATTTTGTTTTATTTATGTTTTAATTCTGTACAGCACTTTGATACATGCTGAATTGCTCTTACTGAATACATTTTAATATTACTATTATTCAGCCTGTCGGTCGAAGAGGTCCAACCTCGACTTGGATTGTCGAGAGGACCGCACGGGTCAGTCAGAAGGAGCCGGGAGAACCGCAGCTCTTCCTCGTCAGGATCTGGACCATGAGCGGTTTACCAGCGGGCTGGGCTCCCTCCTCGGTGGGGAGTAGGCAGGACTGGGGTCCTGAATAAGGGATTGTTGGCCTCATCGGCGACCGACAGGTCGACTGGGTCGAGGATAATCTCGATAGGGTCGTCCAGCGCCTTAGCCGGCTGCTCTGACGGGGTACCAAGAAGCCACTGGCCAACACCGCAACCTCGACTGAAGTAGAGACAGAAGATACCTGGGACCGAGATCTCTCACTGTCCCAAGATCGCCATCGGAGACAATCCTTTCTTGTGCTCTTTGTCCTTCTTACTGGATCAACAGACATGCATGCCAGAGAGCCTTCTCCTTGGTAGGGAGGGACTGACACCTCCCAAAAGGAGCCGAGAAGGTGGAGCCTGGATTGAGTGGGACGAAGACCAACATAGTAGAGGACCAATCAGCGGCCCCAGCCACCTCCTCTTAAGGCCTTCATCTGTTCCAACTGCTCAGCAGACCCTGCAGCCGTGGAGACCACCACAGGCTTCCTTGGATTTGAACAGTGGGTTCAGTTTTCTGGTCTGCCCAAATGCAGCCGTGCAAGACGATCGCCCAAAACATTTGGATAAAATCGCAACACATTTCGCATGCCTGGGTGTCATGATCATGACCCAGGCAATAAGCATAAGGAATGCAGGTTGGTCCGAGACATCTTTTGCCCTTACGGGCAGCAAGCGAAACCGGGTGATGAATTGTCCTCCATCACGGTCGAGATCGCAAGCAATCAGGAGAAACTCTAACGAGTCTAAGTCTGGATAAAGCCATAGATTTATGCACAAGAGCCTACAGTAATGAGTGAGTGATAAGGAGGAAAGTACAGTTATGTAAGAACTTACCATAACAGTAGATCTTGAGAAAGTACAGTTACGTAAGAACTTACCGTAACAGTAGATCTTCGAGAACAGCTCTTACAGCAGGTAACACCATTAGGACTGAAGCCGGCAGCGTCAGGACCGGAAATCTTCTAGCTAGCAGTCTTCAGCGGGACATCCCGACGTCGGTCCCGCCCCGACATCAGGCGGTAGTACATAAGGAGGCGGTCCCGTCAGATTCCCCAGTTCTCCGCTGGAGACTCCCGGCCGTAGGATGACATCAGCAGGGGAGACCGAGGATCCGCCATCAGAAGGAAAGAGCAAAGCTCCTTCCAAGGCCTGGTAGGCCATACCTCCTCAAGGGGGAATGGTGGCGAGAAGTACTGCTGCAAGAGCTGTTCTCGAAGATCTACTGTTACGGTAAGTTCTCACTGAACTGTACTATCTTACTGAGATACAGCCTTGCAGCAGGTAACACCATTAGGACTGATCCCAAGCAATAGCTTTGTAAGCATTCTGGGAGGAGGAAATTAGAGAGATCTTTGAACAAGTCCTGACTCTAGGACAGGAGACTTTGTAGAACGGCTTAGGTCAACCCCTGCCTCTTCGCCGTGATGTAATATCCAAGCTATAGTGCTTAATAAATGTATGCACAGAGCTCCAAGTAGCTGCAGCACAAATGGCTGAGGGGAGACGTTACGCAGTGCTGCAAAGGAGGTAGCCACCCCCTTGTTGAGTGGCCCCGGACTGTACCGGAGGGCTTATGCTTGTTGTTGTAGCAAAAGAAATACACTGGACAAGCCAGCGAGAAAGGGTCTGCTCTGAGACTGGTTGGCCCAGCATCCTCTCAACGAAGAAACAAATAGTTGCTCCGACTGCTGAAGCTGTTTAGTTCTACTCAGGTAGAACCTTAAGGAGCGTGAACATCCAGGGTGTGAAGCAGCGCCTCTCCTCTATTAGAGTACTTGGGAAATACACAGGCAAACTGATGTCCTGGTTGAGAGTGAGGGCAGAGACCACCTTAGGCAGGAATTTTGGATTCATCCTCAGAAACACTCTGTCCTGGTGAAAATTAAATAAGGCTCTTTGCACATGAGAGCCTGAAGCTCGAAACTCTCCTTGCTGACGGATAGCAACTAAAAATAACGCTTTCCACGACAGAAAACGCAGCTCGCAATCCGCAGCAGGTTCAAAGGGGAAAGCGTGAGTTGTTCCAAGACAAAGAGTAGGTCCCAAGGAGGAACGGATCCTTGATGGGTGGCCTATACGAATAATTCTCCCTCAGGAAGTCCTCGAGGCATCAAGCTGTGCCACTGCAGCGCTGTCCCACCGGACGGATATGCAGAGATCGCAGCAGAGGTGCACTTTAATGGAGGAGTAGGCGAGGTCCGAATGGAACAGGGAAAGAAGGTATTTCAGCACCCCTTTCACCGGCATTCTAAAGGAAAGGCTGCGTGCCTGCAATCATAACAAAACGGCGCCATTTCATGGCGTGACGCATGTATTGTGGTTTGCTGGCCGCTGAAAGGACTTCCGCTACCTCTTGCGTAGACCTCAGATCGCATAATAGCTATGTCTCTAGGAGCCATGCATGCAGGTTCAGTGAGCGTAAGTCCGGTGGACTAGTGAACCCTCCTCCTGAGACAACAGGTGGGAGCTGAAAGGCAACGGAACTGGAGGTTCCCTGGACAAATCGGCCAGCATGAGACCAGATCTGCCTGGGCCAGAAAGGCGCTATCAGGATCATTGTTGCGTGCTCCTCGCAGTTTGAGAAGAACTCTCTGGATCAACGGGAAGGGAGGGAAAGCATAGAGGAATCTGTCCGCCCAGGAGAGGGACAACGCTGGCCCCGCCAGAAAACACCAGGCCCTGGATCTAGCAAGCAAAATTGGGCAGTTTTATGCTCGATGGGGAAGTGAATAAGTCCAACTCTGAGTGCCCCATCAAGGAACAGATCCTCTGCTACCTCCTGAAGAAGTCCCACTGTGGACTCTGGCCTGGAATGACTCAGGCCATTCATGATTGTGTTGTTCACTCCAGGAACGTGAACTGCAATCAGGCTCGCGCCGTGTCAGATTACCCAATCCCACCCTCATAGCTTCCCTGCAGAGAGGGTAAGAGTGTGCGCCTCCTTGTTTGTTGAGGTAATACATCACCGCCTGGTTGTCTGTCTGAAGCAGAAGGGTACTCAACGGGTACTCTGACTGAAAGGGCCTTGCAGGGCGTGAAGGACCGCTTCTCATCTCCAGCACGCTTGATGTGGGAGGTGAGCTTCCTGAGGGGTCCATGTTCCCGGGACCTCACCCTGCTCAGGTGCGCTCCCCATCCCAGCCCTGAGGCGCCTGTGGAGAGGGATTGCCTGGAGGGGCGGCAGTGAACGGGAAACCCACAGAAAGTGTCCCTGGTCTAGCCACCATTGCTGAGTCTCGAATCACGTGTTCTGATTCTGACCGGATACTGCATATGGTCTTGCCTTTGGTCCCACTGCACCTTGAGCATCCACTGAGTTACCCGCATGATGAGCCTTGCCAAAGGGACGGTTGGAATGGCCGCAGCCATGTGTCCGAGCAGCGAAGGACCAACCTGGCGGGATGGTCTTTTCGCTGAAAGATCCCTGATGAGTGATCTGATGTGTTCCGCTTTTTCAGTCGGGAAGAAAGGCTTTCCTTGACTGTGTCCAGAACTGCGCCTATGAACTGCAGCTTCTGGGACGGTACTAGGAGAGACTTCTCGTAGTTGATAAGAACCCCTAGAGACTGGAACAGATCCTGGGTGCTCTGAATAGCCATCAACAGTGCCTCTTGGAGGCGGCATGAGAAGCCAGTCGTCCAGGATACGGAAACACGAGTGGCCCTGTCTCCTCAGAGACGCTGCCATGACTGCCACACTTGGTAAAGACCCTGGGCACAAGACAGTCCGAACGGAAGGCCCGGAACTGAAAGTGGTGGACGAGAAACTCAAAGCGCAGGAACCTCCTGTGTGCTTGAGCTACTGGATGTGCAGGTAGGCGCCTGCATGTCCAGGGACGCTAAGAAGGCATCCTTTTTCAGCATGGGAATGAGTCCTTGCAGGGTCACCATGTAACGCCTTGTAGGCGACCGTACATGTTGAGGTCGCCGAGGTCCAGGATTGGACAGAGGTCCCCTGTTTTCTTCGGAACCAGAAGAAGTGGGAATAGTATCCGAGCCTATCTGGCTGTCTGGGACATACTCCACCGCTCCCTTTGCAGGAGCCGAGTACCTCTTGCCTGATGAGTGATCTGTGCTGACCGAGTAGCGGAGAACAGAGGAGGCCTTCTGGGTGGCTTGTCCATGAATTCTATAAAGTGGCCTCTTTCAACTAACTGAAGGACCCACCTGTTGGTGGTTATGGACTGCCACCCTGGCAGGTGGTCCTGTCTGCCCCTGACCTTGGTGTCCAATTGATCCTGAGGGTCGGGGGCGGGAAGGAGTCATGCTGTGGCGGCTGAGGGTCCAGCAGGCTGGGTCCGACTTTAGCTGGTCATTGACCTCGGCCCGCTGACGACTTCCCCTGGGCTCTACGGGAGAAGGCCCTTCTGTTGAGAACCGGCGGGACTGCTGTCTCTGCATCCGCCAAACGGCTTGGTTCCTACGAAAAGAACTAACCTTGGTCTGTACATGGCCTAGACAGACTGCACCGCTTCCCGGCTTCCTGAAGCTTGTGAGGACCTTCTCAAGGACTCACCAAAAAGAACCTCTCCATGAAATGAGGCGCCAGGATGTTCTTCAGGCATCCAGGGTGAATCGAGCACGGAGCCATGAGTGTCTCCGGAGGCATACGCCTGAAGCTGCAGCTTTGGCCGAGGAGTCCCGCTCCGGAATCACACGCTGCCCGCAGCACCTGGGTTCCACGTCCGAACCCGGATGAAGGAGCTGTAGCAGCTCCTCCTTCTGCTCACCTTCTGGCATCTTTTCCGCCAGATCCAGTCCCTGCTCCCACAAGGCGTTTGAAACTGCACCATGTGGGTCAAGTAGTTGAGGGATCTGATGGCGCAGGTAGCGGAGGCATCGCAACGTCTGCCCATAGTGTCCAGCTGTTTGGATTCTGGGTCCAGTGGCAGGGTGCTCAAATGTTGCAGCCTCTGGGACCCGGTTATGAGAAGGCTGTAATGACCACACAATCGGCCAGAGGATGTGATGCAAGCACTGGTCCTCCCTAGGAGCCTTGTACAGGGGGTCAGCTCTCTTGATCGCCAGAAGCGAGTGTGGACATTTCCAAGCTGCCTTGGTGACGCTCCACGAAAGTGTCCACCAAGGGTGGCACCACCACAGGCTTAGGATCTTTTGCCAAGATATCTGGCAAGGTAATCTCTCGGGTCTAGTTCCTCTGCGTCCCAGCCCATGTTCTCCTGGACATGTCTCATAATCTCTGAGAACGATGGGTCATCCGGAGGAGATCTTGGGAGCTCACGTGGGTCCGGAGAAGGCGTTGCTCGGAGAGGGATCTGGATCCGTCCGAAGTCTGATTCCGTGTCCTCCGTCGGAGCGGTCTTCTGGGTCTTCTTGGGGCTGGATGACCCTGAAGAAGATCTGGACGGAGGTCTCCTATTTCGTGATCTACCCCAGGAGGGTCCGTGGGCTCCTGGGGGAAGGACACTCAGCCCGCATCCCTGGGTGAGGTAGGAGGCGCGGGGACACGGGAGTAGCAGGAGGAGGAGGAGGTGGTGGTGGGGACCACATCCCTTTATGGTGTCCACCGAGGAAGAAAACAACTCCTTGACCTCGGATATGCAGAAGGCCCGGCAACGGACAGGCGCTGATGGCGGTCGTCGGGTTCCAGCGTCGGCTCCTCAGGACCTCCAGGTTCCAGCGAGGTTCCTAGAGTACGGACAGGACCGGGTTCGCCCGTCTGGTCCTCGGGCTGGGTGAGCTCCTCCTCCGTGATCGGCCTCTTGACGGCGTCGGTGGGGAGACGAGGGGTCCCTCTTCTCAGTGGAGTCTGACGTCCCGGTCCCGGCCGGCGTCCGTGGAAAGCGAAACCTGACCCGGCGGGTGTCTGGCGGTCGTCGGTGCTCAGGACCGATGGTGTTTGGCCGGCGTCGGAGGGCGGCGTTGGGGCGACCGATCTCTTGAGAGAAGTCAGTTCTTTGGTCTTCCACTGGGAGGAGGAGGCAAAGAGACTGACCTGGTCGTGCACGATAGTGGGAACCGGACTTGTGATGGTCGTGACGGTCCCCTGACCTTGACAGGGCCTTGGTGGCTGAAGACAAGAAAGGTCTGGAGGTCTTGGTCTGCAAAGAGAAGAGGAACCGAGGAGGTCTTCACCGCTGCAGGGGGAGGCTGAGAGCGCTCCGGAGGTGGAGCGGCTCGGACCGGAAGCCGGAGCTACGGAGTCAAGAGGCCCTAGACAGGGGACCTGGATCTCACACTCCCTATGCTTCTCCTAAGTGTCTCTGGACCTTGTCAGAAGATTCCCCTTGGAGGCTCAGTCCATGGCTTTAATCTTCTCCTCGAGCAGGAAAGCCTCAAGGGCCTTCTGGCGCGGATCCAGGTCAGGCTGTTGAATCCTGGCAGAAGGAACAGGCCCAGCTGTCATGGTCTAGGCCTAGGCACCGGGCGCAGGCCCAGAATGCGGGTCTTTGAGCAGGTTTGCTTCCCTGAGCGCACTTGAAGGATGGCCTTCAGCGGAGATTGGAGGGACGTGAATCGGAGGCGGCAAACGAACTTTCCCAGAAGGAAGAACCTAACCAGGCGTTGCGGCTAGAAACAAACCAAAGGGTCGAGACATGCAAGTCGATGGCGGGAAAGAACTGGGGAATCTGGCGGGACCGCCTCCTTATGTACTCGTCTGGCGTCGGGGTGGGACCGGCGTCGGAGGCGATCCCGCTGAAGACTGCTAGCTAAGAAGATTTCCGTGGGGTCCTGGCGCCTGCCAGCTTCAGTCCTAATGGTGTTACCTGCTGCAAGAGCTGTATCTCCAAGTAAGATCAGCTCTTGCAGAAAAATACACATAAGAGACAAATCCGACGAGGCAGCCAGACCCACAGAAAACTTCTAGCTAGCTATATGAAAACGAGGTCCGCTTCAGCGTCGACCCTATCGCGTCAGATACATCACAAAGGGAGGTCCCCAGCATACCTCAGTTCTCCAGCTGAGACTCCCCAGCGTAATGATGTGATTCAGAAGGGAGACCAAGGATCCGCTTCAGAGAAGACTAATAATTCTGATGCATCGAGCAGCTATAGTAGAACCAAACCTCTAAGGGGAAAATGGGAGGAAAACTACCTGCTACAAGAGCTCTTCTAGAAGATCTACTGTTATGGTAAATTCTTACGTAACTGTACTGTCTTACTTCTCGATACAGCTCTTGCAGCAGGTTACACCATAAGAGACTGATTCCCAAGCAGTAAGGGTGCTTCACCAACCTAGTAAGGGAGGGTAGAAGAGATTAAAGAAGAGGACCTCTTAGGACAAAAGTCACTGAAGACTGCCAGGCCAAAACCCGCTCTCGCCTGGAGGCGACATCCAAACTGTAGTGTCTAACGAAAGTGTGCACTGAACTCAAGTAGCAGCCACACGATGGTGGATGTTTCCACGTTCTTCAATGCAGTGATAGATAGTCCTCCTCGTGGAATGGCCCTTAACCATTCGGTGAGGCTTGTTGCATTTCTGATAACAGAAAACAATGCAGTTTACAAGCCACTTGGAAGTTTGTTTTGATCTGGTGCACCCATCATCCTTTTAGGCGAAAGATAAAAACAGTTGGTCGGACTGTCTGTGTGAGCAGGTTCTGGCCAGGTAAAACCTCAAAATCCCGTACACATTTAGGTATAAAAGCAGCTTCCCCGTTAGTGTAGTATGATTGAGGAGAGTACACTGGAAGGTCAATGTCCTGCTTTAAGGTTAAGGCTTAAACCACTTTGGGAAGAAACTTAGATTGGTCTTTAAGACACCCTGTCCTTATGGAAAATCAAGTAAGGCTCTTTACACATGAGCACCTGGAGTTTTGGAAATTCTCTTTGCTGAAGTTACAGCAACTAAAGTCGCCTTCCATGAGAGAAGAGCGAAGCTATAATCACGGCTGGTTCAAAGGCGGCGTGGCTGTTTCTTAAACAAAAAGAATGTCCCAAGGAGGAATTGTGTCCTTTATAGGGTCTTCAGATGACAAGACACCGTGCAGAAATGCACGGAAGTCCCCTAATTGGGCTTAGTGAACGCCGACCAACCGGTGTGTGGTATGCCAAATGGCACAGAGGTGTACTTTCAGAGAGGAATATGCCAATCCGACTGGAAAGGATAGGAGGTAGTCCAAAATAGACTTCTCAGGGCATCAAGTGGATCGTGATTGCGAGCCTGAGCCCAGAGACAAAACCTCTGCCATTTCCAGGCACAAGTGGCGTGAGTAGATGGTTTCTAGCTGCCACCAGGATATCAAGCAACCCTTGGAGACCCCATGCCTAAGAATGGCTACATCTTTAGGAGCAAGCATGCAGGTTCAGGGATCTGAGATTCGGATGAACCAGTGAGCTGGCTCCTGGACGCAAAAGTGAGCTGCCCAGTAGGGTAAGGGAGGCCCAGAGCTAGCTGGTGAAGCAGCGAAACCATGTCTGCCTGGGCCAAAGGGCACTACCAAGATCATTGATGCTCGTTCTGACTGGAGCTTGAGAAGAACCTCTGGATCAAGGAAGGGCAGGAAAGTGTAGAAGAACCTGCCCATCCAAGAGAGGACAACGCATCTGCCAGAAAACACCAGGCCCTGGATCTAGCGAGCCAGAAATTGGGCAGTTTTGCATCGTGGGAGACACGAATAAGTCTCGTCTGGTGTCCCCATTGTAGGAACAGGTCCTCAACAACCTCTTGTAGCAATTCCTATTCTTGAGCTTTGGCCTTGACCGCTCAGGAGATCCATGACGCTTGTTGTCCACACCAGGAACATGCACTGTGGTAGCTGGCGCTGTACTGTAGTACCCAGTCCCACACCCGCTTTACTTCTCTGCAAAGGGTGAGAATGAATACCTCCTTTTTGTTGATGTAATACACCACCAAGGTGTTGTCTGTTTGGACTAACATGTGACCCGGTGGGATCTCTGATGGTAAGGCCTGTAAGGCGTAGGACCGCCCTCATCTCCAGAACACTGATGTGGAGGTGACCTCCAGGGCCGACCAGGTTCCCTGGGTCCTGGTTTCTTCCAGGTGAGCTCCCCAGCCGGACCCCAAAGCGTCGGTGGTGAGAGTCAGAGCTGGGACAGGCGCCACAAAGGGTACTCCCATGGAAAGATGTTACGGACAAGCCACCACTGCAAGTTCTGAATGACTGAGCCTGTGATTCTGACTAGGTGGTCTAAGTGATCCTGCCTCTGGTCCCACTGGGCTCTCAGCATCCACCAAGTAACTCTCATATGGAGGCAAGCAAGGGGACTATACCGATGGCAGCCACCATATGTCCAAGCAGGCAAAGAATGGTCCAAGTGGGAACCAGATTTTGTGCCGTGATAGTCCTTATCAGTAACCTGATGGTTCTGCCTCTGTCCTCGGGCAGGAAGGCTCTCCCTAGGCGGGTATCCAGAGCAGCAACAAAGAACTGTAGTCTCAGCAAGGGAGCGAGAGATGATTTCTCTTGGTTGATGGTGATCCTAGAGACTGGAATAGGGAGCAGGTATCATGACTGGCCTTCTCCAATGCTTCTAGGGAGAAGGCCATCAGAAACCAGTCATTCAGATAAGGGAAGACATAATGGCCTTGTCTCCTGAGGGCTGCTGCTATGACTGCTATGCACTTTTAAAGACATGGGCACAGAAGACGGGCCAAATGGAGTGCTCAGAACTGGTAATGGCATCCCAAAACTTGAAATGCAGGAATTTCCTGTGCGACCGGGAGATGGGAAGATGAAAGATAGCGCCCTGCATGTCCAGAGACGCTAGCCATGCACTTTGCTTGAGCATGAGAATGAGACCCGGTAGGTGACAATGCGAAAGCATTTGTACATCACAAAGATATTTAGGTCGCTAAGTCTAGGATCAGCTAAGTCCCTGTTTTCTTTGGAACCAGGAAGAAGTGAGAATAGCATCCTCCTTCTCTCTGATTCCTCAGTACGACCTCAATGGCATCCTTGGTAAGGAGTGCCGAGATCTCCTGCTGGATGAACAGGGCATACTGTCCCGAGTAATGGGAATGCAGAGATGGTCTTGACGGTGGGCGGTCAAGGAACTCTATAGAGTGTCCCCGACTGACAAGCTGAAGAACCCACCAGTCGGAGGTGATCCTCTTCCACCCCGACAGGTGGTAAGCGACTCAACCCCTGAACCTCTCTTCCCTTTGATCCGGAGGGCAGGGGCGGGAAGGAGTCATGCTGTGCGGTGCTGGCTCCAGCAGGTTGGGTAGGTTTTGTGTCTCTGGCCTGACCTCCGAAGAATCTTTGTTGGTTCTTCAGGCCGAAATTGCCTGTGTTGCTGTTGGCCTGACCAGGTTGCTGCTTACTCTCTTGGCCACGAAAATGGTTCTGTGTTCGGCAAATGGAACCAGGCCTTGATTTATACATTGCCTGTACTGTTCTGACCGCCTTCCCAGCATCTTGAAGCCTGGTGATAATGCCTCGGAGCCTTCAAACAACACTGAACCATTATAGGGGACGTCCACGATTCCTTTCTGGATGTCTGGAGTAAATCCAGAGACCCTCAACCAGAGTGTCTCGAAGGCAAAGCGCCTGTTGCAGCACCTCTTGCTGCTGAGTCCAAGTAGTCACGTGGCTCGGAGGACTTGGGTTCCAATATCAGAGCCTGTGCAAAAGACGCTTAAGAGGTTCTCCTTTTCACCATATGAGAAGTCCTTGGCAGGTCTTGCCCTTGGTCCCACAGTACATTTTGAAATTGCACCATCTGTGTTAAGCAGTTGAGGGACCCAATAGAGCATGTAGCGGCCGCATGCATCGGACGATCCAGAAGAGTCAATTGTTTGGACTCCTGGTCAGGAGGCTGGGTGCTGAGGTGTTGGGGCCTTTGGGAGCGATCGCGGCGAGGCTGTAATGATCACCGAAGTTGGCTACCGGGTCGATGAGTTAAATAAGGAGCGCCCAGCTGGGCTCTGTAAAGTCTGTCGGCCTTCTTTGGGGACCACTGGGGTGGAATGAGGATGCTTCCATGCAGCGTGGTAGCGTCCTGGAAAGTATCAACGGGGTGGAACCACCACAGGCTTGGGGGTCTTTTGCCTCAAATAACGTGCCAGGCGTTGCTGTTGGAGTCTAACTCTTCAGTCTCCCCATCCCATGTTCTCCTGAATGTGTCTCATAATATCAGAGAACGATGGGTCATCAGGTGGCTACCCAGGAGGTCATGAGGATCTGGAGATGAAGGCTCAAAAGGAGGGGTGACCGAGAGGTACCCGAGGAATCAGGACGCAGTTGTCGCCTCAAGAAGAGTGGGATCTTCAACGGGGTCTCTTACTTCTACAATTGCTAGGGAGGAGTGTGGAGGTCTCCTGGCCTTTGACGTCTTTCCTTGGACCTACCCCTTGGTGGTGGTGTAGGATCCTTAGGCTCAGGTATTACTGCCCTGGGAGGTGCCGTGGGAGCTGGGGCCTCTCCTTTTTAATGGTATCCCACCAAAAGAAAAAGTTCTTTGACCTCATGGATATTAAGGCCGGATGAGGGCCTGGCGTCGGTGTCTGCCTGGCATTATGGTCAAGCGCCGGTGGCTGCGGAGTCGTCGGGTCCAGGAACAGGTCCCTGGGCAGACCCGGCATCGGGCATGCTGACATCTTCAATGTCTCCCCATCTGGTCATCAGTGGCGTGAGCTCCGCGCCTCTTCTGATGTCCCCGACGGTGTCAGGTGGCAGAGGCGGGGGTGGCATCAGGTCCCTAGTTGTTTTACGGACAATGGCTCCAGCATCCGCTTAGCCTCTGTCTGTCCGCTTAAGAGACATGAGCTCCAAAGTCTTTCTTGGAGGAGCGCCTGAGACCCTCAGAGGTTGGGAGACTGAGCGAGGGTGTCCCGGCATCGTCTCCTCTTAGACGTGGGCGCATAGTCGCCAACTTGACTGAGGCCCGCGTCAGAAGCCTCAGATCTGGCGGCAACCCTGAAGGGCGGCTGTCTTTAGACTTGATTTTCAGTGGTTGCAAAGACACTGAGCTGGCCCCTGAGACCCTAACTTTAACTGGTGGGGGTGGGGGTGGGGGCTGAGACCTAGCCCGAGGATGGAGAGTGGTCTGACCGGGCAGAGCTGAAACTGGCCCGGGAGTCTGAGGCCCGACTCAGAATCTATTCCTATCCTTGTGCTTCCCAGTCTGTATGAAGGTTCCCTCGAGAGGATGGATCTTCTCTATAGCTTTCAGTTTTCTTCCAGGAGAAAACTCTAGAGTGCTTTCTGGCGATGGTTCTGCTATTAAACTGTTGGCAGATGGAGCAGGCCTGGATATTGTGGTCCAGGCCTATGCACCATGCAGGCAGTGCCTATCCTTGAAGGGGATCTGTTTGCCACAAGCGCACTTTGAGGAGTGTCCTTCTGTGGAAGAAGTCGGGGAAGAAGACAAGTACTTGTCAGTTTTGGTGAAAATCAAAGAAAAACAGGAAAAATTCTTTCTGGCGTCATTTGTCTGCTGAAGGTATCAAGGAGCAGATGCGCGCGAGTCGATGGCAGGACAAGAACTGAGGTATGCTGGGGACTGCCTTTTATGATGTATCTGATGATGTCGGGGTGGGGCTGACATCAGGGGCGAGTCCCCGCTGTATATAGCTAGCTAGAAGTTTTATGTGGGGTCCTGCTGGCTTCAGTCCTTATGGTGTAACCTGCTGCAAGACTGTATCTTGAAGTAAGATCCTGAATCTTCCAGCGGAAAAAGACGATCTGGCGTCATGGGGCGGAGCCGAGGGATATATCACCCGGGTGGGTAGAAGGCCAGCCTTTAGACCTTCCGGCAAGATTCTTAAAGGGAAAGGACATGCCAACAAGTGTGGATAGAACAACGTATCCACAATCCTCGAATGTTGTATTTTCTGTTGCGCTGAGAAGGGCTTTTTTTTTTTTTTTAATGGGGACATTTTCCCCAACTGCCGACGAGGCTCGTGGTGGTACGCCAACCATCTGCTCCATCCCCTCTTGCGGGGATCACAAAGGCATGACAGGGGTGTGAGTTTTGTTTTTTTCCATGGTATAGTTATGGAAGCTCTAACCGCCCCACCGGACCAAGGGTCCAGGCGAAATCGTGCAGAGACACGGCTTCCGCCAGCACCTGACAGTGCCATTCCCTGCCGATACCGTCCACTGGTGGATCGGTGCCCAACCTACCCTGCAGGGGAGAGCTGCCTAACGGCGGCTCAATCAGTGACAGCGCTGGGGGTTTAAAACATGGGTCTAATTGGACCCACTGGTGTAAAAATGTGGGTCTAAAGAGGAACCTACTGGGTCAAAACATAATCGGTGGCAGATTTTGAACAGATCACGTTCCTTCCTTTACATATTGTTATAGAGTAGGTGCATCAATGTGGACCCACTGGCAAAAGGAAGAGGGGTCAGTTTCAGAAAGGATGCAACTTTTGCCCTTTTGGTGCATGTGAGTGCTGTCACTGGGCTCAATCCAGCTCCTCTCTCCCTCCGACCCCCAATGACTCGGAGTCGTTCCTGAACCTGGGTCGCTGTCACAGCAAGAGGTGTGCTGTCCAGTGCCTCAACCCTCAGTGCCACTGGGCCAGCCATAGAAAGGCTCCACCTAAAGATCTGAAGGGATAGAACATTTCTCTGTACTCATCAGAGAATTACCTTCCTATGCTGGCCCCAGCTGGAAACAGTGCCAAGATCTAAGAAGTGCTCACTGAAGCCATCATCGCCACTTCTTCCGGGACTGCAAGCTGAGCAGCTGACCTGGTACCCACCAGAGCCTTTTGGTCTTTCGGCCAGCCAAGCCCAGCACAATCTGCATCCCTCAATGCTGTACTGGTTTCCCAGGCAGTACACAAGCATGTATTGTGTATGGGCACCTGACTGACATTTTCTGCCAACCCCAAGTGCAAAACTTAAATCTCGCTTTTCTGCTCTTCATATTCGATCACAAAGCAGAGCCGAAGACTTGTGGAGCAAATTTAAGAATACAGTCCTGAAAAATCAAGATTCACCGAAGAAACATTTGAACAGCTCAAACTCCTTCAACACTGCAAAACTACGATGGAGACCTGTGCCTTTCAGTGGAAAGAAAGATACGACATCATTGGGGAGAGCCGGACAACATACCACCCGGATGGTCGGAGGAAGTTAGCTTGAGGACTTCTGATGACTCACCAGTCTCTAGAAGCTGCCAGAGTGTGGATGTGAACTGTATCCACATTGTTAAAACCTGCAATACTCAGCATGGTGGGTTAGTGTTCTCACGGCTACCTAAACCTGTGATGCTCCATATGATGGCTTAGTTAGTGCTTCCCATGAATACCTGAAGCAGTCATGCTCTGCACAATGGGGTTAATCAAAGCTTCCCAGCATGTCCTGCCCAGTGATTCCGCTGCCTCTGCATCAGGTAAGAAGCGATCAGCAAACATCTGCTCATGTCGCAGGGCACTGTTTAACCTGAAACAGAAAAAAACAGAATTTGACTACAGAAAAGGAACCGCTTAAGCCCACCTAGTCTGCCCATGTGTTCCCTACCTAAAATATTTTGTCCTCACAGACTCTATCTGGTCTCAGAAAACCACAAACACTTCCTGCCTCCTCGTAATATATCCTCATGTCTATCCATGCATGCTTAAAGAACCCCCTCCCTTTTTTAGCCTCAATCACTTCCACTGGCGGCCTTTTCAGGCATTTACTACCCTTTCAAAATGAAGAAATACTTCCTCAAATCGCTCTTGAATCCCCAACTCCAACTTCACTGCACTTCCCTGGTCCTGATTACCTGAAACAATAAATCAGACAAAAGGCTGACGGACTGCATATAGTAGAGGCCGGGATTGGGTGGGGCACCTAACCTCAGTGATCATGAGAACCGCTGCCTCCTGGGACAAAGCAAGAAATCAGCAGAAGCAACTCAAACAGTTCAGAAGGGTTGTTCTTAAATCCAAGCTCAGCTGCAACTAGTGGGACTCAGCCTTGCCTAATATTAAAGTTAAAAGAGACCCATGGCACATTCGCCCATCTCTTCAGCTTCCTCAATAAACAGGAATGAAGTAAGTATGCTAATCAATCATATTAATTTTTCTACCACTCTAGTAACACTCCATGTACATGCATCAGCTGTATTTGAACCCAGGACGTTGTGCAACTGCAGCGAGAATCATACCTATAAAGGAAACACTGGAAAAGACACAGCTTTCGATACACTACAAAAACTCTCGATTAGTGCTTTCAGACAGTAACAACTTTTTTATTATTATTATTTAAACAGCTACCACAACTTCCACTTTCTGTTGCTGGCAGCCACCATCTCATGAGCAGCAATGAGCTGCCTAGCTTACTTCATGCTAATCGTCCAGCTGACCTCTGCTATTGGTTGGCAGGACATGTTAGCATAAAAGTGAGCTAGGGGAAGCTCGTGCTGCTCTCAAGATGGTATTATCAACTAGAAAGTGGAAGTTGAGGTCACTGTTTAAATTATTAAAAATTGATACTGTCTGAAAAGACTAATCAGGCACTTTTGTAGCAACTGAGGAAAGTTGTTCATTTTCCAGTGTTTTCCTTTAATATATGAGCCACTTCAGCATACTTCAAAAACTTTCAATCCATGGCCTGTATGGGGATCAAAACTGAGTCCTGGTGTAAGACCAGACACATTTAAAACAACTGAGCTAACCAGTCACATATTCTACTGAGGTGAGGGCTAACCCTGGTGCAAATGACAGACTGGGGATGAGTAGGAGGAGGGAGTGCAATAACCAGGACACTTCTAAGAGAGAAGCTGGAGCGATATGAGCCTCTTTGTGGATGATTCAGCGGGGGGTGGTGGTGGACACGGAGGAGGTAGAAGAGCCTACAAAGTGACCTGGAGATTCTGGAAAGGTGGTCGCACTTGGAAACTGAGGTTCAATGCCAAGAATTGTAGGGTTCTCCACCTCGGGTTTAAAACCTGTAACAGGAATATTTTTGGGTGGTGAGAAGCTGCAGGTTTTGGGGGTCTTGGGGTGGTAGTGGATGCCACAATGAATAACTCTGAGCTGCATAGGAGGGCTGAGGCTAAAGCAAATCAAATGCTCGAGTGCATTGCCAGGGGATAACCTTGAGGAGGCGGAGGTACTTCTCCTCTGTATAACTGCCTGGTCAGACCACACCTGGAGTACTGCGTGTAGTTTTGGCACCCTTACTTAAAACAGAACATTGTGCTTCTGGAGAGGTCCAGAGGAGAGTGACCAGGATAATGCAGAGCCTGGGGAGAGATCATATGAGGAGAGCCTTGAGGAACCGAACTTGTACTCCCTGGAAGAGAGGAGGGAACAGGCAGGGATATGATCAAGGTCTTTAAATATCTAAAGGAGATGAACAGGGTCAGCCTAAATAGGGTATTCCAGAGGAGGAGGGAGCCACCAGGGGCAGACCATGAGACTGGTTGGCGGAGGCTCAGAGAGACTACTAGGAGATACAACTTTACTGAGGAGGTGGTGGACCCATGGGCGCCCTGCCTGCGGAGTTGGTGGCAGTAGATTCAGTGGAGAGGATTCAAGAGGCACTGGGACAGATACAAAGGAGGGTAAATCTGAAACATACCAGATCTGGAGGTGCACCTCTCTTGGGGGATGAGGTTCGAGTTATAGGTGAGGTAAGGGAGGCAACATAGCGGTGTCCTAACAGTGCTGATTTCGAGCAGACTCGACAGACCTTTGAGGCCTACTCTGCTGGCAACTTAGTATGTTAGTAGTATGTAAGCTAACCATAGTGAGAAGCAGGGACGGTTGCTCAGACCCAACTAGCACTGTACAGAGGAAAACTTACCTTGGTGAGGGACTACAGATGGGCTCAGACCCAGCTAGCATTCCATATGGAGAAGCTTACCTCTGTGTAGGGGAGGGGATACAGAGGGGCTCAGACCCAGCTAGCACTCAAAAAGAGGAGCTTACCCCAGTGGGATAAGGGTTTAAAAGGGACTGAGATGCAGGTAACCTTGCACAAATAGTGTGGCTGTTACTCGTAGGTGTAAGGGATGAGCAGAAACTTAAGCCAGCTACCATTCTCCTGCCCAGACAAGTGTTTCTATAGATGGCAGCCTGTCATAAACCCATTACCGTAAGTGTCTATCCGTGTGAGTCCCCATCCCGCACAAATGTCTACCTGTAACTGTCTCCCCATCCCACAGAAGCAACCATCTGTACATGTCTCCACCCCACAGGTGTCTACCTGTACTGCATTCCCCATCCATACACAGCCCCAAGTACTACACGTCCCTATCCCACACAAGTGTTTCTGCACTGCATATCCCCATCCCCAGCATTTCCACACAAGTATCAGTTTGTACTGCACATCCCCATCCCCACAAGTATCATCTTTTATGTTTATGTTTAAACATTCAGCTGTACTGCATGCTCCCATCACCCTCCATCCCTGCTTGATTTGTTTTAGTCAGAGTTTAAGGTTTCCTGAATTTCAAATAAACCCCATACTTGTTAAACAGCTGCAGCAGCTGCGTTCTGTCTTCCATTATCTCCTGACACCAGGTGTGCTTTTGTTGTATAGAACAGGTATGTCCAGACAGCAGAGCTGCTCTTTAAACACTGGCCAGAATGTTGCTTTGGACCCAGAATTTCAAATCCATGCACTCGTGTGTCAATGCCACCCTTAAAAGAAACAAAACAGGGTGTTCATGGAAGTGTTAATAAACCAACTCAACACCAGGTTGCCTGTATATTATAGCAGCAACAAACCACCAAATAAGTACAGAATATACACACCCACACTCGCACATAAACAAAGCCCTACAGGCTAAATATTAATACACGGCCAGATACAAACACAAATACAGCTCTGCATGCACACACAAACATATCACACATAAACAAAGTACCCATGCACACACAAATATACATCACGAGTAAGAACACAACACTTCAGCACACATCAACAGAGCCGGTGGCAAACATAAATACACATACCCATATGTGCATACAAAGAATAGTTTACTACGTCTGTAACCGTAGTTTTGTGATTGATATATGGTCACATCCACCTCTGGTAGTTCCACTGGAACTATGCAAATTGGTCGGATTTCTTTAAGCTAAGCTCCTCCCACTACCTGGCTCTGTGAAGTCAGGCCCTTCACAAAAGCAGAACCGTATGCCACTTGCCAGGGAAGGTCAGGTGGGTGGTATGGATGTGAACCATATACCACTTCTAGAAAGTACAGTTACATAAAAACTTAGTATAACAGTACATCTTGAGACATGTCTCCTGCAATGAGTAATACTTTTGAGTATCCAGCAGAGGTTGCTGTGCTGCACGACAGCTCTCCTAATAGTTTTTTTTTTTTTTTTATCAGACGCCACACATGACATCAGCTTCCTGTTTCCCTATAAGTGTGGGCGGTCTCTGGTATCCTCAGTTCCCCTGCCAGATTCAGATCACAAAGCCAGGACTGAGGGAACCCGAGGTACCAAAAGAGTCCCAATCCATAGTCACTGGACCAGAATTGCTCTCTTAGAAGGAGGGAGACAGAGGGGTGGGAACCGACCTACTGCAGAGACACTCCTCAAAGATCTACTGTTACGGTAAGTTTTTATGTAACTGTACTATCTTCCATGAGTGGTCTCTTACAGCAAATAATACTTTAGGATGAATCCCAAGCAGTAATATCCATGTGGAAGGACAGGTATGACAGAAGGCCTTGTAGGACTGCACAGCCGAAGGCTGCCCCTACGTGTGAGGCAATATCCAGGTTGTAATGCCTTGTGAATGTATGGATTGTGGACCAGGTAGCTGCATTGCAGATATCTGTAATGGAGGCCCCTTTAAAGCAAGCTGCAGTTGCGCCATAGTTCTAGTGGAATGGGCTTGGACAGGTCCAGGTAAAAGCTTGTATTTTTGTAGCAAAATGTAATACAAACTGTCAACCAGAATGAAAATCGTTTAGCAACCCGGAGGCCCTCGCGACCTAGGGCAAAACAGGCAGAGCAGCTAGAGCGTCTTTCTAATCAACTGAGTCCAATTAGTATAGTGGCGTGAGTACATGACGGACATCTAAAGTAGGAAGCAGATGTTCACCCTGATTGGAGTAGTCAGGATAGTAGACCGAAAGATCTAAGGACTGATTCAAAGTATGTTGGAAACTACTTTAGGAAGGAAGGAAAGAAGGGTTAGTGCAAGTATCCTCTGTCTTCATGGAAAATCAAATAAGGTTCCCTACACGAGGGCATGAAGCTCGGAAATATAGGCGGCAGGTAATCGCCCATAGAAATAGGGTTTTCCATGAGCGAAATAGAAGTTCACAGGTGGCAGCCTGTAAGTCATCCGAAAGTCTGAGTACCTGGCCCGAAATAAACTGGACCAGTTTAAAAGGAGCATTAATTACTTTATGTTGCACAACAGGCGTGAAAGCCTGAAAAGTGGAGCCAGGTGTAAAGGCCGCAAATGAATGCCAATAGCTGACAATGGGCCAAGGTATCTATGGCATCATATCCCAACTTGGGTAGGTGATGGAAATAGCACAGCTAATTGACATAGTAACAAATAATTGCTCCCATGCTGGTGAAGGAGGAAGGTGACTGATGGTCTCAATGGCAGATGACCTAAGGGTATGTTGGTATTTAATCATATGACACATATAATTTAGAATTCTGGGATGGCGTGGTCAACAGCCGAGACTGCACACGCTTTTGTGCAGAGCTCTGCTTTAACAAACTTCAACTCTGATAAATAAACCAAAAAACTCATACAGAAACAGAGGAAATTGGCTGCACACAACAAAACAACTTTGGAACCTGTACTCCCCATATTTCAGCAGTTATGGGAGAACTAACAAACGGCCACCAGAGGAGATGCAACCCGATCCTAAGACTGGCATAGGCTCGGAAATAAAAAATGGGATTGGATGACCTAGCACACAGACCCCACCAATGCAGCGCCCTAAAGGCAATGCAATGTATTGATCAGAGAATGGAGAATTTTACCTTGCAGTTTAAAGTCTTAAATACCAAAGTTAGACTATTGCAGGAAGAGACAAAATCAGTGTCTGCATCAGCAGCAAAGGTCATGACAGTATCTACGGTCTTACTAAGGAAAATGTTTTGCTCTGGAGGTGCTTGGAAAATCTAGAAAATGCTGCTCGTCTCAAACGTCCAAATTTTAGGTCTGCCAGAAGAGACAGAAGGAGATGATCCCCTGTTTTTCTAAAATTTTTTCATTGAGGCTCAATAGATCCAGAGCCTATTACAAGTTTAAAGGCCTACAGGATCAGCCCAGCGTGGAAGAAGCATACGGCATCTAACCAACTTCTACCATGCACACTGTTAGTTCTCTGCTCGATGAGGAGAAGGATCTAATTATTACCACAGCTAAACTAACACAGCTAATAAACTGCTTACTTGAACAGAGCGAGAGTTCCAGACAAAAGGGCCAATAGCGATAGTGACTCTGGGGACACTGAGTGAGTAATTTCTATTAGATGGAACTCCTATGCCCGTGTTCATTAAACAGTGTCCTTTATTTCTGCCCAGTCCCAGTCCATTTGATGGGGAAAGCCTGTGTTACATTAATATGCTGTAGGTTTAGACCAAAGACAGGAGTAATTGGACATATTTCTGTAGCAATAAAATGCGACTACTGGAAAGGCCCAGCGGCCAGATGTATTCTCTAAACAACTGTGAGGTTTGTTATCCGTCATTAGACCACAGTACATGCACAGAATGCAATGCCTCTAATGTTAGAGAAACTTGTTTAAATGATGACTGTCTTTAAAAAATATACACATGTTGAAATATTTGTTCATTTTTCTTCTGTCTAAACTCTTCTTATATGATAAGAAATGGGAACATTTGGATATAATTTAACCGAGGAACTCTGCAAAATACCTATGTCTAATTAATATGGTGGAGGCCAACTAGAGCGGTGGTCATCGATGAAGCATGAAGTACAGAGGCTGAGGAGGATCTCCTCCGCTCTGTGACTCTAATGGAACCCAGAAAGGGTTACTTATGTACTGCCTTTTATAGTGCTGGAAGCACTGTTACAAGTGAGTGAAAACATCCCGTCAATGAGTAGGCAGAATAATGATGCACCGTCGGCGGGGAACAGCCGTCGGACGAAACAGGGATGCATCACTGATGGAGATGTTCATCAGTCAAAATATGGATACATCATCGAGCGGATATGGCAGTTGATGAGAATATAGATGCACTGCTGACGGTGGTGGCCGTCAATGATAAAAGAGATACATTGGCAGCGCGGTGGTGGCCGTTGATGAGAACACTGGACGGTTATGGCTGCCAATGAAAATATAGCTGCATCGCCAACACTGGTAACAGTCGATGAGAATATTGACGTTGTACGGGCCAATGAAAGTATAGATGCATTGTCGATGATGGTAGCCATCGATGAGAACATTGACGGGTATGGCCACAATGAGAATATAGATGCATTGTCGACGGTGGTAGCTTCGATGGGGATGCGACGGTTATGGGCCGTCAATGAAATCAGAGGTGCATCATCGACGGTATGGTGGCTGTCAATGAGAATATAGATGCATCGTCGATGATATGGTGGCCGTCTATGTGTAAAGGAGATGTATATGGTGAGGAGGGTACTCCTGCTCTATGTCAGTCCACAAATGTAGATCAGTAGAAGGGGAGCTCTTGGTGGGTGAGCCCTTGTTTATAGAATATTGATGCTGTTTCGTCGATAACTGCTGTTTTCAGAAGTTGTTCTAGCTGCTGCTTGAGCTGAAGACAGCAAAAAAGGATCTGAGGATACCAGGGACCACACACTTATATAGGAAACAGGAATCTGATGTAATGTGTGGGCGGTTCCTGGTAAACAAAACTTCCAGAGGCTGCTGTATGCCACAGCGACCTCTGCTGGATACCCACAAGTATTACCAACTGCAACAGACCACTACATAGAAGATCTAGGATACAACTGAGTAACCTATTCTTTTAGGGGTGTGAATATGGTTCACCATCCACACCCTGGCAGACTCTAGCAGTTCTCCAGAAGGAGGGCCAAGGTCCCAAAATGTGCATCCCAGCGTGAGTCCAGGTAGATGCAGTAGATGGAAATGAAGGTGTGCTGACTCCATGTAGCAGTCCCGCAGATCTCCTCATCCCTGAAGTAGCCACTGAGGCAGTGGTCTGTCTGGTGAAATGGGTCCTAATCCTTCAGGAGGCTCCTGACCAGCTAACCTATAGCAAAGGCAGATGCAAGATGTGATTCAACTTGTAATCATCTGCTTTGTTGCTGGTCTGTTGTGCACGCTTCAACGCAGGTGACCGAACTCTCGTCCATGTGTGGAAGACAAGGTAAGGAGACTCCACTGAGAGCACCTGGGGCTCCTCAATCCTTCTGGCAGACGTAACTGCCACCGCCATGTGTGACAACTCACACCTGTGCCTTGGCTCAAAGGCCTCCCATGAGCACTGAACACCAGCAGTAAGTCCCAGCGGTGGAGGTGAAACACGCAGTGGAGGGGACAAGAAAAGAACCCAACCACCTTCTCTGGGCCACTGTCTGCTTATCAGCCCACGTCCGGTAAAAGAAATGACTGCTAGAGTGCACCTTAAGGGTTATCATTTGCAGTCCCAGCTGGGAAAGGACCAACAGCAGTCCAGTATGCTAGCCACAGGGCATGCAAGGTGATCAAGCACCTTGCCCTGACAACAAATGGAAAATCTCTTCCATTTGAAGGCATAAAACTGTGAGTTGATTTCTTCTTGAAGGCTTCCACAATGTAGAGAGTATCCTCTGAGAGACCCAAGGCCTGGGATTCTAGCCACTCAGAAACCAGGCAGTGAGGTGCAAGAAATGAAGGGCCAGGTGCAGGACCAGTCCCTGATGTCTGGTCAGCAGAACTGGGTGGAGAGGTAACCACCACAGAGACCTGCTGCTGAGGGTGATCTGGAACTGGTACAAGACCCTCTCACATGGAACCAGAGGTACCAGCGGTGGGATCAGTGGATGGGAATATCGAAAGGGCATCCTGAAGGTCTAGACACATGCTATGCTCTAATGATGGAATAATCTGGTTCATAGAAACATAGAATTTGACAGCAGATAAGGACCGCTTGGCCCACCCAGTCTGCCCATTTCCCTACCTAATGGATAAGTTGCAGATCCTAGTTAACCAGCAGCCTACTTCTTCCTACCCCACCCCTAGAATTGCCTTATGACTGTCCACGCATGCTTGAATTCCACCACTGTTTTTGACTCCACAACCTCCTCCGAAGCCGTTCCATGCATCCACAACCCTCTCTGTGAAAAATACTTCCTTAAATTACCTCTGGAGCCAACCACCCCCACCCCCAATCTTCAAATTGTGCCCTCTTGTTCTTGCTCACCTCTTTTTTGAAAGATGCTACCCTCTTGGACTTTGTTGATTCCCTTGAGGTACTTGAACGTTTCTATCATGTCCCCTCTCCCTCCTTTCCTCGAGGCTATACATATAAGCTCCTTTCGTCTCTCTTCATATGTCTCCAGTGCAGACCCTGCACCATTTTAGCTGCCTCCTCTGGACAGCTTCCATCCTGTCTATGTCTTTCGGAGATTGGGTCTCCAGAACTGCACACAGTACTCCAGATGGGATCTCACCAGCTGTCTGTACAGAGGATAATAACTTCCTGTTTTCTACTGGTGATGCCTCTCCTATGCATCCCAGTATCCCCCCAGCCCTCCTTGCTGCCCTCTCACATTGCTTGCCCACCTTTAGGTCATCTGATATGACTACCCCAGGTCCCTTTCCATTTTTGTTGTTGTTAGTATCTCACCCCCATTGTGTACTCTTCCCTGAGTTTTTGTTTCCCAGGTGCATTACCTTGCACTTCTTAGCATTGAATCTAAGCTGCCATACATTTGACCATTCCTCTAACCTTGCCAAGTCCCTTGTCATCCTTTCCACCCACCCTGTGCATCAACTCTGTTGCAGATCTTTGTGTCATCTGCAAAGAGACATACTTTTCCTTCCAGTCCTTCTACAATGTCTTATAAAGACATAGAGAGGACCGGTCCTAATACTGAACCCTACGGTACCCCACTAGTAACCCTCCTTTCTTCTGAGTGGACTCTATTTACTATTACTCTGTGTCCTATTCTCCAGCCAATTCTTTACCCAGGTTCAGAGTGATCATCGAGAACTTGTGTTTCTGCATGAACTGGATGCGATCATGCAGATCCAGTCAGGGCACCACCCCCATCCCACCCATTTCAGGACCTGGAAGTACCTGAACACATAACCCTGACTGGCCAGGGTGTCTGGGACACAGGTAATCACCCTTTTCATAAGGAGCTGTGATGTCTCCTGAGGGCAGACAATGTGTCCTGAGACATCCCAGACTCTTGAGGTGAGTAAAGGTAGTATGGCAAGAGAGTCTCGAGGTTTAGGAGACAATCTTCTGCCCACTAAATCCAAAACCCACTTGTCTGCTGTGATAGTGGACTGATGTGGCAAAAAGTGATGAAGCCGACATCTGACCAGGACAGCAGTCAAGGACAGGACAGGCAGAGGATGACACCCCCACCCTGTCACTGAGACAGCTTTTGCAGGGGCACCAGCGGCTGCACCCCACCCTTTGAACCTTGGGCCCTGACTTCTGCTTGGGGCACCAGGCCTGAAACTGTCCCTGCTGTGGCTGCTGCCAGAGATGCTGTGACTGAAAGGACTGGAACTGAAAACCTTTTCCTTAGGCTTTTCTTCAGGTCTTTCTGGGATGAAGTCACAGAGTCAAGGCTGGTGCTGGACTTCTCAATGTGAATGAGGTGCCCTTCAACCCCAGGGCCAAGAGGTGATGCCAGGAAGGGACATCAGCCAACTTCTGCTGGGGGTCTGTTGTGACGTGGACAAGTGCAGCCAAGTCCTGCGACACATGGAGACAGCCACTGCCACCACCTTGACACACAAATTACCCATGTCCAAGGCTGTCTGGAGCTGATGTATAGCCCAGATGCACAAATTGCCCATATCCAAGGCTGTCTGGAGCTGGTGTATATGGTCTCTGACGGGTTTCACTGCTATCCCCTGCTCTGGCTGGAGGTGTGGGAGGATCACATCAAAGATTCCCATCAGGAAATGACCATACCTAGTCATCAGGATGGCACAGCTAGCCTGATGAAGAACCAGAGTGGCTGCAGTGTACACATTTTCAGCAGCATGGTCAATCTTACGGGACTCCTTGGCCAAAGACTTGGCCATGTCACCCTGGTGTCTGGATTTATGAAACACCGAGTCCATGACCAGCCCTTCAACTGAAAGGTGGTCAGAGAACCCCAAAAGGGAGCCTGGAGCAACCACGTTCTTGCTGATCATGTGGGCAGAGGGTGCCGGACAGGATACTGATGCTGCCAAATCTCCACAGTCTGTCCCAAGATGGTCTCGCCACTAGGAAACCGCTCTCTGGAGATTCATCCGGTCCAAAATGTCCATGAGAGGGTATCTGGCTCTCTTCTGGACTTTGGGATTGACATGGACTCCAAGATAAGTCAGAGCAGCCCACCAAAGGGCACCAGCCCATGGTCAGTAGAAGGCTCCTTGACCAGCCACGGTCAAGAGCTGTGTCCCTGAGGAGGCCATGGACTCCTGAACAGAGCCATCCGATAACTTCTCAAAGACAGCCCTCAGCCACTGTTCACCACGGACCTGCCAGAAATCTTCACCCGGATAATCCAAACTGACAACTAGCCTTGTAAGCCATTGGCCAAATGGCGGCCTCCTTGGTCAAAGCACCAAATGGCGGCTGTCGGGGTAGCAGCTCCAACCTAATCTGTGGAGAAGCAGGTGTGGGGAGCATCTCTGGAACTGGGAATAGCAGGGCAACCACTTGTGGCTGCCAGAGGTACTTGGGGTACAGCCTTGCCTTGATATGCGCCCACTGCTGCCAAAGGAACTCCTCACAGTACCAGTGCATCTTTCATTTTATTTAAACTTTGGTAATCAGGAAAGGCATACTGAGCCGTGGCTCATTCCAGCCACACCCAGGAATGTGGGCTACAATACAAACGGGGAGAGAACAGACAAAGCAATAATCACAAAGTCAAGTAAATACATACAGAGAAAAAGAACTGTAACTGCAATTATAACAAAGCCAAGTGCTATGGAGTAACAACAGGATCAAAATCATGCATCTAGTAACTACAGCAAAACAGTAACAAGCAGGGTAGGCAGGTCAACAAATCAAATAATGTGTCAGAAGGAGGAGACTAAGAGGCTGTCAGGGGCAAGGCCAGTGCCTCTCTCACCAGAGGATGAGGAGGATAAACAGAGTTCATGGCGGTGATTCCCAGTACAGCATGATCGAGAGCACAAACATCTTGACTACCCAGTCAAGAGGAAGAGGAGTTTTCCTGTGGCTGGCCGTAAGGAGGCACCTACTAACGTTGAGCAACAAGGGCCTTAAAGACCAGACCCTGGGTGGAGGCTGCTCGTTGGAAGGATTGACTGAGGTCCGTTATCTGTCTACATCCGGTGTTCTGGCCAAATTTCCCTCATTCACTAAAAATACCACCAACAGCTTAATCTGGTTCAAGGTCAGTTGGCATTTATCTGTATCCCCCTCCCCGGGTCGTGCCTGAAAATAGGCAGGATTTGTCTAGTGCACTTACCCGTCAACAAAAACTAAATAAATAAATAAATAAAATAAATAAAATCCTCTGGAGTGAGGACTAGGAGCACCAAAGTTTGCAAGGCTGACTCCTCGACCTTGTCCCACAGCAGGTCAACTAGATTAAGAAAAATCTCAACAGCCTAGCTGACCAGAGCTGAAGAAGACTGGCTCATCGGTGCAGCAGAAGAGCCTTTGACCTGCCCAACCTGTCCTTAGCCAATGCGCATTCGAGAGCCGCCGAGGAGTCAGGCGAGTTGAGGAACCAGGAGGAATGAGACTTCTCCCTATTCCATGACCAGTGTGAGCAGCACTTAAGATTTACAACCACAGAGAGCACGGATCTGCCTCAATGTCTGGAGGGATCAGCACATATCATGGAACAGGTCCTTGAAAGACCCTCCGATGCTGGCCAAGGTGGGAACACCGCTGAGACCCAGGAGATGCCAGCTGCGGCAGTCGCTGCTTCAACCTGAAGGGCCACAAGCTGTACAGCAGACCTGTCCAGAGCAGAGGCCTTTTCGGTTCTTAGGGTGATCCTTCGGATCCCCTTCCAAGGGTCAACCCACAGACAGCAAGAGCTTCCTGTCCTCAGGGACTCAGAGGTATGAATAAGCAAAGGCCACTCCCGCCACGTCAGTTGCCTGCCCAGGCAGCACACACACGCCGTGCAGATCAGGACTGACATTTTCTGGTGGCACCACAGAATCTGAATACTGATTTCTTGTATTCCACTGTTGGCCTGGAGACGAGATCGAAAGAACCAAGAAATTATCAACAAGTAAGTTTGAAAACTTCAAGGAAAGGTTAAGCCTATGGTGCAGAAAAATCCTAACCAAAAGCATGAAGGCGAACCTGTTCTTCCAGCAGAAAGAAAGATCTCGCGCCATGGGGCGGAGTTGGGGATATACTGATTGGGTGGTGGGAGGAGCTTAGCTTAAAGATGTTCCAGCCAATAACAGCATTCCAGTGGAACTGCCAGAGTATGGCTAAAATCAATCATATCCATGCCCCTAGACGAAAACCTTTCCATTTAGAGGAACAAGCTTCCCTGGTAGACCCCTTCCTTGAAACACTAAGCATCTTCAGGACTTCTTCGAGAGATCCAATTTGGAAAATTCTAACTCTTCAAGAACTATGCCCTCAGGTGTAGGGTTCTGGAGATCGGAAATTTTATACTGCCCCAGGACAAGGTCAACAGATTGTGACTGAGTGGCAGGCTGATTGCATTCTTGTCAGTCAGGACCAGAGAAACACTGAGTACCAGGCATCTCTGACCCAGTCCGGAGCCATCATGATCACTGTTGCAGGTTCCTGCCTGAGTTTCATGAGTACTTTCTGAATGAGTGTGAATGGTGGGAAGACATACAGAAACTTCCATGTCCAGGCCAGTACCAGGGCATCCTGTGTGACTACTCCTCTGGTTGGCGGTCTACAACAAAACTGTGAGAAAGAACAGTTATGTACTTACTGTAACAGTAGATCTTCAAGAGAATCTCTTTAATCAGGCTACATCTATGGAACTATAGCTGCTAAGCGCTAGTACCACATGAAAACGCTTTTGCAGTTTTCTTGGGGCTGCCATAACGCATGTCTCAATTCGGCATCCACTACACAAAAGTGGATGGCCCTCCTCAGTTCCCCATTGGAGATCATACTCAGGGACCTCCTCTAGGGAACCAGGAGAGCTGAAGTTTCCAGCTACCAGGCCAGGCTAGAAACAGTAAGTAGTCCATCCTGGAGCGAGAGACAGGAGTGAAGAAGCTCTGAGTTAAAGTGGGATGGAGGATGGGATGACATGGCCTAATAAAGAGAATTCTCTTGAAGATCTGTTATGTTAAGTACATAACTATTCTATCTTGAGGATATCGCTTTCATCAGGCCACACCTATGGAAAGAGTCCCAAGCAATACTAAGAGACAGTCTGGGTGGCTAGAGGCTACAGGTCTAAGAACGGAGACCCTGAAGCTTAGCCAGGCCGAAGCCTGCCCTTCTTCTACAGGCAATGGCCAGGCAGTAGTGTAAAGTGTGGACAGTACTCCAAGTTGCAGCAGCACAAATTTCTGCAGCTGGTACATTCCTGAAATAGGCAATGGAAGTGGCCATGCCTCTGACTAAATGGCTAAACAACCCCAGGAAGTTCCATACCGTACTTCCTACAACAGAAAGTGATACAGTTGGCCATCTGGACAGGCATGGTTTTAGAAACCAGTATGCCCTCTTTCCCACAGGTGGAAGCAAAAAGCTACGAGGACATCCTGAAGTCCTCTGTATGATAAACGTAATAGTTGAGGTATTCCATATAAATCCAAAGTATGGAGCAATGCTTCCCTGGATTGGCATGCTCAGAAAAATAAACTGGTAGGTGGATAGTTCAATTCAAAGTAAACTCAGACACAGCTTAGAAAGAAACTTAGCATTTGGTTCATAAAGACACCCTGTCTTTACAGAAAATCAAGTAAGGAGGCTCACATACACATACAAGATTTCTAGGTGGAGGGCATACTGGGGATGGATCCCTGAATCTATGGAGAAGATCACTGACAGTATTCTACCACGCATTAAAGTGCTCCCACCTCCGCTAGTGGAATGACTGGTGGTGGGGCATCTGGTTGGTAGTGCCAGAGGGTCCTGATGTCTGGTCCAAGGTGGAGGCGCCCAGTCAGTCACTTTGTCCACTGGTACATCGGGCATCAGGTCCTCAGTATCGGGCAGCCTGACGTCCGGTTCTTTAGATGGAGGTTGTTGCAATCCAGTACCTCCACATCTAGGGAATCAGTTGCGGGGCTGACAGCTGGTCACTTATGGACCGATGACCTTTCTTTTGCCAGAGGCGCTTTCTTTGTCCAATGCAGAGTCGGACGCCCCGCCGCCTGGTAAGCAGACGACTTCAGTAGCTCCAGTGGGAGGCGCCTGGTACCTGACAACCTCCCAACATTTCTCTGATTTGTCCCATTCTTGTGTTTATCAGATGTCTCAGAAGACTTACAGGCAGTGGACACTGGATTTGCCCGAAGCAAATGCCTGTCCCTCATGGGTTAACCTGGGTTTATGGGGTTGGTGGGATCTGGGTGGGCGGCTGTCCTGTGAGGAAGACTCCTACCTTCTGCTTGAGTGGAGGCAGTCGGCTTCCTCTGTGTGTCCAAAAGCTGCTTTGGTACCTGGGGGACAGACTCCGACTTCTCACGGAGGTGGTAGTAATGAATGCCAGTGAGGCGACTTTGGCGAGATCTGATCTGGCCTCTCCTTTCCCGGTGGTGGTGTTTCCCTCCTGATGTCTCCTCCTTTGGGGAGCTCCTGGTTGAGGAGGACAAACTGTGTCCCGATCGGACCTTCTGCATGGCGGCTACTTGTTGCTCGAGAAGGTAGACCTTTAAGGTGTTGGCGCTTGAATCCTGGTCCTATTAAATTATACACACGCTGGCAATCGTCCGTCCGTGGCCTGGGCCTAGACAGATCAGGAAGGCAGGATGGCTTTCAACGGGATTTGCTTCCCACACGTATACTTAGATTTTCGATGCTGACACGATGAAGACATTAAACTTTGACGGGAAAAATGTCGAGGAAAGCGGTTGTTATTGAGAAAATACTGCACGATGTGTGAGAAAAAGGTGGTCAACTGCAACTATGGCGTCCATAGATCCAATGTTAATAGGTCGGCAGGAAAAGAACTGAGGTTGCACTGGGAACTGCCCTTTATACCACGTCTGGCAGAGCCGACTTCAGGCGGTCCCCAACCACAGACTGCTAGTTAGAACATTTTCCGTGGAGTCCTAATGTTATTACCTGCTGCAGAGCTCTCCCTCAAAGTGAGATCTTAGCATTTGGTTCATAAAGACACCCTGCCTTTCCGGAAAATCAAGTAAGGAGGCTCACATAGAAGAGCCTGAAGCTAGGAAATCCTTCGAGGAGAAGTAATAGCAACTAAAAATAACACTTCTCAGGAAAGGAAGCATAAGCCACAAGTTGTGTCTGGCTCAAAATGAGCAAAAGTGAGTTTCTCAATCACAAAATTCAGGCCCCAAGCAGGACTGGACTGCAGAAGGAGGCTTCAAGTGCAAGGTGCCTCTCAAGAAATGGAAGTACGTACCTACCGTAATTCATGATATTCATGGACTAAGTCTCTACCACTCATTCACACTAATGGGACTACGCTGGAGGCACTAGGACCCAGCGGGAGCCAAAAATCTTCAGGAGGCCCGGTAGCCCCTGGGCAGACCACAAAGGCTGGCAGCGAGCTGGGCTTGCAGCCATATAGGCTACCTGGCGTGAGGCCCTCCAACCACCTCAGTACCTTTTTACTGAGGAGGTGCAGCGTAAACTAACCTAGTGAAAGTAACCTATGTCAGACATAAGATAGTCTGAATGACCCGTGTAAGAAGGGTCAACTCAACAATGTCTCGCAGCCCAACAACGAGGGATTGAAGACCAAAACAGGATGAATGAGCATTGGGGATGGAGGATGGGCGTGTGAATGAGTGGTGGAGACTTCGCCCAAGAAGATCAAGAATTACGGTAGGTGCATCATTTCTGCATCTTCCTGGACATAAAGTTTCCACCACTCATTCACACTAATGGGAGAGTACCGAGCTAAAACAATCCCCCAAGGCAGGAGGGAGCTCACTTAGGACAGAAGTCCATTAAGGATTGTCCTGCCAAAGGACTGATGCTGCCTGGCATGGACATCCAAAGTGTAGTGCTTTATGAAAGTGTGTGGAGCTCCAAGTAGCCGCATTGCAAATGTCTGCAATGGGCACATTCTGGATTTCTACCAGAGATGCTGCAACTGCTTTGGTAGAATGAGCATATACCGTGCCTGCCAGCTAACCTGTGCCATGGAGTAGCACTGGTGAAGGCATGCCAGTAGCCATGATGAAATGTATCTGATAGCAACAGGCTGACCCAGCCAGTCCGTACTGAAAAGACAAACAGTTGTTTTGAGGTCCGGATTTCTTTAGTTCTGTCTAAATAGAACCACAAAGGTCTCTTAGTATCCAGAGAATGCAGAGTGCGCTCTCCCTCATTCTGGAAGTTTTGAAGTAGGTTGGAAGGACCAACGGCTGATTCAGATGGAGTTCTAAGATAACCTTGGGGAGAAACTTAGGGTGAGTCCTAAGAACCACCTTGTCTTTGTGAAATACAATGTATGGAGGGTCTGTGACCAAATCATGTATTTCAGACACTCTCTTGATGAAGTGATGGCTACAAGGAGGCGGTCTTCCAAGTCAGAAACTTCAGCTCATAAGTAGCTAGGGGCTCGAAGGTTTACGGGTGAGCACGTCTAGCACAAGGTTAGTGTCCCAGGCTGCTACCAGTCATCTGACCAGTGGCCTAGTATGCAGACTGCCCTTAAGAACTGTTTGACCACAGGAAGCTAAGCCAGAGACACGGAGTGCACAGGCTCATGGTACACTTGAGATCACGCAAAGATGAGCCTTAACGGTCGAGTATTGCAGGCCTGTGTTTAAGAGATACAGAAGATATTATAGGACCTTATTTGTGGTGGGCAGGAAAAAGGATTCCAGGAGGACTTTACACTAGATGGAGAACCGCTTCTCGACTTAGCCATGCAAGTTTTTGAGTAGCTGGTTTGCGTGGCAACTAACAGAATATCTGAGACCCTACATGAAATGTTAAACCTGTTCACCTCTATCACTTCAGGAGCCAGGCATGGAGGTGAAGGGACTTCAGGATGAGCTGGACCACAGGGCCCTGGGTCAGCAGGTTCATATGAAGTGGAAGTTGTCTCAGAGAAGTTTCCGACAATCTGTTGATTAACAGAAGCTAGATCTGACGAGGCCAGGATAGGGTGATGAAGATTATTCTGCCCCCTGTGCCTCCAGTTTGGGCAGCACCCTCTGAACTAGGGGAAGAGGAAGAAATACATACAGAAAGCGCCTTGTCCACCACAGTCTGAATGCATCCTGACAAAAACGCCAGGTCCTGGATTTCTGAAGCAGAAGAGAGGCAGTTTTGCTGAGTGGGGACTAAAAGGTCCAGGTCTGGAGTTCCCCACTCTTCAAAGAGTGACTGCACATTTGCATCGAGAGACCACTTGTGAGAGTTTGTCTCCGTTCGTTCTGCTGAGACAATCCGCCAGATGGTTCTGTACTCCTGGCAGGTAGATCGCCTGATCAGTGCTTTGTGCTCCAGGAACCGAGCCCACATTCTCATCGCTTCCTGCATAAGATGTGTTCTACCCTGCTTGTTGATGTAGTATATCACTGTTTTGTTGTCCATTTGAAGGAGAATGATCTTGTGACAGAGTATGTCCTTCAAGGCTCAGACTGCATACAGGATGGCTCTCATTTCTAGAACATTTATGTGAAGCTGAGACTCGCCCTGACTCCAGCGACCCTGGGTGTGGAGATCCTGATAGTGAGCTCTCCATCCCAGTAAGGACGCATCCATGGTGATGGAGATCTGGGGTCTAGAGGGCAAGGGATAACCTTCCCAAAGGTTGTCCTCCTGAGTCCACCAGGTAGCGACCATTTCAGTGGTTCCGTCACCTTGATGTGAAAGGACTGTGGGTGCGTGGTCGGTGACCACTGAGTGCTGAGCATCCACTGAGTAGTCCTCATGTGAAAGTGAGCCAGAGGCACAGTGAACACTGAAGATGCCATGAGACCCAGCATCCGCTGCATCGAGACAGCTAGACAGAGTTGTTCTCTCTGATGAAATGGGCCATCTGGAGGATGTTGCTCCTTCTGTCCTCCAGAAGAAAGGCTTTCGCGTTGGAGGTATCCAGAAGGGCTCTCTAAAGGAGCCACTGGGAGGGTGTAGCTGTGATTTTCCCAAGTTTAACAGGACTCCCATGGACGTGAAGAAGAAGTTTGAACACGTAACTACAGCTTCTTGGAGTCTCTTGTCTGGAAGGAGCTGCAAGAAGCCAATCATCCAGATACTGGAACACCTGAATTCTGAGCTTCCTCAGATGCGCTGCGAGAACTGCACAGCACTTTGTAAAAACTCGAGAAGCAGATGAAAGCCCAAAGGGCAAGACTCTGAATTGGTAGTGCTGACCCAACACCATGAATCTGAGGTATTTGTGGTGGTTTGGGTGAATGGGAACATGTTGGTAGGCATCCTGCATGTCCATAGAGGCTAGCCAATCATATTGATGAATTAGAGGCAAGAGTGTACTGAGTGATATCGTCTTGAACTTTCCTTGTAAACAAACTTGTTTAACTTCCGAGATCAAGAATAGGTGCATCGCCTGTTTTCTTTGGGACTAGGATGGAATAGAAAAGTACAGTTACATAAGAACTTACTGTAAAAGTAGACCTTTGAGAACAGCTCTTGCAGCAGGTTGCACCATAAGGACTGAAGCCGGCAGGCGGGAGTACCCACAGAAAACTTCTTCTTCATGGCCGCCCTGATATCAGTTACATCATAAGAAGGGCGGTCCCCCGCATATCTCAGTTCTCCTGCTGGAAGACCTCGACAAAGCCGACAAGAGGATCTGCTCCAGAGAAAGACTAAATAATCTTTGTTTGTCTGAAGACAGTATGGAAGAAGGTAGACCTCCTGAGGGGAAGGTGGGAGGAAACTACCTACTGCAAAGCTGTTCTCAAAGATCTACTGTTACAGTAAGTTCTTACGTAACTGTACCATCTTACCTCGATGCAGCTCTTGCAGCAGGTTACACCATAAGGACCAAGTCCCAAGAAGTAAAGAGTGTTACCCTACCCCTTCGGGAGGGGATAGGAGAAATCCAGAAGTGACCGCCTGGGACAAAAGTCCTTGGAGTACTGCAAGGCTAAAGCCCGTCTACGCCTGGGGGCAATGCCCAAGCTGTAATGTCTGATAAAGGTGTGCACTGTACTCCAAGTAGCAGCTGCACAAATGGTCGGCGCTGAAACGCTTTCCAGTGAGGCAAAAGAGGTAGCCATCCCTCTGGTAGAATGTCCCTTACCAGTCCCGGTATGGGTTTATTTAGCTTCTGATAGCGGAACACTATGCAGTTCACCAACCACTAGGAAAGTGTCTGTCTAGACACCAGTGCCCTGACATCCTGTGGACAAAGGACAAAACAGCTGATCAGACTGTTTGTACAGTCTGGCCCTGGTCAGGTAGAACTTGAGAATCTTGTGCACATCTAATATGTGCGAAGCTTCCTCTTTATTGGCGTAATTTGGGTAGTATACGGAAGGTCAATATCTTGGTTCAGGGTTAATTCTGAAACCATCTTGGGAAGAAACTTAGGATTGGTTCTTAAGGACACCCTGTCCTTATGAAAAATCAAATAAGGCTCTTTGCACATAAGTGCCTGAAGCTCAGAAATTCTCCTCGTGGAAGTAACCGCAACTAAAAATAATGCCGTCCAGAGAGAAGACTAGGCTCGCAATCTGCGGCTGGTTCAAAGGGTGGCAGCGTAAGCTGTTCCAGGACCCAAAGAAGGTCCCAAGGGAGAACTGGGTCCCTGATGGGGGCTTCAAGGTGTAGGATGCCAGCAGAAAAGACCGTGACACATCTAGCTGAGCTAGAGCTTTTGACCAACTGGTGCATGAGAGGCCGAAATGGCAGAGGTGCACCTTCAAGGGAAGAATACACTACTCCTGTCTTAAACAAGGACAGGAGATAGTCCAAACTGACTTTTCTGAGCAGTGGAGCAGATCAAGATTCCGTGCAGTGACCCAGAGACAAAACCTGCACCATTTCATGGCGTAAGTAGCATTAGTGGGAGGGCTTTCTAGCTGCCACCAGAGCGTCGGCGCCATAAGACATTCCATGCCTAAGGATGGCTATGTCCTTAGGAACCACGTGCAGGTTCAGGGACTTGAGGTTGGTGGACCAAAGACCGCCCTCTTGGGACAACAAGTGAGAGCTGACCGTTAAAGGAAATAGAGGCTCCTGGGCCAACTGGTGGAGCAGCAGAAACCAGATCAGTCTGGGCCAGAAAGGTGCTACCAAAATCATTGTCGCTCCTTCTGCTTGTAGTTTGAGGAGATCCTCTGGATCAAAGGGAAGGACAGGAAGGCAAAAGGAATCTGTCCATAAGAGAGAGGACAATGTGTCTCACCAAAAACCCTGGATCTAGCGAGCAGAAATTGGTCAGTTTTGTGTTGTATGGGGATGTGAACAGATCGATGTCTGGCATCCCCATTTGTGGAAGAGAGCTTCTGCGACCAGTTGCAAGAGTTCCCACTCATGAGCGCTGGATTCGATCTGCTCAACAGGTTTGCAACGGTGTTGCAGACACCAGGAACATGTACTGCTGCGATCGTGGGCCGTGCTGCAGGACCCAGTCCCAAACTCTCTTTGCCTCCTGGCAGAGTTGGTAGGAGTGAGTGCCCCCTGCTTGTTGATCTAATACACCACTGAGGTGTTGTCTGTCTGGACTAGCAAGAGGTCTGATGGAATTTCTGAATGCAAGGCCTGTAGTGCGTACAGGACCGCCCACATCACACTGATGTGGAGATGTGATTCAATGGGGACCAGGTGCCTGTGTCCTTGTTCTGTTGTAGAGCTCCCACCTGGACCCTGACACGTCTGTGGTGAGTGTCAGACATGGAGCGGGAGCTGAAAAGGAACTCCTATTGCCAGGTGATCCGGGACGAGCCACCACTGTAGGTCTTGTATGACTGAGTTTGGCACTCTGACAGCGTGATGAGGTGATCTTGTCGTTGGTCCCACTGTGCTCCGAGTATCCACTGGGTGACCCTCATATGAAGCGGGTGAATGAAACTGTGGCAATGGTGCCACCATGTGCCCCAGGAGGTGCAGCATGGTTCACGCGGAACCTGCTTCCTCGTGGTGATGGACGGATCAGGGTCCAAATGTGTTCCCCTTATCCGTTGGCAGAAAGGCTCTTCCTTGATGGGTATCAGGACCGCACCTATGAATTGTAGTCTTTGGGTAGGAACCAAGGAGGACTTTTCCTGGCTGATGGTGATACCCAGCAACCGAATAGTGAGCAAGTATCCTGAACAGCCCATATCAGTTCCTCGCAGGATGAGGCCACGAGGAGCCAGTCATCCAGATATGGGAACACATAGTGGCCTTGCCTTCTGAGGGCGCTGCCACTGTCGCTAGAGATTTGGGAAACCCGTGGTGCGATGAGGCGCGAATGGAGAGCCGGAACTGGTAGTGGCATCCCAGGAACTCGAACCGCAGAAACTTCTGGTGCGGTTGAGCAGTGGGGAGATGAAGATATCGTCTTGCATATCTAATGATGCTAACCATGCATTTTGCCTGAGCATGGGGATAAGGCCTGGAAGAGTGACCATACAGAAGCGTTTATGCGCTACCGAGGTGTTGAGATCACTGAGATCCAGAATCGGTCGCATCCCGTTTCTTTGGGACCAGAAAGTAGTGGAGAAGTATCTTTTCTCTCTGGCTCCATGGGACTACCTCTATGGTATCCTTTTCCATGAGGGCAGAGATTTCCTGTTGAATGAGCAAGGCGTATTGTCACGAGTAAAGGAGCGCAGAGGGGCCTTGTTGGTGGGAGGTTGAGGAACTCTACAGAGTGCCCTTGACTGATAAGTTGAGACCCACTGGTCAGAGGTGATCCTCTGCCACCCAGGGAGATGGTATGCAAAGTGACCCCCGATCCCTTCTTCCTTGATCCAGAGGTGGGGCAGGGGTCTGAAAGGAGTCATGCTGTGGTGGTGTTCTGACTAGAAGGCTGGTTAGATTTTGCATTAGCTGACCTTGGTCTCTGGAAAACTTTGGCTGATTTTTACAGCCGAAGTTGCCCCAGGGCTGTTAGCCAGACCAGGTTGCTGCAGTGCCTGTCTGCCATGAAAATGATTCTGGCCCTTCCGAAGGGCCCATGCCTCAGCTTGTACATTGCCTGTACTGTCCGTACAATCTTCCCAGCATCTTGTAACCTAGTAATGACCCTTTCGATTCCTCTTCAAAGAGAACAGAACCATTATCAGCACATCAGAATGCCTTTTTGGACATCAGCGTGTAAAGCCAGAGACCCTCAGCCAGGAGTGTCTCCCCAGGCAGACGCCAGCTGCCACTCCTCTGGTCACAGAGTCTGCTGAATCATAAGCAGCCCAAAGGGCCTGTGTCCCAATGTCGATCCTGTTTTGAAGAGGTTGAGAAACTTTCTTTCTTGTCCCCTTCCGGGAGGTCTTTCAGGAGGTCCTGACCATGATCCCATAGTGCATTCTGAAACTGCCTCATATGAGTTAGGTAATTTAAAGACCTGATAGAGCATGTTGCAGCCGCATACATGCCTTCCACTGAGTCCAATTGTTTGGATTCCAGTCTGGTGGTTGTGTACTCAAGTGTTGAGGTCATTGAGATCTGTCATGTGTGGCAGCAATGACCAAGGAATCTACAACAGGCTGCTGCACTAAATACAAGTATCCTCTGATGGCCCCCTACTGGGAGGTCTGCCTTTTAGGGACTGCATGTGAGAATACATGTGCTTCCAGGTTGCCTTAGTGGCGTCCTGGAAGGCATCCACCAAGAGCGGAAACACCACAGGCTTTGGAGCCTTCTGCCAAAGGTATCTGGCCAGGCGTTGCCTCTTGGGATCTAGTTCCTCGGTGTCCCAGCCCATGTTTTCCTGGATGTGCCTCACAATATCCATAAGCGAGGGATCATCTGGAGTGACCTAGGCTGGTCACTAGGGTCGGGCGACAGAACACTAAAAAGAAGGTGATCTGGATCGTCTGAAGTGTCTGGGTGGGAATCTTCACCTGAAGAAGAAAAAATGATGACTGTTGAACACACTGATGTGGAATCTTTGTAAAAGAGCCTCGGCTCAAAAGTATTGTAATCCTAGATATAAATAAATAAATGAGAAGAAGCGGGATCTTCTTGAGGCTTCTTTCGACTGTGTGTGCTGGTGACAGTGAAGGGTTCTAGAGTGTTGCCTCTTCGGTTTCCTGCCTTCTTTTCAGAAACCTGCCCCTAGGCAGGGGTGTCCTCCTTAGGGAGGTTCGGAGTCGGAGCCCTGGGAAGAGGGTCTCCTTTGGGGCTTGAGGACTACGTCCTTCCGGATGGTGTCCCACCAAAAGGTGAACAGTTCCTTCACCTCCTCAATATTCAAGCCCAACAATGGTCCCAGTGTTGGTGCCTTCCTGCTGGGGAACCGGGTACTGGTTCCTGAGGGTTTGCCTGATCCATATTTGGATCCTGGGCAACCCCGGTCCTCCAACTCACCAGTCTGGTGCGTCAGCAGCCCGCTGGGCTACGCGGCGTCCACTGCATCTTCATCTGATGTACCCAGGTGTCCGGTATCTGGTTCGGATGGCGCAGAGTTCTGCCTGCGCGCCGGGTCCTCAGGACGCTTAGCGGTCACCAGGTCAGATGGTCACTTATAATGGACGTCCGCTTAAGGGATGTTAGTTCGGTGGTACACTGGGGAGGTGGTTCCAAGCCCTTCGGAGTTTGGGAGACCGATCTCAAGTTGGTGGCCCGGCCGCCGGTCCGGGGAGTTGGGCCTACCTTGGCAGCCGACTTGGATTTGCTTGTTTATGCCTGTCTAATGCATCAGACCGCCGGAGGAACCTGACGGTGGGCTAAGGAGTCCTTGGGCTGAATTTTAACGGCTGTAAGGAAGAGACTGTACCTAACCCACCCGAGGTCCGAACATTGACCGGTGGGGGCTGGGACTTTGCCCGAGAGGGGACCTGTCCAAGCAGTTTGAGGCAGAGCTGGCCCAGGAGTCCAAAGCGCGGCCAGGGGATCTCTCTAATCCTTCTACCTCTTTTTTTCTTTATGTTTCCACGATTTGTGGGACGATTCCCATCTGGAGGATGAATCCCTCTCCATCTGCTTTATCTTTTCCTATATAGGAAAATTCTGAAGAAACCTTCTGCGGCGGATCCTCATCGGCTGTTGAAGTGCTGACAAATGGTGCAGGCCTTGGTGTAATGATTGGGGCCTAGGCACGGAGGCAGGCCATACGTTTATCTTTAAGCAGGATCTGCTTGCCACGCACACTTGGAGGGGTGTCCATCGGCTGAAGGGGTCGGGATGAAGACATGCAAAGTTGGCAACAGGAATTAAGGAAATCACTGAAACGAAGTTCTGGTGTCGTTCATTAGCTGATAGCATCCGTGGAGCCAATGTTTGCTAGTCAACGGTGAGAAAGAACTGAGGGATGCTGGGGACCACCCTTCCATGATGTATCTGATGTTGGGGAGATTCCCCGGGTATAGCTAGTTAGAAGTTTTCCGTGGGGTCCTGCTGCCTGCCAGCTTCAGTCCTTATGATGCAACCTGCTGCAAGAGCTGTATCTCAAGTAAGATCCTGTGTTCCGCTGATCCAGCGGGACTACCTCTACTGCCCTGTTGTTTAGAAGGCTTTGGATCTCGGAAGCAAGAAGGTCTGACTGAGAGACAGACAGCCTGGGCTGTCATTTGGGTGGATGATCCAGAGGAGTTTCCAAAAGATTGAGAGTGTACCTCAGCGGATTATTCTGAGCACCCATTTGTCTGATGTGACCGACTTCCACTGGTCGTAAACTGAGTCAGACGCCATCCTACTGCCAAGGAAGAGTCCCTTGGACAGCTGAGGTGGGACCTGGGCCAGGATCTCAGAGGGTGGCACTAGGCGCTTTGGGGCCCTGTGCCTTCTGCTGCGTTTTCTTTTGCAGCTGAGGGATTTGGTTTCTGTTAAAGCCCCACTGCCTTTACCATAAAAGGACTGACTGTTATGGAACTGATGCCTGTTCCCACCCCTTTAAGGGGCTGCAGATGGCGGTTGGGCGTTCTAGTCTTCTGTGTGGCCTCTAGCGCCTGCTTGACCTGAGGACCAAACAGGTATGTACCATCGAAAGGCAAGACCATAATCCTCTGTTGGGCATCAATTGTGAAACCTGATATGTGCAACCAAGAGTGGCAACAGGTGCAAATACCACGCTGCTGCTCTGGAGGCAGTGTCAAAGGCATCTAAAGGCAGCTTTGAGCTGCTGATTATTGGATTCAATACCTCTAGTAATGGTTTAAAGCTCTGTGTTAACTTCCCAAATCTGAGGCGCTTCTACCGTAGCCTTGAGCGAATGCCAGAGTGTATACTCATACTGAGAGAAGTAGCCCTGGTAGCTAGCAATGCACATGCCCAGGGTGGAAGCAGCAAAGACTTGCTTTCCCAAAGTGTCGATTTGCTAGATTCTTTGTTTATTGACGTGTCCGAGATTCTTGTGGAAGAATGGCTTAGTCATTCTCTGCCAGGACAACTATGGCATCAGCAAAGGCTTTGAGGCCAGAATGGGTCAATCCTTGGGAGGGCATAGTTCCTGTCTAAGGACTTAGCCACAGAGGGAATAAGTGCCGGATTATCCCACACCATTTGTGAAAGTGTCTCAAAAGAGGGTTGCACAGGGGAGTAAATTCCACAGGAATGTACGGAATGTGCAGGTGCTCCAGACGCAGCAACATCCCAGGATCGATTTCCAAAGCCTGGAGAGAGACAGTGGTATTCAAATTTCTAAGCAGAGACTTAAAGAAAGGTCCTCGACCAGAGGCTCTGCTCAAGAGGTTTATTCACTGCCCTAGGGAGGAATCACTGTCAGAGTTGTCCTCCAATCAAGATCAGGATCAGGCTCAACATCATCTCCTACTAGTCCCAAAGAGACTGTATACATAGAAAAGGTGGAAAAGAAGGAGGAGGCAGCAGCACTGCGAATGGAGTCAAAACCCTGCATTGCATGCAGCACTGTAGGCACTCTCGGTGCTGCTACAGGCGTGCACCAGATGCGGCGCCAAGAGTGGCGCTTGAGAACTCCAGCTGCAGCCAAGCGCACCAGATTAGAAGTTCTCAACCCTCAACTCGATGAGGAAAAATGAAGAAATTCAGCAGGAGATAAAGGCACTGGTGTGGACCCCTGCGCCACAGCCACATGAGGCTGCACAACTAGGAAGCACCAACCACCCTGCCTGCAGGTCCAAAACCAACAGGCCAGAAGGCCCGGCGACAGACTTGCGGCTCGGGCAGATGGGACAACCGCCAAACCCACTGCTCCATAAAAGTGTCCCAATGGTGAAACTGCTCACCGAAGGACCTCGCTCCAGTTGGCAGGAGGGACTCCAGAGTAGAGGATGCCTGCCACCAGAAACAGGGTCCAGAGGGCACCCGAATGGATGGAGTATGGCCCTGCCACCGGTAACCGACGATCGACACGCAGATGTACCAGAAGGCGACCTCGAGTGGTACCGTTTCTTTTCTCGATTGGGAGGCCAAAGAAGAACTCGGGGGCGGCGGTGCAGAGTCCTCGACGAGGATCGAGAATGGGACAGCTTCTTTTGTGCTTTCGAAGACCACCCATCTTTCCGACACCGGACTGTCTGTAGTCAGACCCCTCCCCATAGAGGAAGCAGACCAGACCCAGCCCTGCTGACAGAACAGCATTCATTCGAAGTCTCCACTGGGCCATCTGCCCCTGATCAGTGGCCGACAGTCGAGGAGGGCTGAAGACGTCTCTGACGAAAATTTACTCAATAAATTAACTAATTTATTTTTCTTTTAAACTGGCAAGAAAATAATGAAAGCAATAAAACTAACAGAAACTGAAAGACTATAGCTGCTGTCGTATAGATGTGAAGTTTAGACTCCGGCGGGTGGCGGCGTCATCACTGAAGCCCTCGATGGCGGGGAAAAAGGAACTGAGGTGGTTGAAGGGTCGGCTTCAGGTAGCCTATACAGTGCAAGATGAGCTGCAGTGCTGCTTCCTCGTGGCCCCTACCTAGGCACTGGGCTTCCTGAAGATTTTGGCTCCGCTGTGTCCTAGCTCCTCCGGCGTACTCCATTACTGTGAATGAGTGGTGGAGACTTTATGTCTAGGAAGATCGTGACAGGCTACCTCTAGCTGAGCCACTGTACGCCATCAAGAGGTACATGGAAAGTCGAAATAGCAGCCAAGTGCACTTTGATAGAAGAGTATTGCAGTCCTGTGCCTTACAAGAATAATAAATACTCTAGAACAGGATTCACTGGGCAAGTGAAGGGATCCAAGTGATGATAAGTGGCACACAAAGCAAACTGCTTCCACTTCATGGAATAGGTGGTCCTGGTGAAGGGCTTCCTGGCAGCCACCAGGATATCATCCACCCATGGGAACAATCCAGACCTTGCAATGGCTATGTCTTCAGGAGCCAGGCATGGAGATGGAGTGAGTTGAGGTCCAGATGGAAAAGGGTTCCTGCTCCCGTGATAGCAAGCCCTTGCACAGAAACTGGGTACTGCAGTTCCACTGCCAGCTGTTGCAGTGAGGAAAGCAGATATGACGAGGCCAAAGGAGCAACAAGAATTAGAGGAGCTCACTCCATCTGGAGCTTGATTAGCACCTTCTGAATTAGAGAAAGGAAGGAACCTCCCATCTTACTTCAAGGGGGCTCTTGCAAGGCAGCACCGTAGGACTGAAGCCAGCAGGTACCAGGAACACACAGAAAACTTCTATCTGGCAGTCTATCATGAGGAAATGCCCCACTGACGTCAGCATGCTGACATCTGCCTATACTATAAAGGGGCGGTCCACAGACATACTTAGTTCTTTCCGCCATTGACCAACGCACATCGGACCTCCACATATCCCTGCTTCAGTCGACCACCATTTTGCTCGCTTCATCTGCGATTTCTTTTCTGCAGTTAGTAACATCGATTTTCAGTGTTTTCTTCATCAGGTTCATCTCTTCTTCTCTAGCCTCGTCTTCAAACCAGCCAACAAAATGTGCCTGCAGCAAGCAGATACCCCAGGTTGGTCACTCTGCCTGCCTGCTCTGCTTAGGTCCCAACCACTACACCGAGGCCTGCCACCACTGCCAGGGCTTCAACCAGGCCACACAGACACGCCACTTTAACACCGTGAAAGCTACCTGCTTAAGCAGAAATTGGTATGACGGATAAGGAGCTTCAGGGGAAAAGCTCTTATACTTCCCAGCTCAGTCTTCTGAGGCATCATCTTCTTCATCCCAGAAGGAGAAATCGAGTGGGAAGCATAAGCACGGGACCATCCTCGGTCAGCCTCTCGCTCACAGTCGCCACATAGACCGGCCTTCTGCCTCTGGGTCATCCTCCTGCAGGAGATGGCCCATCCTTCCTCGGCAGCCCTCATGCCCTCTGGGCTGCCTGCGGTGCAGCCGCCAGCTCTCATTTTCATTTTGGGTGGCCCCTTTGGGGCAGCAGACTTCATCCCTGCCTCCAAACCCTGACCCCAGGGATCCAAGTGACACGACCTAGGTTGGAATCCCCAGAGGCAGGTCTCGCCCGGTCAAGGCATTGCCTTAGCTGGTCCCCAACCCGAGGCCAGCACTAGCCCTTTCAGGCATCATCCGAGCAAGAGCCTGCCTCTTCTTCTAACAGGCAAAGCCTCTGCCCCTCCTCGGGAATTTTCCTCCTCGCAGGCTCCAGCTAGCCTCTGGGGCCTTTGGTCGGATACTTCTGCCAGACCAACGCCAGCCTGTACCTCTCAGCCATTGCTGAAACACCTGCTGGCCATCCAGGGGAGGCCTCAGAAGGCCCCTGGTAGACCCACGCCAGGGTACCCTAAGCCGGCCTCTTCTACCAACGAACTGTACCTTCCTCCTCAATATCCTTACCCACCCAATAATCCTCCTCCACTGGTGTGGATTATAAATACAGGTTACTCACCTGTAATAGGAGTTCTAGGAGTGGTATATGTTATTCATCCACACTGTCTGGCAGGTTCCTTGCCCTTTAAATCTTGCAGGAAGGTCTTCAAGCTGGCTCCTCCCACCCACCTGGGTGGTAAAACCCTAAGCCGCCCCATGACGCCGAGATCTAGCCTGCCAGCCAGGTTGCACCGGCCGAGGAGGTCAGGTGGGTGTGGATGAACAACACATACCAGTCCTAGAACTCCTGTTACAGGTGAGTAACCTGTATTTCTAGGGACATGGATATGTTATTCAATCCACACTGTCTGGCAGACTCTTAGCAGTTCCCTGGGAGGAGGAGACAAGGCATGCACCCCTACTTAGGGAATAAGGACTGGAGAATCGAGGTCCCAAAACCAGAATTCGCGTGACTCAAGGTCAATGTGATAATGAAATAAAGGTGTGTGCTGACTTCCAGGTAGCAGCCCTGCAGATTTCCTGGATAGGGATGTCTCTAGAAACAGCCATCAGCAGCGGTATGGCAGGTAGAATGAGCTCTTGCCCTCTGGGAGGCTCCATGCCCGCCCAACCTATAGCAAAGACCTATGCAGGAGGTGACCCACCTGCTTATCATCCGCTTAGCTGCAGGTCTGCCAGGTCGGCTTCAGCGTAGGTGACAAACAGCTTCAGGAACCTCTCCTGAACTTCAGCCGTCCACTCCTTTTAATAAGCAAGCGCCTTCTAAGGTCCAGAGTATGGAGCCTATATTCGGCCTCGAGGTGTGACTGGGGTAGAACACCGCAGAGTCAACACCTGGTTAAGGTGAAACTCGCACCACCTTCGGAAGGAATTTCGGTGGGGCGAGGAACAACATTGTCCCTGTGGAAGACCAGACAGGACTCTATGGAAAGCGCCTGGAGCTCTCCCACCCTTCTGGCTGATGTAACAGCCACCAAGAAGGCGGTGCTCCACGACAGGTAGGAGATATCGACTCTGTGCATCGTTCAATGGCTTGCCCATGAGCTTAGGCCAATACTAACAGTAGATCCCACTTGAGGTGGAGGTTCTCACACCGGAGGGAATATGTGATCAAGGCCTTTTAAGAAAGCCCCCAGCCACCTTCTCCTGTGCCACCGACTGCTTGCACTCCCTGAGCCGCCCCTCTATCTTTAAATTGTGCCCTTGTTCTTACACATCTTTTTCTGAAAGATGCTACTCTCCTGGACTTTGTTGATAACCTTGAGGTACTTGAAAGTTTCTATCATGTCCCCCTGTCCTCCTCCTTTCATCAAGAGTATACATATTAAGCTCTCTCAGTCTCTCTTCATATGGTTTCTGCTGCAGACCCTATACCATTTTAGTTGCCCTCCTCTGGACTGCTTCCATCCTGTCTATGTCCTTATGTAGATGAGGTCTCCAAAACTGCACACAGTACTCCAGATGGGGTCTCACCAACTGTCTGTATAGAGGGATAACCACTCCCTTTTTCTACTTGTGATACCTCTTCCTATGCATCCCAGTATCCCCTGGCTCTCCTTACCAACTTTTCACATTGCTTACCCATCTTTAGGTCACCTGATATGACTACCCCAGATGCCTTTCCATTTTGTTGTTGTTAGTACCTCCCCTGCTGTTGTGTACTCTTCTCCTGGGTTTTGTTTCCCAGGTGCATTACTTTGCACTTTTGCATTGAATCTAAGTTGCCATATGTCTGACCATTCCTCCAACCTTGCCAAGTCCCTCTCTTCTTTTCTACCCTTCTGTATCAACTCTGTTACAGATCTTTGTGTCATCTGTAAAGAGGCATACCTTCCCTCCAGACCCTCTGCAATGTCACCTATAAAGAAGGTAAAAGACTGGACCCAGTACTGAGCCCTGAGGTACTCCACTAGTAACCACCCTTTCTTGAATGTGTTCCATTCACTAGGGCCAGTCTGGGGCTATCAGAATCACTGCTAGCCAATGTCCAGGAAGAAGGGTCCAATCCCTTGTCCTGACACCAAATGGAGAATCTCTTCCATTTAAAGGCATAGCATTTTCTGGTCAACTCCTTATGGGACGACTCAACGACGTTGAGGACGCCCTCGGAAGAACCAAGGCCTGGAACTCTAGCCACTCAGGAACCAAGCCATCAGGAGCAGGGACTGAAGGTCCGGATGGAGAACCTTCCCTTGTCGACTGAGATCAGGTCCGGCGGGCTGGAAGCCGCATCGGGAGCCTGGAGCTGAGGCTGAGGAGATCTGAATACCAGAACTGGCGGGCCAGTCTGGGGCTACTAGAATCAACTGCGCCTTGTCCCTCTCGCTTTGAGAAGCACCTTGTGGATCAAGGGAAATGAAGGGATTGTGTAGAAGAGGCCCGAGATCCATGGCCTCGAGAAGGCATCCCTGCAGCAAGCCCTGCTGAGGAGGCGGGCATGAAACAGCCTCAGCTCGCATTCTCCATGGAGGCGAACAGGTCCACCTGAGGGGTGCCCCAATGGGAGAACAGATCTTGTACTACCTCCGGCAGAAGAGACCACTCGTGAGATCGGCGCCTATGGCTGAGGGCATCGGCCAGACTGTTGGAGGCTCCTTCCACATGGATGGCTAGGAGGTCCGCCTCCAGGCTGCTCACGAGAGCCAAGTGGAGAGCCTCCTTGCACAGAGGCAAGGAGTGCGTCCGCCCTGACGGTTGAGGTAGTACATGGTCGTGGTGTTGTCCATCTGGACCTGAACCACTTGACCCGTACAAATGGAGCGAAGGTGGTGAGGGCTAGATGCACCGCTCAAAGCTCCAGCAGGTTGATGCGGCATCGAGACTCCTGAGGGTATCAGAGGCAGTGGGCCCTGAGCTCCCCAGATGGGCACCCCAACCCATCAGAGAGGCATCGGTCATTAGAGTGACCATCGGCTCGGGGCAGACAAATGGGATACCCTCCTGCAGATGAGCTGGGATGAGCCACCACTGTAGGCCGTCCCACATCTCCTGGGTCAACTTCACTGGCGTCCAGAGGACCAGGCGCTGTTACCATTGGCGGGCCAGTCCCCATTGCAGGGGACGACACGCCAGCAGGCCCAACGGACCACGCTGGTGCAGGCCGCCATGAGGCCCAGAAGGCGAGGAAGTCCCGGCAGGCGCAATGCCCAACCAGAAATGATTGGGCAAAGGAGGAAAGCACTGCCCTGTCCGGCCAGGAGCCGGGCTCTGGCTCAAGAGAGTCGAGCTCTGCCCCAATGAACTTAATCACCTGTGAAGGCATGAGTTCCAACTTGGCCTTGTTGATGAGGAGGCCAATCTGAAAGCAGACTTGGAGGACCAGATCCCTGGACAGCTCCACTTCCAACCTGAAGGGGGCTGCAATCAGCCAGTCGTCCAGGTAAGGGTACCCGGACCCCTCGATGCTGCAGGAATGCTGTCACCACTGCCGTGCATTTGGTGAAGACCCTGGGAGTTGGAGAGAGGCCGAAGGGCATGGCTCGAACTCAGAACAGATACCTCTGCTCTGAGGCAGAGGAATCGCTGATGAGACAGATGGATTGGGACGTGAAAGAACGCTGGCCTGAAGGTTCAGAAAACAGAACCACACGCCAAATTCCAAGGATGGAATGATCTGAGCCAGAGTGACCATCCTGAAGGTGCGGGCCTTAGGAACTTGTTCAGGTCATGCAGGTCAAGAATGGGGCACCAGCCCCATCCGCTTTGGGACCAGGAAGTATCTGGACACAAACCCTGGGTCTGGAGGAGGTCTGCTACCTCTTTGATCACCTTCTTCTGGAGGAGAAAGGCAATGCTGCGCTCGATGAGCCGACAGAGAGGTTGTGGAACCCGTTGCCCCCTGTGTGGCAATGGCTCGATAGGGAGGAACTGCTCGAATTCCAGAGGCAGACCCCTGCCTACCACTTCTAGCACCCAGCGGTCCGTGGTGATAGCAGACCAGGCGAAAAAGAAGTAGGAGCCATCCCCCATGGGGGAACTGGGGAGTGACGAGGTTGGGGGTGACACCTCAACCCGCTACTGGGCAGGCTTGGAGGAAGGGCCCGCTGATGGACCCCTGAACTCTTGCCTCCAGGCTTCCTACTTGAGGAAGCAGCAGACTTGATCTTAGGGCACCAAGTGAGCCTGCTGGCCTTGGTGCTGGTGTTGCTGGGCGGACGTGCCGCAAGAGTGGAAGGGCTTATGCTGCTGCTGGCGGTCTTTGTCCTTCTGGGCAGACATGACAGAGTCCAAGGTGGCACTGGACTTCTCAATTCTCTGGAGATGGCCTTCCACCCGGCCTGAACAAGTCGGTGCCCAGGAGGAAGCGTCTGCCAGCTTGTGCTGGGTGTCCGCCCGTGAAGGTGGAGATCGCAGCCAAGCTCTACGGTGCATGGCCACTGCGGCCGCTACTGATTGGGCACAAGAATCACCAATGTCCAAGAAACTTTGGAGTTGTTGTTTTGCCACCGCCTTCCCTGATCCTCAGACTCTGCCTGACCGTCGCTGAAGGTCAGCCAGGAGATGAGGAATCACTCCATCCAGGGAACCCATAAGGGCATGTGAGAAATGCGCCATCAGAACGGCCGAGCCAGCCTGACGGAAGGCCTGGGAGGAAGCAGCGTAAACCTTCCGCCCCACATAATCCAGCTTTTTGGATTCCTTATCGGTGGTTTGTCCACATCCCGAGCATTCCTGAACGCCGGAAAATGCCATCGGTCATTAACCCTCCGCAGAGTGGTGCTCCGAGACGAAGAGTGAGCCGGTGGGGACCGGTACCGATGACAGCCATCCTGAAGCAGTTGGTTTCGCCGAACAACTGGTGCCAGGTCGGCCCTCATTACCACAAGTGGTTACTTCGGCGCCGCGACAGCCACTTAATGGCCAGAAAAGGCGACAGAGTCGGGTTTAATATCGTCAATAGAAGTTGCTGCCACATCAAATCCTTATAGCGCAGATGCAACCTTGCCGGAGCCTATCCTCCGAAGAGTACGACTAGGATGAGCGGGCGACGCCGCTTTCCATGGTGCTGCTGAGACCGCTAACGCCGGCGGACCGCTGGACCTGGAAGAGGACCGAGACCAGACCTTTGGGGATTCCGGTGGGTCAGAGAGGGATGGGAAACCCGCCCCTCCTTCGGTTCAGGGACCTTGACCGGGACTTCAGCACAGGAGGCACAGGCAAGTCCTCGGTAACCACAGGGGAACGGTGAAGAAGGGTTGTTGACATCTCCAGTCAACAAACCGTCCAACGGTCGGAAAAATCTCACACGCACAACGGATGTCTCAGCCAGTTGACCTGACGGGACACCGTGAAGCCAGCGGCGCGAGGCTGCAACCTCGACAGTAGTCGGGAGTTGACGGTCCGGTGAAGGGGATCTCTCCCACTCTCACGAACGTTGATGGTGGGACTTACCCTTAGAGTCCTCCTTTTTGGACGATGGTATGTCCGATGGCCCTTCTCCCTTGGTGGAGAGGTACTGACAAAGCTCCTTAAATGAAGCAGTGTAGGAGGAGCCCAAAGACAGCGGATAAATGCCGCGGCCAAGAAGGAAGAAGCAGCGGCCTGGGCTGACGTCCTCCTGAAGGCGCTCAACTGCTCCAGTTGTTCATGAGCCGCTGCCATACCACGTCAAACGGGCCTCCTTAGACGTGATGCACGCATCACCGCTTTTCAAACAAGAAGAAGTTCGCAGCGGTCCTCCAAGACCGAAGCTAAAAGGACTTGCACAAATCGCAAGCCTACAAATCGTGGCCAAGCCCCAGGCAGTAGACACATGAGAGTGCAAATCGATCCAGGACATCATCTGCCCACACGAGCACCGACAGAAGCCAGGAGTCGATTTGTCCATCGAGCCACGAGCGAAGACGAAGACCAAAGTCTTGAAAATTTTAAAATTTGTTTAGGAAATTCTGAAGAGTGTGATCTAGGCCCAAAACGCAGAGCACTAAGGAGGAACCTGAGCCCAAGTGGTAAGGAAGATTCATGCCATGGGGCGGAGCTAGGGTTTTACCTACCCGGTGGGTGGGAGGAGCCAGCTTCAAGACCTTCCGGCAAGATTTAAAGCGGCAAGGAACCTGCCAGACAGTGTGGATTAAACATATCCACGTCCCAAGAATGCTTTATTTACTGCCTGGTGGTCCTTCATGCAGAACAAGGATGCACCCATGCGGCCTTGTCCTCCCCAGGACCTCCACTGGGCAGGACTAAGCTACCCTGTACCACAGTGTCTTCTGGGAGGCACAGGGGCTCTGACCAGCATATGGACGACAGATGCCCTCAGGAACAGGTCCCTGACAGCAATCAGTCTGGGACGATTCTTCCTCCTTAGAGTCATCGGAGGACTCCAGGGCTCCTCTGATGGTCAGTAACCTCCCAAAGAGTCCCCTAAGTCTCCCCGATGATTCCTCTTTCCATGACGGATTCGCCACATCCAGTCCCTCATGGACGCGAAACTGAGGAACTTGATCCGAGCACCATCACTTGGTTATATACCTCCGGAAGGAGACCTCCCATTGGTTGTGCCTCCTTTAACCGATTCTTGTGAGGCAATTACTAAGGTGGCGTGGAACCACCCTTCTTCCACCTCGCTTTGGATAAGGCGGCAGATTGCTTTTATCATGCACTGGTGGGCAAGCCCTCTTAACAAGCACCCCATGGCAGATTCAGTGTTCATGAACACGCCCATGACCGCATTTAAGAAGCCCAAATGTATCAGTACCCACCCGACAAGGAGCATCACCAACTGGGCAAGCGGATATATTCCACTGCCACACTGGCCATTCGGTTCCTTAACAATCTGGCCCATATAGTACAGTACCAGAATGCCTCTGTGATCAGGAGAGGGATCTGATTCAAACTCTCTCTGAGGACTCTACTAAACGCAGTTGGCCAAACTCCTAAAATCCAGGTTGGATGTGGGCAATCATGTACTGAGAGCACACATACAACACTGTTGATGCCTCTGGGCATAGGGTGGCAGCAGGCATCTGCCTTTGTCACCATTCTTGGCTCAGGGCATCTAGCTTTGCGCCTGATGTTTAGGCTAAAATAATGGACGCCTCTTTTCGGGTTCTGTCTTGTTTGGGAGAGATGCCCAGGATATTATCTTCCACCTTCAAGAATCAGGCAAAGCCCTGAGGTCAGTGCATTCCTCTTCTGATCCCAACCGGTCTTCCCAACAGCAGTCCTTTCATCAGTCCTCTTTCAGTCTTCCAAGGGTCAGCACTGAAAGGACCCTATAAGCGCAAGACAAACATCCCACGAGCTGGAGCAGCTGTCCTAGGGCCCCCAGAATGCCGACACAGCCACTCTGCCTATCCCCAGATCCACTGCATGACTCCTTGCCCCCCAGCAGAGGCCTTGGAGGAGGCAGTCAGGGTCGATTCTCAATAAATATACCTAGACGGTGGCACACAGTGACTTCAGATCAATGAGTACTGCAGATTATCGAACAGGGTCACACCTCGAATTTTTGGAGCTCCTTCCGGAAAGTCCTCCTCGCTCTCCCATTACCCTCAGGCCCACATCTCCCTCATCCAGGAAGAGATTCAGGCTCTCCTGCACAAAAAGGCGATACAGCCTGTCCCCCAGCTCAAAGAGGAAAGGGTTCTACTCCCACTTCTTCCTCTTCCCCAAGAAAACAGGGGACCTAAGGCCAATCCTGGACCTCAGCCGCCTGAACCTCTACATAGAGTACAAGTCGTCCAGGATGGTTACTCTCCAGGGACTATTGCTCCTCCTTCATCAGGAGACTGGCTCTGTTCCCTGGATATGCAGGATGCCAAGCTCCATATCCACATTTCCCCGACCCACCATCGCTTTCTCCACTTCTGCTTCCAGTGGGGTCACTTTCAATTCAGGGCCCTCCCTTTGGCCTTTCCTGGGCACCTCGGGTCTTTACCAAGTGCCTAGCAGTGGTGGCTGTGGCTCTGAGGAGATAGGGCTTTTACAAGTTCCATTACCTGGATGACTGGCTGCTGACTCCCTCCAGAGACCTCTTGCTGCAGACCCTAGAAGGCATCTTTCAGCTTTTCCAGGCCCTTGGGATCACAATCAACCTACCAAAGTTTTGTCTCTCTCCAAGCCAATGCCTTCCATATATTGGGGCGGTCCTGGACTCATCTCAGGTGGAGCATTCCTGTCAGTGGACAAAGCAGGCGCTTGATAGTGCAGGCCCGCTAATATCCTCAAATTGTCAGATACCAGCCAGAGCATTCCGTCATTTGTTGGGGCACATGGCAGCTACAGCCACAGTTCCCTAGCCCATCTGCATCTGAGTGTTCCCCAATGGAATCTTTGGGACCAAAGCACCGACAACCAGGATCAGCGGTGCTGGTTTCCGACCACGTGAGAACAGTTGGTGGTGGCAAACCCCATGAATCTCCTGCAACCCGTGTCTCCCAGGCAGATTCTCACTATGGACTCTTCTGGTCTGGGTTGGGGTGCTCACTTAGCAGACCATCAAACCCGGGGATTTGGTCAGTCAGAGCAGCATCTCTACGTCAATGCACTGGAGATGCTGGCAGTTCTATTTTCTGCAGGCCTTCCAGGCCCATATTCTTCCACAGCCCGTTACTGGTACAGGACAGAACAACATGACCGTAGTACACTACATCAACAAACAGGGGCACTCGCTCCTACCCCTTTGTTGGGAGGCAATGAGAGTCTGGAACTGGGCCTTCAAGTATGACCTGGAACTCTCAGCCATCCATCTTCCAGGAGACCAAAACGCTTTGGCTGACAGTCTTAGTTAGTCCAGGTTGAAGACTAATGGTAGAAACTCCTGTCCTCGGTGGTCTAAGATATCTTCTGACAGGTGGGGCCATCCAGAGTTGGACCTGTTGCGTCCCACTCAGCATCAAAACTGCCACTTTTTGGTCACTAATGCAGGGCCTGGAGTTTTCTGACATGGCGCTCCCTCTCCTGGAAGGGAAGTTCCAGTATGCTTTCCCTCCTTCCTGCTCCTGCAGAGAGTTCTTCTAAAGCTTCAGTCAGAGGGGCAGAGATGATTCTCATTGCTCCCTACTAGCCATGTCAGATTTGGTTCCTCCTGCTGCAGCAGCTGGCAGTGGAACTTCCAGTACTCCTGCCCTTGTGCACCGGCTTGCTCTCCAAGGAGCAGGGCACCCTGGTCCATCTTTTTTTTTTTTTTTTGTCAACTCTTTTTCCTCGGTCATTGGCCCGAAGGCCCCTCTCAGGCATACCATCCTTGTCCTGCCCGCGGAGGATCCCCGAACTGTGCCTCCTCACTCCCTCCTCACTGATGCCAGCACCCCTGCTAACCTCTCTGGGGTGGGTCGCTCCCTCCTCTTGGCTGCTCTCAATAAGGCAGACTCCGGCATCGGACGGGGAGCGGCCAGGAAATCGAAGGCCAGTCGAGAAGCCCAATGTGGGGCATGGGGATAGGTGCCGTCGCCTGATCCTCGGCTTTTGGGTTTCCTGTGTTCTGGTTGCCCTCCGATGTGAGGCATGCAATGCCGCTCAGCCCGTGACGTAGGTGCTCCCACCCACGCCTGGGAGGCAGCTGCCCGACAATATCCCTTGGCCAGCAGTGCCACTCAGCCCCACCTGGGGCCGCCAAGGCACGTCACGCCTGGCTACCCTGGATCCCTCCCAGAGAGGAGAGCAGTCCATCAGATACTCTATCCTCTCCTCCCCTGCCGACCTCCGGCGGTCTGGGCTCGTTCCAAACCGGTGCCAGTGTGGCCTTGTGGTGTAGTCCAGTACCTCAACCCTCCAGCGCCATCGGCCGGCTACCCAGGTCCATCCTGACCTCAAGTCTCTGCATCTACATGTATGGCTCCTGTACACTTGGCTATCGTCGCTATGGGGTTTCTTCCAGGGTTACTGATGTTCTAGGGGCTGCAGAATAACTTCCACTAAAGCCACTTATGCCATGAAGTGAAGCGTGTCTCCCTCTAGGTCGCCGCCACCACCTGGATCTCTTCACCTGTCCAGCAATCTGATTTGAGTACCTCCTCTCCCATTTGGACTCAGGCTTGGGGTACCCTCCTTAAATGGCACCTTTCCACCATCTCATGCGTACTTATGCCCCTATTAAGGGCAAAGCTTTTGCCCAGCTCAAGGTATCCCACCATTCTTGCAGGGCATCCTGCATTTGAAACCTCCCATTCAGGACCATGTCCCTCCATGGGGCCTGCGTTTCATGTTGGAAAAGCTCACTCTGCCTCACTTTGAGCCAGCCGTGAGTTGCCAGCTCGCTTTCAGTCGTGGAAAGCGTTGTTTTTAGTTGCTGTTACTTCTGTTTAGAGGATTTCCGAGCTTCAGGCTGTGATGTGTAAAGAGCCTTACTTAGTTTTTCACAAAGACAGGGTGTCTTTACATACTAATCCTAAGTTTCTGCCTAAGGTGGTGTCTGTGTTCACACTACAATCCATCCACCTACCTGTTTATCCCCCAGTATTCTAATCAGGGAAGGCCTTATTGCATACTTTGGATGTTCATTGGGAGCTCCGTTATCACACAAATTGCACCCAACCAGTTAGAAAGACTGATAAGTTGTGTGTTTCATTTGTCCCTAAGAGAAGGGCACGGTTTCAAAACAGTGTTTGTTCAAATGGTTGGCAAATTGCATTGTTTACTGTTACTGTAATACAACAAGCCTTTGCCTAGGGTGGTTAGGGTCACTCCACCAGAAGTATGGCTGCCTCTACTGCCTGTTTCAGAATGTGTCTGCTGCGGACATCAGTGCAGCTGCCACTTGGGGCGCTGTTCACTTCTGTCTGACACCACAGTCTGGACACTGCTTCCACATGCAGGGCCAACCTCGGACTAGCTGTCCTTCAGGGTCTTCTTTCATTAGCCTTCTGCCTCCTCTCGGCTGACTTTTGGTCAGTTCTGGTACTGCTTGGGACTCAGTCCTACTGGTGTTGCCTGCTGCAAGAGCCCCTCAGTAAAATAGTACAGGTATGTAAGAACTTTTGATAACAGTAGATCTTGAGAGCAGCTCTTGCAGGAGGCACTGCTTTCCCACCTTCCCCATTATAGCTGCTTCTCATTCGCATTTGTTCTACTTTCCTCAGCTTTGAGGAACTGCCTCAGTTCTCCATTTTATCTTCTGCACCAGGGTCTCTGGCTACGAAATCTGAGGTAGGTCTGGGGACCGCCCACTTTACAGGACAGGCAGACATCAGCATGCTGCGTTGACAAGGGCAGCCCCATGATAGACTGCCAGTTAGAACTTTCCCGTGGTCCTGGCACCTGGTGGCTTCAGTCCTACCAGTGTTGCTTGCTGCAAGAGCTTCTCTCAAAGCTCTACTGTTACGGTAAGTTCTTATGTAAATACAGGTTACTCACCTGTAACAGGAGTTCTAGGAATGGTATATGTTGTTCATCCACACTTATGGCAGGTTCCTTGCCGCTTTAAATCTTGCTGGAAGGTCTTCGCAGCTCCTCCACCCACCCGGGTGGTAAAACTCTTGGCTCCGCCCCATGGCACGCTAGATCTGGCCGCTGGAAGCTCAGGCTGTGCGTCAAGCCGGGAGGTTAGGATCGTAGGGATGAACAATATATACCATTCCTAGAACTCCTGTTACAGGTGAGTAACCTGTATTTCTAGGGACATGGATATGTTGTTCATCCACAGTGTCTGGCAGACTCCTAGCAGTTCTCCGGGAGGAGGAGGCAAGGCACACCCCTACTTAGGAAATAAGACTGGAGAACAGGAACCCAAAACCAGAATCCCAGCGTGACTCAAGGTCGATGTGGTAATGGGTAATAAAGGTGTGTGCTGACTTCCAGGTAGCAGCCCTGCAGATTTCCTGGATAGGATGTCCCTGGAAGCAGCCACCGATGCAGCAGTATGACGGGTAGAATGAGCTCTTATCCTCTGGGAGGCTCCATGCCCGCCAACTTATAGCAGCGATCTATGCAGGAGGTGACCCACCTGCCTATTGTCCGCTTGGCTGCAGGTCTGCCAGATGCGGCTTCAGCGTAGGGTGACAAACAGCTGGCAAACCTCTCGGCTTTCAGCCGTAAGGCCCTTATAATAAGCTGCAGCGCCTTCTAGGGTCCAGAGTATGAAGCCTATATTCGGCCTCCGAGGTGTGATTGGGGTAGAACACCGGCAGAGTCAGCACCTGGTTAGGTGAAACTCCGACACCACCTTCCAAGGAATTTCGGTGGGGGCGAGGGACAACCTGTCCCTGTGGAAGACCAGGTAAGGAGACTCGATGCAAGGGCCTGGAGCTCTCCCATCCTTCTGGCTGACGTGATAGCCACCAAGAAGGCGGTCTTCCACGACAGGTGAGAGTTCACACCTGTGCATTGTCTCAGAATGGCTTGCCCATGAGCTTTGCCAGTACCAGCAGTAGATCCCACGGAGGTGGAGGTTCTCTGACCGGAGGGAAATGTGATCAAGGCTTTTGAAAAAGCGCCAGACCACCTTTCCTGCGCCCACTGACTGCTTCCCAGCCCGCGCCAGTAGCAGAGATGGCGCCAGGTGCACCTTTAGGTCGCCAACCTAAACCCTTGACTAGAAGGGACCATAAATAGTCCAAAATGCTTGCCACAGAACAGGAGGAAGGGTCCAAGCCCTTGCCCTGACACCAAATGGAGAATCTCTTCCATTTGAAGGCGTAGCATTTTCTAGTCGACTCCTCAGGATGCCTCAACAACATTGAGGACCTCGTGCCGGAAGACCCAAGGCCTGGAACTCTAGCCGCTCAGGAACCAGGCCGTCAGGTGCACGGATTGAAGGTCCGGATGGAACACCTTCCTGATTGACTGAAAGCAGGTCCGGGCGAGCTAGAAGCTGCCTCGGGAGCCTGGAGCTGAGGCTGAGGAGATCTGGGTACCAGAACTGGCGGGGCCAGTCTGGGGCTACCAGGATCACCTGCGCCTTGTCCCTCCTTGCTTTGAGAAGCACCTTGTGAATCAAGGGAAATGGGGAAAGGCGAGAAGAGGCCCAGGATCCACAGCCTCGAGAAGGCATCCCCTGCAGCGAGCCCTGCTGAGGGCGGGCATGAAACAGCCTCAGCCGCGTTCTCCCTGGAAGCAAACAGGTCCACCTGAGGTGTGCCCCAGTGGGAGAACAGATCTTGTACTACCTCCGGTAGGAGAGACCACTCGTGAGATGCAGCCCCTATCCGGCTCAGGGCATCGGCCAGGGTGTTGAGGCTCCTGCCACATGAATGGCTAGGAGATCCACCTCCAGGGCTGCGCACGAGTGACCAAATGCGGAGAGCTTCCTTGCATAGAAGCATGGAGCGCTTCCGCCCTAGCGGTTCAGGTAGTACATGGTCGTGGTATTGTCAATCTGGACTCGGACCACTTGACCCCGGAGAAAGCGGAGCAAAGGCGGTGAGAGCTAGGTGGACCGCTCGGAGCTCCAGCAGGTTGATGTGGCATCGGGACTCCGCGGGGACCAGAGGCCATGCACTCAGTGTTCCCCAGATGGGCACCCCAACCCATCAGGAGGCGGTTGATAGAGAGACCGTCGCTCGGGCGGACAAACGGGATGCCCTCCTGCAGATGGAATGGAACGGTCCACCACTGGAGCGTTCCACATCTCCTGGGTCACTATCACTAGCTGGTCCAAGGATCGCATAGCGCTGTGACCACTGGCTGGCCAGTCCCCACTGAAGAGGGCATGTGCCAGCGGGCCCAACGGACCATGCTGGTACAGGGCCGCCATGAGACCTAGAAGGCGCAGGAAGTCCCGGGCAGGCGCAATTGCCCAACCAGAAATGATTGGGCAAAGGAGGTAAGAACCTCGGCCCTGTCCATGGGAGCCGTGCTCTGGCTCGAAGAGAGTCGAGCTCTGCCCGATGAACAGGATCACCTGCTTGCTCGAAGTTCCGACTTGGCCTCGCTTGATGAGAAGGCCAACCGAGAGCAAACCTGAGGGCCAGATCTCTGGACTGCTCCACCTCCCGCCTGAGGAGGCTGCTATCAGCCAATCGTCCAGGTAAGGGTACACCTGACCCCTCGACGCCACGAGGGAATGCTGTCACCACTGCCATGCATTTGGTGAAGACCCTGGGAGCTGGAGATAAGCTGAAGGGCATGGCTCGAACTCGAAGAGGATCCCTCCGCCGAAGCGGAGGAATCTCCGAGAGAGACGGACGGATAGGAATGTGAAAGAACGCGGCCCTGTAGGTCCAGAGACAGAACCACATGCCGTGTTCCAGAGATGGTATTATCTGCCAGAGTGACCATCCTGAAGGTTCGAGACCTTAGGAACTTGTTCAGGTCGTGTAGGTAGAGAATGGGCGCCAGCCCCGTCCGCTTCGGAACCAGGAAATACCTGGACACGAACCCGGGTCTGAAGGGGTCCTCCACCTCCGTGATCACCTCCTTTGGAGGAGAGAGCGATGTCGGCTCGGCGAGCCGCCAGAGGGGCCGCGGACCCCGAGGCCCCGAGGTGCGACGGCTCTGAGGCGGGGCCTGCTCGATCCAGAGGTAGGCCTTTTCCCACCACCTCCAGTACCCACCTGTCCGTGGTAACAGCGGACCAGGCGGAAAGGAGGTGTCTGGGCCGTCTCCCCATGGGGAACCAGGGGTGAGTGACAGGGATGGGGCGACACCTCAGCCCGTCACTGGGCAGGCTTGGAGGACGGACCGGCCGAGGGACCTTCTGGGCCTTTACCTCCCTGCTTCCTGTTGGAGGAAGCCGTGACTTGGGACACCAAGGTCGAGCCTGCTGGCCCTGACATTGCTGGGCCGGGCGCTGCTGGACGCAGAAGGACGAAGGGCTTAGGCTGTGGCTTGCAGCCTTTGTCCTTCTGAGCCGGAAGAGACAGAGTCCAAGGTAGCATTGGACTTCTCGATCCTCTGCAGGTGACCTTCCACCCCAGGGTCAAGAGGTCAGTCCCAAAGGGAACATCCGCCAACTTGTGCTGGGTATCCGAGGTAAAGGTGGATATCCTCAGCCAAGCCCGACTGACGCATGGCCACTGCGGCCGCCTAAGACCTGGCACATGAGTCCCCGATGTCTAACGCAGTCTGGAGCTGCTGTTTAGCCATTGCCCTGCCCTGGTCCTGCACCTGCCTGACCGTAGTCTGCAGATCTGCAGGAAGATGAGGGACAACCTCATCCAGGGAGCCCAACAGGGCGTGAGAAAAATGTGCCATGAGGGACGGCCGAACTGGCCTGGCGAGAAGAGGGCACGGCATAGACTTTACGCCCGGCATAATCCAATTTCTTGGATTCCTTGTCGGGAGGTTTGTCCACATCCCTGGCGTTCGGCACGCCGGAAAACGCTGTCGGTAACCAACCCCTCGGCCGAGGGTGTTCAAAAACCAGACAGGGAACCGTAGGGACCGCATACTTCCTAGCCAACCTGGCCGAGGCGAGGGCAGGAAGCAGGGCGCTGCCAAAGTTCAAGGCCGGACCCACTATAAGCCCGGCCACGGAAAACCTCCGTAGGAGAATCCCTCGGTCCAGAATCTCAGTGAGGGGATACCTGCCCATTTAGAAAGCAGGTTCGACTTCATCCGGTGGACTCCGAGATGAGTCAAGCAACCCTAAGAGGACGAAGGGCTATCGTCATTGACTGCCCTCCGAGGACTCCAAGTCCATGCGCTTGGAGAAGAGGAGGAACCATCATCGGACTCATAAGAGTCCTTAAAGAGAGCTACCTCGGGCCTGAGCCACCCTCCACCTGCCGAGGTTTATGGGAGTGAGGGTGACAGACAGCCTATGGGGCAAACCAAAAGCCGACCGAGAATGCATGGTGAGACACCAACTAATAGCTGGAGGCGGAGGTTCCACCAGAATTAGTGGGGCAGCTGGAATTGGCGGAACAACCGGCCTGAGAATGAGCTCCTCGACTACAGCAGGGTTGTTTGGGCTGCTCGGTGACAACCCATAATGGCAGGGAAAGCGACTGGGTGGCTTATTCGGTCAAAAGGAACTGTTACACATAAGTTCCTCGTACTCCGACGCAACTTGCGCAGAAACCTCCCCTCGTCCCGAGAAAGAGGAAGAAGCGGCGGTGCCGAGACGAGACCGCCTATGACCGGCGGGATCGGTTGAACCGCGAGGATGTCGAGGACTGAGAGTCTCGACTAGGTCGAGAAGGCGAGGAGAAGTGTCGAATCGGCACTCCCTCGGCTCGGACGATCCCACCGGGCTCCCGAACCGGAGGCACAGGCGAGCCGACGTGGGATCCTCAACTCCCACCGGGGAACCGGGAGAGGATTCTCAGCTTCTCAACCCGACAACCGTCTAGGAGTGAGAAAAATCTCGACCCAGCGTCGACAGGAGTCTCGGTCAACTGGCCTGACAGGGACACACGTGAAGCCAGTGGCGAAGCTGAGGGGTCGACCGGTTTCCACTGTCGACAAGGGAGGGTGATCTTTCCCCTACCCCAAGAGCCGACGGAGAGACTTACTTTTGCTCTTTTGGACCTGGAAAAGGTCCCGAAGAAGTTGGACCCTCACCTTTGGTTGAGAGGGTCAGACAAAACTCCTAAAAAGAAGCCGATGCAGCGGCACGAGAGAGAGCCCGGACAAATGCCCAGGCCGCGGTAGAAGCTGCCCGCGCCGCCTCCTCTTCGAGGGCTTATCATCTGCTCTAGCTGATCAGCCGAGCCAGCCGCATGGACACCACCAATCGGGCCTCTTTAGATTTCACGGTGGAATTCTTTTCTCGGGCGCCCAGTTGTAATCGGACATACGGTCTTTGAGGACGTGGGCGAAAGGAAACACAAGTCGCAGGCCTGCGGGGTGGGTGCTCAAGGCCCAGGCAGTAGGCATGCGTGGTGCGGATCCGTCCTAGACATCTTCTGCCGCAAGGCACCTCTGAAGCAGGAGTCAATTTGTCCATCGCGGCAGCGAGGAGAGGCGACAGTCTTCAGCAAAAACTTTTCAATTCGAACTTTTTGAAGAATTAGGAACCAGTCTTAATGCCCAGCGGCGTTAAGGAGGAACCTGAGCTTCAAGCAGTAAGGAAGATCTGGCGTCATGGGGCGGGCCGAGGTTTTACCACCGGTGGGTGGGAGGAGCCAGCTGAAGACCTTCCGGCAAGATTTAAAGCAGCAAGGAACCTGCCAATAAGTGTGGATGAACAACATATCCATGTCCCTAGAACTGTACTTTTCCAAGCGACTAGAACAAGTGAGTAGAAAATCTGCAGTTTTGCATCGAGTAGGGCATAAAAAGGTTCAATTCTGGAAGACCCACCAGTCGAACAGGTCCTTGACCACCAAGGCAGGAAGCGCCCTCATGCATTCTGGACTGCAACCTGCTTAGCTTGTCTATCAGGACATTTTGGGCGCCTGGAACATGGACATCCGACAGCTCTAGACAGTGTTCTAGAGCCCAGTACAAATTCTCATCGCTTCCTGCAGACAGGGTAAGAATGAGTTACCCTTTGCTTGTTTATGTAGTGTACTACACTGATGATGTCAGTCTGCACCAGCAATGTCCCAGGGACAGATGGTTCTGGAAGGCTTGTAGAGCATACAGAACAGTCCTCATCTCTAGGACGTTTATGTGGAGGAAGTCTTCACTCTGGTCCATGTTCCTTGTGTCTAATGAGGCCCCAAATGTGCCCCATCCCATCCAATCACTGAAGCATTTGTGGTGAGAATCTGCTGAGGGAGAGGGATGAGGAAGGAACCCCTTTTCGTAAATAGTACAGTTATGCAATAACTAACCATAACAGTAGATCTTGAGAGGATCTCTTGCAGCGAGCTACACCTATGGAACTATAAGCGTCAGGCACCAGGACTGCACAGAAACTTTTCTAGAGTAGTCTACAGGGGACTACCCACAAGCGATGTCATATGCTGACATCATCCCTTCCCTATAAACATGGGTGGCCCTGCACCCTAGTCAGTTCTCCTGCTGGTGATCATAAACAAAGCTCCCACAGGAAACTGAGGGAAGAGCCAGAGGTTCCCACCATGAAAAGAAAATGGAACCAGAAGGTATACCATTCTGGAGAGATAAAAACAGAGACAAAATGCTTTAAGGCCAAGAGGGACAGGGGTGGGACAGCATGGCCTGCTGCTAGACATCCTCTCGAAGATCAGGCCACACCTATGGAGCAGGTCCATGCACTTCAACATAAGAACCAGTCTGGGTGGCTGGAGGCTATAGAGCCCTAAGACAGAAGGCCTTGGAGCACAACCAGGCCAAAGCCTTCCCTTCCATGAGAGGCAATGTCCAGATTGTAGAGTTTAGTGAAGGTGTGTACAGAATGCCAAATTGCAGCAGCACAATGATGTTCCACAGCTGAAACATTCCTGAAACAAGCAACAGAAATGGCCATGCCTCCAATGGAATGGTCATGACTGCGGAAGTTCCTTCCTTTAGCAAAAGAAATACAGTTGGCCAACCATTTGGACAAATACTGTTCAGAAACAGGTATGCCCTCTTTCCCAAAGGTGGAAGAAAGAAGCGGTTCTAGGAGTGGTATATGTTGTTCATCCACACTTATTGGCAGTCCCTTTCCCTTTAAATCAGCCAGAAAGTCTTCAAGCTGGCTCCTCCCACCCAGCCAGGTGGTATAACCATAGCTCCATCCACGGCGCCAATGTTAGCCCACTGGAAGCCAGGTTTGTGTGTCCGCAGCCAGGGAGATCGGGTGGGTCTGTGTGGATGAACAACATATACCACTCCCACAAAGTACAGTTGCAGAACTTACCATAACAGTAGATCTTTGAGAGAGGCTCTTGCAATAAGTAATTACATATAGGACTGAAGCCGGCAGGCGTCAGGACCCCACAGAAATTTCTAGCTAGCAGTCACTGGCGGAGGTCACCCCAACATCAGGTGACCCGGCGTCATGGGCCGATCGATATAAAGGCGATCCCCAGCCCGCCTTCCAGTTCATTCCACCAAAGGCCAAAAGGCAAGACAAAGAGAAGTGGATGGTTCCCTTCCTGGAAAAGGAGCTGAAAAAGCTAAGGGAGATGGAGGGAAGGCATTACCTACTACAAGAGCCTCTCTCGAAGATCCACTGTTATGGTAAGTTCTTAAGTAACTGTACTATCTTTACTTTGAGAGGGCTCTTGCAGTAGGTAATTACATATAGGACTGAGTCCCAAGCAGTCTGGAAAAAGGAAAAGCACTGGGAGGAAGAAAACTAACCAACTAATGTAACCTCCAGCTGCACTGGTCTTAAGAAAGAAGACCTTGCAGTACAGCCAACCTGAAGTCTGCTCTACGGTGAGAGGCAATATCCAAACTGTAGTGTTTAAAGGTATGTGAGACGTGGATAGTAAGGAGGTCCAACACAGTGTCAGGATGCCAAATAAAATAAGTATTTATTCATACAATGGAAATAAACAAAAAGCGGACTGATTTAGTCAAAAGAAAATAATCATAAACAAGAAGACATCAAATAAAGGCATAACAGTTCAGTATAGCTTCAAATGAAACAAAATCCCACCTAGAAAAGAGCTAGGGGTCTGATGAGGTCAGCACCCTATCACCAACTAAAAATGCTCCCAGACCTGGTCCTTTTATACAGTAGTGGGATCAGGTAACCAACTAAGCGCGCCTTTTTATAACTAAAGACTAAAATCTTCCAGAACTTTTACTTTTTAGTTTAGAGTTAAAGAAAACCTACAATAGTTTATTAGAAACACAATGACATAAGCTAGTAGTAATAATAATAAAATCCTTTCTATGTGTCACTTCAAACAGTCAGACTCCTCCCATCACTTCTGACTATAAACAAACTAGAAAATGGCTGGGCCCCATAACAGAGTCAGAAGGATGGAGGAGAGCCCAGGCTGTAAGAAACACTCAAATAGGTAAGACTATATTTTCTAGCACAGCAGTACAAGTTTTTACTTAAAACATAGCATACAAAGCATAAGTCTGTTAACATACAAGAGTCTCTTTTCAGAAAGAAATGTGTTTTAAAAGAAACAAAACAAAATGGGCTGCAAAAGCCTGAGGAACAAACATGCTTATTTTCAGTCTATCACACAGAAAATAGCAAGCACAAACAACCTCATTTTAACACTGAACTTTAAACTGCAGGTAACATTAACTGAAGAACCAAACTACAGGTTACTTTGTGCACACATTCTATTTTGTTTAAAAAAATCATCTCTGCAGTTTATTTTGCTAGGAGGTGACAGAAGCAGCCAGAAAGACACTCAGCTTGTCTTTCATTTCACCCTGTAGTTTCAAACCTAAGCTACACAAGAAGGCAAATAAGGGCTGTTTTCACTGGGTTTGTCTCTAGCTAAATGATTTAAAGGTGTAATCAGGGGCACAGTGCACACATGGAAGAGCAAGAAGAAAGAAAATAGGGATACACAGAACAACTACAGGTGGCCTTCCTGATAGTTGGGAACACAGGAGAAGAATTAGAAAAGTACAAGACAAAGAATTACTGTTGCAACAGATTTGATTTAAAGAAAGCGTGCTCATTCTAGGATACACACAGCCCTATTACAGTATGGCTAGAAGTCCAAGTCACGGCTGCACAAATGTCTGCAGCTGCCACATTTTGAAACAAGCCCATGAGGCAGCTACCCCTCTAGTGGAGTGACCTCTGGTTGACCGACAGGGTCTGTAGCACTTTGTCATAACAGAAGGCGATACAATGAGCCAACCACTTTGATAGGCATTGCTTGGAAACTGCGTTGCCCTCTCTTTAGATCCTAGAGATATGGTATCTCGGTATCCTATGAACATCCAAGGTATGCAAGAGGTACACCCTTGATTGGAATGTTCGTAAAAGGCAGATAACAATGGATTGATTCAGCGTAGATTCACTTCTACCTTAGGGAGAAATATAGGGTTGGTGTGCAGAGCCACATGTTCCTTGTGAAAAATCAAATAAAGGTTTTGCACATGGGGGCCTGAAGCACGGAATTACGTCGAGAGCTGAAGTAATGGCCATTGGGAAGATAGTCTCCAAGAGAGGAACTTCAAGTCTACTGAGGCGGCTGGTTTGAAAGGAGGCAGAGTAAGCTTCTTGAGGAATAAATTCAGATCCCAAGGAGGAGCAGGAATGTGGAGAGGGTTCAAATGGAGAACCACCTCTGAAGAAAGTCTTAGAGACTCCCAACTACTGTGACGTCCTGTCTCCAAAGGACATGGTAGACCAAGATAGCCACCATGTGAACCTTCAAGAGAGGAATGGCAGAGACACAGGTAGAAGAGATGACATGTAGTCCAGGACTCTCAACAGGGCAGAAGAAAGGCTCAAAGTCCTCTGAAGAGGCCCAAATCGAAAAACATTTCCACTCCATAGCGTGGGTGGATCTGGTGGAAGGCTTCTGGCCTCCACCAGAATATTTAACCTGGCGGAGAAACCCTGAATTGGGCTTGAGCTCGCCTGCAGGAGCCACGCATGCAACTGAAGGGTTTGAGACCTGGATGAACCAAGGTCCCCTGATCCTGGGTCACACGTATTGTGACAGAGGAAGAAGAAGCGGAGGTTCCTCTGAAAATTGTTGCAGAAGAGAACCAAACTTACCTGGGCCAGAATGGAGGAATGAGGATCATCCGGGCTCCTTTGTAAGACCCTCGGGATTAAGGGAATTGGAGGAAGGCATGAGATGTGTGCCCTCCAGTCGAGAGAAGGCGTCCCACCAGAAAATGCCTCGCCCTAGGCGGCGAGCAGAAGGCGGGGCGTTTTGAGTTTCAAGCGGAGAACAGGTCTACTTGAGGGTTCTGCAGGCGCGAGAAGATGTTATTTACTACCTCTTGATCCAGTTCCCACTCGTGGGCTTTGGCTAATGACTGACTGGAGGTGGTCTGCCAGCGTATTGTCTACTCCCGGAACATGAACTTCGTCAGGTGAAGGTTGTGCTGAACCGTCCAACTCAAACTTTCACTGCTTCCCTGCAAGCCGGTAGGAATGAGTTCCTCCCTGTTTGTTGAGATATCAGACTATGCACATGTTGTCTGTCTGGATGGTTAGATAACCAGGAAGAATGTAGGCGTGCAGAGTCTGGAGAGTATCTAAGACAGCTGTCTTGTGTAAAGTCTGCTCGAGTTTGGACCAGGAGCCCTGAGTCCTGTGAGACCTCAGATGGGCTCCCAACCCTCTCCTGAGGCATCCGTTGTCAATGTTAGGGAGGGTGTTCGATGCTGAAGGAACTCCCTGGCAGGTTTTCTTGCACCATTCACCACTGCAAGGCCCTGACCATGGGATCGAAACTACAACTTCTAGTCTAGGTGGTCAGTGTCTGGTCCCACTGAGACCCGAGCATCCACCGAGAGATCCTCATATGAAGCAGAGCACGAGAGACTGTCTGAATAGCAGCCTCCTGGAGCCCAAGGAGGTGAAAGAACTGACCTGTCACCGACCGTTCTGCGACTGGACAACAGGCAGCTTCAGCCTGGAAGGTGTCCACTCTTTCCCGAGGCAGAAAGGCCTTGCCGATGGTGGTGTTCAGGATCGCCCGATAAACTGGAGTCTTTGGCAAGGAACTAGATGGAACTTGGTCTGGTTGATGGTGATACCCAGGCTGCTGAAAACCTGCAGAGGGTGAGAAAGGGCGCAGAAGTTCCTCCTGGGCCAGGCTGCCAGGAGCCAGTCATGCAGGTAGAATACCTGCACTCCTCAGTGCCTAGGGTGCCGCTACCACTGACAGACATTTGGTAAACACTCAAGGAGCTGAGAAAGACCAAATGGGAGGGCCTTGAGCAGGTAGTGGTCCACTGAAAAGAAAAATAAAGGAATTTGCGGTGGGAAGGGCAGATAGGGATGTACAGGTAGGCATCCTGCATATCAAAGCGCACAACCACTGTCCCTGCAAAGCAGCAGCAGCGGCTCTGCTGTGAGAGCATTCTGAAGCACTTGTACTCCATGAAAATGTTCAGGGGCTGAGGGTCTAAAATGGGCCTCACATCTTCTTTGGAACAAGGAAGAAATGGGAATAATAACCTGTCCCCAAAGATGGGTGGGGACTGGCTCTATCGCCACCTTCAAAAGAAGGAGGAAATTTCTTCCAGGACCAGAGGAAGATGTTCCTGGGAGTAAGACGACTTGGAGGGTGGTATTCTGGATGGTTTCTGAAGAAACTCGATTGAGTGACCTGCTGCTATCAGTTAGAGCACCCAAGCATCTGATGCGATCCTCTCCCAACCCAGTAGATGGAAGAGAACCTCCCTCCTACTGGTTCCTCTGGAGTGCCCAGAGGCAGTGGGAGAGGAGAAGTCAGGAGGTGTGGGGAAGCACACCGGCCGAGGCTCCAGCAGCTTTTTTCGGTGGGGGAGCCTTGGTTGCTGGAGGGCCTGATGTTTATTGGCCTGCTTGCCCTGTGGTTTCACTTTAAGGGCGGAATGTCTGCGAAGAGGCGCTGTCCCTGAGAGGGCCTGTACAGAGTCTCCACGGACTTGAGTGCAGTACCCTTCACCTGCAGGTTGGTGATGATGTCCTTGACATCGCCACTGAACAACACCGAACCCCTGAGCGCATCCTGAATAGCGGATTGCACTTCAGGACCAGATCGGGCCAGAGCATAACACGAAGACATTATGGCAAAGCTGAACTCCAACCAGCTCGTCCACTGCATCGTATGTGGCACGAAGCATGTGCCGACTGGCAATAGCAGAGCAGATCAGACAAGATCAGCCACTTCCTGTTTGGTCTGAGACTCAGGAAGGAGTCCAATTTGATTCCACCTGACTCAGGATCATCTTCTGTAGTCCCCCATATGGCGATATAGTTCAGGGCCCTAATCCCCAGGGTAGTAGAATCGTACACTTCTTCCCATACTGGTCCAGAAGGCAGGACTCTCGTCAGGTGGAGGCGAACTGAGATGTTTTGGATTGGCAGAGCGGCCGTGGTGGCGCTAATCACAGCTTGAGTCTGCCTTGGGGTGTACATTCAAAGAATCTACACCCTCAGCAGCCTGATATAGCCAGTCCGCCTTCCTCAGAAGGTGGGCTACATAAGACAGTTGCTTCCAAATAGTGGAAACAAGGTCCATGTGGAGGCTCAATTGAGGGTAGAATCAATGTCAGAGTGGTCTCTGGCAGATCCAAGTGGGCGCAAGCTTCCTACACTGTGGATCTGGCTCCAGAGATTGCCACTGATGAACTTCCTGGATCTTTCTCAGTAACTCCAAAATGAAGGATACTCCGGGGAGACTTGAAGGAGTGCTCGGCCTGGGTCAATCTGGAGTACATGGCTCATCATCCGGATCAAGCATCCTTCTGAATCAAAATCAGAGGTCTCCAATGAAAAGGAGGAAGACTCCTCCCAATGCAGAGGAGGAATGGTCCCTTTGGGAAGCCCTCTGGAAGTGTGTCCTCCCGGCACCTGAGGGTTCACCTCTGGTGTCGGTTAAGGGGAGGAAGTCTCCTGCCTCCGGCGGGGGATCTTGTGCAGGGTCCAGCGCCAGGAGATGGATCTCCATCTCCTGGTGAGCTGAGCCTTGGCCCACCAGGCAGCCAGAGTCCCTTCAAATCCACGGACAGCTGTGGTGTGGGCGGTGGAGGAGGAGGGATATGGATACTGAGGGTATCCGTGCGGGCGTGTATCCGTAACCCGACAGTAGAAAGCCCGGCGTCGGGTACTGAGGCGTTGGATAAAGTGGTGCGGATACTGCGGTACCAGGTAGGACGGCACCAGATTAAGCGGTGTCAGATACCCAGGTGCCAGGGGCTCTGGCGAGACAGAAGGCTCTGGAAGAAGCCCAGCAGGCCGCCCAGGCAAGGTGGCCCTGCGGTATCGGGCCCAGCATAGGAGTCAGGTCCAGTAAAGGGAATGCTCTGGGCGCCAGGTAGGCCAGTGTCGGTCGGCGACAGAGGATCCATCGTCAGGATATGCCCTCTAGGAAAGAGGCCTGGCGTCCAGCGTGTCCAAGTCCTCCATGGCGTCCAGGGATGGAGGTTAAAATCCCGGAGTCCAGCAGAGAAGCGGCGGGAGCCTCAGTTCGTAATGGCAAGCAATCGGCAGCCTGGGACGTCAGACTGGTCCAAGGGGTCCGACATAGACTCTTTCATTGGGCGTTAGTCGGAATGTCCGGCGTCAGGCTGCCAGCAGGATCCCGGGCAGGTGCTGGAGGAGCTGGCATCTGACTTATGGAACCATGGGCGGCGTGGTTCGTGATGGGTAAGCGAACCTGATGAGCATCACGAGGAACTATGCGCCCGAAGGTGCTGGCATCTTATCGGCCCTGTCAATGCGGACGTCGATGGCACTGGCGTTCAGCTAGTGAACTCGCTCGACCAGAGGACTGCACATGGAAGAGGCCTTCCGGGAACGGTAGCCTCCTTTGCCCGGAGGCACTCAAGGGGCCCAGAGTGCGGAGCCAGACGGAGGGGCGACACTGCCTTTGAACACCACCAAGACGGCCGTCGAGGACTGTCCCCCTGAGGGGACGTTATCTTTGAGAACTGCGACTTTAGTCACAGGAGCCGAGAGGTGAGTCCTGGTCCGGTGCTTCTCCTTCTTCTTGTGGCCTTGGGGAAGTGGAAGCCTGCCTTAGTTTCTTCAGCTCCTTCTCCATGCAAGCCATCTTTTCTTCAGAATGTGGGCCTCCAGGGACTGCTGCCTCAGTTTTCGGTGGCTGCACTGCACTGCTAGCAATGCTGGCACTTCTTCACTGGGGTGGTCGGGCCTAGGCAGAAGAGACACAGAGTGACCGTCCTTATCACGGCAGCTGGGAACTGCACAAGTTGCACTTATTTTATGCGATTCAGAGGCGTCAGGGACGACGATACACGGCCGTTAAGTGAAAACACGAAAAAAGGTCGGGGGAGAAAAAAAAAAAATCGGTAAACTAGATCGACGTTAGACTGACAAGTGAAGGAACTTAACCGTGAGGAACTTTCACAAGTCAATGGCAGGAAAGAACTGGAAAGGCGGGCGTGGGGGACCGCCCCTTTATACTGACGTCATATGGCGTCAGTCACCTGATGATTAAGGCGGTCCCTGTCAGAACTGCTAGCTAGAAATTTTCTGTGGGTCCTGATGCCTGCCAGCTTCAGTCCTATATGTAATTACCTACATAAGAGCCCTCTCGAAGTAAGATCTACTGTTGCAGGTGAGTAACCTGTTTTTCTAGGAACATGGCTATGTTGTTCATTCACACTTACATCAAACAGACATTGGAGAACAGAGGCTCCAAACCAGCATCCGCGTGACTCAAGATCGATGTGGTAGTGGGTAATGAAGGTGTTTGCTCACTTTGGGTAGCAGCCAGACAGATTTCCTGGATAGGGATGCCCTGGAAGCAGCCACCAATGCAGCGGTATGATGGGTAGAATGAGCTCCTTTGGGAGACTCTTTGCCCATCAACTTGTAGCACAGACTACTAATGCAAGATGTTATCCATTGAGCAGTCGCCCACTTTGCTGCAGGTCTACCAGAGCGACTTCAGCGTAGGTGACAAACAGCTGGCGAACCTCCTTGAATCTCAGCCATCCTCTCCTTATAATAGGAGAGCTCATCTCAGGTCCAAAGTATAGAGCCTGTACTCGGCCTCTGAGGTGTAATTTGGGTAGTACACCAGAAGAGTAAACACCTGATTAAGGTGAAACTCGACACCGCCTTCTAAGGAATTTCGGTGGGGTGCAGGACAACCTTGTCCCTGTGGAAGACCAGATAGGGGAGTCCACTGCAGAGCACCTGGAGCTCCCTGTCCTTCTGGCAGGCGTGATAGCCACCAGGAAGGCAGTCTTCCTGGACAAGTATGACAGCTCACACTTGTGCATCGGTTGAAGGGCTTCCCCATGAGTTTACCAGTACCAGCAGTAGATCCCATGGAGGTGGAGGTTCACACACGGAGAGGATATGTGATTGGGCCTTTGAAAAGCGCCTGACCACTGTCTTCTGCGCCCGTCGGCTGACCGCCGTGCCGGTAAGCAGAGATGGCTGCCAGGTGCACCCTAAAGGTCGATGACCAAGACCCCTGGACAGAGATCAAAGGTGGTTGAGAATGTTAGCCACTGGACAGGACAGAGGGTCCAGGTCCTTGCCCTGACACCAAATGGAAAACCTTTTCCATTTGAAGGCACTTTTATTTCCTGGTCGATTCCTTTCTGGATGCCTCCACCACAGTCAGGACATCCTCGGAAAGACCCAAAGCCTGGAACTCAAGCCGCTCAGGTACAAGGCTGTGAGGTGCAGGGATTGAAGGTCCAAATGGAATACCTTCCCTTGGTTGACTGAGATCAGGTCCGGGGGTGCTGAAAGCCGCTCCTGGGGTCTGTTGCTGAGGCTGAGGAGATCTGGGTACAAGAACTGGCATCACCAGTCTGGGCTACCAGAATCACCGGTGCCTTGTCCCTCCTCACCTTGAGGAGCACCCTGTGGATCAAGGGAAATGGAGGGAAGGTGTAGAAGAGGCCTGGGGTCCACGGCCTCGAGTAGGCATCCCTGCAGCGAGCCCTGCTGAGGAGTGGGCATGAAACATCCCCAGCTTGGTGTTTTCCCTGAGGCAAACAGGTCCACCAATGGTTTGCCTCAGTGGAAAACAGACTGCCGCTACCTCTGGATGGAGAGACCACTCACGGGATGTCTCGCCTATGCAGCGGAGAACATCTGCCAGATGGTTTGAGGCTCCTGCCACTGGATGTCTAGAAGATCTGCCTCCAGATGGCTCACGAGTGTCCAGATGTGGGCGCTACCCTGCACAGCAGATGGAATGTGCCGCCCTGTTTGTTGAGGTGAGTGCGTGGTCGTGGTATTGTCTGTCTGGACTTGAACCACTTGACCCTGGAGCTCAGGAGCGCAAGCTGACAGTGCCAGTCTGACTGCTCTGAGCTCCAACAGGTTGATGTGATAACAGGACTCCTTGGGGTCCAGAACCCATAGGCCCTTTGTCCCCCATATGGACTCCCCAGCCCATGAGGTGCGCACTGGTCGTGGGGCGGCCCGTTGGCTCGAGGCGGACAAACGAGATCCCTTTCTGCAACTGGTCTGGGACGGACCACCACTGGAGAGCGTCCCACATCTTCTGGGTTACAGTGATCAGCTGGTCGAAATGACCATGGCGTTGAGTCCACTGGGCCGCCAGCCCCCACTGGAAGGGGCGCATGTGCCACGGGCCCAATGGACCACGGAGGTGCACGCTACCATGTAACCCAGAAGGCACAGAAAGTCCCAGGTAGGGCGCATCACCAACCAGAAATTGTTGGGCAAAGGAGAGAACCTCCATCTGTCCGCCAGGAGCCGAGCTCTGGCTTGACCAGAGTCGAGCTCTGCCTGTTGAAGCACATCACCTGAGAAGGCACAAGCTCCGACTTGGCCTCACTGATCAGGAGGCGGAGTTGGGAGCAGGTCTGGAGGGCCATGTCCTGGACCTCTCCACCTCCTGCTGGGTGGAACCTGCCAAGAGCCAATTATCAAGGTAGGGGTAAATTCTGACCCCATCCGCCTGGTGGGCTGCCACCACTGCAATGCATTGGTGAAGACCCATGGGGCTGATGAGGCCGAATGGCATGGCTCAGAACTCATACAGGGTTCCCTCGGCTCTGAAGCGGAGGAACTGCGGTGAGACGGACTGATTAGGATGTGAAAACGCATCCTGGAGATCCAGTGAGAAGAACCACATGTTTCATTCCAGGGGTGGTATGATCTGAGAGAGAGTGATCATCCGGAAGATGCATTACCTGAGATACTGATTCAGGTCATGAAGATCTAGAATGGGGCGCCAGCCCCTGTCCGCTTGGGAACCTGGAAGTACCTGGAAAAGAAGCCTGGGTCTGCTGGAGGATCCACCACTGGAGCTACTGTCTCCCTGAGAAGGAGCTGAGCAATGTCGTCTCGAGAGGCGACTTGAGTGTGGGCAGATACCCTCTCCTCCCATAGGGCATGGGGTCGGCTTGGAGGTACTGCTTCAATCCAGAAGCAGTCCCTGGCAGACCACTTCCAAGACCCACTTGTCCGTGGTAACAGCGGGACCAGGCAGAAGCCAGCCCCCACGGGAGGACTCAGAGCTGGCGTGGCGGGAGTAGGGGTGGCATCCCCCACCCATCACTGGGCTTGGAGGCAGAGGATCCAGGGCCTGAACTCGCCTCCCTTACGGCCTGGGAGGTCCGGGCCAGGGTGTCAAGCTTGAGCCTGCTGCTGCCTCCCTTGAAAGGAGGACTACTGGGCCACAGGTGAAGAGTGCCGAAAAGGCTTCTTCTTCTTAGGACCAGAAGAACCCTTAGCAGAAGTGGCTTCTAAAGTGGCACTGGACTACTCAATGTGAAGGTGACCAGCCACACCTGGGCGAAGAGATCGGTGCCCAGGAAGGCATATCAGCTAGTTTGTGCTGAGTATCCACCGGAAAGGAGGAGAGCCTCAGCCAAGCCCTGTGGCGAGAGGCAACTGTGGATGCAAACAAGCGGGCAAATGAGTCCCTGATATCCAGAGTGTCTGGAGCTGTTGTTTGGCAATAGCCCGGCCCTGGTCCCGGACCTGTTTGACCGTGGCCTGAAAGTCAGCAGGGAGATGTGGGAGGACTTCATCCAAGGACCCCAAAGGGCATGGGAGAAGTGTGCCACGATGACGGCAGCTTGCTGATGAAGAGCCTAAAGATGAGGCTGCATTGACCTACTGGGCAGAATAATCCAAATATTTGGATTCCTTCTCAGGAGGTCTGTCGGTATCAGTAGAACTAAAGACGCCTGAACAGAGAGGTGGTCACTAGGTTCTTGGCGAAGGGTGCTCTGTGAACCCTGCAGGGACCCCATGGGTACCGCATGATTGCAGGCCATGCAGGAAGATGGAGCTGGACAGGAGGCAGGGTGCCAAAGTTCTAAGGCCGAGCCAACAATGGCCTCGCCACAGGAAAGGCTTCCGTCAGGGTATCCCTCTCTTGAGGATGTCAGTGAGAGGTACTCCGCCTTTCTGGACAGGCTCAGGGGCATCCTTGTGGATTCAGAGATAAGGCGAAGAATGCCCTGAAAGGAAGGAGGAGCTTCCTCCTTTTCTATCCCACCAGCCAATTCATCATCCCCTGGATGAGAATGGAGCCAGTTTCATCTGAATCCAAGGAATCCAGATGCAGCGATCGACCGCCCACATAACCCCGACCCGCCCGAGAGGCGGTCAAGGGTGACAGTGACCAAGAGATGCCGGGAAGCCTGGTGTCCGGTCTAGCTTCTTAAAGTAGCCCTCCCACAGGCTGCTTGGGCTGCGGTTCCACCAAAATTGGTGGAGAGACGGTTTAGGCTGAACCCGAGGTTTTGTCGGCTCCATGACGGAGGAACCGACAACTGACTCAGAGGAGTCCTCTTGACCTGGGAGGTGAAAGCCAAGTAATGGCCAGGGTAGGATCCAGGAAGGCTTGTGCCGGTCAAAATCAGCTGTTGCCACATGAGGTCCTTGTAGTGCCACGAGCTTCTGCCAGAGCCTCTCCTCATCCAAAGAGGATGAGGAGGACTGAGCGCGTTGCCTATTTTAGGCGCTTATGGCTCTTTCTCGGCCTATCAGTGGGGGACCAAGACCTTGATCGAGATATGGAAATTACGTGATTTACCATAATTATTGATCTTGGACAGTCTCCATCAATCATTCGCACTAGTGGGATAGCGGAGCGCTGGCAGCGAGCCAAAAATTTTCTGAAGGGTCGGTGCCGGTAGGACCACGCATGCGCAGCACCGAGACTGAGCTCGCGCCTGTGCAGACTATCTCGCGCCAACCCTCCAACCGCCTCAGTACCTTTCGACCAAGGAGGTGCAGCGTAACTAACGAGAATAACTCACTCTGAGTTTCTGGGCCTGAGAGGGCCCAGATGGCCCTGGTAAGAAAGGTCAAAGAACAATGTCTTCACAGTCCAAACCATAGGCCATGAAGACCAGGAAGAAAAGCAGTGAACCCAGGGGATGGTGGGTGGGCGTGTGAATGAGTGATGGAGACTGTCCAAGAAGATCAATAATTACGGTAGTATGTAATTTCCATAATTTCCTGGACTAAGTCTCCATCACTCATTCCTCTAGTCAGGAGAGTACCAAGCTAAAACCCACAATCCTGAGTAGGATGGTAGGAGATAGGGTTTACCCAGAAAGGATGACCAAGGACTGTCCTGCTCGGTCGAGTGTCACGGCCATTGGGAGGCGGGGCCAAGGGAACCACAGTAAACGGTTCAGGCCTACCACCATACCAATGAACAATCCTTGTGCAGGCGGGCAACCTTGGGCGCCACCGATTCTTCTTCCCAAACGAGGAAGAAGAGCTCGAGGCTAGCGGAGCCGGATCCAGGCACCGCCAGTACTGTAGTTCGTGGACTGTCCTCACCCTGAGCACAGGACTGTCCGTAGTCAGACCCTCCCCGTTACTTAAGGGTGGTGGACAGGGCACAGCCCCTCTGCCATAACAACTTTCAAGCGAAGTCTTCCTACTGTCACGCTACCGTCTAAAAGCGACTCCGTTGATGGCAGGAAAAATTTCTTTTTCTTCATAATCTTCTTTTCTTGTTGGTAAAATAAAAATTACTACTAAATAGTTAAATTAAACAGTTAAATTAAACACTAAAGCTGTTGTGAAGCGAAAACTTGACGAGCGAAGCGTCGACATCCAAGCGCACTTCGGCGGAGAAAGGAATTGAGGCGGTTGGAGGGTCGATCTGAGATAGCCTACACAGGCGAGTCAGTCTCGCTGCAGCGCCGACCCTTCAGAAAATCTTTGGCTCCTGGTTGGTTCTAGCACCTCTGGCGCTATCCCACTAGTATGAATGAGTGATGGAGACTTAGTCCAGGAAGACTGGGCGGTCCAACTTGGTTGCTTAGGAGACACTGGTGGAACCGGTGACTTCCTGGGGTCAGGGACCACTTCTTCAGCAGGATTCCTAGCAGGCTGTGTCTTCTCGTCTGGGAAAACAAGGACGGAGTCCAAACAAGAGAGTCGTCAACGGAGTCAGTGACAAAGGAGTAGATCAGGTGAGAATTATCTCGACATCGTCAATGTGACACGCCGGTTGACTGGCCAGATGGCAAAGCCCGAGAAGCCAGTGGCAAGAGCGATCCGACAGAGGTGAAATGGCGGTTCGAGGACAGAGATCTTTCCTGATCCAGGGCGTCTCAGTCGAGACGAAGCGATCCCAGGTCCTTCTCCTGCTTACGGGACCGAGAGGAGTGCATGCCCACAGAACTCTCACCCTTAGGTGGGAGTCCAGGTTGGCCAGGCAGAAAGCTCGAAAGGAAGATTCCATGGCCGCAGAGCTGCTTCCTTCTCGAAGGCTTGCATGCGCTCAATTGCTCCGCGGATGCCGTGGCTGCGTAACCGCCCACAGACCTCCTTAGTTTCACAGGCAGATTCCGTTTTGGGCCTCCCAGCTTAAGAGCGTCAGGGCGGTCATTGTGGACATTGGGTTGGAGCGTGGAGGCAAAACTACGCCGCGTCGTGGTGTCATGGCTAACACCCAAACAATAAGCATACTGTGACATGTGGTCGATGCGCAACATTTCTGGCCGCACAAACACAGCGAAATCCAGGGAAAGACTTGTCTTCCATGATCGAAGAAAAATAATCGCAATCGCTAATGCGAACAATGCAAATTTTCAGAATAATCGAAGTTTCTGAAGCCAGGGCCTACAAAATCGCGAGAGCACAAAGGAGCAACCTAAATCTTTCAGCGGAAAGGAAGATCTGGCGTCATGGGAGGGCGAGGTTATACCACCGGGTGGGTGGGAGGAGCCAGCCTGAAGACTTTCCAGCTGATTTAAAGGAAAGGAACTCTGCCAATAAGTGTGGATGAATAACATATCCATGATCCTAGAATGAAATTACATACCTACCGTAATTCCTGATCTTCCTGTATATTTTCATCATTCATCACTGATGGGTATAGCTGGAGCCACTGGGACCCTCAGGGGAATCCTATAACTTTAAGCTTTTTAGCTTCCTAAGGAGAAGGGGCTGACATTGGGGACAGCGCCACCCTCAAAACCGACATATTATGTGGCACTTGTGGGTTGGCCAGTAACACGCTGGCCCCTCCACCACCTCAGTTCTGCTAGCTGGAGAGAACTAGAGACAGATAAAAATAGAGGAGGGTGGGGCAAGGGCCCAAGGGATAGTAAAGGAAAGGATATTAACTGAAAGGAATAAGCCGGCCACAAGAGGAGGGTGGGACTCTAGGTGGCCTGGGAGAAGGAACCAACCACCAGACAGGCCAAGGGAGGTTATGAAGATGGGAGGGAAGCGAAAAGCAAAGAAAGTAGGGAGAAAGAGGAGAGAGAGAGAGAGAGATAGAACTTTCACCCCAAAATGGGAGGGCCGAGGTCTGGGTGGACAAAGCAGGACCTACCTCCTCTCCCTCTCCTTTTTTTTTTGTTTCCTTTTTTGGAGGGGCACCAAAGCAAGACAGAAGAGATCGCAGAAAAAGCCTCCCAGGCTCAAGAGGGCTCACGACTAGAAGAACCACAGGATGCCGAGGCATAGCTGGTTACCGAACCTTAAAACCGTGAGGGGCATCACAGGATGCCACTGTCAAGCCACACAGGAACCACCCTCCTGGTCCACAGAGAAGAGGCAGGATTATTGGATCACTCACTCCACCTCCCCACTGCAAAGAGGTGGTGACAGGACCCACCCGGGGCAAGATCCCTCGGAAGGAGACCCACTAATTAGCAAGGTCCCAGAACCTGAGAGGATGCTGATTCCCTTGAGCCTAGGACCACTAAGAGTGGTGAGAAGGACTTAAGCCTCTAGAGTGGCCAGGGATCTAAAACAGTCTGAGGGCACCCTGCCCACAGGAACCAGGAGTGGGTTACCAGAGGACAAGAAAAGTAGAGCAAGCTAAGGCCCCAAGAAGTGGACAGAAGGTCCCCAGAGCCCCAGTGACAAAGATGGGGATCCAAGAATGAGGGCAAGCCTGAACTTCCTACCTAGGAAGAAAGAGCCATAGAGACCAAAAATAAAATGAGGGAACCCCTGGCTAATGCATCCTCAACAGAGAGTCCCCATCAAAGTCGTCAGGACCCTTGAGAAGCCTCTAGTATAAAGAGGGTTTAGTGGGATGCATAGGGAGGCATCAACAGTACAAAACAGGAAGCTGTTATCCTCTGTACACACAGTTGGTTAGACCCCATCTGGAGTACTGTGTGCAGTTCTGGAGACCCCATCTCCATAAAGACATGAACAGAGTGGAAGCTGCTCAGAGAGGCAACCAAAATGGTGCAGGGTTTGCACCAGAAGACTATGAAGAAGCTTAATATGTATACCCTCGGGATGCATGATAGAAACTTTCAAGTACCTCAAGGGAATTAAAGTCCAAGAGGGCAGCAACTTTCAGAAAAGAGATATGCAAGAACAAGGGGCACAATTTGAAGACAGAGGGACAGCTCAAAGGTAATGTTAAAGTATTTTTTCATGGAAAGGGTTGTGGATGCATGGAACAGCCTTCCTGAGGAGGTTGTGGAGTCGAGAACAGTGGGAGAATTCAAGATTGCATGGGACAGACATAAAGCAATTCTAGTGTTTGGGGGTAGGAGAGTAAGCTGTTGGTTAACTAGAATCTCCAGCTTATCCATCAGGCAGGAAATGAGCAGACTAGGTGGGCAAGCGGTCCTTATCTGCCATCAAATTCTCACGTTGGGCAAGGGCCTATGTTTGCCCTCTCCCTAGAGTGGTTCCATGGTGCTTCAGGTGAAGTGTCAGGGACCCCTAAGGTGCCAGGATTACACTCACAACTGGCCTCAATTAGGGAGAAGGCAAGCAGGGAGGACGCAATGCCCAGGAGACTGGGGCCAAGAAGGGATGGTGGGCAGGAAGCAATGATGAAGATATACAGGAGTATCAAGAATTACGGTAGGTACATAATTTTCATATCATCCCCATATCAGTCTTCACCATTTCATCACTGGTGAGTACCAAGCACCACAACTGTGGTGCTGGCACCTTCCTGAGGGCTGAATTTTCCATCAGCCTCCTGTGGGGGAGAAACAGAAAGCAGGTCCCCTTATGGGCCTGGCAAGGCCCAAGATAGTCAGGTGAGGCTGAGACTCCCACCAGGCTGGAAAAGGAAGGTGCCAAGACAATTCTCGCCCACACAACAGGAGGAAAAGTGGGCCCTTTGGAAGGGAGGCAATCACCCTATGCGAGGCAGGGGTAATAACCTGGAAAGCGAGCCACGCAGTCTGCCTAATGCAGACAGCAGTTCCTGCCAGCCTGGAAGCCACCTCCACTGGCATCTTAGAAGACCCTTGCCTGGTGTCTGCTAGCCCCAGACCAGTGCAGAAAAAGCAAATAGCACCTGGTCACCTCTGTGTCAGGCAAGGTTGCCAGGAGTTGTCCCAGCACAGTCCACGTGCCAAGTGTAGGCAGCCTGGTGTGCCTGATGTGCCAAGATGCACAGGAGGCGTGCCACTGAGAAAACTCTTCTACCCCAGCAGACAAACTCAGCAGAGTCAGAGTCGGGGAGGGGCGGGCGGTGCCTTGGGCAATGATGCCGGAAGGGTAGCCAGAACTCCACTCCCAAAGAGGGTGGGGCATAGCCTGGAGACCCCAGGGTTGCACAATACCTGCTAACTGTCCCTCGGGGCTGGAGAAGGGTAGAGGGGCCAGCCGGTGGTGCAGAGGGCTGAGGCACGGATGCCTTACCTCTTGTCATGCCGACAACCCGGGTTGGATACAGACTCGGGCTGTCAAGGAGTCGGCAAGAGGCGGGGTGAGCAGGACTGAGTAGCCATGGGGCAGCTCTCCTCTCCGGGGTGGTTGACACTCCCCGTGAGTTCTGCTGCCACGCGTGCGGTCCAGTGGCTAGCTTAGGCAGGAGGGAGTGGTAAGTCACGGAGGGTCTTGAGCCACAGCATGTGCATGCCTCTACATGTGCATACATAGCCAAGTTAAAAGGAAAAATTACAAGGCATAAAATATGTATGCAAAAAAGGGGGGGCAGAGGTGGCTGCCGGGCCCGATGTGATGCCTCCATGAAAGGGCAGGCCACAGAGGAATAACAATGTTTTTTAGGTGCTGAACTAGGCGGCGTGTCGCATGGTCAGGATTGTGGCTTGCAAAGTAGGAGATGTGGAGCCCCCTAGCATCCCTGTGACACTTGACCAGCTGGTTATGATTGTTCTATGATATTTGTAATATAGATTGTGGTATGTGAGTGTCTCACATGAGACATCCTGTGCTATGGGTGTCCTGTCCCGCCCCAGGTTTTAGTGGAAATAACAGGATATATTAACCTGAAACCAGGAGGTAATTAAAAGACTGAGAGACTTAATTAAGGGTCTCTGTTTTCTATCTTAATTAAAACTGACCCAGCTGCCAGGATACAAGGCTCGTAAACTTTTATGGCGTCTTAGAGGAAAACATGTTATCCCTCCATGGTGCTAAAATTGTAAAAACCTTTGATGCCTTGGGAACAGGAACTGCTCAAGATCAAAGGAAAAGCTAATTAAAGACTGTCATAATTTGGGAAATTAGTTTTTGCTAAAGTCACAGTATTTAAAATATCTCCTGACAGGAAGATCATTGTTTGTAATTATATTTTTATATTCTAAAAGGAGGAGCTAGATGACATCATAGAAGGATGTGAGAGAGAGACACAGTAAAACTAGGACTTATGTCTGATCTGTGTGACATCTTTGGGACTTTTAAACAAGATCTGTGATCTAACTTAAGCACTGTAAAGAGGTAATACATTACATAGAAAAGTCTAATTGTATTGTGGTGGAAGTTTATGTTTATACTTTAACCTTCTTTTAAGTGATTGTATGCTCTTTGATATAGAGTTCTGTGTTTACATTTAACACATTTTATCCATTTTAAGTAAACCTTTCATTTGAAAGATACTGCCTGGTCTTCAAGTTCTTTCTTTTGCATGTGAATTATAGAGGTTAAGGCTGACAAAACTGTTCAAGAGCTTGATGGTGTTACTAAACTGGGAAAAGATAAGAATACACCCAAGGTCTTTTATAGAGTTTTAAGGGTTCGTTTGGATACTTGGTTAGGTGCCCTTAGGCGAAAGATCTCTTGCATCCCCGAAGAAGATTATCTGTGCCTGTACATTTGGGTATGCTAGCATAAGGTTCACAGTTTGAATCCCCGAACTTGAGACTAAAGGTGATTCGGACCCACAAGCAGACAGGAGGGTTACCCTGTCTGTTACCTGTTCACAATATTGCACTCGGAGGTTGGCACTAAGAGTGCAGAGGGCCTGACCTGCTGAGCATGTTTGTGACATCCCCGACAAGAATCGCTGCTAGCTGGTAATATCAGCGTCTGAGGACAGGTGGACAGAGGAATCCTCTTCCTCGGGGAGGAAGAAGAGGAGGCAGAGGAGCCCAGTTCAGAGTCAGGAGTGGCTGGAGGCTCAGGTCTAAAATAACCTTGTCCAAGGCTCTGAGGTACCGGGAGAAAGCGACCGTCACGCTCTGAACTGCTCCCAGGTCATTGGTCCCGAAGGGCCACATGAGCCTGGTGAGAAAGCAGAGGATCAACAGTGGAAGAGGTCTAATGAGCCAAAACAGGACCTATGCCAGCGTTACAAGAACAAGCAAGGGACCCCTGGGAGGGGCTGCAACTCACCTACTGTAGGTCATGGGCGGCTAAAGTGGTGCCCATGGGCAAGGACCACATGATGGGGTGATCAGAGCCAGTCTGTCCCTTACAGGCGGCCCCAACCCCACCTCGGCAGACCCTACCTGGTCCGTTGAGCAGAGGAGTGAAGGGTCTGCACTGTGTCCTCCCACAGCCACCAGCAGCTCTGGAAGAGAACCTGTGTGCCAACCTCGACCTCCCTAGGCCCATCTCCCCAGACAAGTACCTGCTTCTTGGTTGGCCTCGGTACTAAAATAAAAGACTCTGTAATAACTCTGGCATCAGAGAAGGTGCAGAATCTATGTCAGAACCCACCGGGCTCTGGAATCCAACATGGCACTGCACATGGCACCAAAACCGGTCCCGACACGGAGATGGCACCAGAATCCAACTCAGCTCCATGACGCAGCACGGAATCAGACTCAGTGCAAGGTTCAGCAGTGGACTCAAGCATGGCGCCGCCCTCAGCGACAACCCCTACCTCGTGCTGAAATCAGTACCAGAGGTGTCCCTAGCACTAGGCGGCACTAGAGGACACAGAGAGTGGCCCCAAGGGCAGGCTCAGCTAGAAAGCTGACCGATCCCGTTACACTGGAGACTGAACAGCTAGGGGTAGTAGAGCTACAGGACTCCTGAGAGTCAGGCAGCCACTACAGGTCATCCCTATCGTGGTCCTCCTCCTCTGAGATCAGGAGACCACCAGAGAGCGACCCTGAAACTCTCCCTCTCCCAGTCCTGCAGGCGGCACCAGAAGGGACCTAGCACTGACAGTGGCACTGCCTCAGTCACTAGCCCAAGAGAGGAACTAGGAGCGAGCAGCGCCAACAGGTGGCACTGAGGACTCCACGGCTCGGGCCCAGCATATAGCTGTGACTGCGACACCAGGGGCATCAGCGCCTCGAAGAGATGGCAGACCATGGGGGTGCTCAGCCAACCCTGGAGGCCGACTGTCCACCAGACCCCTCTCACAGGCATCTCGTCTTAGCGAAACTGGAACTAGCGGATGCCTGCCCCCAGTACATATAGTAACGGAGGGATACCCGGGAAGGGCCCAAAGTCTTGGCCTTAGCATCCTGGGATCGGCGCGCCACCCTCGAAGGTGAGAGGATCCCAACCCACGTTCATCACGTGCACTTCCAAGGACCTGGCAGTCCTTGGAGAAGCAGGCATCGCAGTTGTCCATATCATGTTCGGGACCCAGACAGGAGAGACAGTGATCATGGTGGTCCAACACGGTCAACAACTTGCGACTAAAGGGCACCAACGCATAGGGGCATGCCCGCCTTAGATTTTGAACTAGGCTCCAAACCGGATATAATCACTGAACAAACTAAAATTATAACAAAAGAACAGACTCGGCACAGTAAAAAACAACTAAATAAAGAAATAAAGAACAGTTTTACCAGTTCCTAAAACTCTACGGTGTTGAGTAGCAACAGTGGCGGCAGAACTTCGTGAATTTCACTTTCAATGGCATGGCAAAATGGCAGCTCAGCTCCCAGTGATGCACCTCGATGGCGGAAAAGAAGAATTGAGGTGGTGGAGTGGCCAGTGTCAGTAACTAGCCAACCCATGAGCACCATGTAATACCTCAGCCTTGAGGGTGGTGACATCCCGACTGGACAGTCCACCTTAGGGCGCTAAAAAGCTTAAAGCTATAAGCTTCCCACAGGGTCCTAGCTCCTCCAGCTACACCCACCAGTGATGAATGGTGAAGATTAATACAGGGAAGATCAAGCAGCTATAAGGACTTCCTGCAGTCCATTACACAGTCGCATAATAGCTAAATGTATGAACATCTGAAGGCGAGACAATGCTTCCCCTGGATTGGCATGCGCAGGTAATAGAAAGGTGGATGATTTGAGTCAAGAGAAATGCAGACACCACTTAAGAAAGAAACTTAGGGAGCGTACACAAAGACACCCTATCTTTGAGGAAAACCAAATAATAAGACTCACCCACCAGAGCCTGAAGCTCAGAAATTCAAGTAGAACAACACTTTCCACAACAGGAAGTGTAGCTTGTATGCTGTGGCTGGCTCAAAAAGCAGCCAGAGGGAGTTTTTTTTTTTGTCAACACAAAACTCAAGTCGCAAGGAGGGACTGGACTCGGAAGGGAGGTTTGAGAGGAAGAATGCCTTTCAAAAACATACGGGACACTGCTAGATGTGCTACCGTATGGCCATCAACTGAAACATGGAAAGCTGACATGGCTGACAGGTGTACCTTAATAAAGGTACATCAGCCCAAGTCAGAGAGGTCAACAAGTACTCCAGGACCTGATTCACTGGGCAAGTGAACAGGTCCAGAAGACAAGGAAGCAGCCTGTAGAGGAAAACACTGCCACTTCATGGAGTAAGTGGCTCTGGTGGAGGGTGTTTAGCAGCCACCGTCTAGAGACACTGCAAATCTCACAGCGGCCCAGTTTTCAGGAGCGAGGCATGAAGATGTGGTGACTTGCGGTCCAGATGGACCAGGGTGCCCTGAGCCTGGGAGAGCAAGCCTATGCACAGAAGCAGGGGCACTGGAGGTTCCACTGCCAGCTGCCGCAGCAAAGAGAACCAAATCTGGCGAGGTCAGCAGGAAGTAATGAGACTCCATCTGGTCCCTTCCATCTGAAGCTTTATCAGCACTTTCTCTGTATTAGAGGGAAGGGAGGAAAGGTGTAGTGGAACCTCCCTTTCCAAGGGAGGGACAATGTGTCTCACCAGAAAACTCCAGACTCTGGAACAAGTGAGCAGAGAAAAAGTCCCACTCTGGGTGACCCCACCTGTTGAGCAGGTCTTCTACGACCGAAGGCAACAGTTCCCACTCCTGCATCCCTAGACTGCAAGCGGCTGAGACATTCTGGACGCCTGGACTATGGGCGGCTAACAGTTCTAGACCATGTTCTAGAGCCTGGTAACATGCCATCATTGCTTCCCGACACAGAGGATATGAATGAGTCCCCCTTCTTTGTTGATGTATGTACTACACTGGTGTTGTCCATCTGTACCAGTAGACGGCCTGGGGACAGAGGGTCTGCGAAGGCTTGTAGAACCTACAGAACGCCCTCATCTCTAAGACAATCGTGTGGAGGTCCATCTCCACCCCGGACCACGTCCCCGAGTTAGAAAAAGCCTTTGATGAGTTCGAGCCCAACCTTGAGGCATCAATGGTTAGAATCTGCTGAAGGGAAAGAATTAGGGAAAATCAAATAAATAAAATAAAATCTGAATAAGCAGTCAACTGAAGCGAATGGTCTCCGTAGGGTTCAACGTACGATAGCTGACTATAGGAAAAGAACTGAGGAGAGCACGGGCACCCCTTGTTTATAGGGAAGGGATGCGTCAATATGTGACATCATTGTGGGCAATCCCTTGTAGACTGCTAGCTAGAAAAGTTTCTGTGTGGACCCGGTGCCTGGCGGCTATAGTTCCATGCCTGCTGTAAGATACACCCTTCAAAGCAAGATTGCTGGGTTCCATCCACCACTGAAGCACCTTTTGGACAGAAGAAGCGACTAGAACCTGCTGTTCTAGATCACTGGTGCACTGATCCCACCGGACTCTTAATATCCATTAAGGGATTCTCATGTAGCCTGGCCAAGGGTACTGTGACAATAGCTGCTGCCATCAGGCCCAACAGTCTCAGGAAATGTCCTAGCTGTGATATACCTGTTGTTGTAAAGCAGCTGGGCCTGTGCCATGAGGTGCTCCACCCTGTCCTGGGGCAGGAAGGCTAAGCCCTGTGCAATGTCCAGTACTGCCCCTATGTACTGCAGACACTGACACAGGGTCAAGACTGACTTTGGCAGATTGACCGTGATCCCTAGGGCACAGAACAGCTATCTGGTATGCACTAGGTGAGAGACAGTTGCTCCTTGGACTGAGCTTTGAGCACCCAATCGTCTAGTCAGGGGAATACCTGCAGTCCCTCTCCTGAGAGCAGCTGCCACAACTACCAAGCACTTGGTAAGCACCGAGGCACAGATGACAAGCCACAGGGCAATACCCTGAACTGGCAGTGCTCCCCTGAAACAGGAACCTGAGGTACTTCCTGTGGAGTGGACACACCTTGATATGCAGGTAAGCATCCTACATATCCAGGAGCATACCCAGTCCCCTTTTGTATGAGGGCAGCAGGCCTTGAGGAGTGACCATCCTGAACTCAGAAGTTCAGATTCCTCATATCCAGGATGGGCCTCAAGGCCACTGTGGATCTGGGGACTAGAAAGAAATGAGAACAGAACCCTATGTTCCTTTGTTCCCATGGAACAGGTTCTATGCTGTCTTCTGCAGCAGTGTATGTACTTCCTCAAGTAACACTGGTATGTGATCTGGATGATAAGTTAAGGGAATTGGAGGAAGGTCTGGAGGCAACTCCAGAAATTCTAGCGTAGGCCCTGTTCTATTAACTGCAGGACCCAAGCATATGTTGTAACCTCCCTCCACTGTTACAGGTGGAGGAAAGCGACCACCTACTGCCACCTCCAGATCTGGTATTGGAAGGTGAGTGTCTAGGAAACAGTCATGATGAAGCAGATCTGGCAGCTGCAGCCACCCCTCCACCTCTAGAGGCTTTAGAGTGAGTACCTGTGGAGGAAGTTGGGGCCGGCAAAGCTGACCCTGCTCTGCTTTTGCTCTGTTATCTGGCCCCAAACTAGACCTGTTGGTAACCCTGTAAACGGTACCCTCTGCCTACTTCTTGGTAGTGTGGTAGAGGAATGGACCAATCTTAAGAGTCCTGCCCAAAGATTGCAGGTCAGACAGGATATCTTGCATATCTGCCCCAAAGAGCTTGTATCCTCTGAAAGGCGTTCAGAATGGATTGCAGGACATCACTTAAATCCTGACACACACAGCCAAGAACGCTTCTTAGGCAGATGCCAGCTCCAGCTGCTTTGGCTGAGGCATCCGAAATATCATAGGTAAACTCTTGAGAGGTGTTTATCCATGTCAGCCCCAGTCGGGAGGGCCTTGAGCATCTCCTGCTTCAGGGTACCCTCTGGGAGGGACTGGGCTGCTGCTCTAGCTTTCAGAGAGGTATTCTAGTATTTGACCATATGGGCCTGATAATTTGCTATTCTGAGGCCCAGGGTGGCGGAGGCAAGCTTCTCTTTCCCATGAGGTCTAGTTTTCTCAATTCTATCTGCAGGAGTGTACAGAGATGCTTAGGCACCTTAGACCTCTCATGGGCTACATTTATCACAATGGAATCAACCTCAGATTGGCCTGTAAAAGGGCTTTCCAGAGGGGCCTGGTACAGCTTATGCGCCTTTGTGGGCCATGGCAGGGATCAAGCTTGGCCTGTGCCAGGAGGCCAGGTGGCATCTTCTAGTGCAGCCAAAGAGGAGTAATGATAAGAGGTGGATAATCTGGCAGCTCTAGAAACCCTACCAAATTTCTCCTGGCGATGTCCTGCTTCTCAGCATCAAACCCCATTGCAGCTTGGAGTTGCTTCAAAGAGATGAAAGCAGGTCTTCAGATGGGTACCTCGCGGTATACAATGTGGAGTGCTCACTCCTAGTGGAAATGGTGAAGCCTGACCTCTCACATGGGCTCCCATATCTTCTTCCTCCTCCTCTTCATCCTCTTGTAAAGGAGGTTCGGGTTGTATACCTGATCCTCGCTGACAGACCCTGAAGGCCACAAGGAAGGAAGCAAGGGCGTCAATGCCCTGTAGTGCACTGGACATGTCGACCTAACAGGCGCAGATGCTGAGGTTGGTCTGAGAGACCCCGCTGATGTAGTGCTTGGAGTAGGAGGTGGAGGAGGAAGAATAAGGCGCTGTGTGATCTCTGCAAGAGAGGAGGCACCATCTGCATGTTGATGGTGGCTTATACACAGAACCGTCTTGCAACATCGATGGGGTGTCTGCAGCTCGAACAGGACCTCGCCAGCTGTAGTAGAGTCAGCAGAACTCACTGCCAGAGCCGACCTTATGGGTTCTGAGGTCTAAGCAGCAGGAGGCATCACCACCAAAGCAATCAACAGGGCTGCAAGGTCTTCGCTGAGTTTAGCGGTGATTGGGAGTGCACGGGACATTCATCCTTACTTCACTCCCTTTCCCAGTGTTTGTGCTTTCTGAAGACTTCTCTCAGGCCTTGAAGACTGGGGGCCCAAGGAATGGGCCAGCAACACTGTGAAGCTCTTCGCCTGAGCCTCTCTCCATTCTGGCTACCTGCTGCTCGAGGAGAAAGCGTGTGCAGAGCTTGTTGACGGAGTCACCGAGTAGCCTGATTAAACTTCAGGCAGATCTTTCAGGCCCAACCATCATGGACCTCTCCAAGACAGCACAGGAAGGAAGTGGGCCTTCCTCCATCAAGAGATCCCCCGGACTCCTCATCGACCAGGCAGGAGTGCAGTGAGAATCCTCGGACTCAGAGGAGTCCGCATAAAGCAGCACGCCCAAGTCACATGGAACCTCCGTGGGTTGTCAGGTGTAAGGGTGACCAACAGCCGATGGGGAAGCCAACTGGCTGGCCGAGATTCCTTAGTCGGAGCACCGGTCGGCGGCTGCTTGGGTGGTGGCTCCACCACGATCGATGGAGAGGATGGTTTTGACTGGAGCTGCTGGGGAGGGACAGTCTCAACCGACCCCACAGGGGATGTCGGCCTCTCGGATGACAGCCAAGTGATGGCTGGTGTGAGCCAGGGTCGCCTCAGACGGCCAGCACCAACTATTGCCACATGAGGTCTTCGTAGCATTAATGCAACTTGCGCCAAATCCTCTCCTCACCCAGAGGATGAAGATGAGGAAGAGCGGCAGCGCCACTTTCCGTGGTGCCAAGAGCAAGAGCGCTTATGAGATGGCGTAGAGCTGCTCAACTCACTGGAGGAGCGACCAAGACCTCGAACTTGGCCGCCAGGGTGCCAAAGGGGATCTCAGAGGGAGCCGGAAGTGCTGCAGCTCCTCCTGATCTGGGTCGGCGACCAGAGTGTCCTGCTCAGTAGACTAACCAGCCCTTCAAAGGTCACAGGCAGGACGGAGTCCTTAAAGAGAATTGTCGGCCTCTTCGGACGACAACCGGTCGATAGGGTCAAAACAATCTCAGCCACATCGCCGGCCCTGTCATTCAACTGGCCTGATGGGGTCTCTAGAAGCCAGCGGCCAAGGGCCAAGGTTTCGTCTGTGGTCAAAACTTGGTGGTCCTGAGACTGAGAATGTTCCCGGTCCCAGGAATGTTGATGGTGAGTCTTCTCTTTGACGCCTTCTCGTCTTTGAGTAAGCAGGAGCGGTGAGATCCAGAAGAGCCCTGACCCTTAGTCGGGAGGGACTGGCACAGCTCCTTGAAGGAGCCCAAAAGTGGAGCTCAACTGGAGCAGAACGAAGGCAGAAGCCTCAAGCCACCTCCTCCTCGAAGGCTGTAAGCTATTCCAGCTGCACAAGCCGGACCCATAGCCATAAGAACCATAGCAGGGCATCTTTAGATCTGACTGGCAGATGTTGTTTTCCAGGTGGTTCAACTTAAGGCTAGCAAAGCGGTCCTCAAGGAACGTGTCGACAAATGACAGACAAATGTCGCAGATCTGGGTATCGGGATTCATGGCCCAGACAGTAGACGCATGGCGTGTGGTTCAGTACACATCTTCTGCCCGTATGGGAACCAGCGAACTCCAGGCATGGACTTATCGATGAGGAAAGGATGAGAAGGGACTTGGCAAGGTTAGAGGAATGGTCAAATGTATGGCAGCTTAGATTCAATGCTAAGAAGTGCAAGGTAATGCACCTGGGAAACAAAACCCAGGGAAGAGTACACAATGGGGGTGAGCTACTAACAACAACAAAAATGGAAAGGGACCTGGGGGTAGTCATATCAGATGACCTAAAGGTGGGCAAGCAATGTGAGAGGGCAGCAAGGAGGGCTGTGGGGATACTGGGATGCATAGGAAGAGGCATCACCAGTAGAAACAGGAAGTTATTATCCCTCTGTACAGACAGCTAGTGAGACCCCATCTGGAGTACTGCGTGCAGTTCTGGAGACCCAATCTCCATAAAGACATAGACAGGATAGAAGCTGTCCAGAGGAGGGCACTAAAATGGTGCAGGGTCTGCACTGGAAGACATATGAAGAGAGACTTAAGGAGCTTAATATGTATAGCCTCGAGGAAAGGAGGAGAGGGAGACATGATAGAAACTTTCAAGTACCTCAAGGGAATCAACAAAGTCCAAGAGGGTAGCATCTTTCAAAAAAGAGGTGTGCAAGAACAAGGGGCACAATCTGAAGATAGAAGAGGCGGCTCAGAGGTAATTTAAGGAAGTATTTTTTCACAGAGGGTTGTGGATGTATGGAACGGCCTTCCAGAGGAGGTTGTGGAGTCAAAAACAGTGGTGGAATTCAAGCATGCATGGGACAGTCATAAGGCAATTCTAGGGGTGGGGGTAGGAAGAAGTAGGCTGCTGGTTAACTAGGACCTGCAGCTTATCCATCAGAGTAGGAAATGGGCAGACTGGGTGGGCCAGCGGTCCTTATCTGCCGTCAAATTCTATGTTTCTGACTTATCGTCCATCGCAGACAGGAGCTCGAAAACCCAAATGGTAAAGTTTCAATAGCAATCCAAATGGATTAAAAGCACTAGGGCCTACAATGCGGGAGCATGAAGGAGGAACCTACTTCTTCCAGCAGAAAGGAAGATCTGGCATCATGGAGCAGAGCCAAAGGATATACCACCCAGGTGGGTAGAAGGAGCCAGTCTGAAAACTTTCGGAACTTCTTAAGGGAAAGGACACGCCAGATAGTGTGGATGAACAACATATACACGTCCCTAGAAATGGAAGTATACCCTGACGGAGGGTAAACTGCACAGGGTATTGAGGTCTGCATCTTGGTGTCGGGCATCTGGGCGAGGGATATCCCAGCATCGGGAAGCTAAGCAATGGATAGTCTGAGTCAGGTACCTGGGCATTGGGAACACTGGCGATCAATACCCTGGTGAAGGATAATGCGGCACCGGTAGCCACGCACTGGGTAGCTCAGTGGAGGATCCGACAAAGGAGCCGAGGGACCCAGAAGGAGGTCAGACGGAGGGGCTGAGGGGTCTGGTGGAGGGCCTGGTGGCGGGCAGGGGACCCGCCAGAGGTCCGATGGTACCCTGACAGGACCTGGTAAGGGAAGGTCCAGCATCGGACCTCCAGGCAGATGGTCCGTCATCGGCCCTGAAGGTCCCACGAGTCCAAGGAACAGCACAGGGCCCAGACAGAGGGATGTAAGGTGTAGACACGGATGAGGCTCTGGCATCAGGCTTAACTGGCATCAGCAGCTAAGCGGTGTCGATGGCGGTCGCTTCCCATTCCAGTTCCAGGTGTGAAGGGAATCTAGAGGGTTCACCAAAGGAGGTGGACAGGAGAGTCCTGAGAGGGCAAACCCTCATGGGAAGGCTGTGGCACAGGTGGCAGCTGGTCTGGGGCTGATGATCACCGTGGGACTGGCGCCCAAGTTATCAGTCGGACCGGGCAGTCATCAGAGAAGCTGACGACTGGCTTATCAGAACTGCTACTCCATTGAAAACTAATAAAACTATTAACTGAAAAAGAACTGCTACTCCTTTAGACCCAGAGGTTATTATGAGCCAAGGGTAGCAGGCGTCTTCTGTTTCCTGGAGACTCCTACTGGAACAGAGACCAGCTCGGCGAGGGCACCAACAGCTGCTCTGCGGCAGCAAAGCAGGCTTAGTGGAAGGAAGGCGCGGGAATGCTCGGACGTCCACGGGTCCCAGAGGGGAGTAAGTCTGGAAGGAGACCGATCCCAGTCCCAATGCTTCTCCTTATCCTTTTCTTACGATGTCCCTCCAGTGAAGAGGAAGAATTCCTGAATTTCTGCAGCTCCTTCTCCATGGAGGCCATTTTTGTTTTAAAATATGGGCTTCCAGGGCCTGTTGACGCGTTCCGTGCCGCCTGGTTGAAGCTCTGGCAGGCCCCACAGTCCTCGGTCTTGTGCTCTGGGCCCAGGCAGAAGAGGCAGAGGGAATGGCAGTCTTTGTGAGGGGCAGAAATCCACAGGAATCGCACTTGTTTTATGTGAATCCGAAGGCACTGGAGCGACATACACAAAGCACAGAAATAGCAATACTCAAGAAATTAAAGGAAAGAGTAGAAATACTCATCCAAAATGGCAGTTGACAGTAGCAGCATTCTCCACGAGGTCTAACGTGCGCGGGTGCGACAGCGGGAAGGAACTGGAGGCGGGCGTGGGGACCACTCACTACACAGCGTCACGCTGACATCGGTCACGTGACATGGGGTGGGTGGTCCCCTGCCAGACACTGCTAGCTCAAGTTTTCTGTGTGGTCCTAGCGCCTGGCAGCTTAGTCCTAATGGTAATTAACTACTGCAAGAGCCCTCTCAAGTAAGATCACCTATTAATATAGATTTAAAGCACCCACCTTTCTGTTTCAGGGTTCTGAGCATCCTGGAGGTTCAGTAAAACCTACATGGTCTTAATAAACACAAATCTCCCGGCCTGATGGCACAACAGGTACATTTTAAAAACTGCAGCTGAGGAAATAGCCCCGATTATTATTCTTCTTTTAACTGGAGCCTAAGTCCAGGTTTTTACCAACAGTATTGAAAGAAAGTCAAATAATACCTACTTTTAGGGTGGAGATACTTCTCACCTGGGGAAATACCGACCGATAGCAGTCTTATCTTTGCTATTTAAATGTCTGGAACATTATGTACACTACAACTGGTTGAATATTGAAATAAATACACTCTACTGACACCTTTCCAGTCGGGGTTCAGGAAGGAACAGTGTCCTCTCCTTGGACTTCAACCTGGTGGACCTCCCCTATTAGTGGGTAAGATAGCATCCTTGGGGATTACAGATAGTCCCTGGGATTGGATTAAGTCCTATCTGGAGAATCGCTCCAGGAGGGTGTTAGTCTCAGACTCTCTCTCAAGGAAAGATGCCACTGAAAGGTACACCAGGGTTCTATCGGGGCCCTTCTGGTTTTGCTTTTTAATAACGATCTTTCTCAGGCAGTTCAGTTTTCCTCAGTGAGACTGTACACGGATGGCACTCCCTGGTGCCACGGTCATAGATTTTTCATACCATAGGGAAAAGCTCCAGAAGGATTTTCTTAGCATACAGGGTGGTTCTCCTGGTGAGGCTTATAAAGAATGCCAAAAAAAAAAAAAAATCTTGTTAATTTTAGATCAAAAAATAAACCTCAACTGCATACTTTGACAAGCAATGCAAACACAAAACCTTGCAAACTAAGCGTCGGAATAAACTCGTGTTAAAGCGATTATAAACTGCCTTAGAAACTATTAGTTCTTCTTCTACTCTGCTCAGAAGTGTGGAATTAAACCCAGTCCACCTTTTTATAGATGCACCCTCGGACCTCCCTCTGCTAATAGGTCTCAGCTTTCTACATATGAATATTACGTAGCTTGCCTAAAAAATTGACATGGTCCAAGCCTGGGTACTACATAGTGATCCAGATATCGCTATGTTTTCAGAAACATGGCTCACGTAACAACATTCCTAACAAAACTGTTAATATCCATGGTTATAATTTATTCAGGTGCGACAGGCCAACAAGGGCGTGGAGTTGCCATCTATACCAAAACCAATCTCTCTGTGTCTGATTTTATTTGCACCTCTATATCAAGGAATTTGATTGCCTAGCTGTGAAATTGACCTTATCTTTTGGATGGCCCTCTTAATAGCTGCTTGTTATAGGCCCCTTCTGCAGGGTTTGGCATACTGGGTCATCTTCAGTCCCTGTTGGAAAAACAAACTCAGAATGCATAATAATGGAAGACTTTAATCTCAATTGAAATGATGTCTGCTCCAACAAAATTAAGAGTTCTGTGAAAAGCGTGGCCTAACCCAGATTACACCAGAGAATACCTGTCCTAACAAGAAATCCCTGACCGCAGCTCATTACTGGATCTTATGCTGGTTAATAAGCCACACAATATCTCTCACACAGGGGTTTTACACAGCGAACTGAGTGACCACTGTGCTACTGCCTGTATTAGAAGCTCCCTTACCGGCCTCCAACCTCCACTTTTAAACTAAAACGAAGTCTGAAACACTTCTGCCAACCTGTCTTCCTGGCAGACCTAGGGAATATTAACTGGCAGGATTTTATCTGGCACCTTGTCTCAGAAGCCTATATCATCTTCCAAAACCTGGTACTGAAGGTGATTGATAAACATGCACCGCTTAGAAAAATCAAATCTAGGAAAAGGTCACCCGACTGGTTTACACCTCCTAAAGAAAGCTCTGAGGGACAGGGATATACTGTGGAAAGGGCACAGAAAACAAAATTGGATTCTGACTGGCTGGCCTTTGGGTTGCCAGGAATGCCTGCACCAAATTTGTTAGAACTGAAAAATCACGTTATTTCCAGTCTGCTCTCTAAGAAAATAAAAACTGTTGCACTAAATTCTGGAAAGTTCTTAGAGAGTAGTAGGTCACTCGTCAGCCTCACCTTAGCCTGCCAAGATTGTGGTAGGAGATGTTTCTACTACGCACAGGACGGACATCCTAGAAAAGCTAACTAGCCACTTTGCCACCGCAGGCTCTGGCGCTTGATGCCTCACCCGCCTGTAGAGCTAGTGTCTGCAGTGATGACAACGAGAGTCCCAGCCTGGTCACCAGCTATCCCAGGGCGCCTCCCTTTAGCTTTCATCCAGTAACCTTTAAACAGGTAGAGGACCTCCTGCCAGCCTTGGACACTAAAAGTGTGCGGTGCTAACCTCTTAGAACCGTTCTTCTTGAAATTTGGTTGCTATCACCCGACAGCTCCAATCGTTCACCTTTTCAATAGTTTCTTGGCTCGCTGTGAGTTGCTACCATTTTGGAAACTAGCGCACATTATTTCTCTTTTAAATCTGGTGAACCAACTGACCGAACAACTTCCGTCTGATTTCCTTCTCCCAATCCTATCAAAGACCCTGAAAAAATTGTTAACTCTCAACTCCAAGTTTTCCTTGACATCAAAACATCCTAAATCCTGCCCAATCGGAAGTTAGGCCCAAGCATAGTACTGTATCAGCCCTGCCAAAGTGTCCAACGAATGGCAAACCACCCTGGATACTAAGCAATACATCTATGCCCTCTTTCTAGATCTTAGCAAGGCTTTCGATACAGTGGATCATCATATTCTACTTCATGTTTTGAGCAGCATCAGGGTAAACAACACTGCCTTAAAGTGATTGGATTGTTACCTCACCAACCAATGCAACAAATCAAAGATCAGGGAACTATCTCAGTTAAAGTCCTGCCGCTGGTGTGCCACAAGGCTCCATCTTGGGCCCTATTCTGTTTGCTATCTATATAAACTATATAGACTCCTATATACACACAAGTAACACTCATCTGTTCGCTGATGATACCGTGCTCTATACTACTAACACCTCCCTAGGCGTAGCCCACAAGGAGCTTCAGTCAGACTCTGACATCCTTCAACGCAACTAAATAAGGCTCAAGCTTCTGCTTAATGCCAAAAGACCAAAGCTATGATTATCTCACCTTGTGCTGCCCACTACACAGGACCATCTTTGAGCCTCCAGATTTATACCTTGCTTGGCAAAGCCTTGGAACTAGCAGAAAAATTCAAGTACCTGGGTGTTTGGCTGGATAACAGGCTCAACTTCTTGGCTCACCTTAATGAACTATCTAAAAAGCTAAGACAATGTCTAGGCATATTTTATTGGATAAGACACCTCCTTACTTTGAAGCAAGGAAATGACTTGTCCAAACAAATTTTCTACCGCTGCTTGATTATGCTGACTTTCTCTATGGTCACTGTCCTATTCAGGCGCTATATAAACTTGACACCCTCTACCATCGCAGCGATGAGATTTATCCTAAACATGTCATTATGCACCCACCACTGCCTGCTCTATCAGGCACTAGGCTGGCCCTCCCCTCACTCTGAGGAGGCAAAATGCCTCATGTGACATACTGGGCCCTAACCAATAAGCGACCAACTTATATTTTTCGCTGTTTCAGCGTACTGAGGAACGTATGGTCTAAGGTTTGTTCTTGTCTCTAAAAGTGCCCAAAATAAGGACACAACATGGCTCAGCGTGTAAAGCTACCAACAGTCCATATTTTCCCAGGATAGTCCCTATTTTAGGCAGTATGTCCCAGTGTCCCACAAGTTTTGCAAAATGTCACTTTTGTCCTGGTCTTTGCTTCCATGTCCCAGTTTGTCCTTTTTCCCTTGCTTACTACTTATGCATGGTGACAGTTATTTCAGCACCATTGTGGTGCTGCAGGCTGGACAGCAGTTTGCAACTTCAGCCCTTGTGCCTGTGTTGCACTGCAAGCATGTCAGTGGGAGCACAGTAAAGCATGTTCCTTCCTGTTAGATTAGACTAGGCAGTAGTGCAAACAAGCACATGTGGACATCTGCCTGATAGTAGATGAGAGGACTCAGACAGAGAAGAGACTGGCAGCAGTGAACCAAGGTACCCAAACCTGATCAGCTGTAGGGAAGTGTGTGAAAACAATCTGGAATGGTGGTGGGAGTCACTGAAGTGAAGTCTGATCAGCAAATGAGGCGAGTGAGGCGGGTTGGATGGGACTGTCAAGTGGAGCAATACATGCAGCTCGAATGTCTGATCACAATTTAACGTAGCTTTGCTTCTAATGAACTTTCTATACATCATGATTTGGAACTTGCTGCAGCAGAATGATGTATTGTTTTAATCTGGATGTTTGCTACTGGTGTTACTGTGGAGCAACATGGCCAGAGCAAACAGCAAAATGTAATTGATTGTGTGTGGCGTTGTCTCATGACGGTGCCCGTGGGAGTGACACGGTGGGGGGTCATGGTCAGGATGGACCATCCCAGTTTTAGGCCTCGGAAAGTTGGTAGCTTTACTCAGCGGCTATCATCTTTTCTCTGTCCACTATTTGGAATGTCATGCAAAATACTCTCAGGCTGTCCTCCTCCCAGGGCCTAACTCTTTCAGCAGGCTGCTCGCTCTCAAACTGAGAGCCCTGTGTGTAGGCCACAAATAACCACCTCCTCCATTCTCCTGTGGCTCCTCAAACTCTTGACACTTATATGTATTCCCCTAGCACTTCTCCTCCTCTTTCCACCTTGGGATTATTCTGCCAACTCCTACCTTTAACTACATCTATTTCCACCCCTCACCACCCTTTCCTTTGTTTTTTCCCCGCTCATAAACCTCAGGTTGTTGTTCCCTCACTTACCCTACCTGGTATCCCTTGTCTTACTGTAACGCTAGACCTTTGTCTGAATAATCCCACATCTTGAGGGAATCCTTTATATATACAGTCAATTATCAACCTGGTTAGTGTTCACCATATGTACTCCCAGCCCTGATCATATTTGTTTCTTTGTAACTGTCTTTATTTGCTCATTGTGTATACACTGCTTATCTGGTAATTTTGCTGTAGTTGTATATGTCCTACTTGTCCAGGACCATCTTGCAAATGAGCTTGCTCAAGGATGATTTTGCCTGATTAAATAAAGATTGATTGATTGATTGATTGACGGATGGTGAATACAGATATCTAGGTCTGGTCTTTGATTCTGAGCTATCATTTGCTAGACATATAATCTCAGTTGTTAATACCAACAAAATGTTGGGGCATAAAGACATACTACTACTATGTGTCTTAAAGAGCTGGTAAAGCGTTCAGGTGAACTTTAATAAAACATAATATTTAGACACAGTTCAGCTTGTATTTCCATTAGTTCTGTATTTCTCCCCATAATTTATTACTGAGGTCATTTGTATGAAAACAGGATTTCTGCTCCTGAAGAGCTCATCTATTCCTGCTGCTTTCTCCCTACTAAGTCATAGAGCACTGCTTGTGACCTTACAGTTACTCCCATGGCAACAGACTGTGATGTCACAACAGAGGATTTTGACTTTGAGTAGGAGTAAGCTATAGAGGCAGATGGACTCAAAAACTCTAAGCGACAACGATCATATATTCATACACATTTCCTTAGTAATAAATTATGGGAAGGAGAAATATATCAAATATAAATGGAATGCAAGCAGAATTGTACCCAATTATTACATTTTAAAAGTTTTCTTTGAGCGCCAGTAGCTCTTTTGAAAGGTAGCTAAGAAAACAATTGCCGAGCAATTAGTTTTACCTTCTCTGAATATGGTTACTTTGATATACCACACTGCAGCAAAAGGGTTGTTTGATAAGTTACATTACAAACTGGTCTGGTATGTACTGGGTTGTAGTTTTACTACTCATTATTGTGCAGTGTTTCAAAAGTTGAACTGGCAGTCCCTGGGCAAAAGATGTACTAAAACCTGGCTGAAACTATTGCACAAGAACCTGTTGTTTCAGCCAAATAATTACATTACACATACTGTATTTTTTTAAAAGGTGACCAAGACTGTGAGCCTATCAGACTGGTGTTCATCAATAAACTTTGTTCTGCCAAGTGCAGTCGGAGATTTGGTGAAAATATACTAAGTTTTCAGGCTGCTTTACACTGCAACAAATTACCTTATTCTGTTCACACTTTGTCATCTTCTTCTTTGCAAAATAATTGAAAAGCTGCTTCTCAAACGCTTATAATTGTTTTTCATGACTTGTACTTTGTTTTATAGTAACTGAAATGTTTAACACATAGGACTGTTTTGTTAACATACTGTAGATTTTCCTCAAGACATTACCTGTATCAAAATAAAGTTTTATTTATCTACCTAGTCTGCCCATCTGCTACCAATCTACAAACCACATACTAGAGCTTCTTTGCAATGTGGTTTAACTACTCTTTATGTCTAATGTTCTCAATTCTGTCATAGTTTTGACCTTCATCACCTCCTAGGAGGCAGTTCCAGCTGTCCACCACTCTTCCAGTGAAGAAACACTTCCTCGCATCCCTCATGAAACCCCACTCCACCACTTTATATCTGCCTCTGGTAGTGGTAAATCAAAACATCAATGGTGTTGCTTTTGAATAAGTCTCTTCTTTGAATATCTTGGGGTTTGTTGGACTGTCACCCTCTACTTCTCCAACCATGTTTGTACCATTCATCAGCAACTCAGTCCTAAACCTAGCACACCAAACAAACCCCTAAGAATGCATCCGCTTCCCACTTACAGAGATCATCCTTCAAATGATTCTCAATTCTCTCGATTTAAGACTACTGTAACATTGTGTATAGTGCAGCGTCCAAATCAACCTTCCAGACTTGAACCCCTCTTTCACTGATGCCTGTCCGCCATGCCGACTGCCATCCCCATACTTACCATTGCACTCTCTTCTTTTCATTCCCCATCTCTTGTAGCCAGATGCCCATCACTGTGCCACTTTTATGCCTAAATTCTGGTTTGTCTCTCCTGCTAACCTTCCCTTACATCTCACTTACCACTCCTCATTCACTTACTCCCTCAGAACTCTGTCATTCATTCACTTTCCTCCCTAGCAATGTTTTTGCAGTTCAAGTTGCATTTGCCCTTAGTCGATTTTTCAAACATTGTTCTAATCGCCATTTTCAGTCACTCTGCCTCCTCGCCTCATCCCTAAACTCCCTCCTCAGATTACATGGTGCAGTCTTGTAACTGCTCTTAATATCTTTAGTTTCAATTTGGCTTCTCCTTCTCTCCTGTCAATGAGCACTTTATTTCTTCTTGAATGTGTTGTTTCATACTTGCCTTTTGTACTTTCCTTTATTTTTCGCACCTAGTTTTATTTTGGAATTGCTACTTCTAACTCTCATCTGGCATTTTTATTATACGCTATTAATGCTCTATGCAATTTGAATTGAAATATTGCTCAATACTCCCTGTTCCCAAGACACATCTGTAAACAAGCTGGTATCAGCTCAGCTTGTCTTTCCTGTTAAAATATTTGAAATAAATACATACATAAATATACCTTGTTCACCTCTTTCGGCGTACTTAAAGGTTTCAGTCATTTCCCACTCTCCCATCTCTAGCAGAAATACATATTCAGGCTGGCCTCTACTTGTATAACCTTCCCTGCTGACCACTGATCATCTTTGTTGCCTGTCTCTAGACAGGCTCAAGGCAAACTATGTCCTTTCTGAGTCACAGGCTCTTGAACTGGATGCAGTACTCCATGCGAGGTCTTAATGAATTATCTGTAGCGGGACAGTACCACCTCCTTCCTTGTACTAGCAAAGAGTCAGCCCCTCCTTGTTCAGCCCAGAATCCTACTGGTCTTACTGCTGCATCAGACACTGTGCTACTCTAAGTTATCACTAATGACTACCCCAAATCCGTTCTTAACTGGTTAGACAGATTTCTACACGATAGCCAACAGCTTGTCTACAGGTTCTTTTTGCCTATATGCACAACCTTACATTTTCTGGCACAAATTTTAGGGCCACAATTTGATCAACTTTTCAGTCTATTTAGATCTTTCAAATCCTGCATTCCTCTTTACATAAAAACAAAGAAAATATAAATAAAGAAACAAAGCCCAACATAAGTACACAAAGACGCACACCACATGTGCACACACAAATATATGCTTACATACATACACATAAAGCCCCAAGTAAGCACGCAAGTACACACACCCAAATGCAAGTAGCAACCCCTCCTTCAAGAACAAATACATACTTGAGAGGACATGGTGGGTAAACCACAATAACATGGATTTAACCGTATGGCGCTGGTTAATGTTAAACAACTTTGCTATACACTTGTATGTTGTATCTATCTGAAACTTGTCAATAAAGCAGAGTTTCAAAGAAAAAGAATACGTATATACTCACACACACAAACAAAAACATATGCTCACACAAATACACTTAAAGCCCCACATATGCACACACCTACTCAAATTCACAAAGCTCAAAATAAAACAAATACACATACTACGAATGCATGCAACTTGTACACTTAAGAGGTTGCACGTGAAGAGCCTTGGTAGTGCAAAGATATCCACAAGCAGCAGCCTCTTCCATTCACTTGACTGAAGTTTAAAACAAAATAAAAAACAACAGCTTTATAAAGTGGTTAAGGGACTTACAAACATATGAAAAGAGCCAGAAGACGACCACCAGTCTATCGTGATCTGCTCAGTAAGGGATGTAAGGTCTGGCCTTACATTTACGCCAATGACTCTGCCCCCACCCAACTGTCCATCCTCTCCCCTTCTCCCTTTCTGGTCCCAAGGGTTCCTTTGTGCTTGTCCCAGGCACTCTTGAATGCTCCCACCATCCTTGCTGATACCACTCCTCTGGCAGCTCATTCCAGGTGGACACCATCATCTCCATACAGAAACGCTTCCTTACATCCCATCTGAACCCCCCAATTTTTAGCCTGTGCCACCTAGTGGTGCTGTTGTCACTCATTTTAAAGAGACCCTCCTTTTCACTCTGTTAATTCCATTCACATACTTGGATGTCTCTTATCATATCACCCTCTGCCTCCTCTCTTCCAGGGAGTACATCCCCAGGGCTCCCAGCCGCCTCATAGGGTCTATCCTGCAGCCCCCAATCACCTTGGCTGCTCTCCTCTGGACCCTCCAGCATGCTCATGTCCTTCTTAAGGTAAGGATGCCAGTACCCGTATTCTAAATATGGTCTCACCAATGACCTGTTCAAAGGTAAAATAACCTACTACTGAATCCCCTTGTAATACATCCCAGCATCCTGTTGGCCTTTATCACTGCCTTTTACACTAAGAGGTGTGTTTCAGGTCACTGTAATCACTACCCCATATCCTTTTCCTCTTCGGAAGCAGTTACCCAAACCCTCCCATGTAATGCTCTGTCCTGGGGTTCCTGGGCCCTACGTGCATCACTTTGCACGCTTTGCATTGAAATCAAGTTATCAGATTCTTGGTGATCATTCTAGTCTGGTGAGGTCCACCCTCAAGTCTTGTGACTTTCCCAATGTCACACAGTAGGTAATTCACTTTTGTGGTGTTTGAGCCTGTGATCTCCAGGTTCTCAAGCTGGTGCTCTAACCAGTATACCACATTGCCTCAACATAAACATTGCCTCATGAACACCCACAAATAAACATACCCACGCAGTCACACAAACTTTTTTTTTTATTTTCAACTAAACTACCTTGAAAAGCCCAGCGGAGATGCAACATCTTGTTTCCAGTGGAGTCCGTTGCTAGCCATTTCCGCAGCTGAGTGGTTTGGAGCACTGGGAGATTACTTAATGTGCCCAAGGTCACACAGTGAGTACCTGGCTCTGGCAGGATTTGATCCTCTGATCTCAAGGTTCTCAAGCCGATGCTCTAACACACTGCCTACAAAAACATTTCCCACATGCACTCATAAATGCACACACCCTGCACAGGCACACAAAGTCCCACAAGGACACACAAATACCACCAGCGTAACTGCACACAAAGCCCCCATTCACAAAAAACCACATGTGCATGCACAGACCTGAAGTCATAGATACCACATAATCAACACATGCTCCTACTGCCATGCACATAGCCAAACACATACACAGAACATCACACAGCCAACAAGCAAATATATGGCCTGTCACAAACAGACCCAGAGAAGTATAATGCCACTGTCGCAAACATGAACATTCCAACATAAAAGCACATTGCCACACATGCAAACTGCTATCCTTGCAAAAGCACAGCCACATACGCACACAGTCAGTTAGAAACACACCCACATAACCATAGTGCCATCCTCAAACACTCCAACATGCATGAACACCGCTATGCAACTAAACAAGCAGCCACACACACCAACACAGAGCCATTCAGGAGCAAACTCCATAAGCACAATGCCATCCATGCAAACACAAACACTCCAATATATAGTACACACACACCAACGACATACACACTGCTACCTCGCCACATATGCAAATACCCACACAAATATGCAGTTCCCACACAAACACACTGCCACACAAAGTAGAGTACTCTGCAAGACATCTGTAATTAGTGCTGTGGTTAAGGACACAGAGATACAACATTTGGGCTCTGAATGTAACAAGAAGAGTGCCTTTGTGCGACAGCTCAGTACTTATTAGGCTAACTCAGTTCATAAATGGACTGGCCTACCTGCTGACAGGCGTTTAATCTTGATCTGTATAATTGGCCAGGAGCGAGTCATGTTCTCCAGCAAGACAACCCGACTGGCTGTTGGGGGCACATTCACCTGCAGAGAAAAAGAGAAACAGGATTCAAACTGTGCAGCCAGATGCTCCTCTGTGAAGAAGAGATTATCAGGTCACTTACTCGTCATTGTGGTTCTGCTACTACTAGTATTCAGTTCACAGCCACACTTAGGCAGTCTTCTACTGAACATGCTCGACATCACCGAAACAAGTCTTAAGCTCAACTCCTCTTACCACCAAATCATGAGTCCTCTGGCTTTGCCCTCCAATGCTCTCAGATCCAGATGCTGAAGCACAGAATCCAAAAGGAAGTCTTGCAATGGGAGGTTGTTAGGTTGTGTGGATGTGTCCCAAATACCAGTAGTAGGGAAAACAGGTTACTTATTTGTAACCATAGCTCTAGGAGTGGTATACAGTTCACATCCACACTCTCACAGTTCCACTGGAACAGTGTGATCTGCCAGATGTCTTCAAGCTAAGCTCCTCCCATACCCCGCCAATATACAGACCTGATTCCATCTTGTGATGTCAACTCTTGCCTGCTGGAAGCAGGGATCCATGTACCACTTGCCAGCGGAAGCCAGAAGGGTTGTGTGGTGTGAACTATATACCACTCCTAGAAAGTACAGTTACATAAGAACTCACCGTAACAGTAGATCTTCGAGAGAGGCTCTGCAGTAGGTAGTCACACATAGGACTAAGCTGTCAGCGCCAGGACCCCACGGAAAAATTTCTAGCTAGCAGTCTCTGGCGGGGACCGCCCAGCCAGGTGACTGGCATCATATGAAGGTCGGTATAGAGGGCGGTCCCGTGATGCCCGCCTTCCAGTTCTTTTCCAGCCAAACCCAAAAGAAGCAAGACAAGTGAGAAGAGGATATTTCCCAATGGTAATAAAGTAAAGAAAACTTAGAGGACTGAGGACAGGAAGGCGACTTACTGCAAGAGCCCTCTGAAGATCTACTGTTACGTAAGTTCTTATGTAACTGTACTATCCTACTTTGAGAGGGCTTTTGCAGTAGGTGTTCACATATAGGACTGAGTCCCAAGCAGTCTGGAACAAGGACAAGCAGTCGGGAGGAGGAGGACTGTTATCCATAGCACAGAACTCCAGGCCTGAACAGGTCTCATGAAAGGAGACCTTGTAGGACAGCCAACCCGAAGCCTGCTCTATGGTAAAAGGCATGTCCAAACTGTAGGGTTTCGTGAAGGTATGGACAGAAGTCCAAGTTATGCTGGACAGATGTCTGCTGCTGACACATTTTTGAAACAAGCCACAGAGGCAGCTACTCCTCTGGTGGAGTGATCTGACTTGACCCGAAGGGTCTTGTTGTATTTGTCATAACAGTAAGTGATACAATTTGCAACCATTTTGATAGGCATTGCTTAGAAACAGCATTGCCTTTTCTTTTGTGAGTAAAAGAAACAAAAGCTGATCAGTCCTCCTGAGATCTTTAGTCCCATTGGTGTATCTCAGGATTCTGTGAACATCCAAAGTATGCAAGAGGTAGTCCACTTGATTAGAGTGTTGTGAAGAAAGCCGGTAAATCAATGGATTGATTCAGCATAGATTCAGCCACCACCTTAGGGAGAAACTTAGGGTTGGTGCATAGAGCCACGTTCCTTGTGAAAAATAAAGTATGGATTTTACACATTAAGGCCTGAAGCTCAGAAATTGCAGAGCAGAAGTAATGGCCACTAGAAAGGGTGTCTTCCAAGAAAGGAACTTCAAATCAGCTGCTGCTGCTGGCTCAAAGGGAGGCAGAGTAAGCTTCCAGGATGAAATTCAGGTCCCATGGAGGGGCAAGAATGTGGATGGGGGTTTCAAATGAAGAACCCTCTGAGAAAAGTCTTGGAGACTTCTAACTGAGCAAAAGTCCTGTCTCCAAAGGGAATATGGTAGGCTGAGATAGCTGCCATGTGGACTTTCAATGAGGAATGGCTGAGACCAAGAAGTGACACAGGTAGTCCAGGACTCTGTGGACTGGGCAGAGAAAGGCTTGAAGTCTTTGAATTTGCCCAGATAGAAAACCATTTCCACTTCATGGCGAGGTGGACCTGGTGAAAGGCTTCCAGGCCTCCACTAAAATATCCGCTACCAAAGGAGACTCCAGAGCTGGCTTAGCTACATCTGCAGGAGCCACGATGGAGATGAAGGGATTTGAGACCTGGATGAACAAGGGTCCCTGATCCTGGGTCAACAATTGTTGCGACAGAGGAAGAGGAGGTTCTCTGAAAACTGTTGCAGAAGAGATAACCAAACTGCCCTGGCCAGAAGGAGCAATGAGAATCATTTGAGCTCCTTCTGTTCTGAGTTGTTCAGGACCCCAGAATTAAAGGAATGGGAGGAAAGCATAAACAAATCTGTCCCTCCAACGAGAGACAAAGCGCCCCGCCAAAAAATGTCTCACCCTGGAGTGAGCAAGCAGAAGGGGAAGTTTTGTGTTTTGGGGAGAGGCAAAGAGGTCTATTGGAGGTGTTCCCCATCACTGAAAGATGTCGCCGACTTGTTGATCTAACTCCCATTCGTGGGGCCTGGCTGAGGACCGACTGAGTTGGTCTGCAAGTGTGTTTTCCACTCCTGGGACATGAACTGCGGTCAAGTGAAGGTAATGTTGGGCTGCCCAACACTAGATTCTCTTCACTTCCTGGCACAGGGGTAGGAACGCTGCTCTTCCTGTTTGTTGAGGTACCAGACTACATACATGTTGTCTGACTGTATGAGGAGATGACTGGGGAGGATGAAGGGAAGGAGAGCCTGAAGGGCATTAAAGACTGCCTCAGTCTCGAGCACATTTATTTGCAGGTTTTGCTCAAACTTGGACCAGCTGCCCTGAGTCCCATGAGACCCTAGATGGGCAACCCCAACCTTCTCCTGATGCATCTGTCGTCAACGCCCAGGAGGGGGATCGGCGGAAGTGCACTCCCAGGCACAGGTTCTCCTGAACCATCCACCACTGCAAGTCCCTGATCATGGAGCAGATACTAGTACCTCTTGGTCTAGATTATCCCTGGTCTGGTCCCACTGCAACCAATGTGTCCACTGAGAGATCCCTCATGAAGCTGAGTGAATAGGACTGGCGGGATGGCAGATGCCATTAGCCCAAGAGGCAGAGGACTGAGCTGGCTCCAACCCTCCTGCGGCCGACAGAAGATGGGCCTGATTTTGAAGGGTGTCTACCCTGTCCGGAGGCAAGAAGGTTTTATGGGTCGTCCAGAATCGCCCTATAAATTGGAGGTGCTGGCAAAGGACCAGGTGAGACTTGGCCTGGTTGATGGTGATACCCAGGCTGGTAAAATCTGCAGGGTAAGGAAAAGTAAGTGCAGGAGGGCAGACTGGGTGGCCAAGCGGTCCTTATCTGCCGTCAAATTCTATGTTTCTATGTTTATGAGTTCCTCCTGGACGAGGCCACCAGGAGCAATTGTCCAAGTACAGGAATACCTGTACTCCTGGTATGCAGATGGGCCGCTACCACCGAAAGGCATTTGCAAACACTCAGGGGCTGAGGAAAGACCATATGGGAGGGCCTTTGAATTGGTAGTGGTCCCCTGAAAACAAAACCGGAGGAATTTTATGTGGAAGGGCATATGAGGATATGCAGGTAGGCATCCTGCATGTCCAGAGCACATAGCTACTGTCCTGGACGAAGCAATGGTAGAACGCTCTGCAAGGAGAACATTCTGAGCATTTGTACCCTCTTTAACATGTTCAGGAGCTGAGGTCTAGAATGGGCCTCAGATCTCCGCCTTCTTTGGAACTAGGAAGAAATGGAATAGTAACCTGCCCCCAAAGATGAGTGGGACTGGCTCTATCGCTGCCTTTGAGAGAAGGGAGATGATTTCCAGAACCAGAGGAAGATGTTGCGGGTGTAAGATGACTGAGAGGGTGGTTTTGGGCGGTTTCTGCAGAAACTCTATTGAGTGTCCTGCCGATATCAGCTGGAACACCCAAGCATCTGACGTTATCCTCTCCCAACCCGCAGATGGGAGGAGAATCTCCCCACAGGATCCTCTGGAACCTCCAGAGCAGCGAGTCAGGAGGTGTGGGGCCGTCTTGGTTGCTGGAGGGGCCGTTTGTTGTACGTTTTCTTTAGGCTTTTGTCGGTTTTGGCAAGAAAAGGTCACCACTACCCTTGAGGGGCCTTTACATAGTCTGGACGGACTCTGAGTGCAGTACCTTTCTGCAGTTCGGCAATGATGTCGCTGATATCACCCCGAACAGCACCAAACCCCTGAAGGGAGCATCCTGTATAGCGGATTGTACTCAGGGACCAAACCTGACACGCAGAGCCAGGCGTGATGCCGAAGACCAAGCTCCTTCCAGCTGTGTCCACCACATCATAAGTGACATGGAGCATGTGTGCATGCCGAGCACACAAAAGGACAAGGTCACCCACTTCCAGTTTAGTCTGTGACTCAGAAAGGTAGTCCAATTTAGATTCCACCTGACTAAGGATGGTCTTCTTGAAATACTCCATATGAGCAACATAGTTAAGGGCCCTGATGCATATGGTAGAAGAGGCATTGATCTTCTTCTATACTGGTCCAGAAGCTGGGATTCCTTATCAAGCAGAGATGAGCTTAGGGCGTTAGGATTGGCGGAGTGGCGTGAGCAGCGCTGATGACAAACAAATCCGCTTTTGGGTGAAGGCTGAGAAAGTCTACACCCTCAGGAGCCTGGTACATCCTGTCTGCCTTCCTTGGAAAGGAGGCTAATGACGGAAAGTTGTTTCCAAATGGTGAAACAAGATCTGTGTGAGGCTCTCATCCAGGGTGGAATCAGCGAGAAGTGGTCTCGGCAGATCAAAATGGGCAGCGAGTTTTTTAAGCTGTGGGTCTGGCTCACTCTGATTGCCACTGATGTACTTCCTGGTTTTCCTCAATAACTCCAGAAGGGAAGGTCCTCTGAGGGGACTTTGGAGGATCCTCGCCCATTCCGAGTACAGGGCTCACCTGTCAGAGTGGTCGGACTTGAGTCAGAGTCCCAAGTTTCTGACAAAGAGGAAGAAGACCTCCTAGGAGGGGAGGGACGACCTCTGGAGAGTTCCCAGGGTGTATATCCTCCCGCCTCGGCACCGGAGGATTCTCCTCTGGTGTCAGGCAGGGGAGGGAGGCCCCTGCCCGGTGTAGGGGATCCAGTATAGGACCGCGCCAGAAGACGACTCTGACCTCCTTGGTGAGCTGAGTTTGACCTCAGCCCACCAGGTGGCAAAGATCTCTTGAGATCCACCGCGGCTGTGAAGTGGGTGGTGGAGGTGGGGTATACGAGTACTGAGGGTACCCGTAAAATATCCATAAGCCGACAGTTGGTAGCCCAAGGCCGGGTACTGAGGTGCCAGATACTGTGAGTCGGGTACCGTGGGACCGAGTATTGTGTGTCAGGTGCCCTGGTGCCAAGGACTTTGACGGAGCAGAAGGACCTCACAGAGGCCCTGCCTGCGGGCCAGACAGAGGAAGCGCTGGCCCTGTGGGCCATCGGGCCTGGTGGGTATACTGTCGAGCAGGTCAGACGGTCCTGACAGAGAAACAGGCCTTCCATCGGGCAAAGGGACACCGGAGGTTGGTGTCAGGTCGGCCGGCATCTGAGGATCCGCGCCAGGGGGTCCGGAGCTGGAGGAGGGAGCCCTGACTGCAGCTGCTCAAGGTTCTCGTGACGACCGGGAAGGAGGGTTAAATTCCAGGTGTCAGCCGAGGGACGCGGAGACCTCAGTGGGCAACGTGGTAAGACACTGCAGAGAGCCTGGGGCGCCAGACGGAACAACAGAGTCCGCGAGGCTTTTGGCCAGGTGGTCATCGGGAGAGCCAGCGTCCAACTTACTGGACTCCCTATCCAAGGAAGGTCGCAAAGGAGTGGGGCGTTGTCGTGAAGGGGGTTTAGATGGCCACCAAGAGGTGAGGCGTACTTAACAGCTCTGTCCAGGCGGGCGCCAGTGGATCAGACATCCGACTTACTGGACCCGCTCTGCCTGGAAGGCTGCGAGGAGGAGCGGCCTTTGACGGGAGCGGAGGCCTCCTTGCTCCAGAGTGAGCCCGGCTGGAGGGGCGATGCTCTTGGCAGCGCCACCAAGATGGCCGACAGGAGCCACCTCGGGGCATGTTACCTTATGGCCACGACCCAGCCGAAGTCACGGCTGTGGTGGAAGACTGCCCCGCCTCCTGGTGCTTCTTCTGTCATGCTTTTCTTATGGCCTTTGCGGCAGTGGATGCCTGCCTAAGCTTTTTAACTCTTTTCCATGGAGGCCATTTTCTTGAAGAGATGGGCTTCCAGGACTGCTGCCTCTCTCCGGGTAGCCGAGCTGAACTGGGCAGTGCTGGCACTTCTCCACAGGGTGGTCTGGGCCTAGACAGAAGAGTCACAAGGAGTGGCAGTCCTTGTGTGGATGCTGGGAACCACCACGAGTTGCACTTGTTCTTATGCAATTTGGAGGGCGCAGGACAACATACACAGCAATTATTGAAGAAAACAGAAAATAGAGAAACAGGTCAAAAAGTTCAGAAACTTTAAGACCGACTAACGAGCGCTGTTCTACGCCAAGAACTTTCACAAGCCGACGGCAGAAAGAACTTGAAGAGCGGCATGGGGACCACCCCTTTATACCGACGACGTAGGATGCCGGTCACCTGACTTGGGGCAGTCCCCTGCCAGAGAATGCTAGCTAGAAATTTTTCCTTGGGGTCCCGACGCCTGGCAGCCTTAGTCCAATATGTGAATACCTACTGCAAGAGCCCTCTCGAGTAAGATCTACGTGTTACAGGTGAGTAACCTTCTTCAAAGGGCATGGATATAGATCCCTAGCCACACTCTAGCAGGAGGTGGCATGGTACACACCCTATCTGGCGTAACAAAAACTGGAGAACCGAGATCCCAAAACTAGCATCCCGGCATGACTCAAAGTCATGGCAGTGGAAATGAAGGTGAGTGCCGACTTCCAGTTAGCAGCCCCACAGTTTTCCTGGATAAGGATGTCCCTGGAAGCAGCCACCAAGAGAGCGGTATGTTTGGTGGAATAAGTGCCAAGCTCAAAGCCCTACAAGAGACTCTTTACCAGTTAATCTATACCAGAGGTCAATGCAGGATGTGATCCACCTGTCTGTAGTCCACTTTGCTGCTGGTCAGCCAGACGATGCTTCAGTGTAAGTGACAAACAGCTGGTGAGCCTCACCTGAACGCCAGCTGAGCGCCTATTTAACAGTAGAGTGCCCTCTGTAGGTCCAGGATATGGAGCCTGGGGTCAGCTTCTGAAGATGGGTCAGTAAAGTATACTGTTAGTTACAAGGAGGGGAATAAAGCTAGAAGAAAGCCAGTACTTTTGCCACCACGAAGTCCAGCAGTATTAACTTTTCAAAGACTGTGTGAACACGATTTAGAGCTGTTGAGGCATGAAGAACATGTTCCCAAGTTTAATAACATAAGTAGGGCTGAAACAGCATCATTGACCAGCCGACAGAACAGTAGACTGACCACTGTAAAACCAGCGGGGAGCTAGTTATCATTACTCAGACTATACAGAACAGGTGAAACGCCAGTTTAGCCAGAGGGCATTTTATAGGAACCTTAACACTGACCCCACACTATCCCTCAAACATCAGACATGTGTTCTGAACTGGGCTTCTTTCTGAGAGGCTCATCAGCAAAAGGGAGTAGTACTTTACAGTGGACCTACTATTAAAGAGCAGCTGACGCTTTTGGAAAACTTTGGGAAACATAATATTTAGACATAATTCAGCTTGTGTTCCATATATTTTCTAATTATTTCTCCTTTCCACTGTTTATTACTGATGAAATTCCACAAACTATGTCCGATTCGGCATTGCCAGATTTTCCCCAACACACTAGACTCGGATTTGATACTTGGATAGCCTTTGGTTCATTTATACTTAACACAAATAATGACTAAGGAGTAATTTGGTCATTTGCAGAAATCCAGGCAAAGTTCCATTTGCCACACAGAGACTTTTTGATATCTACAACTCCGCCACTACATGGAGGGCTTGCCTCTGTCCTCTGTGAAACCCAGAAAACTGTTTAGCATTAATCCGATGTCAAATTTCACTGAACAATTCGGAGAAGCAGGATCACCTGACATCTATATATTATCAGTCCTTGAATTCTGTAAGAGAGATAATCACTGAAAATATCCGCACTCAATGGCGGGAAGAGTCTGGTTGCCAACTGACCACTTCGGATTGGCGACTGGCATGCAGTTACTCCTCTAAGGTTACAAACTCATATCAGTGGCGAGAGTTTGCCTGAAAGTCCTGATTAGATATTTTAGATCGCCCAAGGTCACTAAGCACTACTCACAAAACAAATCTGCAGAATGCTGCCGGGATATGTGGCGAACAGGAGGCCAATCTGACCCATATTTTTGGGCTTGCCTGGCACTCTCTAACTTTTAAAACAGTTGGAGGTGCAGCTTCAGCAACTTATTGATCCACAATTCCAGTTGACACCGGAGATATATTTGTTCCTTGCATTTCCACGCCTTATCGGGCCCGAGCACAAGATACTTACTTTCACTGCTTCTTACAGCAGCCAAAAAGTAATAACTAGACAATGGCTAACAATAAATCCCTACTATTCGGGACTGGTGGGAATTACCCGACAAATTCACAACATGGAAAATGACATATAATATAAATGAGCGTGGGAGATTTTTATTATAAGATGGTGGTGGCAACTATACTATATGTTATTGGACCCTGCTTTTGTGCCATAATTTCTATACCTCAACAGAAACTCCTGAGTCTAAGCTCAGACGGCTAACCCTCCTCCCTTGTGGGGCCTGGGCCGGTGCACCCCCACCCTCCCTTCCCCAGTACCCTGGACTGTCTGGAGTCCAATTACAATTGGAGTGGTGTGGCGGCGAGTAGGGAGGTTTCGGTGACCTGAAGAGCAACCAGTGCTCACCTACTTGTTATTCAATGATACATGTGGAATTCTGTGTGAGGGTTAACTGGGTGGTAATATGTATGAGAGCAATGAGATAACTGGAAATGGTGGGATATTGGACTGAGAAACTAACTGAACCCTTAGAGCTGTTTGTTATAATTGACCAGCGGTAGATGTATTGTATAAAACAATAATTGTAGACCTATATGTATACAAGTTAAAATATGAATAATAAAAAATAATTTAAAAAAAGAAATCTCACAAAACAATATCTTTATCCCTTAGCGTCTCATCTGTCTCTGTAGCTTATTCCCTACTTGAAATCATGATGCTCTGTTGTAAGATCGGTCTGCTGCTATTATGACACCAGGTTGTGAAGAAGCAATAGAGCTGATGAACTTCCAAGGAAAAGTTCTCCTGTTTTCATGCATGTGATCTCAGTAATAAAGGATGTGGATAAGAAGTACAGAGCTCATCAGCATCAGCTGCTCTGTGTCAAATATTATGTTTTCCAAAGTTCTTCTCAAGGCCAGTGGCTCTTTAAGGTCACAAATATATCTTCTACTTAAAGTTCACAAATCCCTTGAGAAACCAACAGGGAGACTGATAATCTCAAGGTGGGTAGTGTTACCAACCCTAGCACGCTTTATGGATGACATTACACAGCTGGTTAGTAGCTTACCATGTTTTGTCCTGGATACAGAGGATTTATTTATTTTATTTTATTTAAGAAATCGGAATTACAACCCTTTGAGTCATAGACCGCTTCCAAAGGCTCCTCATCAGAATAAACAGACATTCATACAGTACATACACAGAATAAATGCGGTGAGCAATCATACAGAGTATAAATACAATGAGCACGGGTTAATGTCTATACATTTGGTAGCTAAAACAGGGCACAGCTTTCAATATATTTACCTAATGAGCGGTTAAGACCTATACAATTGGTAGCTAAAGCAATGCGTGATATGAGTTGGTAGTAAGCAGCCTCAGGGAGCCTGTCTGATACATAATATAATGCATTCATAGTCCAGTGTAACTATATGGCAACCGAGGAAGTGAGGAGCCTGTTGGCTAGAAATAGTGAGGGCTCTCCACTGCCTGGCCAGGGGCGGGTGTGTGGCCCTGGCGCCGTGGTGAAGGATCCACAGGTTACTGGTTACACTGGCACTGACATGAGGAGAGGATATGGGCCCTTAAGGCAGCTTTAAAAGGACCTAGACTGGTGATTGATGCGACAGCCGTGAGAGGGCATTGTACCAGGATGGAGCTCTTAAGGGGAAGGATCGCTGGGCCAGGGTGGTCCTGACCCCGCACGCTCCAGATAGTTTTTGGGGCAGCCTGTGTGGATGCTGAGATGGTGGCTGCCTGAAGAGAAGCCAAGACACCTATTAGGTTAAACCCAGGTGGATTTTTGTGAAGAAACAGGTCTGGTATAATAGTCTTTCCTCAAGGAGAGGATATTGGTGAGCACGTATAGGGTGCAGGTATGTGCATTTCTGATGGCACCAGAGAGAAGCTGGCAGGCCTTACTGATGACTACTTGTATTTGATGAAGCTCAGAGGGTCAGCGGCAGCACAGATTGTGAGGCCATAGTCCACCAGCAATAAGACTGAGGAGGTAATGGCTAGGCAAAGTGCTTCATGTGGCAGGCGGTCTTTAAGTCTGTAAAGAAGACCAAAGCAGGTGTTGGTGGCAGGGTGAGGATTTTTATATGCTCGTGGAATTAGAGGAAGAGTCAAATGTAATACCTAGATACTTATACTTTTGGACCTGTTCCAGTGGGATGAGAGAGGTGAGAGTATATCCAGGGGAAACTTTGATCTGTTTTGCGTGGGCACAGAGCATCATCTTAGTTTTTTAATGTTGACCACCAATCTGTGTTCAACAAACCAGTGTTCAATCTGAGAGAAGGAGTTTTGTAAAGTACACTGGGGTCAGGATGTGCGGTATAAAGAACAGCAATGTCCGACAGAGAGAGAAGGTTGCTGGAGTAAGATTTCGCAGGGTGTTGAGGTAGATGTTGAATAACAGGGAACCCAGGATAGATCCCTGGGGAACTCCTGAGTGCACAGGCAGCATAGTAGATATGGTATTATTAATTTTAACACATTGGGTTCTAGATGAAAAATAGCTGGAGAACCATGAGAGTGGACAATGAGAGATCCCAATTTGTTGTAATGTGTTAAGAAGGAGGGATGAGAAACTATGTTGAAGGCCTTGAGAGGTCTATAACACGACCCTTGTGAGGTGCCCTTGTCAAGCGTGGAGTGCAGGAAGTTAGCGAATTCCTGTGAGGGCAGTTGTAGTGCTATGACCAGCTCTGAAACCATGCTGCTCCCTACATAAGAGGTTGTGTGTGAGGAGGTAGTCAGTGAGCTGATTGGCCATGATCTTTTCAAGGGCTTTAGAGAGTGGAGAAGAATCAAGATGGTCTGGTAGTTGTTTGGGAGGAGTTGTCATCACATTTCATTATTGGTGTTGTCACTGCCATTTTCCATGAGATTGGAAACTGGCCCAGGCGCAGGGGCAGATTTAGAAGGTCTGTGAGAGGGGAGATAACGGAGTATGCGAGGTACAGGATATGCATACCCAGCGCATCTTTGCAGTAACTGGAGCTCTGGAGGGCTTTGGACAGCTAAGCTTTCACTCTAGGGGTAATGACTCTGAGTTTGAAGGGGGGTGGAGGAGCCCAGGTGGTGGGGTAGGCTGAATTGGATCAAAAAGTTGCTAGGAGGACTGAGCTGAGGTCTGAGAAGGTGGAGTTGAGGCAGTTAGTTGTGTCAAGTGTGTTTGTGGTGGTAGTACCACTAACACTAAGTTGGGGGAGCAGGATTTACCATTAAGCTCCCTCGATGTTATCCCAGAACTTTTGGTGCTACCCTAGGAGGTGGCAAGGGTGGTTCTATAGTGCCCGCCTGGCATTGTGGGATTGCCCAGGTACACTTACTGCAGGCAGCATTATAGGTCGGCCTATCGCTAGCAAACAGGAGGCAGTGGCATGATGCCAGAGGTTGTCAAGCATTTTGAACTGTTGTAGGAGTTCTGGGGTGATCCAGGGGCACTACGTTCTTAGTACTCACTTTGATGGTCGAGTGAAAAGGCATTACAGGTGTTATAAAAGGTGGTGGTGAAGTAGTGCAATGCATCATCTATGTGCTGGGCTTGGGAAATAGGGGACCAGTCCCAGTTAATTAGATATTGTTTGAGTTTGACTATTTTAAGAGTGTTAGGAGAAGTCAACAATGAAGGTGACTATTTATCGAAATGTTTCACCAGGAAAACACACTGAATTAAAAGTTGCTCATCTCACGGTGGAGCAGCACCATAGACTACATCGCAGTAATCAGAAATGGAGAGTATCATCTTCTGGACAAGTTCGTGCTCAGCCGAGGAGGGATGCAACACGGTTCCTGTATAAGGCACCAAGTTTGGACACAGTTTTTTCAGGATGGCGCTAATGTGCCTAGAGAAGATGAGGTGTTGGTCCAACCAAACCCCAAGGTATCTAAAAGAGGAGGTGTCCTTGAGGATAGTCCCATCCAGGGTGTGGAAAGAGGGACGGTCAGGAGCCTGAGAGTCTCCCTGGTGCCAAAAGTCATGGAGACTGTCTTCTTGGCATCTAGGAAGAGCTGGTGTGAGGCGAACAAGAGCTGGACCTCGTGGAAGTGGTGCTGCAGGGTGGTTGCTACATCAGCTGGGTTTTGCGGAGAGCATACAAGGAAGTATCATCGGCATACGTGTGGATAGAGGGAGGAAGGGGAAACAGATTGATGGGAGGTCATTAAGGAAGATAGAGAAGAGTATGGGGACAAGCACAGAGCCCTGTGGGACTCCTGTGGAGATAGGAGGGGGGAAACATGGTGTCCTGGACCTTGACCAATTGGTCTGCCAACAAGGTAGGCCCTGAACCAGTTAGTGACAGATGACAGGCCGGCTGTGGAAAGGAGTCAAGAAGAAAGGCATGGAAGACAGTGTTGAACGCCTCGGCGAGGTCAACAAAGATGGCTGACATGATGAGGCCATTATTTATCCCAATAAGGACGGAGTCAGTGAGCCTGAGAAGGAGGTGGTGGTGGAGTGATTTTTCCAAAACCAAATTGGTACGGGGTGAAGAAGAATGATTCAGAGAAAAGGAGGTAAGCTAGAGAGAACCAAGTGTTCTTAGATCTTGGCAAGGGTGGGGAGGAGGGAAATGGGGTGGTAGCTGCCAGGGGAAAGAGATCGCTGGTGTTAGGAAGAGGGAGGACAATGGCATGTTCCAGGAGGAGAGAGAGAAAAGTCAGAAAGAGAGGTTTAAGATTAAGGAGAGAGGGTAGTAGCAGGGTCTGAGCGGTATAGGAGCTTTTGGGTCAAGATCATCTGGTGATGATCCTTTAGAGGGTTCAGAGTAAGAAAGGCAGTTAAGAGTTTCATCAGGGTCTGCTGCAAAGGAGACAGAAGGGAGGGCAGAAGAAGATTCGGGGCCAAAGAGGGACAAGGAAGAGTGGGAAGGGAAGTGGATGATGGGTTGGGAATGGGGAGGGACTGGAGGAGGCAGAGGCACATGAGGTATAATATGAGTTAAATTCAGCCGCCACTAAGCATGGGTCAAACACGAGGGAACTGTTTATTTTAAGAGCAGGGAAGAGGTGGGAAGGTGGGGAGAAGAGGGCATGGCACTTTCCAAAATTTGCAAGGAGTGTTTATGTTCAAGTGGAAAGCTGATCTAAAGTACTCAGGCTTAGCTAGTCTGGTGGCCTTAGTGCAAAGAATTTCTTAGCATGTGGTAGATTGCATAATCATTAGGAGTTGGGATGCCTTGTGCTTCCTCCATGCTTCGCCATTAGCCCTGAGGCAGGCAAGTAGGTCTGGGGTAATCCAAGGAAGGTGGTTTCACTTACTCTAGTATGTTTAAAGGTGATAAGATATTCCAGGTTGTAAGGAATTTATCTTTAAAGTAGGAGAGGCATGGTCAACAGAGAGCGGAGTAAAGGGGACCAGTCGGTGAGCACAAGATTTTGTAGGAGGAGAGCGAGGTCAAGGGAATTGAAGGAGCCGAAGCAGCAGGGTTTTGTGGGGATTTGGGCAAATCAATCTTCCTTACCAGAAAGATATGGTGATGGTCACTGAGGGCATCAGGAAGGATACCAGATTTAATTACTCTGTGGGGTGGGGCATGAGAGCCCAGTCTAGCAGGGAGTGATTTGGGGTTTATGGTTCAGGCGGGTGAATTCAAGGATGAGCTGGGTAAGGTTCTGGGCTATTATGTCATTTCATGTCTTAGAGGTGCTGGGAGAAAGCCACTTTAAATTAAAGTCACCCAGAATGTAAGTCTCGCTTGAGTGAGAGGGGATGTAAGCTGGTGCCAATTTCAGTTGTTGTAGCTGGTTTAATTCCAGGGCGGCAGTAGAGCCTGCAATAAACAGAGGTATGGAAAAGGGCAAGGTGATGCAGATTGCAAGTACTTATAGGAGGCAGGGATTGAGGAGGAGAGGATCAGAAAATTTTAGTGAGGACCAGATATACAAAGCTAAACGACCACCTCTGCCATCCTTGTCTTGCCTACAGGTGGAATAGCCAGAGATGGTGATAGACTATTCAGGAAGCATGGTGTAGAGCCATGTTTCCATTATAATTATAACATCTGGTGAAGTTGAGAGTGCCAAAGTTTGCAAATCGTCAAGTTTAGATAAGAGACTGCAGCTATTCAGAGGAATGATTTTCAGACTATTTGGAAGGGCTGACGAGTCACAGGGGAACAGAGAGTAAGGGGTTAGAGTTGGGTGGGCCAGAGTTGGGATGAATATTTCCTGATATGAGTAGCAGGAGAGCGAAATGAGGAAGAACAGGTTACTCACCTCGAACAGTAGCTCTAGGAGTGGTATATGTTGTTCATCCACACTCTTTCGCATGTCCCTTCCGACCACGGAAGTCTTCAAGCTGGCTCCTCCCACCCACCCAGGTAGTATAACCCTCGGCTCCACCCCATGATGCCAGATCTTAGCCCGCTGAAGCCAGGTGTTGCGTGTCCACAGCCGGGAGGTCGGTGGGTCCGTGGATAAACAATATATACCACTCTTAGAAAGACTGTTACGCAAAGACTTTTCATTGCAATAGTAGATCTTCTAGGAATGTCTCTTGCAGTAAGTCATTACTCTGGGAGTTCCTGATAGGTGGCGCCTAACACAGCAGTTTTCTCTAGCAGTCTCCACACCAGGATCACCCACACGGCTTCACTTCCTGGCTATGCCTATAAAAGTGGGTGGTCTCCATTCCTCGACGTTTCCGCCAGAAGGCGAGAAACCGAGGTACCAAAGCCTCCCAACCCTACATCGCTTTCCTGTTACAGAATGGCAGCGGGTTGAGGGAGGGAAGATTATTGCAAGAGACATTCCTAGAAGAGCTACCGCGACGGCAAAAGTCTCTGCGAACTGATCGATCTTCCACGGAACGGTCTCTTGCAGTGTCATTACTTCTGGGAGATTCCTGCTGTTATATGGCTGGGTGGCTGATATGGCATTCTGCTCGTACATATGGTGTGGTTTTAGGACCGTAGGTGATGAGGTTATATATCAGCATATAAAGAGAATTCCATATTCTATCTGTAGGTATTCCATTATAGTGATCAGTTATAGGCCGCGCTGAAAAAAACAGGCCAGACTGGCTATTACTGGGCACGCCAGATGAGTTAAGCAGATGTAAACCCGATCAGGTATGGCATATCAGATACTGTAATAAATCTGAAGAAATTCAGCCATATAATGGAATAATTGGTAGGTCTCAGTGGCATCCACTGGAAAAGACATTATATGTCAAAGCCTATTGGGTTCTGAGTTTTGAACAGGAACCCAAATAATACAATGTGATTATTTTGTAGTGCTACAATGTAGCAAGTTAGTACTGTTTTTTTGACATGTCTTCAAGTCATTAGAGAAATGTATCCATTTTTGAATATTAGGCTACATAAGAAGCAAACAATGATGTTGTGAAATGAAACAATGTATCTATTTCATAATGGAATCCAGTGGTCTTATAGTCAGTAGTATTGTTGTAGTCAATATTGTACCTGCTTAGGGTAAAGACATGGAATGCAACAGAGTGATGTAGTCAGTTCCATCGTGTATTTAGTAATCTCATTTGTAAGGGGTCCCAAGTATGCCAGGACCTACAGCCTTGTTATGTGTAAACCTGAATGTTAATATGGTGGGCCCTTTATTTATGCTGTAGGGTGAACAGAACTTTAAATAATGATCGATAATTGCAAATTATGAGCCACTGATCTTATCTTTGGGATTCCAAACATATTAATCTGAAAAGTCATATGGTTTGTGACATGCACATATTTTTTTTTTGTCCAAGTAGCGTGACCAGAAAATTGATAAGTCTTGCAGAGTTTATAAGGTTTCTAATATATACGATTTCACCACTCAGTTCTGTGGCCTTCATCTATGGCCAGATGAAGACCTGATGTACCAGCAGAAGTTTGGTAAAAATATTATAATCCATATTATAATATTATCAGGATATATCGATAGTCTCAGCATGTGGTAGTAGCAGGCTCTGTTTGTGGGAGGGACACGAGGGTCCGGCGCACAACAGGCATCCGATGAAATGACCGTAATGACCTGTAATAGTGATACCTCGAAAGTGGCTAGATGTATAAAGCCTCATGGGGAAAGACCTCAGTATAATTTCGAATCGAAGCCCCCAGAAAAAGGCCTCCGAGGCTAGAAGAGGAGACAGGGGCGTAGTCTGAAATTCTGAATGACAGGAAAAGGCACCGGCTGTCCTAAGGGGCGGCCATGAGTCGGTTTAGAGGTGTTCCTTGTCATTCGTTTCTTTGCCTCTGAAATTTCCTCTTTGGTTATAGTAATTTCCAGTTTTGTATGAATAATTATACTGAGGGTGTGGTTTACGGTACATATATTGTACTGTTTTTAGTTGTCTGCCTGAGGCTTGTAGGTTGTCCAGTATTGTTTGTGCCCTGGGCCAAAGAGATGGTCGCCAGAAAAGGGGCATTAGCCACTTTTGTTGAATATCAAATGCTAGCCCTGAGAGTCAGAGCCATGCCTGACGGTGTATAAGAATACTGATTGCAGAGGCCCCAGCAAGCGGCCAGCAATGTCGTATCCTAATCTTAATAAATGTCAAGAGAGGAAGTAAGTGTGTATCACTGTTGTGAGTTGCTTTATGCAGGGATGTAGTTAGTTTACTTATAATGTCCCCAGCAGAGATGCCCACCATACGCTGGAATTTCAGCACATGTCCCTAAATTAAATATTCTTATATTTAATGTGTTTAGAGAAACACTTTCTTCCCCATATAATCAAAACGTCTAGAGTCTTTTTGAGGAGGTACTGTACTTGTATGTTTAGGTTGCAAGAGTTGTGAGCAGCTGCACAACCACAGAGTCCGCAGGAATACTGCTAAATACTGATAATCAAGAGAAGCCTGATAAAGCCTACATGCTTTTCTAGGCACCACCTGTGCAGCTATGGGTTGACTCCATGCTTCAGTAATCGCATTTCTGAACATTGGTATAAAGGAAGGGATGGCCCGGATATGTTCTCCCAGGATGTCAAGACATTCAGCCATATCTTTACTTAATCTATCTTGTTCTATTGTAGTTAAACCCCATTGTTTTTGTATTTCTAACATCATTTCTGGAAGGAGGGGTCATCCGTGGGGAAATGACCTTAGTGGTTGTAATATTTCTTCGCATTCAGTATGATGGTATAAAATATGGGACTCAGACCCTCTTCTAGTAGGGGAACCATCAAGGTGTGTCTTTGAATGTTCCAAATTATATGAGAATCTGACATATATTCTTCAGAGTATTCATGAGGAGACAGAAATGGTGAGTGTTCCAGCATGTGTGTGTCTGTTTTGATGGAGGCGGAGACACCGTCTGTGATTGAGTTTTTTAATAGAGTGGGTGTATAATCAAAACCTACAGAATTCAACACTTTATTTACAATTTCATCTACGTTGGCACTTGTGAGGATGGAACTACCATAAAAGCGGGTTCTGAGTCCTGTATGCTTGAAGTGCGGGATCAATTTGTGCCTCCCGATAATGTGATCCAGTACATCTTTGGAAATTTTGTTCATCACGGACTGGTGTCTGAGCATCCTGCATGAGTGCAAATGAGGCTGGTTGGCTCATGCTCCTTAGTATATCATCTTTTATTTTGTGGTGATGCAGCCCCATAATTATCTTTTGATACAGTTTTATACAATATTTCATGGTTTTCAAGGATAAATTTTATAAGGACCTTCCAATAAATTTATATGTTGGTAAAGGTGCTGTTCTATGATGTAGGGCTGATCCGTCAACGGTGGGAACAGCCTAGTCGATGGAAGAGTGGACGACGTAATGTGTCTTATTGATGATGGATAAGAGAATGCATGCTCTGTTGACGGTGGAATATTCCTCGTCAACGATGGAGAAGTCGGTGCATGCTCCATCAGCGGTCATAAGCTCACGTTGACAGCAGAACAGTAGGGATGCCCCGTCGACGATGGAAAGTGTATCGTCGACAAAGAGAAGGAATGCATGCTCCATCGACGGTGGCAAACTTCTTGTCAAAGATGGAGGTTTAGGAGCATGTCCTGTCAATGGGGAGGTAGCCCATCGATGATGAGGCAAGTACAGTGTGCTCCATCAACAGAGGTGTTCTCGCCGATGAGGATGTCTTGAGTCCTCCCACAACGGGGAGTGCCCTGTCGATGATGAGTGCAGCAGATCTCCGCCATCGATAGGGAGTTGAGGAATGATGTCCCATCAATGATGAACATTCCTTTCTATGTAAAGTTGAACTTGTATGTTCTTTTGAAGAAGAAGTGCCTGCCATCGACGGGGATATTGCCCATTGACAAAGAATGTTTTCTTGATGATACATGTTTAGGAGATATGACCATTGAAGTGTGATCAGGCAAGACTTTAGGTGAAGGTGTTTCCTTCCTATTTTCCTTCTTGAAGAGGACTCAGGAGTTTTAGAGCCCTGATTGAGCAACCTGAGCCTGTAAACAGGGAAACATCCACTGTAAAGCTCTTGCTCGGCACAGGAATATGGTGCTGTGTATGAAGCACAGGCACCCCAAACTATGGGTTCAATCCACGCCAGACTGTTGGCAGAAGAGTAAGCTGCTGCCAGAGCTGAAGCCAGCAGGAAAATGAACAGAAACTACCAGGAATCACCCACTTTTATAGGCACAGCCAGGAAGTGAGGTCATGTGGGTGGTCCCGTGTGGAGACTGCTAGAAGAAAACTGCTGTGTTACGGCGCCACCTATTAGGAACTCCCAGAAGTAATGACTTAATACAAGAGACCACTCCATGGAAGATCATCTGCTACAGATGAGTAACCTGTTTTTCTAGGATCGTGGATAAGTTGTTCATCCACACTCTTTGCAGACTCCTAGCAGTTCTCTGGGAGGAGGGAGGCAAGGTGCACACCTTTCACTTAAGAAACAGAGATTGAAAACTGAGGCCCCAAAACCAGCATTCCGTGTGACTCAGGGTCGATGTGGTAGTGGTAATGAAGGTGTCTGCCTTCCAGGTAGCAGCCCAGCAGATTTCCTAGATAGGGATGTCCCTGAAGCAGCCACTGATGCAGCAGTATGGCGGGTAGAATGAGCTCTTATCCCTCTGGGAGGCTCCATGCCTGCCAACTCATAACACAGACCCATGCAAGATGTGATCCACCTTGCAACTGTCCATTTTGCTGCAGGTCTGCCAGAAGAGGCTTCAGCGTAAGTGACAAACAGCTGGCTAACCTCTCCCAGAATTTCCACCATCTTCTCCTTATAATAGGAGAGAGCATGTCTCAGGTCCAAAGTATGGAGCCTGTACCGGCCTCAAGGTGTAACTGGGGTAGTATACCAGCAGAGTCAATACCTGGTTAAAGTGAAACTCTGACATCACCGGAAGGAATTTCAGGTGGGGACGTAGGACAACCTAGTCTCTGTGGCAGACTAGATAAGTGGAATCCACAGAAAGCACCTGAGCTCACTTGTCCTTCTGGCAGACGTGATAGCCACCAGGAAGGCAGTCTTCCACGCAGTGTGACAAAGCACATTTGTGCATTGGTTCAAACGGCTTGCCCATCAGCTTTGCCAGTACTAGCAGTAGATCCTATGGAGGTGAAGGTTCACACGAGGGACATGTGATCCATCCAGGTGTTTGGTGCGCCCAACCACTGTCTCTGTGCCAATGTCGGCTGACTGGCATGTGCCCGAAGCAGAGATGGCTGCCAGATGCACCCTAAGGGTCAATGACCAAAGACCCCTTTGTACATAGACCAAAGGTAGTCGAGAATGTTAGCCACTGGACAGGACAAAGGGTCCAGACCCTTATCCTGACACCAAAAGGAAAACCTTTTCCATATGAAGGTATAACATTTCCTGGTCGACTTTTCTGGATGCCACCGCCAGGTAAGGACGCCTCGGAAAGACCCAAAGCCTGGAACTCGCAACCCGGGTTCCGAAATGGACTCGGGTAGCTGGGGTTGGCAGGGGAGGAAGGATTGAGGTCCCTCCCGATGCCTCCTTCCTCAGGGATGGGATACCCGGACGCATCAGCGCCCACACTCTTGTAGAGAATCAGTGGAAGCACCAGTCCTTGAAGGATGGGCGACTCTGATACTAGGAGTCGGGGGGATGTCGTGACGCACATGAGAGGCTAGATGTGCGCCAGCACATCACCTCGGGACCTAGTCCCGAGTGTCAGCTCCAGGGGATGGACAGCGACAAAAAACAGAAACAGGGAAATCACCGTGGTCCTGGATGACGACCTCCTGCTCGCCCTCAGACCACCGACACCAGACCACTTAGGGCAGATCAGGGTCCGGGATCTGGCAGCTAACACTGAGAGGTCTGAAGGAGAGGATCAAGAGGGTAGGAAAACCAGAAGGAAAAAGAAAAAAAGGCCTGGAACTCTAGTCTCCACTAAACAGGCTATGTGGTGCAGAGATTGAAGGTCCGGATGGTATACCTTCCCTGATTGAGAGAGATCAGGTCCAGGTGTGTACAAAGCTGCCATGGGGCCTGCAGCTGAGGCTGAGGAGATCTGGATACCAGAACTGGCATGGCCAGACTGGGGCTCAGGATCACCTTCACCTTGTCCCACCTCACCTTGAGGAGCGCATTGTGGCTCAAGGAAATGGAGGAAGGCATAGAGGAGGCCTGGGGTCCACGGCCTCAAAAGGCATCCCCTGCAGCGAGCCCTGCTGAGGGAGGTGGGCATGAAACACCCTCAGCTTGGTGTTTTCCCTGAGGCAAAAGGTCCACCATCGGTTTGCCCCAGTGGGAGAACAGGCTGTAAGCTACCTCTGGATGGAGTGACCACTTTTGGGATGTCTCACCTAAGCGGCTGAGAGCATCCGTCAGATGGTTTGAGACTCCTGCCACATAGATGGCTAGGATCCAGATGCGGACCGCCTCTCTGCAAAGTAGACGGAATGCATGCTGCCCTGTTTGCTGAGGTAGCACATGGTCGTGGTATTGACCGTCTGGACTTGAACCACTTGACTCCAGAGCTGAGGAGTGAAAGCTGACAGTGCCAGTCTTATTGCTCTGGCTGATGTGGTATCAGGACTCTGGGGGTCCAGAACCCGTTGTCTTATTGTCCCCATGTGGGTTCCCCAGCCCATGAGGAAGGCATCGGTCGGCTCGGGCAGACAAATGGATCCCTTCCTGCAATCGGTCTGGGGCAGTCCACCACTGGAGAGCATCCCACATCTTCTGGGTTACAGTGATCAGCTGGTTGAAATGACCGTGGCACTGATTCCACTGGGCGGCCAGCTCCCAGTGGGCAGCGCATGCTGCCAGTTGATAAGCCACTGAGGTGCATGCTGCATGTAACTCAGAAGGTGCAGAAAGTTCGGGCAGGGCGCAATTGCCCAATCATTTCTGGTTGGACCGCCACCTCCCGTCCGCCGGAGCACATCACCTGGGAAGGTACGAGTTCCAACTTGGCCTCGCTGATCAGGAAGCAGAGTTGGAGCAGGCCCAGATTTCTGGACCTCTCCACCTCCTATTGGTGGGACCTGCTAAGAGCCAATCATCAAGGTAGGGATAAATCCTGACCCCCCAGAGGTGTTGATGAAGACCGTGGGGCCTATGATAGGCAGAACGGCATGATTTGAACTCGTACAGGGTCCCTTCGCCTGGAAACGGAGGAACCACTGATGAGATGGATGGATTGGGACATGAAGAATGCATCCTGCAGATCCAGTGAACAGAACCACATGTTTGGCTCCAAGGATGGTATGATCTGGGACAGAGTGACCATCCAAAAGGTGTGTGACCTGAGATACTGATTCAGATCTGCAGATCTAGAATGGGGCACCAGCCCCCATCCTCTTGGGCACCAGTAAGTACCTGAAGACAAAGCCTGGGTCTGCTGGAGGATCCGCCACTGAGCTACTGTCTCCTTGAGGAGGAGCTGAGCAATGTCATCTCAAGAGCCGACCAAGTCTGGATGGATATTCTTTCCTCCCAAGGGCACGGGCTCAGCTTGGGGGTACTGCTAGAATTCCAGAGGCAGTCCCTGGCCGACTACTTCGAGAATCCACCTGTCTGTGGTAATAGCGGACCAGGCAGAAAGAAAGTGGTGGAGCCGGCCCCCATGGAAGGACCCAGAGCTGGCATGATGGGAGAGGGAGGAGGCCCCGCCCAATCACTGAGCAGGCTTGGAGGAGGATCCAGAACTTGACCCTCGGCCTCCTTTACGGGCCTGGGCTTGGGCAGGGGCACCAAGCTTGAGGCTGCTACTGCTGCCCTCCTTGAAAGGAGGTTGCTGGGCCGCAGGGAAGAGTGCTGAAAATGCTTCTTCTTCTTCTGCTGTTTCTGTCTGAAGAACCCTTAGCAGAAGTAGCGCCCATGGTGGCACTGGACTGCTCTATGCGCTGAAGGTGACCAGCCACACCTTGGCTGAAAAGGCTGCTGCCCAGGAAAGGCACATCAGCTAGTTTGTGCTGAGTATCTGCCGAAAAGAGTCTCAGTCAAGCCCTGCAATGAGAGGCAACTGCAGCTGCCATCGAGCTGGCACAAGAATCTCCAATGTCCAGGGCTGTCTGAAGCTGCTGTTTAGCAACAGCCCGCCTGATCCTGGACCTGCTTGACCGTGGTCTGCATGTCCGTGGGGAGGGTGGGAGTACTTCATCCAAAGACTCCAAGAGGCACGAAAGAAGTGCACCATGATGACTGTCAACTTGCCTGACGTATCGTCTAATGAGGCCAGAGACCTTTGTTTCAAAATGATCTCAAGAGTTTGATCTTTTTCGGAGGTCAGTAAGTCGGCAGAAAGTAGAGTTACATAAGAACTTATCATAACAGTAGATCTTCGAGAAAAAGCTCTTTGCAGCAGGTTACACCATTAGGACTGAAGGCTGGCAGGCCAGGACCCCACAGAAAATTCTAGCTAGCAGTATCTAGCGGGGGGACCCCCAAGTCGGCCCATCCCCAACATAAGGGATCACATAAAAGTGGGTGGTCCCCAGCTTCTAATTCTCCCTCCAGAGACTCTGGCCCAAAGGTGACATCTGAAGGGAGACCGAGGATCTGCTTCAAAGGAAGGTGTAGCATAGAAACTAGGTCAGAAGACTCAACCTCCAGAGGGAAGGTGGGAGGAACTACTTGCTGCAAGAGCTGTTCTTGAAGATCTACTGTTACAGTAAGTTCTCATGTAACTGTACTATCTTACTTGAAAACAGCTCTTGCAGCAGGTTACACCATTAGGACCGATTCCCAAGCAGTTAGGGAACTATTCCATTATCGGGAGGAGGATAGAGAGATGTTGGTCAGATTTCAGGATGTAATGCCTGATTAACGTGTGTACAGTGCTCCAGGTTGCTTGCTGCACGATGGCTGACATGGAGACGTTCCTGAGCTAGAAAGCAAGAAGGTAGCCACCCCTTAATAGTGTGACCTATTATCAGTCCCGGGTTTGTTGCGCTTCTGGTAACAGAATGAGATACATTTCACTAGCCATCTGGAGAGCAACTGCTTAGACACAGAAGCACCTTGCATCCAGTGTGCAAAGAAAGAAGGAGTTGGTCCGACTTGCGATGGGATCTGGTTCTATCCAGACAGTATCTGAGGCTCCTATGTACATCCAGGGTGTGCAACAGGGCTTCTCCTCTGTTAGAACAATCGGAGTAGTACACTGGAAGGTCTATATCCTGGTTGAGTGTGACAGCCGAGACCACTTTGGGAAGAAACTTAGGATTTGTCCTTAAGGACACCATGTCCTTGTGAAAACCAAATAAGGATCCTTGCACATCAGTGCATGAAGCTCAGAAATTCTTCTGGTAGCAGTAACTAAAAACAGCATCTTCCAGGTGAGGAGACGCAGCTCGCATCCGTGGCTGGTTCAAAAGGGGCAGTGTAAGCTGCTCTAGGACAAAAGAAAGATCCCAAGGTGGAATCGGGCCTTTGATGGGAGGTCTCAACTGTATGATGCCTTGCAAGAAAGCGTGGGAAGCTTCTAGTTGAGCTAGAGACCTGTGACCTATCTGTGAATGGTATGCGAGAAATGGCGCATAGGTGTACTTTAATGGAGGTAGGCAAGCCCTGCATCATAGAGGATGGAGGTAATCTAAAACTAACCTCTCCGAGCAATCCAGTGGGTCAATCCATGAGCCTGAGCCCAAATGCAAAATCTACACCACTTCACGGCATAGGTGGCGTGAGTGGAGGACCTTTGGCTGCCACCAAAACATCTGCAACCCCTCAGAGACCCCATATCTCAGGTCTGCTTTGTCCTTAGGAGCCAGGCATGCAGGTTCAGAGACCGAAGATCTGGATGGACTAAGGAGCCTGCCTCCTGGGACAGTAGGTGAGAGCTGAATAGCAGAGGCACTGGTGGTTCCTGGGCCAGTTGGTGCAATAGAGGGAACCAAATTTGCCTGGGCCAAAAAGGGCGCTATCATAATGAGAGATGCTTGCTCGTCGGAGCTTCAACAGAACCCCTGGATCAAAGGGAAGGGTGGGAAAGCGTGAGAAGCCTGCCTGTCCAGGAGAGGGACATCGCGTCTCGCCAGAAAACACCAGGCCCTGGATCTAGTGAGCAGAAATTGGGCAGTTTGCGTTGGATGGGATGTGAAGAGGTCTAATTCTGGTGTCCCCATCTGCGAAACAGGTCCTCTGCGACTTCCTGAAGCAGTTCTCATTCGTGATTCTGGCCTGTGATTGGCTTAGACGGTCCACAATAGTGTTGTCCACTCTGGGAACATGTACTGCAATGATTTCTGTGCCGTGTTGTAGTACCCAATCCCATACCCTCTGGGCCTCCCTGCAAAGGGGTAGGAATGAGTGCCTCCTAGTTTGTTGAGATAGTACATTACCGCAGTATTGTCTGTTTGTAACAGGAGGATACCCGTGGAATCTCCGACTGGAAGGCCTGTAGGGTGTACAGGACACTCTCATCTCCAGAATGTTTATGTGAAGATGAGACTCTAGAGACAATCAGGAGACTTGAGTCCTGACATTGTTGAGATGAGCTCCCATCCGGACCCGAGGCATCCGTGGAAAGAGTCACTGATGGAGGTGGCGCAATGAAGGGACTCCCGTCTACAGATGCTCTGGGACGCGCCACCAGTGCCAGTCCCGTATGACAGCATCGTGTTCCAGACTGGATGCTGCAGATGATCTTGATTTTGGTTCCATCAGGCCCATAACATCCAATATGTGACCCGCATACAGAGTCGAGCTAGGGGAACTTGCAGTGGCAACCGCCATGTGCCCGAGCAGGAAAAAATGGTCCTGGCTGGTACTGCTTCTTTCCATTATGTCCCTTATGAGGGATCTGATGCATTCCACACTGTCCTGAGTAAGGAATGCCCTCCTTGAGTGGTGTCTAGAACTGCTCCTATAAATTGCAATTTCTGAGATGGAAGAAGGTGCGACTTCTCCTGGTTGATGATGATGCCTGATTGGAAGAGGAACAGGTATCCTGGATCACGGACATCATGGCTTCCGGGAGGGTGCCATGACCAGCCAGTCGCCTAGGTACGGGAACACGTAGTGGCCCTGTCTCCTGAGAGCTGCTGCCACGACTGCCATACACTTTGTGAACACCCGAGATGCCGAGGACAGTCCGAAGGGAGAGCTCGAACTGACAGTGGCGCTCCAGAAACTGGTGCAGAAACTTTGATGCGCCGAAGTGATCGGGAGATGCAGGTAAGCATCCTGCATGTCCAGTGACGCCAGCCATGTGCCCTCTTTGAGCATGGGAATGAGGCCCAGAAGGGTCACCATGCAGAAGTACTGTACAACACAAAAGCGTTGAGATCACTGAGGTCTAAAATCAGGTGCAAGTCCCTGTTTTTGGGAACAGCAAGAAGTGAGAATAGTAACCTTTTCCTCTCTGGTTCCGTGGAATATACTTTATGGCCTCCTTGTCCAGGAGTGCCGAGATCTCCCTGCTGGATGAGCAGGGTATGCTGACCTGAATAGCGAGAGAGCAGGGAGGTCTTGACGGTGGGTGGTCGAGGAACTCAACAGAGTGCCCTTGACGTACCAGCTGCAACACCCACCAGTCAGAGGTTATCCTCTGCCATCCCGGAAGGTGATGAGATGCGACCCCAAACTTCTCTTCAATCCAGAGGAGGGCTGGGGCCTGGAAGGAGTCATGCTGTGGTGGTATTGGAACCTGTGGGCTGGGCGGATTTAAGATGTTTTGGCCCTGGCCCACGGGGAACCTAGCTTGACCTTTGCGATCGAGTTGCCCTAGGTTGCTGGCCGGAATGTGGCTGTTGCCGTTGTTGCCGGTCACGAAAACAGTTCTGTTTCCTACGACAGGAACCAGATTTGGGCCTGTACAATCCCGACTGCCTTCCCGGCATCCGTAAGCTGGTGATGATCCTTTCAGATTCCTCACCGAACAGTACAGCTCCACTGTACGGAACATCCAAGATGTTCTTTGGACGTCCGAGTAAAGCCGGAGACTCTCAGCCAAAAGTGTCTCCGGAGACAAATGCCTGAGGCTGCTCCCTGGTCACGAAGTTCACTGAATCGTAGCGTTCAGAGAACCTGGTCCCTAAGTCTGACCCAGTCTAAAGGAGATTGAGCAATTCATCCTTCTTCTCACCATCCAAGAAATCCTTCTCATATTGTCTTGGCCTCTGTTCCCAAAGGGCATTCTAAAATTGCACCATGTTAGTTCAAAGACCTTATAGAGCATGTAGCAGCCACGTATACGCGCTCTTCCCATTGCATCTAATTGCTTAGATTCCTGGTCCAGAGGTTGGGTACTCAGGTGTTGAGGCTCTGAGACCGATCATAAGATGCTGTTATGACCAGGGAATCAGCCGGGGTTGTTGTGCCAACACGGACTCCATGGAGCCCTGTAGAGGCGGTCAGTCTTTTAAGAACTGCCAGAGTCGAATGTGGATGCTTCCCAAGCAGCCTCGTGACGTCAGAAAGGTGTCCACCAATGGTGGGACCACCACAGGCTTCAGGTCCTTTTGCCTGAGATGACGGCGCGTTGTCTCTCAGGGTCTAAGTCCTCTGTCTCCCACCCTATGTTTTCTTGGATATGCCTCATGATTTACTGAGAATGAGGGATCATCTGGTGGTGACCTGGGAAGGTCTTGTGGGTCTGGTGATGGGGGAATGAAGGGGATGGAGACCTGGAAGTATCGGACGCTCACGGCTTAAGTCATCCCCGGAGAGGGTTGTCTGCCTCTGGGTCGTGTACGGCTAGGAGACCCTGAGGGAGACCTTGATGGGCGCTCTTTTGCTCTCTGGATCTACTCCTGGGAGGAGGTGTTGGCACCTTAGGGGTCGGGGGTCTTCACCCTCAGTGCCTCAAGGAGGTGGTGGAGGTGGAAGAGACTTGGTGGGAACCACATTCTTTTAATGATATCCCACCAAAAGTGAACAAGTCTTTGACCTCCTGCAGATTCATACCCGACGATGGGCCTGGCGTCGGTGTGGGCCTGTTGACGGGGACCGTGTCAGGTCCTGGGGTACCACCGGATCCGCGACAGTTCCCTGGGCAAGCCGCTGCCCTCCATGTCGCCTGTCTGGGTGTCAGGCAGCGTGGTGGCCTCTTCTCCTGAAGACCCCTGGCGACCTGTGCCTCGGCCGGTCGGTGGTGCGGGCATCTGTTCTCTAGCCCGTTTGGCGGTGCCGGGTCAGGCGCCTTCTTCAACTCCGACATCCGTTTAAGGGCGTAAGCTCCATCGTCTTCCTTTCGGTGTCTTTGGAGGTTGGGAGACTGACCGGTGGTCAGTGTGGTCTGACGCCTTTAGATTTGGATGAAGACTTGGCCTTGTGCTGGTCTGAGGATCCCGGATGGGCGGCGGAGTCGGGCGCCCAAGAAGTCTTGAGCGGGTGCAGAGAGGCTGAGGAGCCCCCTGAAGACCTTACCTAACATGGGGCTGACAGCGAGCCCGGGAAGGCGATCAATCGGACTGCGTGAGCTGGCCCTAGACTCTGAGGTCTGCCTCGGGATCTCGAGCTACCTGAGTCCTGATGCTTGTCCTGGTGCTTCCTAGATCTATGGGAGGATTCCCCTGGAGGTAGGTCTCTTTTCCATCTTTTAGTTTCTCTTCAAGAAGGAACCCCTGAAGGGCCTTTGGCGGCAGATCCTGGTCCTGCTGTAAAACTGTTGGCAGATAGAACAGGCCTGGGTATCATGCTCCAAGCCCAGGCAACTCATACAGGCTGTGTGGTGGTTGGCAAACGGGATCTGCTGCCGCAGGCGACTTGGAGGGGTGTCTTTCGAGAGAAGGAGTAGGAGAAGCAGACATGGAGTTTTTGTCGAAATAGGAAGATTTTTGAAGATTTCAAGCGTCATTAGTCTGTTCAGGCATCTGTGAGGCCGATGCTGGCGAGTCAACGGCAGGAAATGAACTGGGGATACTGGGGACCGCCTTTATGTGATGCCTGATGTCGGGAGGGGACATCTCAGGGCAGTCCCCACTGGAGACTGCTAGCTAGAATTTTTCCATGGGGTCCTGGCGCCTGCCGCTTCAGTCCTAATGGTGTAACCTGCTGCAGAGCGTCCGAATCAAGTTCTACCAGTATACCTGAACAATGAGGCGGTTACCAGGCTCTCAGCCAATGGGTGCTCTGTGAACCCTACAAGGACCCCATGGGCACCGCTGATCACTTGTGGGGTCATGCGGTCAGACAGAGCTGGACAGGAGGCAGGGCACTGCCAAAGTTCTAAGGCCAGGCTAACTATGACCTCGGCCACAGGAAAGGCCTCTGTCAGGATATCCCCTTTCTTAAGGATGTCCGAGAGGGTATTCCGCCTTTTCTGGATGGGCTCCAGGGGTATCCTGTAGACTCAGAGATGAGGCGAAGAATGCTCTGAAAAGACGTGTGACCTTCCTCTGTCTCAATCCCACTAGCTGATTCGTCATCCCTGGATGAGAATGTAGGTCGGTCACATCCGAATCCGAGGAATCCGGATATAATGGTCGATCACTCAGGTCACCTTCGATCCACCGAGGGCAGTTTGAGGTGACAGTGACCAAAAGATGCCGGAGAAGCCAGGTGTCTGGTCTATCTTTCTAAAAGGAGCCCTCTCCCACAGGCTGCCTGAGCGGTGGTGCCACCATTATCAGTGGAGAGACGGTTTAGGCCAAACTGAGGTTTTGCCGCTCTATGGGTGGGGGAACAGACAATCAACTCAGAAGGAGTCTGTTTCGCCTGGGAGGTGAAAGCCAAGTAATGGCCAAGATAGGAGCCAGGGTCAGCTTGTGCCCAGACAAAATCAGCTGTTGCCACATGAGGTCCTTGTAGCACTGGAGTTTCGCCGGAGCGCCTCCTCATCTGAGGAGGATTAGGGCACCAATGGTGTCGCCTTTTAGAGCGCTAGGCTCTTCCTCGGCTTTTCAGCCGCTGGAGTCCTGGACCTCGATCAAGATCAGGCAGGCCAACTCGGTTTCACTCAGAGACACTGGCGGGACTGGTGACTTCCTGTTGGGACCACTTCCTGACGGGATTCCCAGCCGCTGGGTCTCATCGCGTTGGGGAAAGAAAGGACCGTAGTTGGATTGAGAGAATCATCAACCGAGTCTGCGACAATGGGTTGATCGGGTCAATAGTTATATCAACCTCGTCGAATGACGCTCGGGTCGACTAGCCAGATGGCAAAGCCGAGAAGCCAGCAAACCGAAGAGGAAATATCGACTGAAGTCAGACTGCAGGTTCCTGACATCGAGATCTCCCAATCCCAAGAATGTCTCCGCCGGGATGAAGACAATCCCGGTCCTTTCCCACTTTCAGGACCGAGAGGTGTGTGCCCGCAGGACCTCTCCCTTAGTCGGGAGATTGGCACAACTCTCGGAAGTAACCCAAGAAGGTGGAGCCCAGGTTGAGTGGAATGAAGAAGCTCCAGAGGAAGATTCTGCAGCCCGAGCCGCTCTCCTCAAGGCTTGCATGCCCCCAATTGCTCAGTGGATCCCACAGCCGTGGAAACCACCCACCGAGCCTCCTTTGATGTCACGGAGGTTCCTCTTTTCAGCCTCCCCAACTTCAGGCATGCAAAGCGATTAGTCAAGGACGTTAGGGTGAAATGCAAGGCAAATGTCGTGCCCGAAGTATCGTAATGTAGGCACGAGGCAGCAGGCGCATGCGGTGTGGGGATCAGTGCACAACATCTTTTGGCCGCAGAAACACCAGTGGAATCCGTAAAGACTTGTCTTCCATAATCGAAGGTAAGTAGTCACGATCGCTAATGCAAACTAGACGACTTTCGGAATAACTGAAGGTTCTGAAGCCAGGGCCTACAAAATTAGGGGCACTAAGGAGACAACCTGAATCTTCCAGTGGAAAGGAAGATTTGGCGTCATGGGGAGAAGCTGAGGGTTATACCACTCGGTGGTGGGAGAAGCCAGCTTGAAGACTTCCGCGATTCTAAAGGGAACGGGACATGCCAAAGAGTGTGGATGAACAACAGATCCAATGTCCCAGAAGTGGAGTTTAAGTCATTTGTGTTGTGGCTGATTTGTAGAAATTGGTCACCCTTGACGTCCATGCACTGCACACAAATACATCCCATGCTGGTGGATTAACAGTTGTAAAATAATTACTGGAACAGAGGGTGAAAATGTCAAACCTGGAAAGCAATACCTTTGCATTTACGGCCAAACATTATACTCATGAGACAGGAACTGCTATGGCTGCAAGTTTTGCACCCAATTATTTGAACTTGTACCTGGGCTTCTGGGAGGAGTCTAAAATTGGCACATGCTGGGGTCTGATACACACCTAAGGGAGACTGCAGAAGCACCGCCCACCAACAGGGTATAAATGGTGTGGGTGGTGTAAGTACTGCCCATACATAAAAGAGTACACCACTTTCAAGAACTCCTTGATGGATAAAGACATGGGTATCTTTAATTTTATCAACTGTGCTACCATGTTTGTAATCTATATGGCCTATTGCACACGTGCGGTATACTACATGAGGTTAACTAAAAGTTCAAAGAGCAAGTGGGTGACCACATTCGAGCTGTAAAAAGAAAATGTGGATTATGTCTAAGCCATGCACATAAAAAATTCAGTAAATAAAACAGAACATGTGATGCCTTCACAGGCCTTTGAGCAACTAACTGTGCACGGACTCAAAGGTGAGAACAGGAGTTGGTCTTTGCAAAAAGAGAGTCTCCTTTTAGATCCACAGACTAGGGGCATGCAGTGTGGGTGGCCTTAATGATTAAACAGAACTCACTGCATTTCTAACGGGCAATTTCTCTAACAGTCTGTATTGCTACTAACAGTCCCTTTCCTCATCTGCATGCAATCTTTTTAGATGGTCTAGGTTTTATGGAGGAGCATAATGGGTTTCATTCAGACAAAGATGGAATGTTTCTCTACAAAATGGAACAAGGAGTATTCCTAACATCTCTCTCTTACTTTTAATTGTCATGTTCCACGGCAAGTCAAAAGTTTTGATAGCTGTTTGTATTTGGATAATATAAGGGTTTGTAAACTTTGATCACTTTTTTTTAATTTTGAGTTTGTCTGCACTTTAGCATTGATTATGCTCCCTTTCCAATTTGATTACTCTCTCTGCCATTTATTTATTTATTTATTTATTTATTTTAGTTTTGTTGACCGGTAAGTGCACTAGACAAATCCTGCCTATTTTCAGGCACGAATTCGGGAAGGGATACAGATGAATGCCAACTGACCTTGAACCAGATTAAGCTGTTGGTGGTATTTTAGTGAATGTTAATGCCATTTTGAAATTTTGCAACCTCTTCAAATCAAATAATGTTTAAGGTTTTCTAATTAAAATTAGGTAGTGTACATACAATAACTATACTTAATAAGTGAAGCTTTTACAAGGGTAGTGGTTTATAAAGAAATATTATATAAAGTTATATTTGTTATATTTAACTGCACAGTATCACTTTAATATTAACTGCAGTCAGAGGTTGCTATACTGCTATAAAAGCAACCATACTGTATAAAGCACTAGCCCTTGAAAAGCCTTCTTTAAGGTGAAACGCCAGGAGTTTGTGCTCCTGCTGCCATGACTATTTTTTAGCCACGTCTTGCACTGCTGGAAAAGCTGGACATATTTTGTGTGGACCCTCTTATTACTGAATGATGGGTACCATGGTTTGATATACAAGGTACTGCATTTGTCTGTGGCACCGTACACTCTGAGTGGCTCCTGTGGTCTCCCATGTGCATTCCCCACCTCACCAGAGACATGTCCATCATGAGTGTGAAGGTTGGTTCAGAAAGGACAAATGAGATTCCTCCCACTAGCTGTTCTGGGATCAGTCACCAATGGATGGCATCTCATGTTGGCTGGGTCACTGTGACCGCTCTGTCCAAGTGGCCAAGGCATTGGGACCACTGACAGCCCAACTCCCACTGGAAGTAGAGCATCAGCCAATGAGCCCAACAGACCACACTGGTGCAAGACACCATGTACCTCAGCAACCTCAGAAATCCCAAGCGTGGTGAGAGCTGAACCCAAAATGACTAGGCAAAGGAGGTAAGATCCAGTGCCCAGTCCACAGGAGGCGAGCCTTGACCTACAGGGAATCTAGCTCTGCCCCATTTAACCTCATCACCTGCTTGGGTACCAGTTCAGTCTTGTCCGGGTTGACCAACAGGCCCAAGTCTTGGCAAGTCTGGACAGCCACATCTCTGGAATTCTCCACACTCTGGAAAGACCGACTAACAGCCAATCATCCAGGTAGGTAAGGTACACCCTGATCCCTAGGCAGCTCAGGTATGCTGCCACCACTGCATGATGTACTTAGTGAAGACCCGGGTGTTGAGGACAGACTGAAGAGCATGACCTGAACTGGTACAGGACTACTTCCACTTAGAAATGGAAGTACCAGTGGTGGGACCTGGGATGGGAATGTGAAAGAACCCATCTTGGAGTTCCAGGAGCAGAACCACACGCTTTGCTCCAGGGATGGTATAATCTGGTTTAGAATGACCATCTGGACATTCACTCTGCACATACTGGGTGAGATCATGTGGACTCAGTATGGGGCACCAGCCCCTTCTGTTTCATGAACAGGAATTATCTGGACACGTAATTTGACTGGCCAGGCATCTGGGACATGGGTGACTGCCCTTTCGTAAGGAGCTGAGCGATGTCTTCCTGAGGGCGGACAGCATGTCCTGAGACACCCTAGTCTCTCAAGGTATGTGGAAGTGGTAGGGTGGCAAAGCCCTGAAGTCTAGAGACAATACTTTGCCCACTACATCCAACACCCACTTGACCATTTTGATAGCAGACCAACATGGCAAAACGTGACATAGACAGTCTCCAACTGGGACGGCAGTTGGGGACATAACAGGTGGAGGATTAGCCCCCAAAAACAACCTGTCACTGGGTAGTTTCTGCAGGAGCACTGGCAGCAGCTGCCAAAGAGATATCACTACCCCTGTCCCCCTTTACCTTGAGCACTGGACTTCGCTTCGAAAGCCAGGTTTGAAACTGCCCTTCCTGGGCTGCTACAAGGAGGCTGTGACTGAAAAGACTGGTACCAAAAAGCCTGCTTCTTAAGCTTGTTCTTCTGGTGAGAGGCCATGGGGTCAAGGGTGGCATTGGACTTCTCAATCCAGATGAGATCCAACGCTGCCTGGAGCTGGTGTTTAGCCAGTGATTGACCTTGGTTTCTGATGAGCTCCACTGTTTTCTGCTGCTCTGATGGGGGTGGGGAACGATCAAAAATTCCCACTAGGGAATGACAATAGTTGGTCATCATGACAGCATAGTTAGCCTATCAGAGACCCAGACTGGCCCCAGTGTACACTCACTTAGTGGCACTGTCAGTCTTACGGGACTTCTTATCCACAGGCATGACCACATTCACCTGGTGTCTGGATTTATAGAACACCGACCCGTGACCAGACCTTCAGCTGAGGGAGACTGAGGGTGCTGGGTGCGATGCTGTCAGTATAGCCTAGAGGTTAAAGGAACCAAGTGTGAACAAGCTAATACATCCAGCAGACCAGACCTGAGTTTGATTCTCACAACCTCCATATGCATACTGTGCGACTCTTGAGCAAGTCACTTAACCGGGCTAGTGCTCTTAGGTTGCTCCCTGAAAATAGGCACTTGTGCCTAGTGGCCCACCCAGTTATCAAAGACTAAAATAAAATAAGCTCCAGGGCTGCTTTCAAGATGGTCTCGCACACAGAGAGGCAACCCTTAGGGAGTCATACCGATCCAAAATGTCTGCAGAGAGTACTTAGCCCTGTTTTGCACTGGCTCAGAGTGGAATCGACAAGGACTCTTGACATAAGTCAGAGCAGCTCACTCAAAGAAACTGGGCAATGCCCAGTGCAAGGCTCCTTGATCGAGCTATGGTCGAACAGCAAGTCCCTGTGGATGCCAAGGACTCCCACTAGAGTCATCTGATGATCAAGATGGCCCTGGCCACTGTTCGCCCCAGACATCCCAGGAATCTGCACCAGGGTTAATCATAACCGACAACCAGCCCGGCAAGCCAGTGACTGAAAGGCTGACATCCTTTGTCGAAGCCCGACTGGTGGTTCTCAAGCGAGGATGCCACACTAATCGGGGAGAAGCAGGTGTGGGGAGCACCTTCTTAACATGGACTGGCAGGGAAACCACTGGCAGCTGCCAGGGGAGCAAAGGTCCTTGGGGTACAGCCCTGCCCCACGATGGCCCACTGCTGCCAGAGGAATTCTTCACAGCACCAGCACATCTTACGCCATTGGCCCTCCTAACTGTGATGAGGATGAGGAAAGCCAGTGGTGGCATCTCCAGTCAGGCGAGATCGAGAGCACAAGCAACAAGCGTGACCTCGACTGACTGGCCGATGGTGAGAAGAGTCTTCCTGTGGTTGGCTGTAGATGATCGCCTACTAAGGTTAGCTACATAGGTGACAACATGATCCTGGGTAGAAGCTAGTCTTTGGAAGGACTGAGCAGGATCACCATCAGTATGCATCCACCTGAGTGAGGAATGGGGACACAGAGGTCTACTGACTCCTGGGCCTCATCCGCAACTGGTTGACAGGCTCAAGAAACATCTCAGCAGCCTGGTCTTCCGCAGCTGAGGTGGACTGGCTTGACGGACAAGCCAAAGAGTCCTCAACCTGCCTGACCTGCCCCCAGGCCGAGAGGCGGCAACAGCCGCCGCTGCTTGAGCGAGTTGAGGAACCAGGAGGACCTTGATCTGTCCCTGCCCATGACTGGTGTTGATGGCGCTTGAATTTTGAACCATGGAGGTAGGGCTCTCTCTCAAGGTCTGGAGGGACAGGCACATATCATGGAACTGGCCAATGAAAGAACCTCTGACAGGCTGGCCAACAGGTGCAGTAGTAGCACTACTGCTTGCGTCTCTGACGACCCAGGTTTGGAAGCATGCCCAAGGTGTTGGAGGGCTGGCTGGGAGGAAGGAATCGAGCATCACAAGACCACACTCCTCCTCTGGGAGAGAAGGTGAGGAGAGGGGTTGGCGCTGACTGGCCCCTGGCAGAACGCAGAGAGAGGCAGCCTAAGCTGAAATGTGAGGAGGCATAGCAGACATTGGCACATGCACCTTGACATCATGGCATGCCATGTTCCCATGGGAGAAAGGAGGAAAAAACACACCTAACTGCGTATGATGACCACTGGCCTCCACAGAACCTGCACCATGACTCAGGCTCCTCCTGGAATCTGGACTTGGTCCTGGTGGGTCAAGGACTCCCACCACCCTGCAATGGGGACTACGGAGAGGTAAGCCCTGGGGAAGCTGGGTGATGGGACTGGGAGGATCAACAGGAAAGAGGATGGCCAGGATAGGGAGTTAAAAAAATCCTCCAACACTGGCCCCAGGAAACAGTACTGAGATAAGAGTAGATGCCTGCAAGCAGCTGCTGTTTCTGTCTCAAAGGCCACAAGCTATCCAGCAGGCCTACCCGCAGCCGACACCTTCTTGTGTCCTTTGGATCCCTTTACTAATGCTAACCAGCAAAAGCTAAAGTTTACTGTTCTTGAGGGACTCAGGATGCATGGATAAACACAGGTACACCCAGCCACGCTTGTGTTGTCCACCTAGGTGGTACACACGCATGTCACGCAGATTAGTGACTGAAATCTTCTGCCAGCACCTAACATAAGATTTGAATCTTGGTTCTTGTGTTCCATCGTTGGTCCAGAGACAAGAGTCAAAAGAACCATAAAACTAAAAGCAGGACTGCAAAAACTTCTAAAAAGAAGAGGTTTGCCTATGGCACAGAAAATCCTAAGGAGCAGCAAGGAGGAGGTGAGCTGTTCTTCCAGAGGAAAACAGACCTGACGTCACAGGGTGGAGCTGTTGGCTTGCCCAAACCCTTCTGGTACCCCTATATGATGACCATAATATTATAACTAAGGTTGTAATATTTTGTTATTCTTCAAGAATTTTCATATTAACCCTGTGCTGTCCAAAATGCATTTAGTATCCCTTCCATGCAGCTATTATCCTCACACTTACCCTATTAGTTGTAGCCTCCTTATCCAAGCAACAAAGTGGGGAATTATGTTGACTTGCCCAAACCTCTCCTGGTACCCCACATGCCAGCCATAATATCATAACTAAGGTTGTAAATATGTTTAGTAAGGTAGAATGTAGGATAGCATTATGTGCTTTTGCTATATATAATTGTAGTATGTGCTAGGTAGGCCAAACACTGCTAGCCTTGCTCTCTACAGGCCACATAATGCAGTTCCAAGTCTATAGCCAACAAATCTGTATTTCTTTTATGCAAGCTAAGCATTTCCTTTGTTCTGCAACCTGGGAAAAGCTAGTTAATCTCATCTGTGTCTATGTGCAAAACTAAGGGAGAGCTAATTGTCTTTTGACCAGCTACATGCCAAAAGGAGAGCCGATTTACTATACACCTCCTTGTTATCTACAGTACATAGAATATACTGTGATCTCTATGGACTCCCAGTTGATAAGCTGCAATTTACTGTTGTCTTATAAAACCAGTAATGAATGTTATTACTAATTACTCTATCACTTGTCCCTGGTAGTGATTCACCATTTGGTGAAAACAGTGCAAAGACTAAGGGTCTCATCAGAGTCTGGGGTAATACTACCCAAATGGTGGGAGGAGCTAGCTTAAAGGCATTCCAGCCAATAACATTGTTCCAGTGTAACTGCCATGGATAAGTGAACCATATCCACACGCCTACAACACTCAAATTCCTTCAGTGCCACAGAGTTGTGAAAGAGAAGACATGTCTCTTCCAGCAGAAAGACAGATCTAATATTACATGATGGAGCCGAATGATATATTACATGGTGGGAGGAATTTAGCTTGAAGACTTCTGATAACTTACCTGTCTCCAGAAAGACTACCAGTGTGGATAGTGAACTGTATCCACGCCTTAGAACTATTCTATATTATTCGAGTAGAGCCCTATAGAGCCACATCATTTAAAATTTCCAAGCAGTACCAAAGCACTGAGGGAGGGAGGATCTAAATACCCTGAGAAATGAGGCCCTGCAGGACAGTAAGGCCAAATCCAGCAAGTTTCTGAGTCTATGTCCAGACTGTAATGTTTAGTCTATTTATTTACTTACTTAAAACTTGGTGATCAGGAAGGCACACTGAGCCAAGGCTCATTTCCAGGTGCAACCGGGCGGGGAGCATGAAATACATAAATTATAATAGACTCATCACAATACAATTTACATATAAGAGGAACATTCTAACAAGAGGATCAGGTACATTGGCATGGTAAACTAAAACAGCAGATAAGTTAGTACAAGATAACCTAAATATTAGCACTATGTATTGACAAGTAGGAGGGAGCTTACAGACAAGAGGATTATGTGAAGGGGTAACTAGAGTGAGTGAATGAGCAGCCAAGGGTTGACCTGACAAATGCAGTCAAAGGAAAGGATGATGTTGGGGGTTGCAATGGGCTAAGGGGCAGGAGCAAGAAGGGGATTGAATGGGAGAAAGTATCTTTAAGGCATTGCAAGGAGGGTGATTGCCTGATGGAAGTTGGGGGAGTTCCAGAAAGAAGGAAAGCGATAGGAGAAGGCTGACTGGCCAGTCTTGTGTGAACATTACTCCAAGTGGCAGCAGCACAGAACTCAGCAGTGGACATTGTGAAAACAGGTCATGGAAGTAGCCATGCCATGAATGGAATGAGCACAGGCAAGACCAGGAAGCTGCTAACCACGCTTCTGGTAACAGAAATTAATGCAGCAGTCCAGCCATTTGTGAAGGCCTAAATAGAGCAGTCCAACATCCTGGTGCAAAAACCACAAATAGCTGAGAGATTTCCTATAATCATGATCAAGGTACCAACATGATCAAGCGTGTGCAGACAACCTTCCCACTAAGTGTGGGAGTTGAGAAGTAAACTGGAATGTCGAAGACTGATTCAGTGTAAAGTCAGAAAATGACCTTCAGCAGAAACGAGGACTAGCATACAAGGTAACCTTGTGGAAAACAAGGTAAGAAGGTTCCACAGAGCATGCAATTCAAAATTATGCCTACTAGATGTCACAGCTTCAAGAACAATGTCTTCTAAAGAGGAAGTGCAGTTTACAAATAACAGCAGGCTCTAAGGAAGGTGCACTAAGGGTCTTCAGAACCACATTAAAATCCTACACCAGAACCAGACCTTGGGCCGGGAGTAGAAGCAGAAAACCTCTTAGGAACCTGCAGAAATCTCAAGTTGGCCACTGTTTTGTCGTCCAGTGAGGGCATGAAAAGCCAACACTGCAGTCAAGTGAACCTTTATTGAGTAATACCAGAACAGACCAGCAAAGCCTGGGCAACCAACACCATAGCACAGTCAGAGAAAACAGCTTACTCACCTGTAACAGTAGTTCTAGGAGTGGTATACAGTGTAAGGCAAAATATTGCGCCCTTGCAGTTTTTCTAATAATGCACCATTTCTTCCAGAAAACTGTTGAAATTAAAAATATTTTGGTATCCACATACGTATTTCTTTGGTTTGCAGTGGAATAAAACACAAAAAGCAGAAAAAATTACTAAGTCTTAGCTTATTCCACACAGAAATCCTTATACGGCCCGGACAAAATTATTGGCACCTTTAGAAGTAGTTAGAAATAATTAGATTTCAAGCAGGTGATTCTCCTTCATTTTGAAATGAACTCACCTGTGGTGAGTTGCAGGTGCCTGCAATATAAAATTACTCATTCAACCAGTTTGAATAGAGAAATGACTCATTCTCCTGTTTTGTGTCACTGTTTGTACCGCAGTGAGCATGAAGGAAAGAAAGTCAACCAGAGAATTGTCTGAGGAGGTCAGACAGAAAATTGTAACCAAGCATGGACAATCTCAAGGCTACAAATCAATCTCCAGAGATCTTGACGTTCCTGTTTCTACCGTATGTAATGTTATCAGGATGTTTAAGGCCCATGGCACTGTAGCCAACCTCCTGGACGGGCCGCAAGAGAAAACTTGATCGAAGATTGCAGCACAGGATTGTTCGAATGGTGGAGAAAGCACCTCGATCAACTGCCAAACAGATTCAAGATGACCTTCAGACACAAGGTACGACAGTTTCAACTCACACCATCCGCCGCCAACTCAATGAAAGGAGGTTATATGGTAGGAGGCCGTGGAGGACCCCACTGCTAAGACAGAGACATAAGAAAGCCCGACTGGGGTTTGCCAAAACACACCTGAACAAACCAAAATCCTTCTGGGAGAATGTCCTAGACAGATGAGACCAAATTAGAGCTTTTGGTAAAGCACATCATCTCTATGTTTACAGAAAACAAAATGAAGCCTTCAAAGAAAAGAACACCTTCCCAACAGTCAAACATGGAGGAGGTTCAGTGATGTTTTGGGGTTGCTGTGCTGCTCTGGCACTGGGTACCTTGAACGGTGCATGGCTTCATGAAATCTGGAGATTACCAGGCCATTTTGGAGTGCAATGTTGAACCCAGTGTCAGAAAGCTGGGTCTCCGTCAAGGTCATGGGTCTTCCAGCAGGTCAATAACCTCAAACACACTTCAAAAGCACCCAAGAATGGTTCAAGACAAGACACTGGACTGTTCTGAAGTGGCCAGCAATGAGTCCAGATCTAAATCCCATTGAAAACCTGTGGAGAGATCTGAAAACAGCAATAGGGAGAAGGCACCTTCAAATCTGGGAGAACTGGAGCAGTTTGCACAAGAAGAGTGGGCCAAACTGCCAGTAGAGAGGTGCAGGAAGCTCATCCATGGCTATAGGAAGCGGTTGATTGCAGTTATTTTGACCAAAGGCTGTGCTACCAAATATTAAGTCTAGGGTGTCAATAATTTTGTCAATGCCATTTCTTTTCATTTTCTGATTTAAAAGGATATATTAAATTCTGAATTAAAACAAAGGTTCTGTAATATTAACAGAGAAATAAAGAATTGTGGAGACCAAATACTGTACTGTTGTTAATTTCAACTTATGTTTAGAGGAATTGTAAAGTTATTTGAAAAGTGCAAGGGCACCAATATTTTTGGCCACGACTGTATGTTGTTCAACCACACTTACTGGCGTGTTCCTTTCCCCTTTAAATCTTGCGGAAGTCTTCAAGCTGGCTCCTCTCACCCACCCAGGTGGTACTTACCTCAGCTCCGCCCCTTGATGCCAGATCTTAGCCCGCTGGAAGCCAGGTTGTGTGCATCCGCAGCCAGGAGGTCGGATGGTTCATGTGGATGAACAAATATACAACCCCAGAACTACTGTTACAGGTGAGTAAACTGTTTTTCTAAGACCATTGATATGTTGTTCATCCACACTTATTGGCAGACTCCTAGCAGTTCTCTGGGAGGGAGGAGGCAAGGCACTTCCGACTTAGGGAACAGAGACTGGAGAAATTAGGTCCCAAAACCAGCATCCCAGCGTGACTCAAGGTCAATGTGGTAGTGGGTAATGAAGGTGTTTGCTGACTTCCAGGTAGCAGCCCGACAGATTTCCTGTATGGGGATGACCCTGGAAGCAGCCACCAATGTAGCGGTATGGCAGGCAGAATGAGTTCTTATCCCTCTGGGAGGCTCCTTGCCCACCAACTCATAGCACAGACCTATGCATGCTGTAATCCATCTTGCTATGGTCCGCTTGGCTGCAGGTCTGCCAAAAGCGGCTTCAGAGTAGGTGACAAACAGCTGGCAAACCTCCACGACTTCCACCGTCCTCTCCTTATAATAGGAGAGGCACATCTCAGGTCCAAAGTATGGAGACTGTACTCTGCCTCAGAGGTGCTATTGGGTACTATACCGGCAGAGTCAATGCCTGGTTAAGGTGACTAACACCACCTTCGGAAGGAATTTCGGTGGGGCAACAGGACAACTTTGTCCCTGTGGAAGACCAGATAAGAGGAGTCCACCAAAGCACCTGGAGCTCCCCTGTCCTTCTGGCAGATGTGATAGCCACTAGGAAAGCCGTCTTCCATGACAAGTGTGACAGCTCACACATGTGCACTGGTTCGAATGGCTCGCCCATGAGCTTTGCAATACCAGCAGTAGATTCCACAGAGATGGAGGGTCACACACCAGTGGGGATATGTGATACAGGCCTTTGAAAAAGCACCCAACCACTGTCTCTTCGCGTCCAAAATCAGCTGACCGACCCGGTGCCCGATAAGCAGAGATGTCTGCCAGGTGCACCCTAAGGTCGATGACCATAGATCCCTTTTGGAGAGAGAGAGAGAGACTAAAGGTAGTCAGGTAGTCGAGAATGCTAGCCACGGAACAGGATAATGGGTCCACACTCTTATCTTGACACCAAATGGAAAACCTTTTCCATTTGAAGCTATAACATTTCCTGGTTGAGTCCTTTGAGATGCCTCCACAACAGTGTAGTCTTCGAAAGACCCAAAGCCTGGAACTCTAGCTCCCAGATACCAGGCTGTGAGGTGCATGGATTGAAGGTCTAGATGGAAGACCTTCCCTGGTTCAGAGATATCAGGTCCGGGCGTGTACAAAGCCACTCCGGGGGCTGCGGCTGAGGAGATCTGGATACCAGGTGTGGATTCAGCGTAGATGACAAACAGCTGGCGAACCTCTCCCGAACTTCAGCCCTACGCCTCTGGGAAGGCGAGCGTTAAACAGGGTCCCAATGGATCCTATATATGGCCTCCAGGCGTGAATGGGGTTGAACCCTGGCAGAGACAATACCCGGTAGGAAAGAGACTCCCACCGCCTACGGAAGGAACTTTGGGTGGGGCGAGGACAACCTTGTCCCTATGGAAGACCAGATAGGAGATTCAAAGGAGCACCTGGAATTCTCCCGTCCTTCTGGTAGGCGTGGTAGCCCTAAGAAGGTGTTCTTCCACAACAGGTGGGGAACTTGCACCTGTGGGAGTCGGCAACGCTTGCCCGTGAGCTAGCCATACCAGCATAAGATCCCACGGAAGGGGATACTCTCCCAGAGGGAGATGTGATCATGGCCTAGCGCCTGTAGACTACCTTTCCTGCGCCACCAACCACCTTCGCCCGCGCCCAGAAGACAGGAGTGGCTAACAGGAGCACCTTGAGGGTCATCGATCAAGCCCTAGTTCAAGAAAGAACGGACCGCAGATAGTCTGGAATGCTCGCCGGGAACAGGAGAGGGACCAGCCCTATCCCGACACCAAATGGAGAACTCTTCCATTTGAAGGCGTAGCTGATCTGGTCGACTCCTGGCAGGACACCGAAACGCCGAGGACCTTGCCGGAAGACCCAAGGCCTGGCCACTAGCCGCGATGAGACCAGGCTGTCAGGTGTAGGGATTGAAGGACCAGAGGGAGTACCTTCCCCAACAACAGAGATCAGGACCAGGCGGGCTGGAAGCCCTCCGAGCCTGGGGCTGAGACTGAGGAGAGCTAGATACCAGAGCTGGCAAAACCAGTCTGGGGCTACCAGAATCATCTGCGCCTAGTCCTCCTCGCCTTGCCTGAGGTCAAGGGAAATGGGGAGAGAAGAAGAGGCCTGGGGTCCACAGCCTCAAGGGCATCCCCACAGCAAACCATGCTGAGGAGGCGGGCATGAGACAGTCTCGGACTCGAATTCTCCCTGGAGGGAAAAACAAAGGTCCACCCGAGGTGTGACCTAGAGGGAGAAGATCTGTGCTACCTCCGCAGGAAAAACACTCATGAGGCGCAGCCCTTATCCGCCTAGGGCAACGGCCAGGGTGATGGAGGCTCCTGCCATAGAAATGGCTAGAAAACCCTCCCGCCGCGCTTAAAGACCCATGTGGAGAACCTCTCACGCAGAGGCAAGGAGGTCATCCGGTCCTGGCAGGATAGGTAGCACATGGTCGTGGTGTTATCCGCCTGGACCTAAACCACAAGACCCTGCACAGACAGAGCGAGCGGTGCAAGCTAAGCAGACCGCCTGAGCTCCAGCAGGCAGGAAGACAACAGGACTCCCAGAGGACCAGAGGCAGTGTACTCTGTATTCCCTTGATGGGCACTCCACCATCCGAGATGCTTTGGTCGGAGAAGACCGCCGACCTGGGGCAGACAAACGGGATGTTCTTCCACAAAAGAGCTGGAACGGTCCAAAGGAGAGCATTCCCTAACCCCTGGGCTGTTGTCACGGACTGGTCCATAGGAATGCAGCGCTGACTGCTGGCTGGCCAGCCCCATTAGGAGGACGATGAACCAGCAGATCCAAACACACCACGCTGGTGCAGGCCGCAAGGCCCAGGAGGTGCAGGAAGTCCCGGTCAGGCGCAAATTGCTCAGTCAGACCTGACTAGGTAAGGGAGGAAGGACCTCGGCCCTGTCTGCCAGGAGCCGAGCTCGGACTTAAGAGTCGAGCCTTGTCCCAAGAAGGATCACCCGCTAAGGCACAAGTTCCAACGTGGCTCCATAAAAGGAGTCCAGTCTGAGAGCAACCCAGGGCCAGAGTCTGGACCATCCCCTCCGCCTGGAGGGTTGCCGAAGACCGCCATCTGGGTGGGGTTACGCCGACCCATTAGTGCCGAGGAATGCTGCTGAGCAGAGACCAAGAGCCTGGCCTGAACTCGAACGGGATCCCCCGCAAGAAATGGGAGGATTCCCCAAGAAACAGATGGAACGGTGTAGGCACATCCTGGAGAACCAGGAAGAGCCACACTCCATACTGAGAATGGGATATCTTGAGACAGAGAGACCATCCCGACATGCAGAGCGAGAATGGGGCGCAAGCCCCGTCCGTTAGGGACTAGGAATATGTGGACACGAACCAGGGTCTGGAGGAGGGTCCACAACCTTCCTGATCACCTCTAGAAAGAGGGGCCAGGCAAGTCGGCTCGAAGGCCGACAACGCAGGTTCGTGGACCCAAAGGCCCCGTGGGGCAACGGCTCGAAAGGGTGGTGCCTGCTCGCAATCCTGAGGCAGGACCTTCCCATAGCACCTCCGACACCCAGAGGTCCGGGAAAGCAGACCAGGTGGAGAAGGGCGGCCGTCTCCCATGGGGACCCCGGTAGGTGACGGGGCCGGGGACAGCGCCTCAGCCAGTTACTGAGCAGGCTTGGAGGAGGGATTGGCCAAGAAGCTCCTGGGCCTTCATCTCCTGCTTCCTTTAGAGGAAGCCGCTGGCTTGGATTCAGGGCGCCCAGGCGAAGCCTGCTGGCCCCTCATGCTGGACATGATGGGCCGGTCGAACCGCAGGGGCCGAGAGGCAAAGGGCTTACGCAGGGCTGCCGGGCCCCTGTCCCTCTGGGCGGGGTGACTGTCCGGAGTGGTATCGGACTCTTGGTCCCCTGGAGGTGTCCCTCCACCCCAGAGCCGAAAAGGTCAGTCCCCAAGAAGGAGATGTCGGCCAGCTTGTGATGGGTTTCCAATGAGAAAGAGGATAACCTCAGCCACGCCCTGCGGCACATGGCCACTGCGCGCCACCGACCTGGCACAGGAATCACCTAAGTCCAGAGCAGTCTGAAGCTGCTGCTTCGGCCACCGCCTCTACTCCTGGTCCTGCACTCCGCCGGACCGTGGTCCGCAGGTCGGCCGGGAGATGAGGGAGCATCTCATCCAGGAAGCCCAAAAGGGCGGGAGAAATGTGCCATCAGTGCAGCCGAGCTGGCCTGTTGGAGGCCTAGGGAGGGACTCAGCAACCTTGCGCCTGACATAGTCCATCCTATTGGACTCTTTGTCAGGGGCCTATCCACATCCCGAGCCGCTCCCAGAACACTGGAAAATATTATCGGTAACTAACCCTCAGCCGAGGGGTGCTCCGAGAAACCGGGCAAAGAACCGACAGGGACAGAGTACTTCCTGGCCATCCTGGCCGAGAGCGCAGGGCAGGAAGTAGGCCACCGCCACAGCTCAAAGGTCGGGCCTATGATGGCCTCGGCCACCGGAAGGCCTCCGAGGGTGAACCCCGTCTAGAATCTCCATCAGGGGACAAGGACCCGCTTGGACACGGGCTCAAGCTGCATCCCGTGAACTCCGAGATGAGCTGAAGCAGACCCATAAAGGACGATGGGCTGTCGTCCACAGATAGTTCGAGAGGAGCCCAGGTCCTCCCACCTGGGAATATAGAGAAGTCGACGCCGGACTCGAGGGGTCTGCAAAGAGCTGCCTCAGGCCTGAGTCATCTGTCCTCACGAGGTGGGCGGGAGTGAGGGGACAGACAACCTGCGGACAGATCGTGACCATCGAGGTTCCACCGAGGACGGTGGGGCAGCAAGGTTCAGGACGAACAACCGCCCCGGAGGGGTACCTCGACTGCAGCGAGCAGTTGTGTCAGCCGATCGGGCGGCAGCTGCTTCCTGGACAGGGAATGAATCGGTGTCGATTGATTCCTGGACAACAACAACTGCTGCCACACGAACTCCTCGTAACGCCGACGCCATCTGCATCGAGCCACTCTCATCCGAGGAGGGAGACGAGGAAGAATGGTAATGCCACTTAACTCGGTGTCCCGACCGAGAACGCCGAGTCGGGCGTGAGCGACTTGACTAAGAGGAGGACCGAGACCCAAACCGGGAAACCGAGGGTGGTCTGGGAAGGAGCCGGAGCGCCCGCTCTTCCCTCGGCTCGAGACGAAGGACCGAGCCTGTCGACCGAAGGTACAGGCAGAACCTCAGCCTTCGCCAGGGGACCGCGAGGATGGCGCTCAGCAGAAGACAGCCCGGATGCGGGTGAGAGACTCGACAACGCGACGGAGAGTCTTGGCCGGCTGACCTGACGGGACACCATGAAGCCAGCGGCCTGAGCCGCACCCCCATGAAGTCGACGTCGGCCCGGCAGGGAAGGGGAACTCTTCCGCCTCACACGATGGGACTTAGCCTGCGTACCCTTAGACTTGGGCCAAGAGGTTGGTCCCAAGGTCCCTCTCCTTTGAGGAAAGGGACTGGCGAGCTCCTTGATTGAAGCTGAATGAGGAGAACTCAAGGAAAGCGGGATAAGCGCCAGCGACCGAGGAAGAGGGAGCCGCCTGTGGAGGAAAGAAGATCGAGCTGCTCAGCCAAGACAGCCAACGGGACACTGCCCGACGAGCCTCCAAGGATTTTTCCGGCGCGGAAAAAGTTTCAGGTCACCCAAGCCCCGAATGGGCCGCATGATCTTCCAGTGCGCTGGTCCGAAAGGGCACAGCAAAATCGCAAAACTTGTGGATCATGATCCAAGTCAAGGCAGTAGACACACGTGGAGTGTGGGTCTTTCCTGGAGGAATTAACGGGCACCTCGGGAGCCGGAAAATGAATGATTCATCGCAGCAGCGAGGAAGATGATCAAAGTTCGAAAAACTTCCAACTAAATTGAGAGACCGAAAATTTCAGGAACCAGTCGGCATGGCGCTAAGGAGGGAACCTGAGCTGCGCAGTAAGGAAGATCTGGCATCATGGGCGGAGCGAGAGTTTTACCACCGGGTGGGTGGGAGGAGCCAGCTTGAAGACCTTCCGGCAAGATTTAAAGCTGCAAGAAACCTGCCAATAAGTGTGGATGAACAACATATCCATGTCCCTAGAACCACATGTCGCTCCAAGGATGGAACGATCTGAGACAGAGTGACCATCCGAAGGTGCGATACCTGAGTTAATGATTCAGGTCATGGAGATCAAAATGGGGTGCCAGCCCCCGTCCGCTTGGGCACCAGGAAGTACCTGGAGACAAAGCATGGGTCTGCAGACAGATCTGCCACGATAGCTACTGCTTTCTTGTGAAGGAGCTGAGCAATGTAATCCTCGAAGAGCCGACTGTGTGCATGTGGAAATCCGTTCTTCCTGAGGGGCGTGGCTCGGCTGGGAGGGTACTGCTCGAATTCTAGAGGCAGTCCCTGACCGACCACTTGAGAACCTACCTGTCCGTTCGTGGATAGCGGACCAGGTGGAAAGGAAGTGGCAGAGCCGCCCCCATGGAAGTCCCAGAGCTGGCATCACGGAGATGGTGGTGGCAACCTCCACCCTGTCACTGAGCAGGCTTGGGAGGAGGAGGGGAAGGAGGAGGCTTCAGGACCTAAGCCTCGGCCTCCTTCTTGCTTGGAGCCTGTTGGGGTCCAGGCTTGGGCAGGGGCACCAAGCTTAAGCCTGCTGCTGATGTTGCTGCTGCTGTCCTCCTTGGTAGGAGGACTGCTGGACCGTAAGGGAAGAGTGCCGAAAGGTTTTTCTTCTGCTGGTTCTTGCCGAAGAACCCTTGGCAGAAGTGGCATCCAGGTGGCACTGGACTGCTCAATGCACTATAGGTGACCGGCCACTCATGGGCGAACAAGTCGGTCCCAAGGAAAGGCACATCAGCTACCTTATGCAGAGTATCCGCCGGGAAGGAGACAAGCCTCAGCCAAGCCCTGTGGCAAGAGGCCACCGTGGCGGCCATCCAGCAGGCACAAAATCCCTAATGTCCAGAGCCATCTGGAGTTGCTGTTTAGCAAACAGCCCGGCCCTGCTAACCATGGTTTGCATGTCTGTGGGGAGATGTAGGAGGACTTCATCTAATGACCAGAGAAGGGCATAAGAGAAGTGTGCCATGATGACGGCTGAACTGGCCTGGCGAAGGCCCAAGCAGGAAGCCACATAGACTTTCCGAGCTGAATGGTCCAAAAGCTTGGACTCCTTATCGGGGATGGTCAGTGTCGGCAGAACTTCCAGTACACCTGAACACAGAGGTGGTCACCAGGCTCTCGGCTGAAGGGTGCTCTGTGAACCCCAAAAGGGACCCCATGGACACCATACTGCGGGCCATGCAGGCAGACAGTGTTTGACATGAGGCAGAGCACTGCCATAGTTCAAGTGCCGGACCAACAATGGCCTCGGCCACAGGAAAGGCCTCCGTCGAGTATTCCTCTCTTGAGGATGTCCGTGAGAGGTACTCGCCTTTTTGGATGGGTTCCAAGGATATCCCTGTGGAATCAGAGATGAGACAGAGGATCCTTGGAAGGAGAAAGACTTCCTCCATCCCTGTGCCAAGGAGCGACTCATCATCCCCAGAATGAGAGTGGAGCCGGTGACATCAGAGTCAGAGGAGTCTGGGTAGAGCAGCCTGCTGCCCAAATCACCCTCAACGGTGAAGGGCGGTCCGGGTGACCATGACCGACAAGCGCTGGGGTAGTCCGGTGTCTGGTCGGTCCTCTTGGAAGGAGCCCCTCCCATAGGCTGCTTAGGCGGCGGCTCCACCACTATCCGTGGAGAGACTGGTATAGACTGAACCGGATGACGGGCTGGCCCCACAGGCGGGGAACCAAAGATTTTGGTTCCAAGGGGTTGGTTTCGCCTGGGAGAGAGCCAAGTGATGGCCGGAGTAGGCAGCAGAGCCAGCTTCTGCCCAGTCAAAATCAGCTGTTGTCACATAAGGTCCTCGTAGTGCGGAGTTTCCGCCGGGCCTCTCCTCATCCGAGGAGGACAAGGGACGACCTGTGACAATGCCTCTTTGAGCGCAGTATCATCTTCCTTGGCTGCTCACCGAGGGGTTCTGGACCCTCGACTGAGATCGGACAGGCCAAGTCGGTCGCTCAGGAGACACCGAAGGAGTCTGTGAAACCAGGGTCCAGAACCGGTCCTTGATGGGGACACCAGCGGCTGGGTCTCCTCATCAGGTAACACTAGGACCAGAGTCCGCTCCAAGGAGTCGCCGGCCACAGCTAGTGACAAAGTTGATCAGAACAAGAATAATCTCGACATCACCGCCACTTCCTCAGTCGTTTGGCCAGATGGAAGGTCCGTGAAGCCTGCAGGCAGGAAGCCATCTCGACCAAGGCCAAGACTGCATGCTCTTGGGACTCAGACCTCTCTTGGTCCCAAGGCGTCTGTCAAGATGAAGGCGAGCCAGGTTCTTTGTCCCTCTTTCGAGGACGGCAGGTGGGGAGAGACTGGCATAACTCCTTAAAATAACCCGTTAAGGTTGAGTGGAACAAAAAGCTTCAATTCGCCGAAGCATGGGCGGCTTCTACTCAAATGCCTTTATTTGTTCCAGCTGCTCGCCTGAGCAATGGCCGTGGAATTGCCTACCTAGCCTCCTTAGACTTCACCGGAGGATTCCTTTTTCTGGTCTTCCAAATTCAATCCTGCCATGTGGTCGTCCAGAACGCTGGGATGGAAAGCCAGGCAAATACTGCAGGACAAAGTGTCATGGCCGACACCTAGGCAGTAGAGCGCATGTGAGGTGAGGATCAGTGTGCGACATCTTCTGGCCGCAAGGACACCAGCGAAATCAAGAGACTATTTCTCTTGCTTGATCGAAGACACAAAGCGTGATCGCTTAACTCGAACGTAGTTACAGTTTCGTAAAACCAAAGTTTTTGAAGCCAGGGCCTACGTAAATGCAAGAGCACGAGGGAGGCAACCTGCATCTTCCAGCGGAAAGGAAGATCTGGCATCATGGGACAGAGCCGAGGCACGCACTCACCTGGGTGTGTGGAGGGAGCCAGCTTGAAGACTTCAGGAAAGGGACATGCTAATAAGTGTGGATGAACAACATATCCATGATTCTAGAAAAGAAATTCACGCACACTTGTGTCAAGAACAGCTCATATGTACTAGAGATGCTCTCACAGCGTGAGCACTGACTTTGGCTCACTTGCAAGAATGCCCAACTGCTAGATAAGCTGTCTGGTATGGAATAGTGTATAAATGAGATCTTCCTCAATGGGACGTTCAGAAGCCAATCTTAGGTACAGGAAAAGTAAAGACCTTCACTTCTAAGGGCAGTTGCAACAGCTGCAAAGCATATGGTAAAGACAAACAACATAGAGGATGACAAATGCAACACACGAAGTGACAGTGAAACCCTGCAGCAAAAGTACAGTTACGTGAACTTACCGTAACAGCAGATCTTAGAGACACTCTTGCAGAAGGTAACACATATAGGACTGTAGCCACCCAGTGACAGGACCCCATGGCAAACTTCTAATCAGCAGTACCAAGAGGACCACCCGCCCCGACGTCGCCCGCCTCCAACATCCCACGTGGTATAAAGGCAGTGGTCTCCCAGCATGCCTCAGTTCTTGCACCGCCAGAAACAACGACAGTCGGATCTGTGACAAAACTGGCCTAGAAGATTTGTGAAAGGGCACTTTCTCATCCAGCAATAACGGACAGCACTTCGTATGCAACAGGATATCTCCAGGGGAGATATTCTGCTTCCAAGAGCTCGCTCAAGACCTACTGTTACGTGTTCTTACGTAACTGTAATATCTTACTTTGAGAGTCAGCTCTGCAGCAGGTAACACACATATATAGGACTGAGTCTCAAGCAATATAACCTTAAGACAACTATCTTGGGTGGAAGGGGACGGCAAGAGGAGGAAGGGATCCCTTTATGAGATAAGACCCTGCAGCACAGCCAGGCCAAACCCTGCTCTACGCCTTGATGCAATATCCATGCTGTAGTGCTTGATGAATGTGTGGACTGTATGCCATGTGGTCACCGCACAAATGTACAGAGCAAAGACATTCTTCAGAGCTGCAAAAGAGGCAGCAACACCTCTTTTTGAATGACCCTGTATTGGTCCCGATAGGGGGGTTTCGTATTTCTGGTAGTGGTAAGTGATGCATTGCACCAGTCAACGAGAGAGGGTCTGCCTACAGGGCAACCTAAAGACCAAGAGGCAAAGGAAATAAAAAGCTGATCAGACTTTCTGCTCCCCTGGTTCTGGACAGGTAATATCATGAGTGCGATGAACATCCAAAGTATGCAGAAGAGCCTCACCCTTACTAGAATGGTTGGGATAATAAACCGAAAGTTGAATGTCCTGGTTTAATGTCATCTCGAAACCACCTTGGGAAGAAACTTAGGATTTGTACATAAAGCCACCCCATCTTTGCAGGGTTTTAAATAACTGTTTAGCAGTTTTTCTTGGGACAATACTAACTGCACAGAAAGCATTTATAAAAGTTTCTAGAAGTGTCGTGTTTTGTTAACCACGGTGAGGCAAGTGCTCTGCATTTTCACAATGTTTTAGAACTTTTATGAGCAAAACGCTAATCAATTTTAGAGTTAAATAAAACCCTGTCTTTGTGGAAAATCAAATAAGGCTCTACACACATCAGAGCCTAGAGCTCAGAAATTCTCTGAGCAGAAGTAACAGCAACCAAAATAACATTTTCCAAGAGAAAATGTAGCTCACAATCTGTGGCAGGTTCAAAGCGGGTAGGGTGAGCTTCTCCAAAAGAAGAGATCCCAAGGGGAACAGGATCCTTAATGGGAGGCTTTATATGGAGGATGCCTCTAAGGAAGGTACAGGTAACCTCCAATTAAGCCACTGTTCCGCCAAGGACAGGGGTGTGTTAAGCAGAAAGGGCAGCCAGGTGTACCTTAATGGAGGTACCTAAGACCTGACTCCGAAAAGGAATTACAGGTATTCCAACAGAATATTGAACGGACAGGCCAAGGGATCCAGACAACATGTAGTGGCCCACAAGCAGAAGCGCTTCCACTTCACAGCATAAATGGCTCTTGTGGAGGGTTTTCTAGCCTCCATTAGGACTTCAGCGACCTTACGTGAAACTCTGAAACAAAGTTTGACTAGGTTCTCAGAAGCCATGCATGAAGATGCAGGGATTGCAAGTTTGGATGAACTAAGGTCCTGTTGTCCTAGGAAAGTAAGTGAGAGCTCAGAGGAAGCACAACTGGGAAGTCATAGATACACAGACAGTGTCGGCAGATAGGGCCTATGGCCCACCCAGTCTGCCCATTTGAGCTTGTAAGTTCAGTTTGTTTTCCTAGAAGTCTGTTGCCCTTACCCCTGACCTCCAGAATTCCTTTATGTCTATCCCATGCATTGTTAAATCCGTGATTGTTTCAGCCCCTATCACTTCCTCTGGCAGGTGTTCCACTTGTCCACCACCCGTTCTGTGAAGAAATTCTTTCTCATGTTTCCTCTGAATCGCCTTCCTCCAACTTTATCCCATGCCCTCTAGTCCTGGAACATCTTTTACGCTTAAAAATAGTGTTTTCCTGCACCCTGTTCCTCCCTGTAAGATACTTGTATGTCTCTATCATATCCCTCTCCCTCCTCTCCTCCAGGGAGTACATGTTCAGTTCCTTCAACCTGTCTTCATAGGACTTGTGATGCAATCCATGCACCATCTTTGTTGCCCTCCTCTGAACCTTCTCTACCCTGTCTATGTGTCCTTACGTAGTATGGTCTCCAGAACTGTACACTGTACTCCAGGTGGGGCCTCACTAGTGTCTTGTATAGCGGAATTAGGACCTCCTTTTCCTGCTGGTGATGCCCTCCTATACATCCCAGCATCCTATTTGCTTTACCTGCTGCCTTGTCACACTGTTTCCTACCTTGAGGTCATCAGAGATGATAACTCAAGATCCCTTTCCTGCTTGGTGCATGCTATATCCTCACCCCCAACTGATATATTGTGCCAGGGTTTTGTGCCCATATGCATTATCTTGCACTTTTTGCATTGAATTTCAACTGCCAAACCCTGACCATTCTTCAAGTTTCTGCAGGTCGCTTCTCATTCTGTCTACACCCTCTGGTGTGTCTACTCTATTACAGAGCTTTGTGTCATCAGCGAACAGTGAAATTCTGCCTTCTAGTTCCTCGCAATGTCATTGATGAAGATGTTGAATAGGACCAGTCCCAGCACTGATCCCTGTGGTACCCACTGGTCACTCTTCCCTCTGTGGAGTGACAGCCATTTACCACCACCCTCTGTGTCCTGCCGCCCAGCCAGTTACCTACCCACCACACTACTGTCCTGCCCACACCCATATTCCCCAGTTTGTGTAATAGTCTTCTATGTGGCACAGTGTCAAAGGCCTTGCTGAAGTCCAGATAGGCCATGTCCACTGCCCTCCTGATCCACCTCCCTAGTCAGCCAGTCAAAAATTCAGCGCGGTTGGTCTGACTTGACCTCCCCTGGTGAAACCATGCTGCCTTGGGTCCTGTAGTCCATTGACAACCAGATGTTCCACCAATCTCTCCTTCAGTAGTGCTTCCATGATCTTCCCCACTACGAGGTGAGGCTGACTGGTCTGTAGTTCCTGCTTCCTCTTTGTTCCCACTTTTGTAAAGGGGACTACATCTGCTGTCCTCCAGTCTTTGGGTACCTCCCTGTTTCCAGTGATCGGCTAAACAGGATAGCCAGAGGTTCAGCCACCACCTCTCTTAGTTCTTTAAGGACCCTGGGTTGCACCCCACCTGGCCCCATTGCTTTATCAACTCTTATTACTTCCAGTTCCTTCAGGACCCTTTCTGTGTAAAGGGACTTGTGTCCATTCTGCACCATTCTCACCCTTGTACTCCCTTCAGACCCATTACTCTCTCTTCCTCAGTAAAGACTGAGCAGAAATACCTGTTCAATATGTCAGCTTTACTGTTGTCATCCTCTCTGGCCCCATCCTCCCCTATGGTCTCACTATCCCTCCTTTGTCTTTCTTTTTCACTTATGTACCTGTAAAGGTTTTGTCCCTCTACCCACTGATTTTGCAATGTGCTCTTCTGTCTGAGCTTTGGCTTCCCTTACTGACCTCCTGCCTCCCTTTGCTTCTCCTGGTACTTCTCCCTATCCCTTCTGCCTGTGTCTTTTGTATTGCCTGAATGCAATGTTTTGGCTTTCACTTTCTTTGCTACCTCTTTGGAAAACCATAATGGTCTCTCTTCCTTTTCCTCTTGCTAACCTGCTTAATGCATAATTCTGTTGTTCTTGGAATCCCCATTTTAAATACTGCCCACTGTTCCTCAACCCCTGATTCCTGTCCCATTCCCTTAATGCCTCTTTCAAGTATCTCCCATTTTCCCAAAGTCTGCCCCCTAAAATCCAGGATACGTGTTTTGTGTGGTTTGGTTCTGCTCTTTCTGTGATTCAAACCACAGTGACTGGTGGTCACTGTTTCCCAGGTGCTCCCCCAGTTACCCCCATCACACTGTCCCTGTTTGTGAGCACAAGGTCCAGTATTGCCTTCTGCCGAGTTGGTTCCATGACCAGTTGCTTGAGGAAGGCACCCTGAAGGAGTCCAGGATAAATCTGCTCCTAGTTGATGCTGCTGCTGGGATGCTCCAGTCCACGTCTGGAATACTGAAGTCTCCAACCAGTACTACCTCACCCTTGTCTGCCATCCTTTGGATGGCTAGCATCAACTCTATCTGTTTCTTCCTCCTGGGCTGGTGGTCTATAGACCACACCGGTCTGGATGGCTGTCCCCATTTTCCTTTCCAGCTTAACCCACAGTATCTCTCCCCATTTTGTTCCTCCTGAATCTCTGTGGCTGCTTGTCATTTTCACATACAGTGCCACTCCTCCTCCCTTCCTGCCTGCTCTGTCTCTTCTGAATATGTTGTAGCCAGGTATGGCCATCTCCCAGTCGTGGTTATCATTACACCAGGTTTCAGTGATTAGCCACAATGTCCAGGTCTGACTGCACCATGACAGCCTCCAGATCGTCCATCTTGTTGCTAAGGCTCCTGGCATTTGCACACATGAGCTTTCATGATTTGACCTCCTAGACTGTTTCACTGTTCTACTCCAGCCCCTTCCTTGGTTGTCATTTATCCCTGGTTCTCCTTGCTGTCTGCCCTTCTGCTGAATTTTGCCTTTTCTGCTTATCCACCTCTTGGGCACTAATCTCCATCTTTGCACTCCTTGCTGTCTGCCCTTCTGCTGAATTTTGCCCTTTTCTGCTTATCCACCTCTTGGGCACTAATCTCCATCTTTCACTGCAAGATGTTGTAACAGGAAACCAGATTTGTCGGGGCCACAAAGGAGCTATAGAGAATCATAGTGGTTCCCTCCATCTGCGCCTTGAGGAGTACCCTCTGAAGGAGCGGAATGGCAAGAAAGCACAAGAAACCTCCCTTCCAGGAGAGGGGCAACGTCTTGCCAAAAAGCACCAGGCTCAGGATCTAGTGAGCAAAACCGGCAGTTTTGCATTGGTGGCAAAGGCAAACAGGTTCAATTTGGGGTTTCCACGTGACAAACAGGACACTGACCACAGATTGGAGGAGCAACCATTCATCAGTCCTTGACCTTGTACGACCGAAGGCTTCTGCTAGAGTGTTCTGCACTCCCATGACATGGACTGACAAAATGGAGATTTGGTGGGCAATGGCCCAATCCCACACCCTCATGGTCTCCCTGCAAGGGGATATGAGTGAGTGCCTCCTTGTTTATTGATAAAGAACACCACCAACATTTTGTCTGTCTGAATCAGAAGGCGTCCAGTGTGGAGTGCCGTGCTCAATGCCTGAAACACGTGAGAATGGCTCTCATTTCCAGGAGAATGATGTGTTGGGCCTCCCCATCGCAGACCAAAATCTCTGTGTCCTGTGAACGCCGAGGCGAGACCCCCCAATCCCGAGGCTGTGGAGTCCGTGGTAAGAATCTGTATGGGAACCTCCTCTGGAACCAGATTCCTTCCTGTAGAACAGAAGTCATCCACCAGGTTAGTTTCAGGCGAGCGTGCTATGTCATCAGCGACTGGGAGATCCAGGGCATCCCAAGTCTGATCCAACTGAATCCGAAGAGTCCACTGGATGTTCTCATCCTGAGCCATACAAAGGGATGGTGACAATGGACGCTGCCAAGTGGCCCAGCAGCAAGCCAAAGTCTTGCCGGTACCATGGATGCTGAATAAATCTGGCTGGCAAGGGACCAGAGGCGGTCTGCCCTGTATGGTGGCAGGTAAGCCCTTACTGTGACAGTGTCAATAACTGCCCCTATGAATGGCAGCCGCTGCACAGGGGTCAGGGACGACTTTACCATGTTGATGGTGATCCCCAGCCTCCGGAAAAACTGCAGGTGTCCGGAATGGCAGACTGCAGGCGTTCACTGGATTGAGCTGTGAGAAGCTAACTGTGTAGGTAAGGAACACGCGCGTGCCCCTTACTCTGAAGTGCTGCAACCACCACTGCAGGCACTTCATGAACACCCTCGAGCTCAGGATAGGCCAAAGGGCAGAGTTCTGAACTGGAAATGCCTGCCCTGGAAGGAGAATGGGCGGTATTTCCTGTGATGTGTTGCTATCTGGATGTGGAAGCAGGCATCCTGCGTGTCCAGGGATGCTAGCTAGTCACCCTGCCTGACCACAGGAAGTAGGCTCTGCAGGGTGACCATTCAAATTTCTTGAACTCGACCCACAGGTTGAGACTGCTGAGGTCGAGGATTGGCCTCAAGTCCCCGACTTCTTTGGGAACAGGAAGAAGTTAAATACAACCCTGTTCCCGTTGACCTGGAGGAATGGGCTCTATGGCCTTTTGTAGAGCAGGGCGTGCATTTCCTGTTGGATCAGACCTGCATGTTCCTGGAATAACGGGGTGGGGGTGGGCCTGTCTGGTGGGATGCTGAAGAACTCTATAGAGTGCCTGATCTCGATTAGTTCGAGAACCCATTGGTCAGAGGTCACTCCTCTCCAGACTGTTGCACATAGAGAGAGCAGCCTCCCACCTCCTCCCCGGTGGAATATCCTGGGAGGGTTTGCCTATGGTGTCAGGCAGTTGCGGGGGGCTGGGTGGGTTTAGGTTGTCAGTGCGCTGCCAGCAGCTCCTCCTGGCCACCACGTTAACTGTAGCCACCCCGCTGAGGCTGCTGGTGCTGGTAACAGGATTGTTGTTGATGCTGTTGTTGGTTCCCCTCGGAGGAGGAGGAGGCTTTACTGTGACCACATCCTTTTGATAGTGTCCCACCAAAAAGTGAAGAGATCCTTGATTCCTGAATATTCATGCCGGACGACGGGCTAGGTGTCGGATTGGCCTGTCGCCAGTGTCAGGCGTCGGGTCCGAGGTTGTTGCCAGTTCAGGCGAAGGCTCCCGAGGAAGCCTGGCATCTTCAGTGTCGCCTGCCTGGTGGGTCAGACAGAGAATTCTCCTCCAGTGAACCCTGGCTGCCAGTATCGACCGGTGAAGTGAGGGCAGTCGGCTCCAAGGTCGCTTAACCGGCGTCGGGTACTTGAGGGACGCCTCACTGTCGGGCGCTTTGGCCGGTGAAGGATCGGCAGCCCGCTTAGGCTCTGGCATCCGCCAAGGGACGTCAGGTCCGTGGTCTTCCAGGGAGGGGATCGAGTCCCCAGGGAGGCTGGGAATTTGATCTGTGCCGGGTTCCGGCATCTGTCCGAAGAAGTAGAAGCTGACTTTGAGGAGGACTTAGACCGATGATGGTGGAAGACTATGCTGAGGCCCAGGAGGGCGTAGGAGATGGATCCAAAGTCCTGGAGGTCTTCAGGGTGGAGAGAAGCAGAGGGACCGCCTGAGGATCTGATCTTAACGGTGGGGCTGAGGCGAGCCCTGGAGGAAGAGCAGTCAGAGTGCATGGATCCAGAGCTAGTGCCGTGAATCCGAGGCTCGGTTCGGAGATCTGGACCTGGCCTTCTCCAGTGTTTATCCGGTGCTTATGGGACTTGGGGCTGACTCACCTCTTAAGGCAGGGTCTTTTTCCATGGTTTTAACTTTTCTTTTAACAGGAAACCCTGAAGTGCTTTTGATAGCAGTTCCTGGTGCGGCTGTTAAATTGCTGACAAATGGAGCAGGCTTTGATGGCATGTTCCGGGCTAGACACCACAGAAAGGTGGAATGGAGATCCTGGAAGGGATCTGTTTGCTGCAGGCACACTTGGAGGTGTCCTTCTGTGGAAGGAGTGGAGATGCCGACATTTAGCAAGCAAAAGTTTTACTGAAAAGTTCTAGTCGTCATTCGCTAATGAGGCGTCCATGAGGCCGATGCTGGCGTGTGGCGGGAAAAGAACTGGGGATTTTGAGGGACCGCCCCTTTTATATTATGCCTGACGTCAGAGGCGGCCGACATTGGGAGCAGTCCCCGCTGGATACTGCTAGCTAGAATATTCCTGTGGGTCCTGGCACCTCCCGGCTTCAGTACTAATGGTGTGACCTGCTGCAAGAGCTATTTTTTAAGTAAGATGGATTAAAGCCAGCAGGAAGCAAACGGAGTGGCTACTGCCCTGGTGGAGTGACCCTTTGCCAGTCCAGGTAAGGTTTGTTCTTGTGCTGGTAGCAAAGGTGATACAATTCACCAACCACTTTGTTAGCTTCTGCTAAACACTGCAGCCCGATCATTCTGTAAGTGAAGGATACAAAAAGCCAATTGATTTTTGAAAGTCTTTGTCCTGTTCAGAGCCTCCCTTTATTGGAGTATTTGAGGAAGTAGACCGCAAGTCTATGTCCTGACTGAGTGTAAGTTCTGACACTATCTTGGGAAGGAACCTGGGATTAGTTCTCAAGGACACCCTGTCCTTATGAAAAATTAAACAGGGTTCCTTGCGAGTGCTGGAGCTCCAAAATCCTCCTTGCTGAGGTGACTGCAACTAAAAATACGCCTTCCATGAGAGGAGGCATAGCTCGTAATTCACAGCTGGTTCAAAGGGAGGCAGTGTCAGCTGCTCTAATACAAAGAGAAGATCCCATGGAAACAGTTCTCTAATGGGTGGCTTCAGGTGGAGAATACCACGCAAGAAGGCCCACGATACCTCTAGCTGTGCTAGAGATTTTTGCTCAGTTGGTGCGTGATAGGCTTGGGGCCAGCGCAGAGGTGCACCTTAAGAGAAGAGTATGCCAGCCCTGTTTGAGATAAGGAAAGTAGGTAATCCAGAACTGACTTTTTCCAAACAGCTAAGAGGACCTTGTCTCCATGCAGTACCCCAGAGGCAAAATCTGCACCACTTCATGGCTAGGTGGCATGAGTTGAGGGCTTCCTAGCTGCCACCAGGACATCGGCCACTTCATTGACACTCCATGTCTGAGAATGGTTATGTCTTTAGGAGCCAAGCGTGCAGGTTCAGAACTTGAGGTTCAAGTGAACCAGAAACTCTTTTCCTGGGACAGCAAATGCGAGATGACTGGAAGGGATTGGTGAATCTTGCGCCAATTGGTGAAGAAGCGAAACCATATCTGTCTGGGCCAGATCGGCACTACCATGATCATGGTTGCTCCTTCTGCCTGCAGCTTGAAGAGAACCTCTGGATCACAGGAAGGAAGGTAGGTGTAGAGGAACCTGCCTGTCCAAGAAGGACAACACATCTTGCCAGAAAACACCAGGCCATGGATCTTGCGAGCAGAAATAGAGCAGTTTTGCGTTGTATAGGGATCGAACAGGTCTAAGTCTGGCATCCCCACCTGCTAAACAGCATATCTGCTACTAACTGAAGGAGTTCCCATTCGTGGCGCTTTTGATCGTGACCTGCTTAGAAGGTCTTCTGGTGTGTTACAAACCCAGGAACATGTACTGCAGCGAGAATGATGTTGTGTTGCATAGCCCAATTCAAATTATCATAGCCTCCGGCACAGTCGGTAGGAATGAGTGTCCCCTTGTTTGTTGATGTGGAACAGCACTAAGGTGTTGTCGTCTGAATCAGCAAGTGGCCCGGGAGAATCTCTAAATTCAAAGCCTGAAGTACACAGGACTGCCCTTATCTCCAGAACACTGATGTGGAGATCGTCTCCAATAGTGACCATGTGCCCTGTGTTCTCATACACCGTTCAAGTGAGCCCACGGTCGGACCCAGATAGTCTGTGGTGAGTGTTAGAGATGAGTGCGTGCTGAAAGGGGACTCCAACTGAGAGGTGTTCCAGAGAGAGCCACCACTGTAGGGCTTTTACGATGAGAATGGAAACTGACACTGTGATCAAAATGGTCTTGGCACTGATCCACTGGACTCTGAGGGTCCACTGGGTGACCCTCATGTGAAGAATGTGAAGGGAACTGTGGCACTGGCACCGCCATGTGCCGAGGAGGCGTAGCATGGTTCTTGCAGAGACCTGCTTCCTCATACTAACTGCTTGGATCAGTGCTTGTAAGCGTTCTTCTCCGTCTTCTAGCAGAAATGTTCTGCCCTTGAGGGTATCTAGTACGCGCCAATGAACTGAAACCTTTGTGTGGGACTCACGAAGACTTTGCCAGGTTGACTGTGATGCCCAGAGAGTCAAACAGAGTGTAAGTGTCCTGTATCGCCTTGTTTAATTCCCTTGAGACAGAGGCGATGAAAGCCAGTCGTCCAAGTAGAGGAAGACATAGTGGACTCACCTCCTGAGGGCTGCCGCTACTACCGCCAGACACTTGGCGAACACCAATGGGGCCGATGGAGGCTGAGCGTGAGCACCAGAAACCGGTGGTGGCGTCCCTGAAACTCGAACCACAAGAATCTCCTGTGCGGTGGAGCGACAGGGAGGTGGAGATAGGCATCTTGCATGTCAAGGAGGCTAGCCAAGCATTTGGTCTGAGTATCGGAATAAGACTGGTGGGGTGACCATTTGGAAGCATTTGTATGCTACCGGTTGAGGTCGCTGAGATCCAGGATCAGGCATATGTTCCCCGTCTTTCTGGGGACCAGAAAGAAGTGGAAAAATATCCCCTTCCTCTCTGGTTCCAGGGTACCTCTTCTATGGTCTCCTTTTCTAGGAGGAAGAAATCTCCTGTTGGATGAGTGCTGCGTGCTGTCCGAATAATGGGAGTACAGAGGCGGTCTCGACAGAGGGGCGCCCGAGGAACTCGACAGAGTGCCCTCTTTGGACAAGCTGTAGTACCCATTGGTCTGAGGATATTCTTTGCCACCCTAAAAGGTGGTACACAAAGCAACCCCAGACCTTCTCTTCCCTTGATCTAGAGGAGGAGCAGGGGTCTGGTACAAGTCAGGCAGTGGTGGGGTTCTGTCCAGATAGCTGGGAAGGCTTCATATTTCTGATCCCTGGCCTCCATAAAAGTGGGTTGGCCCTTTCGGTTGAAGCTGCCTCTGGGCTGCTGGCGAGAACAGGGTTGCTGATCTTGTTTGTTTCAAAAGCGGTTCTGGCCCTTATGAAAGGGCTTCTGCCTCTGGATGTACATGGCTTCTCACGGACCTGACAACCTTATCAACATCTTGCAGCTTGGTAATAACCTTCTCAAATTCCTCCCCAAACAGGACTGAACCGTTGAATGGAATGTCCAAAATGCCCATCTGGATATTTGGTGTGAAGCCAGAATCCTTCAACCAGAGTGTCTTCTGAGTCAGATACCAGCTGCCGCCCCAAACAGCTGAATCTACAGAATCATATGTAGCCTGGAGAACTTGTGTCCCCATGTTGGATGCTGTTTGAAAAAGTTTTGGAGCTCCTCGTCTCTGTCCGGAAGGTCCTTCACAAGATCTTGACCTTGTTCCCACAAGGCATTTTGAAAGTGAAACCATATGGGTCAGATAGTTCAGTGCCCATATGGAACAGGTACCATAGCATACATCCATCTCCCCATGAGTCCAGCTGCTTGGACTCACGATCTGGGAGCTGCGTACTAAGATGCTGAGGCCTTTAGGACTTATCATGGGTGGCCGTAATGATGAAGAGTCTGGCACTGGTTGTTCCCCTAGGTAAGGTCCTCTGCAGGAGCCCTATACAGGCAGTCCGCTTTCTTAAGGACTGCGGGAGAAGACAAGGACGTTTCCAAACGGCTTTTGTGGCATCCTGAAAGTGTCTACTAATGGTAGAACCACCAAAGGTTTGGGATCTTTCTGTCTTAAATATTCCAGTGGTTGTCTATCCAGGTCCCTCTGTGTCCCAGCCCATATTTTCTTGGATATTTCTCATTATATCTATAAATGATGGATCATCAGGTGGTTGATCTGGGAAGATCCGAAGGTCAAGTGAAGGACACTAAATGGCGAAGGTGACCTGGAACTGCTCGGAATATCGAACAGGACTCGTCCGAAGAAAGAGCCAGACCTCCCTGCAAGGTTTTTTTTTTTTTTTTTCCACTTTCAGTCTTCATCTAATTTTTAGAACAAAGATAGTACAGATATACACTAACAATAGAAATAACTTTACATACAACAAGAGACCTTAACATAACAGCTAAACAACACACTTAAACAGGGTACAGGAATTGCTACACAGTCCAATGGGATTTTGTGACAATTAATTAATGGTTAGGACTCACATTCATTATAATATATTTAGGTTACAGACAACATAAAAACTGATGTAAAGGGTATTCCCTTAAGTTTCAATACTTGAAAGACCTTGGTATTATTCCTTCTCCAAAGCTCTTTTCTATCAAGTGACAAACTCTGGTCTTGAGTTGTGATGTACATCACCCATCTCCTCAGATCAGGTCAAATACTTCCTCCTTTTATTAAGAACTACAGTTAACTGCTCTAATTTGTATGTCTGGATCACAGTCTCATCACACTGAGACAATAAAAAGTGGGTCGGGAAAGTCAATTCTTTACAATAACTTTTTGGCAGTTAATAAACAAATTGTTAATAACTTTTTAGTATCAGGGTCCCTGCAGGAGACTGGAACATCTAGAAAAAGGAATAATTCTGGGGTGAGGTTGTGTATATCCATAAAGATCTGGGAGAGAGCATCAAGGAGACTCAAGAAGGGTTGCAGTCTCAGGCAAAGTCAAAAATATGGCCATGGGTTGCGGACCCTCCACACACTCTCCAACAGGAGGCATCCCTTCTCTGCAGATAGTTCGCCTGTACCACTGGTGTTTTAAAGTATCTGAGGAGACTTTCCAGATCGGGGATTAGAGCCCTTGGTGTATATGATTCAAATACCTATTCAAAGATACTCAGATCACTGTGATCCCCAAGTCCCTTTCCATGTCCTTCTCAGTTTATTCAAGGGTTCCCCTTGAGAGAAATGATCCTTATACAGGCCTGAGTAATGTGTGTCAGGGTAGCCGTCCATCTATAGCTGCTCAAATTGTTTCCATCAGAACAGGTGGAGGATCCTCCCGTATATCCCTCATGAGTTTTCTGACAAAGTCTAAAGCCTGCAGAATTCGGAAGCCATCCTTTGCTCTCAGGTCATATATGATCTGTAGTTCTGCTGCAGATAAGTCTCCCTCCTTTAATAAAGTGCCCACTTAATTGTAGGTTCATTCTCTCCCATCTCCTGTAGCCATGATCTATACATACAGGAGCAAGGTGTTGGTGGTAGGGTAGGGAGAGCCAATGGTTTATAAGGAGCCAATTGTTTAGAGTCCAGTATTGTTCTCCATACTCTTACTGAGTTTGTGTGTAAGATTATTTGAAATCTCTTGGATGGGGTGGGAAGCGGATTGTAATAAAATCTTATTTAAATTTATTAGGTCTTCCTCCATATTTCCAGGTCCCTCCATTTTGCCTGATAATGAGGTTGTAGTCAATATATTGGGATGCAGAACTGGGCAGCCAGATAGTAAGCATCTAAGTCGGTAGCTAGATCTCCATTCCTCCTAGGTAACTGGAGTGTTGTGAATTTAATCCTTGGTTTCTGGCCTCCCCATAGACATCTAGAAATTTTGTTATTTATTTCTCTAATCAGGCCTTTCGGGAGGAATGGGGAAGGGTCTGAAACATATAAAAGGCGTGGAAGGAATTCATCCTCACTCGTCTATCCTTTGAATCAGGAGAGGAACAGCGATTTCCCCTATCTAAATCTCATGTTATTAGTTCAATCAGGGTAAATACTGTATCTCTCCCAGCTTAGAAGGATCACCCGTGTGGTACACTCCCAAGTATTTAAGTCAGGCAGATTCCACTTGAAAGGAAACGACTGGGCTATTGAGAGTGAGGGGTAGTAATTATTGATGCACTGCTATGTAACTGTATGTCTCTGTATGTAAATTCTGTGATGTGGAACTTTGTAAAGGAGTCTCTGAACAAAGGTATTTTCCGAACCTCCCAATAAATAAATAAATAAAATTAAAGACTTCAGTCTTTGAAGTATTCACCCTGTATTCAGCAAGTTCCCGAACTTTTCAAGTAAGGACCATAAAGGGGCAAGGTGAGTACAGGTTTTGACAGGTATATTAGCAGATCATCAGCATAGAGGCCAGTTTGTGATGGTCTCCTCCTGCCCATACTCCACTAATGTCCTGGGACTGCCTGATAGCCTGGGCCGAGGCTCAAGTACAGGCAAATGGGAGAGGAGAGAGGGGTGCCCTGTCTGGTGCCTCTTAAAGAGGAATGGGTTCAGAAATGGATCCATTAATTTTGATTTGGGCCATCAGTTTATCATAGTGATGCTCTTATTCAGAAAATTCACGGAAAGCCCATCCTGCCCAGGGCAGCCTCTAGGAAGGACCAAGCCACCAGGTTGAAGGCCTTCTCAGCATCTAAGCTCAAAAGAGATAGGGTGAGTCTCGACCAGCGGGCGTGGTACATAAAGTGTAAAGTCTTTTTAAATTATCTTGCACTTGCCTGGATGGAATAAAAGCCACACTGATCCTAATTAATTAGACAGTATAAAACTTCTCTATTCTTTTGGCCAATACTGTTGTAAATATCTTGTAGTCGATGTTAAGTACGAAATTGGCCTATAGAAAGAGCAGGACAGAGGCCCTTTCCAGGCTTTAATATACATAGATACATAGACAGGTTGTGCAGATAAGGGCCTATGGCCCACCAGTCTGCCCATTTGAGCTTGTAAGTTCAGTTTCTTTCCTAGAAGTCTGTTGCCCTACCCCTGACTCCAGAATTCCTTTATGTCTATCCCATGCATTCTTAAATCCGTGATTGTTTCAGCCTCACCACTTCCTCTGGCAGGGTGTTCCATTTGTCCACCACCCGTTCTGTGAAGAAATTCTTTCTCATGTTTCCTCTGAATCGTCCTCCCTCCAACTTCATCCCATGCCCTCTAGTCCTGGAACATCTTTTTGCTTAAAATAATGTTTTCCTGCACCCTGTTCCTCCCTGTAAGATACTTGTATGTCTCTATCATATCCCTCTCTCCTCCTCTCCTCCAGGAGTACATGTTCAGTTCCTTCAACCTGTCTTCATAGGACTTGTGATGCAATCCATGCACCATCTTTGTTGCCCTCCTCTGAACCTTCTCTACCCTGTCTATGTCCTTACATAGGTATGGCCTCCAGAACTGTACACTGTACTCAGGTGGGAGCCTCACTAGTGTCTTGTATGGCGGAATTATGACCTCCCTTTTCCTGCTGGTGATGCCTGCCTATACATCCCAGCATCCTATTTGCTTTACCTGCTGCCTTGTCACTGTTTCCTACCTTGGAGGTCATCAGAGATGACACCCCAAGACCCTTTCCTGCTTGGTGCATGCTATATCCTCACCCCCAACTGATATATTGTCCAGGGTTTTTGTGCCCCATATGCATTATCTTGCACTTCTTTGCATTGAATTTCAACTGCAAACCCTGACCATTCTTCAAGTTTCTGCAGGTGGCTTCTCATTCTGTCTACACCCTCTGGTGTGTCTCTGTTACCAGAGCTTTCGTCATCAGCGAACAGTAAAATTCTGCCTTCTAGGTCCTGCGCAATGTCACTGATGAAGATGTTGAATAGGACCAGTCCCAGCACTGATACCTGTGGTACCCCACTGGTCCTCTTCCCTCTGGGTGACAGCCATTACCACCACCCTCTGTGTCCTGCCACCCAGCCAGTTCCTACCCACCACACTACTGTCCTGCCCACCATATTCCCAGTTTGTGTAATAGTCTTCTATGTGGCACAGTGTCAAGGCCTTGCTGAAGTCCAGATGGGCCATGTACACTGCCCTCCCGATCCACCTCCCTAGTCACCCAGTCAAAATTCATGAGGGTTGGGTCTGACATGGCCTCCCCCTGGTGAAACCATGCTGCCTTGGGTCCTGTAGTCTATTGACAACCAGATGTTCCACCAATCTCTCCTTCAGTAGTGCTTCCATGATCTTCCCCACTACTGAGGTGAGGCTAACTGGTCTGCAGTTCCCTGCTTCCTCTTTGTTCCACTTTTGTATAAGGGGACTACATCTGCTGTCCTCCAGTCTTTGGGTACCTCCCTGTTTCCAGTGATCGGCTAAACAGTATAGCCAGAGTTCAGCCACCACCTCTCTTAGTTCTTTGAGGACCTGGGTGCACCCATCTGGCCCCACTGCTTTATCAACTCTTATTACTTCCAGTTCCTTCAGGACCCTTTCGTGTAAAGGGACTTGTGTCCAATTCTGCACCATTCTCACCCTTGTACTCCTTCAGACCCAGTACCTTCTCCTCTTCAGTAAAGACTGACCAGAAATACCTGTTCAATATGTCAGCTTTATGTTGTCATCCTCACGCAGCCCCATCCTCCCCTTCAGTCTCACTATCCCTCCCTTTGTCTTTCTTTTTTCACTTATGTACCTGTAAAGGTTTTGTCCCCTCTACCCACTGATTTTGCAATGTGTTCTTCTGTCTGAGCTTTGGCTTCCTACTGACCTCCCTGCCTCCCTTTGCTTCTCCTGGTACTTCTCCCTATCCCTTCTGCCTGTGTCTTTTTGTATTGCCTGAATGCAATCGTTTTGGCTTTCACTTTCTTTGCTACCTCTTTGGAAAACCATAATGGTCTCCTCTTCCTTTTCCTCTTGCTAACCTGCTTAATGCATAATTCTGTTGTTCTTGGAATCCCATTTTAAATACTGCCCACTGTTCCTCAACTCGATTCCTGTCCCATTCCCTTAATGCCTCTTTCAAGTATCTCCCCATTTTCCCAAAGTCTGCCCCCTAAAATCCAGGATACGTGTTTTGTGTGGTTTGGTTCTGCTCTTTCTGTGATTTCAAACCACAATGACTGGTGGTCACTGTTTCCCAGGTGCCCCCACTGTTTCCCCCATCACACTGCCCTGTTTGTGAGCACAAGGTCCAGTATTGCCTTCTGCCGAGTTGGTTCCATGACCAGTTGCTGGGGAAGGCACCCTGAAGGAGTCCAGGATAAATCTGCTCCTAGTTGATGCTGCTGCTGGGATGCTCCAGTCCACGTCTGGAATATTGAAGTCTCCAACCAGTACTACCTCACCCTTGTCTGCCATCCTTTGGATGGCTAGCATCAACTCCCTATCCGTTTCTTCCTCCTGGGCTGGTGGTCTATAGACCACACCTGTGTGATGCTGGCCCCATTTTCCTTTCAACTTAACCCACAGTCTCTCTCCCTATTTTGTTCCTCCTGGATCTCTGTGGCCCTTATGTCATTTTTCACATACAGTGCCTCCTCCTCCTTCTGCCTGCTCGGTCTCTTCTGAATATGTTGTAGCCAGGCATGGCCATCTCCCAGTCATGGTTATCATTACACCAGGTTTCAGTGATGGCCACAATGTCCAGGTCTCGACTGTACCATGACAGCCTCCAGATCTTCCATCTTGTTGCTAAGGCTCCTGGCATTTGCACATAGCTTTCCATGATTTGACCTCCCTAGACTATTTCACTGTTCTCTCAGCCCCTTCCTTGGTTGTCATTTATCCCTGGTTCTCCTTGCTGTCTGCCCTTCTGCTGAATTTTGCCCCTTTTCTGCTTATCCACCTCTTGGGCACTAATCTCCATCTTCTGCACACTGCTTTGCAGAGATAGCCACTCCTCTGGTTCACTGGTATACTGGAGATGGTGGCCTAACACCAGGAGACAGGTGCCCCTTCCCCTCCACAGCTCCCTGGCACGCTGAATGGAAGACTGGTACCAGCTGCTTTGGAAAAAAACTTAAAAATTGGCGGTGTAGCCATCTGGCCCTGGGCTTTTATTAAACTGCAATGAGAATATCATCTGTACTAGTTCAGCTTTGGTGATTGGAGACTTCAGGATATCCTGCTGAGTTTGGGGAGGATCAGTTCTGCTAAAATTCCTCCACTTTTGGGGATCTGTTGTATGATCTGGTGTATAAAGGTGTGACCCTGCAAGGTTTCTTATGCCTATGGGTGCTAGGCGGCGAGATGGGGTCGAGAAGAGTACGCTTCCGTTTATCCTGTTTGCCATGTTTCTCCCAAGACCAGCCCCTAAGTGAGAGTGGGGTCTGTATGGGGTTGATGACCTGGGCGGAGCTAAATTTTCCCCTGGAAGCTTTATGGGGGATCACATCCTTTATAACAGTCTCTCCCACCAGGGGAAAATAACTCCTTGACCTCTTCTGTGTTGAGGCCCGATGACTGTCCAGCATCTGGTCCTTTCCAGGCTGGGCGGGGTCCTGGTCCCTGAGGTACCGAGGTGCCTTTCTGGGTGACCTCAGGAGTTGAGGGTATTCCTCAACTTGTCTCTGACATCTGGTCAGTTACCTGCTGTGTACCAATGTCCATGTCATCGTCTTCCAATGAGGCCAGTCATCCAGTATCAGGTGTGGACTGGGGGCATCTGTTCTAGGGGTCGACTCCTTGGGACGCTTTGTGGTCATCTGGTCCGTCAACACTTAGGGTCTGTCACCCGTTTAAGGGATGTCAGTTCGAGGTCCACTAGGCGAGATATTTCTGGAAGACCCGCAGAGGTTGGGAGACTGATCTTTCTCTCACTCGAATAGCAGTTTTGTGCTCGGCAATTCTGTTTTTAGCGCTCTTTTGTCTGTCCCACATATCTGTATCCACATGGGCATTTAATAATATAAATGACTCCTTCACTTGCACAATTGATAAAATCTTTTGAGTACTTTTCCCCAATCAGGAGTGGCAGAAATATTTGCTGTCCCTTGTACTACTGCATTATGTACAATTACCGCATCTGTAGTTTCCTGAGGCAGGGGTGTGCAAATCAATTTTTTAATACTTGCCCCAGGACAAATGGTAGTCTAAAAAATTACTTGCCCAAAAAACTGTTGTACTTGTCCTACCCCAAAGACAGACTGATTAAAACAACAATGAAATAACCTAAATTACTCTAATATAAAAAAATTATTTGTCTTACATCGTGTGATGAATCTTAAGAGCAAAAGACAGGACACTATGTAAAATTTAAGATGTGCTTATTGTGTTACTGTGCTGGCTTTCGTCAATGAAGCTTTCAAAGTAATTACTGGTAATGAGCTGTAGTAAGGAAAGCACAATAAAAGATTCAGAAGAAGCCAGCAGGCCACTAGGGTGCAACTACAACAGCAGGCTTATTTATATTTATTTCAAATCTTCTAAATAAAAGTCCTCCACACCACACTAACACAACACTATCACCAGGGTCTCCTCACTGGTATGCCACACTAAGGGCAAAGCAACTGTACGTCAAAGAAATTAAAAGCAGGACTGCTTGGCTGGGTCAGGGCAGGCTTTATATAAAGTTGCTGAAACTAGTCTACTCTGCAGCCAAATCAAAAGAAAATGATGGTGTGGGGCCACATTTCCAATTATTACAAGGGCACAGTGATATCAGTGACAAATCATGATGGAATCAAATTATTATAAGGGCACAGTGACACAGTGATTGAGTCAGGGCAGGCCCAACTGGACGACCAATATCCATATGATTCCAAATAAGCAGCGCTGCTGTGTATGCATGCACCCCAACACACAGTTTTCTCTGGGCACACAGCATCTGCCCATCTACGTAAAATACGCCAGGAGAAAGAACAGAACAGAGGGAGGCAGGGTCTGGGAAGGATCGAGGCACAGTACACAAAACTACCACCACAACTGTCTGGAAAATAAGTTTGTGTAGGCAGCCAGTGTGGAGCAAAGCGCTTCAAATGCCAGCTCTGACCTGACCTCTGACTTCGTCCTCCTTCCTGCTTCACTGACTGAACTAAGCATAGCGCTAAGTCTCTCTCTAGCGTGCTGATGTATACTAACTGGGCCAGCAGCAGGTACAAAAATAGGCAGAAGCACCAGAGTCCCAAACTGCTCCAGAATCAAGCAGGGGTTGAGGTGGGAGGAGGGAGTTCAGAAAGCCAGATACTCACTGATGGACACTAGTGGAAAAGCAAGCTAACAATTTAGTTAGTGGGAGGCGAGGCGCAGAACAGCAGGATCAGAGCCTGAAGGCAGGAGGCTGAATGAACAACTGGTCCACAGGCTGATCAACACGACGGTCCATTGGCGCACCACATTTACACATACACAGGCAACGTAAACTGCAATGGCCCAAAAGTCAGGCAAGTGTCAAAACCAACCAGCAACACACTACTACACTTGCTTCCACTCTACCACAAAATTAAAGCGTTGCTGACTTGCGGAGGACCAGGTCTCGAAGGTCGGTTCTTCCCCACAGGACCACAATCCACACCCTGCCAGTGCTGCTACAGAACAGAATGTAATAAAACCATCTCCAACCTCGACTACTGACCGCCAATGCGACTCCAGTATCCGTGCCCACAACCGCAACTCAACCCCCCTCAAAAAAAAAAAATAAGTACAGTTACGTAGAACTTACCATAACAGTGGATCTTGAGAGGCGCTCTTGCAGTGGTTAATACCATTAGGACAGAAATGCCGCTGGTGTTAGGACCCCACAGAAAACTTGTAGCTAGCAGTCTGTAAGCTGAGAGGACCGCCCCAGATATTCGGCTCCGCTGGAGCATCAGACATGAGTGTAAAGGGGATGGTCCCTGGCACCAACTCACTTCTCCCACTGGAGACCGGCTGAAAAATTACTCAAGAACCGGACAGGAACTCCCCAACCTTACATCAATGTAATGGTACCAATTCCTGGGGATGGAGGGTGGGAAAGCCACCTCTGCAAGAGCTCCTCTCGAAGATCTCTGTTATGGTAAGTTCTTCGTAACTGTACTATCTAACTTCAACGTGAAGCTCTTGCAGCAGGTAATATCATTAGGACTGAGTCCCAAGCAGTACCCCAGAATAGGCCCAGGTCAATCTGGGAGGTGGAGAGAACTAAATGAAGTCAACGAGACTGAATAACTTCAGGAGAGCATGCCTTGCAGAGGCAGCTAGTCCATAGCCAGCCTCCTCCTAGAAGCAATGTCTAGGCTGTAAGGCCTGATGAAGGTGTGTACCGTGCTCCATGTCGCTGCAGCACAGATGACTGCTGATGAGACATTTTTAAAAGAGGCAAAGAGGCAGCCACAGCCCTCATGGAGTGACCCCTAATGGGTCCAGGAAGAGGTCTGTTATGGTTCTGATAACAGAAAGAAATACAGTGTACTAGCCAACAGGCTAGTGACTGTCTGGAGACAGGAGCCCGTCATCCTTTTTGCAAAGCAGATGAACAACTGGTCCGTCTTCCTGAAAGGCCGAGTCCTGTGGAGGTAATATCTCAGGATCTATGAACATCCAAGGTGTGCAACAGGGCTTCACCTTAGTTAGAAAATTCAGGGTAATAAACCGGAAGGTTGATGTCGTAGTTCTGGGTCAGTTCTGACATCACCTTCGGTAAGAACTTAGGGATTGTTAGCAGGGTCACCCTATACCTTTGGAAAACTATATAAGGCTCCTTGTACATCAAGGCCTGGAGCTCAGACACTCTTCTAGCGGTAGTAATGGCAACTAACAGAAGAGCTTTTAAGAAAGGAGTGCAGCTTGCAAGACAAGGGAGCATGAGCTTCTCAAGAGCGAAAGGCAAATCATGCGGAGGAACAGGGTCTCTCCTGGAGGCCTAATGTGCAAAACCCTCTGAGAAAAGTTTTGCAGACTTTCAGCTGTGTCAGAGTTCTCTCTCCTAGAGCAGGGTTCTCAAATGGTGAGGCCAGCCTCCTGGGGAGACCCCAACTGTTCAGGGAGGCTCAAGCAAGTCTTAAAAAATATTATATATCACTTTTGAACTTTATAGATTTGTGTAGAGGATAAGGCAAACTGAAAGAGGATAATAGTAGGTGAATTTATGTATTTATTCACAAGTCTGTGACTGGAAAGGTACTGTACACTGAGCCATGGCTTATATCAGGTGTACCCAAGGAAGGGTAGTGAGAGAATACAGTTCAGAATGTAACTGCAAAACACTCAAGCAATACAAAATGAATAAAAGTGCAAATAAATTAACAATAAACTAACAATGTTAGGAACAATTTATTAATTAGGCTGGCAGCAGAACTGTCCAAATACAAGAGTTAACCATACAGGTACTAGGAATAAGAGCAGGTGGGAGCAAAATGATCCCTGAGAAGTTGCTTAAGAGCAGGGAGGCAGAGGACATCAGGAAGGTTATTCCAGTTAGAGAACAAATGGAAAGCAATCTGATCCATGGAGGTATGGCAGTAAAGGTAACAAATGGTTTGAGAGTCAAAATATTGGAGCAAGTAGGTTGTCCTGATAGGAGGTTGACAATAAGCTAACATGAGAGCCAGGTATGCAAAGAGGTTTCAATTTATTCCTGATGTACCTGTGAAAAGTAGGCTATTTTTCTATGGGAGGCCCAAAATATTTCAGTATTTTGGGGAGGCTCAAGATCTTTCCATGGCTTAGGGAGGCTCACTATGACAAAGTTTGAGAACTGTTGTCCTAGAGGATATGATATACAGAAAGCGCACACATGTGCACCTTGATGGACTGTAGCTTAGCCACAAGTCCAGGAGGTAACGGAGGTATTCTAGCACATGTCTGATCGGACAATCCAGGGGATCCAGGGCACGAGCAGGTTGACTGCAAGCAGAAATGCTTCCATTTCTTCAAGACAAGTAGCTCTAGTGGAAGGTTTCCTTGCTGTGACAAGAACTTCTGCCACCTTGCTTGACACTCCTAATCTCTCCTCTGCTAAGACTGCAGGTGCCAGGTATGCAGGTGAAGAGAGTGAAGAGTAGGATGGACGAGTGTCCTCGCTGCTCCTGTAAGAGCAAGTGGGTGGACAGAGGCAACTGCACTGGAGGTTCCAGTGACAGTTGCTTGGAGCAGCAGATACAAAATTTGGCGGGGCCATAAAAGAGCTACAAGGATCATCCTGGCTCCTTTCAACTGCAACTACTCTGGATGAGTGGAAAGGAAGGCATACAGAAACCTCCCTGTCAAGAGAGGGACAATCAGTCTCGCCAAAAACACCAGGCCCTGGAGCAGAGCAAGCAGAAATTTTGCAGTTTGGCATTGTATCGGGATGCAGAGGTCCAACTCTGGGAGGCCCCAGAGACCAAAAAGGTCATCTGCGACTTCCTCTGAAGTAGTTCCACTCATGGCTCAGAGAGAGAGAGAGAGACAGACTGTCATGGAATGTTCTGGACCCGGGTAGATGAACCGCTGTGAGTTCTAAGAGGTGTTCTACTGCCCAGTCCCACACTCTCATGGCCTCCTGCAAGGGCAGAGTGGGTACCCCTTGTTTGCTGATGTAGTAAACCACTGGTGTGCTTGTCTGTCTGCACCAGAAGGTGACCCGGGAGAGCTGGTCTCGAAAAGCCTGGGCGTTCAGACGGCTCTCATTTCCAGGACACTGATATGTAGAGGCGCTCTGTGGAATAGGACCCTCGAGTCCTGTGATCCCGTAAGTGAGCCCCCCAAACTGTCAATGACGCGTCCGTGGTCAGGATGAGGGACAGGTTGGTCTCTGCAAGAAACTCCTCCCTCCAGATTTGTGTGGCAGAGCCACCAATCGAGGGAGCACTGGACCGCTCAGAGACCCTGATCGGAAGATTGAGGTCATCCACTGCCTGATCCAATTGTATCCTGAGGTGCCACTGGAGGATTCTCATGTGCAACGTGACAAGTGGGACCATGGCTATGGCGGCCGCTATGGCCCAGCAGCTGTAGAATGATCCGAGTAGGTATAGTGTGAGGCTGCCTGAACTCTGCATGCCAGAGCCCACAGACATGTCGCCTGCCCAAGGGCAGGAAGGCTTTTCCCAGCTCAGTGTCCAGGATTGCCCCTATGAACTGCAACCTCAGAGGCAGCCAGGGTTGCAACTTTGGCCAGTTCACCATAATCCCCAGGGAGCAGAAGAGGTCTTCTGTCTCTCTGAGGCGACGGAGACTCTGTTCTGTTGAAGCCAGTCGTCTAGTTAGGGGTAAACAAAGAGGCCTCTCCATCAGAGGCAGCTGCTACCACCAGGCAGTTGGTGAAGACTCTGGGGGCGGAAGAAAGGCTGAAGGCAGAACCCTGAACTGATAATGCTGGTCCTGAAACTGGAACTGAAGAAACCTTCTGTGATGTTCAGAACTCTGATATGCATGTAAGCATCTTGCATATCAAGGAGCATAACAAGTCCCTTGATGGAGCAAGGGAACAGACTCACAAGAGTGACCATCTGAAATCTCTGGTATTTGACTGAGAAACTGAGTTGGCTTAAATCCAGAATAGGGCAAAGGTCTCCTGTTTTCTTTGGAACCAGGAAGAAGCGGAGTAGTAACTCTTTGCCCCTCTGTGCTCAGAAGGAACAGGCTGGATGGCCTTTTTCTCCAGGAGTTGTTGGATTTTCGCTGCCAAGAGTAGAGCATGGGCCAGCGGACAATTGACAGAGTGAGGGGAGACTGTCTGGTGGGATGAGAGAAACTCTATCGAATATCCATTTGAATGGTATCCAGCACCACTGGTCTGTGGTAATGCTGGACCAGACAAACAGGTAAAGGGAAATCTCCCTCCTACCTTCTCGCTCTGCGACTCCTGAAAGGGGAGAGAGTGTCAACAAGTCAGGCGGTGGGAGTTCGGGGGTCTGAGCCCTGGGAGCTTTGGGCTGCCTAGGGCCTTGGGGGTTAGGTGACCCTGCCTCTTGAAACCTTTGCCTTGGGGGTTTGCCTCCCTGTCCCTGTCATTTGTGAAAAGGACAGCACAGGATTCCCAAGGCTGGGGACGTGTACATGCGATGAACTCGTGCCGCCTTCCTGACTCTTGAAGCCCTTTGACTGGAGATTCCACCTCCGGCCCAAACAGCACCGGTCCCTGAAAAGGGAGTCCAATATGGAGTCCTGTAGGTCAGCTTGGAAACCAGAGAGTCTCACCCATGAATGCCTACGTAAGCATACCCCTGAGGCCACAGCTCTAGAGGCCATATCCACTGCATCATAAGAGCAGCACAAGACATGCTTGTCTACATCCAGGCCTGACTGGGCACAGGCAAGCACTTCCTCTTGCTTCAGATTCAGGCATGGACTTAACCAGTTCCGTGGTCTTTTGCCACAGAGACTGCCGATAGGTGACCATATGGGCCATGAAGTTAAGAGACTGCATGGCCCTGTGGCGAAGAGAATACTTTCCACCCCCAGCTATTGATTTTTTAGAGGCTGGGTCCAGAGGCTGACAACCCAAATGTTTTGGTTTGGTGCCACGGCCATGAGCAGCAGTGAGCACCAGTGAGTTGGATTCAGATGCTCTGCCAGAAAAGGCTCTGCTCTAGGAGCTTATAGAGCCTGTCAGCCTTTTAGGAACTGCTGGAAGAGAGGCAGATGTACGCAAGACAAATGGCGTCCTGGAAAGGGTCAACAAGTTGTGGTATGACCAATGGTTTTGGTTCTCTGTCCCCAAAATTTTGCCAAACGCTCGTTCTGGGTCCAAGTCTTCCATGTCACATTCGTTGATGGCTTGGATGTGCCTCATGGTGTCTAAAATGAGGGATCATCCAGGGGACCTTGGAGAGTTCCTTGGGCTTGGTGAAGGAATTAAATCATCCCGAGGAATCAGAAGGATCCACATCTCCCTCGGCCCGAGAAAGATGCATGACGACAAGAAGAGGGAACAGGAGCATGCTTCCTTTTCCTTTTCCTTTTGTATTTGGATGGGTGCCTCATCCCACCTGGAAATGGTGGAGTGGGGGAGGTCCCATAGGTGGAGGAGGAGGTGGGGTGGGGTCTGGGGGTCTATAAAGTAAGTCCCCTTTGATCGTATTCCACCACGTTGTAAAAGTGACACTATGTCCCTACGGGATGACTGCCAGGCTGGGCATGGGTGCATGGGGCCTAGTGTCTGGGTGCCCTCAGGGACAGACATTGGGTTCTGGCCAACATCCATATCCAGGAACAGTTCTCTCCTTCACCTGGAGAGCTGGCGTCTGGAGTAGGCATGGGCTTATCGGCGTCCTTCCTCCTGAGGAGGTACAGGCGTTAGATCCTCAGACAGCTACACGCCCCTTATCAGGAGTCAAGGTGCGGGATGCGAGAATCTGATAAGCTGTCTGGTGGAGGACCTTGGCGGTGGGGGCAGAGAGGGCGTCCGGCGTTGGGTGGCCTCCAGCTCCTTACGCTCAGCCCTGCGTTCCTCCTTGGGACTGGGCCTGTTCTATGCCTATCCTTGGACTGGCCACTCTGGGTTGACCCCGAGGAGGATTTGTGGGGTCAGTGGACCAGAGAAGATGAAGAACTCCCAGAAGGGGCTGACTCCCAGTGCTTGCCCTGAGAAAAGGTGGGAGCAGACTTATCCTTGTGGGAAGCCTTGGTCGCATGGGCGGGACCGAGCAAGACCTCCAGCCGGAGGCGAGGAAGAAAGACCTGCTTGGAGGGAAACTTAGGGTGCAACTCTAACCTGGCCCCTATCCTTGTCCCAGTGATGGTCGTCCCTCCGCTGATTTCCCTGTGGGCAGGAAATCCCTAGCGAAAGAAGATGAGCTGGCCCCAGAACCGTGCTGCATAGCCGCCCCTTTTTGCTCCAAAAGGTGTGCTTTGAGTCGTTTCTCTTCTTAACCTGGTCTTCTGGTTAAACTTTTGGCAGTGCAGGCAGGCATCGGGCCAGTGGTCAGGGCACAGGCAAATGAGACAGGCTGCGTGGCCATCCTCGACGGAATCTGCTTCCCACACATGCACTTAGATTTTAGTTCACGGAGGAGAAGGCAATGACATAAATGGTAACCAGAGATTTTTGGGAGAAAAAAATATTTTCGATGAAATTTTCTCCAGAGCAGTCGACTGCAAAAAGGCATCCATGGATCTGAACTACGTGGGTCGACAGCGGAAAAGAACTGAGATGGCGCTTAGAGGACTGCCCTTTATACCATGTCTGATGTCGGTGGAGCCAACATCGGGGCGGTCCCCTGCTATAGATGGCTAGCTACAAGTTTTCCGTGGGGTCCTAATCCCTGGTGTCATTAGTCCTAATGGTATTACCTGCTGCAAGAGCTTGCTCAAAGTCAGAATAACAGTCACCAGTATGGGCACATATTTCTTAATTACATCACAGTCCTCTCAAGTACAGGAGAATGAGAGATGTAAAGGATAGGTAGGGTAGGGGAGAAAACAGAGGAAATATAGTGGGAGGTCAGGAACAAAGCATCCCATCCATCCACTTCACTTGCTCACTATTTGACTTAAGCCAGTGCCCCAAATCTTCCTCTGTCCACCAGTTTAAACTGAGGCTTCCTAGATCCTTTTTTTTTGTTCACTTAGCATGGCCTCCGAGTCAATGTCTCAACCGATTCATGACTCCTCAGACTAACTTGATGGTGCACACCACAGGTCCTTCCCACCGTCGCAGTGAGGTTCTCCTTCTCGAGCTGATTTCGCAAATGAAAATACACCACCTAATGCTGCTATGTTGCAGAGTGCTTAAGAGACTAATCAGAGGCACAGAAGTGTGGCAGAATTGTACATTGGTGGCGGGGAGGGGAGTCGAGACCGAGAGGGTGGGGCCGTCTGTATGCATGGCAAACAACTGTACCACAAAAAAAAAAAAAAAAAGGTTAGTACAGCCCATGGTGGAAAGAAATGCAGCCAAGGGTGAGAAAAGTCATTTGTCCTCGGGCTGAAGGTGGCAGCTCAAAGGATCTGCCAGACAGTGATTTTTGGACAGCCTCCGATGTATAGAGCAATGCAATTGCACTCCCTACCTGAGGGTAATGAGGGCAGCAAATCTGGTCTCAAATTTGACTTTTTTCTTTGACTAGTGCCCTGACCACTTCGTCTTTTAAATTCTTATTCCTTCTGTAGCTGAATAGTGGACCCGATTCCACCATTCCTTTTAAGCTATTATCTGTTTCTAACACCTTCCAGTGTCTTTTCACAATGTTTTTAATTTCCCCATATTTATCTATACAGGTTGTATTAAAACAGATTTGTTCATTATTCTGTTCTTTTTCTCTATTTTCCACCAGCAAATCTTCTCTACTTTTTGTATTCACCTTTCTTATTGTATTTTATAGAACCCTGGTTCATACCCTCTCCTTGCACATTTCCAGAACTCAGTCTGTATTCTTCTTCACTGCAGTTTCTCTTTATGCGTACCAACTCACCATAAGGTATATTATTTTTGTACATTTTGGATGGTGACTGTAATAATGCAAAATTGAATTCCAGTCAGTTTTTTCCTAAATAACCTTCTTACCAGGTTTTTGTTTGTTTTTTTTAAACACAGATCAAGAAGTCAAAGAAATTTACGGAGCAGAATAAGATCTGGCTGTAGTGCTAAAATGTCTTTTCATGGCCACAAAATTGAAAAGCTCAGTGAGCTCTTTGTTGAATTGTGCTGTGGCAGAACCCGGCCGGGAGGCTGGGTTTGTCCAGCTGAGGTATGGGGCTGAAGACGCAAACCGGGAGGTCCCTAAGCAAAGAATCGCCACCAGGTCCCCAGGGTGGAAGCCCTATGCACCAGCCAACGTTAGCATCCGCCCTGGATCAACAGATGTCCGCTGAGTGTCCTGTGACCCCTTGACAGTTTGGAGCAGACTGGCTTAGTGGTGGGTGGCTTTGTTGGTTGAGTCGTAGAGAGGGTCGGTGAGCCGATGTTGGCTGTGCCTGACCCCGCTCCTGCTGAGGTTGGGCCTTACCCGGAGCCCGGAATAGCCATAGACAGGGCTTTCTTCAGCGGGCTGATGCAGATCCTGAAGAGGAAGCCAAAGTCCCAGCTCCCAAGGTGGTGGGTGGCGTAGGGTATAGCCTTCCCTTTCCAGGTGGGGAGGGGTGGTACCTAGACCCGGCCATGACTAGTCTTACCTGATGCCGATGTCTTGGCATGGTCATTAGTATCCCACTTACTGTCAGAGTGCCTGAGTGGCGGGAATGGTCTGGAGCATCCGACCCAGAGAAGGAGGACTTCTTGTGTGGGAGAAACGAGATACAGCCGAGCGTGCGAGACCAGTTCAATCTTTTTTCACAGGACTTGTGACGATCTGACTCCCACTTTTTCTCCTTGTGCTTTGATAAGTGGGTGTGGAAGACGACGTTTCCCAGGAGAGCGACATCACGGCAACTTGTTTTTCAAGGAAATGGGCCTTTAGCGCCTTAAGGTAGTGGATCCTTGTTCTACTGTGAAGCTGCAATAGATCGGGCAATTCCTGGCATCATGGTCCAGCCCAAGGCAAAAGACACAGGCCCGTGGGAGTCTTTCGCTGGTACCTAGCAGCCACAGGAACATTTTGTCCTCTTCTGTCCAGACGAGGAAACAGACAATGGTGAAGTCGACATGCAGATGATAAGGAGAAGAAAAATGGACTTTGAAGACAAAACAAGAAAATGATCAAAATTTTGCTGAGACTACTAACAGGAGTACTAAAGACAACCAAGAACCGATGAAAGCGGGTCTGCAGCGGAAAAAGACCTGAGGTGGGTCTGCAGAAGACTGGTTGACAACAGGGCGGAGCGAGCAGAAGTCAGGGGCGGCCACGCTGGATACTGCTAGCTAAAGTTCCTGATGGGTCCCAGTGCCTGCGGCTACAGTCCTAATTTTAACTGCCCGCTGCAACAGCTCCCACCGAGGTAAGATCCTCAGTCTCTCGCAGCCTTCTTTTGTTCAACTTTGTGCACGAATCTTCTCTTACGGCTCAGAGAGCTGGCACTTGTGTTGAGGGCCCACTTTGGGCATCATGGCCTATCACAGAGCATAGTTTGACATGAAGCTCGAAGCCCAGGCACATGTAGCAAAAAACATGAGGTAAGGGTCAGTCAGTGACATGCAGTGTTCATCACTTCTTGCATAACTTCATGCCTAAACTAGGTGGTGCTACCATTTTATTGAGATCCAAGCTGAAAAGTCTCTGAAGAAATGCCTGAATATCATCCAATGCCATCACACCTGGGATCCCAAGCTCCTATAAAGAAAGTAAGTACTATATGAAAACAGGTTACGCACCTGTAATATTAGTTCCAGGAGTGGCACATGTTCATCCACACTAACTGGCATGTCCTTTCCTTTAAATATCTTGCCAAAAGGTCTTCAAGCTGGCTCCTCCCACCCACCTGGGTGGCATAACCCTCATCTTGCCCCATGATGCCAGATCTTGCCTGCTAGAAGCTGAGGTTTGTGCACTGAAGCCAGGGAGGTTGGGTGGGTCTGTGTGGATGAACAACAACATATACCTCTCCCAGAAAGTGCAGTTCCGTAAAACTTACTGTAAAGTAGATCTTCCAGGGCATGTCTCTTGCAGTAAGTCATTACTTATGGGAGTCGCCACCAGGTGGAGCTGTCTTAAGGCAGTTTCTTCAGCAGTCCTGTATAGGGGTGGGCCCTCGACATCACTTCCGTAGGCAGAGTATAAGAGGGTGGCCCTAGTAGCTTTGTTCACCATCGGCTTCAGCACACATGGCGAGGAACGAGGCAAACTGAGGATGAAGGAGTCCCAATGTCCGGAGTTGCAAGGACCCGAGAAACCCAAAGAAACAACAAAGGCGGGGAACGGAGGGTGGGGCACTTACTGCAACAGACATGTCCTGAAAGATCTACTGTTACTAAACGTTTTACATAACCGCACTATCTACCATGGACTGGTCTCTTGCAGTAAATCATTACTTATGGGAGACTGCCAAGCAGTAAGATCCATCAGGAGGATCAGTAAGTTTGGAGCCAGGCACGAGGGCATGGCAAAAGAAAGCAAAGAGGACCATTCGAGAAAGAACGAAAAGAAAAGGTGAGCACAGTCCAAGTGAAAGCCATGAAGGAGCCACAGATCCATGCAATGGATAGCTGTGTAAGCCCGGACAAGATGGTGTCACGAGCCAGAGTCAAGTAAATACCGCCACTCCGCATGTAGGAGTAAAACAGTGATCCCGAAGGGATAGAATGAATAGGCCAGCCAATGATACAACCTGCCGAGCAGGGGCGCGAAGGCAATGGCTTTCAGGAAACACCCCAGGACATCCAAAGCACCACAGAGACAGGCGGGAAGCCTGACGAGGCAGAACAGAAAGCTGCACGAGGCCAAGCACAATGATGCATCCTGACGAGGCAGGGGTCAAGAGGACACAGCATGTAGACAATCCAGGAGAGCTCCGAAGGGCAGAAAATGCAGGAGGTAGTGGATAACCTGAAAGCAAGGGGACACCGAAGGGCTCCCAAAGGAGAGTAGCACAGGTCCTCAAGAAACTGCCGTGGAGCTCAAGTCTGGCAATAGAAGCAGGCCTCCACAATAATAGCGGATGGAGTCCCCTATGCCTCAGAATTCTGCAAGACGAGGACAGGGAAACCCTATAGAGAGGCTACGGTGCAGGTGTGGTCCCAGGCCCAGGAGGGGGACGGGCACGGGGCAGAAGGGCAGAGCCCCAGAAGCCCAACAGCAGCCATGAGGCGCCCGGAACGAGGCCCAGGACCAAGAGAGCCCATCGCAGGAGCGGAGATGGAGTCCACAGCATACCACGAGACAGGTCCTGGACAGACCGCGAGGCGTGGCGGAGGCCTGGAGAGAATCCAGAATGGACTGGGTACAGCACCAAAGAGTCGGTCCCCTGCAGAACAGGGAGTCAGCCACCCGACAACTGAACGTCGGGGCCAAATCCGACACCGAAGCCAAGCATGGCACCGCAACATGATGCCAGTGGCAGAGAGGCGAGCAGCGGTATCAACTGCACTCATAGCTCACCCGGAGAAGGTGATGGGCAAGGAGAGCAGGGGCAGCCACTGACTGGGCAACCCCCGAGCCAGGAGGGCGGCAAAGAGGACAGCGCATCCGCAGCCGAGGCACACAAGGCTGCAGATAGCAGGACCATGTGGCCCAAATAAGTAAGGATGCAGAGTAGAAGAGCACTGGAGGCATAGACCTTCTAAGAAGATCTAGGTTCTGGGACTCACCGTCGGTGGCACCAGATTAGTATGGCGAGTCAGGCAGCCTGACCGTGAGCTGCTGCAATGAGTCAACATGAGAGCAGGACAACCAAGGGTGATCGGGGAAGGTTAATCTGGTCAGCCCCACGGGGATGGGTGCAGCAAAAGCAGGGTGGTGCCATGCCTGGGTGATGGCGTTGGCATAAGCCGGGATCATGTAGGGATAACTGAACAGGTGCAACCGCATGCTAAGGTAGTCTGAGAAGTCCCGGCTAAGGAAACCGGCTCTCATCGGGAAAGTGGAAGACATCCTGGATCTGCATCAAAAGATCCATGAAGGAGGCATCCAGAAGCCGGGCAGTCTGGAGGGGCAGGCAGGACATCCGCCAGCGGAGAGGAGATGGAGAAGGGGAACCAGGGTCCCCATAGGCCGAATTGTTGGTGTCCGAGCCCAGGACCCTCAAAGGGGTCCTCCCCAGCCGAGGTTCCAAAGGGAGGCTGGGCATAATGGGGAGGGGCTCCAGGCAGGAACCAGAGGGTCTGGGCAAAAGTGCTTGGGTGGGGTGAGGGAGAGCAGGCGCAGTGGGGACCCACAGGGGAGTCTGAGACCTGGCCGAGATCCAAGGAACGGAGGACCTCCATGACAATACAGGCAATGCCCAGTACCTGGTAAGGGGAGGTCAACAGAAGGACAGTGGCGCTCGGAAGAGGGCAGGAGTACCACAGGCGGTCACTGGCGGCCCCAGACAGGTGCGCACGCCCACAGGATGGCACCGGACGGACAAGAAATCAGGGTGGGCACCGGGCAACTGGCAGTAAGCACGAAGGGATCGGCCGCAAAAGTGGGCGGGGAGAACCTTTAAGCGGACCCATGGTCCAGAAGAGGCAAGGGTACAGCGCACCTCCGGTCGAACAGGACAGCTGCCCCATGGGAGGGTGGAAGCCAGGAGATGCAGTCAATGGGGAAGCAGCACCGCTGATAAGGAAGCATAGCATGACTTACCAGTGATGGGGATGCCACCCCATCGATGAGAATACTCCATCGATGGTGGAAGCCGTCTTGTCGATGAGGAATGCTCCGCCGACGGGAGAGAGCTGCCATCAACGCAGAGAGTGCCTGAAGCATCCCATCAATGAGGAAGAAGGAGCAACAACCTCTGTCGACTGAGGGAGGTCCCCATCGATGATGGACATGCCGGTGACGGGAAATAGTGCCTGTCAATGACACATGTCCAGCTGAGTGCACCGTCGAAGGGAAGACTCCATAGATAATAGACGGAGTAAAGAAGGCCCTTGACTCAGAATGTCCAGTCGGCGTCAGAGGAGCCACCGACAATGAGAGGATCAGTAATGGTGTGAGGAGGCGAGTCCCGCGTCCGGGATGCAGGGAAAGCATAGTTACGCAAGAACTTACCGTAACAGTAGATGTTCAAGAACAGCTCTTGCAGCAGAATACACCATTAGACTGAACCCCACGGAAATTTTCTAGCTAGCAGTATGGCGTTGACCGCCCCTGACATCGGTCCCCGCCCAACGCCAGGCATCCGCATAAAAGGGGGCCCCAGAATCCCCAGTTCTCGCCGGAGACTCCAGGCCGCTGGTTGACATCAGAAAAGGAGACCGAGGATCCACCACCAAATGGCAATAACAGTAGTGTTAGGAACACCTAATCCTAGCAGAAGGATATCCAAACAAGTCTACCTCCAGCGGGGATGGTGAAAGGAAGTACCTGCTGCAAGAGCTGTTCTCGAAGATCTACTGTTACAGCAAGTTCTTACGTAACTGTACTACTTACTTTGAGAAACAGCTCTGGCAGCAGGTTACACCCATTAGGACTGATTCCCAAGCAACACTGGAAATCCTTCACCGGTAGGAGGAGGAAAAATAGAGATCACTAGTTGGACCCGAGCCTAGGATAGCAGTCCCTGAAGGACTGCTAGACCAAAACCTTCATTTCGCCTTGATGCAACGTCCAGGCTATAATGCCTGATAAAGGTGTGCACAGTGCTCCAAGTAGCTGCTGCAGATGGCTGAAGTGGACACGTTCTTCATGGCCGCAAAGGAGGCAGCCACCCCTTGTGGAATGACCCTTAAGAGCCAGAGTAAGGGTTTGTTGCACTAGTAACAGAACATGATACAATGTATGAGCCACCTGGACAGTGATTGTTTAGAACGGGAGCTCCCATCATCCTGTGGGCGAAGGAGACAAAAAGCTGGTCAGATTTTCGGTGGTGTTTGGTTCTGGTCAGGTAGTATCAAAGACACCTATGCACATCTACGAGTGTGCAACAGGGCCTCTCCTCTATTAGAATATTTAGGAAAGTACACTGGTAGATCGATGTCCTGATTAAGGGTGAGAGCTGAGACCACCTTAGGTAGAAACTTCGGATTTGTCTGTAGGGACACCCTGTCCTGGTGAAAAATCAAATAAGCTCTTTGCACATCAGTGCGTGAAGTTCAGAAATTCTTCTGGCGAGTATATGACAGCTAAAATAACATCTTCCATGTAAGGAGACGATTTGCAATCATGCTGGTTCAAAAGGTGGCAGCGTAAGCTGCTCCAGACAAAGGGTAAACCATGCAGGAATAGTATCCTTAATCAGAGGTCTAAGATGGAGGATACCTCTCAAGAAAGCACGTGCTGTGTCCAGCTGAGTTATGGGACATTGGCCTATAGGAGGGTGACAGGTTGAGATGGCACAAAGGTGTATCGAGGAGTAGGCCAAGCCTGTCTGAAAGAGTGACAGGAAGTAGTCCAGGACCGACCTTTCTTGACATTCCATTGGGGAAAACCCTGGTGTCTGAGACCAGAGGCAAAACCTGTGCCATTTCATGGCATATGTAGTGTGAGTGGCTGGTTTTCTAGCAGCTGCTAGAACATCTGCTACCTCTTGCGAGACCTCGCGTACGCATGATGGCTATGTCTCTAGGAGCCAGGCATGCAGGTTCAGAGATTGAAGGTCTGGATGAACCAAAGAGCCTGCCTCCTGAGACAATAGTGAGAGCTGACTGGCAGAGGCACCAGAGGTTCCTGGGACTGCTGAACCAAATCTGTCTGGGCCAAACAGCGCAATAAATATCAACGTTGCTTGCTCTCTATGGAGTTTCAAAAGGACCCTCTGGATCAACGGGAAGGCAGGAAAGGCATAGAGGAATCTGCCCGGTCAGGAGAGGGACAACGCGTCTTGCCAGAAAACACCAGGCCCTGGATCTAGCGAGCAGAAATTGGGCAGTTCTGCATCGTATGGGGACGCAAGAGGTCCAACTCTGGTGTGCCCCACCTGTGAAACAGATCCTCTACTACCTCCTGGAGTAGTTCCCACTCGTGGACTCTGCCCTGAGAATGATTCAGGCTGTCTGTGATGACGTTGTCCACTCCTGGGACATGAACAGCAATGAGGTTTGCGCCGTGTTGTAGTACCCAATCCCACACCTCATGGCCTCCTGCAAAGTGGGTAGGAATGGGTGCCTCCTTGTTTGTTGAGGTAATACATCACCGTGGTATTGCCGGTTTGTAACAGGAAAGTACCTGGTGGGATCTAGGACTGGAAAGCCTGCAGGGTGTAAAGAACTGCTCTCACTTCCAGGATATTTATGTGGAAATGAGCTTCCTAGGCTGTCCATAAGCCCTGAGACCTAACACAGTGAGGTGTGCTCCCCAACCAGACCCTGAGGTGTCCGTGGAAACATCACAATCTGAGATGGCGCGATGAAGGGACCCCGCTAATAGGTCCTTTGAATCTAGCCACCACTGCCAATCCCAGATGACAGCATTAAGTGATCGGGTTGGAAGCTGCAAATGGTCTTGCTTCTGATCCCACTGGACCCGTAACATCCACTCGGTCAACCGCATGTGGAGACGGGCTAAGCGGGACTGTTGCAATGGCCAAAGCCATATGGCTGAGCAGGCAAAGGACCAGTCTAGCTGGGACGGTCCTCTTTACAAAATGTCCCTGATAAGGGATCTGATGTGTTCTGCTTGGTCCTGGGGTAGGAAAGCTTTCCTTGGACGGTGTCCAGAACTGCGCCTATGAACTGCAGATTCTGTGGGAACCAGGTGTGACTTCTACTGATTGATAATGATGCCCAATATCTTGAACAGAGACCAAGTACAATGAATGGCGGACATCAGGGCCTCCCAAGAGGGTGCCATGAGAAGCCAGCCGTCCAGGGTAGGGGAACACGTAGTGGCCTTGTCTCCTTAGAGCCACGCTTCGACTGCCATGCACTTTGTGAACACCCGAGGAGCTGATGACAGTCCGAAGGGAGGGCTCGGAACCGATAATGGCGACCTAGAAATTCAAAGCACAAGAACTTTCTGTGCCCTCGAGCAATGGGTATATGCAGGTAAGCATCCTGCATGTCCAGGGACGCAAGAAAGGCACCTGCTTGAGCATGGGTATCAGACCTGGAAGGGTCACCATGCAGAAGCGCTTGTAGAGGACCAAAGCACTGAGATGGCCGAGAGCCAGTATCGGACGGAGGTCCCTGTCTTTTGGAAACCAGAAAGAAGAGGAATAGTAACCGCACTTCTCTGGTTCCGCGGTACATGCTCTAGAGCTTCCTTTCCTAGAAGCGCGTCGCCTCTGCTGTATGAGCAGAGCATGCTGACTTGAATAACGGAAAGCAGGGGAGGTCTTGACAGTGGGTGGTGAGGAATTCGATAAAGTGACTCTCTTGACCATCTGAGTACCCACCAGTCGGCGGTAATCGACTGCCACCCTGAAAAGTGGCGGTGATGCACCCCGACCCTTTCTGCCCACTGATCCAGAGGAGAGCGGGCCGAGAGGAGTCATGCTTGAGGCAGCGTTGGTTCCCGCAGGATGGGACGGTTTGGTATATCGCTGGCCTCTGCCTGGGGAAGATTTAGACTGGGCTTTACAATGGAAAGTGCCCTTTATTGCTGGCCGAACATGACTGCTGCTGTTGCTGCCGGCCACGAAAACAGTTCTGGTTCCTATGACAGGAACCAGGTTTAGATCTGTACATGGCCTGTACATGGATTTTACTGCCTTACTGGTGTCCTGAAGCTTGGTGATGACCTTTTCGAGCGTTCAAACGGGACCTGTTGTATGGGACGTCAAGAATGTTTTCTGCACGCCTGGGGTAAACCAGAGACACGGAGCCAGGAGCATCTCCGGAGAGAGACGCCCAAAGCTGCAGCTCTGGCAGATGAGTCCACAGAATCATGCAGCTCGACTGGGTCCCTACATCAGACTCTGTGCGGAGGAGGTTAAAGAGCTCCGCCCGATCGCCATCCGTAGCTTATCACAGCAAGGTGCCGCCTCTCTGAGTCGTGATCTTCTGAATCCCATCCCTGTTCTCCTGGATGCCTCATAATCTCAGAGAGAGGGATCATCCGGAGGTGACCTGGGCAGGTCTTGTGGGTCAGGTGATGGGATGCTGAGTGGAGAAGGAGACCTGGAGATGTCAGAAGTTAGAATCTCTCCTGGCGGAGTGTACTGTTGACATCTGGGTCACTTGGGGCTGGGAGACCCTGAGGAGATCTTGTGGGAGGCCTTCTCCATTCCTTAGCTCTTTCCCTAGGAGGTGGTATGCTCCTTGGGGTTTGGTGGTCGTCCTGCTGGCCCCTGCAGTGGAGGAGGGGAGAAGGAGGTGAAAGAGTAGGAAGAGGAGGAGGTTTCACTGTGTCCACATCTTTCCTTATTGTGTCCCACCAGAGAGTGAAGAGATCTTTGACCTCTTGGATGTTCATACCCGACGACGGACCTTTGAGCGGTAGTCTGTCACGGGGTCAGGCGTCGGATCGAAGGCATCTCTGGGATTGGTGAGGCTCCATGGAAGCCCGCATCCTGGCTGTCGCCTGCCTGGTCCTCAGGCAATGTCAGGTCTTCCTCTGTGGAGTCGGTAACGGTGTCTACCGGTGACCGGGGGAATCTTCAGCTCCGCGAATGTGTCACCACGCCGGGCGCTTGGGTCATCTCGGCTCTGGTGAACACCTGACCAACGGCTGGTGTTTGGCCAATGTCCTCGGCTCCAGCGAACATCTGCCGACTTGGGAGTTTGACGACGTCCGGGTCCATTGTCTGTTTCAGGGACGTCAAGTCTTCATTCTTCCTAGGTGGGGATCTAGGCCCCTAGGAGGCCAGGAGACCGATCTGGAGTCGGGTCCCGCGCCGGTCTGATTAGGAAGACTTGGTCTAGTGACGGTCGGAAGACTCGATGTGGCCTGGGAGGGTGGAGGAAGCTGAATTCCTGGAAGTCTTTATAGGGTGCAGAGAAACCAAGATCCACCTAAAGCCTTAACCTAGACCGGAGGGGCTGAGAGCAAGCCCTGGAGGGAGAGTGGTCTGAGCTGAAGCCTGAGCTGGTGTGCAAGTCCGAGGCCTGGTTGGGGATCTGGACCAGGCCTTCTCCAGTGCTTGTCCCGTGTTTGTGGACTTTTGAGGTAGATTCACCTCTGGAGGAAGGTTCCTTATCCATTCTGTGTGGTTTGTCTTCCAAAGGAATCCCTGAAGTGCCTTCTGGCAGCGTATCCTGGTGCGACTGTTAAACCCTGACAGAAGGAGCAGGCCTTGGTGTCGTGGTCTGGGCCTAAGCACCACAGGCAGGATGAATGAGGATCCTTGAAGGGGATCTGTTTGCCACAGGCACACTTGGAAGTATGTCCTACAGAAGAAGGAGTTGGAGATGCCGACATTTAGTTTGGTAAAACTGTTTTATGGAAGTTCTTAGTGGTAGTGCGCTAGGAGTGGGATCGTGAGGCCGATGCTGGCGAGTCGCATGGGGAAAAGAATTAGATTCTTGGGGACCACCCCTTTGCATCGATGCCTGACGTCGGGGCAGCCCTCGCTGAATACTGCTAGCTAGAACATTTCCGGTGGAGTCCTGGCGCCTGCCGTTTCAGTCCTAATGGTGTAACCTGCTGCAAGAGCTGTTTCTCAAGTAAGATCGAGCTCCTAGCAAGGGTACCCTGAAACAGGTCACGAGCCCTGCCCTGGTTCCAAATGGCTGCCTTGTCAGCCATGGAAAAGACCCTAACCCAGGCTGGACCAGAAGCAGCGGAGGTACAGTGAGTGAACACAGGCCGCATACAAGGAGAGCCAGGAGTACTGTGAGGAGCACAGTCCCGCCCTGAACCTAGAAGGGAAAAAGACCCGGGGCCTGGGAGCAAGCCACAGGCCCAAGAGAGAAGAAAATCAGGTTCAGGTTCAGGTTCCGTCCGAAGACTGCAACTCAGGAGGCGGAGTTAGCTGCTGTGAGAGCTGAAGCTGGCAGGAAAGTGAACAAAGGGTACTAGGCGCCCCTCCTATACTCCGCTTATGGAAGTGATGTCGTGGGGTGGCCACTACACAGGAATGCTGAAGAAGCTGCCGTGAGACAGCTCCACCTGGTGGCGACTCCCATAAGTAATGACTTACTGCAAGAGACCAGTCTGTGGAAGATCTGTTACACCTGAGTAACCCGTTTTTCCGGGATCATGGATATGTTGTTCATCCACACTAACTGGCAGACTCCTAGCAGTTCTCCGGCAGGAGGGAGGCAAGCACACCCCCTACTTCGGAATGGAGAACTGAGGCTCCAAAACCAGCATCCCGGCGTGACTCAAGGTCGAAGTGGTAATGGGTAATAAAGGTGTTTGCTGACTTCAGGTAGCAGCCCTGCAGATATCCTGGATAGGGAAGTCCCTAGAAGCAGCCACCGACACATCGGGTATGGCAGGTGGAGTGAGCCCTTAGCCCTCCGAAGGCTGCTTATGGGCCAACCTAGAGCAGAGATCAATACAAGATGTAATCCATCTGCCAATTGTCTGCTTTGATGCAAGTCTGCCAGGTGCAGCTTTAGCGTGGTGAAAAACAACATGCGAACCTCTCCCCGAACTTCAGCAGTCTGCTCCTTATAATGAGAAAGCACTCATCTCAGGTCCAGAGTATGGAGCCTGTACTCAGCCTCCGAGGTGTAGTTTGGGTAGAACCACAGGCAGAGTTAACACCTGGTTAAGGTGGAACTCCGACACCACCTTCGGAAGGAAATTGGTTGGGGCACTGGACAACCTTGTCCCTGTGGAAGACCAGGTAAGGAGACTCCACTGAGTGTGCCTGGAGCCCCCAGTCCTTCTGGCTGACGTTATAGCCACCATGAAGCGGTCATCCACCACAGGTGTGACATCTCACACCTGTGCATCGAGTCCAATGGCTTGCCCATAAGTTTAGCCAATACACAGTAGATCCCATGGAGGTGGAGGTTCATGCAATGGAGGGGATATGTGATCGAGGCCCTGGAAAAGCGCCAGACCACTGTCTCCCTGCGCCACCGTCGCTGACCAGCCCGCACCGGTAAGCAGAGATGGCTGCCAGGTGCACCTTAAGTGTAGTCATCGGAGACCTCCTTTGGACAGGGACCAAAGGTAGTCGAGGATACTAGCCAAAGGACAGGAACTAGGGTCTAAGCCCTTGCCCTGACACTAAATGGAAAATCTTTTCCATTTGAAGGCATAGTACCTCCTGGTCGACTCCTTCCTAGATGCCTTAACTATGCTGAGGACATCGTTGGAAAGACCCAAAGCCTAGAACTCTAGTCGCTCAGGAACCAGGCTGTCAGGTGCAGGGACTGAAGGTCTGAATGGAATACCTTTCCTGATTGACTGATATCAGGTCAGGGCGTGCTGGAAGATGCCTCAGGAGCCTGTTGCTGAGGCTGAGGAGATCTGGATACCAAAACGGCATGGCAAATCTGGGGCTAGCAGGATCACCTGTCCTTGTCCCTCCTTGCCTTGAGAAGCACCTTGTGGATCAAAGGAAATGGAGGAAGGAGCAGAAGAGGCTTAGGGTCCATGGCTAAAGAAGGCATCCTCTGAGGTAAGCCCTGCTGAGGGGTGGGCATGAAACAGCCTCAGCTTTGTGTTCTCCTGGAGGCAAACAGGCCCACCTGAGGGTGCCCCACAGGAAAACAAGCTGCGAACTACCTCTGAGTGAAGAGATCTAGTGGGACGCCGCCTACATGGCTGAGGGCATCCGCCAGTTGGTTTGAGGCTCCTGCCATATAGATGGCTAGAAATCTGCCTCCAATAGGCTCACAAGGGTCCAGATGTGGGTGCTTCCCTGCACAGAGGCCAGGAGTGCGTTCGCCCTGTTTGTTGAGACAGTGCATGGTCCTGGTGTTGTCCGTCTGGACCTGGACAACTGACCCCGCAGAAAGGGCTAATGTAGTCAGCGCCAGCCGTGCACAGCTCGGGCTCCAGCAGATTTATGTGGCATTGGGACTCCTCGGTGTTCCAGAGCCCGTGGACCTGTGGGCTCCCCAGCCTGTGGAGAGGCCATCAGTCATGAGGATGACCATCGGCTCGGGCGGACAAACAGGATCCCTCCCTGCAGATGTTCCGGGATGGTCCACCACTGAAGAGTGTCCCAAAGCCACTGGGTTACCATGACCAGCTGGTCGAGAATAGACCTAGGCGATGGGACCACTGGCTGGCCAAGCCCATTGAATGGGATGCATTGGACCACGGTGGTGCAGGCCGCCAAGTAACTCAGAAGAAGTAGGAAGTCCGGGCAGGCGCAGTGCCCAATCAGAAATGACTGGGCAAGGAGGAAAACCTCAACCCTGTCCGCTGGGAGCTGGGCTCTGGCAGGCAAGAGTCCAGCTCTGCTAATAAACAGATCGCCTGCAAGTGACAGTTCTGACTTGGCAGTTGATCAGGACGCAAAGTTTGAGACAGGTCTTGAGGGCCAGGTCCCTGGACCTCTCCGCCTCGGCTTTGGAGGGACCAATCTATGAGTCAACTGTCAAGGAAGGGTACACCTGACCCCGACCGAAGATGGGCTGCCACCACTGCAATGCATTTGGTGAAGAACCAGGAGGCAAATGACAGGCCGAACAGCATGGCTTGAACTCCTAGAGGTTCCTCTGCCTCGAAGTGGAGGAACCTTTGATGTGACAGATGGATCGTGATGTGGAAGCATGCATCCCAAAGATCCAGGAAGCAGAACCAGATGTTTTGCTCGGGGATGGTATGATCTGGGACAGAGTTACCATCCGAAAAGTCTGCGTGACCTGAATACTGGTTCAGGTCGTGCAGATCCAGAATGGGATGCCAGCCTCCCATCTGATTCAGGACAAGAAAGAACCTGAAATGAACCCTGAGTTGACTAGGGATCTGTCACTCGGACCACTATCTCCTTGAGGAGGAGTTGGGCTATGTAGTCTCTCACAGCCAACCAAGTGTGGACTGATACTCGCTTCCTCGGCGTGGGGCATGGGCTCGGTTTGCGTGGTACTCTCGAACTCTAGAGGTAGTCCCTGACTGACCACTTGAACACCCACTTGTCCGTGGAACAGTAGACCAGGCAGAAAGGAAGTGGCGGAGCCCCACGGAGGACCCAAAGTAGTAATGATGGGTATGGGGCTGGTCACCCCATCCTGTCACTGAGCAGGCTTGGAAGAGAAGAATCCAGAAACAGGACCGCTGGGACTCTTCCCTCCGGTTTCGTGACTAAGCGCCTGACTTGGCCTGAGGCGTCAAGACTTGGCCTGCTGCTGCTGACCAGATTGAAACTGGGGTTGCTTGGCCACAGGGGCAGAAGGAGAAATGGTTTCTTCTTCTGCTTCTTAGAAACTTAGGTTCCTTTTGTGTAGTCGCAGTGGAGTTCAACGTGGTACTGGAGTTCGATATGTTCAAGGTGACCATCCACTCATGGACGAACAAGTCGGTGCCAGGAACAGTTCCTAAGCAACCGTGGCAGAGGATCCTCGGAGGAGGCGTCAGAGGAGTCCTTTGCCTGGGCTTCGACAGAAGCGTGGCTCGTCTTCTCTCTCAGAGCAACCATCGGAAGAATCTGAGGAGTCAGAAGGTGAAGAGGAGGATGAAGAGGAAAGCGACTCCCTTTCCCGACCAGGGGAGAATGGACCCTTGAGAAGTCCCGGGAAGTGTATCCTGCCCTTCTCTGGATCCAGATGGAAGAACCCTGGAATCCGAGGTGGTGAGGGAGTGTGCGCCTCGGGCCTTGCAGGGAACCCTGGGACCCGCATCGTCGTCGGGAAGGCAGCTCACCGACCTCTTTGGTGAAGCTGAGCCTTGGCCTCAGCCCACCAGGGGCCAAGTCTCCTACAGGTCCACAGCGGCCTTGAGGCCAGTGGAAGAGGAGGAAGCGGGGGATAAGGGATCTGTGAGGTTGTAACCCGTTGGGCGTGTCAAAACCCGCTGCAGGTAGCCCGGCCAGGTATTGTGCGGCGGGTACTGTGGCGCCGGATACTGTGGTCCCAGGTACACAGGCGCCGGATAGGATGGAGGGTACCCGGGGCGGGGAGGCTGCGGAGCAGACAGCCCGGCTGGTGGCCTCACAGGCGGGTCCATAGTGGAGGGCCCAATGGAGCAGGATGTCTCCCAGAGTCGGTAAGGCCAGCGTCGGCGCCGGCGTCGGAGGCCATGGCGTCAGGGAACCAACGTCAGAGGGCCAGTGTCGGGTCCGGCGCACCAGGTGGCGGAAGGACTAAAGAGGTGGAAGATCCCAGCAGCCAGGGATGATGGGGAAGAATCCCCGGGGTCGGAGTTAGAGACTATGGTTTCCCAGATGGCAGCGAAGGCTGGCGGAACCCGGTACAGCGGACGTGGGGGGTCCGTTGTTGATTCCTCGCCAGTTGGACGTCGGATGAGCCAGCGTGTGGCTTAGGGCGAGCTCCTGGCCGCGTCTGACTTATAGAGTCATCACGAGGCAGGCAGAGTAAGTGATCAGCCTGGGCGGTGGAGAGAAGGCCACGCGCCACCCCAAGGTGGACGTCTTACCGGCCTCTGCGGCAGGCGTCCAGAAGTAGCGCCCGGCTTACTGGAGTCGCCCACAGTGGTAGGCTGCAAGTCTGCGGCCGAACCAGGGGCAGGGGCCTCCAACTGCCCGGAGGCGCCCGCAAGGCCCTAACGCAGCCAGACAGGCGGCCGACGCCCCGGAAACCTCCGAGGCAGCCGCCGAGGAGTGATCCCCTGAGGGATGTTACTCTGCGCCCCAGCGACTCCCGAGGAGACGCGTGGTGGAGCCCTTATCCCGTGCCTCTCCTTATCCTTCTTACAATGGCCTCGGGAAGTGGAAGCCTGCCTCAGTTTTTGAGCTCCTCCTCCATTGAACTAATTTTCTTCTTCAGAATGTTAGTTTCAGGGTTTCTGCTGCTTTTCCGGGCAGCCTTGTTGAAACTGAGGCAGTGCTGGCACTTCTTAACCGGTGATCGGGGCCCTAGGCAGAACAGGCACAGGAATAGCCGATCGCCAATACTTGATGATTCACCTGGTCGCACTGTTCTTGTGCTCGGAGGGTGTAGGGATGACGCCATCGGCGACTGTACTGGCGTTAGTCAAAAGCGATTATTTTCGGTAAAAATGACGAAAGTAGGGCTGATCGAAGCACCAACTTTCCGCAAGCACTGCACGAGCTAACAGCGGAAAGAACTGGAAGGCAGATGTCAGGACCGCACCTTTATACCCCGACATGGGGGTGGTCCTCGCCAGACTACTAGCTAGAAATGTTTCCATGGGGTTCTGTCAGCCTGCCGGCGTCAGTCCTATATATAATTACTGCAAGAGCCCTCTTGAAGTAAGATCCTAGTTTCTCCAGGTCGGGACGACCACCGCCCGGGCTTCCCAGCTGGCTGGGTTGCCTCATCAGCAGAGTCCAAAGGACCAGAGTCCTAAATAAGGAGTTGTCGGCCTCCTCGGTCAACAGCGGGTCGACAGGTCGAGGATGATCTCAACTGGATCGTCATCCTGCATTTCGACCAGCTGACCTGAAGAGGGCATTGTGAGGTTGGCAGCCAAGGCCATTGACCAAAGTCAAGGAGGAGACTCCTTTGACCGAGATCACTCTCTGTCCCAAGTGGCGTCAAAGAGACTTGTATCTCTCGGTTTCTTAGATTCCTTTGCGGGATCTGGAGAAATGAGAGCCAGGGCCTTCCCACGGTGAGAAGGGACTGGACCAGTTTCTTAAAATGAACCCAAGAAGAGGAGTCCAGTTTTAGAGGGACGAAACCGGGGCGAAGACAAGATCTCAGCGGCACGAGCCGCTTGCTCTTCAAAGGCCTTCATCTGTTCGAACTGTTCCACAGACCCTGTGGCTGCAGAGATCGCATGTTGGGCATCCTTGATTTGACCAGCTAGTGCCATTTTACAGCCGTCCGAACTCAAGGCGCACATGGTAATCATCAAAACATTTGGATGAAAAAAGCGACAGGTTGCAGGCCTGAGTGTCATGATTAAGACATAGGCAGTACACGCATGTGGCATGAGGTCAGTCCTAGACATTTTCTGCCCGGAGGGACACTGGCGGAACCAGGTGAGGACTTGTCCTCCATCACGATCACAAGGACAAAACAGTTGGAGAGATTCTGCAAATCTTAACCAGTAAAACAGAGTTTTGGAGTGCCAGGGCCTACTACACGCAGGAGCGAAGGACGGAACCTGTATCTTCCGTCGGAAAGATCTGGCATTATGAGGCTGAGCAGCGGTTATTTTATTTTTTATTTATTTTATTTAAACAGCAGTTTGGAAAACCTTTGAGCCATAGGCTCATTTACAAAGTACCTTGTCACTTGTTATACCACCGGGTGAGTGGGAGCGCCAGCCTGAAGACCTTCCAGCAAGATATTTAAAGAAAGGACATGCCAATTAGTGTGGATGAGCAACATATCACAATCCTAGAAAAATCTATTTCACGTCTAAAAAAATGTGAAATAGTTCTTAAAGGTCAAAATGGCAAGAGCTACAAAAAGCTGCTAAATTTTTACAGCAGAAGGATCTGAAAATGCAGAGCAAGGTGCATGCAGAAGGGAGGAGCTGAATCTGAGCCTATGAGGAGGACTTAGTGCAGGCACAGAAAGACTGCATAACTTTATGAAAAAGGAACTCGGGTAGCTTTAACTAGATGGTTAGCGTTCTTTATTTGCTCCTACCTCTATATAATCACTGAGTTATTAGCTACCAGTAAATAAAACATTCATTAGTTTTCCACCTCCCTGCCTGACAATTCTGGGAAAAACAAATGCACAGCATGTTGGGTTCCCACGTGTTCAACTCTGTGTTGATGTTGAAGGTGCGTCTCCTCCCATGACCACAATTCGAGCAGGCATGTAGCTGGAGTCCTCACTGGCTATAAGGGTACCAAATGCCTACGTGCAGAGAGAGAGAGAGAGAGCATGTTACTAATGCCAGAAGTCCGTCACTTTCGGTAAAGCTTCAATACAAGATGCTAATTGCACATCCTAAATGGATTCATTGTGCACATTATAAATCATGACATCATAGCCAGTCAGGATGGTATGTTTCTAAACATTCAGGAACTCTTAAAACCTTGCAAACAGCTCTATAATTCTGAAGTTCTAAGTTCAGTTGGCTTCTCTAACAGTATTTCTCTTGTTGTCCACAAAGAAAACATTCTGGGTTCGATTTTCAAAATGAAAACTTTGGCGCAAGGTGCTTAGCCAAATGGGTATGAAACAAGTGGCACCTTGCATCCAGGATTGCTGCTATCCGATTTCTGAACACAGGTTGCATCAATTTGGGATGCCGTACATCAAAGCCATCCTTGAGTTACAAAGTGCTCACGTGCCAGGGTGAGGGCTGCACCATCACCATATTTTGCAATTCTAGAAGCCCCACCAGGGTCACAAGAAGAAACTCAGGTTAGACCAGCCAGGAACTGGTTTAAGGATCCTCGTCACTGCCTGGCAGAGCAGCGAGTGGGAACTGGAAGGTGGGGACCAGGTGATACAGGAATGCGATGGGGGCACAGCAGCAGTGAGAGCAGAGATGCCATATGGAGTAGCACACACCGCACAGACCAGGTGGGAAGGTTGGCACAGCCACACCATTATGACCTGGACCCTAGGTGGAAGCAGCCCTGGCATCTGCCCACAGGATCCACAGTCCCCAGCAGTGTAGTCGGGCATCTGTCGGCCGCCACGCAGGGGTGCTGTGTAGGGGGAATAGTCAGTGCCCTGAGCACTTATTCATCCACTGCAAGTATCCAGCAACCTGCACCCACTGCCGCCCAACTCATGTAGGGACTGTGGGGCAGGTGCCAGGCTGCTTCCAGCTGGACTCCAGGTCATGATGGTGTCGACATGCCAACCCCTACCCAGTCCACTCAGCTGTGTTCTACTCCATACAGTACTCGGCCAGATGCCTCCTCCGCCTCCTCCTCACTGCCACCGCCCCCCACTGTACACTATGACATCCTACTGCTCCACTGGCCTTGGTCCCCACCTTCCAGCCAGATGAACCACCACCCCCACCTTTGTAGCTTGTCTAGAGCTTCGTCAGGTGGGGAGGGGAGGTTGGCAAATCCCTCCGACAAACCCACAGGTGTGCCATGTTTGACACAACCCTGTGGCTGCAGAAACTCTTGAATCCTTAGTGCAGGGACCCCAAATTTTATAAAATAGGGTGCAAGTCCATGATGCACCCAGTCTGCCACAGCCCATGATTGCCACAAATGGCGGTATCTAGGGCTCACTGAAAATCATGACCATTGATTTTAAATTCATGCTGCATATTTTAAAAACATTTTTAACATGATTTATAGCATGTCAAAATGTACAATTCCATCATCTCTTCTGGTTATGAGTATCTTATCAAGTCCTCTGTATGCCAGAGATGCTTAAAACTTTGCTTGCTGTTCTCCCACCTAAAGAGCGAGAATGTCTACTCAATCACCCCCCACCTCCGGTCGCACCTGGAAATGAGCCTTGGCTCAGTCTGCTTTCCTCAGTTACCAAATTTTAAAACAAACTGATAAAATTACAACCACAAGAGATACCAGAAATATACAGACAGACATATATTTCTACAGCGTAGCTCTCTGATCAAACGCACTCATTCCCCAGCTTAACTCCAAATATCCAGGATCGCTCTCATTATCCTTCCCCTAAGATGCAAGTCCTCCATTACTGGGGTAACTGTAACATTCCCCTCCTTTCACATGTAACTAGAAGGATACCTATTCAGTTCTACAGCTCTCTGGAGTTCTACACACACCTGATCACCACTCCTTTGTGCATATAAATGTTGATAAAGTGCGATCCAGTGCTGCCATTCGATTCCCAGTACGTTTTGGGGTTCTTGTCTGTTAGTTTGCTGGCTCGATGGTGATTGGAAGACACTTCAACCTTCTCCCAACACTTGTCTTCCTTCAGTTCTACAGTGGAGCCTGAGGAAACATGAGAACAGTCACAAGACAACCATTACAAAATGTAAAGTTGTTTTCTTTGGTCACATGCTAATTTAGACGGTGCTCTTCTCCAGGTGAAAACACACTTCTATACTGAAAAGCTGCTCAATATACAATAGCATATGGGGCAAAGTTTTGGACCTTCAACTGGAGCCTAAGTACCTCCTAAAATCTTTGACTTCCTCACAGTGGCTCTTTCACCAGTGATAACCTTATACCATCATACATTAGTCATGTCAGTGGCTCAATAAGTTGTGCACTCGCCTCTGCGACTGCAAGACTGTAAGGTAGTGGGTTCTAGCCCCTCACCAGGACCTTAGGCTAATACCCACTATTGACACTGCACTGCATGATGACATTAAACCAAGGTAGCTTTCAGTCATCTCTGGTGGTTGTCCAGGTAGAAGCTGAAGGTACCATGTTACTTACTGTAAGATATGGGGACTTTCTCACCACTGTCCCGGACAACTCTTTCAGAAAATAAAACAGATCCAGGTAATCCAAGCTGCACCTGAAAACAAGTCGCCAGAGATCAGTATGCCTTTCCTGGTCAGAAAAAATAGATTACTCACCTGTAAGAATAGTTCTAGGAGTGGTGTATGTTCATCTACACTTCCTGGCACTTGCCTTTCCTTTAATTCTGTCCAGAATGTCTTCAAGCTGGCTCCTCCTCCCACCAGGGTGGTAACTCCCTTGCTCCCTTCCAGGACATCAGATCTTGCCTGCTGGAAGCAATGTTGTGCTCCATGGTCTGGGAGGACAGGTAGATCCGTGTGGATGAAAGTGCAGTTACGTAAGAACTACCATAACAGTAGATCTTCGAGAACAGCTCTTGCAGCAGGTTACACCATTAGGACTGAAGCCATCAGGCGTCAGGACCCCACGGAAATTTTCTAGCTGGCAGTCTTCAGCGGGACTGCCTCCGCGGGTCCGCCCCGACGTCAGGCGTAGTACATAAGGAGGCGGTCCCGCCAGAATCCCCAGTTCTCCGCCGGAGACTCCCGGCCGCTGGATGACAGAAGAGGAGACGAGGATCCGCCACCAGATGGCCAAGACTAAGACACAAATCATTCCATCCCGGAAGATGGATGTTAGGCTATAACCTACCTCCTCAAGGGGAGTGGTGGGCGGAAGGTACCTGCTGCAAGAGCTGTTCTCGAAGATCTACTGTTACGTGAAGTTCTTACATAACTGTACTATCTTCTTGAGATACAGCTCTTGCAGCATGTTACACCATTAGGACCGATTCCCAAGCAATGGTGACACTGAAAAGTCATCAGGAGGAGGAAGAGCGGAGATTAAGGCCCCTTCTGAGCCTAAGACAGAAGTCCCTGGAGGGCGGCTAGGTCAAAACCAGCCCTTAAGCCTTGAGGTGATGTCCAGGCTATAATGCCTGATAAAAGTATGCACCGGCTCCAGGTGGCTGCAGCACAGATAGCTGAAGTGGACACATTCTTCAGTGCTGCAAGGAGGTAGCCACTCCTCTGGTGGAATGGCCCTAACCGCTCCTGGCAAGGGTTTCCTCGTTTGTCATAACAGAAAGAGATACACTGAATGAGCCAGCATGAAAGGGTCTGCTTCAAACGGGGGGCCCTTTCATCCTCTCAGCCGAGGATATGAACAGCTTCTCCGCTTTCCGGAGATGTTTGGTTCTGGTCAGATAATATCTGAGACACCTGTGAACATCCAAGGTGTGAAGCAGTGCTTCTCCTCGATTGGTGTACTTGGGAAAGTACACTGGTAAATCGATGTCCTGATTAAGGGTAGAGGCTGAAACCACCTTAGGCAAGAACTTAGGATTTGTCCTCAGGGATACCCTATCCTGGTGGAAAATTAAATAAGGCTCTTTGCACATGAGGCATGTAATTCGAGATTCTTCTCGCCGAAGTAACAGCAACTAAAACAATGTTTTCCATGACAGAAACGTAGCTCACAATCCACGACTGGTTCAAAGGGTGGCAGTGTAAGCTGCTCCAGGGTCGAAGGGCAAGTCCCAAGAAGGGACAGGATCCTTAATGGGCAGCCTAAGGTGGAGGACCTCCTCAGAAAGGCAAGAGTAGCATCCAACTGGGCCACCATGCGAGTGCCTATGGGGCATGATAGCACAGACTGCACAAAGGTGCACTTTGATCGAGGAGTAAGCTAGCCCGACTGAAAAGGGAAAGCAGGTACTCCAGAACCAGCTTCTCAGGACAGTCTAAGGGCGAAACCATGACGCTTGAGTCCAGGCAAACCTCGCCACTTCATATATGTTGCGCGCCTGTTGCCGGTTTCTGGCGCAGAAAGCACGCCTGCCACCTCTTAAGTAGACCCGTGTCACATCATGGCTATGTCTCTAGGAGCCAGGCATGTAGGTTCAGTGAACGTAAGTCAGGGTGGACTAGTGAACCCTCCTCCTTAGACAACAGGTGGGAGCTGATTGGCAGAAAGCGGAGGTTCCGGGCAACTGATTCAGAGCGGAACCAAATTTGCCTGGTCCAAAAGGGCACTATTAAAATAAGCGTCACATGCTCCCTACGAAGTTTGAGAAGGACTCTCTGGATCAATGGGAAAGGAGGGAAGGCGAGAGGAATCTGCCCGCCCAGGAGAGGGACAACACGTCTCGCCAGAAAACACCAGGCCCTGGATCTAGCGAGCAAAAATTAGGCAGTTTTGCATTGGATAGGGACGAATAGATCCAATTCTGGTGTGCCCCATCTGTGAAACAGATCCTCTGCCACCTCCTGTAGAAGTTCCCACTCATGGACTCTGGCTGGGAATGACTCAGGTTGTCTGTGACAGTGTTGTCCACCCGGGAGCGTGAACTGCAATGAGGTTTGCGCCATGTCGTATTACCCATTCCACACCCTCATGGCCTCCCTGCAAAGGGGTAGGAGTGTGTACCTCCTTGTTTGTTGAGGTAATACATCACCGTAGTATTGTCTGTTTGTAGCAGGAGAGTACACAGTGGAATCTCCAACTGGAAGGCTTGCAGGGCATAAGGACTACCCTCATCTCCAATATGTTGATATGGAGATGAGATTCCTGGTAGTCCATGTTCCTGAGACCTCACCCCATTCAAGTGTGCTCCCCACCCCAGCCCCGGAGGTCTGTGGAGAGTGTTATCACCGGGATAGGCGCTGTGAAGGAACCCCACAGAGCGGGTTCCCGGATCTAGCACCATTGCCAGTCCCGAACCATGGCCTTCGTGATTCTGACTGGATGCTGCAGATGGTCTTGCCTTTGGTCCCACTGCACTCTTAACATCCACTGGGTTGCCCGTATGTGGAGTCTTGCCATCGGGACTGTTGGAATGGCCGCAGCCATGTGTCTGAGCAGGCGAAGGACCAGTCTGGCTAGGACGGTCTTCTTCGCTGATAGGTCACTTATGAAGGATCAGGTGTGTTCCGCTTCCGTCGCCGAAGAAAAGCTTTTCCCTTGACGGTGTCCAGAACTGCCCCTATGAACTGCAGTTTCTGGGACGGTACCAGGAGAGACTTCTTGTAGTTGATTAGGATGCCCAGAGACTGAAAAAGGGTCTGAGTATGCTGAATGGCTATCAGCAATGCCTTCTTGGAGGAGGCCATGAGAAGCCAGTCGTCCAGGTACAGGAACACAGTGACCCTGTCTCCTCAGAGACGCTGCCACGACTGCCATGCACTTGGTAAACACCCTGGGTGCCGATGACAGCCCGAAGGAAGCGCCCAGAACTGATAATGGCGGCCGAGAATCGGCACAGGAACCTCCTGTGCGCTTGAGCAACTAGGGATGTGCAGGTAACCATCCTGCATGTCCAAGGACGCCATGAAAGCGTCCTTCTTCAGCATGAGATTAGTCCGGAAGGGTCACCATGCGGAAGCGCTTAAGCGACCGACATATTGAGGTCGCTGAGGTCCAAGACTGGACGGAGGTCCCTGTTTTCTTTGGAACCAGGAAGAAGTGTGAATAGTATCCTGCTCTCTCTGGTTCCCTGGAACATGCTCCAAAGCCTCTTTCTGTGAAGCGTGAGCACTTCCTGCTGTATGAGTAGGGCGTGCTGACCCGAGTACGGAGAGCAGAGGAGGCCTTGTGGGAGGGTTGTCTACAAATTCTATATAATGGCCTTTTCGACTAACTGTAGCACCCACCTGTCAGTGGTGATCGACCGCCACCCTGGCAGGTGGTCCGTGATGACGACCCCGACCTTCGTTTCCCGTTGATCCTGAGGAGGCGGGGGCGGGAAGCAGTCATGCTGTGGCAGCATTGGATCCTGCAGGTTGGGCTGACTTGGTGTCTCGTTGGCCTCTGCCTGTGGATGTCTTAGCCTGGGCTTTCCGAGAGAAGGAGCCCCTCTGATGCTGGCGGAACCAGGTTGTTGCCTTTGGGTCCGCTGTGAGAGCGACTCTGGTTCCTATGAAAGGAACTAAGTCTAGATCTCTACATGGCATGGACAGATCTAACAACCTTCGCGCTTCTTGCAATCTGGTGATCACCTTTTCCGAGGCTTCACCAAACAGAACTTCGCCATAGTAAGGAGCGTCCATGATATGTTCTGGACATCCGGGTAAACCGGAGACACGATGCCAGGAGTGTCTCCGGAGACACACGCCTGAGTCTGCCACTCTGGCGTAAGAGTCCGCAGAGTTGTATGCGGCTCTCAGCAGCTGGTCCCCAAATCTGAACCCGTGACGGAGGAGCTGCTGCAGGAGTTCCTCCTTTGGCCACCGCCTGACAGTTTCTCCGCCAGGTCCTGTCCCTGTTCCTACACGTTTCTTGAACTGAACCATGTGGGTATGGTATTCAAAGATCTAATATGCGGGTAGCGGCCGCCGCACTCGTCGCTTCTAACAGCAAGCGTCAACTTTGGACTCCGGGTCCGTGGCTGCATGCTCAAATGTTGCGGTTTCTGAGACCCGGTCATGAGAGGCTGTAATGACCAGGAGTCGGCCAGAGGATGGTTAGCCAGGTACTGGTCCTCCCTTGGGCCTTGTACAGGCGGTCAGCCTTCTTCGGCATTGCCGGGCCGAATGTGACGCTTTCACGCTGCCTGGTGACGCTCCACAAAGGTGTCCACCAAGGGTGGCACTACCAAAGGCTTGGGGTCATTTTGCGAAGGTAGCGGCAAGGTGAGGTCTTTGGGGTCGAGCTCCTCGGCATCCCATCCCATGTTCTCCTGAATATGCCTCATTATTTCAGAGAACGAGGGGTCATCCGGAGGAGACCTAGGAAGGTCGCGTGGAGTGCGGAGGGGATGCTGATTGGTGAAGGAGACCTGGAGCATTCAGAGATGTCAGATCTGGAACCCTCCATGGACGGTGAGTACCGGCGTCTTCTGGGTCTCTTGGGGCTGGGTGACCCTGAAGAGGATCTTGACGGAGGCCTTCTTTCTCCAAAGATCTACCCTAGGAGGTGCTGCTGGCTCCTGGGGAAGGTGCTGCCCTGCTGACCCCCTGGGTGAAGGAGGGTCCGGGCATCGGGGTGCAGCGGAGGAGATTACGTGGTGACCACATCTTTTTCGATGGTGTCCCACCATAAGGTGAAGAGCCTTCACTTCTGTCAAGTTTAGGCCCCTGAACGGACTATAGGCGCGGTGGCTCTGTTGTCGGGCCAGTCATTGGCTCTCTGGGGGCCTCCGGTTCTGGAGAGGGTTCCGTGGGAGTTTGATGGGTCCGGGATCGCCCACCTGGTCCTCGGGCTGGGAAGATTTCTCCTCTGACAGCGCCTTCCGACCGACGTCGGTAGGCGGTGGTGTCGATCCTCCTGACTGCGGTATCCGACGCCGTCCCCCTGCCGACATCTTGAGAGCGTAATGCCTGACCGGCGCACGGGTGACGAGACAGTCGCCGGTTCCTGGAGTGCCTGTGTGCCTTGGCCGACGTCGGGTGGGCCGACATCGGGTCCACATCTGTTAAGGAGGTCAGCTCTTGGTCTTGCGCTGGGGTGGCGTCGGTAGGGAGACGACCGGACGTTGGGGCCGAATGCCAGGAGAACGACTTGTGGAACTCCCCAGACCTGGACGACCTTAGCCAAGGAAGCGGGCCTGGAGGTCTTGGCAGGCCACAGAGTAGAGGAACCACTGACCGATTTGACCACAACCAGGGAGACAGAGCAGGCCCTAGATGGAGAGCGGTCCGACCTGGAGCCAGAGCTGTGGGAGTCCGAGGCCCTGGAGGGGGATCTAGGTCTCACCTTCTCCCTGTGCTTATGGTGCCTGTGTGACTTCCTGAATTAACCCCTAGAGGAAGGTTCCATGGCCTTAAGTTTTCTTCGAGGAGGAAAGCCTGGAGGGCCTTCTGTCGGCGGATTCTCGTATGGCTGTTAAAGCCCTGACAGAAGGAGCAAGCCTGGGCGTCATGGTCTGGGCCCAGGCAACAAGCATGAGCAGAATGAGGGTCTTTGAAAGGAATCTGCTTTCTACAGGCACACTTGAAGAATGGCCCTCCACTGACGTTGGAGAGGACATCAGGCGAAAAACGACTGAAGAGAGTTGTATTTTGTAAAAGTTTGGAAGTTTTCCTGGTCGTCGCGCACTAGACTAACCGAGGAGGTGAGACTTGCAAAGTCGGCAGGGAAAAGAACAGGGGTTCTGGGGGACCGCCTCCTTATGTACTAAGCCTGGCGTTGGGGGTGGGACCGGCGTGGGGCGATCCCAGCTGAAGACTGCTAGCTAGAAAATTTCCATGGGGTCCTGGCCTGGCGCTTCAGTCCTAATGGTGCAACCTGCTGCAAGAGCTGTCCTCAAGATCATAACACACTCCTAGAAAGTACAGTTACGTAAAACTTGCCGTAAAGTACAGTTACGTGAGAACTACCATAACAGTAGATCTTGAGAACAGCTCTTACAGCAGGTTACATCAATAGGACTGAAGCGACAGGACAGGCGTCAAAAATCATAGCTAGCTATCTTCAGCGGGACCGCCTCCAACGTCGGCGTAGTACATAAGGGGTGGTCCCGCCCAGGATCCTCAGTTCTCCGGCTGAGACTTCGACCGAGCTGACATTGAAATGGGAGACCGAGGATCCACCGTCAGAAGACAACGGGAAATATTCCTGTTAAAGGCTAAGCCATGCCTCCTCCAAGGGGAGGTCCTGCTGCAAGAGCTGTTCTTGAAGATCTACTGTTACAGTAAGTTCTTACGTAACTGTACTATCTTACTTCAAGACACAGCTCTTGCAGCAGGTTACTCAATAGGACTGATTCCCAAGCAATAGTGCTTGCAAACACTCTGGGAGGAGGAAATAAGAAAGAACGTTCCAGGTCCTGAATCTAGGACAGGATACCCTGTAGCTCTTAGCCGTGAGCGATGTTCGAGCTATAATGCCTGATAAAGGTATGAACAGAGCTCCAAGTGGCTGCAGCACAAATGGCAGAAGTGGAGGCGTTTGAGTGCTGCAAAGATGTGGCCACGCCTAGTGTAATAGCCCCAGACTGCTTCTGGGAGGGGCTTCGTTTGATATCATAACAGTAAGAGATGCACTGGACAAGCCAGCAGGACAGGGACTGTTTGGATACTGGTTGGCCCTCCTCCTTTCGGTAAAGGAGAAAAGCTGCTCGAACTGAAGCTGCTTAGTTCTACTCAGGTAGTACCTCAAGCTGCGGTGAACATCCAGGGTGTGAAGCAGCACCTCTCCTCTGTTAGAGTAATTAGGAAAGTAGGCGGCAGGTCAATATCCTGATTGAGGTGAGTGTGGAAACCACCTTAGGCAAGAATTTAGGATTAGGTCCTCAGGGATACTCTGTCCGGTGGAAAATTAAATAGGGCTCTTTGCACAGAGCCTGAAGCTCAGAAACTAATTCTCACTGGCGTAACAGCAACCAAAATAACGTTTTCCACAACAGAAGCATGAGCTAGCCATAATCATGACAGATTCAAAGGGGGAGCAGCGAGTTGCTCCAGGACAAAGAGCAAGTCCCAAGGAGGCACTGGGTCCTTAATGGGCGGCCCTAGGTGTAATACCCTCTTAAAATTCTCGACAGGCATCTAATTGTGCCACTGTCGCTGTCCCATTGGGAGGTGATAAGCTGAAATGGCACAGAGGTGCACAATGAGGAGTAGGCGAGACCAGAACAGAAAAGGAGGCAGGTACTCTAACACCGCTTTCACCGGACAACCTAAAGGGGAAGGCGTGCTTGCGACCATAGACAAAAACTGCGCCATTTCATGGCATATGTACGCATACGTTGCCGGCTTTCTGGCTGCAGAAAGGACTTCCGCAACCTCTTGCAAGACCCTGTGGCGCTAAGATGGCTATGTCACTAGGAGCCATGCGTCAGGTTCAGTGGCGTAAGTCCGGGTGGACCAGTGAACCCTTCTCCTGAGACAGAGGTGGGAGCTAGATAGCAGCAGGAGAGAGGTTCCCGGACAGCTGAATTAGCAAAGAGAACCAGATCTGCCTGGGCCAGAATGGGGCCACCAAGATCATTGTTGCATGCCCCCGCGCAGTTTGAGAAGAACTCTCTGGATCAACGGGAAGGGAGGAAAGCGAGAGAATCTGTCCGCCCAGAAGAGGGACAATGTGTCTCGCCAGAAAACACCAGGCCCTGGATCTAGCGAGCAAAAATTGGGCAGTTTTGCGTTGGATGGGGGCAAACAAGTCCAATTCTGGAGTTCCCCATCGAAGAAAACAGATCCTCTGCTACCTCCTGGAGAAGTTCCCACGTGGACTCTGGCCTGGGGCGACTCAGGCTGTCTGCAATCATGTTGTCCACCCGGGAACATGTACTGTGATCAGGTTGCGCCGTGTCGGATTACCAATCCCTCATGGCCTCCTGCAAGGGGTAAGAGTGTGGGCCTCCTTGTTTGTTGAGGTAATACATCACCATCATGTTGTCTGTCTGAAGCAGGAGAGTACTCGGGGGATTTCTGACTGAAAGGCCTGCAGGGCATAAGGACCGCCCTCATCTCTAGGACGTTGATATGGAGGTGGGCCTCCAGAAGGGTCCACGACCCTGGGACTTCACCCTGTCCAGGTGTGCTCCCCACCCTAGACCTGGGGCGTCTGTGGTGAGGATCACCTCCAGGGACAGGCGCTATGAATGGGACGCCCATAGAGTGTCCCTGGGTCTAGCCACCACTGCCAGTCTCGAATCGCGGTTCGTGATTCTGACGGATGCTTCATGTGGTCTTGCCTTTGGTCCCATTGCACCTTGAGCATCCACCGAGTCACCCAGCATGTGGAGCCTTACGAAGGGACAGTAGGAATGGCACAGCCATGTGGCCGAGCAAGGAAGGACCCACCTGGCTGGGCGGGTCTTTGATCGGAAAGCTCCCTGATGAGGGATCTGATGCGCTCCGCTCTGTCATCTGGAAGGAATGCTCTTCCTTGAATGGTGTCCAGTACTGCGCCTATGAACTGCAGTTTCTGCGACAGTACCAGGAGGGACTTCTCGTGGTTGATTAGGATGCCAGAGATCGAAACAAGTCCTGGGTGCTCTGGATCGCCCGTGACAGCGCCTCTCTGGAGGCGGCCATGAAAGCCAATCGTCCAGGTACAGGAACACATAATGGCCCTGTCTCTTAGAGACACTGCCACGACTGCCATGCATTTGGTAAAGACCCTGGGTGCGATGACAGCCAGAATGGAAGGGCTCAGAACCCAAAATGATGGCCGAGAAACTCGAGCGCAGGAACCTCTTGTGCGCTTGAGCTATAGGGATGTGCAGGTGCGTCCTGCATATATCTAGAGACGCTAAAAGGCATCCTGCTTCAGCATGGGAATAAGACCCAGAAGAGTTACCATGCGGAATCTTTTTAGGCGACAGAACAAATTGAGTCGCCCGAGGTCAAGAATCAGACGGAGGTCCCCTGTCTTCTTTGGAACCAGGAAGAAGTGGGAATAGTATCTGTCTCTCTGGTTCTCTGGGATGTACTCTAGCTCCCTTCTGCAGGAGCGCGAGCACTCTTGCCTGATCAATGACTTGTGCTGACCGGGTGCCGGAGAGCACAGGAGGGCCTCGAGGGTGGCTTTTCACGAATTCTATAAAGTGGCCTCTTCTCGACCAACTTAGAACCCATCTGTCGGTGGTTATAGTCTGCCATCCGGCAGGAAATTAGTAATCGGACCGCACCTCAGCGTTCCGCTGATCCTGAGGCGGGGGGCCGGAAGGAGTCAGGCTGTGGCTGAGGGTCCCGCTGGCTGGACCGGCTTAGGAGTGCGCTTGGCTCCGACCTGGGGTTGTTTTCCTGGGCTCCTGCGAACAGACCCCTCTGCTATGGCAAGGCGGGACTGTTGTCTCTGCGTCCGTCCCACGAATCGGCTTTGGTTTCTACGAAGGAACTAAGCTTGGTCGGTACATGGCCTGAACCGACCTCACCGCCTTCCCGGCCTTTTGAAGTTTGGTAATTATCTTCTCGAGGGTTTACCAAACAAAACTTCTCCCTCGAATGGGGCGTCCATGATGCTTTTCTGGACGTCCGGGTAAAACCAGAGACACAGAGCCAAGAGTGCCTCCGGAGGCATCGCCTGAAGCTGCTGCTCGGGCCGAGGAGTCCGCGGAGATCGAATGCTGAGCTCGCAGCACCTGGGTTCCACGTCCGAACCCGTGCGGAGGCTGTAACATCTCCTCCTTCTGCTCACCTTCCGCAATTTCTCAGCGCATCCAGACCCTGCTCCCACAGGGCATTTTGGAACTGCACCATGTGGGTCAAATAATCAGGGATCTGATGGAGCAGGTAGCGGAAATCGTGCGCCTACCCATGGAGTCCAGCTGCTTGGACTCTGGGTCTGGTGGCAGGGTGCTCAGATGTTGCGGTCTCTGGGACCGGTCATGAGAGGCTGTTATGACCAGAGAGTCGGCCTGAGGATGCTGAGTCAAGTACTGGTCTCTTGGGAGCCTTGCCAGGCGGTCAGCTTTCTTCGGCATCGCTGGGAGGCAATGTGGGCGCTTCCACGCTGCCTTGGTGGCGTCCACAAGTGTCTACCAAGGGTGGCACCACCACAGGCTTAGGGTCCTTCTGCCGAAGATACTTACGCAAGGCAGCTCTCGAGGTCTAACTCTTCCGCATCCCATCCGATGTTCTCCTGGATGTGTCTCATGATATCTGAGAACGAAGGTTCATCCGGAGGAGACTTTGGCAGCTCACGGGTCCGGAGAAGGGATGGAGAGGGAGATGGGGATCTGGATGTAAACTCTGATCCCGTGTCCTCCGTCGAAGGCAAACGGCGTCTTCTGGGTCTCTTGGGACTGGGTGACCTAGAAGAGGATCTGGACGGAGGTCTCCTTTATCGAGTCTCCCCTTGGAGGGGTCTTGGGCTCCCAGGAGGAGGTAACCGCCTGCAGACCCAGATGGAGGCAGGGGTGCAGGAACCAGAGGAGCAACCGGTGTAGGAGGAGGAGGAAGCAGAGGTGGAGTGGGGACCATGTCCTTTTGATGGTATCCCACCAGTAAGTGAAAAGCTCCTTCACCTCTGAAAAAGAAGGCGATGCAGTCCAGGCGCGGTGGACGAGTCGTCAGGACAGCGCGTCCGGCTCCATAAGGGGCTCGGGGTTGCGTGCAAGGGTTCCCTGGGAGTCTCAACAGGACCGGGTCGCCCTGCCTGGTCCTCGGCTGGTTAACTCCTCCTCAGTGATGGTCTCCTGACCCGATGCCAGTCGGGCGTCGGGGTCCTCTTTCAATTGAGCGGGTGCCGGTCCCCCTCGGGCGTCCGGTGATGAGTAGGCCTGGCCGGCGACGGTCTTCTGGCAGACGGCGGCTCTGGGGACCTGTGGCGAGAGGCCAACGTCAAGGCGAACCAGCGCCTGGTCCTGTGGCCTCTTGAGTGAGGTGAGCTCCTTGGTTTTGCGAGGAGACAAGGAACAGATCTGAGTCGGGTTCAGAATGGCGGGAACCCGACTTGTGGTGATGGTGGCGATCCCCGACCTAGCCAGGGCTTTGGAGGATGAGGAAGGCCTGGGAGTCTTGGCCTGAGAAGAGGAAGAAGATTTTCTCACCACAGCCGGGAGGCTGAGAGCTGGCCGGGAAGGAGGCGGTGGGACCTGGAGCCAGAGGTGCCCAGTCAGAGGGCCTTAGGCAGGGGACCTGGAAGGGCCTTCTCTCTGTGCTTCTCAGCATGCTTGCGGGCCTTCTGAAGAATCCCCTTGGAAGCCATGGGCTTGAGTTGCTCCTCTCAACAGGAACAGCTTGTAGGGCCTTCTGGCTGACGGATCCGGGTTCTGCTGTTAAAACCCTGGCAAAAAGAGCAGGACCGGGTGTCGTGGTTCAGGCCTAGGCATCGGACACAGGCAGAGTGCGGATCATGGGATGGGACTGCCTACAGGCGCACTTCAAGGAGACCGGAGGTCGGGAGGACATCAGAGAAAAAACTTGAACTCTGAGAACAGATTTCCGTGAGAAGCACTTTACCACGCAGCGTCGCGCTAGAAACAAACCGAAGGGTCGTATCACATGCAAGTCGACGGGCGGAAAGAATTGGGGAATTAAGCGGACCGCCCTTTATGTACTACGCCTGACGCCGGAGGCGGGACTAACGCCAAGGGCGGTCCTCGCTGAAGATAGCTAGCTAGAATTTTTCCTGGGTCCTGACGCCTGCCGGCTTCAGTCCTAATGGTGTAACCTGCTGCAAGAGCTGTGTGAAGTAAGATCAGTAGATCTTTGAGGAGTATCTCTTGCAGTAAGTAATACTTTTGGGTATCCAGCAGAGGTCTCTGTGGTGCACAGCAGCTCTTCTAGCAGTTTTCACCAGGACCGCCCACACATGACATCACGTCTCCTGTTTCCTATGTAAGTGAGGGGCGTCCTTGGTATCCTCAGTTCCCACTGGATTCAGATTACAAAGTGAGGAACATGGGGAACTCGAGGTACCAAAGGAGACCCAACCTAGTCAATGGATCACAACTTGCTCTCTTAGAGAAGGAGGAGGTTGGAGGGTGAGGAGCAGACCTACTGCAAGAGATGCTCCTCAAGATCTACTGTTACAGTAAGTTTTACATAACTGTACTATCTTCCACAGTGGTCTTTTGCAGTAGGTAATACTTTAGGATGAATCCCAAGCAGTAATCCCCATGTGGGAGGACAGTTATGATAGGAGATCTTGTAGGACTGCATGGCGACGGCTGTCCTACGTCGTGAGCATTATCCAGATTGTAGTGCCTTGTGAATGTATGGATTGTGGACCAGGTAGCTGCATTGCAAATATCTGAAATGGAGGCTCCCTTAAAGCAAGCAGCAGTGGGGGCCATAGTTCTAGTGAGTGGGCTTGGACAGGTTCAGGAAAAGGCTTGCTGTATTTTTTGTGACAAAAAGTAAAGCAATGTGCCAACCAAGATGAAAGAGTACGTGTCACAACCGGGAGGCCTTCGTGACCCAGGGCAAAAGAGATCAACAGTTAAGCTGTCCTTCTAATCGACTGTGTCTGATTAGTATAGTATGTAATATACGATGGACATCTAAAGTATGTAGGAGATGTTCACCCTGACTGTAGTAGTCTGGATAGCAGACCGGAAGCTCAAGGACTGATTTAAAGTATGTTCTGAGACTACTTTCAGGAAGAAAGGAAGGTTGGTATGAAGGATCACCCAGACATTGTGGAAAATCAAGTAAGATTCCCTACACATGAGGGCATGGAGCTCGAAATATGTTGAGCGGAAGTGATAGCCACTAGAAATAGGGTTTTCCATGAAAGAAAGCGGAGATCAAAACTGGCAGCTGGCTCAAGGGTCAGTTTTTTATCATTAAATTGAGATCCCACAGATAAGTGGGTCTTCTAATAGGAGGTTAAAATGCAACATTCCATTTAAACACTTCTTGGCTAGTTGGTGTTGGCACAGTAAAGCACAGTTACGTGAAATTTACCATAACAGTAGATCTTCAAGAACAACTCTTGCAGCAGGTTACACCATTAGAACTGAAGACGGGCATGAGGACCTACAGAAAAATTCAAGCTAGCAGTATCTAGCGGGAACGCACCCAACGCCTACCCTCCCGACATCAGGCATCACATAAAAGGGGCGAACCCCTAGCATCCCCAGTTCTCCCGCTTGAGACTCCCGTCCCAAAGGTGACATCTGAAGGGAGACCAAGGATCCGCCCAAAGGAAGGTTTGTAGTAGGATGGCATTAAAGATGCTGCAGCCTAGAAAACTAGGTCAGAAGACTCAATCTCAGAGGAGAAGATGGGAGAAACTACCTGCTGCAAGAGCTGTTCTCGAAGATCTACTGTTACGGTAAGTTCCTACGTAACTGTACTATTTTACTTAGAAACAGCTCTTGAAACAGAATACACCATTAGGACTGATTCCCAAGCAGTTGAGGAACTATTTCCTTACCGGGAGGAGGATAGGGAGAGGTTGGTCAGATTTCAGGACAAAAGTCCCTGAAGGACCACCAAGCCAAAACCTGCTCTGGCGCCTAGAGGCAATATCCAGACTGTAATGCCTGATGAAGGTGTACAGTGCTCCAGGTTGTTGCCACACAGATGGAACTACGTGGAGCGTTCTCTGAAGCTAATGAAGGAGTAGCCACCCGCTCATAGAATGACATTTTACCGGTCCCCATAAAGGTTTATTGAGCTTCTGGCAACAGAACGAGATACATTTCACAAGCCATCTTGAAAGAAACTGCTTAGATACAGGTGCACCTTGCATTCTGTGTGCAAAGGAAACAAAGAGCTGGTCCGACTTATGAAGGGCTCTGGTTCTAGCCAGATAGTATCTGAGGCTCAATGCACATCCAGAGTGTGTAACAGGGCTTCTCTCCTGTTACAATGATTTAGGTAGTACACGGAAGGTCAATGTACTGGTTGAGTGATCACGGCCGAGACCACTTTGGGAAGGAACTTCGATTTGTTCTTAGGACACCTGTCCTTCTGAAAACTAAATAAGGATCCTTGCACATCAGTGCATGAAGCTCAGAATTCTTCTGGCAGAGCTAACAGCAAAAAGTGCATCTTCCAAGAGAGGCATGGCTCATGATAAGCAACTGGTTCAAAAGGAGGCAGTGTAAGCTGCTCTAGAACAATGGTTCTTAGACTTTGTCACAGTGAGCCTCCCAAATCCATGGAAAAGATTTTGAGCCTCCCCAAAAACTGAAATAATCTTGGGCCTCCCGAAGGAAAAATAACATGATGTACTGCGCAGTACACCATGAATAAATTGAAACCCCTTTAGTACTTGGCTCACATTCAGTTCTTTGTCTTATACTGATGTGGAACCTTTGAAAAGAGCTCTTGTGCTCAAAGGTGTTATCAGAATAACAAAGAAATAAAATAAACAAATATTATTATTCAGTTTATTGTAACACCCCACACACACACACCAGCCTACTTGCTCGCTATTTTCATTCTTGAACCATTGTTACCCCTTGTTGCAGTACCTTCATGGGTCAGACTACTTGCTCTGTTTCCTCACTATATGAAATAACCTTCCTGCATACTTTGCCTCTCCTCTTTCTCTGCTCCTAAGCAACTTCTCAGGGATTACGTTGCTCCTTCCTGCTATTGCTCTTAGCACTTCTATGCTCAGCCCTTGTATTTGGCTGTTCTACCAACAGTCTACAAACTGATCAATTACCAGCACTCATTATTAGTTTATTGTTCATATTTGTTTGCACTATTGTTCATTGTGTATTTCTTGATTGTTTTGCAGTTACCTTTTGAAATGTATTCACTCCCTACCCTTCCCGGGTACACCTGAAATGAGCTTTGGCTCATTCACCTTTCCTTGTCACCTATTAGTAAATAAATACAAAAAATTCACCTACTATTATCCTCTTTCAATTTGATCCATCTCTTTACACAAAATATATAAAACTCAAAATTTAAATTAAGTACTTTTTCAGACTTGTTGACCTCCCTGGAACAGGTTGGGGCCTCCCAGGAGGCTGGCCTATCATTGAGAACCCCTGCTCTAGAACAAAGGGAAGATCCCAAGGTGGAATCGGGTCTTTGATAGGAGGTCTCAAATGCAGGCATAGCAAAAAGCATGTAAACCTCTAACTGAGCTAGACACGGTGACCTATCGGTGAATGGTAGCCAAAATGGCACACAGGTGTACCTTAATGGAGGAGTAGGCAAGTCCTGCCTTCATAAAGGGACAGGAGGCAATCTAAAACGGACCTCTCGAACAATCCAATGGGGTCAATCTACGAGCTTGAGCCAAGATGCAGAATCTACACCACTTCATGGCGTAGGTGGCATGAGTGGAGGGCTTTCTGGCCGCCACCAAAATGTCTGCAACTTCCTGAGAGACCCGTATCTCAGGCCTGCTATGTCCTTAGGAGCCAGGCGTGCAAGTTCAGTGACTGAAGATCCAGATGGACCAAGAAGCCTGCCTCCTGGGACAGAAGGTGAGAGCTGAATGGCAGGGGCACTGGAGGTTCCTGGACAAGTTGATGCAAGAGAGAACCAAATTTGCCTGGGTCAAAGGGCACTATCATAATGGGGAGTTGCAAGCTCTCGTTAGAGCTTCAGTAGAACCCTCTGGACCATAGGGAAGGCGGAAAGCATAGAGAACCTGCCCATCCAAGAGAGGAGAATGCGTCTAGCCAGAAAACACCAGGCCCTGGATCTAGCGAGCAGAAATTGGCAGTTTTGTGTTGAATAGCGTGCAGCAAAGGTCTAATTCTGGTGTCCCCATCTACGAAACAGGTCCTCTGTGACTTCCTGAAGCAGTTCCCACTCGTGGACTCTGACCTGCAATCAGCTTAGACTGTCCATGATGGTGTTGTCCACACGGGAACATGTACTGCAATTATTTGTGCACCGTGTTGAAGTACCCAATCCAAACCCTCTGGGCCTCCCTGCAAGGGGGTAGGAATGAGTGCCTCCTTGCTTGTTGAGATAATACATCACCGCAGTATTGTCTGTTTGTACCAGGAGAGTACCCAGTGGAATCTCCGACTGAAAAGCATGTAGGGCGTTCAGGACGGCTCTCATCTCTAGAATGTTTATGTGAAGGTGAGATTCTAGAGGCGACCAGGAGCCCTGAGTCCTGACCTGGGTGGGGATAAACTCCCCATCATCAGACCCGAGGCTTCCGTGGAGAGAGTTATTGAAGGAGGAGGCACAATGAAGGGACTCCGTTAATGGACGGTCTGGGGCGAGCCACCAGTGCCAGTCTCAGAAGACGGCATTCGTGATCTGGACTGGATGCTGCAGATGATCTTGCTTCTGGTCCCATTCGGCCCATAACATCCACTGGGTGACCAGCATATGGAGTTGAGCTATGGGGAACCATTGCAATGGCAGCCGCCACGGTCCAGAACAGGCAAAAGAACGGTCCTGGCTGGTACCGCTTTTCTCCATTACATCCTTATGAGGGATCTGATGTGTTCCACTCTGTCCTGAGGAAGGAATGCCCTCCTCGAGTGGTGTCCAGAACTGCCCCAATAACCTGAAAAATTCTGAGACAGGACAAGGTGCAACTTCTCCAGGTTGATGGTGATGCCCAACTATTGGAAAGGAAGAGGTATCCTGGATCGCGGACATCGGGCATCCATTGAGGATGCCATGAAAAGCCAGTCGTCTAGATGCAGGAAACACGTAGTGGCTCTGCCTCCTGAGCTGCTGCCATGACTGCCATACGCCCATGAAACACCGAGGGTGCGAAGACAGTCCGAAGGGAAGGGCTCAGAACCGGTAGTAGGCGTCCAGAAACTCAAACACAGGAAAGTACAATTACGTAAGAACTTACCCTAACAGTAGATCTTGAGAGAGGCTCTTGCAGTAGGCAATTACATATAGGACTGACGTTAGCAGATGGCACAACCCCATGGAAAAATTTCTAGCTAGCAGCCTCTGGCGAGGACCGCCCACGTCAGGTGACCGGCGTCAGTATAAAGGCGGTCCCTCAAGCCCGCCTTCAGTTCTTTCCATACAGGCCACAAGAGGCGAGACGAGAGAGAAGCAGCTATTTCCGCTAACTGGAAAAAGAGCAGAAAAAGCTTAGGAGGGCAAGTAATTACAAAACTATACTATCTTACTTGAGAGGGCTCTTGCAATAGGTAATTACATATAGGACTGAGTCCCAAGCAGTCTGGAACAAAAAGAAGCACATGGGAGAAGGAAAGCTCAAAGTAGATCCTCTAGCTGTGAAGGCCTTAGAAAGGAGGCCTTGCAGAACAGCGAGCCGAAGCCTGCTCTGTGAAGGCAATATCAAACTATAATGTTTTGTAAATGTATGGACAGAAGTCCAAGTGGCAGCAACACAATATCTGCCGCTGACACATTCTTGAAACATGCCACTGAGGCAGCAAACCCTCTGGTGGAGTGACCTCTTATTTGACCAGGAAGGGTCTTGTTCTACTTGTCAAAACAGAAGGTGATGCAATGAGCCAACCATTTAGACAGGCATTGCTTGGAAACAGCATTGCCTTCTCTTTTAGGGCAAAAGACAAACAGTTGATCAGTCTTTCTGAGATCCTTTGTTCTGTTAGTGTAGTATCTCAGGATCCGGTGAGCGTCCATAGTGTGAGTAGATACTCCCCTGATTGGAGTACTGCATAAAGAAGGTGGGTAACTCTATGGACTGGTTCAATGCATATTCAGCTACCACCTTGGGAGAAATTTAAGATTATGCGCAGAGCCACGTTCCTGTGAAAAATCAAATGCGAGATTTTGCACATCAAGGCCTGGAGCTTGGAAATCCTCCGAGCAGAGGTAATGGCCACTAGGAAGAGTGTCTTCCATGAAAGGAACTTCATGTCTGCTGAGGCCGCCCGGTTCAAAGGAGGCAAAGTAAGTTTCTCAAACAGAAGTTCAAATCCCATGGAGGGCGGGAACCCGGATAGGGGTCTCAAATGAAGAACCCTCTGAGGAAAGTCTTAGAGACTTCCAGTTGAGCAAACATCCTGTCTACAAAGTGAGCGTGGTAGGCTGTAATGGCCACCATGTGTACATTCAGAGACTAGTGACTAAGACCCAGGTCGAAGAGATGGATAGTACTCCAGCAATCGCCCAACTGAGTATGAGAAAGGCTCGTAGCCTTTGAAGGCCCAGATTGAGAACCGCTTCCACTTAATGATATAAGTAGACCCAGTGGAGGGTTTCTAGCCTCCACCAGGATCTCAGCCACCTGGGAAAACCCCAAAGTGGGCTTGAGCTATGTCTGCAGGAGTTGATGAGACTTGAGACCTGGATGGACCAAGGTCCCCTAATCCTGGGTCAATAAATTTCATGACAGTGGAAGAGGAAGAGGAGGTTCCTCTGAGTATTGCTGCAGAAGAAAGAAATACAGGTTACTCATCTGTAACAGGAGTTCTAGGAATGGTATATGTTGTTCATCCACACTGTCTGGCAGGTATCCTTGCCACTTTAAATCTTGCCGGAAGGTCTTCAAGCTGGCTCCTCCCACCCACCGGGTGGTAAAACTCTCGGCTCCACCCCATGATGCCAGATCTGGCCCGCTGGAAGCTCAGGTTGTGTCGTCAAGCCCGGGAGGTCGGGTGGGTCATGGGGATGAACAACATATACCATTCCTAGAACTCCTTTACAGGTGAGTAACCTGTATTTCTAGGGACATGGATATGTTGTTCATCCACATTGTCTGGCAGACTCTAGCAGTTCTCCTGGAGGAGGGAGGCAAGCGCATAACCCCTACTTAGGGAATAGAGACTGGAGAACAGAGGCCCCAAACCAGCATCCCGGCGTGACTCAAGGTCGATGTGGTAATGGGTGATGAAGGTGTGTGCTGACTTCCAGGTAGCAGCCCTGCAGATTTCCTGGATACGGAGCGTCCCTGGAAGCAGCCACCAATGCAGCAGTATGGCGGGTAGAATGAGCTCTTATCCCTCTGGGAGGCTCCATGCCCGCCAACTTATAGCAGAGATCTATGCAGGAGGTGACCCACCTGCCTATCGTCCACTTGAGCTGCAGGTCTGCCAGGTGCGGCTTCAGCGTGGGTGACAAACAGCTGGCGAACCTCTCCCAATTTCAGCCGTGCGCTCCTTATAGTAAGTGGCGCCCTTCTAGGGTCCAGAGTATGGAGCCTATATTCGACCTCCGGTGTGACTGGGGTAGAACACGGCAGAGTCAACACCTGGTTAGGTGAAACTCCGACACACCACCTGGAAGGAATTTCGGGTGAGGCGCAGGACAACCTTGTCCCTGTGGATGACCAGGAAAGAAGACTCAATGCACAGCGCCTGGAGCTCTCCCATCCTTCTGGCTGGACGTGATAGCCACCAAGAAGGCGGTCTTCCACGACAGGTGAGAGAGTTCACACCTGTGCATTGGTTGAATGGCTTGCCCATGAGCTTTGCCAGTACCAGCAGTAGATCCACGGAGGTGGAGGTTTCCTGCACCGGAGGAAATGTGATCAAGGCCTTTGAAAAAGCGCCAGACCACCTTCTCCTGCGCCACCGACTGCTTCCGGCCCGCCCTGCAAGCAGAGATGGCTGCCAGGTGCACCTTAAGGGTCACGACCTAAGCCCTTGCTGAGAAAGGGACCAAAGGTAGTCCAATATGCTCGCCAAGGAACAGGAGGAAGGGTCCAGAGCCCTTGCCCTGCACCAAATGGAAAATCTCTTCCATTTGAAGCGTAGCATTTTCTGAGTCGACTCCTTACAGGGACGCCTCAACTACGTTGAGGACCTCGTCGGAAAGACCCAAGGCCTGGAACTCTAGCAGCTCAGGAACCAGGCCGTCAGGTGCAGGGATTGAAGGTCGGATGGAATACCTTCCCTGATTGACTGAGAGCAGGTCCGGGTGAGCTGGAAGCTGCCTCGGGAGCCTGGAGCTGAGGCTGAGGAGATCTGGGTACCAGTACTGGTGGGGCCAGTCTGGGGCTATCAGAATCACCTCGCCTTGTCCCTCCTTGCTTTGAGAAGCACCTTGTGCATCAAGGGAGCAGGGAAGGCGAGAAGAGGCCGGGGTCCACGGCCTCGAGAGGCATCCTGCAGCAAGCCCTGCTGAGGGGGCGGGCATGGAACAGCCTCAGCATTGCATTCTCCCTGGAGGCAAACAGGTCCACCTGAGGTGTGCCCCAATGGAGAATAGATCTTGTACTACCTCCGGCAGGAGAGACCACTCGTGGGGACGCAGCCCCTATCCGGCTTAGGGCATCGGCCAGGGTGTTGGAGCTCCTGCCACTGAATAGCTAGGAGATCCGCCTCCAGGCTGCGCCACGAGTGACCAGATCCGGAGAGCTTCCTTGCATAGAAGCATGGACGTGTCCCGCCCTGGCGGTTTAGATAGTACATGGTCGTGGTATTGTCCATCTGGACCCGGACCATTGACCCTGAAGAAACGGAGCAAAGGCAGTGAGAGCTAGGCGGACTGCTCAGAGCTCCAGCAGGTTGATGTGGCATCGGGACTCCCGCGGGGACCAGCGGCCGTGCGCTCGGTGTTCCCCAGATGGGCACCCCAACCCATCAGAGAGGCATCGGTCGATAGAGACCGTCGGTCGGGCGGACAAACGAGATGCCCTCCTGCAGATGAACTGGAACGGTCCACCACTTGAGAGCATTCCACATCCCTGGGTCACTGTCACTAGCTGGTCCAATGGATCGCAGCATTGGGACCACTGGCTGGCCAGCCCTCACTGAAGAGGGGCGATGTTCCAGCGGGCCCAAGGGACCACGCTGGTACAGGCCGCCATGAGACCCAGGAGGCGCAGGAAGTCCCGGGCAGGCGCAGTGCCCAACCAGAAATGATTGGGCAAAGGAGAAAAGAACCTCGGCCCTGTCCGCCGGGAGCCGTGCTCTGGCTCGAGAGAGTCGAGCTCTGCCCGATGAAAAGAATCACCTGCTTTGGCTCGAGTTCGACTTGGCCTCGTTGATGGGAGGCCGACCTGAGAGCAAGCCAGGAGGGCCAGATCTCTGGACCGCTCCACCTCCTGTCTGGAGGAGGCTGCTATCAGCCATTCGTCCAGGTAAGGGTAAACCGGACCCTCGCCGCCAGGAATGCTGTCACCACTGCCATGATTTGGTGAAGACCCTGGGAGCTGGAGAAAAGCCGAAGGGCATGGCTTGGAACTCGAAGGGATCCCTCCGCTCGAGCGAAGGAACCTTCAATGGGACGGACGGATAGGGACGTGAAAGAGCGCGTCCTGTAGCTCAGAGAGCAGACCACACGCCGTGTTCCAAGGATGGTATTATCTGAGCCAGAGTGACCATCCTGAAGGTTCGAGACCTTAGGAACTTGTTTAGGTCATGTGGGTCGAGAATGGGCGCCAGCCCCATCCGTTCGGAACCAGGAAGTACCTGGACACAAACCCGGGTTTGAGGGAGGGTCCGCCACCTCTCTTATCACCTCCATCTCGAGGAGGAGTGCGATGTTGGCTCGGCGAGCTGACAGCGGGCTTGATCCCGAGGTGCGACAGCTCTGAAGGGTGGGGCCTGCTCGAACTCCAGAGGCAGGCCCTTTCCTACCACTTCAACACCCACCGGTCTGTGGTAATAGCAGACCAGGAAAGGAAGTACTGAGCTGCCTCCCACGGGGGAACCTGGGGTGAGGTGACGAGGTTGTGGGCGACACCCTCAACCCGCCACAGTGCAGGCTTGGAGGGGACCGCCGAGGACCACCTGGGCCTTACCTCCCTGCTTCCTGGAGGAAGAAGCCGCGGGCTTGGGTTTGGGACATAGCGTGAGCCTGCTGGCCCTGGTGTTGCTGGGCCGGACGTGCCAGGCGCAGGCAGACGAGGGCGCAGGTTGCAGTCTGCGGCCCTTGTCCCTCTGGCGGATGAGACAGAGTCAAGGAGGCATTGGACTTTCGATCCTCTGGAGGTGGCCTTCCACTCCAGGGCCGAAGAGGTCGGTCCCCAGGAAGGGACATCCACCAATTTGTGCTGGGTATCCGCTGTGAAGGTGGATATCCTCAGCCATGCCCGACGGCGCGATAGCCACTGCGGCCGCCGACTGACCTGGCGATGAGTCTCCAATGTCCAGAGCAGTCTGAAGTTGCTGCTTGGCCACTGCCCTGCCCTGGTCCCGCACCTGCCTAACCGTGGTCTGCAGGTCAGCCGGAGATGAGGACTACCTCGTCCAGGAGCCCAACAGGGCATGGGAGAAATGTGCCATAAGCACGGCCGAGCTTGCCTGATGGAAGGCCAAGGGAGGGCCTTAGCGTAGACTTTTAGCCTGGCATAGTCCAATTTCTTGGACTCCTTGTCGGGAGGTTTGTCCCACGTCCTAGCGTTTCCGGCATGCCCGAACGCTGTCGGTAACTAACCCCTCGGCTGAGGGATGTTCCGAGAAACCAGACAGGGAACCGGTAGGGACCGCATACTTCCTGGCCATCCTGGCGTCAAGGCACAGGGCAGGAAGCAGAGGCGCTAGCCAGAGCTCAAGGCCGGGCCCACAATGGCCTCAGCCACAGGAAAGGCCTCCGTGAGGGAATCCCTCGGTCCAATATCTCCATGAGGGGATACTTGGCCCGCTTGAATCTGGACTCAAGCTGCATCCCGGTGGACTCCGAGATAAGCCTGAGCAAACCCAGGAAGAACGAAGGGCTGTCATCCAGCGACTGACCTCCAGAGGACTCCAAGTCCACTCGCTTGGAGAAAAGGGAGGAATCGCATCAGACTCAGAAGAGTCCGCAAGAGCTGCCTCGGGCCTGAGCCACCCTCCACCTGCCGAGGGCGATCGGGAGTGAGGGTGACCGACAGCCTATGGGGCAGACCCTGAGCCGACCGAGAATTCTTGGTCGGAGCCCAAACAGCGGCTGTGGAGGCGGGAAGTTCCACCGAATCGGTGGAGCGGCTGGTTTGGCCGAACAACCGGCCTGGGAACAGGCTCCTCGGGTAAAAGCGAGGGGTTGTTTGACCACTCGGTGACAGACACTTAACGGCGGGAAAGCGGGCGTCGGCTTGTTCCGATCAGAAGGAGCTGTTGCCACATGAGGTCCTCGTATCGTCGGCGTAACTTACGTGAAGCCTCCCCTCATCGAGGAGGAGGGACGGCGAGCGCCGCTACAGCGGTGCCGAGACGAGTCCGCCTATGGGGTGGGATTGGCTGGACCGCGAAGAAGTCGAGACGAGAGCCTCGGCCTTTCCAAGGGCGGTGCGGGGAGGGCCGGGTGGAACCGGCTCCTCCATCGGCTCGAAGGTTCACCGAGGCTCCGGAACGGGAGGCACCGGCAAGCCAGCGAGGATCCTCCAACTCCCACCAGGGGAACGGGGAGAGGAGATTTTCGGCTTAGCGGTCGACAACCCATCCAGCGGGTCAGAAAGATCGACTGCGTCGACGGGGAGTCTCGGTCCAACTGACCTGGCGGGGACACCTCGAGATCAGTGGCCGATGCCGAACGATCGACCGAAGTCGATGGTCGACAACTCGGGAGAGGGACCTTTCCCGCCCCAAGAGCGCCAATGAAGGGACTTACCCTTGTCTTTCTTTTGGACGAGAAGAAGGTCCAGCAGACGTTGGTCCCTCTCCTCTAGTGGAGAGGACAGACAAAACTCCTTAAAGGAAGCTGTGTAAGAGGAACCCAGGGAGGCGGGATAAATGCCGTGGTCGAGAAGATGCAGCCGTGCCACCTCCTCTTCGAGGGTAATCATCTGCTCTAGCTGATCCATGAACCCGCCGCCATGGAAACTGCCGACCGGGCCTCTTTAGACTTTACGGAGGAAAACGTTTCTCGGGCACCCCAGTTGTAAATGGGCACACGGTCTTGAGGGGCGTAGGCTGAGAAAGAAGAGCACAGGTCGTAAGCCTGCGGGTCATGCTGCGGCCTAAACAGTAGACACGTGGAGGCGGATCCGTCCGAGACATCTTCTCGATCTAAGGCACCACCGAAACCCGAGTCGACGGTCCATCGCAGCGAGGGATAGAAGACCGAAGTCTATAATGCAAAAAACTTAAATTCAGAAAACCGAAGAATTAGGAATCAGTCATATGCAGGCGTTAAGGAGGGAACCTGAGCTTCCAAGCGGTAAGGAAGTTCTGGCGTCATGGGGCAGGGCGGAGTTTTACCACCGGGTGGGTGGGAGGAGCCAGCTTGAAGACCTTCCGCAAGATTTAAAGCGGCAAGGATACCTGCCAGACAGTGTGGATGAACAACATATCCAAGTCCCTAGAACCAAACTTGCCTGGGCCAGAAAGGAGGATCAGAATCATTCATGCCCCTTTTAAGCAGAGTTTCTGCAAGACTAACGGAACAGAGGAATCGGGGGTGGCAGAGGCACGAATCTGTCCCTCCAACCTAGAGACAGAGCGTCTCTCCAGAAAATGCCTCGCTCTTCAACGAGCGAGCAAAAGTCGGAAGCTTTGCGTTTAGAGGTGAAACAAACATGTCCACTTGAGGTGTTCCCAACGAGAAAGATATTATCTAGGACCCCTGATCCAGTTCCCACTTGTGAGCGTGAGCAGACGAAAGTGACTTATTTTGTCTGCTAAGGAGTTCTCAACCCATCGAACATGAATTGCCGTGAGGTGAAGGTCGTGGTTGTGCTGCCCATCCCAGACTCTCATCGCTTCCCTGTAAAGAGGGTAGGACAGAGTCCCACTCTGTTTGTTGATGTACCATACCACATATATTGTCTGTCTGGACGGCTAGGTGGCCTGGAAGAAGATGCAGGTGGAGAGCCTCGAGAGCGTAGAGCACCGCCTGAAGCTCGAGCACACTGATGTGCAAGGATTGTTCGAGCTTGGATCAAGAGCCCTGGGTCCGATGTGGACCGAGATGGGCTCCCCAACCTTCGCCCGAGTGCCTGTGGTCAGAGTCTGGGAGAGAGTAGGAAGGAAGATTGAACTCCCAAAGAAGGTTCCCTCGAACCATCCACCACTGCAAGTCTTAAATCATGGGGAGGAGACTAGGACCAACTGATCCAAGTCGTCTATCAACTGATCCCATTGAGATCGAAACGTCCACTGAGAGACTCATGTGGAGCCAAGCAAGAGGGACTGTCAGGATAGCAGCAGCCATAAGCCCAAGGAGGAAAAGAACTGACCTTGCACTGACCCGCCTGCAGCCAGACAACAGGCTTACCTGAGTCTGAGATGTGGCCACCCTGTCCAGTGGCAGGAAGGCCCTACCTAGGGTTGTGTCCAGTATCGCCCAATAAACTGGAGCCTCTGGGATGGGATCAAGTGAGACTAGGAATGGTTGATGGTAATACCCAGACAGGCAAAGACCTGCTGGGTGAGGGAGAGGGTGCAGGGAGTTCCTCCCTGGACGAGGCCACCAGAGCCAATTGTCCAGTGCAGGGAAAACCTGTACCCCCTGGGTATGCAGGTAGGCCGCCACCACCGCAAGGCATCTGGTTAATACCGAGGAGCTGAGGAGAGGCCAAATGGAAGTGCCTTGAACAGGCAGTGCCCCCCTGGAAAGCAAAACGGAGATATGGGCGGATAGATATGTGCAGGTAGCGTCCAGTATATCCAGAGCTCACAGCCACTGGCCCGAGGCGGAGGAGGGGCAGAAGGCTCTGCAGTGAAAGCATCCTGAACCTCTTATGCATACACAGAAAAGTTCAGGGAACTGAGATCTAGAATAGGCCTTACATCTCCTGTCTTCTTCAGGACCAGGAAGAAGTGGGAACAGCAACCCATTCCTTGCAAGGAAAGGGGTCAGGTTCTCAGCCTCTTCCAGCAAAAGTGCTGAAATTTCTTCCAGGACAAGAAGATGATGTCTCAGAGTACGACAACCTTGGGGTAGGGTGATGAGGTGGTTTCTGCAGAAACTCTATTAGAGTGTCCTTCTTGATTAGCTGGAGCACCCATAAAATCTGATGTTATCCTCGCCCAGCCCGGAAGAGGAGGGAAAACCTCCCTCCTACCGGTTCCTCGAGGACATCACCCCGAACAGCACCAAACCTGGAAGGGCGCTTCCTGGATGGCAAACTGCACTTCCGGGACCAATCCTGACACTGGAGCCAAGCTTGATGCGCAAAGTCAACGGCGAAAGCTCTTCTACCAGCAGTGTCCACTGCATTGTAGGTCACACGAAGAATGTGCTGACTGGCTGAACATGCAGAGCGGACGAGGTCAGCCACTTCCTTCTTGACCTGGGAGTTCAGAAGGAGTCCAATTTGGATTCCACCTCACTGAGAATCGCCTTCTGGTAATCCCACATGTGGCCGACATAGTTCAGGGCCCTACTACCCAGAGTGGAAGAAGCAAAATCTTCTTGCCATACTGGTCCAGAAGGTGGGATTCCTTGTCAGGTGGAGGCGAGCTAAGCTGTATGGGTTGAGCAGACCCGGCCATGGCGGCGCTAATCACAACCGAGTCAGCTCGAGAGTCAGAGTCTAAAAAGTCAACACCCTCGGGAGCCTGGTATAGCCTGTTCGTCCTCCTGGGAAGTGGGGCTAAGGCCGACGGTTATTTCCATATGGTGGTAATAAGGTCGGCATGAGGCTCGATCCAGGGTGGCACCAAAGTGGGAGCTGTCACGGGCAGATCCAGATGCTCAGGAGTTTTTACGCTGGGGTCTGGCTCAAGGATTGCCACGTATGCTTCTTGGATCTTCTGTAGCAACTCCGTGAAGGAAGGATCCTCCGGAGAAGACTTGGGAGGAATTCTTGGCCGGGCTTGGAGCGGACAGCGTGGCTCAGTCGTCTTACTGGAATAACCGTGGAAGGATCCAAGGAAGAAGACGAGGAAGAGGTAGACTCCCTCTCCCGGCGAGGCGGAGGAACGGATCCCTAGGGAATCCCTCAGGAAGCATGTCCTGCCCTCTTTACCAGAAGATTTAGTCCTGGTGTCAGGAGGTGGGGAGGAATGTGTCATCATGGACATACGGAACCGGCACCAGCACCATGCTCAGAAGACAACTCTCCATCTATCTGGTGAGCTGAGCCTTGGCCTCAGCCCACCAAGAAGCCAAGTCTCCTCCAAGTCCACCAGCGGCTGAGGCGATGGAGGAGGAGGGATATGGTATGGACTATACCCAAAAGCGTGTATCCATAACCCGACAGCGGGAAGCCCGGCGTCGGGTACTGAGAAGCTGGGTACTGCGGCGTCGGATACTGCGGTCCCGGTATGGCGCGCTCTGATACGATGAGGTCGGGTACCCAGGAGCCGGGAGAAGCTGCCAGGGCAGACGGCCTGGCCGGAGGTCCTGCAGGCGGTTCTGGGGCAGAAGACCCAGGAGCGGAGGGCCTAGCATCGTGAGGGGATGTTGTCTGCGCCTGCAATACCTGCGTCAGAGCTGGCGACCAGGAACCGACGTCCAGATCAGTCGGACCAGAAAGTGGACGGTCTGGCGTGGGTGGAACAGGACCCTCAACGTCAGCTGGGGATGGAGGACCCTCGGGGTCAGGCTGAGAGACTCAGGGTCCCCGGAGGCCAGTGAAGGCTGCGGAGGCCGGGAACAACAGGACGTGGGGGTCTGGCATCGCTCATCCGATGCGCGGACGTCGGGTGAACTGATGTGCGCTTAGCAGCGGAATCGGGCAGGCACCAGAGGTCTGGCGTCCGACTTAACAGACCCTTTCGCCGGAGGCAGGCCACGATGGAGGCGGCCTGGTCGGGGGATGGGCTGCGCGCCGCCCGAAGGCTGGGCAACTATCGACCTTCTCCTTGTGGGCGCCGAGTAGCCAACGTCTGCTGGTATCGGACCTGGCCGCGACCAGTAGGCCGCAAAACCACGGCTTTACTGGGAGCGGAGGCCTCCATTAGTCGAGGCGCCCGAATGGCCTGAGCGTGAGCCAAACAGGCGGGCCACGCCACCTTAGAAACCTCTATGGTGGCAGTGAGTGGATCCGGTCCCTCGGGGGAGGCCGCGTTACCTTTTCACGGCGACTCCCGAGGAAGGACTGGTGGGATTAGGAGCCCTTGTCCCAATGCTTTTCTTTATCCTTTTCTTGCGATGGTCTTCAGGGAAGTTGACGCCTGCTGAAGCTTTTCAGTTCTTTCTCCATGGAGCTCATTTTCTTTTCCAAATATGGGCCTCCAGGGACTGCTGCCGCCTTCTCTGGGTGGCTGTGTTAAAGCTAGAGGCAGTGCTGGCACTTCTCTACCAAATGGTCGAGGCCTTGGCAAAAAGGCACAGAGAATGGCCGCCCCAGCGGAGTGGCACCGCGAAGAGTTGCACTTGTTTTGTTCAGAGGATGTAGGGACGACATACCAACGAATACCTGACGAATGATTAGAAAAAAATCGAAAATGCTCAGTTAAAATACCAATGAAGGAGCCTGACGAGCAGGGAACTTTTCTGCGAGGCGCTGGCATAAAGCTAACAGCTAGAAAGACCTGAAGGCGGGTGAGGGACCAGCCTTTATACCGACGCCTCCTGACACTGGTCACTTGACGTGGGGCAGTCTCTCGCCAGAGACTGCTAGCTAGAAATTTTTCCGTGGGGTCCTGCCACCTGCCGAGTCAGTCCTATATGTAATTACCTACTGCAAGAGCCCTCTCAAGTAAGATCTTTTGGTGCATTCTAGTGATCAGGAGATGTAGATAAGCATCCTACATGTCCAGCAATGCCAGCCATGCGCCCTCTTTAAGCATGGGAATAAGAACCGGGAGGGTCACCATATGGAAGCGCTTGTACAACACAAAGGTGCTGAGGGCTGAGATCTAAAATCGGGTGCAAGTCCCCTGTTTTCTTTGGAACCAGGAAAAGTGAGAATAATAACCTTTTCCTCTCTGGTTCCGTAGAACATATTCTATGGCTTCCTTGTCCAGGAGAGCAAAGATCTCTTGCTGGATGAGCAGGGCATGCAGACCCGAACAGTGGGAGAGCAGGGGAGGTCTGGACGGTGGGTGGTCAAGGAACTCGATACAGTGTCCTTGACTTACCAGCTACACCCACGGTCGAAGGTTATCCGCTACCATCCCGAAGGTGATGAGAGATGTGATCTCAGACCTTCTCGACCCTTTGATCCAGAAGAGGGCGGACGGGAAGGAGTCATGCCGTGGTGAAGTTAGACCTGTGGGCTGGGCGGCTTTAGGGTGTTTTGGGCCCTGGCCCATGGGAACAGCTTGACTTTTATGGCGAAGTTGCCCCTGGGTTGAACGGTTCTGGTTCCTACAAAAGGAACCAGATTTGGGCCTGTACAGTCTGGACTGCCTTCCAGGCGTCCTGTGCTTGGTAAATACAGGTTACTCACCTGTAACAGGAGTTCTAGGAATGGTATATGTTGTTCATCCACACTCATTGGCAGTATCCTTGCCGCTTTAAATCTTGCCGGAAGGTCTTCAAGCTTGCTCCTCCCACCCACCGGTGGTATAACTCGGCTCCGCCCCATGACGCCTAGATCTGGCCCGCTGGAAGCTCAGGTTGTGCGCCGAACCGGAGGTCGGTGGTGCGTGTGGATGAACAACATATACCATTCCTAGAACTCCTGTTACAGGTGAGTAACCTGTATTTCTAGGGACATGGATATGTTGTTCATCCACACTCATGGCAGACTCCTAGCAGTTCTCCGGGAGGAGGGAGGCAAGAGCACACCCCCATATACTTACTTGGGAAAGAGACTGGAGAACCGAGGCCCCAAAACCAGCATCCGGCGTGACTCAAGGTCGATGTGGTAGTGGGTAATGAAGGTGTTTGCTGACTTCCAGGTAGCAGCCCTGCAGATTTCCTGGATAGGGGCGTCCCTGGAAGCAGCCACCGTTAGCAGCAGTATGGCGGGTAGAATGAGCTCTTATCCTCTGGGAGGCTCCATGCCCGCTAACTTATACAGAGATCTATGCAGGAGGTTACCCACCTGCTTATCGTCCGCTTGGCTGCAGGTCTGCCAGATGCGGCTTCAGCGTGAGGTGACAAACAGCTGGCGAACCTCTCCCAATTTCAGCCGTCGCTCCTTATAATAAGCGGCGCCCTTCTAGGATCCAGAGTATGGAGCCTATATTCGGCCTCCGAGGTGTGATTGGGGTAGAACACCGCAGAGTCAACACCTGGTTAAGGTGAAACTCGACACCACCTTCGGAAGGAATTTCGGTGGGGGCGCAGGACAACCTTGTCCCTGTGGAAGACCAGGTAAGGAGACTCGATGGAGCGCCTGGAGCTCTCCCATCCTTCTGGCTGACGTGATAGCCACCAAGAAGGCGGTCTTCCACGACAGGTGAGAGAGAGCACACCTGTGCATAGGTTCGAATGGCTTGCCCATGAGCTTGCCAGTACCAGCAGTAGATCCCACGGAGGTGGGGGTTCCCGCGACTGGAGGGAAATGTGATCAAGGCCTTTGAAAAGCGCCAGACCACCTTCTCCTCGCGCCATCGACTGCTTCCCGCCCGCGCCTCGTAAGCAGAGATGGCTGCCAGGTGCACCCTTAGGGTCGCCGACCTAAGCCCTTGACTAGAAAGGGACCATAAATAGTCCAAGATGCTTGCCAAGGAACAGGAGGAAGGCAAGCCCTTGCCCTGACACCAAATGGAAAACCTTTTTCCATTTGAAGGCATAACATTTTCTGGTCGACTCCTACGGACGCCTCAACTACATTGAGGACCTCGTCGGAAAGACCCAAAGCCTGGAACTCTAGCAGCTCAGGAACCAGGCCGTCAGGTGCAGGGATTGAAGGTCCGGATGGAACACCTTCCCTGATTGACTGAGAGCAGGTCCGGGCGAGCTGGAAGCTGCCGCGAGTCCTGGAGCTGAGACTGAGGAGATCTGGGTACCAGAACTGGCGAGGCCAGTCTGGGGCTATCAGAATCACCTCGCCTTGTCCCTCCTCGCTTGAGAAGCACCTTGTGGATCAAGGGAAATGGGGAAAAGGCGTAAAGAAAGCCGGGGTCCATTGCCTCGAAGGCATCCCCTGCAGCGAGCCCTGCTGAGGGCGGGCATGGAACAGACTCAGCCGCGTTCTCCATGGAGGCAAACAGGTCCACCTGAGGTGTGCCCCAAAGGGAGAACAGATGCTGTACTACCTCCGGCAGGAGAGACCACTCGTGGGATGCAGCCCTATCCGGCTCAGGGCATCGGCCAGGGTGTTGGAGGCTCCTGCCACGTGAATAGCTGGGAGATCCGCCTCCAGGCTGCGCACAGTGACCAAATGCGGAGAGCTTCCTTGCATAGAAGCATGGAGCGTCCCGCCCTGGCGGTTTAGATAGTACATGGTCGTGGTATTGTCCGTCTGGACTCGGACCACTTGACCCGGAGGAGCGGAGCAAAAGCGGTGAGAGCTAGGCGGACCGCTCGGAGCTCAACAGGTTGATATGGCATCGGGACTCCCTTGAGGACCAGAGGCCATGAGCCTGTGTTCCCCAGATGGGCACCCCAACCCATCAGAGAGGCATCGGTCGACAGAGAGACCGTCGGCTCGAGGCGGACGACAGGATGCCCTCCTGCAAATGATCTGGAGCGGTCCACCACTGGAGGCGTTCCACATCCCTATGTCACCGACACAAGCTGGTCAAGGGATCGCGGCGTTGTGACCACTGGCTGGCCAGTCCCCACTGAAGGGGACGCATGTTCCAGCGGGCCCAACGGACCACGCTGGTACAGGCCGCCATGAGACCCAGGAGGCGCAGGAAGTCCGGGCAGGCGCAGTGCCCAACCAGAAATGATCGGGCAAAGGAGGAAAGAACCTCGGCCCTGTCCGCCGGGGCAGCGCTCTGGCTCGAAGAGAGTCGAGCTGCGCCCGATGAATAGAATCACCTGCTTCGGCTCGAGTTCCGACTTGGCCTCGTTGATAAGGAGGCCCAGTTGAGAGCAGACCTGGAGGGCCAGATCTCTGGACCCTCCGCCTCCTTCCTGGAGGGAGCTGCTATCAGCCAGTCGTCCAGGTAAGGGTACACCGGACCCCTCGGCGCGCAGAATGCTGTCACCACTGCCATGCATTTGGTGAAGACCCTGGGAGCTGGAGACAAGCCGAAGGGCATGGCTTGGAACTCGAAGAGATCCTTCCGCTCGAGGCGAAGGAATCTCTGGTGAGACGGACGGATAGGGACGTGGAAAAGCGTCCTGCAAGTCCAGAGAGCAGAACCACACGCCCGCGTTCCAAGGATGGTATTATCTGAGCCAGAGTGACCATCCTGAAGGTTCGAGACCTTAGGAACTTGTTTAGAGTCGTGTGGGTCGAGAATGGGCGCCAGCCCCGTCCGTTCGGAACCAGGAAGTACCTGGACACAAACCCTGGGTCTGAAGGAGGGTCCACCACCTTCTTACCACCTCCTTCTGGAGGAGGAGAGTGATGTCGGCTCGACGAGCCGCCAGTGAGGCTGGGGATCCCGAAGCCCCGAGGCGGCGGCTCTGAAGGGTGGTGCCTGCTCGAATTCCAGAGGCAGGCCTCTTCCACCACCTCAAGACCCACCTGTCCGTGGTAACAGCGGACCAGGTGGAACGGAAGTGCTGGCGTCCCCACGGGGACCCAGGGAGGTGTGACGGGATGGGGCGACACCCCTCAGCCCGTCACTGGGCAGGCTTGGAGGAGGGACCGCCGAGGGACCTCCTGGGCCCTTTCCTCCCTGCCTCCTGTTAGAGGAAGCCGCGGCTTGGGTTTGGGATGCCAAGGTCGAGCCTGCTGGCCCCTGACGCTGCTGGGCCGGCTGCTGGGGCACAGAAGGACCAAAGGGCTTAGGCTGTGGTTTGCGGCCTTTGTCCTTCTGAGCGGAAGAGACCGAGTCAAGGTAGCATTGGACTTCTCGATCCTCTGCAGGTGACCTTCCACCCCAGGGCCGAAGAGGTCAGTCCCAAAGGAACATCCGCCAACTTGTGCTGGGTATCCAGTAAAGGTGGATATCCTCAGCCAAGCCCCATGACCCATAGCCACTCTGGCCGCCACCGATCTGGCACATGGGTCCCCTATATCCAAAGCAGTCTGGAGCTGCTGTTTGGCCACTGCCCTGCCCTGGTCCCGCACCTGTAACCGTAGTCTGCAGATCGGCGGGAAGATGAGGATGACCTCATCAGGAGCCCAACAGGGCATGAGAAAAATGTGCCATGAGGGCGGCCGAACTGGCCTGGACGAGAGAGAGAGAGCGTAAGAACTTTAGCCCGACGTAGTCAATTTCTTGGACTCCTTGTCAGGAGGTTTGTCCACATCCCTGGCGTTGCCGGCAACGCGAAAACGCTGTCGGTAATCAACCCCTCAGCAGAGGGGTGTCTAAAACGGACAAGGAACCGTGGGACCGGATACTTCCTGGCCATCCTGGCCAAGGCGCAGGGCAGGAAGCAGGCGCTGCCAAAGTTCCAGTGCCGGACCCACTATGGCCTCGGCCACGGAAAGGCCTCCGTCGGAGAATCCCTCGGTCCAGAATCTCCGTGAGGGGATACCTGGCCCGTTTGGAAGCGGGTTCGAGCTCCATCCGGTGAGACTCCGAGATGAGCGGAAGCAGTCCTAGGAAGGACGACGGCTATCGTCCATTGACTGACCTCCTGAAGACTCCAAGTCCAGTCGCTTGGAGAAAAGGAGGAATCATCTTCGGACTCGGAAGAGTCCTCGAAAACTGCCTCTGGCCTGAGCCACCTTCACCTGCCGAGGTCGGTCGGGAGTGAGGGTAACTGACAGCCGATGGGGTAAACCCTTAGTCGACCGAGAATCCTTGGTGGAGCCCCAGTGGTGGCTGTGGAGGCGGAGGTTCCACGAGATCGGTGGAGCAGCTGGTTTTGGCGAACAACCGGCCTGGGAATAGGCTCCTCGGACAAGTCGGGGGTTGTGTCGCCGTTCGGTGACAGCCACTTAATGGCGGGAAAGGCGCGGGTCGGCTTATTCCGGCCAGGAGGAGCTGTTGCAACATAAGGTCCTCGTGCCGTCGGCGTAATTCGCTGACCTCCCCTCATCGAGGAGGAGGGCGGCGAGCATGACGACGCCGCATGCCGGGCCGACAGACCGCCTATGCGGTGGGAGCGGCTGGACCGCGAAGAGGTCGAGACCGAGACCGAGAGTCCCGGAATTTCCGGGGTCGGTGCGAGGAGGTGTCGGCGGAACCGGCACTCCCTTCGGCTCGGAAGGTCCATCCGAGGGCTCCGGAACGGAGGCACAGAGCGAGCCACGGGATCCTCAACTCCTCCCGGGGAACCGGGAGAGGGAATCTCGGCTGCTAAAGGCGACAGCCCGTCCAATGGGTCGAGAAAATCTCGACTTCATCAGTGGGAGTCTCGGTCAACTGACCTGGCGGGGACACCGTGAGGCCAGTGGCGGCGACGATCGACCCGAAGCCGGCGGTCGGCGGGAAGGGACCTTTCCCGCTCCCAAGAGCGTCGACGGAGGGACTTACCTGTCCCTCTTTTGGACCGAGAATAAGGTCCAGCAGGCGCGAGCCCTTCTCCTTTAGTGGAGAGGGACAGACAAAGCTCCTTAAAAGAAGCCGTGTGGGAAGAACCCAGAAGGCGGGATAAATGCGCGGCCGAGGAAAATCTGACCAGCGCCGCCTCCTCTTCGAGGCGACCATCCCTCTCGAGCTGATCCGCCCGAGCCCCGCCGCCAGGACAACACCGGGCCTCCTTGGACTTCACGGAGAAGCGCTTCTCGGGGGCCCAGTTGCAATCGGGCAGCACGGTCTTCGGGGGCGTGGGCCGAGAAAGATGAGCACAGGTCGCAAGCCTGCGGGTGGTGCTCAAGGCCTAAGCAGTAGACACACGTGGAGTGTGGATCCGTCCGAGACATCTTCTGCCCGCATGGGCATCTCCGAAATCGAGGTCGATTTGTCCGTCGCGGCCGCGAGGGATGAAGACTGAAGTCTTTTGCAAAATTTATTTTAAATCCATAAGCGGAGAAATAGGAACCAGTCGCAAAGCGCGGAGCGTTAAGGAGGGAACCTGAGCTTCCAGCGGTAGGAAGATCTGGCGTCATGGGCGAGCCGAGGTTATACCACCGGGTGGGTGGGAGGAGCAAGCTGAAGACCTTCCGGCCCAGATTTAAAGCGGCAAGGATACTGCCAATGAGTGTGGATGAACAACATATCCATGTCCCTAGAAATATAGGTTACTCACCTGTAACAAGGAGTTCTAGGAATGGTATATGTTGTTCATCACACTATTGGCAGGTTCCTTGCCGCTTTAAATCTTGCGGAAGGTCTTCAAGCTGGCTCCTCCCACCCACCGGTGGTAAAACTCGGCTCCCCCATGCAGCCAATCTAGCCCTGGAAGCCAGGTTGTGCGTCGAGCCGGGAGGTCGGGTGGGTCGTGTGGATGAACAACATATACCATTCCTAGAACTCCTGTTACAGGTGAGTAACCTGTATTTCTAGGGACATGGATATGTTGTTCATCCACACTGTCTGGCAGACTCTAGCAGTTCTCCGGGAGGAGGGAGGCAAGCGCACACCCCTACTTAGGGAATAAAGACTGGAGAACCGAGGCCCCAAAACCAGCATCCCGGCGTGACTCAAGGTCGATGTGGTAGTGGGTGATGAAGGTGTGTGCTGACTTCCAGGTAGCAACCCTGCAGATTTCCTGGATAGGACGTCCTGGAAGCAGCCACCGATGCAGCGGTATGGCGGGTAGAATGAGCCTTATCCCTCTGGGAGGCTCCATGCCCGCCAACCCATAGAGATCTATGCAGGAGGTGACCCACCTGCCTATCGTCCGCTTGGCTGCAGGTCTGCCAGGTGCGGCTTCAGCGTAGGTGACAAACAGCTGGCAACCTCTCCCCGAACTTCAGCCGTCCGCTCCTTATAAAGCGGCGCTCTTCTGGGTCCAAAGTATGGAGCCTATATTCGACCTCTGAGGTGTGATTGGGGTAGAACACCGGCAGAGTCAACACCTGGTTAAGGTGAAACTCCGACACCACCTTCGGAAGGAATTTCGGGTGGGGGCGCAGGACAACCTTGTCCCTGTGGAAGACCAGATAAGGAGACTCGATGGAAAGCGCCTGGAGCTCTCCCATCCTTCTGGCTGACGTGATAGCCACCAAGAAGGCGGTCTTCCACGACAGGTGAGATGTCACACCTGTGCATCAGTTGAATGACAGCCCATGAGCTTAGCCAATACCAGCAGTAGATCCACGGAGGTGGAGGTTCTCGCACTGGAAGGAAATGTGATCAAGGCCTTTGAAAAGCGCCAGACCACCTTCTCCTGCGCCACGACTGCTTCCTGCCCGCCCGTAAGCAGAGATGCTGCCAGGTGCACCTTAAGGGTGTCGACTGAAGCCCTTGCTGAGAAAGGGACCACAGGTAGTCAGAATGCTTGCCAAGGAACAGGAGGAAGGGTCAGGCCCTTGCCTGACACCAAATGGAGAATCTCTTCCATTTGAAGGCGTAGCATTTTCTAGTCGACTCCTTACGGGATGCCTCAGCGGCGTTGAGGACCTCGTCGGAAAAGACCCAAGGCCTGGAACTCTAGCCGCTCAGGAACCAGGCCGTCAGGTGCAGGGATTGAAGGTCGGATGGAATACCTTCCCCTGATTGACTGAGATCAGGTCGGGCGGGCTGGAAGCAGCCTCGGGAGCCTGGAGCTGAGACTGAGGAGATCTGGATACCAGAACTGGCAGGGGCCAGTCTGGGGCTACCAGAATCACCTGCGCCTTGTCCCTCCTCGCCTTGAGAAGCACCTTGTGGATCAAGGGAAATGGGGAAAGGCGTAGAAGAAGCCCGGGGTCCACGGCCTCGAGAAGGCATCCCTGCAGCGAGCCCTGCTGAGGGGCGGGCATGAAACAGTCTCAGCTTCGCATTCTCCTGGAGGCAAACAGGTCCACCTGAGGCGTGCCCCAGTGGGAGAAGAGATCTTGTACTACCTCCGGCAGGAGAGACCACTCGTGAGACGCAGCCCCTATCGGCTTAGGGCATCGGCCAGGATGTTGGAGGCTCCTGCCACATGAATGGCGAGGAGATCCACCTCCAGGCTGCAAGAGACCAAATGCAGGAGAGCTTCCCTGCACAGAGGCATGGGATCGTCCCGCCCTGGCGGTTTAGGTAGTACAGTGGGTGGTATTGTCCGTCTGGACCTGAACCACTTGACCCCGTAGAAATGGAGTGAAGGCGGTGAGGCTGAGCAAACTGCTCAAGCTCCAGCAGGTTGATGTGGCATCAGGACTCCAGGGGACCAGAGGCCGTGGCTCTGTGCTCCCCAGATGGGCACCCAACCCATCAGAGGCATCGGTCAATAGAGACCGTCGGCTCGGGGCGGACAAACAGGATGCCCTCCTGCAGATGTGCGGAACGGTCCACCACTGGAGAGCGTTCCACATCCCTGGGTCACTGTCACTAGCTGATCCAATGGAGAAGTGCTGTGACCACTGGCTGGCCAGTCCCCATTGAAGGGGCGCATGTACCGTGAGGCATGCCATGGAGGCCCAGGAGGTGCAGGAAGTCCCGGGCAGGGCAGTGCCCAACCTGAAATGACTGGGCAAAGAGGAAAGAACCTCGGCCCTGTCCGCCGGGAGCCAGTGCTCTGGCTCGAGAGAGTCGAGCTCTGCCCAGATGAAATGTATCACCTGCTTTGGCACGAATTCCAACTTGGCCTCGTTGATGAGGAGGCCAATCTGAGAGCAAACCTGGAGGGCCAGATCTCTGGACGCTCCACCTCCGCTCTGGAGGGGCTGCAATCAGCCAGTCGTCCAGGTAGGGGTACACCCGGACCCTTGCACCGCCAGGAATGCTGTCACCACTGCCATGCATTTGGTGAAGACCCTGGAGCTAGGGAGGCCGAAAGGGCATGGCCGGAACTCGTGAAGGGATCCTCCGCTCTGAGCGGAGGAATCTCTGATGAGACGGACGGATTGGGACGTGAAAGAACGTCCTGGAGGTCCAGGGAACAGAACCACATGCCTTGTTCAAGGATGGGATTATCTGAGCCACAGTGACCATCCTGAAGGTCCAAGACCTTAGGAACCTGTTCAGGTCGTGCAGGTCGAGAATGGGGTGCCAGCCCCGTCCGTTTGGGACCAGAAAGTACCTGGACACAAACCCCGGGTCTGGAGGAGGATCGCCACCTTCCTGATCACCTCTTTTTAGAGAGCAGGGCAATATCGGTCTGGCGAGCCGACAGTGAGGCTGCAGACCCGTGGCCCCGAGGCGCGGCTCAAAAGTGGGGTCTGCTCGAACTCCAGAGGCAGGCCCTTTCCTACCACCTCCAACACCCAGCGGTCCGTGGTGATAGCGGACCAGGCGGAAGGAAGTGGCGAGCCGCCCCCCAGGGGAACCCAGGGGAGTGGCGAGGCTGGGGCGACACCCTCAACCCATCACTGGGCAGGCCTGGAGGAGGGACGGCCGAGGACCTCCTGGGCCTTTACCTCCCTGCTTCCTGTTGAGGAGCCGCGGGCTTGGGTTTGGGATGCCAGCTGAGCCTGCTGGCCCTGGTGCTGGTGTGGGACGTGCCAGGCGACAGACGAAAGGAGCTTGTGCTGCTGCTGTCGTGGCCTTTGTCCTTCTGGGCGGGGTGACAGAGTCCAGAGTGGCACTGGACTTTTCGATCCGCTGGAGGTGACCTTCCACTCCAGGGCGAAGAGGTCGGTCCCAAGAAGGGGCGTCCACCAACTTGTGCTGGGTATCCGCCCGGAAGGTGGATATCCTCAGCCATGTCTCTGCGGTCGCATGGCTACTGCGGCATGACCGATCTGGCACAGGAGTCCCCTATGTCCAGAGCTGTTGGAGCTGCTGCTTGCCACCGCCTACCCTGGTCCCAACCTGCGGACCGTGGTCTGCAGGTCGGCGGGAGATGAGGATCACCTCATCCAGGGAGCCCATGAGGCGTGGAGAAGTGTGCCATCAGCACGGCCGAGCTGGCCTGGCGGAGGCCAAGGAAGACGCAGCATACACCTTGCGCCCAGCGTGGTCCAGCTTTTGGACTCCTTGTCGGGGCTTGTCCATATCCCTAGTGTTCCCGGGCACCGAAAACGCTGTCGGTGACCAACCCCTCAGCAGAGGGTGCTCCAGAACCGGGCAAAGAGCCGGTAGGGACCATACTTCCTGGCCATCCTGGCGAGGGCACAGGACAGGAAGCAGGCCGCTGCAGAGCTCAAGGCTGGGCCAACAATGGCCTCAGCCACCGGAAAAGCCTCCGTGGGTGAATCCCCTCGGTCCAGTATCTCCGTCAGGGGATACTTGGCCTTTGAGATCGGGCTCGAGCTGCATCCCGGTGGACTCGAGATGAGCGAAGCAGACCCAGAAGGGCGATGGGCTTTGGTCCAGTGACTGGCCCCGGAGGACTCCAGGTCAACGGCCTGGAGAACAGGGAGGAGTCGTCGTCGGACTCCGAGGTCCGAAGAGCTGCCTAGGGCCTGAGCCACCCTCCACCTGCGAAGGCGGTCGGGAGTGAGGGTGACCGACAACCTGTGGGGCAGGCCTGACCCGACCGAGAGTCCTGGTGGGCGCCCGATTCGGTTGTGGAGGCGGAGGTTCCACCACAATCGGTGGGCAGCAGGTTTCAGCTGAACAACCGGCCCAGGCTTGGGCACTCGACTACAGCGAGAGGCTGTTTCGGCCGTTCGGGTGACAGCCACTTGATGGCCAGGGAAGAAATCGGTGTCGACTTGCTCCCGGACAAAAGTAACTGCTGCCACATCAGGTCCTCGTAGCGTCGATGCAATTTGCAGCGAAGCCTCTCCTCATCGAGGAGGAAGAGAGGAGACGGCGGGTGCGCTTACCTCGGTGCAGACCAAGACCGCCGATGTCGGTGGGATCGCTGGACGAAGAGGTCTGAGACTGAGACCGAGATCCTCGGTGTGCCCGAGGCGGGCCTCGGGAACGAGGGAACACCCGCTCTTCCCTCGGCTCGGACACCTTAACCGGGACTGCTGCACGAGGCCAGGCAGATCCTGGTCTCCACTGGGGAACCGCGTGAAGAAGGGTTGTCGGCTTCACCAGTCGACAATCCGTCCGATGGGTCGAGAAAATCTCGACCGCGTCAGCGGTGTCTCGGCCGGCTGACCTGATGAGAGCGCCATGAAGCCAGCGGCCTTAGCCGCAACCTCGACGAGCATGTGATGGGACTTACCCTTGGGATCCTTCTTTTGGACCAAGAGGAATGTCCTGATGGCCCCTCTCCCTTCATGGAAAGGGAATGGAAAAGCTCCTCAAATTAAACAGAATCAGGTACCCAAGAGAGTGGGATAAAGGCCGCGACCGAGGAGGAGGAAGATGCGGCCTGGGCGGCCTTCTCCTCGAGGCGATCATCTGCTCGAGCTGCTCAGCTGAGCCAGCCGCCCGTGTTAACCGCCAGCAGGGCCTCTTTAGAGCTTTACCGGCAGATGGCGCTTCTCCAGGCGCCCAAGCTTAACGGGCAGCGCAGTCCTCCAAGGCGTTGGCGAGAACAAACAGCATGACTCGCAGACCTGTGGGTGCGTGTTCTAGGCGAGGCAGTAGGCATGCGTGGAGTGCGGATCCATCCTGGACATCTTCTGCCCACAAGGGCACTGCCGAAGCCGAGAGTCGATTTGTCCGCCATGACCACGAGGGAAAGGAAGACCAAACTCTTGAGAATTTTTTAAAGCGAGTTTCAGATGAACAAGAGTTAGGATCAATCTATCACACAGTGCATTAAGGAGGGACCTGAGCTTCCAAGCGGTAGGAAGATCTGGCGTCATGGGATGGGCGAGGTTTTACCACGGTGGGTGGGAGAGCCAACTTGAAGACCTTCTGGCAAGATTTAAAAGCGGCAAGGAACCTGCCAGACAGTGTGGATGAACAACATATCCATGCTTCTAGAATGACCCTTTTGGATTCCTCACCAAACAGAGATAGGCTCCATTATAAGGATTGTCCATAATGTTCTTCTGGACGTCGAGGTAAAACCGGAGACTCTCAGACAAGAGTGTCTCCAGAAACAACGCCTGTGGCTGCTCCTGGCTGCAGTCCACTGAATCGTAAGTGGCTCTGGAGAACCTGGAGTCCCACATCTGACCCAGTCCAAAGGAGGAGGTTTAGCAATTCATCCTTCTAGCCATCTGGAAATCCTTCATAAGGTCTTGGCCCTCTTCCCAAAGGGCATTCTGAAACTGCACCATGTGTGAGGTAGTTCAAAGATCTTATAGAGCATGTAGCAGCTGCATACATGTGTCTTCCCATGGAAACTAATTGCTTTGATTCCTGGTCCAGAGGCTGGGTACTCAGGTGTCGAGGCAGAGACTGATCATGAGATGCTGTAATGACCCAGGAATCTGCCAGGGGTTGTTGTGCCAAATATGGGTCTTCCAATGGAGCCCTGCAGAGGCAGTCAGCCTTTTGGAACAGCCAGAGTGAATGTGGGCGCTTCAAGCAGCCTTAGTAGCGTCCTTAAAGGTGTCCACTAAAGGTGGAACCACCACAGGCTTCAGATCCTTTTGCCTGAGATAGCGGGCAAGGCGTTGTCTCTTCAGGTCTAAATCCTCAGTCTCCCACCCTGTGTTCTCCTGGATGTGCCTCATGATTTCTGAAAATGAGTGATCATCCGGTGGTGACCTAGGAAAGTCTCATGGGTCTGGTGATGGGGACTAAAGAGGATGGAGACCTGCAAGTGTCAGGCAGTATCCGGCCTGGAGTCATCACCTGGAGAGTGTCATCTGCCTCTACACCTTTGGATCATTTAGGGCTAGGAGACCCTGAGGGAGAGCGTGATGGCGTCTCTTTCTCTCTGGAGACCTGCCCTGGGAGGTGGAGTTGACTCCTTAGGGGTCGGAGGTCTTGAACCTTCAAGCGCCTGAAGAGGAGGTGGAGGTGGAAGAGAGCATGGTGGGACCACATCCTTTTTAATGGTCTCCCACCAAAAAGTGAAGCGGTCTTTACCTCCTGTATATTGATACCGACGGACCTGGTGTTGGTGTGGGTCTGTTGCAGGGCCGGCGTTGGGTCCTGGGGAACCACGGCTCCAGTGATGGTTCCTGGCAAGCCGGTGTCATCCGTGTCACCCAGTCTGGTCATCAGGTGGCGTGGTGGCCTCTTCTCCGAAGACCCCGTTGTCGGTGTCAACCGGTGTCGGTGAGTGCATTCGTCAGTTCTGTAGTCCGTTTGGCGGGTGCCAGGTCTGATGTTTTCTTCGATTCCAACATCCGCTAAGGGACATTAGTTCGAGGTCTTCTTCTCTGGAGCTTTGGAGGTTGGAAGACAGACCTGAGGTCAGTGTCCCAGCGTTGGTCTGATGTCCCGCTGGATTTAGAGGAAGACTTAGTCTTATGCCAGTCTGAGGATTCCGGCCGGGCGGCGAAGGAGGCGCGAGTAGTCTTGAATGGGTGAAGAGGCTGAGGAGCCCCCAAGACCTTACCTTAAAGGGGATGGTTGGGAGCGAGCCCGGGAGGGTGACCGATCAGACCACGCCGAGCTAGAGCTGGCCGTAGACTCTGACGCCCAGTTCAGGGATCTCGATCTACCCGAGTCCCAATGCTTGTCCCGTGTTTCCTATATTTATGGGATGGTTCCCTTAGAGGAACGCTTTTCCATTTTCTTAAGTTTCTCCTCAAGAAGAAACCCTGAAGGGCCTTTTGGCGGCAGATCCGGGTCCTGCTATTAAACTGCTGGCAGATAAAACAGGCCTAGGTATCGTGCTCTGAGCCCAGACACATCCAGGCTGAATGATGATGGTAAGGCATCTGCTTGCCACAGGCACACTTGGAGGGGTGTCCTTCGAGGAGAAGCAGACGGAGGTAATTGTTAAAAGCAGATTTATAAGACTTCACATCGGCCGTTTTGCTCTTGTCAGGTGTCCGTGGGCCGATGCTGGTTAGTTGATCATGGAAAAGAACTGGGGATACTGAGGAACCGCCCTCTTTATGTGATGCCTGACATTGGGGAGGCAGACATTGGGGAGGGCAGACATCGGAGGCAGTCCCCACTGGATACTCCTAGCTAGAATTCTTCCATGGGGTCTTGGTGCCTGCGGCTTCAGTCTTAATGGTGTAACCTGATGCAGAGCTGTTTCTCAGTAAGATCCTGCCATCCAGAGGCTCATGAAAGCTGAGATGGCAGTCAAGTGAACTTTAATGGAAGAATAATCAAACCCAACTCAGACAGTGAGGCCAGGTAGTCCAGAATCCTTGTCAGTGGACAAGAATAAGGGTCCAAAGATAGAGATTGACCATATGGAAGCGTTTGGAATTGTATGCTGCTCTTGTGGCTGACTTATAGGAAGCAAGAGGATATTGGAAACAGGAGAGGATACCTGTAAGCGAGTTATGAAAGTGTCCTCAGGAGCCAAGCGTGAAGGTGAAAGCCTTTAGTTTGGGGGTATAGTAGATACCTGTGTAACTGGAGTCAAAAGGTCTGACCTGAACAGCAAGGAATGGAGTCCTCTCCTGACAGCTGCAGGAAGAGAGGAACCATGTCTGGCGAGGCCACAGTGGGACTATGAGTATCATGTGGCTGTATCTAACTGTAGTTTCAGCAGAATCCGTTGCAGGAGAGAGGCGGGGGAAAGCATATAAGCAGAAACCTGTCCAGGGTTGGGACAGGGCATCTACAGATCGTCCCTTTCTGTTTGGAATAATGGAAAAATACCTGGGAAGACATCAATTCTCTGGGAGGCAAACAAATCCATCTGTGGAGTGCCCCATGAGTTGAAGATTTCTTGAAGCACTTGCTTGTGAAGTGTTCATTAAGTGAGTGGGTGAACGGACGACTCAGCTGGTTGACTAACTGGTTGCAATGTCTGGAAGAGTGGACAGCTGTTAGCATCAGTCGTTGCTATAGGGCTTCTCTGCCTGACAGCAAGGTCTCTCTGCATGAGGCGCGACACTTCATACCCTTGCTTGTTGAGGTAGAACACTACCGCAGTGTTGTCTGATTGGATCAGTAGCGATCTTGGCTCGAGGTAGGGCCAGAATGCCAGAAGGGCTAGGCGGACTACTCTCATCTCTAAGTGACTGATATGAGACTGATAGGGAGAAGCAGGCCATCGACCTTGGGTCTAGTAAGCACCAAGTGAGCTCCACAGCCAGCAGCGAAGCATCCGTGGTCAGTGTTTGCTGGGAGGAGGGAGGATCGGAAAGGCATTCCCTGATTCAGATTGATTCTGATTTTCCACCATGTCAGGGAGGACTTCAGAAGGAGAGACCTTGATTTTGTCTTCAACGTGTCCTGTTTTTTGGGACCACTGATTCTGGAGGGTCCACTGGACAGGTCATATGTGGAGGCAGAGCAAGGATACCAAAGGGATGGCAGCAGAGAGTAATCCAGAAAACACAGCATTTGTCTGGCTTTGACTATCTTTTGAGTCTGTATGTGTAATGCCAGGCTACAAGTGTATCCTGCCGGGCAGGCAGGAGGTAGAGCTCAGGTGGTAACTGTATCTAGAACAGCTCCAGTGTATTGGAGACACTGTCAGGTTGGACTGGACTTAGAGCCAGTTGACTCTGATTCCCAGATCTGTGAACAGTTTCAAGGTAGCATCTAGGGAGGCAACCAGAGATACTCAGGTCTGCTTTTATTAGCCAATTGTCTAGATATGGAAATATTAAGTGTCCTTCTCTTATGAGCTGCTGTCACTACTGCTAAGCACTTGGTGAATACTCTGGGGGTTGATGAAGGCCGAAAGGGAGTGTTCAAAATTGGTAATTCTGACCCAATAAGTGGAAGCGTAAACATTTGTGATGGACAGGGTGGATGTTAATATGAAGGTAGGCATCTTTCACGTCTAGGGCACAAAGCCAATCACCCTGTTTCAGAACCGGAATGATGGCGGTAGGGTTACCATGCAAAAATGTTTGTACTGAATGTAAAGATTCAGTTGTCTGAGATCCAATATTAGTCTGAGGTCGCCTGTACTTTTTGGGTACCAGGAAGAAAGGAGGTAAAATCCCATTTGATGTTCCAGAAGGGCACTAGTACTATGGCCTGTTTGGACAAAGAGGACGTCAATTCCTCCTGTAGGATGGGTATACGCTCTGGATGATAATGAATCTTGCGTGGAGGCAGGGCATGTGGTGGAGAGAAACTCCAATGTAGGATCCTTCTGTATAATCTGCAGTACCCAATGTCGGAAGTAATCATTTGCCAGGCCTCAGATAGATAGCAAAACGACCCCCTACAGCCTCCACAGCCTGGTCAAGGAGGTGGGGAAGCCTAATGGCTCACTGGGTGGTGGGTTGCTGAGCTACACCCAAAGGGTGGGAGTGGGCACCCAGGGCGGTGAGGTGTTGCCTCTGTTGGGTTGAGAATGACCTCTCAAGCAGCCTTTGTTATTACCTCTGTATTGGCCACCTCTTTTGGAATAAGAGGTGTGTTGAGTCTGGTAGTTTGTAGCTGGAGTATGATACATGCCATGGAACTGCGGATTGTTCTGCCTGATGCCTGTAAGTCATCTAGTAAAGTCTGAGTACCTGGCCCGAACAGCTTGGACCCATTAAAGGGTGCATAAGCTACTTTATGTTGTATATCGGTGCAAAGCCTGAAGCGTGAAGCCAAGCATGGCGATACAGAGAGATACCAGTGGCTGATAAATGGGCTGAGGTATTGATGGCATCATATCCCGACCTGAGAAGGTGACACGAGATAGAATTACTAGCTGTCACTGTAGCTAATAATGTATCCTTTTCCCTGTGAAAGAGTGGAGTTTGTTTATGAGCTCAAGGGCAGAGGACCCCAGAGTACACGATACTTAATCATATGACCCATATAATGTAGTCCAAAATTCTAACATTTATAGCACCTGAGGAAAAGACCCCCCAAGATAGTAAATTCTTGAGTTCCTTATCATGCGTTAAGGAGCTCATGTGCTTGGGCTTCTTGAGTAATGGCCATGAGCGTCAGTAATGACTACAAGTCTGCCTCTGGAATACTAGACAGAAAGGGTGGTCAGAGAACCTGATATAGACAATCTGCTGCGAGAAACAGCTATAGGTTAACACCAAGCAGACAGCATGGCATTTTGGTAAGTTGGTATTAGTGGGGGCACTAAAACATGCTCCCCGGTAACTCAAGGTATTCTGCCATATCCTTACATTGTTTGTCATGTTCCGTACAGGAGAATCCCATCACTTTTGAATTTGAACCATCATTTCACTAAAGGGAGGTCATCTAGGGGAAGCAGCCACAGGTAAAGGCAGATCCTCGTCAAGAGAAAAGATTTCTGAGTATAGGGTTCGGTTAAGGGAACTCCAAATCTTTAAACTCTTCATCCTCAAGATCACCTGAAAAATTAGGTGGAAGTTCTCTGTCATTTGACAAATAGTCACCTATAAATGGAGGAAGAGACCAGGGGTAGGGCATCCTAGTCACTGTAGAATCGCCTAGGCAGAGGGGAAGAGATCAGGTGAAATCATTCAGCCCTTCCAAGGACTGAGAATGCGCATGGAATGCGAGACATGTCGGACTACATTGGTGAGGCCACATTCCAGAGAAGTGGGGGTGAGAAGGGAGGCATGTTGGGAAACCAAAGGGTGATAGAGGAATGGGATATGTAGGCTGAGGTCTTGACCCTGGATAGTAAAGGCCAGGGTTCCGATCTCTGTCCACCTGACCCTGTAGGAAGGCACCTGGTAGGTGGTAAGAGCAGTTAATAAGGCATAAGCTGTGGGCTTCCTTGAGGAATGCAGGGTCTGTAACAAGCCTGCAGGGAAAAGAGCGAGTTCCATTTAAACTGTCAGATGCCATCGACAAAGAGGCCCCAGTCGACGAACAGCAGTACACTTTGCTGCATGTAAAGCGCTGGAAAGAGTCGTTAGTGAGGAGGTATAATCCTCTCGTCGATGGAGCAGTCACTGGTTAAACTGCATTCAAGCGATAAGAAAGCACTGTTGCTGAGAGGTATGAGCCCCGTCGATGAAGAAGCGCTTGAAGGGCGTCTCACCGATGGAGGGACACCAGAAATAGTGGCGTCGAAGGCGTTTAGGGAGGAGTGTGAGGAGGGTTTATGTCCTTTTCTGCTGGGAATGAGCACTAGTAGAAGGGAAGTCCTGATGCGAGCCCCTGGTTCCCTAAGAGAGACATTTTCTAAGCCATCTAAAGTCTTTGGATTAAAAGCAACAGTCATCAATGAGTTGCCTGATTGAAGTCCTGACATAAGCTGCGGAATTAGTGTGGTATACTGGTCCCAGACACCTTACACAAAGTGTCCGATTGTCAAAGCAGTATATTTTCCTACCACAACAAGAGGATGGAAATAAAGCTTGTTTAGTTGAAGAATCAGTGGACATTCATCTTGGTTCCAAGTTTCTCATGATGACTGCTATAAAGAAGTTGCACTAACTGCTCGTAAGCTGAGCGGTGGAAAATTAACTGAGGATACCAGGGACTGCTCACACTCATATAGGAAACAGGAAGTCATATCATGTGTGGGCGGTCCCTCAGAAAACTGTTGTAAGAGATGCTGTGCACCACAACGACCTCTGCTGGATACCAAAAGTATTACCTACTGCAAAAGACCACTCCGTAGAAGATGTTACAGGTGAGTAACCTGTTTTTCTAGGGTGTGGATATGATGTTCTATCCACATTTTCTGGCAGACTCTAGCAGTTCTCTGGGAGGAGGAAGGCAAGGTGCACAACCCTACTTACAGAACAGAGACTGGAGAACTGAGGCCCCAAAACAGCATCCGGCATGACTCAAGGTCAATGCGGTAATGAAATGAAGGTGTGTGCTGACCTCCAGATTTCCTGGACAGGGGCGTCCCTGGAAGCAGCCACTGATGCAGAGCTATGGCAGGTAGAAAGGAGCCCTTAGCCCTATGGGAGGCTCCCTACCCACCAACCTATGTAGAATATCAATGTAGAGACTATTCACCTACCAATCATCAGCTTGACTGCAGGTCTGCCATGTGCACCTTCAGCGTAGGTGACAAACAGCTGGTGAACCTTCCCAAACTCCAGCCAGCGCGCCCTTGTAGTATGTGAGCACCACCGCAGGTCAGAATATGGAGCATGTGCTCAGCCTTCGAGGTGTAGCTGGTAAAATACACTGGCAGATTAATCACCTGGTTAACTTGAAAATCCAACACAACCTTCAGGAGGAACTTGGGTTGGGGGCAGGACAACCATGTCCTGTGAAACACGAGGTTAAGGAGACTCCACCAAGAGCACCTGAGTTCACTGATCCTTCTGGCTGATGTGACAGCCACCAAGAAAGCGGTCTTCCATGACAGGTGAGACATTTCATGCATGAGTTCAAATGACTTGCCCATGAGCTCTGTCAAAACCAGCAGCAAATCCCATGGTTGTGGTTCATACACTGCAGGGGATATGTGGTCAAGAGCCATTGAAAAAGCACCAGACCACCTTCTCCCTGCGCAACAGACTGCGACAAGCCCGCCGGTAAGAGAGAGATGACAATGCAAGGTGCAAATTAAGATGCGTCAACCAAAGGCCCAACAGAGAGGGACCACAGGTAGTCAAGAATAATAGCCACTGGACAGGACAAAGGTCCAATCCCTTGCCTTGATACCAAATGGAGACCCTCTTCCACTAGAAGGCCCAGCATTTCCTGGTCGACTCCTTCCTAGATGCCTCCACAACAGTGAGGACATCTTCAGAGAGTCCCAAAGCCTGGAACTCTAGCCGCTCAGTAACCAAGCTGCCAGGTGCAGGGTTGAAGGTCCGCATAGAGAACCTTCCTCTGACTGAGAGAAAGCAGGTATGGGCAGAGTGGAAGACTCCTCGGAAGCCTGATGCTGAGGCTGAGGAGGCGTGTACCAGAACTGGCAGGGTCAGTCGGAGCCACCAGCATCACTGGTGCCTTGTTCCTCCCGGACTTGAGAAGCACTTTGTAGATCAAGGGCAGTGGATAGAAGGTACACAAGAGGCCTGGGGTCCAGGGCCTCAAGAAGGCATTCCTGTAGCATTCCCTGCTCAGGGCAGTCCTAAAACAGCCTCAGCTGCGTTCTCCTGGAGGCAAACAGGTCTACTTGAGGGACCACACTGGGAGAACAGACCGACTACTACCTCTGAGTGGACAGACCACTTATGATACGCCTCGCCCACCCAGCAGAGTATCCAGCTAGCTGGCTGGGAGACCCCTATCATATGAATGGCTAGGAGACTGGTCTCCAGGCTGCGCATGAGAGTCCACACATGGAGAGTTTCCCTGCACAGTGGCAGGAGTGCGTCCCGCCCTGTTTGCTGAGGTAGTACATGGCCGTGGTGTTGTCCGTCTGGACCTGGACCACCTGACCCCGAGTGAGGAGCAAATGCAGTCAGCACCAGCCAAACTGCTCAGAGCTCCAGCAGGCTGATGTGACATCGGGACTCCTCGGGGTCCACAGCCCACATACTCTGTGTTCTCTGGAAGGCACCCCCAGTCCATGAGGGCTGGCATCAATCTTCAGGATAACTGCTGACTCTGGACGGACAAATGGGATCCCTTCCTGCAGATGCTGAGACTAACCATCACTGCTGAGCGATCCACATCCGCTGGGTCACAGTGACCAGCTGATTGAAGTGACCCTTGCAGAGACCACTGGCTGGCCAGCCTCACTGCAGGAAGCATTTCTACAGCAGGCCCAGCGGACCTTGCTGGTACAGGCCGCCATGTAATCCAGCAGGCACAGGAAGTCCCAGGCAATTCACAATTGTCCAACCCAAAATGATAGGGCAAGGAGGAAACAGCCTCCACCCTGTCCGCCAGGAGCTGGCTCTGCAAGAGTCGAGCTCTGCCTAATGATGTTGATCACCTGCAAGGCACAAGTTCCAACGGCCTTGTTGACCAGAGGCCAAGTGAGATGCAGGTCTAGAAGGCTAAGTCCCTGGACCTCCCCTCCTGCCTTGAGGGACCTGTGATCATCCGTCATCAAGGAAGGGTACACACCAACCCCTAGGTGCCTCGGGTGAGGCTGCCACCACTGCAATGCACTAGTGAGAGACCCTGGGGCCAAGGGCAGGCCAAATGTCATGGCCTGGAACTCATACAGGGTTCCCTCTGCTCAGAAGCGGGAGAATCTTCAGTGAAGCGGCTGGATCAGGGCGTGTGAGAACACGTCCTGAAGAACTAGGAAGCAAAACCACATGTTCTGCTCCGGAGATGGTATGATCTCTTGACAGAATTACCATCCTGAAGGTGCACAATTTGAAAATTTGTTGAGGTTGTGCAGATCTAGAATGGGAGCCAGCCCCCACCTTTTGGCACCAGGAAGTACCTGGGCATTCCGGAGGACCCACGACAGGAACCACGACCTCCTTGGAGGAACTGGGCAATGTTGTCCCAAACAGCCGACAGGATGCCTGGATACCAAGTCCTTCTGAGGTGCATGGGCTCAGCAAAGAGGTACTGCTCAGATTCAAAGAGGGCAGACCCATACCCACCACCTCGAGGACCCACCTACCTGTCTGTGGTGACAGCGAACCAGGAGAAAGGAAGAGGCGGGCCGGCCCCACAGAGAGGACCCAGGGAGGCGTGGTGAGGCATGAGGCACCCCTCATCCCGTCACTGGGCAGGCTTGGAGGAGGAGGGGGGTCCGGCTGAGGCCACTGGAGCCCTCCTCCAGGCTTATGGATGAGTAACGTCCACTGACTTCAGCTAAGTCGCCAGGCCTGGTGCTGGGTTGGTTTGGCTGCAGGAATAGAGGTGGACAGAAAGGGCTTTCTTTCTGCTGCTGCTTAGACCCTTGGGGTCCATTTAGGCAGATGTCAAGGAGTCTAAGGTGGCAATGAACTTCTCAATGCGGGTGGCGTGGCCCTCAACACTGGGTTCGAACAAGTCTGTGCTCAAAAAAGGCACATCCACCAGCTTGTGCTGAGTGTCTGCCACAAGGTCGAGATTCCTCAGCCAAGCCTTGTGGTGCATGGCCACTGCTGCACATAATCGAGTGAGCACAAGAGTCCCCAATGTACATGGCCTGCTGGGCTGTTGCTTAGCTACAGCAAGGCCCTGGTCCGGACCTGTTTAGGCATGGAGGCTACCCAGCAGATGAGGAAACACCCTCATCCAGGGTGCGCAGCAGGGCATGGGTGCGGACCATAAGGAGGCCGAGCCTCCATGGCAGAGACCAAATGAGGAGGCAGCATAGTCCTTTTAGCCACATGGTCCAACTTTTTGGACTCTTTACTGAGTAGCTTGTCAACATCCCCATGTTGCCAGCGCCTGAACACAAATTGGCCACCAGCCCCTCAGCCGAGGGGTGTTCTATGAATCCCAATAGGGAACAGGTAGGTACCACATACCTGCAGGCCAACGCAGGCAGAGGGCATAGGGAAGGAAGCAGTGCGCCGCCAAGCTTCAAAGCAGGGCCGAGGATAGCCTCGCCACCTGAAAGGCCTCCCTGGAGAATCTCCCGGTCGAGTATCTCAGTCAACAGAGTATCGAGCCCGTTTCTGGACATGCTTCATTTTCATACCTGTGGACTCTGACATCAGGTGGAGAAGTCCCATAAAGGAAGAGGGACCTTTATCCGTTGAGAGAACAACCAGGCAGGGGTGGAAGGAGGAACCTCTGACTCCGAGGAGTCATTGAAGAGGGTTGGCCGCCAGAGCCCTGCTAAACCTCTGCGGACGTTCAGGGTAGCGGTGACTGACAGGCGATCATCACATCAGGGCCTGAAGCTCAGAAATCCTCTGAGCAGAAGCCACTGCAACAAAAATAGCACTTTCCACGACAAATAGTACATATCACAAGAACTAGCCAGCTCGAAGGGAGAGCAGGGGCCAGTTTTTCAAAATAAAATTAAAGGTCCCAAAGTGGTGTGGGACTGCACACCGAGATTTCAGGTGGAGGATACCTTTCAGGAAGGTTTGGAAACCTCCGGCTGAGCCACAGTTTGCCTTCCATCAAGGTGTGGTAGGCAAAACAGCCAACATGTGGACCTTCAGGAAGAGTACCTCAGGCCCATGTCAAATAGGTGCAGGAGATACTCCATGACTTGAGAATGGGGCACGAAAAGGTCCCAAGCCTCTGAAGTGAACAAAATGGAGAAATGCTTCCACTTCATAGCATATGAAGTCCTCGTAAGAGACTTTCTAGCCTCTATCTACAAGACCTGTGCCACCCTGAGAAACTCCAAAATGTGAAACAGCTATGTCCTGAGGTTCCACACGTGAAAGTGAAGGATTCCAGCCCTGGATGAACCAACGTGCCCCTCTCTGGGTCAAGAGATCATGACAGAGGGGCAGGAAGCGGAAGTTCCACTGCTAGCTGCTGAAGAGGAAATCAAACTTTGGCGAGGCAGTATGGGGCAGTCAGAACCATGTGTGCCTCCGCCTGAAGCTTGAGCAGCACTCTCGGCAGAACTGGAACAGGAAGGAGGTGTACAAAATCTCTCTGTCCAACAGAGATACACTTTGCCATAAAACACCATGCCAGGAGGCGAGCAAAACATGGGTAGTTTTGCATTGTATGGGAAAGCTGAACAGATCCAGGTCCGGACAACCCCACAGGTTGACCACCTCCTACTCCCACTCATGGGCTGTGACTCTGGTGCAGCTGAGACTGTCCCTAGGGCGTTTGCACCTGGAATGTGAGCGGCCATGAAACAAATTCGATACCAGAACTGCCCAATTCCACACCGCATCACCTCCTGCATAGGGGATATGAGTGAGTGCCTCCTTGCTTGCTGAGATACCACACTACACTCCATATTGTCCGACTGGACCAACAGTGTGTCTTGGCAAAACAGGTGCTGAAAAGCCTGAAGAGCATACAGCACTGCGCCTCATCTTCAACACATTTATGTGTAGATGGGTTTCTACTGGAGACCACAGTCCCTGGGTTCTGTGGTTCCCGAGGTGGCGCCCCAACCCATCCTTGAAGCATCTGTGATCAGAGTCTGGGAGGGAGGAGGGACTGGAAGGGATCCCTCTGGTGAGGTTGTTGAGATTCCTGCCACCATTGGAGGTCCGCTGCTTAGAGATGGAGACCATGGCGATGTCGTCCAGGTTATCCAGCCTCTGATCCCACTGTGTCCTGGCGTCCACTGTGAGATTCATATGGAGCCTAGCTAAGGAAAGCACAGTTAAGTAGAACTTACTGTTACAGTAGATCTTCGAGAACAGATCTTGCAGCAGGCTACACCAATAGGACTGACGGCAAGGTGCCAGACCAACAGAGAAATTTTCTAGCTATGCAGTAATGAGGACCGCCCCACAACATCAGGCATAGTACATAAGGGGTGGTCCCCAGAATCCCAAGTTCTCTCGCTGGAGATTCCGCCATTGGATGACATCAGAAGAGGAGACTGAGGATCCGCCATCAAATGGCAATCAGAATAGTGTAAGAGAACATCTGATCCTAGAGAAGGATATCTGAACAACAAAATCTACCTCCAGTGGGGATGGTGGGAGGAAAGTACCTGCTGCAAGATCTACTGTTGCGGCAAGTTCTTATGTAACCGTACTATCTTACTTGAGAAACAGCTCTTGCAGCAGGTTCACCATTAGGACTGATTCCCAAGCAATAGTGGAAATCCCATCATTGGGAGGAGGGAGGCAAAATCCTTAGTAAAACCTAAGCCCTAGACCAGAAGTCCTCAGAAGGACTGCTAAGCCAAAACCTGCTCTTAAGCCTCGATGCAGCGTCCAGGCTATAATGCCTGATGAGGTGTGCACAGTGCTCCAAGTTGCTGCTGCACAGATAGCTGAGGTGGACGCATTCTTTAAGGCATAAAGGAGGTAGCCACCCCTTGAGGAATGACCCTTAACCGCACCGGTAAGAGGTTGGTTCCGCTTCTGGTAACAGAATGTGATACAATGTATAAGCCACCAGGATAGCGACTGTTTGGAAGCGGGGCTCTCAGCATCCTGTGGGCGAAGGAGACAAAAAAGCTAGGTCCGATTTTCAGTGGTGACTGGTCCTGTTCAGGTAGTATCGAAAACACCTATGCACATTTAAAGTGTGTAACAGAGCCTCTCCTCGATTCAAATATTTAGGGAAGTACACTGGTAGTTCGATATCCTGATTAAGGTGACAGCTGAGACCACCTTAGGTAAAACTTCAGATTGGTCGTAAGGATACCCTGTCCTGATGGTAAACCAAATAAGGTTTTGCATCAGTGCATCAAGTTCAGAATTCTTCTGCCGAGGTAACTGCAACTAAAACAACGTCTTCCACGTAAGGAGACATAGCTTCGCAATCTGCAGTGGTTCAAAAGGTGGGGCGTAAGCTGCTCCAGGACGAAGGGTAAATCCTAAGGTGGAATAGGATCCTTAATCGGAGGTCTAAGTTGGAGAACACCTCAGGAAGGCTCGTGCCATGTCCAACTAAGAGATAGGATGTTGGCCTATAGAGTGTAATAGGCTGAGATGGCACAAAGGTGTACTTTTATCGAGGAGTAGGCCAACCCTGTCTGGAAAAGAGACAGGAGGTAGTTCAAGACCGACCTTTCTGGACAATCCAGTGGCGAAAACCCCAGCGTTTGAGCCCATAGAAGCAAAATCTGCCATTTCATGGCATAAGTATACAAGTGGCTGGTTTCTACGGCCACTAGAGCGTCAACTACTTCTTGCGAGACCCCGTGTCGCATAATGGCTATGTCTCTAGGAGCCAAGCAAGCAGGTTCAATAGCGAAGGTCTAGATGGACCAAGGAGCTCGCCTCCTGACACAGCAAGTGACAGCTGATTGGCAGAGGCACCGGGGTTCCGGGACAGCTGATGTAGCAGAGGAACCAGATCTCCCTGGGCCAGAATGGCGCGATGAGTATTAGTGTCACTCGCTCTCTGCGAAGTTTCAAAAGGACCCTCTGGATCAGCGGAAGGGAAAGGCATAGATGAATCTGCCCGCAGGAGAGGGACAACATGTCTTGCCAGAAAACACCAGGCCCTGGATCTAGCGAGCAAAATTGGGCAGTTTTGTGCTGGCTGGGGTATAGCGAAGGTCCAACTCTGGTGTACCCAGTCTGCGAAACAGATCCTCTACTACTTCCTGGAGTAGTTCCCACATATGGACTCTGGCCTAAGAGACTCAGGCAGTCTGTGATGACGCAGTCCACTCCTGGGACATGAATAGCAATGAGGTTTGTGCTGTGTTGTAAAACCCAATCCCACCCTCATGGCCTCCCTAGAAGGTAGGAATGGGTGCCTCCTTGTTTGTTGAGGTAATACATCACCATAGAATTGTCTGTTTTAACAGAAGAGTACCCAGTGGAATCTCCAACTGGAAAGCCTGCACAGCGTAAAAACTGCTCTCATTTCCAGGATATTTATGTGGAGATGAGTCTCTTGGGCTGTTCACAGGCACGAGACTGGACACCGTCCAGGTGTGCTCCCATCCTAGCCCTGAGGCGTCTGTGGGAGCGCGCCACAATGTCGGAGATGGCGCAGTGAAAGGGCCCCCACCGAAGGTTCTTTGAATCTAGTCACCATTGCCAATCCCTGATTAAGGCATTCGTGATCTGAATTGGAAGCTGCAGATGGTCTTGCTTTTGATCCCAATGGACCCGTAACATCCACTGGGTCACCCGCATGCGGAGATGGGCTAGTGGGACCGTCACAATGGCGCAGCCATGTGTCTGAGCAGGCAAAGGACCAGTCTGGCTGGGACGGACTTCTTGCCAAGATGTTCCTGATGAGAGATCTGATGTGTTCCGCTTGGTCCTGGGGCAGAAAAGCTTTCCCTGGACGGTGTCCAGAACTGTGCCTATGAACTGCAGAATCTGAGGTGGAACCAGGCGTGACTTCTCTTGATTTATAATGATGCCCAGCGTCTTGAACAGAGACTGAGTAAAGTGAATGGCAGACATCAGGACTTCCGAGGCGCCATGAGAAGCCAGTCATCCAGGTAGGGAACACGTGTGTGACCTTGACTCCTCAGAGACACCACTACTACATGCATGCACTCGTGAATACTAGAGGTGCCGATGACAATCCGAAGGAAGGGCTCAGAACTGATAATGGTGACCCTGAAACTTCGAAGCGCAAAAACTTCCTGTGCGTTTGAGCTATGGGTATATGCAGGTAAGCATCCTGCATGTCCAAGGACCAGAAAAGCGCCTGCTTGAGCATGGGAATCAGACCAGGGAGGGTCACCATGTGAACATTTGTACAGGACCGACGCGTTGAGATCGCTGAGGTCCAGTAATGGATGGAGATCCCCTGTTTTCTTGGGAACCAGGAAGGCGTGAGAATAATAACCTGCACCTCTCTGGTTCCATGAGTAAATGCTCTATAGCTTCTTTTCCAAGAAGCATGAGCACCTCCTGCTGTATGAGCAGGGCATGCTGACCCAAGTAACGGAAAGCAGGAGAGAGGTCTTGACAGTGGGATGTTGAGAAATTCTATGATGTGGCCTTTCTTTACCAATTGAAAACCCACCGTCAGCGGTAATCAACTGCTACCCTAAAAAGTGGCGGCGATGTGACCCCTGTCCTTTTGTGCCCATTTTTCCAGAGGAGGGCAGGGGCCGGAAGGAGTCATGCTGTGGCAGCACTGGTCCCTGCAGGATGGGCCGATGTGGTGTAATGCCGCCTCTGCCTGAGGACGACTTAGCCTGGGCTTTACGTTGAAAAGTGCCTCTTTGTTGCTGGCCGAACGTGGCTGCTGCCGTAGTTGCCGCCCGCGAACAGCTCTGGTTCCTACAAAAGGAACCAGGTCTTGATCTGTACATGGCTTTTACAGACCTGACTTGCCTTGCCAGCATCCTGGAACTTGGTGATAACCTTCTCCAAGGGTTCACCAAAGTGCCGCTCATTACAAGGGGCGTTAAGAATGTTCTTCTGTAAGTCCGGGTCAGCGGGTTTTCGGGTGGCGAAGGTTCTTCGAGCCCAGCATCCTCTGTGTCGCCCGCCTGGTCTTCAGGCAATGTGGTGTCCTCCTCTGTGAAAACCCTGTGACCGGTGTCCACTGGTGACCGGGGAGGGTGGTCTTGACTCGATGAAGCCGTCGGGTCGCTTGGCGACTCCCCGGGTCCGGCTGACGCCCAGCCGCCTGGTGCTTTGGCCAATGTCCTCGGCTCCAGCAAACGCCTCTGGCCGACTTTAGGTGGCGTACGGTCCGGCTCAGTCCGCTTGAGGGACGCCAGGTCCCTTCGCCTTCCTGGGTGGTGGATCCGGCCCTAGGGGGCTAGGAGACCACCTGGAGTTGGGGTCCCAACATCGGTGGATGAGGAAGACTTGTGGCGTTCAGAGGACTTAGAAGAGCCTGAGAGGGAGTAGAGGAAGCTGAGGGCTGGAAATCTTAATGGGCTGAGCGTCGAAGAAGCCAACTGGAGCCCGGACTTTGCGGAGGGGTGAGACCTAGCCTGGAGGAGAGCAGTCCGATTGAGTAGAGCCTGAGCTCCGCAAGACCGAAGCCCGTTCGGGATCTGGACCTTGCTTTCTCCCAGTGCTTGTCCCAGTGTTTATGGGCCTTGGAGGAAGAATCGCCCTGGAGGAACATTCTTTGTCCATCCTACTAAGTTTTTCCTCTAACAGCTACGCCTGAAGTGCCTTCTGACGGATCCTGGTGCGGCTGTTGAACCCTCGGCAAAAGGTACAGGCCTTGGTGTCATGCTCCGGCCTAAGCACCACATGCAGGAAGAGTGAGGATCCTTGAAAGGGATCTGTTTTCCAGGCACACTTTGAAATGTGTCCCTCAGATGAAGGAGTTGGAGAGGACATAAGTTATGTAGAAACTCTTGAAGTTCTAAGTCGCCATGCGCTAGGTAGAGACCGAGAGGCGATGCTGGCGAGATGACAGCGGAAAAGAACGGGATTCTGGGAAACGCCCCCTTATGTACTATGCCTGACGCGGGGCGGGACAGACGTCGAGGCAGTCCCCGCTGAATATTGCTAGCTAGTAAATTCCGTGGGGTCCAGGCACCTGCCGCCTCAGTCCTAATGGTGTAACCTGCTGCAAGAGCTGTTTCTCAAGTAACATCAGTGGGGGACGGCTGCTGCCATAAGGCCAAGTAGTCGAAGAATCGACCTTGCCGAGCCTGCCTGCTGGAGGCTACCAGACAAGCCTGCCTCTGTAATGTTTCCTCCTGTCCAGAGGAGGAAAGCATTACAGTGGATTGTACCCAACACTGCTCCAATAAACTGGAGGTGCTGTGAAGGGACAAACTGGGATTCGGAAGATTTACAGTGATCCCAACTTGTGCAAAGAGGTCCAGGGTAGCTGAGGGGAAATTCCAGCTGCTTCCACGACAGGGCTGACAGAAGCTAGTCATCCATAGGCGAACATGCAGTGGCCCTGACACCTCAGAACCCCCGCCACTACTGCCAGGCACTTGGTAAATACCTGAAGTGCTGAGGAGAGGCCAAAGGAGGGCCTTAAAACTTAGGGCGGCACATAAAGTGGACCGATCTAAGGGCCTGCCCTACCCTTGCAGGCTGGTGATGATGTCTTGGGCATCACCCCAAAAAGGACAGAGCCCTAAAGGAGCATAGAAACACCGAATTGTGTGGCAGATAAGGACCGCTTGGCCCACCCAATCTGCCCATTTCCTACTTAATGGATAAGCTGCAGATCCTAGTCAACCAACAGTCTACTTCCTCCTACCCCCACTAGAATTGCCTTATGTCTGTCCCATGCATTCTTGAATTTCCCTGTTTTTGACTCCACTACTTCCTCAGGAAGGCTGTTCCATGTATCCACTGTCACAAACGCACTCCATGAGGTCAAGCCCTCTGCTCCGACAGTGCCAACTTCAGGCGCAATAGTGTGAACAGGTAACAGACAGGGTAACCCTCCTGTCTGCTTTTGGGTCTGAATCACCTTTAGTCTCAAGTTCTAGGGGATTCAAACTGTGAACCTTATGCTAGGTACCCAAATTTACAGGCTCAGATAATATTCTCTTGGGAGGATGCAATATATCTTTCACCTAACAGCACCTAACCAGGTATATTCTTACCTTCTTCCAAGCTTAGTAACATCATTGAGCCCTTGAACAGATGTCAGACTTAAAATACAGGCACTCCACATGCAAAAAATGATTGAGGAGACACAGGCCGTATCTTAGAGAAAATGTTTACTAAAAATGGATAAAAACAGTAAGATAAAATATAAAACAAATATCAAAGAGCATCATAAATCACATAAAATAAAAACAAGCAAAACTACAGAACAAAATTTCTACCACAATACATTTAGATCTTTTCTATCTAACGTATTACCTCTGTAAGTGCAGTTAAAGTAGAGACATCTTTGTTTCTTAAGAGCCCCAAAGATATGACCCACATTTCAGACACAAGTGTCAGTTTAAACTGTGTCTCTATTCCCTTCTGTAAGACATTTAGCTCCTCATTTTTGAATATAAAATTACAAACATGATTTCCTAGCACGAGGTATTTTAAATAATGTGAACATCAGCAAAACCCATTTCCCAAATTATGAGTCTCTGATCAACCAGTTCCTTTGAGGTTTACAACCCTGCAGTCAGTCACCCAGGTGCGAGACAGCCAACAGGAATCAAGCTAAATTACATCCTTTCCTGATGCAATAAAATTTGTATTTACGTTCTAACCTCAAAGGCAGCAGGTGATGAGGGCCATAAACTGTCTCACTAGAAGGATGTTCCAATTAATGGTTTCCTATTGGTCTATTTAATTACATCTTGGTTTTCAGCTGCTGACACCTTGTAATTTAAAGGGTCCAATCTCACAGACTGAAATTTCATACAGTGACCATTTCTTTATAATATCAGTATCATACAATAATCATAACCAGCTGGCCAAGCGTCACATCCACAACCCTCTCTGTAAAAAATACTTCCTCACATTACCTCTGAGCTGTCCCCTCTATCTTCAAATTGTGCACCCTTATTCCTGCACATCTCTTTTTATGAAAGATGCTACCCTTCGGACTTCTTTAATTCCCTTGAGGTACTTGAGCGTTTCTATCATGCCCCCCTTTCTTGAGGGTATACATATTAGCTCTTTTAATCTCTCTTATATGTCTCCTGGTGCAGACCCTGCACCATTTTAGTTCCCTCCCTGGACAGCTTCCATCTTGTCTATGTCCTTCCGGAGATGGGGGTCTCAGAACTACATGCAGTACTCCGTGTCCCTTTCGTTTTTGTTGATGTTAGTAGCCCCATTGTGTACTCTTCCCTTGGGTTTTTGTTTCCCAGGTGCATCACTTTGCACTGCTTTGTGTTGAATCTAAGCTGCCATACATTTGACCAGTCCACCAACTTTGCCAAGTCCCTTCTCATCCTTTCCACCCCACTTTCTGTATCGACCCTGTTGCAGATCTTTGTGTCTGCAAAGAGATATACTTTGCCTTCAGTCCCTCCATAATGTCACTTATAAAGACATTAAAGAGGACGGTCCATACTGAACCCTGCGGTACTCCCTAAGTAACCCCTTTCTTCAGAGTGGACTCAGTTTACTATTACCCTCTGTGTCCTGCTGTCCAGCCAATTTTTTTATACAGGATACCACCCTGGCACCCACTCCAAGGCTGGCTAACTTCTACATTAATCTTTTGTGTGGGATGATGTCAAATGCCTTGCTAAAAGTCTAGGTAGGCCATGTCCACAGCCCTCCCTGGTCTACTACTTTGATCACCCACCTCAAAGAAATCTATTAGACTCGTCTGACAAACTGTCCCTTTGTGAATCCATGCTGTATTGGGTAATGTGGCCCACTGGGCTCTAGATACTCAACAGTTCTTTCCTTCAGAAGTGATTCCATCATTTTCCCTACCACTGAAGTCAAACTAACTGGTCTGTAGTTTCCTGCCTCTGCCTTGCTCCACTTTTGTGAAGTAGAAGAAAAATTACTCACCTCAGTAATGTTGTTTCTTCTAATGGAGTCTTGCTGTATTCTGACATATGCAGTTAGGTCCTGCCTTTCAACTGCCCGGAGAACAAAGAGTTAAACTTTCCATGGCCAGCATGGAATGTTCTACCACAGCTCGGTTGAAGCCTGTCTGTTGTTGTTTAAACTGCAACTGTCAGATCTTTGAAGCAATACTCACTAGATGTTGTGTGTAGAAACTGTAAAACTCTACTAGTCAACTGACAAATATATCTATATAAAAAGTTTTTGGTTTCAGAAAGGAAGACTCAAGTCAAAGAAACCCAAAAACAAAACACATCAAAAGCACTACACACCCAAACCAAAGAGAGTGAAAAAGGACCCCCTAGGGTTGCTAACACTGCTACCTACCCACATCCCAAAATCTAGGTTCTGAGAGGGAGGGGAGTCAGAACTCAGCAACACTCCATTAGAAGACAACATTACTAAGGTGAGTAATTTTTTCTTCAAACAACATAAGTCTTGCTGTATTCTGACATATGCAGAACTACCAAGCAGTACCTCCATGGAGGAGGGACAGAACCTACTTTGGAAACAGGCTCTGAAGTACTGCTGTGCCAAACTGAGCATCACTCTAGTCTGGATATCAAAAGTAATGCTTGGTGAAAGTATGGACTGTTTTCAGGTGACTGCTTGACACATTTCTAAGAGGAATATCCCTGGCAGCAGCCAGGAAGCAGATAGTACCTCTAGTGGAATGAGCCCTCAGGCCTGAGGGTGGAGTTCTACCAGTTTTTCATAGCAGAATTGTATACAAGAAACAATCCACCTGGCAATAGATCTGTTAGTAGCAGGTTTGCCCTTACCAACTTCTCTATATGTAAGGAACAACTGGAGAGATTCAAATCTGTGACCCTTAGTGCGCTCTATGTAGTAGCTAAGGGCTCTTTTAACATCAAGCTGTGTAGCCTCCTCTCTCCCAAGGAGGAATAGTCAGTGAAGAAAACAGGAGAGATATAGACTGGTTGAGGTGGAAATCTGAAACCACTTTAGGTAAGAACTTTCTGCTATTTCTAAGGACCACTTTATCTCTATGGAAAGAGATGAAATCAGATTCCACTGACATGGCTTGCAATTCACTGATCGCCTGGCAAAAGTAATGGCTACCAAAACACAGTTTTCCAAGTCAAGTACTTAAGCTCTGCTGAGGACAAAGGCTCAAAGGGAGGTTGCATAAGCTGAGCAATGCAAACATTAAGGTCCGAAGCAGGGCATGATCCCTAAGAGGATTGGCGTGAAGCAATTCCTTGAAAAACTTACAAAATACAGGATGGGATGATAGAGGTGAAGGCTTGCCTACTGACAAGAAAGCAGGAACAGCTGCTAAGTGTACTTTAAGGGTAGCTGGTCTGAGGCCTAGGCCATTAAGATGGACCATATACTCTCAGAACCGTAGGCAATTCAGGACAGTCAGGAGAACTATTCTTCTTAGAACACCAAATGCTGAATCTTTTCCATTTGGAGTTGTAAGTCTTCCTGATGAAAGGCTTTGAGAAGCCTTAAGGATATCCAGAACCCCTTGGGAAAGATGCAGATCTGCAAACTAACTCTTCAAGAGCCATGCCTTGAGATTGAGAGACTGAAGATTTGGGTTGCAAATCCTCCGAGAGGATGTCAACAGGTTGTAATTCCTGGGAAGAGACAGGGAAGGTGGACTGCTAGGGACAGCAACACAGGGTACCAGGGCTGTCTGGCCCAGTCTGGAGCAATCAGAATCACTTTGCATGGTTGTGACCTTATCTTGACTAACAATTTGAACAGGAGAGGGAAGGGAAGCATACAGAAATTTCCCTTCCCAGTTCAGAATCAGAGCATCCAGGGGACTGAGCCCAAGACTGGGGGTCTGCAACAAAGAGAGGAAGTTGGTGATTGTCTGGGGCTGCAAAATATCCATTTCTGGGTGCCCCATCTCGAGAAAAATCACTTTCAAAACTAGAGTACAGTATCTAGTGCCCATTAAGTGATGGCCCTGGGATATTCTGCTCAGTGCATCTGCTAGGACATTGTCCTTCCTTGGGAGGTGAACTGCTATCAGAGAGGTTTGCAGGGAATAGGCAAGGGACCACAGCGTCATTGTTTCTGTGCACAAGGCCATAGATCAAGTGCCTCCTTGCTTGTTGATGTACCACATGGTGGAGGTGTTGTCTGTTCTGACCCTGAACCACCTTGTTCTGTACAGATTTGGAAAAAGCCTGCAATGCCAGCAACACTGCTCTGAGTTTCAAGAGACTGATGTGAAGCAGAGATTCCTGAGGTGACCACAGTCCTTGGGTGGTAAGATCCCCAAATGGGCTCGCCAGCTCAGCAGGAAAGCATCTGTAGTGAGTATCACTGAATGAGACTGAGTGACAAATGGAACCCTTGTCTCAAATTGTCCTGATCCTGCCACCATTGCAAGGCCTGGATTGGGTGCGAGTCACTGGGACTAGTTTGGTAAGGAATCCTTTCTTTAGGACTAGAAGGTTCTTAAGTGGAACTGAAAGTCCCTCATCTGGAATCTTGCCCTTTGGACCACTGCTGTGGAAGCTGCCATGTGGCCCAGTAGCTGAAGGAAATGCCTTGCTGGTTGAGACACTGGAAGGGTGAATGAAGAGGTCAGTTCCATAAGGGTCCTTGCCCTTTCCAGGGAAGGAAGGCTCTTCCTTTACTGTGTCCAGTTCTGCACCTATGAGGGTGAGGAACTGTACTGGTTCGAGAACTGACTTTGGAAGGTTGAAAGGAATCCTACTGAGCTGAGCACTTGCTGGGTCACTTGCAAATGTGACTTGACTTGGTCTGGAGACTGACCTACTATGAGCCAGTCGTCCAAGTATGGGAAGATGGAGATCTTTTTCTTCTTAGAAAAGCAACAACTACTGCCAGGCACTTTGTGAAAACCCTTGGGGCTGATGTTAGGCCAAAGGGCATTGCTCAATTGAATGTGTCCTGAGGGTAACTTGAACCTGAGGTACTTTCTGTGGGAGCACCTGATGGGAATGTGAAAGTAGGCATCTTTGAGGTCCAGGAGGCTACCCAGTCTCCTGGCCTTAGAGAGGAAGGATAATTCCCAAGTCACCATTTTGAACTTTGGCTTTAAAGGTGTTTGTTCAGATATCTTAGGTCCAGGATGAGACACCATTCTCCTGTCTTTTTGCGGGTTAGGAAGTACCTGGAGTACAATCCTTTACCCTTGTGTAGGGTGGGAACCCTCTCTATACTGTAGCTCTGAGAGCTAGGCGAGAAGAAACCTATGCCTCTAGGGCAGGGTCTCAGAAATCTGCAGGTGGAAAGGATCTTGTTCTCATCTTGGGAAATTTTTTGAAGCCGAGAACCAGTCCCTGGCTTACTACTTCCAGGACCCATTTGTCTGATGTAAGAGACTTCCAGTCCTGGACAAAGTAAGCCAGCGTGCCCCCTACTGGTATGGGAGAATCGGCCTGGGCAGACCCAGCAGGGTGTCTGCTTGGCAGGGCTTTAGGCTGAAGGGTGGATGCAGGCCTGCTCATCCCCACCTGCCTCTCCTCAAGAACCCTCTGTGAAAAGAAGGAGGCTGAGCTTGGTAGAAAGGCCTGCCCCTGGACTGCTGCCTTTGAGGAGTTGCTTGCCTTTCTTTGGCCTGAGCACTCCTGTAAGTGGTCCTGTACTCATCCATCTTTTTCATGTAGTTCTCCGTCTGCTCCCCAAACAGAGAATTGCCAATTACAGGAAAATTCATGGCCTTAGCCTGGGTATCCTGTGAGAGGCTAGGACACCTGAGCCAAGCCATCCTCCGAAGAGCCACAGATGTAGCCATGACTCTTGATGAAACATCATTGGAGTCTACAGCAGCATGAAACTGTACTTTCGATGCCTCAATCCCATCTGCAGCTACCTGCTCCAGCTCCTTGGCAAGCTGGTCAGGGGCCTGTTTAGCCAGAGTCAGCACAGTGTCCCACCTGGACTTCTGGTATCTAGCTGCATAGGCCATATAGTTAGCCTGCCTGAGTCCCAAAGATGCTGCCATGTATTGTTTCTTTGTCATGGCATCTATCTTCCTGGAGTCCTTGTCTGGGGGTGTGAAGCCAGGGAATATTTGCCTTATCACAGGCAGCAGCCTGCACTACTAACATGGCTGCACTGCTGGAAAAGGAACTCCGTGTCTGAGCCTGAGGGTGTACCTCTTGTCCATTCGTCTGTCCACAGGAGGTATAGAATTAGGAGACTTAAAATTTTACGTGTCTGTTTCCCAAAGTTTGTGGAGGGAAGAGACAGTCTCCTGGACTCTGGGATGTCAATCATCTCAACATAATCAGGCTCCTCCTGATCCTCTACTGCATCCTCCACAGGAAGCTGGAGGGTCTCAGCCACTTTTTGTAAAACATATAGTGAGAAGGGGACTCAGAAAGCCTAGGAGGACAAACACCTGAAGATCTTTCTAGGGAGATGTCCAGGTCAATAGGCACATCTAGACTTTCATAATCACCATAATCATCCTCATACTCTCCCTCCCCCTCCTCCGGTTCATAAAATTCTTCCAATGTATAATCCGGAACCGGGGAACCGACCAAACTGAGCCCCTGCCAGATGGTGCCAGCTCGGTTGGAACCGAACTAAGCAATTGCACTATCCTTATCACCTTGGCTATCTCATCGGCGGTGAAGTATGAATTTCTGGGTCCAAAGCGGACAATTTATCTTTTCTCTTTCTTTTCAACAGAACTGACTCCTCAGAATCGGCTCTCCTTTTGCCCGAAGAAAGTATCGCCCTGGTCAGAGGGCACTCCTTCTGTGGTTGGTCGAACCGAACCGGGCTGGCCATCGGGTCAGCAGACTTCTCGACCTCCTTTCCCTCAGTCTACCTAATCTCTTTTCCAGGGCAGATTTGGGAAGAATTCATGCATATTTGGCAGTCTGAATCAAGGTGGTCAAACCCCACACAATAAGCACAGGTGGTGTAGGATCAGGCTCGCAAAGACTTCCCATACACTGCAGTGTTGAAACCCAGTGGGCCCGTTTTTTCTTGGGTTTCTCAGACATGGCCAATCCTATCCAAAGCACCCTTTTTTTCGGCAATCCATGAGCAAGACTCCCCGGTTCCTGACGTGTCCGCAGTCTTGGGGAAAAACCTAATAAAATCTGTTTTTTTTAGAACCAATACGGACGGTTATCACACTCTAAATTAAGCACAAGCTTTTTTACCTCAAACTGATCGGTTCCACAATTTACAAGTTCCACACAGAAACAAAACAAAAACCTATCTAGTATTCACAGTACCACAGACAGAGACTTGAACCGACTAAGCGGTAACAGCAATTCAGTAAAACTGACTGAAAACCGACACTTCAACAGACTTTTGAACCGAGCAGCAGGAGAAATCTCCAGAGCAACTGTTCAGTGAGGTGAAGTAAAGAATCTGATGGTTGCAGTTTAAACAACAGCAGACAGGGGGCTTCAACCGAGCTCATGGTGAAAACTCCATGCTGGCCATGGAAAGTTTAACTCTTTGTTCTCTGGGCCAGTTGAAGGCAGGACCTAATTGTATATGTCAGAATACAGCAAGACTTCATGTTGTTTGAATCACATCCACACTCCTCAGGTACACACCCATCCTCCCATGATTTGTTAAAGAGGGTAGTCAGTGATGTCACTAGTTCTACCCTTAGGTATTTTATAATTCTTTGGTGAATGCCATCAGGCCCACTGCTTCATCCACCTTCAGTTTTAAGAGTTATTTCAGAACCCTTTCTTCTGTGAATGGACTGGTATCAACCCCTATCCAGAGTGTTTCTAATGTTTGGTTTAGGTACCTCCCCTCTTCTTCTTTTGTGAGGTTTAGGTCGCCATGGCAACCTCGAGATGAGTTAACAAAATGGTTACCCATCAATATACCATACATTATATTTTTTAGTGTATGGCACAATTTAGGTTTATACAAAGAAAGCAGTTCCTTACTGCATTTTCTTTCATGTTGCCGCTGGTCTGCCCTCACCGCCTGACCATTTCTAGGCCATCAATCCATTTGCACGCATGCCCAGACTGTTCCCAGTTGTTAACCCATCGATGTGACATACCATCGATGAGGTTAACAACATCATATTATCCACATCGATGGTAAGCGTTGTTATGAAAAGATAGATTTCTACCTACAGGTATAACAACGTTCTACTATACATTATAGAAGGGTAACCAAGTCCTTTTAGCGGTTATTTAACTAAATAAAGGGCCATGATGATGCTTGGTCACCTGACCCAGGTGGCTGGTATAAACAGAACTGCCTGAGCAAACAGATGTTAGATAGGGTCAGTGTCTTCTGACTGAGTGTATGTGAAGGACTGGGAGAGTCCTGTGCTGCACTAAGGAGAAAACTGTTTACAAGTCTATCGTTTTGAACCATTTTATTTTTACTTTATATGGTGTAAAGCTGTTGTTTATGATTACAAAATAAAAATCCTGATTAGAAAAAGTGGGAAGACTCATACGACAGGCCCAAGGTTTTACCTTCTCCCAGAAATTCGACACTGCATGCAGAGGCCAACCAGAGGGGCAAAGTGTGACTTACCTGGGTCAGATGAGCAGCCCAAGGAGGCTTGATCTTCAGGGGCTGAAGGGTAGCAAAGTGCTCGAAGATTTCTCCTTAGTATGGGGCCTCCGGAGGAGGCTGGGGCCTTGACCACAGTATGGCGGAAGTCGTGGCCTGATGACCCGGATCTGGAGAAGGTGTGGGATCCAGAGGATTTTGATATGGAGACGACCTCTCCCCATCTCTGTCCCATTCTATGTGTTTGTCCTTAGGCTTTGGGTGTGGTGTTTCCCGAAGATCTGTAGGAGCGTCGAGGAGAATCCTTCAGAGGCGAGTCCCTCTGCATAGCCCTGACTGCTGCTGGGCCAGAAAAGCCTGAAGGGACTTTTGTCGGCGGATGCAGGTCCGACTATTGAAAGCCTGACTGTGGCGGCAGGACAGAGTGTAAGTGGTCCGGACTCAGGCAAAAATACAGGCAGCGTGTCCGTCTTTGGAAGGGATTTGTCTACCACAGGCGCACTTATTCGGTGTGCCTGAAGGGGTAGTTGACATGCAGAAGCTGATAGGAAAGAAAAACGCCGAAAGAGATGACTGGAGTCAAAAAAGTTGAAATAGCAGTCAAACTGGCAAGACAGAGCCATGGAGATAACGTTCACGCGTTGATGGCGGGAAAGAACTGGAGCATGCTGGGGACTGCCTCCCCTTACATACCATGTGGGACATCGGGGCAGAGGCCAACGTCAAGGAGGGCAGTCCCACTAGCTACTGCTGGAAATGTTTACCGTGAGGTGCTGCCGCCGCGGTGCCAGTCCTATATGTGTTACCTGCTGCCAGAGCTTCCTCTTGAAGTAAGATCTGAGGTGTTCTGGCCATTTGGAACAGTCATTGGCACTGACACTGTGAAAGACAATCGAATATGCCTTTGCTTGTTTCCCCAAAAGGGCCAGCACTCTAGGGCATGATAAAGCCAGTCTGCTTTACGAGACATGGCCAAGAAGAGGGGCCAATGCCAAGCTGCCTTTATAACAACCTTATGTCGTCAAATAGCGGGGAACAACTGGGGAGGCGCGCGGAGCCAGAGTTGAACAACAGCATTTCTCAGCAGCTCCTTATATTTGAACTATTATTTGCTGAAATAAGCCTTTTGGAGCCAAATTATAGGAATAATTGTGTCACCATCGAAAAGAGGAGAGTGGAATACCTAAAATGGAAAACCCTCAAAAGATAAAGAAGGCAGTACAGGAGGAAAATCAGCAGCGTCTTCTCAGCCCATGAGCATACCTCTCAAGTGTCCCTGATTTTGCCTCAAAATTTTACTCTGTCCCTCTTAACATTTGTGTTTTGTGGCTAAACAGTGGGGACTGTAAGCACAAAACAATGTCAAACATTAAAGTTACAGACTTGTTCTTCTTCTTTAGAAAATGCATTTTGCACCAAGCCCCATATTCTACCAGCTTTCTGGGTGGATATCTCTAATTTTGAAGTTGTGTCCCTGATTTTGGTCCTTTGTCCCTGATTTTTAAGCCTTGTCCCTGATTTATGAGGCAGGAGGTTGAGAGGTATGCCCATGAGGTATGGCCTGGAAGTTCAGGCTGCTGGCACAAAGTCTGATGAAACAATGGCATCTATTGGACTGAAACTATAGCACATTATTACATAGGTCTCCGATTTAAATACAAAAATGAATACTTTTGCTGCCAGAGTGACTGTGGTTGAGACCGCTGTCGATGAGCTAAAAACTGAGTTTCGACGTGAAAAACAAGTGGACACCTCTTCTGTTGCCACCACCTCACTGGTAAAGGAGATCATGCACTGTAACAGGGGTCCTGTTGTGAAGTATAAACAATCACTTCAAGATGCAATAAACCCCCTCCCCGCCCATTATTTCTTTTCACTCTATCCTATTCTCTATTATATTTCAATATCTATCCTATACTTTCTTCTCAGGTTGGCCAACCTGGCAATCTTCTATCTATCCTTTACAGTCCCTTTTTTCCTTTTCTGTCAGTACTTAATTGCATCTTGTTAAAATAAAAACAATACTTATATATTGAAAAACTATGCTCAGCAAACCTTCAGTGGCTACTGGAGAAACAGTCCAACAAGCTCAGTGTCCCAAAACAAATGTCAAGAAGGAGCTGTTTCATTTGTAAACAAAAGAGCCTCTAAACAGCAGAGGGCCGAGTTGAGAAGCAAGTGTCTGCTGCAACTTCAGCTAGTAAATTAAAGCAGTGGCTGTAAAACTAAGGAAACTGGAACAAATAAAAGGTATTGTACTAAAATAAACTGTTACCTGAGTGCCCATGTTAGTTGCAGAGGTCCTTCTATAGAGCAGGCAACTCATGAAATGGCAGCTTATATGGTCTCAAGGAGGAGTGATGTCGGAAGGGGAGGAGCTAAGCTAATGCTCTGACATCATAGTCCTATAATTAAGTTTATATTTTGTTTTAGGACCTTGTGAGGAAATAAATGTTTTTGGGGTAAACCCTTGAAGTGCTAGAATGATACTAGTTGGTTTAATATATATATATATTTATATATATAGCTTGAAAATGCCATTGTTCATCTTAATTAAGATATCACATGATTGATGAGGTCACCCTGTGGCATTATAAAGGTTCCTCTAGGAGAACCAAGAGATATAGGTGGTCAGTAAGGTTCTGGCCAAGAGAGAGAAGGTTCTAAGAAGAAATTGTGCAAGTTTCCACATTGTTTGAGAGAAGGAAAGAACTCAGGAATTCTGTAATTTTTATTTTGCAAGAATTATCTCCTGATGTTTGAAGAGGTGTGATGGATTAACACCATTTATTTTTCCTTTCTGTATATATTAAATTTAGTATTTTTTTCTTTTTCTTCTTTTGAATAAAATGATAAATGCAGACATATGCATTTTTATGCATCCTATCTGGTTGTATGATCTGTTTATTGGGACCCACACTACCACATGCACCTATGGGCTTGGCTTGAAACTTTGGAGAATCAGGCCCGTTGCTCACACCTCCGCATCCTTGGTCTCCCAGGGATCGGGGAGACCAACCCTCATGTTCCTGCAAGAATGGTTGATGGAAAGATTCTGCCCAAGGGACAGTCCGTTTCTTCGGCAACAGAAGGTGTATTACTTTACTCCCTGGGGCTACCAGGAAGATTCTGCTAGACCCCGCACCCTGCTACTTGTTATTGATGGCGCTGGCACCAGGGATAACATTTTAATCCTGGCTCAACAAGCGGGTTCCAGAACAGAAGGTGAACATACCATCTATAGATTCCTGGACATTAGTTATGCCACCCGAATGCACTGGAAAAATGTAACCGGTTAAACGCTCCAGAAGCTTCTATTTCTCATGCAATGCTCTTCCCTGCACGGCTGAGAATTGTGCACGATAGCAAAGTCTGTATCTTCTCAGATCCTTCCGGGGCAGGAAATGGGCTAATCATTTCATTTCTCATCATAGGAGCACCTGATTTGAAGACAATCATCTTGAAGATTGAGAGGAAAGCTGATCAAGTTAAGTACTGTCCTATAATCTGTGTTTCAATAATCCATTTACCTCTGGTTAAGCTGTTCTGGGGTTGTTATTTTAATATTTTATGGGCTTGGGACTGTACTGTTTGGTAACTGGAATGGAGAGACTATTGTTAGTTTAAGCGGGGTTTCTATAATTTTGTTATATTTTGTATTCATGCAGATTAATAGATTGTGCTCAGGGCTCATTTAAGTTACTCAGGGGTCAATATGTTGTTGTGTTGATACTTCGTTGAGTTTATGCTCCAAAGTGTTTGCTCATAATTTGTAAAATACTTATTAGTTGCTTAGTGTTTAAATATGTAAACTGATACCTTTACTGCCAAGTTGTTTACAAATAAGGGTGTATATTTTTCTTTAGCTATATAATATGATGCTACTAGCCCTAATATGGGGTGAGGCTTTTTTGGACTCTTAATCTTTAGATATTTAATATTTTGCAATTATTCATACTACTCATGGACTCATTACTACAGCTTTATACCATGTGACCTGTTTAGTAGTTTTACATTTAGATGTTTCCTCCAATGTAGTATCACAATATTTAGGAGACACCCATCCTAGGATTAAGGAGGAGTTGTTATGTTCTCTCTTCCTGGTCTGCACCTATTGTATTGGTATATCCTAAATAAGGAATTTTGTTTGTATTAACATAAGAAACTAACAACAATAAAGTATAAAAAAAAAATAAGCAAGGACCCACCAACAATGGCACATCAGGCTTACAAGGTATATGGCTAATCACCTACGTTCAGAGTCCTGCTCCTCAGAGTCAAAGCCATCATTGCCTCAATGCGTTGTATGACTGCAGAAAAAGAGGATCATCCCGGAGACACTGTAGAATGTCCTTGGGAGCAAAGACCCCTTCAGAGGACCGGAGGATGGACAGGGAAGCCAAATCACCACCCCTTCATCTGGGAGTACCTTCATCCCCAGAATCAGGGAGGATCAAGTCTGGGTAGTATTAATTTCCTTCATCAGCTGGGATCAGGGCAAAGGCCCGCTGTGGTGTCGGGGGGTGCTGGGGGCGGGAGATGTAGGCCCTGTGGCAGGTTTTGCAGGGAGGCAGTGGGTCTGGCATCAGTACTTGGGAGCACAAACTCCCCCCACCAAAGGGAGGACACCAGTTCTTGAACATCCACCATGACCGGTGTACAATGTCGACGGAGGTGGATAAAGAAACCGGGAGCCCTGGTGTAGGGAAGCCAAGATAAGGCCCCATGGGAGCTGGGTGAGGGTAATATGGACTCTCAGGCATGGGCCAGTGAGTGTCCTGTGGTGGAGCAGGCGCAGCGTGAGGGGCTGACGAAGAATGAGCTCTGTGTGGGGTAAGGTGCAGGCTGGGAGCGGCAAAACCTATCTCCAGAGGGGCACAGACCTGCAAAAGATGTATGACATCAGGGAGGCAGAGCGATGGGAGGGATGACGAAGGTGCCCCTGCATCCGTGGAACCCGCATCAGCAGGAGGATAGCTGACAGTGTCTGTCTGCTGTGTACCTGAGGAGGAGATGGGCTAAGCAGCAGGGGCCTGGTGGGCTGGGAGCATCAGTGGCCCGAAGCTCCTCACCAGCGACTGAAATAGTGGAGGAAGGAAGAACCATGAATGTGAAACCAACCCCGGAGAAGGTGGACCCGACGTGGTCATGCAAGAGTGCGGCAACTGCAAGCGGAAAACAAAGAGTGGACCAGTGCTTTTCTTTGTCCTGGTGTTTGTGCTTCCCAGTAGATTTGTCCTGGGACATGGCTGGAGCTGAACCTGTGGACTGGACCTGAGAGGCCGAAGACTGGGCCTGGCGGCTGGAGGTTGGGTCTCGGAGGCCGTAGAACAAAGTGCCTGCAGCTCCTGCTCCAATGAGGCGACCTTCAGCTTGAGCAAGTGTCCTCGAGGTCCACTTATGGTGGCGCGGGTAGTGGCGTTGAACCTCTGGCAGAACTCACAGGACAAAACTTAGTGGTCTGGGCCTAGGCAGAAGAGGCAAGCTGAGTGGCCATCCTTTTAGGAATTTACTGGCTGTAGGAACACTTGTTTCGATGCTCCAACATCGATGAAGAAGGAGAAGGCGACATAAAACAAAAAAAAAAACATTGCAAGATGAGGAAAAACTAAGGTTAGAAAAATAAAAATGTTGCGAAAATGGCAATTGAAGCAGCAGCGGTGTTCATGCAGATTTGGCGTGACAGACAATCGTGGGAAAGAACTGGGGAGGACATGGGGCTGCTCACCTAATAAGGGTAGCAGGCGTCACAGAGTGACATCGAAGGTGGTCGACCCCCTCTGGTAGACTGCTAGCTAGAAGGTTTCCTGTGGTCCTAGCCTGACATTGGAGTTCTACCTCTGATGGCCTGCTGTAAGAGATTCCACCGACCTAAGATCTTTAACTTCCACTTGGGCAGCCAGCAGAAATACGCAGACAGGACCCTGCTTTTAAAGACTCATCTGGGCAGCACTTAAACATTGTAGCAACCCTTTAGTGTTGCACTACAGTGTCTGAGATTGGGTATTATTCCAAGGTCCTGGTGTGGGACTTGAAACACACAACCTTCTAATTACCATCCACAGAAGCAAATGTGCAACCTACACCTACTGAACCACTGACACTGCTAGTAGCCGACAAAAAGTAACATTTTTCTCGCTTTACCTCAATATTTCTAGTCCCTTAAGGAGAAGTCCATTATCTGAACTTCCACACTAAAAGCAAGACACCTACAGAGTTCGCTCTAACAGTCAATCAATCAAAATCTTCATTTATCCAGGCGGGCACCACTGAGCAAGGCTCATTTGCAAGATGGACCTGGTCATACAAAATCATAGTACAGTAACATGGTAGACGACAGGCAATATTATACAGAGAAGAAAAATATACAGTGTATACAGTACAGTAACATGGTAGAACATATATGATATTATACAAAGAAAAAATATACAAATGTACATCAACATTTGAGCGTAAGGACCTTACAACAGATAGGCTAATAAATTGGTACAGCCGAATGTTCACTTAAAAAGAACGAGAAAGGCAATATGAGGGATACCAGATTAGGAAGATACTGACGGGAAGGAATGGCATACTTCAGGAAGGGGTGGAACTTGCCATGGCTAAAGACAGACAGAGAAGGGAGAGAAGCAGGTATTTTGATAGGAGAGATAGGCGGAGGCAGGATGGGCAGGAGGGAACCTGAAGAATAGGTGAGCTAGCGGCGTGGGAAACATTTGCAGGATTATTTCACAGAAGCGGTCATAGAGCAACAAAATATTCAGGCTAACATGACAGCTCGGCTTAAGTTTTTGCAGATTGTTCCACAAGGCAGGCAACGAGAAACTTATGGCAGCTCTGCCAAAGCGAGATTTGACCTTGGGTAATTGCAAGGCAATTGAGGAACAGCTTCTGAGAGCACAGGTGCCTATCACACTCCGGAAATACAGTCAGAGAAATGCGGGGAGCTTGTTGGTTACCGCTCTGAAGGCCCAAAGAGTGGCGTTTCTATTTCTCCTATAATGAAGGAAGTCCAGTCCACCGCAGTGTACAAGGAGCAATGGTGTGTGGAAAGAGGCAGGCCTGTTCTGAACCTGACTGCTCTGTGCTATAGGGTGTCCAACTTAGCCAGGGCAGAGACAGTACAATGGCTATAGAGAAGGTCAGCGTAATCTGTTAATGAAAGGAATGAGGCTTGAACCAACTGCAGCTTGGCATCCTTAGTGAGAAAGTGGTTAATTCTGTAGAATAGTCCTAGTCTTTGTCTTAGTTTCTTCTGTAGTTCTTTGAGATGTTCAGAGAAGAAGAGTTTGTGATCGAGCCATACACCCAGATATTTGAATTTTGGTACATACTCTAGTTTTCTCCAAGTACTGTGGTAATCTGAGGGATAGCCCTAGCATAAGCAGGATTTGCCGATAAGAGGAAGGGGAAAAGAGCATTGCTTTTGTTTTTTTTCACATTAAGCAGAAGCTTTTTGCTTATGAGCTGGTATTGTAATAGGTTAAATTCAGCTTGGAAGTCTTCACAGGCTGCTTCCGCGTAGGATGACTCAAATAAGGTACTGTGTTGTCAGCGAATAAATGGATATTGGTCTTATTGATGTTAATATAAAACGCAAACAACAGGGATCAAGGATAAATCCCTAAGGCACACCTCTCTGCATGGGTTTAAGTGGCTAAAGATCACCTTCAGCTTTAATTTGCTGTTTCCGTTCTGCAAGGTAGTCGGCAAACCAGCACACAGAGTTAGGGTACAGACCTAATTACCTAGAGAGGAAAGAAGCAGGCTATGGTCGACTGAGTGAAGGCTTACTCAGGTCCAAAAAGCGAGACAGACATGATTCCTATTGTCAAGGCCAAAAAGCCAATCATTAGTCACTTTTGCTAAGGTAGTTATGGTGCTGTGCTTTGCTCTGAATCCAGACTGCAGTGGGTTTAACAGGCTTCTGGATTCAAGGTACACCATAGCTGACCACTAACTATCTTTTCTAATAATTTAGACAGAATGGGGAGGAGGAGATCGGTCTATAATTATTGAGGTCACCTGATTTGAGCAGAGGGATGACATGGACTACTTTTCATTGTGAGGAGGCTCCCTGGGATAGTGACATGTTGAAGAGGTGTGTGACTGGCACAGCCAACACATGGTATGCACACTTCAGAAAGTAAGGCTCTATGGAGTCCGAGTCTGCACCCTTCTTGATATCCAATTGCAGTAATAGATCTTCAATCTCTTTTACAGAGGCAGGCAGGAAGGAGAAGGCCTCCTTGGTAGTAGGGGACTCGTGAATCAATAAGCCCTGCTGAGTGCGGACGGCATTAGCAGAGGATGTGTTAAATGCTAGCCCAGCAGTTGCTAAAAGATTGAGGGCTTCCAGTATCTCCGATCAGTCTGAGATGGTGCTATTACTGGATATAATTTTGATGGGAGGAATTACCAGGTGAATGACCAGACATGTCCTTAATGTCTTCCAGAATTTAAAAGATTCCTTGCGGCAGAAGTCTAGCTAAGTGCAACAAAAGTGGCATTGGCTGCTCTGACCAACTTAGTGCACTTGTTGCGTGCCCTCCTAAAGTGACACCAGTCCATGTCATTCTTGCTTCTGCATGCTTTTTCCATAGCATATCCCTTTCTGCAGGGAAGCTTTGAGTTCTGCGAAAACCAGCAGCAAGTGCTGCTCCTACACATACCTTACCAAGGGGCATGCCTGTTTAAGGTCACAGTTAGTATAACGTGAAAAATGGTATATGCCCTCATTAACCGCTTTGGCTAAGTAGAAATCCGCCATCATGGGGAATGTTTCAATTATTTAATGAGGGCAAACAAGTCGAAGGTGTGTTTAAACCTCTTGATTGAGAACTTTACTGCAAACTGTGGATTGTGCACAGATCTAATACTGGCGATGAAACAGTGATCGTTTATGTCAGAGAAAATGTTCTGACATGTGAGAACAGCTGTGATTTGTTAACCAAAATTACATCTAAGAGGGTGCTGTTACAAGGGTTCTTTTATTTGGGTGAGTGGGCTCGCCAATGAGTTGCACAAGCCCCAAGGTGTCACAAAAGGATTTCAAGGAGCTGAGGCTTTTGATAGTCAGTCGAGTTCATATCGCCAAGAAATACAGGTTACTCACCTGTAACAGGAGTTCTAGGAATGGTATATGTTGTTCATCCACACTGTCTGGCAGGTATCCTTGCCGCTTTAAATCTTGCCGGAAGGTCTTCAGCTGGCTATTCCCACCCACCGGGTGGTAAAACTCGGCTCCGCCCCATGATGCCAGATCTGGCCCGCTGGAAGCTCAGGTTGTCGCGTCGAGCCGGGAGGTCGGGTGGGTCGTGGTGGATGAACAACATATACCATTCCTAGAACTCCTGTTACAGGTGAGTAACCTGTATTTCTAGGGACATGGATATGTGTTCATTCCACACTGTCTGGCAGACTCCCAGCAGTTCTCTGGGAGGAGGGAGGCAAGGCGTACACCCCTACTTAGGGAATAGAGACTGGAGAACAGAGGCCCCAAAACCAGCATCCCAGCGTGACTCAAGGTCGATGTGGTAATGGGTGATGAAGGTGTGCTGACTTCCAGGCAGCAGCCTGCAGATTTCCTGGATAGGGACGTCCTGGAAGCAGCCACCGATGCAGCAGTATGGCGGGTAGAATGAGCTCTTATCCTCTGGGAGGCTCCATGCCCGCCAACTTATGAGATCTATGCAGGAGGTGACCCACCTGCCTATCGTCCGCTTGGCTGCAGGTCTGCCAGGTGCGGCTTCAGTGTAGGTGACAAACAGCTGGCGAACCTCTCCCAATTTCAGCCGTGCGCTCCTTATAGTAAGCGCCCTTCTAGGGTCAGAGTATGGAGCCTATATTTTCACCTCAGGTGTGACTGGGGTAGAACACCGGCTGAGTCACCACCTCGTTAAGGTGAAACTCCGACACCACCTTCGGAAGGAATTTCGGTTGGGGGCAGGACAACCTTGTCCCTGTGGAAGACCAGGTAAGGAGACTCAATGCAGGCGCCTGGAGCTCTCCCATCCTTCTGGCTGACGTGATAGCCACCAGAAGGCGGTCTTCCACGACAGGTGAGAGAGTTCACACCTGTGCATTGGTTGACAAAGCTTGCCCATGAGCTTCACCAGCAGTAGATCCCACGGAGGTGGAGGTTCGCACCAGAGGGAAATGTGATCAAGGCTTTTGAAAAAGCGCAGACCACCTTCTCCTGCGCACCGACTGCTTCCCGGACCGCGCCTGGTAAGAGAGATAGCTGCCAGGTGCACCTTAAGGGTCAAGTCGACCTAAGCCCTTGCTGAGAAAGAGACCAAAGGTAGCCAATATACTCACCAAGGAACAGGAGGAAGGGTCCAGGCCCTTGCCCTGGCACCAAATGAAAATCTCTTCCATTTGAGTAGCATTTTCTGGTCGACTCCTACGGGACGCCTCAACTACGTTGAGGACCTCATGGAAAGACCCAAGGCCTGGAACTCTAGCCGCCTCAGGAACCAGGCCGTCAGGTGCAGGGATTGAAGGTCCGGATGGAATACCTTCCCGATTGACTGAGAGCAGGTCCGGGCGAGCTGGAAGCTGCCTCGGGAGCCTGGAGCTGAGGCTGAGGAGATCTGGGTACCAGTACTGGCGGGGCCAGTCTGGGGCTATCAGAATCATCTGCGCCTTGTCCCTCCTTGCTTTGAGAAGCACCTTGTGCATCAAGGGAACGGGGAAAGGCGTAGAAGAGGCCGGGGTCCACGGCCTCGAAGGCATCCCCTGCAGCGAGCCCTGCTGAGGCGGGCATAGAACAGCCTCAGCCGCATTCTCCTGAGGCAAACAGGTCCACCTGAGGTGTGCCCCAATGGGAGAATAGATCTTCTCTACCTCCGGCAGGAGAGACCACTCGTGGGACGCAGCCCCTATCCGGCTTAGGGCATCGGCCAGGGTGTTGAAGGCTCCTGCCACATGAATGGCTAGAGATCCGCCTCCAGGCTGCGCGAGTGACCAGAGCGGAGGCTTCCTGCATAGAAGCATGGCGCGTCCCGCCCTGGCGGTTTAGATAACACATGGTCGTGGTATTGTCCGTCTGGACCGGACCACTTGACCCCGAAGCGGAGCAAAGGCAGTGAGAGCTAGGCGGACCGCTCGGAGCTCCAGCAGGTTGATGTGGCATCGGGACTCCCCGAGGGACCAGAGGCCGGCGCTCGGTGTTCCCCAGATGGGCACCCCAACCCATCAGAGAGGCATCGGTCGATAGAGAGACCGTAGGCTCAGGGCGGACAAGCAGGATGCCCTCCTGCAGATGAACTGGAGCGGTCCACCACTGGAGAGCTTCCACATCCCCTGGTCACCGTCACTAGCTGGTCCAATGGATCGCAGCATTGGGACCACTGGCTGGCCAGCCCTCACTGAAGGGGCGCATGTTCCAGCGGGCCCAACGGACCACGCTGGCACAGGCATATGAGACCCAGGAGGTGCAGGAAGTCCGGGCAGGCGCAATGGCCCAACCAGAAATGACTGGGCAAAGGAGGAAAGAACCTCGGCCCTGTCCTGGGAGCCATGCTCTGGCTCGAAGAGAGTCGCGCTCTGCCCGATGAAAGAATCACCTGCTTCGACTCGAGTTCCGACTTGGCCTCGTTGATGAGGAGGCCAACCTGAGAGCTAAACCTGGAGGCCAGATCTTGGACGCTCCACCTCCTGTCTGGAGGGCTGCTATCAACCAATCATCCAGGTAAAGGTAAACCCGGACTCTCGGCGCCCCAGAATGCTGTCACCACTGCCATGCATTTGGTGAAGACCCTGGGAGCTGGAGATAAGCCAAAGGGCATGGCTTGGAACTCGAAAGGATCCCTCCGCTCGAAAGCGAAGGAACATTTGATGGGACGGACGGATAGGGACGTGAAAGAACGTGTCCTGTAGGTCCAGAGAGCAGAACCACACGCCGTGTTCCAAAGATGGTATTATCTGAGCCAGAGTGACCATCTTGAAGGTTCGAGACCTTAGGAACTTGTTTGGAGGTCGTGTGGATTAGAATGGGCGCTCAACCCCGTCGTTCGGAACCAGGAAGTACCTGGACACGAACCCCAGGTTTAAGGAGGTCCGCCACCTCTCTTATCGCCTCCTTCTCGAGGAGGAAGCGATGTCGGCAGCGAGAGCTGACAGCGAGCTTGGACGAGGTGCGACAGCTCTGAGGGTGGAGCCTGCTCGAACTCCAGAGGCAGGCCCTTTCCCTACCATTTCCAATACCCACCCGATCTGTGGTAATAGCAGACCAGGCGGAAAGAAGTACCGGAGCCGCCCCACGGGGACCCTGGGGTGAGGTGATGAGGTTGGGGCGACACCTTCAACCCGTCACTGTGCAGGCTTGGAGGAGGAACCGGCCGAGGGACCACCTGGGCGTTTACCTCCCTGCTTCCTGGAGGAGGAAGCCAGCGGGTTTGGGGCGGCAGCGAGCCTGCAGGCCCTGGTGTTGCTGGGCCAGACATGCGAGGCGCAGATGGACGAAGGCTTGGGTTGCAGTCTGCGGCCCTTGTCCCTCTGAGCGGATGAGACAGAGTCCAAGGTGGCATTGGACTTTTCGATCCTCTGGAGGTGGCCTTCCACTCCAGGGCGAAGAGGTCGGTCCCAGGAGGGACATCCCACAATTTGTGCTGGATATCCGCTGTGAGGTGGATATCCTCAGCCATGCCCGACGGCAGATAGCCACCGCGTCACCGACTGACCTGGCGATGAGTCTCCAATGTCCAGAGCAGTCTGAAGCTGCTGTTGGCCACTGCCCTGGTCCCGCACCTGCCTAACCGTGGTCTGCAGGTCAGCTGGGAGATGAGGGACTACCTGGTCAGGGAGCCCAACAGGACATGGGAGAAATGTGCCATAAGCACGCGACGAGCTTGCCTGGCGAAGGCCAAGGGAGGCGCAGTGTAGACTTTTCCGACTGGCATGGTCAATTTCTTGGACTTCTTGTCGGGAGGTTTGTCCACGTCCTAGCGTTTCCGGCATGCGGAAACGCTGTCGGTAACAACCCTCGACTGAGGATGTTCAAGAAACCAGACAGGAACCAGTAGGGACCGCATGCTTCTGGCCATCCTGGCCGAGGCGCAGGGCAGGAAGCAGGCGCTCGCCAGGCTCAAGGCCAGGCCCACAATGGCCTCGGCCACGGAAAGGCCTCCGAAGGGAAACCCTCGGTCCAATATCTCCGTGAGGGGATACTTGGCCCGCTTGATATGGGCTCAAGCTGCATCCCGGTGGACCCGAGATGAGCCTGAGCAAACCCAGGAAGGACGAAGGGCTGTCGTCCAGCAACTGACCTCCAGAGGATTCCAAGTCCACTCGCTTGGAGAAAAGGGAGGAATCGTTGGACTCAGAAGAGTCGCAAAGAGCTGCCTCGGCCTGAGCCACCCTCCACCTGCCGAGGGCGATCGGGAGTGAGGGTGACAGACAGCCTATGGGCAGACCCTGAGCCGACCGAGAGTTCTTCGACCGAGCCCCAAACAGCGGCTGTGGAGGCGGAGGTTCCACTGGAATCGGTGGAGCAGCTGGTTTTGGCCGAACAACCGGCCTGGGAACAGGTTCCTCGGGTAAAAGCGAGGGGTTGTTTGGCGCTCGGTGACAGACAGACAATGGCGGGGGAGCGGCGGCGTCAGCTTGTTCCGGTCAGAAGGAGCTGTTGCCACATGAGGTCCTCGTATCATCGGCGTAACTTCGTGAAGCCTCCCTCATCGAGGAGGAGGCGAGGACGAGCAGGGCGCCGCTTACCACGGTGCAGAGACCGAGACCGCCTATGACAGCGGGGATCGGCTGGACCGCCAAGAAGTCCGAGACCAAGAACCTCTGCCTTCCGAGGGCGGTGCGGGAGGGACAGGTGGAACTGGCTCCTCCTCGCTCGGAGGGTTCACCGAGGGCTCTGGAACGGAGGCACTGGCAAGCCAGCGGGATCCTCAACTCCCACCAGGGGAACCGGGAGAGGGTTTTCGGCCGGCGGTCGACAACCCGTCCAACGGGTCGAGAAAGATCTCGACTCGTCGGCGGGAGTCTCGGTCAACTGACCTGACGGGACACCGTCAGACCAGTGGCCGAAGCCGAACGATCGACTGAAGTCGATGGCCGACAACTAGGTGAGAGGGACCTTTCCGCTCCCAAGGCGTCGACGGAGGGACTTACCCTTGTCTTTCTTTTGGACCGAGAAGAAGGTCCAGCAGGCGTTGTCCCTCTCCTCTAGTGGAAGGGACAGACAAAGCTCCTTAAAGGAAGCTGTGTAAGAGGAACCCAGGGAGGCGGGATAAATGCACGGTCGAGCAAGATCGCTCCTTGTGCCTCCTCTTGAGGCGATCATCTGCTCTAGCTGATCCGCCAAACCCGCCGCCGTGGAAACCGCCGACGGGCCTCTTTAGACTTTACTGGAGAAAGCGTTTCTGGGCGCCCCAGTTGTAAACGGGCAGCGGTCTTCGAGGATGTAGGCTGAGAAGGAACAGCACAGGTCGCAAGCCTGTGGGTCGGTGCTCAAGGCCTAAACAGTAGACACACATGGAGTGCGGATCCGCCCGAGACATTTTCTATTCGGCAAGGGCACGAAATGGAGTCGATCTGTCCACTGCAGCCATGAGGGATAGAAGACCAAGTCTATAATGCAAAACTTTTAAATTCGGAAACCGAAGAATTGGAACCAGTCTTATCGCCGGGCGTTAAGGAGGGAACCTGAGCTTCCAAGCGTAAGGAAGATCAGGCGTCATGGGCAGAGCCGAGGTTTTACCACCCGGTGGGTGGGAGGAGCCAGCTTGAAGACCTTCCGCAAGATTTAAAGTGGCAAGGATACCTGCCAGACAGTGTGGATGAACAACATATCCATGTCCCTAGAATAATGGTTTCCAGCGTACTAAGTCCCAGGGCAGAGCTTAGATGCGACAAGAGATGAGACCCAGCGGATGGGGGCCTGTAGCAGCCTATTACACAGAGTGCGAAGGAAGAAGAAAGTTCAATCTTTAGGGTCAAGCACTCAAATTCATTAGGGAGGAGGATGCTTCTAGGAGACGATGCAGAGAATTTGTCCCTGACTTAAATCGCCACCCTCCGCCTCTTGATTGCCTATCAGCTCAGAAGAGTAAGTAACTTGGGATGTTGATTTCCTTATCAGGAGTGGCAGTTCTAAGTCAGGTCTCAGTGATCACCAGAACATCAGGCAGGGTGTGGCTCACCCAAACCTGGATCATGGTGATCTTTTTCAGCAGGCTGCAGACATTGAGATGCAGGAATGACATTCCTTTAATTTCTGCAAGGTCGGAGGGAGAAACAAGGGTATCTAGAGGCCGGGTTGAGTTCGACATTGCCTGAGCACAACAACAATAGCAGAAATCCTTTTAAGCAGCAAAAGTGAATTTGTAGCCTCTATTCTTTGGCGTGTGGGAGGGTGGTGAAGTTGAATATACCGTCACCACTCCTGGTGCTATACTGACCTAGGGTTGCAGTCACTAGGATCCTGACAAACATACCAGGAGAAGGAAGTATCGAGGCGGAAGGGGAGTACCCTGCAATGGCAGTTCAGGAGTTGTCCACTTCAGGAAGATACAACTGTAGATCCAATAATCCAGTAGAACTTCATGAGAGGAGTTGTAAAGCACATAACAGGGAGTGCAAACCTCATCCCCACCCTGGGAGGAATGTGAGGTCTGATAGGCGCACAGGCGCTAGCAGAACAAGACACAAACATAGGATCCAGCTCTTCCTCCCATGGTAAGGTCTCACACACCACAGGATTGGGCGATGAAAGTCCCGACCCAGTATCAGACACTGTAACCTATTGTTGTGCTGAAACTGTGGCATGGGATAGACTAGAAGAAGGTGATGGACCCCTGACGGAAGATTAGTGTGAAAAGACAGCAGATAGTTAAAATTTGAGCAGGAGGGTGTGATGGGCATAGCAGATAAGAGGAGGCGGGACGACATATATAATAAATGGAGGGGTGGGGGATGAGGGGTGGGCGAACAACGCGACTTTTGCTGTACCTGTTATGGAAGTAGTCCGGGCTGGAGGTCTTGGGCAGCGGCTAAGTCAACGCCGACCACCTGGTGTCAGAGGATGCCTCTGCTGGTGAGCTGGGAGCCCTGGGAGGCTTCTCACGGCTGGGAAAAGAAAAAAGGGAGGATTATGTACTGGCTGGGACAAAGGGACCAGCAGAAGCCAGCAGGGTCCAATCTGCACCACAATCGGAGTGATTTGGAATGGCACCCTGCTGTCTGGGAAGCTGCTGAACACTTGCACAGGAAGGGCTGTACCCAAACAACACTCTGGCAAAGTTGCTATCAGATTGTAATCAATCACAGAACATTTTGAAAAACAGTTTTAGCAAGGACAAAGAAATTACAGCGCTTTTCAGAGTCAGTAAGATCAGCAAGAGTGGCAGCGGACTGCTGGCCAATCAGGAGAGCAGGAAAAGCACTAACCTGCCATGGGGTGTGTATTTTTCAGTTTACGTGCCTAAGTTCGCTTTATGTGTCAAAAGTTCTGGAATGCATTATTTGTACCACTACAAAATGCTGAAAACCATACCAGAATAATACAATTAGAACAGTTTCTCACTGGTATACATGTGTGTACCTGCCCTATGAAATAATATTACTTGAGTAAGTACTATTTATTATTGCCTATATAGGATGTCTCACACTATCCATGTATCTGGTGTGTCTGAAAATAGGCTATATCGATCTAGCACCCTTACTCGATGAACAAAACCTTAAATGAATATGATTAATACAGTGAAATCATTAAAACTTTTGTTTAGACTTCCAGTGATAGCATCGCCTGGAATGCAGCACTACAGTGAGAGCTTGGACCACAGAGGGAAAAAAGCTCCTAAAACTTGATTATCTGAGCTTCAAAAACTAATCCCATACATACACAGGAGCTCAGAAAGTTAATGGGAGGCAGGAAGAAAAACTAAGGCAGATAAACAACCAGATTGTAATGGATTGCAAACTAACGTTCTGGCTGACTCAGAACTCCGGCTGACATGGGACCCAACAAGGTCTTGCTAATAACGAAATGCTATGACATTGTAGCGAACTATAGGAATTTGCCAAAGAAGTCAGAAATTTTAAGTACCATATCACCACCGAATTAACACAAATGGGGCAAAAGCTTACAGAATTAGAAACACAACAAACCACCACCGATACCAGAATGGACAGACTGGAGCACCTGGTCATGCATCTGGTCAACAACAATCAAGAATTAACTGAAGTGGTCACGTGATGGCAGTTGAGAGACAGCAGCACTACTCCTCGGCTCCATTACCCCTGTGAACAAATGCATTAATTCAGTGCTCGAGACTAACCTTCTTGTTGGAACCGATCATAATTCTACTGAAGAGATTCCACGACTAGAAATATCTCATAAGAATGGAGGTATATGTGAAAAAAGCCCTTCCCAGGCACAAGCCACCAGCCTCTCCTGAAAAAAAAACCGAGGCGTAAAGCTAAACACCAGACAACATCACCTTTGGCCTCCTACCGACCAGAGTGCTCTCTCTGAGGAGGAATTCTTAAAATAATGCAGCCACAACAGGCTGCGATCTCCTAATCTTGACTGACGTGCAGCAAATCAAATCCTCCGTGGCAAGCAACAATCAGAACTGGGGACCTGGAGGTGCGGCGTGGTATCGGTATAAAGAAGGCAGAAAAACAGCAACCAAACTATGGTGAATACAAATCGGAAAGTCAAGAAATGGAAGAGAAGTTAGAAGATCTTGGAGGACACAGCAGAAGAAATAACTTAATAATAATCGAGATTCCAGAGCATGAAGAAAACGCTTCTCGATTTTATTTCTGCAAAGATATGTGAGAAGTGGCGTACATCACCTAACAGAGGGCATACATTATAGAGACAACACATCGTGCTCTCTGGCCTCCACCACCGGCAGGATCACCATAGCTGCCACACCCAAGCCACAGAAAGACACAAAGCACCCCACTTCATATAGACCAATATCAATGTTAAACCTTGATTATAAATTGTTTATGTCAATTCTGGCACACAGAAGGAAGATTTACTTCCAGACTTAATTAACCCAGACCAGGTGGGCTTTGTAAAAATGAGACAAGCACAGGAGGCAGTCAAACAGACATATATGATAATGGAATATTCACTATCTAAAACAATCCCATTGATGCTGCTGGGGTTAAATGCGGAGAAGGCCTTTGACAGAGTAGCGGAATTTCTGTAGGCAGCCCTGTCGAGGTTTGATATCCTAACAGTCTCATAAACCAATTAAAAATATTTACTGGGAACCTATGGCATATGTAAGAGCAAATGGCTCCTTGTCAGACCCATTCAGACTGTCTCGGGCACCAGGCAGGGTGTCCATTGTCCTTGTTGCTATTTGTCCCAATTACTCATCTCTTCAACTTAACCTTGTCCCAGGGCGACCTACCGCCCCATTTGGAAAAATGCACTTGTGGTCCCTTTGTTTAAGTCAGGAGATCCTAGTGACCTCAATAACTACAGGCCAATCTCCCTACTTTCAATCCTGTCAAATATGCTGGAGAAAATAGTGAACTCCCAGCCGGAGTACCTGGAATCAGAAAAATTGCTCAACCTGTTACAATCCAGTTTTACAGCAAAGCACAGTACAACCTCTGCTCTAGCCAAGGTGACAAATGACAGGCAGCTTCAATGACAGCAAAAAACTTCTTGCGGTTTTCTTGGACCTAAGCAAAGGCGTTCGATACCATTGATCAACTGCTTCTGTCGTCCCTCCAGAACATTGGTTTGGTTCCCTATCCCTAAATAGTTCTCCAACTACCTCTCAGGATGACTTCAAAAGTAACAGCAGAAGGGAGGTCTCTCCACCAAAACCCTATTGAGGGGTGTAGCGTCAGGTTCCATTCTTGGTCCTTGCTCTTCACCATTTTATATTAATGACATAGATGCCCCCATCAAAGAAGCACAAATACACCTATTAGAGGATGATACAATACTCTATGCTAGTAGCCCCACACCTGAAGCAGCCTGTAAAGCCCTTAAAATGAATTTAATCTGCTGCAACATCAGCTTATAAACCAGAAACTGCTCTTAAATGCAAAAAAAAAAAAAAATACAAAGCAAATGTTCTTCTGCCCTTCAAAATACAATAAATCCTGCAATTGGGTACACTCCATGAGATCACTACCATTCTATGTGAGCAGTTGGACTACGTACCAAAGTTCAAGTACCTGGGGGTCTGGTCAGACCATAGACTTACTTTCACAGATCACTTAGAAGAACTAGCAAAGAAACTTAGACAAAGACTTGGTCTGTTCTTTAGGATTAATAATCTCCTCACGAGATGCTAAACTGAAACTGGTTCAAACTACCTTTCTTTCCCTATTGGATTACTCAGACTTTCTATATAGTCAGGGACCTGCAGGTACCCTAGCCAAACTCAATACACTTTATCACAGAGCCATAAGATTTATCACGGGTCTTCCATACTCAACCCACCACTGTGCATTGTACGGCAGTGGGATAGTCATCCCTTGCTTACAGACAAAAAATGCTGCGGTTTGGACATACAAAGCTATCTCACTATCTCAAATAAACTGCCCCAGTATATCTCTGTCTGTTTACCTTTGTGCACTCTGGGAAGTATGCCCTGAAGCACCTCATATATCTACCTCTATGTTTACAAAACAAAATCTAGCATTGGCAGAGCAACCATCAGCTTTGTGCTCCCTCAACTGTGGAACAAGCTGAAAAAACTTTGAAATTAACTCACCCCATCAGCCTAGCAGCTTTTAAATCTCTATATCTATATCATAAAAGGAGTCCTGTGCCTGTCTACCCTAAATAGTGACTCCTATAAGTCCAAGACACTCTAATTACTGCTGTTAAAAGACTGATCACATCTATAGTCGACTCTTCCTCTCCCTTTTCTACCCCATATCTGTCCTTCCATTCCTTTGACCCTGGTTCCAGCTCTAAATTCTCCATACAGTATCACTATATATCATTTTATATTAGGTTTTATTTGTGTTCGTGCACCTGATATGTTTATTTCTTTACTTTTATGAAAATTGTGTCCTACCCAAAACTAGCTGTATCTTCTGTTCCAAACATATACTACTGTCAATGCTACCTGCTGATACTTTGTATATACTACTGTATTATTGTATCTCACTTTATTTGTATTATTACTATTTTCTTGTGTGTTGCATCCCATGTATATTGTCCTTGTTAACAAACCCAGGTTCACCTCGAAAATGAGCTTGCTCAGCGGTGATCACCTGGTTAAACAACAACTTTGATTGATTGGCCCTATACCTTGAGCCACTTGCTGTCGCAATAAGGACCCACCCAGAAATTCAAGGTTTGCAAATAGGAGAAAGGCAAAATAAGATCTCACTTTATGCAGATGACATTCTGCTCACCCTAACAAACCCAGAAATATCAATACCGGCAGCCTGGGAGCAGATCAAGCAAACTGGACTAGTTGCTGGCTGCAAAATTAATTATAAGAAAACAGAAGTTCTTACCTTTAACTTCACACCCTCAAATCAGTTGAAAACTAAGTACCCCTTAGCGGTCAAAATTAATGATTAGATATCTAGGGATCAAACTAGCTAAAAACTGCAAGTAACAGACCTCATTAATTATGAACCCCTCACCAAGCAATTTATGGAAGACCTCTCCAGATGGATAAAACTGCCACAGAGTTTGATAAACAGAATTGAGGTTATAAAACAAAATGTCCTGCCCGCATTTTTATTCCTAGTCCAGACTCCTATACCTCCAGATAAACACTACTATGACACTTGGAATAAAATAACATCGATTTATCTTCAAGGGTAACCCCTTAGAATCGATACCGCGACCTTACAGCTCCCTAGAGAGTTGGGGGTAGCCCTTCAAATTATGAGCAATATGCTCTAGCCTCCCAGATAGAAGTGTCCATAATGGCTGAACTCTGTGTACCAGATACACAGGAAGCAAATAAACTCAGACATAAATCAACAATACAATCTAAATGAGCTGACCCTAGGTAGACCTGTGGAGGAGAGCCTGCACAAGCCCTCCCACAGCACACTAGGGAAACCCTGAAAGGATGGAATACAATAAGAAGACAATATATGAATAAAACCCAGAGGCTCTACATAACAGCCCTCACAGCAGAGCCGGAAATGCCACCAAATAAAATGTAATCTAAGATCTTAAACAGGTGGGCTCAAAGTGGGATTTGGTTAGTCTCACAACTAGTAGGACCAACAGGCCTATATCCCTTTGTGACCACACAAGAGGCACAGAACTTGCCACAAAACCTTTTTATAGTTGTCTTTAAATTAAAAGTTTCTCCAACCCTTTAAAGCACAATTAGTGGAGATAGTGAGAACCTCCCAAACTCGTAACATTAGTAATCACAGCCATATGTGGAACCCTATAGAACATATAATCAGTCAAACCTATGAGGCACTTAGACATTCACTGCAGGACTCGACTGAACAAATTAGGCAAAATGGAACACAGAGCTGCAGACAGAAATTTCAACAGAAGGATGGCTGGACAAGACAGTCCTCCAACCTTTAAGATCTCCAATTCCACATATTGGAAGGAATTAATTTGGAAATTATGGAGTTGGTTCTTCCATACCCCAAAAATAGTAGCACAATATGGGGAGATAAAACTGGTAAATGTTGGTGAGACTGCGGGACACTGTTCTCAAAGATCTACTGTTACGGTAAGTTCTTACGTAACTGTACTATCTTACTTGAGATACAGCTCTTGCAGCAGGTTACACCATTAGGACTGATTTCCAAGCAGTAGTGGCAATCATACCACCAGGAGGAGGAAAGGTAGAGACCTCGATATAACTCAAGCCTAAGACATAAGTCCCTGAAGGATGGCTACACGAACCCCGCTCTTCGCCTTGATGCAATGTCCAGACTGTAATGCCTGATAAAGGTATGCACAGGGCTCCAAGTAGCTGCAGCGCAAATAGCTGAAGTGGAGATGTTCTTTAACGCCGCAAAGGAAGTAGCCACCCCTCTTGTGGAATGACCCTTGACTCGCCCAGTGAGGAGTTTCAAAGGCTATTATTGATGCAATGTCGAACTGTAATGTCTGATAAGGAGTATGCACAGGGGCTCCAAGTAGCTGCAGACCAAATAGCTGAGGTGGAGACGTTCTTAACGCCAAGAAGGAAGTAGCCACCCTCTTGTGCAATGACCCTTGACCGCGCCCGTGAGGGTTTATTGCGCTTGTCATAACAAAAAGTGATGCACTGGATGAGCTACCTGAGAGTGACTGTTTGGAGACAGCAGCTCCTGTCATTCTGTGAGCGAAGGAGATGAAAAGTTGGTCTGACTTCGGAGCTGTTTGGTTCTGGTCAAGTAGTATCTGAGGCACCGATGCAAATCAAAGGTGAGCAGAAGGGCTTCTCCTCGATTAGAGTACCTTGGGAAATACACTGATAGATCGATATCCTGATTAAGGGTGAGAGCTGAAACCACATAAGCAAAAACTTTGGGTTTGTCCTTAGGGGTACCCTGTCTGGTGGAAAACCAAATAAGGCTCTTTGCACATAAAAGCAAGCAATTCCGAGATCCATTTAGCAGAAGTAACAGCAACTAAAATAACGTTTTCAAGAGAGAAAAAGTAGCTCGCAATTTGCGGCTGGTTCAAGAGGTGGCAGCGTAAGCTGCTCAGGACAAAAGGTAAGTCCCAAGGAGGGACTGGATCTTTGATGGGAAGCCTCAGGTGGAAGACACCCCTTAAGAAGGCACAAGTAGTGTACAGCTGGGCCACCGGCCGATAGCCTATGGGGCCATAGTAAGCAAGAAATTGCACAAAGGTGCACTTTGTCGAGAGTAAGCCAGTCCGGAGTGTAAGAGAGAAAGCAGGTAGTCCAGAACCAGCTTTTTGGACAGTCTAACGGCGGAAGCCACGTGCTTGAGCCACAAACAGAATCTCGTCATTTCATGGCATACGCTTGCGTGGGTTGCGGTTTTCTGGCGACAGAAGTCGTCTGCCACTTCTTATCGAGAACCATGTCACATCATGGCTATGTCTCTAAGAGCCAAGCGTGCAGGTTCAATGAGGCGTCAGTCTGGATGGACCAATGAACCCGCCTCCTGAGACAATAGATGAGACTGATTGGCAAGGAAAGTACAATTCGTAAGAACTTGCACGTAACAGTAGATCTTTGAGAGAGGCTCTTGCAGTAGGTAATCACATATAGGACTGGCGTCGGCGGGCGCAGGACCCCTGAAAAAATTTCTAGCTAGCGGTCCCTGGCGAGGACCGCTAGCGTCAGGTGACGGCATCGGACGGCGTCAGTATAAAGGCGGTCCCAGACACCCGCCTTCCAGTTCTTTCCGCCACAGGCCTGGAAGGCCGGACGAGAAAGCAGATGTTTCCCCTCAATGGAAAAGGAGCTGAAAAGCCTAGGGGATGGAGGCGGGAAGGTATTGCCTACTGCAAGGCCTCTCTCGAAGATCTACTGTTACGGTAAGTTCTTACGTAACTGTACTATCTTACTCGAGAGGGCTCTTGCAGTAGGTAATCACATATAGGACAGAATCCCAAGTAGTCTGGAACAAATGAAAAGGCACGGGAGGAACTACTCCAAAGTAGCAAACAACCTTGCAAACCTCAAGATAGGAGGCCTTGCAAGACCGCTAACCCAAGCCTGCTCTATGGCGAGAGGCAATGTCAAACTGCAATGTTTAGTAAATGTATGGACGGAAGTCCAAGTGGCGGCAGCACAGATATCTGCACGTAGACACATTCTTAAAACAAGCTGCAGAGGCTGCTACTCCTCGAGTAGAGTGGCCTCTACTTGACCAGTAGGAGTCTTCTTGTGCTTATCATAACAGAAAGTGATGCAATGAGCCAACCACTTAGAGAGGCACTGCTTGGAGACAGCATTGCCTTCTCTTTGTAGAAACAAAACAGATGAATAACTGATCAGTCTTTCTGAGATCCTTAGTCCTATCGTTGTAGTATCTCAGAATCTTGTGAGACATCCATGGTATGGAGCAAGTATTCTCCTTGGTTGGAGTACTGCGTGAAAAGGCAGGTAATTCAATAGACTGATTTAAGGTGAACTCCGCTACCACTTTTGGGAGAAACTTAGGACTCATGCGAAGAGCTACTCTTTCCTTGTGAAAGATCAGATAAGGGATTTTGCACATGAGGGCCTGGGCTCGGAAATTCTGCGAGCAGAAGTAATGGCCACCAAGAAGAGCATCTTCCGATAAGAACTTCAAGACTACGAGCCGCAGGCTCAAAAGGAGGAAGGGTAAGTTTCTAGAACAAAGTTTCAAGTCCCAGGGGCGGAGTCCGAACAGGGGGTCTGAGATGAAGGACCCCTCTGAGAAAAAGTCTTGGATACCTCCAGTTGGGCAAATGTCTTATCAGAAAGGGACATGGTGAGCTGAAATAGCCGCCATATGGACTTTCAAGAGAGTGACTGAGACCCAGATCAAAAAGATGATGCAGGTAATCAAGCAGAAGCGGCTACAGGACAAGAGAAGGGCTCCCGTTCCTGGATGCAGCCCAAATGGAAAATCTTTTCCATTTCATGGCGTGAGTGGACCTAGTGGAGGGTTTCTAGCCTCCACCAGAATCTTGGCCACCTTAGGAGAGGCATCAAGCGAGACTGGGCTAGGTCTGTAGGAGCCACGCATGAAGTTGAAGAGACTTGAGTCCCGGATGGACCAGGGTCCTCTGATCCTGGGTCAGCAATCCTCGAGATAAAGGAAAGAGGAGGAACCTCTGAGTATTGTTGTAGAAAAAAGAGAACCAGACTTGCCTGGGCCAGAAGAACGAACAGAATCATTCTCGCTCCTTCTAATGCCAGTTTCTGCAACACGACGAGGACCAGAGGAATTGGGGAAAAGCATGACAGATCTGCCCTTCCAGTTTAGAGACAGAGCGTCGCTCCAAGCGCCTCGCTCTGAGCGACGAGCAAAGGTTGGAAGCTTTGCGTTTTGGGAAGAGGCAAACAGGTCTATCTGTGGAGTCCCCAAATCTGGAAGATGCTTTGAAGAACTTTTGGTCCAGTTCCCACTCGTGTGGCAGAGCCGAGACGACAGTTTGTCTGCCAGGACATTGTCGACTCCGGGCAGTGGATCACTGTGAGGTGAAGGTTGTGAAGGTTGCCCATTCCCAAACCCTCATCACTTCCCTGCATAGCGGGTAGGACCGAGTCCCTCCTGCTTGTTGATGTACACACCATGCACATGTTGTTTGTTTGGGCCGGCTAGGTGACCGGGAAGGATGTATTGGTGAAGGGCCTGGAGGAACATACAGCACTGCTGAAGCTGAGGCACACTGATGTGGAGAACTAACTCCAATTTGACCATAAGCTCTGGGTTCAGTGAGGACCCAGATGGGCTCCCAACCTTCGCCTGAGCGTCCATGGTCAGAGTCTGAGCGGGGAGGATGAAAAAGGGACCCCGAATGGGTTCTCTCGAACCATCCACCATTCCAAGTCTCTTATCATCGGCGAGGAGATCAGTACCAGATGATCTAGGTCATCACCAGTTGATCCCACTGAGGCGGAGAGTAAACTAGGAGATCCTCATGTGTGGAGTGTGGCAGCGGAACCGTCGGGATGGCAGCCGCCATAAGCCCCAGGAGGCAGGCACCGACCTGCGGAACCCTCCTGGAGTTCGATAAAGGAAATCTGGGACTGGAGGGCCCCTGTCCGGAGGCAGGAAGGCCCTGCACATTGTCATGTCGAGGATTGCCCGATGAACTGGAGTCTCTGGGAAGGATCCAGGTGAGACTTGGAATGGTTGATGGTGATGCAGGCCAGTGAAAACCTGCTGGGTAGGGAGAGAAAATGCAGGAGTTCCTCCTGGATGGGGCCGCCAGGGACCAGTCGTCAGGTGAGGAAAAGCCTGAACTTCCAAAATGCATGGGTGGGCCACTACCACATGGGCATTTGGCAAGACTTGGGAGCTGAGGAAAGACCAAAATGGAGTGCCTGGATTGGTGGTAGTCCCCTGGGCATAAACCTGAGGTACTTTCAGTCACGAAAAGGCGAATGGGGATGTGCAGGTATGCATCCTGCATATCCAGTGCACAAAACCATTGGCCCGGCTGAAGCAAGGGCAAAGAGGGTTTGAGAGGGAGGCAGCCTGAATCTCTTGTATTCCACATACAGGTGCAGGAGCTGAGGAGCGAGAATGGGCCTGGGATCTCCGTCTTCTTTGGTACAAGGAAAGAAATGGGAATAACCACGTCCGTGAAGGAGGCGGGCTCTATAGCCTGTTAGCGAGGAGGCAGAAATTTCTCCCTTGACCAAGGAAGATGGTCCCTTGAGTAAGAGGAGTTCGGGGGGTGACATGGAGGTTTCTGCAGAAACTCTATGGAGTGCCCTCTGCTATGATCTGAAGCACCCATGAATCGATGTTATCCTCTCCCAACCCGGAAGGTGGAGAGAATCTCCCTCCTACGGTTCCTCCAGGGCATCTGGAGGCGGTGGGGAGAGGGAGGAGTCAGGTGGTGTGAGGCAGTGCATAGCTGGGCACCCGCTGCCTTTGGTGGGGGTGCCTGGCAGCTGAAGAGGGCCCAACGTTTGGTGGCCGCCTTCCTGAGGTTTCGCTTGAGGGCGGCTGCGTCCTGCGAAAGGGCGGCACCTGGGGGGATGGGGAGGCGGTACATTGAATCAACAGATTTAAGGGCCGTCCCTTCTCCTGAAGTCAGTGATGATGTCCTTGACATCACCGAAAACACAGAACCTCTGAAAGGTGCCTCTTGGATTGCTGACTGCAGCTTCAGGACCAGACCTGACTACAGAGCCATGGTGGCGGCGAAGACTCCGCAGAGCATGAGCTCCGTCCTCGACAATCCACTCGTCACAGTTCGTCCTCATAATGTGACAACTGGCCGAACAAGCAGAGCGGACCAGGTCGGCTAACTCCTGTTGACTTGGGAGTCAGGCAAGGAGTCAATCTTGAATTCAACCTTGGTAAGGACAGCCTTCTGGTAATCCCCATATGTGCTACATAATTTGGGGCCTAATCCTCAGTGTGGAAGAAGCATAGATCTTCTTCCATACTGATCCAGGAAAGCGAGATTCCTTATCCGGGAGGCAGAGCTCAAATGTTTGGATATGCTGACCGGCCGTGGCGCTAATCCAACCGAGGTCTGCAGGGGTGAGAGTCTAAAAGTCAACCCTGCAGAGCCTGGTATAGCCTGTTGGACTTCCAAGGAAGTGGGCTAAAGCCGACAGTTGTTTCAAATGGTGGAAACAAGGTGGGCATGAGGCTCGATCCAGGTGGCACCAGGTAGGGGCCGTAATGGGCAAGTCCAGATGTTGGTGAGTTTAACTCTCTGAGGATCTGGTTATGAAACATACTGATGACTTCCTGGATCTTCCTGAGCAACTCCGTGAAGGAAGGATCCTCCGGAGGAGACTCGGAGGTCCTCGGCCGGGGCTTGGATGGAGGCGAGGCTCGTCATCTTTCGGAACAACCCTCGGAGGAATCCGAGGAGTCAAGAAAAAAGAAGAGGAGGAATTTGAAGCAGAGTAAGACTCCCTAAGCTCATCTAGGGGAGGAGCAGGTTCCTTAGGGGGATCCTAAATGGCGTATCCTGTCTCCTCTCTGGATCCGAGGCAGAGCCGGGAGTCGGAGGCGGAGAGGAGTGTGCTGTCTGGGGCGTACAGGAGCGGAGGTGGCACCATCACCGTAAGATGGCTCTCGACCTCCTTGGTGAGCTGAGCCTTGGCCTCAGCCACCAGGAGCCAGAGTCTCCTGGAGATCCACCCGCCTAGGGGCGGTGGAGGAGGAGGAGGATAGTTGTACAGATGAAATCCATAAGGAGAGTATCCGTAACCCGGCTGTGGGAATACGGAGCCGGGTACCTGCGGCGTCGGTGGAGTCGCCGCCCGGTGCACTCTGACGCAGGATACTGTGGACCTGGGTAAACTGGCGTCGGATAAGGCGGTGGATATCCAGGTACGGAGGAGCTGCTGGAGCAACGCCCAGTGAGGAAATTCCATGGGTGGATGAAGCGTGATGAGGCCTGTGGGGTGGAGGCCCGATGGGAGAGAATATCCGCCGGCGCAGGAACCCGGTGTTGCGCGGGGCCGGTGTCAGGCGGGCAGCGTCCGAGGCTGGCGTGAGGTCAGCTCTATAGGAAGGAATCGATGGCGGGCAGCATCCTGAGCCTCGCCCGGGGACGGAGGAAAAGTCCTTGAGGTCAGGCAGGGGACTCGGGCTCCCGGACAGCAGCAGCTGCGAGGACCTGGGCGACAGGCGGAGCAGGGTCTGCATGGAAGCTCCGAGGAGGAGCCGGCGGTGGGAACAGGGCCAAATCGGCGGACGCACAGAGGAGCCGGTGTCGACTCGGGGTCCTCGTCAGAGGCGGGCCGAATATGGGAAGAGGCCCGTTCGAGGGGACACTGCCGCGCCGCCCGAAGGTTGGGCATCTTAGCGGCCTTCTCGGCGGACATCAGAGGCGGCGTCCAGCTTATGGGGCGCCCGCGCAGTAGGCCGCAAGTCTGCGGCGGTACTGGGGCAAGCCTCCTTTGCCCAGAGGCACCCAGCGGACTCGAGCGAACCCGGCAGGCGGGCGGCCGCCTCCTCTAAAGCCTTGGAGGCTGCCGATGGATGATCCCTGGAGAGACGTTACCTTGGCCGTGGCTCCGGCGGGTAAGCGGAGGAGGAAACCTTCTCCGGTGCCTTTCTTTGTCCCGCTTCTTGTGTCCTTCAGGGAAGGTCGATGCCTGCCCAAGCTTCTTCAACTCCTTCTCCATTGCGGACATCTTCTTTTGAGGGAGATGGGCTTCTAGAGACTGCTGGCGTCGTCTGCGGGTGGCGCGTTGAAGCGAAGGCAGTGCGGGCACTCGTGGGCCGCATGGTCAGGGGCCTAAACAGAAAGGCAGAAGGGTGACCGTCCTTGTGAGGCAGTTGGGCGCCCGCAGTTGCACTTATTTTTGAAGGGACGACATATACCGACATTCACCTGATGAAGAAAAAGAAAATACTGGTACTTTTCAGAAAAAAGCAGCGAAGCAACAGGACTGAGCTTTATGAACTTCACCTTGGCGCTGCAGGCTGAGAGAAAGAACTGGAAGAAGTACGTCTGGGACCCGCCCTGTGCCACATCATCGCGCGGTCACCTGCCTGTGGGAGGCGGTCCCGCCAGGGATTGCTAGCTAGAAATTTTCCGTGGGGTCCTGCCGCCTGCCGACATCAGTCCTATATGTGATTACCTACCAAGAGCCCTCCGGTAAGATCTGGAGGTTCCAGGACAGCTGGTGTAGAAGAGGAACCAGATCTGTCTGGGCCAGAAGGGTGCGATCAGAATGAGTGTCACTTGCTTCTCAAGTAAGTTTTAAGAGAACTCTCTGGATCAACGGGAAAGGAGGGAAGGCATAGAGGAATCTGCCCTACCAGGAGAGGACAACGCTGCCTCGCCAGAAAACACCAGGCCCTGGATCTAGCGAGCAAAAACTGGGCAGTTTTGACGCTGGATGGTGAGCGAAAAGGTCCAATTCTGGAGTGCCCCATCTGTGAAACAGATCCTCTGCCACCTCCTGCAGAAGTTCCACTTCGTGGACTCTGGCCTGAGGCGGCTCTGACTGTCTGCGATAGTGTTGTCCTCTCCCTGGACATGTACTGCAATTAGATTTGCGTGCGTGTTGCATACCACTCCCACACTCTCATGGCCTCCCTCGCAAAGCAGGTAGGGTGAGTGCCTCCTTGTTTGCTAAGGTAATACATCACGCAGTATTGTCTGTTTGTACCAGAAATGTACCCGGTGGAATGTCCAACTGGAAGACTTGCAGAGCGTAAAGGACTGTCCTCATTTCCAAAATGTTGATGTGGAGATGAGACTCCTGGGCTGTCCACAAGCCCTGAGACCGAACACCATCCAGATGTGCTCCCACCTGAGGCATCTGTGGAGAGGGTCACAGTCAGAGACAGGCGCTGTGAAGGAACCCCACAGAGAGGTTCCTGGACTTAGCCACCACTGCCAACCCAGACTTATGGCTTTTGTGATTCTAATTGGATGCTGCAGATGGTCTTGCCTTTGGTCACATTGCACCCGTGGCATCCATGGGTTACCCACATGGAGGCGTGCCTGGGGACTGTTGAAATGGCGCAGCCATGTGGCCGAGCAGGTGAAGGACCAGTCTGGCTGGGACAGTCTTCTTACGCCGACAAGTCCCTGATGAGGGATCTGATATGTTCCACTCTGTCCAAGAGAAGAAAAGCTTCCCCTCTGGGGTGTCCAGAACTGCTCCTATAAACTGCAGTTTCTGGGACAGCACCAGGAGTGACTTCTCAGTAGTTGATGAAATAACCAGTGATTGAAAAGGGACTGGATGCAGTGAATAGCCGTCATCAGTGCCTCTCTGGAGGGTGCCATGAGAAGCCAGTGGTCAAGTATGGGAACACGTGGTGGCCTTGTCTCCTCAGAGGCGCTGCTCGACCACCATGCCACTTGAATACACTAGGTGCCGATGACAGCCCGAAGGGAAAGAGCTTGGAACTGATAATGGCGGCTCTGAAATCAAGAGCAGGAACCTCTGGTGCACTTGAGCAATCGGAATATGCAGGTAGGCATCCTGCATGTCCAAAGATGCCAGAAAGGCATCCTGCTTCAGCATGAATTAGACCCAGAAGGTCACCATGCGGAGCGTTTATAAGCAACTGAAAGGTTGAGGTCGCTGAGGTCCAGTATTGGACGGAGGTCCCCTGTTTTCTTTGGAACCAGGAAGAAGTGCAGAATAGTACCCTAGTCCTCTCTGGTTCTCTGGGATGTGCTCTAAGGCTTCTTTTACCAGAAGCGTGAGCACTTCCTGCTATATCAGCGGCATGCTGACCCAAATAATCTGGACAGCAGGGTAGGTCTTGTAGGTGGACTGCCTACAAATTCTATATAATAGCCTTTTGACCAGCTGCAGAACCCACCTGTCGGTGGTGATCAATTGCCACCCTGGCAAGTGGCGTGCGATGCAACCCTTGACTTTCTTTCTCATTGATCCTGAGGAGGGTCGGGAAGGAGTCTTGCTGTGGCAGCATTTGATCCAGCAGGCTGGGCCGACTTTGCAAATCATTGGCCTCTGCCTGGGGATGACTTGGTCTGGGCCTTGATGAAAAGTGCCCCTCTGCTGTTGGCTGGAACATTGCTGTTGCCTTTGAGCGCGGCCACGGAAGCGGCTCTGGTTCCTATGAAAGGAACTAGGGCGGGACCTGTCCATAGCTTGTACAGATCGGACTGCCTTCCCTCGTCCTGAAGTTTGGTGATTACTCAGCTCGGAGGCTTCATCAAATAGGACCTCGCCGTTATAAGGGACGTCTAAGATGTTCTGGACGCCCGGGTAAAGCCGAGACACGGAGCCAAGTGAGTCTCCGGAGACACACGCCTAAGGCTGCAGATCTGGCTGAAGAGTCAGCAGAATTGTATGCAGCTCTGAGCACTTGGGTCCCCACATCCGAACCCATGGGAGGAGGTTCAAGAGCTCCTCCTTGTGTTCACCGCTGAGGTCTATGAGACCGGTCATGCGAGCAGTGATGACCAGGAGTCAGCCAGAGGATGGATTCGCCTGATACTGGTCCTCCTAGGGGCCTGGTATGAGTGGTCAGCCTTCTTCAGCACTGCGGGAATGGAGTGCAGGGCGTTTCAAGCGGCCTTGGTGGCGTCCACAAAGGTATCCACCAAGGGTGGCACTACCACAGGCCGGGTCTTTCTGCGAAGTAGCGAGCAAGGCGTTGTCTCTTGGGGTCGAGCTCTTCAGCATCCCACCCCATGTTCTCCTGGATGTGCCTCATGATCTCCACGAAGAGGATCATCCGGAGGAACCTGGGTGAGTAGTGTGGGTCGGAGAGGGAATGCTGATAGGAGGCGGTGATCTGGAGCACTCTGAGGTGTCAGATCTGGAATCCTCCCCAGGCAGTGTACGGCACTGTCTGGGTCTCTTGAGGCTGGGTGACCCTGAGGGGATCTAGAGGGTCTTCTCTTTTCTGAAGATCTGCCCAGAGAAGGTGGTGTCTGCTCCTTGGGGTTGGCGATCATCCTGCCCCCTTGGGTGGAGGAATAGCTGGAGGTGGAGTAGGAGGAGGGGCGTGTGGTGACCACATCTTTTTGAAGGTGTCCCATCAGAAGGTAAAAAGTTCTTTTACCTCTGCCAGATTCATACTCTAAGGCAGGCCTGGCACCAGTGGCCTGTTGCGGGGTCAGGCGTCGGGTCCCGGGGAGTCCAGCATCTCTGGTGTCACCCGCCTGGTCCTCGGGTGTGTGGTGTCCTCCTCAGGCGAAACCTTCTGACCGGCGTCTCCGGCAACAGTGATGCAATCCTCTTCTCAGGAGTAACCGACATTGGCCCCTATTGCAGCGTCCTCGACAGCACGCCTGGCCAGCGGCAGGTGTTTAGGTGTCGCCAGCTCCTAGGGGCGCCGATGGTATTTGGTCGACGCTGGGTCCGACGTCCGCTTTGAGGGACGCCAGGTCCTTGGTCTTACGGGGAACCGGTCCGAACCATACAGAGGCTGGGAAACTGACCTGGTGTCGGTGTTCCACCAGCAGGAAGATGATTTATGGTGCTTCCGGACTTCGATGAGGGCCTTAGATGGAGTGGAAGGCCGGCGGCCTGAAAGTCTTCAGAGGCTGAAGAAGAGGAGCATAGAAAGATCTGACCTGAACCGGGGAGGTTGCGACCCGAGCCCTGGAGGAGAGTGGTCAATCTGAGCCGAACTTTAGGAGTCCGAGACCTACTTGGGAGACCTGGATTATTCCTGTTCCCGGTGCTTGTGGGTTTTACCAACAACCCCCACCCCCACCCCCGGAGGATGGTTTCTTATCCATAATTTTCAGTTTCTCCTCCAAGAGAAATGCTTGAAGGCCTTCTGGCGGGGATCCTGGTCAGACTGTTGAAGCCCTGGCAGAAGGAGCGAGTCCTTGGTATCGTGTTCCAGGCCTGGGCAGCGCACGCAGGCCGAATGTGGATCCTTGAAGGGATCTGTTTGCCGCAGGCACACTTCATGTGACCCTCTACAGAAGTTGTTGGAGAGGACATCGGTTGATCCAAAGTCGAAGGCAGGCGAAATCGTCGTAATTCTAATAGTCATCATGCGCTAGAAGAGAGACCCATGAGGCCAATGCTGGCGATGTCGGCGGCAGGAAAAGAACTGCAGTTATGGGAGGACCGCCTCCTTATGTATACGCCTCGACGTCGGGGCGGGACCGACGTCCGAGGTGGTCTCTGCTGAAGACTGCTAGCTGGAAAATTTCCAGGGGGTCCTGGCGCCTGCCAGCTTAGTCCTAATGGTGTAACCTGCTGCAAGAGCTGTATCTCAGGTAAGATCTATAATACCCATTAAGTATAACTAGTCTCGCTTGAAACAGCCAGAGATGCTGCCTTTAAAATACAAAGGCACATATTTTATTACTTCATTAAACACTGAATAAATAACAGAATTCAACACTGAAAATAAAGGACAAGACTATTTAGAAATAGTTTCGACCACATTGCCTGCATGACGTGTAGAATCAAATGAGCCAATATGGTTTCAGGTCCCATATTCAAACAGTCAGAGTAGGGTTAGCATCATGCTAACTGTGAAAAGCCTTGATGAATGGGATTGGTCCATATTCAGAGGCTCTGGAGTACCACCTAACCTGGCAGTACAACCACGCAAAATATCACTGTGCCTATGCAAATGAGAGATCCTCATGCATAAAGGCACCACGGTACTTACAGGCTTGGCAGTGCTAAGCAGCCACCACTGCAGCGCCGCTTACTGCTGCCAAAACCCAGGCTTTAACTGGGTGCAATGGCTGCACCCTCCTCAATCAACCCTGTTGCTCTAAATGGTATGTTCCCCTGGTGTCTTGTGGGCCCCCATCACCCTGCTGCTAATACTGGTACGATTCCTGGTATCTAGTGCCCCTCCCAATCACCTCACTGATGATATGCATACAACATAGGACTCCTTCACTCCCTACCCTGATATCACGCATATGATTCCTTGGTTACTAGTGGAAAGTACAATTACGTAAGAACACAGTAGATCTTCAGAACAGCTCTTTGCAGCAGGTTACACTATTAGGACTGAAGCCGGCAGGCACCAGGACCCCACGGAAATTCTTCTAGCTAGCAGTATCCAGCGGGACCACCCTGACATCGGGCATCATACAAAAGGGCGGTCCCCCAGAATCCCCAGTTCTCCTGCCAGAGACTCCCGCCGCTAGATGACATCAGAAGTGGAGACTGAGGATCCGCCATCAAAAAGGTATTCAGAGTGGTGTTAGAAACACCTAATCCTAGGTAAAGAGATAATGGAACAACTCTACCTCCAGAGGGATGGTGGGAGGACTTCTGCTGCAAGAGCTGTTCTCGAAGATCTACTGTTACGGTAAGTTCTTACGTAACTGTACTATCTTACTTCGAGAAACAGCTCTTGCAGCAGGTTACACCATTAGACTGATTCCTGCCACTACTGGAAACCCTCGCAGGTGAGAAGAGGCTAGGTAGAGATTGCAAGTTGGACAGAAGCCTAGGATAGGAGTCCCTGAAGGACTGCTAGACCAAAACCAGCTCTTCGCCTGATGCAACGTCCGGCTATAATGCCTGATAAAGGTGTGCAGGGTGCTCCAGGTAGCGCTGCGCAGCTGGTTGAAGTGGACACGCTTCACAGACACAAAGGAGGTAGCCACCCCTCCATGGAATGTCCCTTAACCGAGCCTGGTAGGGGTTTGTTATGTTTCTGGTAACAGAATGTTATGCAATGGATGAGCTACCGGAAGAGCAATTGTTTAGCAAACCGGAGCCCCGGCATCCTATGGGCAAAGGAGAAGAAAAGCTGATCAGATTTACGTGGTGCTTGGTTCTGGTCAGGTAGTATCTTAGACACCTATGCACATCTAGAGTGTGCAGCAGGCCCTGTCCTCTATTTGAGTATTTAGGAAAATACACTGGTAGGTCGAATGTCCTGACTGAGGGTGAGAGCAGAGACCACCTTAGGTAGAAACTTTGGATTTGTCCTTAGGGACACCATGTCCTGGTGAAAACCAAATAAGGTTCTTTGTATATTAGTGCGTGAAGCTCAGAAATCCTTCTGGCGAAGTAACAGCAACTAAAATAACGTCTTCCATGTCAGGAGACGAAGCTCGCAATCCGCTGGCTGGATCAAAAGGTGGCACAGTGAGCTGTTCCAGGACAAAGGGTAAACTCATGGAGGAACAGGAATCCTTAATCAGAGGTCTAAGGTGGAGAATGCCTCTCAGGAAGGCTTGCAGTGTCCAACTGAGCTATGGGCCAGGTCTAGAGGTGTATGATAGGCTGAGATGGCACAAAGGTGTTCTTTAATAGAGGAGTAGGCCAAGCCTGCCTGGAAAAGAGACAGACGGTAGTCTAAAACTGACTTTTCCAGACAATCCATCAGGGAAAGCCTCGTGCTTGAGCCCAGAGGTCAAAATCTGCGCCATTTCATGGCGATGGCATGAGTGGCTGGTTTTCTAGCAGCCGCTAGAACATCTGCTACCTCTTGGAGACTCCTATGTCCCTAGGAGCCAGGCGTGCAGGTTCAGAGAGCGAAGGTCCGGATGAACCAAAGAGCCTGCCTCCTGGGACAGTAAGTGAAAGCTGATTGGCAGAGGCACCGGAGGTTCCTGGGACAGCTAGTCTAGGAGAAGGAACCAAATCTGTTGGGCTCGAAAGGACGATTAGTATCAGTGTCACCTGCTCTCGCGGAGTTTCAAAAGGACCCTTTGGATTAACAGGAAGGGAGGAAATGCATATAGGAATCTGCTCATCCAGGAGAGGACAACGATCTCGCAGAAAACACCAGGCCCTGGATCTAGCTGAGCAGAAATTGAGCAGTTTTTGCTGGATGGGGACGCGAAAAGATCTAACTCTGGTGCACCCCATCTGTGAAACAGATCCTCTACCACCTCCCGGAGTAATTCCTATGTGGACTCTGGTCTGAGAGTGACTCAGACCATCTGGCGTGGACGCTGTCCACTATTAGGACATGAACAGCAATGAGGTTTGGCGCCGTGTTGCAGAACCCAATCTCACACCTTCATGGCCTCCTGCAAGGCGGTAGGAACGGTGCCTCCTTGTTTGTTGAGGTAATACATCCAGGGTATTGTCTGTTTGTAACAGCAGAGTACCCGTGGGATCTCCAACTGCAAGGCCTGCAAGGCATAAAGAACTGCTCATTTCAAAATATTTATGTGGAGATGAGCTTCCTGGGGTGTCTATGAGCCCTGAGACCTGACCCCGTTGAGGTGTGCTCCCAACCGAACCCTGAGGCGTCCGTGGAGAGTGTCACAATCGGAGACGGCGCAATGAAGGGACCCCTACCGACAGGTGCCTTGAATCTAGCCACCATTGCCAATCCTGGATGACGGCATTTGTGATCCGAATTGGAAGCTGCAAATGGTCTTGCTTCTGATCCCACTGTACCCGTACCATCCACTGGGTCACCCGCATGTGGAGACCAGCTAACAGGACTGTCGGAATGGCCCAGCCATGTGTCCAAGCAGGCAAAGGACCAGTCTGGCTGGGATTGTCTTCTTTGCCAAGATGTCTCTGATAAGGGATCTGATGTGTTCCGCTCTGTCCTGGGGCAGATAGGTTCTCCCGGACGGTGTAGAGAACTGCACCTATTAACTGCAGATTCTGGCGATGGAACCAGGTGCGACTTCCCTGACTGATGATGACGATGCCCAACGACCCAAGAGGGACTGAGTACAGTGGATCATGGACATCAGAGCCTCCTGAGAGGGGCCATGAGGAGCCAGTCATCCAGGTATGGGAACACATAGTGGTCTTGTCTCCTTAGAGCCGCTGCTATAACTGCCATGCACTTCGGTGAATACCGAGGTGCCAAGGACAGTCCGAAGGGAGGGCACAGAACTGATAATGGCAACCAAGAATTCAGCGAAGAACTTCCTGTGTACTTGAGCTATGGGTATGTGCAGGTTGGCATCCTGCATATCCAAAGACGCCACGAAGGTGCCCTGCTTGAGCATGGGTATCAAACCGAAGGGCCGCCATGCGGAAGTGCTTGTAAAGGACCAAAGTGTTGAGATCGCTGAGATCCAAATTCAGATGGAGGTCCCCTGTCTTTCTGGTAACCAGAAAGAAGTGGGAATAGTAGCCTGCACCTCACTGGCTCCTCGGGAATGCGTTCTAGCCTAATTTCTCAGAGCGCGGAGCACTTCCTGCTGTATGAGCAGTGCGCATGACGTGAATAACGGGAAAGCAGGGAGGTCTTGACAGTGGTTGGTAGAAGAATTCTATAGTGTCCTCTCTTGACCAGTTGAAGGACCCACCGGTCGGCGGTTATCGACTGCCATCCTGATAAGTGGCGAGTGATGCTACCCCCAACCATTTCTGCCAGTTGATCCAGAGGAGGGCGGGGCCGGAAGGAGTCATGCTGTGGTTGCATTACTCCCACAGGCTGAGCCGTTTGGTATACCTCTGACCTCGGCCTGGGAAGACTTAGGCTGGGCCTTACAGTGGAGTTGCCCCTTGCTGCTGGCTGGAACGTGGCTGCTGCCGTTGTTGTTGGTCAGAAACGGTTCTGGTTCCTATGAAAGGAATCAGATTTGGGTCTGTACATGGCCTGTACAGTCCTTACTGTCTTCCCCGAGCGCCTGTAATTTGGTGACCACCTTTTGGAGTCTTCACCAAATAGGACTTCACCGTTATAGGGAACGCCCAGGTAAATCCAGAGACATGAAGCCATGAATGTCTATGGAAACAGACGCCTGAGGCTGCAGCCCTGCTGCGGAGTCTGCTGAGTTGTAGACGGCTCTCAAAACCTGGGTTCCCATGTCTGACCCAGAGCGGAGGAGGTTGAGAAGCTCCTATTTCTGTTCGCCATCCAGAAGTACTTTAACTAGGTCTTAATCCTGTTCCATAGGGCATTCTGAAACTGAACCATGTGTGTCAGACAGCTCAGTGACCTAATGGAGCATGTAGCGGCAGCACACATGCGCCTACCCAGTGAGTCCAGCTGCTTGGACTCCTGGTCCAGAGGTTGTGTACTCCAAATGCTGTGGTCATGGAGACCTATAATGGGAGGCTGTAATGACCAGGGAATCAGCCAGGGGTTGTTGTGCTGAGGCACGGGCCCTCTGCAATAGCCCTCACAGGCGATCAGCCTTCTTTGGCACCGTGGGGTGGAGTGCGGACGTTCCACGCTGCCTTGGTGAGCGCTCGCAGGTGTCCACCAAGGGTGGGACCACCACAGGCTTAGGGTCCTTCTGTCAAGATAACGGGCTAGGCGCCTGTCGCTCGGGTCTAAGTCTTCCGCTTTCCCATCCCATGTTCTCCTGGATGTGCCTCATAATTTCAGAGAAAGATGGATAATCCGGAGGTGACCTGGGGAGGTCTCGTGGGTCAGACGACGGGATGCTGATCAGAGAAGGAGACCTGGAGGTATCTGAGGTGTCGATTCTAGAGTCGTATCCCTGCAGAGTGGACCATCGACGCCTGGGTCACTTGGGACTGGGAGACCCTGAGGGAGATCTTGAAGGGGCTTCTCCTTTCTTTGGACCTGACCCTAGGAGGCGGGTAGGCTCCTTGGGGGTCGGTGGTCTTCCTACTGGTCACTGTGGTGGAGGAGGAGGAGTAGGCAGAGGAGGTTTCACTGGGACCACGTCCCTCCTGATTGTGTCCCACCAAAAGGTGAAGAGGTCTTTAACCTCCTGAATATTCATGCCGGATGACGGTCCTGACGTAGGGATTGGCCTGTCACGTATCGAGCGCCAGGTCCCCAGCCGCCACCAGATCATCGAGGCTCTGCGAAGCCCGGCGCCCTCGCTTGTCGCCTGCCTGGTCATCAGGCAATGTCATATCTTCCTCTGTGGACTCCTCATGACCAGTGTCTACCAGTGACGGACAGGCAGTCATCGGCTCCTTAGAATGTGATGCAGACATCAGGTGTTTGCCCATCTGGTCAGACGGGTGCTTAACCGGGACGGGTCAGCAGCCTGCTCTGTGTCAGTCGTCCGCTTAAGGGACATCAGGTCTTAGTCTTCCTCCTGGTCCCCTAGGAGGCTGGGATGCTGATCTGGGAATCGGGCTTCAGGCGTTATCCGAGGAAGAATGGGAGGCTTTGGAAGAGGACTTGGACCGTGACAGTCAGTAGACTGTGTGGAAGCCCGGGAGGGCGTTGGAGAAGGGTCCGAGGTCCTGGAAATCTTTATCGGATGTAAAGAAGCCAAGAGCTGCCAGAAGTCCTAACCTTCACGGGAAGGGGCTGAGAGTGACCCCTGGAGGGAGAGCAGTCTGAATGCGAGAGCCAGACCTAGTACGAGAGTCCGAGGCCTGGTTCGAGGATCTGGACCTGGCCTTCTCCCAGTGCTTATGGGTCTTAGAAGTGGACTCACCTCTGGAGGCAGGGTCGTTTCTCCATATTTTTAAACTGTTCTTCAAGAGGAACCCTTGAAGTGCCTTCTGGCGGCGGGTCCTGGTGCGACTGTTGAACCACTGGCAAATGCAGCAGACCTTGGTGTCATGTTCTGGGCCCAGGCACCGCAAACAGGATGAGTGCAGATCCTTAAAGGTACCTGTTTGCCTCAGGCACACTTTGAGGGGTGTCCTTCTGAGGAAGGAGTAGGAGATTCTGACATTTAGAGTGAAAGCTGGAATTTCTGGTCGTTGTTCGCTGGAGCGGGACCGTGAGGCCGATGTTGCAGTCGATGGCGGAAAAGAACCGGGATTCTGGGGACTGGCCCTGCTTTGTATGATGCCCGACGCCGGGACGAGGCCAAAGTCGGGGCAGTCCTCGTTGGATACTGCTAGCTACAAAATTTCCATGGGTCCTGGTGCCTGCCGGCTTGAGTCCTAATGGTGTAACCTGCTGCAAGAGCTGTTTCTCCAAGTAAGACCTCATTGCCTCTATTGATAACATTCATACAATCCCATGGTGTCTAGTGGAATCTCCTGATCATCCTTGTTTGTTAACATTCATAGATTCCTGGTGTTCAGTGAACCCACTCCAACAGCCCCCTGCTGACGATATGCATACATCCACTGATGTCTACTGGTCCCCAGATCCTTTGAATAGTCACTGAACACCCACCCAACTCACCCACTCAGGACTCGCACTTCTACACCCCAGACACTAACTGGTAACACCCACATGACAGCAACATAGCACAGCCCTCCGCTACACCTCCTCTGGCTGCCACCGACTGTCATTGCACACAATCACAAGTACTGGAGAAGCAGCAATTTGTACAGTACTGAAGAACATGCTCACTGACAATCAGATGGTGGCTGGCCAAGGACATGAGCGGAGGGCTGTGGCGATCTCTGAAGTATGGGTGCTACTGACCAGTGTCTGGGGTGAAGTGGGGGCAGTAGGAGAGTCAATTGGGGTTCAGCAATTGTTGGTGGGGTCCACTACACACCAGGAATCATACCGTTATCCACTGGGGTGATTTTGGGGTGGGATTCACTAGAGACCAGGGAAATGTATGCATAGGGAGATTGTGGAGTGGGTCCACTAGACATCAGGAAATCATATGAATGTTATCAACAGGGGCGATGAGAATGGGGGTTCACTAAACACCAGAGAATGTTAACAAAAGGGCGACTGGACACCAAGGCATATCATTTAGACAGAGGAAACACTGCTAATGAGCCCATAATAGGGCTGAGCTATCTGCAAGAGCTACTGGTTCCACAGCCCCAGCCGGCCTCTCCGATCAACTGACAAGGGGTTGTTAGAGGTTCCCAGGGTGCAGCTGAAGACATTTGGTGCCAGGGCTTTTATGTTCCTGGCCTATCCATGTGGAACTCTCTACCTCTTCAGATTAGAGAGTGCAGGACCGTGGAGAGCTTTAAGATTGACTCAAAACGTATTTATTCAGACTAGCTTTTAATATCTGATGTCTTAGAGAATTTTAAATCAATCTGGATGTAATTTATGAAGCGATGCATTTATAAGTATTTTTAATTGGAAGTCTGATTTATTTATATGATTTGTTTAATATGCTTTTATGTAAAGCACTTTGATATTTTGAATTGCGCTATATAAATAAATGATTATTACAATGAGCAGCTAATGGCCCCTTAGTGCTTTGCATGCCCAATTAGCTCATTAGCATGACAGGCCTGAATGTGGCCCATGGAAGACCTGTCGCTATTCTGTATGGGCAGCACTGTCTCCAGTGGGCCATATTCAGCCTAGGGCTGTCTCTAGCACAGTGCACAGTCACGACGCACAGTGCTGGCACGGCACCATATCTGGACAGTTAGCACGCTGTCCGAATACTGCTCAGGACTGGCTGTGTGATATTTACCACTACAGGCTGCACAGTGTTAAGAGCCAGCTCAAACATCAGTTATATATACCAAGCAACATCACTGAACCTAGCTGAAAATAAGATGTTTAGCTTCAGTTTGTCAGTTAATCTGAGTACATTTTGTTGCGGCCTTAAAATAAGTGCACCGTGCTCAACTGTGTTTGACAAGATGATTCCCTGGAGGGGCCTGCATAGACTACAACACACTGAGGTTGAGAGGTGTAACATGAGAAGGACTTGGAAGGTTCTATCCAACAGTGTTACTGACCCTGGCACAAGTTCCGCAGGAACACATCAAAGAAGGGATGTTGATGGGTTGATGGTCTGCCTGTGCTCTTCAATCTGCCCTAAAACCATCTGCCAAAGACAAACAGGAAATAATAAATGACTATAAATACTGAAGAGAGTTATCACACAATAACAGACAACAAAATTTCTCAAAATGGTACCAAAAGATACTATAAAAATACAAACAAAGATTAGTCACACAGGGTATGTTCAGATACACTAATTGCAATTGTGTGTGCCTTTGTGCACCCAGAGATCCACCTTTCAGCTGCTAGGATGCATAAAAACTGTTGAAGTCCAACAATTCATCTCACATGCCACCACATTTGTAGTATACGCCTCTGGTGTACTCCGAATTTACTTTATGTAGACTATATAGCACTACAGTTAAAATTGAGAATTCAAGAACACGTAACTGAGAATTCAAGAACATGTAAGAGATATAAAGAAAGTACAGTTACGTGAGAACTTACCGTAACAGTAGATCTTCGAGAGAGGCTCTTGCAGTAGGTAATTACATATAGGAGTGATGTCAGCAGGTGGCAGGACCCCACGAAACATTTCTAGCTAGCCGTCCCCGGCGAGGGACCCCTTCTCGCCAGTGGGTGACCGGCATCAGGAGATGTCGGTATAAAGTGGCAGTCCCACGCCCGCCTTCCAGTTCTTTGCCACCACAGGCCAGAAAAGGCCGGACGGGAGAGGAGCAGATATTTCCATCACTGGAAAAGGAGCTGAAAAGCCTAGGGGATGGAGGGCGGAAGGTATTACCTACTGCAAGAGCCTCTGGAAGATCTACTGTTATTGTAAGTTCTTGAGTAACTGTACTATCTTACTCGAGAGGGCTCTTGCAGTAGGTAATTACATGTAGGACTGAATCCCAAGCAGTCTGGAACAAAGACAGGCACCGGGAGGAGGAAACCTACTCCAAGAAGCAGTTCTAGCTGTGCAAGCTTCAAGATAAGAGGCCTTGCAAAACAGCCAGCCAAGCCTGCTCTACGGGCGAGAGGCAATATGCAAACTGTAGTGTTTAGTAAAGGTATGGACGGTAGTCCAGGTGGCGGCAGCATAGATATCTGCCGCTGACACATTTTTGAAACAAGCCACTGAGGCAGCTACTCCTCTGGTGGAGTGACTCTTACTTGACCCGGAGGGTCTTGTTGTATTTGTCATAACAGAAAGTGATGCAATGAGCCACCATTTAGATAGGCATTGCTTAGAAACAGCATTGCCTTCCCATTTATGAGCAAGAGGGACAAACAATTGATCAGTCTTTCTGAGATCCTTCGTCCTGTTGGTGTAGTATCTCAGAATCTGGTGAACATCCATAGTATGGGGTAAATACTCCCTTGATTAGAGTACTGCATGAAAAAGGCGGTAACTCTATGGACTGATTTAGAGTCCGCTACTATTTTAGGGAGAAACTTGGGGTTGCATGCGCAGAGCAACACGCTCCTTGTGAAAATCAAGTATGGAATTTACACATCAGGGCCTGTAGCTCGGAAATTCCTCCGAGTGGAAGTAATGGCCACCAGGAAGAGTCTTCCACAAAAGGAACTTCCAATTCCGCTGAAGCTGCCGGTTCAAAGGAGGCAGAGTAAGTTTCTCCAGAACAAAGTTCAGGTCCCAAGGGGGAGCAGGAGTACGATAGGGGGTCTCAGATGGAGAACCCCTCTGAGAAAGGTCTTAGAGACCCCCAATTGAGCAAATGTCTTGTCTGCAAAGAGGACAGGATAGGCAGAGATGGCGCCATGTGTACCTTCAGAGAAGAATGACTGAGACCCAGGTCAAACAGATGACGAGATACTCCAGCAGACACTCTGAGTAGAGGAAATAAGAAAGAACGCTCCAGGTCCTGAATCTAGGACAAGAGACCCTGTAGCACTGCCAGGTCGAAGCTTGCTCTTCACCGTGAAGCGATGTCCAGGCTATAATGCCCGATAAAGGTATGAATAGAGCTCCAAGTGGCTGCAGCACAAATGGCAGAGGTGGAGACGCTTCAAAGTGCTACAAAGGATGTGGCCACACCCCTAGTGGAATGGCCCTGACTGCTTCTGGAGGGGCTTTGCTTGATATCATAACAGTAAGAGATGCACTGGACAAGCCAGCGACACAGGGACTGTTTGGATACTGGTTGGCCCCTCCTCCTTTCGGTAAAGGAGACAAAAAGCTGCTCTAGCTACAGGCTGCTTAGTTCTACTCAGGTAGTACCTTAAGCTGCGGTGAACATCCAGGGTGTGAAGCAGCGCCTCCTCTGTTAGAGTAATTAGGGAAGTAGACCGCAGGTCAATATCCTGATTGAGAGTGAGTGTGGAGACCACCTTAGGCAAGAATTTAGGATTCGTCCTCAGGGATACTCTGTCCCGTGGAAAATTAAATAAGGCTCTTGCACATGAGAGCCTGAAGCTCAGAAACTCTTCTCGCTGACTTAACAGCAACCAAAATAATGTTTTCCACGACAGAAAACGCAGCTCGCAATCCACGGCAGGTTCAAGGGGGGAGCGTGAGGTGTTCCAGGACAAAGAGCAAGTCCCAAGGAGGCACTGGGTCCTTAATGGGCGGCCTAAGGTGTAACACCCTCTTAAGAATTCTCGACAGGCATCTAATTGTGCCACTGGCGCTGTCCCACCGGAAGGTGATAAGCTGAAATGGTACAGAGGTGCACTTTAATCGAGGAGTAGGCGAGACCCGAACAGAAAAGGGAGAGCAGGTACTCTAACACCGCTTTCACCGACAACCTAGGGGAAAGGCTTTATTCTTGCACCATAGACAAAAACGGGCGCCATTTCGCGCGTACGCCGGCGTTGTCGGCTTTTCTGGTTGCAGAAAGTGACTTCGCAACCTTTGCAAGACCCCGTGGCTAAGATGGCTATGTCACTAGGAGCCATGCGCGCAGGTTCAGTGAGCGTAAGTCCGAGTGGACCAGTGAACCTTCTCCTGAGACAAGAGGTGGGAGCTGAATGACAACGGAGCGGAGGTTCCCGGACAGCTGAATTAGCAAAGGGAACCAGATCTGTCTGGGCCAGAAAGGGGCCACCAGGATCATTGCTGCATGCTCCCTGCGCAGTTTGAGAAGAACTCTGGATCAACGGGAAGGGAGGGAAAGCGAGGAACCTGTCCGCCCAGGAGAGGGACAACGATCTCGCCAGAAAACACCAGGCCCTGGATCTAGCGAGCAAAATTGGGCAGTTTTATGTTGGATGGAGATGCTAACAAGTCCAATTCTGGAGTTCCCCATCGAAGAAACAGATCCTCTGCTACCTCCTGAGAAGTTCCCATTCGTGGACTCTGGCCTGGGAGCCGACTCAGGCCGCCTGCAATTGTGTTGTCTACCCGGAACATGTACTGTGATCAGGTTCAGCGCGGTCGGATTACCCAATCCCACACCCTCATTGGCCTCCCTGCAAAGGGGTAAGATCGCCTCCTTGTTTGTTGAGGTAATACATCACCGCCGTGTTGTCTGTCTGAAGCAGGAGAGTACTCGGTGGGATTTCTGACTCTAGGACGTTGATATGGAGGTGGACCTCCAGAGGGGTCCACGCACTCTGGGACTTCACCCTGTCCAGGTGTGCTCCCACCCTAGACCTGAGGCGCCTGTGGTGAGGATTACCCGGGACGGCGCTATGAACGGACGCCCATAGAGAGTGCCCCTGGTCTAGCCACCACTGCCAGTCTCGAATCGCGGTATTCGTGATTCTGACCGGATGCTGCATGGTTCTTGCCTTTGGTCCCATTGCTCCTTCGAGCATCCACTGAGTTACCCGCATGTGGAGCCTTGCTAAAGGGACAGTAGGAATGGCCGCAGCCATGTATCCGAAAGCAGCTGAAGGGACCGACTCCGGCTGGGGCGGTCTTGTTCGACTAAAGCCCCTGATGAGGGATCTGATGCGCCCACTCTGTCGCCTGGAAGAAATGCTCTTCCCTGAACAGTGTCTAGTACTGCGCCTATGAACTGCAGTTTCTGCGACGGTACCAGGAGGGACTTCTCGTGGTTGATTAGGATACCCAGAGATCGAAACAGGTCCTGGGTGCTCTGGATCGCTCAGAACAACGCCTCTGAGGCGGCCATGAGAAGCCAATCATCCAGGTACGGAACACATAATGGCCCTGTCTCCTTAGAGACGCTGCCACGACTGCCATGCATTTGGTAAAGACCCTGGTGCCGAGGACAGCCCAAATGGAAGGGCTCGAACTGAAGATGATGGCCGAGAAACTCAAGCGCAGGAACCTCTTGTGCGCTTGAGCTATAGGGATGTGCAGGTAAGCGCCCTGCATATCTAGAGTCGCTAAAAGGCATCCTGCTTCAGCATGGGAATAAGACCCGAAGAGTTACCATGCGAATCTTTTGTAGGCGAATCGACAAATTGAGGTCGCTGAGGTCCAGAATCAGATGGAGGTCCCCTGTCTTCTTGGAACCAGGAAGAAGTGGAATAGTATCCGTGTCCTCTCTGGTTCTCTGGGACGACTTATCGCTTCCCTTTGTAGGAGCGCGAGCACTTCTTGCCTGATCAATGACTTGTGCTGACCCGGTACCGGAGAGCAACGGAGGCCTCGAGGTGGCTTTTCCGCAATTCTATAAAGTGGCCTCTTCCGACTAACTGTAGAACCCACCTGTCGGTGGTTACAGCCTGCCATCCCGGCAGGAAATTCACAGTTGACCCCAACCATGACGCCCGCTGATCCTGAGGGGCGGGGCGGAAAGGAGTCAGGCTGTGGCGGCTGAGGGTCCCGCTGGCTGGACTGGCTTAGAGTGCACTGGCTCCGACCTGTGGGTTGTTTTCCTGGGTTCTGCGAAAACCGGAGCCCTCTGTTGTGGAACGGGGCGGACTGTTGTCTCTCGCGTCCGTCTACGAAATCGGCTTTGGTTCCTACGAAGGAACTAAGCTTGGGTCGGTACATGGCCTGAACCAACCTCACCGCTTCCCGCCTCTTGGAGTTTGGTAATTATCTTCTCTGAGGGTTTACCAAACAAAACTTCTCCTCCGAATGGGGCGCCCATGATGTTTTTCTGGACGTCCAGGGTAAAATCGAGACACGGAGCCAGGAGTGCCTCCGAGGCATACGCCTGAAGCTGCTGCTCGGGCCGAGGAGTCCGCAGAGTCACACGCTGCTCGTAGCACCTGGGTTCCCACGTCCGAACCCTGCACAGAGGAGCTGCAACATCTCCTCCTTCTGCTCACCTTCCAGCAATTTCAGCCGCATCCAGACCCTGCTCCCACAGGGCATTTTGAACTGCACCATGTGGGTCAAATAATTAGGGATCTGATGGCGCAGGTAGCGGAAGCATATGCGCCTACCCATGGAGTCCAGCTGCTTGGACTCTGGGTCCGTGGCAGGGTGCTCAGATGTTGCGTCTCTGGGACCGTCATGAGAGGCTGTTATGACCAGAGAGTCGGCCTGAGGATGCTGGGTCAAGTACTGGTCTTCTCTTGAGCCTTGTACAAGCGGTCAGCTTTCTTCAGCATCGCCGGAGCGAATGTGGACGCTTCCACGCTGCCTGGTGACGCTCCACGAAAGTGTCTACCAAGGGTGGCACCACCACAGGCTTGGGGTCCTTCTGTCAAGATACTTCGCAAGGTGCAGCCTTTAGGGTCTAACTCTTCCCAATCCCATCCCATGTTCTCCTGGATGTCTCATATGATATCCAAGAACAAAGGGTCATCCGGAGGAGACTTTGGCAGCTCACGTGGGTCCGGAGAAGGGATGAGAGGGAGATGGATCTGATGAAAACTCTGATCCCGTGTCCTCCGTCAAGGTGAACGGCCCTGGGAGGAGGTAACCGCCTGCCACCCAGATGGAGACGGGCGCAGGAACCGAGGAGCAACCGTGTAGGAGGAGGAAGGAGGTGGAGTGGGACATGTCCTTTGATGGTATCCCACCAGTAAGTGAAAAGCTCCTTCATCTCTGAAAAGGAAAGGCCCGACGACGGTCTCGGGCGCCGGTGGACGGTCGCTCGGCCCGCGCCGGCTCCACAGGGGCCTCGGGTTGCGGCGAGGGTTCCCTGGGAGTCTCAACAGGACCGGGTCGCCTGCCTGGTCCTCGGGCTGGGTTAACTCTCCTCAGTGATGGTCTCCTGACCGACGCCGGTCGGAGGCATCGGGTCCTCTTCTCAATTGAGCGGGCGCCGTCCCCTACCGGGCGTCCGTGATGAGTGGGTCTTCTGGCAGACGACGGCTCTGGGGACCTGTGGTAAGAGGCCGACGCCGGACGAATCCGGCCGGGTCCTGCGGCCTCTAAGTGAGGTGAGCTCTTGGTTTCCGGAGAGGAAGGAGGCAGCAGACCTGACGCCGGGTTCAGAATGGCGGGAACCCGACTTGTGGTGATGGTGCGATCCCCACTTAGCCAGGGCCTTGGAGGACGAGGAAGGCCTGGGAGTCTTGGCCTGAGAAGAGGAAGAAGATTTCTCACCGCAGCGGGGGAGGCTGAGAGCTGGCCCAGGAAGGAGAGCGGTGGACCTGGAGCCAGAGCTGCGCGAGTCGGAGGCCCCTAGACGGGACCTGGAAGGGGCCTTTCTCTGTGCTTCTCAGCATGCTTATGGCCTTCTGCGAAGAATCCCCTTGGAAGCCATGGTCTTGAGTTGCTCCTCTAACAGGAACGCCTGTAGGGCCTTCTGGCGAGGATCCGGGTTCTGCTGTTGAAACCCTGGCAAAGAGAGCAGGACTGGGTGTCGTGGGTCTGGGCCTAGGCACCGGACACAGGCCGATTCGCGGATCCTTAAATGGGATCTGCTTCCCACAGGCGCATTTCGAGGAGTGACTGAGGTCGGGAGGACATCAGAGAAAAACTGAACTCGGAGAACAAATTTCCCTAGGAAAGCACTTTACCACACGCCGCTAGAAACCGAACCGAAGGGTCGAGACATGCAAGTCGACGGCGGAAGAACTGGGAATCTGGCGACCGCCTCTTTATACCACACCTGACGCCGGAGGCGGACCAACGCCGGGGCGGTCCACGCTGAAGATAGCTAGCTAGAACTCCTGCGGTCCGACGCCTGCCGGCTTCCAGTCCTAATGGTGTAACCTGCTGCAAGAGCTGTGTCTCAAGTAAGATCATGAATTGCCGTGACGTGAAGGTCGTGATGTGTTGTCTAATCCCAAACCCTCATTGCTTCCCTGCAAAGAGGGTAGGACAGAGCCCCCGTTTGTTGATGTACCAAACCACGCCATGCTGTCTGTTTGACGGCTAGGTGGCCGGAAGGATGTATGGGTGAAGGGCTTGGAGAGCATAAACACTGCCCGGCTCGAGCACATTGATGTGGAGTGTCTGTTCGAGCTTGGACCAAGAGCCCTGGGTCGTGGTGACCTAGATGGGCTCCCAACCTTCGCCTATGAGTCTGTGGTTAGAGTCTGGGAGGGGGACGAAAGAATGGAACTCCCTCAAGCAGGTTCTCTGAACCATCCACCACTGCAAGTCTCAGAGCATCGGCGAGGAGACTAGAACTGGGTGATCTAAGTTGTCCACTAACTGATCCCATTAGAGCAGAGTCATCCACGAGAAACTCTCATGTGGAGCCGAGCGAGGACTGTCAGGATAGCAGCCACCATGAGTCCAGAGAAGGACCGACTTTGCAGGACCGCCCGCGCCGACAACAGACTTATTTGAGTCTGGAGGGTGGACGCCCAGTCTGGTGGCAGTAAGACTTCCAATGGTCATGTCTAGAATCGCCTTATAAACTGTAGTCTCTGAGATGGGATCAGGTGAGACTTGGAATGGTTGATGGTAATACCCAGGCAGGCAAAACCTGCTGGGTAAGGGAGAGGAACGCAGGAGTTCCTCCCGACGAGGCCGCCAGGAGCCAATCGTCCAGGTATGGGAAAGCCTGCCCCCTGAGTACGCAGGTAGGCTGGACACCATCACCAGGCATTTGCAAATACTAGGGCACCAAGGATAGGCCAAACGGAAGTGCCTCGAATTGGTAGTGGTCCCTGGAACGCAGAAAACGAAAGTTATCTGCAGGAGACGGGCAAATGGAAATGTGCAGGTAAGCATCCTGCATATCCAGAGCACACAGCCATTGACCCACCGGGAGGGGCAGAAGGCTCTGCATCGGAGCATTCCTGAACCTTTGTATTCCACAAAGAGATTCAGGCAACTGAGATCCAGAATGGTCTGAGATCTCCTGTCTTCTTTGGGACCAGGAAGAAGTGAAATAGTACCCGCCCCTTGAAGATGAAGAGGGACGGGTTCTATTGTTTTTTCAGTAGTAGAGCTGAAATCTTCCCTGGACCAAATCGGAGGTGTTCCTTGAATATGACCACTTTGGGGTGGAGTGGGGGTGGCGAGGTGGTTTCTGAAGAAACTCTATTGAGTGTCCTTCGCATCAGCTGGAGCACCCAAAATCTGATGTTATCCTCGCCAGCCCGGAAGGTGGAGGGAAAACCTCCTCCTACTGGTTCCTCCGGGAAGTCTGAGGCTGTGGGAGAGGGAAGAAGTCAGGTGGTGTGGGGCAGCGCAGCAGTTGAAGCCCCGCTGCTTTTTTGGGCGGGGGCTTAGCAGCTGTGGGGCCCGCGTTTGTGGCCTGCCTCCTGGGGTTTTGCTCTGGGCCGATCTCCATCTCGCGAAATGGATGGCGTCAAGGCTGGTGGGGGGCGGCACATGGAGTCGACAGACTTCAGTGCCATCCCTTCTCCTAGCAAATCGGTGATGATGTCCTTGACATCACTGCCGAAAGCACCGACCGGAAGAGCGCTCCTGGATAGCGGATTGCACTTGGGACCAACCCTGACACGCGGAGCCAAGCATGACGACGAGGCCTACAGCGAAAGCTGAGTCCTGCCCAGCAGTGTCCACTGCATCGTAGGGTCGCACGAAGCATGTGTCGACTGGTGAACGTGCAGACGTGGACAAGATCAGCCAGCTCCTGCTTGACTTGGGGTCCGGGAAGGATCCAGTTTAGTTTCCACCTGAGTCAGAATGGCCTTCTGGTAGTCCCCATATGGCCGACATAGTTCAGGGCCTAATCTCCAGAGTGGAGGAAGCAAAGATCTTCTTACCATACTGGTCCAGAAGGCAGGATTCTTTGTCAGGTGGCGATGAGCTGAGGTGTTTTGGGTTGGCTGACCGCCAAGCGGCGCCTAATCACAACCGAGTCGGGCGCCAAGGGTGAGAATCTAGAAAATCAACACCTGGGAGCCTGGTATAGCTTATTTGACTTCCACGGAAGTAGGGCTAGAGCTGACGGCTGTTTCCATATGGTGGTAACGAGGTCGGGCATGAGGCTCTATCCAGGGTGGCACCAAGTAGAGCTGTCACGGGCAGATCCAGATGCTCAGCGAAGTTTCAGATGCTGAGGATCTGGTTCCAAAGAGTGCCACTGATGAACCTCCTGGATTTTCCGTTAGCAACTCTGTAAAGAAGGATCTTCCAGATGAGCGAGGATCCTTGGCCTGGGCTTCGACGAGACAGCGTGGCTTGTCGTCCTTTTGGAGCAACCATCGGAGGAATCTGAGGGTGAAGAGGAGGAGGAAGAGGAAAAGACCCTTTTCCCGACCAGGGAGGAACGGACCCTTTGGGAAGCATGTCCTGCCTCTCTCTGGACCCAGACAGGAGAGCCCTGGAGTCCGGAGGTGGTGAGGGAGTGTGCCGTGGGACGCACGGGAACCTGGAGATGGCTCCATCGTCGGGTAGGCGGCTTCCTTACCTCCTGGTGAGCTGAGCCTGGCCTTAGTCCACCCGGAGGCCAGAGTCTCTACAAGTCCACCGCTGCTGGGGCGGTGGTGGATGAGGAGGTAGGGAGATAAGGATACTGAGGTTAAAACCATAGAGAGTATCCAAAAACCGGCTACGGATAGCCCGCCGGAACACCAGCATCAGGTACTGCGGGCGCCGGATACTGTGGTCCCGGTATGTCAGCATCGGATAGGACGGAGGGTTACCCGAGCCGGAGGATCTGCCGAGCAGACGGCCTGGCCGGCAGCCCTCATGGGCGGATCTAAGTTGAGGGCCCAGCGGTGGGGAACGGATGCCAGGATGTGGGATGTCAGACGGCGCCGAGCCGGCGTCAGGAGCCATCGCCAGATCCAGTACACCCACAGGAGAACAGTCTGACTGGAGGAAGGTCCCCAGCGCTCCCGGAATGGAGGGAAAATCTCCGGTTCGGGCTGGGGACTCTGGATCACCGGACGGCAGTGAAGGCTGCGGAGAACCAGGAACGACGGACGAGGGAGGTCTGTCATTCAGTCGCAACCGGCATTGGATGAACCGACGTGCGTGTTTACGCGAGCTTCCTGGCGGGCGCGGAGGAGCCAGCGTCAAGCTTATGGGAGCTTTCACCGGAGGCAGACCGAGGAGAAGGATCAGCCTGGTCCGATGGAATAAGGGCCGAACGCCACCCCAAAGGGTTGCGTCTTTCTCCGCTGGATGTCGGAGCCGACTCCCAGCTTACCGGAGTCACCCATGCCAGTAGGACGCGAGCCTCAGCGGTCAACCAGGGCAGAGGCTCCAATTCGAGGCCGAAAGGTCGAAGAAGCTAAACAGGTGGGCTAATGCCCTTGGAAACCTCCGAGGCAGCTGTCGAGGAACGGTCCCCAGAGGGGACATTACTTAGACCCGTGGCTCTCGAGGGAGACGCGTAGAGGAGCCTCTTGTCCCGTGCCTCTCCTTATCCTTCTTCTTCCGATGGCCTTCGGGAAGTGGACACCTGCCTCAGTGTTTTGAGCTCTACTCCATCTAACTCATCTTTTTCTTCAAAATGTGGGCTTCCAGGGATTGCTGCCGCCTTTTCCGGGTAGCGCGCTGAAGCTGAGGCAGTGCTGGCACTTCTCGACCGGGTGATCGGGGCCTAGGCAGAACAGGCACAGGGAATGGCCGCCCTTGTGCGGGAGTTACGCTGCACAAGTCGCACTTATTTTTGTGCTTCGGAGGGTGTGGGGCGACATAACACTGACGTGACCTGACGTTAAGAAAAATCTAAATACTTCGGTAAAACCAACGAAGGGTAGGCTGACGAAGCAACAAACTTTCCGCGAGGCACTGCAGCGCTTAACGGTGGAAAGAACTGGTAGGCGGCCGTTAGGGGACCACCCTTTATACCGACGTCTTCCTGATGCCAGTCACCTGACGCGGAGGGGTGGTCCTCAGGACCGTTAGCCAGAAATTTTTCCGTGGGGTCCTGCTGCCTGCCGACGCTATCTCCTATATGTAATTACCTACTGCAAGAGCCCTCTCAAGTAAGATCTTGAATTTGGATAGTCCAGTAGCTGAACATTTTTTTCACACAACAGTGATGAGACATACCTCAGATTTGGGACAGAGAAAGTTAAGGTGGGAAGCGGAGATGGCAACAGACTACAGAACCTCTTGTAGAGAGAGTGTTTTGGAATATTCACCCTGAAAGTATTAACACCTAATGGCTTGAAATTAGAGTTGATTTTAACTCTCATCTTTAAGCTCTTATAATGTAAAAGCTATGATGCTCTAATCCCTGGCAAAACCCACTCGCTTACTAATATAATTTCCTGGATAGGATTGTTCTGACTTGATTAGATATTGTAAAAGCATTTAATTTAATTATGTAATGGAATCTGTTTTTTGTAGTTTTACACCCCACCCTAACCTTACTTCCGCCTGTTTCCCTGCCCTCAAAAGATGGATTGCAATGTTAAGACTGAAAACAATGCTGAATTTTTGTTTGGAAAAGTCAAAAATTTTTAACAATTTTGGTTGACTTAAAGAGGCACGTCAGCTTTGCCCCTCGGTTTTGCCTCAAGTTGCAACAATGATTCCACAGGCACATACCTGTACCAATATTAGAGTAGAACACCTTCATAAGCAAAAAACTGAACTGGTTACGCTTTAGTAAAGAAAAAAAAAGGCATTATTTAAACACTCTCCACCCGAATATAACCCGACCCACCGAAGGAGATCCCACGACGAGAACAAGCATGTAGTCGGACTGGCGGTGCAAGTGCATTTTTATGGTCCCCATCGCAACAAATACATCATTCAGTAGAATCGAATGTAAAGTGCTGCTGGTATTTATAATTTCTGCCCGAGCGCCATTCTGCTGCAAAACACTGTCAAAGCATGGTGCCGAAATTCCATGCATGAGCAATAGCAGCCACTGGAAAGATCTTATGCATGTACAAGAACGCAGCCGCTATTACGCTGCGTCAAGATTTCAGTGCCACGCTTTGAAAGTGTGTTGTGGCTGAACCGGTGGTTGGATTAAATTATAAATACCAGCAGCACTTTACATTACGGAGTTCTACTGAATGATGTATTTGTTGCAATGGGGACCATAAAAGCACACTTCGGCACCGTGCTCCAAATACATGCACGCTCGGCGCGATCTCCTCCGTGGGCCGGGGTTGCATTCCCGATCCCTAAGTGAGCTGAAATAATGCCTCAGCTTTTGCTCATGAAGGTGCATTCTACTCTAACAGTGGTACAGGTATGTGCTTGTGAAATAATTTTTGCAAACTGAGACAGAACCGAGGGGCAAATGACAGTGCCCCTTTAAATCTTCCTCAGATTTTTTTTTTTTCCCCAGCCTGAAGTATTGAGAGTGCAGAATCTTCCTATACACATTTAAGCACCCATAACTGGCTGCAGATAATGCGGCTTGCTCAACTTCAGTCTGAATTTTCTTTTTCTATCTAAATCTATTCAACTTTGCAAGTATACTGGGATGAATCAGAACTAGCAAATGAAATGCTGTTGATTCTTTGTTGCTTTTCTATGTATTTTATTTTTATGTGTAACAAAATATTGCAACATTGCTTGAATTTTCACGCTGTGAGCACTTAAGTCTATGATTATGTATATAATGTGCATAATTCTACTGTTATTGATAGCTTATCTGTCCCACATAGCACCCATCCCCCACTTCCTCCCTGCCTGGTGTGACCCCAGTGAGCACTCATACCCACATCCCTCTTTATACCCCCACCCGCCTTCCAGCTTTCTCTTCACAATTATTAGTCCCCAATTTCACCCCGGTTTCCCTCTCACCCCACTTTAAAACCCTTTCCTTTATCCCTCTCCCCACAACACCCAGCCCTGCCCTATCGCCTACTTGTGTAACCCTGTAGATTCCTATCCAGTCCCACCCCACTGACTGCTCAACCCCTTATTCTGCCACCCCTTTGTCTCTGCCCCCACCCTCCCCTGCTCTCATCTATTCTGTCCTCCCTCCTTTGGTCACCACCACTTTGACCCTCCATAACTCTACCTGCACACTCTAAAGCTCCTGCTACCACTATAAACTGCCTGTCCACCTTAGGTATGTTCTTAGTACTGTTGCAATAAAGTTGACCTCTCCTACCTGATGTATTTTAACTGTACTTACTTGAATCTGTATCTGTATGTACCATAATGTACTTGCTTACTGTATATACCCCTATCTGTTTTGTAATGTATACATACCCTGTCTATTGCCTTACATAGTGGAACCTTCTAGAATGAGCTTAGCCAGAAGGTGTTATCAGAGATTCCAATAAATAAATAAATAAAACTTTACCTATTGATTTATGGTCTCTGCTCATCACTGATGACATCATAACAAATGGGTACATAACCCAGGGTTGTGCAAGGTGGTTGTCCCCTGAAGAATCTCTTAATGAGTGAAGCGCCGAGGAACCTGGTAACAGTGTTACAGCTTTCTAAGTTATGCTGTGGTGATTCTCCATTTTGGATATACACTGAATAAATGGGTTTAGGCAGATCTAGAGGCCATCAGGGCAGAGGCTGACCTGGATATTTTGGCCATTACTGAGTAACGGTGCACTGAAAACCATGACTAGGACATGGCCATACCTAGCTACACCCTGTTCAAAATGTGAGAAGGAAAGGAGGAGGGTGTGGTGCTTTTATGCGAGGTGTTCATAAAACCCAAGGAGATAAAGGGAATAATGGGGAGACAGAGGTACTGGGGTTACCTTAGAGATAGAGAATGGAGACACTATTCGCACTGGAGTGGTTTACAGACCTCCAGCACAGAGGAGAATTAGATTAGTGTAACTATCCAGTCCCCTAGGGTTACTAGAATCCTATCAGTATTATTGTTAGAAGCAGCTTCCTGGTTCATAAAGGGCACCAGTTTATACCTGAGCAAGTGCCAAGCTGCAGGTTAAGGTGTGTGACTGAGTTTCACTTATGTGCACCTATGTTCAAGAAGAGTTCTGAGTATGTGACTTAGATTCACCAAATGACACTCAGGGAGGCAAATGTTCATGTGCGTAGCCAGGTGTCTACTAGATGCACCATTCTGGAATTTGGGAAGAAGATGTTTTATTTTGTGTGTCCATGAACTGTACTGCATGTAAGGACAGTTTGTGAAATGTACCTGTCCTGCCTAGACCAACTCATGGGGTTGACATCTGCTGTAATTTTCCATCCATTGAATAGAGCCATACTGCACAATCCCAGTTACTGTTCTGACATTCCAATTATTGCTTCTGGCTGTATGGATTTACTGGGGCCCCTTAGCAGGTTAGAGCCATCATATGCCTAGCTACCTCCACCCAGGACCTGGAATGTGTTGTTTACAAGGTTCATGTTGTTTTGTTTCTGTACCTCCTCCCTCTTCCTCTAGACAATTGAGCCAGATATAAATCCTAATGCCAAGGGTGGTACCTACCTTTTGTAAAATAAAATGGTATGCCAGTATGTGGGTACCAGTGTTCCAGATTTTAATGGGGCTGTGTACTGTTAAAAAGTGGCCTGGGGTTGCATAAGGTACTGGTAGACGCCATCACAAGATAGCAGAAAGGGGGAGGTTCTGCTGTGGAAGACTTCAACCATCCAGATGTGGACTGTAGCCTCCAGCAGCAGCTTCAGCTAGAACCAAGGATCATCCTAGACTCTCTGCAGGGGCATTCCTCAGGCAACAGTCAGTGAACCCACTCCTGATGGGGCAATACTGACCTGTGCTCATTAACAGGGACAGTGTTGCAGACCTGAAGATGGGAGGCTACTTGGTGACTAGTGATCACCATACAGTGGTGTTCAATACAAGGACAGCTATAGAATCGAACCACACAAGGGCAAGAGTCATGGACTTCAGGAGGGCAGATTTTAAAATGATGGGTAAATGCCTCAGGGATGATCTAGCAGGGGTGGAAGAACAGTGGGTGAAGATAAAGGGAGTATAGTAAAGGCAAAATAACTCTAATCAAACAAGTGACCAAAAGCAAGTGGAAAAGACACCACTATGGCTTCCAAAGAGGTAGCTGAAAAGGTAAAAGCTAAAGGTATCTAGAAGGCATAATGAGATGCAGAGGGAGGAGGATAAGGGGTGTATAGGGGAAACAGAAAGAAGCAAGGAAAGCAATAAGGAGTGCAAAGGAGTAAGCTGAAGAGAGAAAAGCCAAGGAGGTTAATGAAAGGGGACAATAATTTTTTAGATATGCAAGTGAAGACAGAAAGACATGGGGTGGAATTATACGGTTAAAAGGGAGGGAGGGGCTGTGCAGAGGGGACAAGGAAAAGGAGACATCCTGAACAAATACTTTTGTTCAGTGTTTACAGAGGAAGGAGAAGAGAATGGACCACAAAAAGTAACAAAAAGCTTTGAGGAGGTGGACTCAATTCTTTTTGGAGGTGAGAGTCCTGAAAGGACCTGCTAATCTGAAAGTGGACATAAGTCCCTTTACATGAGAAAGGGTCCTGAAGGAACTGGAAGTAATAAGAGTTGATAAAGCAATGGGGCCAGATGGGGTGCACCACAGGATCCTTAAGAACTAAGAGAGGTGGTGGCTGAACCTCTGGCTATCCTGTTTAGCTGATCACTGGAAACAGGGAGGTACCCAAAGACTGGAGGACAGCAGATGTAGTCCTTATACAAAAGTGAGAACAAAGAGGAAGCGGGAACTACAGACCAGTCAGCCTCACCTCGTAGTGGGAAGATCATGGAAGCACTACTGAAGGAGAGACTGTAGAACATCTGGTTGTCAATGGACTACAGGACCCAAGGCAGCATGGTTTCACCAAGGGAGGTCATGGTCAGACCAACCTGCTGAATTTTTTTGACTGGGTGACTAGAGGTGGATCATCGAGAGGGTAGTGGACATGGCCTATCTGGACTTCAGCAAGGCCTTGACACTGTGTCACATAGAAGACTATTACACAAACTGGGGAATATGGGTGTGGGCAGGACAGTAGTACGGTGGGTAGGTAACTGGCTGGGCGGCAGGACACAGAGGGTGGTGGTAATGGCCGTCACCCACAGAGGGAAGAGTGACCAGTGGGTACCACAGGGATCGCTGGGACCAGTCCTATTCAACATTTTCATCAGTGACATTAGCAGGACCTAGAAGGCAGAAGTTCACTGTTCACTGATGACAAAGCTCTGTAACAGAGTAGACACACCAGAGGGTGTAGACAGAATGAGAAGGGACCTGCAGAAACTTGAAGAATGGTCAGGGGTTGGCAGATGAAATTCAATGCAAAGAAGTGCAAGATAATGCATATGGGGCACAAAACCTGGCACAATATATCAGTTTGGGGGTGAGGATATAGCATGCACCAAGCAGGAAAGGATCTTGGGTTATCATCTTGATGACCCCAAGGTAGAAACAGTGTGACAAGGCAGCAGGTAAAGCAAATAGGATACTGGGATGCATAGGCAGAGGTATCACCAGCAGGAAAAAGGGAGGTCATAATTCCACTATACAAGACACTAGTGAGGCCCCACCTGGAGTACAGTGTACAGTTCTGGAGACCTTACCTATGTAAGAACATAGACAGGGTAGAGGAGGTTCAGAGGAGAGCAACAAAGATGGTACATGGATTGCATCACAAGTCCTATGGAGGACAGGTTGAAGGAACTGAATATGTACTCCTGGAGGAGGGAGGGAAAAGGGATATAATAGACATACAAGTATCTTACAGGGAGGAACAGGTGCAGGAATACACTATTTTTAGGCGAAAAAGATGTTCCAGGACTGAGGGCATGGGATGAAGCTGGAGGGAGGGCAACTAGAGGAAACGTGAGGAAGAATTTCTTCACAGAACGGGTGGTGGATAATGGAACACCCTGCCAGAGGAAGTGGTGGGGCTGAAACAATCACGGATTTAAGAATGCATGGGATAGACATAAAGGAATTCTGGAGGTCAGAGGTAAGGCAACAGACTTAGGAAACATAAACTGAACTTACAAGCTCAAATGGCAATACTGGGTGGGCCATAGGCCCTTATCTGCTGACAATATCTATGTAATGGGGCCAGATGGAGCGATCCAAGGGTATTGAGGGACCTCAAGGAAATACTGGCTGCACCACAGACAATTCTATTTAACAGCTCACTGAAACATGAGTGGTTCCAGAGGACTGGAGGAGGGCAGATATATAATTACTACTACACTGAAGTGGTAGCAGGAGGAGGCTGGCAATTATAGGCCAGTCAGCCTGACATCAGTGGTGGAAACTGAACAGAATTGCTGCTGAATCACAGGATTGTGGAGTATCTTGAATCCAGTGGGTTAAAAGACCCAAGGCAACATAGTTTCACAGGAAGGATGTAATCTCAAACGAATCTGGTATTTCTTTAACAGGGTGATGAACCAACTAGATCGGGTGGAGTGGTGGATGTGTCCTACCTAGATTTCAGTAAGGCTCGACACTGCTCCATATACCAGACTAGTAAACAAGATGGGTAGCTTAGGAGTTGGTTCAAAGGTGGTAAACTGAATACTAAATTGGTTTGAGGACAGATGACGGTGGTAAACAGAGTTCACGCCAATGAAGGGAGGATGAACAGTGGAGTGCCTGAAGGATCAATGCTTGGACAGGTCCTCTTTAACATCTTTATAAATGACACTGCAGAGGAGCTGAAAGGGAAGGTCTGCCTCTTTGTGCATGACACCAAAATCTGCAATAGGGTGTACACATGGGGTGAGGGGAGGAAAGGATGAGCAGAAACCGAGGAAACTAGAGGAGTGGTCAAGGTGTGGCAGCTGGGTTTCAATCCATAAAATACAAAATAATGCACTTAGATCAGGGTACAGAAACCCAGGAGTAAGTACAAAATTGGTGGAGTGAAATACGCACCACCAGCAGGAAAGAAGCCTGAGGTTATCATATCGGATGACCTAAAGGTGGCCAGGTAGTAGGGAGGGCAAGAGGGATGCTAGGGCATAGGAAGGGATATCACCAGCAGAAAGAGGGAGGTGGTGTTGCTCTGTATAGACTGCTGGTAGAATAGTGTGTCCAGTTCTGGAGACCACATCTCCAGAAGGACATAGACAGAGTGGAGGCAGTCCAGAGGAGGACAACTAAACGGGTGCATGGTCTGCATCAAAAGTCCAGTAAGGAGGGACTGAAGGACCTTAGTAAGTACATTTGGAACAGAGGAGGAGATATGTTAGAGACTTTGAACTCCTCACAGGAGTAAATAAGGTAGAGGAGGGGAGTATTCTTCAGAAAAAAAGGTGCTCAGGAACAATGGGACATGCTATGAAGCTGAAGGGCGTAGATTCAGGAGAGATGTGATGAAGTACTTCTTCACAGAAGGAGTGGTGGATTCCTAGAACAACCTTAAAGCAGAGACGATGGGCAAACAGTGTAGGGGTTCAAGAATACACATGGGGTAAGCACAAATGAATCCTAGTAGAAAGGAAGGTGGGAGGGAGAAAGAGCTGTAGATCTGGGCACGGTCTGATGTAATAGTGTAGGTATGGGCAGATTCGATAGGCCCAGTGCTACTTATCTGCTGTCAAATTCTATGTTTCTATGTTTTCATGGAGGCAGACCAGAGAAGGGCACCAAAACTGTTGCAGGGGTTGCACAAGAAGCCCAATGAAGAGAGAAGAATGAGACGGAACATGATAGAGATTGACAAGTTCCTCACAGGGTAAACAGGGTGAGAAGGGAAGTCTCTATTAAATGAGAACAAGCAACAGGACCAGTTTTAATTTTCTTAACCAGGCAGGTGCACTGGTGCCAAAGGCACCTTCTTCAGGCACGACCTGAGATGGGACTTCCCATGGTGCCGGAGCAGGAGCCCGCCAGTGGGAACCGCGATCCCCAGGAATAGGACCAAGACATCGACTGCAACCGCCAGGGGACCGCAGCAGGGCTCAGAGGGAGTTGGTGAGCCTGACGCCCTCCAAGACTTGATCGGTGACCAGAGAGGCAGGTCAGAAGACTGATCCGTCCCTCCAACGGGTCTGGTTAGGACCGAGTCCTGAAAGAGACGTGTCAGCCTCTTCAGTCGACAACCAGTCAACCGCTCGAGAAAATCTTGGCTGGAAGATCAACCAGCATCTTGGCCAACTGGCTATACCCCTGTTCTAAAACAGTGGCCCAGAGGTGAAACTGCTCTCCAGGACCACATGGACCTAATATCCCTGAGGAAAACACTGGAAAGAAGACCTCCATCACACTGATACAGAAGGCTTGCATTCCAACCCATAAAATGAGTCATCCACTGAGTCTTGGACAAAGCAGAATAGAGAGAGGCTCATCAAGATCCACTTCTACCCCAGAATAACCTCCAAAGACAGGTCTAGGTCAGGAACACAGGAGACGCTGCCACCTGAATTGGCAAAGAGTTCAGCGCCATCACCACACGCTGTACCACACATGGTGCCAGACCCCACGCTTAGACCTGGCGCCACACACATGGTATACAGCGACACTCCACAGCCAGCACCAACACGGCGCTGGCACCACACATGGTGTCAGAACTGCTGCTGGACCTAGATCTGAAGGAAAAAGGGGAAAAGGAAAAGAGGTACCTGTGCCGGCCCTTGTAGGTAAAAAGGAGAGGTGGGGAGGCACGAAGAGTCAGCATCGATGGTGCGGACACCGGAAAGGACATCACCACATCCTGCCTCGACCGACCCGCCACGCCCAGCAGCACTGAGGTGCCAAAGGCCACATAACTGGGTCCACAGGCCAGGCCAACCAGGCAGACGCCATACCCCTGTTCTAAACCAGCAGCCCAGAGGTGAAACTGATCACCGGGCCCCACTGAGCACAGAGACGGGATCCAGTGTCAAAGATCATGGTCATTAAGAGAGGGGCCACAGAGGAACCCACCGGAGTCTGTTCTGGCCTACTGCTCTCACCACCAACGACTTCAAGACAGATCGCACTAGAGGGCGACTGAAGTAGAACCGACACTTCTTCCATTGAAAGGGAGGAAGAAGAGCTCAAGGTCAAGCAGAGTTGGGTCCCCATCAAGGTCAGGAATGGGACCGCTACTTTGTGCTTCAGACAAACTGCCTCCAACTGCCCGTGGTCAGAACCCTCCGTAAGCGGGCGGCGAACCTAACACAGCGCCACTGCCATCACAGCTTCAAACAAAGTCTCATTACCATCCAAGGCCTACTCTTGATGGCAGGCTGAGAATCTTTTCTTCCTCATCATCACTTTATTTTTTTAAATAAGAAAACAACACTAAAAATGGTAGCTAATCAAATACTTAACAGCTATAGTTGCTGTCATATAGACTAAGACTTGACTCCCGCAGGCAAGCAATGTCATCACGAAGCGACTCGACAGAGGGAGAAAAGGAACTGAGGCGCTTGAGGGTCGATGCCAAGATAGCCTATACAGTGCAAGATAGTCTTGTGGCACGTGCATGCATGGTCCTATCCTGGAGCCAGCTCCTTCTGAAGATTTTTGGCTCCCGCGGATCCTAGCCTTCATGTAGTCCCATTAGTGTGAATGAGGGTGGAGACTCTTAGTCAAGGAAGATCACAGGTCACCGCCTGCAACAGTAGTTCTAAGAGTGGTATATGTTGTTCATACACATGTTCTGGCAGTTGCCTTTCCTTTTCAGATCAGCCGGAAATCTTTATGCTAGCTCCTCCCACGCACCCAGGTGGTGTATCCCTCAGCTCCGCCCCTGACGCCACATCTTGCCCACTGGAAGCAGTGGTTGCACCACTCCTAGAAAGTGCAGTTAAGTAAAGTCTTACTGTAACAGTAGATTTTCAAGGAATGTCTCTTTGTAGGTAATTACTTCTGGGAGTTTCCAGCAGAGGGCGCTGTCTGAGAGCAGCTCTTTAGTAGTTTACTCAGGGACCGCCCACACATGACATCATGTCCTACTTCCTATATAAGTATGGGCGGTCCCTGGTATCCCCAGTCCCCGCAGGATTCTGCTCTCAAAAGCAAGGACCCAGGGGAAGCTGAGGAGTCCCAAACCTGTCACTGGACCAGAATTTGCTCTGTGAAAGGAGGAGAGGGATGGAGGGTGGGATTGCACCTACTGCAAGAGACATTCCTTGAAGATAGTACAGTTACGCAAGAACTTACCATAACAGTAGATCTTCGAGAGAGGCTCTGCAGTAGGTAATTACATAGGACTGACGCCGCCGGTGGCAGGACCCATGGAAAAATTTCAGCTAGCAGTCCCCGGCTAGGACCGCCCCACGCCAGGTGACCGCATCACGACGTCAGTATAAAGGGCGGTCCCGGACCGCCTCTTCCAGTTCTTTTCCGCCACAGGCCTGGACGAGAGAAGCAGATGTTTCCATTTATGTAAAAAAGAGCTGAAAAGCCTAGGGGATGAAGGGCGGGAGAGTTATCACTGCAAGAGCCTCTCTCAAAGATCTACTGTTCCGTAAGTTCTCACGTAACTGTACTATCTTACTTCAAGAGGGCTCTTGCAGTAGGTAATTACATATAGGACTGAATCCCAAGCAGTCTGGAACAAATAAAAGGCACCAGGAGGAGGAAACTACTCCAGAAAGTAGCAGTAGCCTTGCAAGCCTCAAGATAGGAGGCCTTGCAAAACAGCTAGCCCAAGCCTGCTCTACGGGCGAAAGGTAATGTCCAAACTGTAGTAGTTTCAGAAAGGTATGGACGGAAGTCCAGGTGGCGGCAGCGATATGTTCGCCGCAGACACATTCCTGAAAAGCCTGAGGCCGCTACTCCCTCGTGGAGTGACCTCTCACTTGACCCGAAGGGTCTTGTTGTACTTGTCATAACAGAAAGTGATGCAATAAGCCAACCACTTCGACAGGCACTGCTTGGAAACAGATTGCCTTCTCTTTGTGAGCAAAAGAGACGAACAACTGATCAGTCTTTCTGAGATCCTTCGTCCTGTCAGTGTAGTATCTCAGAATCCAGTGAACATCCATGGTATCAAGTAAATATTCTCCGTGGTTGGAGTACTGCGTGAAAAGGGAGGTAACTCTATAGACTGATTTAAGGCAGACTCTGCTACCACTTTAGGTAGAAACTTAGGGTTGGTGCTAAGAGCCACTGCTCTTTGTGAAAAATCAAATAGGAATTTTACACATAAGGGCCTGAGCTCGGAAATTCTTCGAGCGGAAGTAATGGCTACAAAGAAGAGTGTCGGGGGTGGGTGGTGGGTGGTGGGGGTTTGTGTCCAGGTACTTCCTGGTCCCAAAACGGATGGGGGCTGGTGCCCCATTCTAGACCTGCACGACCTGAACAAGTTCCTAAGGTCTCGACCTTCAGAATGGTCACTCTGGCTCAGATAATCCCATCCTTGGAATGAGGCGTGTGTTCTGTTCTCTGGACCTCCAGGATGCTCTTTCATGTCAGAACTGGTCCGTCCCACCAGAGATTCCCTCCACTTCAGGGCAGAGGATCCCTCTACGAGTTCCAGGCCATGCCCTTCAGCCTTTCCCTAGCTTCCAGGGTCTTCACCAAATGCATGGCAGTGGTGACAGCATTCTGGCATCAAGGGTCCGGTGTACCCCTACCTGGATGACTGGCTGATTGCAGCCTCCTCCAGAATGGAGGTGGAGTGGTCCAGAGATCTGGCCCTCCAGGTTTGCTCTCAGGCTGGCCTCCTCATCAACGAGGCCAAGTCAGAACTCGTGCCAAGCAGGTGATACAACCATTGGGGTAGAGCTCGACTCTCTATGAGCCGGCGGACAGGGCCGAGGTTCTTTCTCCTTTGCCCAATCATTTCAGGTTGGGCAATTGTGCCCTGCCCTGACTTCCTGCGCCTCCTGGGCCTCATGGCGGCCTGCAGCATCGTGGTCCATTGGGGCCCATTGGTACATGCGTCCCCTTCAATGGGGCTGGCCAGCCAATGGTGGACCATTCCAGCACATCTGCAGGAGGTGATTCTGGTAGCCCCAGACTGGCCCCGCCAGTTCTGTATCCAGATCTCCTCAGTTTCAGCTCCAGGCTCCTGAGGTGGCTTCCAGCCCGCCCAGACCTGATCTTAGTCAGCGGAAGGTATTCCATCCGACCTTCAATCACTGTACCTGGCGGCCTGGTTCCTGAGCTGCCAGAGTTCCAGGCCTTGGGTCTTCCAACGAGGTCCTCAACGCTGTTCAGGTGTCCCGTATAGTCGTCTCAGAAATTGCTATTCCTTCAAATAGAAGAGATTCTCCATTTGGTGTCAGGCTAGGGCCTGAACCCTCTCCTGTTCCTTGGCAAGCATTCTGGACTACCTATGGTCCCTTCTCAGCAAGGGCTGTCGACGACCCTTAAGGTGCACCTGGCAGCCATCTCTGCTTCACCGGGCGCAGGCCGAAGCCGTCGGTGGCGCAGAAGAAGGTGGTCGGGCGCTTTTCAAAGGCTTTGATCACATATCCCTCTGGTGTGAGAACCTCCACCTCCGTGAGATCTACTGCTGGTATTGGCTAAGCTCATGGGCAAGTCATTCAACCGATGCACAGGTGTGACAATCTCACCTGTCATGGAAGACCGCCTTCTTGGTGGCTATCACATCAGCCAGAAGGATGGGAGAGCTTCAGGTGCTTTCCATCGAGCTCTCCTTATCTTGTCTTCCACAGGGACAAGTTGTCCTGCGCCCTCACCCGCAATTCCTTCCAAGGTGGTGTCGGAGTTTCAGCTAACCAGCTGTTGACTCTGCTGGTGTTTTATCCCACTCACACCTCGGAGGCTAAATATAGGCTCCATACTTTGGACCCTAGAAGAGCCACTTACTGTAAGGAGCGGACGGCTGAGGTTCAGGGAGAGGTTCGCCAGCTGTTTGTCACCTATGCTGAAGCCGCACCTGGTAGACCTGCAGCCACGCGACGATAGGCAGGTGGGTCACCTCCTGCATATATTCAGGCAAGGTTGGCGGGCATAGAGCCTCCCAGAGGATAAGAGCTCATTCTACCCGCCATACCACTGCATCGGTGGCTGCTTCCAGGGACGTCCGTATCCAGGAAATCTGCAGGGCTGCTACCTGAAGTCAGCACACACCTTCACCACCCACTACCACATCGACCTTGAATCACGCCGGATGCTGGTTTTGGGGCCTCGGTTCTCCAGTCTATTTCTAAGTAGGGGTGTGCGCTTGCCTCCCTCCTATCGGAGAACTGCTAAGAGTCTGCCAGATAGTGTGGATGGACAACATATCCATGTCCCTAGAAATAAAGGTTACTCACCTGTAACAGGAGTTCTTGGAGTGGTATATGTTGTTCATCCACAACCTCCCAGTCTCCCAGCTGACACAACCTGGCTTCCAGCAGGCTAGATCTGGCGTCATGGGGCGGAGCTGAGAGTTTTACCACCGGGTAGGTGGGAGGAGCCAGCTTGAAGACCTTCCGCAAGATTTAAAGCGGTAAGGAACCTGCCAGACAGTGTGGATGAACAACATATCCATGTCCGTAGAAAGAAGGGTTACTAGCGGGTACCGCAGAGTTCAGTACTAGGACCTGTCCTTTTAATGTCTTTATAAGTGACACTGCAGAGAAACTAGAAGGAAAAGTATGTCTTTGCAGATGACACAAATATCTGCAACAGGGTTGATACACAAGATGGAGTGGAAAGGATGAAAAGGGACTTGGCAAGGTGGGAGGAATGGTTAAATGTATGGCAGCTCAGATTCAATGCAAAGAAGTGCAAGGTAATACACCTGGAAACAAAAACCCAGGGAAGCATACACAATGGAGGGTGAGATACTGACAACAGTAAAATGGAAAGGGACCTGGGGGTAGCTGGGGATACTGGGATGTTAGGGAGAGGCGTCAATAGTAGAAAACAGGAAGTTGTTATCCCTCTGTACAGACAGTTGGTGAGACCCGTCTAAAGTACTGTGTGCAGTTCTGGAGACCCCCCCAAAGACATATACAGAGTGGAGGCTGTCCAGAAGATGGTAACTAAAATGGTGCAGGGTCTGCACCAGAAGACATAAGGAAGAAAGACTAAAGGAGCTTAACATGTATAACCTGAGGAAAGAAGGGACATGATAGAAACTTTCAAGTATCTCAAGGAATCAACAAAGTCCAAGAGGGTAGCATCTTTCAGAAAAGAGATGTGCAAGAACAAGGGGCACAATTTAAAGATAGAGGGGAACAGCTCAGAGATAATGTGAGGAAGTATTTTTCAGAGAGGGCTGTGGATGCACGAACAGCTTCCCTGAGGAGGTTGTGGAGTCAAGAACAGTGGTGGAATTCAAGAATGCATGGGACAGACATAAGGCAGTCCTAGTCAGAGGTTGGAGGAAGTAAGCTGTTGGTTAACTAGAATTTGTAGCTTATCTGTTAGGAAAATGGGCAGACTAGGTGGGCCAAGCAGTCCTTATCTGCCGTCAAATTTTATGTTTCTAGTAAGCCAAGATTAAGTTAAATTTTTCCAGGGACATGAGGTGTAGTTTATTTATTTTTATTTATTTATTTAAAATTTGAAGACTGGTAAGGCACACTGACAGAGGCTTGTTTCAGGCAACGACTCCAGGTACACAGTGCTCAGTGAAGAAGAGAGTAACAAAACAGTGTAGAATATGAAAGAGTATGTACAGACATATTACACGGAATACAATATATTAGTCATAATAAACAGTTAATTGTGTAGTTGGTTTTACTCTGCTTGAATTTTTATTTTCACTGTTTAATTAGGGCTGGCAGCCCTGTAGTGCTACCTCCTCTTTTCCAGCATGATCTTATGTATTTTTCTTTTAGAAGTTCCGCCTGTTGAAACAGTCCACTTGTGCTACCACCTCCTCTCTTCTCTGCCCAACAATACACCTCTCGCACCACCTACAGACATAAAGACCAGACTAGGTCTCGCTCCTTTTCCTTCAAAGACATCTCTGCAACTGAGGCCCTAGATGCATTACTTTCTCTCACCCTTCAAAAAGGCAACCCGGATGGATTAGACCCCAAATTTCAATATCGAACCCCACTATAGCAACTCCGCTTGCCAAACTCCTAAACCAATCCTTGCTGCGCTGCCGTCCCCATGAATGGAAGCATGCCACTGTCATCCCTCTGCCAAGGAGGTGCCCTACCTCCCCCAGCCCTTACAAACTACAAGAGCACCTTGTGCTCACCCAACTTACCTCCTTCGTCACTGACTCCAAATTCTTCATGCCATTCCAGTGTGGCTTCAGGAAGGGACACTCCACCACCTCTTCCCTGATAAGGCTTATGGACACTATCCTGACAGGCATGGACAGTGGACTGATCACCTCAGCAGTTTTTGTCGACCTTGCAAAAGCCTTTACACAGTCTACCACCCCATATTGCTCTAGAGTCTCTCTGAATCAGGCCTCTCTGGCCCAGCCACAAACTGGTTCAGATCATACCTCTCTGATATAACTCAGTCCGTTATAGTCTAAAATGCAATCTCACCCCTTCCCTTAACTACCGGTGTCCACAGGGTCAGTTCTTGGTCCCATTCTGTTCTCTATATTCCTAAATGACCTGCCACTCATCTGCTCTACTTTCTCAATCCACATGTATGCAGATTATACTGTACTCTACTACTCAGGCTCTGCCCCTGATGTGGTAATATCAAACCTCAAGCTGACTTCAGCACAATACAGCAATGGTCTAGTTCACAACAGCTCTCCTAAATGCAAAAAAAAACTGTCTCTATGACCTTTGGCACATGACAACGCCTGGCCAGACTCCCCTACTTCACCACCCTGGATGGCCAAAAACTTGAAGATGTCTCCTTGTTCCGTTACTTGGGGTCTGGCTCAACAGCCATCTCTCCTTCTCTGACCACATCGATGCTATCTCAAACAAACTCGCTCCATGCTCAGTGCACTATATAGGAACCGAGCAGCATCCCTCCCAGAGTCCGGCGTGAACTGGTCCTGAAGATGATACTCCCCTCCAATGACTATTGCGACATTGTATACAGTGCAGACCCTAAGTCCACCGTATCTAAACTTGACACACTTTATAATGCCTTCTCTCGATGCCTCTCCTCTCACTCATCAATGCAAACCTCTACTGAGCCTTGGCACTACTGTCCCTCGAAACCGCCACATCTCTCACTGTGATAAATTTGTCTCCAACCTATGGCTCTGGTCCATCCCTCCTACCTTGCCACCGTGCTCACAGATGTCTCATGCCCTCCCATCATCTTAGATCCAGTGACTCCTGCCAACTTTCAGTCCCTAGGCAGAAGATCTCTGCCGGTCAAGCTGCCTTCACACCAGCTACCCAAGCTCTGGAAAGCCCACCCACAGCAAATTCGGCATCCTCCACTTCCTACTCTGTCTACCAGCTAGCAAACTTTCTTACTACAAATGGCTCCTGTCCCTGAACCTGCATGCCCCACTATCCTCTCCCCAATGCCTGACCAGCTGCCTTAGCCTTGCTGAAGCTGGCATAGAACCCCAACATTGCACTTATGTCCTGGGCCTATTTTACCCTATGTACTGTGTATAACTGTGATATATGTCTTCTGTTGTTTACAGCTGTTACTACTGTGCTAATTTACCTTGTCTGCTGCTTCTTGTCACAAAATTGTTATTTGATACTATAATATCCTAAGCATTCAATATCGCTGCTAGTATATTCATGCAATCATGTATCCTTATGCTGCTTTTTATTTGCTTCTGTTAACTGTTCACTTGATAACCCGATGTTATTGTATCCATGTGTATTCCCCACCGGGAGGCTAGCATCTTGTTGCTCAGTGTGCCTTTCCTGGTGAAACAATTGCAATAAATAAATACATGGGAGCACCACAGGGATGTGCCAAGACATCAAGTAGGATGTTGTGATGTCACCGATTAACCTGCTAAGGTACACCTCAAGTGATTCTTCCCCATGTTACATGGTCTGTCTTAAATCAGTAATTGTACAGCCTCCAACCAGCTGGTAACAAACACAGGAAAAACTGAGCTGCTATTTCTGGGCTTAGTTCACCCATTGTCAGTACCTAGCTCACAGTTTTAACAGAGTGCAACCTGAGACAGAGAGGTTATTTTGGAGTCTGGGTGTACTCACTGCTGATAACTGTTGTCAAGGGCTGCTTTTACCATTTCAGAACATGGTCAGAATCTGCCCTTTTCTGGAACATTCTTATCTGAAAACCCTGGGTGCAGGCTGCATCTCCTCTCCCTTGGATTACTGTAAAGTGCTCTACATGAGCTTACCATGTAGCCACAGCCACTGTCTGTAGCTTGTGCAGAATGCGGCAGTGAGGCGCCTCACCTGCATTCAGAACACAGAGCATTTCCTCCCATCACTATTTGCTGCATGTGAAGTTGTGGCTACAAGGTTCATTCTTGACCTTGAAAACACTTAATAGCCTAGCTTTCCGCCACCTGGGCAAGCTCCAGACCCGTATGTACCTAGGAGAATGACCCACTCCATTAGCCGGGGTACTTTGGTTGTCCACCAATCTAGTTTAAAATTTGCAGGCAATCAGACATTCTCAGTCACTGCACAGCAAGTGAAATGAGGGATATAATCCTGTGAGGTTACCCAAGATGCTCCAGACAGCTCGTGAGTCACTTCAGCACCCTGAAACTTCACTCACCCAGAACATGGGAGCTGTCCTTTAGAATGTCCTACCAAATTAGATCCAAGTAACACCTCCCTGTTAAGTTTCAAGAGACTGCTATGTAACTACCTATATTTTAAGGATTATGGGGATGTTTCTTAGCCTTTTCAGATTCTGTTGTAATTTAAGTTGCTACAGCCTTCTGCTTGCAAATTTGGTCTTTTCTGTTCTGTAGGGTATTGCCAAGCTCAGAAAATGTCATCACAAATGAACAACTACCTGATATTACAAAAGCAGAAGAATGACAGATGTGGAGAAAGGGCACCCCAATCGCCAGCACTACTCTCATAGAAAGCCCATGACGCTTGTTTCTGCCCTAAAGATCCCTTTTCCCATAACAGTACACTCAATCACGTTACAGCACTCGGCACAAAATGGTTCAGTTAGCAGGCTTCACTCTCCTTTTCACATATTTCGCACACCTTGACACAGCCCACTGCAGAACGAATTTTCAGTTACCTGGATGCAACCAGCAAGTATACTTGTGGTCATCTGTTTGTAGAGGCTGGCATATTTCTCACAGTCACTGATCAGGTCTCGAAGCTCAGTGATTAGCAGCAGGTTTGAGCTGTGCTTCTCAAGCACCTTGGCTAGGGCTTTCTGGTGCCAAGACGGCACATCAACACGTATAGTCTTTGTTCGTATGTCGCTAGTCGGTACAGGAAACGAATGAAGTCCTGCAGCACCTGAGGAAAACAAACAGATGGTCAGTCAACAAGAAGAGAAGTAGAGAAAAACTAATAATAAGGCTTCAAGAGACTCTCCTCCATTGGGTCACACATTTGGAAAAGCAAGTCACCGGCATCAGGACCTTCCAGAAACTTCTAGCAGCTGGTCTTGCCCACAATGACATGCAACCTCGGTGCCTTTAAAATATGAGTGTCCCCTCAATCCTCAGCCCCGGAGATAAGCTCAGAAGGCTTCTTACCGAGAGGAACCAGGAGACCACACCAAGATTAGGCACATAAAGAGAATGTGACCAGTGACAGAAGACATAAGAAGTACAAACAACCATACCTTCCACAAAGTCAGTGGGACAGCCTGCCAGCTGGTACCTCAGGAAGGAGGGAGGAGGGTGGGTGCGCTATGGCTAATGGAGAACAGTCTCTCAAAGATCTACTGTTACTAGTTGGTAGCTTTTCTAGCCTCATCAAGGGTATCTCCTCCACTGGGCTACACCTTTGGAAAAATTCCAAGCAATATAAAGTACCTAGGAGGCTGGCACAGATATATGCAATCAGAACAGAAGGCCTTTCAGGACATGGACACAGAAAAATCTTGTAGGTTAGCAGTCTGTAGCGGGGACTGTCGCTCCACCCGACGTCAGACGTGGTGGGGGGCGGTCCTCGGCACCATCTCAGTTCTCCAATCGGAGACCCAGCTGAAAGGACAGGAGAACCAGACAGGATCTCCCCAACCCTAAACAGGGTACGACACAAATTCCTGGGGGATGGTGGGTGGAAAGCTACATGCTGCAAGAGCACCTCTCAAAGATCTACTGTTATGGTAAGTTCTTACGTAAGTGTACTATCAGGCTTTGAGAAGGAACACTTGCAGCAGGTAATACCATTAGGACCGAGTCCCAAGCAGTACCCAAGAATAGGCCCAGGACTGACAGAAGGGGAGAAAAGAACAAAAGCTGAACAGCATCAAGAAAGCAGGCCCTGCAAGACAGCCAGTCCAAAACTTGCTCTCCTCCAGGAAGCAATGTCAAGGCTTTAATGCCTAACAAAGGTATGGACTGTGCTCCAGGTTGCAGCAGCACAAATATCTGCCGAGAATACGCTCCTTAGGGAAGCAAACGAGGTAGCCACAGCACTACTGGAATGACCCTTGACAGGGCCCGCAATGGCTTACCATGATGTTGGTGACAGAAAGAAATACAGTGCACTAACCAATGTGTTAGTGACTGTTTGGAGACAGGAGCCCCTGTCATCCTATGTGCAAAGGAGATGAACAACTGGTTCAATTTCCCAAATGCACTGGTTCTGTGGATGTAATAGCGTAAAATCCTATGTACATCTAGAGTATGCAACAAGGCCTCTACTTTGATTAGTGAACTCGGATAATAAACCGGAAGGTTAATGTCCTGGTTCAGGTCAAAGCGGACACTACCTTTGGCAGGAACTTAGGATTCGTGTGCATGGTCACCCTGTCCCTCTGGAAAACAAGATAAGGGTCCTTACACAAAGGGCCTGAAGCTTGAAAACTCTTGCCGGAAGTAATAGCAACCAAAATAATGCCTTCCATGAGAGAAAGCGTGTTGCTGCAAGATGCTGTTGGTTCAAGGGAGGCAGGGTGAGCTTTTCAAGAACGAAAAGCAAATCCCATGGTGGGACAGGGTCCCTCCTGGGAGGTCTGATGTGAAGAACCCTCAAAGAAAGGTCTTGTACACATTGAGCTGTGCCAGAGTCCCTCCCCATATGCTGCATGGTAAGCTGAGACTGCACACATATGTACCTTGATGGACGAGTAACTAAGCCCAAGTCCAAAAGGTGGAAAACATAATCCAGCACATGCTTGACTGGACAATCCAAGGATCTAGGGCACGAGCCATAGCCCAGAGGCAAAAACGTTTCCACTTCATGGCATAAGTTGTCCTAGTAGAGGGTTTTCTCGCTGCTACCAGGACCTCTGCCACCCTGCTTGACACTCCTAATCTTTCTTCTGTTAAGATTGCAGGAGCCAGGCATGCAGATGAAGAGTTTGCAGACCAGGATGAACTACTGTCCCCTGTTCTTGAGAGATCAAGTAGGTGGAGAGTGGCAACTGTACGGGGTCCGAGGTCAGTTGCTGCAGCAGCAGGTACCAAATTTGGCGAGGCCAAAGGGGCCACCAGAATAATTCCGCTGCCTCTGACTCACTGCAATTTGAGCAGCACACTCTGAATGAGAGGAAAGTGAGGGAAGGCACAGAAAAACTTCCCTGTGCAAGAGGGGACAATGCGTCTTGCCAGAAAACACCAGGCCCTGGATCGAGTGAACAGAAATTTGACAGTCTGGCATTGCATGGGGGCGCAAAGAGGTCAAGTTCTGACGGCCCCAGCGACGATCGAGAGGTCGTCTGTGACTTCTTGGAGTAATTCCCACTGTGGACAAGAGAGCGAGTGACTGAGACTGCTGGCAGAACGCCTGGCTTCCTGGCAGGTGTACCACTGTGAGATCCAGATGCTGTTCTACTGCCCAGTTCCACACTCATGGCCTCCTGCAAAAGGGTATGACTGAGTGCCTCCTTGCTTGTTGATGTCGAAGACAATAGGAGTGTTGTCTGACTGCACCAAGAGAGTACCTGGAGGGATCTGGTCCTGAAAGCTCATTAGGGTGTACAGAATGGCTCTCAATTCCAGAACGCGATGTGAGAGCGCCTGTGGGGACCAAGTCTCTGGCTCTGTGATCCCCTAGGTTAGCTCCCCCATCCAAACAACAGGACATCCACCATTAGAGTTTGTGATGGGGCAGTCTCTGGCAGGAGACGCCCTTCCAAATGTGGGAGACAGAGCCAGCACTCGAGGGAGCCGATGGACTGTCATGAGACCGGACCTGCTGGTCTGCGTCGCCCAGCACCTGGTCCCCGGACCTCGCGGTGCCACTGCAGAATTCTCATGTGTAGTCTGGGCGAGGGGAACCAGAGCAATGGCCGCAGTCATGTGGCCCAGAAGCTGAAGGATAACCCTCGCTGAAATGGAGGAAGCCGCTGGACTCTGTGCACCAGGCCCATCAAGCAAATTGCCCTGTCCAAAGGCAAGAAGGCCTTCCCTGAACAGTGTCCTGATGGTCTCTTATGTATTGCAACCACTGGGAAGGCCTGGGTTGCAATTTTGGCTGATTTATGGTGATGCCCAAGGAGAGAAAAAGGTTTTCAGGCAGTCAGAACGGCAAAGGCCTGAACTGATGAAAAGATAGCCAACTCAGTTAAGAAGGAGGATAAAACCTTTTTAGGTACATCAGGAGCCAAGGAAGACTAAGGGAGGGATAGTGAGGCTTAATAAAGGGAGGGGGTGGGCAGCGGTGACTGTGAAAAGGCAGAGATACCAAACAAATATTTTTGCTCAGTATTTATAAATGAAGAGGGAGATACCTAAAACAAAACAACAGAAACACTCTGGATACAGAAGTTGGATACCAGCCCATTTACAGAAGAAAGGGTTCTGAAAGAACTCTTAAAACTGAAGGTGGACAAAGCAATGGGGCCTGATGGGATTCATCCCAGAATTCTAAAAGAACTAAAGGTAGAACTAGTGACACCACTGACTACCCTCTTTAACAAATCATGGGAGGATGGGGTGGTACCTGAGGACTGGAGTAGGGCAGATGTGATTCCCTTCACAAAAGTGGGAGCAGGGCAGAAACGGAAACTACAGACCAGTTTGTTTAACCTCAGTGATAGGAAAATGATGGAATCACTCTGAAGGAAAGAATTGTCAGTACCTAGAGGCCAGAGGGTCACAGGACCCAAGGCAGCATGGATTCACAGCAGGAAGGTCATGCCAGACGAATCTAATAGATTTCTTTGACTGGGTGACCAAAGTAGTAGATCAGGAGGGCTGTGGACATGGCCTACCTAGACTTTAGCAAGGCATTTGACTCAGTCCCACACAAAGATTAATATACAAGTTAGCCAGCCTGGGAGTGGGTCCCAAGATGATAGCCTGGGTAAAGAATTGGCTGGAGAATAGGACACAGAGGTAGTAGTAAATGGAGTCCACTCTGAAGAAAGGGGATTACTAGTGGGGTGCCGTAGGTTCAGTATTAGATCGGTCCTCTCAATGTCTCTTTGTGCTTGGCTACTGCCGATGGACTGGAAGGAAAAGTATGTCACTTTGCAGATGACACAAAGATCTGTAACAGAGTTGATGCACAAGGTGGGGTGGAAAGGATGAGAAGGGACTTGGGTTAGAGGAATGGTCAAATGTATGGCAGCTTAGATTTAATGTTAAGAAGTGCAAGTAATGCACCTGGGAAACAAAACCCAGGGAAGAGTACACAAGGGTGAGATACTGACAACAACAAAAATGGAAAGGGACCTGGGGTAGTCATATCAGATGACTTAAAGGGGCAAGCAATGAGAGGGCAGTAAGGAGGGTTGGGGGATACTGGGATGCATAGGAGAGGCATCACCAGTAGAAAACAGGAAGTTGTTATCCCTCTGTACAGACAGCTGGTGAGACCCCATCTGGAGTACTGTGTGCAGTTCTGGAGACCCAGTCTCCATGAAGGACATAGATAAGATGGAAGCTGTCCAGAGGAGGGCAACTAAAATGGTGCAGGGTCTGCACTGGAAGACATATGAAGAGAGACTAAAGGAGCTTAATATGTATAGCCACGAGGAAAGGAGGGAGGGGCGGACATGATAGAAACGCTCAAGTACCTCAAGGGATCAACAAAGTCCAAGAGGGTAGCATCTTTCAAAAAGAGGTGAGCAAGAACAAGGGGCACAATTTAAAAGATAGAGGGGAGCGGCTCGAGGTAATGTAAGGAAGTATTATTCACAGAGAGGGTTGTGGATGCATGGAACGTGCCTTCCGAGGAGGTTGTGAGTCAAAAACAGTGGCTGAATTCAAGCATGCACAGGACAGCCATAAGGCAATTTAGGGGTGGGGTAGAAAGAAGTAGGCTGCTGTTAACTAGGATCTGCAGCTTATCCATTAGGTAGGGAAATGGGCAGACAGTGAGGCCAAGCGGTCCTTATCTGCCATCAAATTCTATGTTTCATATCCTCCAGGGTCACCGCCAGCTGGCTTGCTGACTTGCAGAGAGAAGCCAGTCGACTGGGTAGGGTAGACAAGTGGCCTTTCCTCCTGGAGGGCTGCTGCTGCTACTACTGCCAGGCACTTGGTAAAACCCTGGGAGCCGAATGCAGTACCCTAAATTGGTAATGCTAATGCCAGAAATGGAATTGAAGAAACCTTCTGTGGAATGCAGGACCCTGATATGCATGCAGGCCCCGCATATCTAGGAGACATAACCAATCTCCTTGTGGAGGAGGGAAGCAGGCTTGCCTGCATCACCATCCGGAATCTCAGGTATTTGATGAAGAGACTGAGCTGACTCAAATCCAGAATGGGCGAAGATCTCCTGCTTTCTTTGGGACTAGAAAAACGGGAGTAAAATCCCATGCCCTGTTGATGATGAGGAACTGACTGGATGGTTGTTTTGTAAAGCAGCTGCTGAATTTCAGCTGCCAGTAGTTCTGCATGGGCCAGTGGACAGTGGACTGGGGAGGGGAGACTGCCCAGTGGAATGTTGAGAAATTCTATTGTATAACTTCTTAGAATGGTGTCCAGCACCCATTGGTCCGAGGTTATGCGGACCATTCTACACAGTAAAGGGAGAATCTCCATCCTACCCTCTTGTCCTTCATCTCCCAGGGAAGAAGGGGATGCAGTGAGTCAGGCAGTGGAAAGGAGGGGACCCTGTGCCCTAGGAGCTCTGGGTTGCTTAAGTCAGGGGCACCTGGACGGGCAGGGTGACAACATCTTTGAATCCTTTCCTTGAGATTGCTTATCTCTTTGTCCCTGACCTCACGAAAGGGGTGACAACGGGGCCCTGGGGTACTGACTTGTACATCTTATGTACATCAGCCACAGCTTTGCCAGACTCCTAGAGTTCTTTGACCAATGATTTGACTCCGGACTGAACAAGACGAAGCCTGGAAGGGGGCCCAGGATAGAGTCCTGAGGTCTTAGCCGAACCCAGAGAGCCTAAGCCAGGAATGTCTTCTCATGCAGACTCTGCTGCCGCAGCCCAGGAGGCCATGTCCACAGAGTTGTACGAACATCTGATGATATGTTTATGTCAGCGCCTGACTGGGCATAGGCTAAGATCTCTTTATTTTGTACCAGAGTCCGGGAGAGTCTAAACCAACTCTAGGGTTTTTTCCCATAAAGACTGCTGGTATGTCACCATATGGGCGAAGAAATTTAAGGACTGATTGAGCCTGTGGCTGAGGTAAAACCTTTCTGCCTCAACTGTCCATTCGCTTGGACTCAGGATCCAGTGGTTGGAGCTCAGGTGCTTAGGCTGGCTACCTCGACTGTGAGCTTCGTAAGCACTTGAGAGTTGGCTTTGGGTTCTCCCAAAAGGGCTCTGCCTTTGGGGCTAATAGCCTGTCCGCCTTCTTCAGAATGGCAGGATGGATGATGGTTTACGCCACGTGATTCTGGCGACATCCTGAAATGGATCGACAAGAGGCGGGATGACCAGGAGCTTTGGATCTCTGGACCCCAGAAACTTAGCCAGGCGTCTGTGTTCTGGATCCAGTTCCTCTGTGTCCCATGCATAAATAGACTGAATGTGATGCATAATGTCTAAAATAATGGGTCATCTGGAGGGACCTGGGAGAGTCACTAAGTCCTGGAGAGGGTGGAACAACGTCTCCTTCCTTTGAGGATTCAAAATGAAGGGCTAAGACGTCCCTGTTGTCTGGAGAGGATGGACGTCTGCTGGAGGAGGGGCTGGAGAAGACGCTGTCTTCTGCGCTTGCCCTTGTCTGGGAGGTCATCTCTTCTCCTTCCGGCTGGGAGGCGGAGGAGAGGACCCATAGGAGGAGGCTGCAGAGTAGGATCTGGGGCCTATAGGAGGTCCCTTTAACCGTGTTCCATCATGATGAAGAGAGTGAACTGATGTCCGCGAACTGGGACGACCGCTGGGGCAGGTGTCGGGTTCGGGGACCGGTGTCTGAGGCTCCTGCGCCAGGCATCTGATCTATAGGGCTGTGACTGTCCTTGTCCAGCATCTGGGGTTCTGTGTTGCCAGGGGACCCAAGCGTCCGGAGCTGGAGGGGTTCAATGGACAACCGCCCCCAAAGGTGGAGCGGGGGCCAGAGTCTCTTCCAGCAACCGCCACGGTCTGGTATCAGGAAGCGGGTCATCGGTGAGGCCAAATGGCTAGCAGGGGCGCCAGTCAGAGGCAGAAGGGTGCACTCTAGCGGCAGCGCAAGGAGGCGCCCGTGACAAGACGCCCTCCTGACGCTTGTTGGAGTCATCCAGGCGCTTGCACTTCTCTGACGAGCTGCCTAGTTTGGCCTACATCGTTAGGCTTACTTGCAGATGAATGAACCTCCTGGGTCAACCCTGAAGAGGACTTGTGGGGCCAGTGGGCCAGGGAGGAATGGGAGATCGAATATCCGGAGGATGAAGGCTCCCTGTTTTTGCCCTGAGAAGAGGCGGAGCAGGTTTAGACTTGGAGGACTCGGTCAACTTAGGGGGACCGAGCCCCACCTCCCTCCAGAGGCCAAAGAGGAGTGCTTCTTGGCAGGTGACTTAGGGCAGGACTCAGATCTCGCCTATCCTTATCCCTATGGCGTGGTGCCCCCGACGACTTATCTTTGGGAGAGGAGTCCTTGGGGAAAGGAAGAGCTGTGATCAGAGGACCGCTACATGGCCACAACCTTCTGTTCCAGGAGATATGCTTTCAAGGCATTTGCTCTCCTGGTCCTGGTCTTTGACCGAACTTTTGCAATGTGGACAATCAGTAGGTTGGTGGTCGGGCCTAGACAGATGAGGATGTGTGGCCGCTTTGGCCGGAATCTGTTTGTCACATGCACATTTAGACTTGCATCACGGTGGAGAGAGCAACGACATAAAAAGACTAAACAAAATGGTTATACATGCTGGCCTTGTCTTTGTTTTTTTATAAAAAGACTGGTCATTTGATTGTAAAACGAAAAAGTTTAATTCTTTTAAGTAGTGGTCGACTGCATCAAAAGGTGTCCATGGAGCGAACTAAAGCGGGTCAGCGGCCGGGAAGAAAACATTACTTACCATAGTAATCTTGTTTCTTCAAAGGGATTCTTACTGTATTCTGACAAATTCAGTACGGTCTCACCATAGGACTGCCCCAGAGCCGAAATGGTTAACAGAACCTATGCTCATGATGAAATGTTAGGCTCGAGCTCGGTTTTCAAATTACTGTCCCTGGTTGCACCTCCTGCAACAGTCAGATTCTTACGAAGCATGCAGAAGCTAAAACCTCTACGCTTACTTAACTATAGCTAAATACCGTAACAGAGTAAAACAAATACCACAAATAACAAGGGCATCACTAAGACTCAAGTCAGCAGATTCCCAACAAACTACTAGGTACCCACAGGTTTCCAACATAACAACCAGCAGTGTGCAGGGTCCTGAAAGTCCTAGCAGGGAGGATGGTGGGAGCTCAGAATACAGGAAGATTCCTGTAGAAGAAACAAGATTACTATGGTAAGTAATGTTTTTCAAACCCCAGGAAATCTTACTATATTCTGACAAAGTACAGATTAGCCAAGCAGTGCCTTTGGAGGCGGGCAGAGGACCTATTTAGGAAACAAGCTCTGCAAAACTGCTGTGCCAAACCTGGCATCACTCCTAGCTTGTGTGTCCAGATAATAGTGCTTAGTGAATGTATGGACAATTTTCCAGGTAGCTGCTTTACAGTTTTCCAGCAGAGGCATATCTCTTGAAGCTGCTATACAGCTGTCTCCCTGGCAGAGTGGGCCCTGAGCCCCTGAGGTGACCGTTACCCACCTTTCTATAACAGAACTGAATACATGCCATAATCCATCTTGCAATGGACCTTTTCATGGCAGGTTTGCTTTTCCTAACTTCCCATAAGTCAGAAAAAGTTGGGTCTTATCCCTCTATGACTTTTTGTATGCTCCAAGTAGTATCTGATAGCCTCTTAACATCCAAGCTATGCAGCCTACGCTCTCCTGAAGTAGAATGGTCAGTAAAGAAGACTGGAAGTGTGATGGACTGATTAATGTGAAAATCTGAAACCACCTTTGGAAGGAATTTATTATTAGTCCTAAGGACCACCTTTTATCCTTATGGAATGCCACATAATCAGGCTCCATGGACAAAGCCTGGCGTTCACTGATCCTTCGGCAGAAGTAATGGCAACCAAAAACAGTCTTCCAAGTCACATACTTAAGATCAGCAGTTGCCACAGGTTTGAAAGGTGGTTGCATAAGCTATGCTATGCAAATACTGAGATCCCATACCAGAGTGGGAGTTCTGTGGGGTGGTGCAAATGCATCAATCCCTTGAAGAATCTCTAAACACTGGATTAGAGGTCAAGGACGATGACTTACCTACTGATAGGTAAGCTGAGACTGTAGCCAAGTGCACCTTCAGTGTGGAAGGCAATAAGCCTAGAGAATGCAGGTGAGTAAGCTAGTCCAGAACCACAGGCAGTCCTACTCGATTGTGGCTCAGCTTCTATTTTGCAACAGACAGAAAATCTTTCCACTTGGAAGAATAAATCTTTCTGGTAGAAAGTTTTCTAGAAACCCTGAGGACCTGCACAACACACTATGAGAGGTGTAAATTGGCATACTCTAAGTCCTCAAGAGCCAGGCCTTGAGCCTGAGATACTGAAGGTTGGCACAGGATCCTGCCCTGGAATGAGATGAGTAGGTTGTGCCTCGTGGGAAGGCTGACGGTTTGGCTATTGATATGTCCGGTACCATGGAATATCAAGGTTGCCTGGACCAATCTGGAGCAATTAGGATCATTGTGGCAGGCTGGGATCCGAGCTTGATCAGAACCCTTAGTAGTAATGAGAAGGAGGAAAGGCACACACAAACTTCCCGACCAATCCAGGACTAGGCATCCAGTGGCACTGACTCTGCCACTGGTGGTCTGCAACAATACCTTGGTAGCTGGTGGTTTCTGGTGAGGCAAAGAGATCCATCTCTGGAGTCTCTCACCTTTGAAAATTACTTGTAATAGCTGACTGTTCAGGGATCATTCGTGGTGGACCTGATGTATTCTGCTTAGTGCATCTGCCAGGACACTGTCCTTGCCTGGCAAATGAACAGCTGACAACTGGATTTATTCAGTGAGTAGGCCAGGGTCCATACTGACATAGCCTCTGTGCACAGAGGAGTGGACCTTGTGCCTCCCTGTTTGTTGATTTAGTACATTGTGGTAGTGCTGTCCATCCGGGACCTGTACCACCTGCCATTGAAAGCATGCTGGCAAATGCCTACAGTGCTAACAAGACTGCCCTGAGTTCCAGACTGATGTGAAGTAGGGACTCTTGCTTGGACCACGGACCATGGATGGTATGCTCCTCTAAGTGTGCTCCCCAACCTAGGAGGGATGTATCCGTGGTAAGCACCCTGGAGGGTTGTACCTGCAGGAAGGGAACTCCTTGCCTGAGGTTCTCTTTTCTAGCCACCACTGCAGAGACCGTACAAGTGTGTGGGTCACTGGGATCAGCTTTGATAGGGAATCCTTCTTTTGAGCCAGTGCTGTTTCAAATTATACTGAATGTCTCATTTGAAACCTTGCTCCTAGCACTGCAGCTATGGATGCCGCCATAAGGCCCAGCAGCTGCAGAAAGTGCCTGGCTGGCCTGAGATTGCCTGGTTGGAAGGAGCTTGCCAACTGTACAAGTTGTTTGCTCTTTCCTGTGGAAGGAAAGCTTTTCTTTTCACTGAATCCAGTTGAGCCCTGTAAACTTTAGGAGCTGCACTGGTTGCAGCACTGACTTTCTGATTTATTAAGAACCCAGGGAATGCAGGAGATCCTGTGCAAGTGCCAGGGACTGTTTGGTCTGGTAAGGATTTTCCTTACCAGTAATCAATCGTCTAGATAGGAAATATTGCCACTCCTATTCTCTAAGGTGTGCCACAACCACAGCCAAGCATTTTGTGAACACCCTTGGAGCAGAAGTGAGACCGAAGGCATTGCCTTGAACTGGTAATGGCCTGAGGGCAGTATGAACCTGAGAAATCTTCTGTGCAACTGCCTTACTGGGATGTGGAAGTAAGCATCTTTGAGATTTAGGGATGCAAACCACTCCCTTGCTTTAAAATGGGCAGAATTGTAGCCAGAGTGACTATTTTGAATTTTGGTTTCAGTAAATGCTTGTTCAGATACCTGAGATCAAGTATGGGTCGCCACTATCCTGTTTTCTTGATAGTGAGAAAGTACTTGAATAGAGGTCTTTCCCCTTCTGTTGAAAAGGAAATGGTTCTATTGCCCATAGAGAAAGTAGGTTTAATACCTCCTTCTCCAGCAACAGGTTTTCTGCTGAGGAAGAGGGTCGAAAAACTCTTGCCCTCAGCCTTGGTTTTAATTTGAAGTTGATGGCAGACCTTGGCCGACTACCTCCAGAACTCACTTGTCTGTAGTGATGGTTCCATTCCTGGTATGGTAATCTGCCTCCGAACTGGGGAGCGGCAAATGAGCAGACTCTCAGGGGTCTATGTGGGCTGTGAAGCTGGCTGAGTGCTAGGGCTATCCAGTTATCACCCCTTCTGCCCCTGCCTCTGAAGTAGCCCTCTGGTGCTGGTACTGCTGATACTGAGAAAAGCTTGGGGCTGAAAGAATGGCCTATAAGGCCTACCTCTGGAAGCCCTGTCTTGCTGCTTATGGGGTGTAGAGGATTTCTCTTTGCAGCAGCACTTTGGTAAGCTGTCTTGTAATCGGCCATTGTTTTCATGTAAGCCTCTGTCTGCTGATCAAACAGAGACACAGGCTCACAAGGAAAGTCCATTGCTTTGGACTGAGTGTCCTGTGTCAGGTTAGTTGTCCTGAGCGATGCAAACCTAGTAAAAGATACAGAAGAGGCCATCTGCCTGGCAGCAGCATCATTAGTGTCTACTGCCATTCTAAACTGCACCTTAGATGCCTCTACACCCCTTTTGCAGCCTCCTCCAAATCCGCTGCCATGGGAGCTGTCACTGACTTTGTGATCTCCAAAACAGTTTCCACAAACTTCTTTGATACCTTGCAACATAGGCCATTTAAGAAGCCTGTCTTCCTGCAAGAGAAGACTCAAGATACTGCTTTTTGGCGATGGAATCCATCCTTCTGGAGTCTTTGTCAGGAGGATGTGAGGATAAAGGAATGTCAGCCTTATCACAGGCTGCAGCCTGTACCACTCCTTCATGACTAGGGTGTCCAAACAAAATTCTCCCCACCCTTAGCTAACCAGTACTTCTTATCTACCTTTCTTTCCAGGGGTAGAATGGAAGTGAGTGTATGCAGTACTTTCAATACCTGCTTCTTTAAGGACTTGTGGATGGGCAACAGGACTCTCTTTGAAGATGGCATATCTATCATTTCTTGTAATCTTGTTCCTCCTCCTCCTCATCAGTAGATTCCTGAGTGGGAGGTCCAAGGACAGAGCCACCTGTCTAATAAATTGAAAATGGGATGTATAATCCTCAGTTCCTTTATCAGGGGAATCAGGTCTGTGAGGATCCGGGAAATATCTGGTTCAATAGGTTCCCCATATTCATCCCGTCATCATCATCACCAAAATAATCCCCTGTTCCAACATCCCTTCAAGTTCCCTGAACCGGGAACGAAGCAGGACCTGCGAGAAACCAACCATGGTCTCTCCTCAACGGAACCGGTTGGTTTGTAGGGACTGAATAATGCGAATCGCGTTCACTATCTCCTCAGCGGTTGGAACCGATGCCGCCAAGTGTGTTTCTTTCTTTGTCGGAATGAGACAAGTCAACGCCGGTTCGGCAAGTCTTTTCTTGTAGTGGAAGAGTCACAATTGTCAGAGGGCTGGTCCCCGGTTCCTTATGAGTGTCTGCAACCGTTCAGCGGTTTTCTCAGACATTTTCTCCTGCAGTCATTGAAGTCGCCTATCAAGTGTTGACTGAGGGAAATTTTACAAATCTCACAATCCTCCTTGAGGTGGTCAAACCCCAAACAAATAACACAAACTAAATGAGGATCTGCTTTAGCTAACTGTTACCCACATTATGAACAATGTTGGAAACCTGTGGGCCTTCGCTTTCTTAGGCTGCAACATTTATCAGTTGGTTAGAACTGAAATGAACCAAGAATTACCTTGATTAAGAAAAGCAAGAACTAAATTTAACTGAACCGCCTTTACGGACGGTAAAAGTGCTTAAATTAAACAAATACAAACCAAATAAAGGCTCGGTTCCCTCCTGCTTAGGGAGAACCAGAAAGGGACTGAGGAAAACTTACCAACTTGACACTATCTAACTAAATCTACCTGTGAACCAAGGACAATGCTTCAAAAATCGAATAAAATAAAGACAAATTTGAACTCAGAAATAAACTTCTTCAGATGAAGTGAAGGAGAGCTCTGGAGATGTCTTACTGAGGCAAGCGGAGTAAAGAATCTGACAGCTGCAGGAGGTGCAACCAAGGACAGTGGTTTGAAAACAGAGCTCGAGCCTAACATTCCATCATTAGCATATGTTCTATTAACCATTTCGGCTCCAGGAAGTCTTATGGTGAGACCATACTGCATGGCGCGGGAACCGCACCCATTATACCACGTCTGACATCGGGTGGAGCCTACATCAGGGACAGTCCCCACTACAGACTGCTAGCTACAAGATTTTCCGTTGGTGTCCTAACGGCTGGTGGCATTATTCCTAATGGTATTACCTGCTGCAAGAGCTCCTCCTCAAGTCAGATCAACTGTTTCCTGTCCTGCCTATGGTCCTTGGTGGCTGTCATGTAACAGCTAAAAGCTCTCTTGAAATCCAGACTGTGAAGCCTTCTTTCACCAAAGGTGGAGTGCTCAATGAAAAAGACAGGTAGGGTAATGGATTGGTTCAGGTGGAAATCAGAAGCCACCTTAGGGAGAAAGTTCCTGTTTGTCCTCGGACCACTTTATCCCTGTGAAATGAAATGTAGTCCTTTTCAATGCAGAGAACCTGAAACTCAATGATTCTTCTTGCAGAAGTCACTGCCACTAGGAAAACTGTTTTCCAAGTGGTATATTTCAGATGAGCACAGGACATGGGCTCAAAAGGAGATCCCATGAGCTTAGCTATGCACACACTGTGATCAGATGCTGGCACCAGTTCCTATAAGGGAGATGCAGATGGCCAAGCCCTTGAAGAACCTCCTAAAGATAGGGTCTAAGCTATTGTCACATTTCTTCCAGCAGAAATGTAAGCAGATACTCAAGCCAGGTGGACCTTAAGGGTGCTGGGTTGTAGCCCCAGGGAATGTAAATAAGAGACATAATCAAGAACAGCTGGAACCCCAGCTCATGCTGGTACCAGCTCCCTGGTTGAGCACCAGATAGAAAACCATTTCCATTTTAAAGCATAGGTTTTCTTAGTGGAAGACTTCCTGTAACCTCTCAGGATGTCTAAAGGAGCTCCAGAGAGGTGTAGACCTGCATATTCTAGGTCTTCCAAGAGCCAAGCATTGAGATTGAGAGACCTGAGATTCGGATACAGGAGTCTCCCTGGCTGGAGGCTAACAGGTTGTGCCTCCGAGGGAGGCTACAGACATGGATAGCAGAAGAGAGTACCATGGCTGCCTGGGCCAGTCTGGGGCTATCAAGTTCATCAATGCTGACTGGGACCTGAGCTTGAGCAACACCCTGTACACCGGAGGAAAAGCATATAGGTGTTTCCTGACCAGTCCAAAGCCAGAGCATCCAGGGGTAGTGTGCCCCAACCTGGTGGTCTGCAACAGTATTGTGGCAGGTGGTGGTTCTGGTTGGATGCGAACAATTCTATCTCTGGGGTGCCCCACCTCCTGAAAATTACTTCCACAACTTGCCTGTTTAGGGTCCATTTGTGATGGGCCTGGTTGATTCGACTCAGAGCATCTGCTAGGTGTTGTCCTTTCCTGGCAGATGAACAGCCTGTAAGGAAACTCCCAAGGAGTAAGCCACGCTCCAAATTTTCATGGCCTCTGTGCTGCTGTTTTTCTAGGAGTGCCTCAAAGACCTTCTGACGACAGACCTGTGTTCGGAGCTGAACGCTCTGCAGTGCTCACAGGCCCCAGTGTCATGGTTTGGGCCTAGGCAGAAAGAGCAGGCCTCATGGCAGTCCTTCGAGGGTAGCTGCTTGCTGCGGGTGCACTTACATTTTCTACAACCCGTGGATGAAGCAGGCGATGCCAGAAAAGAAGACATGCAGAAGGGAAATAAATTCGGAAATTTACTGAAAAAAAAAAAGGCAAAGAAACGTTGAAGGCGTGAAAGCGGTCGAACTGTTGTAAGAAGGCATCCGAGGAGCCGCCACAAATGGGTCGACAGCAGGAAAAGAACTGTGGTGGAGCAGGGGACCCCTTTATACCACTGGCTGGCGTTGGACAATGCCAACATCGGGGAGTCCCCACAGAAGACTGTTTCCATGGGATCCTGGTCTTAGTCCTAATAGTTATTTCAGCTAGCTGCAAGAGCTCCAACTTGAAGTTAAGTACAGTTACGTAAGAACTTACTGCAACAGTAGATCTTCAAGAGGAGCCTTGCAGCAGGCTAATACCATTAGGGACCAATGACGAGGGCCTTAGGACCTACCAGAAAATCTTAGCTAGTAGCAACCAGCAGGGCCCGCCCCTGGCGTCGGTCATGATACAAAGGGTCAGTCCCCAGCTCCACCTCAGTTCACCCACTGAAGACCCACGAACAGGCCTCAGTAGGCAAACCAGGCGAAGCATGCTCTTGTCATGCTAAACTCTCCAGTGGGAAGGAGGGTGGGAAAGCAACACCTGCTGCAAGAGTTCCTTTGAAGATCTACTGTTACGGTAAGTTCTTACGCAACTGTACTATCTTTCTTTAGTGGGAGCTCTTGCAGCAGGCTATTACTACTAGGATTGAATCCCAAGCAGTCCCGTGCTAAGGAGGTGATGAGTCCCAGGAGGAGATGACTAAGGCTGGAAAACACAGCACAGCCTAGACAGGCAGGAGACAGCGCATCAGGAAAGTAGTCCCTGGAGGACCGCCAAGCCAAAACCGGCTTGGCGTCTGGAAGCTATGTACTGAATTCAAAAGCTGTGCATAAAATGTCTCTAACAGAGACATTTTTCAAAGAAGCGAAGGAGGTAGACACTCCTCTGGCTGACCCAGGAGAGGTCTGTTGTACTTGTTGTAGCACAAGACTATGCAGTGGACTATCCACCTTGATATAGTCTGTTTAGACACCGGTTTGCCCAGGTGTTGAGGCACAAAAGCCACAAGAGCTGCTCAGATGTGCGGTGTGCAGCTGTACGTGTGAGATAATACCTCAGCACCCTGTGGATGGGAAGCAGTATGGCGCAGTGGTTTAAGGCTCTGAGCTGCAAATTTGGAGACCTGGGTTTGAATCCCACAGCCCTCACTTGCATAACGTGGTGACCCTGAGGCAAGTCACTTAACTTCCTATGCTCCCAGGTCACACCTGTAAACAAGCTTTAAGCTTAGTGTCTCTCTCCTGGTTAAACAATTGGGAAAAAAGGTGTGTAGAGAGTTTCTCCCCTGCTGGATGGGTAAAATAATAAACTGGAAGATCAACAGACTGGTTGAGGTTAATTCTGAAACCACTTTGGGAAGAAAATACAGGTTACTCACCTGTAACAGGAGTTCTAGGAGTGGTATATGTCATTCATCCACACTTCTTGGCAGGTACCTTGCCGCTTTAAGATGTGCCGGAAAGTCTTCAAGCTGGTTCCTCCCATCCACCCGGGTGGTAAAACCCTAAGCTCCACCCCATGATGCCAGATCTAGTCCGCTGGAAGCCAGGTTGTGCGTCGAGCCGGGAGTCGGGTGGGTGGTATGGATGAACATATACCACTCCTAGAACTCCTGTTACAGGTGAGTAACCTGTATTTCTAGGACGTGATATATTATTCAATCCACACTTCTTGGCAGACTCGGGCAGTTCTCCAAGAGGAGGAAGACAAGGCGACCCTCTTATACTTACTTGGGGAATAAGGACAGGAGAACCGAGGTCCCAAAACCAGCATCCCAACATGACTCTAGGTCAATGTGGTAATGGGAAATAAAGGTGTGTGCTGACTTCCAGGTAGCAGCCTGCAGATTTCCTGGATAGGAACGTCCCTAGAAGCAGCCACGAAACAGCGGTATGGCGGGTTGAATGAGCTCTTATCTATCTGGGTGGCTCCATGCCCACCAACCTATAGCGGAGATCTATGCAGGAGGTGACCCACCTGCTTACTGTCCACTTGGCTGCAGGTCTGCCAGGTGCGGCTTCAGCGTAGGTGACAAACTGGCAAACCTCTCCCGAACCAGCCATCCGCTCCTTATAATAGCGGCGCTCTTCTAGGGTCCAGAGTATGGAGCCTATATTCGACCTCTGAGTTGTGATTGGGGTAGAACACCGGCAGAGTCAGCACCAGATTCAGGTGAAACTCCAACACCACCGTTGGAAGGAATTTTGGGTGGGGCAAAAGCCAACCTTGTCCCTGTGGAAGACCAGATACGGAAATTTTATGGACAGCACCTGCAGCTCTCCCATCCTTCTGGTTGACGTGATAGCCCACAAGGCTGTCTTCCACGACAGGTGGGAGATATCGTACCTGTGCACTGGTTCGAATGGCTTGCCCATGAGCTTGGCCAATACCAGCACAAGATCCCACGGAGGGTGGTTCTCGCACTGGAGGATCTGTGATCTAAGCCTTTGAAAAACACCAGACCACCTACTCCTGTGCCAACTGCTTGACAACCCTCGCCCAGTAAGCAGAGATGGCTGCTGAAAAATCTATACTGCCGACCGAAGCTTCCCCTAGCTGAGAAAGGGACCACAGGCAGTCCAAAATGCTAGCCAACAGGCAGGATGAAGGGTCCAACCCCTTGCCCTCACACCAAATGGAGAATCTCTTCCATTTAAAGGCATAACATTTTCTGGTCTACTCCTTACGGGATGCCTCCAAGATGCTGAGGACCTCGTCAGAAAGACAAAAGGCCTGGAACTCTAGTCACTCAGGAACCAGGCTGCCGGTGCAGGGACTGAAGGTCGGATGGAACACCTTCCTCTTGTCGACTGAGATCAGGTCTGGGCGGGCTGGAAGCGCCTCAGGAGCCTGAAGCCGAGGCTGAGGAGATCTGGATACCAGAACTGGAAAGGCCAGTCTGGGGCTACCAGAATCACCTCAGTCTTGTCCTCTCGCCTTGCGAGAAGCACCTTGTGGATCAAGGGAAATGGAGGAAGGAAGAAGAGCTCGGGGTCCACAGCCTCGAAAGGCATCCCCTGCAGCGAGCCCCACTGGGGATGGTCAAGAAACAGCCTCAACGCAGATTCTCCTGCAGGTGAACAGGTCCTCGAGGGGTGCCCAAATGGGAAAACAGGTCTTGAACTACCTCAAAAGTAGAGACCACTCGTGAGATGCACGCATATCCTGCTGAGGGCATCAGCCAGACTGTTCGAGGCTCCTGCCACATGGATGGCTGGAGATCTGCCTCAGGCTGATCACAAGAGACCAAATGCGGAGAGCTTCTTTGCACAGGGGCAAGAAGTCGTCCCGTCCTGATGGTTGAGATAGTACATGGTTGTGCTGTTGTCCATCTGCTCCTGAACCACTTGACCCCGTACAAATGGAGCGAAGGTGGTGAGGGCTAACCATACCGCTCAAAGCTCCAGCAAGAAGATGTGGCATAGGGACTCCTGAGGGGACCGGAGGCCATGGGCCCTGAGCTCCCCAGATTGGCACCCCAACCCATCAAGAGGCGTCGGTCGTAAGGATGATCGTCGGCTGGGGCGGACAAGCGGGATACCCTCCTGCAGATGAACTGGGACGAGCCACCACTGCAGGCCATCCCACATCTTCTAGGTCAAGGTTACTGGCTGGTCCAGAGGACCGAAGCACTGAGACCACTGGTGGGCCAGCCCCACTGCAGGAGCGCATATGCCAGTGGGCCCAACGGACCACACTGGAGCAGGCTGCTATGAGACCCAGAAAGTGCAGAAAGTTCCAGGCAGGGGCGCAGTGCCAACCCGAAATGATTGGGCAAAGGAGGAAAGGACCTTAGCCCTGTCCGCTGGGGAGCGGGCTCTGGCTCGAAGGGTGTCGAGCTCTGCTCCAATGAACTGAATCACCAGCAATGGCACGGTTCGGTTGGCCTCGTTGATCGGGAGGCCAAGTTGGGAAGCAAACCAGGAGGTCAGATCTCTGGACCGCTCCACCTCCAACCTGGAGGGGGCTGCTATCAACCAGTCGCCCAGGTAAGGGTACACCGGACCCCTCGGTGCTGCAGGAATGCTGTCACCACTGCCATGCATTTGGTGAAGACCCTGGGAGCTGGAGAGAGGCCAAGGGCATGGCTCAGAATCAGAAGGGATCCTCTACTCTGAAGTGGAGGAATCGCCAATGAGACGGACAGATTGGGATGTGAAAGAACGCATCCAGGAGATCCAGAGAACAAAACCACATGCCTAGTTCCAGGGATGGTATGATCTGAGCCAGAGTGACCATCCTGAAGGTGCACGGCCTTAGGAACTTGTTCAGGTCGCAGATCGAGAATGGAGTGCCAGCCCCTGTCCGTTTGGGACCAGAAAGTACCTGGACACAAACCCTGGGCATGGAGGAGGATCCGCCACCTTGCTGACCACCCTTTTGGAGGAGCAGAGCTATGTTGGCTGCGGGCCAACAGAAAGGCTCGGAACTGATAGCTCAGAAGGGAGGGGTCTGCTCGAATTCCAGAGGCAGACCCCTGCCGACCACTTCCAACACCCAACAGTCCATGGTTATAGCGGACCAGGTGGAAAGGAGTGGCTGGGCTGCCCCCAATGGGGACCTAGGAGGAGAAAACTGAGGTTGGGGGCGGTACTCCTCAACCAGTCACTGGGCAGGTTTGGAGGAAGGGCCAGCAAGAGCCGCCTGGACCCTTCTCTCCAGGCTTACTGTTGGAGGAAGCAGGAAGCTTAGCCTTGGGGCACCAAGCATGAGCCTGCTGGCCTGCCGGTGCAGCTGGGCCTGTTATGCTGAGGAGCAGAAGGGTGAAAGGGCTTACACTGTTGCTGGTGGCCTTTGTCCTTCTGGGCAGACATGACCGAGTCCAAGGTGGCACTGGACTTCTCGATCCACTGGAGGTAGCCCTCTACCGGACCCAGCAGTTGGTACCCAAGAGGGGCGTCTGCCAGCTTGTGCTGGGTATCTGCCATGAAGGTCAAGATCCGCAGCCAGCTCTGCTGCGCATGGCTACTGCGGCCGCTACTGACCGGGCACAAGAGTCTCTGATGTCCAGTGCAGTCTGGAGCTGTTGCTTGGCCACCGCCCTACCCTGATCCCGCACCTGCTTGACCGTCGTTTGAAGGTCAGCGGGAGATGAGGAAACACCTCATCCAGGGAGCCCAAAAGGCGTGTGAAAAGTGTGCCATTAGTGGAGCCGAGCAAGTCTGTTGAAGAGGCTAGGAGGTGGCAGCATAAACTTCTCCCAGAGTAGTCCAGCTTTTGGACTCCTTGTCCGGGACTTCTCTATGTCCCTGGTGTTTCCGGCGCGGAAAATGCTATCGGTCACCAGCCCTTCAACCGAGGGGTGCTCCAAAAACCGAGGAGAGAACCGATTGGGACTGTGTACTTGCGGGCCATCCTGGCAAGGCGCAGGACAGGAGGCAGGCCACTGCCACAACTCAAGGCCAGACCAACAATGGCCTCAGTCACAGGAAAGGCCTCCTGAGGATCCCCTCAGACCAAAATCTCAGCAAGGGGATATTTGGCCCGTTTCTGCATGGGTTCGAGCTGCACTCCAGTAGATTCTGAGATGAGCGAAGAATACCAGGGAACAAGGATGGGCTCTGTCCACTGACAGACCCTGGAGGATTTGGGTTGAGGGCCTGGAATACAGAGAGGAGCCTTGGACTCCGAGGTGTCCGCTAACAGCTGCCGACCACCTGAGCCACCTCTACTCGCCGAGGCCGATTGGGGGTGAGGATGACTGACAACCTGTGGGGCAAGCCCTGTCCCGACCGAGAATCCTTGGTCAGGGCCCCAGTCTTGGCTGAGGAGGTGGCGGTTCCACCACAATGGGTGAAGCAGTCAGTTTTGGCCAAGCAATCGGGCGCGGTCGGCTCCTCGACCAAAGAACCGAGGGCAGTTGATCGCTCGGGCGACAGCCACTTTATTGCCAGCGAAGGTGATGTAGTCGGTTTGTTGCTGGCCAATAAGAGCTGCCGCATGAGATCATTCAAGTGACGGCAACTTGCGCCGGGCCTCCTCCGACAAGGAGCAACGCCACTTTCCGTGATGTCGGGACCAAGACCGCCCGACATTGGAGGGACTTGCCCGACATGGAAGAGGACCAAGACTGAGACCGTCGGGGTCATCGGCGTTAGGTCAAGAAAGGCCGAGAAGACCCGCACATCCTCCAGTTCGGGGTCCTTGGCGGGAGCAAGTCCTCGGTAGGCACCAGGGGAACTGGTGAAGGAGGGCTGTTGACCTCTCCAGTCGACAGCCTGTCTAACCAGTCAAGGAAGATCTCTACTGCATCGGCGGGAGTCTCGGTCGGCTGGCCTGGACGGGGACACAGAGAAGCCAGCGGCCTTAGCCGCAACCTCGACCAAAGTCGATAGAGGACGGTCCGGGGAGCGAGATCTCTTCCTCTCCCACAAACGCCGATGGTGGGACTTACCTTTGGGCCCTTCTTCAACTGAGAGGAGTGAGTCCGTAGACGCTCTCCTTGGTGGAGAGGGACTGGAAAAGCTCCTGAAAGGAAGCAGTGTAGGAGGAGCCCAAGGAGAGCAGAATAAACACTGACGCCGAGGGCGATGAAGCGGCCTGGGTCACCTCCTCCTCAAGGACATTAATCCAACTGCTGCAGGAGTCGCTGTCAAGGACACTGCCCAACGGGCCTCCTTCAACTTCACCGGTGGAAACAGTTTCTCTGGTCGCCCAGATGGAGTCTGGCAGCTGTCTTCGAGAACCGATGGCGAAAAGGACTTGCACAGACCGCAAGCTCTGCGGATCGTGGCCAAGACCAAGGCAGTAGATGCACGTGGCATGCAGGTTGGTTCAAGACATCTTCTGCCTGCAAGGGCACCGACGAAAAGCTGGGAATGGATTTCAAGTCCATCGCAGCTGCGAGGAAAGTGAAGACTGAAGTTGCATAAACTTCAAGACAATTTTCGGTAAAACCAAAGGTTTAGGATCCAGGCTTAGAGGCATAAGAGTGCTAAGGAGGGAACCTGAGCTTCCAAGTGTTAAGAAGATCGGGCATCATGGGGCAGACCCAGGGTTTTACCACTCAGGTGGGTGGGAGGAGCCAGCTTGAAGACTTTACATACTAACATACTATTTGCCAGCAGATTAGGCCTTACGGTCTCATCGAGTCTGCTCGAACCGCAGATCCCTAGTTGGCTGCCGAGGCTCTCCCCTCCCCCACCTTGTGTTCCAGAAACCCCATCATCCATCCCCACCCCCTGGGACAGGCCATCATCTGATACATCCACTTTCTGTGTCTGTCCCACCTCTCTTGAAGCCCTCCACTGTGGATCTCTGAACCAGCTCGCCAGGCAGTGCATTCCAAGGGTCCACCACCCTCTCAGTGAAAAACCTCCTCTTTTCCCCTCACCCTTCCACCTTCCAACTTCAAACCATTGCCCTCTGGTGATACCTCCTGCTTTAGTCTAAAGATCCCTCCACGTTTACCCTATTTATTCCCTTGAGGTACTTGAAGACCTCAATCATGTCCCCATCTCTCCTCTCTTCCAATGAAAACAGGCAGAGCTCCTCAAGTCTGTCCTCATCGTCAGATCCCCTAGTCCTCGTGATCATCTTAGTTGCCCTCCTCTGTACCCTCTCCAGGAGCTGTATGCCCTCTTCAAGTGTGGTCTCCAGTACTGTACACAATACTCAAGATGTGGTCTAACCAGTCCATTGTACAGCGGCAGAATCACTTCCTTGCTCCTAGAGGTGATCCCCCTTAAGATGCATCCCAACATCCTGTTTGCCTTGCTAGCCGCTCTCCTGCACTGCTCGAGTTATTCATACATGCACCCACCATGACCCTAGGTCTTTTCCCTATTGAGGCCTCCAGCGCCTCCCCCAGGGTGTACCTGTGTTTAGGGTTTTCCCCCAAGGTGCAACACCTTGCACTTGGTGATATTGAAATTTAATTTCCATGAGCCCAGCTTTCCAGGGTGTCCAGGTCCCTTGCAGGGCCAACCTCCCTTTGTCCCTCAACTACTGCTCCCATCTTGGAGTCATCAGAAGAGACTCATTTTACACCCTATACCCTCCCTGATGTCTGATATGTATGCATTAAACAGGATCGGACCCAGGACCAAACCCTCTGGTACCCACTACCAACCTCTCTAGGGTTCGAGAGCACTTTCCGGCACATCTTAAAGCAGCAAGGTACCTGCCAAGAAATATGGATTGAACAACATTGCCACGTCCCTAGAACTTTAAGATTTGTCCTGAGAGAAACCCTTTCCCTATGAAAAATCAAATAAGGCTCCTTGCACATCAGGACCTGAAGCTCGTAAGCTCATTCGAGCTGAAGTAACAGCAACTACAAAGGACACCTTCCAGGAGAGGTAACGCAGCTCACATTCTGCTGTGGGATCAAAAGGAGGGAGGGTAAGCTTCTCTAACACAAAAGGAGATCCCAGGAGGCGTTATATAGAATATGCCCCATAGGAAGTGAGTGGCCACATCTAACTGGGCTAAGGTTTTGCCTTCTATCAGCGTGTGATAGGAGATATGGCCTATAGATGCACCTTAATGGAGAGTAGCCCAAGCCTTGATGCAATAAGGAGAGGCAAAGGCAAAGGCACATTTATTTAAAGATGCCCAATCCCAGAGGCTCTGGGCCGTACAAAATTTTTATAACATTACATACAGCATAGGCATTTAAAATTAAGATAAAACATCCTATAATCAACATTAAACACCAAACGCTTGCAGAAATAGGAGTGCAAGAGATACTGCAAGGCTGAGTTCACTGGACAGGTAAGGGGTCCAGATGGTATGAAGGCCCAAGGCAGAAACACTTCCACTTTATAGCATAAGTGGACCTTGCAGAGGGCTTCCTCGCTGAGACGAGAACGTCCGCTACCTCTTGGGAGATCCCATGCCTTGTCTTAACTATGTCTGCAGGAGCCATGCATGAAGGTGCAGGGACTTGATGTCTGGATGTACCAGCTTGCCCTGGTCTTGGAACAGCAACTGTGAGCATATCAGCACAGGAATTGGAGTTTCCAATGACAGCCACTGAAGCAGTGGGAACCAAATCTGCCATGGCCATAGTGGGCGATTAGGATCATCCGAGCCCCTCAGCTTGTAACTTCAACAGAACCCTCTGAATTAGAGGAAGGCATAAAGGAACCTCCCTGTCCAGCAAAGGGACAACGTGTCTGACCAAAAGCACCAGATGCATGCTCTTGTGAGCAGAAAGCATTGGCAGTTTGGTGTTGCGTGGGGATGCAAAGAGGTCCAGCTCTGGAAGACACCATGTGCGAAGAGCTGGTCGCTACTGACTGGAGTAGCTCCCACTCGTGCACCTTGGACCGAGACCAACTTAGGCTGTCTGCCAAGGTGTTTTGGATGCCTGGAACATGCACTGCGGTCAGAGTGATGCAGTGTTCCAGTGCCCAATACCAAACTCTCAACGCCTCCCTGCTCAAGGGGATAGGAGTGCATTCCCCTTGCTTGTTGATATAGAAGACAACGGCCTGTTGTCTGACTGAAGGAGAAGAGAGCCTGGTGTTAAGTCCTCTTGGAAAGCCCGTGAGGCATTGAGCACCACTCACATCTCCAAAATGTTGATGTGGACATTGCGCTCCTCTGGGACCAGGCGCCATGAGTCTGGCTGTCCCTAGGTGTGCCCCAACAGAGTTCAAGCGTCCGTCATCAAGGTCCGACTTAGGGGCTCCTGCTGCAAAATACCCTTTTCCAAGTTGGGAGGGTCTAGTCACTACAGAAGGGTCCTCCTGACTGACTCGCGATCCTGACCAGATGGTCCAGATCGCCGGAGCTCTGGTCCCACTGCACCCTGAGCATCCACTGCAGGACCCTCAAGTGGAGGCGAGCCAAGGAGTTCACTAGATGGCCACCACCATGTGCCCCAGAAGTCTGAGGGGTTATTAGAACGGATGGGCCACCTCTCGCAGGCGATCTCCCTTTCCTGTGGGAGAAAGCCATGCCCTGGACAGTGTCCAGGATCGCACCTATAAAGTAGAGTCTTTGGCTGGGCTCTAGAGATGATTTTGGAAGATTCAGGGTGATACCCAACACTTGGAATAGCATATAGGTGTCTCCAAGAGTGCAAAGGCGCATCCTTGCGGGCCACTAGGAGTCAGTCGTCCAGGTAAAGGAAGACATAATGACCCTCGTGCCTTAGAGCCGCAGCTACCACCGCTAGGCATTTGGTAAAGACTCGAGGAGCAGAGGAGAGCGAATGGCAAAACCTGAAACTGGTAATGTCTCCCTCGAAGTGGAACCTCAAATACTTACAATGGGGAGGAAAGACCTCGATATGCATGTATGCATCTTGTATGTCCAGGAGCAGAGCCAGTCCCTTTGTGCAGCAGAGGAATTAGGCCTGGAAGGGTCACCATCCTGAACCTTTGTATTCTATATAGTTGTTTAGAGAGCTGAGGTCCAGGATGGGCCAAAAATCTTGTGTCTTCTTTGGCACCAGGAAGAAGTGTGAAAAATACCTTTTCCCTGCTGTTGCAGAGGGACTGGTTCTATTGCCCTTTTTGCAAGAGAGCCTGAATTTCTCCTTCTATGAGAGCTATGTGTGAAGGATATCTTGAGGACCTTGGTGGTGTCTCCAGGGGATTTGTGTCTCCAGCATATGTCCCTCCTTATGATATCTAAGGCCCAAAGGTCCAGTGATTTGCTCCATCCCTCCAAGTGGAGGGAGAAGCAACCCTACTGCCTCCTTGCACCCCCTGCGGAGGAGGGTGGTCAGCAGGAGTCATTGGGAAGATCTGGGGATGGCAGAGAGTTTGGGAGGACTTAGGGCCTCGAAAGGAGTTCCCCAGGCTGCTGGGTTATGGCCTTCCTTTAAAGCCTCCTCTCTGAGCCGTTTGATTGCCATGGGCAGGTTGACCTGAGGTCTTCTGAAAGGGCTGTTTCGGAAGCATTTTGGTCCCCCATACATCTGTCGGACAGCCCAAATTGATTTCCTGGACTCTTGGAGAAAAGAAATAAGCTTCTCTCTCCTCCGCAAAACAGAACAGAACCTTGGAAGGGAACGTCCTTGATTCCGGACTGCAAATCCTGGAGAATCCTCAGACCCTTAACCAGGCATGGTGCCTCAGGTAGATGCGGAAGCTGATGCCCTTGATGCCATATCTGCAATGTCGTATGAGGCAACACACACAACAGGCGTCTACATCCGGCCGATTTTAGAATCTCCGGAAGCTCTATCTTTGAGGCAGAGTATGGCAAAGGCGTTGGCTATCTCTTGTCCCTTCTCCCATAAGACATTTTGGTACTGGACCATATGTGTTAGGAAGTTCAGGGATCATATGGAACAGGTGGATGCAGAGTAAACCTTTTTGCCCACCTGATCCAGACAACAGGACTCCTGATCGGGAGGCTGAGAACTAATGTGCCGGCTGTCCAGACTTATAAGCAGCCGCTATGACCATCAGGTCGGATTGACAGTGTTCCGCCAAAGGCTCCTCCCTCCACACTCTATACAGCCTGTCCTATTTTTTCAGAGCAGTCGGCACTGTGGCCAGATGCTTCAAGAAATCCTCATGAGGTCCTGGAAAGTATTCACTAAAGGAGGCACTACTAATGGCTTAGGCTCCTTTGCTCGGTATTTCACAACTCTCCAGCGTTCCAGGTCCAGATCCTCGGTCTCCCATTCATTGGTGCCTGGATGTGCACTGACATCCATAAAAGCTGGATTGTCAGGAGGCAGGCGGGTGTTTCCTTGTCATCAGGAGAACCTCCAACTCCTGAGAGGAACTGGTCTGAGGAAGGCGGTGATGAAGACCGGCTCCTACTAGGATGAGGAAGCCGACCCATGTCTGGAAGGGCTTCAATCCCTGGAACCAAAGGCTATGGGACGGCATTGGTTCAGGGACCGATAGCGGAGCAAAGATTGGGCGCCTGTCTCTGGAGGCGGCAATGGCTAGGAGGCGTCGCGCCTGGTAAGGACCTATGCTAGCTGCAGGACTCACTCTTGGGCTGGGACCGGTGACAGCTGGAAGACCGTGGCCGGTGCGTCGTGACGGTCCTTAGACCTGAACCAGGATAGTACAGTTACGTGAAGTTACCATAACAGTAGATCTTCGAGAACAGCTCTTGCAACAGGTTACACTATTAGGACTGCAGCGGCGGCAGCAGGACCCCACTAATTTTCTAGCTAGCAGTCTTCAGCGGGGACTTCCCGACGTCAGACGTAGTACACAAGGAGGCGGTTCACCAGAACTCCAGTTCTCCGCGCCGGAGACTCCGGCCGCTGGATGACATCAGAAAGGGAGACGAGGACCCGCCATCAGGTGGCCAAGACTAAGCGACCTTTCCAAGTGTAGGTTGGAACCTACTTCCTCCAAGGGGAATGGTGGGCGGGAAGGTGCCTGCTGCAAGAGCTGTTCTCGAAGATCTACTGTTACGGTAAGTGCTTACGTAACTGTACTATCTTCTTGAGTACAACTCTTGCAGCAGGTTACTCCATTAGGACTGATTACGCAAGCAATGGCGCCTTGAAAGCCATCGGGAGGAGGCAATACTGGAGATCCAACCCGTCCTGAGCCTAGGACAGGAGGCCTTGTAGGACAGCAAGGCGAAACCCGCTCTTAAATCGTGAAGTGATGTCCAGGCTGGCGCCTGAAAATACAGGTTACTCACCTGTAACAGGAGTTCTAGGAATGGTATATGTTGTTCATCCACACTCATTGGCAGTATCCTTGCCGCTTTAAATCTTGCGGAAGGTCTTCAAGCTTGCTCCTCCACCCACCGGGTGGTATAACTCGGCTCCGCCCCATGGCGCCAGATCTGGCCGCTGGAAGCTCAGGTTGTGCGTCGAGCAGGGGAGGTCGGGTGGGTCGTGGGATGAACAACATATACCATTCCTAGAACTCCTGTTACAGGTGAGTAACCTGTATCTTAGGACATGGATATGTTGTTCATCCACACTCATTGGCAGACTCTAGCAGTTCTCCGGGAGGAGGGAGGCAAGACGCACACCCCCATATACTTACTTGGGAAAGAGACTGGAGAACAGAGGCCCCAAACCAGCATCCCAGCGTGACTCAAGGTCGATGTGGTAGTGGGTAATGAGGTGTTTGCTGACTTCAGGTAGCAGCCTGCAGATTTCCTGGATAGGGGCGTCCCTGGAAGCAGCCACCGTTGCAGCAGTATGGCGGGTAGAATGAGCTCTTATCCTCTGGGAGGCTCCATGCCCGCCAACTTATAGCAGAGATCTATGCAGAGGTTACCCACCTGCTTATCGTCCGCTTGGCTGCAGGTCTGCCAGATGCGGCTTCAGCGTAGGTGACAAACAGCTGGCGAACCTCTCCCAATTTCAACCGTGCGCTCCCTTATAATAGCGCCCTTCTAGGGTCCAAGTATGGAGCCTATATTGACCTCGAGGTGTGATTGGGGTAGAACACAGCAGAGTCAACACCTGGTTAAGGTGAAACTCCGACACCACCTTGGAAGGAATTTGGGTGGGGCGCAGGACAACCTTGTCCCTGTGGAAGACCAGGTAAGGAGACTGATGGAAAGCGCCTGGAGCTCTCCCATCCTTCTGGCTGACGTGATAGCCACCAAGAAGGCGGTCTTCCACGACAGGTGGAGAGAGACACACCTGTGCATAGGTTGAATGGCTTGCCCATGAGCTTTGCCAGTACCAGCAGGCAGATCCCACGGTGGGGTTCCCGCACTGGAGGAAATGTGATCAAGGCCTTTGAGAAAGCCCAGACCACCTTCTCCTGCGCCACAGACTGCTTTCGCCCCGCGCCGGTAAGCAGAGATGGCTGCCAGGTGCACCCTTAAGGTAGTGACCTAAGCCCTTGACTAGAAAGGACCATAAATAGTCCAAGATGCTTGCCAAGGAACAGGAGGAAGGGTCCAAGCCCTTGCCTCTGACACCAAATGGAAAACCTTTTTCCATTTGAAGGCATAGCATTTTCTGGTCGACTCCTTACGGACGCCTCAACTACATTGAGGACCTCGTCGGAAAGACCCAAAGCCTGGAACTCTAGCCGCTCAGGAACCAGGCCGTCAGGTGCAGGGGATTGAAGGTCGGATGGAACACCTTCCCCTGATTGACTGAGAGCAGGTCCGGGCGAGCTGGAAGCTTCTGCTGAGTCCTGGAGCTGAGACTGAGGAGATCTGGGTACCAGAACTGGCGAGGGCCAGTCTGGGGCTATCAAATCACCTGCGCCTTGTCCCTCCTCGCCTTGAGAAGCACCTTGTGGATCAAGGAAATGGGGAAAGGCGAAAAGAGGCCGGGGGTCCATTGCCCTCGGAAGGCATCCCCTGCAGCGAGCCCCGCTGAGGAGGCGGGCATGAACAGACTCAGCAGCGTTCTCCATGGAGGCAAACAGGTCCACCTGAGGTGTGCCCAAAGGGAGAACAGATGCTGTACTACCTCCGGCAGGAGAGACCACTCGTGGGATGCAGCCCCTATCCGGCTCAGGGCATCGGCCAGGGTGTTGGAGGCTCCTGCCACGTGAATGGCTAGGAGATCCGCCTCCAGGCTGCGCCACAGTGACCAAATACGGAGAGCTTCCTTGCATAGAAGCATGGGCGCGTCCCGCCCTGGCGGTTTAGATGAATACATAGGTCGTGGTATTGTCCGTCTGGACTCGGACCACTTGACCCCGGGAGCGGACAAAGGCGGTGAGAGCTAGGCGGACCGCTCGGAGCTCCAGCAGGTTGATGTGGCATCGGGACTCCCTGAGGACCAGAGGCCATGAGCCAGTGTTCCCCAGATGGGCACCCCAACCCATCAGAGAGCATCGGTCGACAGAGAGCCCGTCGGCTCGAGGCGGACGAGACAGGATGCCCTCCTGCAAATGATCTGGAGCGGTCCACCACTGGAGGCGTTCCACATCCTGTGTCACCGACTGAAAAGCTGGTCAAGGGATGCGGCGTTGTGACCACTGGCTGGCCAGTCCCCACTGAAGGGGCAGCAGTTCCAGCAGACCCAGCGGACCACGCTGGTACAGGCCGCCATGAGACCCAGGAGGCGAGGAAGTCCCGGGCAGGCGCAGTGCCCAACCAGAAATGATCGGGCAAAGGAGGAAAGAACCTCGGCCCTGTCCGCCGAGCAGCTCTGGCTCGAAGAAGTCGAGCTGCGCTGATAAATAAAATCACCTGCTTGGCTCGAGTTCCGACTTGGCCTCGTTGATAAGGAGGCCCAGTTGAGAACAGACCTGGAGGCCAGATCTCTGGACCACTCCGCCTCCTTCCTGGAGGGAGCTGCTATCAGCCAGTCGTCCAGGTGAGGTACACCGGACCCCTCGGCGCCGCAGGAATGCTGTCACCACTGCCATGCATTTGGTGAAGACCCTGGGAGCTGGAGACAAGCCGAAGGGCATGGCTTGGAACTCGAAGAGATCCTTCCGCTCGAGGCGAAGGAATCTCTGGTGGGGAGCAGACGGATAGGGGCGTGAAAAAGCGCGTCCTGCAAGTCCAGAGAGCAGAACCACTGCGCCCGCGTTCCAAGGATGGTATTATCTGAGCCAAGTGACCATCCTGAAGAGTTCGAGACCTTAGGAACTTGTTTAGGTCGTGTGGGTGAAGAATGGGCAAACCCGTCCGTTCAGAACCAGGAAGTACCTGGACACAAACCCTGGGTCTGAAAGAGGGTCCACCACCCTCTCTTACCACCTCCTTCTGGAGGAGGAGGAGGCGATGTCGGCTCGGCAGAGCACGCCAGTGAGCTGGGGATCCCGAAGCCCCGAGGCGGCGGCTCTGAAGGGTGGTGCCTGCTCGAATTCCAGAGGCAGGCCTCTTCCCACCCTCAAGACCCACCTGTCCGTGGTAACAGCGGACCAGGCGGAGCGAAGTGCGAGCCGTCCCCACGGGGGACCCAGGGGTAGGTGCCGGGGATGGGGCGACACCCCTCAGCCCGTCACTGGGCAGGCTTGGAGGAGGGACCGGCCGAGGACCTCCTGGACCCTTTCCTCCCTGCCTCCTGTTAGAGGAAGCCGACGGGTTTGGGATGCCAGGCCGGGCCACTGGCCCCTGGCGTTGCTGGGCCGAGGCGCGGGGGCACAGAAGGGCGAAGGGCTTAGGCTGTGGTTTGCGACCTTTGTCCTTCTGGCGGAAGGACCAGTCAAGGTGGCATTGGACTTCTCGATCCTCTGCAGGTGACCTTCCACCCCAGGGCCGAAGAGGTCAGTCCCCAAAGGGAACATCCGCCAACTTGTGCTGGGTATCCAGTAAGGTGGATATCCTCAGCCAAGCCCTTGACGCACCATAGCACTGCGGCCGCCACCCGATCTAGCACATGAGTCCCCTACATCCAAAGCAGTCTGGAGCTGCTGTTTGGCCACTGACCTGCCCTGGTCCCGCACCTGCTTACCGTAGTCTGCAGATCGGGCGGGAAGATGAGGATGACCTCATCCAGGGGCAACAGGGCATGAGAAAAATGTGCCATGAGGACGGCGAACTGGCCTGGCGAGGCCGAGAGAGGGCCATAGCGTGAACATCCTGCCCGACATAGTCCAATTTCTTGGACTCCTTGTCAGGAGGTTTGTCCACATCCTGGCGTTGCCAGTGGCATGGCGCTGTGGGTAACAACCCCTCAGCAGAGGGGTGTTCGAAAAACGGACAAGGAACCGGTGGGGACCTTGTCTCCTGGCCATCCTGGCCCGGCGCGGGAGCAGGAAGCAGGCGCTGCAAGGTTCAGTGCTGGACCCACTATGGCCTCGGCCACCGGAAGAGCCTCCGTCCGGAGAATCCCTCGGTCAGAATCTCCGTGAGGGATACCTGGCCCGTTGGGAAGCGGGTTCGAGCTCCATCCGGTAGACTCCGAGATGAGCCGAAGCAGTCCTAGGAAGGACGACGGGCTATACGTCCATTGGCTGACCTCCTGAAGACTCCAAGTCCAGTCGCTTGGAGAAGAAGGAATCATCTTCGGACTCGGAAGAGTCCTCGAAAAACTACCTCTGGCCTGAACCACCCTTCACCTGCGAGGTCGGTCGGGAGTGAGGGGTAACTGACAACCGATGGGGGTAAAACCCTTGGCCGACCGAGAATCCTTGGTGGGAGCCCCAGTGGTTGGCTGTATGGAGGCGGGAGGTTCCACAGCCGATTGGGCAGCTGGTTTGGCCCGAACAACCGGCCTGGGTATGAGCTCCTCCCGGGGCAGTCGGGGTTGTAATAAACCCGTTCCGGTGACAACCACTTAATGGCGAGGAAAGGCGCGGTCGGCTTATTCAACCAGGAGGAGCTGTTGCAACATAAGGTCCTCGTACCGTCGGCGTAATTCTGCGGCCTCCCCTCATCCGAGGAGGAGGGCGGGCGGCGGCAACGCAGCTTACCCGTGATCTGCGGACGAGACCGCCTATGGCGGTGGGAAGCGGCTGGACATGAAGGTCGAACCGGGCCGAGTCCCGGAATTTCCGAGAATCGAGTGCCAGCAGGAGGTGTCGGCGGAACCGACACTCCCGCCGGCTCGGAAGGAAGGTCCATCCGAGGCTCCGGAACCCGGAGAGCACAGAAGCACACAGGATCACCAACTCCTCCCGGGGGAACCAGGGAGAGGGAATCTCGGCTGCTAAAAGCGACAGCCAATCAATGAAGAAAAATCTCGACTTCATCAGTGAGAGTCTCGGTCAACTGACCTGGCGGGGGACACAGTGAGGCCAGTGGCCGAAGCGGCCAGTCGGGCAAGCCGGCAGTGCGGCGGCGGGAGAGGACCTTTCCCGCTCCCAAGGCGTCGGCGGAGGGACTTACCCTTGTCCCTCTCTTTGGACCGAGAAAAAGGTCCAGCAGGCATGAGCCCTTCTCCTTTAGTGGAGAGGGACAGACAAAACTCATAAAGGGAAGCCGTGTAGGAAGAGACAGAAGGCCCGGGATAAATGCAGCTGACGAGGAAAGAGCTCTGACCCGCGCCGCCTCCTCTTGAGGCGACCATCGCGACGAGCTGATCCATGACCGCCCGCGCGCTGGACACCGTAACGGGGCCTCCTTGGACTTCACGGAGAAGCGCCTCGGGGCCGGCCCAGTTGCAATCAGACGGTCTTCGAGGGCCAGTAGGCCGAAAAGAGATGAGCACAGGTCGCAAAGCCTGCGGAGTGCGTGCTCAAGGCCTAAACAGTGAACATGGCGTGGGTGTGGATCCGTCCGAGACATCTTCTGCCGCATGGGCATCTCGAAATCCGAGTCGGTTATCCATCGCGGCCGCGAGGATCGAACTAATATTTTGCAAAATATTATTTTAAATCCATAAGCGGAGAAATAAAGACCAGTCACAAGCGCGAAGCGTTAAGGAGAACCTGAGCTTCCAGCGGTAAGGAAGATCTGGCGTCATGGGCGAGGCCGAGGTTATACCACCGGATGGGTGGGAGGAACAAGCTTGAAGACCTTCCGGCAAGATTTAAAGCGGCAAGGATACTGCCAATGAGTGTGGATGAACAACATATCCATGTCCCAGAAAAGGTGTGCACGAGCTCCAGGTGGCTGCAGCACATATGGCAGATGTGGATCGTTCTTGAGTGCCGCAAAGGATGTAGCCACTCCCTTGTCGAGGCCCTTGACCACACCTGGTAAGGGTTTCTGGCGTTACTGTAAAAAGGAAATGCACTGAATGAGCCAGCGCAAAAGGGTCTGTTTCGAGACTGGGACCCCCATCATCCTCTCAGCGAATGGGGACGAACAGTTGTTCGCTGCGGTGCTGTTTTGGTCCTGGTCAAGAAGTATCTAAGGCATCGGTGAACATCCAGGGTGTGAAGCAGTGCTTCTCCTCGATTAAGCGTGCCTAAGGGAAGTACACTGGCAAATCAATGTCCTGGTTAAAGTGAGGCTGAGACCACTTTAGGCAGGAACTTGGGATTCGTCCTCAGGGACACCCTGTCCTGATGAAAAATTAAATAAGGCTCCTTGCACATGAGGCGTGTAATTGGGGTGATTCTTCTCCATGAGAGTCACAGCAGCTAAAAACAACGTTTTCCACGATAAGCAGCTATGCATCTAGGCAGGTTCAAATAGTGGCAGCGTAAGCTGCTCCAGGACGAAAAGGTAAATCCCAAGGAGGGACAGGAACCCACATAGGCGGTCAAGGTGGAGGACCCTCTTAAGAAGGCACGGGAGGTATCCAGCTGTGCCACCATCGTTAGCCTATGGGGGCATGGTAGGCTGAGATTGCACACAGGTGCACTTTGATCGAGAGTAGCTAACCCTGATTGAAAGAGGAAAGCAAGTATTCCAGAACTAGTTTCTCTGGGCAGTCTAAGGGTGAGAAGCCGGCGTGCCTGAGACCACAAGCAAAACCTCACGCCATTTCATGGCGTATGTAGCGTGTGTCGCCAGTTTTCAAGTAGCAGAAAGCACCGCCAACTCCTGCAAGACCCCATATCGCAAAAATGGCTTTGTCTCTAGGAGCCAGGCGGCAGGTTCAGAGAAAGCAAGTCCGGGTGGACTAGCGAACCCTCCTCCTGAGACAGCAGGTGGGAGCTGATTGGCAAAGGAAGCAGAGGTTCCGGCCAACTGCTCCAGAAGCGGAAACTAAATCTGTCTCTCGCCTAAAAAGGCGCTTATTAAGATACGCCACATGCTCCCCTGCAGTTTGAGAAGGACTCTGGATCAACGGAAGGGAGGGAAAGCGTGAGGAATCTGCCCACCCAGGAGAGAAACGCATCTCCCCAGAAAACACCAGGCCCTGGATCTAGCGAGCAAAAAATTGGGCAGTTTAGCATTGGATGGGATGCGAACAAATCCAATTCTGGAGTGCCCCATCTGAGAAACAGATCTTCTGCCACCTCCTGTAGAAGTTCCTGATAAGTGGACCTAGCCTGGGAACAACTCAGGCTGTCTCGCGACTGTATTGTCCACACCGGAACATGAACTGCAATGAGGTTCGCCGCTGTGGTCGTGATTACCCAATCCCACACCCTCATGGCCTCCCTGCAGAGGGGGTAGAGTGTGTGCCTCCTTGTTTGTTGAGGTAATACATCACCGCTGTATTGTCTGTTTGCAACAGGAGAGTACTCTGTGGGATGTCCGACTGGAAGGTCTTGCAGGGCATAAAGGACTGCCTCATCTCCAATATGTTGATACGGAGATGAGATTCTTGAGTGGTCCAAGTTCCCTGAGATCTCACCCGTTCAAGTGTGCACCCCACCCCAGCCCTGAGGCATCTGTGGAGAGTGTTACCACCGGGACGGCGCTGTGAATGGAACCCCACAGAGAGGGTTCCTGGGTCTAGCCACCATTGCCAGTCCCCGAACCACGGACTTCGTGATTCTTACTGGATGCTGCATATGGTCTTGCCTTTGGTCCCATTGCACTCTTAACATCTACTGGGTTACCGCATGTGGAGCCTTGCCATCGGGGACTAGGAATGGCCGCAGCCATGTGTCCAGCAGGCGAAGGACCAGTCTGGCTGGGACAGTCTTCTTCAGTAGATAGGTCCCTGATGAGGGATCGAATGCATTCTGCTCTGTCTTCGGAAGAAAGGCTTTCCCTTGCGATGGTGTCCAGAACTGCCCCTATAGGTTGCAGTTTCTGGGGCCGGTACCAGGAGAGACTTCTAAGTGGTTGATTAGGATGCCAGGGACTGAAAAAAGGGCCTGGGCATGCTTGATCGCCATCAACAGCTCCCTCCTTGGAGGCCAAGAAGCCAATCGTCCGAGATGCGGGAACACATAGTGGCCCTGTCTCCTCAGAGGCACTGCCACGACTGCCATGCACTTGGTAAAGACCCTTGGGGCCGATGACAGCCTGAAGGGGGCGCTCAGAACTGAAAGTGGTGGCCGGCTTCAAGTGCAGGAACCTCCTGTGCACTTGAGCGATGGGGATGTGCAGGTAAGGCGTCCTGCATGTCCAATGACGCCAAGAATCGCCCTTCTTCAGCATGGGATTAGACCCAGAAGGGTCACCATGTGGAAGCGTTTGTGGCGACAGATATATTGAGGTCGCTGAGGTCCAAGATTGGACAGAGGTCCCTGTTTTCTTTGGAACCAGGAAGAAGTGGGAATAATATCCTGTTCCCCTCTGGTTCCTGGGACGTACTCCAAAGCTTCTTTCTGTAGAGCGTGAGCACTTCTTCCTGATGATCAGGGCATGCTGATCCCAACAACGGAGGGCAGAAGAGGCCTTGTCGGGGCTTGTCTAAGAATTCTATAAAGTGGCCTTTTGACCAACTGTAACACCCACCTGTCGGTGGTGATCGACTGCCACCCGGCAGGTGATCTGTGATCACGACCCCGACCTTTGTTTCCCATTGATCAAGAGGGGGCGGGGCGGGAAGAGTCATGCTGTGGCAGCAGAGGGTCCCGCAGGTTGGGCCGACTTGATGGGACGTTGGCCCCACCGAAGACACCTTGACCTGGGCTTTCCGGGAGAAAGAGCCCCTCTGTTGTTGGCGGGACGAGGTTGTTGCCTCTGAAACCGGCTAAAAACGACTCTGGTTCCTATGATCTAGATCTGTACATTGCTTGGACAGATCTAACAGCCTCCCAGCCTCTTGTAGCTTGGTGATGACCTTTTCAGATGCCTCGCAGACAAAACTTTGCCATGGAAGGGGCGTCCAGAATGTTCTTCTGGACGTCGGGATAAATCGAGACACGGAGCCATGAGTGCCTCCGGGCATCCGCCTGAGGCTACCGCTCTTGGCCGAGGAGTCCGGGAGTCATCGCTGGCTCAGAGCACCAGAGTCCCCACGCCTGAACCTGTGGAGGAGCTGGAGACTCCTCCTTCTGGTCACCGTCTGGCAATTTCTCTACCAGTTCCTGTCCCTGCTCCCACAGTGCGTTCTGAAACTGAACCATGTGGGTTAGGTAGTTCAGGGATCTGATGGCGCGAGGTCGCAGCTGCGTGAGTCGCCACCCAGTGCATCGGTTGCTTGGACTCCGGTCCGGTGGCTGCATGCTCAGATGTTCGGCCTCTGGGACTGTCACTGAGAGGCTATAATGACCAGGGAGTTGGCCAGAGGATGATTAGCCGGCACTGGTCCTCCCTTGGGGCCTTGTACAGGCGGTCAGCCTTCTTCGGCATAGCTGGGAGGCGAATGTGGACATTTCCACGCTGCCTTGGTGGCGTCCACCGAAGGTGTCCACCAAGGGTGGTACCACCACAGGCTTAGGGTCTTTCTGCCGAAGACAGCGGGCAAGGTGTAGCCTTTGAGGTCGAGATCCTCTGCATCCCATCCCATGTTCTCTTGGATATGCCTCATGATCTCGGGAGAACGAGGGTCTTCCGGAGGAGACCTAGGAAGTTCACGTGGGTCCGAGAAGGGATGCTGATCGGTGATGGAGATCTGGAGCATACCGAGATGTCAGATCGTGAATCCTCCGTGAGCGGTGAATAGCGACATCTTCTGGGTCTCTTGGGGCTAGGTGACCCTGAAGAGGATCTGGACGGAGGTCTTCTCTTGTCTGTTGGTCTGCCCCTAGGAGGTCCCACTGGCTCCTGGGGAGGTACTCTACCTGCTGCCCTTTTGGTGAAGGAGGCGCAGGGGTCAGTGGCATGCTGGCAGGAAGAGGTGCGTGGTGACCACATCTCTTGTTGGTGTCCCACCAGAAAGTGAATAGCTCCTTCACTTCTGCTATGTTAAGGCCAGAGCGATGGGCGGTGGCTGGTGGACTGTTGTCGGGTCGGTCGGTTCCCGAGGTCTCGGTTCTGGGGAGGGTTCCGTGGGAGCTCGACAGGACCAGTGCGCCCGCTGGTCCTCGGGCTGAGTGGACTCCTCCTCCGTCAACGCCTCCTGGCTGACATCGCAGGTGGCGGTGTGGTTCTTCTAGCTGCTGTATCGGACGTCAGTCCCTGGCCAGCGTCCTGGGAGGTGAGTGCCTGGCTAGCGCGGTGGCGAGACTGTCGCCCGGCTCCGGAGTGTTTGTGAAGTTTAGCCAGCGTCAGGTGGGCGATGTCGAGGTCCGACATCCGCTTCAGGAGGTCAGCTCCTTGGTCTTACGTTGGGGAGGCGGTGGCAGGAGACTGACGGACGTCAGAGGCTGAGTGCGGGACAAGGACTTGTGGTGCTCCCTGACCTGGGCGAAGCCTTGGAAGAAGAAGAAGGAGGCCTGGAGGGTCTTAATAGGCCACAGGGTAGAAGAACCACTGGCTGACTTGACCCACGACCGGGAGGCTGAGAATGGGCCGAGATGGAGGCGGTCGGACCTGGAGCTGGAGCTGCGGAGTCTGAGGCCCTAGAGGGGATCTAGGTTTACCTTGTCCTGGTGTTTCTCATGGTGCCTCGGGATTCCTCCGAAGAGTCCCCCTTGGAGGAAGGATCCATGGCCTTGAGCTTTTCTTCTAAGAGGAAAGCCTGGAGAGCCTTCTGACGGTGGATCGGGTCCGGCTGTTAAAGCTCTGACAAAGGAGCAAGCCTGGGTATCGTCATCCGGGCCCAGGCACCGGACCTGAGTGAGTGGGGTCTTTGAACAGAATTTGCTTCCCACAGGCGCACTTGGAAGAATGGCCCTCCACAGAAGATGGGGGAGTACATCAGATAGAAGCGTAGATCTTGAAGAAAGTATTCTTGATTTTCAGAAGAAATTCCTGGTAAATCCTGAGCTAGAACTGACCGAGAAGGTTGAGATACTGAAGTCGACGCAATGGAAAGAACTGGGATTCCAGCGGGACCGCCTCCTTATGTACTACACCTGATGTCGGGCGGGACCGCGTCGGAGGTGGTCCCGCTGAAGACTGCTAGCTAGAAAATTTCCATGGGGTCCTGGCCGCCTGCGGCTTCAGTCCTAATGGTGTAACCTGCTGCAAGAGCTGTACCTCGAAGAAGATCTAACCACTGAGGGTGAGCAAGACTCTGAAGCTTTGTGCCGCTCATCTGGAGGTTTGGTAGGAGACTTCTGAGGAAGATCCTGGTATCTTGGATATCCTGCAGGTGGGAAACCGGTGTCAGATCCGGCTTCAGGAGTAATGTCCTTCTTTACCTGGCTCCATCAAGTGGAAAGAGCTCCGTTAGCTCTTCTTTATTAAAAACTGAAGCCACAGTCCCTTCATGGGGATAGGGAGCCAGAAGGTCCAGAAGGGCCTTGGGAGAGGAACCAGAGGAAGTGCCTCCAGAGTCGGGGACCTTGGGGCTAGTCCTTGCACGTGGCCAGTGTGGCTGTTTCCAAAGGTCGGCGGCATCGGAATTGGGGACAGCACCATGGCCAGCTCTGGTTTTGCCAGTTTGAGGAGGGACCTTAAGGGGTCTTAGCCAGAGGGTCCCATTCCTTGGTTGGAGACTTATCCAAGCCCCAAGTAAAGCCGGAATGGAGGCCTTTTTGGTGGGGCTGGGGCTTGCACCAAAGAAGAGGCTTAGGCGTCCACTGAGGCCACAGAGACACAGCGGTGTGACCTTCACCTTGGTGAGGAGCCTTTTATGAAGAAGCCCCCATCGAGGCAGTCGGTGTCTTGGCGAAGGGCAGAAGACTTAGCCTTGTCTTGGAGTGCTTGAATGGCACGAACAGTCAGACCGCCTGAGCCGAGGACAAAATCTTCTTCTGGAGAGAACACGACCTGAAATGCTAGTGGGACCAACTACGGTCCTTCTCAGGACTTGTGATGGGATTTGTCGATGCTTGGTCTTCTCCCTAGGAGAGTCCTGCATGACTGCCACCTGCTTTTCTAAAGGTGGGCTTTCAGGGCCTTCAAGCGCGGATCCTGGTACTGCTGGTAAAGTCCTTGCAGATTTTACATGCTTGAAGGTAGTGGTCTGGGCCCAGGCAGAAGGCGTAGACCTCGTGACCATCCTTTGAGGGAGTCTGGCGGCCACAGACACACTTGGTCTTCTTGGGGCCTGAACATGAGACCGAGGATGGAGAAGACATGCGACAGTATAAGACATTGAAAGAAAGGAAACACATTGGAAAAAACTTAGAACTTTTAAACAAATTAGCTAGGACTGCTGAAATGCAAGTTAGGACTTTCTGTTGAGAGTGGGTCTGCGGTGGGAAAGAACTGAGGTGGAGCTAGGAACCATCCCTTTTGTACCATGACCGATGTTGGGTGGCGAGCCCTGCTGGTACTGCTAGCTAAGATTTTTCTGGTGGGTCCCTAAGGTCCTGCGGCATTAGTCCTAATGAGTGACCAGCCTGCTGCAAGAGCTCCCACTGATAAGATGATCAGTTACTCTGCAACTCATACATTCATTCCACAGTTCAGTGAGTCACAGAACTGTGGAATAAAAATATGAACTGTGTATCGCTGGTCCCATATTAATTTGTTTCCCGGTATCTATTGGCACCCCTCACCCTCCGATCACTTGCCTCGTCCATAAGTAATATTGTTTCTCTGGGGTCGGTGGCACCCACCCTCCGATCACTTGTCCGGCCATAATTAATATTGTTTCCTGGTGTCTAGTGGCATCCGTACCATCCAACTGCTCACCCTTGCCATAATTAACATTAGTTTAGTTTATTCATTTAATAGCATGTACTATTTCATTGTGACTCTAGGCGCATTACAGATACAACATCATAACATATTAAAATATACACAAAATAAGATTACCATAATAAATTAAATTTTAATTAAAAAGAAAGAAAAGCTCTAGCAAACAGGAACAACGGATCCCTCTTGAAGGTACTAACCAAGGGGCCTCTCTGATCGTCCCGGAGAGTGAATTTCACAGAATTCGAAGCCACCACGGAAAAAGACCCGGGTGCCAGATGATTTCAAGTGTACCCTGGGAATCACCAAGAGGCCCTCATCAGTTGACCGGAGGGAATGAGATGGGTGGTAGGGCTGTAGGAGGTCTTGCAGGTAGCTTGGCTCCAGTCCATGTAGGGCTTTATATGTCAGTACTCAACCTTGAAGGTGATCTGCCACCTAAGAGGAAGCCAGTGCAAGAGCACAGCACAGGCGTAATGTGACATCAGCTCAAAGGCCAGTCAATAGCCTGGCTGCCGCATTCTGCACTAGCTGCAGGCAGCGAAGATCAACTTCCGATATCCCTAGATATAGGGCATTGCAGTAATCAAGCCGCTATGCCACAAAGCGGCATGGACTAGTGATGGCAGATCACCGAGGGAATTAGGTGTTTAATCCTGGCGATGTGCCTAAGATAGTAAAGGCACTCTGGACCATGAGCTGCACCTGAAATTCAGCGTAGGCCGCTTTCCAACACACACCACCAAGATTTTCACCTTGTAAGAAGTGAGAAGCTGAGAATCTCCAAGTTTAAGTCTGGTGATCGATTAGCCTGCACACTAGCCCTCGGGCGACCAGGTTCCACCACTAGTACTTCAGTTTTGTCAGGATTTAACTTCAACCAGCTGGCACTCATCCAGTCATGGATTTCAGCAAAGCACCGACAAAACCAAGACCGCATCCTGTTATTCAGGTGAAAAGACGCACGTACAGTTGAGTATCATCAGCACAGCAATTAAAACTCAATCTGTACCATCTAATAATCTCTCCTACTGGTAGCATAAACACATGAAAAACATGGGGACAAAATGGAACCCTGCATTGTTTGCCTGGTATCTAGTGGCACCCACCCACCCTCCATTTGCTCATCCTTGCTATAATTAATATTATTTCCCTGGTGTCTAGTAGCACCCCACCCTCCGATCACTTGCCCCAACCGTAATTAATATTTTCCTAGTTTCTAGTAGCCCTCTGCACCACCCACACCAGGTTGGGGACACCAACCTGTCAACCATCTTTCCATTCACAGTCATTCGGTCAGAAAGTGGGGGCTCATACTGCGACTGGCACAGCCCTCTTCTCACCACCTCAGATGGCGCTTAATGTAATGAAAGGAAGCACCGACTATCACTTGCTCCGTCATTACATATGGCAGCTGGCCGAGGTGGCGAGAAGGGTTGTGCAGGTCACTGCATAGGTATCCCCACTTTCTGGCCAAATGACTATGTATGGAGTGGGGGATGGCAGGTTAGGAACCCAACCTGGTGTGCAGGGGCCACTCAGACACCAGGGAAATGTTAATTACAGCCAGGAAAGCAATCGTAGGGTGGGGGTGCCACTAAACACCAAGGAAACAATATTAGTTATGGCTGGGGCAAGCAATCAGAGGGTGGTGCCAGTAGATACCAGGGTAACAATATTAATTACTGCTGGGGAGCGACTGGAGGGTGGGGGGTGCCACTAGACACCAGGGAGATAATAATTATGACCAGAATGAGTGACTGGAGAGTAGGGGTGCCAAGGAAACAATTATTGGGCAGTGAGCAATCAGAGGGTGGGGTTGTCACTGGACACCAGGTAAGGCCGTCCCCATATGGGGATTGCACAGAACTAAACAGTGATCTGAGGAATAATCACATGAATTGCAGATTACTGTATCAGTGCCACAGTTCATGCATTATATTTCGCAGTTCAGCAAAAAATGCTGTGTACAGGGCAAAAATTCATCAAACACTTTCAGAAGATTTCTGATTTCACGCAGAGGCCAAAGTTCAGAAAATTCCAGGAAAGTTGTGAAATTTCACGAAAGTTCCGCTAAAGTGAATTTGCAACTTTCACCCAGCCCTAGTCAGAACTGTATTCCTCCTCCTCGCTTTCTCTTATGACACCAGGGGCAATCAACCGAGCCAGCAACGGAGGTGGCGACTGCAGCTCAGTGTAACAGGTATGCTTTTCAGGTTTCATCACCGATGACTGTGCTAACAGGGAGGTCCTGTCGACTGAACCGACACCGCCGTGGGAAGTGATGAGAAGAGGTGCATCAACATTTTTGTGAATGATGCTAGCATGATCTTCAAGTCATCGACACCCGATTGAGGGTCAGAACTACAGATGTCAATGGGACAGAACTCAATTTTTTTCAAACTCTGTTTGTAGTTCCCCAAGTAGAACTCTCTCAGCATCCACTGACCACCAGAGATCTACCTTCTACCTGAAGCACCCTTCTCGCTGAACCACCTGGCAGACCCCCACACACACACACACTCTCTGAGGTAGGCGCCTATCCTCCCAGGGTGCTCTATCTATAATCTAATTGCCATGTGGTGGGGGGCTCTCGAGAGAGGTAACTGGCTTTGAATATGGCTGCCAGGGGTGCCTAGCCTATCCCCATCGGTGGGGATTTTCTACTTAGCTGCTCCTCCTCATGAGCACCACGACTTGCAAGGCACGTCATGTCGCAGCTCTGCCCCCAGCATACGCCCACGCCGCCATATCAGTGCCCCAGCCACCGAAAGAGACCTCCATGAGCAGACATTCCCCTGACCCTCCACGGAGAGAGAGAGCAGTCCATCGGATGCTCGATCTCTTCCTTCTGCTGACCCCAACAACCCGGGCTTGTTCCTGAACCTAGATCACTGGCATGGCGCGAGTTGTGGTGTCCAACACCAACTCTCAGTGCCACCGGCCAGCAGGACAGAACACATTGATGATAGCTGTATACCGTCCATAGTGGGTACGGCAGCACGAGAGCAGACCCGATCCTGGGTCTCAACAATCAGGGTGGGGGTTGTAGCTGATGCCACCAGAGTAGATGCTGATGAGGACTTACCCTCCTTCAATGGAGACGTGATCTGACCAATGAAGCATGCCTCTCTTTCTGTTTATGGTGGCTGGAAGAGGAGGAAGGTCTCCAACAACGAAATATCTTTATCCTTGGACTTAACAGTGGTCCTTGCCAACCTCTGCAGCAATGCAGCTGTTAACCAACAGGGTGCTTCCTTATCAGGGAGGCGGTCAAGAGGAGAAACTGGCTTGGATCCTGCAGCCTTCACCTGAGCCTACACTGCTTTTATCGCAATGAAAGTCTCCAAAACCTTCTTTGGCATCTCCTTGTGGCCTGGTTTGATCTCTAGCAAATCCTGCAGGCCCTCATATTGTGGGACAGGCCCAGGCAACAAACACAAGCAAAGTGAGCATTGTCCTTGTACATCTTTTAACTGCAGGTAAAAACCTAAACAAAGGTTCTTTCACTGGTGGCATACAGGCTCAACGTCGAGTAAAGTAAATTTAAATTTAGAAACAAAGAGCAATGTAAGAAAAAAATTGCAGCATGTTTCTCTGCATGTCTGACAGAGCATACCCGATGGCAAGAAAGGACTGAGTGAGGTGCCACACATTTACAGGCAGCAATGCTGCATCATCGGGGCTACATAAAAGTTTCCAGACAGTCTAGATGCCGACAGCTTATAGTTTCAAGGTGGCCCTATGGATGCAATATCTTCGATGAAAATCTGGGAACCTCAACCTCCTTCAACAAGCAACTATCGCTTGACGAATAAAAAATAAGTTAGATTCATACATTTTACATGGTAATAACCTCCCTTATTATGGTTAAAGGACAGGAGCACTTATGGGCAACACTTCTCTGCTCCTACATACCTTAGTATGCACCTTAGAAAAGGCGAAGCTGCCCCAAACAGGGACTCGAGGCAGTGTCGCGATTCAAACTAACATGTCCACCACAGACTGCACACCCAATCAGAATGGCTTCCTGCTGTCCGTCACCTAAAATGGACAGCTTCTGTAGTGTGTGCCCAATCAGAGACCTCCCAATGTGCTATCCCAAACTGAGAACTCTCAGTGTGTGCCCCCAGTCAGTGAGGCCTCCTGCTGTCTGCTACCTAAACATGACAGCACCTGTAGTGCTGCCCAAATCAGAAAGATCTCCAATGTACTATCACAAACTGGGACATCCAGCAGTGTGTTCCTCCACGAAGAGTCCCCAGTCTACTATCCTAAACTGAGAGCTCTCACAGTGTGTACCCCCAATCAGAGAGCCCCTAGTGTGCTATCCCAAACTAGAGCTAATGCAGTGTGCCTCCTATCAGAAAGGCCTTCCAAAATTAGCAATTTCTCCACCCAAACCGTGCCCCAACCTGAGAGATCTCCTGCAGACTGACCCAAACCAAGATTTCCTAAACACACTGCACTGCCCTTCTTACAAAGACAGTTCCCCTACACTGACTTCCTCCTGCCAAGAGTGCAGCCTCAAATTAAAGGCCTACGGAAAAATCAGTACCCCCTCCTCATACTCAGAGGTCAGGCAGGAAGGCACTCAGTGCCCAGTAAACCCATTCTCTCACATCTCTGCCGTGCACCCACTAGTCAGTCAGTGCTGTGCATCCCAACAGTGCCCCCCACCTGTCGGTCAGAGCCATGCACCCACTTCTCTGCCAGTGTCATGCACCCACTTTTCAGTCAGTGCTGTGACTCTACCTTTCAGCTGGTGTTGTGCACCCACCTCTCGGTCAGAACTTTTGTGCTCCACTTCTTGTTCACTGCCATGCACCCACCTCTACGTCGCTAACATAATCATCTCTTAGCCTGTTACATACCACCTCACACTCAGTTCTGTATAGCCACCACTTGGTCAGTGTGTACACCCATCTCTCAGTCAGTGCAATATTCCCACCACTAACTCAGTGCTGTATACCTACACCTCTTGGTCAGTGCTATAACCCCCCACCCCAAAACAGTGCCTTATAGAACACAGATGGTCCCGGCAGATAAGGACCACATGGCCCGCCTAGTCTGCCCTTTTCCCTACCTAATGCAATACAGCAGACCCTAGATGATCTGTGGCTCACCCTCTCTTCCCTATTCCAAGAGTACTCAAATGCATTCTTGAACTCCTACCATTTTGCCCCACCACCTCCACAGGGAGGCTGTTTCAAACATCCACTACTCTTTCTGTGAAAAAGTACTCCCTCCACGTTGCCCCTGAGCCTACCCCCTTCTAGCCAAGTAACATTTCCCCTTGTTCTTGTACACCTTATTTTCTGAAAGATGTTACCTCCTGTACCTTGTTTATATCCAAGGTACCTGAATGTCTCCATCATAATCCCCCATCCTCCAAGGAATACATATTGAGGTCCTCTAGTCTTTCCTCATATACCCTTATACTACCCACCTCTCGGTCACTGCTGTAGGCTGTCATGGAAGATAGGCAGGGCTCAATACTCTCATGCCAGGGAAGTACATCTTCTAAGTATTCCAAGAACTTGTTCAAAATCCTGAAAAACAAACAAACAAGGAAAAGGTCAATCTGTGCACCATAAAAGGCCATCTGCTGCCACATGCAGTGCAATGAGTACACTGACGGAATTCCTAAGTGGTCCATTCTCTCCTCTTTGTGAGCATCAGAACTTCTGCTCCCTTGAGTCTCATCTGTATAAAACTCTGCAGAACTGGTCTGCCCATCCCAACCTCCACCACATAACTCAGTACTTCATTTGTCTGTCTCTGCACTGCAGGAGGAAAAACATTTCTGTTGCAACACCAGCTCACAGGAACAGACTGCCTTCATATCCAGATGTCTAGTCTCTCAACTGTTTCAAACCATGACTTAACATTTTTCTGTTTGCACAAGTTCAATATATAATCTATGCACTCCATTTTAGAGGCAAGTGATATCCATTTATCTGAAACTGTGGTTTTGTTCATCTCATTTTGTTTGCCAATTTGAACTGTAAGGTGTTCATTAAGAATTTTCTAAAGTGCGCTATGAAAATGAAAGTATCTTCAGAGGTTGCAGCCATTTAGTTTCACAAATGTTTTCAGTTACTGGGGCACCTTCTTTAAACATTATATTCAGGCAATTCTCTCACCTTATATTTAATTAATACTCTACATTTACTTGCTCTTTTTTCACTACTTAATTCTTCACCAATCTGTCTCTGCACAAGTCAAAGCCAGAGAGGCTCAGCGCTGCTGGGGTGTGTGGGAGTCCTTGCAGTACCTCTGTGGGTGCAGGATCAAGGCTGATATTAAATGTGGGTAATAAACCTGATACTGATAAATTAAGCAAGTGTCTCTAGCTCTTTACTGTGTTTCCTCAACCCTGTTATTGTTTGATGACATGTCTATGGACTTAGCCACTCCAGAGGGAACCAGCACTATGTGTTTCAACACACCAAACTCTATTACCATTTGCCTGATGAAATCTGATGCTTGTAAAGTCCATGTTGTGCTAATTCTATGTAATGTAATCCTCCACTTGTATCTGCCTGATGTTCATGTATGTACCTTGTAATCTCCCGGGTCGCACCTGAAAATAGGCACTTGGCTGTGTAGTGTGCTTACCCGGTTAACAAAAACAAATAAATAAATATTTGAACCGTCTGTGCACAAGGAGTTCACATCAGTAGATAATCACTTCCTACAAAGTGGTCAGCAGTACAGCTGTCCCAAGTGTGACGTTCACAGAAGGAGGAGTCACATCTGGGAGTGTCAACTTGGTGATCAGCAGTTGGCAAGGGATTTCCTATGTGCCCCTCCACTCGCTCTGTGTTGGTGGACAGCTACATTATGGAACCTAGGTAAAAGCTCAGCTATGATTGTATTCTAATGTCTCTATTTGTTCCCAAAGTTTCCAACTATCATCATACTTGTTAATCTTGCGTTTCACGTAGTTGTTCATCTGGCAGAGATCCACAACTGACTAAATGCCACTGGTCTTTCTGGAACAAAAAATGCCTGGAGAACAAACTGTTGCCTTTCTGTGACTCCAGGACTTTCTTCACTGTCCTGTTCTATAATGGCCCCACAACTTCCTAAGAAATGCATGACCACAGAACCTGAAGCCTAGTCAACTTTCCTGGTAGGTGGTTCAGTGGTACTCTACAAACTCCAGAGAGTAACCATTCTGGATAATTTCGAGGACCAACTTATCCAAGGTAATGACCCCCACTGCTGACAGAACAGGCCCAGATTTCCCCACCAACACTGGCAGAGACTGGTCCACCTTGGTAGCTGAGGAGGGAACTGGGGCTGACAGCCTGTCAGAGAGTTGAGAAAGTAAAGTACAGTTACGTAAGAACTTACTGTAACAGTAGATCTTCAAGAGGAGCTCTTGCAGCAGGTAATACCATTAGGACTAAGGCTGCAGGCATTAGGACCCCAGGAAAAATCTTCTAGCTAGCAGACTGTGGCGGGAGGGCTGCCCCGACATTGGCTCACCTCGACATCAGACATGGTATAAAGGGTCAGTCCCCAGGGCCGCCTCAGTTCTCCCACCAGAGACCTGGCTGAAGAAACATGTGGAGAACCAAGGAGGATCTCCCATCCCCAAGGAGAAGATGTGAAATTTGTCACTGGGGGCAGGTGGGTGGGAAAGCCACCTGATCCAAGAGCTCCTCTCAAAGGTCTACTGTTAAGGTAAGTTCTTACATAACTGTACTATCTCACTTCAAGGGAGCTCTTGCAGCACATAATATCATTAGGACTGAGTCCCAAGCAATGCCCAAGAAAAGAGACCCAGGTCGGAAGGGTGGAGGACAAAAGGCTGTAGGAAATTAGAAGGGAAGTCCCTGACGGACTGCTAGGCTGAAACCTGCTCTCCTCCTGGAAGCAATGTCCAGACTGTAGTGCCTCACAAAGTGTGCACTGAACTCCAAATAACGGCTGGACATATGTCGGCTGATGAAACATTCAGAAGGGAAAAGAAGGATGTCACTATCCCTCTGGTGGAGTGATCCTAACCGGTCCGGTAGGGGTTTGTTGTGGTGCAGGTAGCAGAGCGTGATGCAATGCATGAGCCACTTAAGAGTTTGTTTGTAACTGGTGCCCCAAAATTCCTGTAGGCAAAGAGACAAACAACTTGTCTGCCTTTATGGTGGAAACTGGTCCTGGCCAAACAGTAAGGCAAAATTCTATGTACATCCAGAGTATGCAACAATGCCTCCCTTTGTTTGAGTACTCTGGGTAATAAACTGGTAGTTGGATGTCCTGGTTAAATGTGAACTCAGACACTACCTTTGGTAGGAACTTAGGATTTATGCATGAGGGCTACTCTGTCCTGTGAAAATAAGATAGGCTCTTTACACATCAGAGCCTGCAGCTCAGAAATCCTCCAGGCGAGGTAATGGCAACTAAAAATAATGCCTTCTAAGAGAGAAGGCGGAGCTCGTAACTTGCGGCTGGTTGAAAGGGTGACAAGGTGAGCTTTTCTAAAACAAACAGGAGATCCCAAGGCAGCACTGGGTCTCTCCTGGGGGGGTTTAATATGCAAGATACCTATTACAAAGGTCTCACAGATTTCCAGATGCATGGGACAGTCATAAGGCAATTCTAGGGGGGGGGCAGAAAGAAGTAGGCTGCTGGTTAACTAGGATCTGCAGCTTATCCATTAGGTAGGGAAATGAGCAGACTGGGTGGGCCAAGCGATTCTTATCTGCCATCAAATTCTATGTTTCTAAGTTTCCAGCTGCGTCAGAGTCTTTCCATTCACTGGTGTATGGTAAGCAGACAGAGCACAGAGATGCACCTTAATGGACGAGTAACTGATACCCAAGTCTGACAGGTGGAGAAGATACTCCAGCACAGATTCCACGGACAACCAAAGGATCCAGAGAAAGTACAGTTACGTAAAACTTACTGTAACAGTCGATCTTTGAGAGGAGCTCTTGCAGCAGGTATTACCAATACAACTAATGCCACCAGGTGTTAGGACCCCCGCGGAAAAATCTTGTAGCTAGCAGTCTGAGGCCACCCGATGTTGACTCCGACCAACATCAACGTGGTATAAAGGGGGCAGCCCACGGCGCCATCTCACTTCTCCCACTGGAGACCCAGCTGAAGTAAACGGAGAACAGGAGGCTCTCCCCACCCTAAAGAAGAGAAGCAATAGTAATTCCTGGGGATGGTGGGCGGAAAGCCACCTAATGCAAGAGCTCCTCTCAAAAATCTACTGTTACTGTAAGTTCTTACATAACTGTACTGACTTCAAGGGGAGCTCTTAGCAGATATTACCAACAGGACTGAGTCCCAAGCAGTACCCAAAGATAGGCCCAGGTCTGACGGTGGGGAGAAAACAAACAGCTGAGAAGCCTCAAGAGAGTAAGTCATGTAGGACGGCTAGTCCGAAACCTGCTCTTCTCCTAGAGGCAATGTCCAGGCTGTAGTGCCTAATGAAAGTGTGGACTGTGCTCCATGTCACGGCAGGGCAGAGGTCTGCAGAGGACACATTCCTCAATGAAACAAAAGAGGTAGCCACAGCTCTGGTGGAGTGGCTCTTGACCGAGCTTCGCAAGGACTTGCTGTGGTGCTGGTAACAAAAGGAAATGCAGTGGACTAACCATCGGGTTAGTGTCTGCTTGGTGACAGGAGCCCCTGTCTTCCTGTGAGCAAAGGAGACGAACAACTGGTCAGTCTCCTGACAGAACTGGTTCAGTGGATGTAATAACGAAGAACTGCATGAAAATCCAGAGTATGCAACAATGCTTCCCTTTATTGGAGAACTCTGAAAGTAAACCAGAAGCTGGATGTCCTGGTTCAGCATCAATTCGGACACCACCTTGGTAAAAACTTGGGATTCGAGCATGGGGCACCCTGTCCCTATGAAACACAAGATAAGACTCCTTTGCACATAGGCCTGAAGCTCGGAAACCCTCCGAGCAGAAGTAATAGCAACTACAAATAAAACTTTCCAAGAGAAGCGAACTCACAAGTCATGGCTGGTTCAAAGGGAGGCAGGGTGAGCTTCTCAAGAACAAAAGGAGATCCCAGGGGAACAGAATCCCTTCTGAGGGTCTGATATGCAAGACACCTCACAGAAAGGTCTTGCACACATTAAGCTAATCCAGAGTCTTCTCCTGAATGGTGCATTATAGGCTGATAAGGCACACAGGTGCACCTTAATAGACGAGTAGCTCAAGCCCAGGTCCAAACAGTGGAGAAGGTAGTCTAGCACGACTGACTGGACAATCCAGAGGATCTAGGAACGTGCTGTTGCCCAGAGGTATAAACGCTTCCACTTCATGGCACAGGCTGCCTTGTGGAGGTTTCCTCGCTGCTACTATGACCTCAGCCACCCTTCTTGACACTCCTAACCTCTCTTCTGCTAGGACTGCAGGAGTCAGACATGCAAATGAAGAGACTGCAGAGCAGGATAGCGAAGCATCCCTGCAACTGAAAAGCAGCTAAGTGGAGAGGGGCAACTGCATGGGAGGCTCCGTGGTCAGTTGCTGTAGCAGTGGATACCACATCTGTCAAGGCCAAAGAGGAGCTACCAGAAACATTCTGGCCTCCTCTGTCTGCAACTGAGCAGGACTCTCTGAATGAGAAGGAAGGCCCACAGAAACCTCCATGTCCAGGAGAGGAACAATCGTCTCACCAGAAAACATTAAGCCCTGAACCTAGCAGCAATAATTTGGCAGTTTGGCATTGCGGGGGCATGAGAGGTCTAGTCTGGTCAGCGCCAATGACCGAAGAGTAGTCTCGACTTCCTGGAGCAACTCCCACTGTGGTTCAGCGACCGAGAGAGACTCAGACTGTCAGCAAGAACATTCTGGCTTTCGGGACGTGTATTCGGCACGTGTACTGCCATGAAATCCAGATGGTGTTCTACTGCCCAGTCCCAAACTTTCATGGCCTCCTGCATAGGGGATATGACCCAGTGCCCCTCGCTTGTTGATGCAGAAGACAACCAGGGTACTGTCTGACTGCACTAAGAGAACCCTAGATACCTGGTCCTGAAAAGCCTGGAGGGCATATATTTTCAGTTTCAGTTTGGGATTAATACCTTTGAGTCAAGCACTCATTTTCAAAGGGTCCACGTCAATTGTTAAAACAGACATAACAGTTTAAAATACAGCGTTAACAGTAAAAGGAACATTGAATCATATACACAACCAGTAATAGAAAAGTCTGAGGTTTTACACATCAGTTTAGTACTTAATTACATAAGCTTGATTCAAGGAAAGAGAAGGGGTGGGAGAGTCATATTCAGTGGAGTGATAACTAAGGAAGGGGTAGGTACTGGGAGACTGCCGGCTGAGTTATTACCACATTAGTACCCGGCAGGTACAGGTCATTTGAGCCTAGGAAGGTTCTGAGCTCAGTTTTGAAAGTACTAATCTTGGGTATCTAGAGAGGTCAGTGGGTAGTTCATTGTACCACTTCGGTCTGATACAAGATGGAGTTTTGGGCAAGTTTCATCCTTTTGAAGGAATCATCATCCTGTCAGTGGCTGTACTTGTTCGATTTTGTAGGGACAGCCAGCCTAAAGTGGCCTCCCAGTGTGGAAGGCGACAGACCCAGCAGCACCTTTTTAGAAGCAGGCAGGTTTGATATTGTCCTTGAAGGCTGAGTGGAGCCACCCAGTGTCTTTGTAGAGCATGCAGGTATGGGTGTCAATGGCAGACCCCAGAGTGAGGCAGGAGCTTTACTGAGGAGTCTGCTGATCCTGTTTAGGGCTGTTTTTGTGCCCGCTAAATAGGCAATCCATAGTCTATGGCAGACAGTACTGAACTACTAGTGGCTAGTCTGAGAGCATCAGGAGTCACTGAGTGTCTATGACAGTAAAGCACACCCAGCTTTGCATCTGCAGTCTTCATAACTGAGTCTATGTGGCTTGAGAAGGTGAGGGTGTCATCAAACATGATGCCGAGAAATTTTAACTTGGTGACTTTGTCTAGAAACTTCGCCCTTTTGGTTATGTGTCAGCAGTGGCAGGTATTTCTTCTTGCTTTGGGAGGTGGTGAAGAGCATACTCTTAGTTTTTTGATGTTTAACAGTAGTTTGTTTTCTGTGAACCGTGATTCAAGTTTAAGGAAGCTGCTTTGGAGAACTTTGTGATGGAGTGGAGGTCTTTACCACAGACTGATATTACTCTGTCATCAGCATAGGGAACTGTGCTTGCTGAACATGCTGTAGCGGCAGAGTTGATGAAAATGCTAAAGAGTACAGGACCAAGGATTGACCCTGTGGGACCCCAAGGGTCACCTCATTAGCTGCAGGTAGGGTATCACCCATTCTGACTCGTTAAGCCCTGTTGGTGAGGTAGCTGCCAAACCAATTTACCATCTCAGGGGATAGACCTGTGGATAGAAGACCGCTTAGGAGGTTGTGATTTACAGAGTCAAAGGCCTCGTAAGGTCAATGAAGACCGAACCAACTGCATGCGCATTGTCCAATGCATTGTATAAGTGGATAAGTAGTCCACTAGTGTGGTAAGTGTGGAGTGCTTTTTCGGAAGCCATGCTGCTGTGCGCAGAGTAGATTATGTTTATCTAGGTATTCTGTAAGTTGCTCTGAGACCATTCTTTCGAGTACTATACATAGGGAGGGAGAATGGAGATGAGTCTGTAGTTGGAAGTTTGTGTTTTGTCCCTGCTTTAAAGACAGGAGTGCGTTTGCAGACTTCCATAAATCTGAAACACTCCCAGTTTAAGAGAGCCATTGAAAACCATGGTAAGAGGACCAGAGAGTTCATTGAAGAGAGACTAACCAGCTTCATGTCAAGCATATCCGCTCCCATCCGGGTCTTGTCAAGGCCCCTTTAGTTTGTTTGCTTGTTACCTTGGTGACACATTTAAAGTGAAATAGTGGTACCTCTTTTTTAATGGGTCGTGTGGGGCAGTTTGCGTTGTTGTGCTTGTGTATCCACGAAATAGTCACTGGGAGTACACTTGAGAGGTCTGTGATGGCGTAGTTGAGCTCATTGGCATATCGATGGGTTCCTGCAAGGTCCCTTTGTGGTGAACAAGGTCAGTGGGAGCCTTATTGGCCTTGCCCATGAGTGATTTCAAGGTCCCCAAAGTCTCTGCTAGAACCCCATATTTTGTTAAGTAGATCCTTGTAGTAGTAGGAGGCTTTGGCCTGTCGGATGAGTTTGGTGCAAGCATTTCTGGCTGCCCTGTAGGTGTTTACTACAGCAGGTGTTCCAGTTGCCTTTGCTATATGCCAAAGATTGTCTCTGTTCCATAAATCCAATTAGGGCTTTGGAAAGCCAAGGATTGGCAGTTCCCCTAATTGTTTTAATTCTATACTGTGCAAAAATATCGTAAGCTCGATTGAAGACAAGTATGAAGTAGTTAAGAGCCTCACTGCCATCAATATCCCCTGCCAATGGAGACCAATCCATCGTGTCGCATATAGTTTAAAAGTGCTCAAGTAGCCCTGGCCTCAAACAGCAGTTTTGCATACCTTGGGTGGGCTTTTTGTAAAGTTGTTTGACCAGGTACACTTCACAGGTGAGTGGTCACTGAGGCTGTCAGGCAGGACAGCAATGTCATTTATATGCTCGGATGAGTGGTCAGGAGGCAGTCTACAAGAGAACTGCTCCCTGTTTTGTAGTTCATCCTGATCTCAGTAGTGACCATCTGTGTTAGGAAAAGGCTGGTTACTAAATCCTTGAGTTTGGCATACTTCTGTAGTGCCAGTTAATGCTGAAGTCACCAACAATGATCTTCTCCAATGCTGACTCTCATTTGAGAAACGCTGATATGAAAAGACCGCTCTATGGGAACCAAGCTCTTCTGGTCCTGTGATTTCCTAGATGGACCCCCTAACCTGAATTTGAGGAGTCTGTCATCAGAGTTGGCGATGGGCATGGTCTCCGGAAGGAGATTCCTCTCTTGAGATGAGGAAGGCAGAGTCACCGCTGGAGAGAACGATGGATCGCTATGGAGACCGAATCGGGTGATACAAGTCATCCACTGCCTGGTCCCACTGAACACTGAGGTGCCACTGCAAAATCCTAACGCTCAACCTGGCGAGAGGGACCATAGCTATGGCCGCTGCCATGTGGCCTAGTAACTGCAGAATTATCCTCGATGGAAGTGAAATTGCTGCCTGAATCCTGAGGGCTAGGTCCATCAGGCGGCCTGGCCTGTCTGATGGCAGGAAGGCTTTGCCCTGGGTAGTGTCCAGGACAGCTCCAATGTACTGAAGCTGCTGGAGGCCAGAGCTGCGATTCGGCCAGTTTACAGTCATGCCCGGAAGAGAAATAGATCCTTCGCTTCCCCAGGGCCAAAGCTAACTGATTTGCAGACTTAGCCAAAATAAGCCAGTCATCCAGGTAAGGGTAGACAAAGTAGCCTTTCCTCCTCAAGACCGCCATGACTACTGCCAGGCACTTGGTAAAAACCCTGGGTGCCGGCGAAGGGCAAGGCCCTGAACTGATAGTGTTGGTCTTGAAAGCGAAGCGTAGAAACCTCCTGTCGAGGGCAATACACTTTGATATGCGTAGCATCCTGCATATCGAAGGAGCATAAACAGTCTCCCTGATGAAGGAGGAGTAACAGGCTTGCAATGTCACCATCCGAATCTCTGGTATCTGATAAACAGATAGAGTTGGCTGAGATCCTGCATAGGATGAAGATCTCCCGTTTTCTTGGGAACCAAGAAAAAACAGGAGTACAAGCCTGTGCCCAACTGGGTAGGGGGAACTGGCTGAACAGCCTTCTTCTGAAGGAGGGACTGTATCTCGTCTGCCAGAAGCCGGGCACAGTCGGGTGAACAATGGCGGGGGAATGTCAGGGGATGCTAAGATACTCAAGAGAGTAACTCCTCTGAATGGCTACTAACACTCATTGGTGCGAGGTGATACTGGACCATTCTGAGAGGTAAAGGAAAACCTCCCTCCCTACGGTCTCATTCTGCATGACCAGAGGATGAGGAGGGGGCTACAGTGAGTCAGGCTGTAGAGGGAGGGGTTTGGGCCTGGGGCCATGAGGAGCTTTGGGCTGCTTGGGGCCCTGGGCACCTGGAGACAGGGTGGCCACGCTTCCTGAACCCCTTCCCTGGGGCTGCTTGTTCCTTTGCTGTCCCTGACCTTACTGAAAGGGACGACAATGGGGACCTTGAGACTCAGACTTACACATCCTATGAGCGTCAGCAACAACCTTGCCTGAATCTTGCAGGCTTTTGACGAGTGACTACCTCCTGGCCAAACAATACTGGGCCCTGGAAGGAAGCATCCAGTATGGAGTCCTGAAGGTCAGGGCAAAACCAGACACCCTAAGCCAGGAGTGCCTCCTCAGACAGATTCCGTTGTGGCCGCGAGGAAGCCATGTCCACTGAGTCAAAGAACAACAGAGGACATGCTTGTCCACTTCCATTCGGATTGGACGTAAGCTAAGATTTCATTCTTACTGTCGAGTCAGGCAGAGTTTTAACCAGCTCCATGGTCTTTTCAACAAAACTGTTGGTAAGTGACCATGTGGGCCATGAAGTTCTACAAGCAGATAGAACCTGTGGCTGAAGAATATACCTTTCTGCCCTCTGGATCAGGGGACTGGCGCTCAGGGACTCACACGGTCGTGAGCAGCTGCCAAGCACCAAAGAGTCTGCCTTAGGTCACTCACCCAAGAAAGGTTCTTCTTTGAGGGCTTTATAGAGTCTGTTTGCCTTTCTAGGTACAGCCAAGGTGGACGATGGTTTCTGCCACATAAGCCTGGTGACGTCCTGGAAGGCTCCACTAGCAGTGGGATAACTAGAGATTTAGGTTCTTTGGACCCCAGAAACCTGGCTATCCACTTCCATTCTGGGTCCAGTTCCTCAGTATCCCACTCATAAATGGACTGTATATGGCACATAATGTCTAGGATCGTGGGGTCGATTGGGGGAGACCTGGGGAGTTCCTGGGGCCTGCGGATGAGGAGAAACCCTTCCTCATCTGAGGAATCAGGAAAAAGGGCTCAGAGCACCGCCATCCAGGGAGGTTGGGTGACCGCAGGAGGAGGGACGGGGCAGTGCCTTCTCCTCCATGTGTCTTTTGGATCTGGTGGGGGTGGTCACCCTCAGGCTTCTCAGGAGGTGGAGAGGCCCCACTGGAGGCTCCCTAGGAGGAAGGTCAGGGAGGTCTGTATGGCAGGTCCCTTTGATCGTATTCCACCAGGTCAAAAAGAGATCAATGTCAGACAAGGGACGAAAGGCGGGCGGGCGTCAGATTCGCAGGACGGGTGTCTGCAGATCTTGATGATCTGGCGTCCTGTCATGGGAACTCCCTTTGGCTGTGTCCGGCTGCTGCTCGGCGTCCGTGTCCTGCGCCCCGCAGTGGGAGGGAACCCTCAGGTGACTGACCATCCGAAGGTGGGTTGGGTGTCCTTATGTCATCTGAGCGGCCTCAGTCTGGCGTCTGGGCATGAGTTGCAGAGAGGCGACTGGCTCAGGGCGCTTGTTGGCTGGGAGGCGGGCATTCCTTGGCGGAGAAGGAAAGGAGGCATCCGATGGCGAGCGACTCCTGTGGCCAATCTAGTTGTCTGGTCATTTGCGTTTCTCAGGCGACCCACAGGCTTATAGCCAGAGTCATTAGGCCTGCCCGAGGCGGCACCCTTCCTGGGATGACCCAGCAGAGGATTTGTGGGGTCAGTGGGCCTGGGAAGGCTGGGCGGGCGAATACCTGGAGGAAGAGGAAGATGGTTCTCCGTGCTTACCTTGAGGAGGAGTCGACTGCAGATGTCCCTGCAGGAGTCACTGGGACTGAACCAGACCTCCGCCGGAGGCGAGCGCCCTGGAAGGAGACTTTGGCGGGACTCAGACCTCGCCCTATCCTTTTGCCTATGGTGTTTCCTTCCGAAATCTTATTTTGGTGGGGGAGAGTGTCCTTGGTGGGAGAGGAACAGCTGCGCTCAGAGATCCTCTGCATAGTGCCACCTTCTGCTCGGGGAGATAGACTTTAAGGGAGCTGGCTCTCCGAGTCCTCGTCTTATTGTTGAACTTCCTGCAGTGCGGGCAATCGTCAGGCCGATGGTGGGGCCTAGGCAGATATGGCAGGCAGCGTGACCGTCCTTGGCTGGTATCTGCTTCCCGTAATGCACACCAGGACATGCGCCTTGGTGGACAGGACAAAGACATGCAAAGAAATGACTATCAAAACCTAAACTATTAGAAAAATGCAATCGACTGCAAGTAAAGGCATCCGTGGAGCCGAACAAAGAGGGTCGATGGCAGGAAAAGAACTGAGATGGCGCGGGGCTGCCCTTTATACACACGTTGGATGCTGGGCCAACATCGGGGAGCGGTCCCCTGCCTCAGACTGCTAGCTACAACATTTTTCTGGGGTCCCAATGCCTGGGCATTAGTCCTATTGGTAATACCCGCTGCAAGAGCTCCCCTAAGTCAGATCAGGAATCACCCACAAGCAGAACTCTTCCATTTCATGGCATATGTAGCCCTGGTAGAGGGTTTCTTGCTGCCATGAGCAAATCTGCTACTCTGAGGATACTCCAAATCTATCCCTAGCTAAGTCCGCCAGGAGCCAAGCATGCACATGCAGGGACGGAGGGCCGAGATGGACTGTCCCTTGCTCCTGGGAGAGCAAATGAGTGGAGCAAGGCAATGGAGCAGGTGGTTCCGATGCCAGCTATTGCAACAGCGAGGAACCAAATCTGTCGAAGCCAGAGTGCGCTACAAGTATCATCCTGGCTTCTCTCTGCAGCAGAGCAGGACCCTCTGAATAAAGGAAGGCATAAGAAACCTCCCTGTCCAAGAGAGGGACAATGCCTTTCACCAGGAAACACCAGGCCCTTGATCTAGTGAGCAGAAATTGGGCAGTTTGGCGTTGTGTGGGAATGCAAAGAGGTCCAGTTCTGGCTGACCCCATCTTCGAAGGTTGTCTCGACTTCTTGCTGTAGTTCCCACTGTGGTTCTGAGACCAAGAGCGGCTTAGGCTGTCTGTGAGAGCGTTGTGAATCCCTGGAACATGGACTGCCGTAACATCTAGGTTGTGATCCACTGCCTAAGACTATACTATCATCCTCTCTCTGCATAGGGGATATGAATGTGTACCACTTGCTTCCTGAGATGAAAGACTGCTGGAGTATTGTCCGACTGGACCTGCAGAGGTCCAGGAAGGAGCACTCCTCGGAAGGCTTGAAGAGGCGTACAATCTGACTCTCAGTTCCAAAATGTTTATGTGGAAGCTCATTCCTTTGGAGTTTCAGGAAACCCTCGTCTGATGAAAAACAAGATGAGCTCCCCATCCCAGTCGAGATGCATTGGTAGTAAGAGTCTGCTGTGGGCTGGGCGCTGGAAGGGAAAGTACAGTTACTAAGAACTTACCAACAGTAGATCTTGAGAAGAAAAATTACTCACCTTAGTAATTATGTTTCTTCTAGTGGAGTCTTGCTATATTCTGACTATTGCAGTTAGGTCCTGCCTTTCAACTGCCCGGAGAAGAAAAGTTAACTTTCTATGCCTTGCATAGAACGTTCATCACAGAACTCCGTTGAAGCCCTGTCTGTTGTTTAAACTACAACCATCAGATCTTTATGAGCAAAGACTCACTAGGTGTTCTGTGTGGAAACTGTACAATTTTACTAGCCAACTGGCAAATATATATAATGTTTTTGGTTTCAAGGAAGACTCAAGTCAAAAACCCAAAAACACATCAAAGTACAACATTCCACCTAAACAAAAGAGGATGTAAAAGGACACCCCTAGGGTGCCAACACTGCTCCTGCCCACCCACATCCCAAAAACTAGGTTCTGAGGGGAGGCGGTGGGGAGGTCAGAATACAGCAAGACTCCACTAGAAGAAACATAATTACTAAGGTGAATAATTTTTTCTTCAAACAACATGAAGTCTTGCTGTATTCTGACTACTGCAGACTACCAAGCAGTACCTCCATGGAGGAGGGACAGAACCTACTTTGGGAATAGGCTCTAAGTACTGCTGTGCCAAACCGAGCATCACTCCTAGCCTAGATATCCAGAGAGAATGCTTGGTGAAAGTATGGACTGTTTTCCAGGTGGCTGCTTGACAAATTTCTAAGAGAGAATATCCCTGGCAGCAGCCAGGGAAGCAGCTAGTACCGCTTGTGGAGTGAGCCCTCAGGCCTGAGGGTGGAGTTCTACCAGTTTGTCAGAGCAGAACTGTATACAAGAAACAATCCACCTGGCAATAGATCTCTTCGTGGCAGGTTTGCCTTTACCAACTTCTCCATAAGTGAGGAACAACTGGAGGATTCAAACCTGTGACCCTTGGTACGCTCTATGTAGTAGCTAAGGGCTGTTTTAACATCCAAACTGTGTAGCCTGCTCTCTCCCGAGGAGGAATCGTCAGTGAAGAACAGGAGAGATGCACAGACAGGTTGAGGTGGAAATCTTAAACCACTTTAGGCAAGAACTTTCTGTTAGTTCTAAGGACCACTTTATATCTATGAAAAGAGATGAAATCAGATTCCACTGACAGGGCTTGCAATTCACTGATACATCTGGCTGAAGTAATGGCTACCAAATACACAGCTTTCAAGTCAAGTACTTAAGCTCTGCTGAGGACAAAGGCTCAAGAGGGTTGCATAAGCTGAGCAATACAAACATTAAGGTCCCAAGCAGGAGCAGGATTGGTGTGAAGCAATCCCTTGAAACACTTACAGAATACAGGATGGGATGACAGGGAGGAAGACTTGCCTACTGACAGGAAAGCAGAAACAGCTGACAAGTGTACCTTGAGGGTAGCTGGTCTGAGGCCTAGGCCATTAAGATAGACCATATAATCCAGAACCGTAGGCAATTCAGCAGAGTCTGGAGAAATACTCTTCTTAGAACACCAAATGCTGAATCTTTTCCATTTGGAGTTGTAAGTCTTTCTGGTGGAAAGCTTTCTAGAAGCCTTAAGGATATCCAGAACCCCTTGGGAAAGATGCAGATCTGCAAACTCTAACTCTTCAAGAGCCAAGCCTTGAGATTGAGAGACTGAAGATTTGGTACCAAATCCTCCCTGACAGGATGTTAACAGGTTGTAATTCCTGGGAAGAGACAGGGGAAGGTGGACTGTTAGGGACAGCAACAAGGGAAACCATGGCTGTCTGACCCAGTCTGGAGCAATCAGAATCACTTTGCATGATTGTGACCTTATCTGACTAACACCCTGAACAGGAGAGGAAGGGAAAAAGCATACAGAAATTCCCTTCACAGTTCAGAATCAGAGCATCCAGGGGACTGAGCCCAAGACTGGGGTCTGCAACAAAGAGGGGAAGTTGCTGATTGTCTGGGGCTACAAAAGATCTATCTTTGGGTGCCCCATCTCGAGAAAATCACTTTCAAAACCAGAGGATCCAAGGCCCATTTGTGATGGCCCTGGGATATTCTGCTCAGTGCATTGCTAGGACATTGTCCTTCCCTGGTAGGTGAACTGCTATCAGAGAGGTTTGCAGGGAATAGGCCAGGGACCACAACTTCTACTTGCTTGCGCCAACGTCAGACCGAGTGCCTCCTTGCTTATTGATGTACCACATAGTGGTGTTGTCTGTTCTGACCTAAACCACCTTGTTCTATTCAGATTTGGAAAAAGCTTGCAGTGCCAGAAACACTGCTCTGAGTTCCAAGAGACTGATGTGAAGCAGAGATTCCTGAGGGTGACCACAGTCCTTGGTTGTAAGATCCCCAAATGGGCTCCCCAGCCCAGCAGGAAGCATCTGTGGTGAGTATCACTGAATCAGACTGAGTGACAAATGGAACCCCTTGTCTCAAATTGTCCTGATCCTGCCACCACTGCAAGGCTTGAATAAGGGTTCGAGTCACTGGGATTAGTTTGGTAAGGAATCCTTTCTTTGGGACCAAAAGCTCTTAAGTGGAACTGAATGTCCCTCATTTGGAATCTTGCTCCCTGGACCACTGCTGGGGAGGCTGCTATGTGCCAAGTAGCTGAAGGAAATGCCTTGCTGGTGAGACACCTGAAGGGTGAATGAAGAGGCCAGTTCCATAAGGGTCCTTGCCCTTTCCAGGGAAGGAAGGCTCTTGCCTTTACGTATCCAGTTCTGCACCTATAAAGGTGGGGAGCTGTACTGGTTCGAGAACTGACTTTGGTAGGTTGAGAAGGAATCCTAAGGAAGTGAGCACTTGTTGGGTCACTTGCAGATGTGACTTGACTTGGTCTGGAGACTAACCTACTATCAGCCAGTCGTCCAAGTATGGGAAAATGGAGATCTTTTGTCTTCTTAGGAAGGCAACCACTACTGCCAAGCACTTTGTGAAGACCCTTGGGGCTGATGTTAGGCAAAGGGCATTGCTCTGAATTGATAGTGGCCTGAGGGCAACCTCGAACTCCGGTACTTTCTGTGGGAGCACCTGATGGGAATGTGAAAGTAGGCATCTCTGAGGTCCAGGGAGGCTAGCCAGTCCCTGGCCTTAGAGAGGAAGGATAATTCCTAGAGTTACCATTTCGAACTTTGGCTTTAATAGATGTTCGTTCAGGTATCTTAGGTCCAGGATGAGTCGCCACTCTCCTGTCTTTTGAGGGTTAGAAGTACCTGGGTACAATCCTTTGCCCTGTGTGGGTGAGAACTCTCTCTATAGCTCTGAGAGCTAGGAGAGAAGAAACCTCTGCCTCTAGGGCAAGGGTCTCAGAGATTTGCAGGTGGAAAAGATCTGGCTCTCATCTTGGGAAATTTTTGAAGATAAGAACCAGTAGCTGGCTTACTACTTCCAGGACCCACTTGTCTGATGTAAAGACATCCAGTCCTGGACAAGTCCTGGACAAAGTAAGCCAGCCTGCTCCCTACTGGTATAGGAGAATCGACCGGGCAGACCCATCAGGAGTGTCTGCTTGCAGCAGAGCTTTAGGCCAAGGGGTGGATGCAGGCCTACTCATCCCCTTCTGCCTCTCCTCTAAAGAACCCCTCTGCGAAAAGGAAGAAGAGGAGGCCTGAGCTTGGTAAAAGGTCTTTGGAAAGGCCTGCCCTGGACTGCTGCCTTTGAGGAGTTGCTTGCCTTTCTTTGGCCTGAGCACTCCTGTATGTGGTCCTGTATTTGTCCATTTTCTTCATGTAATTCTTTGCTCCCCAAACAGAGAATTCCCAATTACAGGAAAATCCATGGCCTTAGCCTGGGTATCCTGTGAGAGGCTAGTACATCTGAGCCAAGCCATCCTCCAGAGAAGCCACAGATGTAGCCATGACTCTTGTTGATACATCACTGGAGTCCACAGCATGAAACTGTACTTTCGATGCCTCAATCCCATCTGCAGACACCTGCTCCAGCTCCTTGGCAAGCTGGGCGGGTGCCTGTTTAAGCCAGTGCCAGTACAGTGTCCTACCTGGACTTCTGGTACCTGGCTGTATAAACCATATAGTTAGCCTGCCTGAGTCCCAAAGATGCTGCCATGGCATCTATCTTCCTGGAGTCCTTGTCTGGGGTGTGATGCCAAGGGAATGTTTGCCTTATCACAGGCAGCAGCCTGTACAACCCCAACATGGCTGCATTGCTGAAAAAGGAACTCCGTGTCTGAGCCTAAGAGTGTACCTCTTGTCCATTCGTCTGTCCACAGGAGGTACAGAATTAGGAGACTTAATAATGTTTTGTGTCTGTTTCCAAACGATTTGTGGAGAGGAACAGACAGTCTCTAGACTCTGGGATGTCCATCATCTCAACATAATCAGGCTCTTCCTGATCCTCTACTGCTTCCTCCACAGGAAGCTGGAAGGTATCAGCCACCTTTCTGTAGAACATGTAATGTGAAGGGACTCAGAAAGCCTAAGAGGAGAAACACCTGAAGGTCTGTCTGGGGAGATGTCCGGGTCAACAGGCACATCCAGACTTTCACCATCACCATAATCACCCTCATACTCTCCCTCCTCCTCAAACTCCGGTTCATAAAATTCTTCCAAAGCATAATCGGAACCGGGGAACCGACGAGACGAGCCCTGCCAGATGGTGCGGTTGGTCGGAACAGCTAGCGATTCCAATCCTAATAAGCAGGCTATCTCATCGGTCAGATGCAGATTCTGGAGTCCGAACCGAGTCGATTTGTCTTTTTTTTTCTTTTGCAGAAACACGACTGCTCGAATCGGCTCTCCTTTTGCCCAAGTATAAGCCCCTAGTCCGAGGGCAATCCATCTGATTCGGTCAGAACCGAACTGGGCTGGCCACCAGGTCAGTGGACTTCTCGACCTCCCTTTCCTCAGTCTACCTAATCTCTTTTCCAGGGTAGATTTGGGAAAATTCTTACAAATTCGCAGTTTGAATTGAGGTGGTCAAACTCCAGACAATAAACACAGGTGGTGTAGGGATCAGCCTTAGCAAAGACCTCCCACACACACTGCAGTGTTGAAACCCAGTGGGCCTGGTTCTTTGCTTGGGTTTCTCAGACATGGCCAACCCTAACCAAAATGTACCCTTTTTCGGCAATCCATGAGGCAAGACTCCCCTATCGGTTCCTGACCGTGTCACAGGTCTTGGAAAAGCGTAATTAAATCCGTTATTTTAGAATCGATCCGGACGGTAACCACAGTCTAAAGTAAAGCACAAGTTTTACCTCAGATTGATCGGTTCAGCGAACCGATCCACAGTTACAAGTTCCACACAGAAAACAGAACAAAAACCTATCTAGTACTCATGGTACCACAGACAGAGACTTGAACCGACTATGCGGAAACAACAATTAGGTAAAACTGACACTTCAACAGACTTTTGAACCGAGCAGCAGGAGAAATCTCGGGCGACTGTTCAGTGAGGTGGAGTAAAGAATCTGACAGTTGCAGTATAAACAACAACAGACAGGGGCTTCAACAGAGCTCGTGATGAGCGTTCTATGCAAGGCATAGAAAAGTTAACCTTTGTTCACCAGGGCATTTGAAAGGCAGGACCTAACTGCAATAGTCAGAATACAGCAAGACTTCATGTTGTTTGAACAGCTCCTGCAGAAGTTACACCATTAGGACTGAAGCGGCAGGTGCCTGGACCCATGAAATTTTCTAGCTAGCAGTATTCGGCGGGGACGCCCTGATGTCAGTCCTGCCCCAACGTCAGACACAGTACATAAGGGCGGTCCTCATATCCCCAGTTCTCCGCCCGGAGACTCCCGGCCGATGGATGACATCGGAAGAGGAGACTGAAGATCCACCATCAAATGGCAATCAGAGAGATGCTGAGACACCTGATCCTAGGAAGGATATTGGAACTAGAATCTACCTCCAGCAGGGATGATGGAGAGGAAAATACCTGCTGCAAAGAGTTCTGAAGATCTATGTTACAGTAAGTTCTACATAACTTTATACCATCTTACTTAGAAACAGCTCTTCAGCAGCAAATACCCATTAGGACTTATTCCTGCAATAATGGAAATCCCACACCACTGGGAGGAGGAAGGTAGAAATTCTGAAGGAAACCAAAGCCTAGGACAGAAGTCCTTGAAGGACTGCTAGACCAAATCCTGCTCTTCGCCTCGTGCAATATCCAGGCTATAATGCCTGATGAAAGTGTTGCAGACTCCAAGTAGCTGCAGCGGCCGAGGTGGACACATTCTCAAGGGCTGCAAAGGAGGTAGCCACCCCCCTTGTGGAATGACCCTTAACTGAACCCCGTAAAGGATTAGTTGCGCTTCTGGTAACAGAGCGTGATACACTGAATGAGCCACCTGGACAGCAACTGTTTGAAACAGGAGCTCCCATCATCCTGTGGGCAAAGGAGACAAAAAGCTGGTTCGATTTTCGGTGGTGTTTGGTTCTGGTCAGGCAGTATCAAGTCACCTATGCACATCTAAAGTGTGCAACAGGGCCTCTCCTCGATTCGAATAGTTGGAAAGTACACTGGTAGATCGATGTCCTGATTAAGGTAGAGCTAAGACCACCTTAGGCAGAAATCTGGGATTGAGTCCGTAGGGATACCCTGTCTTGGTGAAAAACCAAATAAGGCTCTTTGCACATGAGTGCATGGAGTTCAAGAATTCTTGCCAAAATATGGCAACTAAAAAACAACGGATGTATAGCCTCGAGAAAGGAGGAGAGGGGACATGATAGAAACTTTCAAGTACCTCAAGGAATCAACAAAGTCAAGAGGTAGCATCTTTCAAAAAGGGTGTGCAAGAACAAGAGGGCACAATTTAAAGATAGAGGCGGCTCAGAGGTAATTTAAGGAAGTATTTTTTCACAGAGAGGGTTGTGGATGCATGGAATGGCCTTCGGAGGAAAGGTTGTGGAGTCAAAATCAGTGGTGGAATTCAAGCATGCATGGGATAGTCAATAAGGCAATTCTGGGGGTGGGGGTAGGAAAAAGTAGGCTGCTGGTTAACTAGGATCTGCAGCTTATACAGTAGGTAGGGAAATGGGCAGACTGGGTGGGCCAAGCGGTCCTTATCTGCCGTCAAATTCTATGTTTCTATGTTTTCTATGTCTTCCAAGTGAGAAAGGCGTGGCTGTAATCCGTGGCTGGTTCAAAGGGTGGCAGCGTAAGCTGCTCAGGAAAAAGGTAGATCCCATGGCGGAATTGGACCCTTAATCAGAGGTCTAAGTTGGAGAATACCTCTCAGGAAGGCTCATGCCGTGTCCAATTGAGATATAGTGCGTTGGCCTATAGGATAATGATAGGCTGATATGGCACAGAGGTGTACTTTGATCGAGGTAGGCCAAGCCTGTCTGAAAAGAGACAAGAGGTAGTCCAAGACCGACTTTTCTGGACAGTCTAGAGGTGAAAACCCCGCAGTTGAGCCCACAGGCAAAAACAGTGCCATTTCATGGCGTGAAAGTAAAATAGTGGCCAGTTTTTTGGCCACCAGAGCGTCAGCTACCTCTTGCGAGACCCGTGTAGCAAAATGGCTATGTCTCTAGGAGCCAAGCGTGCAGACTCAGCGAGCGAAGGTCCGGATGAACCAAGGCCCTCCTCCTGAGACAACAAGTGAAAGCTGATTGGCAGAGGCACGGAGGTTCCCAGGATAGCTGGTATGGTAGAGAACCAGATCTGCCTGGGCCAGGCAGCGCGATGAGTATCAGCGTCGCTTGCTCTCTGTGCAGTTTCAGAAGAACCCTCTGGATCAATGGAAGGGGAAGGCATAAGGAATCTGCCCACCCAGGAGAAGGACAACGTCTCTCCAGAAAACACCAGGCCCTGGATCTAGTGAGCAAAAACTGGGTAGTTTTGCGTTGTATGGAGAGCATAAAGGTCTAATTCTGGTGTACCCTTCTGTGAAACAGATCCTCTACTACCTCCTGGAGTAGTTCTCACTTGTGGACTCTGGCCTGAGGTGGCTCAGGCCGCTGGCGGCGACGCTGTCCACTCCTGGGACACGAACAGCAATGAGGTTTGCGCCTGTTGCAAAGCCCAATCCCACACCCTCATGGCCTCACTGCAAATCGGGTAGGAATGGGTGCCTTGTTTGTTGAGGTAATACATCACCGCTGGCATTGTCTGTTTGTAATAGAAGAGTACCGGTGGAATCTCCGACTGGAAGGCCTGCAGGCGTAAAGAACTGCTCTCATTTCCAGGATGTTTATGTGGAGATGAGTCTCTTGGGCTGTCCACAGGCCCTGAGACTGGACACCATCGAGTGTGCTCCCCATCAGAGTCCTGAGGCATCTGTGGAGAGTGTCACAATTGGAGCAGGCACAACAAAGGGGACCCTGCTAATAGATTCTTGGATCTAGCCACCATGCCAATCCCGGATTACGGTTCTCGTAATCGAATTGAAACTGCAGATGGTCTTGCTTTTGACCTTATTGGACCCGTAACATCCACTGGGTGACCGATGTGAGGCGAGCAAGGGGACTGTTGCAATGGCCACAGCCATGTGTCCGAGCAGGCAAAGACCAATCTGGCAAGAACAGTCTTCTTTGCAAATGTCCTGAAGAAGGATCTGATGTGTTCCACTCTGTCCTGGGGAGAAGGCCTTCCTTGGGCCGGTGTCCAGAACTGCGCCTATGAACTGCAAAGTCAGATGGAACCAGGCGTGACTTTTCTTGATTGATCAAGATGCCCAGCGTCTCGAACAGAGACCCGGTATGATGAATGGCGGACATCAAGGCCTCCGGGAGGCGCCATAAAAAGCCAGTCGTCCAGGTAGGGGAACACGTAGTGGCCTTGTCTCCTCAAGAGCCGCTACTCACTTCGCCGAATATGCCATTGAATACAGAGATGCCGATGACAGTCAAAGGAGAGGTTGGAACTGATAATGGTGACCTTGAAGCTCCGAGCGCAAAAACCTTCCTGTGCATGTGTGTGAAGGAGGAGGTGGAGGCAGTTTCACGGATCACATCTTTCCGGGTTGTCCCACCAGAAAGTGAAGAGATCCTTGACCTCTTGAATGTTCATGCTCGACAGCGGGCCTGGTGCGGTGGCCTGTCGCCAGGGTTGAAGCGTCAGTTCCATGAGTGTCTCCAGCGGTGGAGCAGCAGTTCCCTTGAAGCCCGTCGTCCTCTGTGCACCTGCCTGGTCCTCAGGCAATGTTGTGTCCTCCTCCATGGAGTCCCAGCAACTGGTGTCCACTGGTGGCAGGGGAGCAGTCTTGGCTCCGGCGAGTGTGAGGCCAGCGTCGGTCACTTGGCCGGCGTCTTGAGGTCAGCCCGAATGCCTGGCGGCGTCTGGTGCTTAGCCGATGTCCTCGGCTCCAGCGAATGCCTGGCCGACTTCAGGTGCTTGGCCGACGGGCCCATCGTCCGATTCAGGGATGTCAGGTCTTTTGTCTTACTGGGTGATGGATCTGGATCCCTGGGAGACGATCTGGAGTCGGGGTCCGCGTCGGGCAAGAGAGGAAGACTTAAGTCTGGTGATGGTCAGAAGACTTGATGAGGCCGGGATGGAGTGAAAAAAGGAAGGTCTGAAATCTTTATGGGTTGAAAGGACCAAAAGAATCGCCTGTAGCTTTAACCTTGATCGGAGGGGCTGAGAACAAGCCCTGGGTGAAAGCGGTCAGAGCAGTGGAGCCTGAGCTACGCATATCCGAGGCCCAGTCAGGGATCTGGACCTTGCCTTCTCCCGGTGTTTGTGGGCTTTTAGGAAGATTCACCTCTGGAGGAAGGCTCCTTACCCATTCTGCTCAGTTTTTCTTCCAAACGTTCCCCTGAAGTGCTTTCTGGCGGTGAATCCTGGTGTGGCTGTTGAACCCCTGACAGAAGGAGCCGGCCTCGATGTCGTGGTCCGGGCCTAAGCACGCAGGCAGGACGAATGAGGATCCTTGAGGGGTCTGTTTGCCACAGGCACACTTGGAATGGTGACCCTCTGAAGGAGGAGTTGGAGATGCCAACATTGGTATGGTACAACTATGGAGAAGTTCTTATTCAAGTAAATATGGCTACAGTGGGACTGTGAGGCCGATGCTGGCGGTCGGCAGTGAGAAATGAACTGTTGATTCTGGGGCACGCCCCTTATGTACTATGCCTGGCGTCGAGAGTGGGACCGGCGTCGGTAGTCCGCTGAATATTGCTAGCTAGAAAATTTCTAGGGTCTGGCGCCTGCCGGGCTTCAGCCTAATGGTGTAATCCTGCTGCAAGAGCGTTTCTCCAAGTAAGATGTGGTCTTACCAACTGTCTGTACAGAGGGATAACAACTTCCTGTTTTCTACTGGTTGATGCCTCTCCTATGCATCCCAGTATTCCCCAACCCTCCCTTACTGCCTTCTCACGTTGCTGGCCCACCTTTAGGTCATCTGATATGACTATCCAGGTCCCTTTCCATTTCTGTTGTTGTCAGTATCTCCCCCCATTGTGTACTCTTCCCTGGGTTTTGTTTCCCAGGTTCATTACTTTGACTTCTTTGCATTGAATCTAAGCTGCCACACATTTGATCATTCCTCCAACCTTGCCAAATCCTTTTCATCCTTTCCACCCCATCTTGTGTATCAACCCTGTTACCGATCTTTGTGTCATCTGCAAAGAGACATACTTTCCCTTCAGTCCCTCTGCAATGTCACTTATAAGACATTAAAAAGGACCAGCCCCAGTACTGAACCCTGCGGTACCCACTAGTAACCCTCCTTTCTTCACTGTGGACTCCATTTACTATTACCTGCTGTGTCCAGTTGTCCAACCAGTATTTTACCAGGCTACCACCCTGGGACCCACTCCCAGGCTGGCTAATTTGTTTATTAATCTTTATACAGGACTGTGTCAAATGCCTTGCTAAAGTCTAGGTAGGCTATGTCCACAGCCCCTCCCTGGTCTACTGCTTTGGTCACCCAGTCAAAGAAATCAATTAGATTTGTCTGACATGACCTTCCCGCTGTGAATCCATGCTGCCTTGGGTCCTGTGTCACTGGCCTCTAGGTACTCAAAGGTGATTTATATAGTAGTGCAGTGCTTTAACCACTAGGCACACGGTCTGCACCGTGTGGCAGTACTAATCCCAAACCCTTTGAGCCTCCCTACAAAGGGGTAGAAATGAGTGCCTCCTTGTTCGTTGAGAGATAGTACATCACTGTGGTATTGTCTGTTTGTACCAGAACAGTACCTGGTGGAATCCCCATCTGGAATGCCTGTAGAGGCGTACAGATGACTATCATCTCTAAAATACTTATGTGAAACTGGGACTCCAGAGGCGACCAGAAGCCTTGAGTCCTGACCCCACTGGGGTGAACTCCCCATCCGGACCCCAAGGCATCCGTGGAGAGAGTCACTGAAGAGGCCGGCGCAATGAAGGGGACTCCTGTCAAGAGGTGGTCTGGGACAAGCCACCAATTCCAGTCTCAGGTGATGGCATTCATGAACCGGACTGGATGCTGCAGATGATCTTGCTGGTCCCATTGTGCCCTCAACATCCACTGGGTGACCTGCATATGGGTGAAACTGGGGAACGTGGCAATGGCAGCTGCCATGTGTTCGAGGAGCAGGCAAAGGACAGACCGGTACCATTTTTTTCCTTTATGTCACCTATGAGGGATCTGATGTGTTCCGCCCTGTCCTGAGGAAGGAATGCCCTTCCTGAGTGGTGTTCAGAACTGCTCCTGTGAACTGCAAGTTCTGAGATGGGACAGATACGACTTCTCCTGGTTGACAGTGATGCCCAGCGATAGGAAGAGAGAGAGTATCTTGTATCGCGGACATCAGGGCCTCCCGTGAGGGTGCCTTGAAGAGCCAGTTGTCTAGATAAGGAAACACAGAGTGGCCCGTCTCCTGAGAGCTGCTGCCATGACTGCCATACGCTCGTGAATACTCGAGGGTGCGAGACAGCCCGAAGGGAGGGCTCGGAACTGGTAGTGGCGTCAGAAACTCGAACGCAGAAATTTCCGGTGTGTGAGAGATCGGGAGATGTAGGTAAGTGTCCTGCATGTCCAGTGATGCCAGCATGCGCCATCTTTGAGCATGGGAATGAGAGCCGGTAGGGTCACCATGAGGAAGCTTGTACAACACAAATGTGTTGAGGTTGCTGAGATCCAAGATTGGGCACAAGTCCCTGTATTCTTTGGAACCAGGAAGAAGTGAGAAAAGTAACCTTTCCTCTCTGGCTCAGTGGAGCGTACTCTATGGCCTCCTTGTCCAGGTGCCAAGATCTCCTGCTGAATAAGCAGGGCATGCTGACCAGTGGCGGGAGAGCAGGGAGGTCTGGATTGTGGGTGATCGAGGAACTCTGAAGTGACCTCGTTCGACCAACTGCTACACCACCGGTCGGAGGTTATCCTCTGCCATCCCGAAGGTGATGAGAGATGCGACCCCAGACCTTCTCGACCCTTTGATCCAGAGGAGGCGAAGGCCGGAAGGAGTCATGCTGTGGTGGTGCTGGATCGCGGGCTGGGATGCTTTGGGCCTGGCCGAAGGAACATGGCTTGATTTTGTGGCGGGGTGCCCCTGGTTTGCTGGCGGGCAGTGGCTGTTGCCGTTGTTGGCGGCCTGAAAATGATTCTGGTTCCTACGGAAAAAAAAAAACAGATTTCGGTCTGTACATGGCCTGTACAGTCCTGACTGCCTTCCCAACGTCCTGCAGTTTGGTGATGACCTTCTCAGACTCCTCACCGAACAGGACCACTCCATTATAAGGGCGTCTAGGATGTTCTCCTGGATGTCGGGGGTAAACACAGAGACTCTCAACCACGGCGTCTTGGAGACAAGCGCCTGTGGCTGCTCCCCTGGCTGCCAAGTCCGCTGAGTCGTGGGTGGCTTGGAGAACCTGGGTCCCACGTCAGACCCAGTTTGAGGTGGTTTACAGCTGCTCCTTCTTTTCGCCATCCAGTAAATCTTTAAGAAGGTCTTGGCCCCGATCCCAGGGGCGTTCTGAAATGCACCATGTGCATCAGATAGTTCAAAGAGCTAACAGAGCATGTAGCAGCGCATAGCGCGTCTTCCGTGGAATCTAATTGCTTAGATTCCTGGCCCGAGGCTGGGTGCTCAAATGTTGAGGCTGCTGGGACCGGTCATGGATGCAATAATGACCAGGAGTCGGCCAGGGGTTGTTCGTCAAATACTGGTCCTCCGTAGGAGCTCTGTAAAGACAGTCAGGCTTCTTTGGAATAGCCGGTGTGGAATGCGGATGCTTCAAGCTGCCTTAGTGGCGTCCATAAAGGTGTCCACCAAAGGTGGAACACCACAGGCTTGAGTCTTTCTGCCTGAGGTAGCGGGCAAGCGTTCTCTCTCGGGGTCTAGTTCTTCAGTCTCACATCCCATATTGTCCTGGATGTGCCTCATGATTTCTGAAAAGGAGGGATCATCCGGGCGACCTTGGAAGGTCCCATGGGTCTGGTGATGGGGACTGAAAGGCGAGACCTGGAAATGTCGGATGTATCCGGTCTGGAGTCATCTCCGATGATCGGCGTCTGCCCTGGGTGCCGGGCTCGGGACCCTGAGGGAGGCGTGATGGGCGTTTCATGTCTCTCGATTGGCCCAGAGGAGGTGGGGTTGGCTCCTTGGGGGTCAGGGGTCTGTCGCCTTGGCGCCCTAGGAGGAGGTGGAGGAGGCTGAAGCTTAGGAGGAACCACGTCCTTCTTGATGGTTTCCACCAGAAGGTGAACAAATCCTTCACCTCCTGGATGTTCATACATACGACAGACCCAGCGTCGGTGTGGGCCTGTCATCGGGGTCGGGCGCCGAGTCCCAGGAAGCACTGGATCTGGCTCCCTGGGCAAGCTGGCGTCCTCTGTGTCGCCCATCTGGTCATCTGGCAGTGCAGTAGCCTCTTCGCCTGAGGACCTCTGATGTCCAGTGTCTACGGCGTCGGTGTAGTAGTCGGCCGTTTTGAATTTTCCGGTTGGGCGTCTTCTTGGACTCCGTCATCCGGCAAGGGACGTCCAGCTCGGAAGTCTTCCTTTCCAGGTGCTTTAGGAGGTTGGGAGCGGACCTGAAGTCGGTGTCCAGCGTCGGTAAGACACACCTCGAATTTGGAGGAAGACTTTTGTGCCTGTCCGAAGGAACAGGCTTGGAGCATCAGATGCCGAGAAGTCTTGGCGGGTGCAGGAGGTGGAGGCCCCTGAAGACCTTACCTTTACCAGGGAGGCTGGGAGGCGAGCTCAGGAAGGAGATCTATCGGACCAGTAGAGCTGGAGCTGGTCCTGGACTCTGAGGCCCTGCCTGGGATTTTGCCCTGTCCGAGTCCGATGCTTGTCCCAGTGTTTACTTGAATTTATGAGAAGATTCCCTTTGGAAGAAGGTCTTTTCTCCATCTTTTTAATTTCTCCTAGGAGTAATCTCTGAAGGGCCTTTTGTGGATCCGGGTCCTGATATTAAATTGTTGGCAAACTGAGCAGGCCTGGGTGTCATGCTCTGGGCTCAGACACCCGACACAGGCAGAATGATGGTCTGCAAGGTGATCTGCTTGCCACAAGCGCATAGAGGATGTCCTTGGGAGAAGGAGTAGAAGAAGCAGACATGGATTAAAGTTTACTTAAAAGATTTCACGCATCGTAACAGTAGGCAGGCTTCCGTGGGCCGATGCTGGCGAGTCGGCAACGGGGAAAAGAACTGGGGATGCTGGGGACTGTCCCTTTTATGTGATGCCTGACATCGGGAGAGGCAGGCGCGGGGCGGTCCCCACTGGATACTGCTAGTTAGAATTTTTTCCGGGTCCTGGCCTGCCAGCTTCAGTCCTAATGGTGTAACCTGCTGCAAGAGCTGTTTCTCAGTAAGATTGGCTCTTCCACTATGGGTAAAGGAATTAGGGCAGCTTGGGTTTTCTTACCCGCCTTTCTTATTTCTTGGCACCAGTGACAAGACCTGCAATACTCCTTCACCTGCTGGGTAAAGTTGGGCCAACAGAAATTCTGGCCCAATAGCTAGTAGTGTACACGATTCAAGATGACCGAACATGGGAATACCATCTGCAATCTTGAGCAACTGCTCCACGGTACCCGTGGGAATGACAAGCTGCCTGCCTATCACCCCTCCCTCTGTCTTAACATCCTGCGTATACACCAGTCCATTGTCCCAATAAACTATGTTTTCTGTCACCTCACTGTGCTCCGTCAGAGTCTGCCCAAGCTCTCAGTTTCTCTAGACTAGGGTCACTTTTCTGAGCAGCTGCAAGTTCCTTACACAATTCCAAGGCATGGGACAGGTCCCCTTCGTGTCTACACTAGGTTCCCTAACTCTAACGGCAGGGCATTCAGGACCACTGCCATCCCTAACCCTCCGATTATGGGTCACCCTTTTTCCTCAGACTAACCCTCCATAGCTGTTCTGTTAACTGCTACCTGGGAATTTCTACACCTCTTTCATTATTCTCCATATCAGGAGACATAGGCTGGGAACCAGCCTCCCAGTGGTTTCCACAGGGGCTTCTAGGGGTCCAGGGAACTACAATTTTCCCTTGGCGCTTGGGTGCAGGTAACTGCACACACCATCCTGTTGGAGATTGTTGCCAATAATTACATAGACAGCCACAGTCTCAAGCTCACGGCAACCTTTTGCACAGTCCCCGTCTCATCCCAGTCTATGAGGCCACTAGCAAGTGGTAATGTCTTCTCCCAGTGAATCCCCATACAGTCACAAATTGATTGGGTATAAGCTGACCAGGCTCTACCAAATCCCTTTTACCAAAGTAAGGAAGCCCCGTGTCCCTTAACCCATGTGTCTGTACACCATTCACAATGACTGGGTGTATGTGTTCCCACATGTCTACTGGCATGCTTTGAGGGACACACAAACCAACATACTTCCTTCCTAGCACCACTCTGTGCACTGCTGGTCCTTTTGGGACACTGCCTTGCAATATGTCCAGTTTCTTTGCAAACCCAACATTCATTTATTTTCTCGGTAAATACTTTCTTTGTAACCTGGTTTCAGTGGAGGCAGGGAGGTTTTAGCTGCCCAGAAGGCGCTTTTCCCTTTCTGTGCCACGCCTGCCCCACTAAGCTCTCAGAGCAGGTCTGCTCCTGGCATAGCGGTCCGAGAGTTCAGCAGCCTCTTGCACTGTTTTCGGATCTCGGTCCTCCAGTCAGGTCTTCAGCTATGCTGAGCATGCCCCAAAAGCTGCTCTAACAGTACAACATTTTCAATTTTTCTACAGAGTCTGCTTCAATTCCTTCCACCGTGTTAAAACTGACGCTTAGTGACTAGCTCCTCTTAGCTCATGTCAGGCTTCTCCTGAGCTTATGGAATTTAACTCTGTATGCCTCTGCCATTAGCTTTTTTTTTTTTTTTTTTGTGCAGTTTTAAGTTTACTGTAATCATTACTGTCCTCATTGTCCATTTGACCCAATGCATCCCAAGTTTTCCTGGCAAGTAGTGGGGATAGCTGGAAGCCCCAGGACCTTCTAGGAATTTTTGCCTGAATGCAAACTTTTCAAAGGAGTTTAAAAGGCATCCATATCTTCCTCTCTCTAAATTCAGCTATCAATTTGGAATTTAATTTGTAACCCAGTCCTGGAGTCCCAGTTAACCCCAGGCCACTTACCTGCTCTGGTGCTGGTGTTTGGAGTCGTAGCTTCTCCAGTTCACATTGCCTCTGGCGCCACGCTCTTCTAGTTCAGCCTCCGCTGAAGTTGTCGCTCTCTTCCTCAGCCTCTTGTTGTAGCTGTCACTTTTCCTCAGCCTCTCGTTGCTTTAGCCCTCTTCTCTCTGGAACTCCAGCTCCCTTTGCTGCTCGGCTTGGAACCTTTTCTGTTCAAACTCCAGCTCCATCCTCCCAACTCCATCTGCAGCCTGATCCTTCTGGCTCCAGAATGAGGATAACCTTCCCCTGCTGCTGTGGCCCTTGGTTTGTACTAGTCCTGCTGTCCTCCTCACCAGATCTGGACACTGCACTGGACCCTCCACGCCCAAGGTTCAGTCCTTTCCAGTCACAGACTGTGACTCGAGGCTCTGGGCATCGGCTGCCACCAGAGCTTCTACAAGGTTCTGCTTGTTGGCTCTCCCTCGTGCTGGACTCCTCTCTCTGGCTAACTGCCTCAGGTAGTCTGCAGTGTCTGGCGCTGTAGTTGGAAGCCATCTTCTTCCCTAACTACAGCTATACTAACTTGCACCCAAAAAAATAAAATAGGTAGGGAACTTTGGCTGTAAGCACAATGATACAGTTTTGTTTATTTTTAAAATACACCACTGCCTTACTTTGCATGTGATCTGTATAGTATCAATCTGACACACTGAACTGTTAAAGCTTGTGTTATCAATTACTTTTAAAATCGCACTCTGCCAACCAAATCTGTCACAAACACGCTCCGTAGGTCAGGCCCTCTGCTCCCACAGTGCCAACCTCAAGTGCAATAGTGTGAACAGGTGACAAACAGGGTAACCCCTCCTGTCTGTTCTGGGTCCAAATCACCTACTAGCCTCAAGTCCTGGGAGTCAAATGTGAACCTTATGTTAGCATACCAGTTAATAGGCTCAGATAATATTCTCTTTGGGAAATGCAATATAATCTTTAGCCCAGTGGCACCAGCCAGGTTCTTAAATGTACCCTATGACTCAATATGAGACTTGGGTATATTCTTACCTTTTTCAAGATTGGTAACACATTCAAGCCCTTAACCACTGTCAGACTTAAACACTGATTCAGCATTCACATACAAAAGAAACTGAGAAAAAGCACAAAGCGGTATTTCGAAGAAAATACTGATTACTAAAATTGTAGAATAGGTAAAATATCAAACAAAGAACAAATATAACAACTTACAGTCACATAAAATAAATAGGAAGTTACAGAACACAAACGCCTACCAAAAATAAAATACTAAAGTTTCAGTTGAATTGTTTATTTTTTAATAAGTGCCTAGTTACAGTCCACAGACTGTATGTGTGTCTTTGCTTTCCAGGAGTCCTTCTGCACATACTTCTCTTGCAAGCATACAAAATTTGCCAGCATTTAAAGGCCTAGAGGTCTATCAAGTCTGCTCGAATGTGCAACTAGCACCTCTATCTCTGCAGCTGCCCTCCTTCCACCCTTCCCTTCATTTTGATAGCAATATTCAAACGTCTGTTTCTCTACCTCCTGGTGATGTCACCCATGAGGTCACTGTTAGATATGTGATAAATCTGTAATCTGAGTAAGGATATCCAAAAGGATATTCTTCTTCTGCTAGCTGGAATCACTAGTTACCAGTAAAAACAAAATGTGTGACAGTCTTTGCAAGCAAGTTTCTTTGATGGCTCATAAACCCACATCCTGTCACTAGTCCCTTCCAGGAGAGAAAACCAAGAGGAATCAGCCAAATTACTTCCCATCCTGCTGTGTCATAAAATGCATACATGGGACCCAACTTCAAGAGCAGGCTATAAGGAGTAATAAACTGTCCCTCTGGAAGGAAGGCATTTAATTAAATTTTACTGGTCGGTTTCATGACATCCTCACTGACACCTTGAAGGTCAAAGGTCAAGTCTCACACTCTGGCTGCTTGTCCTAGGCAGACAATCACATAACATATATTTTATTACAAATATCATACATATGGGGTGTGTGGCTTGGACCCAGACAAGATGGTTGCTTGACTGCTCGGCTCTGCCCCAGCCCGAGGAAATCTGCCCATACCCGATAACCACGCAGGGTTGAAAATCCACCGTGCTAATGGGGCATGTCCTGACTCACTACCGGTACTTATTATCGAGCTGTGTTTTGTCGGGATGGCCACGCTTCATTAATCGGCAAATAGTGCACAGGCGGTTTTGATACAGTGCTATTGATGTGAGGCCTAAGCGCGGCTACTGGTGGATCAGCGGCTCCTAGCTACTTCTTCCTCCCTCCCTCCTCCTCTCCTGCTATCTGTTGAGGCGCTCGTGGATAGTGGAGCCTAGAGGGACCAGTTTTAGACCAGAGCTTACCTGATAATACTGGCTGCCTGTAAGGCGAGCTCGGTCAAGCAAATGGAGCAGGCCTGCAGCCCGGCTGAGGACATGGAGTCGGAGCAACCCTTAGTGCAAGAGAATGCCCGCAAGTGGAGGAAGCCTTGGCGAACATCACCAAGATGTTGGAGGCACTACCAGCAGGGGTAGACAAAATTAGGGCATAACTTGTTGGCAACGCCACTGATGTTCGCTGCTTGGAAGATCAACATAACGTCCTTGAGCAGCATGTGGAGGAGCTTGAAACCCAGCACTTGAACACACTTCACAGGCTGAGGGACCACGAACAAAGCTAGCCCAGTTGTGGCACAGGGCGGAGGACCAGAAAACAGAAGCAGACGAATAACATCAGGATCCTTGGAGTGCCTGAAGGGCAGAAGGCCTAACATGGAGAAATTCTTGAATGAGTGGATCCCTCAGATTCTCGGTGAGCGCTGGGCGCCTATAGGGGTTGAGTATACTCACCGCATCCCTGGCAGGCCAAGCAGCAGCAAGAATCCCCTGACCATAATAGTCTACATACTGCGCTTCTCCACGAAGAGAAAAACTCAGGGCTACGAGGAAGCTGGGGAACTGTCCTGGAAGGCCACACTATCTCATTCTATAGGGATTTCTCCCAAGAGGTTGCAGCTAAACGTAAGGCCTATAGTCAGCTAAAGAAAGTCCTGAGTGCAAATGCCATACAATACAGATTCAAGAATCTTACCTCTCTGTATATTACAAAGAATGGCCAGTCCTTCCTAGCTGACTCCCCGGGAAGCTGGAGTCCTGATCGGAGCCATTGGCCTGGCCTACTATCAGGACTACATCCCCCAGACACCTATGGGATCACGTGATCGAGCAGAGCCAGCGTAATGGATGGCAAAAGTAATGCTGCTCACAGGGGCGTTGATCGTGAGCGGACAGGCCCCAGAATAAGGAACCCGGCGCTGTGCAGATTTGGGCCCCAGCAGCTGAAGGGGCCATTCAGTCTAAGCCTGCACACCGTGCAGGGGTGCAACAGCCAAAGCAGCAGACCTTCGATTCCTCCTGCCCAATAAAGCAGGCGTCAGCAGGCTAAAGCCCCGGTCCTCAGTCCCAGAAAACCCTGCTGACTGCCCCGGCTAAATTTCCCAGCGGACAGATCAGCCCCGGAGGTTGGAAAGTGCCTGGAGCCTCCGGAGAACCGACTGGGAGTCACCTGGAAGACCCAGTCCCGTTGGATTGAGTGAAGCCATGGAAGAAGCTGAAGAAGGAGAAGTAGAGGCTGAGGGCGGCTTAAACCAGGACTAAGACCTTTGCGAGCTCTGGCGGCGACAAGCAAGGGAGAGCTGCTTAAAATGTATGATGCTTAGAGTCTTGGTCAGATTCGACTATTTTCTTTTGTGGCTGGGCTCAGACCACCATAGCCCCTAAGGGGCAGTAGGCAGGATGGAGGTCTCGTTGCCCCATTCCCCCCAATCCTATGGGTGAAGACCCGACCCTTGTCCCGGAGAGCCCGTTTCCTTGTGATAGTGTGTATCGCTCATCCTTATGGAAAGCGGCAGACCTTTGCCACATGACACTGCCCTGTATTGCCAGCTCCTGCTATGCTTTCCCTGTCCATAGACGGCAGTGTAAGGGCAACTGCCTGCCACACGTGAGTCTTAATGCTATCATAGGATGGCCCTGCCTTCCTGGCAGGCATTCTGTATGGCTGGTTACTGCTCCCCTCCCTCTATCTCCCCCATTCCCCTTCCCATCCTGAACCAGACTGGGATACCTTGATTGGCAATAGTAACTAAGAAGTCGCTTGATCCCCCCAAACAATATCCCATCCCGTGACCAGATTAATACATCCTGGCACTTAACAGACGAGGTTGTTGTTTCTATCTTAGTCTGGTCAGGAGAAAGGTTACCCCCACTTTAGGAGGAAGGTCCCAGTGCTAATTCGATGGAGGCGGGCTGGGTCAGATCACCCATATCTGGCGCAACCTTCCCCCTCTACATTTGGTGTCTGAGCAGTGTGGCTGCTAGGGTGTTAATCCCTTGCACACGCTACTCCAGCACCATAACTGATATTACATTGTGTTTAGCAAAATTATAGTGTGTGATTCTGGTATTATTGCTAGATAACTGGTCTTGTTACTTGTACGGTTAACTTAGTTTTGTAGCTAACACTTTATCTGTATTTCGTTCTGTGTTATTTAGATTTTCCTTGCAGTCCACAGACAGAGGACCTTCTATCTGTTATTACTCTTTCTTTCTCAACTTCTACTCGGGGACCACCAGTGGCAAGTATCCCCAGCATAAGCCGCTACCCAGGTACCTCCCCTTGCTTTTGTCTCTCCTCTCCTCCTACTCCGCCTGTCTTCACTGCTACCACCGGACTGGTGAGTATCTGGTTGTGTTAATACATATATGGTGGGGTACAAAAGAATGACTCAAGTTGCAACTGGTCTCAGGCTGGGAGTGCGCCTCCTGGAATGTGCGTGGGCTGAACCATCCGTAAACGTGACTAAAATGTTACAATTTTAAATTCTATGAAGGTGGACATTGCTCTACTCCAGGAGACGCACTCTACCACCCGCACAGTCCAGCGGCTGAAGAAGTCTTGGGTGGGCACAGTGATAGCCAGTTGCACCTCCACAAAGTCCAAAGCGTCATCATCTTGCTACGAAATCAGGCCCCTGGTCACGGGAGGCTCAACGTAGGGATATGCAGGGACGTTGGTGATAGCCAAGTTGTCATACCCAGGTGGCAAAGCAATAATAGCTAATGTTTATGGCTTTAAATCAGATACAGGTGACGTTACCCTGACCTGAGCCAAGCATTGGCAGAACTTTCAGCTGAGGAACTTGATATTTCAATTTTGCTGGGTGGGGACCACAACCTGGTGAGAGATATCTTCCTAGACAAATCTCTCCCCACACCACAGTCTCACCTGAGGTCTTAGAATCCATAAAAACTTTAATATCTGAAAGGGGTTAGGGGACCCCTGGAGACTTTGTCACCCGACTGGGCGGGACTATACATTTTTGAATGTACGGAACAGATAGCGGGCTTGATTTTTGGCTGGCCAACCATGTTGCTCTTCCAGGAGTGGTAGATACCTCCGTGGCAGCATACTGATCTCGGACCATGCCCGGTGACAATTACTTTCTTGCCCTCGGGGCGGGGGCGTCCTCAACAAGATGGAGGTGCAACCATTCCTGTTGCATGATGTAGCGTTTGAGACTTCCTGAGGGAAGAATCCCGTGCCTAGTTCACTCTTAATACCCCGGGGAAACCAGTGCAGCGGTAGTGTGGGAAGCCTCTAAGGCCTTCTTAAGGGGAGGATTATTTCCTACTTGGCGGCTAAAATAAGCAGCGGGGGCAACAGATATCTGCATTGCAAACTGAACCTGCAGTCTGGAAAGGCATTTCAAGCTATCAATACTAACCCTTAACTCTCCCTCTTAGCCGATATTACGGGCTAAAATATAAGATCAATATTTTGCTAAATAGAAAAGTGGAGTGGCAATTAATTCGAGCCAAACATCGCTACTGGGAGGGAGGGACAAGGGGAAGCTCTAGCCTATTATCTTCAAAAGCAACAGGCGTCTTCTAGGATCCTAGCTTTAAAGACCAAACAGGGAAGGTAATGACTACACCCAAAGCTATTAACAAAACCATGTATCAATTTTATCAAGAACTTTATCAATCCCAAACCACCCTGTCTGGCGAGGAGATAGCTCGGCACCTGCAAGTTTTCTGCCAAGGAGCCCACCTGCTGGAGCTCACTGACAAGCAGGCCCTTACTCGATGCCCCAATTTCCCAAGATGAGATACGCTGACCTTAACACATATGGCTAAAGAGAAGGTCCTGGGTCGGACGAGATGTCCGTTGAGTTATATCAACTGTTATAGGATGAAATTACCACCCCTTTTAAGTGCCCTCCAGGAAGCTCAGAACACCAACTCACTCCCTCTACCATGTGGGAGGCCCTTATTATGCTGATCCCAAAAAGCATTGGCGGGCTACTCCGTGCAAAGTACAGGCCCATTCACTCCTCCCAGTGGATACTAAGGTATTGGCCAAAGTGCTGGTGGCCAGGCTGTCCCCACTTCTACTCGGGGTTGATTCACCCTTCACAGACAGGGTTTAGCAGGAAATCCAGTGCGGATAACCTCGGCTCATCCTCAATCTTAAATGGTTGGTGCTACAGTCCGATACTCCCATGGCTGCCTTGGCAATTGACTTTGCCAAGGCGTTTGACTCCTAGAGTGGGTATACCTCCATCGACTTTGTACAACCTACATACAGCCAGAATTCTTACGAATAAGGATATCTCCCCCACCCTGTATAGAGGTACTAGGCAGGGCTGCCCTCTCCTTTACTCTTCCTGGTGGCCCTTGATCCACTGATAAGGATGCTTACCACTAACCTGAGTATCACTGGCATAAAAGTAGGGAGTTCTTTATATCTAGTCAATGCGATGCAGACGGCATGCTGCTCACGCTTTCACTCCGCAAGTTTCTGTTCCTTGATTCTGCCCATCCTGCAAGGGTTTGCCTCTTTGTCGGGACTCCAGGTAAACCAAAGAAAAGCACACTTTCCCACTAAATAAGAAAATGCAGTAGGCACTGTCTGATTGGCACAGATATTACCTGGGCCCCACAAGGTTTCCCTATCTGAGTATTACCATTAAGCCAGCGTGGAAGGACTTAGAACCTGCCTAACTTTCCTGCGTCGTTAGTGGCAGAAGTACAAGCGATGGAGGAAACTACGCCTCACTTTGAAAGGAAAGTCAAGCTATTCGAATGTTTATTCTCCCCAGGGTCTCATATTTGCTTGCAAACTTGTCTATTCCCTTACACAGAAACCATTTCAGGTCATGGATAGGCTGGTGGCACTGTTCCTTTGGGAGAGCAAGGCCCCAGATGGGGGCTCATGGGTTAAGTGCTCCCATTGGACCAGAGGGGGTTTGAACCTCCTGGTCTGGGGCATCAACTTGCCTTTCAGGTGGCCCAGGCAGTGGCCTGGTTTGCCCTCGCCCCCATGGGTTCAGTTAGAACCCGACCTGTCACCCAGATTCCCCTTTACTTTTTATTGTCTGGTAAACAACCTCGGGGCAGCATCTGACACCTCTTATGGAAGAGACATGCAGGTCCTGGCGTGGGGCGATGGCCCTAGCTAAGGTTCAAGCGGAGTATCTCCCCCTTGATATGCCCCAATATGGGATAATCCTCTCATCATGGTGGACCACAAGCCAATTTTTGGAAGCTCTGGGCCTCTAAGCACATCAACACAGTTGTGGATCTTCTCCTCCCAAACACATATGTGCTGATGTCTTTGAACAGCTCAAGGGCAACTAAGACCTGCCATCTCAAGATTTTGGAAATTTCTCCAGTTAAGGAGTGTCCTTACCCTCCTTCTCAATCGGCCATATCCAGCCTAAATGAAGCTGCACAGACAATCTCCACCGACCCTCGGTGGCAAGGGGCCTAGTAGGCGCCCTGTATAAAACACTTAGAGACATGCAGCCGGACACTCGCTACCTAGCAAAGCGGCGTGGGACCAGACCTTCCCACCCAATATCTCCTCAACAATGGTCAGATTGTCTTAGGGTGTACACGGCATATTCTGCATCCAGAAGCCAGTTATTGCAACTTAAGATGTTACTCAGATGGCATAGGACACCTATAGTCCTGTTTAGCAGTCAGCTAATCCTAAGATACGTGCTGGAGATGTCAATCTTCTCAGCCCACCTTTTCACATACTCTGGTCCTGCTCAGGAATACATTCTTTCTGGATGCATTAAAGTAGGCACACAAATCACCGTCACTACTACCCCCCATTGGGGATGTCTACCCTGGCCCTCTCCCCCATCACAGCAAAGCATGGGTACTGGTTGTAGTCATGGAGGCGAAAAGGGCTCACCTGTTAAAATGGAGGAACCCCTCGCCCTTCTCAATCTCACAACGGCATGCAGCCATAGCTAGACTGGCGGCCTTTGAGAAACTCACAGCAGCAGCCAAGGGTAAACTGGCTGGTTACCACCACAAGTGGGATGCGTACCTACACTCGCATATTTGTATATTTGTAGGTAACCCCCTTAGTTAAAGACGGTTAGGATGATAGACAGGGTCCTCCCCTTTCCGAGAGGAGTCTATGCTCGCTTCCTCCACTGTGAACTGTGTTTCCTGACTGTTTCTACCTTACTTGCTACTCCACAGATAATCTTTATTTTTTATCTGTTTGCTACCCCCGACCAATAGTAGGCTTGTATAATATATTTTGGCCAGCTGCTATTAATTTATCACCTTAGTAGGTGCGCTATGGCTGCTTATAACACGATGTTGATAGGCAATGTATAGCACAGATGGTTTTGAAATCTACTATGTAATTCCAGAGGCATGAAGATAAGCTGCTTCTTTCTTGAATCAGTTACATTGACACATGATGTATACCCTGGTTGAAAGTTAATATCTGAATGTATGTAGACCAGCTCTTTGTTGATGTAGATGGTACTGCTATATATTCTTTACCAATGCTGTGCTAAGTGTGAAAATAAGAAAAATAATAAAATGTTATATGATAAAAACAAAAACAAATATCATCGTGTAACCATAAGCAGATGGCACAGCGTCACACAGATAAATTCAATAGTTTTAAAGGGGAGGGGAGATAAAAGGGACCAGAAGTAAATGATACAGAACTATGCTGCTAATGAACAGGGGTGCAAATTAGGAAGATTAATGCTACCGCTGTTCCTCAGGAGCAGTAGAATCAAGTACTGAATTCTAGGCATTTACCTTCCAGATAAATCATAAGCTAGTCCCAGAATTTAAAGCAAGTCAGGGAGGAGCTATCGGAGAGTCTGGAAGCAAGAAAAGTACTTGGGGCAGAGCGTTAGTTCTGATAATTTCCTAATTTAAAAATGGGAGGAGAGAGTCCAGGCATTCAGATACAAGGTAATATGCTGCGTCAGGGTTCAAGGTTAATGAGCTCTAAATTATTCAGGTTAACAGGATGGAAACCTCAGGACACTTAGGCTTGTTCTGTTCCACTTAAAGGAAAGCAGGCCCAGATAAAGGAAGAGGGCAACCGAGGTACTGCAACACATCTGCTGTTTGAATGTTATGTCTGTACACTGCTAGATTTTCACAGCAGGCTGACTCTTCCCACACTGTTGGTAAAGAGGTAGCTGGGTTTAACAGAGTGAGGTGGACATCATCAGTGTACAATATCACCTTGTACTCCTCCCTCCATGTGGCGCACCCTCAATGTTAGCACTTGGCCTAATGGCAGTCACTAAGGGTTCCATATAGAGGGCAAATAATAAAGAATATAGGCAGCCCTGCCTCATGCCCCTCTCCAGGGTGATCAGGCCAGTAAGGCAGCCAGTGACATGGAGGTATAAATTCACAGCACAGTAAAGCTGCTGCAGCAGATGGATGACAGGAACAGTAAAATCAAAGGTTAACATGGTATCCCATGTTGGATTGAGCATTCACAATTCTGAGGCCTAGAGTGGCCACAACCAACCCACTTTCTCCATAATATCACTCATGTGATTCACAATCAGAAGGTTATGCATAAACTTATTTGCCATTTGCAGCCATAACGACAACATTAGCCTATTACAGACTGTGTGTAGAAGCTGAATTTGAGCTTTGGCACCAAATACATTTGTCAGCCTCAGTATGGTACACTGGGCACAGGAGCTGGTCTATTCCAGGCAGCCAGAGTAGCATCTTCTAGAAGACACCAGATAGGGGGCACCGGGGGTCTACTTCCTACTGGTAATTCCAATTGTGTGCGTGAAGCTTCGTTCATGAGCAGTCAGACAGAATGGGCTATCCTGCCTTGCCAGCTGGGAAGGTTGTAATGGCCTGAAGAAGTCTTCCTAGACTGGATATGTCCCAGTCTAGGATTACTGCTTTCATACAATAGCAGTTGGCAATGCCCCAGTCAAGGAAGAAAGTACAGTTACGTAGAACTTACAGTAACAGTAGATCTTCGAAACAGCTCTTGCAGCAGGTTACACTACTGGGAGTGAAGCACGGCGGGCAGGGGCCACGGGCTTCTAGCTAACTACTTACTGTGGGGACCGCCTCGATGTCACATACATCATAAAGGGTGGTCCCCAGAATCCCTCATTCTCCTGCGGAGACTCCAGCATAGCGATGTGATTCTGATGAGGAGATAGAGGTCTGCTTCAGAGGAAGATCAATGTTAATGATTATTAATATTGCTAAAATAGCTGACCTCCTGAGGGAAGGTGGGTGGGCAAGTACCTGTTGCAAGAGCTGTTCTCAAAGATCTACTGTTACAGTAAGTTCTTCATTAACTATACTGTCTCACTTTGAGAAACAGCTCTTACAGCAATTCTACCATTAGGACCGAGTCCCAAGCAGTGATAGGTATTACCCCTAAATTTGGGAGGAAAATAGCGGAAGGGTAAAGGAACCCTCATAAAGAAGCCCCTGCAGAACTGCAAGGCCAAAGTCTGCTCTGCGCCTAGAGGCAATGTCCAGACTGCAATGTCTGATGAATGTGTGCACTGTACTCCAAGTAGTGGCTGCACAAATGGTGGAGCTGAAACATTTGTCAGGAATGCGAATGAGGCTGCCATCCCTCTGGTAGAATGGCCCTTTACCAGTCCCGGTAAGGTTTGTTTCACTTCTGGTAGCAGAGCACAATGCATTTCATCAACCATTTCAAGAGTGTCTGTTTAGACACCATTGCCCCTAACATCCTATGGACAAAGGACAAAATAACTGATCAGATTATCTGTGCGGTCTGGTCCTAGTCAGGCAGAACCGAGCATCCTGTGCATCCAATGTGTGTGGAGAGCTTCTCCTTTATTGATATACTCTGAGTATTAGACTGGAAGGTCGATATCCTGGTTAAGGGGCAATTCTGACACTACCTTAGGAAGAACCTTAGGATTGGTTCTTAAAGCTACCCTGTCCCTATGGAAAATCAAATATGGCTCTTGCACATAAGTGCTTGAACCTCAGAAATTCTCCATGGCAAAGTAACTGCAACTAAAAATAATGCCTTCAAAGAGAGAAGGTGTAGCTCGCAATCTGCAGCTGGTTCAAAGGGAGAGTAGTGTGAGCTATTCTAAAATGAAGAGAAGGTCCCAAGGAGGGATCGGATCTCTAATTGGTGGCTTCAAGTGGAGGATGACACGCAAGATGGTGCGTGACAAACCTAATTGGGATAAGGATTTGTCCCCAAATGGTGCATGGTATGCAGATACAGCAGAAAGATGCACCTTTACTGAAGACTAATTTAGCCTGCTTCTGATAAAGAGAGGAGGTACTCTAATACTGATTTCACCAGGCAAGTTAAAGGTCTGGTCACGGCCGATGACCAGTGGCAAAACCAGTGCATTTCATGGCATCGTGGCCTGAATAGAGGGTTTCCTTGCTGCCACTAGGATGTACAACACACTGTCCGCTACTCTGTGGCAAGACATTGCTAGGTCCTTAGGAGCCAGGTGTGCAGGTGTAAGTAGCCGAGATTTGGGTGAATCGAGACCCACTGTCTTGCGACAGTAAGTGCGAGCTGACGCGGAAGAGGAAGGTGGTGCAGCTTGCCAGCCCTTGGAGAAGAGGGGACCATATCTGTCTGGGCCAATATGGGCCACCAGAACCATGACTGCTCTGTCATTCTGCCGCTTGAGCAGGACCCTCTGGATCAAAGGGAAGGGAGGAGGAAGGCAGAGGAACCTGTCTGTCCATGAGAGGGACAAGCGTCTCACCAGAAAACACCAGGCCCTGGATCTAGAGAGCTGAAACTGGCAGTTTTGCATTATGCGGGGAGGCGAACAGATCCAACTCTGGCATCCCCATTTTCTAGACATTTCTGCTACTGGTTATAGAAGCTCCATGCATTGCGCTGGATCGAGATCTGCTGAGTAGATCGGCCAGCGTGTTCTGTAATCCGGGAACATGCACAGCAGACAGTGGGATGTTGTGCTCTGTGCTCAGTACCACACTCTCATTGCATCTCGACAGAGTTGGTATGAGTGCCCCCCTGCTTCTTGATGTAGAAGACTACTGACACATTGTCTGTTTGTATCAGTAAGTGTCATGGAGTTATATCTGTTTGCAAGGCCTGAAGGGCATAAAGAACTGCCCTCATCTCATGGACATTTATGTGAAGGGCTCCTTCTGTCAATAGTCCCAGAGTCTTTTGCCGCCTAAGTGGGTGCCCCCAACCTGATCCCGACACGCCTGTGGTCAGGATCAGTAAAGGGTGAGGAGACAACAAGGAAATCCTACTGAGAGGTGTTCGGTATTAGCCACCATTGCAAGACTCAGAGAATAGAGTATGGGACCGAGATCAGCTGGTCTAAGTCATCCTGGAGTTAGTCCCATTGGACCCCAGTGTCCACTGAATGGTTCTCTTTTAATCGTGATAAGGGAACCGTGGCTATGGCGGACGCCATGTGACCGAGATGATGTAACATAGTCCTTGATGGGACCAGTTTTGACCCTGGATGTACAGAGTCAGATTTTGTAAGCGTTCTGGTCTGTCGTTTGGTAGAAAGGTCCTTCCCTTTCTGGTGTCCAGTACCATGCCAATGAACTGCAGCCTTTGGCATGGTGTAGAGTCAATTTTGACAGGTTCATGGTGACACCTAGGGGTGGAATTAAACAGGTTTCTGCTTGAGCATGATTTAACTCTCTCTGAGACAAAGCCGTCAGGAGCCAGTCGTCCAGGTAGGGGAAGACAAAGTGGCCCTTTCTCCTGAGTGCCACCGTTACTACTGTCAGGCATTTGGTGACTACCCTCGGGCCGATGACAGGCCGAAGGCAGGGCTCAGAATTGGTAGTAGTGACCTTGGAATTTGAATCGCAGGAACCTCGATGTTTCGCCCAACTGGAATGTAGGTGGGCATCTTGCATGTCCAACGATGACCAGCCAGCATCTGGGCGTAGCATCAGGATTAAGCCTGGTAAGGTGATCATCCTGAAGCATTTGTATGCCACGAAGGTGTTGAGATCGCTGCGGTCTAGGATGGGCGTGGGTCTCCTGTCTTTCCTTTCCGGATCTCTGGGACCATTTCAATGGCCTCCTTTTGAAGAAACTGATCCCTCTCGGAAGGTGTGGCATGCTGTCTCGAATACTGAGACCGTAGTGGTGGTCTGGATGGCAGTTGCCCTGTGAGTTCGATGGGGTGCCATCTTTGAAAGAGTTGAGCACCTATTGCTCTGAAGTGATTGTATGCCATCCTGCTGGGTGTTTTTTACAGGCGACCCATAGCATTCTCTTCTTTTTGAACAACAGGAGAAGGAGGGGTCTGCAATGAGTCAGGCAGTGGAGGGAGGGTTGCCTGAGGAGTTTTAGTGTTCCTGTCACCTAGACCCTTGCAGTTCGAGATGGGCCTTTGTGATTAAAGCTGCCTCTCTGCTGTTGTCCAAATTGGGGCTGCTGACCTCGTTTGCCCTTGAATCTATTTGCCTCTGCTCGGGGTTTGTACATGGCTACCAGATCTCACCACCTTTCGGCATTCTGCAGTTTCGTGTTTATCTTATCAGACTCTTCTCTGAAGAGAACCGAGTCCTTGAAGGAACATCCAGGATGCCCTTCTGGATGTCGGTGTAAAGCCCAACACCCTCAGCAGGTGTTGTCTAAGGCATACTCCTGATGCTGCACTTCTTGCGCAGAATCTGCCGAATCGTATGCTGCTCTGAGTACTTGTTTACCCATGTCAGAGCCAGTTTGAAGGAGTTTTGTTAGCTCCTCTTTTGGTCTCCATCCGGCAGGATTTGGCGAAGTCTTGACCTTGTTCCACAGGGTACTCTGAAACTGGACCATGTGGGACAGGAAATTGACCGGATGGAACATGTCACTGATGCATACATCTTCCTCCCCATGAAGTCGAGTTATTTTGACTCTTGGTTCAAGGGCTGGGTGCTTAGGTGTTGGGGTCTTTGTGACCTGTCGTGAGTGGCCGTGATTACTACAGAGAGTCTGCCACTGGCTGCTCTCCTAGATAGGGATCCTCTAGAGGGGCCCTGTACAAGCCTTCTGCCTTCTTGGGGACTGACCATGAAGAAAGGGGTGCTAGCGGCTTTCATTACGTCCTGGAAGGTGTCCACATAATGGCAGGACCACCACTGGTTTGAGATCCTTTGTCTTAGATACTTAGCCAGGCGATGTCTTTCAGGATCTAAGTCTTCTATGTCCCAACCCATGTTGTCTTGGATATATGCATGATATCCATTAATGTCAGGTCATCGAGAATGACTTTGGCAGATCCTGTGGGTCTGGTGAAGGGACACTAAAGGGAGAGCTCGACCTCGATGACTCGGAAGAGGAGGAGTGAGACTAGTACAATGATGAGTCTGACGACCTGTGGTGTTTTTAGGTCTATGCATGCTGGGAGAGCGGGAAGGGGTCTGGGAAGGAGACCTCGGCTGCTTCTTTTCTTTATGTGACCTTTGTCCTTAGCCCAGTTCCTAGCTTTTGGACTCTTCTCTCTAGGGGTGTTCTGTCTGGGCTTTTCTCTTTGGAGGAGGTAGGTTCTCCAGCGGTTGTTTTGTGGGAACTAAGTCCTTCCTGATGGTCTCCACCAGTAAAAAAAAACAATTCCTTCACCTCGGTAATGTTGAGGCCTGAAAACTGACCTGGTGTCAGTTCCTCATGAGGTGGCGTCTGACTGTTACCTGTGTCTGGCTCTTTGTGGCCTAATACACCCGTTGACTAGTCTCTGGGTGGCATCAGGTCATGTGGGAGGTTGCTTCCTCCTTATCTCTGGCGCCTGGTTGTCGCAGAGTTGCTCAACCCAGCAGCGTTGGTTCCTTCATCGTCCGAGTAGGCCGATGTCCGTGCAGGATGAGGTGGCGTCCTTTTGTGGGAATGGACCTCTGACATACTTTGGTCTTTGGGACGCTTTGCGGCGTCTGCTCTGGCGTCCGCTTTGGGTCTGAGGTCCGCTTGAGGGACGTCAGGTCTGAGGTCCATTTAATGGATGTCCCAAATTTCTCCTGTGGGGTTGGGAGGCCAACCTCCAATGACTGGTGTCCCGCGCCAGTCCAGAGTCGGGGCCTGCAGTGTGGGCCGACTTGGAGGTACCTTGGTCAGACAATCTCTGGATGCAGATCAGCTTTGAAGAGCCCAAAGGCCGACTGTGTGAAGTTTCTTTTGGTCGGACCTTCAGGGGCTGGAGGGTGGATGCAACACCTGCACCACCCAACGCCTGGACTTTGGCGGTGGAGGTTGGGTCTTGTCCAGGACAGAGATCTGCTGGAGCGGGCAGAGTTACAGCTCGCCCTGGAGTCGGACGTCTGTGTGGATGGGAGTGCTCTTTCTCCTTCTCCCTCCGTTTCTCCTTGTGTTTCCCAATCTATGGGATGACTCTTCCCGTGAGGAGGAACTTTTCTGCATGGCTGCTAATCATTTTCTAAAGGAAGGTCTCCAAAACTTTCTGTCTGTAGATCTTCGTGTGGCTGTTAAAATTTTGGGAAATGGTACATGCCTTGGTGTCGTGGTTTTGGGCCTAGGCACCTGACACAGGCCATGTGTTTATTCTTAAAAGGAATTTGTTTGCCACACGTACACTTTGAAGAGTGCCTTCGACAGAAGTTGTCAGGAAGATGACACGCGAAAGAAAAGAAACTGACTTTGTCAAAAAAATAAATAAATAAAAGTAGAAATACTCAAGTGATGGCGTGGTTCGATAACTGAAGGCATCTGCAGAGCTGATGCTTGCAAGTCAATGGCGGGAAAGAACTGAGGGATGCTGGGGACTGCCCCTTTATGAAGTATGTGACACCAGGGCGGGGCCAACGCAGAGGTGGTTTCCTGCTGTATGTAGCAAGCTAGAAGTTTTCCGTGGGTCCTGCTGCTCGGCTTCAGTCTTAATGGTGTAATCTACTGCAAGAGCTGTTTCTCAAGTAAGATGACCGCTTTCATACTCCAACAGATGGCAATGTCCCAGTTTAAGAAGAATACTGTTTTGTACCCCAGCACTTGGCAATCTCCCAGTCTGGAAAGGCACTACTTTCATACCAATAAGCTGGCAATAGCCCAGTCTAGGAAAACGCTGCTGATGTGCCCCAGCAGTTGGGAAAGTTCAAGCCTAGGAAGAACAGGCTTTCATACTCCAGCAGTACACAATATCCCAGTCTAGAAAAAATGCTCCTTTCCTACCCCATCTGCTGACAATGTAATATGCAGTCTAGGAATACTGCTCCTTTCATGCACCAGAAAATAGCAATATCCCAGTTTAGAAAGAACAGTGCTTTTGTACCCGGCAGCTGGCAAACTTTCATATCTGACAATGACCAATATGATGTCCTGTTGAAACTCACAAAGAGCCATCTAAAGGGATCAGTCAGTAATCAGAGCCCCACACCCATGTGCTGGGATGGTCCCAATTTGCATTTTGCATGCAAAACATTTATGTACTTATGTATTTATTTATTTAGGTTTACTTACTGTTTACTGCAATACAGTAGACTGTACCAGACTGATTCTTCTGGCTTCAAGCTGTCATTTTCTGTAACTTCAAATCTCAGAATCCCTTACAGCTGACATCAAAGCAGGCCACAGTATGGGAGACTCAACAGCCTGCAGTGCATGTCAGACCTTTATAAGCTCAATCAGATGTTTTCCAGTCATGCTATTCTCCCGGGGCTAAGTACAGTCCTCTGTGACTGTACTTATCCCAGGGAGGACAACAGGACCATCAAAGCAGACAAGAACTTATAAATGCTCTAACATGCACTGCAGGCTATTGAATATCCCCAAGAAAGCTCTACTATACAAAGCGCGAGGGCGGGTAGCCCTAGCAAGGCTATACATGGCTATGTCTGATGGCATTTTGTTGCAGTAATGCACTTTGAAATAACAGCACTTTTTGTATTACAATTTTTAAGTGCCATCTACTTCTGGGTGGTGAGCATTCTGCTTTGTTGGTGTTTTGTTACTGAAAATCCCATGCTGCAGCCTTATTTGTTGTCAGCTGCAGGGGAGTCTGGAATGCGTAGCTACAAAAATGTCAGCTTGCCAGTCTGCAGAATCAATCTCACACAATCTTCTATACTGCAGTAAGCGGTAAATAAAAAGAAAAAACACACACACATTTTTGAACACAAAACTCAAACAGGGACTACTTGGGTGTGGGGCTCTTAGTGCAGACTGTTCCCCTTCAATTTTGTCTCTCTGGATGTGATGTGAAGCCCACATTTGCTCCGCTGATGCATGCACCATCCCACATCTGCCACTGTAATCCACTATACTACATCCGCCCTTTGCAATCAGTATGCCCCATACCTGTCCCTGTACATACCGCACAACACCCTGCTGCACTGCCTTCTCCTGGCGATGCTGATCCAAGCTTCTGACCAAAACCTGAAAAAATTTCCGGTCTTTCATGATGTCCATGATTTCCACCTCCATGCCGGTAGCCTCATCACATCCTCCGCTCCAATGCCAGAATCAACTCCTTGGTCACCTCTCATTTCCTTCATGCTAACAAGACACATCTTCAGTTCCATGTCCTTCCAGTTCTAGGGCTTCTTTGGGCTCTGTGCAGAAAAGAAGATGGGGTCAATTGTATGAACTCGAAAAAGTTCTAACATTCCAGGGCCTATCTGGGTCTTATGCAAGGACACAGAGCGTTTCTGTTTTCATTAACGTTTAGCTTCGCGTTTCTGTTACCGTTTGTGTTATTACGTTTGCATCACCATATGCATTACCGTCTGTGCTTGCGTTTGCATTACCGTTAAGCGTTACTGTGTGGCACAAAATCACATGGTGGGGCATGGGGCCTGAAGGGCCTGCGCTCCCCCACCACATTCCATTCATTATTTATAGTGCTCATTCTCAAAAAGAGGAACAAATTCATGGCAAAAACCTCCGGAAACAGAAGCATAAACACAGCGTGAAGTACAAACCGCAATGCGCATGGTGACGATAGTGCAACTGGAAATACAAATGGTAATGGTAACAACAAAAATAATGCCAAAGGAAACAGAAATGGAAATGCTAATCGAAGACGACGGAAATGCAAACCGTGAACGCCGCATCGGTCATGGTACCGCAATTATAAATGCAAATGGTAACAGCAACAATAATGCCAAAGGAAACAAGAAACACAAAAACAAAGCGCGTACAGAAAGCATAAATACGTAGCAGCGATGGTCACAGTACCTCAATTGTAAATGCAAATGGCAACGAGTAACAGCAACAATAACGCTAAAGGAAAAGACGGAAACGCAAACTGCACGCAGACAATCACGGTAAAGCAATTGGAATGCAAATGGTAACGGTAACAGCAACGATGACACAAAACGAGAGACAAATGCAAACGGAAGGGCAGACACAAAAGCAAATGGTAATGTGCGGTGATGCAAACAGAAACAGTGGTGGAGAAGCAAATGGTAACAGTAACACAAGCGCAAATGCAAAGGGCAACGCACACAGGAGCGCTTAACTCAAACTGGTACTGAAACGCAAGTGGAAGCGCTAAGTGTAACAGTAAGTGAGCGCACACTGTGGTTTTCCCAACAGCTCCATAGAGAAACACAGTGACTACAAAGAATGTATGCATAATAGTGGGCCTCTGAACAGAAAATGAGCACTTAGAATAGTAAATTGCTTATACCTCAGGAACTGTATGACATAGAAAAAAAAATGTTCATATGATTCATGACTTTCCTGGCTACATTTGCCTTAATACTTAGCCCACTAGTGGGCTAAGCATATTTCTGACAAAAAGTCCGAATCTCGCACCGTTTCCGAGATACAGGCCCTGAAAGGCGTGGTGGGCGCCAGAATGTTAGTCTATGAGAAAAGTGTCAACTTCAGAGTACCGTGAAGTTTGCATCCCTGCAATATCTTTTCAACAAACCACCAAAGACACATCTGTGGAATGTTGGCTTTCTCCTCCAAATTTCAGCCCAAAAGACCAAACCGTTCTTTTGCAGTTGGGTGGCAAACAATTCCTGTTATTTGGGCCATAGTGTTGCAAAGTAGTAGTGCGTGATATGCGACACTTTGCAAAATAAATAAATAAAATTGTTGCAGGTGCGACACTATTTTGCAACACTACTGTTCCCAAAATTTCAAAAACATATTTCTAGAGTGTTTAACCCCAAAATAAAGACATGCCTAACATCCTCAGGGCTCGACTAGGTAAACACAAAAATAATTTGTGTCCCTATTTCTGTGATCAGTAACTGAAAAAAAGGCTGACTCATGACACTACAGGGTCATTGACAGTTTAAATTTTTGTTAACTTTTCCCATTGACTATAATGGGAAACTTGTTTTGAATAACTTTTGAACTGTTCAATATTTTTCACGAAATCTTCAAAGGCACATCGGGGTCACAACCGCCGTTCCCTGAAGTTTTGGACCGGTTGTGCAAACCGTGCGACCTGTAGACATGAGCAAGAATGCACAAAAAGCATAAATGCGCTTATGGAATGTCTCTTAGTAACTCCGCAACCGTATACCGACTGGTACAAAACGGCAGATCCTAAGATGTATACTAGCGCTCCTTGCCTATACCAAATTTCGGGGAGCAAATCCGTTGAACAGTGGCAAAGAAGTTATTAAGGTGCAAAATGTCACCATTTAACCTTAAATGGGTATTCGACCTAACTACGGTGGCACTACTGTGCCATCATAAAATAAATATATATATATATATATATGTGTGTGTGTGTGTGTGTGTGTGTGTGTGTGTGTGTAAAACCAAAAAAGTAGGAAATGCAGTTTTAGTTTTCAACCTAAAACCCGCACCCACACCTGAAACAAATCAGGGGTGAAGTCTTCCTTTGGGCTGCCAGACCTAAAGTTCACCCCATTCTATACAGTCCGAAATATACACATTTGTGTCCATCACATCTGAGCTTTCTTGCTACTGCAATGGGGTGAGCTTGGGGTTGACAACCCAAAGAAGACTTCACCCTGATTTGCTTTGGGTGGTGGGGGTGGGGTTTAGGGTTGGAAACCCTAAAACCACATTTCTAACTTTGTCAGTTTAGCTAACCCTAAATGTTGCATAACGAGTTTTTTGCAAAAAATTTCCTTACTTTGTGAGATAGGACAATGACAGCCACAGGGACCGAAAACACTTGGCTACACCTGGTGGCTTGCTAAGAGTCCTTGTGGCGTCGAGGCACTCGACTATGCCTCATGCCTTACCCCCATATCCATGGTCTGAAAGCACTCAGCTTCACCTCGTGCTTTACCTCCCAAGGCAGAAGGCACTGGGTGTGCATCATACCTTACTACAACCAGGTGGTAGTAAGGAACTCTGCTGCATCTCATGCCTTACCCACACCCAGAGGCTGAAGCAGATTTTCTGCATCCAGGACTAAAGATACTAGTTGGAACCACAGTTTCGGGTCGGAACCAGATTACTAAGTGAGAACTACTTTTTCTGGTTCGAAAATGTATAAGCAGCAGACAACAATTCATATGGCAAGCGCTTACTGAGCATGTTCAGAAGCAGAATTTTTAAAAATATTATAACTTTAGAATGGATTCATATATTTTCACCAAAGCAGCTAAAGTCACATCTGTGGGCCAAGTCCTTTCTACCCTGAATATTTCAGACCAAAATTCCAAACCATCTGGGCACAAGGCAATGACAAAAAAACAGTGATTTTTTACATGTTTTCCTATCACATCTGCGAATACACATATCTAACCAGAACGACACTTGGCACATCAACAGATCTACGCCACGAGACCACCATGCAAAAAATGTGTCGCAATCCGCTGAACAGTTGCAAACATATTAAAGTGCAAAATGTGAGGTTTAACATAGAAAACCATCGCTCAACCCTCATGATTATTCATGAGCTATGCTGAACACTGACATTTTGAAAACGTGGGTACACAAGGAACTGTTCTTGCAATGTGAACAGGTGAAACCAAAAAAAAACTCTTGTAAACAGTGATTTTGAAAACCAAGATTCCCAAAGAGGGATAACTTGTAGTTTTCACCCAATTTTTCTAATTCCTCAATTTTAAACAATGGGTATGCAAATAAGCTCATAATTATTGAGAAATGCCCCTCCGCACGAGCCTTACCTCCCTTCTACATAATCGCACCTCACATTCTTGTTGCTGTCCATAATGCCCTCTCCACCTAACCAGCATTTGCAGTCCTTAAACCACATTCTATGTCCTTCTTCCCCTAATACTCCACATTCCAATCACCTTTTCACAGCTACTGGTCCTTCTTCACAGGACATCAATTCCCCAGAGTATCCAGCAACAACTGGGATCGCCTACTCAATCACTCCTCACACCTGCACAATATAATTACAGATCCTCCTGACCAGGAACTTCCCTATCCTTGGCTTCTGCTCCAGTCTGGATTCACTGTTAATAATTACCACCCTCTCCAACTCCACTTGGAATTACTTACTGTGATTGCCCATTCCAATTTCTGTTATTCTTACCCTGCTGTCCTGGTTCACCTTTGTCCACTGCTATCTTCACCAAGCTCTACAAATAATAGTTTTCCCATACTGAGTTTTTCCTATATGGCTCCCACACAGCTTGATGTTACCTGCACTTGTGCTGATCCCACTGCTTCTGTTGCCAGCTATCCATTACTGCTATATAATTACGGTTCCCTTTTTTTTTTCCATAGGAAACGTGGCGTGTAATGCCGTAATGAAGGAGTGTTCATTACAGCAAACACGCACATGATTTCCCTCACTGTGTGCATGCGCCCGCCGCGATTTCCTCGCTTTCACCACCGCGGCCTGCTCGAAACCGCTAACAGACAGCAAACCGCCACCTGGACTAGGGCGCTAAGTAAGAAAAAAAAACAAGCAAAATCTGTCTCAGTCAGTGCTGTGCACAGATAAAAAAAAATCTGAAAATCAAACTGATGACTTCTTGACTACGATACTTCACCTTCACTGAACCCCAGCTGCAGAGCTGTATTTTATTTATATACAATTGCTGAGGCAAAAAAGGAAAACCCAGCAATTATATAAAATAAAGTATGGGTCTGGGTGTGTAAATCCTAATTTACACACACCGGGTTAGATGCTTTACATAAACCCCTCAAGTATGTAGCATCAAACCCCTGGGTGTGTGTAAATTTGTTACACACCCAGACCCATACTTTATCCTATATGTAATATATGGAAATGCCATTTTAATAGGTCAGTAGACCACACAAAAATTTCCTGTAATGCTACTGCTTGAAACTGATAGTATTATCACTTAAAAAATACAGTTACGCAAGAACTTACATAACAGTAGTTCTTGAAAAGGAGCTCTTGCAGCAGTTAATACCGTAGGACTGAAGCCGGCAGGCGTCAGGACCCCACAGAAAAACTTGTAGCTAGTAGCTGAGGCAGGATCGCCCAACGTCGGCCCGGCCTCGACGTCTCCACATAGTATAAAGGGGGTGGTCTGGCTGATACCACCCCAGTTCTCCTGCCAAGACCTGGCTAGAAAGGAATTGGAGAACCAAGTAGCAAAAGACAAAAAATAAAAAGTCTTATCCTGGTTAGATGGAAACCCAAATAAAGATACAACAGTAATTCCTAAGCTATCCTGAGGGAAGGTGGAAAGCCACCTGCTGCAAGGCTATTCTCAAAGATCTACTGTTACGGTAAGTTCTTACGTAAATGTACTGTCTTGTCTTGAGGGGAGGTCTTGCAGCAGGTAAAAAATTACTCACTTTAGTAATTGCTTTTCTTCTCTGGAGTCTTGCTATATTATGACTAATGCAGTTAGCCACGGCACTTGAACTGCCCCGGAGAGGAAAGAGTTAACTCCAGGGAGTCTGAGTTCTACAGCGTAGAGCGCTATGCCAAAGTTTTATCTGGGCAGTTTCAAATGAAACTGTCACATCTTTACGAGCTAATACTAAGAAACAAGTCTGTGTGGAAAGCTCTACACTAGCCAAATGGCTACCTACTAGTAGAAATAACAACAATATAAACAACAATAACAATAATAACAATGAATAATAGTATTAGTTACCTCCCTTACAAGCACCATTAGGACCCCCCTTCCCCAAAGACTCAAGTCCAGGAAGGGGCCAATATATACCTAAATAAAATAACCTAGTTCCTAACCCTAAATAAAAGTAGGTAAGGGAAAAAAACTACAATGGCATGACACAGTGCTTGCACTAATTTGCCACCCTTACCCAAGTAGAAGTTCTGAGAGGGGCAGGAGGGAGGTGGTCATATATAGCAAGACTCCATGAGAAGAAAAGCAATTACTAAGGTGAGTAATTTTTCTTCAAACACCATGAAGTCTTGCTATATTATGACTAATGCAGATTACACAGCAGTACCTTCATGGAGGAGGGTCAGAACCTACTTAGAAATAGGCTCTGAAGCACAGCTGTGCCAAAACGAGCATCTCTCCTGGACTGAATATCCAGGGAATAATGCTTGGTAAAAGTGTGAACTGTTTTCCAAGTAGCAGCTTGACAGATTTCCAGAATGGGAATATCTCTAGCAGCCGCTAGAGATGCAGCTGTACCCCTGGTGGAGTGAGCCTCAGTCCTGAGGGTGGTTCTCTACCTAGTTTTGATAACAAAATTGGATAAGAGACAATCCACCTTGCAATTGTCCTCTTAGTGGCAGGTTTCCTTTGCCAACCTCGCCATAGGTAAGGAAGAGCTGGAGGGATTGAACCTGTGACCCTTGGTGCTTCCAAATAGTAGCTTAAGGCTCTTTTGAGCGTCCAAGCTGTGCAGTCTCCTCTCACCTGAGGAAGAATGCTCAGTGAAAAATACTGGAAGAGATATGGATTGGTTCAGGTGGAAATCTGAAAACACTTTAGTCAAAATTTCTGTTAGTCCTGAGGACTACCTTATCTCTGTGGAAAGAGATAAAATCTTCTTCCACTGACAGGGCCTGTAGTTCACTTATGCGTCTGGCAGAAGTGATAGCCACTAGGAAAACAGTTTTCCAAGTTAGAAACTTGAGCTCTGCTGAGGACAGAGGCTCAAAGGAGGTTGCATTAACTGAGCAATGCAAACATTCAGGTCCCAGGCGGGAGCTGGTTCTCGAAAAGGAGGGTTAGTGTGAAGAACCCTTAAAAACTTGGAAAACACAGGGTGAGAAGAAAGGAAGCAGGCTTCCCTGCTGACACAAAAACAGAGACAGCTGCCAGATGAACCTTTAAGGTAGCTGGCCTAAGGCCTAAGGAATTTAAATGGACCAAATAGTCCAGTAATGTGAGCAGATCAGCAGATTCTGGGATAATCTGCTTCTCAGAGCACCAGATGGAAAACCTTTTCCACTTAGAATTGTAAGTGGCCCTAGTGGAAGGTTTCCTTGAAGCCTTTAATATCCAGAACACCTTGAGAAAGGTGTAAGTCAGCAAATTCTAACTCCTCAAGAGCCATGCCTTGAGATGGAGGGATTTGAGGTCCGGATACACACTCTCCCTGTGCACAGGCCAGCAAGTCGTGGACTCTGGGCAAGCTCAGGGCAGGGTGGACTGACAAGGACAGAAGCAGTGGGTACCAGGGCTGTCTGGCCCAATCTGGGGCAATCAGAATCACTTTGCAGGGCTGAGATCTGATTTTTACTAGTACCCTGAAAAGAAGAGGAAAGGGGGAAGGCATACAGGAACTTCCCTTTCCAATCCAACTGAAAGGCGTCCAGGGGACTGAGCCCAGCACTGGAGGCCTGCAACAAAACAGAGGAAGTTGGTGGTTGTCTGGGGCTGCGAAAGATCTATCTGAGGGGTGCCCCATCTGGCAAAGACCGACCCCAGCACCTGAGGATTCAGAGCCCATTCATGATGGCCCTGAGAAATCCTGCTGAGGGCATCCGCCAGGACATTGTCCTTCCCTGGAAGGTGAACTGCCATCAGGGAGGTGTTCAGGAGTAAGCCAGAGACCATAACTTCATTGCTTCGTGCACAAGGCTGATGACCGAAATGCCCCTTGCTTGTTGATGTACCACATTGTTGTGGTGTTGTCTGTCCTGACTTGAACTACTTTGTTCTGGACAGAAGCTGAAAACGCCTGAAGAGCTATAAAGACAGCTCTGAGTTCCAAAAGGTTGATGTGGAGCAGAGATTCCTGAGGAGACCACACTCCTGAGTGGACAGGTCGCCTAAGTGAGCTCCCCACCCTGACAGGGAGGCATCCGTGGTGAGGGTGAGGAGTGGGAGACGGAATGAAAGGAACCCTTGTTTTAGATTGCTTTGATCCTGCCACCAGTGTAGAGCCAGGATCAGAGTTTGGGTCACTGGAACCAATTTGAGAGGGTCCCTCCTTTGAGACCAATAGGCCCTCAAATGGAACTGAATGTCCTCATCTGGAATCTTGCTCCTAGCATTACCGCTGTGGAAGCAGCCATGTGCCCTAGGAGTTGCAGAAAATGCCTTGCTGGTCGAGAAACCCGCAGGGTAAGGAGGATGCCAGGGCAATGAGCCTGTCTACCCTTTCCGAGGGAAGAAATGCCCTGGCTAACTTTGTGTTCAATTCTGCACCTATGAAAGTTAGTACCTGAACTGGTTCCAGAATTGACTTTGGTAAATTCAGCAGGAATCCCAGGAAGAGAGAAGCTGGGTGACTTGCAAAGTGGATTTTACCTGATCTGGGGACTGACCCACTATGAGCCAGTCGTCCAGGTAGGGAAACACAGCAATCCCTTGCCTCTTAAATGAGCCACTACCACAGCTAGACATTTTGTGAATACCTTGGTGCAGAGGTAATGGACCCGGCATTGCCCTGAACTGGTAGTGGCCTGAGGGCAGTTCAACCTGAGGTACTTTCGGTGAGAAGGCCTGATCAGAACATGAAAAATAGGCATCCTTGAGGTCCAGGGAAGCCAGCCAGTCCCTGGCCTCAGTGAAGGCAAAATCATTGCCAGAGTTAACATTTTGAACTTTGGTTTCAAAGATGCTTGTTCAGGTACCTTAAATCTAGGATGGGCCGCCATCTCCTGTCTTTTTGGGGTAAGAAAGTATCTTGAGTACAGCCCTTGCCCTGATGGCAAGGAGGGACCTTCTACTGCTTTGCAGTCCAGAAGAGAAGAAACTCTGCTTCCAAAGCAAGGGCTTCTGTAGGATTTGCAGGTGGAAAATGTCTGGCTCTCATCTTGGAAACTGTTTGAAGCTGAGAACCAGACCCTGGCTTATTACCTCCAGAACCCATCTGTCCGGTTAGGGACACCCAGTTCTGGCTGAAATAAACCAACCTGCCCCCACTGGTACAGGAGACTCGCCCTGGGCACCCATCAGGGTGCCTGCTTGGCAGTAGCCTTAGGCTAAGGGAGGGGGACGGTTTACTTGTGCCCGCTACCTCTGCTTCTGAAGAAACCCCTCTGTGCAAATGCAGAGGAGGCCTGAGATTGGTAAAAGGCCTGGGAAAGGCCTGCCCCTACCTTCTGGGAGCGTGCCTCTGTGGAGTGGCATGCCTCTCCTTAGCCTGGGCACTTTGCAGGTAGTTCTGTATTCATCCATCTTTTTCATATAGTTTTCTGTTTGTTCCCAAACAGAGAATTACCCACTACAGGAAAATCCATAGCCTTTGACTGAGTATCTTGGGACAGAGTAGTATCTGCGCCATGCCAACCTACGGAAAGCTACAGAAGTGGCCATGACCCTAGAGGAAACATCATTAACATCAACAGCAGTATGAAATTGAACTTTAGAGGCTTCAATGCCATCAGCAGCCACCTGTTCCAACTCACTCAGCCAGCTGGCCATGTGCCTGCTTGGCTAACTGCAATACTGTGTCCCATCTAGATTTCTGATATCTAGCTACATGCCATATAATTTGCCTGCCTGAGTCCCAAAGAAGCTGCCATATACTGTTTTTTCGCCATGGCATCAATCCTCCTGGAATCCTTATCAGGAGGATGTGAGGCCAGGGAATATTAGCCTTGTCACAGGCTGCAGCTTGAACCACACCTACATGACTACACTACTCAGTGAGGAAGTCTGTATCAGAGCCTGACAAAGTATACCTTCTGTCCATTTTTTATCTACAGGAGGGACAGAATGAGGATTTTTAAAATCTTTGTTGTTTGCTTCCTAAATGACTTATGCAAAGGAATAGACAACCTCCTAGACTCTGGTATATCCATCATTTCTACGTAATCAGGCTCCTCTTGCTTCATCCACAGCCTCCTCTAAAGGAAGCTGGAGGGTTTCTGCAACCTTTTGTAAAACATAAAATGAGAAGGGGACTCAGACAGAATAGGAGGAGATTCTAAAGGTCTGTCTGGAGAAATGTCCGGGTCAATGGGCACGCCCAGACCCCTCCCAGCCACATATATATTGATCAAATTCTCCTCCCTCCGTGGTTCATAAAATTCCTCAACATCATACTCCTGAACCACTGGAACTGAACGAACCAACCCTTTACCAACTGTTGGTGGTTGACAGGACCCTGAGACAGTGACTGGACAATCTGTATGGCTTTAGCTATTTCTGCAGCAGTTGGAGAGACAATTTGGACTCCAAACCTACTGATTTCTTTGTCTTTTTCACTGGGACTGGTTCCTCTGAACCAGCCTTCCTTTTGCCCGAGGAAGTCTCGCCTGGTCAGAGGGTACCCTCTGGTCCAGTGGGTGCTGGACCGGCTGGCCATCGGGTCAGCGGACTTTTTGCCTCTCGCCCTGAGCCGGCCCATCTCTTTTCCAGGGTGGCTGCAGGGAAATTTTACACACCTGGCAGTCTGACAGGAGGTGGTCAGCCCCAGACAATAAACACAAGTGGTGTGGGTCAGCCTTGGCAAAGGCTTCCCATAGACATCACAGTGTTAAAACCCAGTGGGCCCGGTTTTCTTTGGGTTTCTCAGACATAATGCCAGCCTAACCAAAAACTTGCCTTTTGATGGCAGTGCCAGGCAAGACACTTATATGGGTTCCTAACCGTGTCACGGGTATTTGAAAACCTAATTTTAAAGCAAGGTTTTTTAGAACCGATAAGAACCAGGAACCGCACTCTAAAAGCCCAACCACACTTTAAAACGTTAATTTCAAGAAACCGATCGGTTCAAAACCGAACCGATAATTGAATTTCCACACAGACTTTAATTTTGTACTACGGTTTACCAGATAGAGCTTTAACGAAATGCGGCAAAATAAATACTTTTTGCTGGTTCAAATGAACAAAATACTATTGAACAGAAATAAACCGAGCTGAAGGAGCTGATCTCGGGCGACTGTTCAGTGAAGCGAAGATAAGAATCTGACAGTTTCATTTGAAACTGCCCAGATAGAGTTTTGGATAAGGCGCTCGCTGTAGAACTCCAGAATCCCTGGAGTTAACTCTTTCCTCTCCGGGAAGTTCAAGGTGCAGTGGCTAACTGCATTAGTCATAATATAGCAAGACTTCATGGTGTTTGAATACCATTAGGACAGAGTCCCAAGCAGTACCCAAAGATAGGCCCGGGTCTGATACAGTGGAACGGATGATTACAAACCTAGAGGAGCGGACCTCATGACAGAAGACACTGCAGGACTGCTAGTCCAAACCTGCTCATCCTTGCAGGACTGCTAGTCCAACCTGGCGATGTCCAGGCTATAATGCCTGATGAAGGTGTGGACGGATGACCACGCGAGCACACACAATGTCTGCTGAAGAGACATTCTTCAGGGCCAAGAAAGAAGATGCCACTCTCTGGCGGAATGACCCATAATAGGACCCGAGAGGTCTGTCATGGTGCAGATAACAGAATGTGGTGCAGTGCACTAACCAACGGGCTAGTGTCTGTTGTTTCGAGACAGGAGCTCCTAACATTCATTTAGCAAAAGAAATGAACAACTGGTCCGATTTCCTAGAGGAGAGTCTTGTAAAGATAGCATCGCAAGCTGCGATTAACATCCAGGGTGTGCAACAGTGTTTCGCCTGGCTGGAAGAACCAGGATAGTACACCGAAGGTTGATATCCTGGTTCAGAGCTCAGCACGGATACCACCTTGGCATGAATTTGGGGTTTGTGTACAAATTCACCCTGTCCCTGTGAAAGACAATATAAGGTTCTTTACACATCAGAGCCTGAGTTCCAAACTCTTCGAGTGGAGGTGATGGCCACCAGGAGGAGAGTCTTCCAAGAGAGAAACGCAGCTCGCAAGAAGCTGCCGGTTCAAGGGGGGGGGATGTGAGCTCCAGAACCAAGAGGAGGTCCCAAGGAGGGACGATGTCCCTTTGGATGTCTGACATGTAATACCCCTTTAGGAAGGTCTTGCAGGCATTCAACTGAGCTAGAGTTTTGTCTTCGACAGGACTATGTTATGCGGAGACCGCACACATATGCACCTTGACTGAGGAATAACTCAATCCCAAGTCCAAGAGGTATCAGAGATATTCTAACACATGCCTGACCGGACAAACCAAGGGGATCTAGGGAACAATAGTAGCCTAAAGCAGATCATTTCGACTTAAAAGCATACGTGGCTCTGGTAGAAGCTTCCTGGCTGCTACCATAATCTCAGCCACTCTGCTTGACACTGCTAATCTCTCTTCCGCTAAAACTGCAGGAGCCACGCCTGCAAGTGAAGAGAGCGAAGAGCAGGATGGACGAGAGTCCCTGTCCTGAGAGAGCAAGTGAGTGGAGAGTGGCAACTGAACTGGGTGTTCCAGAGACAGTTACTGGAGCAGCGGATACCAAATTTGACGAGGCCATAGAGGAGCCACTAGGATCGCTTTGGCTGCCTCTCACTGTGTTGAGCAGTACTCTCTGAATGAGGGGAAAAGAGGGAAGACATAAAGGAACTTCCCTGCCCAGGAGAGGGACAATGCATCTCACCAGAAAACACCAGGCCCTGGAGCGAGCAGCAAAATTGCAGAGTTTGGCATTGTAGGGATGCAAAGAGGTCCAACTCTGGCTGGCCCCACTTATTGAAGAGGTCGCTCATGGCATCTTGGAGCAATCCCCACTGTGAGTCTGAGAGAACGAGCCACTGAGACTGTCAGAGAGAACGCTCTGGACCCCTGGTAGATGTACTGCGGTGAGGTCCACACTGTGTTCTACTGCCCAGTCCCAAACTCCCATGGCATCTCTACAAAGGGGGTACGAGTGAGTTCTCCCTTGTTTGTTGATGTAGAAAACCACATGTGTGTTGTCTGTCTGCACCAGAAGAGGACCAGTTGAAGCTAGTTTCTGAATGCCGAGATTGTATTCAGTACCGCTCTCATTTCCAGAACGTTGATAAGCAGAGAGCAACTCTGACAGACCAGGATCCCCGGGTCCTGTGATCCCCTAGCTGAGCCTCCCAGCCTAACAGAGAGGTGTCTGTGGTCAGGGTCCGAGTGGTGGGAGTCTGCGGAAAGGAACTCCATCGCCCAGATTGTCCGTGCATAGCCACCATTCCAGGGGACAATGAATTGCTCAGAGATCCAGACTGGAAGATCCAGATCGTCCACCAACTGATCCCACTGTACCTTGAGGTGCCACTGGAGTGCCCACATATGGAGTCTGGCTAAAGGAACTGTGGCGATGGCTGTGGCCATGTGACCCAGCAGTTGTAGAACCACCCACGACGGGAGGATGGGTGACTTTGGAGGCTTCTGGCAAGCCCCTGAAGGCGCTCCACCCTGTCCGAGAGCAGAAAAACCCTCCCTGTACACGGTCCAAGATGACTCCGATAAACTGTAGTAGCTGTTCGGCCAGGGGGGTGGTCGGCCAGTTGATAGTGATGCCCAGAATGCGAAAATAAAGCCTGCGCTTTCTGTAAGAGAGATGGAAAGCTCCTTTTCCGAATGGGCGGACAGGAGCCAATCATCCAGGCAGGGGTAAACAAAGAGGCCTCTCCTGCGGAGGACCACTGTTACACACCTGGTGAATACCTGGGCATGGGCGAGAGGCCAAGGGCAGAGCCCTGAATTGGTAATGCTCGTTCTGAAGCAAAACCGCAGAAAATGTCTGTGGGCCTTCAGGACCTTGATGTGCAGATAGGTGTCCTGCATACCTAGACAGTAAAGCCAGTCTCCTTTCTGGAGCAGGGGAAGCAATCCCAGGGTTACCATGCGAAATCTCTGGTACTTCACTGAGAGGTTGAGCTAGCTGAGGTCTAAATGGGCGAAGGTCTCGGGTCTTCTCCGGAGCGAGGAAGAAGCGAGTAAAGCCTTTTCCTTCTGGGCCACTGGTACCCTTTGGATAGCTCTTTGCTGAGGAACTGATGGATCTCTCCTTCCAAGAGGAGATTGTGTTGTGGTGGACAACGGAACACTGGGGGTTGTCCAGAGGGATGAGGTGAATTCTATCAGATACCCTGTCCAAATGGTGGTCAATACCCATTGATTGGTAGTGATACTGGCCCATTCGAGTGGGTAAGCTGAAACGCCTCCTACCTGCCTGCTCTGCCTGTCCCAGGAAGCAAAGAAGGTGGCAGGAGGAGGGAGTCAGGTGAGGGGGGTAGGAGGGCCGCCCTGGGAGCTTTTGGTTGCTTAGGGCCCTGGGAACCTTGAGGGGCAGGGTTTCCCGTCTCTTAAATCTTTGCCCTGGGTTTGTTTGCCATACTGTCCTTGATTATGACGCCGCCAAAGGACGCGGTGAGCTGGGTTCAGTTGTGACTTGTACATACGACGACGTCCGCCACCCGCCTCTTCCCCGGAATTCTTGCAGTTGCTTCACCATCTACTCCACTTCCAGGACGAAAAGCACTGGACCCTGAAAGGGAGAATCCAAAATAGAGTCCTGCAGGTCTTGCTGGAAACCAACAAGTCTGAGCCAGGACAGGCGCCTCACAGATGTCTGATGCCGCAGCCCGAGAGGCCATATCAACGGTGTCATATGAGCAATCGGGCGCATGTTTATCCATGTCCAGGTCCAACTGGACGCATGCCAAAATTTCCTGCTTGGATTCAGAATCGGGAGAGCCTCTATCAATTCTATGGTCTTTCTCACAGGGATTGCTGGTAGGAGATCATGTGGGCCATGAAATTCAGGGACCTGATCGACCCAGAAGCTGAGGAGAAAACCTTCTTCCCAGCTGTCAAGCTTCTTCAAGACGGGGTCTGGAGGCTGTGAGCTTAAATGCTTAGGTTGGGCTCCTTCCATGGCTTGTCATTAGGATCAAGGAATTTGCCTTAGGTTGTTCTGCCAAGAATGGCTCAGACTTAGGAGGCTTGTAAAGCCTATCCGCTTTAGTAAGACGGGTGACATCCTGGAAGGGTTCTACTAATGGAGGAATGACTAGGGCTTCACTTCTTTTCTCCTCAAGAACTTAGCCACAAGCTTCCATTCCAGGTCCAGTGCCTCGGTATCCTATTCAGTAGATGGTCTGATATGCCTCTACATCAAGTAAAGAAGGATCGCCTTGGGGGAGACTGTGGGGAGTCCCTGGGTTCAGGAGAGAGGTAAAATCCTGTCCTCTGAGGATTCCGAGTTATCGCCTGCCTCGTCCGGGAGGAGGACGTATGTGGGGGTGACGAGAGACAGAGATCTCTTTATTTCCCTTTGGACATGTAGTAGGGTGCTCATCCGTTGTGGGTAGGAGGACCACCCATCGGTGGTAGGCGGGACCTTGTCTGGAGGTCTGAAAGGAGGTCCCTTTGACTGTATTCCACCAGGTGGTGAACAAGTTCCTATGTTCGCCACTGGGACGACCACTGGGGCCAGCGCCAGGTCAGAAGGACCGGGCTGGGTCCTTAGGAGCGGCGCCTGGATCCTGGATCTGGAGTGGCAGGTGTCAGGTCTGGAAGGCCAGCGCCCCGAGGAGTGACAACTGGCGTCTGGTCTGTAGGTGTAGCAGCAGACGGCTGAGCCTCATCCAGCGACCGCCCCATATCTATCATCGGGGTAGGCGAGCGGTTAGGTGGGCGGACATCTGGCGAGGGGCACTTTGGCCTGAGATGGGGGCGCCCAAGCACGGGTGTCCCCTGCCTACCTGAACGCTCCTCGAACGCTTTTTTCTTCTTGTCTGAAGTGCCAGGCTTATCCAGGGCCTGGGTACCTTTCCTGGGTTGACCCTACAGATTTATGAGATCGTGGGCCAAGGAAGAAGAGTGATGTCCTGCTTGATGCAGACTCCTGTGGTGACCCAGGGGAAGGGGAGAGGACTTGGATGAGCAGGAAGAATCCTTGGCTGGAACTGAGCCTGATCTTTTGAAGAAGATGAAGACGACGCCTGTTTAGCGGGGAGGGATGGTAGGATTCAGACCGCCCTATCTTTCTCCCTGTGATGTTTCCCCCTGAGGCCTTGTCCTTGGAGGGATTCTTGAGCAGGAGAGGAAGAACTTTCCCAGAACCTCACTGCATGGCCGCAAGCTTTTTCTCTAGTAGGAAGGTTTTTAAGGCATGGGCTCTCCTGGCACACGCTTTCTGATTAAATTTCTGGCAGTGGCTGCAGGAATCAGGCTGGTGATTCGGGCCTAGGCAGATGAGGCAGGCAGCGTGGCAGTCTTTAGCTGGATCTGCTTCCAGCGACACACTTCAATTTTCGCGTGGTGGAGGAGGCGACGGCTAAACGAGTCAAAAAGTGGATTCTACTACAAAAATAAGAAAATGACTTAACTGATGTTTGAGCTGTCGACTGCAGAGAGAGGCGTCTGTGGAGCCGAATCACGTGGGTCGACGGAAGGAAAAGAACTGGGTTACTAGGGACCGCCTTTACACCACATAGGACGTCAGGGGAGCTGACGCCGGGGTGGTCCCCTGCCTCAGACTGCTAGACAAAAGTTTTCCGTGTGGTCCTGACAGCTGCTGGTTTCAGTCCTAATGGTATTACCTGCTGCAAGAACTCCACCCTCGAAGACAGATTGATAGTATTATCGCTCAGAGCTCTGAACTATAGTATTATCACAGAAATGCCACAGCCATGCCCAAGTCTGCTTCCCACACAGAAACCCAGTTCCCATGGTGCCATATCCTTCCTGCACAGCCAAAGTGACATTGTACACTCTCATTGGCAGCTTTTCTCTGTGGGCGGCAGAATAACTAAAAAAAAAAACAAGGCTGCAATTTACGCTAACTTAGCAAGAGTAATGTGTACCTTCAGCTCTTCGTTTATTTTTTTAAAATATTCAATGGATTATCTGGTTGAGCCTGCAGTCGCTTATGGATGAACAAAGTGTGTATGTGCTTGGGGTGGGGGCGAGTGACTCTTTAGTACAAAGTACTGGTTTTGAGATGAGTGATTCTACAGCAAGGCGCTGGCCTGTTTCTACAGAAAATCCAAGGAAAGCAACAGAATTTGAAATTTTATCCATACATTACAAATAAAAGGTTACTCACCTGTAACAGTAGTTCTAGAAGTGGTATATGTTGTTCATTCACACTTATTGGCATGTCTCTTTCACCTTTAAGGATCACTGGAAGTCTTCAACTGGCTTCTCCCACCCACCCGGTGGTATATACCTCGCTCTGCCCCATGATGCCAGATCTTAGCCTGCTGGAAGCAAGGTGTTGTGCATCCACAGCCAGGAGGTCGGAGGGTCCATGTGGATGAACATATACCACTCCTAGATCTCACTGTTACAGGTGAGCAACCTGTTTTTCTAGGATCGTGGATATGTTGTTCATCCACACTTATTGGCAGACTCTAGTAGTTCTCTCGGGAAGAGGGAGGCAACACACTCCTACTTAGGGAACAGAGGCCCCAAACTAGCATCCTGGCATAACTCAAGGTTGACATGGTAGTGGTGATGACGGTGTTTGCTGACTTCCAGGTAGCAGCCCGGCAGATTTCCTGGATAGAGATGTCCCTGGAAGCAGCCACCAATGCAGTGGTATGAAGGGTAGCATGAGCTCTTACTCCTCTGGGAGGTTCCTTGCCCACCAACTCATAGCACAGACCTATACATAATGTAATCCATCTTGCTATGGTCCACTTCGCTGCAGGTCTGCAGGAAGTGACTTCAGCGTAGGTGACAAACAGCTGGAGAACCTCTCCCCAATTTCCACCATCCTCTCCTTATAATAGGAGAACGCACATCTCGGTCCAAGATATGGAGCCTGTACTTGGCCTCCGAGGTGTAGTTTGGGTAGTAAACCAGCAGAGTTAACACCTGCTTAAGGTGAAACTCCGATACCACCTTGAGGAAGGAATTTCGGGTGGGGGCGAGGACAACCTTGTCCCTGTGGAAGACCAGATAAGGGGAGTCCACAGAAAGCGCCTGAGCTCCCTATCCTTCTGGCTGACGGATAGCCATCAGGAAGGCCGCCTTCCACGACAAATGTGACAGCTAACACTTGTGCATTGGTTCAAATGGCTTGCCAATGAGCTTTGCCAGTACCAGCAGCAGATCCCACGGAGGTGGAGGTTCATGCACTGGAGGGATATGTGATCCAGGCCTTTGAAAAAGTGCCCAACCACTGTTTTCTCCTGCACCAACGTCGGCTGACCGCCCACGTCCGTAAGCAGAGATGGCTGCCAGGTGCACCCTGAGTGTCTATGACTGCAGACCCCTTTGTAAAGAGACTAAAGGTAGTCAAGAATGTTAGCCACGGGCAGGACAAAGGGTCCAGGCCCTTGCCCTGACGCCAAATGAAAAACTGCTTCCATTTAAAGGCATAACACTTCCTGGTCGATTTCTTTCTAGATGCCTCCACCATGGTGTAGATATCTTCGAAAGATCCAAAGCCTGGAACCTAGCCGCCACATACCAGGCTGCAGGTGCAGGGATTGAAGGTCCGGATGGAATACCTTCCTCTGATTGAGTGATATCAGATCCGGCGTACCAAGCCGGGCCCGGGGCCTGAAGCTGAGGCTGAGATATCTGATGCCAGAACTGCACAGCCAGTCTGGGGATACCAGGATCACCTGCGCCTTGTCTTGTTCCTCCTCACCTTGAGAAGCACCTTGTGGATCAAGAGAAATGGAGGAAGGCGTGAGAAGAGGCCTGGGTCCACGGCCTCGAGAAGGCATCCCCACAGCAAACCCTGCTGAGAGGGGTATGAAACAGCCTCTAGCTTGGTGTTTTCCCTGGAGGCAAACAGGTCCACCTGCGGTTTGCCCTCCCAACGGGAGAACAGGCTGTAAGCTACCCTCTGATGGAGAAACCAATCGGGATGTCTGGCCTAAGCGGTTGAGAGCATCCGCCAGATGGTAGGAGGCTCCTGCCATATGGATGGCTAGGAGATCCACCTCCAATCCGGCTCACGAGGGTCCAGATGCGAGTGCCTCCTTACACAGCAGATGGGAGTGCATGCCGCCTCTATTTGTTGAGGCAGTATATGGTCATGGTATTGTCCGCCTGGACTTGAACCACTTGACCCCGGGCTGAGAAGCGAAGCTGACAGTGCCAGTCTGACTGCTCTGAGCTCCAACAGGTTGATGGCATCGACTCCTCGAGGGGTCCAGAGCCCGGGGACCCTTTCGTCCCCATGTGGGCTCCCAGCCATGAGAGAGGCATTGGTCGTGAGAACACCTGCCGGCTTGGAGCGAACAAACGGGATCCCTTCCTGCAACCAGTCTGGGACAGTCCACCACTGGAGAGCGTCCCACATCTTCTGGGTTACAGTGATCAGCTGATCGAACTGACCATAGCACTGAGTCCTCTGGGTGGCTAACTCCCACTGGAGGGGCGATGTGCAACCGGGCCCAATGGATCACCGAGTGCATGCCGTCACGTGAGCCCAGAAGGCGCAGAAAGTCCGGGCAGGAGCAACTGCCCAACCAGAAATGATTGGGCAAAGGAGGAAGAACCTCGCCCTGTCCGCCGGAGATGAACTCTGGCTTGATGAGAGTCAAGCTCTGCCCCGATGAAGCCCATCACCTGGAATGGCACAAGTTCCGACTTGGATCCGTTGATTAGGAGGGCCGAGCTGGGAGCAAGTCTGGAGGCTGAGTTGGGAGCAAGTCTGGAGGGCCAGATCCCTAGACCTCCACTTCCTGTAGGATGGGACCTGCCAGAAGCCAATTGTCATGTGTAGGGTAAATTCTGATCCTCCCCCGACGCCGTAGATGGGCCACCGCCACTGCAATGTATTTGGCGAATACCCATGGGGCCAATGACAGGTCGAATGGCATGGCTCGAACTCAGACAGGGTCCTTTCGACCCTGAAGCAGAGGAACTGCTGACGGACAGATGGATTGGGACATGAAAGAATGCGCCTGCAGATCCAGTGAACAAAACCACATATTCCTCTCCAAGGATGGAATGATCTGGGACAGAGTGACTATCCAAAGGTGCGACCTGAGATACTGATTCAGGTCTTGAGATCTAGAATGGGGCACCAGCCCCCGCCGTGTGGGCACCAGGAACTATCGGGAGATGAAGCCTGGGTCTGCTGGAGGATCCGCACAGGAGCTATTACCTCCTTGAGGAGGAGCTGAGCAATGTCATCTTGAACAGTCAACTAGGTGTGAACAGAATCCATTCCTTCCAAGGGGCATGGGCTCGGCTGGGAGGGTACTGCTTGAATTCTAGAGGCAATCCCTGACTGACCACTTAAGAACCCACCTGTCCAGTGACAGCGAACCAGATGGAAAGGAAGTGGCGGAGCCGGCCCCCATGGGAGAACCCAGAGCTGTTGTGACAGAAGTAGGGCTGGCAACCCCACCGTCACTGAGCAGGCTTGGAGGAGAAAGAGGTTCCAGGGCCTGAACCTCGACCTCCTTTAACGGGCCTGTTGGAGCCTGGCTTGGGCCGAGGGCGCAAGCTTGAGCCTGCTGCTGATGTTGCTGTCCCCTTGGAAGGAGGACTGCTGAGAAGCAGGGAAGAGTGCCAAAGGGCTTCTTCTTCTGCTGGTTCTTGTCCAAGAACCTTTGGCAGAAGCAGCATCCAAGGGGTGTTGGACTGCTCAATGCACTGAAGGTGACCAGCCACCCCGGCAAAACAAGTTGGTCCTGAGGAAGGGTACAACAGCTAGTTTGTGCCGAGTCATGTCCGCCAGAAAGGGAGGAGCCTCAGTCAAGCCGTGGTGACGAGGCAGTGCGGTGGCTATCGAGTGTGCAAGAACTCTTTGGTGTCCACGGCCGTCTGAGCTGCTATTTGTTTGGCCACGGCTCGGCCCTGGTCTCGGATCTGCTTGACCATAGTCTGCATGTCCACGAGGAGATTTGGGAGGACCTCATCTAACCACCCAAGAAGCGATGAGAGAAGTGCGCCATGATGACGGGCTGAACTTGTCTGATTAGGACCAAGGAGGAGGCCGATAGACCTTCCTCGCAGAATGGTCCAAGAGCTTGGATTCTTTATTGGGAGGTCAGTCCGTGTCGGCAGAACTGCCAGTATGCCTGAACACAGAGGAGGTCACCAGGCTCTCGATCGAAGGGTGCTCTGTGAACCCGCCAAGGACCCCATGGGCACCGCGTGCTTGCAGGCCATGCGGGCAGACTGAGCTGAACAGGAGGCAGGACGCTGCCAGAGTTCAAGGGCCGAATCAACAATGGTCTCAGCCACAGGAAAGGCCTCTGTAGGGGTATCCTCTTTTGAGGATGACCTAAGAAGGTACTCCTGTCTGTTTCTGGATGGGCTCCAGGGCATCCCAGTGAACTCAGAGATGAGGCAAAGGAACCCTTGGAAGGAGGAACGACCTTCCTCCATCCCTAAGCCAATGGATCGATTCATCATCCCCAGGGTGAGAATGAAGCCCGTGATGTATTTTACAGGGTGCAGGAATACACTATTTTTAAGCAAAAAGATATTTCAGGACTAGAGGGCACAGGATGAAGTTGGAGGGAGGACGGTTCAAAGGAAACGTGAGGAAGAATTTCTTCACAGAACATGTGGTGGACAAGTGGAACACCTGCCAGAGGAAGTGGTGGGGGCTGAAACAATCACGGGATTTAAGAATGCATGGGATAGACAAAAGGAATTCTGGAGGTCAGGGTTAAGGGCAACAGACTTCTAGTAAAACAAAGTAAACTTACAAGCTCAAATGGGCAGACAGGGTGGCCCATAGGCCCTTATCCGCCGACACTGTCTGTGTATCTATGATGTCCGAATCAGACAAATCCAGATACAGTGGCCGTCATCAAATCACCCTCGATCCGGGGCGTGTCCAGGGTGACAGTGACTCACTTAACACTGGGAAGCCCAGTGTCCGGTCTGTCTTCCTTGGAAGGAGCCCCTCCAACAGGTTGCTTAGGCGGCGGTTTAGGCCCAACAGGTGGTCTCGCCAGCCCCTGCGGTGGGGAACCAAAGATTTTGGTTCCAAGGGGTCGGCTTCGCCTAAGAGGCGAAAGTCAAGTAATGGCTGGGGCAGAAGCCGGGTAGGCTTGTGCCGGACAAGACCAGCTGTTGCCACATGAGATCCTCGTAGTGCCGGATTGCCGCCGAGCCTCTCCTCATGTGAGGGAGGACGACTGAAGGAGTCGCCTTTTTAAGTGCTTATGACTCTTCCTTGGCCTGTTGGTCGAGGAGGTTCTAGACCTCGACCGAGAACACTGGGGACACCGGCCGGGACCGGTGACTTCTGGGGGTCCAGAACAGGATCCTCGACGGGACACCAACGGGCTGGGTCTCCTCATAAGGAAGACGAGGACCGGAGTCCTTTCTAGGAGTCGGCAACAGCAGGTCAATAGGGTTGATTACAATTTTGACCTCATCACCGCAACCAGCGTCGGCTGACCCAACGGAGGTCCATGAAGCCAGCGGTCAAGAAGCAATCTCGACGGAGGTCAAGACCCGCATGCTCCTGGGACTGAGACTCTCTTGGTCTCAAGAGCACCTTCATCGAGACGAAGACTTGCTTGGTTCCTTCTCCACCTTATGGGATTGGGAGGAGTGCAAGCCCGAGTGCCTCTCCTGGTGGGAAGAGAATGGCACAACTCCTGGAAGGAGCCCGAGAAGGTGGAGCCCAGGTTTAGCAGGATGAAGAAGCTCTGAGAGTCTGCAGCACAAGCCGCTTCTTCCTCAAACGCCTGCATGCATTACAATTGCTCAGGCAGCCCACAGTCGAAATCACCCACCTAGCCTCTTTGGACATAATCAGAGGGTTCCTCGCCTCGTCTCCCCAATTTCAAACGTGCAAGATGGTCATCCAGGATGCTGGGATAGAAGGCCAAGTAAAACTGCAGGATGATGTGTCATGGCGACACCAAAGCAACAGACGAAGCTGAGGTGGGGATCGATACGTGACATCTTTGGCCACAGGAGCACCGGTGATATCCGGGGAAGATTTCTCTTCCATAATTTAAGCTGACAAAGAAGTTATTGCTAACTCTAACGACACGGAGTTTCGGTAAGACCCAAGGTTTGAAAGCCAGGCCTACGGTGTGTGAGCATGAGGGAAACCTGAATCTTCCAGTGGAAAGGAAGATTTGATGCACAGGGCGGAGTCAGTATATACCACCCGAATGGGTGGGAGGAGTCAGCTTGAAGACTTCTGGTGACCTTTAAAGGGGAAAGGGACATGCCAATAAGTGTGGATGAAAAACATATCCACAATCCTAGACATAACAAATGCTTTATGTGTAATACAAGGCAGTTAGACCATCGAGAGGTAATACACACTAATCTATTATTCTACTTGTCCTGCCCATTACTGAATGTCTTGCTGTTAGCCTGTAAACTATTTCTTGCCATGCTATACACATGTATTAACTGATTCAATTATCACACTCTCAACCTTATTCTGAACTTATTCTTATTCCTGTAACCCTCCACAGGTGCGTGATAAGCTGAAATGGTACAGAGATGCACCTTTATGGAAGAGTATCTCAGCCCTGCATCTCAAAGCGATACGAGGTATTCCAGGACTGATTTCACCGAGCAAGACAGTGGGTCCAGCAAACGGCAGCTGCCCATATACAGAAAATACAGGTTACTCACCTGTAACAGGAGTTCTAGGAATGGTATATGTTGTTCATCCACACTCATTGGCAGGTATCCTTGCCGCTTTAAATCTTGCCGGAAGGTCTTCAAGCTTGCTCCTCCCACCCACCCGGTGGTATAACCTCGCCCGCCCATGATGCCAGATCTGCCCGCTTGAAGCTCAGGTTGTTAAGCCGGGAGGTTATATGGTGGTGGATGAACAACATATACCATTCCTAGAACTCCTGTTACAGGTGAGTAACCTGTATTTCTAGGGACATGGATATGTTGTTCATCCACACTCATTGGCAGACTCCTAGCAGTTCTCCGGGAGGAGGGAGGCAAGACGACACCCCAATACTTACTTGGGAAAGAGAGACTGGAGAACCGAGGCCCCAAAACCAGCATCCCGCGTGACTCAAGGTCGATGTGGTAATGGGTAATGAAGGTGTTTGCTGACTTCCAGGTAGCAGCCCTGCAGATTTCCTGGATAGGGACGTCCCTGGAAGCAGCCACGTTGCAGCAGTATGGCGGGTAGAATGAGCCTTATCCCTCTGGGAGGCTCCATGCCCGCCAACTTATAGCAGAGATCTATGCAGGAGGTTACCCACCTGCTTATCGTCCGCTTGGCTGCAGGTCTGCCAGATGCGGCTTCAGCGTAGGTGACAAACAGCTGGCGAATCCTCCTCGATTTCAGCCGTGCGCCTCTATAATAAGCGCCTTCTAGGGTCCAGAGTATGGAGCCTATATTCGCCTCCGAGGTGTGATTGGGGTAGAACACCGCAGAGTCAACACCTGGTTAAGGTGAAACTCCACACCACCTTCGAAGGAATTTCGGTGGGGGCGAGGACAACCTTGTCCCTGTGGAAGACCAGGTAAGGAGACTCGATGGAAAGCGCCTGGAGCTCTCCCATCCTTCTGCGGATAGCCACCAAGAAGGCGGTCTTCCACGACAGGTGAGAGAGAGCACACCTGTGCATAGGTTCGAATGGCTTGCCCATGAGCTTTGCCAGTACCAGCAGTAGATCCCACGGAGGTGGGGTTCCCGCACTGAGGGGAAATGTGATCAAGGCCTTGAAAAAGCGCCAGACCACCTTCTCCTGCGCCATCGACTGCTTCCTGCCCGCGCCTGCAAGCAGAGATGGCTAGGTGCACCCCCTAGGGTCAGCCGACCTAAGCCCTTGACTAGAAAGGGACCATAAATAGTCCAAGATGCTTGCCAAGGAACAGGAGGAAGGGTCCAAGCCTTGCTTCTGACACCAAATGGAAAACCTTTTCCATTTGAAGGCATAGCATTTTCTGGTCGACTCTCACGGACGCCTCAACTACATTGAGGACCTCGTCGAAAGACCCAAGGCCTGGAACTCTAGCCGCTCAGGAACCAGGGCCAGGTGCAGGGATTGAAGGTCCGGATGGAACACCTTCCCTGATTGACTGAGAGCAGGTCCGGGCGAGCTGGAAGCTGCCGGGAGTCCTGGAGCTGAGACTGAGGAGATCTGGGTACCAGAACTGGCGAGGCCAGTCTGGGGCTATCAGAATCACCTGCGCCTTGTCCCTCCTCGCCTTGAGAAGCACCTTGTGGATCAAGGGAAATGGGGAAAGGCGAAAGAGGCCCGGTCCACTGCCTCGAGAAGGCATCCCCGCAGCGAGCCCTGCTGAGGGGGTGGGCATGGAACAGACTCAGCTTCGCTCTCCCTGGAGGCAAACAGGTCCACCTGAGGGTGTGCCCCAATGGGAGAACAGATGCTGTACTACCTCCGGCAGGGAGAGACCACTCGGGATGCAGCCCCTATCCGGCTCAGGGCATCGGCCAGGGTGTTGGAGGCTCCTGCCACGTGAATGGCTAGGAGATCCGCCTCCAGGCTGCGCTGACGGACCAAATGCGGAGAGCTTCCTTGCATAGAAGCATGGACGCTGCCCCGCCTGGCGGTTTAGATAGTACATGGTCGTGGTATTGTCCGTCCTGGACTCGGACCACTTGACCTCGGAGGAAGGAGCAAAGGCGTGAGAGCTAGGCGGACCGCCGGAGCTCCAGCAGGTTGATGTGGCATCGGACTCCCAGGGACCAGAGGCCATGAGCCCGGTGTTCCCCAGATGGGCACCCCAACCCATCAGAGAGGCATCGGTCGATAGAGAGACCGCCGGCTCGGGCGGACTAACGGGATGCCCTCCTGCAAATGATCTGGAACGGTCCACCACTGGAGAGCTTCCCACATCCCTGTGTCACCGACACAAGCTGGTCCAAAGGATCGCAGCGGTGAGACCACTGGCTGGCCAGTCCCCACTGAAGGGGACGATGTCCAGCGGGCCCAACGGACCACGCTGGTGCAGGCCGCCATGAGACCCAGGAGGCGAGGAAGTCCCAGGCAGGGCACAATTGCCCAACCAGAAATGATCGGGCAAAGGAGGAAAGAACCTCGGCCCTGTCCGCGGGAGCCGCCTGGCTCAAGAGAGTCGAGCTGCGCCTGATGAATAGAATCACCTGCTTCGCCTCGAGTTCTGACTTGGCTCGCTGATAAGGAGGCCCAGTTGAGAGCAGACCTGGAGGGCCAGATCTCTGGACCACTCGCCTCCTTCCTGGAGGAGCTGCTATCAGCCAGTCGTCCAGGTAAGGGTACACCCGACCCCTCGGTGCCGCAGGAATGCTGTCACCACTGCCATGCATTTGGTGAAGACCCTGGGAGCTGGAGACAAGCCGAAGGGCATGGCTTGAACTCAAGAGGGATCCTTCCGCCGGAAGCGAAGGAATCTCTGGTGAGACGGACGGATAGGGACGTGAAAAACGCTGCCCTGCAAGTCCAGAGAGCAGAACCCACACCGCTGCTCCAAGGATGGTATTATCTGAGCCAGAGTGACCATCCTGAAGGTTCGAGACCTTAGGAACTTGTTTAGGTCGTGTAGGTCGAGAATGGGCGCCAGCCCCGGTCCGGCTTCGAACCAGGAAGTACCTGGACACAAACCCTGGGTCTGAAGGAGGGTCCACCACCTCTCTTATCACCTCCTTCTGGAGAGGAGAGCGATGTCGGCTCGACGAGCCGCCAGTGAGGCTGGGGATCCCGAAGCCCCGAGGGCGACGGCTCTGAAGGGTGGTGCCTGCTCGAATTCCAGAGGCAGGCCTCTTCCCACCACTTCAAGACCCACCTGTCCGTGGAAACAGCGACCAGGCGGAACGAGGCGTGGAGCTGCCTTCAATGGGACTCCAGTGCAAGGGGGTGACGGGAATGGGGCGAGCAACCTCAGCCCGGCCACTGGGCAGGCTTGAGGAGGGACCGCCGAGGACCCCTGGGCCTTTTCTCCTGCCTCCTGTTAGAGGAAGCCGGCGGCTTGGGTTTGGGATGCCAGGCCGAGCCTGCTGGCCCTGGACGCCATGGGCCGGGACAAGAGTTCGGGGGGCACAGAAGGACGGAAGGGCTTAGGCTGTGGTCAAGGCCTTGTCCTTCTGAGCGGAAGAGACAGAGTCCAAGGTAGCATTGGACTTCGATCCTCTGCAGGTGACCTTCCACCCCAGGGTCAAGAGGTCAGTCCCAAAAGGAACATCCGCCAACTTGTGCTGGGTATCCGGTAAAGGTGGATATCCTCAGCCAAGCCCGCCGACGCATAGCCACTGCGGCCGCACCGATCTGGCACATGAGTCCCCTATATCCAAAGCAGATCTGGAGCTGCTGTTTGCCACTGCCCTGCCCCGCACCTGCTTAACCGTAGTCTGCAGATCAGCGGAAGATGAGGGATGACCTCATCCAGGAGCCCAACAGGCATGAGAAAATGTGCCATGAGGACGGCCGAACTGGCCTGACGAGGCCGAGAGAGGACGCAGCATAGACTTTTCGCCCGACATAGTCCAATTCTTGGACTCCTTGTCAGGAGGTTTGTCCACATCCCTGGCGCGCCGGGCTGCCGGAAAACGCTGTCGGTAACCAACCCCTCAGCAGAGGGGTGTTCAAAAACCGGACAAGGAACCGTAGGACCGTGATACTTCCTGGCCATCCTGGCCAAGGCGCAGGGCAGGAAGCAGGGCGCTGCCAAAGCTCCAGTGCCGACCCACTATGGCCTCGGCCACCGAAAGGCCTCCGGCCGGAGAATCCTCGTCCAGAATTTCCGTGAGGGGATACCTGCCCGCTTGGAACGGGTTCGAGCTCCATCCCGTGGACTCCGAGATGAGCACGCAGTCCTAGGAAGGACGACGGCTATCGTCCATTGACTGACCTCCTGAAGACCCAAGTCCAGTCGCTTGGAGAAAAAGGAGGAATCATCTTCGACTCGGAAGAGTCCTCGAAGAGCTGCTCTGGCCTGAGCCACCCTTCACCTGCCGAGGTCGGTCGGGAGTGAGGGTAACTGACAGCCGATGGGTAGACCCTAGCCGATCGAGAATCCTTGGTCGAGCCCCAATTGGTGGCTGTGAGGCGGAGGTTCCACCGAATCGGTGGAGCAGTTGTTTTGGCCGAACAACCGCCTCGGCAGGCTCCTCGGATAAGTCGAGGTTGTGTCGGCCGCCCGGTGACAGTCACTTAATGGCCGGGAAGGCGACGGGTCGGCTTACTCCGGCCAGGAGGAGCTGTTCAACATAAGGTCCTCGCACTGTCCGACGTAATTTACGCCGAAGCCCCTCATCCGAGGAGGAGGACGAGGCCGAGTGGCGACGCCGGCATCATGTGCCAGACCGAGACCGCCTATGACGGTGGGATCGGGCTGGACCGCCGAAGAGGTCCGAGAGACGAGACCGAGGTCCCGGAATTTCCGAGGTCGGTGCGGGAGGTGTCGGCCGGAACCGCACCCTTCGCTCGGATGGTGCATCCGAGGGCTCCGGAACCGGAGGCACAGGTGAGCCCACGGATCTCAACTCCTCCCGGGGAACCGGAGAGGGAATCTCGCTGCTAAAGGCGACAGCCCGTCCCAATGGGTCGAAAATCTTGACTTCATCGGTGGGAGTCTCGGTCAACTGACCTGACGGGACACCGTGAGGCCAGTGGCTGAGCCGAGCGGTCGATCAAGCCGACGGTCGACAGCCCGGAAGAGGGACCTTTCCGCCCCAATAGGCCGACGGAGGGGACTTACACCTGTCCTCTTTTGGACCGAGAATAAGGTCCCAAACGTAGGCCCTTCTCCTTTAGTGGAGAGGGACAGACAAAGCTCCTTAAAAGAAGCCGTGGTAAGAAGAGCCCAGAGAGAGCGGATAAATGCCGCGCCAAGGAAGATACGTCTGCTACTTCCTCTTCGGGAGGGCGACCATCCGCCGAAAGCTGATCCGGCCGAAAGCCCGCCGTCATGACACCGCCAACCGGCCTCCTTGGACTTCACCGAGGGAACGCTTCGGGACGCCCAGTTGCAATCGGGCAGCACGGTTCGAGGACGAGGTCGAAAGATGAGCACAGGTCGCAAGCTCGCGGGTCGTGCTCAAGGCCTAAGCAGTAGACACACGTGGAGTGTGGATCCGTCCGAGACATCTTCTCCCGCATGGGCATCTCCGAACCGAGTCGATTTGTCCATCGCAGCTGCCGTAGGGATAGAAGACTGAAGTCTTTTTTCAAAATTTATTTTTAAATCCGCAAACGGAGAAATAGGAACTAGTCTCAAACGCAGAGCGTTAAGGAGGAACCTGAGCTTCCAGCGTGTAAGGAAGATCTGCGCCATGGGGCGGAGCCGAGTTATACCACCCGGTGGGTGGAGAGCAAGCTTGAAGACCTTCCGCAAGATTTAAAGCGGCAAGGATACCTGCCAATGAGTGTGGATGAACAACATATCCATGTCCCTAGAACGTTTCCATTTCATGGCATATTTTGCCCTTGTAGAAGGTTTTGTTGCTTCACTAGACTTCTGCCATCCTTTGTGAAACCCCATGCCTGGAAATAGTTAAGTCTGTAGGAGCCATGCATAGAGGTGTAAGGACCGGAGGTCCAGGTGGACTAATGTTCCTATGTCTTGGGATAGCAAGCTGGATAAAACTGGTAGCTGAAAAGGAGGTTCAACCTGCTAATTGTTGCAAAAGAAGGAACCATATCTGACCTGGCCAGAGAGGGGCTAACAGGATCATCGTGGCACGATCCATCTGTAGTTTGAGTAACACCCTCTGTAAGTGGAAAAAGAGAGGAAGGTGTATAGGAAGTACAGTTATGTTAAGAACTTACCATAACAGTAGATCTTCAACAGAGGCTCTTGCAGTAGGTATTCACATACAGGACTGACCTGCCAGGCATCAGGACCTCACAGAAAATCTCTAGCTAGCAGTTTCTAGTGGGTGACTGCCCCACGCCAGGTGACCAGCGCCATATGATGTCGGTATAAGGGGCGGTTCCCACGCCGCTTCCAGTTCTTTCCCATCACAGGCCAAAAGAGGCAAGACGAGAGAGAAGAGGATATTTCCCATGGAAATGGGGCAAAAACCTAGGGGCAGAGAGTGGGGAAGGATCATCGACTGCAAGAGCCTCTTCTTGAAGATTTACTGTTACAGTAAGTTCTTACGTAACTGTACTATCTTACTTTGAGAGGGCTCTTGCAGTAGGTATTCACATATAGACTGAGTCCCAAGCAGTACGGAACAAGGAAAGTACTCGGAGGAGGATTGTCATCCATAGCATGGAACCTCAGGCTGAACGGGTCTCATGAAAGGAGACCTTAGAGAACAGCCAACCCAAAGCTCCTCTTGGCGACAGGCAATGTCCAAACTGAAGAGTTTTGTAAAGGTATTGACAGAAGTCCAAGTTGGCAGCACAGATGTCTGCCACACACATTCTTGAAACAAGTCCAGAGGCAGCTACTCCTCTGGTGGAGTGACCTCTGGCTTGACCCCAGGGTCTTGTTGTACTTGTCGAACAGACAGTGATACAATGAGCCAACCATTTTGATAGGCATTGCTTAGAAACTGCATTGCATTCTCTTTGTAAGCAAAGGAGACAAAAGCTGAGCAGTTTTCCTGAGATCTCTAGTCCGAGTAGTGTAGTATCTCAGTATTCTGTGAACATCCAAAGTATGCAAGAGGTACTCTCCTTGACTGGAGTGTTATGAAAGAAAGCGGGCAGTTCAATGGATTGATTCAGCATAGATACAGCCACCACCTTAGGGAGAAACTTAGGGTTGTGCGTAGAGCCACACGCCCTAATGAAAATCAAGTAGGGATTTTGTACATCAAGGCCTGAAGCTCGAAAATGCGCCAAGCAGATGTAATGGCCACTAGGAAGAGTGTCTTCCAAGAAAGGAACTTTAAATCAGCTGTAGCTGCCGCAAGGGAGTGTAGGTTAAGTTTCTCCAGAATAAAATTCAAGTCCCAAGTAGGGCACGAATGTGGATGGGAGGTCTCAAATGGAGAACCTCTCTAAAGGTGGTCTTGGAGACTCCAACTGAGCAAAAGTCCTGTCTCCAAAGGAACATGGTAGGCTGAAATAGCGGCCATGTGGACTTTTAACGAGGAATGGCTGAGACCCAGATCTAATAGGTGACGATGTAGTATGGGACTTTGTTGGCTGGGCACGAGAAAGGTTCAAGTCCTTCTGATTGGCCCAAATAGAAAATCGCTTCCACTTCATGGCATAGGACCTGGTAGAAGGCTTCCTGGCTTCTACCAAGATATCCGCTATGAGAGGAGAAACTCCAAAGCGGGCTTTAGCTATGTTGCAGGAGCCACACATGTAAATGAAGGGATCTGAGACCTGGATGAACAAGGGTCCCTGATCCTGGGTCAACAATTGTTGCAACAGAGGAAGAGGAAGGGAGACTCCTCTGAAAACTGTTGCAGAGGAGAGAACAAACTTGCCTGGGCCAGAAGAGAACGATGAGAATCATTCGAGCTCCCTACGATCACAGTTTGTTCAGGACCCTCGAATTAAAAGAAATGGGAGGGAAGGCATAAACAAATCTGGCCCTCCAAGCGATAGACAGAGTGTCCCGCTAAAATGTCTCGCCTCTGGAGCGAGCGAGCAGAAGGCGGAAGTTTTGCATTTTGTGGAGAGGCGAAAAGGTCTATCTGAGGTGTCCCCATCACTGAAAGATGTTGTTTATGACTTGCTTTTCTAACTCCCATTTGTGGGACCTGACTGAGGACCACTAAGTTGGTCTGCCAGTATTTTCTCCACTCCCAGAACGTGAACCATGGTAAGTGAAGGTGATGCTGGGTTGCCCAATGCCAGACTCTCATTGTTTCCCAGCACAGAGGGTAGGAAGATGTTCCTCCCTGCTTGTTGAGATACCAGACTACGCACATGTTGTCTGATTGTATGAGGAGATGACTGGGGAGGATGAAGGACAGTAGGGCATGAAGGACTGCTTCAGTTCGAGCACATTTATGTGCAGATTTTGTTCGAACTTGGACCAGCTGTCCTGAGCCCTGTGAGACCCTAGATGGGCACCCCAGCCTTCTCCTGATGCATCTGTCATCAACGCCTGGGAGGGGGTTTGATGCAAAGTGAACTCCCAGGCACAGGTTCTCCACCATTCCAAGTCCCTGGTCATGGGATCGGAAACTAGTGCCTCTTGGTCTAGATTGTGCATGGTCTGGTCCCATTGTGACCAAAGCGCCCACTGAGAGATCCTCATATGGAGCCCAGCGAATGGGACTGTTGGAATGACAGCCGCCATTAGCCCAAGAGGCAGAGGACTGATCTGGCTCCACCATCCTGCGACTGGATAGAAGACGGCCCAAGTCTGAAGGGTGTCTACCTGTCTGGAGGCAAGAAGGCTTTGTCAGTGGTCGTGTCCAGAATCGCCTTATAAATTGGGAGGCATTTGAAAGGGAACAAATGGGACTTGGCTTGATTGATGGTGATACCAGACTGGTGAAACCTGCAGGGTAAGGGAAAGGGAGTGCAGGAGTTCCTCCCTGATGACGCCGCCAAGATCCAGTCGTCCAGGTACGGTAACTCCTGTACTCTCTGGCACGCAAGTGGACTGCTACCACAGACAGACATTTGGTAAAGAATCGGGGCCGAGGAAAGACCAAATGGGAGGGCCTTGAATTAGTAGTGGTCCCTGAAAGCAAAAACAAAGAAATTTGCAGTGGGGAGGGCATATGGGGATATGCAGGTAGGCATCCTGCATGTCCAGAGCACACAGCCACTGTCCCTGCCAGAGAAGTGGTATAAGGCTCTGCAAAGAGAGCATTCTGAAGCATTTGTACTCCATGAACACGCTCAGAGAGCTGAGGTCTAGGATAGGCCTCAGATCTCCTGTTCTTTGGAACTAGGAAGAAATGAGAATAGTAACCGTTCCCTAAAGGTGGGTGGGAACTGGCTCTATCGCTGCCTTCGAGAGAAGAGAGATGATTTCTAGGACCAGAGGAAGATGCTGCAGGAGAAAGATGACTTTTGGGGGTCTTCGGGTGTTTCTGCAGAACTCCAATGAGTGTCCTGCTGATATCAACTGGAGCACTCAAGCACCTGACGTTATCCTCTCCAACCCGGAAGATGGAGGTGAATCTCCCTACCAGTTCCTCAAACTTCCAAAGGCAGTGGGAGAGGCAGGGAGTCAGGAAGTTGGGGCAGCGGAACAGCAGAGGCTCCCACGGCTTTTTTGCTGGGGAGAATCTTGTTGATGGAGGGACCGACGATTGTTGGCCTGTTTGCCCTGTGGTTTTTGTCTGTCATTTTGTTGACAAAAAGGATGCCGCTGCTCTTGAGGGGCCTGTACATAGAGTTGACAGACTTGGAGTGCAGTACCTGCTTCTACAGTTTGGTAATGATGTCCTTGACATCATCCCTGAACAGCACCGAAACCCTGAATGGAGCATCCCGGATGGCGGAGAGCACTTAAGGGACCAAACCTGACACGCTGGAGCCAGGCATGATGCCGAGGGCTCACGGCGAAGGCCGAGCTCCTTCCAGCTGTGTCCACTGCATCATAAGTGGCAAGAAGCATGTGCCAACTAGCCAAACGAGAAGAACGGACAAGATCTACGACTTACTGCTTAGCCTGTGATTCAGGAAAGGAGTCCAATTTAGATTCCACCTGACTAAGGATGGTCTTCTGGAAATGCCCCATATGTGCCACATAGTTAAGGGGCCCTAATACCAAGGGTAGAAGAAGAAGAATAAATGATCTTCCCGTATTGGTCCAGAAGCAGGGATTCCTTATCAGCCGGAGACGAGCTGAGGTGACTAGGATTGGCAGAGGGCCATGAGCGACGCTGATGACAACCGAGTCCGTCCCCTGGGTGGAGGCTAAGAAAGTCTCACACCCTCAGGAGCCTGATATAGCCTGTCCGCTTCCTTGGAAGGGGGCTAACACAGAAGGCTGTTTCCAAATGGTGGAAGCAAGATCCATGAGGCTCTATCCAGGTGGAATCTGCATAGGAGCGGTCTCGGCAGATCCAGATGGGCAGCAAGTTTCTTCCTCTGTGGGTCTGGTTCCACAGATTGCCACTGATGTACCTAACACAAAAACATAGAATTTGATGGCAGATAAGGTCCGCTTGGCCCACCTAGTCTGCCCATTTGCCTACCTAATGGATAAGCTGCAGATCCTAGTTAACCAACAGCCTACTTCCTCCTATCCCCCACACTAGAATTGCCTTATGTCTGTCCCATGCATTCTTGAATTCCCACTGTTTTTGACTCACGACCTCCTCAGGAAGGCCGCCCATGCATCTATAACCTCTCTGTGAAGAAACACTTCTCACATTACCTCTGAGCCGCCCCTCCTCTATCTTCAAATTGTGCCCCTTGTTCTTGCACATCTTTTTCTGAAAGATGCTACCCTCTTGGATTTTGTTGATTCACTTGAGGTATTTGAAAGTTTCTATCATGTCCCCCTCTCCCTCCTTTCCTCGAGGCTATACATCTTAAGCTCCTTTAGTCTTTCTTCATGTGTCTTCTGGTGCAGACCCTGCACTATTTTGTTGCCCTCCTCTGGACAGCCTCCACCCTGTCTATGTTTTTGCAGAGATGGGGTCTCCAGAACTGCACACAGATGTGGATCTTACCAACTGTCTGTACAGAGGGCTAAAACTTCCTGTTTTCTACTGGTGATGCCTCCTATGCATCCCAGCCAGTGTTTACTCAGGCTACCACCTTGGGACCCACTCCCAGGCTGGCTAATTTGTTTATTAATCTTTTGTGTGGGACTGTGTCAAATGCCTTGCTAAAGTCTAGGTAGGCCATGTCCACAGCCCCTCCCTGGTCTACAACTCTGGTCACCTAGTCAAAGAAATCAATTAGATTTGTCTGACATGATCTTCCTGCTGTGAATCCATGCTGGCCTGGGTCCTGTGCCCCACTGGCCCCTAGGTACTCAACAATTTTTCCTTCAGAAGTGATTCCATCATTTCCCTACCACTGAGGTCAAACTGACAGGTCTGTAGTTTCCTGCCTCTGTCTTGTTCCCACTTTTGTGAAGAGGAATCACAATCACCCTCCTCCAGTCCTCAGGTACCACACCATCCTCCCATGATTTATTAAAAGGGTGGTTAGTGGTGTTACTAATTCTTACCTTAGTTCTTTTAGAATTCTGAAGTGAATCCCATCAGGCCCCACTGCTTTATCCACCTTGGTTTTAAGAGTTCTTTCAGAACCCTTTCTTCTGTGAAAGGACTAATATCAACCCCCATCCAGAGTGCTTCTACTGACTGGATTAGGTATCTCCCCTGTTTTTCCACTGTGAATACTGAGCAGAAGTATTCGCTCAGTATCCCTGCTTTTACTGTCGCCTCTGCGCAACCACCTCCTCTTTATTAAGCCTCCCAGTATCCCTGCCTTAGTCTTTCTTTGCTCCCTAATGTACCTATAAAAGGTTTTATCCTTCTTAACCAAGCTGGCTATCTTTTCCTTGGTTTGGGCCTTGCTATTCTGACTGCCTTCCCCGCCTTCCTTCTGCTTTAACTGGTACAGTTCTCTGTCCTGCTTCTTCTGTGTTTCCTTATACTTTCTGAATGCTGTCTTTTCTCCTTACCTTCCCACCACTTCTTTTGAGAACCATAGTGTTTTTTCTTTCATTTTGATTTACTTGGTATGACAGAACGGAAGAGGCCAGAGCCCATCGAGACTGTTCCCACACTATGTGGAACATTATTTATCTATTATCCTCAACCAAACATCTAATTTGTTTTTAAAGACAGTGGCACTAGTTGCCTCTACCAATTCTTGTGGCAGGTGTTCCATACAATGGATGCTCTTACTGGAAAAAAGTTTCCCTTTGCTGGTTTTATAAGTTTTTACTTCAAGCTGTTTATTACGCAGTCTCGGAACATGTCTCCTTTTGGAGAGTGTTAGACCACATTTTCTATTAGATCTGGTGAATTTATTAAATTAAAACCATAAGCATGATTATCACCTCTTAATCTTCTAGTCTGAAGAGAGAAGCTACCAGTAGCTTTTAATCTGTTCTGATAATCCAAGTTTGTTAATCTTGGAATCATTCTAGTTATCTCCTTTGAATCTGTTCAAGAATTGCTATGTCTTTTTTTGGTTTGGATTCCAGAAAGGGAGCCATTGTCTAGATACGGTCTAATGTATGCCTATACAATGGAATAAGGCATTGTTCAGCGATTAACAAAAGTGCGTCTATTTGCCTCAAAGTCTGTTGGTCACGCAAGCAGTTCTAACACAGTGATCATTTGATGTAAGTTTATTATTAAAATATATCCCAAATCTTTTCACAATTTGATGAGTGAAGTGGTAGTCCGTTTATACAATATATAATTTTGGATTATTTACACCAAATGCACTACTAAACATTTGTCTTGATTAAACTGCATATGATTTTCATTTGCCCAAAGTGTTAATTTTCCAAATCCTTCTTTAATGCAGAAATATTTTCTTGACTATTAACCTGGCCCACAATTTAGTATTGTCTGCAAATTTAACCATGAAGTTATTTGGCCCTGTTTGTAAATCACTGATAAAGAAATTTAACAATGTTGGTCCCAAGACCGACCCCTGTGGTACACCACTTGTCACACTACCCGAATCAGACAAGATATCATTAATTCTGACTCTCTGAGAATGATTTGTCAACCAGTTTAAAGTCCAGTTGACAATATTGGATGACAAACCTAGATTGTGCATTTTAGTAATGAGTTTTTCATGTGAGACTTTATCGAAAGCTCTACTAAAGTCCAAAAAGAATTACATCAGTAGGGATACCCACATCTAGTAGAGTACCTACAGTACATTATTGTAAAAGGATATCAGATTGGTGGTGCAGGAATACTTGGGAGTAAACCCATGCTGATTTGAATCATAAATTCTTGATTTTTACAATCTTGATCTATTAGAGACTTCATTACTGCTCCATTAATTTACCAGCCACTGAGGTCAGGTTAATTGGACTATACTTTGCACAGAACCTCTACTGCCTTTTTTAAATATGGAGTAACTATTGCTGAATGCCAATCATTTGGTACAATGCTTTCTTGAAAGGATTTGTTGAAGATAATTGACAAAGGTATAGAAATATTTATAGAGGTTTCGATCAGAAACTATGGATGAATACTGTCTAGGCCCGGACTAGTATTTTTTTTTGATAGCCTGTATGTCAGTTGGATAGAACCTATGATAATCTACACGGTGAACTTTAAAATGTACTAATAGGTGATTTTTGAGAGAAGACAGAACAAAAGTACATATTAAAGAGATTTGAAGTTTCTATATCAGATAGAGAAGAGTCATTGGTTATAATGGGACCAATGGTCCTTGATGCACCTTTTACTATTTATATAGGAGAAAAGAGATTTGTGACAGTCTTTTGTGTGAGCTAGTTTAAATTTAGCTTATTTTTGCCAATTTAATAAAACATTTTTATGCTTTTTCACAGATAGTCTGTATTTATGTAATAGAGTAGTTTTAAATGGAACAGAACTATTCTTAAGTTTCCCAAAAAGTTACATTTTATTTTAATCTGATTTTTGTCTTGTTGAACCAGGGGGAATTTTTCCTTTATTATTAAATTTCCTCTTAGATGGAATAAAGGTATTTTCCAAATAATGTACAATGTTTTAAAAAGTCCTAAGCGTGTTTTGTTGTACAATTAAGAAGATTAAATTCCAGTTTATGTTTTGTAAGTATTCATTGATTTTAGAAAAATTTGCTTTATTATATAATTTTTATACAGTATAACTTCCTTTGTGTAGTTTTAAACTGTTGAATTTCAAAAAGAATAGATGAATGATCACTGGTCCCAAGTGGATCCCAAATTTGTAAATTGCTAATGTGTTGCTCTATGCTAGTAAATAATAGATCCAAAATATTAGGACCTCGAGTGGGTTCAGTAACAAGTTGTTGTAATCCAGTACTAACTACCACATCTATTAGTCCTTTCTCAGCATAGGACTGTCCTGAGAATGAGTCCCAGTTAATATGAGGGAGGTTAAAGTCACCAAATATTATTGTATCTTGAGATTCTGAAAATGTGTAATTTCTTTAAACATATCAGTTGTGTAATCTGAATTTGCAGATGGAGGTCAACAAATGTTACCAATAGTTATATAGGACTGCTCCTTCAATAAGCTTTTAACCCATATACTTTCCAAAGGAAAGGGAAACACACTTCAAAAGAAGGAATATCATTTGGTATGTACATACAAACTCCACCAGCCTGCTTATCTACTCTGTTTTTATGACATAACTTATAACCTGGAATTTCTCTGGACCAAATTGAGGATGCGTCCCACCAAGTTTCAGTTACTCCCACCACACCTATATTTAAAGTTTTACATTTTGGCTTTGAGTTCTGCTAATTTGAGTTGGTTTAAAGATCTTGCATTTAAAGCTAGGAATTTACATTTAGTTGTAATAATATTTTGTAAGTATTCAGAGACTTGGGAATAGACCCATTCTCCCACATTGTTTTTAGTTTAAACAATGATTTATGATTTAGTGATATTTTTCCCATAAGTGTATTCACCCCATGACTGAGACATAAACCATCTCAGCAAAACAAGGAAGAACGATCTGAAAATGATTCCCAGTGTGTAATACAGGGTACATCCTGCTTAAAACACCACTTTCTCAGTCATTCATTTAGGCTTTGATTTTCGTGCCATGGTAGATGTTGCTCTCGGACAGGTAGAATTTCAGATATACATACACAGCATCCCTATCAAGTAACAGGTTACATAACGCCATATAGTCCTATTGTAACTGATTAAATGGGGTGTTTATACATTAACACCAGCATGTATGATAAACAGAGTGGATTTTCCCTGCATTTTGTAAAATTTTAGGCATCATGGTGGTAATGTCAGATACCCTGGCCCCAGGAGCTAGAACAAGTGTGGATGCTCTTGTCACTATTGCATACCGCCCTGTCACATGTGCTTAATGATTGAATCTCCCAGGACTAACACTTGTTTTGAGACAGTAGGGTACAAGAATCAGAAACAGGTGACAGTTTAATATACTCTGGAGCGATTAACTTAATAGGTATTGATTTGGTAGCTTGAGACTTACTAGGACAAATATTCATGGGCATTAACTCCTGATTGAAAAGTGTTTTTAAACCATTATTATCAACAGAGGGTGAGGCACAGAATAAATCATGTAGCACTTCATTATTTGATACAGTCAATTGCTCAAACCTATTACGAAGTTTCAATAAGGGCACTTTTGTGTATTTGACCGCCCCTCCTTTTTAAGAGGCTTTGTAACAATGGCCCAGTCATCACTATCATGAGAAGAGGGCGATAATCATCCACCTTACCAGAGGGGCAGAGGCAACAGATATACTAGTACTAGTCGTTACAACCATCTCCTCATCAGGAAGCATAGAAATGCTACCTAAATGTGAAGGAAATTGTTCATTAGAATGACGTTGTTTGTCCATAAGATCAATGTAACTTTCCAGTTCCGAATATCAGTAGAAACTGGTTTAATATTAGCAGAAACACTATCTCTGCTTCAAGAGTAGTAATCAGATGGCAATTAGCACATACATATTCGCCTCCCATACTTTCCTCACGATACATCAAACATTGCATACACTTACCAAGTTCTTTTCCATTATTAAAAGGTGTATATTTACTAAGTAGAGGATATGCTAAAATTATCTTATCCAAGTTTGTCTAATGCCAGCTGTTTCAGCGTGCCCAGCAGACACTTGTGATGGCATGAGTTCCATTTGGCCTCGCTGATAAGGAGGCCAATTTGAGAGCACACCTGGAGGCCAGATCCCTGGACTGCTCCACCTCCAACCTGGAGGGGGCTGCAATCAGCCAGTCACAGAGATAAGGGTACAACTGGACCCCTCAGGTGACAGGAATGCTGTCACCACTGCCATGCATTTGGTGAAGACCCTGGGAGCTGGAGAAAGGCCAAAGGGCATGGCCCAGAACTCATAAAGTGATCCTCTGCTCTGAAGCGGAGGAATCGGTGATGAGACGGATAGACTAGGATGTGAAAACGCATCCTGGAGATCCAGAGAGCAGAACCATACACCTAGTTCCAAGGATGGAATGATCTGAGCCAGAGTGACCATCCTGAAGGTGCGCGCCTTAGGAATATGTTCAGGTCGTGCAAATCGAGAATGGGGCACCGCCCCCATCCGCTTTGGGACCAGGAAGTATCTGGACACAAACCCCAGGTCTGGAGTATGATCTGCCACCCGCTGATTACCTCCTTCTGGAGGAGCACAGCAATGTCGGCTCAATGAGCCAACAGAGAGGCTGCGGAACCCATAGTTCCCCATGGGGCAACGGCTCAATGGGGAGGGAACTGCTCAAATTCCAGAGGCTTACCCCTGCCAACCACTTCCAGCACCCAACGGTCCATGGTGATAGCGGACCAGGCGGAAAGGAATGGCGCAGCTATCCCCACAGGGGAAACCTGGGGAGGAAGGACGAGGTTGGGAGACACCCTCTACCTGTCACTGGGCAGGCTTGGAGGAAGGGCCAGCCGAGGGACCACCTAGACCTTTCCTCCAGGCTTCCTACTAGAGGAAGCTGCAGACTTGGCCTTAGGGCGCCAAGTGTGAGCCTGCTGGCTCTGTTGCTGGTGCTGCTGGGCCAGACGCACACAGGAGCAGAAGGGCTAAAGGGCTTACGCGCTGCTGGCGGCCTTTGTCCTTCTGAGCAGACGTGACTGAGTCCAAGGTGGCACTGGACTTTTGATGCTCTAGAGATGGCCTTCCACCACCGCCTGAACAAGTCAGTGCCCAGGAAGGAACTGCCTGCCAGCTTGTGCTGGGTATCCGCGCTGAAGGTGGAGATCCGCAGCCAAGTCCTGCAGCCGCTACTGACCGGGCACAAGAGTTCCAATATCCAAAGCAGTTTGAGCTGTTTGGCCACCACCCTTCCCTGATCCCAGATCTGCTTGACCGTCGACTGAAGGTCAGCCGGGAGATGAGTAATCACCTCATCCAGGGAACCCATAAGGCGCGTGAAAATGTGCCATCAGCAAGGCCGAGCTAGCCTGTCTAAGACCTAGGAGGATGCAGCATAAACCTTCCACCCGAGTAGTTCAGCTTGACCTTTGTCGGGCGGTTTGTCCACGCCCTGAGCGCTCCCAGAACACCGAAAACAGTTATCGTCACCAAACCCTCCGCAAAGGGTGCTCCAAAAACTGGAGAGGGAACCGTAGGCACTGTGTACTTATGAGCCATCCTGGTCAAGGCACAGGACAGGATGCAAGCTGCTGCCACAACTCCAGGGCTGGGCTAACACTGGCTTCGCCACAGGAAGGCCTCCAGGGGAATCCCCTGTCCAGTATCTCGTGAGGATATCTGGCCCATTTCTGTATGGGTTCGAGCTGCATCCCAGTGGACTCTGAGATGAGCCGAGGATTCCCAAGAACGAGGATGGACTCTCGTCCACCGACTGACCCTGTAGATTCCAGGTCAAGGAGCCTGAGTACAAGAAGTCGCCTGACTCCAGAGGAGTCCGTGAACAGCTGCCGAGCGCCTGGGCCACCCTCCACATGCTGAGGCCGATTGGGAGTGAGAGTGACAGACAACCTGTGGGCAAGCCCTGACCCAACCGAGAATCCTTGGTCGGGGCCCCAGTCTTAGGTCGAGGAGGCGTGGTTCCACCACAATGGGTGGAGAAGACGGTTTTGGCCGAGCAACCGTGCTGGGTCAGCTCCTCGACTACAACGAGGGGTTGCTTCGGTAGTTCGGGTGACAACCACTTAATGGCCGGAGAAAGCAATGGAGTCTGCTTATTACCGCTAACAAGCTGCCACACCATGTCCTCATAGCGCCAATGCAACTTAAGGCCAGAGCCTATCCTCCGATGAGGACGCAGTAGCGATACTGCCTCGCGGAGGCCATCGACTGAGACTGCCTATGTCGGCAGGACCTACCCGGCACAGAAGAGACTGGAGACAGAGACTTCCGAGTCGCCGATGGTGGGTCAAAGAGGGGCAGGGAAAACCTCTCATCCCTTGGTTCAGGGTCCTGACTGGGACTTCGCACAGGCAAGTCCTCAGTAACCACCGGGGAACTGGTGAAGAAGGTTTGTCAGTTTCTCCAGTCGACAACCTCGTCTAACGGGTCGGAAAATCTCGACTGCATCTACGGGCGCCTCGGCCGGCTGACCTGATGGGGACACCGTGAGCCAGCTGCCCTTAGCCGCAACCTCGACCAAGTAGAGAGCTGACAGTCCAGGGAAGGGATCTCTCCCGCCTCCCACGAACGCCGACGGTGGGACTTACCTTTTCGTTCCTTTTCTTTGACCTACTAGAGTGTCCTAAGGGTCCTTTCACCTTGGTGGAGAGGGATCAATAAAAGCCTTGAAAGAAGCAGTGTAGGAGGAGCCCAAGGAAAGCGGGATAAACGACGAGGCCAAGGAGAAAGAAGGCATGGCCTGGGCTTCTCCTCCTTGACAGCGATCAACTGCACCAGTTGCCCGCGAACCCTCAGCCGCGACATCGTCGAACAGGCTCTCCTTCAACTTCACTGGCAGGTACCAAGCTCGGGGCACCCCAGTTTGAGTCGGGCAGCGGTTTTCCAGAACTAAAGCCATGAAGGATTTGCAGAAATTGCAGGCCTGCAGATCGCAGGCAAGACCATACATAGACGACGGAGTGCGCGTGTCGTCCGGGGATATTTTCACCGCAAGGGCACCAACAGAAGCCAGGAGTGGATTTATCCATTGCAGCCATGAGGGAAGATGAAGACTTAAGTCTAGGGAATTTTAAAATAATTTTCAGAACTTCCAATTAGAATCCAGGCCTAAACGCAGAGCGCTAAGGAGGAACCTGAGTTTCCAAGCGGTAAGGAAGATCTGACGTCATAGGGCGGAGCCATAGGCTTTACCACCCAGGTGGGTAGGAGGAGCCAGCTTGAAGACCTTTCGCAAGATTTAAAGCAGCAAGGAACCTGCCAGACAGTGTGGATTGAACATATCCACGTCCCTAGAATAACATATTCCTTGCTCCAAAGTTACTCTCACTCACATTGCTCAGTGCACCATCATGGGTGAACCACGAACCATGCCCTGAGATGCAACAGCTGATCCTCTGACCTCCAAGTCAATTATCTTGGTGATCTGCACTGCCTGTTTTGATTCTCTGGTGCACAGATCTGCACCAATAATCCTCAAGGTCACAAATCTTAGCTATTTAACTGGGCCTCCACCTCTAAAACAGTAGACTGAGCGGATCCCAATTGTAATGCTACAACTACAAAAGCGATAAACAAGGTGCAGTACATACAGATAAAAAAGGCCAAGAGGGACATAATTGCACAAAAAAATAGATGATGTGCACTTAAACAGTGAGGATATATAGAATAAGAGGAAACCTTAGAAAGCATTACTTCACAAGGGAATGTGGAATTGCCTACTCATTGATGGTACAGAGGTTGGTACTGTTCAGAATTTCAAAGCAAAACTAGACAAATTACTAAGAAGAATGGCCTTCAGGGTTATATAGCAGGAGTAACATTCTATCCGATAAGCTTGGATTTAAGTTCATACTTAAACTGGAAATAGTTGCTGCCAAGTGGCAAGAGGGGCGGTAAGATGGACTAGAAGTCTCATCCATTATCACAATGCTGTTACTATGCCTCAGAGTCCACCACACCTCATTCGCTGACTTTCCTGGTCTTCCAATGAACCCAGGATTACAGATATGGGCAGTTGAAAACGATGTTACACATTGCACCCTCTGAATCATGGGACATCAGAACCACTACCACAGTGGCTCACCTAGCCTCTCCTGAACTGACACCCCACAGATCTCAGCCACTGAGGAAATGAAAACTACATACTTACCTTAACTGTTGACCTTCCAGAATATCTTCACCACTGATCACCACTTATGGGACTAGGACCCAGGGAGCAGATTCTTTGCAGGGAGGGAGCTGAACTCAGCCACTGAGCATGGTGCCTGCACACCAGCATGCAGTGTCTCACACCAGCCAATAACTGTCGCCTGCTCCCTCCCACACCTCAGTTCTATTCAACAGAATAGAAACAAAGTGGAGAAAGATGAGAGGGCTAGAGACTTTCTAGCCCAAAGTGATATAGGAACAAACAAACATATACAACAAACATTAACACCCTTCCACGCTCTTGCTCGGTGAACATTCTATTGTACGCTGATGATGCAGTCATCTTTGCCTCAAGTCGAACTCTATTGTCCTCCAGGACTGGCTGCAGAAGTCCTTCCTCGAAGCCGAGGGCTGGTTCAAGGAATACAGATTGGTGATAAATCTTAAAAACAAAACCATGTTCTTCACTCGTCCTCAAAACAAGTCCTGCAACTTCAAACTCCTCATTCACTCTGGGTCCTCTTTCCCACTCAAACAAGTTTGCTCCTATAAATACCTAGGGATCCATTTTGACCCCTCTCTCTCCTTCCATGGACACATCGCTGCCCTAGCCACTGCCACTAATATCCGACTGGGCATCTTACATCGGTATAAACACTGCCTCCCCTGGAGGCTCTTCGCCCCGCAGTCACCTCCTCTATCCTGTCCCTAGTGGACTATGGACTGCCGTGTATGGTGCTGCCGATCAGACCGCACTCCATAAATTCGACTACTCTGAATAAGGCCTGCAGGTTAATTACTGGGGCACCTAGGCTAACACACACCTGTTCACTGTACGCTAAAGGGCTGGTACTTGATCTGACGAGCACCTCAAATATTTGACCTGTACCCTTACAAAAAGACCCTCCTTGGGCTATCTCCCACCAGGATTGACCACCACCATCCGCCGCTCTGTCCCACTAGTTCATACTGACCTCTGGGAAAACCTCTCGTTATCCCTAGAGCTAGGACCTCTCACGGCCAAAGAGCCTTCAGCTTTAGGGCCCCTCCTGGTTCAACACACTGCCCCCTCCATCTCCGGCTCCAACTATATCGTGCTTTCAAAACGCCCACGGAATCACCTTGTTAACACCAAGCTATAATTGCCACTATACTCAATACTCTATGACAAACTTACTACTAAGCTGCTAAGAACAACATAACTCTGGTATTGTTTGCACCAATCCTACCTGTACCAGCTTGTTTGTATCTATGTACTTATTGCCGCCTTAAGTTACTGTTATACTGTGATACTGTGTATTCTCGTTTGTCTTACTGTGACAAGGTACCTTTGTAAATGAGCGTATGGCTCAAAGGTTTTCCAAACTGCTGTCTAAATAAAATAAAAAAAATAAAATAAAATAAAACCCAACTACTAATCTAAAGATAAAGAACAGGACATGTTAAGGTACTACAGAGCCAAAGCTCACACCAGAAGCCAGACATGAGATGGACAGTGGTCTTAGAAAAAGGGCGGTAGTCCTAAGTATGTGACTCTGGCAGAAGCATGAGTAGGATGCACAGAATTGGGATTCCTTGTAAATGAGATAGAAAGAAGGAAGGAGACACACACTCCTAGAAAAAAAGGGCAACTTTACGTACCAGATTTAAGACCAAAGTCGTCAGTTAACCATGTCTATTTTCCCTACATTAGGGAAGAAGAAAGAGGGAACCAAGGTGCATATGAAGCTGCAAGACTGGACAATCCAAGGAGTCGAGAAGTGTCCATCTCCCTGGCACCCCCTAGGGGTAAGCAGGCTAACAGTCCAGTTACACAAGGAAAAACAGGGCATACCAACCAAGACAGTCTGACATAGTTGGAAGAAAACTTACACCAAGAAGGCAACCTGCTTCTCCTGGAATCACAGGATGTGCTCTGTGTAAGAGCTAGTGTAGTTGATCCAAAAAGCTGCATAGCACCTCCCACATAGAGTGCACTGCTAGCCGGGTTAGACTGGATACTGCCCAGGGCACATGCTGTATTTAGCAACTAATACCAACCTAATAATGTTATACTAACAGAGAAGCTATACCCCATGTAAGGAGAAGGAAGACAAGAAAGTAAAAGTGTTGAAGGAGCCACCTTTCAAAAAAAAAAAAAAAAAAAAATGTTTATTTTTTTGTGAGGGTTCCAAAGGAATCCAGGCCTCATATTGTTTTAGGCAGAATGGGCATCCTGTAGGACTGCCAAACTCCTTTTATATATTATTAATAAGAAAAAATAACCTGGGGACTGCAACTGGGGAGATGCCCAGTAGTGTGGTGCTGCCAGCACCAGCAGCCCCTGCTCTGTTCAGCGATGCATGGTGGGCAGAGCATGGTAATTAATGCTGATGATATTGAGGTAGATCAGCAATTACGGTAAGTACTTTAATTTTCATATCTTCCATGAATTAATCTTCAACACTGATGCACACTTATGGGTCCAAGTACCAAGTTGTCCCTTCTTCCAAGAGTGGAGTTGGCTCACGGATACCCCCAGTCCTCTGCGTGAGAGAGAATACCGTGAGCAAGGACTCTTACGGATCTTGTAAGACCAAACTCTGGTCAGGGTCAACCAGGGGCACCTGCAGAACAGGAGCAGGAGGGCACCCGACAGCTGCCGCCTGACCATGAGGGAGAAGAAATGAGCCCCATGAAAATGTGAGTTTAGCACCTAACGTCAGGCCAAGATGCCACCTCACTAAGGTTCTGGTAAGGAGTAAAGGCCAAGGACCATAGTAGCACCTATCGCTTAACCATAACAACATAGCTTCACAATAGAAGACATAAATGTATCCAGCTTGTTTTAAAGATGATTTTGTCTCACAGATTACTGTTATCAGAATTCAGAGAATTTCATGGGTTGATGACCTCAGAAAAACGAACCCTTTTAACAGCGTTGAACTTTGGTAGGTGAGTTATAATCGGTGCACCCCCCACACCCCGAAAGTGTCGACCTTTGTTTGCTTGAAGTTAAGCCCAATTTCAGTCATTAACTATTGATCTTGCAGCACTTCCCATGTTAACATCAGGTTAACAGTCAGGAAAGGGAAGACATGCGATCCACCTGAGGCAGACTGAGTTCTTGCCAGCCTGGAGGCCAATTCACTGACCATTATATGATGCTCTTAACTGGTGACGAGCTACTCCAGGCCCCAAGCAAAAGGCCAATGGCTTGCCTGATTAACTTACTTTGAGGCATGGCACTTAAGAGCTGACCTAGCTGCAACCACAGGTGGCGACTGAACGCCGCCTTATGTGCCTGATGTACGGATGCGTGATGAGGTAAAAATCAGCCTACCAAAGGCATCCATTTGAGTGGAATCTGCCTCTGAGGTCAATCACGCATGAGGTGTCTAGGCCCTGACAAGATCTGCAGTACTTCCAGCTCTGAAGGGTGAAGTACTGCACCTCACAGACACTGTAGCTGCCTGTCACCAGATAAGAGGAAGGTTCCTGGGGCTAGTGGACAGCAGTAGGGCACCTTCATACTGCCCTTGATGCCTCCTCAAAGGCTCTAGTCCATGGAGGGATGACAACTGTGCCATCACTGGGAGCCCCAAGTATGTCCAAAGGCAGGGATGCCAGATTGCAGCTTGAGCAGGAACCAGTATCAAGTGCCTGGAGCATCTCCACCAAGAAACGCTGGTACAGAGAGTAGTCCATACCTGAGAACAGGTGGAAAGATGATTCACTGTCCTCTCGAGGAGGACACTGATGTGGGTGAGGCACTGAACCCAGAGATGGTTTGTGCCGGGAGAAGGCCAAACTTGCCTATGTCAGAGTCCCTATGGAAGATATCTAGGGCATCAACAAACTATCTGTGTTGCTCCAAAGTTTGTGTTACCGCAGAGCCTACAAATGTGGCCAACCACTCTAAAAGCAGTGAGGCACTAGAGGGCAACGGCACTGGGTCTCAAGGGCCTCTACCTAGGCTGCAGGACTGCCCAAGGGACTTCACCTGGGAAGGCTCAACAGAGTTGCCCGAAAGGGTCTTCCTACATCACAGGAGTGACTTGATCGGAGCTCATGGGGGAACCCCAGGTGAGGACAACAGAGTCATATAGTCCCCATAGGGCATCCCCAGTCCTCACCAGTGGCAATGTCATCCAGTAGCTCCAGTAAGAACTCCACCTCCAAGTTGCCATCAGACTGTGAGCTGATGCCACCTCCAGTGCTGGGGTCAGGGCTGATGACGTCCTGTAAGGCTGGTTTATCCCCATCGTGACAGTTGGCACTACCTTTGGTGCTGGGCTCGGCACTGGACCCAGCGTCAACCACTGAGGTAACATAGGCATAACAACCAACACAGGGGCCAGGAATGACCAGGGATGACACCATTACTGGCGTCACATCCAGTGCTGGGCCCAGGACTGACACCATGACTGCTGTCTTGTCTGTTGCCAGGGTTGATGTTTTCTCCCCTCGTGGGAAATGACTACTTCCACCTCAAACAGATGAACAACAGCCCTGATGCCAATCCCCCATGACACTGCAAACAGTATCAGAGGGTGCCCGCGCCATCTCTGGCCACAAGACATTGCACCAAGGTGTCCACCGTGTAGACTGAGTGTAAAGCTTTGGCCACACTGTTGAGTACCATCTGTTACCCAGGGTAGACAGACGGGAGGGGATTTGCTGGCACCCAAAGGAGCCAGTTGGCCACCAGGTTCACCCAGCAGGGCCTCCGAGGCCTCAGCACAGTGAGGTTGAGGAGGACCCTATGCTTCTTTGGAACCTCAGATTCAAGGAAGAGGCCCAGGGATAGGTCCAGTGACTGCCTTGGCTGCACAGGTCAGATGATCCCACCTCACTGCAGATTCTAATGTACAGTGGTCTAAGGCATTGCACATATCCATATCATGCTGGGGCCAAGGCAGGCTGCAGAGCACTAATGCCAGTCCTTTGCAGCCATGTGCTTCCGCAGATGTACTGACACATAATGGGAGGCTGCTGGAGTTTCTTGGTCTTCTTACCCCTCTTCTCAGACTTCGCATTGTGGAAAAGAAAATAACAAATAGAGCAATCGAGAAGAAAAATAAGGTGGTGATGCACTTAGATGACAACACCGAACTTACTGAGGCACTGCTGCTATAGGTGCACCTGACAGGAAGAACAGAAGAGAGGTGCGTGAGGGAGCCACTGATGCATATACCACGTGCAGATACACAGGCACTGCACTCAGTAGCCAATAACAACAACTTCCCTGCAAAACATTTGCCCCCCAGAGTCATAGCGTCTCCAGTCAGGGGTGGTAAGAATTTATCTCAGTGTGCACCACCAAATCAGAGAAGCACAGTAAATCAAAACTGTACCCTAACATTTGTGCTACTCCAGATCTTGGCCGTGCTCCTACCTACTTTTTATATTATTAGATAATATTACTCAACAGGAATTTCCTCAATGTAACCAGGTTTCTTCTGTCTACTGGCAGTACAACATATAATCTAGCTTTTTTTTTTGCTCAGTCACATCATTTTCATTTAACTGTGGGCCCACACTCAATACCATCATACCCTCCTTGCCATCCTTCCTCACAAAAACTCGTTTCCCACCCGCCTGCAGGGTCTCTCATAGCCAGAGTGCACACATATGCTTGCTCCCTGCCTGCCACGGCACCACCTGCTACACACGCTTCCAACCTGCCCATAAAAGCCCTTGCAACCACAGCCACTCATCCCCTACCTGAACACCTACATGGGCACCTACCAGCTGCTCTCATACTCTGCCTGCCCCATGTACATACTAGCCTGTGCTGGCTGCCAACAAGCTTTGCCCCCCACTCTAACTTGACAGGTTCCTGCTCGCCCACCAGCTTGCCGAGCTACCTTTGAATGCTGCCAAATTAATAACAAAAGCCTGATCTGCATCCCAATGTCTCTTCTGGACTCTTCCCCCACACTACCACTGCCTGGAACTCCTGCCTCTAACTGTGCTCCTGAAAGATAAAGAGGAGCACAAATACCTGAATTTTCTACAAAGAAAACATGCTCCTGTAATAACTGACTGTACACAAAGCACACCTTAATGCTATCCTTGTCTCCAGTCCTAGACTCACAGTGGGAATCAATGGTGAAGAGTGATTTCTGGAAGATCTTCAAACTTAGCAGTGCATCTGCTCTTTTAAGAAGCCAGGAAGTAAAGAATTACCAACCCAGGAGGCCAGAAATAACCTCCCCATGAAGAAGAAGAAGAGAGAGCCACAGGTGTCATGTGACCTCAATGTCATGGTACTAGACTGTTAAATCACTCACCTCTACCTATTATTTGGGCTGTCAGTAAACTGTAAATGAGCTCCATACATCCAGTAGATCTGGGTTTGATTCCCATAACCTCCACTTGCATACTGTGTGATGCTGAGCAAGTCACTTGACCTCCCAATGTCCCGTGTTGACCACAAAAATGTGCCTTGTGGGCCTTACCCAGTTACCAAAGAAGTTAAAAAAAAAAAAAAATTCTATTGGTGCATGCTCCACTACATTACTAAGAATAACAGGATCCTGATGTGCAGCACACAGCTAGAATGCTAACAGTACTGCACTCAGTCGATCATTCAACAAACAAAAAAAAAGGGACATTTCTTCAAGTAGAAGTGTTTTACTGCTGGGTCCAACTAGAAATCCAGCAACTCAAAAACCTGAAGCTTCATGATCAAACAATGCCATTTCTTCATGGCATGTGTGCGTGTGTGTCCCTGGCAACATACAACTAGCCCTGCAGCTTCATGTCCAAATGATGCCACTTTGTTAGGGGCCTTCTGTGTCCTTGGCAGCACACAGCAGCCTGACAGTACTTTAATGCGTAACGTCGCTCTGATCTAACCCTAGGGGCTCATGTGCAGGGTGTCCAATGCCCCCAAGTTAGGATTTTCAAAGTAACCCAACCCTGGAGTGCCTTAATTTTTTATTTTTTTATTTAGTTTTGCTGACCGGGTAAGTGCACTAGACAAATCCTGCCTATTTTCAGGCACGACCCGGGAGGGGATACAGATGAATGCCAACTGACCTTGAACCAGATTTAAGCTGTTGATGGTACTTTGAGTGAATGAGGGAAACTTGGCCAGGACACCAGGAAAATTCCCTACTCTGGGGACGGTGGCCTGTCCGTCCGTTAGCAGAGATGGAGGACCTCAGTCGGTCGAGGCGCGAACGAGGAAGGATTGCGCTTACTGAGGAGGAGGCTGGTTATGGGCTTGGAGTCCGGAGGTTTCTGCAGTTGAGGAGGTGCTGGATACAGGGCTGTACGTGACGGCGGTAATTCCCTGACTATCCTGATACTTTGGATGCTGATTCTCGCATCGGATATGGATATTTCTACTGAGACATTGCTGCAGGAAGAACTGGATAGAAAGAAAGTACATTTAATTGACTTGATTAATACTGCTGAAAAGGATTTTCATATTTGTCAAATGGAATTGGAGGCAGAACGCAACAAACGTAAACGCCTCTGACTAGTCCATTTAAGACCAGTGGGAAACGCTTGAGCAACTTGGAAGGACTCTGGTACCTGATACCACTGGTCGAGACACTGTTCCTGAGCTGTCCTGCACTTTACCTTCATGGTCCCGGGAGAGGCTTTAACTCAGGCGGGCTGGATGTGGGCGGGTGACAAATGGATCCCGGACCCGCTTATTCCTATCCCTGGTGGTTTGCCTTCTGATTCTTTTGACACACATCAGCACACAGAGGATTCACGGTTTACAGTGGCTGGCCCAATGTCTAAGTTCCCGATGGTCATTGCTGCGGATGCGGAATCCCAGGGTGAGGCTGTTGCTTTTCAGATGCGTCAGACACTGGTGGAGCCTCGATCCTTTCATCCATTTCATCGGGGCATTGTCCTTCTACGGACCATTCGCACCCACATTGAGGGTTGGTGAGCCTTCCTATGCAAGTTGTTCCTTTGTTCAGGACCCAAAGAACACTGGACATCCTCCGTGAGTAATGAAAAGTTCGCCAAAGTAGGCATTCATTCGTATGCAGGCTTATTTAGAAACCCATGGAGTTTGCAAAATGTAGGTTTTAGTGCGACTTAGATATTATGGAACTGCCCCGTGACTCCAGACAGGCTTTGGGTGGGGAAAACGCTATCTTGACTCAATGGGTTTTCCCCAGCTGAGGTTTATGCCTTTATCCATCCCCTGGCGAGCTAATTATGACATTAGTTTTGTTCTGTGGTTTCCTTGATAAATTTTGGAGGTTATATCATGATATAAAAGACCATGCTGATTGGAAAGATTTTCAGGCCCATTCCGATTCACGAAACCTAGTGTCAAGACTGTGACTGTTCTCTTCGAATGAAGGCGTGAATATAGCAAACATTCTTTTTGTTGGAGAAGAGATGCGTGTTCAATATAAGCTTTAAACCTATTATGGATGGGAACGGTTTTGGACTGGAGGGTGGACTATATGTTCAATTGCAACAGTCTGATGAGGGACAGCATTTGCCAAGTTCCTTTTAGGGGAGAGATAGGGTATCATATTTTATGCGGTCAACCTAAAAGCTGTTTTAAGTGTGGTTCCTTAACACACTTGAATACATCTTGTGATCAAATCAAATGCTTCAATGTGGCACGTTAGGTCATTCAATTGCTGACTGTGTGGCCCCCTGTATGCAATTTATGTAATGAAGTTGATCATACCTTTTCAGAATGTCCTTGGAATAATACCGGTGTAGATGAGTCTTCTGATCAGGAATATTTTATAACGCAAGCTAGATCGGTTTATGTTAGAATGAAGGTCCCCTACAGAGAATCTATTTAGGGGAAAAGAAGGGGTAGAGGCAGGGTGGGATGCATACGGGTGTAGGCAAGTTGATTCTTCCGATACTCATAATTAAATACAGCCCAATGTGGTCCCTTCTGATTTATTATCTGTTAAACTGAAAAGTATCCCTCCCTCTGAACCCCTTTTGGAACCTATACGGGGAGAAAGAAACTCCTTTTGTTACTCCTCAGGGTCTCCCAAAGAGTTTCTACCTTACAGAGTCCTGGTTTGTCTACTTTATCATCGGATATGGTGTTTCCTGATGATCAAGACCGAGTGGATTTACGGGACTTTGATGTTAGTTTACCACCAGCTAATGTGGAAGGTAGTGAGGGAGACCGATCCCTGTTTCTCCCTTACCTTTGGATAACCGATTTTCAGCTCTTGCATCATGGGGGATCAAGATGGCGCAGCCACTGTTTGATTTGCCCCGTTCCTCTTCTCCTCCGATGATGCCATCTTGTCCAGTACAGGTTTCTGTACATGACTTGCCAGCTGCCAGAAAGCATGTTACCCGATCGAAGTAATAAATTGTTTAAACCCCACCTTGATCCTTCTCCATTATCGATTGTTTCTTTAAATGTTAATAGTTAAAATCTTGCAGGAGACGCTTATCGACCTTTGGCATTCTCTCCAGTTTGCATTATGATGTTTTTCTTTTACAGGATACACGTTTGTCTACTGTAAATGATACCTCCAGTGCAGCTAGAGAATGGCATTGGGGAACATCGTTTTGGTCCTTTGGGAAGAGAAATGTAGCGGATAGGGATTTGTTTTGCAACTACCGGTGTCCGTTGCTACGCTTAGTAGATACAGAACCGGTAGGGCTTTATTGGTGATGTCATTGTACGAGGTTTTCTCTTGCAGGTTGATTTCTATATATGGCCCCAAATGAAAGCCCTTAGAATCTCATTGTTGAAAAAGGTTCAGCCATATTTGTATACTGGTAGGCAATTATTTTTGGTGGGATTTCAATATAAACCTTCTGCAAAAGACTGATGTAGGGAAGCAATATTGTGATAAGACTTGTTTAAAACGATTATATCTTTGGCAGGTTTGAAAGATTCTCACTTGTCTGGTTGTGTTAAGGCTAAGCCTACCTTTTTAAGGCGCTTATCTTCACGTATTGATTTTCTTTTTGTTAAAAAGGAATTGTTTATACCTCACTTACTTTATGTTCCTATTGAATCTTCTGACCATGTTAATGATTGGCATTCAGCTAGATACTCCTTTTGCAGAGCGAAGGCCGGGTTTGTGGAAGCTGAATGTTTCCTTTTAAGTGTTCCTGAAGTATTGCAAGAGTTAGCTGTTATTATTAGTGACCGTGTTACAACGATAGCTTTGTATGATAACATGGTTAGTTGGTGGAGGATTTTAAAGTATGCTTGATCGGGTATTTTCAGGCTAAAGGTAGGTTAAGATCTGAAACTAATCAGGCTGAATATTTATTTTACTGAAAATCCTTGCAGACTTTGATTTCTACACAGATTGATTCTGGAATTGATTTATCTAATGATATTGTAGGTGTTAAACAACAGATGGTTCAATTCCAATATAGTCGGATGACTTCCTGATACAGGAACAGTCCTTTGGGACACATGGTAAAACTGCACAGGTGAATCCTTTCCTGGCTTGCAGGAGCGGATTGATAAAAGACTTTTACGGAGTTAAAGGATATGGACCATAAGATACTTAATGATAATGCGAGCATTATGGATTTTTGAATAAGCATGTTGATCAGTGTTTTGGGAACCTGGTCTAGCTTTGGATTGTGTATCGCAAGTTTTGATGGCGGCTGACCTTCCCAGGTTAGAGCGCGGGATCAGGTTTCGATGGTGAAGGCTTTTACTAAGTTAGAATTAGAGAATGTTATTACTTGTCTTAAAGATGAGATATCTCCTGGTTCTGATGGGTTGCCTGAGAATTATATAAAGTTTTATGGTGCTTAATGCTGAATGAGATGTTGGCATTGTATAATACCTTGATTTCTGAGGTACTTTTACCTTCACAGATGTATGAAGGTCTATTGATTTTTTATTTAAAAAGGGATCACTCCGATATTGGGAACTGAGACCCTAACATTGTTGAATGTTGATTTTAAGATTTTTCCAAACTTCTTGGCAATCGGTTGTCGTTGGTCATGCCCACCTTTGGTTAGTGAATTTCAATTTTGTGTGTTCCAGGAGGAAGATTTTCGATGCTTTGATTTATATTAGGAAATTATGGAATTGGGTATCTCAGGTGGTTTGGATGGTTATTTAGTGAGTTTAGACCAAGCCAAGGCCTTTGATGAGGTGACGATGATTATTTATGGAAATGTTTAAGAGCTTTTGGTATTCCAGATGTTTTTGTACATTGGGTCAGTTATGTTACGCTTGCGTATGTGATTCCACTGGACAACTGCTGGAAAGGAGGGAAGCATAGGGTATTGAAAGGGTTCGGCAGGGGTGCCCGCTAGCCCCCTTTGTATGTTCTTGCCCTTGATCCTTTGTTACGATCATCCAGAGGTCCCCTTGATTCCTGCTCCTTGTTTGAATGAGGTGGGTTTTTAGGTTATAGCTTATGCAGATGATTTGTGCCTTTTGTTGCCTGATATAGTATCTATGTCAACGGCTTGCAAGATTTTTACTGATCTGGGGAAAGTTATGGGTGTCGATAATACTTGAAAACTCAGTGTATTAGCATTTCTGGATTACCCGAGTCTCTCTTAAAGTTGGCGAATTTATAATTGGAAATAAACCTTGTAAAATTTTAGGTATATATTTTGGAGGCCGGATAGTGCGGTGGATAACTGGTCATTAGCACTGCAGGCAGGTAATTTAAGGTACAATGTTGGAATAGAAACACTTTGTCTAAAATGAAACGGGTGTTTCTTATTAAAACATATTTAATTCCGATTTTTCTTTTTCTTAGTAATGTTTATTTACTTCCTAAATCCTGGAGGTGGCCTTGATGAGATTTTTTGTGGGTTTGGGGTAGTCGCTTAAACCCCATTAATGTAACATTCTGTATTTAGATTACAAGGCTGGGGTTTGAGAATGTTGAATCCGATCCTTTTTTTTTATTTAATTTTTTTAATTCAAATATGGTACCGTAGTTAGAAATATTTAAGATTTGGAGCCTACTTGTTTCTGGTCCGTTACAAGGTGTTGTGGGAAGTCAGTAAGGAAGCCAAAGCTCAGACAGAAGAACACATTGCAAAATCAGTGGGTAAAGGGACAAAACCTTTACAAGTACATGAGTGAAAAAGAAAAGACAAAGGGAGGGATAGTGAGACTGAAGGGGAGGATGGGAGCGCGTGGAGGATGACAACAATAAAGCTGACATATTGAACAGGTATTTCTGCTCAGTCTTTACTAAGGAAGAGGGGTAATGGGTCTGAAGGGAGTACAAGGGTGAGAATGGTGCAGAAATGGACACAAGTCCCTTTACACCAGAAAGGGTCCTGAAGGAACTGGAAGTAATAAGAGCTGATAAAGCAATGGGGCCAGATGGGTGCACCCCAGGGTCCTTAAAGAACTAAGAGAGGTGGTGGCTGAACCTCTGGCTATCCTGTTCAGCCAATCACTGGAAACAGGAGGTACCCAAAGACTGGAGGACAGCAGATGTAGTCCCTTATACAAAAGTGGGAACAAAGAGGAAGCAGGGAACTACAGACCAGTCAGCCTCACCTCGGTAGTGGGAAAGATCATGGAAGCACTACTGAAGGAGAGATTGGTGGAACATCTGGTTGTCAATGGACTACAGGACCCAAGGCAGCATGGTTTCACCAGGGAGGTCATGTCAGACCAACCTCATTGAATTTTTGACTGGGTGACTAGGGAGGTGGATCAGGGAGGGCAGTGGACATGGCCTATCTGGACTTCAGCAAGGCCTTTGACACTGTGCCACATAGAAGACTATTACACAAACTGGGGAATATGGGTGTGGGCAGGACAGTAGTGTGGTGGGTAGGTAACTGGCTGGGTGGCAGGACACAGAGGGTGGTGGTAAATGGCTGTCACTCCACAGAGGAAGAGTAACCAGTGGGATGCTGGGACCGGTCCTATTCAACATCTTCATCAGTGACATTGCACAGGATCTAGAAGGCAGAATTTCACTGTTCGCTGAAGACACAAAGCTCTGTAACAGAGTAGACACACCAGAGGTGTAGACAGAATGAGAAGGGACCTGCAGAAACTTGAAGAATGGTCAAGGGTTTGGCAGTTGAAATTCAATGCAAAGAAGTGCAAGATAATGCATATGGGGCACAAAAACCCTGGCACAATATATCAGTTGGGGGTGAGGATATAGCATGCACCAAGCAGGAAAGGGATCTTGGGGTTGTCATCTCTGATGACCTCAAGGTAGGAAACAGTGTGACAAGGCATCAAGTAAAGCAAATAGGATGCTGGGATGTATAGGCAGGGGCATCACCAGCAGGAAAAGGAGGTCATAATTCCGCTATACAAGACACTAGTGAGGCCCCACCTGGAGTAGAGTGTACAGTTCTGGAGACCATACCTATGTAAGGACATAGACAGGGTGGAGAAGGTTCAGAGGAGGGCAACAAAGATGGTGCATGGGTTGCATCACAAGTCCTATGAAGACAGGTTGAAGGAACTGAACATGTACTCCCTGGAGGAGAGGAGGAGAGAGGGGATATGATAGAGACATACAAGTATCTTACAGGGAGGAACAGGGTGCAGGAAAACACTATTTTTAAGCGAAAAAGATGTTTCAGGACTAGAGGGCATGGGATGAAGTTGGAGGAGGATGATTCAGAGGAAACATGAGAAAGAATTTCTTCACAGAACGGGTGGTGGACAAGTGGAACACCCTGCCAGAGGAAGTGGAGGGGCTGAAACAATCACGGATTTAAGAATGCATGGGATAGACATAAAGGAATTCTAGAGGCAGGGGTAAGGAAACAGACTTCTAGGAAAACAAACTGAACTTACAAGCTCAAATGGGCAGACTAGGTCCATAGGCCCTTATCTGCCGACACTGTCTATGTATCTATGTATTGTACAGGAATGAAACATGCATCTTTTTGCATAAAAATAAAAGATGCCCCGACTGTCAGAGCGATGGTGTGGTATTTTTGATAAGATTAGGCGTTGGAATATTAGTTGAGGACATGTGAGCTTTCCTAGGAAAACTTTGTATACATTTATATTGGAGCATTTTTTTTATGATAATCCTTTTTGTTTGCTGTCCGAAACTGTACAGTTGCATATTTCTAGGTGTATTGTAAACCCTAGCATACCTTTGCATATGTGGGATGTTACTTGGTTAGGTATCCATGGTAGGATTAATGTTAGGAGTAATCAAAAACACAAATCTTTATCTGAACGTTTTGCCGAGAGATTCATGTGCATCTCTATTGGAAACTATGGATCATTTATACTTTCACTGTATATATGTTATGGAATTTTGGGATATTGTTAAACATTGTTGGAAGTCTAATTTAATAATTCCACCTTGACGAGGGCCTTTATTCAGGTTCCTTTACTCCAGTGGGATTGGCGGATGTTAATAGCACTTTGCAAGTATTACCTCCCTTTTTTGTATTGGATATGGATTTGTAGGTGTAGTTATTATTGCATCAACAAATTATTTCTCCCATTGATTTAGTTTATATGGTGGAAACTGAAGTTGGGAAACAGAGATTTTAGAGAAGTCTCAATTTTCTCGTATTCAATGGGAAGCTTTTAGGATTCCTTTGTTTATATTCCGTAACACTTATGCCATCCTGGGCTAATGAGATGTATTCGGTTTTCCTTAACCATTTGGTAATTTTATATTTTGCCTTTTTTAGATATATTGTATTTTGATTTGCTTTGCTTTTTGTTATTGTTGTATTGGTATGAACTGCATTTATTTCTGTTCTTTGAGCTTCTTTTTTATGATTTTGTATGCTGAAATTTTGAATTGTATGTCATTTGTTGTGTTTTCAATAAAAATTCCCTACTCTTTTTCGATAAGTGCCATGGGATCTTTAACATCCACCTGAACTACCACCAATCCAGGCAGATGGGACCTCGGTTTAACATCTCATCCAAAAGCGAGCATCTCAGAAGTGCAGCACCCTCTCATGCTGCACTACAATGTCAGTACTGGGAACTGACCCCACAGCCCTCTGATCTCCTTGCCTCAAAGGCGAGTGTGCTACCTACTGAGCCACTGACACCGCCATTACTGATATCACTGTAAGACAAAATGTTTACATTTTCTTGGTAATAATTTCAGCTCCCGTTTGCCCACCTATCCCAATGTGGACAGGTCCCACCACCCTTGTCACCCGATATCCCTGGATTACCTTGCTCCAGTTGCTGACACAGGATCAAACAGAGGTCCACAGTCACAGTACATGCCCTGCAGGGCTACAGGATGTCATCCAATGGCAGTAATTGTTTTCCCCATTTTTCTTCCCCATGGGGCCACGTGGGTGCAGTGATGCACCATATTATCGCCTCTGCAGGATGCCCCTGGCATCTGGGTGTGGCATCCCTTATACGAGGTCTAGTTGTGCAGCAACCTTCCACCCCAGACAGTCCCTGAGCGACCAGAGTCCATTCTCAAATCAGGGCCACTGGCGTACTGAGTCGTAATGCTACCACGACAGCTACCTTTTTTCCCTTCCTCTTAAGGAATGATTTTATAGTTACATTTCTGTTTTACTGTACAACAACATTGTTTCCAGCCATAATATAACCCTTTTAGAATGCTGTCAACCAATCAGAATGCTCACACCCAGCCACCATTTTATAACTTTCCTAGACTTGCATTGTCAGCTTTTCAAACTAGGTTTACAATCAGAAGAAGCATGTTGGAGATGTGGTGAAAGCGAATGCAGGTTTAGCTCATCTCTTTTGGTCTTGTAAAATTATAAACAAGGGATGGATTCAAATACATGATTTTGTCAGAAAACTATAAAAGTATCTTTTCCTTCTCCCCAAATTATTTATTCTGGGTGATTTAACACCACTTGGAGATAAGCAAAAGGTTTTAAAATCTGGATTATGTCGCTACTCTTGCTTTTAAAAAGACTAATACTATCAAATTGGAAAGAGAAAAATTCTCCTTTGTTTCAGCAATGGTTAGACTCACTGGAAACTCTTGCCAATAACGAAATAATCTATTATGCAATGCAAGATAAATTGGAGTCATTTAATTATATCTGGGGCCCCTTTCTAAGTTTTTACACGAAGATTTAAATGTCAAACATTAATGCTATTTGTATTCTGTTAGTTACAATTTATAGTGTACTTTCATACGCTGCATGGTTTATTGTTGGATATTGTTTGCATTTTATATTGTATGGTATACTTGTAAATCAATAAAACATCTTAATGCAAAAAAAAAGGGGGTAACAGTCAGTGCACAGTGGTGCAAGTAATACTTCTCAAATGCTATGAATGTAACATAGCACAATGATTTTAACCTTGAAATTTACCCTTGCTCCACAAAGGTTTACTGATGTTCTTAATAATATGAGAGCTATTTCTGGACACACAAACTATTAAATCACTGAACTAACACAGGGTATTAAATAGCTGGTATAGCATAGCAAAACGTTGAGCAAAACAGGGGGTAATGCGAATCATTTTCAGAAATGCTAGCAGTGGACTGCTAACCATTTTTGAGTGAGTCCATGACACAGTACACAAGATTAATATAACTACATAATTTAAAAAATGTTGCTAATCTATGCCAGGCGCTATGCATTTTCACGACTGACGATCACTTTCACACTTCAAACTGCTGATCAGTTTTTTCAACTTATTTAAATTCTGCAATATGATACAAACATTCATTTACACTAAATACATAGGGCCCACTATTTGTAAACATAGTATTCTTTAAAATAAAAATCCCTACACATTCCTGCCATTTGCTATGAATTCTGCAGGCAAGTGCTGTGATTTTTTTTTTAATACTAAGAGGTGAGAGGTATGGTGCAAGTGGGAGTTCTCTTGTACCTTTGGAGCCATATCCGTGGGAATCTTGTAGCCTGAGATCTGGGAGAGGATGATGAGAGCCAGCGTGTGCTGCAGGTTAGTCGGGGTGTCACCCTTGTTACTCAAGCAATTCCAGAGAACTGAGCAGATATCACAGGCCACAAGCTGTTCTACCAGAGTTTTGTGACCTTGAATCATCATATGAACAACTAGCATACCATCCTGGACTGCCAAGGAGCACCTGCATCAGAGGAGAGTGGACAAGGTTAGAGATCCTGATGTGGCTGTTTCTAATAGTGCTACAGACATACTGATACTGCCATCTAAGAAAACATTCAGAAAACTCCTGCTCTCTCTGCCTGTCTCTCACCAGCCACTCCACTCCATCACTATCTACCTATCACTAGCCTGCCCCACTTAATCACTGCCAACCTCTAACCACCCCTCTCACTGCTCCATCACTGCTAACCTCTCACCACCTACTCCCTGCTGTGTCACGATCTTCCCTCAGACCAGCAACCCAATCCATCACTACCTACCTATCAGCAGCCTACCCCAACTAATTATACTGCCTACTTCTCACAGCCCTTCCCTGCACTGTTACTGCCTGCCTTCAGGCACCCTGTTTCTGTTCCATCACTACCTCACTCTCACCAGCCACCCGCTGCACTTTTGCTACCCACCTCTCTATCCTCTACCAGCTCCGTCACTGTCAACCTTTCACCAGTCACCCACTGCACTGCGGCTGCCCACCACTCACCATCCTCCCCTGATCCATCACTACCTGCCTCACCAGACACACCCTGCACTGTTGCTGCCTACCTCACACCATCCTCTCCTTGCTCTATCACTGCCTACTTCTTACCAGCCTTCCCATACACTTATCGCCTGCCTCTCACCAGTCTTCCCCTGCTCTATCAATGTCCATCACTCCCCATCCTATATCTGTTCCGGCACTGATGTTAAAAATAAATAAATAAATAAATTGCCAACCTTTCAGCCATCCCATGCACTGCTGCTGCCTACCTCACACCATCCTCACCCTCTACATCACTGCCTATCACTCACCAGAAACCCTTGCACTGTTGCTGCTTACCTCTCACTATCCCTCCCTGTTGCATCACTACCTGTCTCTCACCAGTCACCCGTTACTGCCTATGTCACACCATCCTCCCCTGCTCCCTCACTGCCTACCTCTAAGTATCCTCTTTCTGATTAGTCACTGCCTGCCTCTCTCCAAAACCCACTGCACTGTTGCTGCATACCTCTCACCAGCCTTCTCCTGCACTGTCACTCTCTGAATCCCTCTAGCCTTCCCTGCACTGTTGCTGCCTCTAACTGCCCTCTCCTGCTCTGGCAGTGCCCATCTATCACCCTCCCCTAAACTGACAGCTCTATCAACAGTCACCACTTGTTTCTTCAATGCCAGCCTCCAAAGAGTTCCGTCACTACATAGTTCTTACCAGCCTCCCACTATTTTTTTATTATTGTTTTTAACTTCCTCCAGGTCCCTGCCCCGAGGAATCCTTTCCCTAGGTCTTTTCATCCAGGTCCCGATGTAGAATGGACCCAGCGTCATTCCATGCAAGACTGGGAGATTTTTGCCTTTGGTTTTCTCTGGTCCCATCTACCTGAAGGAGCCTACTCAGAGGACTTGAGTCCAGACAGACAGCGTGCTTACATGTTGCTATGAAGTGTCCGTAGCACCCTCCCACCCCGGCTAGCGCAAGGAGCCATTACGCCTTCGTTGCCTGTGCTTCCACCAGAGGCAACATGTATGAGCATCGCTGCCCATGTAACACCCGGAGGAGAGCATCCATGGGGATGCTCAATCCTACCTCCCCGGCCGACCTGAGGCCCGAGTCCATTCCCGAACCCGGGTTGCGGCGTAGCACGAGGTGTGGCATTCAGCAACTCAACCTTCAGCGTCACCAGGCCATCTCCTACCATTATTTTTTTAACTGCCCGCCACCAACTGTTCCATTACTAACCGCCTCTCACCATCCTCCCACTGTGTCATTACTGCTTGCTCCTCACCATCCTCCCTGCTCCATCTCTACCTTCCTCTCACCCATCCACATCACCGTCTACCTCTCATCAGCCTCCCCTGCTCCATCACTATCTTCCTCTCCCTCTCTACAACACCAGTGTCTGCCTCTCAGCCTGCCCTGCTCCATCACTACATGGCTCTCACTAGTCCTTCCCTACTCCTTTTCAGCCTGCATTACAACAGCTTCTCACCGCTACATCACTTCAGGTCACTCACTAGTCTACTGCTGCTTTATCACTGCCTCGAAAAACAGCTTCCCTTGCCCCCCACTAACTCCCTACCACAAGCACCCCACTTCCCCAGTCACTAACGGTCTATTATAAGACCTCTGTTGCTTGTCACTACCTGCCTTCCACCAGATTCTCACTGTACTCAAGATGTGTAAGCATTCTCCATTTCCTTACCCTGGAGTGTTCAGCATCTTTTCAATTGCTGATGGAATAGCAGACAGAAGTCCTTTGGAACCATCACTGGAGGCTGAGCCAATGCTAGCAAAGATTTCCGCACAACCTGAGCATCGGCATCACTAAGAGGGGTGCCAACCGCAGGGCTCAAATTCATTACTTCCAGCACCAGTCAGTACCTTCAGGGTCTAATAGAAATAAATCAAAGTGAGATCACGTGCATGGATTTCCATACATTTTAAATGTTCCTATCACATTACAAGCTGCAGAAGACAAGTAGAACATCAGATGGGCAAACAGTGACACAGAGTACATCTGGCCTGAGCAAGGAAAGGGACAGCAGAACATGGGGATGTGTTTCAGGGACCACATATAGCTCAGTGGAAAATGATGCCCAACTCTTTAGGGAAATCATGGGTACAATTAAATCAGATATAGTAGAAATCCAGAAGAACTTGAATCTCCCAGGCACAGACTGGTGTATCGAGAGGCCTAGCGACAGGTTCAGAAACAGTTTCTATCTAACTCAAAGACTGCTTCCTACAGCAGCATATCCAAAAGGGACTGGGTTTGTGGCCACCTTTGATCTTGTTCTCCACAGCAGAATGGGTCACCAGTACTGCAAACATCAAGGAACTGTCAGGAGTCAGTGGACCACAACCAGGTAATATTTAACCTGATGACAGGAGATGATTAGCTGGGCCTTAGTCACTTGGACCTAGAACTTCAAAGGCGAACTCCGCAAGATGAAGGAACCAGTGTCCAAAGGTCTAGAGCAGCTTCTTGAAACTGGTACTGAAGTGCACATGTGGAACTTGTTGATGAGGGTATTCAAACCAGCTGCAGAGTTCTGCATCCCTGTTAGCATTAAGGGAAAAGAGTCAAGCAGTGTCACACCCCACCTCCACCCCTGGTTCAACAGAGATGTAAGAAATTGCTGTTGGTTTACCCACCCGTGCCAAAAGCAGAGATGGCGTCATGTGCACCTTAAGGGTCTTCACTCCACAGTCCCAACTGAGAGACGGAACAGAGGTACTCCACAGATGCTCACCACGCAGCAGGCAAGGGGTCAAGCTCCTTGCCCTGGCACCGTATGGAGAACCTCTTCCACTTGAATGCATATCATCTGTGAGTTGACTCTTTTCAGCAGGCCTCCACAATGTGGATCACAGCTTCAGACACACCCAAGGCCTGGAACTCTAGTCATTCAAGAACCAGGCCATGAGGTGCAGGGATGTAAGATCCAGGTGCAGGACCATACCTCTTGTCTGGTCAGCGAAGACACAGCTGCCACAGAGGTCTACTGCTGAGGCTGAGGAGATTCGGGTACCAGAACTATCTGGGCTAGTCTGCAGCTGTCAGGATCATCATTCTGGGCCCTTCTGGGCCTTGAGCACCACCACCACCTTTTGGATCAAGGGAAGGAAAGAAGGTGTACATGAGGCCTGGGGTCCAAGGCCTCGTGAAGGCATCGCTAACATTGTCCTAGACTGTGAGGACAGGCATAAACAGCCTCAGCGCTGCGTTCTCCCAGGAAGCAAACAAATCCACCATAGAAGTGCCCACAAGGAGAACAGGTGGTTCACCACCTCCTGATTCAGGGACCACTGACTCAATGTCTCTCCTACCTGGCTGAGAGCATCTGCCAGCTGACCGTGAACTCCCACAACACGAATCTCCAGGAGCTCTACAGCTAGAGTCCACACAAGGGTCCAGGTTTGGAGGGCCTCCTATACAGAGGAAGAGAGTGTGTTCTACCCTGCCTGTTTAGGTAGAACACGGTTGTGGTGTTGTCAGTCTAGACTTGCATGACCTGACCCTTGACAAACAGAGAGAATTCTGAAGAGCTAGTCACTCTACGCAGAACTCCAGCAGGTTGATGTGGTGACAGGACTCACTGGGTGATTAGAACCCATGGACCCTGCATTCCCCAGGTACGCTCCCAACCCTACCAAAACGCATGCATTATGAGAGTGCTGGTCAGTTCCGGGCAGACAAAATGGATTCCATCCTCTAGATGTTCTGGGACCATACTGGATGGCATCCCACACTGACTGGGTCACTGTGACCAGCTGGTCCAAGTGTCCTAGGTGCTGGGACCACTGACAGTCCAACTTCCACTGCAGGTGCCGCATCCACCAGCAAGCCCAACAGACCATGCTGGTGCAGGACGCCATGTACCACAGCAGCCACAGGGTGTCCCAGACAGGGCACAAGCGCCCAGTCTGAGACTTAATAAGAAAAGGAGGTAAGATCGAGAGTACGGTCTGCAGGGAGACTTGCTTTGGCACGCAGGGAATCTTGCTCTGCTCAATGAAGTGAATCATGGGGGATCAGTTTGGACTTAGCCAGGTTGACCAAGGGACCCAAGTCTCTGCATGTCTGAGAGAGCCAGCTGCCTGAAAGCTCCACATCCTCCTTGGATGGCCAGACAATCAGCCAGTCATCCAGGTAGGGGTAAACACACTTGCACCGAGCAGCTCTCACCACAGCAATGCACTTGGTGAAGACCCTGGGCATTGGTAAGAGGCTGAAGGGCATGACCTGGGACGACAGACAACCCCTTCTGCACAGAGGCAGAGGTACCAAGTGGAGTGGACAGCCGGGACATGGAAGGCAAAGGCAATTTTATTTATATGGGCACCTAACAATAAATAAAACAAATAGAAGAAACAACATTAAACTACAAGGCTGTAAGTAATTTAAAATCAAGAAGAACACATCCTGAGGTACAGGGAGCAGAAACTCATGCCCTGCTCCAGGGATAGTATGATCTGGTTCAGCGTGACCATTCAGAACTTGCGCTTCCCGTGAACTGATTGAGACCCTGCAGATCCAGTATACAGTGTCAGTTCAACATCTGTCTGGGGACCAGGCAGTACCTGGACACACCTTTGTCCTGCCAAGAGATTTGGGACACAGGTTACAACTCCTTTCACAGAAGCTGAGCAATGCAGCCCGAGGGTAGACAGCATGTCCTGCAACACTGAGGACCCCTTGGGCACAGGATAGATAAGGAGGAAGAGCCTCAAAATCAAGAGGCAACCTGCTGCCTACCACCACGAGAACCCACTTGTCCTAAGTAATGATGAACCAGTGTGGCCAGAAGGAGAGAAACAGAGCCCTCCCACCACCACAGGGAGCTGGGTCAGGGACTGGACAGGTGCGACACAGACACCCCTGAGCCATCAATGGGCAGCTCTAGAGGGCACCAGCCGTTGGGGCCAGAGGGCACCATCTTCCCTCCCCAGCTCTTTTGGGTCCCTGGCCAGAGAACCTGGCCTTGGGCGCCAGGCTTCTCATTGTCTGTGCTGCTGTGGCTAAAAGCAGCAAAATAAAAGGCCTTATTTTTCATTTTCGGGGCTTTGGGTCATTCTGTGATGAAGCCACAGAGTCCAGGGTGGTATTGACTTCTCAATCCTTGAGAGGTGCCCTTCCACCCCTAGACAAAGAGATCGGTGCCCAAGAAAGGGATATCGGCCAGGTTATAACGACTGTCCGCCATAAAGGTGGAGAGCCTCACCCAGGCCCTGGGTCTCTGACTAACTTCACCAACAACTGTTTGTCAGTAGTGAGTTGAAGGAGGACATCATCAAACACTCCTAGCAGAGAGTGACCAAAGCTGGTCATCATCAACATGTAGTTCACCTGACAGAGATCAACAGAGAAAGTGGTATGGACTTTCTTGGCTGCATCCAGCTTCTTGACTCCTTGTTGGGGGCTGGTCCATGTCCACATGGTTCCAGGACTTCTGGAAAGTTGAATCCAAGACCAGACCCTTGGTTGGGGATGGTCCAAGAACATGGAAAGAGAGCCAGTAGGAAGCAGATAATTGTAGGCCACACAAGCCAAGGGTGCCAGGCAGGAAGCTGGATGCTGCAAACCTCCACAGAGGTCCCAAAATGACCTCAGCCTTGGGAAAGGCAACCCTCAGTGATTTGTCCCTATCAAAGATGTCTGTGAAAGGGTATTTAGTACTCTTTTGCACATGTTCCAGAGAACAGACACAGATTCAGAAATCAGTAGAAGTAGAGCCCTGAACAACTTGGGCCCGTGGTGGTAGTCCACTCTTCAAATGACCCACAGTCAAGGTATGCATCCTCGATAACTGCATGGATTAGTTATCCAAGTAATCTCAGGACTCATCAAAACCCTCGACTGTTTGCCGCTGTTAACCACCCTTGAGCCATCCAATTGTACGAGTCCCACCAATGGTTGGCCTGACAAACTAACTGCAGCACAGGAGTCCATCGGGCCCCTATCAAAGGTTGTGGTGGAGATGACTCCACCAGCAAGGGTGGACAGACAGGTACTGGAGACAACTGCCTTGGTGGAGCAGCATAGGCTTGAATAGCCTGGGCCAGTCGATCACAGGGATCAGGGTAAAGCACTACCCTGCCCGCCATGGCCCACTGTTGCCAGAGGAGTACCTCGCAGCACTGCCACATGTGATGGTTGGGCCACTTCTCACCCAAGGATGAGGAGGTTGATGAATGTTTATGACTCCCAGTCAAGATCGGAGTGCGGTGTCTCAACCTAGATCTCGATCTCAGTCGTCCACCCAAGGGCCAATGCGAGGTGAAGCCAACAAGGGTGCAATGGATTACAGGGGAGGGTGGTTAGCATTGTTTACTGGCTGGGTCACGTGCATAGCATCACTATATCAGCCACATGGGCGGTGCCAGCAAGATGTGGGTTCCCTCCCTAAGCTACAAAGACTTTGATCCTGCGGGCTCCTAGTGCCTCCAGCTTAGACCCATTAGTGTAAATGAATGGTGAAGGCGGATTCCTGGAAGATCAGTGCTGAGAAAGATGAAGAACTCACCACAGCCACTGCCTCTTCTTCCGTGACTGCAAGCTGAGCATCTGACCCAACTATTGCCAAAGCCCCTCCTCCAGTCTTTAGACCATCCTAGGGCCAATCTGGCCGCCTGGTCTTCGATGAATGCTGGCAGCATAGCACAGCAAAGACTGCATCCCACAAAGCTCTGTTGAGCACCCAGACAGTACAAGCATGTGTTGTGCAGATCCATGACTGACATCATCTGCCTACACTGGGTAAAGAAATTAAAACCCAATTTCTTGAGTTCCATCGTGAAGCAGAGCCAGGCAATACAGGAGCAATTCTAATACCAAACGCAGACTGAAACAGTTGAAGAGTTGCCTAAAGAAGGTGCTTGAAACATGAAAAATCCTTCAATGCTGCAGCGCCAGAAGAGGGAGACCTGGCCCTTCCAGCAGAAAGAAAGATCTGACATGAAGGGACAGAGCTGGTGGATATAGCACCCGGGTTGCAGGAGGAGATTAGCTTGAAGACTTCTGATGACTCAGTTCTCTCCAGCAGAACTGCCAGAGTGTGGATAGTAAACTGTATCCATGATGTTAGAAATGATATACCCCCAAGATCAACGAGAACTAGTAGAACAAATGGCAGGGCCACTTTTAATCTTTCATGAGTCTGTCTGTCCAGACTGCTGTGGTACCAAAGGACTGGAAAGTGGTCAACTATGTGGTCTTCTTCAAGAAGGGGCAAGGTCTGACCTGTGCAACTACAAGCCCATCAACCAGGCAACAGTGCTGAACAATGCACTGGAAGCCATTATCAATAACAGAACAGGGCAGTATAGCTCAGTGGTTTAAGGCTCTGAGCTGCAAATCTGGAGACCTGGGTTTGAATCTCACAGCCCCCACTTGCATACTGTGTGACCCTGAGCAAGTCACTTAACTTCCCTGTGCTCCCAGGTCGCACCTGTAAACAAGCTTTTAGCTTAGTGTGCCTCACCTGGTTAAACAATTGGGGGATTGAGCTCTTGACTGAAAGCCAAGCTTCTCACCCAGTCTCTCAGCATGGCTTAATGAGGGAAAATCATGGTAATTAACCAGATCACCTTCTTCGATGGGGTGATCAGGGAGGTGAGTTGGGTCACAGACACAGTCTATCTGAGCTTCAACAAGGCCTTTAACACTACGGTACATGGAAAGCATTTTTACAAAATAAATCAATGGGATTATATATATGATATGCACAAAGTGGACTGCTTATGGGTTTGGTGCACAAAGCAGAGGATTATGGTGGACAGGCGCGACTTAGCGTAGACAGTAGAGAGTAATATGTAGCATTTCTTAGGAATCTGTATTGGGGACACTGCTGTTCAACATTTTCACCAACAGTCCTGAAGCTGAGTCTCCAACAGGCTGGTTAAGTTCACTGATGACACTATGCTGGCCAGTGTGCTGGAAACTTTAGGACAACCTGAACATGCTGGGCCAGTGGTCGACTTCTGAAGTCTCAGATTCAATGTAGCCAAACGCATAAGTGTTACACTCTGCCAGGAAAAACTGAGGACGGCTCCCCTTGCTCCAATGGAGGAGAACAAGGACCTGGGAGTCATAACAGACAAAGGTTAAAGAAAGACTAGCCATGCTCAGATGCTGTCAAGATGTCCAACAGAAAGAAAAGGTGCAGTATCAAAAGGGGTTGCGTTATAAAGCAAAGTAAGTTAAGTAGACCTGCCTCTTTACAAGGCATGGTCAGACACCTCTTGAAGTCATGTGTGCAGTTCTGGACTCCTCAATACAAAGATTCCTTTGAGGCAGTTGAGAGGGTGCATTGCAGGCCCACCAAATGATCAGGAACAGGAGGGGAGCTACAAGTAGAGGCTGGTGTCCTTTAACATGTTCAGCCTTGAGGAAAGGAAACTGAGGGCTGCAACCTCCGATGTCTGCATACTCAAGGGTTATCAACAAGACTGAACAGAAGTTTTATCTGTTGTCCTCCTGCAGGTTTCACAGATATGCCCTGAAGCTCAGAGGAGGTAAATTGGCAGCAGTGTTAAAGCTGTTCTAATCAGAGTGGTGAACATAGGAGTTGTAGCGTTCAAGTTGCCCAGACATTCTCTCTCATGGTCATACAGTGGTACTGCAGACAGACAGAAAATTCCTCTAGAGATCACAAAAATTTCACCAGCATATATCCACTGCATGTTAAACTCACATGAATATCCTGGGTCTTAAACCCACCAGCATATTTATCTGCCCAACATCAAACCTACATGAATATCCCTTCAACCCTGCAAACCTATATGCACATCCAAGCTCCAATAAGCAAACTTTTATTTATAAACATATAACCACATGAATCCCCGTTCATAAACCCTAAGTACGCAATGTGTTGCACATAATAACATGTCAAAGCTTATCTACAACTGTCAGTCACTCCATTTCTAAATGCTGCTTACCGTGAGGCCTGCCCATTGTATCAGGGCAGAGTTGGAATACTCCTGCATGCAGGCAAGAACAGCCATGATCCCTCCTCTGTCATAAGCGTAACTCTCCACTCATACTTTGACATGAGGACATATACCAGTCGCAGCGCCAGCACCACCAGCACCTTCTCTTTCATTTGATTGGTCAGCAGCTCCACCAACATCTTCACCAGCTTATCCCTGCAAACAGAGGGCTTGTGTTATACATTGGTGCCCACATCACTGGAAAGAGTGGTCTCAAAATCTCACTCTGCACTTGGTTATGGCTAAACTGCAATTATAAGGATAGGGGTGAAGTGATATGGCATCAATTAAATCGCCAGATCACACTCCCTACTAATAACAAGTAGATGACATGTACACAGCAGAAAACAGCTCCAGTTATATATGCTGTGTACCGTCTCAACAGAAAATATCAGCACTCTTGTTACGTCACGGGTCTGAGGAGTCGAATGCCGCGGAAGAACGCAAACAGAAAAAACATACAGGTACCAAATAAATATTGTAAAGAAACAAACCATACCAAAGGAAAAAGCCCTATTCTATAAAAGGCATACATGATGTTAGGGGCTTGACATGAGGAAGATCACAACTTGTGGCAAGTCAGCTCCAGGAACAATCACTCATGATATTCCCTGAGCTGACTCGTCACTCGTTGTGCTATTACTCATATCAAACTCCTTACCATCACGCATCCCCTTAATACATCACTGAGTGGGAGTGTCAAGTGTGAGACCCTGAAGCAGTTTATAATGAAGACAGTGATAAGGTGCACCCTCATGGGCAACAAGTGCAAGACCCAATCCAGTGTGGACATCAAGGAACTCCTAAGGAAGAGGAGAGAAAAAGATGAAAAGAGGGAATGTGATAAGTGAAAAAAAAAAAAGAAATCTGGGGACAGAGAGGGAAGTGACGTCAGGGTATTACAGAAGAAATGCAGGGTCATGACTGCGCAGTCCAAGACAGGTATGAATGAGAGGTTTGTGCAGGGATCAGGATGAATAACAAAACCTTTGTTAATACACAGCAAACAACAGAAGAGTCAAGCATAAGAAGTTTGTGCATTTGGTCACTGGGGTGGGCATCATTTTGTGAGGCAGTGGGAATAGCAGAGTCAATCAATAACTGCTTTGTGTCAGTATTTTGTCAGGAAGTCAAGGGGTCTGTTCAGTCTGGGAAGGACATTATGGGGAGGTGAAGGCCAAACAAACGCAATGCTGATCACACCAGAATTAGTGCTTAAATATCTTAAGGTATAAATCATGGGAAATCACAGCATCTAAATGCTATCAGCCCAAGTGTGAAAGTAGAGTTAAGAGGGTTCTGCCTGGCCTCTTGTGGATATCTTTTAGGATTTATTACTGACAAAGATATTGTCAGATGACTGGAAAATAGCTAACGTAAGTAAGAGATGCCAGGAGCCTGAAAGAGACTAACAGCCAAAGAAAACTACTGCTGAACTTCTATGTGTTGACTGCGTGTTTAGGACTGGGGTAAGGGAGGTGGAAGGGACTTATGGGAGAAGAAAGTAGGGTGGTTTAAGTGCAAGTACTAGGAACACCACAGTTGAGCTGATCATATGACCACTGGCCAATCAAGAGCTGAGTGGTAGTCGGCAAAGTTGACTGGTAGTGCAGTATACAGGCGGTGCGCAAGCATAGTACCCACTGAATAACATGTATAGAGTACCACACAATGACATGCACTTTGTGGTACGGGTCAACTTTTGTGCGGTTACCACTGTAGCAGTCCATGAGGCTTAAAAGTGTTGCTTTTGCTTTCTGCCATTGGAGTAGAAGACATGGTAGAACCTCAAAGGTGCAAAGAGCCCAAAGGAAATTACCAAATTTCGAGTGGTTCTCTCCCCTTGTTCTTTCTTTTACAGCAACTTTATTATGTGTCGAGACTGGGGTGAGGGAGGCCCAGATTGCAGGAGAGTGAGGATAGTAGTTTAAATGCAGCTACTGTGGATGCCTTGGCTGAGCTGATCATGTGCCTGTTGGCCAATCCTGAGACACTGCTGCTGGGAAGACAAGCACTCCTAGATGCCACTTACCAGGCATCAGGCCCAAATCTCACACAGGGCACACCGCCACCACCTGTCACTTGAATGAACCACAGTAAGAAAGGCACCACTCCCAAAAGCACTATCTGTGACCTGATGATACAGCTTCCAGAACCAGCACAAGCCAAGTAGTAAGTAATAGGCCTGAAGCAGACACTGAGCATTAGCACACATTACTGTCTCTAAACTATTTGATAGAAATATCAGTACAAAGACCGCATTGTGCTAACCTGATATTAGTGCCTTTGTCCACTTTGATCACCAGTCTCTCACGTGATGGCTCGTCCTCCAGGACTTTGGTGATGAATCGAGTCCTGCAGCCACTAGCCCCAGCTCCGAAGGTGACTTCTTCATCAGCTCCACTACCTCCTCAAACTTCTCCAGGAGCCCTTTTTCCCTGCCACATTTGTGCTGCTGAATGCTAGGCAAGAATAAAAATAATGTTACTTACTATTTGCTTAAGCCCCAGAACTTAGTCAAAAATATGACCTTTGACTCTGCAGCAGGACTGTGTCAGGCTCTACAACTAACTTACCTCAGGGCACAGACCCATTTTGAAGCAAGGCTTGCTTGTTTGTGGGATTACATCCTGTTCATTAGACTGGCCTAATGGTACAGCTAGTAGAGCACCAAAATACTATTCTGGGGAGCTGCATTCATTTCCCATAGGTCACTAATTCTTTCTCATTACACAGTGTTATTTTTTTATAGATTATCAATACAAAAAAAAAAATCACAGTAATACAAGACAGATCGTCATACAAGGACAAACTTCTACAAAAGAAAAGAGAATGCACCAGCTCTCAGAATACTTGGCTAGGGCATGAAACTCCTCAGAATGCTTGGCTTAAGGACAACAGAAGATCATCCAGAGAATCTCGCCATCAGGCCACACCGCTGGAACTGTAAGCTGTCGGCATCAGGACCACACAGATTTTTGCTAGCCGGGGCCACCTGCAATGACATGCACTGTTGATGCATATATAACATAGCAGCCCACCACTCCTCAGTTGCCTGTCTGAGATTAGCTTGCGGGGCCCCTCTTAACCGTGAGGAGCCACAAGACTGGACCAGTACCAGGCAAACAAGGAGAGGCATGGGACTGGAAATAGAAATATAATACATGGAGTAAAGTTTTAGGCACAGCATCTGATATGACCCTCAGAACAGAGGTGTAGCCAGAATTTTCCAAACTTGTACTCAAAACTGACTCACTGTTGCCCCCTTACATAAACAAACCAAAATATAGCTGTCAGCCACACCAACAATACCCCGGTTTGCCATGTGTGAGTTCTATCAGTTTCTTCCTGTAATCCTCCTTCCTTTGTTTTCTGCCTGCCTGGTAAGTTGTTCTTGTTTGTGTATTTGGCTGGTGGCATCAGTGCCCCATAGTGAACAACAAAGACAAAAGGTCACAATGTCCTTGCTGTCCACTTTTGTTGCCCCTGCCTGATTTGTTGCCCCTTATTGATTTTTTTTTTTACTGTACTCTACTGAGTACAGTGCATATGCCTGCCAACACCCCTGCCTCAGAATACTGAAAGGGGAAGGAGGGAGGGACAGCATGGCCTAAAAGAGGAGATTCTCTCAAAGATCTACTATTACGCTAAGTTTTACATAACTGTTCTATCTTCATCGAGGATCTCTCTTCCATTAGGCCACACCACTGGAATGACTCCCAAGCAGTACAAAACAAATCCGGGAGGATGGCATAGTCTGATACGTTATTAGGACAGAAGGCTTTTCAGAATAGCAAGTCCAAAACCAGCATGTCTACAACAGGCGATGGCCAGACAGTAATGCTTAGTGAAAATATGAACAGTGCTCCATGTGACTGCAGCACATATGTCAGCAGCAGGAAGGGACATTTCTGGAACAGCAATAGAAGTGGCCACGCCGCTAGTGGAGTGACCATGAACAGCACCAGGAAGTTCCTTACCGTGCTTCCTATAATAAATGTAATCCAATGTGCCAGCCATTTGGATAGGCACTGTTGAAACACAGGAGTGCTCTCTTTCCCAGAGGCGAATGAAACAAAAGCTCAGAGGACTTTCTGCAGTCCTCGGTGTGAGTAATATAATATCTTGGTTTCTATGTACATCTAAAGTATGGAACAGTGCATCCTGGTTTGCATGCTTGAGATAATAAACATTATGAAATGGCCAGAAAGAATGCTGACTACTGATTGGCCAAGAGATACTGTCAGCTGAGGCATTATCCCATCACAGCAGTCCAGCTGAAAGTAACTCAACAAAACGTGCTTAAGAAATACATCCAATTTACTAAAAGGACAATTTCATGATCATAATAGGCACTCCGGAAGTGCATTATGATGGACTAATGGCCCTTCTCAGGAGGTGGAAGCTTCAAACCCCTGCTGTCCCACCATAATGTAACTCCTATCATGCCTTATTGCTTAAGTAAGATATATCATTTGGCTCAGCATAAATTCTGATACTACCTTCTGTAGAAACATACTAGTAGGATTTATGCGTAAAGAGACTCATCTTTGTGAAAAATCAAATAAAAGGTTCACACATCAGAGCCTGAATTTCGAAATCCTCCGAGCAGAAGTCATAGCAACTAAAAATAAAGTTTTCCAAGCCAGGAAACACAAGCCACCACTGCAGCAGATTTAAAAGAGCCAACATCAATTTCTAAAGTATGACATTTAAGTCCCATGATGAGACTGGATTATGGATGGGAGCCTTCATATGAAGGATGCCTCTAAGAACAATGCGTGACCTCTCTAACTGGGCAACCATACAACCATCAATAGGAGCACAGAAAGCTCATATGGTGACTAAATGCATCTTGACAGATGAATATTGCAGGCCTGAGTCGGACAGGGAAAGCAGCTACAGAATTCACAGGACATGTAAAAGTGTCCATATTTGGGAACAAGTATGTCTGGTACAAGGCTTCCACAAGGAGGATATCAGCCACCACAGGGATACCCCAAAATATTCAATGGCTATCTTTTCAGAAAGAATGCATGCAGGTGCAGGGACTTCAGGTCCAGATGTACCAAGGACCCCATGATCGGTAACAACAGACCTTGACACAGATGTAGAGGAACACGATGCTCCACTGCCAGGTGCTGAAGAAGTGAAAACCAAATATGGCAAGCTCAGAATGAAGCAATGAGGATGAGTGGCACTCTACACACACAGCTTGAGCAGAACCCTCTATATCAGAGGAATTGGGAATCGTACAGGACTGTCCCTTTCCAAGATACGGATAATGTGTTTTGCAAAAAACAAAAACATGCCCTGGAGCAAGCAGAAATGTGGCGGTTTTGCATTGTGTGAGGACACAAAAGGTCCAGCTCTGGATGCCCCATCTTGCAAAACTGGTCGTGTACCACGGAGGTTAGCAGTTCCCATTCGTGAACCATTGTCTGGGACCTCCTTAACCTGTCTGCCAAGATGTTTTAGAGATCTGTGAGAAACATGGCAGACAGTCGAGGCTGTGAGACACAGCCCAGTACCACATTCTCACAGCTTCCTACAAAGTGATTAAGAGTGAGTGGCCCTTGTTTGTTGATGTAATGTATAATACAGACACTGTCTGCCTGGATTAGCACAGGACTAGGGCACAGACGAGTCTGAAAAGTCAGAAGGCTGTATAGGACATTTCAATGACATTTAAGTTCAACTCAGTCTCTACTTTAGTCCATGACCTCCATCTCTGACAAGGAAAGGGAAATTGTTTAACCAGGAAATGCACACTAAGCCAGGCGTGTTTCCAGGAGCAACCTGGGAGCACAAGGAAGCAGAGTGACTTGCTCAGGGTAACACAGTATACAAGTGGGGCTGATGGGTTCAACTCCAGATCTCAAGGTTTGCAGCTCAGTGCCCTTAAAGAGCTACAGGCGCATCACAGAAAACTTTAAAAACATAATAATTAGCCAGCCCAGTGGTGCGGAAGGCTGAGGCGCTGGACACCTTACCTCGCACTATGCTGGCAAACCTGCTTCGGTAGTCGCGGGTGCCAGTGAGTGAGTGGGGGAGGAGGCAGGACTGAGCAAGCCAGAGAGCTGCTCTCTCCACTCGGGGTGGTGGGGTGTGTGCCCCCCATAGTTCCGCTCCTACTGGGTGGAGGTTCTGTGGGTAGAGTAGGCGGAAGGGGCGGCACTGTTACAGGTGGGCAGAAGGGGCTGAGCTGGTGCCACGGTGTGCATGTGTGCCTCCACACACATGCACGGCCATGTGCCAGGGACGGGAGAAAACCTACAAAATACACATATAAAAATCGATATTAAAAAGAAAAACGCAATAATTAGGTACAATTTTGCTTGTATTCTATTTATATATTTCTCCTCCCTGTAATTTATTACTAAGGAAATGTGTATGAATTTATTTTGAGTTCATCTGCCTCCATAGCTTACTCCCTACTCCAAGTCAAAATCCTCTGTTATGACATCACAGTCTGTTGCCATGAGAGTACCTGTGAGGTCACATGCAGTGCTCTATGACTTCAAGTAGGGAGATAGAAGCAGGAATAGATGAACCTTTCACGAGCAGAATCCTATTTTCATACAAATGACCTCAGTAATAAATAATGGGAGGAGAAATACAGAACTAATAGGGCACACAAGCTGAACTGTGTCTAAAAACAGCTTAATCTGGTTCAAGGTCAGTTGGCTTTCATCTGTAACCCCTCCCCAGGTCGTGCCTGAAAATAGGCAGGATTTGGCTAGTGCACTTACCTGGTCAACAAAACTAAATAAATAAATATTATGCTTTCTTTGTTTTACAGTAGAAGCCACTGAATCGGGACGTGGATAATAAGGGCGTCCTTTACTGGGACATCCCATCGGTACCAATTAATTGGCTGTGTTATCCTATGGGGTTTGCAGTAGTTTAATTGGTAGCCCCAGCTGCCTAAATGGGATGATTTCTGGCCAGACTTGTCTTCTCGCTATGCCACTAATCCCTTTACACACCTAATTATGTGTGAAAAGGGATTAGCGACCAATTTTCACCTCAAACAACTTTGAGGAAAGTAGGTAGGAAAAATTCTCTTTTGTCAGAGATGCTGGAAATTGCACTGAAAAATAAATGCTTTCTCTTTTAAGCATTGCCACAAAAACAACAACACAGTGAATTTGCTTCTGAGGATTCTAGCGGGCGGATGGGGAGAGAGAAAGCGTGCTCACTATTTTTTTTTTTTCTTTTAAATGCCTGTGTTATGCTCTCTGTTTTGCTCTCTGTCGCACTGTCTCACACATTTGACATCGATCAGATCTATTGACAGCTTTTGACACTAAGAACATGTCTTGACGGACTGCCTACAGAGGTTCTAGCGGGCAGGCGGGGAAGGAGAGAGAAGAGAGAAAGTGTTCTCATTATTTTTTTAAAATGCCTGAGAGTTCCAGCACAGAGAGAGATGCGTGCACAAAAGAGAGGAAGTATGTTGGCATCAGTCAGGATCCACTACCTGTTCGCTCTCCGGTTCGATGTTTTTATCCCTTTCACAGCTGATCTGTGTGCTGTTCTTCCATGCTCTCTCTCTCTCTCGCATGGTTTCACACACAGCTGCAACCGCCCAACAGAGTGAACTTGCTTCTAAGGGTTCCAGCAGTGAGGGTGGGAAGAGAGAGAGAGAAAGTGTGCTTTTTTTTTTTTTTTTTAATGCCTGTGTTGCTCTCCATTTCATTCACTCTCTCTGTCGCACTGTCTAAAACACATGCAAAAGCACTTATCATAAACAGAGGCAAAAAAATAAAACCAAATGCATACCACCGTAATTCTTGATCTTCACCATTCATTACTGCTTGGGTGTAAGCCCGGTGCCTTTCCACACGAAACCCCAAGAGGAATCAGCCACGACGCCTCACCCCCCAGAGTGACACATCTCGTGATGCACGAGGGGTGGCCGTTAGGTGCCGCAGACCCTCCTCCATCCCAGTTCTGTTAGCGGAGAGGCGAAAAAAGGATAAGAAAAAGAGTGAGGCAAGAGAGCAGAGGGATAGAAAAAGGAAAGGATAGAAACTGAAAAGGAATAAGCCGGTAGAGGACAGAAAAAGAAGGAAATGCCTACCCTAAGGGACCGCAGGGCCTCACTTCCGGGTGGCTCCAAAGGAGGAACAGATACAGAAGAGGACAAAAGAAAGAAGAAGAGAGGGAAGAGAACAAGTGATGTTGGGAGGGCAGAACTCTGCCCATTGAGATATTGGTTTAAAGGCTTAGAAGCTCGGAACCAAAAACAAGGAGCAAGGATCCCACTTGATAGGACTGAAGAGACTGCACTGCACATTACTCTGGGAGGCCCTCACCTAGCATGTCATGAAGCAACAGTAGCATTCTCTAAGGCAAGATACACAGGTGGAATAATAATGGAGGAAAGCAAGGCACCTCTAAACATTCCATGAGACTCCTTAGCGGACTCTTCCTCTTACATAGCAAAACCCATGGCAGGCTGCATTTCCTGCATCATGCCTGAAAAAAGGATCTCGGGAGGAGACCCTCAGGGTATGAATCACTGAGTCCCCACTCCAGGAGGAGAGGGTAGTGTCTTGAGACATAGGTCAGGAAGCATAGGAAAACCAGGAGCAGTTATAAAATCTGCAAGTAGTGTTTTATTATTAATAATAATAGAATAAAATAGATTATTTAAGATAACTATGTACAAAGGCAGTACAAAAAAGAAAAACAAAAGTCCTTCATCTGAGGGTTTCTTTTAAATTTTAAATCTCAGCTTCTCCCACAAAAAGACTGCTGCACTTTTGTAGACCAGTCTTTTATGGCAATTAATTTCTACATCCTGAGCTCATTAAGGAGATATCATATTTCTCACAAAATGTACAGTATCAGAGTTCTTGTCAGTTTTGCAGAGCAGGCTTGCAAGCAGTTTTGCAAACAAGCGAGGAGCTCAAACTGCATCTCAGAGTTAGCCTCTAATTTCCAAATAGCGTCTTTTTTTTGCAATCATTTCAATAATATAACTATACACATTTTCAAACCAAGGAATCTCAGTTTCACATAAAGATTCACATATATTTTATAACCACAGATATGCAAGAGGGAAGACCGAAACAAGCAAGGGAAGGCAGAGATAGTGAGAGGTGGAGAATCATGAGACCGCCAGAGTGATCAGTTCATAGGTCTCACGAGAACATTTGGTTGCACAACCAGATAGACAAAAGACAGAAAAGGAGAGCATAGTACAGATCCTTGCGTTTAAACTCTTTCTGAATAACAAATGGCAAAGGGCCTTATTCAACCCTGTCACAGGTAGTTAGAGGCAGGTTTCTTTCTACAAATTGCTTCTCACTCTCATAACAGTCCTCTAAATGTACCTCAAGGTCCATGAGGTTGGGATTATATTCACGTCGTCATTACGAGCAACAATGAGAGGCGCTGAAAAAGCTGGCAATGTCAATGGCAGATAACAGGTAGAAAATCAGCAGTGTGCTTGTGCAGACCATCAACGAAGACCCATTGTCAGCAATGCTACCTGCAATGGCAACCCTGGTAGAATGCGCGAATCATATCCGACAATGATGCCAGCACAGCCTAGGAGTCGAAGGTGCCCTGAAAAGTGTCTTACCTGTGTCTAACAGCTGGAGCCCGAAGATGGCAATGTACTGTCCCTAGCAGGCATGGCAGTGTCTGAGCCAGACCCCAACCTGATGTCTCAATGACAGGGAGGCTCTCAGCCAACGTCGCCAGAGAGGGCAAACGGGACATAACTGTTTTCAATGGCGATCAGGACCTTGTCAGCAAAAAACACACTTGTCTTTAATCCTTATGTTTATGCTAATGGCCAGACAAAGAGGCCGCCAGATGACGCCTTTCCTTTGTATTTGTCTTTTTGGCTTTAATGACCATTTTCAGATGGCAACAAGGAGAATCAGACTTTGAGCCTTTTCCTTCTCCATGGTCTTTAAAGCTTTTTCAACAAGAACTTTTCTACACCTTTCCATGGCAGCCTTGTAGCCTGGTTGAAACCCTGGCAAATCTCAAGTCCTCATGTTCTGAAAAAGCCCAAACAGCACACGCAAATTGGAGTGTGTGTTGTCTTTGTAGATTTTATTCCAACAAATACAGTATCAGAACAAAGGATCTTTTGACTTCAGCGACACACAGAGATCACAACAGTAACATTTTAGAAGTACAGAAAATAAAAAAAAATTGTAACGGTGTATTGACAGTTTCCTTCAGCAGGTCTCAGGAGGATTATCGACGGTGGAGAAAGAATCGAGGAGTGATGAGGTTGCCCACGTTACACATGCATCGACACTGGCATTACTCTGGGAGGCCCTCACCTAGCAAACATTTCTGTGTGGTCCCGACACCAATTGCTTGCAGTTCAAAAGATGTGCCCTAATGGAGGAGATATTCTAGATGAAGATGTTTGTTTCCTATTACTCAACTGATGAAATAAAACAAGAATATTCACTTGTAAGCGTAGTTCTAGGAGTAGTATATGGTTCACATTCACGAATGGCCTTAAGAGCTGATTCACTGCAATGTCTTTAAATAAAGCTCTTCCCACCACCTAAAGGGTATATCCCGCTCCATCCCATGTCAGCAGGTGCGCGCTGGAAGCAGCGATCTGTGTGCCACTTGGACAGGGAGTCTGGGTGGCAGGTGTGGATGAGAACCATACACCACTCTGAGAACTGTGATTACAGGTGAGTAACCTATTTTTCTAGGGAAGTGGATATGGTGTACTTATCCACACACTGGCAGACTTCAAGAGTTCTCCGTGAGGAGGGGCAAGACTTGCACCCCTACTTGGCGAACAGAAACTGGAGAACAGAGGCCCCAAATGCAGCATCCTGGCAAGACTCAAATTTGATCCTGTAATGGGGAGATGAAAGTGTGCTGATTTCTAAGTGGCAGCCCCTGCATACCTCTTCACAGAAATGCCCCTCAAAGCAGACACCAAGCCAGCAGTATGACTGGTGGAATGAGCCCTGAGCCATATGGGAGGCTCCTACCAGCCAACCTATAGCAGAGGTTGATGCAGGAAGTGAGCCACCTGCCAACATCCACTTAGCTGTCTGCCAGGTGTGGCCAAAGAGTGGTGAGCCGCACCCGAACTCCAGTTGTGAGCTCCACTTAACAGCAGAACGACTGCAGCAGGTCTAAGAAATGGAGCCTGCATTCAGCCTCTAAAGGTGGATTGTAAAGTATACAGGGAGGTTCATCACCTGGTAAAGGTGGAACTCTGCAACAACCTAGGAAGGAACTGGCTGGGGGAGGCCACCATGTCTGTCCTTGTATAAGACCATATAAGGAGGCTCCACTGAGATCACCTGGAGCTCACTAATCCTCCTAGCTGACATGATGGCCACCAAGAAGCCATCTTCCTTGACAGGTGTGACATCTCACACCTGTGGATATCTCAAGCGGCTGCCCATAAGAACAGCCAGTACCAGCAACAGGTCCCAACGTGGTGGTAGCTCACACATCGGCAGGAACAAATGGTCAAGGCCTTTAAAGAAGCATGCAACCACCTTCTCCTGTGCCACAGCTGGCATACCAGCCTGAGCCCAATATGCAGAGATAGCTGCCAGGTGCATGTTAAAGATCATCAGTTGCAGTCCCAACTGGGACAAGTGCCAGTGGTATTCAGGATGCTGGCCATGGAATAGGCCAGGTGATCAAGCTCCTGGCCTGACACCAAATGGAAAACCACTTCCATTTTAAAGTATAACACTGGCTAGTAGCCTCCTTTTTAAGAGCGCCTCCACAACATGGAGAACATTATCCAACAGACACAGAGCCTGGAACTCTATGGATGCTCAGAAATCAGCCACGGGTACAAGAATAGAAGGTCTGAAGCAGGATCTTCCCCTGGTGTCTCATTAGCAGATCTGGGTTAAGAGGCAACTGCCACGGGGTCTTCTGATGAGGCTGAGGAAATACTGGACCTATAAGAAGCATTCATGTCTTGTCCCTCCACATCTTGACCATCATCTTGTGGATCAGGGGAAGGGAGGAAAGGTGTACAGGCATCCGAGACCTCATGAAGGCATCCTCCACCAGTGTCCAGGTTGGGGGAGAAGAGATAAAGAATAAAGTACAGTTACGTAACAACTTACCGTAACAGTAGATCTTGAGAGAGGCTCTTGCAGTAGGTATTCACATATAGGACTAAGCCGCTGGGCATCAGGACCCAGAAACATTTCTAGCTAGCAGTCTCTGGTGGGGATCGTCCCCACATCAGGTGACCAGTGTCATGCAAAGTCGGTATAAAGGGCAGTCCCCGTCCGCCTTCCAGTTCTTTCCCACCAAAGGCCAAAACAGGCAAGGCAGAGAGAGAGGATATTCCGCCCCACAGAAATAAAGTAAAGAAACTTAAGGGCATGGAGCGGAAGGCAATACCTACTGCAAGAGCCTCCCTCGAAGATCTACTGTTATGGTTAAGTTCTTACGTAACTGTACTGCCTTACTGAGAGGGCTCTTGCAGTAGCTACTCACATATAGGACTGAGTCCCAAGCAGTCTGGAACAAGGAAAAGCACTAGGGAGGAAGATTGTAATCCATAGCATGGAAGCTCAGGGCTGAACGGATCTCATGAAAGGAGACCTTGTAGGACAGCCAACCCGAAGCCTGCTCGATGACGAGAGGTAATGTCCAAACTGTAGTGTTTCATGACGGTATGGACAGAAGTCCAAGTTGCGTGGCTGCACAGATGTCTGCCATGGACACATTCTTAAACAAGCCACAGAGGCAGCTGCTCCTCTGGTGGATAAACCTCTGACATGACCGAAAGGGTCTTTTGTACTTGTCGTAACAGAAAGTGATACAATGTGCCAACTATTTGATAGACATTGCTTAGAAACAGCATTACCTTCTCTTCTGTGAGAGAAAAAGAGAAAAAGCTGATCTGTCTTCCTGAGATCCACAGTCCGATTGGTGTAATATCTCAGGATCCGTGAACATCCAAAGTATGTAAGAGGTATTCCCTTGATTGGAATGTTGTATGAAGAAAGCGGGTAGCTCAATAGATTGATTGAGCGAGATTCAGCCACCACCTTAAGGAGAAACTTAGGGTTGGTGCGAAGAGCCACAACGCCCTTGAGGAAAATCAAATGGATTTTGTACATCAAGGCCTGAAGCTCGGAAATGCTCGGAGAAGAAGTAATGGCCACTAGGAAGAATGTCTTCCAAGAAAGGAACTTCAAACCAGCTGTAGCTGCTGGCTCCAAGGGAGCAGAGTAAGCTTCTCCAGGATAAAATTCAAGTCCCAAGGAGGGTAGGAATGCAGTGGGGGGTCTCAAATGGAGAACCCTCTGAGGAAAGTCTTGGAGACTTCCAATTCAGCAAAAGCCTGTCTCCAAAGGGAAGATGGTAGGCTGAGATAGCTGCCATGTGGACTTTAAGCGAGGAATGTCTGAGACCCAGATCGAAGAGGTGGCGATGTAGTCCAGAACTTTACTGACTGGGCACGAGAAAGTTTGAAGTCTTTGAGTTTGCCCAAACAGAAACGCTTCCACTTCATGGTATAGGTGGACCTCGTGGAAGACTTTCTGACCTCCACCAAAATATCCGCTACCAAAGAGGGACTCCAAAGCGGGCTTTAGCTACATCTGCAGGAGCCACGCATGGAGATGAAGGATTTGAAACCTGGATGAACAAGGGTCCCCTGATCATGAGTCAACAATTGCTGCAACAGAGGAAGTGGAGGTTCCTCTGAAAATTATTACAGAAGAGAGAACCAAACTTGTCTGGGCCAGAAGGAGCAATGAGAATCATTCGAGCTCCCTCTGATCTGCTTGTTCAGGACCCTCGGAATTAAAGGACTGGGAGAGAAGGCATAAGCAATCTGTCCCTCCAACTGAGAGACAGAGCGTTCCACCAAAAATGTCTCGCCCTGGAGCAAGCGTAATAAGCGCGGGAAGTTTCTTGCTTTGGGGAGCGGTGAAGAGGTCTTTCTGAGATGTTCCCCATCACTGAAAGATGTCATTTATGACTTCTAGATCCAGCTCCATTTGTGGGACCTGGCTGAGGACCAACTGAGTTTGTCTGCCAGTGTGTTTTCCACTCCCGGGCGTGAACACGCAGTCAAGTGAAGGTGGTGTTGGGCTGCCCAATGCCAGACTCTCATCGCTTCCGGCACGAGGAAGGAACATGTCCCTCCTGTTTGTTGAGGTACCAAACTACGCACATGTTTATCTGATTGTATAAGGAGGTGACCGGGAGGATGAAGGAGAGTGGAGCCTGCAGGGCATAAAGGACTGCTCTCAGTTGGGCACATTTATGTGCAGATTTTGTTTGAACTTGGACCAGCTGCCCCTAGTCCTGTGAAACCCCAGATGGGTACCCAGCTTTCTCCTGGCCATCCGTCGTCAACGTCTGGGAGGCGCATCGATGCAGAAATGAACTCCCAGGCACAGGTTCTCCTGAATCATCCACCATTGCAAGTCAGTGATCATGAGATCTGATACTAGTACATCTTGGTCTAGATTGTCCCTGGTTTGCTCCATTGAGACCAGGCGTCCACTGAGAGATCCTCATATGGAGCCGAGTGAGCAGGACTGTCCGAATGTCAGCCGCCATTAGCCCGAGGAGGCGAAGGACTGACCTGGCTCCTACCCTCCTGCAACTGGACAGAAGGCGAGCTTGGTTCTGAAGGGTGTCTACCCTGTCCGGAGGCAAGAAAGGCTTTGCAGTGGCTGTGTCAGAATCATCCCTATAAATTGGAGCGTTGGCATTGGACCAAGTGGGACTTGGCCTGATCGATGGCAATACCAGGCTGGTAAAAACCTGCAGGAAAGGGAGTGCAGGAGTTCCTCCCTGGATGAGGCTGCCAGAAGCCAGTCATCCAGGAGCAGGAATACCTGTACTCCTGGAGTCGCAGGTGGGCCAACTACCACAGACAGTCATTTGGTAAACACTCAGTGGGCTTAGAAAAGACCAAATGGGAGGGCCCTGAATTGGTAGTGGTCCCCCTGAAAGCAAAACCAAAGGAATCTGCGGTGGGAAGGGCATATGGGGATATGCAGGTAGGCATCCTGCATGTCCAGAGTGCATAGCCACTGTCCCGCCGAAGCTAGTGGTAGAAGGCTCTGCAAAGAGAGCATTCTGAAGCGTTTGTACTCCACGAACATGTTCAGGGAGCTGAGGTCTAGGATAGGCCTCAGATCTCCCATCTTCTTTGGAACTAGGAAGAAATGGGAATAGTAACCTGTTCCTCAAAGATGGGTGGGAGCAGCTCTCTCGCCACGCTCGAGAGCAGGGAGATGATTTCTTCTAGAACCAGAGGAAGATGTTGCGGGGAGTAAGATGACTGGGGGGTCTTGGGGTGGTTTCTGCAGAAACTCTACTGAGTGTCCTGCCGATATCAACTGGAGCACCCACCGTCTGATGTTATCCTCTCCCAATCTGACAGATGGGAGGAAAATCTAACCCCCACCAGTTCCTCTACAACCTCTTGAAGCAGCTGGAGGCAGGGAGTCAGGATGTGTGGGGCAGCGCCCAACAGTCGAGGCTCCCGCAGCTTTTTGCTGGGGGGGTCTTGGTTTCTGGAGGGGCCCAACGTTTGTGTGGCAAGTTTGCCCTGTGGTTTTGTCTCTGTCAGTTTGGCAACAAAAGGATGCCGCTGCCCTTGAGGGGTCTGTACATAGTCTGGACAGACATGAGTGCAGTACCCTTCTCCTGCAGTTCGTAATGATGTCCTTGACATCACCGAACCCCTGAAGGAGCATCCTGAATAGCGAACTGCACTTCAGGGACCAAACCTGACAAGCGGAGCCAGGCATGAAACCGTGGGACTACAGCGAAGGCCGAGCTCCTCCAGCTGTGTCCACTGCACCATAAGTGGCAAGTAGCATGTGCTGACAGGCTGAGCGAAGGAACAGACAAGGTCATCCACTTCCTGCTTAGTCTGTGACTCAGAAAGGAGTCCAGTTTAGATTCCACCGGCTAAGGATAGTCTTGGAAATCCCCATATGTGCCACATAATTAAGGGCCCTGATGCCTAGGGTAGAAGAGGAATAGATCTTCCTGTACTGGTCCTGAAGCAAGGATTCCTTATCAGGTGGAGACGAGCTGAGGTGTTTAGGACTGGGCGGAGCCCGTGAGTGGCGCTGATGACAACCAAATTCACCTTGGGGTGAAGGGTAAGAAAGTCTACAACCTCCAGAGCCTGGTAAAGCCTGTCCATCTTCCTCGGAAGGGGCTAATGCAGATGGTTGTTTCCAAATGGTGAAACAAAAGATCTGTGTGAGGCTCTATACAGGGGTAGAATCAGTATAGTAGCGGTCTCGAGTAGATCTAGATGAGCAGCGAGTTTTTTACGCTGTGGGTCTGGCTGCACGGATTGCCACTGATGAACTTCCTGGATTTTCCTCAGTAACTCCAGAAAAGAAGGGTCTTCCAGAGGAAACTTGGAGGATCCCTCAGCCTAAGGCATTCCAGAGTATGTGGCTCGTCTTCAGGGTCAGAGTGGCGGACTCAGAGTCCGTGACCAAAGATGCGAAGAGGAAAGACTCCTCCCTGAGGGGAGGGGCCCCTCTAGGGAGTTCTCAGGCACGTATCCTCCCCACCTCGGGCACCAGAGGGCTCTCTTCTGGTGTTGGGTAGGGGGAGGAGTGGGAGTCTTCAGTCTCCGCGTGGGGATCCTGTATAAGGAAGGGGCACCAGGAGATGACTCGCGGCCTCCTGGTGAGCTGAGCCTTGGCCTCAGCCCACCAGGAGGCCAAGGTCTCCTTCAGATCCGCCTGCAGCTGAGGAGTGGGCGGTGGAGGTGGGGATACAGATACTGAGGGCATCTGTAAAAGGAGTATCCGTAACCCGGCGGCAGGTAGCCCAGCGCCGGGACTATAGCGCCCGGATATTGCGGCTGTCGGGTACTGGAGTGCCGGATACTGAGGTACTGGCATTGCGGCACCAGATACTGTGGTGCCCATTACCCAAGGCGCAGGGCTCTGGACGGACACAGGGACCTGGCAGAGGCTCTTCTGGTGGGCCAGACAGTGGAAACGTTGGCACCGTGGGCATCGAGCCCAGCATGGGTATACCTTGAATGGGTCCAACAGTCCTGACAGAGGAATGAGCCTATCATCAGGTAAAGGGCGCGGATGGCGTCGGATCGCCAGTGTCTGAGGATCCGGTGTCAGGGGTCCGGCATAAGAGGAGGAAGCCCTGACTGCAGCTTCTCAGTGTCCTCGGTGACAAGGGAAGGAGGGTTATAATCCCGGGGTCAGTAGAGGGGATGCAGGGACCTCAGCGGCAATGTGATGAGAGACTGCGGAGAGCCTGGGGTGTCAGACTGTTCGATGGGGTCTGGCGCAGGCTTCTTGACTGGGCAGGCATCGATGGAGCCGGCGTCTGACTTACGGACTCCCTGTCCAAGGAAGGCCGAAGGGGATGTGGTCTTGTCAGGAGGTGTTATGGCTGGGCGCTCCCCAAGCGGGTAAGCAACTTAGCAGCCTTGTCCGGGCAGCGTCAGTGGGACCATCGTCCGACTTACCAGACCCGCTCTGACTGGAAGTACACAGGAGGAAGCAGCCTTCCGCAGGCGGAGGACTCCTTTGCCCGGAGGATTCTGAAGGGCGAGCCAGATGGGAGAGGCGGCAGGCTCTTGTAACCACCAAGACAGCCGTCGTGGAACAATCCCCGGAGGAGATGTTACCTTGAGTGATGTGACTCTAGCCAAAGTTGCAGCTGCTGTGGAAGCCAATTCCCACTGCTGGTGCTTCTCCTTATTGCGTTTTTCTTATGACATTTGGGGTAAGTAGACACCTGTCTAAGCTTTTTAACTCTTTTCCATGGAGACCATTTCTTCTTAAGGATATGGGCTTCCAGGGACTACTGCCTACTCTTGCAGGTAGTGGAGCTGAACTTCTGGCAGTGCTGGCACTTCTCCATGGGGTGGTCTGGGCCCGAGAGAGAAGAGGCACAAGGGTGGCCATCCTTGTGTGGAAGTTGGGAACCACAGTCGCACTTTGTTTTATGCGATTCGGAGGGCATCGGATGACATACATAGCAAATTGTTTGAAAAAATCGAAAATTAGAAAAAAGGTGAAAAGTTCGAAAACTTAAGAGACGACGAATGACTGATAAGCGTTGTTCTACCGCGAGGAACTTTCGCCGACGGTGGAAAGAACTGAAGAAGTGGAAGGGGACCGCCCCACTTATACAGACGCCGCATGACGCTGGTCACTCTGACATGGGGCGGTGTCCCCGACAGAGGCTGCTAGCTAGAAATGTTTCCGTGGGTCCCGGCGCCTGGAGGCTTAGTCCTATGTGAATACCTACTGCAAGAGCCCTCTCGAGTAAGATCCTCAGTTTTATGCTCTCCCAAGGAGAAAGCGGGTCCAGCAGAGGGCGCCCCACAGGAGAACAGGCGGTTTGCCACCTCCTGATTCAGGGACCACTCGTGAGGCGTCTCTCCTTCCCAGATGAGAGCATCCATCACTCATGCAGCATCTTGTCCACCTGGCTGAGTGTCAGTCAGCTGACTATCTGCTCCTGTGACACAAACTGCAAGGGATATGCACCAGGCTATTCACAAGGTCCAGGTGAAGAGGGCCTCCCGACACAGCGGAAGGAGTGAATCACTTGCCTGTTTAGGTAAAACATGGGTGTGGTGTTGTCCGTATGGACTTAAACAACCTGACACCTGACTAGAGGAGCAAATTCCATCAGAGCTAGCCACACTGCACAGACATCCAGCAGGCTGATGTGGTGACTGGACTCAAGGGTGACCAGAACCCATAGGTTCTGTGGCTTCCTCCTATTTCTACTTCTATGCACTGGGACCACATCTGCCCTCCTCCAATCCCCTAGAACTTCCCCGTGATCTAGTGATAGATTCAAAGGACTGTCAGAGGCGCAGGCAGTTCCTCCTTTAGTTCCTTCAGTATCCTGGGGTGAACTCCGTCTGGCCCCATTGCCTTGTCTACTCATTTGTCAAGTTCCTTGAGGACTTTCTCTTCTGTAAAGGGCTCATGCCTACCTCCCTTCCCTAGTGCCCTTTTCCCCTATCTGGGCCCATCACCTACCCCTTCCTTTGTGAATACTGAACAAAAGTACTTGTTCAATGTGTCTGCTTTCTTTTGGTCCTCTTACACACACACCACACACACACACACACACACACACACACACACACACACACACACACACACACACACACACATATATACATACATACACCTTCCCTTTTAGACTTACTATCCCTGCATTGCTTTTCTTCTTTTAACTATGTACCTAAAGAGCGTTTTATCCCCTTTCTAACTGACTTGGTAACATTTACTTCCATTTGTGCTTTGCTACTCTAACTGCCTTCCCTGCCTCCCTTTGTTCTTCATAATAACTCTCCCTATCGTCTTCCTTCTGTGTCGATTATGCGTTTGAATGCCTGCTTCTTTTTCCCTACTATCTCTGCTAATTCCTTCGAGAACCATAGTGGTTTCTTTTCTTCTCTTCTCCTGTTCTTTTTAACCTGCCTGACACAGAAGTTAGTTGCCTTCTCAATGGCCTTCCATATTTTGCCCATTTTGTCTACCCCACCCATTTTCATTACTCCTGCTAAGGCTTCCTTGAGGCACTCACCCATTTCTTGAACTCATCCCTCCTGAAGTCCAGGACCCTTGTTTTAGTGTGGTTAAATTCTGGACTGGTCCTTATGTTGAACCACACTGTATGATGATCACTGGTCCCCAGGTGGCTTCCCACTTTGATGTCAGCAGCACTGTCCCTGTTTGACAGTACCAGATCCAGCACTGATCCCTCATGAGTCGGTTCTTTAACTAGCTGCCTTTGGAGCGCCTCCTGCAGGAAGTCTAGTTTCTCTACTTCTAACTGTTACTGCAGCAGGAGTCTCCAATCCACATCTGGTAGACTGAAGTCCCCCACCAGCAATACCTCGCCCATGTCAGCCATCTCCTGGATTTCTTCTGTTATATCCTTATCTCCTCCTCCTCTCTCTATGCTGGAGGTCTGTAGATCACCCCTGTTCGGATAGCAGGCCCCCTCCCTGTCTCAGGGTGACCCACAGTACCTCAGCTTCTCCCTATCCCCCGTATTTCCGTGGTCTTTAGGTTCTCCCTCATGTAAAGAGCCACCCCTCCTTTTCCTATTCTGCCCTCCTGAATATAATACCCTGGTATGGCTACATCCCAGTCCTGGTTTTCATTGCACCAGGTCTCTATAACTATGTCCAGGTCTCCTGCTGCCATGGTGACATCTAGGTCTGCCATCTTGTTGCCCAGACTTCAAACATTTACACACATGGATCTCGATTTTGTACTGCCACCTCCCTCATTTTACCTTTTGCCTCCATTATTATCTTTCCTCTTGCCCCTCCCTCTTCCTCTTGTTTACCTATTTCTGTCTGTTCCTTTTGGGTTTCTCACCCTTGGGATTCCCACTGCTAACCCTGTAAGCATTGGGTGGGGAGACTGTCTTCCTGCCTTATTACATCACCCTCCTTGGCTAGTTGAAATGCTTACTAATATAGCATTTAAACTGTTCACTGAGGATCTTGGCTCCCTCCTGGAGGAATGCAGGCTGCTGTACAAGCCTCTATCCCTCCCGGTGGAGCCCCAGTCTCCAATGACTCCAAATCCTCTTCTCCACACCATTTCCTTTACCATAAGTTGAAGTCCTTGTGTGGAGCTTCCTGTCAACCACTTTGTCATGGACAGGTAGCACCTCTGAAAAGGACGATGAAGGACACTCAACGCTGACCCCAGCTGGAAGCAACTCTGAGGCCAAGAGTGCCCACCACATCCTTAGCTTCCAACTCTTCCACTGCTGCTAGTTATTACTTGGGACCTGCCGTGCGGAGGTTGCCTGCTACCACCCTGGCCCACAATTTCAGGTCTCAATTTTAGCAGTGTCAGTGGCTCAGTGGGTAGTACACTCACCTCTGAGGCTGGGAAATCAGAGGGCTGTGGGTTCAGTTCCCACATCTGCCACTTGGGTTAATATCCCAGTACTGACACTGTAGTGCAGCATGAGAGGGTGCTGCACTTCTGAGGTGCTGTCTTTCGGATGAGGACGTTAAACCGAGGTCCCATCTGCCTGGATTGGTGGTAGTTCAGGTAGATGTTAAAGATCCCATGGCACTTATCGAAAGAGTAGGGAATTTCCCGGTGTCTGACCAAATTCCCTCATTCACTAAAATACCACCAACAGCTTAATCTGGTTCAAGGTCAGTTGGCATTCATCTGTATCCCGCGCGTGCCTGAAAATAGGCGGGGTTTGTCTAGTGCACTTACCGGTCAGCAAAAACTAACTAAACTCAATCGGCTGGCTGAGGAGATGGCAAGCCTTCCTGTCTTCAAGTGAGGATGTAGCATTGTCTGGCAGAGGCCAAAACCAGCAACATCATGTGTCATTCCCAGGCACAAAAGTGTGGGTCCGCCATGACATCTTGGTCGGCACATGATGCACTGTTCAAAGCCAGTCATGGGCTTGCTTCCTCGTGTTCCATGTTTTCAATCAGATGTCGATAGCGGGACAGAGAAATATATAAAATGTTTTGAAAGGTAGAAAAAGTCACTCGTTTTCCAATGGTGCACTTACTAGGCCCTATAAATATATGGAGCTACGAAAGGGATACCAAATTCTTCCAGCGCAAAGGAAGATCTGATGTCACAGGGTGGAGTGGAAGGATATTTTACTCATTTTATTTATTGTTTTTGTTGACCAGGTAAGTGCAATAGATAAATCCTGCCTATTTTCAGGCATGACCGGGGAGGGGATATAGATGAATGCCAACTGACCTTGAACCAGATGCGCTGTTGGTGGCATTTTTTAATGAAAGAGGAAATTTGGCCAGGACACAGGAAATTCTCTTTTTCGATAAGTGTCATGGGATCTTTAACATCCACCTGAACTACCACCAATCCAGGCAGATGGGACCTTGGTTTAACGTCTCATCCGAAGAGCGGCACCTCAGAAGTGCAGCACCCTCTCATGCTGCACTACAATGTCAGTACTGGGATATTAACCAAGTGGCAGATGTGGGAACTGAACCCACAGCCCTCTGATCTCCAGCCTCAGAAGTGAGCGTGCTACCTACTGAGCCACTGACACTGACGATATACCAGCTGGGTGGAGGAGGCTTTTCTTGAAGACATTCCAGTGAATCAGCTCTTAAAAGAACTGCCATCATGTGGATAAGTGACCATATCCACATCCTATAATCGTGTCATAGAAACATAGAATCCGATGGCAGGTAAGAGCCGCTGGGCCCATGCAGGCTACCATTTTTTATTTTGTTGTTGCTACAGACCCTATTCAATCTCGGTGCAATCTTCCCACTACTCCTTACCCCTCGATTTCCTGTGCCTGTTCCATGCATCTTTGAAACCCACTACTGTTTTTGCCCTTAACTACCTCCGCTGGAAAGGCTGTTCCAGCTATCCCCACCTTTCTGTGAAGAAGTACTTCTCACATCCCTCCTGCACTTACCCCCAGCTTCATCATATGCCCCCTGTTCTAGAGCACCTTTTTCTCTGAAAATACCCCCTACTGTACCTTATTTATCCCCCAGAGTATTTAAAGGTCTCTATCATACTCCCTTCTCCCTCCTCTCCTCTAGGGTCTACCGATTTAGCTCCTTTAGCCTCCCTCATATGGCTTCTGATGCAGATCTCACACCATTTGGTATCCTCCTCTGGACTGCCACCACTATATGTCCTTCCTGAGATGTGGTCTCAGAACTGACACAGTACTCAAAGTGAGGTCTTGCCAGCAATCTACATAGGGGTAGCATCCTTCCTCTTACTGCTGGCGATACCGCTTCCTATGAACCCCACCATCCCACTAGCCCTTTGTACTGCCATCACACTGTCTGGCCACCTTCAGGTCATCCGATATGATTACCCCCTAGACCTCTTTCTTGCTTGGTCTTTGTCAGTATCATTCCGCTCCGGTTTCTATGGCCCAAGTGCATTATTTTGCAATTCTTTGCATTAAAACCCAACTGCTATACCTTTGACCACTCTTCCAATCTTTTCAGATCCCTGCCCATCCTTTCCACACTCCCTCGCTGACCTGACTGTTCACTCTGTTGCACATTCTGGTATCATCTGCAAAGAGGCAGATCTTCCCTTACAGTTCCTCCACTGTGTCACTTATAAAGACATTGAAGAAGACTGATCCCTGGGTGCCCTGTCACCCTCCCGTCCTCGAGCAAACTCTTGTTTACCATTACCCTCTGTTTTCTATACCTAACCAGCTTCTACATGAGTTACCACCTTATCACCCACCCCAAGTTACCTACCAGTCTCTTATGTGGAACAGCGTCTAAAGTCTTGCTGAAATCCAGGTAGCCACATCCACGCTCCACCCAGATCCAACTCCCTGGTCATCCAATCAAAGAAATCTATCAGATTTTTTTTTGCCATGACCTCCCATTGTGAAACCATGCTGCCTTAGGCCCTGTAATGCACTGGATACAAGATATTCCACAATCTTTTCCTTTAATAAGGTTTCCAATAACCTACCCACCACCACTGTTGGGCTAACATGCCTGTAATTGTCTGCCTCTTCCTTGCTACCATTTTTGTGAAGCAAGATTACATCTGCCCTTCTCTAGTCTTCGGGTCAAGCCGATCTCAGCGATACATTAAAAGGTTTGTCAAAGTGCAGCCAGTACCCCCACCCCGAGCTCCCTCAGCATCCTTGGATGCACCCAATCTAGCTCCATAGCTTTGTCCACCTTCAGGTTAGTGAGTGCTTTCCTCCACAGAAAGCGAACTGGTGTACATTCTCTACCATCAAAGCTCCTGGCACCTTTTCCTGGTCCCTCCTTCTCCTTCTACTGTGAATACTGAGCAAAGTATTTGTTCAAGATGTTTGTTTTTTCTTGATCGCCCTCCGTACAGCTCCCCCTTAACTGTACAATCCCTCCCTTTGTCTTCCTTTTTGCTAACGTATTCTATACCCTGAGCTATTCCTTTCCACAGTTTGCGCTCCTTACTGCTTTGCCTGCCTCTCACGATTTTCCCTGATGCACTTCCATTTCATATCTCTCTCTCTCTCTCTCTCTGGGGCTCTTTATACCTTCTGAATGCCACTGTTTTGGCCTGTGGTATACCATGGAAATGATAAAATGATAAATATAGAGAACTGTTTGTAGCTGTAATGGTCCTTATACAAACAGGTGAACAAGGTAGGTGATTCAAAACTTTTACTTGGCCAACAAGAAATTTTCAGTACATACGCTTTCAGGTTTACATGGAGCCCTTCTTCAGGGGTGAACATTGCAGAAAATACTGGATGGGCAACAACAAACAAAGCCTGCTTCCACCAAAGGGTTCTGATGACACTGTAGCCCTCAAAGTTCTTTATGTCATCAAAACACCTCCCGGGGGAGCAGGATACAAAGATGTTAATACCAGGAAAAAGGCTATTGGCCCATCCAGTCTGCCATCCTAGGGTAATCTTCCCTTTGTTATTGTTCCCTTTTCTAACTAAACCTACATTCATATTCCATCCCTGCATGAAGCTGCTGTTTCATCTGGCATGTACCATTTCCTCTGTTTGCTTATTCCATTTGTCCACCATGCTTTCCAAGAAGAAGTGCTTGTAGACATCTTTTCTGGATCTCCCACCCCTCAGCTTTAGTGAATTCCTCTTGCCTGTGCTTAAAATCAAAAGAAGAGTTCCTTAGTGTTCACTCTATCTTATATGCCTTAATAATGTCACTCATTTCTCAAGGGTATACATATTGCATGAAGTCCTCTTCCTCTCCTCATACATAACTTTCCCTAGGCCATGAATCATCTCAGTTTTCTGTGCTCCACTGTTTCCACCTTGCCTAATCCTCAGACATGGGCTTCAGGACTCTGTGCCGTATTCAGGAGTGGCGCAGCAGTGACCTGTACAGTGGGAGGATCAAGTCCAGATGTCTACTTATCTCCCTCCATGCATCCCAGCATTCTTTTGCTTTGCTCACTGCACTGTTGCACCATGCAGATGTTTTAGAGTCTCTGATATTATCACCCCTGAATCCTTTTCTTCTGTAGTGCTATCCAGTACCACCCACACATTTCATATTGCACCCTTGGGTTCCTTTTCCAATAGCATTACTTCATATTTTTTTAGCACTGAAGTTCAGCTGCCAAATATTTGACCAGCTCGCTAACCTGCCCAGATCCTCCCATAGTTTCTTTCTCCTTTCCTTCGTTCCTACCTTACGCAGATCTTTGCTCATCCTTACTGTTGATGCCATCACCTATGTCACAAGGAGGACTGACAATGCCACAGTCCCAAAATCGGATAGGCTTGGGCAGATAGGAAGGGTAGCCAGACCTTTATTTGCCATCATTTTCTTTGGACGGAAGGGGAGACATGACTGAAACTTTTAAATATGTAAAGGGCTCAATAAAGTGTGAGAAGAGGTTTACTTAAGAGGAAGGAAGGGGTCAAAAACTACAGGGCACAACCTCAGACTGCAAGGAAAAGATACAGGGGCAATGTGAGAGGGTGTTTCTTCATGGAGAAGGTGGTGGAGCCTGGAACAGACTACCAGACAGAGTGCTGGGGCTAAATCAGTGGAAGAATTCAAGGGGCATGGGACAAGCATATGGAGTTGAGTATCGTGGAAGGGCGGGGCTGGCAGGAGGGGAGGGGGGGGAGGGTGACCAGATGGGCCAGTATGGTCCTTTTCGCCGCCAAGCTTCTGTGATTCTATGATTCATTCTTTTCTTGTTCCCTTCCAAAACATAAAATTATCGTTTTACAAGTAATTTGAAAAAAGAAACCCACCCTCACTCATCTACCAATAACCCACTGAGTCCAGTAATGGTAGTTTTATTCATTAAACAATTACAAAATTACATTACTTTTAGAAAGGCTCCAGTGTCAGGTGTTTCTGCCAGACTGCCAATCCTCCAAGTAAGCCCTTCCATAATTCAAACAAAGTGCATTCAGTGAGGACTGGTGGTCTCAGTAAATGCCCAACATTAGATCTTTCTAAAAGTAATGTCATTTCATACTTGTTTTATGGGTAAAACTACAATTACTGAGGTCGGTCTGAGTTACTGACATCTTGGAATCTAGGTGGATGAGACAGGGTTGAATAAGACCCTTTCCCATATGTTATGAAGGAAGAGTTAAAATCAAGGATCTGTCCTATCCTCTCCTTTTCCATCTCTTGTCTGTTGGATTGTGCAATCAAATTTCCTTGTGAGACCCAGGAACTGATCACTTTGTCGATCTTGTGATCCCCCCTCCCCATCCCATCTCCTGTCTTCCTCTTCACTTGTTGTTTCATCTTCTCTTCCCCTTAATACCTGCAGTTATAAAATATATGAATCTTTATATGAAATTAAGTATGAAACTGGAATCACTTGGTTTGAAAATATATAGTTATATTGTTGAAATTACTGTAAAAGCTGTTTGGAACTCTGAGTTAACTATGAGATGCAGTTTGACCTCCACAAACTTTTGTAGAGTTTTCAACAGGAGATTAGTTCTGGGATATAATGTTCTATTTTGTTGCACCTGCATGGAAAGCAAGTGACAAAAGCTCTGATACATTTGTGAGAAACAGGCAGTGCCTTAAAGAGATCAGGGTGTAGAAGTTAATTGCCAGGCAAAGTCTTCTTATAAAAGATCAATCTTGTTCGACAGACTAAAATTTAGAATCAGAAATGCCTTCAGAGTGCTCCCAATCTATGTACTTACCCGCCAGAAAGGCGATAACTCATAGGTGGAGACACCCCAGCTCCTTCAGTGAGGATTGCTGAAGTATAATCCAGAGATTTATAAATCAGAATACGATTGCAAAATTTCATTATAAATTACCCCTTTGAAATAAAATGATGCAGATAGGTGTTACGTCTTCCCAGGATCCAGAATGTGTTCCGTGAGGGGCCTTAGAGGGGTATGGTTTTGGGGCGGTCAACCGCCTGTCTTGAGTGGAGAAAGGTTGGTCAGAATCATAATTAAAACTGTCTTGCTATCATATTTGTGCGTTAAGTATTTGGTAATAATTAAATGCCATATAGTCATATTTATTTATATAAGATATATAGCTCTTGAAATGCTTTAATGTTATTTCCTGTACTCTGATTTGTCTCTTTCAAAAAAATGATATAAAAAAAAATGCCTTCAGAGGAAGGACTTTGTTTTCTCTGTTTGTCTTGTTTTTGTAAATAGCTATCCTGAACAATTTGTTTACTGTTATTGATAATAATAAAATGCTACTTGTGAATTTTGCAGCGGTTCCTGGGTTTCTATGAAACATAAACATAGAAAGACAGAAATTGTCAGCAGATAAGAACCACCTGGCCTATCTAGTTTGCCCGTAAGCCCTTGTACTGGATTACTGCTTCCAAGCCACCCGCTGCTGTACCTCTATGGTTCCTCTATGCCTGTCCCAAGAATGCTTGAATCCATCTACAGTGCTTGCTCCCATCACCTATTGAGACAGACCATTCCATAGTCCACCACCCTCCCTGTGAAGAAGAAGAACTTCCTCACATTCCCTCTTAACCTTCCAATTTCATGTCAAACCCCTCGTTCTTGTGCTCCTCCTGTACTGGAAAATGTCTCCCCTGTACCTTGTTTATACTCTTGAGGTACTTGAATGTTTCTATCATGTCCCTGTTTCCTCCTCTCTTCCAGCGAGTAAATATTGAGGTCCCTTAATCTCTCCTCATAAGTCTTGTGTTGCAAGCCCTGTACCATTTTAGTCACCCTTCCTGGACTGTCTCCAGACTGTTAATGTCCTTACAAGGTACAGCCTCCAGAACTACACACAGTACTCCATGTGAGGCCTGAACATGGTTTTATATAATGCCATCACTACCTCCCTCCTTCTGCTGGTGATACCCTGCCTTTGCACCCCAGCATGCCACTGGCCCTCCCAGCTGCCACAGCACTCTGCTTTGACATTTTCAGGTCATCTGAAATAATAACCAGGTCCCTTTTCCTCCTTTGTGACTGGCAGCAACTCTACCCCAATCCTGTAGCTTTCCGAGGGTTTCTGTATCCCACGTGCATAATTTTTCACCTTTTGAACTAAACTTCAGTAGCCAGTCCTCAGACCATTTTTCAAGTTTTCCCAGGTCCCTCTTCATTTTTCTCCACCCCTTTGGGGTATCCACTCTGTTACAGATCTGGTGTCATCTGCAAACAGGCAGACCTTTCTGTCCCTACAGCCCTTCTGCAATGAAGACGCTGAACAGGACTGGCCCCAGGACCGATCCTGCTTTCTGACCTAAGCCTCAACGACAGTGGGTTTGTGTTTTGTTTAATTATTACAGAAAAGGTAGGTTTTATTGAGCAGAGGGCAACAGTTAGGGTGTGTGTGTCCATTTGTGCTCTGAATACAAATGTCACATGGGCAGGAAAAAAGGCAACTGCATGAGATTCTAACTAGCTAAAAGCTGTTACACCACAGCAGAGTACAACAGTGTTCTATGATCTTTTAACTGTGGCGGTGGTCAGTTTCTTGAACTCCTTGTCTGGTGGTTTCTCTGAATCACCACGACTTTGTAGAATACCATGTCTTCCACCAGCCCTTCCAGAGACAGATGCTCCATAAATTTAGACAGCCCCCCAAAAAATGGGAACCACAATCTTGTGGCCCATACAATGAGGTGGGATCTGATAATAGTTGGGTGCTGCCAGAGGCTGAGTGTGGGACCCAGAACAGCAGGAGCAATGGTGAAGGCCACCATCAGTGAGGAATCCACACCAGAATGCCTATCACTGGGTAGTTTTCCTCTTCTGGACCACCTTCAAGTGTCCAGCGACCTGGACATTCTGCATAATAATAGTAATAACAAGGCGAAGGAGGAGGAATATTCCCTCAAAGCAGGCCAGCTGATAGAGAACAGGCGATGAGTCGTCTGAGAACAACAACTCTGAACACTGACTAGAGGTACAAGCCACTCCCTCCATCAGTAAGACCACTACATAAGGTACAGAGAAGCCTTAACTCCAGCCTGGGTCCATAGCTGTTGCTCCAGTTAGTGGCTGCAGTGGTAGAGACTGAATTAAAATGGGTCACTGCAGCACTGCCAGTAAAACCAGTGATAGTAGCGGGGTGCACAACCAGAGTTGGTGCTGTAAATCGTAGCAATGACCTGGCCAGGTTCACCAACTAAACAGATCAGCTTCAACTCTTGGAAAGCTCCATAAGCCCAGTGTTGTCATGCAGCCTTCTCCCATCTGCGATGAGTACTATGTTGGTGATACCAGCTCAAGCATAAAGATGAGGAACTCAGTGATGATTTCCATAGCGATGAACAAAACAGGATTAAGAGAGACACTCTGTCTTGAAAGCTGATGGTCAGATTAGCTATGCAGGCGTAATCTCCAAGGCAGACAGACAGATGGGTTCCTCAGGAGTTCGACCACCTTAGAGGGCAACTCTGACCCTGAGGCCTCTCTGGAAGGCCAGAGCATTAGTAGTTCCTCACAGACACAGTTTCCACGACCGGCATCGACTCTTTCTTTTGTGCCTGTGATACCACCTAACCAGGCTTGCTTATGAAAGGAAAACATGGAATTTGCAAAACCCTCATCTTTATGGAATATACACAGACAACTCCTTTTAAAAGTATCAAGATTTTAGGCCAAAATAAGTTAAATAACTCAAGAATCCTTTTTGGAAAAATACATTTGTAAAATTTAGTCGATGCTTAAATGAAATTTGTGTTTGCTGCAATTCAATAGCTTCCACTCTTGTTAATAAGATGTTACAATCCACAAGTCAAAGGCTTCAGGCAGGTCCACAAATACGCACCCACACAATCTATTTAAAGCACCAATACTAAATTCACAAAGTCAGTGAGTGCAGTGCCCGTGGAGTAACCTGCTCTTAAAGCCTGACTGGTGGACTAATAATGAACGGTCTTCCAAATAAACGTATAACTGTTTTTATGAAAATGGGCTTCAACATTTTTCAGAATCCTAGCAACTTTTTTTTTAATTCAACTTCTTTACTGGTTTTAAATTATAAACATAGTAGTATTCATAACAGATATGACACATAGATGCAACCATCCACTTGTAGTATATTATGGAAAGCTGATGAAAAAGAGAAACCCTCCCCCATTCTTCCAGAATCCTAGCAACTGATTGGTCTAAACACATCACCTGACCACTGATTAATCCCTGGTATTGACACTGTTCATAACTAATCTCACCTATCCAGCTAGCAGCGCCTAACTAAATGAAAATAAAATATTTTTATACTAAAATAAATATTTTAAACTTTATAAATGCAAAAGCGCTAACAGGGCATATGTTTCTTCAAAATAAATGCACTTCCCAGGTTTATTTAAAGGCACTCAGTCTTTGTTACTAAACTCACCGTTCTTCCTTGCATCAACCCAACTACAGGAAGATAAACCTTTTTCCATTTGAAAAAAACGTTCTATTTTATAAACAATAACTCACTCTAAGGCGCAGGATTCTTGAGCATTAATGCACTCCTGAATGCAATTCAAGTCCCTTGGCCGTTGGCCTTGTGCCTCCTAATTCACCTGGGGTGTGCATTAATTCTCTAGATCATCGCAGGCCCTATTGTGGGTTACTGCTCACATACACATACTCTCCAGCACAGTCTTGGAGGACAGACAGCAGCACAATTAGTCTGTAATTTGACAGATTGTTTACCTCCCTTTGTGAGCTGGTAATACTTTTGCACATTTCTAAGTATCACAGAAATAACCTTCAATTATGTTGCAATAAAATAACTGAGCTAGTAGTGGGGCTATTGTACAGAACAGTTACGCACCTACCGTAACGGTAGATCTTCAAGAGAATCTCTCTCATCAGACCACACACCTATGGAACTATAGCCACCAGGCACTAGGACCACACGGAAACTTTTGCAAGCAAACCACACAGGGCTGCCCATGACAATGTCTTACGTCAACGCCTCCCATAAAAGTAGCGGTCCTTCCTTCCTCAGTTCCTGCAGGAGATCATGCTCAGAGGACCCCCTTCAAGGAAACTGGGAAGAACTTAAGGTTCCAGCTACCAGGCAAGGCTCGAGCAGCAGGTAGACAGTACTGGAGAAAGAGACAGGAGTTTATTGAGCTCTATATCTTAGGCAGGACAGAGGGTAAGGCGGTATAGCCTGATGAAAGGGATTCTCCCCAAGATCTCTGATTCACGTAAGTATGTAACTGTTCCATCTTCTTCGAGGATATCTCTTTCATCAGGTCACCTATGGAACAAGTACCAAGCAGTACTGGCAATAAAACAGTCTGGGTAGCTGGAGCCTACAAGCCTAAGAAAAGAGGCTTTGGAGCATGGCTAGGCCAGAATCTGCCCTTTCGAGATGCAATGTCTAGACTGTAGTGTTTAGTGAAGGTGTGGACAGTACTCCAGGTTGCAGCAGCACAGATCTCTGCAGCTGGCACATTCTTAAAATATGCAACAGAAGTGGCCATGCCTCTAGTGGAATGACCACAAACAACACCTGAAGTTCCTTATCGTACTTCCTATAACAAAGATAATAGTTGGCCAACCATCTGGACAGACACTGTTGGTATGCCCTCTTTCCCAGAGGCAAAGAAACAAAAAGCGGTGAGGCTTCCTGCAGTCCTTCATATGGTGTACATAATACTGGAGTATTCTATGTATATCTAAAGTATAGAGTTATGCTTCCCTGGATTGGCATGCTCAGGAGAATAAACTGGCAGCTGGACAGTTTGATTCGAGAGTAAACTCTGCCACCACCTTAGGAAGAAACTTTAGGACTGGTACATAAAGACATACTGTTTTTATGGAAAATCAAATAAGGAGGCTCACACATGACAGCCTGAAGCTCTGAAATCCTTTGAGCACAAGTAACAGCAACTACAAATAACACTTCCCAAGAAAGAAAAGCGTAGGACACAAGTCACGGCTGGTTCAAAAGAGCCAAAGTAAACTTTTATAACACAAACTTCAGGTCCCAAGCCAGGACTGAATTGTGGATTTAGGAGCTTCAAGTGCAGAATGCCATTCAATAAAGTATGGGCCACTTCCAGCTGAGCAACCGCATGACCATTGTTAGGCACATGGAAGGCTGAAATGGCAGCCAAGTGTACTTTAAAAAAAAAAAAAAAGAGTACTGCAGTCCTGTGTCAGACAAGAACAAAAATATTCTAGAACCTCATTCACTGGACATGTGAAAGGATCCAGGTGATGGGAAGCAGCCTAAAGCAAACTGTATCCACTTCATAGAATAAGTGGCTCTGGTGGAAGGTTTTGTGGCAACCACTAGAATGCCAGCCTCCTTTGAGATACCTCAAACCTAGCGATGGCTAAGTCTTCAGGAGCCATGCATGGGCATGCAGTGGCTTGAAGTCCACATGGACCTGGGTTCCCTGTTCCTGTGATAGTAAGCCCTTGTACAGGGGCAGAGACACTGGTGGTGCCATTGCCAACTGCTGCAGTGAGGGAACCAAATCTGATGAGGCCAAAGGGGAGCAATGAGTGTCAAGAGTGGCTCCCTCCATTGAGCTTGATTAACACCCTCTGGCTTAGAGGGATGGAAAGAAAGGAGTAAGGACCATCTCCTTCCAAGAGAGGGACAACTTGTCTCACCAGAAAACTCCAGACCCTAGAATGAGCTACAGAAAGCGGCAGTTTCAGGCTGAGTGGGGGCAAAAGGTCCAACTCTGGATGACCCCACCTGTCGAACAGTTCTTCTGCTACCAAGGTCAGCAGTTTCCACCTGTATTCTGGACTGTAACCTGCCTAGACGCTTTGGACGCCTGAACATAACTGTTGACAGTTCTAAACCATGTTTCAGAGCCCAATACCAAACCCTCATTGCTTCCCTCCACAGGCACTAAGAATTAAGTTCCCTTGCTTGTTTATACAGTGCACCACACTGATGTCCATTTGCACCAGGAGATGTCCTGGGGATGAGCAGGTTTGGAAGGCTTGCACCATACAAGAACAGCCTTCATTTCTGGGGCGTTTATGTGGAGGTGCTCTCTACTTTTGTCCATGTTCCCTGAGTCTGAGGGGATCCCAGATGTGCCCTCACAGCTCATCCCGAGGCATCCGTAATAAGAACCTGATGAGGGAGGAAATCAGGAACAGAACCCTTTTAGCAAATCATCAGGTTCCATCCACCCCTGAAGCACCTTTCTGACACAGGATGTTACTAAGATCTTCTGCTCCAGGTCATCGGTGCATTGATCCAATTGGACCCTTAATGTCCACTGCAGAATCCTCATATGCAGTCTGGCCAGTGATACCTTAACAATGGCTGCTGCCATCAGGCCCAACAGTCTCAGGATGTCCTGGCTGTGACACACCTGTTGTCGTAAACCATCTGGGCCTGTGCAATCAGGAGTTTGGCCCTGTCCTGGCACAGAAAGTGAAGCCCTGAGCAGTATCAAGGCTATCCCCGTGTTGCAGGAACTGACAAGGGGTCAGGACTGATTTGGACAACCTAATCGTGATTCCTGAGCGTGAACAGCTGCCTGTCACGTGCTAGTCTGGTAAAGCTGTCTTTGGAGTGAGCTTCGCAGCTAGTCATCCAGATAATGGAAGGGATGGTCCTTCTCTCCTAGGGCTGCTGCCACTGCCACCAAGGAGTTGGTAAAGACCCATGGTGCAGATGATAAGCCAAACGGCAATACCCTAAACTGGTAGTGTTCCCCCGGAACAACAACCAATCTGAGGTACTTCCTGTGAGGACAAATTCTGATATACAGGTAAGCATCCTGCATGTCTGGGGGCATGCAGGATGCAGCCTGAGTGTACACAGAAGACAGGAGGGGTTCAACCACAGCTTCCTGACACCAGCATGTTGCTCTGAACAACTGAGGATCTGTATGCCAACAGAGCGACCCCTGCAAAAACTAAACATTTCTTGGCCAGCTGGACTGTTTGGTAAATCCGGTGTGTAAGGAGCTCGGGAGCTGACAACCGGAATTTCACTGGGGCGGGCAGTTCAACTTCAAAGCCTCACGCCATCCCATAAGTGTGAGTATGAAGCCACTGGACCAAAAATTATTTTAAAGCCTATTTTAATTTAAGAAATGTTTAAAGCTGTAACATCAGAAACAGGCTGAACTTTGAACTTTGCCCAAGCATGGAAAGGTAAATGATTATATTCTATTATTGGCATTATACAATGCAAAGAATTAGCTTTGGTTGGATGGTAATAGTTGAGAACTGATTCATTTATTGACTATGCTGGCAGGAAGCTCAGAAAATCAGCTCCTTTTATTAATAATTATTTTAGGAAGTCCTTTATTTTATCTCCGGCTGCTCTAAGAGAGACGATGACTTCCAATGTTACATAGCACTCTGGTAGGATCAAGTGAAGCAGCTGGGAAACTTTAATGTTTAGAATTTGGTATAACTGTGAAACATATTTGAAATTATTAGGATAAGCATTGTTGTCATTATGAAATATATTTGAGTAATACTATTAGCCATATGTTCTGGCAGCCTCATCTGTAGGGTTAAGAATGCAGAGGCAAATAAAGTGGTGACAAATCCTCCCCAGTAACTATCAACCCACCTCCACCCCCAAGAGCTTTAGAAAAAGTGGTTGCCACTCAGCTCATTGAATACCTAGCCAAGCATGACATATTATGCCCGGAGCTGCATGACTTCCGTTAAGACCACAGCACTACCACAGCCCTCCTAGAATTCACCAACTTCCTGCCTCCTCCCTAGACTCTGGTAACATTGCTGGAGCTGTGTTCATGAGACCTTTCAAGGCCTTTGACACAGTCTGCCTTCCACTCCTTCTTGACTCCCTCTACCAGCAGCTAGCACAGGCCCCCCTGGCATGGTGTGCCAGTTACCTCTCCACCGGTCCCAATGCGTTAAAATAAACGGGACCCTATCTGATACACTACCTGTGTGTGCTCCAGGGTGCCCCAGGGCTCCATTCTGGGTCCACTATTCTTCACCTACCTAAACACCTCGCCAAAGGCCTACTCCGAAAAAACCTTACTGTATGCAGATGATGCAGTGCTCTATGCCTGCACCATAAACCTACTCCCCTCAGGACTCTTCCAACATGCCTTCTTACAGGCGAAACATGGTTCAAAGACCGCAGACTAGTCATTAATCTAAAAGAGACGAAATCGATGATTTTCTCCCACCACCAAAATGAAGCAAAGTGCACCTCTCTCATCCTTCCCAGCATTCCCTTAAACAGGTATCCATCTACAAATATCTTGGGCTTACCCTAGACTCTGCCCTTACCTTCCATGACCACATAAACACCCAAGCGGCCGCAAACACTCAGATAGGACTCCTTTACAGGCACAAGGATTGCTTCCCTCCTGATGCCCTAGGCTTGCAATTACCTCCTCTATACTGTCCCTAGTGGACTATGGTCTCCCTGTGTGTGGGGCAGCAGATAATTCGCCTCCAGAAAATTCAAATCTCCCTCAACAAGGCCTGCAGCCTCCTAACTGGTGCCCAAGGCTCACCGCACCTGCTCCCCTATTCCACTGCCAATCTCTTCAAATTCGATGAGACTCCACTACCAGACCTGCCTACAGACCAAGAAAATTCTGCTTGGTCATTCCACTCCTGGGGTCACCGCCTTCTCCAACTTGCCAACCCCTCTATTTCCACCCAACTCGAACAAAGCTATACTGGCAGTACCCAGGGTAAAATCTCCCTTGCTCAGAGATCCTTCCGTTACAGAGCCCCTGTCTGGTTTAATGCACTCCCAGCCACCATCACCAGCACCCCAAGATTGCCCCTTTCAAAGTCGCTCTCCTCAACCACCTCCTCCATGTCTGCTCCTATAACTGCAACTAGCCTGCGCTCTCATGCCCTCTAGGGTCCAAACCTCTGACAAAGTCAATTTATGGACTGCCACCACTTGCAACCATGTCTAATCCACCTCTGGCTCATGAATAAAATGGATTATACTGTAACGGATGCTTGCTCATGGTAACAATGTTTTGCTGTGTTTATGTAAATATCTGTACCCAAAACTGTATATAATGTTTGTAAACAATGACTGTAACCTATACATGACGACTATTCCATTGTAATTGTACCCTTCTGTTTTTGTTTCTTTTCTTCTGTCCTCCATGTGACGAGGTACCTTTGTAAATGAGCCGATGGCTCAAGGTTGTAAATCGATACTTCAAATAAATAAATAAACACGGGAAAACCCAATATGTCTGCCTCATAGTGGTACAAGTTGCTTACCAAGCATACAGTACCAGATGGAATGGAAATACCGATCAGGATGTCAAAGACCCTATACAGGAACCTGGTAAAAATTATACTTGCTAAAGGTTGCCTTTGCAGCAAATTCTGTGTCAATAAGAACAGAATTAATAAAAATGCTGTGTATTGCTGGGAAGGAGTAAACAGGAAAAATTCCTTTTTAAAATTGTTAAATTTATTGTTGGTATTATTTTGCTGCTGTGTGGTGATGTACATCCCAACCCCGGACCTGAGAGGGCAGCCCAGATCAATGCAGAGGTTTTAAAACAGGGACATTTTGGCATTGTTCATTTTAATGTCATAAGCAACTGGAAAAAAATTAGACCAAATTAAGGACTTGGTGGCCAATTGTTACCCTTGAGCGATCATTATTGCAGAAACATGGCTCAATACAAGAATTTCAGACTTATTAAAATTGAAAGTTACTAGTTCTTCAGAAAGAATAGAAAAAAAAAAAAAAAGGGGGATTCTGGTGTATGCCACCTCGAGACTGAAGTTACGAAGTACCTAACAGTTTACATCTAGGAGCACTAGAGGCTCTAACAATACAAGTTAAACTACCTTTAAATAAACCCATACTTACGGCAGGAATTTATAAACCACCCAAGACAAATGCAAATAGTTTTAATGATCTACAGGATTTTTGTTTAAGTATAAAAGAACACATTAAATTACTCTACTAGCAATTTTAATGTTGATTGGTGTAAAGTGGATATAACACAAAGTTTGAAGGTTTACAACAGAACCTTGGTTTGACCCAGTTAATTCAGGAACCAACAAGACAATCTTAAAGACAACAGTAAATCATCCTTATTAGATCTTATTTTCACTAACTGCCCCAGCTTTACTCTACTAGCAGTGTTTTACCCGACTTTTCAGAACACCAGGTAACTTCTGTACTAAGAAAGAGGAAGATACAAGCTGGTAATAGACCAGTTACTTACTGGAGGAATTTTAAATACTTTGATTATATAGCTTTTATGCTAGATACAGAAAGAATAAAGTGGGAAAGATTAGAACTGATCCCCACAGCCTTTGAGGCCTAGAGTTACTTTCAACAAGAATTCTTGCAGGTGTATGACACACGCGTGCGCATGAAACAGAAAAGTTAAAAAAAAAAAAAAAGGTGCCATTTGGTATAACACTGACTTTTGCACAAGCTTAAGAAGGACAGAGGTAAAAAATAGCATAAAACCAAAACCACAGGCTTAAACAAAGATTGGCAGTTGTACAGGCAAGCATGAAATAAATATACTCAAGAATTAAGATTAACTAAACAAAACTATTTCTAGTTAAAATTAAATAATATTAAACAAAATCCCAGAACTTTCTGGAATAGCATGTCAGGGTTAATGGGTAAAAATACAAATACTCGAGTAAACAAATTTCAAATAAATGGTTCCAGTGGGCAATGAGACTGTAAACATCTTTAATAATTATTTTGTTGAGATGGGTACTGCACCATTAAGTACTAAGACCCGCCCCCAAACCACTGCTAGTAATAGGAGAATAGATCAGTCTGAAGAGGACCTGCAGGAACCAGGTGTTCATCAAATTTTTAAAGATATCTACTATGTTAATTACATAAAGATTTTCACCTCATATATCGGTGCCTTACTGATTTAAAATGCTGAGGATACAGATGTTTTTAAAAATATTCTTGTAGTTAATTTATTATTTTACTTGTAAAATTGCTCTGACAGGAATGCCATACTTCCTGGTTAGTAGAAAAGCCTTGTTAGTCCACCGGTGCCACTGATTAATCGCCAGATGACCATTATTATATTTAAAAACTATGAGAATGCCAGCCAACCCATAGACTTTAATGGGTACATCCCAGCGCCCTCCCTAGGATTGCATCAGAGCATTGGCTCTGCATGGCAAGGGTCCTAGGCGTTCTACTAAACAGGAAGTACGGTGTTCTAGCGGAGCAATTTTACAAGTTAAATAATAAATTAACTACAAGAATATTTTTAAAACATCTACATCCCAGCATTTGGAATCAGTTGGGAACAGATATATGAGGTGCCATGGGTTTTCTTGGCAAGTCTCTTTAAATTTAATAGCGCAGCTGAGGTTAGAGAGGATCTGTTAAATTCTGACATAACTAAAGCAGCAGTTTTAGATGGAATCCCTTAAAACTGCTGAAATATGCTCCCATACTGCCTACCTTCTTTCATATATATTTAATCTCTCCATTAAGACTGGTGTATTTCAGAGGATTGGAAGCTGGCAAAGGTGAACCCAGTTTTCAAAGGCAGGCTGTAGGCAAGATATCATCAATTATCGTGAGTTGTCTTTGCTCCCTCAAATTTCTAAAATTTGAGAGATAAATTCAGGGCAATTAAAAGCATACTTGGAGACCAATAACACGTAAATCAACATCAATCAGGGTTCAGATCTCTCCATAGTACCCAGTCAGCCCTAACCAAAGTAGTAAGTGACCTACAACTGAGCCTGGATAGGAGAATGCTCATGGGTGCTTTATTCATAGATCTATTGAAAGCATTGATACACGGACCAGGGGTTCTCCTGGCGGGCTCCATGAAACTGGTCTGAGCGCCTGAGCTTAACTGATTTTAAACTTATTTACTTGAACGTAAACAGCTGGTGGAAATGGGACCTTAAAGATCATCACCAGCTCTTATAAAATGCGAGGTCCCCAGGGCTCAATATTGGGACTGCTTTTGTTTAATATTTATGTCAATATTTTTAATTTTTATTTTATTAAACTCTAGGATTACAAACATCTTTGAGCAGGAACTGCTCATTTACAAAGGTTCCACGTCAAAGGATGTAGGATAACATACATAGAAAGGTCAACAATGGTTACAGTCTTAAAAACAACAAAGATGTCTAAGCATTTATTATACAGCCAAAAATGGAGAGACAACATAAGCCAGCTTCAGACAAGTTTCAGAGTGAACAGTATATAGTTGGTATAGGGTAGGAGGAGTCAGGAAAAAGTAGGCAGGCTAAAGGGCCATTGTCAGCAGGTAGAGGTAGGCAGCAAAAGTGCAAGGTGGATGGGCTGGAGGGCCCCATATCTGAAAGTGCCATTAGAGAGGGAGGGGTGGGTGAGGCAGTGTGGTGTGGGGGTAAGGGGTGAGGTGGGAAACAGGTGCCAAAAAGTGGAGCTCTAAGAGAGGTTATAGATCACCTTCGACTAAGGTAAAATGGGAGGCAGTTACTTAGGAGAGGCAGTCACGTAGAGTGGTAGAGGCGAGAATAGTCGGAGCTGCCTTTTAAAGGACCAAGCATCACAGTTGTAAGTGTTTCTTTGTTAAGGGTATTGTACCACTGAGGAGCCCCAGTGTAAATGACCTCTGACCCATTGTGGTCCGCATCTGGGGACCTGAAAGGTTTGATATAGAGCACTGTGTGCAAGCTGGGTACTGCTGTTGGCAGTAAGGACCTTTGCCACTCCTGATGGCATGAGCCCGGGGAGAACTTTTTGTTTAACAAGCAGGTCTGGTACTGTATTCTCATAAGGAGTGCTAGCCATCCGGCCTGGGCATACAGGTCACATGTGTGTGTTAGGCAGGCAGCACCATTAGAAGCCTACAGGCCTTGTTGAGTGTCACCGATATCCTCCGAAGGCAGTAGGGGAGCAGTGCCATAGATGATTAGACCGTAGTAGACCGATGGAGGTGACAGAGCTCTAGATGGCCAGTCGGAGGGCATCAGTGGTCATGCAGTGTTTGTGCTTGTGGAGCAGGCTGATCCGTTAGTTGACGGCCTTAACTACATTGCCAATGTGCCCGCGTAAGAAAGGGAACTGTCCAAGGTGATGCCAAGATATTTAAACTCAGGAACATGTTCAAGTGAAGTCCCCAAGTGGTTCTTGATGGTGAGGGACAGAGGTTTATACTTGCTCCATGCATTGTAGAATGTCATGACCTTAGTTCTGCTGTAGTTCAGGACAAGTTTATGTGAGCTAAACCACTCTTCAACATGCCTGAAATCACACTGCAACTGACTCTCAAGTTGTTTAGAGTCTTGGTTGCTAGTAAACAGTACTGCATTGTCCACAGAGAGTAATATTCTCTGTTGGCAGATGCTAGGAGACAGTTCAGGAAGAGAGAAAAGAATAATGGCTCCAGTATAGACACCTGTGAGACACCGGAGAGGACTGGTTTTTCATCAGAGGTGACGCCAGCAATCCTAACTCATTGGACCCTTCCCGAGGTAGCTAGCAAACCAGGGCAGTGCATCCTTGGCGAGCCTTAGAGTGGTCAGTTGCCTGAGCAGGTGGGTGGTTAACAGTATCAAGGCCTTTGTCAGGTTAATGAATCCCCCAAAGATTCCTGATCGAGGCGTCATGGATGAATCCGGTAAATTCCAACAGTGCCGTGGTGATACTCGCCTATTGGAGCCATGCTGTTCTGGGCACTGGATTTCATACTGTCCAGGAACTTCGACAAGCTGGTCCGAGACTATTTGTTCTAGAGCTTCAGATAAGGGGATGGAGATGGGCCTGTAGTTGGTGTGCAGTGACTTGTCTCCACTTTTGTGTACAGGTGTGATAGTCGCCTGATTCCAGAGTGATGGAAATTGACACAATCTTAGAGAAAGGTTGAAGATCTTTGTCAGGGGTTCAGTGATTTCATTTAAGACTAGTACAAGCAACTTCAAGTTGAGCGAGTCACCACTGTAGCCAGTTTTGTGGATGGCCTTGCATATATGGGTTCTGGCTAAGTGCACTGGGATCTTTTGAAAAGAACTGCAGAGCTGTGTGTACTTAGGACACAGTGTCAAAGAGGAAATGATGGTGGGGGCATTGAAAAAAAAAATCAGGTGGAAGGACACTGCCAAGGTTGGAGAAAGCACTGTTGAGCGTATTGGAGATGGTACCTAGGTCTAGTGAAGGTAAACTAAATAAATAAAACTTCAATTTGTTGACCCGGATATTAAATATCATCTATACACAGATGATACTGTGGTATATGTAGATGGGCATACCTTAGAGTATATAAACAAAACAATTACAGCTTACATTCACGCAAATTCAGGAGTACTTTAAAAGTCATATGTTAATGACAAAAGATGAAATTCCTACTTTTTGGTAAACTATCAAAATCTGAAATAGATACTTCTTTAGATATTCAAACTTGGGATGGAATCAAAACAACACAGGTCACCAGGAATAAATACCTGGGAATTTGGTCACATAGCTTGTTAAAATGGGACGTACACATTGATAGAATAATAAATAATACTAATAAAAGCTAGGAGTGCTTTATAACCTGAAACATAGCATGTTAACTGAAGTGCGTTTAAGGACTGTTAATTCAATGATCGACCCAGAGTTGGAATATGGTGATTTTTCTGTGTGTGTGTGTGTGTATGCAGGGGCCTCGAGGACGCAGCTCAACAGGCTGGATACCATTCTCAGCAGACTGGCTCACTACAGCCGACACACCACAAGAACTCATCAATGCGAGTTGTATAGTACATTGAATTGGCTTTGGACGCCAGGACAGAAGGAATCTAAACCTTCTGCAGTTTATGATAAAAGTATGGAAGGAAAATTCCCAGGCTACATCTTGGACCCGTTTCAGATTAGGGTTCCTTAGCAAGAACTAAGATCTGCACTGGCCTGGAATGTTATGTTCAAAACTGTAATATGGAGATAGGTGGGTTTCACTTCCACACAGAAGGGCAATACTTTGGATCTCTATTTCTGCAGTTTTGAGGAAGCAAGATTCCCTAATTAAACCATGCCACTTAAAAACTGGCTGGTAGGCGGATGACTGCTCTATTACATTGCTGCTCAGATGAGATTACGTGACTTGGGAGACTGAGTGTTGGGGCAGTCGTCTGTTGATTGAAACCAGCCGGTTATCACTTTAACTGCTTCAATATATATCTGTCATGGGTGGGCCACTGGTACTGATGAAAACTGTAACTTGTGAAGGGTATTCTGCCTGTCAGTGTAGATTTGTACTATGTACTTATAGTGTAAATTGTGTAGTGATATATTTTGTCATCTGTGTAACTGATCAATTTCAGCCTATTGTATAAGCGTGACGTACAATCTAAGACCATGTGTCATCCTTTCTGTGTTACTGAATTACATGATATATTAGAATTCTAAATTATTTTTTATGAAGCATTGTAAGTGTGGAAAGGACCTCTTTGGAAAAGAGATTTTGCTCAATGGAGTTATTTTATCCCTGTTCGTGATTTTTATGAATAAATATTAACACTCCTACTGAGGACTTCCAGTGAAGTCATCGATCTGAATAATGCCCTCTTCTGAGCTCCCTACAAACCTACTGAAAAACATCTCCCGAGCAGCGCAGAATAGAAAGATTTAAACATTTCAGCACTGAAGATGTCCAGGGGATCAAGTCAAGCAGATCCAATCCAAAAATTTAACATCCTAAATGGATGGCAACCGATTCTCAGATCGAGAATCTCACAGTCTGAGCTCCTCGCCAGCAAGTAATGAGACTGCAGAGGCTGATACTGATCAGGAGACAGAACGCCTTCACCTGGCCCTGATTTGAAGCTTTACTAATAGAAATTAAAGCTTTCAGGGCAGAGAAGCAGCAGGAATTCCAGGCACTACAAGGGAAAATTCAAGAAGTGGAGGGCAGGCTCGATGCAGCGATAGGGGAGGCAGAGGATTAGGGACATCAGACCCAAGTAGCCTTGGACCACTTAATTGATCACCAAGAGGCAATTCATAGCAAACTACCTGATTTAGAAGCTCAATCTCAGAGAGAATCTCTAAATTTATGGCTTGCCCAAGGCGCCAAGACAGGAAAAATGGAGGAATATATGGAGCATCTCCTCCGCGATGTACTGAAATCTCTAAGCAACTTTTAAATTCAAGGTGGAATAGCGCATAGATATTTGGCGCTAAAACCCCACGATCCAGCTGCACATCCCAGATCAATAGTAATGAAACTGGCCAGCTACCGAGATAAAGAATATCTTTTAAAAATGGCCTGGGGGCAGAAGGTGGTAAAATATAATGCTGCACGACTCTTTTTGATCATGATTACCCTCTTGAAATAGCAAGGAGACACATTGCCTACTCACCCATACTCAGAGAACTGAAAACCATGGAATCCGCTTCCAAACCCCTTTTCCAAACAAGCTTTGCATATTTTGGGACTCTGGCATCAAGGTATATGACTCCCCGGAACAGGTACAGTGACAACTTGTCTCCAGGGGCTGAGGTTCCACGTCGGACCAACCCGGACGAGCAGCACCTCGTCCCCCACACTCACTTTGGTCCCCTAACTTCGCGCAAGAGGAACAGAACTCAGGCCCTGCACTCAGCTCCATGGACCCTGCAAGAAGTGAAGGCCTGCTGGGAGAGCATAGAAATTCAACAACCACCGAGGCAGCAACAGAGAATACCTGAGCGGAGTAAGTCTTTTTATCTCTCCATCCACATTTATGCCTGATGACTTAAGCTGTTCCTCTCTGGTTAGATGGAGATTGCGCTCTATTCAGAGAGAACAGCATGGAACTGGGTCCAAACTTGTGTTTCTATATTAGATAAGGATATCTGGGACTGGTGATTGCAGATCGTTTTCTCTCTGAATTAATGTTAATTTAACAGACTTTACATACATGGCATTTAAAGCTCCCACTTCAGACTATGTGGCTATAATGCTCTGGACATGCCTCCAAGAGTTTAATCACATCTATGTCAACTGCTATGGCTCATCTGGACCAAAGACATTTATTTTTTCTTCTGGGCTCAGAAATCATTTAATTAATAGAAATGAGAGTTCTAAATGAGATGTGTAGAACTGTAGTGGGCTACTCTTTCTATTTTACAGTTGCTACTTCTTAAGCTAAATGAGAATACATTCCCTTAATTGTGAGTAGTTTTGGTTCAAGGGGTAGTTGTGAAAAAAGGAAAGGCTATGCAGTTAGGAGCCCTCAAATGGGGATCACAACAAGGCTAATTAAGTTTGTGGAAGGAATGACCAACAGTGCTCTGGAAAGAGAAGGGGCTTGCCCAATATGGGTCTTTTCTACCTCTGCCTTCAGGTATTGAGGTATTTCTTTATTCTCCTTATTTTAACTTAAAGGATCCATCTTTTAATAGGATCCAAGGAGGCCTGGTTAAGTTTTGCACCACTTTACCTCCTGGAGCGAGAGAACGGAACCAATTTAACTCCATCTCAACCTTCCTTAGAGGGTGTTTTGTAAACCCTCCAACCTTGGAGGTCACTTTATACATAGTTTATTACATGTATATGTTTTATGGAGTTATTGTTCTTCCACGTTCGTTTACTATAAGTGTTACTTTAGGCTACAGCAGATAATTGTAGGTATTCAGTGCTATGCAATGGGTCTAGAGCCAGATACACAATTAAGTGGGGCGCAATCCTGAAACAGGACTGTGGATGGGGGAGGAAAAGATGAGCAGCAGAAAACTTGGGGGCTGCCATGGACATATGCTGTGCTGGATCCCTGGAGGACTCCTGGGGACCTTGGGCAGGTCCAGGGAGGCAGAGAACAAAAACACTAAAATGAGTACCATACAGCAAGTATTAATCTGTTCCCATAATGTGAACGGATTAAATAATCAAATGAAAAGATATAAGGTTATAAGCACATTGAGAAACAAAAACCCAATTTCATTCTCCTCCAAGAGACTCAAATAAGGAAGAGCACCTCAAGCTGTCTCAATCTGGCTTCTCAAATATCATTGCATCATCTTTTAAGGGGAAACGTAAAGGGGTGGCAATCCTGGTTCCCAATGCTACCCATTCTGTTTCACTGGTTCATATGCAGACCCACAGGGGCGTTTAATCATAGCAGTGGGTTTGTTGGATAGGCAGCCCTTAACACTAGTATCTCTGTATATCCCACGGATTCCAAGGTTAACCTAATGAAACCATTACTACAAAAATTACGGAACTTCAGGAGGGGACAATGGTGATAGGTGGAGACCACAACCAAATATATGAATGGCTGGACACAACTAACACCGGGTCCCTAAAAAACTCTATGCAAAAACAATGGGGACATATACCAAAGAAATGCAGTGGATGGGCGTTTGGAGAGCCAACACCCACATAAAAACAGTACTCCACTACTCTCCCCACATAAAATTTACACGCTCATTGATTATTTCCACATTTCTAAAGAACATTATTATAGGGTAGGAAGTGAATGATGGTACCCTCCCCTTTCAGACCATTCTCAATTAAGCCTATGGCTGGACTGTCCATCTGAGAGGCAGAGACACCCTGTGGCGATTTAATAACTATCTATTAAATTTTAAAGACTTTCAGGATTTTATAAAGGATAGAATCCCTCAGACAGTTACAGAAAATGCACACCGAAATATTAAAATCTACTCTCTGGGACACAATCGAGGTACTGCTTAGGGCGAAATAATAAAATATGCCTCCTTTAATAAAAACAACAATCTGAAAGACAGGATTCATTACAAAGGCAATTAAAGGAATTACAAGAGCAACACGCAGCAGGAGATCAGGGGTATACCTCCTGCTCCAAGCTACCAAGGAACAACTGCAGAGACTGTTAAGATTAAAATGGAGCAGGCTTTACAGCGATTAAAACTTAAATATTATGAAGGCAGCCCTAGGGCCACAAGACTCGAACTCATCGCCTCAGACAGAGGTCGCTCCAATCTACCATCACCCAAATCAGGGACCCGAACAGGGAAGTTGACAGCAGTGCCACTCAAAATCAGGCAGACCTTTATATCCTTTTACCAGCAATTGCATACCCTGGAAAAAGAGGCCAAACTTGATAAAATTAAGTTTTTTTTTTACATGGGCTCCATCTCCCATCCCTTACAGAGGAGCAGAGAGACTTTGGGCCAGACAATTTCTAGCTCGAATTGACCAAAACAGTATTAGGTCTTAAAACTAATAAGAGTCCAGGACCTGATAGCTATACATGAGAGTTCTTTAAGACCTTCTTAAACCCATTACTACCGTTATTATTGGACACCAGTAGGGAAGTTCAGGAGGTAGGTGCCCTGCCTCGCTCATGGAACTATGCCTCCATCACAACCATTATTAAACCAGGGAAGGCCAAACCAGCTGCTCCCATATAGGCCTATTTCGGTCTTAAATGTTGATTATAAATTATTTACCACCATTTTAGCTAAAAGACTGGAAGGACTCCTACCCAGGCTTATCGCATGAACCAGACAGGGTTAGTGCGGGTTGCCAAACCCAAGATAATATAAACAAACCTACACATCCTTCGCCTGGCCACCTTGTCGGGAATCCTTTTCTGCTACTCAGCCTGGATGCGGAGAAGGCCTTTGACAGGGTGGCCTGGCCCTTCTTATTCCAGACACTTGGGAGGCTGGGTTTGCAGTGGGGTTCACTAAGATAATTGGGGTGATTTATTCTCAACCTCATGCTTACATTAAGGTCAATGGAGCCATCTCATCCCCATACCACTGGGCAGGGGCACCAGACAGGGATGCCCTTGTCACCCCTGTTATTTGCACTATACTTAGAACCACTAGCTCAGGCTCTTGAGAAGAGGACAGAATAAAGGCGTCGAACAAGGTGAGGAGAATCCCCATAAGTTGGCCTTAAATGCTGATGATTTGCTAATTTATTTGCGGACCCAGAAAACACACTGTATCCCTGTGGAAGATATTGAAAGATTCTGGAGACCTGGCAGGCTATAAATTAAACTTAGCAAAACGGAGACCCTTCAGATAAACTATACCCCTCAGTTCAAATTAAACATCATTTTCTATTTAAATGGGACTCCCCAGTATTAAATGTCTAGGAGTTTACTTGGGATCTTCACCAGAGGATTTATATACTCTTAATTATTCCCATTACTTAAAAAGTCTAAGGAAATGGAAAGATGGAAGGTGCTGCCTTTACCTTGGTCCCAGAGGGTAGACTCAGTGTGCATGGTTTTATTACTCGTTTTCTATACCTGGCACAAACAATCTCTATCCCAGTTCCTAGAGTATTACACAACTCTTAATAGGAAGATCTCTTGGTATATTTGGGACTCTCAGAAGCCTAAGGTTAGGCTCTCCATTTACAATTGCCCAGACGAGAGGAAGGACCTCTCTCCTCCCAGTTCTGGAGTTTTACCATCAAGCGGCCCAATTGCAAATCATACTATATTGGCTCAAACCTGAGTACCAAGCTAGATGAAAATCCTTAGAAATACAGTCTGAGGACTTAGGGTATCTGCATAAAGTATCGATATCAAGCCCCACAGAACAGACTCCAGAGATAAGAGGAATCCCTACACAAACACATCTTTGATGATTTGGCAAAAGATACTTCAGTCTAAAACTAGAAAAATGGAAACTTCTCCCTACTAGGAAATTTGAGCCAACTCAACTGGACTTGGATTTCCGTCTCTGGAAGAAAAAAGTCTACACACTGTATATCAATTTATGAAAGAAGGTCAATCATAAGTTTTACTGAACTGGTAGCCAAGTATGGTATATCTCATAAAGACAGATTTCAGGCTAGAGATTATATTAAATCTATTTCAGAGAATCTAGACAGACACCCCCAAAAAAAACAAATTATAGAAATTTTGAAAGTGGCACTAGAGGCAGAGCTCCTTGAAGCACATGATTTCTTACCTATATAAAGCATTACTTACTCTAGAGGAGACTCCACAGATTCTGTCAGACAATCCTGGGCTACAGACCTTAACACCTCCATCCCCACAGAGGTGTGGGAAAAGCATCTTTGCAGAATTTATACAGGAATATCAGCCATAGACTAGAGGAAATTCTCGTGAAAAACTATGATCCGCTTCTTCAGAACACCAGCACTAACTGCTAAATTCTCTAGGCCAGGGTCCTCACTATGCTGGAGAGGATGTGGAATCTCACCAGCCACTCACGGACACGTGTTCTGGAGTTGTCCCAAAATTTAACCATTCCTTATAGAGTTACAGAGAGCTCTGTCACTGATTTTCTCTCACAGCTTGATATTAACACCTTATCTTTTCTTTTTGTCCTAGTGGCTGAGGAGTACAGGGACCCAAATTCAATAAATTGCTTCCCACATTGTTACTGGCAGCCAAGAAAGCTATAACAAAGGACTGGATGCTGAGGAGCCCCTCTTTAAACCAGTGACAGGATATTCTAATAGGAATTTATACAATGGATAGGCCAACAGCAGTATTAAAAGAAACAAGAGTCATTTGACCTCATCTGGAGAAGATGGGTACTTTACCTAGCCCCCCTTAGCCCAGATTTTGTCCCTAAAATAAAATGGGCGAACATATGTGGGTAGCTTCAGAACTGGCTCCTTGCAGGACACTGATCCCTCCCCACTTACTTATCTTCTGTCTTATACTAGTAAATGTGTACTTGATTCTGTTATCAATGGTATAACCCCTGATGGTTTAGCCTACCCCTCATTTTATGTAACCATAGAATCTATTGTCTCTAAATGGATACTCGTTAATTTGTATGTATAAGCTGTCTTTTCTTATGTGCTGTACCTGTTATTGTTTTTCTTTATGTGAAATCTTAAAACAATAAGGAATCTAAATAAAGTAATAAAAAATTAACACTATTACATATCCAGTCACCTCTCTGTAGTAGTGGCAATAGGCCTTGTAGAGTGACCATGCTGAACTTCTTGTACTGAATACAGAAGTTCAGAGCCTTTAAGTCCAGAATGGGTCTCAGATCCCTGTACATTTGGGGACTAGGAAGTAGAGAATAGAACCCCTGGTCCTTTGTTCCAAAGGAATTGGTTCTATAGCCTTTTTACATTAAAGTATGAACTTCCTCTAGCAGCACTGGTATGTAGTTTTGGAGAATAGGCTGAATGAGTTGGTAGATGGTCTTGAGGTAATTCCAGAAGCTCTAGAGCATGGCCCTGTTCTATTATCTGCAGGACCCAAGCATCTGAAGTGACCTTCCTCCACTGGTCACGTGGAGGAAAGGCAACCCTACTACCACCTTCAAAAGTACTGGTGGGTGGGGTATGGGTCTAAGAATAAGTCATGCAGATAAAGCCACATTCCCACCTTTGGGGCTTTTGAGTGAGCATCTGGGGTGGGTCCTCCTGGGGCAGGCAAAGCTGATCCTCCTCTGCGTTTACTTTGTCTGGCCCCTGAACAGTGTCTGTTGCTGGCCAAATGAAATGGCACCTCCTGCCTACTTCTTGGTTGTGTATGGTAGAGGAGTGTACTGATTTCAAAGTCCTGCCTGAAGCCTGTAGGTTTGAAAGGGTATCCTGTATGTCTGCTCCAAACAGCTTGTATCCTCTGAATGGGGCAATTAAGATGGACTGCTGCACATCACTGGCAAATTCTGCCACTCAACCAATAGTGCCTTCTTAGGCAGACAGAAGCTGCTGCTCTATCAGAAGCATCAGAGATGTCGTAGGTAGACCTTAACAGATGTTTACCTATATATGGGCTGCATTTATTTCCAGAGCAAACATAAATTTTCAGTTGGACAGAAAAGTACCCTGTGATATTGTTTTCCTTGATTTCAGTAAAGCTTTTGACGTGGTGCCACATTGGTCACTAATAGATCAACTAAAAATCTACAAATCAATAATACTGTCATAAAGTGGATTAGTAATTGGCTGTCAGGAGAATGCACAGGGTGGTGATTAATGGCCACCTTTCCAGGGTGGGGGCTGTTACTAGTGGGGTACCACAGGGCTCAGTCTTGGGACCTACCCTTTCTCAAGTATTCATCTCTGATATAACTAGTCAGACCCTATCCCCTCAGTCAAGTACGCGGACAACGTCAAGATAGGCGGCCCTTGTATAACTGCCGAACAGGCCCATGACCTTCAGAGAGATCTAGACAGGATATCTGATTGGGAGAAAAAATGGCGCAGGCTAAATACAGAAAAGTGTAAGGTTATGCACTTGGGCAGGCTTAATCCAAATGTTTCATACATACTGAGGAGGAATTACACTAGCCACATCCTGTGATGAAAAGGATGTGGGAGTTTTATATTGCATGATTTAGACAATACTAAACAGATTAATGAAGCAATAAATAAAACAAAGTTATCTGGGCTATTAGGCTAAATATACAATCTAAGGATGCCAAAGTATTAATGCCTGTGTTCATGGCCTACGCTAGAACTCAACTGGAGTATGCGTCCCAACTATGGTGTCCCTTCGGGAAAACAAATTGCAGTCAACTGGAGAGGGTTCAGCAGAAATACACTAAATATATGCATGGCTCATATAACATGCCATATGAGCACAGACTACAATCTCTAAATCTAATGTCACCTGAGACACGATGATTAAGGGAGATCTGCTACTATTATATGATATTATATCGACCCATATCTAATGACTGAATTGTAGCTGAAGTTTAACAATAATTTACTGGATACTAGGGTCACCATCTACAAATTGTTGGAAAGCAGTTTAACACCCTAAAGAGAAAATATTTCTTTACTCTTAGAATGGCAAATCATGGAATCAGTTACCAGTGGAAATAATCATCAGCAAATCTAAGGGTGAATTTAAAAGGCGCCTGGATAACTTCATACTTGCTGGGGAATGTTACAGTACTATTTTGTGTAAATTACAGAGGCGCATATGGGCAAACTTGCCTTCTGCTCCTCACCCTACTTAGTATGTTCCTTAGTATACCTACATCTACCGCTGTCTGGATGGTCTTCAGCAGCTCCTGCTTAAGTGTACCCTTTGGGAGAGCTTGGGCCACTGCCTTAGCCTTCCTCCAGAGGGTATTCTGGTATTTTACCATATGGGCCTGATAATCTGCAATTCTCAGACACAGGATAGCAGAAGAGAAGGTCCTCTTCCCAAGGCATCTGGACTCCCTGTCAGGAGAGACAGAACTGAGATGTTTAGGCACTTTAAACCTATCATGGGCTGCATTTATCACAACTGAGTCATCCTCAACTTGGACTGCAAAAAGACTTTCCTGAGGGAACCAGATACTTTTATCTGCCTTCCTTGGAATGGCAGGGATCATATTTGGCCTGTGCCAGACAGCCAGGGTGGAATCCTCTAAGGCAGGCAACAGAGGAGGAAAGATAACAGGTGGAGAGTCTGGTAGTTCTAAGAACTCCAACAAATTCCTTTCTGCAATATCTTAACTTCTCAGCTTTGAACCCCAAGGAGCCTGGAGTTGCTGAATCATGGAGATGAATGAGGGATCTTCAGGAGGGACCTCAGAGTGTACAAAGTGTAGTCCTCACTCTCTGCGGAGACAGTGGAGATGCAGCTCTCATAAGAACTCTCCACATATTTCTCCTCCTCGTTCTCTTGCATTATGAGGTCAGGGTTACATTCCAGATCCTCGTCGACAGGCTCTGTAGGCCTCAAGAAGGGAATAGAAGAGGTTGTTGCGCACTGGAAGGCACATGGCGCACTGACCTAGTAAGTCAGCAGCACTGGAGCTTGTCTGGCATGCCCTGTCAATGCCACTCCTGTCATAGGAGAAGGTAGTAGACAGTGCAGCATGTCCATGAAGGCGGAAGCACAGCCTGCACATCAGCGTTGTTTGAGCTGCAGGTGCACTGAGATGTTGACGAGGGAGGCATCATCCTCAGTCAACAGCCCTCGGCAGCCATAATAAGCCTGGCAGTACTCTCAGCCTCTTCCGAGCTGGCAGATTCAGAGGTCTGGGTGGCAAGCAGTCGATGTCACTGAGGCAGTCGCCACAGCATGGAGGGGTGACCAAGAGCGTACCAGGAGGATTTTTTGCTTCTCTCCCTGTCCTGGTGTTTGTTTTATATTACTCAGAGGATTTCTCCCAGGGCTTGGAAGAATGGGAGCCAGAGAACAGGCGGGAACATGGTAGAGCTCTTCTCCATCCTGACTACCTATTTTAAAAGGTGGGTTTCAGGGCATTCTTTTATTGTCATGAGTAGCTGTGCTGAACTTTAGGCAGATCGTGCAGGCTTCAATGTTATGGGCCACATCGAGGCAGTACAAGCAGATGTCATGCGGTCGCCAAAGTAAATCTTTCACTGTACTCGCTAGCATCTAAAGAGCTTCACGGGTTCTTTAGATGACATACACGATGGCAGCAATCATGTATAAAAGGTGTTAAACTACAAAGAAATACTGAAAAACACTGAGCAGCAGTTGGCTAGCGACGCCTCTGTGGAGGTCCAGCAAGTATGGTCGACAGTGGAAAAAGAACTAAGGAGGTGAGGGCGCCACATTTTTACAGGACGTGCCGATATAAAACGTCATCATGGGCCCCAGTGGACTGCCTGCAAAAGTTTCCATGTGGCCCTAGTGCTTGGTGGCTATAGTTCCCATAAGTGTGGCCTGATGAAAGAGATATCATCGAAGAAGATCTATGGATTCTTTAAAGAATTCAATATAAATCTGATCCAACCCAGAATATTTATTTACATTTCATTTTCTAATTTCTCTGTATACTTCTCTGGGCTTCATAATCTTAACTTTGAAAGGCTGTATTGTAGATGACTCACTTGCACTGTTGTCTGTCCTCCCAGAAGTATCCTGAGTTGCTACGCCTAGCTTTCTTCTGGCGAGAGTTGTAATATCTGGCAGTGTACAAAAATAAGTGTTTAGTGATTTCACTGAAGTTTCTAGGTCACACAATTTACCACATTCCTGTTTTAATTTTATCTGAGGATGGGCTTTATGTGGGGTTTCACAAACATTTCAAGATCTTAATAGGATGTGGGGTCTGTTGCAGTGTTTATTTTATTCTTACAGTATTTAGCTTTTGCCTGTTTTTATCTGCATTGTATACACATTTTGTAGTGTTCCTTTTTAAATCGTCAGCATGTACTATTCTTTCCTTCTTTTTCAGTGGCCCAAGGCCTGTGACATTTTCTGAAGTGTTTACGTTTTGGGGAGCATGTTTACTACATAAATTTAGACATTTCCTGATGTGTTTGGGTTTAGGGGAGCATGTTTGCAGCATACATTTAGAAAAGCAGCTGTAAGCTTTAAGACAGCTGTACTATATGACAGTCATAACCAGAAACAGTCAGTCCCAGCATTTGTTCAGAAAACTGTAATTAAAGGCAGTATTATTAAAGTGAACCTTTCCTGCATTTTCTTTCTGATGAAAAGCAGAAAGCGAAAATTACATACCTACCGTAATTCTTGATCTTCTCTTGTATCTGCACCATTCGTTACTGCTGGGTGTAAGCGGCGCTACCACCACAGGAAGCTTTTTTGGAGGGAGGTTGGCGCTGCCCACATGGCTGATGCACAGCGTGGAGCACATGATCTGGCCGTAGGCACCATAGACTCCTCCTCCATTCCAGTTCTGTCTAGCCGGAGGAAGAAACAGGTTCTAGAGAAAGAGAGGCCAAGAAGGCGAGGATAGACAAAGGAAAGGATATAAACTGAAAAAGTATAAATCGATTAGAGGACAGAAAAGTGAGAACCTTACCCTAAGTGGCCATAGGCCCCAATCCTTAGGCAGTGTCAGGAAAAGGAGATGGCAAAGGATAAAAAGAAGAAAGATAGAGACGGAAGTAAGGGATAAAGAGGGAGAAGGGCCGTCTGCCATGATAAACTGGAAGACCACTAACTAGAGAGCTTCAAAACTTCCATGGGATTGAAGACAAGGAGCAAGGATCCCGCCAGTTGAAGAGCTACTGAACCAAGGTCGAAAAGGATTAATGGTCTTGTCAGACTTGAAAGCAGACCCTTCCTCACACCCTTTATCCATAAAAGTTCTGAGTATCCTAGAGCCTAGGTCTCACAGTCTGCCCTTGAGAGCAATCAGTCCAGCTCAGAAGAGGTGAGCCTGACTCCTGACTTAGGTGTAGGGAAATAAATCTGGAGACGTTACCCACGGAGTACTGGCGTAGTCCCCACTTCAGGAGAAGACAACCACGGGCCTGAAGTGTGACAGACTTAGTTTGATGGACCATTATTTGGTCTATCAATCAGAAATTACCCATAAGAAGGCAGCACTCCTGTCCAGGGAAATTGCTACTGTGCAGAATCGACCAGCCCAGCTTTTCCAGACTGTGCAATCCACTCTGTCTCCAGTCTGAAAAGACTTTTTCACAAGAACATTGTGAGGAAATTGCTAGACTCTTTGTGGATAAGGTTGCCACAATCAGGTCCGACACCCCCACACACTCTCTCTTTAGGAAGTAGCAGTGGTCGGCAGGAGATGTCGGACACCCAGTTTGTGTGGTGTGACCTCAGCGGACCACAATCACTGATACTGTGATGGTCATCCAGTCACTGCGTCCGACCAACTGTAGTTTGGACCCGGCCCCACGCCTTTTAGTAGGTTGTGTGGCTAGTACTTGCCCAGTCCTTGCCGAGATAGTCTGGATGCCCTTAGAGAGGGATCTTTCCAGATCCCCTGAAGGAGGTGTGGTTCAGCCCCTTCTACAAAGTCCTCCTTGGACTCAGACTGTCAGGCCTAACTACAGTCCTGTCTCTAACCTGCCCTTTATGGATAAGGTTATTGAGAAGGTGGTGGCATCACAGCTGGATGACCATTTGACCAGCCACAGTATAGCATACAGTTACGCAAGAACTACCGTAATAGTAGATCTCTTTGAGAGGTTTGTAGTAGTAATACATATAGACTGACGCCAGTCCTATATGTAATTACCTACTGCAAGAGCCCTCAAGTAAGATCTATGATTTTCTCCAGTCCGGATTTAGGAAGAGATATAGTACCAAGACAGCCCTTGTCCGGTACTGAATGATCTAACAGCGAGAGATCAAAGGACCCATTCAACTTGGTCCTTCTTGATCTCTCCAGCGACATTTTACACTGTGGATCATGGTGTGCTGTTGGATCGCCTGACATTCATCTGTGGACTTTCAGGATCAGTCCTCAGATGGTTTCAATCATTCCTCGAGGGTAGGACTCCAGAGGGTGGTGTCAGGCTTTTTCCTCGGCTCCATTCTCCCTATCCTGCGGGGTGCTGCAGGGATCCATCTTGGCGCTCATGTTGTTTGCTGTTATATGCTGCCATTGGGAGCGATTGTTAGGTGATAAGCCTGGCCAGGATGGCGCTGTCTCGGTCTTCAACAGCTGTCTTGTCAAGATCCAGGACTGGATGAGCGTGAGCTGGCTGTGGTTGAGCACAGAAGAAATTAAGGTGTTGATCATGGATCCAGGTCATCATGAGGCAGGTGTGCTGGCGGGTTCTCTTTGGGTTTATGGCTCGGAGGTGTCCAACTAACCACCTCAGACCAGGTGTGGAACCTCGCGTTATTATATGATTGCTTGACCCTAAAATCACAGGTGTCTGCAGTTGTTAAACATCTTTTTACCATCTGAGGAATATCGCCGGTGAAGCACCTGGTTCCTCCGATGATCTTCCAACTCTGATCCATGCTTTTGTTACCTCCGCCTTGACTACTGCAATGCCCTTTACCTAGGGCTACCGGGGTTGATATCTGCCGCTTGCAGCTAGTGCAGAATGCGACAGCCAGGTTTTTGACTGGCACCCTAGGGCCAGTCATATACGCCTATACTAGTCTTGACTGCAATGGCTGCCGATACAGTGGATGGATCTCCTTCAAGGTTGCTTTGCTAACCACAAGGCCCCATATGATCAGGGACCCAGTTACCTGAAAGATCTCCTTCATCCCTACTGTCCCTCCCGCCTCTCCGATCCACCGATGAAGGCTTGCTAGAGTTTCCCAGGGTTGTTTACAAACATCGGGGGCAAAGGCCCCAACCTGTTTAATTCTCTACCTGTCGGTGCGTAGATTGCCTGACCATCCAAAGTTTTAAAGTTGCCTTGAAATCGCATCATTTTAACCAGGCATTTACTGAGTATTAAGTCGAAACTGTATTTTAATTGTTAAATCTGATTATTTGTGGTTTTACTGTACGAGTGCCTTGGTTTGGAAAGATGCCTATTCTAAATAAAGAAATTGATTGATTGACATCTGTGCCAGAAGAGAGGAAATTCACCGGACTCTTGGGACTGTACTGAAGTAAAGACAACCAGAGGGTGACACGCCAGAGAGTATCTAAGCTCCCAGCGGGGACATCCAAGAGTGTCGTGAAGAGAATTCGAGGGAGTTCCCCAGAGGTGATGGCGCAGACCCTACTTGCCGCCCTCCAGGTTGAACATTGTGTGACTTTTAGAGAAAGAACAGAGAGCTCTGAGGTACCAGGGAGACTCAGCCCCAACTGGCCTCTAGGAGGGGAGGGCAAGCAGGGTGGAGGCAATGCCCAAGAACTGAGGCCCATGAGGGATGGAGGTGGAATCAGTAATGAATGGTGATGATACAAGAGAAGATTAAGAATTACAGTAGGTACATAATTTTCAAATCTTCTTGTCAATCTTCACCATTCATTACTACTAAGTGAGTACCAAGCCCCCAGAGGGACCTGGCACAGATCCATCAGCCCCTGTGTGAGTGAGGTGCGGGGGAACCCTAAAGCCATACTAGGCCAGCAAGGTCTAAGGCTGTTCAGGACAGGAGGTGTCCCGTGGCCGGGGTGTGGGGGCGCCCTGAAGAGCTCTCCTTGCCCTGTCGGGAAAAAAGTCAGGTCCGCCAGAAAGCAGAGATCATCACCCTATGCCGGGCAACAGGTCACAACCTGGACAGATGAAACCACGTTGTCCCTTTTATGCAGATCGCCGTCCCTGCCAGTCTGGATACCACCTCACTGGAATCGTAAGACGCCCTTGCCTGGTGCCTTTCAAGCTCCAGACTGAGCACAGAAGGCAATGGCCTCTAGATTGCTCCATATCAGAAAAGATGCCAGGATTTGCGCTAGCATCAACCACAGGTGTCTGTTGTAGCAGCGTGGTGAGCCTGCTGAGAACCTATGCACGAGCAGAAGAGAAAACACTTCATCCCCACCAGTTGAATTCTGCAGAATCTGGATCCGGGGTCAGTCGTGTGCCAGGCCAGAAGGAGTGTCTAGGGACGCCAGCCCTGAAGGAGATGAGGTAGAGAACCTAGAGACTCCTGGGGTGCAATACTGTCTCCTGCAGTCCGCTGGGGAAGGGGGGCTGGAGACTACCAGGTGCAGACAGACGCTTCCTGGAAAGGAATGGGCCAGGATTGCACCACCAGGTGGTGGGCTTTGAAGTGCTCAGAATGAGCGCATCTCCCACTCGGTACTGCTCCTCAGTACGTGAGAAATATGAAGCTCCTGAACCAGCCTTGAAAGGAACCACTGATACTCAGTGAAATCAGCGTTGGACAGGTAGACAGAATGTTCTTCTCCCTCGGAAGAGGAGCTTAAATGTTCAGAGGACTCCTGCGGCAGGGGAGACAGGCGAGCACCCATTCATCCATGGCCCTGACATATGTGGGAAGGCCGCCATGATGACTCTGAACATCTCCCAGGTTAAGGGCCCCATGGGACCCACGTGGCCTGGGAGAGGAGGAGATGTTTGCAGAGGGATGGGCGATGGGCACCAAACTGATAGTGCCCAGCCTCTGGACCCAGACACTGGTCCCACCATGGGGGACCCTAGGGCCAAACTGGTGTGAAAGCTGTGTCTGAGATGGCAACCCGAAGAGCCTTAAGGGAGAATCTCCCCTATGACACGACTGGGGTTGCATGTGTCCAGAAGGGTAACCTTTCCGCTCCCAACCAAGGATGCCGCTGAGACTTCAAAGGAAAGGCAGGGTTCAGTGGTGAGACTCCTCCCACATCCCGCAGGGCAGTGGAGGGGGTAGGCGCCCTTGTCCTGTCCCCACAACCTTCGGACTCGGAGGCTGCCTTCTTCCCGAACCCCAGCGAGTTGGGTCCCCAATATGGCAGGCTCCTGAGGGAGACTGTAGAAGAGGGAGTCCTAGTCGCCCTCCCCGAAGAACCTGGGCAGCACCAGGAATGGCAGCTGCCATGACCTCCCCAGGGGCGGACACCCCACAGCAGCTCCGAGGCCATCGTCCCCAAAGGGTCCATGGCCACCTCAGCTGTAGGCTCAAGACTCTGGAATAGGGCTGCTGGGCCACCTGGTACTGCATTCCAAGGGCTTTCCGACTCCGAAGAGTCAGGGTGCCAGTCTGGATAGGCCTGCGAGTCATCCTCCTCCGAAGAGGAAGTGACCATGCAGACCTCCAGTCTAGCGACCCTGGAAGGGCCCTGGAGGAGGCAAAGCAAGTGGTGCTGCTGAGGACGACGACACCCCACAGTGCCATCCCAATCACTGGTGCCGGGAGGCAGCACCAAGGGTCCACCACTGCCAGGCCCTGCAGCCATAGGCGCGACACTGGGGAGCCTGCACCTCCGTGGAGGTGACTGCCAGGGTGGTGCCAGCAACGCCACTCCGCAGGGAATCGACCAAGCTCTTCTGGCAACGCAAAGAGTCCTCCTCCCTCGGCAAGGCTAGAATTGAGGAAGCTCTCCCTCCCTCACCAGGCCGCACAGACCTGGGAGGAGAACCGAGGAAGGGTCAAGTGTCCTAGCCTTGGCGACCTCGCGAACGACGCTGCTCCTCCGAAAGTCGGCGGTGCCCTGCCAACTTTAAACGTGCAAACTTCAAGAACACGGTGGTCCATGGAGAAGCAGGCATCACAATGATCCATATCATGACTGGGTCCCAGGCATCGTAAACAAACATCATGCCGATCCAAAATGGAAAATGCCGCCACAGGGCACCGACGCATGGGGGCATGGCCCGCTTTAGATTTTCTTTTGCCCCAGAACCGAACATGATGAGAAAACAATACACAAACAGTAGCAAAGATTCCAGCCCTGCCGATAAAAGAAAAGAACGGTCTTACCAGACTTCCAAACCACGCCAGGATGAGAGAACCAGGATGAAGGTGAAAAGGTGGCGCCGAAAGACGGCGCTCCAGTGGCATATTTCAAATTTGTTCACAACTCGCACAGCAGGTGAGACCTCGATGGCAGGAGAAACAGAACTGGGATGGAGGAGGTGCTTAACGGCCAACCTCCGCAGCTCCACGCCAGCATCAGCCATGTGGGCAGCGCCCATCGGCACAGACCTCCCTCCAAAAAAAGTCTCCATGGCAGATGTGTGCTTCCGGCTTACACCCAGCAGTAATGAATGGTGAAGACTGACAAGGAAGATCATAGAGCTCCCTATCTCAACGGGAACTCCACCACGATGTTTAAAATTATTTTCCATTAGCCCTGAAAGGAAAGGGTTGTGATTTGCTACTCGAGGGCTGGCAGCACATTCCTTCCACTTCTCTGATTCTGTGATCCGCCTCCATGCTCCAACGCTTTGTGATGTCTCTATAGGGGACAGAGTGAGCGGCGCCTATTCACTTGATTAGAAGCGGGTTTTGATATCGATCGATGCCTGGGTTCAAATAACAAGGCCCTTGTTAGCTGAACCCTGGCATCAAATGGTACCAAAACCAGATCTGAAATTGAGAAATCAACTTTGAAAAGATGCTCCATTCAAGTGAAAGGCTCGCTGCCGAGCTCTCCTACAGAGATGTCACAAAATCTCGGAGCACAGGAAAGGATCACAGTCTCCGGAAGTGGAAAGGAGCATGCTGCCAACCCCTCAGGGGCAAATTACAATCTCTTCTTTTCTGGTGTGCTAAAAGAAAATTTTTATACATGTGGTGGAGCTCCCATTGAGATAAGGGAGCTCCAAGTTTTCACTTTTCAGCACAAAGAAAGGTGCTCTTTATAGTTTTAAAGCACCTCTTTGAAGGACTGTTGAGCCGGACAGGGCTTGATCTTAGTTAGCTTGTAAAATACTGGGTTATGGTCGCTACACTTGGGTGGCACTACTGGCTGGTGCTAGAGTTTTAGAAACAAAAGAATAAATAAGTTAAGAATGTTTCCCATACTCTTGGGGAATCCTTTCTTGTTGGTAAATTACAATATGGTTCAGTTCTATTATATGGAAACTAACCACTAATTTGTCAACCCTCAAGTTGCCCCAATCAATGTTTAAATTGCCCATCAAGATAATACCCTATTAAAATGGTGTGGGTAGATGGATACGTGTGCTCTTTGAGGGCAAATAAATATAAGTGCAATAAGTAGACAAAGTAATGAAGAATTATTAAAATCCACTGAAAGGAACTGGGGACTGCCCACACAGTAGGTGTAGGGCAGCCACATGGCTTTCTCACAAGCGCCACCATATTTGGTAATGTTTTATTAAGCATTAAGTCATGACCAGGGTTGGGTTACCATTTGTTCATCTAATAATTGGAGATACATGAGAACAAGTCAAGAGTTGAGAATCTTATGCCATTAGGCTTAGATTATGTATGTATCTATTTTGATAACCGAGTAAGCCCACTAGAACCAAGGATCCTTTTCAGGGGCTACCCGGATTAACTGCATGAATAACAATTGAATGGACAGTACAATATTAACAGGTAGAAGGAACAATACACTGAAAACACTGTATACAAGGTACCAAGTAATGAGTGGATTAATTACACTACACTAAACCATTAAATTTTGGTCATAGGAGACAGAACCCTGTATAATCTTAGACATGAGGGGCATGCAGCATGTGGGATAATACAATATGGAAATTTCAGATCAAACAAGTGCCCTTTAAATACACAATACCTGTGTCAGACAAGAAAACAGAATATATACAGTGTACAGATATACTAGTAGGTATCGAGGACCAGAACAGAAGCTGCATCATTCATCCATGGAGACCTTAATTAACTACAAGTAGGGCAGTCAGTGAAGGCAGGAGCATAGGTATAGCTCAAGTAGGTGAGTTATTAAGACTCTTTCTAAAGCTGTCTAAGGAGCTCGACAGTTGCAAGACCTCTGGTAGGGCATTTCAGAGATATGGGGCTATGTATGTAAAGGACTTAACTCACCACAGCAGATCTGATCCTGGGCAGCTCAAGCAATTTTTGCTAGAGGTATGGAGCAGCTTGCATGAGCACTTAGGGACAAGGAGACCACTGAGACTAGAGGAGCAGATTTATATAACAGTTTGTACACCAGGATAATAGGTGGTATTGGATACGACTAACAGCGAAGGCCAATTTAAAGAAGCTAGAACATTGCAATGGTGCTTCCTGGGAGGGACACCGCTGCAAAGCCCCAATTTTGTTATACAGTATCTCTAGCCTGTTTGTCTCTGACTTACTTAGAGACTGCAAGACAGGCAGCATATGTGAGTTTTGGAAGCAGGATGCTATTTGCTATTGACAGTCTAGAGTCAGAGGTGAGGCAGCAATTCAGTCTATGTAGAAGACCCAATATTTAGTGGATGGTTCGAGTAATCTGATCCACCTGTGCCTTAAAGGTGAAGCCTTGATCAAGCAGTAGGCCAAGGTATTTGACTGCATTCACAACCTCAATCATAAGACCAGAGGAGGTTGTGAGGGGAGCAGGTGTCATCTATTAGGACCTAGTTGTTTGGATCCAAATAAGTCCACCTTTGTCTTTTTGACACTAAGTACCAGCTTATTTAACAGGATCCACTTATCTACGGTTTCAAAGTAATTTTGCAGCTGGGTATTGAGTGCCAAGATGTTATGACAGCTCTTGTAGAGGACAGCATCACCTGCATATAGTAAGAGATGACTGCTGCCACAATTGTTGCCCAGGTCATTGATAAAGGAAAACAAAAGAGGGCCTAGTATTGAGCCCTGGGGTATACCATCTGAAACTGGCAGCTGGGCAGATATGGCACCTCTCCATTTGACCATCTGGGTCCTGTGAGAGAGACAGAGGAAAAAACAGGTGATAGAGTGAGAGTCAAGACAAAGTTGTTTTAGTTTCCCAATAAGAAACTCATGACTGACCAGGTCAAAGGCCTTGGTGAGTTCTATAAAGATGGTCCCCATAGGATACCATTACCAACTGCCTGTAGTATAACCACAGTGAACTTAATTAACGCAGTATCAGTGCCACTGCTGGGTCTAAAATCATGCTGCTGATTAGGTTATAGGTGATGCAGTTCGAGATAGTCCTCAACAGAATCTTTCCTGAATCTCTGCTAGGATACAGAGGAGGGCAATAGGCCTGTAGTTGTCTATAGAGTCCCGAGTCCACATTTGTAAAAAGGGACAACTGCTTCTTTCCACTTTCAAGGGATTTTACCATAAAGGAATGATGTTAACGGCATGGCAGTTGGAGATGCTATGGCCAAGGCACTGCCCACAGCAGCCTAGGTTCAAATTTGTCAGGGCCCACTATGCTAATAGGTTTTATTTTCTTGAGCAGGGCAAGTACTTCATTTCTTGTAACTAATCTGAGATTAAATTTAGGGGAAGGGTGACCAATCCAGAGGGACTGGGATGGACCCATTTTATACCTATCAAGGTCAGTAACGTTTTGGTTAAATGCACTGGCAGCAGACTCAGGGTCACTTATGGTCTGACCATGGACTATGACTGGGCCATTAGAAGAGCTAGGTCCTCCCATGAGCAGAACACTATTTGAGTCCAGAATTGTTTAGGGTCAGTGAAGTTATTATGTTGCAGGCCTCAACATAATGTCTTTTGCTGTCATTGAGCTCTTTTACACTGGTGGCGAGCTCCTGAATTTGACCCAGTCAGCTTGGTACCCAGACTTATTGTAATAACGCCACACCCTGTCCCGCTGGTCATCACTTTTTAGCTGGGGAGTAATCCATTTATAGCACTTGCCTTTGACCCGAGCTTCCTTAGAGGGGCATCTTTGTAGGCAGCGTATAAAAAGTTATTCACAAAGTACTCAAAGGCATTGTCTATGCTATGGAGCTCAAGGATAGGGCTCCAATCTATATCAACAAGGGAAGCCTGGAAAGTTTCAACTGAAAAATTTGAGAAATCCCTTGCTACAAACGTTCTTGGTGAGACTTTGGAGAACAGTTCTTCCAAATACAGAAGGCGGAGGAATGGTCGCTAGGCCTTCACAAAATATACCAGCTGCTTGTATTCTATTAGGGTTAGATGCTAGTACCTAAGTCAAGAAGCAAGATATTTCCTATCTTGCCATTGCAACCATGTGGGTTCACTAATGACTTGAGTTAATTGTGCTTATTAACTGCGCTTTGAACCCTGGCTTAGAGTCCAGAGACCAGTCGAGACTGAAGTCTCCCAAGATAATTATCTCTGAGGGGGCACATTCAGCAAGATTCTTGTGAGAGCATCCAGAGCAGGAGTAGCTGCTCCACGTGGACTGTATGCAGCCCACAGTGAGAGATTTAGCATTACCAACAGTAAGCTTAATGAACAGTGCTTCATTTCGCCACTACCCAGTTGGGGGTGGGGAGTAGCTGTCGAGGCACAGAGAGCATCTCTAGTATAGACGAGGGACACCCCACCCCCTTTATCCCCACTCTATCACTCCCGAAGACTTCAAAACCTGGGGAGCTCTATCTCATGCATCAGGATAAGAGATTTCAGCAAGGTTTTGGATACTGCAAGGGATCAGGCTTATGGAGGTCAGCCTAATATTGGAGGTCAGCCTAACATTGCAGTTCGTGCATCTTAGGACACAAGCTTCTTATACTCAAGTGGACCATCTTTAACATAAACCAACCCCAGAACTGCCTTACAGAGAATAACGTATGGGTGCTGTGCACAAGCAGATTTTTTTTTGCTACACACCCAAGGTGTGTGATACCATATAGCATGGGCAGCACTTCTTGTTCATGATGGTAATTAAAGAACGATTCTGCTTTGCTATTGACTGTCCTCAATGAACATACTACATGAACAAAAACATTTATACATCATTTAAAAAGGCTGTGAGGGAAAAATATACATTTACAACCTTTTTCAAGGGGTTGTGAGCAACTCATTCAGAAGAGGTGACTGAAAATGTAGAAACATAGAACACAGAATGTGAAAGCAGAAAAGGACTAGTGGGCCCATCTAGCCTGCCCTATCTTCCCTGCCCAACACTACATCCTGTTCTTTATTTGGTCACAGGTGTCCCTCCCACCTCCCTTACCTCTATTTATTATATCCATATGCCTATTTCACGCAAGTTTAAAGCTCCTCACTGTCTTCACCCCACCGCCTCTTCTGGTAGCTGTTGCATGACCACCACCCCTTCTGTAAAGAATTTCCTTGCGTCCTCTTTAAACTCCCCAATCAAGCATCACAGCATGCCCCCATGTTCTAGGTGCTCCTCCTCCTATTAAAGAAACTCTCCTCCTGCACCTTGTTCACCCCTTGAGGTACTTATAGGACTCAACCATGTCCTCTCTGCTTTCTCTCTTCCATAGAGTACATGCTGAGCTCCTGCAGCTTCTCTTTGTATGGTTTCTCGTGCAGCCCCTGCATCATTTTAGTAGCCTTCCTCTGGACTGCTTCCACCCTTTCAATGCCCTTGCAGAGGTGGAGCCTCCAGAACAGGATACCGTACTCAGGTAGGGTCTCACAAGTGAGCAATACATAGCAACACCACCTCTTCTGCTAGAGATCCCCTCCCTATGCACCTCAGCATCCGGCTCACCTTTCCTACTGTCCTTGAGCACTGCCCTGCCACCTTGAGATTATCATAAATGATCACCTCAAGGTCCCTCTCTTAGTAATGTTAAGTACCTCCCCATCTTATACACAGCTCCTAGGTTTCAATGTCCTAGGTGCATGATATTGGACTTCTTGGCACGATAACCTAACTGCCACTCCAAAAACCATTCCTCTGGTTTCCCAGATCTCTTTGAATGTTTTCCACCCTCCCTGGTGTCCACCCTGTTGCAGATGTTTGTGTCATCTGCAAAGAGGCAAGCCTTCTCCTCCAGTTCCTCAGCAATGTCACTTATGAAGACACTGAAGAGGACTGGTCCCATACCAATCTTGTGGTACTCCACTGATCACTATCCCATCCTTGACTGTGTCGGTACCAAGAAACACACACCAAAAATAAAAGTAAGTCTCACCAGCCCATAGGTGCAGCAGTATCACTGCCACTCATGATGTCGGTAACATGCACTGGGAGCAATCCTGGGTCATGGGGGTCAGCTGTAGTACATCACACCATCTTAGTCTCGACTGAGAGTTCTCATGGGAGGGCCACAAAACATTATGCTGGAGGGTGGTCCCTGAACACCGACCTCGCCTGGTGGGGGAGGGAGGGATATCCAAAGCACAGAGTCAGCCCAAGGGAAAAGCAGCTGTGGTAAGAGGTAATGAGGGGACCCAGGTGCCAGAGTAATATAAAGGGCAAAGTTCACTAAGCAACCTTTTTGCTACCTAGAATGGTACCTAAATCAATTTGTCACAATTCTGTAATGGCTTTTTGTACTGAGAACAGAGGCTATGCAGTGCTCATCTGCAAGAAATGATGGTTTATTTATGTGACTTAAAATCGCACAAATAAAGTGTTTACTTTGAATGGATTGACTGACAGCTATACCATCATAACTGGCTGTGTATAACAGCAAAAGCCAGTTATTATAGTATTTGAAAATGCTACCAACTGTTATTAAATAACCTTATCAGTAATTATAATGCTATAATAACTTGACCCCTGTATCAACCTGAAACTGGAAGCCTTCAAATCCCTTAATGACCGGGTGTGACGTTACATACAGTTATGTCTATGTTTGCTGTATCGCATTGAAGCACAGCTGTACTGATTCTTTAAATGGTAGCAGCCTGAAAAAGAAAATAATTTGATTGAAAGCTGTCATCCAGTAAAGTAAACACAGAAATGGTGCAACAAAACCTCCAGTGACAGACAGTAAGCGTCAAAATCCTTCAGAAAATAAACATTCCCCATCCTTTACTTCCTTCAGCACCAGGCAGTCGGGCCTACAGCAACCAAACTCCCAGACTCACTGCAGCCAACAAGAATAAAACAGACTTTCAAAACTGAGTCTGCGGTTACAAACTTACATACTAACATACTATTTGCCAGCAGATTAGGCCTTATGGTCTATCAAGTCTGCTCGAACCTAGATCCTTAGTTGGGTGCGAGACCCTCCCATCCCTTGTGCTCCAGAAACCCCTATCATCTATCCCACCCCCGGACAGGCCATCATCTGATACATCCACTTTCTGTGTCTGTCCCACCTCTCTTAAAGCTCTCCACTGTGGATCTCTGAACCAGCTCACCAGGCAGAGCATTCCAAGGGTCCACCACCCTCTCAGTGAAAAACCTCCTCCTCTTTTCCCCCTCACCTTCCACCTTCCAACTTCAAACCATGCCCTCTGGTGGTGCCTCCCTGCTTTAGTCTAAGATCCCTCCATGTTTACCCTATTTATTCCCTTGAGGTACTTGAAGACCTCAATCATGTCCCCCTGTCTCTCCTCTCCTCCAATGAAAACAGGCAGAGCTCCTCAAGTCTGTCCTCGTAAGTCAAATCCCTAGCCCTCGTATCATCTTTGTTGCCTCCTCTGTACCCTCTCCAGAGCTGTATGTCCCTCTTCAAGTGTGGTCTCCAGTACTGTACACAGTACTCAAGGTGTGGTCTTAACCAGTCCATTGTACAGCGGCAGAATCACTTCCTTGCTCCTAGAGGTGATCCCCTCATGCGATGCATCCCAACATCCTGTTTGCCTTGCTAGCTGCTCTCCTGCACTGCTCAGTGTTATTCATACGTATCCACCATGATCCCTAGGTCTTTTCCCCTGTTGAGGCTTCCAGCACCTCCCTCCCAGGGTGTACCTGTGTTTAGGGTTTCCCCGACCAAGATGCAACACCTTGCACTTGGTGATATTGAAATTTAATTTCCATGTGTGAGCACAGCTTTCCAGGGTGTCCAGGTCCCTTGCAGGGCCAACCTCCCTCTTCTCCCTCAACTACTGCTCCTATCTTGGAGTCATCAGCGGAAGAGACTCATTTCACACCCTATACCATCCCTGATGTCTGATATGTATGCATTAAACAGGATTGGACCCAGGACCGAGCCCTGTGGTACCCACTACCAACCTCTGTAGGGTTAGAGAGCTCCCACAGACCACTACTCTCTGAGTCGTCCAGCTATCCAGTTTTCAATCCATCTGACCATCAAAGGGCCTACTCCTACCCCATCAGTTTCTCCACCAGACCATTGTGGGGACAGAGTCAAACGCCTTGCTGAAGTCCAAGAATAATACATCCACAGGCTTACCCCTGTCCAGTTCTGATGTTACCCATTCATAGAACTCCACAAGGTTGGTTTGACATGATCTACCTGGCACAAACCCATGCTGCCGACTATCCAGACCTCCACCTCCTCCAAGTAAACCCCAATTGTTCCTTTAGTATACTCTCCATTAATTTTCCCACCACGAGGTTAAACTGATGGGTCTATAGTTTCCTGGTACTTCCTTGACCCCCCTTTATGGATTGGTACCATGGCCTCTCGCCAATCCCTAGGTACCCTCCCTGTCTCAAGTGACCTGTTGAAAAGCTCCGCCCAAGGTGCAGCCAGTATGTCCGCCAATTCCCATAGTACTCTCGGGATGAATGCCATCCGCCCAGGAGATCTGTCTTTCTTTAGGGCCTTGAGGGCAAACCACACCCTTTGGTGGGATGGCATCATCCGTCCCTCCACCTTACTGGTCTTTTTATCCTTATCAGATGTGACACCCCTGGGGTACCTTTCCCTCCCTTTTGCTCCATTTCTGTTGCTCCCTGATCCCACTCCCTGCCGCTTCTATCCCCTTGTGCCTTGCTTTGTAGATATCCCATCCCCTCCCTAGTGAACACAGAGGCAAAGTACAGCTAAATACTCTGCCTGGTCCTCGCCTCTTCCACCCACCCTCCTTCTGATCTCAATCTGCTGAGATGGCCCTTAGTTTTCTCCATCCCCAATGTACAGAAGAACCCTTTTCCCTCCATGTATCCCCTGTGCCAGCCGTTGCTCTTTACTGGACTTTGCTCCCCTCACCATAGGGTGACTTTTCTAGATGCAAGCTGGTGTACTTTATCCCTATCCTCTTGTTGTTTTATATTTTTGTAGCCGCCTTCTTTTCTCTGACTGCTACCTGGACCTCACTGGACCACCAGCATGGTTTATGTGACCTTGCTCCCTTACGCTTCAACTTAGCTGCAGATCCTGACTGCCTCATGTAGTCCCGCTTTATGACCTCCCATCTCCTTTCCACACTTGTTGTTGAGGTAATCCTCAAGTGATCCTTGAGAATATTTCCCATGCCCATAAAGTCTCCCCCTGAAGTCCACTGCCAGTGTCCTAGATCTCACCCCACTCCCCCAATGCTTATTTGAAACCAGACAGTATTGTGGTCACTCCCAGTCAGGGTCCTGTACAACCATGTCCCTACCTAGATCCCCATCTGCCAGGAACCAATCCAGGACATGCCCTCCCTTGTGGGCTCCATCACATGCTGTGTTAAGAACACATCCTGGAAGCCATCCAGCAGCCTCTGCTCCTTGGCCACCTTAGAGACATGGTTCCCCAGTTTGTACCTGGCATATTAAGGTCCCCATCAACACCACTCCTTCCCTTTGGACCACACTGGGCAATGATGTTGTCCAGCAAACCATCCTCTAGAACATCACTCATCCCGGGGCCTATATGCTACTCCCAGCTTGACCTTATCTCCTGCTGGGATCGTAAGGTGACCCATAAGGCCTCCACGTTTCCCTCTGCCTCTTCTACCATAGCAATTTCTATGTCATCTCTAATGAACATAGCCACTCCACCCCTCTGCCCTCCTTTCTATCCTTCCTAAGCATAGTGTACCCCAGTACATTTAGGTCCCAGTCATGGTTTTTGTTGGCCCACGTTCCGTGACTCCGCCACATCCACCCCCGAACAGCATGGCTTCGAACCTGGCAACTTGTTTCCCAAGCTCCTGGCATTTACTAACACCAACCCCCACCCCTTATCCCTGATCCTTTTGTCGAACCCCACCCAGATTCCTTATACTCCATCCTCCCCTGCTCCTCCTGAAACCTCCACCTCCAGTCTGTTCCCCTCCCCTCTTGGGCTTGAGGCTACTCCCTCATCTGGAGGAGGGCTTCTAGTCACCCCTCCCTTATCCTTCCCCTTACAAGTTTAAACCCCACCTTTCTTGTATGTAGTCAGCCATCCCTGTTTAAGGACTTCCTTCCTAATGGGGCAAGATGAAACCTGTCCTTGGCATATAGTCCCTATCCTCCCAAACTCCATTTCAGTTCCTAACACCTAACCCATTCTCTTCACCCCCACTTCCTGAGCCATTCATTAACCTCTGTGAGCTTCATTTTTTCCACTGAGGCCTTTGGTACTGGCAATATCTCGAAAAGGAAATGTTGCATCCATTATCCGACAGACTCTTGCAAGTTCTTGGAACCTGCTTGGATTTCCATAATGCTATTTCCTCTAGATCATTAGTTCCCAAATGCACTAGGAAATCCGGTTCTCTCCACAATCCCTAACCATTTCATACACCATGAACTTTGCTCTGTGCACTGTCAGCCCAGAGATACTCACTACCTTCACCTGGCTATGGCATCCATCCCCTGTCCCTTGACTTGACTTTAAACCACTATGTTCAACAATACAGTTTAACTAGTATAAAACAGTACAAGTTTGTAGCTTCTTTCTGTTCTTCGCTCTATATGAAAGTTCATGCACAGCTAATCCTAAGTTTTATTTTCAAACACCACACACCTATTATAAAAAAATCAAACATATTTAAGTAAGTGCTTATGCAGCTGTTGTTTTTTTGCTATATATACTCAGTGTGTGATGACTATGTAAGCCTCTGAGCTTTACTCTTGAGGTTTATGATTATTACATGTGAGTATGTAAAAAAAAAATAATTCATAAAACAGTAAAATATGAGACATTTTATACAGTTTGAAACTACACTTTTGATATTTTAAAATTAATGTCTGCATAGTTCAAATTCTAATCGTTCTATTTGTACACGAAGGTTTCCAGGCGTTAACATAACCCTTGTAGAATGCAACTGGGCAGTAACAATTCTCCATTTCCAGGCATGGTTTTATAATTAAGCAATAATACATGACAGGGTGTGCTTTATCACAGGATAATGGCATACCTTGGGTGCATTGTAAAGCATGAGGAAAAGCATAGTGCCTTGTGCACCCGAGAAGCACAGACATCCCTATGATAAAGCACACCCTGAGTGTATCACTGTGATTATGCACTGACCCACACAGTAAAGTAAAAGACACAAACCCAGGTTTAACAGTTGTTTTTTTGTGCTTTTAAACTGCAGAAGTACATTAGTACATAAAATAGTCCAATGTTAAACTCATTAATCAGGTTAACTGTAATAATGTTTAACTTCTTTTCAATAAATATTATACATCATAGAAGTAATGTAAGATAGCAATAAATACAATAAACTATATTTTGTATGCTCATTTAATGGTAACTAACCATTTGGTAATTCCACAATCGAACACAAGTGATAGTGGTTACTGTCACTTTAAACTGCAAGGGTTAGGCTTTATAGATATTAAACTGCATATGCCATGCAGGGTCCCACATGCAGGAACTCACTGCATGTTACAGTAATGCATTCCTGTTGTTTTTGTTTTGTTTTTGGGAGGAATCTCTTCTTGTGCGAATCTGTCAGTGGGGATAGGCATCAGAGGTCCTAGAGCTGGGAGCAGCTGCAGTGGAGCATTTTGTTCCTTTTGGGAGTGCTGCAGAGTAGAAATGCCAGAGCATTGCATCATCTGGGAAAGGCCTGTGGCTGCTTTTTACAGTTGCAGTGCGCATAGCCCTGCAGCCGTCATGTGAGCACATAGAAAAGAGGCTTCAGATACCAACCGGACTTGTTATATAGTGGAGGTGAACAGGAATCACATGACACCACTCTGTTCTGTCCGTCAGCACTGGCAGAACACGGCACTATCCATCATGTCCAAGGCGACAGTGGAGTTCTATATGCATTCATGATGACTTAACTCTGGTGGCACATCCACGCCATTTCCAAGATAACTGCATAGCAGACAGAACTTCGCTACCATCTTGAACATGGCAGACAGTGCCGTATTCCTCCCTCGGCTTGGATGCAGCCATACTGGCTCTGGCCAGATTTTGCTTTTTCTGTAGGCACAGCATCACTTTCTTTCTGTTATGGTGTGCTGGGAGCGCCTTCATAGGTAACAGTGCCACTGATGCAAGTTATTTGAGGGCCATTTAAATTAGTCTTCTATGATTGTTAGCGGTCTACAGAATTGAACTGCTGCTGTTTTTTCACCGTCACAGTTAAGGCAATGCCAGTAATCAAGTTGCTTGGCAGGAGATGAGGGTCACTCACCTGTAACCGTAGTTCTAAGAGTGGCATGTTGTGCACATTCTCACTTCTGGCAGTCTTCTTTTCAAGGATTAAACTTGCCAGATGTCTTCAGGCCAAGCTCCTCCCATCCATCCAGGTGGTATACTTCTCAGCTCTACCCGTTATACGAGATCCTGCATTCTGAAAGGGATCCTTGTGCCACTTGCCAGGGAGGTCAGGTGGGTTGTGTGGATGTGGTCTTTATAACACTTCTAGAACTATGGTTACAGGTGAGTAACCCTCATTTCTGGGGAAGTGGATATGGTACACTATCAACACTTCTGGCAGACTCCTAGCAGTTCTCCAGGAGGAGGGGCAAGGCACACCCCTACTTGGCAAACATGGATTGGTGAACCAAGGTCCCAAAAGCAGCATCCCGCGCGACTCAAGGTCAGTGCTGTAATGGAGAGACAAAGGTGTTTGCTGACTTCTAGGTAGAAGCCTCACAGATTTCCTGGAGGAAGGCAGCAGTATGTAAGCTGGAATGAGCCCTAAGCCCTAATGGGCTCCTCCCAACCAACCTACAGCAGAGGTCGATGCAGGAGACTATTCCTGCCAATCATTGACTTAGCTGCTGGTCTGCCAGGTGCAGCTTCAGCGTATGAGTGTGTTATAAAGAGCAGGTGAATCTCTCTCAAACTCCAGCCGTCGCTCCTTACAGTAAGTGAGTACTGCCTCAGGTAAAATAAGTGGAGCTGGGTGTTGGCCTCCAAGGTTAGTCTACACACTGGGAGAGTCATCACCTGATTAAGGTGGAACTTCTACACAGCCTTTGGGAGGAACTTCAAGTTGGGGCAGAGAACTACCTTGTCCTTGTGGAATACCAAGTATGGAGACTCCATCGAGGCGCACCTGTAGCTTACCAATCCTTCTGGCAGAGGTGACAGCTACCAAGAAGGCGGTCCTCCACAACAGGTGTGACACCCCACCTGTGCATCGCTCAAACGGTTTGCCCATGAGCACTGCCAACCTCGGCAACAAGTCCCAAGGTGGTGCAGGTTTACACACCAGTGGGGAAAGATGGTCAAGGCCTTCGAAGAAGCACCCGACCACCTTCTGTGCCACCGGCCAGCATAACAGCCTGTGTCCAGTATGCAGAGCTGGCTGCCAGGTGCACCTTGAGGGTCACCAACCTCAGTCCTGACTGATAAAGACAGCATACGTAGTCAAAGGGCAGGCCAAGGGGTCAAGCTCCATGCCCTGACATCAAATGAAAAACCTTCTCGATTTAAAGGCATAGCACTAGTGGGTCAACTCTTTCCAAGAAGCCTCACAACATGAAGCATATCTTCTGACAGACCCAACACCGGAACTCTAGCTACTCAGGGACCAGGAGGTAAAGTGCAGGGATTGAAGATCAGGATGCAAGATCTTCCCCTTGTGGCAACAGAGCAAATGTGGGAGCAAGGGCAACCACCACGGAGTCCTGCTGCTAAGGCTGAGCAGATATGGGTACCAAAACTACCAGGAGCATCCATGCCTTGTCCTGCCATACCATGACCAACACTTTGTGGATCGGGAAAGGGAGGGAAGGCACAGGAGGCCTGGGTCCAGGGCCTCGTGAAGGCATCCCCATCAGTGTCCCGCATTGTGGAAGCGGGCACAAACAGCCTCAGCTTTGCATTCTCCCATGAGGCAAAGAAAGCAGCCAGAAGGTACCCAAGGAGAACAGTTGTTTAATCACCTCCTGATTCAGAGACTACTCGTGTGACACCTCGATCACCCAGCTGAGGATGTTAGCTAGCCGGGTGGAGGCCCTTGCTACATGAACTGTCAGGAGCTCCGCATCCAAGCTATGCACAAGGCTCCAGGTGCAGAGTCAACAATTAAATAGTGTGGCCTTAAATAACGTGGTTTGGTTCCTCAAAAAGGTAAACCACAAGTAAATTTTCACTCAAAAGAAGTTTCTATAATAGAAATAGCAAAGATCGTCTCAGTTCCCATAAATGGGAAACCGGAATATTTAAATAAAACCACAATGCGGTTAAATAAAAGTTAGTTTTCATTTAACTTTTTTTTGTAAATGGGCCACCCAATACAATGACTGGATCTGTCTGTATCAGGGTACAGGTTATTTCAGAGGGACAGGGTGACTGGGAAAGGAGGGGTGTGGCACTATATGTGAAAGAAGGACTGAAATGTGTAAGGGAGGAAGAGGAGGAGGGTAGTATGGAGTCACTTTGGATGCAAATCCAGGGATTCCAAGAATAGGATTCTTAGAATGGGAATGGTGTACAGGCCACCATCTCAGACAGAGGAGTTAGACAGGAACTAGCGGGACAGATCAGGAGGACCTGCAGAAGGGTAGTGTGGGTGATTGCGGGGACTTCAACATGCCAGGAGTGGACTGGAGTACCCCAACAACCAGGAACAGAAGGGAGCAGGTACTGCTGGATGCCTTCCAGGACAGCTTCCTTCTGCAAATGGTCAGTGAACCAACCAGGTTAGGGAATACCCTTGACCTTGTGCTGGCAAATGGGGACTTTGTGAGAGAAACTTACAGTGGAGGAACCGCTGTCAGGAGTGACCACCACTCAGTATGGCTCACATTGGATATGGGCAAGGAAGGTGGAATCTGGCACAAGAGTGCTGGACTTCAGGAGGCTGAATTTGGGAGGATGGGGAAGTGGTAAAAGGGTACCTGGCCAGAATTCAGTCTAGTATGGACACCAACCAGAGGTGAAAGCTCATAAAGCTGGGGATAGTGGAGGCAACCAAAACCTGCTGCAAGGCCCAGAGCAAGAAGGCTAGGGCTAAGAAACCAAGCTGGTTGAGCAAGGAGGTCATGGAAAAGGTAAGGAGGAAAGAGCTGCCTTTAGGAAGTACAAGAAAACAGGGAGGACAGGGAGGAGGTACTTGACAGAATCGAAGGAGGTGACAGGGCAGTAAGGAGTCAGCGCATCTGAACTCAGGCTGGCACAAGGCATTAAGAAGGGGAGGAAGGACTTCTTTAGGTACATCAGGGAGAAAAGTAGCTGTAAGGACCACATAGTAAGGATCAGGAAGGAGGGGTTGGGTGGAAGCAGGTGCGATAAGTCAGAAGCACTAAATGAGTACTTCTGCTCAGTATTTACTAAAGAGAAGAGTGGGTGGGGTGACACCCAGGGGAGAAATGGCAGAACCGGGGAGTGGTGACAGATGGGGAAATCATGGAGGGCAGAGTTCAGGAGGGTTTGAAGGCACTGAGGGCAGACAAGGTGCCAGGACCAGATGGCATCCACCCCATGGTACTGAAGGAGCTGGCAGAGGTCCTTGCAGAACCTTTGGCAGATCTATTTAATGCCTCACTACATTCGGGTGTGTACCTCAGGACTGGAGGATGGCTCATGTGGTGCCCCTCCACAACAGTGGCCCCAGGATGAACCGGGAAACTACAGACCAGTGAGCCTCACATCCATCGTGGGTAAGCTAATGGAGACTATCCTGAAGGAGAGGCTGGTGGCCCTCCTAGAGGACAAAGAACTACAGGACAGCAGACAGCATGGCTTCATATGGGGCAGATCCTGCCAAACCAAGCTGGTGGAGTTCTATGACTGGGTAGCTAGGCAACGGACCGGGGCCATGCAGTGGATGTCCTGTATCTGGACTTCGTAAAGCATTCGACTCGGTGCCGCATGGAAGGCTGGGAAGTAAGTTAGTAGGCACAGGGTGGGTGCAAAGCTGGTGAGATGGGTGGAAACTGGCTTCAGAGAAGGCAACAGAGGGTGGTGGTGGGTGGGGAGCTCTCACACCCAAGGGTAGTGGACGAGCGGTGTTCCACAGGGCTCGTGTTGGGACCAGTGTTGTTTGGGACATTCATTGCAGACCTATCATGGGACATCAAGAGCAAGATCAGTCTGTTTGCTGATGATACCAAGGTAGGAGCAGTGGTGGATGACCTAGGGGATGGCAGGTGTTGCAGGATGATCTGGCAAAGCTTGAAACCTGGTCAGACACCAGGCAACTGGGGTTTAATGCCAAAAGTGCAAGGTGCTGCATTTTGGGATGAAGAACCCAAGGAGGAGTTATCAGCTGGGGAGTGCAGCTAGCCCAGACAGAGGAGGAGAAGGATCTGGGGTGCTCATTACAGGTTCAATGAACAACTCGGCACAATGTAGGAAGGCAGCTGCAAAGGCCAACAAAATGCTGGGTTGTATTGCAAGGGTATATCCTCGAGGAGGGAGGAGGTGATTCGCCACTGTATAAGTCATTAGTTAGACGCACCTGGAGTACAGTGCAGTACTGGCGCCTGTATCTGAAGAGGGACATTAAGTTACTGAAGGGGTGCAGGCGCAGGGCGACAAAAGATGATCAAGGGGCTGGGGACTTATCATACGAGAGGTGGTTGAGGGAGTTGAACATGTACTCACTGGAGAGAGGAGGGATGGGAGGAAATGATTGAAACCTTTATGTATATGAAAGGAATAAACAAGACAGGTACAGAGGGCTGTTCAAAGTAAGGGAGGGAGGGACACCAGGGGCCACGATATGAGACTGGAGGGAGGAAGGTTCAGGAGGGAGATGAGAGACACTTTTTTACAGAGAGGGTGGTGGCTGGGTGGAATGCGTTACCTGCAGAACTGGTATCCAGTAGAACAGTGGACTGCTTCAAAGGGGTGGGACAGACAAGGGAGGGTTAATGAAGGGGAAGGGGTGGAAGGGGCGGCAGCTGCAGGATAAGGGGTGCTAGCTGCACATTCGAGCAGACTTGATAGACCTCTAGGCCTTTATCTGATGGCAAATTTCATGTGTTCATATATACGTATATCACGCTTACTAAAATTTTGTTTACAAAACAGCATCACTGTCAGTTCTGTTTACAATCACGTAGTATAATGGATGATAGTTTTCAGGGCAGCTTGTGAATTCATCATGTTTTTTTTTTTTATTTTAGTTTATTTTAGTCTTTGGTAACCAGGTAAGGCCCACTAGGCACAAGTGCCTGTTTTCAGGGAGCAACCTGGGGGCACTAGGCGGTTAAGTGACTTGCTCAGAGTTGCACAGTATGCAAGTGGAGGTTGTGAGAATCAAACTCATGTCTGGTCTGCTGGATGTACCAAGCTCGTTCACACCTCGCTCCTCTCACCTCTAGGCTAAACTGTCAGCCCACATGTTACAGTGCACATCCTCAGGGACATAACTTGGGACTCTACCCAGCTTTTGAGCCCCTGCATATCCCAACAAAAATCTTCTATTCACATAGCTGCTGCTTTAACTTTCTAAAAGGTTAAATGGTGGTTCTCAACAGCGAAACCAAGTTGAAGCAGCCCTTCTCCGGTTCCTGAGAACTGGAAAAATGACGAATTACATAATAAAATACAAATGGCATCCTAATTAATGCAGAGCATCGAAAAGTAAACTAAAACACTTAAACACTATAAAATATTAAAACAATAAACCATAAACCATCCAGAAGTTTACAGAAGACTTTGGGTCGACTGCTCTCTCAGGCAGAGAAATTTATCTTCCATTAGAGTGCAGCGGTCAGTGTGACCACATGTAGAGTTTGAATTTCACTCTAAACTCCATAATTTGGCTAAAATCCTGAAAGTTCGAGCTCGCATTCCTGAGGAATGATCATACTTGTTAAACTTCAGTGAGGGTTCCCGGGTTTGAATATTCACTCACTGAAGGCCAAACACGAAAAGTTTCTGAGGGGTATAAAGAAGGTGAAAAGCTAGGACCTGTTTGTTACAAATACAGAAGCAGTTACAGAGGGCATAACTGGAGGGTGGTGAGGGCAAGTTAAGAAGGGACATGAGAAAGTTTTACTTCTTGGACAGAGTGTTGGCACTGCGGTCAGATTGCCTGCAGAAATGGTGGGGACAGGTACCTAAACAATTTTAAACATAACTGGGAAAGGACAAGAGACTTCATAGTTCCTAAGGGGCACCAGGGGCTGAGAGGTAGGGAGAAAGGGAAGAGGGATGACCCACCAGTACATCAGGTCGAAGGAATGAGATAGTATAGTAAGAGCAGACCTGATGGACCATCAGTCTTCTGTCATCAGATTATAGGTTTCTCAAGTGCAAGTAATGTGTTTATATACATTGAACAATGTAATTTTTGATATACATTATTGTTTATAGTATTCAGTTACAGTTTGTCTATGGAAATTCATACACTGAAAACCCTTCTGTACTACAGTTGTGATGTCGCTACTCTGGAAAAAGACTTGAGAAAGTCATTACAGCACTATTGTGACATAGAGTACAGTTACATAAGAACTTACCGTAACAGCAGATCTTGAAGAAGCTCTTGCAGCAGGTACCACAATTAGGACTGATGCCACCTGCCGGCAGTTCTCGGCATCTTTTCCATCCAGCAAAACCGACAAGGTAACACCCCCCGCTGATGTCCGCTCCACCCCCGCATCACCCTATATAAGGAGGAGTTCCCACATGCTCCAGTTCTTGCGCCCCCAGTCAGACAGAGAGATGGTAACAGGGCAATAGTCAAAGTATGAGATGATTCCCTCACAAGGAGGAAGGCCAGCCTGAAAGGATCTGATCCCTGGGGAAGAGGCGGGAAATATACCTACGCAAGAGCTTCTCTCGAAGATCTACTGTTACAGTAAGTTCTTATGTAACTGTACTATCTTACTTCGAGAGGAAGCTCTTGCAGCAGTACCACACTAGGGACCGATTCCCAAGCAGTATAAACCTATAACAACCCCTGGGAGGTGGAACAATAAGGAAAAGAGTAGGAAGGGAAAGGTCCTCAGGAAACCAGGCCTTGCAGAATTGCGAGGCCAGACCCTGCTCTGCATCTGGAAGTGATGTCAAGGCTGTAATGACTGACAAAGGTGCGAACAGAACTCCAGGAAGCGGCAGCACAAATATCAACTGCTGGTACCCGCTTCAGAGTCACGAATGAAGCAGCGACAGCTCTGGTACAGTGAGTCTAACCGCCCCAGGCTACACCTGTTGTGCTTCTCATAGCAAAAGGAATGCAATTAACCAACCAGTCTGAAGGCATCTGTTTGGTGACCAGGTGACCTAAGGACCATTGAGCAAAGGATACAAAAAGTTGACAGATTGTCCCCTTTGTGTCCTGGCTAGGTAACATCGGAGAGCCCTTTGAAAGTCCAAGGAGTGAAGCAGCACCTCCCGCTAGAATGCTCTGGATAATATACCGAGCTGAATGGATTGGTTCAGAGTGAGCTTGGAGACTACATTTGGTAAAACTTCGGGTTAGCGCAAAGATCAACCTTATCCTTGTGAAAACAAGGTGGGTTCTTTACACATGAGGGCCTGAAGTGCTGAAATGCGCCTTGCCGAAATAGTAGCTACAAAAAGCAAAGTCTTCCAGGATAGAAGATGGAGCTCAGTCTCCATGGCTGGTTCAAAGTGAGGAAAAGTAAGCTTCTCCAGGATGAAAAGGAAATGCCAGGGAGAACAGGATCCCTGACAGGAGGTCTGATATGAAGAATACCACGAAAGGCTTGGAAAACTCCATCTGAGCCACTGTCTTATCTGATACAGGCAAGTGATAAGCGAGATGGAGGTCAGGTGCACTTTGATGAAGGAATAGCTAAGACCTGTCTCAGAGAGAAAGCAGGTATTTCTAGAACTGAATTAACCGGACAGACCAGCAGGTCCACCCTCTTGGCTGTGGCCCATATACAAAATGTTTCCACTTCATAGCGCAGAGTGGCCCTGGTGGTAGGCTTGCGCCAACCAAAACTTGCGCTTACCTGATCGGGACTCACCGTATCTGACTTTAGCTAGGTCCTGGGAGCAAGCATGCAGGTGAAGAGAACACAGATTCAGGTGTATCAGGGACCCACTGTCCTGTGACAGGAGGTGAGAGGATAGTGGACGGGGCAGTGGAGGCTCTGCAGCTAAACGCTAGAGTAAGGAAATCAAATCTGACAAGGCCACAGAGGAGGCGATCAGAATGAGGATTGAGGATTCTGACTGCGCTGTGAGGAGAACCTTCTGTAACAGCATGAAAGGAGGAAATGCGAGAAACCTCCCTTTACAGCAGAGGAACAATGCATCTTGCCAAAAAGCTCCAGGCTCTGGACCTGGCGAGCAGAAATTGGGCAGATTTGCATTGAATTGTGACACGAAGAGATCTAAGTCTGGTGTCCCCCACTGACAGAAGATGTGTTCTCTGCGACTCTCTGAAGCAGCTCCCATTCATGAGCTTGCGACTTTGTCCTGCTGAGCGATCGGGCTAGTATGTTTTGCTCCCCGGAACACGTAACGCCATTAACAACAGCTGGTGCTCCACAGCCCAATCGCACATTCGCATGGCTTCCGGCAGAGGGGCAGAGTGTGTGCCACACTGCTTGTTGATGTAGAACATCACAAGTGTTGTCTGTCTGTACCAAGAGGTGGCCCGGCACTAGGGCCAAGACCAAGGCTTGAAGGGCATAAAGGACCGCTATCAGCTCCAGGAAGTTGATATGCAGATCTTCCTCCATTAGGGACCAAGAGCTTTTAGTGCGATGTGTCCCCGGATGAGGCCCATCCCGCGGACGACGCGTCTCGTGGTCAGAATCTGTGATGGTGCCCCTAATCGCGGAACGTGATGCCCGCCAGCAAATTTTGGATGACATCCACCAGCGTAATTTCCTATGGACTGGCTCCGAGATCCGGATTGAGACATCCAAGCTGTCTAATGTTTGATCCCATTGTACACTTAAGGACCACTGGATGGTTCTCATGTGTAGGCACGCTAGAGGGACCAAACTATGGCAGCGGCCATATGCCCTAACAGCCTGAGAAGGAATCTTGCAGGAACTCTTGAGGCTGAAGAGATCTGAGACCAAGACCTGAATGTGACCTGCTCTGTGGGAGGGAAGAAACACCTTCCAGAGAGTAGTATCCAGAAGAGCTCCTATGAACTGGAGATTCTGGGCTGAGAGCAGATGAGATTTTCCGCTGATGGTGATCCCCAGACGCTGAAACAGCGAGATGGAATCCTGATAGTTTCCAACAGGCAAGACCTGGAGGGTGCCAGGAGGAGCCAATCGTCCAGATAATGGAACACAAAGTGGCCCTGTCTCCATAGTGCTGGCGACTACTGCCAGGCATTTGGTGAAGACTCTGGGGCTGAAGAGACCGAAGGGAAGGACTGAAACTGATAGTCTTTGTCCTCGAACCTGAACCTGAAAAATCTTGATGGTTCCTGGCAATAGGGATATGCAGGTAAGCGTCCTGCATGTCCAGGGATGCCAACCAGTTCCCACCAAAATGAGCGCGGGAGAGTGGGGAGGGAGACCATCCTGAATCTCCTGTAGGAGACCCACTGATTCAGATCGCTGAGGTCCAGAATGGATCTGAGGGCTCCTGACTTTTCGGAACTAGGAAGAAGTGGGAGAAAACCCTCTCTCTCTTTCGGCGGGAAACCGTCTCGATGGCCTTTTGTCCAAAGGATAAAATCTCCCTTCTGACCAGCTCCGTGTTCCCCTGGAATATGGGATGGGGCGGTGCTCTATCCGGCAGAACAGTCGAACTCTATGGTGCCCAAACTCACGAGATCAGTACCCATTTATCGGAAGTCACTTGAACTCAAGCGTCCACGTGGGGGAATAGCGGCCTCCGACTGGCTCCTGACTGAGGCGTCTAGGGAAGGAGGGTAGCCTGGATAGTCAGACGGTGGTGGTGGGGGCGGCAATGGCTGTCTTAGCATGTCTAGAGGAGGAGGCAGAAGATCCTTGGCTCCGCCCCCACGACTGAAGCCACCTCGCAAGCAGTGTTGCTGGAAATGAGGCTGCTGAGGCTGATGTCCCCAAGGCCATGAAAACGGGCTTAGGTGCTCGCCTGTTTGGCGGTGCATGGACTGCACAGTTAGGATTGCTTGCCAGAGTCCTGCAGCCTGGTGATTATCCTCTCCATGTCTTCGCCAAAGATCACACAGCCCTTGAAGGGAGCATCCAGAATATTTGTCTGTACATCTGGATCGAACCCAGAAACCCGAGCCAAGCACGGCAATGGAGGCAATGCCAGTGGCGGCCACCCTTGAAGAGGTGTCGCAGAGTCGTGAGGCCACCTCAGAACAAAAGTACCCACGTCTGGGCCGGTCTGAAGTAATTTGTAAGCTCTGCCCATTAAGGGCAATCGAGCATGCTCTGCACTATGTCCAACCCCTGTTCCCAAAGCGCATTCTGGAAATGGACCATGTGTGCCAGGAAGTTTAGACTCCTGATACTGCAAGTGGCAGCAGAGTACACCTTGCAGCTCATGGAATCCAGCTGCTTTGATTCTCTGTCAGGCAGATGGGTGCTCAGGTGTTTGGGCCTCTGCGAGCGGTCGTGAGCTGCTGAAATCACCACTGGAGTCTGCTGTGGGTGGTTACGCTGAGAAAGGGGTGGTCGTAGGGTGCCGGTAAAGCCGATGAGCCTTTTAGGCACGGCAGAGGAGGAGTGAGGCACTACCAGGTCGCGTGGTGACATCCTGAAAGGTGTCAACCATGGGAGGGTTGACCACCGGCTTAGGGTCTTTTGGCGGAGGTATTTAGCCAACCACAGTCGCCGTTGTCCAGGGTCCTCAGTGTCCCAGCCCATGTTGGCCTGGATGTGCCTCATCACCTCCATGAAGCTCGGGTTATCGGGAGGGATCTGGGATGTCCCTCTGTGTCCCCTAGGACTGGCTCTATGTCGGAGCGAGTCCACATAAGAGTCTGGTGTGGAATGGGATGAGATCTGTGCTGCCTCCTCTTGCGCCTCCCATCCGAAGAAGAAGGAGCGGGAGGAACTACTGGATCTGGTCCTCCTTGTTTTCCTCTTGTGTTTCTTAGGGCGGTTCCTCCCCGCCCCAACTTCCAGCGGTTCTGGAGTATTAGGAACTGGAACCGGAATGGGCGTGGGGGGGCACTCCACTGGTGAGGTCCTTCTTCACGGTGTCTCACCAGTGAGAGAAAAGCTCCTTGACCTGTGATAAATTCAGCCTAGGTGAACCAGGCGCGGGGGTGGAGAAGCAACTGGGCGGCATGGGGTCCCATCGTTGGGGGCTACGGAGATGGGTCCACACCCTATCCACTGGCGCAGGTCTAATGAGTATCAGCGCCTCCATCGCCAGGCACTGACGTCAGATGGAGCCAGAGACCGAGAAGAAGGGTGCCAGAGCTGATGTCGGGAGGCGTCAGGGTAGCAGGCGTCAGCAGGGCCGGTTACGGCGGTGGTATGACCTTCAAGCGGGTCTGTGGCTGAGTGGGGCTGCGGGCGGATGTCGGTCCAGCATCCCCTTATCTTTGGAGGCCGGCAGGCGTCCTTCTGAGGTGTGAGCATTAGGCGGTTGGCCTTATGGCAGGTGGACTTCTCGACCCGGCGATGGTCAGTCGCCCGGGTAGTGTCAGTCAGAGTCGCATGATTTTGGTGGCAGGAAGAAGCCCTGCTGCCAGAAGACCGGAGGCCTTGCTAGACTCCCGGAGTCAGCCTCGAAGAAGAAGCTGAACAAGAGGAGGCCTTACCTGTGCCGCAACAAAGCCTTCTCTGGATGATGTACCCTCAGGGGTTGAAGGTAGCTCAAGACTTGGTGCAGAAGACTCAGAAGATAGTTTGAGGGTCATGAGGTGGGAGTTATGCCACAACAACCCAGACTTGAGCCCAAAGACCTGGGCCTGGAGTGAGACCTTCCTCTGTCCTTGTGCTCCCTGTGTTTGTGTGGCTTGTGGGTAGGTGGGCGGATTCCCCGAGGAAGAGGCCTGTTCCATGGCGGCCAGTGTGGATTCGCAAGGTAGGCCGTCAATGGACTTCTGATGCCTGATCTTAGGATAGGAGTTGAAGGCCTGACCATGGGGACAGACGTCGGTGTCGTGGTCGGGCCAGAGGTAGAAGAGGCACGCCGAATGGCCATCTTTGGCGGGTATCTGTCACCCACAAGCGCACTTGTTAACGTGAGAAGACGAGGACATATATGCAAATGAAAACACTGCATGAGCGGTGGAGAAGGAAGCCGATCGGTACTACAAAACAGTAGCCGAGGCATACTATCCCTGACCGTGCAGCGGGGAAAACTAGAACACGTGAGGAACTCCTCCTATATAAGAGGATGCGGGGCTGGAGCGTATATCAGCGGGGGCGTTCAGCGTCAGTACTGCTGGATGGAAAAAGATGCCAAGAACCGCCACCAGGTGGCGCCAGTCCTAATTGTGATACCTGCTGCAAGAGCTCCTCTCAAAGTAAGATCTACTATGATACAAAGACTCGGAAGTCATTGTATTACAGTTGTGATGTCACTACTTTGACACAATCTTGAAATCATTTGCCAATGGTGTTCTCAATCATCTTCCACAGCAATCCACCCCACAGACTACTGTTCCAATTCTGTTTAAAGATAAAACCCATCAGCACCCAGCTTGTCAATATCCTCCAGTCATCACTCCTATCTTCCTAAAGTAGTGTTTACTTTAAATTCTTTACTTAAGCATGCCTAGTGATGTCCACTGACTCTTGTTTTTTGAATGCACATTGCATGTTACCCATAAAACACAGGAAAAAGCTGACGGTCAGTGGTGGATGACTTAAGTAAAAATTTAAATTTAGCACTATTTTAGGCATATAGAATGGCAAATGGGTGGGTATCTACCAACTATGGTGTATTTCTTAACTGGAATTGCTGCTGCTAAACAGTGTGATCTGTGTGTGTGTTGGGTTGCATACAATAAATGGAGGCGGGTACATCAGTTTATAAATATGTACTTGTAACAACTTATTTAAATTGTTGTACTCTTTTTTGGATCATCTCTATCCACTGAGGGACAGACATGCTGGGAAATGAGATTAAAATTGTTGCCAGGGGCAGTGCAGCTGCCCTGAAACATAATTACAATATCTTTGTCCTGTAACAACAGGACCCACTGGTCAGTTAACAAGGAGCTTCAAACAGCCCAAGGTCATTCCTGCCAGGAAACTGTCCTGGTTAAGCCAACCCCTGCAAACTCAGACATGGCTCAAAACAATGAGAGGTGTCCTGAATCCAAAAATAAAAAATCCAGGGTTCTGGTTTAGGCCAGCTTTCCAGAGAGGTAGTGCCCCAGAAAACAAAAAGTGTGAAATCCATGTCGTCGGACTGACATATTCAATGACATAGCATAAGGGCCTAACAGCTGAATGCTTCTGAGATCTATGCAGGCCCCAGCACCTCAGTCAGTGCTGGGATTCTAGACCTACAGCATCTAAAAGCTAGAGTTTGTCAAGGTTCAGTAAGATATCTTGTGTAGTAAGAGTCTTTCTACTCTGTTAGTTTTAATAAGTTGTAGGCAGCTTCTTTTCTATTTTTCTTCTGCTGTGTGAAACCATTTCTTTCATGCCGTGTCCAGTACATTTATGTCCACTGAGTGGATGGAACAGCAAAGGACTGAATAGGTGACTGGTGTAGCGTCAGCAAAAGGAAGTGGAGAACTGGAGGACTCAAAGTCAACTAAGCAAGGCACCTGTTCACTACTATGTAACTGTCTCTGCTGGGAAGGGTGGAAGATCAAAAGACGACCAAAACTGGGAATAGGATTAAGACCCTATTTAAGGTAGAGAACATAAAGATTAAAATAAGGCAGGAGAGCACAAACACAAACAAAAAAGGAAAACTAGAAACACCCTATCAGGGCTAAGGGTACAAAAGTATTTCCAGATAACACAGGAGAACAGAGGCTGAGAATGATGGGAGTGGTGCACGGCTGTTGGGCAGCAGTTTTCAGTAGTACCTTCTGAGACTGCAGTGCTGCCCCATCTGCACACACCTCTCCCGGTTAAGGAGGGTGATCTCACCCAGACTCCAGGTCGAGCTGGCTAGATTTGGGTGACATCTCCCCTACTCAGGCGCCATGAATTTTGCCACCATTATCTCAGAGGATGGGAGTAATGGCTGAAATATGGTGGGCTCTGAAAGGGTGGCGGTGCTGGGACAGAGGCACATTCCTCCACTGGTACCACTACATAATTCCTATGCCACTCTGGCAGGGCAGGACTGCCAGGAGGAGGCAACTGCAGTAGTGACTAAGGGGATGGAGACCCTCCATAGTGGGGACCAAAGGAGGGTGGTAGAGGACCCCAGAGAAGAAGAAAGCAACTTCTGGTGGGATTCAATTGTGAGCATAAAAGATTTGGGAATGGGGGAGAAAGGTTAGGTGCCTAAATGGTGCCATGGCCCAGAGAGATGGGAAGCAGATCCTGATGATCGCTAGGGAAGCAGAACATGAGAGACAGCTGGATGTCATTGTCCAGCTGAAGATTAATGACCTGACCAGGGACAGGCTGGGATAGTGCAGAGGGAGTTTAGAGAGCTGGGAGGGGTCTTGGGTAGCTTACTCAGTGACTTTCAGCGGAGGTGCTGCCTGTCTATGACAGAGGACAAGAGAGGAACTCTGCACCAGAAGCTTCAACTCATGGCTGAAGGCAGGGGCCAAGAGGAAGGGTTCGGCTACATTAGGGACTACGGACCTACCTTGGAGAATACAGGCCTATACAGGGTGGTGGTCTGCATCCATCCAGCGGGAACCGCAGTCCTTAGTGCACAGTTTAAATGTTACTCCAATGAACATTTAAACTAGCAGTCAGGGTGACAGAGGAATCAGAAACTGCCCTCCTCCCCCAAACACGCTGAAGTAGACAGTAAGGAGGAACCCAAGAGGACAGGAATCTCCAAGGGTGTGAATTAATAGAGGGAGCAGGGTGGTAGGGAGAAGGAAAGGAGCATTAACAAAAGAGGCAGGAAGGAGAGAGAGCAAAAATGAAGAGAGTGGAAACAAGAAGAGTGCAAACAAAATCTGGAAGGCCATGTGTGCAACTGCTTACGGACCTAGAGGCCATCGTGGCAGAAGCCGACCTGGATATTAGCCAATACAGAGGTCATGAATTCTTTTTAAACCATAAACTGAGACATGGCCATGCAGGCATATTTAGGAAGGACGGGTGCTAAGGAAGGAGGGTGTGTGGTGCTTTATGTGAGAGAAAGCATAAATGTCACAGGGACTACAGTGGAAGGCAAAGGAACTGTGGGTCACCCTAAAGATGGGGAACTGAGCTACTATTCACACTGGAGTGATCTACAGACCTCCAGCACAGGGGAGGAATTAGATAAAGAGTACTGGTGGAAGCCACTAGAAAGATGGCAGAAAAGGGAGAGTGCTGCTGGTGGGGAAGTTCAACCTGCAGATGTCGACTGGAGCCTCCCAGCGTGGCAAAGCTACAGCAGGGACATCCTGGGCTCTCCACAGGGTGTTCTCTGGCAACTACTCAGTGAACCCACTCGTGATGGGGCAGTACTGGACCTGTGCACCGCCAACAGGGACAGAGCTGCAGATGTCAATGTGGGAGGCCACTTGGGAACCAGTGATCGCCATACCGTGTGGTTTAATATAAGAATGGCTGCAGAATCAAACCACATAAGGGTGAGGTCATGGAATTCAGGGCAGATTTAAAAAAAAAAAAAGGAGGGTGAGGATGCCCAGGATGACATAGCAGGAGGGTGACCTGGGTGGGGTGGAGGAACAGTGGGCGAATATAAAGGGAGCATTGTAAGGCAGCAAACCTCTGCATCAAAGAAGTGAGCAAAAGCAAGAGGAAAAGAGGCCACTATGGTTCTTGCAAGAGGTGGCTGAAAAGCTGAATGCTAAAGGACTGCATTCAGAAGGTATAAGAGACAGAGGAAGGAGGATAGGGAGGTGTATCGGGAGAAACAGAGGAAAATAGGAAAGCAGTAAGGACATAAAGGGCAAACTGAAGAGAGACTAGTCCAGGAGGCAACAAAAGGGACAAAACATTTTTCAGGTACGTAACTGAAAACAGGAAGACCAGGGATGGGATTGCAGGGTTAAAAACAGGAAAAGGTTGGGACTATGTAGAGGGGACCAGGAAAAGGCAGATATACTGAACAAATACTTTTGTTCCGTGTTCTCAGAGGAAGAAGAAGAGGAGGGGTCATAAAGTAACAAAAGCTTTGGAGGGAGGAGGAGGTGGACACTAGTCCTTTTTTTGAGGTGAGAGTCCTGAAGGACTTGCTAATCTAAAGGTGGACAATGCAATGGGGCCAAAAGAGATTCCTCTAAGGGTACTGAGGAGGTCAGAAATGCTGGCTACACCTCTGACAGTTCTAATTAACAGCTGACTGGAAAGAGAGTGCTTCCCAAGGAATGGAAAAGAGCAGCTATAGTCGCACTACACAAAAGTCATAGCATGGAGGAGTCCAGTCAATTAGAGGTCAGTCAGATGTCAGTGCTAGGAAGTTAATGGAATCACTCACGGAATATCTTGAATCCAGTGGGTTACAAGACCCAAGACAGTATGATTTCACTGGGGAGGGAGTACATGTCAAACAAATCTGATAGATTTATTTGACTGGGTGACAAGGAACTAGATCAGAGTGGGCGGCAGAGATGGTCTACCTAGATTTCAGTATGGCGTTCAACACCATTCCACACAGCAGCAAAGTAAGCAAGCTGGGTAGCTTAGGAGTGGGTCCAAAGGTGGTAAACTGGATAAGAAATTGGTTGGGGATAGGCAACAGAGGGTGGTGGTAAGGAGTTCATCCAAGGAAGTGAGGGTGACCAGCGGGGTGCCTCAGGGATCAGTGCTGTGACCAGTCCTCCTTAATGTCTTTATAAGTGACACTACAAAGGAGTTGGAAGGTAAGGTCTGCCTGTTTGCAAATTACACTAAAATCTGCAATAGGGTGGACACTAGGGAGGGGTGGAAAGGATGAGCAGAGATCAAACAAAAACAGAGGAGTGGTCTAGGGTATGGCAGCTAGGTTTCAATGCGATCAAGTGCAAAGTAATGCACTTAGGTACAGAAACCAGAGGCTGAGTATAAAATGGGTGGAGTGGTATTCATGACCACCAGGCAAGAAAGGGACATGGGCGTAATCATATCAGAAGATCTCAAGGTGGCCAGGAAGTACAATAAGGCAGTAGGGAGGGTGAGTGGGATGCTGGGTGTATAGGGAGGGTATCACTAGCAGAAAGATGGAGGTATGGAGGTGGTATTGCCTCTGTATGGATCACTATTGAGACCCCACCTAGAGTACTGCATCCAGTTTTGGAAACCACATCTCCAGAAGAACACAAGTGGAGGCGGTCCAGAGCACAGCAACTAAAATGGTGCACGGTCTCCATCAAAATCCCTATGAGGAGAGGCTAAAGGATCTTAATATGTACACCCTGGAATACAGTCGGGGGTGGAGACCTTTAAATACCTCACAGGGGTAAATAAAGTACAGGAATGGAGTATTTTCAGAAGAAATTGTACTCAAGAATAAGCGGACATGCTATGAAGCTGGAGGGGGTGGATTTAGTAGAGATATGAGGAAGTACTCCTTCACAGGAAGAGTGGTGGATTCCTGAAACAGCTTTCAATGGAGGTGGTGAGGTGAAAACAGTGGTAGGGTTCTAGAATGCAGGCTATAAGCACAAGGGAATCACAGTGGAAAGGAAGGCGGGAGTGAGAAAGAGCTGTAGGTCGGGCATGGTCTGCGATAGTAGTGAGGCAGGGGAAAAATGAGCAGACTGGATGGGCCAAGCAGTCCTTATCTGCCATCACATTCTACGTTTCAATTTCTGTAGTAACCTTAATTCCAATGGTCTTGTGATATCCTGTAGATTGTGTAAATATTGTGAAACAGCAAATATTCTTTTAATATACATCATGTCTTTGTGACTGAATCTTTCGGGAGGAAAAGAGAGGAGCTGTACCAAAGGCGGGGAGAAAGGGTGGGCATGGGGGTGACACGGGAAATCCCAGTGGGCAGGATACTGAGAGTGGACAAGGTGCCTGGTCCAGATGGCATACACCCCAGGGTGCTAAGGAGCTGGCAGAACCCTTGGCAGACCTCTTAATGCCTCCCTGGACTCTGGAGTGTACACGCAGGACTGGAAGATGGTGCACATGGCACCCTTCCACAAGAGCGCCCAAGGATGAGCCAGGAAACTACATACCAGTAAGCCCTCACATCCATCGTAGGAAAGCTGATGGAGACAATCCAGAAGAAGAGGCTGGTTTCCTCCTAGAGGATAAGGGGCTGCAGGACAGCAGACAGCATGGGGTTGTCTCAGGCAGATCCTGTCAGACCAACCTGGAGGAGTACTATGATTGGGTAACAGGCAATTAGACCAGGACCATGTAGTGGATGTCCTGTACCTGGACTTCGTAAGGCATTCAATTCCGGGTGCCACATGGGAGGCTAGGAAGTAAGCTGAAGGTACAGGGCAGGGGCAAAGATGGTAGGATGAGTAGTGAACTGGCTGCAGGGGAGACAACAGAGGGTGTGGTGGAGGAGGCTCTTATCGCCTAGGCGGTGACATGCAGGTGCCACAGGGCTCTGTACTGGGGTAGGCGTTGTTTGGGACCTTCATAGCAGACATCGTAACAGGTATCAAGAACAAAATTGGTCTGTTTGCAAATGACACCAAGATGGGAGCAGTACTGGATGACTTAGGAGGGTGGCAGGGTTTGCATGATGATCTGGCAAAATTGGAGGCCTGGCTGGACACTTGGCAGCTGGAGATCAATGCCAAGAAATGTGAGGTGCTATATTTGGCATAAAAACAAGGAGAAGCTACCAGCAGGGGGGGGTCAACTACCCAAGGCGGAGGAGAAGAAGGATCTGGGGTGATCATAGCAGGATCAATGAACAACTCAGCACAGTACAGAAGGCAGCCGCAAGGCTAACAGAATGCTGGGTTGCACTGCCAGAGGCATATGTCGTCCAGGATGGGGGTGATCCTTCCGTTATATAGGTCTCTGGTTAGCCACACCTGAGTACTGCATGCAGTTCTGGCGGCCATAACTGAAGAAGGACATTAGGTTACTGGAGGCGATGCAGCGCAGGGCAACAAAAATGATCCAGGGGCTGGGGACTTACCCCTACAGAGCAGGCTGAGAGAGCTGAACATGTACTCCCTGGAGGAGGCGGGACATGACTGAAACCTTCAAGTACATGAAGAGAATAATAAGATGGGTATGGAGGGCTTTTCCAATTAGGGCGGGTAGGGACACTCGAGGGCACAATCTGAGCTCGGTGGGGGAAGGTTCAGGAGGAAAATGAGAGACACTTCTTTACAGAGAAGGTGGTGTCTGGGTGGAGACATTACCAGAGGAAGTGATATACTGTAATACAGTGGGCTGCCTCAAGGGGATGGGACAGGGTAAGGGGAGGATCACTGGAAGGGCAGCTACAGTATAAGGGCTGCTAGCTGCACAATTGGGCAGACTTGATAGACCATAAAAAAAATTACTCACCTTAGTAATTGTGTTTCTTCTAATGGAGTCTTGCTGTATTCTGATGATCTGCAGTTAGCTCCAGCCTTTAAACTGCCCGGAGGAGAGGTTTAATTTTCTATGCAGTGCATAAAGCGTTGAGCTCGAGCTCAGTTGAAGTCTCTGTCTGCAGCACTTGAAACCCAACCGTCAGTTCTTACGAGCAAACACTCACTGGCTAACTGTGAAATTGTAAACATTTTAAAACTCTGCCAACTGGCAACAGAAAATGTTGATCTCACAGGAAGACTCAAGTCAGGAAACCCAAAACCAAAACCTATCCAAAAATAAAGATTAAAATACAAAGCACTCAGATAAAATGGAGGGTGTGCTGAAGACACCCCTGGGGTGCAACACTGCACCTGCCCACCCACTTCCCCAAACCAGGTCCTGGAGGAGGCAGGTCAGAATACAGCAAGGCTTCATTAGAAGAAACACAATTACTAAGGTGAGTAATTTTTTCTTCAAACAACATGAAGTCTTGCTGTATTCTGACAATCTGAACTATCAAGCAGTCCTCCATGGAGGACGGACAGAACCTACTTTGGGAATAGACTCTAAGTACTGCTATGCCAAACCAAGAATCACTCCTAGCATGGATATCAGAGAGTAATGCATGGTAAGGTATGGACTGTTTTCCAGGTGGCTGCTTGACAAATTTCTAACAGACGGATATCCTGGCAGCAGCCAGAGCAGCTGTATCTCTTGTGGAATGAGCCCTCAGGCCTGAGGGTGGAATTTTTCCCAGTTTCTCAGCAGAATTGTATACAAGAAACAATCCACCTGGCAATAGTTCTCTTGGTGGCAGGTTTGCTCCTTCAACTTCCCATAGCGAGGAACAACTGGAGGAATCAAACCTGTGTCCCTTAGTACGCTCTATGTAGCAGCTAAGGGCTCTTTCAACATCTAAACTGTGTAGCCTCCTCTCCCTGAGGAAGAATGATCAGTGCAGAAAACAGGGAGACATGGACTGATTCAAATGGAAGTCTGAAACCACTTTAGGCAGAACCTCCTACTGGTTCTAAGACCACTTTATCTCTATAGAAGGAGATAAAATCAGGTTCCACTGACAGAGACTTGCAATTCACTGATAATCTGGCAGAGGTAATGGCTACCAAAACACAGTTTTCCAAGTCAGAGTACTTAAGCTCTGCTGAGGACATAGGCTCAAATGGGGGTTGCATAAGTTGAGCAATGCAAACATTTAAAGTCCCAGGCAGGGTAGGATCCCTAAAGGGAGGAATGGTAAGAAGCAATCCCTTGAAAAATTTACAGAATACCGGGTGAGATGACCGTGAGGAAGGCTTTCCCACTGACAGAAAAGCAGAAACAGCTGACAAGTGTACCTTGAGAGTAGCTGGTCTGAAGCCTAGACCATTAAGATGGACCATATAATCCAGAACTGTAGGCAATTCAGCAGTGTCTGGAGATATACTTCTTGGAACACCAAATGCTGAATCCTTTCCATTTGAGTCATAAATCTTTCTGGTGGCAGGCTTTCGAGAGGCTTTGAGAATATCCAGAACCCTTGGGACAGATGCAAATCTGCATACTCTAACTCTTCAAGAGCCATGCCTTGAGATTGAGGGACCGAAGACTGGGGTACCAAATCCTCCCTGAGAGGAGGTTAACAGGTTGTAATTCCTGGGAAGAGACAGGGAAGATGGACTGCTAGGGACAGTAAGAGGGGTACCAGGGCTGCCTGGCCCAGTCTGGAGCAATCAGAATCACTTTGCAGGGTTGTAACCTCACTTTGACCAGAACCTTGAACAGCAGGGAAAGGGAGGGTGAGCATAGAAATTTCCTTCCCAGTTTAACATCAGAGCATCCAGAGGATTGAGCCCAAGACTGGGGGTCTGCAAGAAACAGAAAAGTTGAGGTGATTGTCTGGGGCTGCAAAGAGATCTATCTCTGGAGTGCCCACCTTGGAAAAAAATCACTTTTAAACACCAGAGGGTCCAGGACTATTCGTGATGACCCTGGGTGATCCTGCTCAGTGCATCTGCTAGCACATTGTCCTTCCCTGGAAGGTGGACTATCAGAGAGGTCTGCAGAGAATAAGCCAGGGACCACAATTTCATGGCTTCCGTGCACAGGGCCATGGACCAGTGCCTCTCCTGCTGATGTACCACATGGTGGTGGTGGTGGTGTCTGTTCTGACCTGAACCACCTTGTTCTGCACTGACTGAGAGAAAGCTTGCAGGGCCAGAAAAACTGCCCTGAGTTCTAGGAGATTGATATGAAAAGGGATTCCTGGGGACCACAGTCCCTGGGCTGTGAGAGCCCCAGATGGGCTCCCACCCCAAAGGAAGCATCCGTGGTAGGACCACAGAATGAGACTGAGTAACAAATGGGACACCTTGCCTTAAATTGTCCTGATCCTGCCACCACTGAAGAGCTTGGAACAGTGTCTGAGTCACTGGAATCAGTTTGGTAAGAGGATCCTTCCTTTGGGACCAAAAGGCCCTCAGATGGAACTGAATGTCCCTCATCTGGAATCTTGCCCTTGGACCACTGCTGTAGAAGCTGCCATGTGGCCCAAGAGCTGAAGGAAATGCCTTGCTGGTCGGGACACCTGAAGGAAGAAGGCAGTTCTAAAAAACTCTTGCCCTTTCCAGGGGAAGAAAGGCTCTTCTTTGACAGTATCTAGCTCTGCCCCTATAAAGGTAAGGAGCTGCACGTTCCAGAACTGACTTGGGAGGTTGAGAAGAAACCCAGGAAGTGAACACCTGCTGGGTCACTTGCAGGTCTGACTTACTCGTCTGGAGACTGACCCACTATGAGCCAGATGTCCAGATGTGGAAAAATGGAAATCTTTTGCCTTCTTAAAAAGCAACTACTATAAGCACTGGCGAAAACCCTTGGAGCTGATGTTAGACCAAAGGGCATTGCTTTGAACTGATAATGGCCTGATGGCAACTTAAACCTGAGAAGTACTTGCTGTGGGGTACCTGATGGAATGTGAAAGTAATCTTTGAGGTCCAGGGAGGCTAGGCAGTCCCTGGCATTAGAGAGGGAAGAACTATTCCCAGAGTCACCATCTTGAACCTTGGTTTAAAAGATGTTTGTTCAGGTATCTTAGATCTAGGATGGTGCATGCTCCCGTCTTTTTGGGGTAAGGAAGTACCTGGAGTACAGACCTTTGCCCTGGTGTGGGGTAGGAACCTCTCTGAGGCTCTTAAGGCCAGAAGAGATGAAACCTCTCCCTCTAGGGCAAGGGTTCGGAGAGACCTGCAGGTGGAAAAGATCTGGCTCTCATCTTCAGAACTTTTTGAAGCCGAGAACCAGTCCTTGGCTTACTACTTCAGGACCCACTTGTCTGAAGTAACAGACATCAGTCCTGGACGAAGTAAGCCAGTCTGCCCCTACAGGGATGGGAGAGTCGACCGGGCAGACCCATCCAGGTGTCTGCTTGGCAGGGACCTTAGGCTGAGGGAGTGGATGTAGCCCTGCTCATCCCCTTCTGCCTCTCCTCTGAAGAACCCTCTCTGTGAAAAGGTAGAAGAGGCCTGTGCTTGGCAGAATGCCTCCTCTGCCCCTAGACTGCTGCCTTTGAGGATTGCCTGCCTCTCCCTGGCCTAAGCACTCCTATATACGGTCCCGTACTCATCCATTTTCTTCATATGTAATTCTCTGTCTGCTCCCAAACAGAGAATTACCCACTACCAATCCATGGCCTTAGCCTGGGTGTCCTGTGAGAGGCTAGTAAATCTGAGCCAAGCCATCCTCAGAGCCACAGATGTAGCCATGACTCGATGACACATCACTGGAGTCCACAGCAGCATGATGTACCTTTGATGCCTCAATCCCATCAACGCACCTCCTCCAGCTCCTTGGTCAGTGGGAGGCCTGCTTACCAGTGCCAGTACAGTGTCCCACCTGGACTTCTGGTACCTGGCTGTATAGGCCATATAGTTAGCCGCGAGTCCCAAGGAGGATGGTGTACTGTTTCTTTGCCATGTCATCCATCTTCCTGGAGTCTTTTCTGGGGTGTGAAGCCAAGGAATATTTGCCTTTGTCACAGGCTGCAGCCTGCACTACCCCAACATGGCTGCATTGCTGGTAGAAAACTCCATATCTGAGCCTGATAAAGTATACCTCTTGTCCATCCTTCTGTCAACAGGAGGTGCAGAATTAGGAGACTTTAGGATTTTGTGTCTGCTTCCCAAAGGACTTATGAAGAGGAATAGACAGTCTCCTGGACTCTGGGATGTCCATCATTTCAACAAAATCAAGGCGCCTCTTGATCCTCCATGGCCTCCTCCATAGGAAGCTGGAGGTTTCATCACTTTCTGTAAAACAGATAGTGGGAGGGACTCAGAGAGCCTAGGAGGAAACACCAGAAGGTCTGTCTGGGAGATGTCCGGTTCCACAGGCACATCCAGACTTTCACCATCATCACCATCATCTTCAAAATCCCCTCCTCGTCAAACTCCGGTTCATAAAAGTCTTCAGGGTATAATCTTGAACAGGGGAACCGACCTAACGAACCCCTGGCAAAAGCTGGATCGGTCGGAACTGACCAAGCAATTAAACAATCCGAATTGCTCTGGCTATTTCTTCAGCGGTCGGAACATGAACCTCTGGATCGAACAGCGATTTCTCTTGCGTTTTCTTTTGTAGGAACCGATCCCTCAGGATCAGCTCTCCTCTTGCCTAAAGAAGTATCGCCCTGTTCAGGGCACTCCTTCTGGTTCGGTCGGACCGAACCGGGCTGTCCATCGAGGTCCAAGTTTCAACCTCCTTTTCCCCAAGCCTACCTAATCTTTTCTCCAGGGTAGACTTATGAAAGTTTTTACATATTTGGCAGTCTGTATGAGGTGATCAAACCCTCAGACAATAAATACAGGTGGTGTGGAGATCGGCCTTAGCAAAGACCTCCCACACTCACTGCAGTGTTGAAACCCAGTCGACCTGGTTTTTTCTTGGGTTTCTCAGACATGGCCAACTATCTTAAACTTACCCCTTTTTCCCGGCCACCAGAACCCAAGACTCCCTTATCGGTTTCTAACCATGTTATGGGTACTGGAAAAATGCACAGATTACTTTTTTTTTTTTTTTTTAACGATAAGGACCAGTAACTCAGCACTAAAGATAGATGTAACTAATGGATGGGTTCAGCGAACAATCGAGAAATACAAATTTTCCAATTTCCACAATAGAAACGAGAGAACTACCTAAAGTACTTACGGTTGCAGACAGAGCCTGAACCACAATGCAGAAAATAATTGAATAAAACAGACAACTTTAACTGACTTTGAACTGAGCAGAAGGAGAAATCTCCGGAGCAACTGTTCAGTGAGGCAGAGAAAATTTGACAGCTGGGTTTCAAAGTGCTGCAGACAGAGACCTCAACCGAGCTCGAGCTCAACGTTCTATGCACTGTATAGAAAATTAACCTCTACTCTCCAGGGCAGTTTAAAAGCTGGAGCTAACTGCAGATTGTCAGAATACAGCAAGACTTCATGTTGTTTGAAGGCCTTTATCTGCTGGCAATTTCATATGTTTGTAATAAAATTGCTCGTATTGACAAATTCACGATTGATCTCTGAAGAGGCAGATGACTGCTGCAGTTAGCATATTCTAGAAATGAGGGTTACTCACCTGTAAATACAGGTTACTCACCTGTAACAGGAGTTCTAGGAATGGTATATGTTGTTCATCCACACCGTCTGGCAGGTATCCTTGCCGCTTTAAATCTTGCGGAAGGTCTTCAAGCTGACTCCTCCCACCCACCGGGTGGTAAAACTCCGGCTCCGCCCCCTGGCCCTAGATCTGGCCCGGCTGGAAGCTCAGGTTGTCTTGTCCAGGAAGCCAGGGAGGTCAGGTGGGTAGTGTGGATGAACAACATATACCATTCTTAGAACTCCTGTTACAGGTGAGTAACTGTATTCTAAGGGACATGGATATGTTGTTCATCCACACTGTCTGGCAGACTCTAGCAGTTCTCCGGAGGAGGGAGGCAAAGCGCCCACACCTACTTGAGAATGAAGACTGGAGACAGAGGCCCCAAAACCAGCATCCCGGGCGTGACTCAAGGTCGATGTGGTAATGGGTGATGAAGGTGTGTGCTGACTTCCAGGTAGCAGCCCTGCAGATTTCCTGGATAGGGACGTCCCTGAAGCAGCCACCGATGCAGCAGTATGGCGGCTAGAATGAGCTCTTATCCCTCTGAGAGGCTCCATGCCTGCCAACGTATAGCAGAGATCTATGCAGGAGGTGACCCACCTGCCTATCGTCTGCTTGGCTGCAGGTCTGCCAGGTGCGGCTTCAGCGTAGGGTGACAAACAGCTGGCTAACCTCTCCCCGAATTTCAGTCGGTACTCACTTATAGTAAGCGAGCGCCCCTTCTAGGGTCCAGAGTATGGAGCCTATATTCGGCCTCGAGGTGTGACTGGGGTAGAACACCGGCAGAGTCAACACCTGGTTAAGGTGAAACTCCGACACCACCTTGGAAGGAATTTCGGGTGGGGGCGCATGACAATCTTGTCCCTGTGGAAGACCAGATAAGGAGACTCTATGGAAAGCGCCTGGAGCTTCCCATCCTTCACTGGCGTGATAGCCACCAAGAAGGCGGTCTTCCAAGACAGGTGTGAGAGTTCACACCTGTGCATTGGTCTGAAATAGAAGCGCCCATGAACTTCCTGCCAGTACCAGCAGTGAGATCCCACGGAGGTGGGGTTCTACTTTCGGAGGGAAATGTGATCAAGGCCTTTGAAAAGGCGTCCAGACCACCTTCTCCTGCATACCGACTGCTTCCCGCCAGCGCCCAGTAAGCAGAAGGCTGCCAGGTGCACCCTTAGAGTTAGACGACCTAAGCCCTTGCTGAGAAAGGGACCACAGGTAGTCCAATATGCTCCGCCAAGGAACAGGGAGGAAGGTCCAGGCCTGTTCTGGCACCAAATGGAAAATCTCTTCCATTTGAAAGCGTATTTTCTGGTCAACTCCTTGACGGGACGCTTTAACTTCGTTGAGGACCTCGTCGGAAAGACCCCAGGCCTGGAACTCTAGCCGCTCAGTAACCAGGCAAGTCAGGTGCAGGGACTGAAGGTCCAGATGGAATACCTTCCCCTGATTGATTGAGAGAAGGTCCGGGTGAGCTGGAAGCTGCCTCGGGAGCCTGGAGCCGAGGCTGAGGAGATCTGGGTACCAGTACTGGTGGGGCCAGTCTGGGGCTATCAGAATCACCTGCCTTGTCCCTCCTTGTTTGAGAAGCCTTGTGCCATCAAGGGGAATGGGGAAAGGCGTGAAGAGGCCCGGGGTCCACGGGTCGCAGAAGGCATCCCCTGCAGCGAGCCCTGCTGAGGGGACGGCATGGAACAGCCCTCAGCTCGCATTCTCCTGGAGGCAAACAGGTCCAACTGAGGTGTGCCCCAATGGGAGAATAGATCTCATGTACTACCTCCGGCAGGAGAGACCACTCGTGGGGACTTGGCCCCTATCTGGCTTGGGGCATCGGCCAGGTGTTGGAGGCTCCTGCCACATGAATGGCTAGGAGATCCACCTCCAGGCTGCGCCACAGTGACCAGATGCGGAGAGCTTCCTTGCATAGAAGCATGGAGCACGTCCGCCCTGGCGGTTTAGATAGTACATGGTTGTGGCATTGTCCATCTGGACCGGACCACTGACCCCGAAGAATCGGAGCAAAGGCGGTGAGAGCTAGACGGACCACTCAGAGCTCCAGCAGGTTGATGTGGCGGGACTCCCACAGGGACCAGAGGCCGTGCGCTCGTGTTCCCCAGATGGGCACCCAACTCATCAGAGAGAGCATCGGTCGATAGAAACCGTCGGCCGGGACGGACAAACGGGATGCCCTCCTGCAGATGAACTGGAATGGTCCACCACTGGAGCGTTCCACATCCCTGGGTCACCGTCACTAGCTGGTCAATGGATCGCAGCGCTGGGGACCACTGGCTGGCCAGCCCCACTGAAGGGGTGCATGTTCCAGGGGCCCAATGGACCACGCAGGTACAGGCCGACATGAGACCCAGGACGCAGGAAGTCCCGGGCAGGCGCAGTGCCCAATCAGAAATGACTGGGCAAAGGAGGAAAGAACCTCAGCCCTGTGCCGCGGGAGCCGTGCTCTGGCTCCGAGACCCTGAGAGCTGGAGATAAGCCGAAGGGCATGGCTTGGAACTCGAAAAGGATCCCTCCGCTCAAAGCAAAGGAACCTTTGATGTGAAGGACGGATAGGGACGTGAAAGAACGCGTCCTGCAGGTCCAGAGAGCAGAACCACACGCCAGGTTCCAAGGATGGTATTATCTGAGCCAGAGTGACCATCCTGAAGGTTCGAGATCTTAGGAACTTGTTTGAGTCGTGGAGTCGAGAATGGGCGCCAGCCCCGTCGTTCGAACCAGGAGGTACTCTGGACACGAACCCGGGTCTGAAGGGAGGGTCCGCCACCTTCCTCTGATCACCTCCCCTTCTCGAGGAGGAGAGCCGAGCCGGCTCAGCCGAGCCGACAGCGAGGCTTTGGACCCGAGGCCCCGAGGTGCGACGGCTCTGAAGGGTGGGACCTGCCTGAACTCCAGAGGCAGGCCCTTTCCCACCACCTCAACACCCACCGGTCTGTGGTGATAACGGACCAGGCGGAAAGTGTAATGGCGCCCCAAGGGGCTCCTGGGGTGAGCGGCGGGGTTGAGGCGACACCCTCAACCCGGCCACTGGGCAGGCTTGGAGGAAGGACCGGCCGAGGACCTCCAGAGCCTTTACCTCCCCTGCTTCCTGGAGGAGAAAGCCAAGGGCTTGGGTTTGGGATGCCAAGCTGAGCCTGCTGGCCCTGAGCTGCTGGGTGGACGTGCCGAAGGTAGCAGAGGACGAAAAGGGCTTTAGGCTGTGGTCTGCGGCCTTTGTCCTTCTGTGTGGATGAGACCGAGTCAAGGTAGCATTGGACTTCTCGCTCCTCTGCAGGTGACCTTCCACCCCAGGGCCGAAGAGGTCGGTCCCCAAGAAGGGACATCCGCCAACTTGTGCTGGGTATCCGAGTGAAGGTGGATATCCTCAGCCATGCCCGACGGGCAATAGCCACTGCGGCGCTACTGACCTGGCACACGAGTCTCCAATGTCCAGAGCAGTCTGAAGCTGCTGTTTGGCCACTGCCCTGTCTGGTCCCACACCTGCCTAACCGTGGTCTGCAGGTCCGCGGAAGATGAGGAACTACCTCGTCCAGGGAGCCCAACAGGGCATGAGAGAAATGTGCCATGAGTACGGCGAACTGGCCTGAGGCCGAGGGAGGACGAGCGTAGACTTTGCGCCTGGCATAGTCCAATTCTTGGACTCTTAGTCGGGAGGTTTGTCCACGCCCCTAGCATTCCTGGCACACCGGAAAACGCCGTGTCGGTAACTAGCCTCGGCTGAGGGGTGTTCCAAAACCGGACAAGGAACCGGTAGGGACGGCGATACTTCCTGCATCCTGGCCGGGCGGACAGGAAGCAGGGCTGCCAGAGCTCCAAGGCCAGGCCCACTCTGTGGCCGGCCACTGGAAAAGCCTCCGTAGAGTAATCCCCTCGGTCCAGTATCTCCGTGAAGGGATACTGGCCGCTTGAAACAGGTTCGAGCTTCATCCCAGTGGACTTGAGATGAGCGAAGCAATCCCAGATAGGACGTAAGGGCTAGCGTCCATCGACTGACCTCCAGAGGACTCCAAGTCTACTCACTGGAGAAAAGGGAGCAATCGCGTGGCCGACTCTGAAGAGTCTGCAGAGCTGCCTCGGGCCTGAGCCACCCTCCACCTGCCGAGGTCGATCGGGAGTGAGGGTGACAGACAGCCTATGGGGCAGTCCTGAGCCAACCGAGAATTCTTGGTGGAGCCCCAAATAACGGCTGTGGAGGCGGAGGTTCCACGGAGATGGAGGAGCAGCAGGTTTGGCCGAACAACTGGCCTGGGAACAGAGCTCCTCGGTAAGTCGAGGGTTGTTTCGACCATCCGTGACAGCCACTTAATGGCCGGGAAGGAGACGTATCGGCTTGTTCCGGTCAGAAGGAGCTGTTGCCACATGAGGTTCTCGACTGTCAATGTAACTTACGTCAAGCCTCCCTCGTGGGAGGAGGACGCAGGGCAGCGCCGCCATCATGTGTGCCGAGACCGAGACCGCCGACGACAGCGGGGATCGACTGGACCGCGAAGAAGTCCAGTCCGAGAACCTCGGCTTTTCCGAGGGCAGGGAGGACGGGGGAACTGGCCTCTCCATCGGTTCGGAGGGTTCACCCGAGGGCTCCAGAACCGAGGCACTGGCAAGCCCAGGGATCCTCAACTCCCACCGGGGACAGCGGAGAGAGGATCTCGGCTTCGCCTGGCGACAACCCGTCCAACGGGTCGAGAAAATCTCGACTGTGTCGACGGAGTCTCGATCAACTGGCCTGACGGGACACTGTGAGACCAGGGCCGAAGTTTAACGATCGATCAAGTCGATGGCCGATAACTCGAGGAGAGGGACCTTTCCCGACTTCCTAAGAGCGCCGACGGAGGGACTCACCTTGTCTTTCTTTTGGACCGAGAATAAGGTCCAGCAGACGTTAGCCCCTCTCCCTTAGTGGAGAGGGACAGACAAAGCTCCTTAAAAGAAGCTGTATAAGAGGAACCCAGGAGGCGGGATAATTGCCGCGGCCGAGGAAGATCTTGCATCGCGCCTGCCTCTCCTCTTGAGGGCGATCATCTGCTCTAGCTGATCCATGAGCCACCGCCCGCGAGACCGCCGACCGGGCCTCTTTGGCTTTAGGGAAAAGCGTTTCTCGGGACGCCCCAGTTGTAAGCAGGCAGCAGGTCTTCGGGGCGTGAGGCTGAAGGAGAAGAGCACAGGTCGTAAGCCTGCTGAGTCATGCTCAAGGCCTAAACAGCAGACACCGTGGAGTGCAGATCTATCGAGACATCTTCTGCCGCAAGGGCATTCCAAAAACCGAGTCGATTTGTCCATCGTGAGCCCCGAGGGGTAGAAGACCAAGTCTTGAAGTGCAAAACTTTTAAATTCCAAACCAAGAATTAGGAACCAGTCTATACATAGAGCGTTAAGGAGGAAGCTGAGTTTCCAAGCGTAAGGAAGATCTACGCCATGGCGCTGGAGCCGAGTTTTACCACCTGGGTAGGTGGAGGAGCCAGCTTGAAGACCTTCCGCAAGATTTAAAGCGCAAGGATACCTGCCAGACAGTGTGGATGAACAACATATCCATGTCCCTAGAAATGAAAATTACGTACATACCGTAATTCTTGATCTTTCTGTGCTTCTTCACCATTCATCACTAGCTGGGTACTTGGCGGAGGCTGGGGCCCGCTGTAGCATTTTATTTTTTTTCTGGAGGAGGATACATAGATACATAGACAGTGTCGGCAGATAAGGGCCTATGGCCCACCCAAGTCTGCCCATTTGAGCTTGTAAGTTCAGTTTGTTTTCCTAGAAGTCTGTTGCCCTTACCCTTGACCTCCAGAATTCTTTATGTCTATCCCATGCATTCTTAAATCCGTGATTGTTTCAGCCCCCACCACTTCCTCTGGCAGGGTGTTCCACTTGTCCACCACCGTTCTGTGAAGAAATTCTTTCTCATGTTTCCTCCCTCCAACTTCATCCCATGCCTCTACTTCTGGAACATCTTTTCGCTTAAAATAGTGTTTTCCTACACCCTGTTCCTCCCTGTAAGATCCTTGTATGTCTCTATCATATCCCTCTCCCTCCTCTCCTCCAGGGAGTACATGTTCAGTTCCTTCAACCTGTCTTCATAGGACTTGTGATGCAATCCATGCACCATCTTTGTTGCCTCCTCTGAACCTTCTCTAGCCTGTCTATGTCCTTACGTAGGTATGGTCTCCAGAACTGTACACTGTACTCCAGGTGGGGCCTCACTAGTGTCTTGCATAGTGGAATTCATGACCTCCCTTTTCCTGCTGGTGATGCCCCTGCCTATAGATCCCAGCATCCTATTTGCTTTACCTGCTGCCTTGTCACACTGTTTCCCTACCTTGAGGTCATCAGAGGAGTTGGACATTAGGGCCACACCGCCACCCGGGCGCCGGCGACGGTTAGCCCGCAGGCTGGCCTGTCAGCTGACCCTCCCAGCCCAGTTCAGCACACCGCCAGAAAAGGAATAGGAAGGTTTGGAGGGTGGGGCAAGGAAGGCCAAAGGATAGAGAAAGGAAAGGATATAAAACTAATAGGAGGAATAAGCGATGGAGAGGACAGGAAGGAAAGAAACTTAAGGGATTGAGGGGTCCTATCTCTGGAGAAAGGAAAGGGTGGAGAAGGGAGGTAGAAGAAGAAAGAGGAAAAGGGAAGGAGGAGGCGGAGAAGAACCACCTCTGTTCTGATGGGACTGCTTGGGAGGCAAACCACAAGTACAGGAGCTAGTGCCAAGGCTTAGGATGAACCTCCTTTTTCTTTTTTTTGAGGTCGAGGCAGGCCACTGATCCAGCGTGGACAGAGTCTTCCTCTCCTGCCAACCTAAAAGGGCAGTAGGACTGTGAAATATGCTCTGGATAACACCCAAGGGACAAGGAGATGAAAGCCTGAGGAGGGGTATCCCATAGGGGAGGAAAATACATTTCAGGAACAGCTAAAGGGGTTCCGAGAGGTCCCTCCCACCGCCTGCAGCAGAGAGGGAGCTGGAACACCAAAACTTGGGAGAGAGAGAGGGGAGAGAGACCCCAGCTGATCCCAGAGGCATAATCCTCCTTGTCTGCCTAACCAGAGGATTCCTTCCCCAATCCCAGAAGGAGGAAGGGGAGGGAGGTGCCGAAGACCACAAGAACTGGGAGACAAACAGGAAGGAGGATTAGCCCAGAGACCGAGGCCCAGGGGGAAGAGGGCAGGATTCAATGATGAATGGTGAGATACACAGAAGATCAAGAATTACAGTAGGTATGTAATTTTTATATCTTATCTGTGCAATCTTCACCATTCATCACTTGTTAGGTGAGTACCGAGCCCCAAACGGGCACAGCACCTGTCCAAGCGACAGTGTCCCTTAGCCTCCAGTGGGAGACACCAGAAGGAGAACCCTTGCAGGCCTGGGACTGGTCCGGGTGAGGCAGGATCTCCCAGCAGAAGGAAGGCACCCTAAAGCTCTTGCCTCACCTACAGGAGAAAAGTTGGGTTCTCCAGAAGGCAGAGGAAGTCACCATCGTCACACTGGGGTGACAACCAGAAGAGCCAAGCCATGCCGACTGCCTGATACAGATCACTGCCCCCACTATCCTGGAGACCACCTCGCTGGCATCGTATGATGCCCTTTGCTTGTGACTTGCAAGCTCCAAGCCTCACGCAGAGGGCAATGAATTGTCTGTTTCCTCCAAATCAGGCAAGGAAGCTAGAACCTGTCCTAGCCAAGACCACAAGTACCTGTTGTAGGTAGCATGGTGGGCCTAATGCGCTGCCACACAGAGTGAGATCCGTGCAGAGAGAAAACTCTCCTGCCCCAAAAATCGAACTCGGCTGAGTTCAAATCTGAGGGTTGGTCATAGCTCGGGCTTCTAAGCCCAGAGGGGTGTCCAGAAGTCTCACACCTGAAGGAAGGTGAGGCAGAGTTCTTGGAGACCCGGGAGGCGCAATACCGCTGGCAAAGGGATGTCGCTGAGACCAGTGAGGCCTCCCAGAAAGGAGCAGGCCAGGTGGGAAACAACAGGTCGACACTTTTCAGTGCTCCATGGCAACCGGCTCAGACTGCGTTCTCCTAAGGTGGAAATGTGGAGCTGTCAAGCAACCCCAACAGAAAATGCTAGCTCAAAGATCAGCTGCTGGGGACAGATGGATGGATGACTCCTCTCCCTCACAGGAGGAAATGAGGGAGCCGATGAGCTCGAGAGACAGGTCAGGCTGTACTGGGGAGTGGTGGAACACCTGTTTGTCCGTGCCTTGGTAGTAGGCAGGATACAGTGCAGCCATGGCCTGAACTGTTCACAGGTAAGGGGCCCTGTGAGGGACCAGAGGTGCCTGGGAGAGGGGCAGGGGTTGCAGAGGTACAGGGGCCAGGCACCTCCGAGAGGGGCACTGCCTCTGCCCAGGCAGGGAGACCATCGGGAGACCTCAAAGGAGAAAGGTTTGGTGGTCCCAGTAGACAAAAGCCGCTCAACAAGCTGGAACAGCCAGAGTTGCTCGAGAAATTCCTCCACAAGGCGAGTGGGGCAGTGTGAACCCAAAAGGTGGCCCCTAACCTCTAAAGATGATGTCCCTCCCAGGTGACCCTCGGGAGAGGACTGACCCAATGTCTCGGCTCCTCCCGAGCCCCTACTGGCTCCCAGGGAGGGCGTGGCGCAGAGCAGAGTCCACTCAACCATTCAGACTCTGAAAGCCCTCTTCCTCACCACCAATTCTATTCTAGATCCAGGATGAACAGAACAGGAGGAGGAGTGGTTATTTATATTAAAGAGGAAATGAATAGTAGTTTATATAAAGAAAGTGAAAATGAGAGTACAGAATCATTATGGATTCAAGTATTGAGAGGGTGGATAAAAACAGTCACCGGTGTTTGGTGCTGAGGAGGCTGCTTAAGCCCTCTTGATGCTTTGAGCTGCCTTTTAAAGGCAGCTCATGTACATTGTTTGGCCTCAGTAGGGAGGTACTTTGCAGCTTTTAGTAAAGACGAGCATTGCTATAGCAATGGGTGATGTGACTGGCTGAGAAAATTTAAACCTCGGCTCCAGCGAGAGGAGCCAAGCTGGAGCGGAGGGGCAACGCAGGCAGAGGTTGAGCGGCAATCTGACAGTGTGTCAGACAGGAAGTGGAAAGGGTGCTGCCTGTCAAAGTATTGGATGAGAGAGATAAAACAGATGAGGCGATCAGTGGTTGATAAGGACCATAATATAAACAGTAAAACAAAGAAAAAGGGGATAGGTAAAACATCTTAGAGATTCCGCTGGTTGGCGTTTGATTACTACAGGAGCTGTAGATAATATAGGTAAGAAACAGATACCTGGAAAGATCAATAAATAATGGATACTAATATTGTTAGGATAGAGGGTGGTACACTGGGTTTAAGATGCTCAGTTTGTAGAATGATTAATATGGATGTAGCAAATGAATTAATATACACTTGTGAACAATGTAGTAAGATTAAAGATTTACAAGATAAATTTGAAAAGTTAAACAAGAACTAATAATGTATAAACAACAACTGCAGGCACAAAATAAGGAAATACAAACGGACCAGACTCAAGAAGTTGTAATTGAAGGAGATTAAAAAATAGGAGGAGAGAAAAGGAACAGGATGGGGATTGGGTGGTGGTAGAAATAAAAGCCAAAAAGAAAAAAGCTGTAAGAAGGATGGCAATTAACTTTTCAGTAAAATTTTCAAATAGCTTTAATTCATTAATTATACTAGAAGATGATAGTGACAGGTCAATTTGAAAGCAGCTTGAAATTAGTTGTAATCAAACAACAAAAAAGGGCGACTTAATAGAGGCAGTGAATATATTAGATGTTGGAGATGAAGTTGCAAAGAATACATCGATGAGAGAAAGAAAGAGTGTGACAAAAGGTAGGAGGTGATAAAGATGGAGATACAGATTCAGGGTTAAAGAAAATGAAAATCAAATGGAGGGTATAAGGATTGATGGACATAATAAGGATGTAGGACAAGGTGATCCTATTGGAGTAAAGGTCAACATAAATTTCAATTTGGGAAGAACATCTTAATAAAGGAAACAAAACACAGACTGACAATTATGATGAGCAAATAGAGCATATGAAGGAAAAAACATTTACATACTGGGAGATTCAATACTGAAATACACAGATACAGATCTAAAGAGAACAAAGACATTAAGTTATTTTTCAGGGCAAAGATAAGAGATGTAAAAGGAATGCTAGGAATATTATTAGAGAGAGGGATGGATCAGCTGCTTTGATTCTGCACTTAGAGGGTGAACAATATCAAAATTAGGGATTGGAAGAGATACAGAAAGAGTGAAGAAATAAAAATGGAAGCAGAGAAATTAAAATGTAAGATATTTTTCTCAGAAATACTGCCAGTACAAAAAGAAATGGGTATAGAAAATATTAAGATAAGACAATTAAATAACTGGCTTAGGCAGTGGGCCTTATATAACAAATTAGGGTGTATAAAACATTGGGAGGAGTACATCTGTGAACCATCTTACTTTTGTAGAGATGGATTACATCTAAGTAAGAAAGGCAGCAGAAAATTAGGGATGGACATCAAATTGGTGGTGGACAGTAATTTAAACTAAAGGATAAGGGAGATGGGAAATAAGTGTATTGGGGATAAAAAAGAAAAAATGAAACAAATCAAAAGAAAAAGGAGGACATGTCAATATGGTTACTTAATACAAGAAGTTAAAATATTGAAAAAAAAGAATGGAAGTCCTGTTGAGTCAGGAAAATACAGACATGCATGATAACAGAAACTTGGTGGGACCTGAAGTACACTAGAATAGGGGTATTGAGGGATATAAATAGTATTCTAGATCCAGGATGAATAGGAGAGTGGGAGGAGTGGCTATTTATATTAAAGAGGAAATGAATAGTAGTTTATATAAAGAAAGTGAAAATGAAAGTATAGAATCTTTATGGATTCAAGTATTGAGAGGGTGGATAAAAGACTGTTTGGAATTTACTACAAGCCACCAAATTGTAACAGGAAATAGATGAAATAATAAATGAAGAAATCAGATATATAGCAATGGAAGGAGATTTTATTGTAGTAGGAGATTTTAACTATCCAGATATCTACAGGGAGAATGGCAGTAGTAAGAGTGTAAATAGTGGACATTTTTTTCAACTGTTAGAAACGATAGGGTTGGAACAGTTAATATATAAACCAACTAGAAGGAAACATCTTGGATTTATTGTTAACAAATAGAACAGATATTATTAAAGGAATAAAGATAAGAGCACATTTAGGAAATGGCGATCATGCTATAGTGGCTTTAAAATTAAAAATAAAGTCACATGTATAAAGTGAAAATAGTTGCAAAAATATGTAACAAAGCAGATTTTAAAAGAATGAAAGAACATTTAAAGAGATGGAATTGGAAGCAGAGTTTAGGAAACAAAATGTAGGACAAATGTGGGAAGAACTGAAAATAAGTTATTAAATCTGGAAAAGAGTTTGTACCAGATAAGAAGCTTTATAATAAAAAGGTAAAAACCTTTGTAGTGTACCAGTAAGGAAATAAAAGCTTGCGGAAGAAAAGAGAGCATTTAAAAGAATGAAAATATTAGAAACAGAGGATACAGTAAGGTATTATAAAAATTATGTAAAGAAAGTAAAACAGAATATAAAAATGAAAGAAGAAAATTGGAAGCTAATTTGGCCTATAGAAAAGATAATGGAAAGCTTTTATGCATCGTAAATCAACCGAGGAAAGACAAACAAGGTATAGGACGGTTAGATATTAACGGTAAGGAAATCAAGGATTCCAGGAAATGGCTAATGTATTAAATGAATATTTTGGATCAGTTTTTGAGGGGAAACAATGTAAAAAATGTGGTAGTGAATATAAACCAACAAGACTTAGAAATAGTCACTACAAAGGAAGAAGTGAAAAGAATAACAACTAAGGTAAAAATACATAAATCTGCAGGACCGGATATGTTACATCCAAGGTATATTAAAGAAATGTAACCATTAATATCAGAAATTGTGGTGTCGATATTTAATGAGTCCTTTAAGACAGGAGAGATGCCGGAGGATTGGAGACGGGCTTTGTGGTGCCCTTTATTTTAAAAGGGAAAGAGATCAGTGGTGTCAAATTATAGACCAGTGAGCCTGACTGCAATCCTGAGGAAAGTAGCTGAAAGTATATTAAAATTAAAAATAGAGGAAAGTTTGAACTTATTGGGTTATACAGATAAAAAAAAAAAAAAAGAGTATGGATTTCAAAAATAGAGCATGTGGTACTAACCATTTATGCTTCTACCAAAAGATTAAGGAGGAATTGATTAATAATACACCAGTGGATAATATTCTTGGACTTATAAAGGCCTTTGATAAGGTACCCATGATAATCTGATTATAAAATTAAATAAAGTGGGATTGGATAGTCGAATTGTATTATGGATAAGGAATTGGTTGAGTAATAGGACTTAAAAGGTAAGAATATTAGGGAATTATCTGGGTCAATTAATGTGAGGAGTGGGGTGCCACATGGATCAGTGTTGAGGGCCTATATTGTTTCTTTATATTAGTGACTTACACCAGAGGATTACTAATCAAGTGGTAAAATTTGTGGATGATATTAAATTAGGAGGCCAGTAAGAACAATAGAGCAGCAGAAAAGGTTAAAAGTATTCTTAAAAGTAGATATCAGGGCTGGAGAGAATAATATGAAATTTAGTCTAGAGAAAACGGGGTAATGTACCTAGGAATGGGGAATAGGGAAAATAGGTATGTATTAGATGGAAAAGAAAAAGAAGTTGTGGAGGAAAAGGACTGTGGGATAATAATTGACAGAGAACTGAAATTTGATAAACAGATGGTAGTCCTGCAAAAAGCAAATAATATGGTGAGAAACATAAACGTAGCTTTATGAATAAATCAATGGGATGCATGGTACTAACATACAGGTCTTATGTTACACCCTACTTGGACTCTGGGTCCCAGTTATGAAGTCCATACACAAAGAATGAAATAGGGAGAGTGGAAAGAATGCAGAGAAACATAATAAGATGACTGGAGATCTAAATAAATACAAATATAGCGAAAGATTAAAAAGGACAGGATTATATACTTTAGCGCCAAGAAGGAAAGAGGAGATTTAATGTTTGAATAATAAATGACTATGAGTTAGTAAATAACATGGGGATGAAAATGGAAGAAAGGTTAAAAGGGCTGAGAATTCATGATAAACAAATTAAATTGAAAACTGTAACAAAGAATGGTGTATATTACTCATTTGTAAACAGAACAAGGAGAGTGTGGAATACACTACCAAGCGATGTGGTAGCTAGTAAAACGTTGAATGAATTTAAAAGAGGAATTGACAAGTACCTCTGGGGAATAACTGATGTGTACCCGCTTAAGGTGGGGAACAGTTCATATGGACCAAATAGTCTTCTACTATTCTATGCCAAGTATAAATACCACCAGCTGAGATTGATGGCACCGCACCCGACTCAGAAGAGACGGCAGAGGATGGGTGCCCTCCTGCCTGGGACACCTAGCCGCCTAAAGTCGGGCTAGCTAGGACAACCACAGGAGAGGATACATCCCCATGGGGGCAAGAGTTCACTGGCCCGGGTTGCCTATGGTGCCCCTGGGCATCGCGAGAGCTGGTCGGTACCACCGACCCCGGAACCAGTAGAATCCACCCACTCCTGAGGAGGGGTGGCTGAGTGGGGCAAGCGCTGGACATGCAGGAATCAGAGGATTCCGAGGAGTCCGAAGCCAATCCGGTCAGCCTCCAATCATCCTCCTCGCCGGAGGCCCGAACCCAGATGACTCCTCATCCCTATCAGTCCCGGGACCACGAACACCACTGCCCTCATCCCCAGTGCACCAAAAGGCACCAGAGTCAGAAGTGGCACCACAGGCGGCTCCATGAAAGCAACCCTGCACTGCCCACAGTGTCGCCTCCGTCCCGGCACATGCGAACAGCACCAGAGTCAAAAAGCAGTGCAAGAGGTGGCCTGGCACCACCTGCACCATTGCCCTGACTGTCGGCACGCAAGCGGCACCAGAGTCAGGGGCGGCACCAACAGATGGTGCTAGCTTGAGCCCGCAGGTCCCAGAGCACGATGTTGGGAGCCTTCGCTTCTGAAGAAGCGAGACTGTCAACGGTGCCTCCCCATGGCCCTGCACCACGGAAGAAGCCTCTGCCGAGGCAATGCTAGAAGTGGCGGAGGCCCCTCCTCTCGCAGGCCATATAAGACCAAGAGGAAGGGCGAGAACCCTGACTTTGGCCTTCTGGTGGCAGTCTGTCCTCAGTCAGTATCACACACACCCGACCTTAAACCACGCGCAATTCTAAACTTCGGCAGTCCACGGAAAACAAGGCGCCTGGCGATCCATGTAGTGATTGTGGCCTAAGCAAGTTAAACACCGGTCATGATGGTCCATAAAGTCGGTCGCGAGGACACAACACACACGAGCCATCGCCGAGAAGATTTCTTTTGTCCCCAGCAAGACATGACCAGATGAAAACACAAAAACAAACAAAGCACTCGTGTCATCAGAAAACAAAAGGAAAGATCTTACCAGTATACTGGGAGACGGCACCGAGCACAGAGGAGAGCAGAACTTTAATCGAGCCGAAGGACCAGGCCGCACTGCTGGCGCACTTTTCACGCCTGGAGCTTCCACAGGTCCTCACTCGACGGTGGGGAGAAGCAGAACTGGAGCTGGGGAGGAGTCGATGGCAGGTAACAGCCAACCCGCAAGCACCACGTAATCACATCAGCCTTGAGGGTGGTGCTGCCTCGTTGGCTCCTCCTCCTCCTCGATAAAACATAAAATAATGCTCCCAGGAGGTCCTAGCTCTGGCCGAGTACCCAACTAGTGATGAATAGTGGAGACTGACATGATAAGAGCCGTAGTTTCCAGAAGTGGTATATGGTGCACATCCATATGTCGGCAGTTGTCCTTCCCTTTAAGTCCAGCTGGAATGTCTTCAAGCTAAGTTCCTCTCACCCACCCGGATTGTATCCTCTTTGGCATCGTCCGTGACATCAGATCTTGCATGCTGGAAGCAAGGATCCGTGTGCCACCTGTTAGGGAGGTCGTATGGGTTGCGTGGATGTGCACCATATACCACTCCTACAGTTAAAGGTGAGTAACCCTCTTTTAGAGGGCGTGGATATGGTGTACTATCCACACATTGCAGACTCCTAGCAGTTCTCCAGGAGGAGGGGCAAGGCAGAACACCCTACTTGGAAAAAAGATTAGAACCGAGGCCCCAAAACCAGCATCCGGCGTGACTCAAGGTCGATGTGGTAATGAGAGATAAAGGTGTGCGGACTTCCAGGCAGCAGCCCAGAAGATCTCCTGGACAGGGACATCCCTAGAAGCAGCCACCAAAGCAGCTATATGTCTGGTGGAATGAGCCCCAAGCCCTATGGGAGGCCCCTACCAGCCAACCTATAGCAGAGGTCAATGCAGGAAACAGTCCACCTGCCAATCATCCACCTAGCTGCTGGTCTGCCAGGTGCGGCTTTAGCGCAGGTGACAAAGTGCTGGTGAACCTCTCCATGAACTCCAGCCACGCACTCTGAATAATAGCAGTGCTCTCCCCAGGTCCAACATATGGAGCCTGTGCTCAGCATCTGAGCTTGAATCAAATCAAATCAAACTTTATTTGTAAAAGGCACCTTTCCAAAACCAAGGCACCAGTGCATAACATAATAAAATCAAGAAATAATTAAAACAATATCAAATTAACTCAGAATTGGTGAAATACACTGGAAAATTGATCACCTGGTTCAAGTGGAACTCAGAAACTACCTTCAGAAGGAAGTTCAGGTTGGGAGGAGGACAACCTTGTCCTGTGGAACTCCAAGTAAGGAGACTCCACTGAGAGAGCCTGGAACTCACTAATCCTTCTGGCAGAAGTGACAGAAAGCAAGAAGGCATTCTTCCTCTCTCCCAACCACCCTCCCTTCCTCTACCCCAGATGTCTTACTAAGCATGACAATTTAAACTTCTCACCTATGTTTTCTCTCTCTCTTTAATACTCCCAGATACATGTATAGAGTGCTCAATAGACAATATTTATGTATGCAGTACCACACTGCCTTTACTAGACCTACCTAGTACTCTAATCCTGTGTAATTATATTAAGCTTGTCTATTTTTGGATTCCTTGTCCTTACTGGTTATTGTATAATACATTGAGTATAACCACAAGTCACAATTTATCTCTATACATTATATGTTTTAATTTCCTGTACTTGTAGGTGTAATTTGTTTCCCACAGTATAGCAATGTTTATCATATATGGAAAGCTTATATTCCCAGGTCTCCCCTGAAAAAGGACAGATTTGTCTCAGTTGGCCTACCTGGTCAGCAAAATTTAAATAAATACCACACTTGTGCATGGTTCAAATAAACTTTACGAGCACTGCCAATATCAGCAACAGGTCCCATGGTAGTGGTGGGTCATGCATCGGCAGGGACAGGTGGTTCAGACTCTTAAAGAAACGAACAACCACCCTTTCCTGCGCCACTGTCGGCATACCAGCCTGTGCCTGGTATGCAGAGATGGCTGCCAGGTGCACCTTGAGGGTCGCCTACATCAGAAACAACTGAGAAGAGGACCACAGGTAGTCCAGAATGCTAGCAATGGGGCAGGACAGGGGTCTACCTCCATGCCCTGACACCAAATGGAAAAAGCGCTCCATTTGAAGGCATAGCATGGTGGGTCAACCCTCTGGGAGGCTTCCCACAACCCAGAGAACCTCCTCTGAGAGACCTTGCTAAATTTTGTTGACCCAGTAAGCCCACTGGGCCTAGAAGTCCCTTTTCAGGGCAACCGTGGGGGAGATACAGATAGTAAGCAATGGAAATTGAACCAGATTAAGCGGTTGGTGGTATTTTAGTGACACTTAGCCTGAAACTCTGCAGCTCAGGAAGCAGGCTGTCAGGTGGAGGGACTGAAGGTCCAGGTGTAAGATCTTCCCTTTGTGACAGGAGAGCAGGTCCAGGTGTGAGGCAAGTGCCATGGAAGTCTACTGCTGCTGCTGCTAAGAGATCTGGGTACCAGAACTGGAGCAGCTAGTCTGGGACTACCAGGATAGTACAGTTACGTAGAACTTACCGTAACAGTAGATCTTGAGAACAGCTCTTGCAGCAGGTTACACCATTAGGACTGAAGCCTTCCAGAGCAGGACCAGGAAAAATTCTAGCTATTAACTACAGCGGGGACCCGCCTGACGTCAGTCCCGCCTCCGATGTGGGCGTGACACCAAAGAGGCGGTCCCGCCAGATTCCCCAGTTCTCCCGCCGGAGACTTCTTGCTCGAGCTGACATCAAAATGGGAGACCTAGGATTAGCCGTCAGAAGACAGAAAGATAACAATTCCTGCTCAGAAAGACTGAGCCATGCTTCCTCAAGGGGAAGGTGGGCGGAAGGTACCTGCTGCAAAGAGCTGTTCTAAAGATCTACTATTACAGTAAGTTTCTTGCACGTAACTGTACTATCTTACTTGAGAACACAGCTCTTTGCAGCAGAATACACCATTAGGACTGATTCCCAAGCAGTAACGCTGTCAGAAAATCCGGGAGGAGGAAATTAAAGGATAAAAACCAGGTCCTGAACCTGGGACGGAGACCCTGATGCGGCCAAACCAAAAACCAGCCCCCATACTTGAGGAGGCGTGTCAGGCTATAATGCTGATAAAGGTATGCACAGAACTCCAAGTGGCTGCAGCGCATATAGCAGAAGTGGAAACATTTTGGCGCTGCAAAGGAAGTAGCCACCCTCTAGTGGAATGACCGGACTGAACCGGGAGGGGCTTTGTTTGATACCATAACAGTGAGAAATACACTGGACAAGCCAGCGAGAAAGGGACTGTTTGGATACTGATTGGCCCATCATTCTCTCAGAGAAGGAAATGAAAAGCTGCTCAGAACTACGAAAGGACTGAGTTCTGTTGAGGTAAAACCTCAGGCTGCGGTGAACATCCAGGGTATGGAGCAGAGCCTCTCCTCTATTAGAGTAGTTGGAAGTAGACCGGAAGGTCGATATCCTGGTTCAGAGTGGTGAAGAAACCACCTAGGCAAGAATTTAGGGTTCGTCCTCAGGATACTCTGTCCCGTGGAAAACTAAATAAGGCTCTTTGCACATGAGGCGTGAAGTTCAGAAATTCTTCTTGCGAGGTAACAGCAACTAAAACAAACGTTCCACGACAGAAAAGCGTAGCTCGCAATCAGCGGCAGGTTCAAAGGGAAGCGTGAGCTGTTCAAGGACAAAAAGCAAATCCCATGGAGGCACAGGGTCTCTAATAGGAGGCCTAAGGTGCAACACTCCCTAAGAAATTCCGAGGCGTCCACCTGAGCCACAGTACGATTTCCCACCGGAGGTGGTAAGTCGAAATGGCACAGAGGTGCACTTAATAGAGGAGTAGGCTAGACCCGAATGAAAGAGGAGCAAATATTCTAATATTACTCCACAGGACAATCTAAAGGGGAAAGGTCGGCGTGCTCGCGACCATACACAAAAAGCAGGCGCCATTTCATGGCGTGCGTCGCACTGCGTTACAAGCTTTCTGGCTGCAGAAAGGACTCTGCAACCTCTTGGCGAGACCCCGTGGACCAAAATGGCTATGTCTCTAGGAGCCAAGCATGCAGGTTCAAGGCAGTAGGTCCGGGTGGACAAGTGAACCCTTCTCCTGAGACAGTAAGTGGGAGCTGAGCGGCAATGGGAGGCGGGGTTCCGAGATAGTTGAATCAACAAAGGGAACCAAATCTGTCTGGGCCAAAATGGGCCACTAGGATCAATATGCGTGCTCCTCGCAGTTTGAGAAGAACTCTCTGGATCAACGGGAAAGGAGGGAAAGCGAGAGGAATCTGTTGGCCCAGGAGAGGGATAACGCTGCTCGCCAGAAAACACCAGGCCCTGGATCTAGCGAGCAAAAATTGGGCAGTTTTGCGTTGGATGGGAGGCGAACAAGTCTAGATCTGGAGTTCCCCATCGAAGAAACAGATCCTCTGCTACCTCTTGAAGGAGTTCCCATTCGTGGACTCTGGCCTGAGAGCGACTCAGGCCGTCTGCAACCGTGTTGTCCACTCCGGGAGCGTGCACAGTGATCAGATTCGCGCCGTGTCTGATTACAAATCCCACTCTCATGGCCTCCCTGCAAAGGGGTAAAGTGTCTGCCTCTTTGTTGAGTAATACATCACCGCCGTGTTGTCTGTCTGAAGTAGAAGAGTACACGGTGGGATAACTGACTGAAAGGCCTGCAGGGCATAGAGGACCGCTCTCATTTCCAGCACGTTGATGTGAAGGTGAGCTTCCATCTGGGTCCACGTGCCCTGGGACTTTACCCGTCAGGTGTGCCCCCACCCAAGTCGGAGCGTCTGTGGTGAGGGTGACCTCCAGGGGCCGGCGCAATGAGCAGGATGCCTGATGAGAAGCGACCTGGGGCTAGCCACCACTGCCAGTCTTGAATCACTGAATTCGTGAGTCTGACCGGATGCTGCAAGTGGTCTTGCCTTTGGTCCCATTGCACTTTGAGCATCCACTGAGTAATGCGCACGCGTGGAGTCTGCGAAGGGACAGTAGGAATGGCCGCAGCCATGTGTCCGAGCAAGCAAAGGACCCACCTGGCAGGTACAACCTTGCAGTGATAGGTCCTTATGAGAGGATCTGATGCGCTCCGCTCTGTCGGCCGGAAGAAAGGCTCTTCCCGAACAGTGTCCAGAACTGCTCCTATGAACTGCAGTTTCTCGTGCTACCAGGAGAGACTTCTCGTAATTTATGAGGATGCCCAGGGATCGGAACAGATCCTGGGTGCTCTTGATTGCAGAAGCAACGTCTCTCTGGAGGCGGCCATGAGAAGCCAGTCGTCCAGGTACGGGAACACGTGAGTGGCCCTGTCTCCTCAGAGACGCCGCCACGACTGCCATGCACTTGGTAAAGACCCTCGGTAGGGAAGACAGTCCGAAAGGAAGGGCTCGGAACTGAAGGTGGTGGTCGAGAAACTCAAGCGCAGGAACCTCCTGGCGCCTGAGCCTATAGGGATGTGCAGGTAGGCATCCTGCATGTCTAGAGACGCTAAAAAGGCGTCCTGTTTTAGCATGGGGATAAGACCTGGAAGGTCTACCATGCGGAATCTCTTGTAAGTGACCGACACATTGAGGTCGCTGAGGTCAAGATTGGACGGAGGTCCCTGTTTTCTTGGGAACCAGGAAGAAGTGGGAATAGTATCCTAGTCCTCTCTGGTTCTCTGGGACGTACTCTACTCGCTCCCTTTCGTAGTAGCGCGAGTACTTCTTGCCAGATCAAGGCTTTGTGCTGACCCTGATACGGGAGAGCAAAGGAGGCCTCGGTGGCTTTCCTCCGAATTCTATAAAGTGGCCTAGACTGACCAACTGAAGAACCCACCTGTCGGGTGGTAATGGCCTGCCATCCCGGCAGGAAGTTATATCGACCCCGACTATAAACTCCGTTGATCCTGAGGGGCGGGGCCGGCAAGGAGTCAGGCTGTGGCGGCAGATGGACCGCTGGCTGGGCCTGCCTGGGAAACAGCTGGCCTCGGCTGGCGGGGTGTTTGCCCTGGGCTCTCGAAAACGAGCCCCTCTGAGGTGCAGCTGAGTGGGTCTGTTGCCTCTCGTCCACGCCCGGCAGGCTTTGGTTCCTTGAGAAGGAACCAAGCTTAGGTCGATACATGGCCTGAACCGACCTTACCACTTCCGGCCTCTTGGAGTTTGGTAAGGATCTTTTCTGTAGGATTACCAAACAATACTTCTCCTCAAAAGGGCGCCCAAGATGTTCTTTTGACGTCCGTATAAAACCGGAGACGCCGCAACCAAGAGCGTCACCGGAGGCAAACGCCAGAAGCTGCTGCTCGGGCCGATGAGTCCGCGAGTCATCACGCGGCTCTTAGCACTTGGGTCCCCCCGTCTGAACCCGTGCGGAGGCTGAAGCATCTCCTTCTGCTCACCTTCAGGCATCTTTTCAGCCGCTTCCAGACCCTGTTCCTACAAGCGTTCTGGAACTGAACCATGTGGGTTAAATAGTTCAGGGATCTGATGGCGCGAGGTAGCGGAAGCACACGTGCCTACCCAATGCGCCAGTTGCTTGGACTCTGGGTCCGTGGCAGGGTGCTCAAATGTTGTGGCCTCTGTGACCGGTCATGTGAGGCTGTGATGACCAGAGAATCGGCCTGAGGATGCTGCGTCAAGTACTGGTCGTCCTTGGGAGCCTGCATGTTTATCAGCTTTCTTCGGTCTCGCTGGGAGCGAGTGTGGACGCTTCCACGCAGCCTTGGTGACGCCCACGAAGTGTCAACCAAGGGTGGTACCACCACAGGCTTGGGGTCCTTTGCCAAGATATTTGGTGAGTCGCACTCTTGGGTCTAAGTCTTCAGCATCCCATCCCATGTTCTCTTGTATATGTCTCATAATATCAAGGAACGAGGGATCATCCGGAGGAGATCTAGGCATCTCACGTGGGTCGGAGAAGGGATGGAGAGTGGAGATGGGGATCTAGAGGTGGAGTAGTCTGATCCGTGTCCTCCGTTGAAGGCTGACGTCAGGGTCTCCTGGATCTCTTGGGGCTGGGTGATCCAGCAGAGGATTTCGACGGAGATCTCCGTTTATCAGGTCTCCCCTGGGAGGGTTCTAGGCTCCGGGGAGGAGGAACGAGCCTGCCGATCCCGATGGCGAGGGGGGCAGGAACCGGAGTAGGAGGAGGAGGAGGAGGAGGAGGGGGGAACCATGTCTTTTAATGGTATCCCACCAGTAGGTGAACAGATCTTTCACCTCCACTAGAGAGCCCGACGGCCGCGGGTGCCGTGGGCGGGTCGTCGGGTCAGCGTCGGCTCCACAGGGGCTCTGGTGACGAGGGATCCCTGGGAGTACTCTACGGGACCGGGTCGCCTGCCTGGTCCTCGGGCTGCTCTAGGTCCTCCTCCGATAGAGGCTCCTGACCGATGTCGGTCGGAGGCAACAGGGCCTTCTTCTTTTCAGGAGGGGCGGGCGTCGGTCCCCTACCGGCGTCCGCTCTGGGATGCAATGGCCGGCGTCGGTCGTCAGGCCGGCAGGCTCAAGAAGGCGCCACGGCTGGCGGCTGTCGAGCGGCGTCTGGGCTACAGGCCTTTTAAGGCGTGAGCTCCAACGTCTTGCGTGGAGGCACCGACGACCTGACGCCGGGTACCGAGGGAAGGGAACCCGACGGCGGTGGTGATGGTGTCGCTCTCGGATTTCGCCAAGGCCCTTGAAGGGAAGGAAGGCCTGGCGGACTTCTCCTGAGATGAAGGTCTCTTGATTGCAGCCGGGAGATTTCGAAGCAGGCTCACGGGACTCGAACCCCTAGAAGGGACCTGGAAGGTCCCTTCTCCTTCTCTTCTCCGTGCTTGTGGACCCTGGAGCTTTCCCCTTGGAGGACATGGTCTTCAGTTGTTCCTCCAGAAGAAACGCCAAAGCCCTCTGGCCCGGATCCGGTGCAGGCTATTGAACCCTTGGCAAGAAGGACAGGCCGGGTATCGTGGTCTGGGCCTAGGCACGGATGCAGGCCGTGTGGGGGTCCTTGAACGGGATCTGCTTTCCACAAGCGCACTTCAAGGATGGCCCAAGTTGGTGATGACATCAAGATCTTGCTTGAAGAGGATTCTGAAGATTTTGAAAATTTTATCGAAAAAGAACTATTCACGCGTCGCTGCTAGACTAGTAACCCGAAGGGGTCAGGTAGCTAAGTCGACAGCGGAAAAGAACTGAGGAATCTGGCGGACCGCCTTTTGTACCACGCCTGACGCCGGAGGCGGGACCGACGTCAGGTCCCCGCTGTAGTTAGCTAGCTAGAATTTTTCCGTGGTCCTGGCGCCTGGGCGGCTTCAGTCCTAATGGTGTAACCTGCTGCAAGAGCTGTGTCTCAAGTAAGATCACCTGTGCCTCATCCCTCTGTACCATGACCAGCACCCAGTATATCAGGGAAAGGGAGGGAAAGTGTAGAAGAGGAGCAGGGTCCAGGGCCTCATGAAGGCATCTCCATCAGTGTTCCACAATGGAGTGGGGGGCACAGAACAGCTTCAACTTCACGTTCTCCTAGAGTGAACAGGTCAACCAGGGAGTGCCCCACTGGCGGGGAATAGGCGATACACCACCTCCTGATAAAGGGACCACTTATGTGATGCCTTGTCCACCAGGCTAGAGGCGTCCACCAGCTGACTGGAGGCTACAGCCACATGGCTCGCCAGGAGATCAGCATCTAGAATGCACACAAGGGTCTAGGTGCAGTGGGCTTCCCAACAAACCGGAGGAATGTGTCCTACTCTGCCTGTTGAGATGGTACATGGTCATGGTATTGTCCATACGGATCTATACGACCTGACTCTGAACAGACGGAGGAATTCACGGATGTGGAAGAAGGTGTTATGGAGGTCGAGAGAGCAGAACCACATGCCCTACCACCAGAGATGGGATTATATCATTCAGGGTGACTATCCTGAACCTGCTCCTCCTCAAGAACTGGTTCAGGTCATGCATAACCAGTATGGGGCTCCAAACACCTGTCTACTCGGAGATTAAGAAGTACCTGGATGTCCGGAAGAGATGGACTCTTGTGGGGCATGGGCCCAAAGAGCAGGAGAACCTCGAGGCAGACCTCAACCCACAATGTCCAGCACCCATTTGTTTGTAGTAATAGTGGACCAGGCATGCCAGAAATGGCAAAGCTGTGTCTCACAGAAAGCTCAGGTGGGTGTTGCAGGCGGGAGGGGGACAGCCCCCCAACCTGCCATTTAGCAGCCTTAGAGGAGCAGGCGCCTGCTGCCAGGAGAGCACAGGAGCTCCGACCTCTGGATTTCTTGGGGCCTTGGTTGGCCAACTTGGGATTGGGTGACAGACCTGAGACTGCCCTGACTGAGGCTGCTGAAGCGGAAAGGGCCAAACCGAAAGTGCTTCTTCTTCATTCGCTGGCCCTTGGGGTCCTCCTGCATGGATGTGATGGAGTCCAGAGTGGCAATGGACTTCTCAATCTTGTAAAGTGGCCCAACCCACCGGCCCATAGAGTTCGATACCCAATACATACAGGTAACTCACCTGTAACAGGAGTTCTGGAATGGTATATGTTGTTCATCCACACTGTCTGGCAGGTTCCTTGCTGCTTTAAATCTTGCGGAAGGTCTTCAGGCTGGCTCCTCCCACCCACCCAGGTGGTAAAACTCTCGGCTCCGCCCCACAGACTGGGAGATAAGCCAGAGAAAGGCCCCTAAAGAAACAGGGCCCTGGTCAGAAGCAAGGTTCTCGGAGGACTCCCAATCAAAGCCTAGGGTCCTAGAGGAATGCATGGAGGAGCCATCTGTATTCAACAACTCTCAACACACGCCCTGAGCCCCCGGTCCCCATGAACCCACTCTGGATTACTCAGAGTGGGAAACCTGAATCAAAAGTTGGCCAGGGAGGCCGGAGGCCAACTGAGTGGCCTCGGATGGGACATCGATAGAAGGATGCTTAAGGTAGAGAAGCTGTGGAAGGCTCGACCAGATGAGGCTGGGCCAAAATTGGCCTCACTGGGGTAAGTCCACGGAAGCTCCAAGATCTGCTGGTAGGACTGGCCCTGTCCAAGGACCCACTGCTGCCACTATCTCCTCGTGCTTCTGCCGCAACTTGCAGCAGAGTGCCTCTGCATTCAAAGGCGACAAGGAAGGGAGCACTGACTGTGCTTTCAGGAAGTCAAGAATGAGAATGATTCAAATTCCAAGATCAGGTCTGGGACCTCGACTCAGACCTCAATCGGCAACAAGAATGTCACAGTCGGGGGATGGACGGAGGGACTGGTTGGGGGAGGGCAGCTGCAGTGGTATTGAACTGAGAGCTGTATGTTCATAACCTGGCAAACTTCATCTTGAGTGTGGACAGGTTGTGACAGTACTACATAAAATAAAATATGGACACCTACACCCAACTTGACATGCTTCCATCTCAAGGTTCTGAAGACCCCCATGACCTCATAAGCATCGCTCTGAATGTCTAGAGTATCTTCAGAAACCCTCAATGAAAACATAGCCATGTTGTGCACAACATTATGCTGTCAATAATACCCAGACAGGGTGGGTGGTACAGGGCTTTACCAAACCACTCAAGGATATAATGAAGCCCGACACTACAGGTGGAGGGCCTTACACCCTGCAAAGCTCAGTACAGCCTAATACCATCCACCATGAAGGGTATTGCTAAGCTTTGAAAATTAGTATTTGTTTAGATTTTGATTAGACTAACAAAATATTTATAAAATTAAGTCACTTAAAAAAATGGACAAAAAATATTTTCAGGTAAAATGGTCCCTCCACTGGTACAAATGAAGTTACTTAAAAATGAACAGAAAAATATTTTCAGATAAAGTTGTCCCTCCACTGGTGCAGTTGCCAGCAGAGGATGCTGCCTTCTCCCTCCCACCCCAACCAAAAGGTAAGAGAGGTTGATGTCTGCATCCACCTGCCCCAACTGCTGTAAACTGAAACAAGCACCCTCTCCCATCTGCAGTGCTGTGCCTTAACAGTGTGATGGCATCACAGTAAAGCATGTAGAGTGCTACTCTTTTTCTAATACTGCAGCGTGCGAGGAATGCAGCGTGGTGGAAACTCAAGAGGGACAGCAGCGTGGTGCTGTGTCACAGTTACATCTCCCCATCTCCCAATGCCACTGAAATAAAAATAGGAACTGTGACATTTTTTATTTTAGTAGTTGCCAGCAGGATGATGCAGTGAGTGAGCAGGTAAATGTGAGGACTGGCAGAGTTAGCACAATCCACTCAGAGTTAAGCATGCTCTGTGCTGGTGCTACAAGTAAAGATTTACACAAATACCCTGTTTTTTTCTGTGGTTCTTGACCATTTTCCAATCTATATTACGTAATTGTACCGGGTAGTTTCATACTACTAAGGACTGTGAGAGCAGGAAAAAAGCAGCCATAACTGCTGCTACCATAGTGTTCTCCTCCATGTATTTGTCTAATTTTCATTTACATATATTTTATTTCCATTTACAATGATTTCTAGTGGGAGACTGTTCCATATACCTATTACCTTTAGGGTAATTTGCAGTACACTGCAATGTTTTTAAATACTTGTACTCTTAATGTTTCTACAATGTAAAGTAATTGTTAATGTTTTTCTGCACACTGTACCCAGTTATGTTTTTATATATACCGTACTCAGCGATGTTTTCCTGTACACTGTACTCTGTATTGTTTCTACATACCTTATAATCAATAATGTTTTCCTGTACTGCACATTGTACTCAGTAATATTTTTATGCACAGTGTAATCAATGGTATGTTTTCTATACATTGTACCTGGTAACGTTTTATACACATTGTAATCAGTAATGTTTTCACATTTTGCACCCAGTAATGTTTTTGTGTAAACTACTCAGCAGTGTTTTCTACACTGCACTCAGTAATGTTTTCCTGTGTACTGTACTCTGTAATGTTTCTACATATATTGTAAGTCGGTAGTGTTTTCTCTAAACTGTATTCAGTAATACTTTATATACACTGCAGTGTGTAATGTTTTATAATTTTGTTAGGCACTGCAAGTGCCTCAGTAAAGAGTGATCAATAAACCTAACTATTTTTCAGGTAACCACTCCGCTGGACCTCCATGGGCACATATTCTGCAAGAAGGGACAGGAACATCCACCTGGAGAGTCTCCCAATGGCCTGCTCTTTTCAGCCCCTGATGACTGTGATCGTGGGCTCAGATTTGAACCCTCGAACCTCTGAATGGAAGACAGATGCATTTACTGTTAGGTCTTGGAGCTGCCACTTTAACTGTTAAACTGCTATCAGACTTCCCATCTGACTTCTGCTTTGGTGGTTTTCCTCACCTTTCAGCTTCTCCTCCATGTCCTCAGGGTACTGAAGTTCCTCCATCTTCTGCAATTCGACAAAAAGCTGGGAATCTGGTTTCTCCGCCTGTGTGGTACTCACTGGAGAGGCAGTGCTGGCTGGCAGGACCTCTTTCTTGGGTTTCTTGGACACAGAGCCCATCGTTCCAGATGAAGAGCTGCTGTAGCCAGAGAGGGTAAGTAGCCCATTGACTGCATCCTGCCCCAGCCCTTCTCTCTTGCGGAAGTGCTTGATGTAGACATGGGAGCTATACAGGTCACTCAGATTGCTGCCATGGCTGTGCTGGATCAGGTACTGCATTACCTTATGGGCCACTTCCACAGGAACATTCAGCTGTACCAGGCTCGATCATCCAGCTCATGGATCTGATTCAAGGTAGAAAACAGAAAAATTAATTCATGAGGGATTGCTGCAGGTCACAACTCCAATTGCAGATTGTGTGTGTGTGTGTGTGTGTGTGTGTGTCGCATAGCTTGCACTTAAAACTCAATCACATTAAGTGTGTCTGTGGATAGGGATATGTGGTGTGCCTTAATCAGGCAGGATTTCTACAGGTCAGCTCCCATTACATCTGTGTTCTTTGTGAGGTAGGGGTATTGTATATTATGCAAATGAATTAGGCCTGTTCAGCAAGGTTACAAATGGGAATTATGCAGAAACAAAATCCAGCACTCACCACCTCAGGAAGTGTCAAAGGTGCCAAATGGACATAGCATGTCTGTATAAAACCTATTTTTAAATGCAACAGTGCTCTGCTAGCTTATTACATTTTGTAGACAATTTCAAGCGCCTTGGGTACTTTTTTTTAACGTACAGGCACAAGATGTCTTTAGAGAGGACACCCAATTTAGCACCACTTACAACTGCACCTGCAACAAATGACCCCATAAAGGAGAACTGCACTGAACCTGTAAATCATTTTTTCCTGTAAAAGTTGATTTTAAGTACTAGTTCAAAATTTGGTTACCGTTCATCTCTACAGGCTTTTTCGTTATCTTTTTGTGTGTCTCTGATTCACACACAGATAGTACACATCATTTTAGAACTGTATGATGTAGTTTATGTCCCCTTGCTCAGCTCTTCAGTTGTTTGAATAATGCATCTATGTTCCACTATAGAACTCTGTGGTTGGAGAGGGACATAAAGTACATCATAAAATTCTAAAATGGCACTCAACACCAGACTGTCAACAGAAATAACCACCAAGGTCACTAATGGGCAAGTATAGATGGAACAATAACATAATTTGAACCAGTTTCTACAAAACTGCTTCTACCAGGAAAAACTACCTCGGGTTCAGCGCAGTTCTCCTTTAAGTTCGTTAATCACCTTCTAATGGAGGCAACAAGAGCCACCTCTTTCTCATTGATGAAGAAACAGCAGACAGTATACCAAACAGCAAAGCCACATCATTACAGGAAGCTTTAAAATGCTAGAGACACTAGTGACTAAACAGAAAGATTCACTGGAATCAGTTCAATTTGGAGGCTTATCTGAAGGTAATGCAGAATACCACGAGGACTCAGACTATTAAAAAAAAAAATCTTTCAGCCAAGATGTATAGAGCAATTCAATTAAAAATGTCAAGAAATACTTGAGGAGGCTTCAGATACATTGATTAAACTGATCACTGACTATGGAAAAGTAGTAAGATCACAGTTAGCGAAGAAATAAAGAGTGAAACAGTTGTATTAACCTTTCAAAATCATATGGGATTTGATAGGCGATGCAAATTTGAAAGAAACAATTAAAAAATGGATAAAGATTTAAAAGCAGCTAAACAAAAAGAAATTCAAGAGGGACCAAGATGCCGGCCTGGTGGCGTTAGGGTTGGGCGCTGGATGCCACACCTCACAATCGCGGTGACCCGGTTCAGAGCGCACTTGGGCCGCCAGGGAAGTCGGCAGGGGAGGAGGGATTGAGTATCTGGAGGACTGCTCTCCTCTCCTGGGGTGAGTTCTGGGGATTCCCGTACGGTGGCAGCTCCTAGTGGTGGCTGGGGGCGTTTCACAGCATGCGGAGCAGCCAATAGGGATGGCAGCGTGGACAACTACGGGAGAGGACGGAGGCGTCTCTGCACACTGTCACGGCCGTGCCATAGCGGCATAACCAAAAAAAACCCTGCCTGCCGGTAGGCAAAGGTGGGCCCAGTGGTCGTCCCTAATGTCCAATGCCATGCTTTCCAGCCCCTCACCCGGTCCTCCTCCAAGTCACTGGTAGCTCTACTACATTGTAGACAGAGTGCCAGGAGGAGTTCATGGTCCCGCCCTGGGAGCTTAGAGCCAGGGGTTGTGCGGCCAGGAGAGGAAGAGAGGAGAAGGGCCCAACGGAGGTCAGGGAGCTGGAGGCTTCAGGTGGACGGGAAAACCGCACCGAAGTGTCCACACACCAGCGAGTCCAGTAGTTAGAGCGAATAAATAGAGTTGGAAAAACAAAGAGAGGGACCAAGATTGACTACAAACTAAACCATGTTTATAACTGGAAAAGAAACAACCACAGAGAGGCGTCAAGAGGAGAATAAGAGTGGGTCCAAGTGGAAGATTTAGATGAATATTTTTTAGAACAAAGTCATTTGTTCCCAGAACCCATACAACCTATTTTAAAGTACACAGCAGAACAGATACCATGGATTTCAACCAACAAGCCCACCCAGAAATATAAGAGGAAGACGGAGAAGGGAAGAACAGGAGGAGGTCAAGAAGGTCAGACCAACTGAATGTAGCAACATTATCAACCCCTCATCTGAGGCAAACATTCCATCAACAGAAACAAGAAATGAACATCACAGAAGGTAGTCAATTTATCCAATAAAACATTAACAGAAGCAAAAATAAAGCTGTTAAATAAAGGTCTAGTGCACCTATAATTCTAATTAATAAGATCCAGACGTGTGTGGATCTGCAGATAACCTACCCTCCCCCAGGTTGTGCCTGAAAATAGGCAGAATCTGCCTAGTGCATTACCCAGTCAACAAAAACTAAATAAATAATCTTAGCCTGAAATCTTTCTTTAAATGAAAAGAACTGGAACATCATGCTGTCACAGAAGAGAACATTCCTAATAACGTAGAAGGGAGAAATATCAGAAAATAGTACAGATGCCAACAGAACTCAATATTAGAAGTTTAGAGATAAATCCAATGTTACCCCCGAATGCAGCTATTTGACTTTTCAGGACACTTGTGAGCAAGAAAAACAAGTTACTCACCTGTAATAGTAGTTCTAGGAGTGGTATATGATGTTCATCCACATGAACCCAGCTGACCTCCCCAGGCTCAGGCGCACAACCTTGCTTCCAGCGAGCTAAGATCTGGCATCTAGAGGAGGTGAGGTTTTACCTCTAAGAGTTCACGGAACATCTTCAAGCTGGCTCCTCACACCCACCCAGGTGGTAACTCCCTCGGCTCCACCCCGTGATGCCAGATCTTGCCGCTGGAAGAAGAAGGGTATGCCACAGCCAGGGAAAGTCAGGTGGGTCCGAGGGATGAATATCATATACTACTCCTAAAACTGCTGTTACAGGTGAGTAACCTGTTTTTCTAGGGATGTGAATATGATGTTCTAGCCACTCTTGGCAGACACCTAGCAGTTCTCCGGTGGGAGGGGGCAAGGGTACACCCCTTCTTGGGAAACAGGCCCAAAACCAGCATCCCCACGCGTGACGCAAGGTCAATGTGTAAATGGAAATGAAGGTGTGCTGACCTCCAGGTAACAGCCCTGCAGATTTCCTGGATAGGGGCCTAGAAGCAGCACCGAGGCAGCGGTATGGTGGGTGGAATGAGCGCTAAGCCCAACAGGAGCTCCCTACCAGCCAACCTACAGCAGAGGTCAATGCAGGAGACTAGCCACCTGCCAATCATCTGCTCAGCTGCTGGTCTGCAAGGTGTGGCTTCAGCGTGGGTGATACTGGCGAATCTCTCCCGAACTCCAGCCATGTGTTCCTTGTAATAGGTGGGTGCCTGTCCTAGGTCCAAAGAATGCAGCCTGTGCTTGGCCTCCAAGGTGTGGCTGGAGAAGTACACTGGGCGATTAATCACTTGGTTAAGGTGGAAATCAGTCAACCTTCGGAGGAACATCAGGATGGGTCGAAGGTCAACCTCAGTCCTGTGGAAGACCAGGTAAGGAGACTCTACTGAAAGCGCCTGGAGCTCACTGATCCTTCTGACTGATGCAATAGCCACCAGGAAGGCAGCCTTCCATGACAGGTGAGACATGTCACACCTGTGCATCAGTTTGAAAGGCCTGCCCATGATCTTTGCCAAACCAACAACAGATCCCAAGCTAGTGGTGGTTCATGCACTGGAAGGGAAATGTGGTCACGGCCTTAAAAAAAAAGGCACCAAACCACCTTCTCCTGCACCACCGACTGCTGACCTGCACGCACATGGTAGTCAGAGATGACTGCCAGGTGACCTTGACGGTCATCGACCCAAGGCCGACAGAGAGGAACAGAGGTAGTCAAGGGTGCTAGCCACTGGATAGGACTTAGGGTTCAACCCTTGCCCTGACACCTAATTGAGAATCGCTTCCATTTTAAGGCATAGCATTTCCTGGTCAACTCCTTCTGAGGCCTCGACAACATCTGCAGAGAGACCCAAAGCCTGGAACTCTAGCCACTCAGGAACCAGGCTGTCAGGTGCAGGGACTGAAGGTCCAGATGGAAAACCTTCCCTGGCTGAAGGAAAGCAGGTCCAAGCATGAGGAAGACACCTCAGGAGCCTGCTACTGAGGCTGAGGGAGATAGGGTGCCAGAACTGGCGTGGCTATTCCAGAGCCACAAGGATCCCTGTGCCTTGTCCCTCCTCACCTTGAATAAGACTTTGTGGATCAAGGAAAAGGGAGGAAGGCATAAGAGAGCCTGGGGTCCAGGGCCTCAAACAGGCATCCCCTGCAGCAATCCCTGCTGAGGGAGGCAGGCACAATTCAGCCTCAGCTTGCATTCTCCATGGAGGCAAACAGGTCCACCAGAGGGATGCCCCACTGAAAGAACAGACTGTGCACTACATCTGGTTGGAGAGACCCCTCATCTGCGAGGGCATGAGTTCCAACCTGGCCTCACTGATCAAGAGGCCAAGAGAAGATGAGTCTGGAAGGCCTGGTTCCTGAACCACTCCACCTCCTACCTGCAGAAACCCATGATCAGCCAGTTGTCCAGGTATGGGTAGACCCAGACCCCTTGGTGCCTCAGGTGGGTTGCCACTACTGCAAAGCATTTGTTGAAGACCCTGGGGGCAGAGAACAGGCTGAATGGCATGGCCTGAACTGCAAAGGGTCCCTGTCCGTTCTGGCACCAGGAAGTACCTGGAGACAAACTCTGGTTCTTTCAGAGGGTCCACGACAGGAACCACAACCTCCTTCGAAGGAGCTGGGCGATGTCATCCCAAAGGACCGGCAGAATGTCTACAGATACCATGTCCTCCTGTGGGCTCAGCAAGGCAGGTAGTGCTCGAATTCAGAGAAAGACCCTGAACGACCACTGAAAACCCACCTGTCCGTGGTGACAGTGGACCAGGTAGAAAGGAAATAGCGGAGCCGGCCATGTGAGGACCCAGGGGTGGCGTGACAGGCATGAGGGAGGCACCCCTCATCCCGTCACTGGGCAGGCTTGGAGGTGGAGGAGGCCCAGCTGAGGAACTACCGGGCCTCTTCCTCCAGGCTTACGGACAACCAAGGTTACTGACTTTGGCAGAGGTCGCCACACCTGAGCCTGCTGCCCAGCTTGGGGATGGACTGGTTTGGCATGACGTGGAGGTGGACTGAAAGGGCTTCTTCTTCTGTTGTTTGGAGCCCTTGGGTCCCTCTGAGTGGATGTCACCAAGTCCAAGATGGCACTGGACTTTTCAATGCTGGTAGGTGCCCCTCAGCCGGGCTCCAACAGGTCAGTGCCCAGGAAGAGTATATTTGCCAGCTTGTGCTGGGTATCTGCCATGAAGGTCGATATCCACAGTCAAGCCTTGCAGCACATGGCCATTGCAGCCACCACAGAACGGGAACAGGAGTCCCAAATGTCCATGGCTGTCTGGAGCTGCTGCTTGCCACAGGCTGACCTTGGTCCCGGACGTGCTTGACTGTGGTCTGGAGGTCCACTGAAAGATGAGGAGCACCTCATCCAGTGTGTGCCCAACAGGGCATGGAGAAGTGGACCATCAGGAAGGCTGGAGCTCGCCCAGGCGAGAGGCCAGCGAAGAACAGCGTAGACCTTTTCGCTGAATGGTCCAATTTCTTGAATCTTTGCCAGGTGGTTTGTCAATGTCGCCACGTTACCAGAGTGCCAAAACACAGAATCGGCCACTAAGCCTCGGCCAAGGGATGCTCTGTGAACCGAAGGGAACCGGTGGGAACCACATACTTGTGGGCCATCCGAGTTGACAGTGCTGTGGCAGGAGGCAAGGTGCTGCCAGAGCTCCAAAACAGGGCCAAGGATGGACTCTACCAGGAAGGCATCCCCAGGGACTCACAGTCTAAGATCTTGGTAAGCGGGTACCGAGACCACTTCTGAATGGGCCCAATCTTAAGACCTGTCGATTCAGAGATAAGGCGGAGAAGGCCCATGAAGGAAGTAGGACCTTCATCTGTTCAGAGACCCCAAACCCACCCAGTATCCACCGGATGGGAGAGCAAGGAGGAACCCTCCAACTCCGAGGAGTCATCGAAGAGGGCTCGACCACTCAAATCCCAGCTGACCCTCCACAGATGGCCGGGAGTGACGGTGACTGACAGCTTATGTGGAAGACCCGAAACCAGCCAAGCTCCTTAGTCGGAGCACGGATTTCGGCTGTTTGGTGCAGCTCCTCCAGGATCGGCGGAGATGCTGGGAGGGGCGAACAGGGCCATTTGTGGGTGGAAACCTCTATGGCAAAAGCCAGGTGATGGCGGGGTAGAAGCCAGGACTGGCTTCATACTGGCTGCTGCACATGAGATCTTCAAAGGGCAATGCAACTTGCGCTGAAGCCTCCTCACCTAAGGAGGATGTGGATGAAGAGTAGCAGCAGCACCACTTTCCTGAGCGTCAAGAGCAGGAACATTGATGTCAGCACAAGCCGCTCGACCCACAGGAACAAGACCAGGGTCTAGACTGTCAGGGGACGGTGGGGGCCTTGAGTGTGTCGGTGAGAGCCAAGGTCCCTCCAGTTACTGGTCAATAATGAGAGGTGGTGGGTCAGCAGACTGATCCATCCGTCCCTGGGTCACAGTCAGGACCGAGTCTTAGACAAAAGTATTGGCCTCTTCAAGAGACAACTGGTCAACCGGTTTGAATAAAATCTCACCTAGAAGATCGGCCTGTGTCTTGGCCAACTGGCCCAACAGGGATACCATGGAGTCGGCAGCCTGGGCTGAAGATTCCACCAAAGTCGGATCTGGAAAAGCACAAGAATCGGAGGCCGAGAATGTTCCCTAATCCCATGATTGAGATAAGACTTTTGGCCTCTTTTTAGACCTGGATTTGTGTGCCAATGAGGGACCATAGCCATGGGTCGGAAAAGCCTGTCACAAATCCTTAAACACCCCGTAAAGGAAGCACCCAAAGAGAGTGGCAATGACTTGACCAGCGGTACCGCCACGCTTAGGCGGTCCAAAGTGAGCGGACGAGTGGTCCTCGAGAATGGACGAGATGGAAGGTATGACAGGCGCTGAGGCCTGGGGATCGTGCACATGGCCCAGGCAATACATGCACACAGTGTGCAAATCTGTCCAGGACATCTTCTGCCAGCAAACACTTTCTGGAACCCCGAGCAGACTTCTCATTGTCCATGTCAGTTGGCATGAAGAGCAAGCCTGAAGACAAAAGTTTTTGTTTTTTAAGTTTGGAAGGAAATCTGAAGATTTTATAGCAAAGGGCCTAACTCAACGCGAGAGCAGTAAGGTGGGAACCTGCTTCTTCCAGTGGAAGAAAGATCTGGCATCACAGGCGGGGCCGAGGGAGTTATCACCGGGTGGGTGGAGGAGCCAGCTTGAAGATGTTCGGTGAGCTCTTAAAGAAGGCAACTGCCAACAAGTGTGGCTACAACATCATATCCACGTTCCTAGAACTTGAATGTTTATTCAATAACGCCAGTATTGCACTTTAACAACTTGACGACACAAGAAATCGGCTAAAATCTTTAAGGGACACAGAAATTACCATAAACCCACGGACAAAGATGGCAGTGTCATTATTCAAAATACAAAGGATTATGTTTAGAAATATTCAGAGTTACATGACACCAGATTTTATTGTAAGTTAAAAGTGATCCCACTAATGATTTCAAGTGGAGAATTGATAAGAATATGTCACTGATGCAGGTTTTATTTATTTTTATTTATTTGAACTTTTAGGTAATACCTTGGCGTTGCAGTGCTTACTGACAAACAGGCACGAGACTTTCTTACAGTAAAATAGTCAGTAAAAGCCACACTGTACACTTTACCCAAGGTATATAAATCGATTAATTCACCCCTCCCCAAAAGACCCATAGTGACTGGAATTGGTTCTATTACTGTACCACTCGTCCAGTCTGTAGATTATTATATTGACCCTTTGAAGAAAATCTGGGATCATACACAGAGGCGGGGGTTGAATCGTTTACTTTTGAATACATATTACCTGTAATCTAAGGAGCGGCAATGGGACAACTTTTGCCCCCAGTGTAGCAAATCTTTATGTGGCAAAATGGGAGTCAGAAGTGGTTAAAGATCCAGATGTTAATCTTTTCTATGATAAAAAAAAAATAAAGTGGCCAAAAGATTATTTTGTTAATATATTTTTTATTAAGTTTTTCACTGGGGGTAACAGGGGTTGGGTTGACAATCATATTTCATAGTTGTACAGACATTTGTAGTGGAGCCATACATTTAGATAGTCTGTTATGGATACACTTTGTGCCATATAATTAGTTATTGGGTACAAATTAATGATAGCTATAACTGGTATTCAGACATTTCTCAAAACATATAAGGCAGCTTAGGATATTCATAACAGCAATATACATACTTCACTTCGATCCACATATTCACTAGGGTTATTTGTGCTTGGGTACCTAGGTCCATATCTGGGCCTTATATAAATATATTCATTCATAGTATAATTTATTCAAGGTATAAAGGTAGTGTCTCTTAACATAATGTGCACAACCCATTTAGCCCATTTCTCAGTGAATAAGTCGGAGGAGTCATTTAGGAGTAAGAAATCTTTTCAGACCTATAAATATGGGCCATTATTTCCTCCAATCTATCACAGTGGGTATCTTGGTGGTCAACCAATTCTATGTTAGGGCTTTCTTTGCTGCCAAAAGGAAATCCTATCAAGTAGCATGTATGGGTGTCCTTTATGTCTCAGGGAGGATATGTAGAATAAAGAATTCAGCAGTAAGTGTAAATGGAGTACCCATCAATTCACTTAATCCAGCTTGTATTGATTTCAAGTAGGGCTGAATTTTGGGCAGTGCCAAAACACATGTGTGTGGTGTGCAGTGGAGTTCCACATTGACGCCAACAAAGTCCCAGATGGGGCGCTGTGAAATGAGCTGTTATTGTTGGGGTTCGAAAATACCTAAGCCTAACCTGCTAGGCAAATAGTCTCCAGTTATGAGAGAAAGTAAGTTTTAACGTTACTCTACAGCCCCTTTCCCATAGTGACAGGGGCATATCAGACAAATTCTAGGCTCCATTTTGCATGGTATTCATCAATGTTTGATCCTAGGGTTTCTATGATGGCTTTGTACAGGGCGAGATAATGTGAGACATCCCCAGAAATAATGCATTGCTGAATACAGGCAGCCAGGGGCGGATGGCTTCAGGGTCTCGTAGTTCGGGGTGGGAATAATAGAAATGCCTCAGCTGCAGGTACCTGTAGAAATCAGAATGTCGAAGTCCATGATGCAGCTCCAACTCCTGAAAGGACTTAAAGTCCCTGCCATGCAAAAACTGCGAGAGGTGACAGGGTTGTAGGCGGCCTCGGTTTCAAAAATGTGATCAAGGGAGGTGGGGATGAAGTTCTCCAGGAGAGCCACTGGGCAGACCAGGGAAGATACACGGTGGCGGACACTTGTTTACGGATCTCAGTCCATGCCTTCAACTAGGACAGGATCCACGGGTTCTGGGGGAGCCAGTTCTGTGGATAGGAGGTGGCGCAGTGTAACACTAATCTAGCACACTTCGGTGTGAGATGAGATCCTCTTCTATTCCTCTCCACCAAGTCAAGCTGGCTTTTGACAGCCTGTGCATTATAAATGAGAGGTGTGAGGCCCAGTAGTAATGTTTAAGGTTTGGAAGAGCCAAACCACCTTTAGCTCTTGGGAGAGTCAGAGTACAGAATTTTATTCTGGGTTAGAAAATGGCAAAGAACATTGTACTGATCTGATTGGCTGGCAGGCTCCCAGAGCTGGGCAATTATTTTTCGATAGACGCCCTCTGAAAAACAAGTGCCAGATACTGCCAGTTTCACTTTTAAAAATGTTGAGCCACTATATTTTTCCTCGCTAAGCTTAGAGACCGGCAGGAGGGCCCAACCCTTGAGCAGTCAAACCACCTCTCCCCACAAAGAAATCTAAAGTAGCAACAACCAAAAATAACAACAGAACAACAAAGCAACCCATCGTCTTCTCCCCAGCCAGAAAACTGCACCGGAGATATTTAAAAGCTCCCATCCCGACTTCCGATCCCGTGCTCACAAGCGGTCAGACCCGGCTGGCCGACTCCATCTAACGCGGTATTCACAAAGTCCTGCTCCTGCCCTGCTCACTGCACTTGACTATAACATAAAAAGTTACCTACCAACCTAAAGAGCTGCCATTTCACTTGTCACAGTCTTCGATTTTTTTTTCCCCAAGCACCCGATTCTTCCACTCTCCCACGTTACTGTCATATCAGACCATACAACTACAAGTCCCATAAAACTGTGCAGCACAAATCCACATCAATAAGCAAGCTCCACCAATCAGCAACGCCCTCTATTGGACACTGCGGAATAACACAGGTACTTCAAAAAAAAAAAGTTTTAGTTTCTTTTAAAATGTCTTAACTATCTTCCTAATTATTCTTTTTATTAAAAATACTACATATGAGCCATTTCTAAAGCGCAACAATACCTGACAGGGTGGGCATTATTAGGAAATACCAGACCTTCCAGGGCTATAAGGCCCTCCGCCTGTGGCGTCGGGCCTCGTGACGCCCTAGGCGATCAGTATTTCCCAATAACTCTACCTGTAATATTATACACTCTTGTGAACCATATGAACCTGCTGATACATTTGTTCCATATTTGAAATATCTTGGAAGGGAATATGTATAGGCATATTTTGGTACAAATATAGGGCTCAGGGTAGAATGACCATTCTAATTACATCCACTTTCTGTATGAGATTTAATGGGAGGATATTCCTCCAGGCCAAATTCGATTGAAGTTGCGTATTGAAGGGTCATAATTAAACCTTTTGCCATTCTCGACTTCGGTGGGACAGGTATATGCCCGGTAGTACAATTTTACCAAGTCCCAACGGAAGGGGAATCTCTGTGCTAGTTCCACTGTGGGGAGAAATTAAATGCCAGGGCCTCTGTTTCAGTGGTGTTAGGCTTGTGTCCTGAGCATCGACCAAACTGCTCAATTATGTTCAGTACTGCTGGGATTAACCTAGAAGGATCCATGAGGAATAACAGGACATCATCAGCGTATAGGGCAATTTGGTGATCTATTTCTTCAACCTCTACACCTTCTACCAAGGGGACTGTCTAATGGCCTATGCCAATGGTTCGATGAATATGGCGAACAAACCTGGAGACAGAGGGCATCCTTGGCAGATTGCCTGTAGAGAAATAGGTGGAATGATGTCCGCTGACTTTGACACATGCTTTAGGAGAGGAGTACAGAGTTCTAATCATGGAAACAAAGGGAGGGAATGCCCATTGTGGTCATATTTGTAAACAGGAAGGGCCAAGAGACCCTGTTGAAAGCCTTCTCAGCATCTAAACTCAGAAGGACAGATGGGGAGCTACGGGATTGCATTTTCTGGACCAAATGTAGTGCCCTTCTTGTATTGTCTATGGTAGATCTAGCACTAATGAAACCAGTTTGGTCAAGGTTAATTAGGGAAGGTAAAGCCGATCCAGAGCAGCCTAATTGACATAAGGAACTTATAATCCGCATTTAAAACTGAAATTAGCGGTATGATGTTCACACTTGTGGGTCCTTGTCAGGTTTGGGATCAGGGATATCGCTGCATATGACCAGCTGGGTGGAGGTCAACTGTCCTTGTAGGACTTCATTATACACCTACAGGAGGATTGGTGTGGGTGTCTGCACAGAGTGTTTATAAAGTTCAGCACCACAGCCATCTGGGCCAGGGCTTTCATTGTTTTAGTTTGGGTGATGACAGCCAAGAGCTCTGATTGTGTAATGGGAAACCAAATGATTTTGCTGTTCCTTGGTCAGCCTAGAGAGGCTCAGAGGCTGGAGAAAAGCCTTGATACCTTCAACTTCTGAGGAGTGGTCTGGGGTGTAAAGTTTTTATAATACTGCTAAATACCCAAGTAATTTGGCTCACCTCTGTGCACTGGGCACCGTGGCTGTGTCTCGAAGTGTGGGTATAGTTGAAAGGAGCCTTTGCTTGCGTAACGGAATGCCAGCAGGCCGGGAGGCCCTGGGGCCTATCTCGCCATATCGCTGCCTTAAGTAGGCCAGGGCAATTTCAGTTTTCTGTATTGCTAGTGTCTCCAGTTCCATTTTAGTCTGTTTAAGTTGTGGTAGTAGTGTATCATCTCCTTGTTGGTGCACTATTTGGAAAATCAGGGTCTGTTCTAATCTAGACTGCTCTTCCCTCGTTGCTTCAGTCTGATCTGAGAATATTGTATTAAGTGGCCTCGTAATACCGCCTTCAGTGTGTCCCATCTTATTGCAGAGAAACCTCCATGCCCAGGTTATCCCCTAGATCTTATCATTAAGAACTACCGATAGTGAGCATTTTTAGGTGGACTGGGCTGAATCTCCAAAAGGAATTTTGCCTATCAAGTCCATCTCCCACTCTGTAACCACAGCAGCATGATCGGAGTGGACTATGTCCCCGATAGTGGCCTCCTGAAAGAATCAAACTCTCTCTTTTGTGTAAAACAGTGGTCTATCCTGGAGTATGAGCCATGCACTACTGAATAAAGGTGTATCATCTGTCTCTAGGATAAAGGGTTAGCCTCCACGCCCAGTCAGCCCACCTCTTGTATATAGCATTTAAAGAATTTATGAAGCTAGTTGTTTGCCTCTGGCAACTCTAGTAATATCAGGTGAGGGCTAGGGCAATATTAAAGTCTCCACTTAAAATAAGAATACCTCTGGTCAATTGAACTACCCTATCCAAGAGTTCTAATGGTTGAAATAGGGGAGCCAGGGGTAAATAAATAGCCAGGGGTGATCTCATCATCCTGTAAGTGGCCCTATACTACCACCAGGCGACTTTCAGGGTCCACACCTCCCATATGGGTTGGAAAGGGGTATGGCTGGAAACCAATATGTGACCCCTCCCTCCTCCTGCCCTTCTTAAAGGGAGGAAAAGACCGAGCAATCCCTCCCTGGTCAGCTTCTCATGTTCGTTGGCAATCATGTGCATTTCTATGTAGGTACGTTATACCTGCCTGGGTCTTTTTAAGTAGGGAGAGCATTCTAGATCTTTTATGGGATTACCCAGTCCGTTTACATTCAAAGAAAACATCTTAAGTGGTACATTGGCCATTTAAAAACAAAGATGAGGACTGAGCATTTGTACCTGTATTCCTTGTAGCTCTACTGTATAACTAGCTACTGGCTCACAATCAGAAGCGTATGAGGGTGACTGTCTAAAGGGAAAATGTGAGGAATAAGTTCCTCTAACATCGAACAGTACAGGGTAAACATTAACTGGTGAAACTTTTTAACACAGCATTCTGCCAACCGGCAGATACTATAAAATAACTTTGGGCTTCCCTGAGGCCGGCCACTCAAACAAAGTGGGTAGCCACTAGGGTATGCCAAAAAGATTCTTAGCTGGGCCTTACCTGTTTAGGTAGGCGAGGCGGTATCATCTCTTTGTAGGAGGGATGGGGATAGGTGGAAGTGAGCATGCCTCTCGTCCCTCCGAGATGTTATTACAGGGTTTAGTTAAACCCAACTAGGAGAGGGAAAAGGAGGCTCTAAATTTTAGTTAGCTTATCATACTCATTATATGTTACAGAAATCAGTGCTCTCAAACACCCTAGGATGTGAGAAACATATGGGTGGGTCTGTGCATCTCCAGTCCTCGGTTGCCTTCTGCTCACCATCCAGTAGCTTATCAACTAGGTCCTGACCATGTTCCCACAGGGCATTCTGAAACTGAACCATATGAGACAGATAGTTCAGGGACCTGATGGAACATCTTTACACACGAACCATGCACAAGGTAGTAGTGGTGCTTTCAGCTAGATAAATACCAGTACCAAAAAGCTGAAGCACACACATACCCCAATAATAATCGGACCCAAAGCTTCTTTCTTAAATGTTATTGCACCAATAAATCCACCTGACGCGTTTCGGACCAAAGACCTTTATCAAAGGCTAAAAACATAGTGGACGCATATCACAATTAAATGCCAGCTCACCCATTACATCATCATGACAAAATACAAAATCATTGGTACAGCAATTAAACAACAAAACACCCTTAAAAACCATAATTAAGTATTAAAGACATAGGAATAATGAAATTCAATAACGAATATTAAATACAATTTATATATCCAAAATACTAACATATCTACATTCTAAATATTACTTTTATCTACATTCCAAATACGGTTTTAATTTCAAATGTGCATTAATACCGGTTTCTTATAAGCATGTAAACGTAAAATCCATTCATTTATTGCTGTAATTACGCCTCGTAGGCATGGAGGACTTTCTATACCTAAAAACTTGAATTCATATGTTTCAATTTCTCTCTATTCTCAAAAATATGCTGCTGTTGCATAAGTCAAATCGTATTTACTAATAGCTCGAACATGTTCCAAAACTCTAATCTTAAAAGCTCTTTCTGTTTTGACAACATAGAATGCTCCACAACTACATTTTGCTAAATAAATAACCTCCTGGGTATTACATAAAATCAACTGTCTAATATCAGAAGTTTTCCTAAATCATTAATAACACTAAAATCCTTCTCTTTTAAAATATAACTACAAGCACTACAGTTTTACACTGCACACAGCCCGTATAACAACCTAGCCAACTGTTGGTGTGATTTACTGCAGCTGTAAAGTGACTTCTCACTAGGAGTCTTAATATAGAAGCATGTCTATAGGTTAAAATAGGAGGCTGGGCAGAAACTTCACGTAAACCTGGTTCTGCAGTTAACACTTGCCAATGTTTCTTAATGATTTGTCCTATCTCCGACTTTGAGAACTGTAAGTAGTCACAAAATGAAATCTCTAATTGTTTTCTAACGCCTCAATTTTATCCACAACAAATTGATTTTGAGACAGAAGCAGCAGCTTTAAAAAAATCGATTAGGAAAGATTTGCTAGTCGGCAGGCAGCAGGACCCCACGGAAAAATTTATAGCTATTAGTCTCTGTGAGGACTGCCCCACATCAGGTGACCGGCATCAGAGGAGGCAGTATAAAGAGCGGTCCCCTCCGCCCGCCTTCCAGTTCTTTCCGCCACAAGCCACAAGAGACCGGACGAGAGAAGGCGGATATTTCCCTCACTGGAAAAGGAGCTGAAAAGCTTAGGGGATGGAGGGTGGGAAGGTATTACCTACTGCAGAGCCTCTCTCAAGAGATCTGTGCTAGTGAGTTCTTACGTAACTGTACTATCTTACCTGGCGGGCTCTTGCAGTAAATATTACATATAGGACTGAGTCCCAAGCAGTCTGGAACAAGAAGAAGCACACGGGAGGAGAAAGCTACTCAAAGCAGATCCTCTAGCTGTGAAGGCCTTAAGAAAGAAGGCCTTGCAGAACAGCGAGCCAAGCCTGCTCTATGGAGAGGCAATATCCAAACTGCAATGTTTTGTAAATGTATGGACAGAAGTCCAAGTGGCGGCAGCACAAATGTCTGCACGCTGACACATTCTTGAAACATGCCACAGAGGCAACAACCCCTCTAGTGGAGTGACCTCGTATTTGACACAGAAGGGTCTTGCACTTGTCACAACAGAAGGTGATGCAATGAGCCAACCATTTAGACAGGCATTGCTTGAAACAGCAATGCCTTCTCTTTGGGGCAAAGAGACAAAAGTTGATCAGTCTTTCGAAATCCTTTGTTCTGTTAGCGTAGTATCTCAGAATGCGGTGAGCGTCCATAGTGTGAAGAAGATACTCCCCTGATTGGAGTACTGCGTAAAGAAGGCGGGTAATTCTATGGACTAGTTCAATGTAGATTCTGCTACCACCTTGAGGAGAAACTTAGGATTGGTGTGCGAGAGCCAGCGTTCCTTGTGAAAAATCAAATCACGGGATTTTACACATCAGGGTCTGGAGCTCGGAAATCCTCAGAGCAGAGGTAATGGCCACTAGGAAGAGTGTCTTTCATGAAAGGAACTTCATGTCTGCTGAGGCCGCCAGTTCAAAGGAGGCAAAGTAAGTTTCTCAAGAATGAAGTTCAAATCCCAAGGAGGGCCGTGAACTCGGACAGGAGGTCTCAAGTGAAGAACCCCTCTGAGGAAATCTTAAAGACTTCCAGTTGAGCAAACGTCCCATCTGTGAAGGGAATATGGTAGGCGAAATGGCCGTCATGTGTACCTTCAGAGGCAGGTGACTAAGATGCAATTCGAAAAGGTGCGCTGAGTACTCAGCAGTCGCCAACTGAGCAACAGAAAGTCTAGAAGCCTTTGAAGCGGCCCAGATTGAGAACCGTTTCCACTTCATGGCATAAGTAGACCTAGTGGAGGGCTTCCTAGCCTTCACTAAGATCTCAGCCACCTGGGAGAAACCCCAAAGCGGGCTTGAGCTATATCTGCAGGAGCCATGCATGCAGTGGAAGGACTTGACCCTTGATGAACCAGAGTCTCCTGATCCTGGGTCAATAGAATTTGAGACAGCAGAAGAGGAAGTGGAGGCTCCTCCAGTATTGTTGCAGCAAAGAGAACCAAACTTGCCTGGGCCAGAAAGGAGCAATCAGAATCATTCATACTCCTACTGAACCTAGTTTCACGAGACACATGGGATCAGAGGAATCGGGCATAGGCAGATCTGTCCCTCCAATCTAGAGACAGAGCGTATCACCAGAAAATGCCTCGCTCTTGAGCGAACAAGCAGAAGTCAGGAAGCTTTGCATTTAGAGGTGAAGCGAACAGGTCCACCTGAGGTGTTCCCCAATGTAGGAAGGTATCATCTAGGACCCCTGATCCAGCTCCCACGTGAGCTTGAGCAGGCAGGCGACCTAGTTTATCTGCTAAGAGTTCCGACCCCGGAACATGAACTGCCGTGAGGTGAAGGTCGTGCTGCCCAATCCCAGACTCTCATGCTTCCCTTCAGAGAGGTAGGACCGAGTCCCGCTCTGTTTGTTGATGTACCATACCACACATATTGTCCGTCTGGGCGTAGGTGCCTGGAAGAAGATGCAGGTGGGAGGGTCTGGAGGCGTACAGCACCACCCGAGCCTCGAGCACATTGATGTGCAGGGATTGCTCGAGCTTGGACCAGAGCCCTGGGTCCGATGTGGACCAAGATGGGCTCCCAACCTTCACCAGGCGTCTGTGGTAAGAGTCTGGGAGGGAGGAGGAAGGACGAATGGAACACCACGAAGAAGGTTCTCTCAAACCATCCACCACTGTAAGTCCCGAATCATGGGAGGAGACTAGGACAAGTGGTCCAAATCGTACCAACTGATCCCATTGAGGCGAGCGTCCACTGAGAAGACCCTCATGTGGAGTCGGCGTGAGGGACTGTCAGGATGGCAGCCGCACAAGCCAAGTGGCGAAGAAGTGACCTTGTACTGACCGTCTGCGGCGGACAACAGGCTTATCTGAGTCTGGAGTGTGGCTGCCTTGTCCGGAGGCAGAAAGGCCCTGCCTAGGTTGTGTCCAATATCGCCCAATAAACTGAAGCCTCTGGGATGGGATCAAGTGAGACTTGAAATGGTTGATGGTAATACCCAGACAGGCAAAGACCTGCTGGGTGAGGAGAGGCAGTGCAGGAGTTCCTCCTGGGCGAGGCCGCCAGGAGCCAATCATCCAGTATGCAGGAAAACCTGCATCTCCCGGAGTACGCATGGTAGGCGCCACCACCGCAAGGCATTTGGTAAAACTCGGAGGTGCGAGGAGGCCAAATGGAAGTGCCCTGAACTAGTAGTGGTCCCCCTGGAAAGCAGCGAACATATCTGGGGTGAGACAGGCTGATAGTTATGTGCAGGTAAGCGTCTTGCATATCCAGAGCGCACAGCCACTGGCCAGCGGAGGAGGGCAGAAGACTCTGCAGTGAGCATTCTGAACCTCTTGTACTCCACAAAAGGGTTTAGGAACTGAGATCTACAATAGGTCTTACATCTCTTGTATTCTTGGGACCAGGAAGAAGTGGAAAACTAACCCGTTCCTTGCAAGGAAGGGGTCAGGTTCTATTGCCTCTTTTAGCAAAAGTGCTGAAATCTCTTCCTGGACCAGAGGATGATGTTCCAGAGAATCTGCGACCTTGGGGGGAGGTGGACGAGGTGTTTTCTGCAGAAACTCTATCAGCGTCCTTCTGCGATTAGCTGGAACACCCATGAATCCGATGTTATCCTCTCCCAGCCCGAAGGTGGGCGGAAAACCTCCCTCCTACGGTTCTACAGGAAGCCCAGAGGTAGTGGGAGAGGAAGAGTCAGGTAAGTGGGGCAGTGCACAGCTGAAGCTCCTGCTGCTTTTTGGGTGGGGATTGGCAGCTGGGGGCCCCGGCGTTTAGTAGCCCACTTTCCTGTAGTCTCGCTTTGGGCGATTCCATCTCTGCGAAAGGGCGGCGCTGCGATTGATGGGGATGGTACATAGAGTCAACAGACTTTAGTGCCGCCCCTTCTCCCGCAGGTCAGTGATGATGTCCTTGACATCACCACCCGAAGACACCGAACCCGGAAGGGCATTTCCTGGATAGTGGACTGCACTTCCGGGACCAACCTGACACTTGAGCCAAGCGTGATGCTGTAAACCCACGGCGAAAGCCGAGCTCCTCCCAGCAGTGTCCACTAAATCGTAGATCGCACGAAGAATGTGCCAACTGGCGAGCGTGTGAGGCGGACTGAGGTCAGCCACTTCCTGCTTGATCTGAGAGTCGGAAGGAGTCCAATTTTGATTCCACCTCACTAAGAATCGCCTTCTGGTAATCCCCATGTGGCGGCGTAGTTCAGGGCCTAATACCCAGAATGGAAGAAGCAAAATCTTCTTGCCATACTGGTCACGAAACAGGATTCCTTGTCAGGTGGAGATAAGCTAAGATGTTTGGGTTGAGCTGACCCGCCACGTAGCGCTAATCATAACAGAGTCAGTACCGAGGGTGGAGTCTAAAAATCAACACCCTCTCGAGCCTGGTATAGCCTGTTCGACTTCCTGGGAAGTGGGGCTAAGGCGATGGTTGTTTCCATATGGTGGTAATAAGGTTGGCATGAGGCTTGATGCAGGGTGGTATATCCTCGACTCTGCCCCTTGGCGCAGATCTTGCCCGCTTGAAGCAGTGGCATGCGTCAAAGCCGGGAGGTCGGGTGGGTCAGTGTGAATGAACAACATATACCACTCCTAGAAGTAGAGTTATGTAAAACTTACAGTAACAGTAGATCTTTGAGGAGTGTCTCTTGCAGTAGGTAGTACTTTGGGGTTTCCAGCAGAGGTCGCTGTGACCAGCAGCTCTTCAGCAGTCTTTACCAGGGCCCCCCACACATGACACGTTTCCTACTTATATAGTGTGGGCAGTCCTGGTATCCTCGGTTCTCCGCCAGATTCAGCTTGCAAAGCGAGGACTGGGGAAGCTGAGGTATCAAATAAGTCCCAACCCACAATCACTGGACCAGAAGAAAAATTACTCACCTTAGTAATGTTGTTTCTTCTAATGGAGTCATGCTGTATTCTGACAATAGCAGTGAGTCCCAACCTTGAACTGCCCGGAGATGAAAGGTTAACTTTCCATGCCAGGCATGGAACACTGAGCTCGAGCTGGGTTGAGACTCTGTCTGTTGCTGTTTGAACTCAAACAGTCAGATCTTTTTGAGCTAAGCTCACTGAGGTCCTGTGTGGAAGCTGTAACCTACACTAGCCAACTGGCTAGTAACATAAACACACACTTTTGGTCCCAAAACAAAGACTCAAGTCGGGAAACCCAAAAATGAAATAAACACAATACCCACTCACCCAAAGAAAGAGGGTGATAACAAACAAGGTGGGGAACCTCCTGAGTGCCAACACTGCTACTGCCCACCCATCCAAAAATACAGGTTACTCACCTGTAACAGGAGTTCTAGGAATGGTATATGTTGTTCATCCACTCATTGGCAGTATCCTTGCGCTTTAAATCTTGCCGGAAGGTCTTCAAGCTTGCTCCTCCCACCCACCCGGGTGGTATAACTCTGGCTCAGCCCCCATGGCCAGATCTGGCCGCTGGAAGCTCAGGTTGTCGTCCGAGCAGGAAGGTCAGGTGGGTGTCCAGATGAACAACACATACCATTCCTAGAACTCCTGTTAGCAGAGTAACCCGGCATTACTAAGGACATGGATATGTTGTTCATCCACACTCATTGGCAGACTCCCTAGCAGTTCTCCAGGAGGAGGGAGGCAAGACGCACCCCCATATACTTACTTGGGAAAGAGAGACTGGAGAACGAGGCCCCAAAACCAGCATCCCGGCGTGACTCAAGATCGATGTGGTAGTGGGTAATGAAGGTGTTTGCTGACTTCAGGTAGCAGCCCTGCAATTTCCTGGATAGGGACGTCCCTGGAAGCAGCCACCGTTGCAGCAGTATGGGTAGAATGAGCTCTTATCCTCTGGGAGGCTCCATGCCCGCCAACTTATAGCAGAGATCTATGCAGGAGGTTACCCACCTGCTTATCGTCCAGCTTGGCTGCAGGTCTGCCAGATCGGCTTCAAGCGTAGGTGACAAACAGCTGGCGAACCTCTCCCGAATTTCAACCGTCGCTCCTTATAATAAGCGGCCTTCTAGGGTCCAGAGTATGGAGCCTATATCGCCTCCGAGGTGTGATTGGGAACACCGGCAGAGTCAACACCTGGTTAAGGTGAAACCCCACACCACCTTCTCGGAATTTCGGGTGGGGCGCAGGACAACTTGTCCCTGTGGAAGACCAGGTAAGGAGACCTCGATGGAAAGCCTGGGCTCTCCCATCCTTCTGGCTGGCGTGATAGCCACCAAGAAGGCGGTCTTCCACGACAGGTGAGAGAGCACACCTGTGCATAGGTTGAATAGGCTTGCCCATGAGCTTTGCCAGTACCAGCAGTAGATCCCACGGAGGTGGGGTTCCCGCACTGGAGGAAATGTGATCAAGGCCTTTGGCAGCCAGACCACCTTCTCCTGCGCCACTCGACTGCTTCCCGGCCGCCTGTAAGCAGAGATGGCTGCCAGGTGCACCCTAAGGGTCGTCGACCCTAAGCCTTGACTAGAAAGGGACCATAAATAGTCCAAGATGCTTGCCAAGGAACAGGAGGAAGGGTCCAAGCCCTTGCCTGACACAAAATGGAAAACCTTTTCCATTTGAAGGCATAACATTTTCTGTGCGACTCATACGGGACGCCTCAACTACATTGAGGACCTCGTGGAAGACCCAAAGCCTGGAACTCTAGCCGCTCAGGAACCAGGCCGTCAGGTGCAGGGTTGAAGGTCCGGATGGAACACCTTCCCTGATTGACTGAGAGCAGGTCCGGGCGAGCTGAAGCTGCCGCTGAGTCCTGGAGCTGAGACTGAGGAGATCTGGGTACACCAGAACTGGCGAGGCCAGTCTGGGGCTATCAGAATCACCTGCGCCTTGTCTCCTCGCCTTTGAGAAGCACCTTGTGGATCAAGGAAATGGGGGAAAGGCATAAAAGAGGCCCGGGTCCATTGCCTCGAGAAGGCATCCCCTGCAGCGAGCCCTGCTGAGGGGGGCGGGCATGAACAGACCTCAGCTCGCTGCTCCCCATGGAGGCAAACAGGTCCACCTGAGGTGTGCCCCAAGGGAGAACAGATGCTGTACTACCTCCGGCAGGAGAGACCACTCGTGGGATGCAGCCCTATCCGACAGGGCATCGGCCAGGGTGTTGGGCCTCCCTGCCACGTGAATGGCTAGGGAGATCCGCCTCCAGGCTGCGCACGAGTGACCAAACGCGGAGAGCTTCCTTGCATAGAAGCATGGAGCGCCGTCCGCCCTGGCGGTTTAGAGATAGTACATGGTCGTGGTATTGTCCGTCTGGACTCGGACCACTTGACCCCGGAGGAGCAGACAAAAGGCGGTGAGGCTAGGCGGACCGCTCGGAGCTCCAGCAGGTTGATGTGGCATCGGGACTCATGAGGGACCAGAGGCCATGATCCGTGTTTCCCCAGATGGGCACCCCAACCCATCAGAGAGGCATCGGTCGACAGAGAGACCGTCGGCTCGGGCGGACTGACAGGATGCCCTCCTGCAAATGATCTGGAACGGTCCACCACTGGGCGTTCCCACATCCCCTGTGTCACCGGCCACAAGCTGGTCCAAGGATCGCAGCGTTGGACCACTGGCTGGCCAGTCCCACTGAAGGACGCATGTTCCAGCGGGCCCAAACGGGACCACGCTGGTACAGGCCGCCATGAGACCCAGGAGGCGAGGAGTTCCGGCAGGGGCGCATTGCCCAAATCCAGAAATGATCGGGCAAAGGAGGAGAACCTCGCCCTGTCCGCCGGAGCAGCTCTGTTTCGAAGAGTCGAACTCGCCCGATGAATAAAATCACCTGCTTGACTCGAGGTTCCGACTTGGCCCTGTTGATGGAGGCCCAGTTGAGAAACAGACCTGGAGGGCAGATCTCTGGACCCTCCGCCTCCTTCCTGGAGGAGCCTATCAATAGTCGTCCAGTAAGGCACACCGGACCGCGAGCGCCCATGAATGCTGTCACCACTGCCATGCATTGGTGAAGACCCTGAGCTGAGACAAGCCGAAGGGCATGGCTTGGAACTCAGAGAGATCCTTCCTCTCGGGCGAAGGCTCTCTGGTGAAGACGAGATGAGATGGGACGATGAAAAGCGTCCTGCAAGTCAGAGAGCAGAACCACACGCCAGCGTTCAGGATGGTATGTAGGCCAGTGACCATCCTGAAGGTTCGAGACCTTAGGAACTTGTTTGAGTCGTGTGGAGTGAAGATCGAGGCGTAGCCCCGTCCATTCGGAACCAGAATACCTGGACTGGGCCCTGGGTCTGAAGAGGTCCCTACCTCTTACCACCCTTCTGGAGGAGGAGGGCGATGTCGGCTGCAGGCACGGTGAACTGGGGATCCCGAAGCCCCCGAGGCGGCGGCTCACGAAGGGTGGTGCCTGCTCGAATTCAGAGGCAGGCCTCTTCCCACCACCTCAAGACCCACTGTCCGTGGTAACCCGCGGACCAGGCGAACAGTGCCGGAACCCGTCCCAGGGGACCCAGGAATGGGTGGCAGGGATGGGGAGGCGACACCCCTCAGCCGTCACTGGGCAGGCTTGGAGGAGGGACCCGGCGAGGGACCTCCTGGGCCCTTCCTCCCTACCTCCTGTTAGAGGCAGCTCGGGTTTGGGATGCCAAGGCGAGCCTGCTGGCCCCTAGCGATTACTGGGCCAGGCGGCGCCGGGAGGCACAGAAGGACGAAAGGAGCTTAGGCTGTGGTTGCGACAGACACTGTCCTCTGGCGGAAGAGACCGAGTCAAGGTGGCATTGGACTTCTCGATCCTCTGCAGGTGACCTTCCACCCCAGGGCGAGGAGGTCAGTCCCAAAAAGGGAACATCCGCCAACTTGTGCTGGGTATCAGTAAAGGTGGATATCCTCAGCCAAACCCATGACGCATAGCCACTGCGGCGCCACCCGATCAGCACATGGTCCCATGTCCAAAGCAGTCTGGAGCTGCTGTTTGTACCTCGCCTGCCTGGTCGCACCTGTAGCTTAAGTAGTCTTGGGTGGGCGGGAAGATGAGGATGACCTCATCCAGGGAGCCCAACAGGGCATGAGAAAAATGTGCCATGAGGGCGGCTGAACTGGCCTGGCGAGGCCAGAGAGAGAGCATGGCATAGACTTTCGCCCGACATAGTCCAATTTCTTGGACTCCTTGTCAGAAGTTGTCCACATCCCTGAAAGGCGTTGCCCGGTAGCGCTGACGCTGAGCGGCTAACCAACCCCTCCAGCAGAGGGTGTTCGAAACCCGGACAAGGAACGGTAGGACGCATACTTCCTAGCCATCCTGGCCAGGCGCAGGGCAGGAAGCAGAGGCTGCCAAAGTTCATGCTGGACCCACTGCAAGCTCGGCACGGAAAAGCCTCAAGGTGAATCCTCGGTCCAGAGATGCCGGTGAGGATACCTGGCCCGTTTGAAGCAGGTTGAGCTCCATCGGTAGACTCCGAGATAGAGCAGAAGCAGTCCTCCTAGGAAGGAGACGGCGGGCTATCGTCCAGTGGCTGACCTCCTGAGACTCAAGTCAGTCGCTTGGAGAAGAGGAATCATCCGGACTCGGAAGGAGTCCTCGAAGAACTGCTGGCCTAGACACACTTACCTGCCGAGGTCGATTAGGGAATTGAGGGGTAACTGACAACCCGATGGAATTGAAACCCATGGCCGACCGAGAATCAGCAATTCGGGCCCAATTGGTGGCTGTGGGCGGAGGTTCCACATGATGATTAGACAGCTGGTTTTGGCGAACAACCCGGCCTGGGTATAGGCTACTCGGGCAAGTCGAGGGTTGTGTCGGCCGTTCGGTGACAGCCATAATGGCGAGGAAGGCGGTGGCTTATTCGGCCAGGAGGGCTGTTGCAACATAAGGTCCTCGTGCCGTCGGCGTATTCTTGGCTCTCCCTCATCCGAGGAGGAGGACCATCGAAAAGAGGAGAGTGGAATACCTAAAATGGAAAACCCTCAAAAGATAAAGAAGGCAGTACAGGAGGAAAATCAGCAACGTCTTCTCAGCCCATGAGCATACCTCTCAAGTGTCCCTGATTTTGCCTCAAAATTTTACTCTGTCCCTCTTAACATTTGTGTTTTTGTGGCTAAACAGTGGGGACTGTAAGCACAAAACAATGTCAAGCATTAAAGTTACAGACTTGTTCTTCTTCTTTAGAAAATGCATTTTGCACCAAGCCCCATATTCTACCAGCTTTCTGGGTGGATATCTCTAATTTTGAAGTTGTGTCCCTGATTTTGGTCCTTTGTCCCTGATTTTTTTTAAGCCTTGTCCCTGATTTATGAGGCAGGAGGTTGAGAGGTATGCCCATGAGGTATGGCCTGGAAGTTCAGGCTGCTTCGGCACAAGAGTCTGATGAAACAATGGCATCTATTGGACTGAAACTATAGCACATTATTACATAGGTCTCCGATTTAAATACAAAAATGAATACTTTTGCTGCCAGAGTGACTGTGGTTGAGACCGCTGTCGATGAGCTAAAAACTGAGTTTCACGACGTGAAAAAACAAGTGGACACCTCTTCTGTTGCCACCACCTCACTGGTAAAGGAGATCATGCACTGTAACAGGGGGTCCTGTTGTGAAGTATAAACAATCACTTCAAGATGCAATAAACCCCCCTTCCCCGCCCATTATTTCTTTTCACTCTATCCTATTCTCTATTATATTTCAATATCTATCCTATACTTTCTTCTCAGGGTGGCCAACCTGGCAATCTTCTATCTATCCTTTACAGTCCCTTTTTTTTCCCTTTTCTGTCAGTACTTAATTGCATCTTGTTAAAATAAAAACAATACTTATATATTGAAAAACTATGCTCAGCAAACCTTCAGTGGCTACTGGAGAAACAGTCCAACAAGCTCAGTGTCCCAAAACAAATGTCAAGAAGGAGCTGTTTCATTTGTAAACAAAAGAGCCTCTAAACAGCAGAGGGCCGAGTTGAGAAGCAAGTGTCTGCTGCAACTTCAGCTAGTAAATTAAGAAGCAGTGGCTGTAAAACTAAGGGAAACTGGAACAAATAAAAGGTATTGTACTAAAATAAACTGTTACCTGAGTGCCCATGTTAGTTGCAGAGGTCCTTCTATAGAGCAGGCAACTCATGAAATGGCAGCTTATATGGTCTCAAGGAGGAGTGATGTCGGAAGGGGGAGGAGCTAAGCTAATGCTCTGACATCATAGTCCTATAATTAAGTTTATATTTTGTTTTAGGACCTTGTGAGGAAATAAATGTTTTTGGGGTAAACCCTTGAAGTGCTAGAATGATACTAGTTGGTTTAATATATATATATATTTATATATATAGCTTGAAAATGCCATTGTTCATCTTAATTAAGATATCACATGATTGATGAGGTCACCCTGTGGCATTATAAAGGTTCCTCTAGGAGAACCAAGAGATATAGGTGGTCAGTAAGGTTCTGGCCAAGAGAGAGAAGGTTCTAAGAAGAAATTGTGCAAGTTTCCACATTGTTTGAGAGAAGGAAAGAACTCAGGAATTCTGTAATTTTTATTTTGCAAGAATTATCTCCTGATGTTTGAAGAGGTGTGACGGATTAACACCATTTATTTTTCCTTTCTGTATATATTAAATTTAGTATTTTTTTTTCCTTTTTCTTCTTTTTGAATAAAATGATAAATGCAGACATATGCATTTTTTATGCATCCTATCTGGTTGTATGATCTGTTTATTGGGACCCACACTACCACATGCACCTATGGGCTTGGCTTGAAACTTTGGAGAATCAGGCCCGTTGCTCACACCTACGCATCCTTGGTCTCCCCAAGGGATCGAGGGAGACCAACCCCTCATGTTCCTGCAAGAATGGTTGATGGAGAAGATTCTGCCCAAGGGACAGTCCGTTTCTTTCCGGCAACAGAAGGTGTATTACTTTACTCCCTGGGGCTACCAGGAAGATTCTGCTAGACCCCGCACCCTGCTACTTGTTATTGATGGCGCTGGCACCAGGGATAACATTTTAATCCTGGCTCAGCAAGCGGGTTCCAGAACAGAAGGTGAACATGCCATCTATAGATTCCTGGACATTAGTTATGCCACCCGAATGCACTGGAAAAAATGTAACCGGTTAGAAAACGGCTCCGAGAAGCTTCTATTTCTCATGCAATGCTCTTCCCTGCACGGCTGAGAATTGTGCACGATGGCAAAGTCTGTATCTTCTCAGATCCTTCCGGGGCAGGGAAATGGGCTAATCATTTCATTTCTCATCGCAGGAGCACCTGATTTGAAGACAATCATCTTGAAGATTGAGAGGAAAGCTGATCAAGTTAAGTACTGTCCTATAATCTGTGTTTCGACTAATCCATTTACCTCTGGTTAAGCTGTTCTGGGGGTTGTTATTTTTAATATTTTATGGGCTTGGGACTGTACTGTTTGGTAACTGGAATGGAGAGACTATTGTTAGTTTAAACGGGGGTTTCCTATAATTTTGTTATATTTTGTATTCATGCAGATTAATAGATTGTGCTCCAGGGCTCATTTAAGTTACTCAGGGGGTCAATATGTTGTTGTGTTGATACTTCGTTGAGTTTTATGCTCCAAAGTGTTTAGCCCCTTAATTTAGCAAAATACTTATTAGTTGCTTAGTGTTTAAATATGTAAACTGATACCTTTACTGCCAAGTTGTTTACAAATAAGGGGTGTATATTTTTCTTTAGCTATATAATATGATGCTACTAGCCCTAATATGGGGTGAGGCTTTTTTTTTTGGACTCTTAATCTTTAGATATTTAATATTTTGCAATTATTCATACTACTCATGGACTCATTACTACAGCTTTATACCCATGTGACCTGTTTAGTAGTTTTACATTTAGATGTTTCCCCTCCAATGTAGTATCACAATATTTAGGAGACACCCATCCTAGGATTAAGGAGGAGTTGTTATGTTCTCTCTTCCTGGTCTGCACCTATTGTATTGGTATATCCTAAATAAGGAATTTTGTTTGTATTAACATAAGAAACTAACAACAATAAAGTATAAAAAAAAAATAAGCAAGGACCCACCAACAATGGCACATCAGGCTTACAAAGGTATATGGCTAATCACCTACGTTCAGAGTCCTGCTCCTCAGAGTCAAAGCCATCATTGCCTCAATGCGTTGTATGACTGCAGAAAAAGAGGATCATCCCGGAGACACTGTAGAATGTCCTTGGGAGCAAAGACCCCTTCAGAGGACCGGAGGATGGACAGGGAAGCCAAATCACCACCCCTTCATCTGGGAGTACCTTCATCCCCAGAATCAGGGAGGATCAAGTCTGGGTAGTATTAATTTCCTTCATCAGCTGGGATCAGGGCAAAGGCCCGCTGTGGTGTCGGGGGGTGCTGGGGGCGGGAGATGTAGGCCCCTGTGGCAGGTTTTGCAGAGGAGGCAGTGGGTCTGGCATCAGTACTTGGGAGCACAAGCTCCCCCCCCCACCCAAAAGGGAGGACACCAGTTCTTGAACATCCACCATGACCGGTGTACAATGCGACGGAGGTGGATAAGAGAAACCCGGGGGAGCCCCTGGTGTAGGGAAGCCAAGATAAGGCCCCATGGGAGCTGGGTGAGGGTAATATGGACTCTCAGGCATAGGCCAGTGAGTGTCCTGTGGTGGAGCAGGCGCAACGTAGGGGCTGACGAAGAATGAGCTCTGTGTGGGGTAAGGTGCAGGCTAGGAGCCGGCGAAAACCTATCTCCAGAGGGGCACAGACCTGCAAAAGATGTATGACATCAGGGAGGCAGACGATGGGAGGGATGACGAAGGTGCCCCTGCATCCGTGGAACCCGCATCAGCAGGAGGATAGCTGACAGTGTCTGTCTGCTGTGTACCTGAGGAGGAGATGGGCCTAAGCAGCAGGGGCCTGGTGGGCTGGGAGCATCAGTGGCCCGAAGCTCCTCACCAGCGACTGAAATAGTGGAGGAAGGAAGAACCATGAATGTGAAACCAACCCCCGGAGAAGGTGGACCCGACGTGGTCATGCAAGAGTGCGGCAACTGCAAGCGGGAAAACAAAGAGTGGACCAGTGCTTTTCTTTGTCCTGGTGTTTGTGCTTCCCAGTAGATTTGTCCTGGGACATGGCTGGAGCTGAACCTGTGGACTGGACCTGAGAGGCCGAAGACTGGGCCTGAGCGGCTGGAGGTTAGGTCTCGGAGGCCGTAGAACAAAGTGCCTGCAGCTCCTGCTCCAATGAGGCGACCTTCAGCTTGAGCAAGTGTCCCTCGAGGGTCCACTTATGGTGGCGCCGGGTAGTGGCGTTGAACCTCTGGCAGAACTCACAGGACAAAACTTCGTGGTCTGGGCCTAGGCAGAAGAGGCAAGCTGAGTGGCCATCCTTTTTAGGAATTTACTGGCTGTAGGAACACTTGTTTCGATGCTCCAACATCGATGAAGAAGGAGAAGACGACATAAAACAAAAGAAAAAAACATTGCAAGATGAGGAAAAAACTAAGGTTAGAAAAATAAAAATGTTGCGAAAATGGCAATTGAAGCAGCAGCGGTGTTCATGCAGATTTGACGTGACAGACAATCGTGGGAAAGAACTGGGGAGGACATGGGGCTGCTCACCTAATAAGGGTAGCAGACGTCACAGAGTGACATCGAAGGTGGTCGACCCCCCTCTGGTAGACTGCTAGCTAGAAGGTTTCCGTGTGGTCCTAGCCTGACATTGGAGTTCTACCTCTGATGGCCTGCTGTAAGAGATTCCACCGACCTAAGATCTTTAACTTCCACTTGGGCAGCCAGCAGAAATACGCAGACAGGACCCTGCTTTAAAGACTCATCTGGGCAGCACTTAAACATTGTAGCAACCCTTTAGTGTTGCACTACAGTGTCTGAGATTGGGTATTATTCCAAGGTCCTGGTGTGGGACTTGAAACACACAACCTTCTAATTACCATCCACAGAAGCAAATGTGCAACCTACACCTACTGAACCACTGACACTGCTAGTAGCCGACAAAAAAGTAACATTTTTCTCGCTTTACCTCAATATTTCATAGTCCCTTAAGGAGAAGTCCATTATCTGAACTTCCACACTAAAAGCAAGACACCTACAGAGTTCGCTCTAACAGTCAATCAATCAAAATCTTCATTTATCCAGGCGGGCACCACTGAGCAAGGCTCATTTGCAAGATGGACCTGGTCATACAAAAATCATAGTACAGTAACATGGTAGACGTACAGCAATATTATACAGAGAAGAAAAATATACAGTGTATACAGTACAGTAACATGGTAGAACATAATACGATATTATACAAAGAAAAAAATATACAAATGTACATCAACATTTGAGCGTAAGGACCTTTACAACAGATAGGCTAATAAATTGGTACAGCCGGAATGTTCACTTAAAAAGAACGAGAAAGGCAATATGAGGGATACCAGATTAGGAAGATACTGACGGGGAAGGAATGGCATACTTCAGGGAAGGGGGTGGAACTTGGCCATGGCTAAAGACAGACAGAGAAGGGGAGAGAAGCAGGTATTTTGATAGGGAGAGATAGGCGGAGGCAGGATGGGCAGGAGGGAACCTGAAGAATAGGTGAGCTAGCGACGTGGGAAACATTTGCAGGATTATTTCACAGAGCGGTCATAGAGCAACTTAAAAATATTCAGGCTAACATGACAGCTCGGCTTCAAGTTTTTTTGCAGATTGTTCCACAAGGCAGGCAACGAGAAACTTATGGCAGCTCTGCCAAAACGAGATTTGACCTTGGGTAATTGCAAGGCAATTAGGGAACAGCTTCTGAGAGCACAGGTGCCTATCACACTCCGGGAAATACAGTCAGAGAAGTACGGGGGGAGCTTGTTGGTTACCGCTCTGAAGGCCCAAAGAGTGGCGTTTCTATTTCTCCTATAATGAAGGGAAGTCCAGTCCACCGCAGTGTACAAGGAGCAATGGTGTGTGGAAAGAGGCAGGCCTGTTACGAACCTGACTGCTCTGTGCTATAGGGTGTCCAACTTAGCCAGGGCAGAGACAGTACAATGGCTATAGAGAAGGTCAGCGTAATCTGTTAATGAAAGGAATGAGGCTTGAACCAACTGCAGCTTGGCATCCTTAGTGAGAAAGTGGTTAATTCTGTAGAATAGTCCTAGTCTTTGTCTTAGTTTCTTCTGTAGTTCTTTGAGATGTTCAGAGAAGAAGAGTTTGTGATCGAGCCATACACCCAGATATTTGAATTTTGGTACATACTCTAGTTTTTCTCCAAGTACTGTGGTAATCTGAGGGATAGCCCCAACGCAAGCAGGATTTGCCGCATAAGAGGAAGGGGAAAAGAGCATTGCTTTTGTTTTTTTTTCACATTAAGCAGAAGCTTTTTGCTTATGAGCTGGTATTGTAATAGGTTAAATTCAGCTTGGAAGTCTTCACAGGCTGCTTCCGGCGTAGGATGACTCAAATAAGGTACTGTGTTGTCAGCGAATAAATGGATATTGGTCTTATTGATGTTAATATAAACCGCAAACAACAGGGGATCAAGGATAAATCCCTAAGGCACACCTCTCTGCATGGGTTTAAGTGGCTAAAGATCACCTTCAGCTTTAATTTGCTGTTTCCGTTCTGCAAGGTAGTCGGCAAACCAGCACACAGAGTTAGGGTACAGACCTAATTACCTAGAGAGGAAAGAAGCAGGCTATGGTCGACTGAGTCGAAGGCCTTACTCAGGTCCAAAAAAACGAGACAGACATGATTCCTATTGTCAAGGCCAAAAAGCCAATCATTAGTCACTTTTGCTAAGGTAGTTATGGTGCTGTGCTTTGCTCTGAATCCAGACTGCAGTGGGTTTAACAGGCTTCTGGATTCAAGGTACCCCTTAGCTGACCACTAACTATCTTTTCTAATAATTTAGACAGAATGGGGAGGAGGGAGATCGGTCTATAATTATTGAGGTCACCTGATTTGAGCAGAGGGATGACATGGACTACTTTTCATTGTGAGGGGAGGCTCCCCCTGGGATAGTGACATGTTGAAGAGGTGTGTGACTGGCACAGCCAACACATGGTATGCACACTTCAGAAAGTAAGGCTCTATGGAGTCCGAGTCTGCACCCTTCTTGATATCCAATTGCAGTAATAGATCTTCAATCTCTTTTACAGAGGCAGGCAGGAAGGAGAAGGCCTCCTTGGTAGTAGGGGACTCGTGAATCAATAAGCCCTGCTGAGTGCGGACGGCATTAGCAGAGGATGTGTTAAATGCTAGCCCAGCAGTTGCTAAAAGATTGAGGGCTTCCAGTATCTCCGATCAGTCTGAGATGGTGCTATTACTGGATATAATTTTTGATGGGAGGGAATTACCAGGTGAATGACCAGACATGTCCTTTAATGTCTTCCAGAATTTAAAAGGATTCCTTGCGGCAGAGTCTAGCTAAGTGCAATACAAAGTGGCATTGGCTGCTCTGACCAACTTAGTGCACTTGTTGCGTGCCCTCCTAAAGTGACACCAGTCCATGTCATTCTTGCTTCTGCATGCTTTTTTCCATAGCATATCCCTTTCTAGCAGGGAAGCTTTGAGTTCTGGCGAAAACCAGCAGCAAGTGCTGCTCCTTACACATACCTTTACCAAGGGGGCATGCCTGTTTAAGGTCACAGTTAGTATAACGTGAAAAATGGTATATGCCTCATTAACCGTTTTGGCTAAGTAGAAATCCGGCCATCATGGGGAATGTTTCAATTCGTCGACGTAGGCAAACAAGTCGAAGGTGTGTTTAAACCTCTTGATTGAGAACTTTACTGCAAACTGTGGATTGTGCACAGATCTAATACTGGCGATGAAACAGTGATCGTTTATGTCAGAGAAAAATGTTCTGACATATGAGAACAGCTGTGATTTGTTAACCAAAATTACATCTAAGAGGGTGCTGTTACAAGGGTTCTTTTTATTTGGGTGAGTGGGCTCGCCAATGAGTTGCACAAGCCCCAAGGTGTCACAAAAGGATTTCAAGGGAGCTGAGGCTTTTGATAGTCAGTCGTAGTTCATATCGCCAAGAAATACAGGTTACTCACCTGTAACAGGAGTTCTAGGAATGGTATATGTTGTTCATCCACACTGTCTGGCAGGTATCCTTGCCGCTTTAAATCTTGCCGGAAGGTCTTCAAGCTGGCTATTCCCACCCACCCGGGTGGTAAAACTCTCGGCTCCGCCCCATGATGCCAGATCTGGCCCGCTGGAAGCTCAGGTTGTGCGTCGAAGCCGGGGAGGTCGGGTGGGTCGTGTGGATGAACAACATATACCATTCCTAGAACTCCTGTTACAGGTGAGTAACCTGTATTTCTAGGGACATGGATATGTGTTCATTCCACACTGTCTGGCAGACTCCTAGCAGTTCTCTGGGAGGAGGGAGGCAAGGCGTACACCCCCTACTTAGGGAATAGAGACTGGAGAACAGAGGCCCCAAAACCAGCATCCCAGCGTGACTCAAGGTCGATGTGGTAATGGGTGATGAAGGTGTGTGCTGACTTCCAGGCAGCAGCCCTGCAGATTTCCTGGATAGGGACGTCCCTGGAAGCAGCCACCGATGCAGCAGTATGGCGGGTAGAATGAGCTCTTATCCTCTGGGAGGCTCCATGCCCGCCAACTTATGAGATCTATGCAGGAGGTGACCCACCTGCCTATCGTCCGCTTGGCTGCAGGTCTGCCAGGTGCGGCTTCAGTGTAGGTGACAAACAGCTGGCGAACCTCTCCCCGAATTTCAGCCGTGCGCTCCTTATAGTAAGCGAGCGCCCTTCTAGGGTCCAGAGTATGGAGCCTATATTCGGCCTCCGAGGTGTGACTGGGGTAGAACACCGGCTGAGTCACCACCTCGTTAAGGTGAAACTCCGACACCACCTTCGGAAGGAATTTCGGTTGGGGGCGCAGGACAACCTTGTCCCTGTGGAAGACCAGGTAAGGAGACTCAATGCAGAGCGCCTGGAGCTCTCCCATCCTTCTGGCTGACGTGATAGCCACCAGAAGGCGGTCTTCCACGACAGGTGAGAGAGTTCACACCTGTGCATTGGTTGACAAAGCTTGCCCATGAGCTTCACCAGCAGTAGATCCCACGGAGGTGGAGGTTCGCACCAGAGGGAAATGTGATCAAGGCTTTTGAAAAAGCGCAGACCACCTTCTCCTGCGCACCGACTGCTTCCCGGACCGCGCCTGGTAAGGAGAGATAGCTGCCAGGTGCACCTTAAGGGTCGTCGACCTAAGCCCTTGCTGAGAAAGAGACCAAAGGTAGGCCAATATACTCACCAAGGAACAGGAGGAAGGGTCCAGGCCCTTGCCCTGGCACCAAATGGAAAATCTCTTCCATTTGAAGGCGTAGCATTTTCTGGTCGACTCCTTACGGGACGCCTCAACTACGTTGAGGACCTCGTCGGAAAGACCCAAGGCCTGGAACTCTAGCCGCTCAGGAACCAGGCCGTCAGGTGCAGGGATTGAAGGTCCGGATGGAATACCTTCCCCTGATTGACTGAGAGCAGGTCCGGGCGAGCTGGAAGCTGCCTCGGGAGCCTGGAGCTGAGGCTGAGGAGATCTGGGTACCAGTACTGGCGGGGCCAGTCTGGGGCTATCAGAATCATCTGCGCCTTGTCCCTCCTTGCTTTGAGAAGCACCTTGTGCATCAAGGGGAACGGGGGAAAGGCGTAGAAGAGGCCCGGGGTCCACGGCCTCGAGAAGGCATCCCCCTGCAGCGAGCCCTGCTGAGGCGGGCATAGAACAGCCTCAGCCGCATTCTCCTGAGGCAAACAGGTCCACCTGAGGTGTGCCCCAATGGGAGAATAGATCTTGTACTACCTCCGGCAGGAGAGACCACTCGTGGGACGCAGCCCCTATCCGGCTTAGGGCATCGGCCAGGGTGTTGAAGGCTCCTGCCACATGAATGGCTAGGAGATCCGCCTCCAGGCTGCGCGAGTGACCAGAGCGGAGGCTTCCTGCATAGAAGCATGGAGCGCGTCCCGCCCTGGCGGTTTAGATAGCACATGGTCGTGGTATTGTCCGTCTGGACCCGGACCACTTGACCCCGAAGAAACGGAGCAAAGGCAGTGAGAGCTAGGCGGACCGCTCGGAGCTCCAGCAGGTTGATGTGGCATCGGGACTCCCCCGGGGACCAGAGGCCGTGCGCTCGGTGTTCCCCCAGATGGGCACCCCAACCCATCAGAGAGGCATCGGTCGATAGAGAGACCGTAGGCTCAGGGCGGACAAACGGGATGCCCTCCTGCAGATGAACTGGAACGGTCCACCACTGGAGAGCGTTCCACATCCCCTGGGTCACCGTCACTAGCTGGTCCAATGGATCGCAGCATTGGGACCACTGGCTGGCCAGCCCTCACTGAAGGGGCGCATGTTCCAGCGGGCCCAACGGACCACGCTGGCACAGGCATATGAGACCCAGGAGGTGCAGGAAGTCCGGGCAGGCGCAATGGCCCAACCAGAAATGACTGGGCAAAGGAGGAAAGAACCTCGGCCCTGTCCGCCGGGAGCCATGCTCTGGCTCGAAGAGAGTCGCGCTCTGCCCCGATGAAAAGAATCACCTGCTTCGACTCGAGTTCCGACTTGGCCTCGTTGATGAGGAGGCCAACCTGAGAGCAAACCTGGAGGGCCAGATCTCTGGACCGCTCCACCTCCTGTCTGGAGGGGGCTGCTATCAGCCAATCATCCAGGTAAGGGTAAACCCGGACTCTCGGCGCCGCAGGAATGCTGTCACCACTGCCATGCATTTGGTGAAGACCCTGGGAGCTGGAGATAAGCCAAAGGGCATGGCTTGGAACTCGAAAAGGGATCCCTCCGCTCGAAAGCGAAGGAACCTTTGATGGGACGGACGGATAGGGACGTGAAAGAACGTGTCCTGTAGGTCCAGAGAGCAGAACCACACGCCGTGTTCCAAAGATGGTATTATCTGAGCCAGAGTGACCATCTTGAAGGTTCGAGACCTTAGGAACTTGTTTAGGTCGTGTAGGTTGAGAATGGGGCGCTCAACCCCGTCGTTCGGAACCAGGAAGTACCTGGACACGAACCCCAGGTTTAAGGAGGTCCGCCACCTCTCTTATCGCCTCCTTCTCGAGGAGGAAGCGATGTCGGCAGCGAGAGCTGACAGCGAGGCTTCGGACCCCGAGGTGCGACAGCTCTGAAGGGTGGGGCCTGCTCGAACTCCAGAGGCAGGCCCTTTCCTACCATTTCCAATACCCACCGATCTGTGGTAATAGCAGACCAGGCGGAAAGAAGTACCGGAGCCGTCCCCCCACGGGGGACCCTGGGGTGAGGTGATGAGGTTGGGGGCGACACCCTTCAACCCGTCACTGTGCAGGCTTGGAGGAGGAACCGGCCGAGGGACCACCTGGGCGTTTACCTCCCTGCTTCCTGGAGGAGGAAGCCGCGGGTTTGGGACGGCAAGCGCGAGCCTGCAGGCCCTGGTGTTGCTGGGCCAGACATGCCGGGGGCGCAGATGGACGAAAGGGCTTGGGTTGCAGTCTGCGGCCCTTGTCCCTCTGAGCGGATGAGACAGAGTCCAAGGTGGCATTGGACTTTTCGATCCTCTGGAGGTGGCCTTCCACTCCAGGGCCGAAGAGGTCGGTCCCCAGGAAGGGGACATCCCACAATTTGTGCTGGATATCCGCTGTGAAGGTGGATATCCTCAGCCATGCCCGACGGCGCATAGCCACTGCGGCCGCGACTGACCTGGCGCATGAGTCTCCAATGTCCAGAGCAGTCTGAAGCTGCTGTTGGCCACTGCCCTGGTCCCGCACCTGCCTAACCGTGGTCTGCAGGTCAGCTGGGAGATGAGGGACTACCTCGTCCAGGGAGCCCAACAGGACATGGGAGAAATGTGCCATAAGCACGGCCGAGCTTGCCTGACGAAGGCCAAGGGAGGACGCAGTGTAGACTTTTCGACTGGCATAGTCCAATTTCTTGGACTTCTTGTCGGGAGGTTTGTCCACGTCCTAGCGTTTCCGGCATGCGGAAACGCTGTCGGTAACAACCCTCGACTGAGGATGTTCAAGAAACCAGACAGGAACCAGTAGGGACCGCATGCTTCTGGCCATCCTGGCCGAGGCGCAGGGCAGGAAGCAGGCGCTCGCCAGGCTCAAGGCCAGGCCCACAATGGCCTCGGCCACAGGAAAGGCCTCCGTAAGGGAATACCCTCGGTCCAATATCTCCGTGAGGGGATACTTGGCCCGCTTGGATATGGGCTCAAGCTGCATCCCGGTGGACCCGAGATGAGCCTGAGCAAACCCAGGAAGGACGAAGGGCTGTCGTCCAGCAACTGACCTCCAGAGGATTCCAAGTCCACTCGCTTGGAGAAAAGGGAGGAATCGTTGGACTCAGAAGAGTCCGCAAAGAGCTGCCTCGGGCCTGAGCCACCCTCCACCTGCCGAGGGCGATCGGGAGTGAGGGTGACAGACAGCCTATGGGGCAGACCCTGAGCCGACCGAGAGTTCTTCGTCGGAGCCCCAAACAGCGGCTGTGGAGGCGGAGGTTCCACTGGAATCGGTGGAGCAGCTGGTTTTGGCCGAACAACCGGCCTGGGAACAGGTTCCTCGGGTAAAACGAGGGGTTGTTTCGGCCGCTCCGGTGACAGACAGACAATGGCCGGGGAAGGCGACGGCGTCAGCTTGTTCCCGGTCAGAAGGAGCTGTTGCCACATGAGGTCCTCGTATCATCGACGTAACTTACGTCGAAGCCTCCCCTCATCCGAGGAGGAGGACGAGGACGAGCAGCGGCGCCGCTTACCACGGTGCAGAGACCGAGACCGCCTATGACAGCGGGATCGGCTGGACCGCGAAGAAGTCCGAGACCAAGAACCTCTGCCTTTCCGAGGACGGTGCGGGGAAGGGACAGGTGGAACTGGCTCCTCCCTCGGCTCGGAGGGTTCACCCGAGGGCTCTGGAACCGGAGGCACTGGCAAGCCCGCGGGATCCTCAACTCCCACCAGGGGAACCGGGAGAGGGTTTTCGGCTTCGCCGGTCGACAACCCGTCCAACGGGTCGAGAAAGATCTCGACTGCGTCGACGGGAGTCTCGGTCAACTGACCTGACGGGGACACCGTGAGACCAGTGGCCGAAGCCGAACGATCGACTGAAGTCGATGGCCGACAACTCGGGGAGAGGGACCTTTCCCGCTCCCAAGAGCGTCGACGGAGGGACTTACCCTTGTCTTTCTTCTTGGACCGAGAAGAAGGTCCAGCAGACGTTGGTCCCTCTCCTCTAGTGGAGAGGGACAGACAAAGCTCCTTAAAGGAAGCTGTGTAAGAGGAACCCAGGGAGAGCGGGATAAATGCCACGGTCGAGCAAGATCGCTCCTTGTGCCTCCTCTTGAGGCGATCATCTGCTCTAGCTGATCCGCCAAACCCGCCGCCGTGGAAACCGCCGACGGGCCTCTTTAGACTTTACTGGAGAAAGCGTTTCTGGGCGCCCCAGTTGTAAACGGGCAGCGGTCTTCGAGGATGTAGGCTGAGAAGGAACAGCACAGGTCGCAAGCCTGTGGGTCGTGCTCAAGGCCTAAACAGTAGACACACATGGAGTGCGGATCCGCCCGAGACATTTTCTATTCGGCAAGGGCACGAAATGGAGTCGATCTGTCCACTGCAGCCATGAGGGATAGAAGACCAAGTCTATAATGCAAAACTTTTAAATTCGGAAACCGAAGAATTGGAACCAGTCTTATCGCCGGGCGTTAAGGAGGGAACCTGAGCTTCCAAGCGTAAGGAAGATCAGGCGTCATGGGCAGAGCCGAGAGTTTTACCACCCCGGTGGGTGGGAGGAGCCAGCTTGAAGACCTTCCGGCAAGATTTAAAGTGGCAAGGATACCTGCCAGACAGTGTGGATGAACAACATATCCATGTCCCTAGAATAATGGTTTCCAGCGTACTAAGTCCCAGGGCAGAGCTTAGATGCGACAAGAGATGAGACCCCGCGGATGGGGGCCTGTAGCAGCCTATTACACAGAGTGCGAAGGAAGAAGAAAGTTCAATCTTTAGGGTCAAGCACTCAAATTCATTAGGGGAGGAGGATGCTTCTAGGAACGATGCAGAGAATTTGTCCCTGACTTAAATCGCCACCCCTCCGCCTCTTGATTGCCTATCAGCTCAGAAGAGTAAGTAACTTGGGATGTTGATTTCCTTATCAGGAGTGGCAGTTCTAAGTCAGGTCTCAGTGATCACCAGAACATCAGGCAGGGTGTGGCTCACCCAAACCTGGATCATGGTGATCTTTTTCAGCAGGCTGCAGACATTGAGATGCAGGAATGACATTCCTTTAATTTCTGCAAGGTCGGAGGGAGAAGCAAGGGTATCTAGAGGCCCCGGGTTGAGTTCGACATTGCCTGAGCACAACAGCAATAGCAGCAAAATCCTTTTTAAGCAGCAAAAGTGAATTTGTAGCCTCTATTCTTTGAGCGTGTGGGAGGGTGGTGAAGTTGAATATACCGTCACCACTCCTGGTGCTATACTGACCTAGGGTTGCAGTCACTAGGATCCTGACAAACATACCAGGAGAAGGAAGTATCGAGACGGAAGGGGGGAGTACCCTGCAATGGCAGTTCAGGAGTTGTCCCACTTCCAGGAAGATACAACTGTAAGATCCAATAATCCAGTAGAACTTCATGAGAGGAGTTGTAAAGCACATAACAGGGAGAAGTGCAAACCTCATCCCCACCCTGGGAGGAATGTGAGGTCTGATAGAGCGCACAGGGCGCTAGCAGAACAAGACACAAACATAGGATCCAGCTCTTCCCTCCCATGGTAAGGTCTCACACACCACAGGATTGGGCGATGAAAGTCCCCGACCCAGTATCAGACACTGTAACCTATTGTTGTGCTGAAACTGACGATCGCCCAGGATAGACTAGAAGAAAGGTGATGGACCCCTGACGGAAGATTAGTGTGAAAAGACAGCAGATAGTTAAAATTTGAGCAGGAGGGGTGCCAGTGGGCATAGCAGATAAGAGGAGGCGGGACGAAGCATATATAATAAATGGAGGGGGTGGGGGATGAGGGGTGGGCGAACAACGCGACTTTTGCTGTACCTTGTTATGGAAGTAGTCCGGGCTGGAGGTCTTGGGCAGCGGCTAAGTCAACGCCGACCACCTGGTGTCAGAGGATGCCTCTGCTGGTGAGCTGGGGAGCCCTGGGAGGCTTCTCACGGCTGGGGGAAAAGAAAAAAAAGGGAGGATTATGTACTGGCTGGGACAAAGGGACCAGCAGAAGCCAGCAGGAGTCCAATCTGCACCACAATCGGAGTGATTTGGAATGGCACCCTGCTGTCTGGGAAGCTGCTGAACACTTGCACAGGAAGGGCTGTAAACCCAAACAACACTCTGGCAAAGTTGCTATCAGATTGTAATCAATCACAGAACATTTTGAAAAACAGTTTTTAGCAAGGACAAAGAAATTACAGCGCTTTTCAGAGTCAGTAAGATCAGCAAGAGTGGCAGCGGACTGCTGGCCAATCAGGACAGAGCAGTGAAAAGCACTAACCTACTATGGGGTGCATGGCTTTTTCAGTTTACGTGCCCAAGTTCGTTTATGTGTCAAAGTTCTGGAATGCATTATTTGTACCACTACAAAATGCTGAAAACCATACCCAGAATAATACAATTAGAACAGTTTCTCACTGGTATACATGTGTGTACCTGCCCTATGAAATAATATTACTTGAGTAAGTACTATTTATTATTGCCTATATAGGATGTCTCACACTATCCATGTATCTGGGTGTGTCTGAAAATAGGCTATATCGATCTAGCACCCTTACTCGATGAACAAAACCTTAAATGAATATGTAATTAATACAGTGAAATCATTAAAACTTTTGTTTAGACTTCCAGTGATAGCATCGCCTGGAATGCAGCACTACAGTGAGAGCTTGGACCACAGAGGGGGAAAAAAAGCTCCTAAAACTTGATTATCTGAGCTTCAAAAAACTAAATCCCATACATACACAGGAGCTCAGAAAGTTAATGGGAGGCAGGAGAGAAAAAACTAAGGCAGATAAACAACCAGATTGTAATGGATTGCAAACTAACGTTCTGGCTGACTCAGAGACTCCGGCTGACATGGGGACCCAACAAGGTCTTGCTAATAACGAAATGCTATGACATTGTAGCGAACTATAGGAATTTGCCAAAGAAGTCAGAAATTTTAAGTACCATATCACCACCGAATTAACACAAATGGGGCAAAAGCTTACAGAATTAGAAACACAACAAACCACCACCGATACCAGAATGGACAGACTGGAACGCCTGGTCATGCATCTGGTCAACAGCAATCAAGAATTAACTGAAGTGGTCACGTGATGGCAGTTTGAGAGACAGCAGCACTACTCCTCGGCTCCATTACCCCCTGTGAACAAATGCATTAATTCAGTGCTCCAGACTAACCTTCTTGTTGGAACCCGATCATAATTCTACTGAAGAGATTCCACGACTAGAAATATCTCATAAGAATGGAGGTATATGTGAAAAAAGCCCTTCCCAGGCACAAGCCACCAGCCTCTCCTGAAAAAAAAAACCAGGCCGCCAAGCGCGCTAAACACCAGACAACATCCGCTTCAGCCTCCTACCGACCAGAGTGCTCTCTCTGAGGAGAGATTCTTAGAAATAATGCAGCCACAACAGGCTGCGATCTCCATAATCTTCGACGACGTGCAGCAAATCAAATCCTCCGTGGCAAGCTTAACAATCAGAACTGGGGACCTGGAGGTGCGCGTGGTATCGGTATAAAAGAAGGCAGAAAAAGCAGACCAAACTATGGTGAATACAAATCGGAAAGTCAAGAAAATGGAAGAGAAGTTAGAAGATCTTGGAGGACACAGCAGAAGAAATAACTTAATAATAATCGAGATTCCAGAGCATGAAGAAAGCGCTTCTCCGATTTTATTTCTGCAAAAATTATGTGAGAAAGTGGCCGGCCCATCACCTAACAGAGGGGCATACATTATAGAGACAACACATCGTGCTCTCTGGCCTCCACCACCGGCAGGATCACCATAGCTGCCACACCCAAGCCACAGAAAGACACAAAGCACCCCACTTCATATAGACCAATATCAATGTTAAACCTTGATTATAAATTGTTTATGTCAATTCTGGCACACAGAAGGGAAGATTTACTTCCAGACTTAATTAACCCAGACCAGGTGGGCTTTGTAAAAATGAGACAAGCACAGGAGGCAGTCAAACAGACATATATGATAATGGAATATTCACTATCTAAAACAATCCCATTGATGCTGCTGGGGTTAAATGCGGAGAAGGCCTTTGACAGGGTCGCCCGGGAATTTCTGTAGGCAGCCCTGTCGAGGTTTGATATCCCTAACAGTCTCATAAACCAATTAAAAAATATTTACTGGGAACCTATGGCATATGTAAGAGCAAATGGCTCCTTGTCAGACCCATTCAGACTGTCTCGGGGCACCAGGCAGGGGTGTCCATTGTCCTTGTTGCTATTTGTCCCAATTACTCATCTCTTCAACTTAACCTTGTCCCAGGGCGACCTACCGCCCCATTTGGAAAAATGCACTTGTGGTCCCTTTGTTTAAGTCAGGAGATCCTAGTGACCTCAATAACTACAGGCCAATCTCCCTACTTTCAATCCTGTCAAATATGCTGGAGAAAATAGTGAACTCCCAGCTTCGGAAGTACCTGGAATCAGAAAAATTGCTCAACCTGTTACAATCCAGTTTTACAGCAAAGCACAGTACAACCTCTGCTCTAGCCAAGGTGACAAATGACAGGCAGCTTCAATGACAGCAAAAAAACTTTGCGCGGTTTTCTTGGACCTAAGCAAGGCGTTCGATACCATTGATCACAGACTGCTTCTGTCGTCCCTCCAGAACATTGGTTTGGATTCCCTATCCCTTAAATAGTTCTCCAACTACCTCTCAGGATGACTTCAAAAAGTAACAGCAGAAGGGGAGGTCTCTCCACCAAAACCCCTATTGAGGGGTGTAGCGTCAGGTTCCATTCTTGGTCCCTTGCTCTTCACCATTTATATTAATGACATAGATGCCCCCATCAAAGAAGCACAAATACACCTATTCGAGGATGATACAATACTCTATGCTAGTAGCCCCACACCTGAAGCAGCCTGTAAAGCCCTTCAAAATGAATTTAATCTGCTGCAACATCAGCTTATAAACCAGAAACTGCTCTTAAATGCAAAAAAAAAAAAAAATACAAAGCAATGTTCTTCTCGGCCCTTCAAAATACAATAAATCCTGCAATTGCGGGTACACTCCCGCAGATCACTACCATTCTATGTGAGCAGTTGGACTACGTACCAAAGTTCAAGTACCTGGGGGTCTGGTCAGACCATAGACTTACTTTCACAGATCACTTAGAAGAACTAGCAAAGAAACTTAGACAAAGACTTGGTCTGTTCTTTAGGATTAATAATCTCCTCACAAGAGATGCTAAACTGAAACTGGTTCAAACTACCTTTCTTTCCCTATTGGATTACTCAGACTTTCTATATAGTCAGGGACCTGCAGGTACCCTAGCCAAACTCAATACACTTTATCACAGAGCCATAAGATTTATCACGGGTCTTCCATACTCAACCCACCACTGTGCATTGTACACGGCAGTGGGATAGTCATCCCTTGCTTACAGACAAAAAATGCTGCGGTTTGGACATACAAAGCTATCTCACTATCTCAAATAAACTGCCCCAGTATATCTCTGTCTGTTTACCTTTGTGCACTCTGGGGAAGTATGCCCTGAGAAGCACCTCATATATCTACCTCTATGTTTACAAAACAAAATCTCGCATTGGCAGAGCAACCATCAGCTTTGTGCTCCCTCAACTGTGGAACAAGCTGCAAAAAACTTTGAAATTAACTCACCCCATCAGCCTAGCAGCTTTTAAATCTCTATATCTATATCATAAAAAGGAGTCCTGTGCCTGTCTACCCTAAATAGTGACTCCTATAAGTCCAAGCACACTCTAATTACTGCTGTTAAAAGACTGATCACATCTATAGTCGACTCTTCCCTCTCCCCTTTTTCTACCCCCATATCTGTCCCTTCCACATTCCTTTGACCCTGGTTCCAGCTCTAAATTCTCCATACAGTATCACTATATATCATTTTATATTAGGTTTTATTTGTGTTCGGTGCACCTGATATGTTTATTTCTTTACTTTTATGAAAAATTGTGTCCTACCCAAAACTAGCTGTATCTTCTGTTCCAAACATATACTACTGTCAATGCTACCTGCTGATACTTTGTATATACTACTGTATTATTGTATCTCACTTTATTTGTATTATTACTATTTTCTTGTGTGTTGCATCCCATGTATATTGTCCCTTGTTAACAAACCCAGGTTCACCTCGAAAATGAGCTTGCTCAACGGTGATCACCTGGTTAAACAACAACTTTGATTGATTGGCCCTATACCTTGAGCCACTTGCTGTCGCAATAAGGACCCACCCAGAAATTCAAGGTTTGCAAATAGGAGAAAGGCAAAATAAGATCTCACTTTATGCAGATGACATTCTGCTCACCCTAGCAAACCCAGAAATATCAATACCGGCAGCCTGGGAGCAGATCAAGCAAACTGGACTAGTTGCTGGCTGCAAAATTAATTATAAGAAAACAGAAGTTCTTACCTTTAACTTCACACCCTCAAATCAGTTGAAAACTAAGTACCCCTTTAAGCGGTCAAAATTAATGATTAGATATCTAGGGATCAAACTAGCTAAAAAACTGCAAGTAACAGACCTCATTAATTATGAACCCCTCACCAAGCAATTTATGGAAGACCTCTCCAGATGGATAAAACTGCCACAGAGTTTGATAAACAGAATTGAGGTTATAAAACAAAATGTCCTGCCCCGCATTTTTATTCCTAGTCCAGACGCTTCCTATACCTCCAGATAAACACTACTATGACACTTGGAATAAAATAACATCCCGATTTATCTTCAAGGGTAACCCCTTAGAATCCGATACACGACCTTACAGCTCCCTAGAGAGTTGGGGGGTAGCCCTTCCAAATTATGAGCAATATGCTCTAGCCTCCCAGATAAGAAGTGTCCTTAATTGGCTGAACTCTGTGTACCAGATACACAGGAAGCAAATAAACTCAGACATAAATCAACAATACAATCTAAATGAGCTGACCCTAGGTAGACCTGTGGAGGAGAGCCTGCTACAAGCCCTCCCACAGCACACTAGGGAAACCCTGAAAGGATGGAATACAATAAGAAGACAATATATGAATAAAACCCAGAGGCTCTACATAACAGCCCTCACAGCAGAGCCGGAAATGCCACCAAATAAAATGTAATCTAAGATCTTAAACAGGTGGGCTCAAAGTGGGATTTGGTTAGTCTCACAACTAGTAGGACCAACAGGCCTATATCCCTTTGTGACCACACAAGAGGCACAGAACTTGCCACAAAACCTTTTTTTATAGTTGTCTTTAAATTAAAAAGTTTCTCCAACCCTTTAAAGCACAATTAGTGGAGATAGTAGAGAACCCTCCCAAACTCGTAACATTAGTAATCACAGCCATATGTGGAACCCCTATAGAACATATAATCAGTCAAACCTATGAGGCACTTAGACATTCACTGCAGGACTCGACTGAACAAATTAGGCAAAAATGGAACACAGAGCTGCAGACAGAAATTTCAACAGAAGGATGGCTGGACAAGACAGTCCTCCCAACCTTTAAGATCTCCAATTCCACATATTGGAAGGAATTAATTTGGAAATTATGGAGTTGGTTCTTCCATACCCCAAAAATAGTAGCACAATATGGGGGAGATAAAACTGGTAAATGTTGGTGAGACTGCGGGACACTGTTCTCAAAGATCTACTGTTACGGTAAGTTCTTACGTAACTGTACTATCTTACTTCGAGATACAGCTCTTGCAGCAGGTTACACCATTAGGACTGATTTCCAAGCAGTAGTGGCAATCATGCACCACCAGGAGGAGGAAAGGTAGAGACCTCGATATAACTCAAGCCTAAGACATAAGTCCCTGAAGGATGGCTACACCGAACCCCGCTCTTCGCCTTGATGCAATGTCCAGACTGTAATGCCTGATAAAGGTATGCACAGGGCTCCAAGTAGCTGCAGCGCAAATAGCTGAGGTGGAGACGTTCTTTAACGCCGCAAAGGAAGTAGCCACCCCTCTTGTGGAATGACCCTTGACTGCGCCCAGTGAGGGTTTCAAGGCTATTCGCATTGATGCAATGTCCAGACTGTAATGTCTGATAAAGGTATGCACAGGGCTCCAAGTAGCTGCAGGGCAAATAGCTGAGGTGGAGACGTTCTTTAACGCCGCAAAGGAAGTAGCCACCTCTCTTGTGCAATGACCCTTGACCGCGCCCGGTGAGGGTTTATTGCGCTTGTCATAACAAAAAGTGATGCACTGGATGAGCTACCTAGAGAGTGACTGTTTGGAGACAGCAGCTCCTGTCATTCTGTGAGCGAAGGAGATGAAAAGTTGGTCTGACTTCCGGAGCTGTTTGGTTCTGGTCAAGTAGTATCTGAGGCACCGATGCAAATCAAAGGTGAGCAGAAGGGCTTCTCCTCGATTAGAGTACCTTGGGAAATACACTGATAGATCGATATCCTGATTAAGGGTGAGAGCTGAAACCACCTTAGGCAAAAACTTTGGGTTTGTCCTTAGGGGTACCCTGTCCTGGTGGAAAACCAAATAAGGCTCTTTGCACATAAGAGCAAGCAATTCCGAGATCCATTTAGCAGAAGTAACAGCAACTAAAAATAACGTTTTCCAAGAGAGAAAAAGTAGCTCGCAATTTGCGGCTGGTTCAAAGGGTGGCAGCGTAAGCTGCTCCAGGACAAAAGGTAAGTCCCAAGGAGGGACTGGATCTTTGATGGGAAGCCTCAGGTGGAAGACACCCCTTAAGAAGGCACAAGTAGTGTACAGCTGGGCCACCGGCCGATGGCCTATGGGGCCATGGTAAGCAGAAATTGCACAAAGGTGCACTTTAGTCGAGGAGTAAGCCAGTCCGGAGTGGAAGAGAGAAAGCAGGTAGTCCAGAACCAGCTTTTTGGACAGTCTAACGGCGGAAGCCACGTGCTTGAGCCACAAACAGAATCTCGTCATTTCATGGCATACGCTTGCGTGGGTTGCGGTTTTCTGGCGACAGAAGTCGTCTGCCACTTCTTATCGAGAACCATGTCACATCATGGCTATGTCTCTAAGAGCCAAGCGTGCAGGTTCAATGAGCGTCAGTCTGGATGGACCAATGAACCCGCCTCCTGAGACAATAGATGGGAGCTGATTGGCAAAGGAAAGTACAATTACGTAAGAACTTACCGTAACAGTAGATCTTTGAGAGAGGCTCTTGCAGTAGGTAATCACATATAGGACTGACGTCGGCAGGCGGCAGGACCCCACAAAAAATTTCTAGCTAGCGGTCCCTGGCGAGGACCGCTAGCGTCAGGTGACGGCATCGGACGGCGTCAGTATAAAGGCGGTCCCAGACACCCGCCTTCCAGTTCTTTCCGCCACAGGCCTGGAAGGCCGGACGAGAGAGAAGCAGATATTTCCCCTCAATGGAAAAGGAGCTGAAAAAGCCTAGGGGGATGGAGGGCGGGAAGGTATTACCTACTGCAAGAGCCTCTCTCGAAGATCTACTGTTACGGTAAGTTCTTACGTAACTGTACTATCTTACTTCGAGAGGGCTCTTGCAGTAGGTAATCACATATAGGACAGAATCCCAAGTAGTCTGGAACAAATGAAAAGGCACCGGGGGGAGGAACTACTCCAAGAAGTAGCAAACAACCTTGCAAACCTCAAGATAGGAGGCCTTGCAAGACCGCTAACCCGAAGCCTGCTCTATGGCGAGAGGCAATGTCCAAACTGTAATGTTTAGTAAATGTATGGACGGAAGTCCAAGTGGCGGCAGCACAGATATCTGCCGCAGACACATTCTTAAAACAAGCTGCAGAGGCTGCTACTCCTCGAGTAGAGTGGCCTCTACTTGACCAGTAGGAGTCTTCTTGTACTTGTCATAACAGAAAGTGATGCAATGAGCCAACCACTTAGAGAGGCACTGCTTGGAGACAGCATTGCCTTCTCTTTTGTGAGCAAAACAGATGAATAACTGATCAGTCTTTCTGAGATCCTTCGTCCTATCGGTGTAGTATCTCAGAATCTTGTGGACATCCATGGTATGGAGCAAGTATTCTCCTTGGTTGGAGTACTGCGTGAAAAAGGCAGGTAATTCAATAGACTGATTTAAGGTAGACTCCGCTACCACTTTTGGGAGAAACTTAGGACTCATGCGAAGAGCTACTCTTTCCTTGTGAAAGATCAGATAAGGGATTTTGCACATGAGGGCCTGGAGCTCGGAAATTCTGCGAGCAGAAGTAATGGCCACCAAGAAGAGCATCTTCCACGATAAGAACTTCAAGACTGCGGAAGCCGCAGGCTCAAAAGGAGGAAGGGTAAGTTTCTCGAGAACAAAGTTCAAGTCCCAGGGGGGAGCCGGAGTCCGAACAGGGGGTCTGAGATGAAGGACCCCCTCTGAGAAAAGTCTTGGATACCTCCAGTTGGGCAAATGTCTTATCAGCGAAAGGGACATGGTAGGCTGAAATAGCCGCCATATGGACTTTCAAAGAGGAGTGACTGAGACCCAGATCAAAAAGATGATGCAGGTAATCAAGCAGAACGGCTACAGGACAAGAGAAGGGCTCCACGTTCCTGGATGCAGCCCAAATGGAAAATCTTTTCCATTTCATGGCGTAGGTGGACCTAGTGGAGGGTTTTCTAGCCTCCACCAGAATCTTGGCCACCTTAGGAGAGACGCCAAAGCGAGACTGGGCTAGGTCTGTAGGAGCCACGCATGAAGTTGAAGAGACTTGAGTCCCGGATGGACCAGGGTCCTCTGATCCTGGGTCAGCAATCCTCGAGATAAAGGAAGAAGAGGAGGAACCTCTGAGTATTGTTGTAGAAAAAAAGAGAACCAGACTTGCCTGGGCCAGAAAGGAACGAACAGAATCATTCTCGCTCCTTCTAATGCCAGTTTCTGCAACACACGAGGGACCAGAGGAATTGGGGGAAAAGCATAGACGAATCTGCCCTTCCAGTTTAGAGACAGAGCGTCGCTCCAGAAAGCGCCTCGCTCTGAAGCGAGCGAGCAAAAGGTTGGAAGCTTTGCGTTTTGGGAAGAGGCAAACAGGTCTATCTGTGGAGTCCCCCAAATCTGGAAGATGCTTTGAAGAACTTTTTGGTCCAGTTCCCACTCGTGTGGCAGAGCCGAAGGACGACAGTTTGTCTGCCAGGACATTGTCGACTCCCGGAACGTGGATCACTGTGAGGTGAAGGTTGTGAAGAGTTGCCCATTCCCAAACCCTCATCACTTCCCTGCATAGCGGGTAGGACCGAGTCCCTCCCTGCTTGTTGATGTACCACACCATGCACATGTTGTTTGTTTGGACGGCTAGGTGACCGGGAAGGATGTATTGGTGAAGGGCCTGGAGAGCATACAGCACTGCTCGAAGCTCGAGCACACTGATGTGGAGAACTAACTCCAATTTTGACCATAAGCTCTGGGTTCAGTGAGGACCCAGATGGGCTCCCCAACCTTCGCCTGAAGCGTCCATGGTCAGAGTCTGAGCGGGGGGAGGATGAAAAAAGGGGACCCCCCGGAATAGGTTCTCTCGAACCATCCACCATTCCAAGTCTCTTATCATCGGCGAGGAGATCAGTACCAGATGATCTAGGTCATCACCAGTTGATCCCACTGAGGCGGAGAGTAAACTAGGAGATCCTCATGTGTGGAGTGTGGCAGCGGAACCGTCGGGATGGCAGCCGCCATAAGCCCCAGGAGGCAGGCACCGACCTGCGGAACCCTCCTGGAGTTCGATAAAGGAAATCTGGGACTGGAGGGCCCCTGTCCGGAGGCAGGAAGGCCCTGCACATTGTCATGTCGAGGATTGCCCGATGAACTGGAGTCTCTGGGAAGGATCCAGGTGAGACTTGGAATGGTTGATGGTGATGCAGGCCAGTGAAAACCTGCTGGGTAGGGAGAGAAAATGCAGGAGTTCCTCCTGGATGGGGCCGCCAGGGACCAGTCGTCAGGTGAGGAAAAGCCTGAACTTCCAAAATGCATGGGTGGGCCACTACCACATGGGCATTTGGCAAGACTTGGGAGCTGAGGAAAGACCAAAATGGAGTGCCTGGATTGGTGGTAGTCCCCTGGGCATAAACCTGAGGTACTTTCAGTCACGAAAAGGCGAATGGGGATGTGCAGGTATGCATCCTGCATATCCAGTGCACAAAACCATTGGCCCGGCTGAAGCAAGGGCAAAGAGGGTTTGAGAGGGAGGCAGCCTGAATCTCTTGTATTCCACATACAGGTGCAGGAGCTGAGGAGCGAGAATGGGCCTGGGATCTCCGTCTTCTTTGGTACAAGGAAAGAAATGGGAATAACCACGTCCGTGAAGGAGGCGGGCTCTATAGCCTGTTAGCGAGGAGGCAGAAATTTCTCCCTTGACCAAGGAAGATGGTCCCTTGAGTAAGAGGAGTTCGGGGGGTGACATGGAGGTTTCTGCAGAAACTCTATGGAGTGCCCTCTGCTATGATCTGAAGCACCCATGAATCGATGTTATCCTCTCCCAACCCGGAAGGTGGAGAGAATCTCCCTCCTACGGTTCCTCCAGGGCATCTGGAGGCGGTGGGGAGAGGGAGGAGTCAGGTGGTGTGAGGCAGTGCATAGCTGGGCACCCGCTGCCTTTGGTGGGGGTGCCTGGCAGCTGAAGAGGGCCCAACGTTTGGTGGCCGCCTTCCTGAGGTTTCGCTTGAGGGCGGCTGCGTCCTGCGAAAGGGCGGCACCTGGGGGGATGGGGAGGCGGTACATTGAATCAACAGATTTAAGGGCCGTCCCTTCTCCTGAAGTCAGTGATGATGTCCTTGACATCACCGAAAACACAGAACCTCTGAAAGGTGCCTCTTGGATTGCTGACTGCAGCTTCAGGACCAGACCTGACTACAGAGCCATGGTGGCGGCGAAGACTCCGCAGAGCATGAGCTCCGTCCTCGACAATCCACTCGTCACAGTTCGTCCTCATAATGTGACAACTGGCCGAACAAGCAGAGCGGACCAGGTCGGCTAACTCCTGTTGACTTGGGAGTCAGGCAAGGAGTCAATCTTGAATTCAACCTTGGTAAGGACAGCCTTCTGGTAATCCCCATATGTGCTACATAATTTGGGGCCTAATCCTCAGTGTGGAAGAAGCATAGATCTTCTTCCATACTGATCCAGGAAAGCGAGATTCCTTATCCGGGAGGCAGAGCTCAAATGTTTGGATATGCTGACCGGCCGTGGCGCTAATCCAACCGAGGTCTGCAGGGGTGAGAGTCTAAAAGTCAACCCTGCAGAGCCTGGTATAGCCTGTTGGACTTCCAAGGAAGTGGGCTAAAGCCGACAGTTGTTTCAAATGGTGGAAACAAGGTGGGCATGAGGCTCGATCCAGGTGGCACCAGGTAGGGGCCGTAATGGGCAAGTCCAGATGTTGGTGAGTTTAACTCTCTGAGGATCTGGTTATGAAACATACTGATGACTTCCTGGATCTTCCTGAGCAACTCCGTGAAGGAAGGATCCTCCGGAGGAGACTTCGGAGGAGTCCTCGGCCGGGGCTTGGATGGAGAGCGAGGCTCGTCATCTTTCTCGGAACAACCCTCGGAGGAATCCGAGGAGTCCAAGAGAAAAGAAGAGGAGGAATTTGAAGCAGAGTAAGACTCCCTAGCTCATCTAGGGGGAGGAACGGGTTCCTTAGGGGGATCCTAAATGGCGTATCCTGTCTCCTCTCTGGATCCGAGGCAGAGCCGGGAGTCGGAGGCGGAGAGGAGTGTGCTGTCTGGGGCGTACGGGAGCCGGAGGTGGCACCATCACCGTAAGATGGCTCTCGACCTCCTTGGTGAGCTGAGCCTTGGCCTCAGCCCACCAGGAGGCCAGAGTCTCCTGGAGATCCACCGGCGGCCTAGGGGGCGGTGGAGGAGGAGGAGGATAGTTGTACAGATGAAATCCATAAGGAGAGTATCCGTAACCCGGCTGTGGGAATACCGGAGCCGGGTACTGCGGCGTCGGTGGAGTCGCCGCCGGGTACTGCGGCGCAGGATACTGTGGACCTGGGTAAACTGGCGTCGGATAAGACGGTGGATATCCAGGTACGGAGGAGCTGCTGGAGCAACGCCCAGTGAGGAAATTCCATGGGTGGATGAAGCGTGATGAGGCCTGTGGGGTGGAGGCCCGATGGGAGAGAATATCCGCCGGCGCAGGAACCCGGTGTTGCGCGGGGCCGGTGTCAGGCGGGCAGCGTCCGAGGCTGGCGTGAGGTCAGCTCTATAGGAAGGAATCGATGGCGGGCAGCATCCTGAGCCTCGCCCGGGGACGGAGGAAAAGTCCTTGAGGTCAGGCAGGGGACTCGGGCTCCCGGACAGCAGCAGCTGCGAGGACCTGGGCGACAGGCGGAGCAGGGTCTGCATGGAAGCTCCGAGGAGGAGCCGGCGGTGGGAACAGGGCCAAATCGGCGGACGCACAGAGGAGCCGGTGTCGACTCGGGGTCCTCGTCAGAGGCGGGCCGAATATGGGAAGAGGCCCGTTCGAGGGGACACTGCCGCGCCGCCCGAAGGTTGGGCATCTTAGCGGCCTTCTCGGCGGACATCAGAGGCGGCGTCCAGCTTATGGGGCGCCCGCGCAGTAGGCCGCAAGTCTGCGGCGGTACTGGGGCAAGCCTCCTTTGCCCAGAGGCACCCAGCGGACTCGAGCGAACCCGGCAGGCGGGCGGCCGCCTCCTCTAAAGCCTTGGAGGCTGCCGATGGATGATCCCTGGAGAGACGTTACCTTGGCCGTGGCTCCGGCCGGAGTCGCGGAGGAGGAGGCCTTCTCCCGGTGCCTTTCTTTGTCCCGCTTCTTGTGTCCTTCAGGGAAGGTCGATGCCTGCCGAAGCTTCTTCAACTCCTTCTCCATTGCGGACATCTTCTTTTTGAGGAGATGGGCTTCTAGAGACTGCTGGCGTCGTCTGCGGGTGGCCGCGTTGAAACGAAGGCAGTGCGGGCACTCGTCGACCGCATGGTCAGGGCCTAAACAGAAAAGGCAGAAGGAGTGACCGTCCTTGTGAGGCAGTTGGGCGCCCGCAGTTGCACTTATTTTTGAAGGGACGACATATACCGACATTCACCTGATGAAGAAAAAGAAAATACTGGTACTTTTCAGAAAAAAGCAGCGAAGCAACAGGACTGAGCTTTATGAACTTCACCTTGGCGCTGCAGGCTGAGAGAAAGAACTGGAAGAAGTACGTCTGGGACCCGCCCTGTGCCACATCATCGCGCGGTCACCTGCCTGTGGGAGGCGGTCCCGCCAGGGATTGCTAGCTAGAAATTTTCCGTGGGGTCCTGCCGCCTGCCGACATCAGTCCTATATGTGATTACCTACCAAGAGCCCTCTCGAAGTAAGATCTGGAGGTTCCCGGGACAGCTGGTGTAGAAGAGGGAACCAGATCTGTCTGGGCCAGAAGGGTGCGATCAGAATGAGTGTCACTTGCTTCCTGCGAAGTTTTAAGAGAACTCTCTGGATCAACGGGAAAGGAGGGAAGGCATAGAGGAATCTGCCCGCCCAGGAGAGGGACAACGCGTCTCGCCAGAAAACACCAGGCCCTGGATCTAGCGAGCAAAAACTGGGCAGTTTTGCGCTGGATGGTGACGCGAAAAGGTCCAATTCTGGAGTGCCCCATCTGTGAAACAGATCCTCTGCCACCTCCTGCAGAAGTTCCCACTCGTGGACTCTGGCCTGAGAGCGGCTCTGACTGTCTGCGATAGTGTTGTCCTCTCCCTGGACATGTACTGCAATTAGATTTGCGCCGTGTTGCAATACCCACTCCCACACTCTCATGGCCTCCCTGCAAAGCAGGTAGGAGTGAGTGCCTCCTTGTTTGCTAAGGTAATACATCACCGCAGTATTGTCTGTTTGTACCAGAAATGTACCCGGTGGAATGTCCAACTGGAAGACTTGCAGAGCGTAAAGGACTGTCCTCATTTCCAAAATGTTGATGTGGAGATGAGACTCCTGGGCTGTCCACAAGCCCTGAGACCGAACACCATCCAGATGTGCTCCCCACCTGAGGCATCTGTGGAGAGGGTCACAGTCAGAGACGGCGCTGTGAAGGGAACCCCCACAGAGAGGTTCCCTGGACTTGGCCACCACTGCCAACCCAGACTTATGGCTTTTGTGATTCTAATTGGATGCTGCAGATGGTCTTGCCTTTGGTCACATTGCACCCGTAGCATCCACTGGGTTACCCACATGTGGAGACGTGCCTGCGGGACTGTTGAAATGGCCGCAGCCATGTGTCCGAGCAGGTGAAGGACCAGTCTGGCTGGGACAGTCTTCTTCGCCGACAAGTCCCTGATGAGGGATCTGATATGTTCCACTCTGTCCAAGAGAAGAAAAGCTTCCCCTCTGAGGGTGTCCAGAACTGCTCCTATAAACTGCAGTTTCTGGGACAGCACCAGGAGTGACTTCTCAGTAGTTGATGAGAATAACCAGTGATTGAAAAAGGGACTGGATGCAGTGAATAGCCGTCATCAGTGCCTCTCTGGAGGGTGCCATGAGAAGCCAGTCGTCCAAGTATGGGAACACGTAGTGGCCTTGTCTCCTCAGAGACGCTGCTACGACCACCATGCACTTCGTGAATACACTAGGTGCCGATGACAGCCCGAAGGGAAGAGCTTGGAACTGATAATGGCGGCTCTGAAATTCCAAGAGCAGGAACCTCTGGTGCACTTGAGCAATCGGAATATGCAGGTAGGCATCCTGCATGTCCAAAGATGCCAGAAAGGCATCCTGCTTCAGCATGGGAATTAGACCCAGAAAGGTCACCATGCGGAAGCGTTTGTAAACAACTGAAAGGTTGAGGTCGCTGAGGTCCAGTATTGGACGGAGGTCCCCTGTTTTCTTTGGAACCAGGAAGAAGTGCGAATAGTACCCTAGTCCTCTCTGGTTCTCTGGGATGTGCTCTAAGGCTTCTTTTACCAGAAGCGTGAGCACTTCCTGCTGTATCAGCAGGCATGCTGACCCAAATAATCTGGACAGCAGGGTAGGTCTTGTAGGTGGACTGCCTACAAATTCTATATAATGGCCTTTTTTGACCAGCTGCAGAACCCACCTGTCGGTGGTGATCAATTGCCACCCTGGCAAGTGGCGTGCGATGCAACCCTTGACTTTCTTTTCTCATTGATCCTGAGGAGGGTCCGGGAAGGAGTCTTGCTGTGGCAGCATTTGATCCAGCAGGCTGGGCCGACTTTGCAAATCATTGGCCTCTGCCTGGGGATGACTTGGTCTGGGCCTTGAGGAAAAGTGCCCCTCTGCTGTTGGCTGGAACATTGCTGTTGCCTTTGAGCCGGCCACGGAAACGGCTCTGGTTCCTATGAAAGGAACTAGGCCGGGACCTGTACATAGCTTGTACAGATCGGACTGCCTTCCCTGCGTCCTGAAGTTTGGTGATTACTCGCTCGGAGGCTTCATCAAATAGGACCTCGCCGTTATAAGGGACGTCTAAGATGTTCTGGACGTCCGGGGTAAAGCCGGAGACACGGAGCCAAGTGAGTCTCCGGAGACACACGCCTAAGGCTGCAGATCTGGCTGAAGAGTCAGCAGAATTGTATGCAGCTCTGAGCACTTGGGTCCCCACATCCGAACCCATGCGGAGGAGGTTCAAGAGCTCCTCCTTGTGTTCACCGCTGAGGTCTATGAGACCGGTCATGCGAAGCAGTGATGACCAGGGAGTCAGCCAGAGGATGGTTCGCCTGATACTGGTCCTCCCTAGGGGCCTGGTATAGGTGGTCAGCCTTCTTCAGCACTGCGGGAATGGAGTGCGGACGTTTCCAGGCGGCCTTGGTGACGTCCGCAAAGGTATCCACCAAGGGTGGCACTACCACAGGCTTCGGGTCTTTCTGCGAAGTAGCGAGCAAGGCGTTGTCTCTTGGGGTCGAGCTCTTCAGCATCCCACCCCATGTTCTCCTGGATGTGCCTCATGATCTCCACGAAGAGGATCATCCGGAGGAACCTGGGTGAGTAGTGTGGGTCGGAGAGGGAATGCTGATAGGAGGCGGTGATCTGGAGCACTCTGAGGTGTCAGATCTGGAATCCTCCCCAGACGGAGTGTACCGGCACTGTCTGGGTCTCTTGGGGCTGGGTGACCCTGAGGGGGATCTAGAGGGAGGTCTTCTCTTTTCTGAAGATCTGCCCAGAGAAGGTGGTGTCTGCTCCTTGGGGGTTGGCGATCATCCTACGGGCCCCTTAGGTGGAGGAATAGCTGGAGGTGGAGTAGGAGGAGGACGTGTGGTGACCACATCTTTTTTGAAGGTGTCCCATCAGAAGGTAAAAAGTTCTTTTACCTCTGCCAGATTCATACTCTAAGACGGGCCTGGCACCAGTGGCCTGTTGCCGGGGTCAGGCGTCGGGTCCCCGGGGGAGTCCAGCATCTCTGGTGTCACCCGCCTGGTCCTCGGGGTGTGTGGTGTCCTCCTCAGACGAAACCTTCTGACCGACGTCTCCCGGCAACAGTGATGCAATCCTCTTCTCAGGAGTAACCGACATTGGCCCCCTGGCCAACGTCCTCGGAGGCACACGCCTGGCCAGCGACGGGTGTTTAGGTGTCGCCAGCTCCTGGGAGCGCCGATGGTATTTGGCCGACGCCGGGTCCGACGTCCGTTTGAGGGACGTCAGGTCCTTGGTCTTACGGGGAACCGGGTCCGAACCATACAGAGGCTGGGAAACTGACCTGGTGTCGGTGTTCCACCAGCAGGAAGATGATTTATGGTGCTTCCGGACTTCGATGAGGGCCTTAGATGGAGTGGAAGGCCGGCGGCCTGAAAGTCTTCAGAGGCTGAAGAAGAGGAGCATAGAAAGATCTGACCTGAACCGGGGAGGTTGCGACCCGAGCCCTGGAGGAGAGTGGTCAATCTGAGCCGAACTTTAGGAGTCCGAGACCTACTTGGGAGACCTGGATTATTCCTGTTCCCGGTGCTTGTGGGTTTACCAACAACCCCACCCCCACCCCGGAGGATGGTTTCTTATCCATAATTTTCAGTTTCTCCTCCAAGAGAAATGCTTGAAGGGCCTTCTGGCGGGGGATCCTGGTGCGACTGTTGAAGCCCTGGCAGAAGGAGCAGTCCTTGGTATCGTGTTCCAGGCCTAGACAGCGCACGCAGGCCGAATGTGGATCCTTGAAGGATCTGTTGCACTACTTCACTTAATGTGACCCTCTACAGAAGTTGTTGGAGAGGACATCGGTTGATCCAAAGTCGAAGGCAGGCGAAATCGTCGTAATTCTAATAGTCCCATGCGCTAGAAAGAGAGACATGAGGCCAATGCTGGCGATGTCGGCGGCAGGAAAAGAACTGCAGTTATGGGAGGACCGCCTCCTTATGTAATACGCCCGGACGTCGGGGCGGGACCGGCGTCGAGGTGGTCTCTGCTGAAGACTGCTAGCTGGAAAATTTCCAGGGGGTCCTGGCGCCTGCCAGCTTCAGTCCTAATGGTGTAACCTGCTGCAAGAGCTGTATCTCTCAGGTAAGATCTATAATACCCATTAAGTATAACTAGTCTCGCTTGAAACAGCCAGAGATGCTGCCTTTAAAATACAAAGGCACATATTTTATTACTTCATTAAACACTGAATAAAATAACAGAATTCAACACTGAAAATAAAGGACAAGACTATTTAGAAATAGTTTCGACCACATTGCCTGCATGACGTGTAGAATCAAATGAGCCAATATGGTTTCAGGTCCCCATATTCAAACAGTCAGAGTAGGGTTAGCATCATGCTAACTGTGAAAAAGCCTTGATGAATGGGATTGGTCCATATTCAGAGGCTCTGAGTACCACCTTAACCTGGCAGTACAACCACGCAAAAATATCACTGTGCCTATGCAAATGAGAGATCCTCATGCATAAAGGGCACCACGGTATTACAGGCTTGGCAGTGCTAAGCAGCCACCACTGCAGCGCCGCTTACTGCTGCCAAAACCCAGGCTTTAACTGGGTGCAATGGCTGCACCCTCCCCCAATCAACCCTGTTGCTCTAAATGGTATGTTCCCCTGGTGTCTTGTGGGCCCCCATCACCCCTGCTGCTAATACTGGTACGATTCCCTGGTATCTAGTGCCCCCTCCCCAATCACCTCACTGATGATATGCATACAACATAGGACTCCTTCACTCCCTACCCTGATATCACGCATATGATTCCTTGGTTACTAGTGGAAAGTACAATTACGTAAGAACACAGTAGATCTTCGAGAACAGCTCTTGCAGCAGGTTACACTATTAGGACTGAAGCCGGCAGGCACCAGGACCCCACGGAAATTTTCTAGCTAGCAGTATCCAGCGGGGACCACCCCTGACATCGGGCATCATACAAAAGGGGGCGGTCCCCCAGAATCCCCAGTTCTCCTGCCAGAGACTCCCGGCCGCTAGATGACATCAGAAGTGGAGACTGAGGATCCGCCATCAAAAAGGTATTCAGAGTGGTGTTAGAAACACCTAATCCTAGGTAAAGAGATAATGGAACAACTCTACCTCCAGAGGGGATGGTGGGAGGAACTTCTGCTGCAAGAGCTGTTCTCGAAGATCTACTGTTACGGTAAGTTCTTACGTAACTGTACTATCTTACTTCGAGAAACAGCTCTTGCAGCAGGTTACACCATTAGGACTGATTCCCAAGCAATACTGGAAATCCCTCGCAGGTGAGAAGAGGCTAGGTAGAGATTGCAAGTTGGACAGAAGCCTAGGATAGGAGTCCCTGAAGGACTGCTAGACCAAAACCAGCTCTTCGCCGTGATGCAACGTCCGGGCTATAATGCCTGATAAAGGTGTGCAGGGTGCTCCAGGTAGCTGCTGCGCAGCTGGTTGAAGTGGACACGTTCTTCACAGACACAAAGGAGGTAGCCACCCCCTCCATGGAATGTCCCTTAACCGAGCCTGGTAGGGGTTTGTTATGTTTCTGGTAACAGAATGTTATGCAATGGATGAGCTACCGGAAGAGCAATTGTTTAGCAACCGGAGCCCCTGGCATCCTATGGGCAAAGGAGAAGAAAAGCTGATCAGATTTACGGTGGTGCTTGGTTCTGGTCAGGTAGTATCTTAGACACCTATGCACATCTAGAGTGTGCAGCAGGCCCTGTCCTCTATTTGAGTATTTAGGAAAATACACTGGTAGGTCGATGTCCTGACTGAGGGTGAGAGCAGAGACCACCTTAGGTAGAAACTTTGGATTTGTCCTTAGGGACACCATGTCCTGGTGAAAAAACCAAATAAGGTTCTTTGTATATTAGTGCGTGAAGCTCAGAAATCCTTCTGGCCGAAGTAACAGCAACTAAAAATAACGTCTTCCATGTCAGGAGACGTAGCTCGCAATCCGCGGCTGGATCAAAAGGTGGCACAGTGAGCTGTTCCAGGACAAAGGGTAAATCCCATGGAGGAACAGGAATCCTTAATCAGAGGTCTAAGGTGGAGAATGCCTCTCAGGAAGGCTTGTGCAGTGTCCAACTGAGCTATGGGCCATAGGTCTAGAGGTGTATGATAGGCTGAGATGGCACAAAGGTGTTCTTTAATAGAGGAGTAGGCCAAGCCTGCCTGGAAAAGAGACAGACGGTAGTCTAAAACTGACTTTTCCAGACAATCCATCAGGGAAAGCCCCTCGTGCTTGAGCCCAGAGGCAAAATCTGCGCCATTTCATGGCGTATGTGGCATGAGTGGCTGGTTTTCTAGCAGCCGCTAGAACATCTGCTACCTCTTGCGAGACCCCTATGTCCCTAGGAGCCAGGCGTGCAGGTTCAGAGAGCGAAGGTCCGGATGAACCAAAGAGCCTGCCTCCTGGGACAGTAAGTGAAAGCTGATTGGCAGAGGCACCGGAGGTTCCTGGGACAGCTAGTCTAGGAGAAGGAACCAAATCTGTCTGGGCCAAAAGGGCGCGATTAGTATCAGTGTCACCTGCTCTCTGCGGAGTTTCAAAAGGACCCTTTGGATTAACAGGAAGGGAGGAAATGCATATAGGAATCTGCTCATCCAGGAGAGGGACAACGCATCTCGCAGAAAACACCAGGCCCTGGATCTAGCGAGCAGAAATTGAGCAGTTTTATGCTTGGATGGGGACGAAAAGATCTAACTCTGGTGCACCCCATCTGTGAAACAGATCCTCTACCACCTCCCGAGAGTAATTCCTACTGGGACTCTGGTCTGAGAGTGACTCAGACCATCTCGCGATGACGCTGTCCACTATTAGGACATGAACAGCAATGAGGTTTGCGCCGTGTTGCAGAACCCAATCTCACACCTTCATGGCCTCCCTGCAAGGCGGGTAGGAACGGGTGCCTCCTTGTTTGTTGAGGTAATACATCACCGCGGTATTGTCTGTTTGTAACAGCAGAGTACCCGGTGGGATCTCCAACTGCAAGGCCTGCAAGGCATAAAGAACTGCTCTCATTTTCAAAATATTTATGTGGAGATGAGCTTCCTGGGGTGTCTATGAGCCCTGAGACCTGACCCCGTTGAGGTGTGCTCCCCAACCGAACCCTGAGGCGTCCGTGGAGAGTGTCACAATCGGAGACGGCGCAATGAAGGGGACCCCTACCGACAGGTGCCTTGAATCTAGCCACCATTGCCAATCCTGGATGACGGCATTTGTGATCCGAATTGGAAGCTGCAAATGGTCTTGCTTCTGATCCCACTGTGCCCGTACCATCCACTGGGTCACCCGCATGTGGAGACCAGCTAACAGGACTGTCGGAATGCGCAGCCATGTGTCCAAGCAGGCAAGGACCAGTCTGGCTGGGATTGTCTTCTTTGCCAAGATGTCTCTGATAAGGGATCTGATGTGTTCCGCTCTGTCCTGGGGCAGATAGGCTCTCCCCGGACGGTGTAGAGAACTGCACCTATTAACTGCAGATTCTGCGATGGAACCAGGTGCGACTTCCCCTGACTGATGATGACGATGCCCAACGACCCGAAGAGGGACTGAGTACAGTGGACTGCGGACATCAGAGCCTCCTGAGAGGGGGCCATGAGGAGCCAGTCATCCAGGTATGGGAACACATAGTGGTCTTGTCTCCTTAGAGCCGCTGTATAACTGCCATGCACTTCAGGTGAACACGAGGTGCCAAGGACAGTCCGAAGGGAGGGCACAGAACGGATAATGGCAACCAAGAATTCGCGCAAGAACTTCCTGTGTACTTGAGCTATGGGTTGTGCAGGTTGGCATCCTGCATATCCAAAGACGCTACGAAGGTGCCCTGCTTGAGCATGGGTATCAAACCGGGAAGGGTCGCCATGCGGAAGTGCTTGTAAAGGACCAAAGTGTTGAGATCGCTGAGATCCAAATTCAGATGGAGGTCCCCTGTCTTTCTGGTAACCAGAAAGAAGTGGGAATAGTAGCCTGCACCTCACTGGCTCCTCGGTACGTGCTCTATAGCCTAATTTCTCAGAAGCGCGAGCACTTCCTGCTGTATGAGCAGTGCGTGCTGACGTGAATAACGGGAAAGCAGGGGAGGTCTTGACAGTGGTTGGTAGAAGAATTCTATAGTGTCCTCTCTTGACCAGTTGAAGGACCCACCGGTCGGCGGTTATCGACTGCCATCCTGATAAGTGGCGAGTGATGCTACCCCCAACCATTTCTGCCAGTTGATCCAGAGGAGGGGCGGGGGCCGGGAAGGAGTCATGCTGTGGCTGCATTACTCCCCACAGGCTGAGCCGGTTTGGTATACCTCTGACCTCGGCCTGGGGAAGACTTAGGCTGGGCCTTACAGTGGAAGTTGCCCCTTTGCTGCTGGCTGGAACGTGGCTGCTGCCGTTGTTGTTGGCCGCAAAAACGGTTCTGGTTCCTATGAAAGGAATCAGATTTGGGTCTGTACATGGCCTGTACAGTCCTTACTGTCTTCCCGGCGTTCTGTAATTTGGTGACCACCTTTTTGGAGTCTTCACCAAATAGGACTTCACCGTTATAGGGAACGTCCAGGGTAAATCCAGAGACATGAAGCCATGAATGTCTATGGAAACAGACGCCTGAGGCTGCAGCCCTTGCTCTGGAGTCTGCTGATTGTAGACGGCTCTCAAAACCTGGGTTCCATGTCTGACCCAGAGCGGAGGAGGTTGAGAAGCTCCTATTTCTGTTCGCCATCCAGAAGTACTTTAACTAGGTCTTAATCCTGTTCCCATAGGGCATTCTGAAACTGAACCATGTGTGTCAGACAGCTCAGTGACCTAATGGAGCATGTAGCGGCAGCACACATGCGCCTACCCAGTGAGTCCAGCTGCTTGGACTCCTGGTCCAGAGTTATTATTACTCCAAATGCTGTGGTCATGGAGACCTATAATGGGAGGCTGTAATGACCAGGGAATCAGCCAGGGGTTGTTGTGCTAGGTACGGGCCCTCTGCAATAGCCCTCTACAGGCGATCAGCCTTCTTTGGCACCGTGGGGGTGGAGTGCGGACGTTTCCACGCTGCCTTGGTGACGTTCGCAAAGGTGTCCACCAAGGGTGGGACCACCACAGGCTTAGGGTCCTTCTGCCGAAGATAACGGGCTAGGCGCTGTCGTTCGGGGTCTAAGTCTTCCGTTTCCCATCCCATGTTCTCCTGGATGTGCCTCATAATTTCAGAGAAAGATGGATAATCCGGAGGTGACCTGGGGAGGTCTCGTGGGTCAGACGACGGGATGCTGATCAGAGAAGGAGACCTGGAGGTATCTGAGGTGTCGATTCTAGAGTCGTATCCCCTGCAGAGTGGACCATCGACGTCTGGGTCACTTGGGACTGGGAGACCCTGAGGAGATCTTGAAGGGCCTTCTTCTTCTTTGGACCTGACCCTAGGAGGCGGGTAGGCTCCTTGGGGGTCGGGTGGTCTTCCTACTGGTCACTGTGGTGGAGGAGGAGTAGGCAGAGGAGGTTTCACTGGGACCACGTCCCTCCTGATTGTGTCCCACCAAAAGGTGAAGAGGTCTTTAACCTCCTGAATATTCATGCCGGATGACGGTCCTGACGTAGGGATTGGCCTGTCACGGTATCGGGCGTCAGGTCCCCAGCCGTCACCAGATCATGCGAAGGCTCCTGCGGAAGCCCGGCGTCCTCGTTGTCGCCTGCCTGGTCATCAGGCAATGTCATATCTTCCTCTGTGGACTCCTCGCGACCAGTGTCTACCAGTGACGGACAGGCAGTCGTCGGCTCCTTAGAATGTGATGCAGACATCAGGTGTTTGCCCATCTGGTCAGACGGGTGCTTAACCGGGGACGGGTCAGCAGCCCGTTCTGTGTCAGTCGTCCGCTTAAGGGACATCAGGTCCTTAGTCTTCCTCCTGGTCCCCTAGGAGGCTGGGATGCTGATCTGGGAATCGGGCTTCTGGCGTTTATCCGAGGAAGAATGGGAGGCTTTGGAAGAGGACTTGGACCGGTGACAGTCAGTAGACTGTGTGGAAGCCCGGGAGGCGTTGGAGAAGGGTCCAGGTCCTGGAAATCTTTATCGGATGTAGAAGCCAGAGCTGCCAGAAGTCCTAACCTTCACGGGAAGGGGCTGAGAGTGACCCCTGGAGGGAGAGCAGTCTGAATGCGGAGCCAGACCTAGTACGAGAGTCCGAGGCCCGGTTCGAGGATCTGGACCTGGCCTTCTCCCAGTGCTTATGGGTCTTAGAAGTGGACTCACCTCTGGAGGCAGGGTCGTTCTCCATATTTTTTAAACTGTTCTTCAAAGAGGAACCCTTGAAGTGCCTTCTGGCGGCGGGTCCTGGTGCGACTGTTGAACCACTGGCAAATGCAGCAGACCTTGGTGTCATGTTCTGGGCCCAGGCACCGCAAACAGGATGAGTGCAGATCCTTAAAAGGTACCTGTTTGCCTCAGGCACACTTTGAGGGGTGTCCTTCTGAGGAAGGAGTAGGAGATTCTGACATTTAGAGTGAAAGCTGGAATTTCTGGTCGTTGTTCGCTGGAGCGGGACCGTGAGGCCGATGCTGGCGAGTCGATGGCGGGAAAAGAACCGGGGATTCTGGGGGACTGGCCCCGTCTTGTATGATGCCCGACGTCGGGGACGAGGCCAAAGTCGGGGGCAGTCCCCGTTGGATACTGCTAGCTACAAAATTTCCATGGGGTCCTGGTGCCTGCCGGCTTGAGTCCTAATGGTGTAACCTGCTGCAAGAGCTGTTTCTCCAAGTAAGATCCCCCACTTGCCCCATTGATAACATTCATACAATCCCATGGTGTCTAGTGGAATCTCCTGATCATCCTTGTTTGTTAACATTCATAGATTCCCTGGTGTCTAGTGAACCCACCCAACAGCCCCCGTTGACGACATGCATGCGATCCACTGATGTCTACTGGTCCCCCAGATCCTTTGAACAGTCACTGAACACCCACCCAACTCACCCACTCAGGACCCGCCACTCCACACCCCAGACACTAACTGGTAACACCCACATGACAGCAACTAGCACAGCCCTCCGCTCACCTCCTCTGCTGGCTGCCACCGGACTGTCATTGCACACAATCACAAGTACTGGAGAAGCAGCAATTTGTACAGTACTGAAGAACATGCTCACTGACAATCAGATGGTGGCTGGCCAAGGACATGAGCGGAGGGCTGTGACGATCTCTGAAGTATGGGTGCTACTGACCAGTGTCTGGGGTGAAGTGGGGGGCAGTAGGAGAGTCAATTGGGGGTTCAGCAATTGTTGGTGGGGTCCACTACACACCAGGAATCATACACGTTATCCACTGGGGTGATTTTGGGGTGGGCGATTCACTAGAGACCAGGGAAATGTATGCATAGGGAGATTGTGGGAGTGGGTCCACTAGACATCAGGAAATCATATGAATGTTATCAACAGGGGCGATGAGAATGGGGGTTCACTAAACACCAGAGAATGTTAACAAAAGGGGCGACTGGACACCAAGGCATATCATTTTAGATAGAGGAAACACTGCTAATGAGCCCATAATAGGGGCTGAGCTATCTGCAAGAGCTACTGGTTCCCTACAGCCCCAGCCGGCCTCTCCGATCAACTGACAAGGGGTTGTTAGAGGTTCCCAGGGTGCAGCTGAAGACATTTGGTGCCAGGGCTTTTATGTTCCTGGCGCCATCCATGTGGAACTCTCTACCTCTTCAGATTAGAGAGTGCAGGACCGTGGAGAGCTTTAAGATTGACTCAAAAACGTATTTATTCAGACTAGCTTTTAATATCTGATGTCTTAGAGAATTTTAAATCAATCTGGATGTAATTTATAAGCGATGCATTTATAAGTATTTTTAATTGGAAGTCTGATTTATTTATATGATTTGTTTAATATGCTTTTATGTAAAGCACTTTGATATTTTGAATTGCGCTATATAAATAAATGATTATTACAATGAGCAGCTAATGGCCCCTTAGTGCTTTGCATGCCCAATTAGCTCATTAGCATGACAGGCCTGAATGTGGCCCATGGAAGACCTGTCGCTATTCTGTATGGGCAGCACTGTCTCCAGTGGGCCATATTCAGCCTAGGGCTGTCTCTAGCACAGTGCACAGTCACGACGACAGTGCTGGCACGGCACCATATCTGGACAGTTAGCACGCTGTCCGAATACTGCTCAGGACTGGCTGTGTGATATTTACCACTACAGGCTGCACAGTGTTAAGAGCCAGCTCAAACATCAGTTATATATACCAAGCAACATCACTGAACCTAGCTGAAAATAAGATGTTTAGCTTCAGTTTGTCAGTTAATCTGAGTACATTTTGTTGCGGCCTTAAAATAAGTGCACCGTGCTCAACTGTGTTTGACAAGATGATTCCCTGGAGGGGCCTGCATAGACTACAACACACTGAGGTTGAGAGGTGTAACATGAGAAGGACTTGGAAGGTTCTATCCAACAGTGTTACCGACCCTGGCACAAGTTCCGCAGGAACACATCAAAGAAGGGGATGTTGATGGGCTGATGGCTCCGTCTGTGCTCTTCAATCTGCCCTAAAACCATCTGCCAAAGACAAACAGGAAATAATAAATGACTATAAATACTGAAGAGAGTTATCACACAATAACAGACAACAAAATTTCTCAAAATGGTACAAGATACTATAAAAATACAAACAAAGATTAGTCACACAGGGTATGTTCAGATACACTAATTGCAATTGTGTGTGCCTTGTGCACCCAGAGATCCACCTTTCAGCTGCTAGGATGCATAAAAACTGTTGAAGTCCAACAATTCATCTCACATGCCACCACATTTGTAGTATACGCCCTCTGGTGTACTCGCAATTTACTTTATGTAGACTATATAGCACGACAGTTAAAATTGAGAATTCAAGAACACGTAACTGAGAATTCAAGAACATGTAAGAGATATAAAGAAAGTACAGTTACGTGAGAACTTACCGTAACAGTAGATCTTCGAGAGGCTCTTGCAGTAGTAATTACATATAGGAGTGATGTCAGCAGGTGGCAGGACCCCACGGAAACATTTCTAGCTAGCCGTCCCTGGCGAGGGACCGCCCCTACGTCAGGTGACCGGCATCAGGAGATGTCGGTATAAAGTGGCAGTCCCCGACGCCCGCCTTCCAGTTCTTTGCCACCACAGGCCAGAAAAGGCCGGACGGGAGAGGAGCAGATATTTCCATCACTGGAAAAGGAGCTGAAAAAGCCTAGGGGGATGGAGGGCGGGAAGGTATTACCTACTGCAAGAGCCTCTCTGGAAGATCTACTGTTATTGTAAGTTCTTGAGTAACTGTACTATCTTACTTCGAGAGGGCTCTTGCAGTAGGTAATTACATGTAGGACTGAATCCCAAGCAGTCTGGAACAAAGACAGGCACCGGAGGAGAAACCTACTCCAAGAAGCAGTTCTAGCTGTGCAAGCTTCAAGATAAGAGGCCTTGCAAAACAGCCAGCCCGAAGCCTGCTCTACGGCGAGAGGCAATATGCAAACTGTAGTGTTTAGTAAAGGTATGGACGGCAGTCCAGGTGGCGGCAGCATAGATATCTGCCGCTGACACATTTTTGAAACAAGCCACTGAGGCAGCTACTCCTCTGGTGGAGTGACCTCTTACTTGACCCGGGAGGGTCTTGTTGTATTTGTCATAACAGAAAGTGATGCAATGAGCCACCCACTTAGATAGGCATTGCTTAGAAACAGCATTGCCTTCCCATTTATGAGCAAGAGGGACAAACAATTGATCAGTCTTTCTGAGATCCTTCGTCCTGTTGGTGTAGTATCTCAGAATCTGGTGAACATCCATAGTATGGGGTAAATACTCCCCTTGATTAGAGTACTGCATGAAAAAGGCGAGTAACTCTATGGACTGATTTAGAGTCCGCTACTATTTTAGGGAGAAACTTGGGGTTCGTGCGCAGAGCAACACGTTCCTTGTGAAAAATCAAGTATGGAATTTTACACATCAGGGCCTGTAGCTCGGAAATTCTCCGAGTGGAAGTAATGGCCACCAGGAAGAGTCTTCCACAAAAGGAACTTCCAATTCCGCTGAAGCTGCCGGTTCAAAGGGAGGCAGAGTAAGTTTCTCCAGAACAAAGTTCAGGTCCCAAGGGGGAGCAGGATGATAGGGGGTCTCAGATGGAGAACCCCTCTGAGAAAGGTCTTAGAGACCCCCAATTGAGCAAATGTCTTGTCTGCAAAGAGGACAGGATAGGCAGAGATGGCGCCATGTGTACCTTCAGAGAAGAATGACTGAGACCCAGGTCAAACAGATGACGAGATACTCCAGCAGACACTCTGAGTAGAGGAAATAAGAAAGAACGCTCCAGGTCCTGAATCTAGGACAGAGACCCTGTAGCACTGCCAGTCGAAGCTTGCTCTTCACCGGTGAAGCGATGTCCAGGCTATAATGCCCCATAAAGGTATGAATAGAGCTCCCAAGTGGCTGCAGCACAAATGGCAGAGGTGGAGACGCTTCAAAGTGCTACAAAGGATGTGGCCACACCCCTAGTGGAATGGCCCTGGACTGCTTCTGGGAGGGGCTTTCGTTTGATATCATAACAGTAAGAGATGCACTGGACAAGCCAGCGACACAGGGACTGTTTGGATACTGGTTGGCCCCTCCTCCTTTCGGTAAAGGAGACAAAAAGCTGCTCCGAAGTACGAAGCTGCTTAGTTCTACTCAGGTAGTACCTTAAGCTGCGGTGAACATCCAGGGTGTGAAGCAGCGCCTCTCCTCTGTTAGAGTAATTAGGGAAGTAGACCGGCAGGTCAATATCCTGATTGAGAGTGAGTGTGGAGACCACCTTAGGCAAGAATTTAGGATTCGTCCTCAGGGATACTCTGTCCCGGTGGAAAATTAAATAAGGCTCTTTGCACATGAGAGCCTGAAGCTCAGAAACTCTTCTCGCTGACTTAACAGCAACCAAAAATAATGTTTTCCACTGACAGAAAACGCAGCTCGCAATCCACGGCAGGTTCAAGGGGGGAGCGTGAGGTGTTCCAGGACAAAGAGCAAGTCCCAAGGAGGCACTGGGTCCTTAATGGGCGGCCTAAGGTGTAACACCCCTCTTAAGAATTCTCGACAGGCATCTAATTGTGCCACTGTGCGCTGTCCCACCGGAAGGTGATAAGCTGAAATGGCACAGAGGTGCACTTTAATCGAGGAGTAGGCGAGACCCGAACAGAAAAGGGAGAGCAGGTACTCTAACACCGCTTTCACCGGACAACCTAAAGGGGAAAGGCCGATGCTTTCATGCACCATAGACAAAAACGGGCGCCATTTGCACGGCATACGCCGATGCGTTGTCGGCTTTCTGGTTGCAGAAAGTGATCTCCGCAACCTCTTGCAAGACCCCGTGGCGCAAGATGGCTATGTCACTAGGAGCCATGCGTGCAGGTTCAGTGAGCGTAAGTCCGAGTGGACCAGTGAACCCTTCTCCTGAGACAAGAGGTGGGAGCTGAATGACAACGGGAGCGGAGGTTCCCGGGACAGCTGAATTAGCAAAGGGAACCAGATCTGTCTGGGCCAGAAAGGGGCCACCAGGATCATTGCTGCATGCTCCCTGCGCAGTTTGAGAAGAACTCTCTGGATCAACGGGAAGGGAGGGAAAGCGTAGAGGAACCTGTCCGCCCAGGAGAGGGACAACGCATCTCGCCAGAAAACACCAGGCCCTGGATCTAGCGAGCAAAAATTGGGCAGTTTTGCGTTGGATGGAGATGCGAACAAGTCCAATTCTGGAGTTCCCCATCGAAGAAACAGATCCTCTGCTACCTCCTGGAGAAGTTCCCATTCGTGGACTCTGGCCTGGGAGCGACTCAGGCCGCCTGCAATTGTGTTGTCTACCCCGAACATGTACTGTGATCAGGTTCGCTGCTGTCGGATTACCCAATCCCACACCCTCATGGCCTCCCTGCAAAGGGGGTAAGAGTGTGCGCCTCCTTGTTTGTTGAGGTAATACATCACCGCCGTGTTGTCTGTCTGAAGCAGGAGAGTACTCGGTGGGATTTCTGACTCTAGGACGTTGATATGGAGGTGGACCTCCAGAGGGGTCCACGTACCCTGGGACTTCACCCTGTCCAGGTGTGCTCCCACCCTAGACCTGAGGCGCCTGTGGTGAGGATTACCCGGGACGGCGCTATGAACGCGGACGCCCATAGAGAGTGCCCCTGGTCTAGCCACCACTGCCAGTCTCGAATCGCGGTATTCGTGATTCTGACCGGATGCTGCATGTGGTTCTGCCTGGTCCCATTGCTCCTTCAGCATCCACTGAGTTACCCGCATGTGGAGCCTTGCTAAAGGGACAGTAGGAATGGCCGCAGCCATGTATCCGAAAGCGTCAAGGGACCGACTCCGGTTGGGGCGGTCTTGTTCGACCTAAAGCCCCTGATGAGGGATCTGATGCGCCCACTCTGTCGCCTGGAAGAAATGCTCTTCCTCGAACAGTGTCTAGTACTGCGCCTATGAACTGCAGTTTCTGGCGACGGTACCAGGAGGACTTCTCGTGGTTGATTAGGATACCCAGAGATCGAAACAGGTCCTGGGTGCTTTGGATCGCCTGTAATAAGCGCTTCTGAGGCGGCCATGAGAAGCCAATCATCCAGGTACGGAACACATAATGGCCCTGTTCCTTAGAGACGCTGCCACTGACTGCCATGCATTTGGTAAAGACCCTGGTGCCGAGGACAGCCCAAAATGGAAGGGCTCGGAACTGAAGATGATGGCCGAGAAACTCAAGCGTAGGAACCTCTTGTGCGCTTGAGTTATAGGGATGTGCAGGTAAGCGCCCTGCATATCTAGAGTCGCTAAAAGGCATCCTGCTTCAGCATGGGAATAAGACCCAGAAGAGTTACCATGCGGAATCTTTTGTAGGCTAATCGACAAATTGAAGTCGCTGAGGTCCAGAATCAGATGGAGGTCCCCTGTCTTCTTGGAACCAGGGAAGAAGTGCTAATAGTATCCGTGTCCTCTGGTTCTCTGGGACGACTTCATCGCTTCCCTTGTAGGAGCGAGACACTTCTTGCCTGATCAATGACTTGTGCTGACCCGGGTACCGGGAGAGCAACGGAGGCCTCGAGAGTGGCTTTTCCGCGAATTCTATAAAGTGGCCTCTTCCGACCAACTGTAGAACCCACCTGTCGGTGGTTACAGCCTGCCATCCCGGCAGGAAATTCGCAAAGCGACCCCCAACCATGACGTCCCGTTGATCCAGAGGGGCGGGGGCCGGAAAGGAGTCAGGCTGTAGCGGCTGAGGGTCCCGCTGGCTGGACTGGCTTAGGAGTGCACTGGCTCCGACCTGTGGGTTGTTTTCCCTGGGTTCTGCGAAAACCGGAGCCCCTCTGTTGTGGAACGGGGCCGGACTGTTGTCTCTGCGTCCGTCCACGAAATCGGCTTTGGTTCCTACGAAAGGAACTAAGCTTGGGTCGGTACATGGTCTGAACCAACCGCACCGCCTTCCCGGCCTCTTGGAGTTTGGTAATTATCTTCTCTGAGGGTTTACCAAACAAAACTTCTCCCTCGAATGGGGCGTCCATGATGTTTTTCTGGACGTCCAGGGTAAAACCGGAGACACGGAGCCAGGAGTGCCTCCGGAGGCATACGCCTGAAGCTGCTGCTCGGGCCGAGGAGTCCGCAGAGTCATACGCGGCTCGTAGCACCTGGGTTCCCACGTCCGAACCTGTACAGAGGAGCTGCAACATCTCCTCCTTCTGCTCACCTTCCAGCAATTTCTCAGCCACATCCAGACCCTGCTCCCACAGGGCATTTTGAAACTGCACCATGTGGGTCAAATAATCTAGGATCTGATGGCGAGGTAGCGAAGCATACGCGCGCTTACCCCATGGAGTCCAACTGTTGGACTCTGGGTCCGATGGCAGGGTGCTCAGATGTTGCGGTCTCTGGGACCGGTCATGAGAGGCTCTGCGACCAGAGAGTCGGCCTGAGGATGCTGGGTCAAGTACTGGTCTTCTCTTGAGCCTTGTACAAGCGTCAGCTTTCTTCAGCATCGCTGGAGCGAATGTGGACGCTCTACGCTGCCTGGTGACGCCCACGAAAGTGTCTACCAAGGGTGGCACCATCACAGGCTTGGGGTCCTTCTGTCAAGATACTTCGCAAGGTGCAGCCTTTAGGGGTCTAACTCTTCCGCATCCCATCCCATGTTCTCCTGGATGTCTCATATGATATCCAAGAACAAAGGGTCATCAGGAGGAGACTTTGGCAGCTCACGTGGGTCCGGAGAAGGGATAGAGAGGGGAGATGGGGATCTGGATGTAGAAAACTCTGATCCAGTGTCCTCCATCGAAGGCGAACGACGGCGTCTTCTGGGTCTCTTGGGACTGGGTGACCTAGAAGAGGATCTGGACGGAGGTCTCCTTTTATCTAGTCTCCCCCTTTGAGGGGTCCTGGGCTCCCGGGGAGGAGGTAACCGGCCTGCAGACCCAGACGGAGATGGGGGCGCAGGAACCGGAGGAGGAGGAAACGGAGGTGGAGTGGGGACCATGTCCTTTTTGATGGTATCCCACCAGTAAGTGAAAAGCTCCTTCACCTCTGAAAAGGAAAGGCCCGACGACGGCCCAGGCACCGGTGGACGGTCATCAGGTCCCGGCGTCGGCTCCACTGGGGGCTCGGATTGCGGCGAGGGTTCCCTGGGAGTCTCAACAGGACCGGGTCGCCCGTCTGGTCCTCGAGCTGAGTTAACGCCTCCTCAGTGATGGTCTCCTGACCGACGTCGGTCGCAGGCGTCGGGGTCCTCTTCTCAATTGGAGCGGGCGCCGTCCCTCTACCGGGCGGCCGTGATGGTCTTGGCAGACGACGGCTCTGGGGACCTAGGCGCAGAGGCCCATCGCCGGATTAACTGCATCGGGTCCTGCGGCTCTTAAGTGAGGTGAGCCCTTGGTTTTCGGTGAAGAGGAGGAGGAGGCAAGGAAGAGACCTGACGCCGGGTTCAGAATGGCAGGAAACCCGACTTTGTGGTGATGGTGGCGATCCCCGACTTAGCCAGGGCCTTGGAGGATGAGGAAGGCTCTGGGAGTCTTGGCCTGAGAAGAGGAAGAAGATTTTCTCACCGCAGCGGGGGGAGGCTGAGAGCTGGCCCAGGAAGGAGAGCGGTTGGACCTGGAGCCAGAGCTGCGCGAGTCGGAGGCCCTAGACGGGGACCAGGAAGGGGCCTTTTCTCTGTGCTTCTCAGCATGCTTGCGGGCCTTCTGGGAAGAATCCCCCTTGGAAACCATGGTCTTGAGTTGCTCCTCTAACAGGAATGCCTGTAGGGCCTTCTGGCGACGGATCCGGGTTCTGCTGTTGAAACCCTGGCAAAAGGAGCAGGACCGGGTGTCGTGGTCTGGGCCTAGGCACCGGACACAGGCCGACTGCGGATCCTTGAATGGGATCTGCTTCCCACAGGCGCACTTCGAGGAGTGACTGGAGGTCAGGGAGGACATCAGAGAAAAAATTGAACTCAGAGAACGAATTTCCCATAGGAAAACACTTTACCACGTCGCTACGAGAAACCGAATCGAAGGGCCCGAGACATGCGTCGACGGGCGGAAAGAACTGGGAATCTACGGACCGGCCTTATGTAGCTACACCTGACGTCGGAGGCGGGACCAACGTCGGGGGCAGTCCACGCTGAAGATAGCTAGCTAGAATCTTTCCGTGGGGTCCTGACGCCTGCCGGCTTCAGTCCTAATGGTGTAACCTGCTGCAAGAGCTGTGTCTCGAAGTAAGATCATGAATTGCCGTGAGGTGAAGGTCGTGTTGTGTTGTCCAATCCCGAACCCTCACTGCTTCCCTGCAAAGAGGGTAGGACTGAGTCCCTCCCTTGTTTTTTGATGTACCAAACCACGCACATGTCCGTCTGGACAGCTAGGTGGCCGGAAAGGATGTATTGGTGAAGGGCTTGGAGAGCATATAACACTGCCCGAAGCTCAAGCACATTGATGTGGAGGCGCTTGTTCGAGCTTGGACCAGGAGCCCTGGGTCTGATGGGGGCCTAGATGGGCTCCCCAACCTTCGCCCGAGGCATCTGTGGTTAGAGTCTGAGGGGGGGGGGGGACGAAAGAAAGGAACTCCCCGAAACAGGTTCTCTCGAACCACCCACCATTGCAAGTCTCGAAGCATCGGCGAGGAGACTAGAACTGGGTGATCTAAGTTGTCCACTAACTGATCCCATTGGGAGCGGACAGTCCACTGAGAAACTCTCATGTGGAGTCGAGCGCGAGGAACCGTCGGGATAGCAGCCGCCATGAGCCCGAGAAGGCGAAGGACTGACCTTGCACAGACCCGCCTGCAGCCAGACAGCAGACTTATCTGAGTCTGGAGGGTGGACGGCCTGTCCGGTGGCAGGAAGACCCTGCCCGCAGTCATGTCTAGAATCGCCCCGATAAACTGTAGTCTCTGAGATGGCATCAGGTGAGACTTGGAATGGTTGATGGTAATACCCAGGCAGGCAAAAACCTGCTGGGTAAGGGAGAGGCAACGCAGGAGTTCCTCCCGGGACGAGGCCGCCAGAAGCCAGATGTCCAGGTATGGGAAAACCTGCACCCCCCTGGTACGCAGGTAGGCTGACACCACTGCCAGGCATTTGGTAAACACTCAGGGCACCAAGGATAGGCCAAACGGAAGTGCCTTGAATTGGTAGTGGTCCCCCTGGAACGCAAAACAAAGTTATCTGCAGTGAGACGGGCAAATGGAAATGTGCAGGTAAGCATCCTGCATATCCAGGGCACACAGCCATTGACCCAGCCGGAGGAGGGGCAGAAGACTCTGCATCGTGAGCATCCTGAACCTTTTGTATTCCACAAAGAGATTCAGGCAACTGAGATCCAGAATTGGTCTGAGATCTCCTGTCTTCTTTGGGACCAGGAAGAAATGGGAATAGTAACCCGCCCCTTGCAGATGAAGGGGGGGCCGGTTCTATTGCTTGTTTCAGAAGTAGAGCCGAAATTTCCTCCTGGACCAAATGGAGGTGTTCCCTTGAATATGACGATTTTAGAGGGGTGGCAGGTGGTTTCTGAAGAAACCCCATTGAGTGTCCTTCGCATCAGCTGGAGCACCCAAAAATCTGATGTTATCCTCGCTCCAGCTCGAAGGTGGAGGGAAAACCTCCTCCTACTGGTTCCTCCGGAAGTCTGGAGGCTGTGGGAGGGAAGAATCAGGTGGTGTGGGGCAGCGCAGCAGTTGAAACCCCGCTGCTTTTTTTGGGCGGGGGCTTAGCAGCTCTGGGGCCCGGCGTTTTGTGGCCTGCCTTCCCTGGGGTTTTGCCTTGGGCCGATTCCATCTGCGAAATGGATGGCGCTGCTGCTGGTGGGGGCGGTACATGGAGTCGACAGACTTCAGTGCCATCCCCTTCTCCTGCAAATCGGTGATGATGTCCTTGACATCACTGCCGTAAAGCACCGACCCCCGGAAGGGCGCTTCCTGGATAGCGGATTGCACTTCTGGGACCAACCCTGACACGCGGAGCCAAGCATGATGACGTAAACCTACAGAGAAAGCTGAGCTCCGTCCAGCAGTGTCCACTGCATCATAGGTCTAACGAAGCATGTGTCGACTGGTCGAACGTGCAGAGTGGACAAGATCAGCCAGCTCCTGCTTGACTTGGGGGTCTGGCAAGGAGTCCAGTTTAGCTTCCACCTGAGTCAGAATGGCCTTCTGGTAGTCCCCCATATGGCCGACATAATTCAGGGCCCTAATCTCCAGAGTGGAGGAAGCAAAGATCTTCTTTCCATACTGGTCCAGAAGGCAGGATTCTTTGTCAGGTGGCGATGAGCTGAGGTGTTTTGGGTTGGCTGACCGGCCATAAGCGGCGCTAATCACAACCAAGTCGGCGCAAGGGTGAGAATCTAGAAAATCAACACCCTCGGGAGCCTGGTATAGCCTATTTGACTTCCACGGAAGTAGGGCTAGAGCTGACGGCTGTTTCCATATGGTGGTGACGAGGTCGGCATGAGGCTCTATCCAGGGTGGCACCAAGGTAGAAGCTGTCACGGGCAGATCCAGATGCTCAGCGAGTTTCAGATGCTGAGGATCTGGTTCCAAAGAGTGCCACTGATGAACCTCCTGGATTTTCCTTAGCAACTCCGTAAAAGAAGGATCTTCCAGATGAGACTTCGGAGGAGTCCTTGGCCTGGGCTTCGACAGACAGCGTGGCTTGTCGTCCCTTTTGGAGCAACCATCGGAGGAATCCGAGGGTGAAGAGGAGGAGGAAGAGGAAAAAGACTCCCTTTTCCGACCAGGGGGAAGAACGGACCCCTTGGGAAGCATGTCCTGCCTCTCTCTGGACCCAGACAGGAGAGCCCTGGAGTCCGGAGGCAGTGAGGGAGTGTGCCGCCTTGGACGTACGGGAACCTGAGATGGCTCCATCGTCGGTAGGCGGCTCTTTACCTCCCTGGTGAGCTGAGCCTTGGCCTTAGTCCACCCGGAGGCCAGAGTCTCCTACAAGTCCACCGGCGGCTGTGGGGGCGGTGGTGGATGAGGAGGAGGCGGGAGATAAGGATACGAGTTGTACCCATAGGGAGAGTATCCAAAACCCGGCTACGGATAGCCCGGCGTCGGGAACACCAGCATCAGGTACTGCGGCGCCGGATACTGTGGTCCCGGGTATGTCAGCATCGGATAGGACGGAGGGTACCCGGGAGCCGGAGGATCTGCCGGAGCAGACGGCCTGGCCGGCAGCCTCATGGGCGGATCCAAGTTGGAGGGCCCAGCGGTGGGGCGACATCCAGAAATGGGATGTCAGCCGGCGTCGGAGCCGGCGTCCAGGGAGCCATCGTCAAATCCAGTACACCCACAGGAGAACAGTCTGACGGAGGAAGGTCCCCAGCGTCACCCGGGAATGGAGGGGAAAAATCTCCGGGTTCGGGCTGGGGGGACTCTGGGTCACCGGACGGCAGTGAAGGCTGCGGAGAACCAGGAACGACGGACGTAGGGAGGTCTGTCATCAGTTCAGTCGCCAACCGGGCATTGGATGAACCGACATGCGGCTTTACGGCGAGCTCCTGGCGGGCGCAGGAGGAGCCAGCGTCCGGCTTATGGGAGCCTTCACCGGAGGCAGACCGAGGAGAAGGATCAGCCTGGTCCGATGGAATAAGGGCCGAACGCCACCCCAAAGGGTTGTGCGTCTTCTCCGCGTGGATGTCGGAGCCGACTCCCAGCTTACCGGAGTCACCCATGCCAGTAGGACGCGAGCCTGCGGCAACCAGGGCAGAGGCCTCCATCGAGGCCGAAAGGTCGAAGAAGCTAAACAGGTGGGCTAATGCCCTTGGAAACCTCCGAGGCAGCCGTCGAGGAACGGTCCCCCAGAGGGGACATTACTTGAGACCCGGTGGCTCCCGAGGGAGACGCGGTAGAGGAGCCCTTGTCCCGGTGCCTCTCCTTATCCTTCTTCTTCCGATGGCCTTCGGGGGAAGTGGACACCTGCCTCAGTGTTTTGAGCTCCTACTCCATCTAACTCATCTTTTTCTTCAAAATGTGGGCTTCCAGGGATTGCTGCCGCCTTTTCCGGGTAGCTGCGTTGAAGCTGAGGCAGTGCTGGCACTTCTCGACCGGGTGATCGGGGCCTAGGCAGAACAGGCACAGGGAATGGCCGTCCTTGTGCGGGAGTTGGACGCTGCACAAGTCGCACTTATTTTTGTGTTCGGAGGGTGTAGGGGACGACATACACTGACGATGACCTGACGTTAATCGAAAAAATCTAAATACTTCGGTAAAAACCAACGAAGGGTAGGCTGACGAAGCAACAAACTTTTCCGCGAGGCACTGCACGCTTAACGGTGGAAAGAACTGGTAGGCGGCGCGTTAGGGACCACCCCTTATACCGACGATCTCCTCCTGATGCCAGTCACCTGACGCGTGAGGGGTGGTCCTCAGGACCGTTAGCCAGAAATTTTTCCGTGGGGTCCTGCTGCCTGCCGACGTCATCTCCTATATGTAATTACCTACTGCAAGAGCCCTCTCGAAGTAAGATCTTGAATTTGGATAGTCCAGTAGCTGAACATTTTTTTCACACAACAGTGATGAGACATACCTCAGATTTATGGGATCAGAGAAAGTTAAGGTGGGAAGCGGAGATGGCAACAGACTACAGAACCTCTTGTAGAGAGAGTGTTTTGGAATATTCACCCTGAAAGTATTAACACCTAATGGCTTGAAATTAGAGTTGGATTTTAACTCTCATCTTTAAGCTCTTATAATGTAAAAGCTATGATGCTCTAATCCCCTGGCAAAACCCACTCGCTTACTAATATAATTTCCTGGATAGGATTGTTCTGACTTGATTAGGATATTGTAAAAGCATTTAATTTAATTATGTAATGGAATCTGTTTCTTTGTAGTTTTACACCCCACCCCAACCTTACTCTGCCTGTTTCCCTGCCCCCAAAAGATGGATTGCAATGTTAAGACTGAAAAACAATGCTGAATTTTTTGTTTGGAAAAGTCAAAAAATTTTTTAACAATTTTGGTTGACTTAAAGAGGCACCGTCAGCTTTGCCCCTCGGTTTTGCCTCAAGTTGCAACAATGATTCCACAGGCACATACCTGTACCAATATTAGAGTAGAATGCACCTTCATAAGCAAAAAACTGAACTGGTTACGTTTTAGTAAAAAGAAAAAAAAAAAAAAGGCATTATTTAAACCTCTCCAACCGAATATAACTCGACCCACCGAAGGAGATCCCACGCGAGAACAAGCATGTAGTCGGAGCTGGCGGTGCAAGTGCATTTTTATGGTCCCCATCGCAACAAATACATCATTCAGTAGAACTTCGTAATGTAAAGTGCTGCTGGTATTTATAATTTCTGCCCGAGCGCCAATTCTGCTGCAAAACACTGTCAAAGCATGGTGCCGAAATTCCATGCATGAGCAATAGCAGCCACTGGAAAAGATCTTATGCATGTACAAGAACGTGCCGCTATTACGCGTGCCCAAGATTTCAGTGCCACGCTTTGAAAGTGTGTTGTGGCTGAACCGGTGGTTGGGATTAAATTATAAATACCAGCAGCACTTTACATTACGAGTTCTACTGAATGATGTATTTGTTGCAATGGGGACCATAAAAGCACACTTCGGCACCGTGGCTCCAAATACATGCTCCGGCGCGATCTCCTCCGTGGGCCGGGGTTGCATTCCCGATCCCTAAGTGAGCTGAAATAATGCCTCAGCTTTTGCTCATGAAGGTGCATTCTACTCTAACAGTGGTACAGGTATGTGCTTGTGAAATAATTTTTGCAAACTGAGACAGAACCGAGGGGCAAGCTGACAGTGCCCCTTTAAATCTTCCTCAGATTTTTTTTTTTTTTCCCCCTAGCCTGAAGTATTGGAGAGTGCAGAATCTTCCTATACACATTTAAGCACCCATAACTGGCTGCAGATAATGCGGCTTGCTCTCAACTTCAGTCTGAATTTTCTTTTTCTCTATCTAAATCTATTCAACTTTGCAAGTATACTGGGATGAATCAGAACTAGCAAATGAAATGCTGTTGATTCTTTGTTGCTTTTCTATGTATTTTTATTTTTATGTGTAACAAAATATTGCAACATTGCTTGAATTTTCACGTTTGTGAGCACTTAAGTCTATGATTATGTATATAACTGTGCATAATTCTACTGTTATTGATAGCTTATCTGTCCTACATAGCACCCATCCCCCCCCCACTTCCTCCCCTGCCTGGTGTGACCCCAGTGAGCACTCATACCCACATCCCCTCTTTATACCCCCACCCGGCCTTCCAGCTTTCTCTTCACAATTATTAGTCCCCAATTTCACCCCCGGTTTCTCTCTCACCCCACTTTAAAACCCTTTCCTTTATCCCTCTCCCCACAACACCCAGCCCTGCCCCTATCGCCTCACTTGTGTAACCCTGTAGATTCCTATCCAGTCCCACCCCACTGACTGCTCAACCCCTTATTCTGCCACCCCTTTGTCTCTGCCCCACCCTCCCCTGCTCTCATCTATTCTGTCCTCCCTCCTTTGGTCACCACCACTTGACCCTCCATAACTCTACCTGCACACTCTAAAGCTCCGCTACCACTATAAACTGCCTGTCCACCTTAGGTATGTTCTTAGTACTGTTGCAATAAAGTTGACCTCTCCTACCTGATGTATTTTAACTGTACTTACTTGAATCTGTATCTGTATGTACCATAATGTACTTGCTTACTGTATATACCCCTATCTGTTTTGTAATGTATACATACCCTGTCTATTGCCTTACATAGTGGAACCTTCGTAAATGAGCTTAGCGCGCAAAGGTGTTATCAGAGATTCCAATAAATAAATAAATAAAACTTTTACCTATTGATTTATGGTCTCTGCTCATCACTGATGACATCATAACAAATGGGTACATAACCCAGGGTTGTGCACCAGGTGGTTGTCCCCTGAAGAATCTCTTAATGAGTGAAGCGCCGAGGAACCTGGTAACAGTGTTACAGCTTTTCTAAGTTATGCTGTGGTGATTCTCCATTTTGGATATACACTGAATAAATGGGTTTAGGCAGATCTAGAGGCCATCAGGGCAGAGGCTGACCTGGATATTTTGGCCATTACTGAGTAACGGTGCACTGAAAACCATGACTAGGACATGGCCATACCTAGCTACACCCTATTCAAAAATGTGAGAAGGAAAGGAGGAGGTGTGGTGCTTTATGCGAGGAAATGCATAAAACCCAAGGAGATAAAGGGAATACGGGGGGAGACAGAGGTACTGTTGGGTTACCTTAGAGATAGAGAATGGAGACACTATTCGCACTGGAGTGGTTTACAGACCTCCAGCACAGAGGGAGAATTAGATTAGTGTAACTATCCAGTCCCCTAGGGTTACTAGAATCCTATCAGTATTATTGTTAGGAAGCTAGCTTCCTGGTTCATAAAGGGCACCAGTTTATACCTGAGCAAGTGCCAAGCTGCAGGTTAAGGTGTATGACTGAGTTTCACTTATGTGCACCTATGTTCGAAGAAGAGTTCTGAGTATGTGACTTAGATTCACCAAATGACACTCAGGGAGGCAAATGTTCATGTATGTGAGCCAGGTGTCTACTAGATGCACCATTCTGGAATTTGGGAAGAAGATGTTTTATTTTGTGTGTCCATGAACTGTACTGCATGTAAGGACAGTTTGTGAAATGTACCTGTCCTGCCTAGACCAACTCATGGGGTTGACATCTGCTGTAATTTTCCATCCATTGAATAGAGCCATACTGCACAATCCCAGTTACTGTTCTGGACATTCCAATTATTGCTTCTGGCTGTATGGATTTACTGGGGCCCCCTTAGCAGGTTAGAGCCATCATATGCCTAGCTACCTCCACCCAGGACCTGGAATGTGTTGTTTACACAAGGTTCATGTTGTTTTGTTTCTGTACCTCCTCCCCTCTCTTCCTCTAGACAATTGAGCCAGATATAAATCCTAATGCCAAGGGTGGTACCTACCTTTTGTAAAATAAAATGGTATGCCAGTATGTGGGTACCAGTGTTCCAGATTTTAATGGGGCTGTGTACTGTTAAAAAGTGGCCTGGGGGTTGCATAAGGTACTGGTAGACGTCACTGGCAAGATAGCAGAAAAGGGGGAGGTTCTGCTGGTGGAAGACTTCAACCATCCAGATGTGGACTGTAGCCTCCCAGCAGCAGCTTCAGCTAGAACCAAGGATCATCCTAGACTCTCTGCAGGGGGCATTCCTCAGGCAACTAGTCAGTGAACCCACTCCTGATGGGGCAATACTGGACCTGTGCTCATTAACAGGGACAGTGTTGCAGACCTGAAGATGGGAGGCTACTTGGTGACTAGATCACCATACAGTGGTGTTCAATACAAGGACAGCTATAGAATCGAACCACACAAGGGCAAGAGTCATGGACTTCAGGAGGGCAGATTTTAAAATGATGGGTAAATGCCTCAGGGATGATCTAGCAGGGGTGGAAGAACAGTGGGTGAAGATAAAAGGGAGTATAGTAAAGGCAAAATAACTCTAATCAAACAAGTGACCAAAAGCAAGTGGAAAAAGACACCACTATGGCTCTCCAAAGAGGTAGCTGAAAAGGTAAAAGCTAAAGGGGTAGCATTCAGAAGGCATAATGAGATGCAGAGGGAGGAGGATAAGGGGGTGTATAGGGGGAAACAGAAAGAAGCAAGGAAAGCAATAAGGAGTGCAAAGGAGTAAGCTGAAGAGAGAAAAGCCAAGGAGGTTAATGAAAGGGGACAATAATTTTTTTAGATATGCAAGTGAAGACAGAAAGACATGGGTGGAATTATACGGTTAAAAGGGAGGGAGGGGCTGTGCAGAGGGGACAAGGAAAAGCAGACATCCTGAACAAATACTTTGTTCAGTGTTTACAGAGGAAGGAGAAGAGAATGGACCACAAAAAGTAACAAAAGCTTTGAGGAGGTGGACGCTAATTCTTTTTGGAGGTGAGGTCCTGAAGGACCTGCTAATCTGAAAGTGGACATAAGTCCCTTTACATGAGAAAGGGTCCTGAAGGAACTGGAAGTAATAAGAGTTGATAAAGCAATGGGGCCAGATGGGGTGCACCACAGGATCCTTAAAGAACTAAGAGAGGTGGTGGCTGAACCTCTGGCTATCCTGTTTAGCTGATCACTGGAAACAGGGAGGTACCCAAAGACTGGAGGACAGCAGATGTAGTCCCTTATACAAAAGTGAGAACAAAGAGGAAGCGGGAACTATAAGACCAGTCAGCCTCACCTCGGTAGTGGGAAGATCATGGAAGCACTCACTGAAGGAGAGACTGTAGAACATCTGGTTGTCAATGGACTACAGGACCCAAGGCAGCATGGTTTCACCAAGGGAGGTCATGGTCAGACCAACCTGCTGAATTTTTTTGACTGGGTGACTAGAGGTGGATCATCGAGAGGGTAGTGGACATGGCCTATCTGGACTTCAGCAAGGCCTTGACACTGTGTCACATAGAAGACTATTACACAAACTGGGGAATATGGGTGTGGGCAGGACAGTAGTCGGTGGGTAGGTAACTGGCTGGGCGGCAGGACACAGAGTGGTGGTAAATGGCCGTCACCCACAGAGGGAAGAGTGACCAGTGGGGTACCACAGGATCGCTGCGGGACCAGTCCTATTCAACATTTTCATCAGTGACATTGCGTAGGACCTAGAAGGCAGAAGTTCACTGTTCACTGATGACAAAGCTCTGTAATAGAGTAGACACACCAGAGGGTGTAGACAGAATGAGAAGGGACCTGCAGAAACTTGAAGAATGGTCAGGGGTTGGCAGATGAAATTCAATGCAAAGAAGTGCAAGATAATGCATATGGGGCACAAAACCCTGGCACAATATATCAGTTTGGGGGTGAGGATATAGCATGCACCAAGCAGGAAAGGATCTTGAGTTATCATCTCTGATGACCCCAAGGTAGGAAACAGTGTGACAAGGCAGCAGGTAAAGCAAATAGGATACTGGGATGCATAGGCAGAGGTATCACCAGCAGGAAAAGGGAGGTCATAATTCCACTATACAAGACACTAGTGAGGCCCCACCTGGAGTACAGTGTACAGTTCTGGAGACCTTACCTATGTAAGAACATAGACAGGGTAGAGGAGGTTCAGAGGAGAGCAACAAAGATGGTACATGGATTGCATCACAAGTCCTATGAGGACAGGTTGAAGGAACTGAATATGTACTCCCTGGAGGAGGGGAGGGAAAAAGGGGATATAATAGACACATACAAGTATCTTACAGGGAGGAACAGGTGCAGGAATACACTATTTTTAGGCGAAAAAGATGTTCCAGGACTAGAGGGCATGGGATGAAGCTGGAGGGAGGGCAATTCAGAGGAAACGTGAGGAAGAATTTCTTCACAGAACGGGTGGTGGACAAGTGGAACACCCTGCCAGAGGAAGTGGTGGGGGCTGAAACAATCACGGGATTTAAGAATGCATGGGATAGACATAAAGGAATTCTGGAGGTCAGAGGTAAGGGGCAACAGACTTCTAGGAAAACATAAACTGAACTTACAAGCTCAAATGGGCATACTGGGTGGGCCATAGGCCCTTATCTGCTGACAATATCTATGTAATGGGGCCAGATGGAGCGCATCCAAGGGTATTGAGGGACCTCAAGGAAATACTGGCTGCACCACAGACAATTCTATTTAACAGCTCACTGGAAACATGAGTGGTTCCAGAGGACTGGAGGAGGGCAGATATATAATTACTACTACACTGAAGTGGTAGCAGGGAGGAGGCTGGCAATTATAGGCCAGTCAGCCTGACATCAGTGGTGGAAAACTGAACAGAATTGCTGCTGAATCACAGGATTGTGGAGTATCTTGAATCCAGTGGGTTAAAAGACCCAAGGCAACATAGTTTCACAGGAAGGATGTAATCTCAAACGAATCTGGTATTTCTTTAACAGGGTGATGAACCAACTAGATCGGGGTGGAGTGGTGGATGTGTCCTACCTAGATTTCAGTAAGGCTCGACACTGCTCCATATACAGACTAGTAAACAAGATGGGTAGCTTAGGAGTTGGTTCAAAGGTGGTAAACTGAATAGAAATTGGTTTGAGGACAGATGACGGTGGTAAACAGAGTTCACGCCAATGAAGGGAGGATGAACAGTGGAGTGCCTGAAGGATCAATGCTTGGACAGGTCCTCTTTAACATCTTTATAAATGACACTGCAGAGGAGCTGAAAGGGAAGGTCTGCCTCTTTGTGCATGACACCAAAATCTGCAATAGGGTGTACACATGGGGTGAGGGGAGGGAAGGATGAGCAGAAATCCGAGGAAACTAGAGGAGTGGTCAAGGGTGTGGCAGCTGGGTTTCAATCCATAAAAATACAAAATAATGCACTTAGATCAGGGTACAGAAACCCAGGAGTGAAGTACAAAATTGGTGGAGTGGTACCGACGACCACCAGCAGGAAAGAAGCCTGGAGGTTATCATATCGGATGACCTAAAGGTGGCCAGGTAGTAGGGAGGGCAAGAGGGATGCTAGGGTGCATAGGAAGGGATATCACCAGCAGAAAGAGGGAGGTGGTGTTGCCTCTGTATAGACTGCTGGTAGAATAGTGTGTCCAGTTCTGGAGACCACATCTCCAGAAGGACATAGACAGAGTGGAGGCAGTCCAGAGGAGGACAACTAAAACGGTGCATGGTCTGCATCAAAAGTCCAGTAAGGAGGGACTGAAGGACCTTAGTAAGTACATTTTGGAACAGAGGAGGGAGATATGCTAGAGACCTTTGAACTCCTCACAGGAGTAAATAAGGTAGAGGAGGGGAGTATTCTTCAGAAAAAAAGGTGCTCAGGAACAATGGGACATGCTATGAAGCTGAAGGGCGGTAGATTCAGGAGAGATGTGATGAAGTACTTCTTCACAGAAGGAGTGGTGGATTCCTAGAACAACCTTAAAGCAGAGACGATGGGGCAAAACAGTGTAGGGGTTCAAGAATACACATGGGGTAAGCACAAATGAATCCTAGTAGAAAGGAAGGTGGGAGGGAGAAAGAGCTGTAGATCTGGGCACGGTCTGATGTAATAGTGAAGGTATGGGCAGATTCGATAGGCCCAGTGCTACTTATCTGCTGTCAAATTCTATGTTTCTATGTTTTCATGGAGGCAGACCAGAGAAGGGCACCAAAACTGTTGCAGGGTTGCACAAGAAGCCCAATGAAGAGAGAATGAGACGGAACATGATAGAGATTGACAAGTTCCTCACAGGGTAAACAGGGTGCAGAAGGGAAGTCTCTATTAAATGAGAACAAGCAACAGGACCAGTTTTAATTTTCTTAACCAGGCAGGTGCACTGGTGCCAAAGGCACCTTCTTCAGGCACGACCTGAGATGGGACTTCCCATGGTGCCGGGAGCAGGAGCCCCGTCAGTGGGAACCGCGATCCCCAGGAATAGGACCAAGACATCGACTGCAACCGCCAGGGGGACCGGCAGCAGGGCTCAGAGGGAGTTGGTGAGCGCTGACGCTCCTCCAAGACTTGATCGGTGACCAGAGAGGCAGGTCAGAAGACTGATCCGTCCCTCCAACGGTCTGGGTTAGGACCGGAGTCCTGGAAAGAGACGTGTCAGCCTCTTCAGTCGACAACTAGTCAACCGGCTCGAGAAAAATCTTGGCTGGAAGATCAACCAGCATCTTGGCCAACTGGCTATACCCCCTGTTCTAAAACAGTGGCCCAGAGGTGAAACTGCTCTCCAGGACCACATGGACCTAATATCCCTGAGGAAAACACTGGAAAGAAGACCTCCATCACACTGATACAGAAGGCTTGCATTCCAACCCATAAAATGAGTCATCCACTGAGTCTTGGACAAAGCAGAATAGAGAGAGGCTCATCAAGATCCACTTCTACCCCAGAATAACCTCCAAAGACAGGTCTAGGTCAGGAACACAGGAGACGCTGCCACCTGAATTGGCAAAGAGTTCAGCGCCATCACCACACGCGGTACCACACATGGTGCCAGACCCCACGCCAGACCTGGCGCCACACATGGCGACAGCGACACCCACAGCGCCAGCACCAAACACGGCGCTGGCACCACACATGGTGTCAGGAACTGCTGCTGGACCTAGATCTGAAGGAAAAAGGGGAAAAGGAAAAGAGGTACCTGTGCCGGCCCTTGTAGGTAAAAGGAGAGGTGGGGAGGCACGAAGAGTCAGCATCGATGGGCGGACACCGGAAGGACACTGCCACATCCTGGCTCCGACCGACCCGCCACGCCCAGCAGCACTGAGGTGCCAAAGGCCACATAACTGGGTCCACAGGCCAGGCCAACCAGGCAGACGCCATACCCCTGTTCTAAACCAGCAGCCCAGAGGTGAAACTGATCACCGGGCCCCACTGAGCACAGAGACGGGATCCAGTGTCAAAGATCATGGTCATTAAGAGAGGGGCCACAGAGGAACCCACGGAGTCTGTTCTGGCCTACTGCTCTCACCACCAACGCACTCCAAGACAGATCGCACTAGAGGGCGACTGAAGAGAACCGACACTTCTTCCATTGAAAGGGAGGAAGAAGAGCTCAAGGTCAAGCAGAGTTGGGTCCCCATCAAGGTCAGGAATGGGACCGCTACTTTGTGCTTCAGACAAACTGCCCCCCCCAACTGCCCGTGGTCAGAACCCCCTCCGTAAAGGGCGGCGAACCGAACACAGCGCCACTGCCATCACAGCTTTCAAACAAAGTCTCATTACCATCCAAGGCCTACTCCGTTGATGGCAGGCTGAGAATCTTTTCTTCCTCATCATCACTTTATTTTTTTTAAATAAGAAAACAACACTAAAAAATGGTAGCTAATCAAATACTTAACAGCTATAGTTGCTGTCATATAGACGAAGACTTGACTCCGGCAGGCAAGCAATGTCATCAATGAAGCGCACTCGACAGAGGGAGAAAAGGAACTGAGGCGCTTGGAGGGTCGATGCCAAGATAGCCTATACAGTGCAAGATAGTCTTGTGGCACGGTGCATGCATGGTCCTATCCTGGAGCCAGCCCTTCTGAAGATTTTTGGCTCCCGCGGGATCCTAGCCCTCTGCGTAGTCCCATTAGTGTGAATGAGGGGTGGAGACTCTTAGTCAAGGAAGATCACAGGTCACTCGCCCGTAACAGTAGTTCTAAGAGTGGTATATGTTGTTCATACACATGTTCTGGCAGTTGCCTTTCCTTTTCAGATCAGCCGGAAATCTTTATGCTAGCTCCTCCCACGCACCCAGGTGGTATATCCCTCAGCTCCGCCCCTTGACGCCACATCTTGCCCACTGGAAGCAGTGGTTGCACCACTCCTAGAAAGTGCAGTTAAGTAAAGTCTTACTGTAACAGTAGATTTTCAAGGAATGTCTCTTGCAGTAGGTAATTACTTCTGGGAGTTTCCAGCAGAGGGCGCTGTCGCAGAGCAGCTCTTTTAGCAGTTTTTACCAGGGACCGCCCACACATGACATCATGTCCTACTTCCTATATAAGTATGGGCGGTCCCTGGTATCCCCAGTTCCCCCGCAGGATTCTGCTCGCAAAAGCAAGGACCCAGGGGAAGCTGAGGAGTCCCAAACCTGTCACTGGACCAGAATTTGCTCTGTGAAAGGAGGAGAGGGATGGAGGGTGGGATTGCACCTACTGCAAGAGACATTCCTTGAAGATAGTACAGTTACGCAAGAACTTACCATAACAGTAGATCTTCGAGAGAGGCTCTTGCAGTAGGTAATTACATATAGGACTGACGCCGGCCGGTGGCAGGACCCCATGGAAAAATTTCTAGCTAGCAGTCCCTGGCGAGGGACCGCCCCCACGTCAGGTGACCGGCATCACGCGACGTCAGTATAAAGGGGCGGTCCCGGACGCCCGCCTTCCAGTTCTTTTCCGCCACAGGCCTGGACGAGAGAGAAGCAGATGTTTCCATTTATGTAAAAAAAGAGCTGAAAAAGCCTAGGGGGATGAAGGGCGGGAAGGTATTACCTACTGCAAGAGCCTCTCTCAAAGATCTACTGTTCCGGTAAGTTCTTACGTAACTGTACTATCTTACTTCAAGAGGGCTCTTGCAGTAGGTAATTACATATAGGACTGAATCCCAAGCAGTCTGGAACAAATAAAAGGCACCCGGAGGAGGAAACTACTCCAGAAAGTAGCAGTAGCCTTGCAAGCCTCAAGATAGGAGGCCTTGCAAAACAGCTAGCCCAAGCCTGCTCTACGGGCGAAAGGTAATGTCCAAACTGTAGTGTTTCAGAAAGGTATGGACGGAAGTCCAGGTGGCAGCGATATGTTCGCCGCAGACACATTCCTGAAAAGCCTGAGGCCGCTACTCCCTCGTGGAGTGACCTCTCACTTGACCCGAAGGGTCTTGTTGTACTTGTCATAACAGAAAGTGATGCAATAAGCCAACCACTTCGACAGGCACTGCTTGAAACAGCATTGCCTTCTCTTTTGTGAGCAAAAGAGACGAACAACTGATCAGTCTTTCTGAGATCCTTCGTCCTGTCAGTGTAGTATCTCAGAATCCAGTGAACATCCATGGTATCAAGTAAATATTCTCCGTGGTTGGAGTACTGCGTGAAAAGGGAGGTAACTCTATAGACTGATTTAAGGCAGACTCTGCTACCACTTTAGGTAGAAACTTAGGGTTGGTGCTAAGAGCCACTGCTCTTTGTGAAAAATCAAATAGGAATTTTACACATAAGGGCCTGAGCTCGGAAATTCTTCTGAGCGGAAGTAATGGCTACAAAGAAGAGTGTCGGGGTGGGTGGTGGGTGGTGGGGGTTTGTGTCCAGGTACTTCCTGGTCCCAAAACGGATGGGGGCTGGTGCCCCATTCTAGACCTGCACGACCTGAACAAGTTCCTAAGGTCTCGGACCTTCAGAATGGTCACCTGGCTCAGATAATCCCATCCTTGGAATGAGGCGTGTTTCTGTTCTCTGGACCTCCAGGATGCGTTCTTTCATGTCAGAATCCGTCCGTCCCACCAGAGATTCCTCCACTTCAGGGCAGAGGGATCCCTCTACGAGTTCCAGGCCATGCCCTTCAGCCTTTCCCTAGCTTCCAGGGTCTTCACCAAATGCATGGCAGTGGTGACAGCATTCCTGCGGCGCCGAAGGGTCCGGGTGTACCCCTACCTGGATGACTGGCTGATTGCAGCCTCCTCCAGAATGGAGGTGGAGTGGTCCAGAGATCTGGCCCTCCAGGTTTGCTCTCAGGCTGGCCTCCTCATCAACGAGGCCAAGTCAGAACTCGTGCCAAAGCAGGTGATACAATTCATTGGGGTAGAGCTCGACTCTCTATGAGCCGGCGGACAGGGCCGAGGTTCTTTTCCTTTGCCCAATCATTTCAGGTTGGGCAATTGTGCCCTGCCCTGACTTCCTGCGCCTCCTGGGCCTCATGGCGGCCTGCAGCATCGGGTCCATTGGGGCCCATTGGTACATGCGTCCCCTTCAATGGGGCTGGCCAGCCAATGGTGGACCATTCCAGCACATCTGCAGGAGGTGATTCTGGTAGCCCCAGACTGGCCCCGCCAGTTCTGTATCCAGATCTCCTCAGTTTCAGCTCCAGGCTCCTGAGGTGGCTTCCAGCCCGCCCAGACCTGATCTTAGTCAGCGGAAGGTATTCCATCCGGACCTTCAATCACTGTACCTGGCGGCCTGGTTCCTGAGCGGCTAGAGTTCCAGGCCTTGGGTCTTTCCAACGAGGTCCTCAACGTTGTTCAGGTGTCCCGTAAGGAGTCGACCAGAAATTGCTATTCCTTCAAATAGAAGAGATTCTCCATTTGGTGTCAGGGCTAGGGCCTGAACCCTTCCTCCTGTTCCTTGGCAAGCATTCTGGACTACCTATGGTCCCTTTCTCAGCAAGGGCTTCGGTCGACGACCCTTAAGGTGCACCTGGCAGCCATCTCTGCTCACCGGGCGCAGGCCGGGAAGCCGTCGGTGGCGCAGAAGAAGGTGGTCGGGCGCTTTTTCAAAGGCTTTGATCACATATCCCCTCTGGTGTGAGAACCTCCACCTCCGTGAGATCTACTGCTGGTATTGGCTAAGCTCATGGGCAAGTCATTCGAACCGATGCACAGGTGTGACAACTCTCACCTGTCATGGAAGACCGCCTTCTTGGTGGCTATCACATCAGCCAGAAGGATGGGAGAGCTTCAGGTGCTTTCCATCGAGTCTCCTTATCTTGTCTTCCACAGGGACAAGTTGTCCTCGCGCCTCACCCGCAATTCCTTCCGGAAGGTGGTGTCGAGTTTCAGCTAACCAGCTGTTGACTCTGCTGGTGTTTTATCCCACTCACACCTCGGAGGCTAAATATAGGCTCCATACTTTGGACCCTAGAAGAGCGCTCACTTACTGTAAGGAGCGGACGGCTGAGGTTCAGGGAGAGGTTCGCCAGCTGTTTGTCACCTATGCTGAAGCCGCACCTGGTAGACCTGCAGCCACGCGGACGATAGGCAGGTGGGTCACCTCCTGCATATATTCAGGCAAGGTTGGCGGGCATAGAGCCTCCCAGAGGATAAGAGCTCATTCTACCCCGCCATACCACTGCATCGGTGGCTGCTTCCAGGGACGTCCGTATCCAGGAAATCTGCAGGGCTGCTACCTGAAGTCAGCACACCTTCACCACCCACTACCACATCGACCTTGAATCACGCGGGATGCTGGTTTTGGGGCCTCGGTTCTCCAGTCTATTTCCTAAGTAGGGGGTGTGCGCCTTGCCTCCCTCCTATCGGAGAACTGCTAAGAGTCTGCCAGATAGTGTGGATGGACAACATATCCATGTCCCTAGAAATAAAGGTTACTCACCTGTAACAGGAGTTCTTGGAGTGGTATATGTTGTTCATCCACACAACCCACCCAGTCTCCCCGGCTTCGAAACACAACCTGGCTTCCAGCAGGCTAGATCTGGCGTCATGGGGCGGAGCTGAGAGTTTTACCACCCGGGTAGGTGGGAGGAGCCAGCTTGAAGACCTTCCGCAAGATTTAAAGCGGTAAGGAACCTGCCAGACAGTGTGGATGAACAACATATCCATGTCCGTAGAAAGAAGGGTTACTAGCGGGGTACCGCAGAGTTCAGTACTAGGACCTGTCCTTTTTAATGTCTTTATAAGTGACACTGCAGAGAAACTAGAAGGAAAAGTATGTCTCTTTGCAGATGACACAAATATCTGCAACAGGGTTGATACACAAGATGGAGTGGAAAGGATGAAAAGGGACTTGGCAAGGTGGGAGGAATGGTTAAATGTATGGCAGCTCAGATTCAATGCAAAGAAGTGCAAGGTAATACACCTGGGAAACAAAAACCCAGGGGAAGCATACACAATGGAGGGTGAGATACTGACAACAGTAAAAATGGAAAGGGACCTGGGGGTAGCTGGGGGGATACTGGGATGCTTAGGGAGAGGCGTCAATAGTAGAAAACAGGAAGTTGTTATCCCTCTGTACAGACAGTTGGTGAGACCCCGTCTAAAGTACTGTGTGCAGTTCTGGAGACCCCACCTCCGCAAAGACATATACAGAGTGGAGGCTGTCCAGAAGATGGCAACCAAAATGGTGCAGGGTCTGCACCAGAAGACATACGAAGAAAGACTAAAGGAGCTTAACATGTATAACCTTGAGGAAAGAAGGGACATGATAGAAACTTTCAAGTATCTCAAGGGAATCAACAAAGTCCAAGAGGGTAGCATCTTTCAGAAAAAGAGATGTGCAAGAACAAGGGGGCACAATTTAAAGATAGAGGGGGAACAGCTCAGAGATAATGTGAGGAAGTATTTTTTCATGGAGAGGGCTGTGGATGCACGGAACAGCTTCCCTGAGGAGGTTGTGGAGTCAAGAACAGTGGTGGAATTCAAGAATGCATGGGACAGACATAAGGCAGTCCTAGTCAGAGGTTGGAGGAAGTAAGCTGTTGGTTAACTAGAATTTGTAGCTTATCTGTTAGGAAAATGGGCAGACTAGGTGGGCCAAGCAGTCCTTATCTGCCGTCAAATTTTATGTTTCTATGTAAGCCAAGATTAAGTTAAATTTTTCCAGGGACATGAGGTGTAGTTTATTTATTTTTATTTATTTATTTAAAATTTGAAGACTGGTAAAGGCACACTGAGCCGAGGCTTGTTTCCAAGTGCAACGACCCAGGTACACAGTGCTCAGTGAAGAAGAGAGTAACAAAACAGTGTAGAATATGAAAGAGTATGTACAGACATATTACACGGAATACAATATATTAGTCATAATAAACAGTTAATTGGTGTAGTTGGTTTTACTCTGCTTGAATTTTTTATTTTCACTGTTTAATTAGGGCTGGCAGCCCTGTAGTGCTACCGCTTCTCTTTTCCAGCATGATCTTATGTATTTTTTCTTTTAGAAGTTCCGCCCTGTTGAAACAGTCCACTTGTGCTACCACCCTCCTCTCTTCTCTGCCCAACAATACACCTCTCGCACCACCTACAGACATAAAGACCCAGACTAGGTCTCGCTCCTTTTCCTTCAAAGACATCTCTGCAACTGAGGCCCTAGATGCATTACTTTCTCTCAACCCTTCAAAAGGCAAATCCCCGGATGGATTAGACCCCAAATTTCAATATCCCGAACCCCACTATAGCAACTCCGCTTGCCAAACTCCTAAACCAATCCTTTGCTGCCGCTGCCGTCCCCCATGAATGGAAGCATGCCACTGTCATCCCTCTGCCAAAAGGAGGTGCCCTACCTCCCCCCAGCCCTTGCAAAACTACAAGAGCACCTTGTGCTCACCCAACTTACCTCCTTCGTCACTGACTCAAATTCTTCATGCCATTCCAGTGTGGCTTCAGGAAGGACACTCCACCACCTCTTCCCTGATAAGGCTTATGGACACTATCCTGACAGGCATGGACAGTGGACTGATCACCTCAGCAGTTTTTGTCGACCTTGCAAAAGCCTTTTACACAGTCTACCACCCCATATTGCTCTAGAGTCTCTCTGAATCAGGCCTCTCTGGCCCAGCCACAAACTGGTTCAGATCATACCTCTCTGATATAACTCAGTCCGTTATAGTCTAAAATGCAATCTCCACCCCCCTTCCCTTAACTACCGGTGTCCCACAGGGGTCAGTTCTTGGTCCCATTCTGTTCTCTATATTCCTAAATGACCTGCCACTCATCTGCTCTACTTTCTCAATCCACATGTATGCAGATTATACTGTACTCTACTACCTCAGGCTCTGCCCCTGATGTGGTAATATCAAACCTCCAGCTGACTTCAGCACAATACAGCAATGGTCTAGTTCACAACAGCTCTCCTAAATGCAAAAAAACTGTCTCTATGACCTTTGGCACATGACAACGCCTGGCCAGACTCCTACTTCACCACCCTGGATGGCCAAAAACTTGAAGATGTCTCCTTGTTCCGTTATTTGGGGTCTGGCTCAACAGCCATCTCTCCTTCTCTGACCACATCGATGCTATCTCAAACAAACTACGCTCCATGCTCAGTGCACTATATAGGAACCGCAGCAGCATCCCTCCCAGAGTCCGACGTGAACTGGTCCTGAAGATGATACTCCCCTCCAATGACTATTGCGACATTGTATACAGTGCAGACCCTAAGTCCACCGTATCTAAACTTGACACACTTTATAATGCCTTCTCTCGATGCCTCTCCTCTCACTCATCAATGCAAACCTCTACTGAGCCTTGGCACTACTGTCCCTCGAAAACCGCCACATCTCTCACTGTGATAAATTTGTCTCCAACCTATGGCTCTGGTCCATCCCCTCCTACCTTGCCACCGTGCTCACAGATGTCTCATGCCCCTCCCATCATCTTAGATCCAGTGACTCCTGCCAACTTTCAGTCCCTAGGCAGAAGATCTCTGCCGGTCAAGCTGCCTTCTCACACCAGCTACCCAAGCTCTGGAAAGCCCACCCACAGCAAATTCGGCACTCCTCCACTTCCTACTCTGTCTACCGCGCTAGCAAACTTTCTTACTACAAATGGCTCCTGTCCCTGAACCTGCCATGCCCCACTATCCTCTCCCCAATGCCTGACCAGCGGCCTTAGCCTTGCTACAGAAGCTGGCATAGAACCCCAACATTGCACTTATGTCCTGGGCCTATTTTACCCTATGTACTGTGTATAACTGTGATATATGTCTTCTGTTGTTTACAGCTGTTACTACTGTGCTAATTTACCTTGTCTGCTGCTTCTTGTCACAAAATTGTTATTTGATACTATAATATCCTAAGCATTCAATATGCGCTGCTAGTATATTCATGCAATCATGTATCCTTATGCTGCTTTTTTATTTGCTTCTGTTAACTGTTCACTTGATAACCTGCGTGTTATTGTATCCATGTGTATTCCCCCCCCAACCGGGAGGCTAGCATCTTGTTGCTCAGTGTGCCTTTCCTGGTGAAACAATTGCAATAAATAAATACATGGGGAGCACCACAGGGATGTGCCAAGACATCAAGTAGGATGTTGTGATGTCACCGATTAACCTGCTAAGGTACACCTCAAGTGATTCTTCCCATGTTACATGGTCTGTCTTAAATCAGTAATTGTACAGCCTCCAACCAGCTGGTAACAAACACAGGAAAAACTGAGCTGCTATTTCTGGGCTTAGTTCACCCATTGTCAGTACCTAGCTCACAGTTTTAACAGAGTGCAACCTGAGACAGAGAGGTTATTTTGGAGTCTGGTGTACTCACTGCTGATAACTGTTGTCAAGGGCTGCTTTTACCATTTCAGAACATGGTCAGAATCTGCCCTTTTCTGGAACATTCTTATCTGAAAACCCTGGTGCAGGCTGCATCTCTCTCCCTTGGATTACTGTAAAGTGCTCTACATGAGCTTACCATGTAGCCACAGCCACTGTCTGTAGCTTGTGCAGAATGCGGCAGTGAGGCGCCTCACCTGCATTCAGAACACAGAGCATTTCCTCCCATCACTATTTGCTGCATGTGAAGTTGTGGCTACAAGGTTCATTCTTGACCTTGAAAACACTTAATAGCCTAGCTTCTCCGCCACCTGGGCAAGCTCCAGACCCGTATGTACCTAGAGAATGACCCACTCCATTAGCCGGGGTACTTTGTTGTCCACCAATCTAGTTTAAAATTTGCAGGCAATCAGACATTCTCAGTCACTGCACAGCAAGTGAAATGAGGGATATAATCCTGTGAGGTTACCCAAGATGCTCCAGACAGCTCGTGAGTCACTTCAGCACCCCTGAAACTTCACTCACCCAGAACATGGGAGCTGTCCTTTAGAATGTCCTACCAAATTAGATCCAAGTAACACCTCCCTGTTAAGTTTCAAGAGACTGCTATGTAACTACCTATATTTTAAGGATTATGGGGATGTTTCTTAGCCTTTTCAGATTCTGTTGTAATTTAAGTTGCTACAGCCTTCTGCTTGCAAATTTGGGTCTTTTCTGTTCTGTAGGGTATTGCTGCACCAAGCTCAGAAAGTTCGTCATACACAAATGAACAACTACCTGATATTACAAAAGCAGAAGAATGACAGATGTGGAGAAAGGGCACCCCAATCGTCAGCACTACTCTCATAGAAAGCCCATGACGCTGTTTCTGCCCTAAAGATCCCTTTTCCCCATAACAGTACACTCAATCACGTTACAGCACTCGGCACAAAAATGGTTCAGTTAGCAGGCTTCACTCTCCTTTTCACATATTTCGCACACCTTGACACAGCCCACTGCAGAACGAATTTTCAGTTACCTGGATGCAACCAGCAAGTATACTTGTGGTCATCTGTTTGTAGAGGCTGGCATATTTCTCACAGTCACTGATCAGGTCTCGAAGCTCAGTGATTAGCAGCAGGTTTGAGCTGTGCTTCTCAAGCACCTTGGCTAGGGCTTTCTGGTGCCAAGACGGCACATCAACACGTATAGTCTTTGTTCGTATGTCGCTAGTCGGTACAGGAAACGAATGAAGTCCTGCAGCACCTGAGGAAAACAAACAGATGGTCAGTCAACAAGAAGAGAAGTAGAGAAAACTAATAATAAGGCTTCAAGAGACTCCTCCATTGGGTCACACATTTGGAAAAGCAAGTCACCGGCATCAGGACCTTCCAGAAACTTCTACGAGCTGGGTCTTGCCCACAATGACATGCAACCTCGGTGCCTTTAAAATATGAGTGTCCCCTCAATCCTCAGCCCCGGAGATAAGCTCAGAAGGCTTCTTACCGAGAGGAACCAGGAGACCACACCAAGATTAGGCACATAAAGAGAGAATGTGACCAGTGACAGAAGACATAAGAAGTACAAACAACCATACCTTCCACAAAGTCAGTGGGACAGCCTGCCAGCTGGTACCTCAGGAAGGAGGGAGGAGGGTGGGTGCGCTATGGCCTAATGGAGAACAGTCTCTCAAAGATCTACTGTTACTAGTTGGTAGCTTTTCTAGCCTCATCAAGGGTATCTCCTCCACTGGGCTACACCTTTGGAAAAATTTCCAAGCAATATAAAGTACCTAGGGAGGCTGGCACAGATATATGCAATCAGAACAGAAGGCCTTTCAGGACATGGACACAGAAAAATCTTGTAGTTAGCAGTCTGTAGCGGGGGACTGTCGGCTCCACCCGACGTCAGACGTGGTGGGGGGCGGTCCCCCGGCACCATCTCAGTTCTCCAATCGGAGACCCAGCTGAAAGGACAGGAGAACCAGACAGGATCTCCCCAACCCTAAACAGGGTACGACACAAATTCCTGGGGGATGGTGGGTGGGAAAGCTACATGCTGCAAGAGCACCTCTCAAAGATCTACTGTTATGGTAAGTTCTTACGTAAGTGTACTATCAGGCTTTGAGAAGGAACACTTGCAGGTAATACCATTAGGACCGAGTCCCAAGCAGTACCCAAGAATAGGCCCAGGACTGACAGAAGGGGGAGAAAAGAAACAAAAGCTGAACAGCATCAAGAAAGCAGGCCCTGCAAGACAGCCAGTCCAAAACTTGCTCTCCTCCAGGAAGCAATGTCAAGGCTTTAATGCCTAACAAAGGTATGGACTGTGCTCCAGGTTGCAGCAGCACAAATATCTGCCGAGAATACGTTCCTTAGGGAAGCAAACGAGGTAGCCACAGCACTACTGGAATGACCCTTGACAGGGCCCGGCAATGGCTTACCATGATGTTGGTGACAGAAAGAAATACAGTGCACTAACCAATGTGTTAGTGACTGTTTGGAGACAGGAGCCCCCTGTCATCCTATGTGCAAAGGAGATGAACAACTGGTTCAATTTCCCAAATGCACTGGTTCTGTGGATGTAATAGCGAAAAATCCTATGTACATCTAGAGTATGCAACAAGGCCTCGCCTTGATTAGTGAACTTCGGATAATAAACCGGAAGGTTAATGTCCTGGTTCAGGGTCAAAGCGGACACTACCTTTGGCAGGAACTTAGGATTCGTGTGCATGGTCACCCTGTCCCTCTGGAAAACAAGATAAGGGTCCTTACACATAAGGGCCTGAAGCTTGAAAACTCTTTAAGCGGAAGTAATAGCAACTAAAAATAATGCCTTCCATGAGAGAAAGCGTGAGCTGCAAGATGCTTGATTGGTTCGAGAGGAGGCAGGTGAGCTTTCAAGAACGAGCAAATCCCATGGTGGGACAGGGTCCCTCCTGGGAGGTCTGATGTGAAGAACCCTCAAAGAAAGGTCTTGTACACATTGAGCTGTGCCAGAGTCCTCCCCATATGCTGCATGGTAAGCTGAGACTGCACACATATGTACCTTGATGGACGAGTAACTAAGCCCAAGTCCAAAGGTGGAAAACATAATCCAGCACATGCTTGACTGGACAATCCAAGGATCTAGGGCACGAGCCATAGCCCAGAGGCAAAAACGTTTCCACTTCATGGCATAAGTTGTCCTAGTAGAGGGTTTTCTCGCTGCTACCAGGACCTCTGCCACCCTGCTTGACACTCCTAATCTTTCTTCTGTTAAGATTGCAGGAGCCAGGCATGCAGATGAAGAGTTTGCAGACCAGGATGAACTACTGTCCCCTGTTCTTGAGAGATCAAGTGGGTGGAGAGTGGCAACTGTACAGGGGGTCGAGGTCAGTTGCTGCAGCAGCAGGTACCAAATTTGCGAGGCCAAAGGGGGCCACCAGAATAATTCCGCCCTCTGACTCACTGCAATTTGAGCAGCACACTCTGAATGAGAGGAAAGTGAGGGAAGGCACAGAAAAACTTCCTGTGCAAGAGGGGACAATGCCTCTTGCCAGAAAACACCAGGCCCTGGATCGAGTGAACAGAAATTTGACAGTCTGGCATTGCATGGGGACGCAAAGAGGTCAAGTTCTGAGGCCCCAGCGACGACCAAGAGGTCGTCTCTGACTTCTGGAGTAATTCCCACTGTGGACAAGAGAGCGCAGTGTGATGAGACTTGCTGGACAGAACGTTCTGGCTTCCTGGCAGGTGTACCACTGTGAGATCCAGATGCTGTTCTACTGCCCAGTTCCACACTCTCATGGCCTCCCTGCAAAAAGGGTATGACTGAGTGCCTCCTTGCTTGTTGATGTCGAAGACAATAGGAGTGTTGTCTGACTGCACCAAGAGAGTACCTGGAGGGATCTGGTCCTGAAACGCCATTAGGGTGTACAGAATGGCTCTCAATTCCAGAACGTTGATGTGTAGAGAGCGCTCTGTGGGGGACCAAGTCTCTCTGGCTCTGTGATCCCCTAGGTTAGCTCCCCCCCATCCAAACAACGAGACATCCACCATTAGAGTTTGTGATGGGGCAGTCTCTGGCAGGAGACGCCTCCTTCCAAATGTGGGAGACAGAGCCAGCACTCGAGGGAGCGATGGACTGCCGCTGAGACTCGGACCTGCTGGTCCAAGTCGTCCAGCACCTGGTCCCCCGGACCTTGCGGTGCCACTGCAGAATTCTCATGTGTAGTCTGGCGAGGGGAACCGTAGCAATGGCCGCAGTCATGTGGCCCAGAAGCTGAAGGATAACCCTCGCTGAAATGGAGGAAGCCGCTTGGACTCTGTGCACCAGGCCCATCAAGCAAATTGCCCTGTCCAAAGGCAAGAAGGCCTTCCCCTGAACAGTGTCCTGGATGGCCCCTATGTATTGCAACCACTGGGAAGGCCTGGGTTGCAATTTTGGCTGATTTATGGTGATGCCCAGGGAGAGAAAAGGTTTTAGGCAGTCAGAACGGCAAAGGCCTGAACTGATGAAAAGATAGCCAACTTAGTTAAGAAGGAGGATAAAACCTTTTTAGGTACATCAGGAGCCAAGGAAGACTAAGGGAGGAGTAGTGAGGCTTAATAAAGGGGAGGGGTGGGAGCGGTGACTGTGAAAAGGCAGAGATACCAAACAAATATTTTTGCTCAGTATTTATAAATGAAGAGGGAGATACCTAAAACAAAACAACAGAAACACTCTGGATACAGAAGTTGATACCAGCCCATTTACAGAAGAAAGGGTTCTGAAAGAACTCTTAAAACTGAAGGTGGACAAAGCAATGGGGCCTGATGGGATTCATCCCAGAATTCTAAAAGAACTAAAGGTAGAACTAGTGACACCACTGACTACCCTCTTTAACAAATCATGGGAGGATGGGGTGGTACCTGAGGACTGGAGTAGGGCAGATGTGATTCCCCTTCACAAAAGTGGGAGCAGGGCAGAAACGGGAAACTACAGACCAGTTTGTTTAACCTCAGTGATAGGGAAAATGATGGAATCACTTCTGAAGGAAAGAATTGTCGAGTACCTAGAGGCCAGAGGGTCACAGGACCCAAGGCAGCATGGATTCACAGCAGGAAGGTCATGCCAGACGAATCTAATAGATTTCTTTGACTGGGTGACCAAAGTAGTAGATCAGGGAGGGCGCGGACATGGCCTACCTAGACTTTAGCAAGGCATTTGACTCAGTCCCACACAAAAGATTAATATACAAGTTAGCCAGCCTGGGAGTGGGTCCCAAGATGATAGCCTGGGAAAGAATTGGCTGGAGAATAGGACACAGGGTAGTAGTAAATGGAGTCCACTCTGAAGAAAGGGGATTACTAGTGGGGTGCCGTAGGTTCAGTATTAGATCGGTCCTCTCAATGTCTTTGTGCTTGACACTGCCGAGGGACTGGAAGGAAAAGTATGTCACTTTGCAGATGACACAAAGATCTGTAACAGAGTTGATGCACAAGGTGGGGTGGAAAGGATGAGAAGGGACTTGAAGTGTTAGAGGAATGGTCAAATGTATGGCAGCTTAGATTTAATGTTAAGAAGTGCAGTAATGCACCTGGGAAACAAAACCCAGGGAAGAGTACACAAGGGTGAGATACTGACAACAACAAAAATGAAAGGGACCTGGGGTAGTCATATCAGATGACTTAAAGGTGGGCAAGTGTGAGAGGGCAGTAAGGAGGGCTGGAGGGGGGATACTGGGATGCATAGGGAGAGGCATCACCAGTAGAAAACAGGAAGTTGTTATCCCTCTGTACAGACAGCTGGTGAGACCCCATCTGGAGTACTGTGTGCAGTTCTGGAGACCCAGTCTCCATAAGGACATAGATAAGATGGAGCTGTCCAGAGGAGGGCAACTAAAATGGTGCAGGGTCTGCACCGGAAGACATATGAAGAGAGACTAAAGGAGCTTAATATGTATAGCCACGAGGAAAGGAGGGAGAGGGCGGACATGATAGAAACGTTCAAGTACCTCAAGGGAATCAACAAAGTCCAAGAGGGTAGCATCTTTCAAAAAGAGGTGAGCAAGAACAAGGGCACAATTTAAAGATAGAGGGGGAGCGGCTCAGAGGTAATGTAAGGAAGTATTATTCACAGAGAGGGTTGTGGATGCATGGAACGTGTCTTCCGAGGAGGTTGTGGTCAAAAACAGTGGCTGAATTCAAGCATGCATAGGACAGCCATAAGGCAATTCTAGGGGGTTGGGGTAGAAAGAAGTAGGCTGCTGGTTAACTAGGATCTGCAGCTTATCCATTAGGTAGGGAAATGGGCAGACTGAGTGGGCCAAGCGGTCCTTATCTGCCATCAAATTCTATGTTTCATATCCTCCAGGGTCACCGCCAGCTGGCTTGCTGACTTCGCAGAGAGAAGCCAGTCGACTGGGTAGGGGGTAGACGATGTGGCCTTTCCTCCTGAGGGCTGCTGCTGCTACTACTGCCAGGCACTTGGTAAAAACCCTGGGAGCCGAATGTCAGTACCCTAAATTGGTAATGCTAATGCCAGAAATGGAATTGAAGAAACCTTCTGTGGGAATGCAGGACCCTGATATGCATGCAGGCGTCCCGCATATCTAGGGAGCATAACCAATCTCCTTTGTGGAGGAGGGGAAGCAGGCTTGCCTGCATCACCATCCGGAATCTCAGGTATTTGATGAAGAGACTGAGCTGACTCAAATCCAGAATGGGCGAAGATCTCCGCTTTCTTTGGGACTAGAAAAACGGAGTAAAACCCATGCCCTGTTGATGATGAGGAACTGACTGGATGGTTGTTTTGTAAAGCAGCTGCTGAATTTCAGCTGCCAGTAGTTCTGCATGGGCCAGTGGACAGTGGACTGGGGGGGAGACTGCCCAGTGGAATGTTGAGAAATTCTATTGTATAACTTAGAATGGTGTCCAGCACCCATTGGTCCGAGGTTATGCGGACCATTCTACACAGTAAAGGGAGAATCTCCATCCTACCCTCTTGTCCTTCATCTCCCAAGGGAAGAAGGGATGCAGTGAGTCAGGCAGTGAAGGAGGGACCCTGTGCCCTAGGAGCTCTGGGTTGTTTGGGTAGGGGCACCCTGGACGGGCAGGGTGACAACATCTTTTGAATCCCTTTCCTTGAGATTGCTTATCTCTTTGTCCCTGACCCTTACGAAAGGGGTGACAACGGGGGCCCTGGGGTACTGACTTGTACATCTTATGTACATCAGCTACAGCTTTGCCAGACTCCTAGAGTTCTTTGACCAATGATTTGACTTCCGGGTCGAACAAGACGAAGCCTGGAAGGGGGCGTCCAGGATAGAGTCCTGGAGGTCTTAGCCGAACCCAGAGAGCCTAAGCCAGGAATGTCTTCTCATGCAGACTCCTGCTGCCGCAGCCCAGGAGGCCATGTCCACAGAGTTGTACGAACATCTGATGATATGTTTATGTCAGCGCCTGACTGGGCATAGGCTAAGATCTCTTTTATTTTGTACCAGAGTCCGGGGAGATCTAAACCAACTCTAGGGTTTTTTCCCATAAAGACTGCTGGTATGTCACCATATGGGCGAAGAAATTTAAGTGACCTGATGAGCCTGTGGCTGAGGTAAACCTTTCTGCCTCAACTGTCCATTCGCTTGGACTCAGGATCCAGTGGTTGTAGCCAGGTGCTTAGGCTGGCTACCTCGACTGTGAGCCTGAAGCACTTAGAGTTGGCTTTTGCCTCTCCAAAAGGGCTCTGCCTTGGGGGCTATAGCCTGTCCGCCTTTTTCAGAATGGCAGGAGGGATGATGGTTTACGCCACGTGATTCTGGGGACATCCTGAAATGGATCGACAAGAGGCGGATGACCAGGAGCTTTGATCTCTGGACCCCAGAAACTTAGCCAGGCCTGTGTTCTGGATCCAGTTCCTCTGTGTCCCATGCATAAATAGACTGAATGTGATGCATAATGTCTAAAATAATGGGTCATCTGGAGGGGACCTGGGAGAGTCACTAAGTCCTGGAGAGGGTGGAACAACGTCTCCTTCCTTTGAGGATTCCGAAAATGAAGGGCTAGCGTCCCTGTTGTCTGGAGAGGATGGACGTCTGCTGGAGGAGGGGCTGGAGAAGAACGCTGTCTTCTGCGCTTGCCCTTGTCTGGGGGGGGAGGTCATCTCTTCTCCTTCCGGCGCTGGAGGCGGAGGAGAGGGACCCATAGGAGGAGGCTGCAGAGTAGGATCTGGGGGCCTATATAGGAGGTCCCCTTTAACCGTGTTCCATCATGATGAAGAGAGTGAACCGATGTCCGCAACTGGGACGACCGCTGGGGCAGGTGTCGGGTTCGGGGGACCGGGTGTCTGAGGCTCCTACGCGTCAGGCATCTGATCTATAGGGCTGTGACTGTCCTTGTCCAGCATCTGGGGTTCTGTGTTGCCAGGGGACCCGGCGTCCGGAGCTGGAGGGGGTTCAATGGACAACCGGCCCCCCAAAGGTGGTGCGGGCGTCAGAGTCTCTTCCAGCAACCGCTCACGGTCTGGTATCAGGAAGCGGGTCATCGGTGAGGCCAAATGGCTAGCAGGGCGCCAGTCAGAGGCAGAAGGGTGCACCTTAGCCGGCAGCGGCGAAGGAGGCGCCCGGTGACAAGACGTCCTCCTGACGCTTGTTGGAGTCATCCAGGCGCTTGCACTTCTCTGACGAGCTGCCTAGTTTGCCTACATCATGTAGGCTTACTTGCAGATGAATGAACCTCCTGGGTCAACCCTGAAGAGGACTTGGGGCCAGTGGGCCAGGGAGGAATGGGAGATCGAATATCCGGAGGATGAAGGCTCCCTGTTTTTGCCCTGAGAAGAGGCGGAGCAGGTTTAGACTTGGAGGACTCGGTCAACTTAGGCGGACCGAGCCCCACCTCCCTCCAGAGGCCAAAGAGGAGTGCTTCTGGCAGGTGACTTAGGGCAGGACTCAGATCTCGCCTCATCCTTATCTCCTATGGCGTAGTGCCCCGACGACTTATCTTTGGGAGAGGAGTCCTAAGCGGAAAGGAAGAGCTGTGATCAGAGGACCGCCACATGGCCACAACCTTCTGTTCCAGGAGATATGCTTTCAAGGCATTTGCTCTCCTGGTCCTGGTCTTTGACCGAACTTTTGCAATGTGGACAATCAGTAGGTTGGTGGTCGGGCCTAGACAGATGAGGAAGGCTGTGGTCGCTTGGCCGGAATCTGTTTGTCACATGCACATTTAGACTTGCATCACGTGTGAGAGAGCAACGACATAAAAAGACTAAACAAAATGGTTATACATGCTGACGCAGCGTCTTGTCTTTGTTTTTTTATAAAAAAAGACTGGTCATTTGATTGTAAAAAACGAAAAAAGTTTAATTCTTTTAAGTAGTGGTCGACTGCATCAAAAGGTGTCCATGGAGCCGAACTAAGCGGGTCAACGGCGGGAAAGAAAACATTACTTACCATAGTAATCTTGTTTCTTCCAAGGGATTCTTACTGTATTCTGACAAATTCAGTACGGTCTCACCATAGGACTGCCCCAGAGCCGAAATGGTTAACAGAACCTATGCTTCATGATGAAATGTTAGGCTCGAGCCTGGTTTTCAAATTACTGTCCCTGGTTGCACCTCCTGCAACAGTCAGATTCTTACGAAGCATGCAGAAGCTAAAACCTCTACGCTTACTTAACTATAGCTAATACCGAACAGAGTAAAACAAATACCACAAATAACAAGGGCATCACTAAGACTCAAGTCAGCAGATTCCCAACAAACTACTAGGTACCCACAGGTTTCCAACATAACAACCAGCAGTGTGCAGGGTCCTGAAAGTCCTAGCAGGAGGATGGTGGGAGCTCAGAATACAGGAAGATTCCTGTAGAAGAAACAAGATTACTATGGTAAGTAATGTTTTTCAAACCCCAGGAAATCTTACTATATTCTGACAAATGCAGATTAGCCAAGCAGTGCCTTTGGAGGCGGGCAGAGACCTATTTAGGAACAAGCTCTTCCAAAACTGCTGTGCCAAACCTGGCATCACTCCTAGCTTGTGTGTCAGATAATAGTGCTTAGTGAATGTATGGACAATTTTCCAGGTAGCTGCTTTACAGTTTTCCAGCAGAGGCATATCTCTTGAAGCTGCTATACAGCTGTCTCCCTGGCAGAGTGGGCCCTGAGCCCCTGAGGTGACCGTTACCCACCTTTCTATAACAGAACTGAATACATGCCATAATCCATCTTGCAATGGACCTTTTCATGCAGGTTTGCTTTTCCTAACTTCCCATAAGTCAGAAAAAGTTGGGTCTTATCCTCTATGACTTTTTGTATGCTCCAAGTAGTATCTGATAGCCCTCTTAACATCCAAGCTATGCAGCCTACGTTCTCCTGAAGTAGAATGGTCAGTAAAGAAGACTGGAAGTGTGATGGACTGATTAATGTGAAAATCTGAAACCACCTTGGAAGGAATTTATTATTAGTCCTAAGGACCACCTTTATCCTTATGGAATGCCACATAATCAGGCTCCATGGACAAAGCCTGGCGTTACTGATCCTTCTGGCAGAAGTAATGGCAACCAAAAACAGTCTTCCAAGTCACATACTTAAGATCAGCAGTTGCCACAGGTTTGAAAGGTGGTTGCATAAGCTATGCTTATGCAAATACTGAGATCCCATACCAGAGTGGGAGTTCTGTGGGGTGGTGCAAATGCATCAATCCCTTGAAGAATCTCCTAAACACTGGATTAGAGGTCAAGGACGATGACTTACCTACTGATAGGTAAGCTGAGACTGTAGCCAAGTGCACCTTCAGTGTGGAAGGCAATAAGCCTAGAGAATGCAGGTGAGTAAGCTAGTCCAGAACCACAGGCAGTCCTACTCGATTGTGGCTCAGCTTTCTATTTTTGCAACAGACAGAAAATCTTTTCCACTTGGAAGAATAAATCTTTCTGGTAGAAAGTTTTCTAGAAACCCTGAGGACCTGCACAACACACTATGAGAGGTGTAAATTGGCATACTCTAAGTCCTCAAGAGCCAGGCCTTGAGCCTGAGATACTGAAGGTTCTGCACAGGATCCTGCCCTGAATGAGATGAGTAGGTTGTGCCTCGTGGGAAGGCTGACCGTTTGGCTATTGATATGTCCGTACCATGGAATATCAAGGTTGCCTGGACCAATCTGGAGCAATTAGGATCATTGTGGCAGGCTGGGATCCGAGCTTGATCAGAACCCTTAGTAGTAATGAGAAGGGAGGAAAGGCACACACAAACTTCCCCGACCAATCCAGGACTAGGGCATCCAGTGGCACTGACTCTGCCACTGGTGGTCTGCAACAATACCTTGGTAGCTGGTGGTTTTCTGGTGAGGCAAAGAGATCCATCTCTGGAGTCTCTCACCTTTTGAAAATTACTTGTAATAGCTGACTGTTCAGGGATCATTCGTGGTGGACCTGATGTATTCTGCTTAGTGCATCTGCCAGGACACTGTCCTTGCCTGGCAAATGAACAGCTGACAACTGGATTTATTCAGTGAGTAGGCCAGGGTCCATACTGACATAGCCTCTGTGCACAGAGGAGTGGACCTTGTGCCTCCCTGTTTGTTGATTTAGTACATTGTGGTAGTGCTGTCCATCCGGACCTGTACCACCTGCCATTGAAGCATGCTGGCAAATGCCTACAGTGCTAACAAGACTGCCCTGAGTTCCAGCAGACTGATGTGAAGTAGGGACTCTTGCTTGGACCACGGACCATGGATGGTATGCTCCTCTAAGTGTGCTCCCCAACCTAGGAGGGATGTATCCGTGGTAAGCACCCTGAGGGTTGTACCTGCAGGAAGGGAACTCCTTGCCTGAGGTTCTCTTTTTCTAGCCACCACTGCAGAGACCGTACAAGTGTGTGGGTCACTGGGATCAGCTTTGATAGGGAATCCTTCTTTTGGAGCCAGTGCTGTTTCAAATTATACTGAATGTCTCATTTGAAACCTTGCTCCTAGCACTGCAGCTATGGATGCCGCCATAAGGCCCAGCAGCTGCAGAAAGTGCCTGGCTGGCCTGAGATTGCCTGGTTGGAAGGAGCTTGCCAACTGTACCAAGTTGTTTGCTCTTTCCTGTGGAAGGAAAGCTTTTCTTTTCACTGAATCCAGTTGAGCCCCTGTAAACTTTAGGAGCTGCACTGGTTGCAGCACTGACTTTCTGATTTATTAAGAACTCCAGGGAATGCAGGAGATCCTGTGCAAGTGCCAGGGACTGTTTGGTCTGGTAAGGATTTTTCCTTACCAGTAATCAATCGTCTAGATAGGGAAATATTGCCACTCCTATTCTCCTAAGGTGTGCCACAACCACAGCCAAGCATTTTGTGAACACCCTTGGAGCAGAAGTGAGACCGAAAGGCATTGCCTTGAACTGGTAATGGCCTGAGGGCAGTATGAACCTGAGAAATCTTCTGTGCAACTGCCTTACTGGGATGTGGAAGTAAGCATCTTTGAGATTTAGGGATGCAAACCACTCCCCTTGCTTTAAAATGGGCAGAATTGTAGCCAGAGTGACTATTTTGAATTTTGGTTTCAGTAAATGCTTGTTCAGATACCTGAGATCAAGTATGGGTCGCCACTATCCTGTTTTCTTGATAGTGAGAAAGTACCTTGAATAGAGGTCTTTCCCCTTCTGTTGAAAAGGAAATGGTTCTATTGCCCATAGAGAAAGTAGGTTTAATACCTCCTTCTCCAGCAACAGGTTTTCTGCTGGGGAAGAGGGTCGAAAAACTCTTGCCCTCAGCCTTGGTTTTAATTTGAAGTTGATGGCCAGACCTTGGCCGACTACCTCCAGAACTCACTTGTCTGTAGTGATGGATTTCCATTCCTGAAGGTAGTGGGCCAATCTGCCTCGAACTGGGGCGGCCAAATGAGCAGACTCCTCAGGGGGTCTGCGTGGGCTGTGAAGCTGGCTGAGTGCTAGGGGCTATCCAGTTATCACCCCTTCTGCCCCTGCCTCTGAAGTAGCCCCTCTGGTGCTGGTACTGCTGATACTGAGAAAAAGCTTGGGGCTGAAAGAATGGCCTATAGGGCCTACCCTGGAAGCCCTGTCTTGCTGCTTATGGGGTGTAGAGGATTTCTCTTTGCAGCAGCACTTTGGTAAGCTGTCTTGTAATCGCCATTGTTTTCATGTAAGCCTCTGTCTGCTGATCAAACAGAGACACAGGCTCACAAGGAAAGTCCATTGCTTTGGACTGAGTGTCCTGTGTCAGGTTAGTTGTCCTGAGCGATGCAAACCTAGCGTAAAAGATACAGAAGAGGCCATCTGCCTGGCAGCAGCATCATTAGTGTCTACTGCCATTCTAAACTGCACCTTAGATGCCTCTACACCCCTTTTGCAGCCTCCTCCAAACCGCTGCCATGGGAGCGTCACTGACTTTGTGATCTCCAAAACAGTTTCCACAAACTTTGATACCTTGCAACATAGGCCATTTAAGAAGCCTGTCTTCCTGCAAGAGAAGACTCAAGATACTGCTTTTTGGCGATGGAATCCATCCTTCTGGAGTCTTTGTCAGGAGGATGTGAGGATAAAGGAATGTCAGCCTTATCACAGGCTGCAGCCTGTACCACTCCTTCATGACTAGGGTGTCCAAACAAAAATTCTCCCCCACCCTTAGCTAACCAGTACTTCTTATCTACCTTTCTTTCCAGGGGTAGAATGGAAGTGAGTGTATGCAGTACTTTCAATACCTGCTTCTTTAAGGACTTGTGGATGGGCAACAGGACTCTCTTTGAAGATGGCATATCTATCATTTCTTGTAATCTTGTTCCTCCTCCTCCTCATCAGTAGATTCCTGAGTGGGAGGTCCAAGGACAGAGCCACCTGTCTAATAAATTGAAAATGGGATGTATAATCCTCAGTTCCTTTATCAGGGGAATCAGGTCTGTGAGGATCCGGGGAAATATCTGGTTCAATAGGTTCCCCATATTCATCCCCGTCATCATCATCACCAAAATAATCCCCTGTTCCAACATCCCCTTCAAGTTCCCCTGAACCGGGAACCGGAGCAGGACCTGCAGAAACCAACCATGGTCTCTCCTCAACCGGAACCGGGTTGGTTTGTAGGGACTGAATAATGCGAATCGCGTTCACTATCTCCTCAGCGGTTGGAACCGATGCCGCCAAGTGTGTTTCTTTCTTTTGTCGGAATGAGACAAGTCAGCGGCCGGTTCGGCAAGTCTTTTTCTTGTAGTGGAAGAGTCACAATTGTCAGAGGGCTGGTCCCCCGGTTCCTTATGAGTGTCTGCAACCGGTTCAGCGGTTTTCTCAGACATTTTCTCCTGCAGTCATTGAAGTCGCCTATCAAGTGTTGACTGAGGGAAATTTTTACAAATCTCACAATCCTCCTTGAGGTGGTCAAACCCCAAACAAATAACACAAACTAAATGAGGATCTGCTTTAGCTAACTGTTACCCACATTATGAACAATGTTGGAAACCTGAGGGCCTGCTCGCTTTAGGGTTGCAACATTTATCAGTTGGTTAGAACTGAAATGAACCAAGAATTACCTTGATTAAGAAAAGCAAGAACTAAATTTAACTGAACCGCCTTACCGGACGGTAAAAGTGCTTAAATTAAACAAATACAAACCAAATAAAGGCTCGGTTCCCTCCTGCTTAGGGAGAACCAGAAAGGGACTGAGGAAAACTTACCAACTTGACACTATCTAACTAAATCTACCTGTGAACCAAGGACAATGCTTCAAAAATCGAATAAAATAAAGACAAATTTGAACTCAGAAATAAACTTCTTCAGATGAAGTGAAGGAGAGCTCTCTGGAGATGTCTTACTGAGGCAAGCGGAGTAAAGAATCTGACAGCTGCAGGAGGTGCAACCAAGGACAGTGGTTTGAAAACAGAGCTCGAGCCTAACATTCCATCATTAGCATATGTTCTATTAACCATTTCGGCTCCAGGGAAGTCTTATGGTGAGACCATACTGCATGGCGCCGGGGAACCGCACCCATTATACCACGTCTGACATCGGGTGGAGCCTACATCAGGGACAGTCCCCCACTACAGACTGCTAGCTACAAGATTTTCCGTTGGTGTCCTAACGGTTGGTGGCATTATTCCTAATGGTATTACCTGCTGCAAGAGCTCCTCCTCAAGTCAGATCAACTGTTTCCTGTCCTGCCTATGGTCCTTGGTGGCTGTCATGTAACAGCTAAAGCTCTCTTGAAATCCAGACTGTGAAGCTTCTTTCACCAAAGGTGGAGTGCTCAATGAAAAAGACAGGTAGGGTAATGGATTGGTTCAGGTGGAAATCAGAAGCCACCTTAGGGAGAAAGTTCCTGTTTGTCCTCGGACCACTTTATCCCTGTGAAATGAAATGTAGTCCTTTTCAATGCAGAGAACCTGAAACTCAATGATTCTTCTTGCAGAAGTCACTGCCACTAGGAAAACTGTTTTCCAAGTGGTATATTTCAGATGAGCACAGGACATGGGCTCAAAAGGAGATCCCATGAGCTTAGCTATGCACACACTGTGATCAGATGCTGGCACCAGTTCCCTATAAGGGAGATGCAGATGGGCCAAGCCCTTGAAGAACCTCCTAAAGATAGGGTCTAAAGCTATTGTCACATTTCTTCCAGCAGAAATGTAAGCAGATGCTGCGGCCAGGTGGACCTTAAGGGTGCTGGGTTGTAGCCCCAGGGAATGTAAATAAGAGACATAATCAAGAACAGCTGGAACCCCAGCCTGCGTTGGTACCAGCTCCCTGGCTGAGCACCAGATAGAAAACCATTTCCATTTTAAAGCATAGGTTTTCTTAGTGGAAGACTTCCTGTAACCTCTCAGGATGTCTAAAGGAGCTCCAGAGAGGTGTAGACCTGCATATTCTAGGTCTTCCAAGAGCCAAGCATTGAGATTGAGAGACCTGAGATTCGGATACAGGAGTCTCCCTGGCTGGAGGCTAACAGGTTGTGCCTCCGAGGGAGGCTACGGACATGGATAGCAGAAGAGAGTACCATGGCTGCCTGGGCCAGTCTGGGGCTATCAAGTTCATCAATGCTGACTGGGACCTGAGCTTGAGCAACACCCTGTACACCGGAGGAAAAGCATATAGGTGTTTCCTGACCAGTCCAAAGCCAGAGCATCCAGGGGTAGTGTGCCCCAACCTGGTGGTCTGCAACAGTATTGTGGCAGGTGGTGGTTCTGGTTGGATGCGAACAATTCTATCTCTGGGGTGCCCCACCTCCTGAAAATTACTTCCACAACTTGCCTGTTTAGGGTCCATTTGTGATGGGCCTGGTTGATTCGACTCAGAGCATCTGCTAGGGTGTTGTCCTTTCCTGGCAGATGAACAGCCTGTAGGGGAAACTCCCAAGGAGTAAGCCACGCTCCAAATTTTCATGGCCTCTGTGCTGCTGTTTTTCTAGGAGGTGTGCCTCAAAGACCTTCTGACGACAGACCTGTGTTCGGGAGCTGAACGCTCTGCAGTGCTCACAGGCCCCAGTGTCATGGTTTGGGCCTAGGCAGAAAAGGCAGGCCTCATGGCAGTCCTTCGAGGGTAGCTGCTTGCTGCGGGTGCACTTACATTTTCTACAACCCGTGGATGAAGCAGGCGATGCCAGAAAAGAAGACATGCAGAAGGGAAATAAATTCGGAAATTTACTGAAAAAACAAAAAAGGCAAAGAAACGTTGAAGGCGTGAAAGCGGTCGAACTGTTGTAAGAAGGCATCCGAGGAGCCGCCACAAATGGGTCGACAGCAGGAAAAGAACTGTGGTGGAGCAGGGGACCCCCCCTTTTATACCACTGGCTGACGTTGGACAATGCCAACATCGAGGGCGGTCCCCCACAGAAGACTGTTTCCATGGGATCCTGGCTTCTTAGTCCTAACAGTTACTGCCTGCTGCAAGAGCTCCAACTTGAAGTTAAGTACAGTTACGTAAGAACTTACTGTAACAGTAGATCTTCAAGAGGAGCTCTTGCAGCAGGCTATTACCATTAGGACCAATGACGTAGGCCTTAGGACCTACCAGAAAAATCTTAGCTAGTAGCAACCAGCAGGGCCCGCCCCTGGACGCCGGTCATGATACAAAGGTCAGTCCCCAGCTCCACCTCAGTTCACCCACTGAAGACCCACCAACAGGCCTCAGTAGGCAAACCAGGCGAAGCATGCTCTTGTCATGCTAAACTCTCCAGTGGGAAGGAGGGTGGGAAAGCAACACCTGCTGCAAGAGTTCCTTTGAAGATCTACTGTTACGGTAAGTTCTTCACGCAACTGTACTATCTTTCTTGAGTGGGAGCTTTTGCAGCAGGCTATTACCACTAGGATTGAATCCCAAGCAGTCCTGCTAAGGAGGTGATGAGTCCCAGGAGGAGGATGACTAAGGCTGGAAAACACAGCACAGCCTAGACAGGCAGGGAGACAGCGCATCAGGAAAGTAGTCCCTGGAGGACCGCCAAGCCAAAACCGCTTGGCGCCTGGAAGCTATGTACTGAATTCAAAAGTTGTTATGCAAATGTCTCTAACAGAGACATTTTTCAAAGAAGCGTAAGGAGGTAGACACTCTCTGGCTGACCCAGGAGAGGTCTGTTGTACTTGTTGTAGCACAAGACTATGCAGTGGACTATCCACCTTGATATAGTCTGTTTAGACACCGGTTTGCCCAGGTGTTGAGGCACAAAAGCCACAAAGAGCTGCTCAGATGTGCGGTGTGCCGCTGTACGTGTGAGATAATACCTCAGCACCCTGTGGATGGGAAGCAGTATGGCGCAGTGGTTTAAGGCTCTGAGCTGCAAATTTGGAGACCTGGGTTTGAATCCCACAGCCCTCACTTGCATAACGTGTGACCCTGAGCAAGTCACTTAACTTCCCTATGCTCCCAGGTCACACCTGTAAACAAGCTTTCGGCTTAGTGTCTCTCTCCTGGTTAAACAATTGGGGGGAAAAAAAGGTGTGTAAGAGAGTTTCTCCCCTGCTGGATGGGGTAAAATAATAAACTGGAAGATCAACAGACTGGTTGAGGGTTAATTCTGAAACCACTTTGGGAAGAAAATACAGGTTACTCACCTGTAACAGGAGTTCTAGGAGTGGTATATGTCATTCATCCACACTTCTTGGCAGGTACCTTGCCGCTTTAAGATGTGCCGGAAAGTCTTCAAGCTGGTTCCTCCCATCCACCCGGGTGGTAAAACCCTAAGCTCCACCCCATGATGCCAGATCTAGTCCGCTGGAAGCCAGGTTGTGCGTCGAAGCCGGGGAGGTCGGGTGGGTCGTGTGGATGAACATATACCACTCCTAGAACTCCTGTTACAGGTGAGTAACCTGTATTTCTAGGGACGTGGATATGTTATTCAATCCACACTTCTTGGCAGACTCCGGGCAGTTCTCCAAGAGGAGGAAGACAAGGCGCGTACCCTCTTATACTTACTTGGGGAATAAGGACAGGAGAACCGAGGTCCCAAAACCAGCATCCCAACATGACTCTAGGTCAATGTGGTAATGGGAAATAAAGGTGTGTGCTGACTTCCAGGTAGCAGCCCTGCAGATTTCCTGGATAGGAACGTCCCTAGAAGCAGCCACCGAAACAGCGGTATGGCGGGTTGAATGAGCTCTTATCTATCTGGGTGGCTCCATGCCCACCAACCTATAGCGGAGATCTATGCAGGAGGTGACCCACCTGCTTACTGTCCACTTGGCTGCAGGTCTGCCAGGTGCGGCTTCAGCGTAGGTGACAAACTGGCAAACCTCTCCCCGAACTTCAGCCATCCGCCTTATAATAGCGAGCTCTTCTAGGGTCCAGAGTATGGAGCCTATATTCAGCCTCTGAGTTGTGATTGGGGTAGAACACCGGCAGAGTCAGCACCAGATTCAGGTGAAACTCCAACACCACCGTTGGAAGGAATTTTGGGTGGGGCAAAAGCCAACCTTGTCCCTGTGGAAGACCAGATACGGAAATTTTATGGACAGCACCTGCAGCTCTCCCATCCTTCTGGTTGACGTGATAGCCCACAAGGCTGTCTTCCACGACAGGTGGGAGATATCGTACCTGTGCACTGGTTCGAATGGCTTGCCCATGAGCTTGGCCAATACCAGCACAAGATCCCACGGAGGTGGAGGTTCTCGCACTGGAGGGGATCTGTGATCTAAGCCTTTGAAAAAACACCAGACCACCTACTCCTGTGCCAACTGCTTGACAACCCTCGCCCAGTAAGCAGAGATGGCTGCCAGGTGCACCTTAAGGGTTGTCGACCGAAGCCCTAGCTGAGAAAGGGACCACAGGCAGTCCAAAATGCTAGCCAACAGGCAGGATGAAGGGTCCAACCCCTTGCCCTCACACCAAATGGAGAATCTCTTCCATTTAAAGGCATAACATTTTCTGGTCTACTCCTTACGGGATGCCTCAACGATGCTGAGGACCTCGTCAGAAAGACAAAAGGCCTGGAACTCTAGTCACTCAGGAACCAGGCTGTCGGGTGCAGGGACTGAAGGTCCGGATGGAACACCTTCCTCTTGTCGACTGAGATCAGGTCTGGGCGGGCTGGAAGCCGCCTCAGGAGCCTGAAGCCGAGGCTGAGGAGATCTGGATACCAGAACTGGAAAGGCCAGTCTGGGGCTACCAGAATCACCTGTGTCTTGTCCCTCTTCGCCTTGAGAAGCACCTTGTGGATCAAGGGAAATGGAGGGAAGGCGAAGAAGAGGCTCGGGGTCCACAGCCTCGAAAAGGCATCCCCCCTGCAGCGAGCCCCACTGAGGGGGATGGTCAAGAAACAGCCTCAGCTTCGCATTCTCCCTGCAGGTGAACAGGTCCACTCGAGGGGTGCCCAAATGGGAAAACAGGTCTTGAACTACCTCCAAAAGTAGAGACCACTCGTGAGATGCATCGCATATCCTGCTGAGGGCATCAGCCAGACTGTTCGAGGCTCCTGCCACATGGATGGCTAGGAGATCTGCCTCCAGGCTGATCACAAGAGACCAAATGCGGAGAGCTTCTTTGCACAGGGGCAAGAAGTGCGTCCCGTCCTGATGGTTGAGATAGTACATGGTTGTGCTGTTGTCCATCTGCTCCTGAACCACTTGACCCCGCATAAATGGAGCGAAGGTGGTGAGGGCTAACCATACCGCTCAAAGCTCCAGCAAGAAGATGTGGCATAGGGACTCCTGAGGGAGACCGGAGGCCATGGAGCCTGAGCTCCCCAGATTGGCACCCCACCCATCAAAGAGGCGTCGGTCGTAGGGATGATCGCGGCTTGAGGCGACAAACGGGATACCCTCCTGCAGATGAACTGGGACGAGCCACCACTGCAGGCCATCCCACATCTTCTAGGTCAAGGTTACTGGCTGGTCCAGAGGACCGGAGCACTGAGACCACTGGTGGGCCAGCCCCCACTGCAGGGGGCGCATATGCCAGTGGGCCCAACGGACCACACTGGAGCAGGCTGCTATGAGACCCAGAAAGTGCAGAAAGTTCCAGGCAGGGCGCAATTGCCAACCCGAAATGATTGGGCAAAGGAGGAAAGGACCTTAGCCCTGTCCGCTGGGAGCCGGGCTCTGGCTCGAAGGGTGTCGAGCTCTGCCCCAATGAACTGAATCACCAGCAATGGCACGAGTTCCGATTTGGCCTCGTTGATCGGGAGGCCAAGTTGGGAGCAAACCAGGAGGGTCAGATCTCTGGACCGCTCCACCTCCAACCTGGAGGGGGCTGCTATCAGCCAGTCGCCCAGGTAAGGGTACACCCGGACCCCTCGGTGCTGCAGGAATGCTGTCACCACTGCCATGCATTTGGTGAAGACCCTGGGAGCTGGAGAGAGGCCAAAGGGCATGGCTCAGAACTCGAAAAGGGATCCCTCTACTCTGAAGTGGAGGAATCGCCAATGAGACGGACAGATTGGGATGTGAAAGAACGCATCCAGGAGATCCAGAGAACAAAACCACATGCCTAGTTCCAGGGATGGTATGATCTGAGCCAGAGTGACCATCCTGAAGGTGCACGGCCTTAGGAACTTGTTCAGGTCGTGCAGATCGAGAATGGGGTGCCAGCCCCCTGTCCGTTTTGGGACCAGAAAGTACCTGGACACAAACCCTGGGCATGGAGGAGGATCCGCCACCTTGCTGACCACCCCCTTTTGGAGGAGCAGAGCTATGTTGGCTCGACGGGCCAACAGAAAGGCTGCGGAACTGATAGCTCAGAAGGGAGGGGTCTGCTCGAATTCCAGAGGCAGACCCCTGCCGACCACTTCCAACACCCAACAGTCCATGGTTATAGCGGACCAGGTGGAAAGGGAGTGGCTGAGCCGGCCCCCCCACGAGGGGACCTAGGGGAGGAGTAACGAGGTTGGGGGCGGTACTCCTCAACCAGTCACTGGGCAGGTTTGGAGGAAGGGCCAGCCAAGGAGCCGCCTGGACCCTTCTCTCCAGGCTTACTGTTGGAGGAAGCAGGAAGCTTAGCCTTGGGGCACCAAGCATGAGCCTGCTGGCCCTGCTGCCGGTGCAGCTGGGCCTGTTGTGCGGAGGAGCAGAAGGGTGAAAGGGCTTACACTGTTGCTGGTGGCCTTTGTCCTTCTGGGCAGACATGACCGAGTCCAAGGTGGCACTGGACTTCTCGATCCACTGGAGGTAGCCCTCTACCCCGGACCCGAACGAGTTGGTACCCAAGAAGGGGACGTCTGCCAGCTTGTGCTGGGTATCTGCCATGAAGGTCAAGATCCGCAGCCAAGCTCTGCTGCGCATGGCTACTGCGGCCGCTACTGACCGGGCACAAGAGTCTCTGATGTCCAGTGCAGTCTGGAGCTGTTGCTTGGCCACCGCCCTACCCTGATCCCGCACCTGCTTGACCGTCGCTTGAAGGTCAGCCGGGAGATGAGGAAGCACCTCATCCAGGGAGCCCAAAAGGGCGTGTGAAAAGTGTGCCATTAGTGGAGCCGAGCAAGTCTGTTGAAGGGCTAGGGAGGTGGCAGCATAAACTTTGCGCCCAGAGTAGTCCAGCTTTTTGGACTCCTTGTCCGGGGACTTCTCTATGTCCCTGGTGTTTCCGGAGCGCTGGAAAATGCTATCGGTCACCAGCCCTTCAACCGAGGGGTGCTCCAAAAACCGAGGAGAGAATCGACAGACTGTGTACTTATGGGCCATCCTGGTCGAAGGCGCAGGACAGGAGGCAGGCCACTGCCACAACTCAAGGCCAGACCAACAATGGCCTCAGTCACAGGAAAGGCCTCCAGAGAATCCCCTCAGACCAAAATCTCAGCAAGGGGATATTTGGCCCGTTCTGCATGGGTTCGAGCTGCACTCCAGTAGATTCTGAGATGAGCGAAGAATACCGAGGAACAAGGATGGGCTCTCGTCCACTGACAGACCCTGGAGGATTTGGGTTGAGGGCCTGGAATACAGAGAGGAGCCTTCGGACTCCGAGGAGTCCGCTAACAGCTGCCGACCACCTGAGCCACCCTCTACTCGCCGAGGCCGATTGGGGGTGAGGATGACTGACAACCTGTGGGGCAAGCCCTGTCCCGACCGAGAATCCTTGGTCAGGGCCCCAGTCTTGGGCTGAGGAGGTGGCGGTTCCACCACAATGGGTGAAGCAGTCAGTTTTGGCCAAGCAATCGGCGCCGGAGTCGGCTCCTCGACCAAAGAACCGAGGGCAGTTGATCGCTCGGGCGACAGCCACTTTATTGCCAGCGAAGGTGATGTAGTCGGTTTGTTGCTGGCCAATAAGAGCTGCTGCCACATGAGATCTTCACAGTGACGAAGCAACTTGCGCCGGAGCCTCTCCTCCGACAAGGAGCAACGCCACTTTCCGTGATGTCGGGACCAAGACCGCCGACATTGGAGGGACTTGCCCGACATGGAAGAGGACCAAGACTGAGACCGTCGGGGTCATCGGTCGTTAGGTCAAGAAGGCGAGAAGACCCTCACATCCTCCAGTTCGGGGTCCTGGGGCCCAGTCTCGGTGAGGCACCAGGGGAACTGGTGAAGGAGGGCTGTTGACCTCTCCAGTCGACAGCCTGTCTAACCAGTCAAGGAAGATCTTCACTGCATCGACGGGAGTCTCGGTCGGGCTGGCCTGACGGGGACACAGAGAAGCCAGCGGCCTTAGCCGCAACCCTCGACCAAAGTCGATAGAGGACGGTCCGGGGAGCGAGATCTCTTCCTCTCCCACAAACGCCGATGGTGGGACTTACCTTGGGCCCTTCTTCAACTGAGAGGAGTGAGTCCGTAACGGCCGCTCTTCCTTGGTGGAGAGGGACTGGAAAAGCTCCTGAAAGGAAGCAGTGTAGGAGGAGCCCAAGGAGAGCAGAATAAACACTGACGCCGAGGACGATGAAGCCGCGGCCTGGGTCACCTCCTCCTCAAGGACGATTAATCCAACTGCTCCGTGGAGCCCGCTGCCGAGGACACTGCCCAACGGGCCTCCTTCAACTTCACCGGTGGAAACAGTTTCTCTGGTCGCCCCAGATGGAGTCTGGCAGCGCGGTCTTCGAGAACCGATGGCGAAAAGGACTTGCACAGACCGCAAGCCTGCGGATCGTGGCCAAGACCAAGGCAGATGCACGTGGCATGCAGGTTGGTTCAAGACATCTTTGCCTGCAAGGGCAATCACGAAAAGCTGGGAATGGATTTCAAGTCCATCGCAGCTGCGAGGGAAAGTGAAGACTGAAGTTGCATAAACTTCAAGACAATTTTCGGTAAAACCAAAGGTTTAGGATCCAGGCTTAGAGACGCAAGAGTGCTAAGGAGGGAACCTGAGCTTCCAAGTGTTAAGAAGATCGGGCATCATGGGGCAGACCCAAGGGTTTTACCACTCAGGTGGGTGGGAGGAGCCAGCTTGAAGACTTTACATACTAACATACTATTTGCCAGCAGATTAGGCTCTTACGGTCCTATCGAGTCTGCTCGAACCGCAGATCCCTAGTTGGCTGCCGAGGCTCTCCCCTCCCCCACCTTGTGTTCCAGAAACCCCTATCATCCATCCCCACCCCCTGGGACAGGCATCATCTGATACATCCACTTTCTGTGTCTGTCCCACCCTCTCTTGAAGCCCTCCACTGTGGATCTCTGAACCAGCTCGCCAGGCAGTGCATTCCAAGGGTCCACCACCCTCTCAGTGAAAAACCTCCTCTTTTCCCCTCACCCTTCCACCTTCCAACTTCAAACCATGCCCTCTGGTGATACCTCCTGCTTTAGTCTAAAGATCCCTCCACGTTTACCCTATTTATTCCCTTGAGGTACTTGAAGACCTCAATCATGTCCCCGCTCTTCCTCTCTTCCAATGAAAACAGGCAGAGCTCCTCAAGTCTGTCCTCATACGTCAGATCCCCTAGTCCTCGTATCATCTTAGTTGCCCTCCTCTGTACCCTCTCCAGGAGCTGTATGCCCCTCTTCAAGTGTGGTCTCCAGTACTGTACACAATACTCAAGATGTGGTCTAACCAGTCCATTGTACAGCGGCAGAATCACTTCCTTGCTCCTAGAGGTGATCCCCCTTAAGATGCATCCCAACATCCTGTTTGCCTTGCTAGCCGCTCTCCTGCACTGCTCAGAGTTATTCATACATGCACCCACCATGACCCCTAGGTCTTTTTCCCTATTGAGGCCTCCAGCGCCTCCCCTCCCAGGGTGTACCTGTGTTTAGGGTTTTCCCGCCCAAGGTGCAACACCTTGCACTTGGTGATATTGAAATTTAATTTCCATGTGTGAGCCCAGCTTTCCAGGGTGTCCAGGTCCCCTTGCAGGGCCAACCTCCCCTTTTGTCCCTCAACTACTGCTCCCATCTTGGAGTCATCAGCGAAGAGACTCATTTTACACCCTATACCCTCCCTGATGTCTGATATGTATGCATTAAACAGGATCGGACCCAGGACCAAACCCTCCGGTACCCCACTACCAACCTCTCTAGGGTTCGAGAGCACTTTCCGGCACATCTTAAAGCAGCAAGGTACCTGCCAAGAAATATGGATTGAACAACATTGCCACGTCCCTAGAACTTTAAGATTTGTCCTGAGAGAAACCCTTTCCCTATGAAAAATCAAATAAGGCTCCTTGCACATCAGGACCTGAAGCTCGTAAGCCATTCGAGCTGAAGTAACAGCAACTACAAAGGACACCTTCCAGGAGAGGTAACGCAGCTCACATTCTGCTGTGGGATCAAAAGGAGGGAGGGTAAGCTTCTCTAACACAAAAAGGAGATCCCAGGAGGCGTTATATAGAATATGCCCCATAGGAAGGTCTGAGGCCACATCTAACTGGGCTAGGTTTTGCCTTCTATCAGGCGTGTGATAGGAGATATGGCCTATAGATGCACCCTTTAATGGAGAGTAGCCTAAGCCTTGATGCAATAAGGAGAGGCAAAGGCAAAGGCACATTTATTTAAAAGATGCCCAATCCCAGAGGCTCTGGGCGACCGTATAAAATTTTATAACATTACATACAGCATAGGCATTTAAATTAAGATAAAACATCCTATAATCAACATTAAACACCAAGCGCTTGCAGAAATAGGAGTGCAAGAGATACTGCAAGGCTGAGTTCACTGGACAGGTAGGGGTCCAGATGGTATGATGAAGCCCAGGCAGAAACACTTCCACTTTATAGCATAAGTGGACCTTGCAGAGGGCTTCCTCGCTGAGACGAGCGTCCGCTACCTCTTGGGAGATCCCATGCCTTGTCTTAACTATGTCTGCAGGAGCCATGCATGAAGGTGCAGGGACTTGATGTCTGGATGTACCAGCTTGCCCTGGTCTTGGAACAGCAACTGTGAGCATATCAGCACAGGAATTGGGTTTCCAATGACAGCCACTGAAGCAGTGGGAACCAAATCTGCCATGGCCATAGTGGGGCGATTAGGATCATCCGAGCCCCCTCAGCTTGTAGCTTCAACAGAACCCTCTGAATTAGAGGGAAGGCATAAAGGAACCTCCCTGTCCAGCAAAGGGACAACGTGTCTGACCAAAAAGCACCAGATGCATGCTCTTGTGAGCAAAACCGTGGCAGTTTGGTGTTGCGTGGGGATGCAAAGAGGTCCAGCTCTGGAAGACACCATGTGCCGAAGAGCTGGTCCGCTACTGACTGGAGTAGCTCCCACTTGCACCTTTGGACCGAGACCAACTTAGGCTGTCTGCCAAGGTGTTTTGGATGCCTGGAACATGCACTGCGGTCAGAGTGATGCAGTGTTCCAGTGCCCAATACCAAACTCTCAACGCCTCCCTGCTCAAGGGGATAGGAGTGCATTCCCCCTTGCTTGTTGATATAGAAGACAACGGCCATGTTGTCTGACTGAAGGAGAAGAGAGCCTGGTGTTAAGTCCTCTTGGAAAGCCCGTAAGGCATTGAGCACCACTCACATCTCCAAAATGTTGATGTGGACATTGCGCTCCTCTGGGGACCAGACGCCATGAGTCTGGCTGTCCCCTAGGTGTGCCCCCCAACAGAGTTCAGAAGCGTCCGTCATCAAGGTCCGACTTAGGGGCTCCTGCTGCAAAAATACCCCTTTTTCCAAGTTGGGAGGGTCTAGTCACTACAGAAGGGTCCTCCTGACTGACTCGGCGATCCTGACCAGATGGTCCAGATCGTCGGAGCTCTGGTCCCACTGCACCCTGAGCATCCACTGCAGGACCCTCAAGTGGAGGCGAGCCAAGGGAGTTACGCAGATGGCCACCACCATGTGCCCCAGAAGTCTGAGGGGTTATTAGAACGGATCGGGCCACCTCTCGCAGGCGATCTCCCCTTTCCTGTGGGAGGAAAGCCATGCCCTGGACAGTGTCCAGGATCGCACCTATAAAGTAGAGTCTTTGGCTGGGCTCTAGAGATGATTTTGGAAGATTCAGGGTGATACCCAACACTTGGAATAGCATATAGGTGTCTCCAAGAGTGCAAAGGAGGCGCATCCTTGACGCGGCCACTAGGAGTCAGTCGTCCAGGTAAAGGAAGACATAATGACCCTCGTGCCTTAGAGCCGCAGCTACCACCGCTAGGCATTTGGTAAAGACTCGAGGAGCAGAGGAGAGGCCGAATGGCAAAACCTGAAACTGGTAATGTCTCCCCTCGAAGTGGAACCTCAAATACTTACAATGGGGAGGAAAGACCTCGATATGCATGTATGCATCTTGTATGTCCAGGGAGCAGAGCCAGTCCCCTTTGTGCAGCAGAGGAATTAGGCCTGGAAGGGTCACCATCCTGAACCTTTTGTATTCTATATAGTTGTTTAGAGAGCTGAGGTCCAGGATGGGCCAAAAATCTTGTGTCTTCTTTGGCACCAGGAAGAAGTGTGAAAATACCTTTTCCCTGCTGTTGCAGAGGGACTGGTTCTATTGCCCTTTTTGCAAGAGAGCCTGAATTTCTCCCTTCTATGAGAGCTATGTGTGAAGGATATCTTGAGGACCTTGGTGGTGTCTCCAGGGGGATTTGTGTCTCCAGCATATGTCCCCTCCTTATGATATCTAAGGCCCAAAGGTCCGAAGTGATTTTGCTCCATCCCTCCAAGTGGAGGGAGAAGCAACCCCCTACTGCCTCTCCTTGCACCTCCTGCGGAGGAGGGTGGTCAGCAGGGAGTCATTGGGAAGATCTGGGGGATGGCAGAGAGGTTTGGGAGGACTTAGGGCCTCGAAAGGGAGTTCCCCCAGGCTGCTGGGTTATGGCCTTCCTTTTAAAGCCTCCTCTCTGAGCCGTTTGATTGCCATGGGCAGGTTGACCTGAGGTCTTCTGAAAGGGCTGTTTGCGGAAGCATTTTTGGTCCCCCCATACATCTGTCGGACAGCCCAAATTGATTTCCTGGACTCTTGGAGAAAAGAAATAAGCTTCTCTCTCTCCTCCGCAAACAGAACAGAACCTTGGAAGGGAACGTCCTTGATTCCGGACTGCAAATCCTGGAGAATCCTCAGACCCTTAACCAGGCATGGTGCCTCAGGTAGATGCCGGAAGCTGATGCCCTTGATGCCATATCTGCAATGTCGTATGAGGCAACACACAACACGGGCGTCTACATCCGAGCCGATTTTAGAATCTCCGGAAGCTCTATCTTTGAGGCAGAGTATGGCAAGGCGTTGGCTATCTCTTGTCCCTTCTCCCATAAGACATTTTGGTACTGGACCATATGTGTTAGGAAGTTCAGGGATCATATGGAACAGGTGGATGCAGAGTAAACCTTTTTGCCCACCTGATCCAGACAACAGGACTCCTGATCGGGAGGCTGAGAACTAATGTGCTTCGGCTGTCCAGACTTATAAGCAGCCGCTATGACCATCAGGTCGGATTGACAGTGTTCCGCCAAAAACGGCTCCTCCCTCCACACTCTATACAGCCTGTCCTATTTTTTCAGAACGGTCGGCACTGTGGCCAGATGCTTCCAAGAAATCCTCATGAGGTCCTGGAAAGTATTCACTAAAGGAGGCACTACTAATGGCTTAGGCTCCTTTTGCTCGGGTATTTCACAACTCTCCAGCGTTCCAGGTCCAGATCCTCGGTCTCCCATTCATTGGTGCCTGGATGTGCTGCATGACATCCATAAAAGCTGGATTGTCAGGAGGCAGGCGGGGTGTTTCCTTGTCATCAGGAGAACCTCCAACTCCTGAGAGGAACTGGTCTGAGGAAGACGGTGATGAAGACCGGCTCCTACTAGGATGAGGGGAAGCCGACCCATGTCTGGAAGGGCTTCAATCCCTGGAACCAAAGGCTATGGGACCGGCATTGGTTCAGGGACCGATGACGGAGCAAAGATTGGCGCCTGTCTCTGGAGCGGCAATGGCTAGGAGAGCGTCCGCGCCTGGTAAGGGACCTATGCTAGCTGCAGGACTCACTCTTGGGCTGGGACCGGTGACAGCTGGAAGACCGTGAGCGGTGCCGTCGACGGTCCTTAGACCTGAACCAGGATAGTACAGTTACGTAAGAAGTTACCATAACAGTAGATCTTCGAGAACAGCTCTTGCAACAGGTTACACTATTAGGACTGCAGCCGGCAGGCGGCAGGACCCCACTGAAATTTTCTAGCTAGCAGTCTTCAGCGGGGACCGCCCCCGACGTCAGACGTAGTACACAAGGAGGCGGTTCCGCCAGAATCCCCAGTTCTCCCGCCGGAGACTCCCGGCCGCTGGATGACATCAGAAAGGGAGACCGAGGACCCGCCATCAGGTGGCCAAGACTAAGAAGCGACCTTTCCAAGTGTAGGTTGGAACCTACTTCCTCCAAGGGGGAATGGTGGGCGGGAAGGTACCTGCTGCAAGAGCTGTTCTCGAAGATCTACTGTTACGGTAAGTGCTTACGTAACTGTACTATCTTCTTCGAGGTACAGCTCTTGCAGCAGGTTACACCATTAGGACTGATTCGCAAGCAATGGCGCCTTGAAAGCCATCGGGAGGAGGCAATACTGGAGATCCAACCCGTCCTGAGCCTAGGACAGGAGGCCTTGTAGGACAGCAAGGCCGAAACCCGCTCTTCGTCGTGAAGTGATGTCCAGGCTGTAGCGCCTGAAAAAGTGTGCACCGAGCTCCAGGTGGCTGCAGCACATATGGCAATGTGGATCGTTCTTGAGTGCCGCAAGGATGTAGCCACTCCTGTCGGGCCCTTGACCACACCTGGTAAGGGTTTCTGGCGTTTACTGTAGCAAAAGGAAATGCACTGAATGAGCCAGCGCAAAAGGGTCTGTTTCGAGACTGGGACCCCCATCATCCTCTCAGCGAATGAGACGAACAGTTGTTCCGCTTTGCGGTGCTGTTTGGTCCTGGTCAAGAAGTATCTAAGGCATCGGTGAACATCCAGGGTGTGAAGCAGTGCTTCTCCTCGATTAGCGTACTTAGGGAAGTACACTGGCAAATCAATGTCCTGGTTAAGAGTGAGGGCTGAGACCACTTTAGGCAGGAACTTGGGATTCGTCCTCAGGGACACCCTGTCCTGATGAAAAATTAAATAAGGCTCCTTGCACATGAGAGCGTGTAATTCGGTGATTCTTCTCATCGAAGTCACAGCAGCTAAAAACAACGTTTTCCACGATAGAAAACGCAGCTCGCAATCTACGGCAGGTTCAATAGTGGCAGCGTAAGCTGCTCCAGGACGAAAAGGTAAATCCCAAGGAGGGACAGGAACCCTAATAGGCGGTCTGAGTGGAGGACCCTCTTAAGAAGGCACGGGAGGTATCCAGCTGTGCCACCATGCGTTGGGCCTATGGGGCATGGTGGCTGAGATTGCACACAGGTGCACTTTGATCGAGAGTGGCTAACCCTGATTGAAAGAGGAAAGCAAGTATTCCAGAACTAGTTTCTCTGGGCAGTCTAAGGGTGAGAAGCCGCTGCGTTCGAGACCACAAGCAAAACTCACGCCATTTCATGGCGATGTAGCGTGTGTCGCCAGTTTTCTGGCAGCAGAAAGCACCGCCAACTCCTGCAAGACCCCATATCGCAAAATGGCTTTGTCTCTAGGAGCCAGGCGTGCAGGTTCAGAGAAAGCAAGTCCGGGTGGACTAGCGAACCCTCCTCCTGAGACAGCAGGTGGGAGCTGATTGGCAAAGGAAGCAGAGGTTCCCGGGCCAACTGACTCAGAAGCGGGAACCAAATCTGTCTGCGCCAAAAGGGCGCTATTAAGATAAGCGTCACATGCTCCCTGCGAAGTTTGAGAAGGACTCTGGATCAACGGAAGGGAGGGAAAACGAGAGGAATCTGCCCACCCAGGAGAGGAAAACGCATCTCGCCAGAAAACACCAGGCCCTGGATCTAGCGAGCAAAAAATTGGGCAGTTTAGCATTGGATGGGATGCTAGAAAATCCAATTCTGGAGTGCCCCATCTGAGAAACAGATCTTCTGCCACCTCCTGTAGAAGTTCCTGATAAGTGGACCTAGCCTGGGAACAACTCAGGCTGTCTCTGACTGTATTGTCCACACCGAACATGAACTGCAATGAGGTTCGCCGCTGTGGTCGTGATTACCCAATCCCACACCCTCATGGCCTCCTGCAGAGGGGGTAAGAGTGTGGTGCCTTCTTGTTTGTTGAGGTAATACATCACCGCTGTATTGTCTGTTTGCAACAGGAGAGTACTCGGTGGGATGTCCGACTGGAAGGTCTTGCAGGGCATAAAGGACTGCCTCATCTCCAATATGTTGATCGGAGATGAGATTCTTGAGTGGTCCAAGTTCCCGAGATCTCACCCTGCTCAAGTGTGCACCCCACCCCAGCCCTGAGGCATCTGTGGAGAGTGTTACCACCGGGGACGGCGCTGTGAATGGAACCCCCACAGAGAGGGTTCCTGGGTCTAGCCACCATTGCCAGTCTCGAACCACGGACTTCGTGATTCTTACTGGATGCTGCATATGGTCTTGCCTTTGGTCCCATTGCACTCTTAACATCTACTGGGTTACCCGCATGTGGAGCCTTGCCATCGGGACAGTAGGAATGGCCGCAGCCATGTGTCCGAGCAGGCGAAGGACCAGTCTGGCTGGGACAGTCTTCTTCGCAGATAGGTCCCTGATGAGGGATCGAATGCATTCTGCTCTGTCTTCGGGAAGAAAGGCTTTCCTTGCGATGGTGTCCAGAACTGCCCCTATGAATTGCAGTTTCTGGGACGGTACCAGGAGAGACTTCTCGTGGTTGATTAGGATGCCCAGGGACTGAAAAAGGGCCTGGGTATGCTTGATCGCCATCAACAGCTCCTCCTTGGAGGAGGCCAAGAGAAGCCAATCGTCCAGGTACGGGAACACATAGTGGCCCTGTCTCCTCAGAGACGCTGCCACGACTGCCATGCACTTGGTAAAGACCCTTGGGGCCGATGACAGCCTGAAGGGGGAGCGCTCAGAACTGAAAGTGGTGGCCGAGAAACTCGAAGTGCAGGAACCTCCTGTGCACTTGAGCGATGGGGATGTGCAGGTAAGCGTCCTGCATGTCCAATGACGCCAAGAATGCGCCCTTCTTCAGCATGGGGATTAGACCCAGAAGGGTCACCATGTGGAAGCGTTTGTAGCAATACAGATATATTGAGGTCGCTGAGGTCCAAGATTGGACAGAGGTCCCTGTTTTCTTTGGAACCAGGAAGAAGTGGGAATAATATCCTGTTCCCCTCTGGTTCCTGGGACGTATCTCAAAGCTTCTTTCTGTAGAAGCGTGAGCACTTCTTCCCTGATGATCAGGGCATGCTGATCCGAATAACGGAGGGCAGAAGAGGCCTTGTCGGGGGCTTGTCTAAGAATTCTATAAAGTGGCCTTTTTTGACCAACTGTAACACCCACCTGTCGGTGGTGATCGACTGCCACCCCGGCAGGTGATCTGTGATCGACCCCCGACCTTTGTTTCCCATTGATCAAGAGGGGCGGGGGCCGGAAGAGTCATGCTGTGGCAGCAGAGGGTCCCGAGGTTGGGCCGACTTGATGGAACGTTGGCCCCACCGAGACACCTTGACCTGGGCTTTCCGGGAGAAAGAGCCCCTCTGTTGTTGGCCGGGACGAGGTTGTTGCCTCTGAAACCGCTACTGAAAACGACTCTGGTTCCTATGATCTAGATCTGTACATTGCTTGGACAGATCTAACAGCCTTCCCAGCCTCTTGTAGCTTGGTGATGACCTTTTCAGATGCCTCGCCGGACAAAACTTTGCCATGGAAGGGGGCGTCCAGAATGTTCTTCTGGACGTCCGGGATAAATCCAGAGACACGGAGCCATGAGTGCCTCCGGAAGCATACGCCTGAGGCTACCGCTCTGGCCGAGGAGTCCGCGGAGTCATACGCGGCTCAGAGCACCAGAGTCCCCACGTCTGAACCCGTGTGGAGGAGCTGGAGAAGCCTCCTCCTCTGGTCACCGCCTGGCAATTTCTCTACCAGTTCCTGTCCCTGCTCCCACAGTGCGTTCTGAAACTGAACCATGTGGGTTAGGTAGTTCAGGGATCTGATGGCGAGGTCGCCAGCTGCGGGCGCCCCACCCAGTGCATCCGTTGCTTGGACTCCCGGTCCGGTGGCTGCATGCTCAGATGTTATGCCTCTGGGACTGGTCACTGAGAGGCTATAATGACCAGGAGTTGGCCAGAGGATGATTAGCCAGTACTGGTCCTCCCTTGGGGCCTTGTACAGGCGGTCAGCTTCTTCGGCATAGCTGGGAGCGAATGTGGACATTTCCACGCTGCCTTGGTGACGTCCACGAAGGTGTCCACCAAGGGTGGTACCACCACAGGCTTAGGGTCTTTCTGCCGAAGACAGCGGGCAAGGTGTAGCCTTTCCGGGTCGAGATCCTCTGCATCCCATCCCATGTTCTCTTGGATATGCCTCATGATCTCGGAGAACGAGGGGTCTTCCGGAGGAGACCTAGGAAGTTCACGTGGGTCCGGAGAAGGGATGCTGATCGGTGATGGAGATCTGGAGCATACCGAGATGTCAGATCGTGAATCCTCCGATGACGGTGAATAGCGACGTCTTCTGGGTCTCTTGGGGCTAGGTGACCTGAAGAGGATCTGGACGGAGGTCTTCTCTTGTCTGTTGGTCTGCCCTAGGAGGTCCCACTGGCTCCTGGGGGGAAGGTACTCTACCTGCTGCCCTTTGGTGAAGGAGGCGCAGGGGCCAGTGGCATGCTGTGCAGGAAGAGGTGCTGCAGACCACATCTCTTGTTGGTGTCCCACAGAAAGTGAATAGCTCCTTCACTTCTGCTATGTTAAGGCCAGAGCGATGGGCGGTGGCTGGTGGACTGTTGTCGGGTCCGGTCGGTTCCCGAGGTCTCGGTTCTGGGAGGGTTCTCGTGGGAGCTCGACAGGACCAGTGCGCCCGCCTAGTCCTCGGGCTGAGTGGACTCCTCCTCCGTCAACGCCTCCTGGCTGACATCGGTAGGTGGCGGTGTGGTTCTTCTAGCTGCTGTATCGGACGTCAGTCCCCTGGCCAGCGTCCTGGGAGGTGAGTGCCTGGCTAGCGACGGGTGGCGAACTGTCGCCGGCTCCCGGGAGTGTTTGTGAAGTTTAGCCAACGTCAGGTGGGCCGATGTCGGGTCCGACATCCGCTTCAGGGAGGTCAGCTCCTTGGTCTTACGTTGGGGAGGCGGTGGCAGGGAGACTGACCGGACGTCAGAGGCTGAGTGCCGGGACAAGGACTTGTGGTGCTCCCCTGACCTGGACGAAGCCTTGGAAGAAGAAGAAGGAGGCCTGGAGGTCTTAATAGGCCACAGGGTAGAAGAACCACTGGCTGACTTGACCACGACCGGGGGGAGGCTGAGAATGGGCCCGAGATGGAAAGCGGTCGGACCTGGAGCTGGAGCTGCGGGAGTCTGAGGCCCTAGAGGGGGATCTAGGTTTTACCTTGTCCTGGTGTTTCTCATGGTGCCTGCGGGATTCCTCCGAAGAGTCCCCCTTGGAGGAAGGATCCATGGCCTTGAGCTTTTCTTCTAAGAGGAAAGCCTGGAGAGCCTTCTGACGGTGGATCCGGGTCCGGCTGTTAAAGCTCTGACAAAAGGAGCAAGCCTGGGTATCGTCATCCGGGCCCAGGCACCGGACGCAGGTCGAGTGGGGGTCTTTGAACAGAATTTGCTTCCCACAGGCGCACTTGGAAGAATGGCCCTCCACAGAAGATGGGGAGTACATCAGATAGAAGCGTAGATCTTGAAGAAAGTATTCTTGATTTTCAGAAGAAATTCCTGGTCGTCACGAGCTAGAACTGACCGAAGGGTTGAGATACGTAAGTCGACGGCGGGAAAGAACTGGGGATTCCAGCGGGACCGCCTCCTTATGTACTACACCTGATGTGCGGGGTGGGACCGACGCCGGAGGTGGTCCCGCTGAAGACTGCTAGCTAGAAAATTTCCATGGGGTCCTGACGCCTGCGGCTTCAGTCCTAATGGTGTAACCTGCAGAGCTGTACCTCGAAGAAGATCTAACCACTGAGGGTGAGCAAGACTCTGAAGCTTGTGCGCTCATCTGGAGGTTTGGTAGGAGACTTCTGAGGAAGATCCCTGGTATCTTGGATATCCTGCAGGTCGGAAACCGGTGTCAGATCCGGCTTCAGGGGAGTAATGTCCTTCTTTACCTGGCTCCATCAAGTGGAAAAGAGCTCCGTTAGCTCTTCTTTATTAAAAACTGAAGCCACAGTCCCCTTCATGGGGATAGGGGAACCCAGAAGGTCCAGAAGGGCCTTGGGAGAGGAACCAGAGGAAGTGCCCTCCAGAGTCGAGGACCTTGGAGCTAGTCACTGTACCGTGGCCAGTGTGGCTGTTTCCAAAGGTCGGCCGGCATCGGAATTCGGGGACAGCACCATGGCCAGCTCTGGTTTTGCCAGTTTCGAAGGGCGGGACCTTAAAGGGGTCTTAGCCAGAGGGTCCCATTCCTTGGTTGGAGACTTATCCGAAGCCCCAAGTAAAGCCGGAATGGAGGCCTTTTTTGGTGGGGCTGGGGCTTGCACCAAAGAAGAGGCTTGGAAGCGTCCACTGAGGCCACAGAGACATGCAGCGGTGTGACCTTCACCTTGGTCGGAGCCTTTTATGAAGAAGCCCCCATCGAGGCCGGAGTCGGGTGTCTTGGCGGGAGCAGAAGACTTAGCCTTGTCTTCGGAGTGCTTCGAATGACGCGAACAGTCAGACCCGCCTGAGCCCGAGGACAAAATCTTCTTCTGGAGAGAACACGACCTGAAATGCTAGTGGGACCAACTACGGTCCTTCTCACGGGACTTGTGATGGGATTTGTCCCGATGCTTGGTCTTCTCCCTAGGAGAGTCCTGCATGACTGCCACCTGCTTTTCTAAAAGGTGGGCTTTCAGGGCCTTCAAGCGCCGGATCCTGGTACTGCTGGTAAAGTCCTTGCAGATTTTACATGCTTGAAGGTAGTGGTCTGGGCCCAGGCAGAAGGCGTAGACCTCGTGACCATCCTTTGAGGGAGTCTGGCGGCCAGAGACACACTTGGTCTTCTTGGGCCTGAACATGAGACCGAGGATGGAGAAGACATGCGACAGTATAAGACATTGAAGAAAACAGGGAAACACATTGGAAAAAAACTTAGAACTTTTTAAACAAATTCGCTAGGACTGCTGAAATGCAAGTTAGGACTTTCTGTTGAGAGTGGGTCTGCGGTGGGAAAGAACTGAGGTGGAGCTAGGAACCATCCCCTTTTGTACCATGACCGATGTTGGGTGGCGAGCCCTGCTGGGTACTGCTAGCTAAGATTTTTCTGGTGGGTCCTAAGGTCTGCGGCATTAGTCCTAATGGTAATAGCCTGCTGCAAGAGCTCCCACTCGAAGTAAGATGATCAGTTACTCTGCAACTCATACATTCATTCCACAGTTCAGTGAGTCACAGAACTGTGGAATAAAAGTATGAACTGTGTATCGCTGGTCCCATATTAATTTGTTTCCCCGGTATCTATTGGCACCCCTCACCCTCCGATCACTTGCCTCGTCCATAAGTAATATTGTTTCTCTGGGGTCGAGTGGCACCCCACCCTCCGATCACTTGTCCCGGCCATAATTAATATTGTTTCCTGGTGTCTAGTGGCATCCCTGCCATCCAACTGCTCACCCTTGCCATAATTAACATTAGTTTAGTTTATTCATTTAATAGCATGTACTATTTCATTGTGACTCAAGCGCATTACAGATACAACATCATAACATATTAAAATATACACAAAATAAGATTACCATAATAAATTAAATTTTAATTAAAAAGAAAGAAAAGCTCTAGCAAACAGGAACAACGGATCCCTCTTGAAGGTACTAACCAAGGGGGCCTCTCTGATCGATCGGGAGAGTGAATTTCACAGGGTCGAAGCCACCACGGAAAAAGACCGGGTGCCAGATGATTTCAAGTGTACCCTGGGAATCACCAAGAGGCCCTCATCAGTTGACCGGAGGGAATGAGATGGGTGGTAGGGCTGTAGGAGGTCTTGCAGGTAGCTTGGCCCCAGTCCATGTAGGGCTTTATATGTCAGTACTCCAACCTTGAAGGTGATCTGCCACCTAAGAGGAAGCCAGTGCAAAGAGCACAGCACAGGCGTAATGTGACATCAGCTCAAGGCCAGTCAATAGCCTGGCTGCCGCATTCTGCACTAGCTGCAGGCAGCGAAGATCAACTTCGATATCCTAGATATAGGGCATTGCAGTAATCAAGCCGCTATGCCACATGGCGGCATGGACTAGTGATGGCAGATCACCGAGGGAATTAGGGTGTTTAATCCTGGCGATGTGCCTAAGATAGTAAAAGGCACTCTGGACCATGAGCTGCACCTGAAATTCAAGCGTAAGGCCGCTTTCCAACACACACCACCAAGATTTTTCACCTTGTAAGAAGTGAGAAGCTGAGAATCTCCAAGTTTAAGTCTGGTGACTCGATTAGCCTGCACACTAGCCCTCGGGCGACCAGGTTCCACCACTAGTACTTCAGTTTTGTCAGGATTTAACTTCAACCAGCTGGCACTCATCCAGTCATGGATTTCAGCAAGGCACCGACAAAACCAAGACCGCATCCTGTTATTCAGGTGAAAAAGACACGTACAGTTGAGTATCATCAGCACAGCAATTAAAACTCAATCTGTACCATCTAATAATCTCTCCTACTGGTAGCATAAACACCGCGAAAAACATGGGGGACAAAATGGAACCCTGCATTGTTTGCCTGGTATCTAGTGGCACCCCCACCCACCCTCCATTTGCTCATCCTTGCTATAATTAATATTATTTCCCTGGTGTCTGGTAGCACCCCACCCTCCGATCCTTGCCCCAACCGTAATTAATATTTTCCTAGTTTCTAGTAGCCCTCTGCACACACCCACACCAGGTTGGGGACACCAACCTGTCAACCATCTTTCCATTCACAGTCATTCGGTCAGAAAGTGGGGAGCTCATGCTCGACTGGCACAGCCTCTTCTCACCACCTCAGATGGCCGCTAATGTAATGAAAGGAAGCTACGACTATCACTTGCTCCGTCATTACATATGGCAGCTGGCCGAGGTGGCGAAGAGGTTGTGCAGGTCACTGTATGGTATCCCCACTTTCTGGCCAAATGACTATGTATGGAGGGGGGATGGCAGGTTGGTGAACCCAACCTGGTGTGGGCAGGGGGCTACCAGACACTGGGAAATGTTAATTACAGCCAGGAAAGCAATCGAGGGTGGGGGTGCCACTAAACACCAAGGAAACAATATTAGTTATGGCTGGGGCAAGCAATCAGAGGGTGGTGCCAGTAGATACCAGGGTAACAATATTAATTACTGCTGGGGCGAGCGACTGGAGGGTGGGGGGGTGCCACTAGACACCAGGGAGATAATAATTATGACCAGAATGAGTGACTGGAGAGTAGGGGGTGCCAAGGAAACAATTATTGGGCAGTGAGCAATCAGAGGGTGGGGGTTGTCACTGGACACCAGGTAAGGCCGTCCCCATATGGGGATTGCACAGAACTAAACAGTGATCTGAGGAATAATCACATGAATTGCAGATTACTGTATCAGTGCCACAGTTCATGCATTATATTTCGCAGTTCAGCAAAAAAATGCTGTGTACAGGGCAAAAATTCATCAAACACTTTCAGAAGATTTCTGATTTCGCCAGAGGCCAAAGTTCAGAAAATTCCAGGAAAGTTGTGAAATTTCACGAAAGTTCCGCTAAAGTGAATTTGCAACTTTCACCCAGCCCTAGTCAGAACTGTATTCCTCCTCCTCGCTTTCTCTTATGACACCAGGGGCAATCAACCGAGCCAGCAACGGAGGTGGCGACTGCAGCTTCAGTGTAACAGGTATGCTTTTCGGTTTCATCACCGATGACTGTGCTAACAGGGAGGTCCTGTCGACGGAACCGACACCGCCGTGGGAAGTGATGAGAAGAGGTGCATCAACATTTTTGTGAATGATGCTAGCATGATCTTCAAGTCATCGACACCCGATTGAGGGGTCAGAACTACAGATGTCAATGGGACAGAACTCAATTTTTTTTTTCAAACTCTGTTTGTAGTTCCCCAAGTGGGGAACTCTCTCCGGCATCCACTGACCACCAGAGATCTACCTTCTACCTGAAGCACCCTTCTCGCCCGAACCACCCTGGCAGACCCCCCCCCCCACACACACACACACTCTCTGAGGTAGAGCCGCCCTATCCTCCCAGGGTGCTCTATCTATAATCTAATTTGCCATGTGGTCGGGGGGGGGCTCTCGAGGAGAGGTAACTGGCTTTGGAATGTGGCTGCCAGGGGTGCCTTCGCCTATCCCCATCGGTGGGGATTTTCTACTTAGTTACTCCCTCCTCTGCGGAGCACGACTTTGCAAGGCAATATCATGTCGCAGCTCTGCCCCCAGCATACGCCACGCCGCCATATCAGTGCCCCCAGCCACCGAAAGAGACCGCTCCATGAGCAGACATTCCCCTGAACCCTCCACGGGAAGAGAGAGCAGTCCATCGGATGCTCGATCTCTTCCTTCCCCTGCTGACCCCCAACAACCCGGGCTTGTTCCTGAACCTAGATCACTGGCATGGCGCGAGTTGTGGTGTCCAACACCTCAACTCTCAGTGCCACCGGGCCAGCAGGACAGAACACATTGATGATAGCTGTATACCGTCCATAGTGGGTACGGCAGCACCAGAGCCAGACCCCGATCCTGGGGTCTCAACAATCAGGGGTGGGGGGGTTGTAGCTGATGCCACCAGAGTAGATGCTGATGAGGACTTACCCTCCTTCAATGGAGACCGCGATCTGACCAATGAAGCATGCCTCTCTTTCTGTTTATGGTGGCTGGAAGAGGAGGAAGGTCTCAACAACGAAATATCTTTATCCTTGGACTTAACAGTGGTCCTTGCCAACCTCTGCAGCAATGCAGCTGTTAACCAACAGGGTGCTTCCTTATCCAGGGAGGGCGGTCAAGAGGGAGAAACTGGCTTGGATCCTGCAGCCTTCACCTGAGCCTACACTGCTTTTATCGCAATGAAAGTCTCCAAAACCTTCTTTGGCATCTCCTTGTGGCCTGGTTTGATCTCTAGCAAATCCTGCAGGCCCTCATATTGTGGGACAGGCCCAGGCAACAAACACAAGCAAAGTGAGCATTGTCCTTGTACATCTTTTAACTGCAGGTAAAAACCTAAACAAAGGTTCTTTCACTGGTGGCATACAGGCACAACGTCGAGTAAAGTAAATTTAAATTTAGAAACAAAGAGCAATGTAAGAAAAAAATTGCAGCATGTTTTCTCTGCATGTCTGACGAGCATACCGATGGCAAAAGAAAGGACTGAGGAGTGAGGGTGCCACACATTTTACAGGCAGCAATGCTGCACATCATCGGGGCTACGCAAAAGTTTCCAGACAGTCTAGATGCCGACAGCTTATAGTTTCAAGGGTGTGGCCCTATGGATGCAATATCTTCGATGAAAATCTGGGAACCTCAACCTCCTTCAACAAGCAACTATGCGCCGACGAATAAAAAAATAAGTTAGATTCATACATTTTACATGGTAATAACCTCCCTTATTATGGTTAAAAGGACAGGAGCACTTATGGGCTTAACACCCTTCTCTGCTCCTACATACCTTAGTATGCACCTTAGAAAAAGAGCGAAGCTGCCCCAAACAGGGGACTCGAGCAGTGTGCGATTCCAAACTAACATGTCCCCACCACAGACTGCACACCCAATCAGAATGGCTTCCTGCTGTCCGTCACCTAAAATGGACAGCTTCTGTAGTGTGTGCCCAATCAGAGACCTCCCAATGTGCTATCCCAAACTGAGAACTCTCAGTGTGTGCCCCCAGTCAGTGAGGCCTCCTGCTGTCTGCTACCTAAAACTGACAGCACCTGTAGTGCTGCCCAAATCAGAAAGATCTCCAATGTACTATCACAAACTGGGACATCCAGCAGTGTGTTCCTCCACGAAGAGTCCCCCCCCAGTCTACTATCCTAAACTGAGAGCTCTCACAGTGTGTACCCCCCAATCAGAGAGGCCCCCCTAGTGTGCTATCCCAAACTTAGAGCTAATGCAGTGTGCCTCCTATCAGAAAGGCCTTCCAAAATTAGCAATTTCTCCACCCAAACCGTGCCCCAACCTGAGAGATCTCCTGCAGACTGACCCAAACCAAGATTTCCTAAACACACTGCACTGCCCTTCTTACAAAGACAGTTCCCCTACACTGACTTCCTCCTGCCAAGAGTGCAGCCTCAAATTAAAGGCCTGCGGAAAAATCAGTGCACCCCCCTCCTCATACTCAGAGGTCAGGCAGGAAGGCACTCAGTGCCAGTAAACCCATTCTCTCACATCTCTGCCGTGCACCCCACTAGTCAGTCAGTGCTGTGCATCCCAACCGAGTGCCCCCCACCTGTCGGTCAGAGCCATGCACCCCACTTCTCTGCCAGTGTCATGCACCCCACTTTTCAGTCAGTGCTGTGACTCTACCTTTCAGCTGGTGTTGTGCACCCCACCTCTCGGTCAGAACTTTTGTGCTCCCACTTCTTGTTCACTGCCATGCACCCACCTCTACGTCGCTAACGTATAATCATCTCTTAGCCTGTTACATACCCACCTCACACTCAGTTCTGTATAGCCACCACTTGGTCAGTGTCGTACACCCATCTCTCAGTCAGTGCAATATTCCCACCACTAACTCAGTGCTGTATACCTACACCTCTTGGTCAGTGCTATAACCCCCCACCCCAAAACAGTGCCTTATAGAAACACAGATGGTCCCGCAGATAAGGACCACATGGCCGCCTATGTCTGCCCTTTTCCCTACCTAATGCAATACAGCAGACCCTAGATGATCTGTGGCTTACCCTCTCTTCCCTATTCCAAGAGTACTCAAATGCATTCTTGAACTCCCTACCATTTTGCCCCACCACCTCCACAGGGAGGCTGTTTCAAACATCCACTACTCTTTCTGTGAAAAGTATTCCCCACGTTGCCCCTGAGCCTACCCCCTTCTAGCCAAGTAACATTTCCCTTGTTCTTGTACACCTTATTTTCTGAAAGATGTTACCTCCTGTACCTTGTTTATATCCAAGGTACCTGAATGTCTCCATCATAATCCCCCCCCCATCCTCCAAGGAATACATATTGAGGTCCTCTAGTCTTTCCTCATATACCCTTATACTACCCACCTCTCGGTCACTGCTGTAGGCTGTCATGGAAGATAGGCAGGGCTCAATACTCTCATGCCAGGGAAGTACATCTTCTAAGTAGTTATCCAAGAACTTGTTCAAAATCCTGAAAAAACAAACAAACAAGGAAAAGGTCAATCTGTGCACCATAAAAGGCCATCTGCTGCCACATGCAGTGCAATGAGTACACTAGACGGAATTCCTAAGTGGTCCATTCTCTCCTCTTTGTGAGCATCAGAACTTCTGCTCCCTTGAGTCTCATCTGTATAAAACTCTGCAGAACTGGTCTGCCCATCCCAACCTCCACCACATAACTCAGTACTTCATTTGTCTGTCTCTGCACTGCAGGAGGAAAAACATTTCTGTTGCAACACCAGCTCACAGGAACAGACTGCCTTCATATCCAGATGTCTAGTCTCTCAACTGTTTCAAACCATGACTTAACATTTTTCTGTTTGCACAAGTTCAATATATAATCTATGCACCTCCATTTTAGAGGGAGGCAAGTGATATCCATTTATCTGAAACTGTGGTTTTTGTTCATCTCATTTTGTTTGCCAATTTGAACTGTAAGGTGTTCATTAAGAATTTTCTAAAGTGCGCTATGAAAATGAAAGTATCTTCAGAGGTTGCAGCCATTTAGTTTCACAAATGTTTTCAGTTACTGGGGGCACCTTCTTTAAACATTATATTCAGGCAATTCTCTCACCTTATATTTAATTAATACTCTACATTTACTTGCTCTTTTTTTCACTACTTAATTCTTCACCAATCTGTCTCTGCACAAGTCAAAGCCAGAGAGGCTCAACGCTGCTGGGGTGTAGTGGGAGTCCTTGCAGTACCTCTGTGGGTGCAGGATCAAGGCTGATATTAAATGTGGGTAATAAACCTGATACTGATAAATTAAGCAAGTGTCTCTAGCTCTTTACTGTGTTTCCTCAACCCTGTTATTGTTTGATGACATGTCTATGGACTTAGCCACTCCAGAGGGGAACCAGCACTATGTGTTTCAACACACCAAACTCTATTACCATTTGCCTGATGAAATCTGATGCTTGTAAAGTCCATGTTGTGCTAATTCTATGTAATGTAATCCTCCACTTGTATCTGCCTGATGTTCATGTATGTACCTTGTAATCTCCCGGGTCGCACCTGAAAATAGGCACTTGGCTGTGTAGTGTGCTTACCCGGTTAACAAAAGCAAATAAATAAATATTTGAACCGTCTGTGCACAAGGAGTTCACATCAGTAGATAATCACTTCCCTACAAAGTGGTCAGCAGTACAGCTGTCCCCAAGTGTGACGTTCACAGAAGGAGGGAGTCACATCTGGGAGTGTCAACTTGGTGATCAGCAGTTGGCAAGGGATTTCCCTATGTGCCCCCTCCACTCGCTCTGTGTTGGTGGACAGCTACATTATGGAACCTAGGTAAAAGCTCAGCTATGATTGTATTCTAATGTCTCTATTTGTTCCCAAAGTTTCCAACTATCATCATACTTGTTAATCTTGCGTTTCACGTAGTTGTTCATACGGCAGAGATCCACAACTGACTAAATGCCACTGGTCTTTTCTGGAACAAAAAAATGCCTGGAGAACAAACTGTTGCCTTTCTGTGACTCCAGGACTTTCTTCACTGTCCTGTTCTATAATGGCCCCACAACTTCCTAAGAAATGTGCATGACCACAGAACCCTGAAGCCTAGTCAACTTTCCTGGTAGGTGGTTCAGTGGTACTCTACAAACTCCAGAGAGTAACCATTCTGGATAATTTCGAGGACCAACTTATCCAAGGTAATGACCCCCCCACTGCTGACAGAACAGGCCCAGATTTCCCCACCAACACTGGCAGAGACTGGTCCACCTTGGTAGCTGAGGAGGGAACTGGGGCTGACAGCCTGTCAGAGAGTTGAGAAAGTAAAGTACAGTTACGTAAGAACTTACTGTAACAGTAGATCTTCAAGAGGAGCTCTTGCAGCAGGTAATACCATTAGGACTAAGGCTGCCAGGCATTAGGACCCCAGGAAAATCTTCTAGCTAGCAGACTGTGGGGAGGGCTGCCCCGACATTGGCTCACCTCGACATCAGACATGGTATAAAGGGTCAGTCCCCAGGGCGCCTCAGTTCTCCCACCAGAGACCTGGCTGAAGAAACATGTGGAGAACCAAGGAGGATCTCCCATCCCCAAGGAGAAGATGTGAAATTTGTCACTGGGGGCAGGTGGGTGGGAAAGCCACCTGATCCAAGAGCTCCTCTCAAAGGTCTACTGTTAAGGTAAGTTCTTACATAACTGTACTATCTCACTTCAAAGGGAGCTCTTGCAGCACATAATATCATTAGGACTGAGTCCCAAGCAATGCCCAAGAAAAGAGACCCAGGTCGAAGGGTGGAGGACAAAAGGCTGTAGGAAATTAGAAGGGAAGTCCCTGACGGACTGCTAGGCTGAAACCTGCTCTCCTCCTGGAAGCAATGTCCAGACTGTAGTGCCTCACAAAGTGTGCACTGAACTCCGTAACGTGGACATATGTCGGCTGATGAAACATTCAGAAGGGAAAAGAAGGATGTCACTATCCCTCTGGTGGAGTGATCCCTAACCGGTCCCGGTAGGGGTTTGTTGTGGTGCAGGTAGCAGAACGTGATGCAATGCATGAGCCACTTAAGAGTTTGTTTTGTAACTGGTGCCCCAAAATTCCTGTAGGCAAAAGAGACAAACAACTTGTCTGCCTTTGTGGCGAAACTGGTCCTGGCCAAACAGTAAGGCAAAATTCTATGTACATCCAGAGTATGCAACAATGCCTCCCCTTTGTTTGAGTACTCTGGGTAATAAACTGGTAGTTGGATGTCCTGGTTAAATGTGAACTCAGACACTACCTTTGGTAGGAACTTAGGATTTGTACGCAGGGCTACTCTGTCCCTGTGAAAAATAAGATAAGGCTCTTTACACATCAGAGCCTGCAGCTCAGAAATCCTCCGGGCGAGGTAATGGCAACTAAAAATAATGCCTTCTAAGAGAGAAGGCGGAGCTCGCAACTTGCGGCTGGTTGAAAGGGTGACAAGGTGAGCTTTTCTAAACAAACAGGAGATCCAAGGCAGCACTGGGTCTCTCCTGGGGGTTTAATATGCAAGATACCTCACAAAGGTCTCACAGATTTCGGATGCATGGGACAGTCATAAGGCAATTCTAGGGGTGGGGCAGAAAGAAGTAGGCTGCTGGTTAACTAGGATCTGCAGCTTATCCATTAGGTAGGGAAATGAGCAGACTGGGTGGGCCAAGCGATTCTTATCTGCCATCAAATTCTATGTTTCTAAGTTTCCAGCTGCGCCAGAGTCTTTCCATTCACTGGTGTATGGTAAGCAGACAGAGCACAGAGATGCACCTTAATGGACGAGTAACTGATACCCAAGTCTGACAGGTGGAGAAGATACTCCAGCACAGATTCCACCGGACAACCAAGGGGATCCAGAGAAAGTACAGTTACGTAAAAACTTACTGTAACAGTCGATCTTTGAGAGGAGCTCTTGCAGCAGGTATTACCAATACAACTAATGCCACCAGGTGTTAGGACCCCACGGAAAAATCTTGTAGCTAGCAGTCTGAGGCGGGGGACCACCCCCGATGTTGGCTCCACCCAACATCCAACGTGGTATAAAGGGGGCAGCCCCACGGCGCCATCTCACTTCTCCCACTGGAGACCCAGCTGAAGTAAACGGAGAACCGAGGAGGCTCTCCCCTACCCTAAAGAAGAGAAGCAATAGTAATTCCTGGGGGATGGTGGGCGGGAAAGCCACCTAATGCAAGAGCTCCTCTCAAAAATCTACTGTTACTGTAAGTTCTTACATAACTGTACTGACTTCAAGGGGGAGCTCTTGTAGCAGATATTACCAACAGGACTGAGTCCCAAGCAGTACCCAAAGATAGGCCCAGGTCTGACGGGTTGGGGAGAAAAACAAACAGCTGAGAAGCCTCAAGAGAGTAAGTCATGTAGGACGGCTAGTCCGAAACCTGCTCTTCTCCTAGAGGCAATGTCCAGGCTGTAGTGCCTAATGAAAGTGTGGACTGTGCTCCATGTCACGGCAGGGCAGAGGTCTGCAGAGGACACATTCCTCAATGAAACAAAAGAGGTAGCCACAGCTCTGGTGGAGTGGCTCTTGACCGAGCTCGGCAAGGACTTGCTGTGGTGCTGGTAACAAAAGGAAATGCAGTGGACTAACCATCGGGTTAGTGTCTGCTTGGTGACAGGAGCCCCTGTCTTCCTGTGAGCAAAGGAGACGACAACTGGTCAGTCTCCTGACAGAACTGGTTCAGTGGATGTAATAACGAAGAACTGCATGAAAATCCAGAGTATGCAACAATGCTTCCCTTTATTGGAGAACTCTGAGTAAACCAGAAGCTGGATGTCCTGGTTCAGCATCAATTCGACACCACCTCGTAAAACTTGGGATTCGAACGCAGGGCACCCTGTCCCTATGAAACACAAGATAAGACTCCTTTGCACATAGGCCTGAAGCTCGGAAACCCTCCGAGCAGAAGTAATAGCAACTACAAATAAAACTTTCCAAGAGAACGCGAACTCACAAGTCATGGCTGGTTCAAAGGGAGGCAGGGTGAGCTTCTCAAGAACAAAAGGAGATCCCAAGGGGGAACAGAATCCCTTCTCGAGGGTCTGATATGCAAGACACCTCACAGAAAGGTCTTGCACACATTAAGCTAATCCAGAGTCTTCTCCCTGAATGGTGCATTATAGGCTGATAAGGCACACAGGTGCACCTTAATAGACGAGTAGCTCAAGCCCAGGTCCAAACAGTGGAGAAGGTAGTCTAGCACGACTGACTGGACAATCCAGAGGATCTAGGGAACGTGCTGTTGCCCAGAGGTATAAACGCTTCCACTTCATGGCACAGGCTGCCCTTGTGGAGGGTTTCCTCGCTGCTACTATGACCTCAGCCACCCTTCTTGACACTCCTAACCTCTCTTCTGCTAGGACTGCAGGAGTCAGACATGCAAATGAAGAGACTGCAGAGCAGGATAGACGAGCATCCCCTGCAACTGAAAAAGCAGCTAAGTGGAGAGGGGCAACTGCATGGGAGGCTCCGTGGTCAGTTGCTGTAGCAGTGGATACCACATCTGTCAAGGCCAAAGAGGAGCTACCAGAAACATTCTGGCCTCCTCTGTCTGCAACTTGAGCAGGACTCTCTGAATGAGAAGGAAGGCCCACAGAAACCTCCATGTCCAGGAGAGGAACAATGCGTCTCACCAGAAAACATTAAGCCCTGAACCTAGCGAGCAATAATTTGGCAGTTTGGCATTGCACGGGGACGCAGAGAGGTCTAGCTCTGGTCAGCGCCAATGACCGAAGAGGTCGTCTGCGACTTCCTGGAGCAACTCCCACTCGTGGTTCAGCGACCGAGAGAGACTCAGACTGTCAGCAAGAACATTCTGGCTTTCGGGGACGTGTATTCCGGGTACGTGTACTGCCATGAAATCCAGATGGTGTTCTACTGCCCAGTCCCAAACTTTCATGGCCTCCCTGCATAGGGGATATGACCCAGTGCCCCTCGCTTGTTGATGCAGAAGACAACCAGGGTACTGTCTGACTGCACTAAGAGAGAACCCCTAGATACCTGGTCCTGAAAAGCCTGGAGGGCATATATTTTCAGTTTCAGTTTGGGATTAATACCTTTGAGTCAAGCACTCATTTTCAAAGGGTCCACGTCAATTGTTAAAAAACAGACATAACAGTTTAAAATACAGCGTTAACAGTAAAAGGAACATTGAATCATATACACAACCAGTAATAGAAAAAGTCTGAGGTTTTACACATCAGTTTAGTACTTAATTACATAAGCTTGATTCAAGGAAAGAGAAGGGGGGTGGGAGAGTCATATTCAGTGGAGTGATAACTAAGGAAAGGGGTAGGTACTGGGAGACTGCCGGCTGAGTTATTACCACATTAGTACCGGCAGGTACAGGTCATTTTTGAGCCTAGGAAGGTTCTGAGCTCAGTTTTGAAAGTACTAATCTTGGGTATCTCAGAGAGGTCAGTGGGTAGTTCATTGTACCACTTCGGTCTGATACAAGATGGAGTTTTGGGCAAGTTTCATCCTTTTGAAGGGAATCATCATCCTGTCAGTGGCTGTACTTCGGGTCGATTTTGTAGGGACAGCCAGCCTAAAGTGGCCTCCCAGTGTGGAAGACGACAGACCCAGCAGCACCTTTTTTTAGAAGCAGGCAGGTTTGATATTGTCCTTGAAGGCTGAGTGGGAGCCACCCAGTGTCTTTGTAGAGCATGCAGGTATGGGTGTCAATGGCAGACCCCAGAGTGAGGCGGCAGGCTTTACTGAGGAGTCTGCTGATCCTGTTTAGGGCTGTTTTTGTGCCCGCCCCATAAATAGGCAATCCATAGTCTATGGCAGACAGTACTGAACTACTAGTGGCTAGTCTGAGAGCATCAGGAGTCACTGAGTGTCTATGACAGTAAAGCACACCCAGCTTTGCATCTGCAGTCTTCATAACTGAGTCTATGTGGCTTGAGAAGGTGAGGGTGTCATCAAACATGATGCCGAGAAATTTTAACTTGGTGACTTTGTCTAGAAACTCGCCCTTTTGGTTATGTGTCAGCAGTGGCAGGTATTTCTTCTTGCTTTGGGAGGTGGTGAAGAGCATACTCTTAGTTTTTTTGATGTTTAACAGTAGTTTGTTTTCTGTGAACCGTGATTCAAGTTTAAGGAAGCTGCTTTGGAGAACTTTTGTGATGGAGTGGAGGTCTTTACCACAGACTGATATTACTCTGTCATCAGCATAGGGAACTGTGCTTGCTGAACATGCTGTAGCGGCAGAGTTGATGAAAATGCTAAAGAGTACAGGACCAAGGATTGACCCTGTGGGACCCCAAGGTCACCTCATTAGCTGCAGGTAGGGTATCACCCATTCTGACTCGTTAAGCCCTTGTTGGTGAGGTAGCTGCCAAACCAATTTACCATCTCAGGGATAGACCTGTGGATAGAAGACCGCTTAGGAGGAGGTTGTGATTTACAGAGTCAAAGGCCTTCGTAAGGTCAATGAAGACCGAACCAACTGCATCGCATTGTCCAATGCATTGTATAAGTGGATAAGTAGTCCACTAGTGTGGTAAGTGTGGAGTGCTTTTTTGGAAGCCATGCTGCTGTGCTGAGAGTAGATTATGTTTATCTAGGTATTCTGTAAGTTGCTCTGAGACCATTCTTTCAGTACTATACATAGGGGAGGGAGAATGGAGATGGGTCTGTAGTTGGAAGTTTGTGTTTTGTCCCCTGCTTTAAAGACAGGAGTGACGTTTGCAGACTTCCATAAATCTGGAAACACTCCCAGTTTAAGAGAGCCATTGAAAACCATGGTAAGAGGACCAGAGAGTTCATTGAAGAGAAGACTAACCAGCTTCATGTCAAGCATATCCGCTCCCATCCGGGTCTTGTCAAGGGCCCCTTTAGTTTGTTTGCTTGTTTCGGCCTTGGTGACACATTTAAAGTGAAATAGTGGTACCTCTTTTTTTAATGGGTCGTGTGGGGCAGTTTGCCGTTGTTGTGCTTGTGTATCCACGAAATAGTCACTGGGGAGTACACTTGAGAGGTCTGTGATGGCGTAGTTGAGCTCATTGGCAATATCGATGGGTTCCTGCAAGGTCCCCTTTGTGGTAACAAGGTCAGTGGGAGCCTTATTGGCCTTGCCCATGAGTGATTTCAAGGTCCCCAAAAGTCTCTGCTAGAACCCCATATTTTGTTAGTAGATCCTTGTAGTAGTAGGAGGCTTTGGCCTGTCGGATGAGTTTGGTGCAAGCATTTCTGGCTGCCCTGTAGGTGTTTACTACAGCAGGTGTTCCAGTTGCCTTTGCTATATGCCAAAGATTGTCTCTGTTCCGCATAATCCAATTAGGGCTTTGGAAAGCCAAGGATTGGCAGTTCCCTAATTGTTTTAATTCTATACTGTGCAAAATATCGTAAGCTCGATTGAAGACAAGTATGAAGTAGTTAAGAGCCTCACTGCCATCAATATCCCCTGCCAATGGAGACCAATCCATACGTGTCGCATATAGTTTAAAGTGCTCAAGTAGCCTGGCCTCAAACAGCAGTTTTGCACATACCTTGGGTGGGCTTTTGTAAAGTTGTTTGACCAGGTACACTTCACAGGTGAGTGGTCACTGAGGCTGGTCAGGCAGGACAGCAATGTCATTTATATGCTCCGGATGAGTGGTCAGGAGGCAGTCTACAAGAGAACTGCTCCCTGTTTTGTAGTTCATCCTGATCTCAGTAGTGACCATCTGTGTTAGGAAAAGGCTGGTTACTAAATCCTTGAGTTTGGCATACTTCTGTGAGTGCCAGTTAATGCTGAAGTCACCAACAATGATCTTCTCCCAGTAACGGCTCTCATTTCGAGAACGCTGATATGAAAAGACCGCTCTATGGGGAACCAAGCTCTTCTGGTCCTGTGATTTCCTAGATGGACCCCCCTAACCTGAATTTGAGGAGTCTGTCATCAGAGTTGGCGATGGGCATGGTCTCCGGAAGGAGATTCCTCTCTTGAGATGAGGAAGGCAGAGTCACCGCTGGAGAGAACGATGGATCGCTACGGAGACCCGAATCGGGTGATACAAGTCATCCACTGCCTGGTCCCACTGAACACTGAGGTGCCACTGCAAAATCCTAACGTTCAACCTGGCGAGAGGGACCATAGCTATGGCCGCTGCCATGTGGCCTAGTAACTGCAGAATTATCCTCGATGGAAGTGAAATTGCTGCCTGAATCCTGAGGGCTAGGTCCATCAGACGGCCTGGCCTGTCTGATGGCAGGAAGGCTTTGCCCTGGGTAGTGTCCAGGACAGCTCCAATGTACTGAAGCTGCTGGGAAGGCCAGAGCTGCGATTTCGGCCAGTTTACAGTCATGCCCGGGAAGAGAAATAGATCCTTCGTTTCCCCCAGGGCCAAAGCTAACTGATTTGCAGACTTAGCCAAAATAAGCCAGTCATCCAGGTAAGGGTAGACAAGTAGCCTTTCCTCCTCAAGACCGCCATGACTACTGCCAGGCACTTGGTAAAAACCCTGGGTGCCGACGAAGGGCAAGGCCCTGAACTGATAGTGTTGGTCTTGAAAGCGGAAGCGTAGAAACCTCCTGTGCGAGGGCAATACACTTTGATATGCACGTAAGCATCCTGCATATCGAAGGAGCATAAACAGTCTCCCTGATGAAGGAGGAGTAACAGGCTTGCAATGTCACCATCCGGAATCTCTGGTATCTGATAAACAGATAGAGTTGGCTGAGATCCTGCATAGGATGAAGATCTCCCGTTTTCTTGGGAACCAAGAAAAAACAGGAGTACAAGCCTGTGCCCAACTGGGTAGGGGGAACTGGCTGAACAGCCTTCTTCTGAAGGAGGGACTGTATCTCGTCTGCCAGAAGCCGGGCACAGTCGGGTGAACAATGGCGGGGGAATGTCCAGGGGATGCTAAGATACTCAAGAGAGTAACTCCTCTGAATGGCTACTAACACTCATTGGTGCGAGGTGATACTGGACCATTCTGAGAGGTAAAGGGAAAACCTCCCTCCTACGGTCTCATTCTGCATGACCAGAGGATGAGGAGGGGGGCTACAGTGAGTCAGGCTGTAGAGGGAGGGTTTGGGCCTGGGGCCATGAGGAGCTTTGGGCTGCTTGGGGCCCTGGGCACCTGGAGAGACAGGGTGGCCACGCTTCCTGAACCCCTTCCCTTGGGGCTGCTTGTTCCTTTGCTGTCCCTGACCTTTACGAAAGGGACGACAATGGGGACCTTGAGACTCAGACTACACATCCTATGAGCGTCAGCAACAACCTTGCCTGAATCTTGCAGGCTTTTGACGATGACTACCTCCTGGCCAAACAATACTGGGCCCTGGAAGGAAGCATCCAGTATGGAGTCCTGAAGGTCAGGGCAAAAACCAGACACCCTAAGCCAGGAGTGCCTCCTCAGACAGATTCCCGTTGCGGCCGCATGGGAAGCCATGTCCACTGAGTCAAAAGAACAACAGAGGACATGCTTGTCCACTTCCATTCCGGATTGGACGTAAGCTAGGATTTCATTCTTACTGTCCGAGTCAGGCAGAGTTTTAACCAGCTCCATGGTCTTTTCAACAAAAACTGTTGGTAAGTGACCATGTGGGCCATGAAGTTCTACAAGCAGATAGAACCTGTGGCTGAAGAATATACCTTTCTGCCCTCTGGATCAGGGGACTGGGCGCTCAGGGACTCACACGGCCGTGAGCAGCTGCCAGCACCAAAGAGTCTGCCTTAGGTCACTCACCCAAGAAAGGTTCTTCTTTGAGGGCTTTATAGAGTCTGTTTGCCTTTCTAGGTACAGCCAAGGTGGACGATGGTTTCTGCCACATAAGCCTGGTGACGTCCTGGAAGGGCTCCACTAGCGGTGGGATAACTAGAGATTTAGGTTCTTTGGACCCCAGAAACCTGGCTATCCACTTCCATTCTGGGTCCAGTTCCTCAGTATCCCACTCATAAATGGACTGTATATGGCACATAATGTCTAGGATCGTGGGGTCGTATTGGGGGGGGGGGGGAGACCTGGGGAGTTCCTGGGGCCTGCGGATGAGGGAGGAAACCCTTCCTCATCTGAGGAATCCAAGGAAAAAGGGCTCAGAGCACCGTCATCCAGGGAGGTTGGGTGACCGCAGGAGGAGGGGACCGGGGACGAGTGCCTTCTCCTCCATGTGTCTTTTGGATCTGGTGGGGGGTGGTCACCCTCATCAGGCTTCTCAGGAGGTGGAGAGGCCCCCACTGGAGGCTCCCTAGGAGGAAGGTCAGGGAGGTCTGTATGGCAGGTCCCCTTTGATCGTATTCCACCAGGTCAAAAAAAGAGATCAATGTCAGACAAGGAACGGAAGGCGGGCGGGCGCCAGATTCGCAGGACCGGGTGTCTGCAGATCTTGATGATCTGGCGTCCTGTCATGGGAACTCCCTTTGGCTGTGTCCGGCTGCTGCTCGACGTCCGTGTCCTGCGCCCGCAGTGGGAGGGGAACCCTCAGGTGACTGACCATCCGAAGGTGGGTTGGGTGTCCTTATGTCATCTGGAGACGGCCTCCAGTCTGGCGTCTGGGCATGAGTTGCAAGAGAGGGCGACTGGCTCAAGGGGCGCTTGTTGGCTGGGAGCGGGCATTCCTTGGCCGGAGAAGGAAAAGGAGGCATCCGATGGCGAACGGCCTCCTGTGGCCAATCCTAGTTGTCTGGTCATTTGCGTTTCTCAGACGACCCACCAGGCTTATAGCCAGAGTCCTTAGGCCTGCCGGAAGGCGACTGCCCTTCCTGGGATGACCCAGCAGAGGATTTGTGGGGTCAGTGGGCCTGGGAAGGCTGGGCGGACGAATACCTGGAGGAAGAGGAAGATGGTTCTCCGTGCTTACCTTGAGGAGGGAGTCGACTTCGCAGATGTCCCTGCAGGAGTCACTGGGACTGAACCAGACCTCCCGCCGGAGGCCGAAGACGCCCTGGAAGGAGACTTTTGGCGGGACTCAGACCTCGCCCTATCCTTTTTGCCTATGGTGTTTCCTTCCCGAAATCTTATTTTGGTGGGGGGGAGGAGTGTCCTTGGTGGGAGAGGAACAGCTGCGCTCAGAGATCCTCTGCATAGTGCCACCTTCTGCTCGAGGAGATAGACTTTAAGGGAGCTGGCTCTCCGAGTCCTCGTCTTATTGTTGAACTTCCTGCAGTGCGGGCAATCGTCAGGCCGATGGTGGGGGCCTAGGCAGATATGGCAGGCCGCGTGACCGTCCTTGGCTGGTATCTGCTTCCCGTAATGCACACCAGGACATGCGCCTTGGTGGACAGGACAAAGACATGCAAAAGAATGACTATCAAAACCTAAACTATTAGAAAAAAAATGCAATCGACTGCAAGTAAAGGCATCCGTGGAGCCGAACAAAGAGGGTCGATGGCAGGAAAAGAACTGAGATGGCGCCGGGGCTGCCCCTTTATACCACGTTGGATGCTGGGCCAACATCGGGGAGCGGTCCCCTGCCTCAGACTGCTAGCTACAACATTTTTCTGCGGGGTCCCAATGCCTGGCGGCATTAGTCCTATTGGTAATACCCGCTGCAAGAGCTCCCCCTCGAAGTCAGATCAGGGAATCACCCACAAGCAGAAGCTCTTCCATTTCATGGCATATGTAGCCCTGGTAGAGGGTTTTCTTGCTGCCATGAGCAAATCTGCTACTCTGAGGGATACTCCAAATCTATCCCTAGCTAAGTCCGCAGGAGCCAAGCATGCACATGCAGGGACCGGAGGGCCGAATGGACTGACATCCCTTGCTCCTGGGAGAGCAAATGAGTGGAGCAAGGCAATGGAACGGGTGGTTCCGATGCCAGCTATTGCAACAGCGGGAACCAAATCTGTCGAAGCCAGAGGTGCGCTACAAGTATCATCCTGGCTTCTCTCTGCAGCTTGAGCAGGACCCTCTGAATAAAAGGGAAGGCATAAGAAACCTCCCTGTCCAAGAGAGGGACAATGCCTTTCACCAGGAAACACCAGGCCCTTGATCTAGTGAGCAGAAATTGGGCAGTTTGGCGTTGTGTGGGAATGCAAAGAGGTCCAGTTCTGGCTGACCCCATCTTTCGAAGAGGTTGTCTACGACTTCTTGCTGTAGTTCCCACTCGTGGTTCTGAGACCAAGAGCGGCTTAGGCTGTCTGTGAGAACGTTGTGAATCCCTGGAACATGGACTGCCGTAACATCTAGGTTGTGATCCACTGCCTAAGACTATACTATCATCCTCTCTCTGCATAGGGATATGAATGTGTACCCACTTGCTTCCTGAGATGAAAGACTGCTGGAGTATTGTCCGACTGGACCTGCAGAGGTCCAGGAAGGAGCACTCCTCGGAAGGCTTGAAGGCGTGCAATCGGCTCTCAGTTCCAAAATGTTTATGTGAAGCTCATTCCTTTGGAGTTTCAGGAAACCCTCGTCTGATGAAAAACAAGATGAGCTCCCCATCCCAGTCGAGATGCATTGGTAGTAAGAGTCTGCTGTGGGCTGGAGCGTGGAAGGGAAAGTACAGTTACTAAGAACTTACCGCAACAGTAGATCTTCGAGAAGAAAAAATTACTCACCTTAGTAATTATGTTTCTTCTAGTGGAGTCTTGCTATATTCTGACTATTGCAGTTAGGTCCTGCCTTTCAACTGCCCCGGAGAAGAAAGAGTTAACTTTTCTATGCCTTGCATAGAACGTTCATCACGAACTCCGTTGAAGCCCTGTCTGTTGTTTAAACTACAACCATCAGATCTTTATGAGCAAAGACTCACTAGGTGTTCTGTGTGGAAACTGTACAATTTTTACTAGCCAACTGGCAAATATATATAATGTTTTTGGTTTCAAAGGAAGACTCAAGTCAAGAAACCCAAAAACACATCCAAAACACAACATTCCACCTAAACAAAAAAGAGGATGTAAAAAGGACACCCCTAGGGTGCCAACACTGCTCCTGCCCACCCACATCCCAAAAACTAGGTTCTGAGAGGAGGAGGTGGGGGAGGTCAGAATACAGCAAGACTCCACTAGAAGAAACATAATTACTAAGGTGAATAATTTTTTCTTCAAACAACATGAAGTCTTGCTGTATTCTGACTACTGCAGACTACCAAGCAGTACCTCCATGGAGGAGGGACAGAACCTACTTTGGGAATAGGCTCTGAAGTACTGCTGTGCCAAAACGAGCATCACTCCTAGCCTGGATATCCAGAGAGTAATGCTTGGTGAATGTATGGACTGTTTTCCAGGTGGCTGCTTGACAAATTTCTAAGAGAGGAATATCCCTGGCAGCAGCCAGGGAAGCAGCTGTAACGCTTGTGGAGTGAGCCCTCAGGCCTGAGGGTGGAGTTCTACCAGTTTGTCAGAGCAGAACTGTATACAAGAAACAATCCACCTGGCAATAGATCTCTTCGTGGCAGGTTTGCCTTTACCAACTTCTCCATAAGTGAGGAACAACTGGAGGATTCAAACCTGTGACCCTTGGTACGCTTATGTAGTAGCTAAGGGCTGTTTTAACATCCAAACTGTGTAGCCTGCTCTCTCCCGAGGAGGAATCGTCAGTGAAGAAAACAGGGAGAGATGCACAGACAGGTTGAGGTGGAAATCTTAAACCACTTTAGGCAAGAACTTTCTGTTAGTTCTAAGGACCACTTTATATCTATGAAAAGAGATGAAATCAGATTCCACTGACAGGGCTTGCAATTCACTGATACATCTGGCTGAAGTAATGGCTACCAAATACACAGCTTTCCAAGTCAAGTACTTAAGCTCTGCTGAGGACAAAGGCTCAAAGGGGGGTTGCATAAGCTGAGCAATACAAACATTAAGGTCCCAAGCAGGAGCAGGATTGGTGTGAAGCAATCCCTTGAAACACTTACAGAATACAGGATGGGATGACAGGGAGGAAGACTTGCCTACTGACAGGAAAGCAGAAACAGCTGACAAGTGTACCTTGAGGGTAGCTGGTCTGAGGCCTAGGCCATTAAGATAGACCATATAATCCAGAACCGTAGGCAATTCAGCAGAGTCTGGAGAAATATTCTTCTTAGAACACCAAATGCTGAATCTTTTCCATTTGGAGTTGTAAGTCTTTCTGGTGGAAAGCTTTCGAGAAGCCTTAAGGATATCCAGAACCCCTTGGGAAAGATGCAGATCTGCAAACTCTAACTCTTCAAGAGCCAAGCCTTGAGATTGAGAGACTGAAGATTTGGGTACCAAATCCTCCCCTGACAGGATGTTAACAGGTTGTAATTCCTGGGAAGAGACAGGGGAAGGTGGACTGTTAGGGACAGCAACAAGGGAAACCATGGCTGTCTGACCCAGTCTGGAGCAATCAGAATCACTTTGCATGATTGTGACCTTATCTTGACTAACACCCTGAACAGGAGAGGGAAGGGGGAAAAAGCATACAGAAATTCCCTTCACAGTTCAGAATCAGAGCATCCAGGGGGACTGAGCCCAAGACTGGGGTCTGCAACAAAAGAGGGGAAGTTGCTGATTGTCTGGGGCTACAAAAAGATCTATCTTTGGAGTGCCCCATCTCGAGAAAATCACTTTCAAAACCAGAGGATCCAAGGCCCATTTGTGATGGCCCTGGGATATTCTGCTCAGTGCATTTGCTAGGACATTGTCCTTCCCTGGTAGGTGAACTGCTATCAGAGAGGTTTGCAGGGAATAGGCCAGGGACCACAACTTCATTGCTTCTGTGCGCAACGCCGTAGACCGAGTGCCTCCTTGCTTATTGATGTACCACATAGTGGTGTTGTCTGTTCTGACCTAAACCACCTTGTTCTATTCAGATTTGGAAAAAAGCTTGCAGTGCCAGAAACACTGCTCTGAGTTCCAAGAGACTGATGTGAAGCAGAGATTCCTGAGGTGACCACAGTCCTTGGGTTGTAAGATCCCCCAAATGGGCTCCCCAGCCCAGCAGGGAAGCATCTGTGGTGAGTATCACTGAATCAGACTGAGTGACAAATGGAACCCCTTGTCTCAAATTGTCCTGATCCTGCCACCACTGCAAGGCTTGAATAAGGGTTCGAGTCACTGGGATTAGTTTGGTAAGGGAATCCTTTCTTTGGGACCAAAAGGCTCTTAAGTGGAACTGAATGTCCCTCATTTGGAATCTTGCTCCCTGGACCACTGCTGGGGAGGCTGCTATGTGGCCAAGTAGCTGAAGGAAATGCCTTGCTGGTCGAGACACCTGAAGGGTGAATGAAGAGGCCAGTTCCATAAGGGTCCTTGCCCTTTCCAGGGGAAGGAAGGCTCTTGCCTTTACCGTATCCAGTTCTGCACCTATAAAGGTGGGGAGCTGTACTGGTTCGAGAACTGACTTTGGTAGGTTGAGAAGGAATCCTAAGGAAGTGAGCACTTGTTGGGTCACTTGCAGATGTGACTTGACTTGGTCGGAGACTAACCTACTATCAGCCAGTCGTCCAAGTATGGGAAAATGGAGATCTTTTGTCTTCTTAGGAAGGCAACCACTACTGCCAAGCACTTTGTGAAGACCCTTGGGGCTGATGTTAGGCCAAAGGGCATTGCTCTGAATTGATAGTGGCCTGAGGGCAACTCGAACCTGCGGTACTTTCTGTGGGAGCACCTGATGGGAATGTGAAAGTAGGCATCTCTGAGGTCCAGGGAGGCTAGCCAGTCCCCTGGCCTTAGAGAGGGAAGGATAATTCCTAGAGTTACCATTTCGAACTTTGGCTTTAATAGATGTTCGTTCAGGTATCTTAGGTCCAGGATGGGTCGCCACTCTCCTGTCTTTTTGGGGGTTAGGAAGTACCTGGAGTACAATCCTTTGCCCCTGTGTAGGGTGAGAACTCTCTCTATAGCTCTGAGAGCTAGGAGAGAAGAAACCTCTGCCTCTAGGGCAAGGGTCTCAGAGATTTGCAGGTGGAAAAGATCTGGCTCTCATCTTGGGAAATTTTTTGAAGATAAGAACCAGTAGCTGGCTTACTACTTCCAGGACCCACTTGTCTGATGTAAGGACATCCAGTCCTGGACAAGTCCTGGACAAGTAAGCCAGCCTGCCCCTACTGGTATAGGAGAATCGACCCGGGCAGACCCATCAGGGTGTCTGCTTGGCAGGGGCTTTAGGCCAAGGGGTGGATGCAGGCCTACTCATCCCCCTTCTGCCTCTCCCTCTAAAGAACCCCCTCTGCGAAAAGGAAGAAGAGGAGGCCTGAGCTTGGTAAAAAGGTCTTTGGAAAGGCCTGCCCCTGGACTGCTGCCTTTGAGGAGTTGCTTGCCTTTCTTTGGCCTGAGCACTCCTGTATGTGGTCCTGTATTTGTCCATTTTCTTCATGTAATTCTTTGCTCCCCAAACAGAGAATTCCCAATTACAGGAAAATCCATGGCCTTAGCCTGGGTATCCTGTGAGAGGCTAGTACATCTGAGCCAAGCCATCCTCCGAAGGGCCACAGATGTAGCCATGACTCTTGTTGATACATCACTGGAGTCCACAGCAGCATGAAACTGTACTTTCGATGCCTCAATCCCATCTGCAGACACCTGCTCCAGCTCCTTGGCAAGCTGGGCGGGTGCCTGTTTAGCCAGTGCCAGTACAGTGTCCTACCTGGACTTCTGGTACCTGGCTGTATAGGCCATATAGTTAGCCTGCCTGAGTCCCAAAGATGCTGCCATGGCATCTATCTTCCTGGAGTCCTTGTCTGGGGGGTGTGATGCCAAGGGAATGTTTGCCTTATCACAGGCAGCAGCCTGTACAACCCCAACATGGCTGCATTGCTGAAAAAGGAACTCCGTGTCTGAGCCTAAGAGAGTGTACCTCTTGTCCATTCGTCTGTCCACAGGAGGTACAGAATTAGGAGACTTAATAATGTTTTGTGTCTGTTTCCCAAACGATTTGTGGAGGGGAACAGACAGTCTCCTGGACTCTGGGATGTCCATCATCTCAACATAATCAGGCTCTTCCTGATCCTCTACTGCTTCCTCCACAGGAAGCTGGAAGGTATCAGCCACCTTTCTGTAGAACATGTAATGTGAAGGGGACTCAGAAAGCCTAAGAGGAGAAACACCTGAAGGTCTGTCTGGGGAGATGTCCGGGTCAACAGGCACATCCAGACTTTCACCATCACCATAATCACCCTCATACTCTCCCTCCTCCTCAAACTCCGGTTCATAAAATTCTTCCAAAGCATAATCCGGAACCGGGGGAACCGACCGAACGAGCCCCTGCCAGATGGTGCCGGTTGGTCGGAACAGCTAGCGATTCCACAATCCTAATACACCTTGCTATCTCATCGGTCAGATGCAGATTCTGGGTCCGAACCAGTCGATTTGTCTTTTCTTTTTCTTTTTGCAGAAACCGACTGCTCGGAATCGGCTCTCCTTTTGCCCAAGTATCGCCCTAGTCCGAGGGCAATCCATCTGATTCGGTCAGAACCGAACTGGGCTGGCCACCCAGGTCAGTGGACTTCTCGACCTCCCTTTCCCTCAGTCTACCTAATCTCTTTTCCAGGGTAGATTTGGGAAAATTCTTGCAAATTTCGCAGTTTGAATTGAGGTGGTCAAACTCCAGACAATAAACACAGGTGGTGTGGGGATCAGCCTTAGCAAAGACCTCCCCACACACACTGCAGTGTTGAAACCCAGTGGGCCTGGTTCTTTGCTTGGGTTTCTCAGACATGGCCAACCCTAACCAAAATGTACCCTTTTTCGGCAATCCATGGCAAGACTCCCCTATCGGTTCCTGACCGTGTCACAGGTCTTGGAAAAAAACGTAATTAAAATCCGTTATTTTAGAATCGATACGGACCGGTAACCACAGTCTAAAGTAAAGCACAAGTTTTTACCTCAGATTGATCGGTTCAGCCGAACCGATCCACAGTTTACAAGTTCCACACAGAAAACAGAACAAAAACCTATCTAGTACTCATGGTACCACAGACAGAGACTTGAACCGACTATGCGGAAACAACAATTCGGTAAAAACTGACACTTCAACAGACTTTTGAACCGAGCAGCAGGAGAAATCTCCGGAGCGACTGTTCAGTGAGGTGGAGTAAAGAATCTGACAGTTGCAGTATAAACAACAACAGACAGGGGCTTCAACAGAGCTCGTGATGAACGTTCTATGCAAGGCATAGAAAAGTTAACCTTTTGTTCACCAGGGCATTTGAAAGGCAGGACCTAACTGCAATAGTCAGAATACAGCAAGACTTCATGTTGTTTGAACAGCTCCTGCAGGAGGTTACACCATTAGGACTGAAGCCGGCAGGTGCCTGGACCCCATGGAAATTTTCTAGCTAGCAGTATTCGGCGGGGACCGCCCCTGATGTCGGTCCTGCCCCCAACGTCAGACACAGTACATAAGGGGGCGGTTCCCCATAATCCCCAGTTCTCCCGCCGGAGACTCCCGGCCGATGGATGACATCGGAAGAGGAGACTGAAGATCCACCATCAAATGGCAATCAGAGAGATGCTGAGACACCTGATCCTAGGAGAAGGATATTGGAACTAGAATCTACCTCCAGCAGGGATGATGGGAGGGAAAGTACCTGCTGCAAGAGCTGTTCTCGAAGATACTGTTACAGTAAGTTCTTACATACTTTATACCATCTTACTTCGAGAAACAGCTCTTGCAGCAGGTTACACCATTAGGACTTATTCCCAAGCAATAATGGAAATCCCACACCACTGGGAGGAGGGAAGGTAGAAATTCTGAAGGAAACCAAAGCCTAGGACAGAAGTCCTTGAAGGACTGCTAGACCAAATCCTGCTCTTCGCCTCGATGCAATATCCAGGCTATAATGCCTGATGAAAGTGTGCACGGAGCTCCAAGTAGCTGCAGCGGCCGAGGTGGACACATTCTCAAGGGCTGCAAGGAGGTAGCCACCCCCCTTGTGGAATGACCCTTAACTGAACCCCGTATAAGGTTGGCGCTTCTGGTAACAGACGTGATACACTGAATGAGCCACCTGGACAGCAACTGTTTGGAAACAGGAGCTCCCATCATCCTGTGGGCAAAGGAGACAAAAAGCTGGTTCGATTTTCGGTGGTGTTTGGTTCTGGTCAGGCAGTATCGAAGTCACCTATGCACATCTAAAGTGTGCAACAGGGCCTCTCCTCGATTCGAATAGTTGGGAAAGTACACTGGTAGATCGATGTCCTGATTAAGGGTAAGAGCTAAGACCACCTTAGGCAGAAATCTGGGATTAGTCCGTAGGGATACCCTGTCTTGGTGAAAAACCAAATAAGGCTCTTTGCACATGAGTGCATGGAGTTCAGAAATTCTTCTGGCCAAGGTAACGGCAACTAAAAACAACGGATGTATAGCCTCGAGGAAAGGAGGGAGAGGGGGGACATGATAGAAACTTTCAAGTACCTCAAGGGAATCAACAAAGTCCAAGAGGGTAGCATCTTTCAAAAAAAGAGGTGTGCAAGAACAAGAGGGCACAATTTAAAGATAGAGGGGGGGCGGCTCAGAGGTAATTTAAGGAAGTATTTTTTCACAGAGAGGGTTGTGGATGCCGTGGAATGGCCTTCGGGAGGAAAGGTTGTGGAGTCAAAATCAGTGGTGGAATTCAGCATGCATGGGATAGTCATATAAGGCAATTCTGGGGGTGGGGTAGGAAAAAGTAGGCTGCTGGTTAACTAGGATCTGCAGCTTATACAGTAGGTAGGGAAATGGGCAGACTGGGTGGGCCAAGCGGTCCTTATCTGCCGTCAAATTCTATGTTTCTATGTTTCTATGTCTTCCAAGTGAGAAGACGTAGCTCGCAATCCGTGGCTGGTTCAAAGGGTGGCAGCGTAAGCTGCTCCAGGAAAAAGGGTAGATCCCATGGCGGAATTGGACCCTTAATCAGAGGTCTAAGTTGGAGAATACCTCTCAGGAAGGCTCATGCCGTGTCCAATTGAGATATGGTGCGTTGGCCTATAGGATAATGATAGGCTGATATGGCACAGAGGTGTACTTTGATCGAGGAGTAGGCCAAGCCTGTCTGAAAAAGAGACAAGAGGTAGTCCAAGACCGACTTTTCTGGACAGTCTAGAGGTGAAAACCCCGCGGTGGGCCACAGGCAAAAACAGTGCCATTTCATGGCGTAAAAGTAAAATAGTGGCCAGTTTTTTCGTGGCCACCAGAACGTCAGCTACCTCTTGCGAGACCCCGTGTCGCAAAATGGCTATGTCTCTAGGAGCCAAGCGTGCAGACTCAACGAACGAAGGTCCGGATGAACCAAGGAGCCCTCCTCCTGAGACAACAAGTGAAAGCTGATTGGCAGAGGCACGGAGGTTCCAGGATAGCTGGTATGGTAGAGAACCAGATCTGCCTGGGCCAGAGCAGCGCGATGAGTATCAGCGTCGCTTGCTCTCTTGCAGTTTCAGAAGAACCCTCTGGATCAATGGAAGGGGAAGGCATAAGGAATCTGCCCACCCAGGAGAAGGACAACGCCTCCAGAAAACACCAGGCCCTGGATCTAGTGAGCAAAAACTGGGTAGTTTTGCGTTGTATGGAGAGCATAAAAGGTCTAATTCTGGTGTACCCTTCTGTGAAACAGATCCTCTACTACCTCCTGGAGTAGTTCTCACTTGTGGACTCTGGCCTGAGAGTGGCTCAGGCCGTCTGCGATGACGTTGTCCACTCCTGGGACACGAACAGCAATGAGGTTTGCGCCTTGTTGCAAAGCCCAATCCCACACCCTCATGGCCTCACTGCAAATCGGGTAGGAATGGGTGCCTTGTTTGTTGAGGTAATACATCACCGCGGCATTGTCTGTTTGTAATAGAAGAGTACCCGGTGGAATCTCCGACTGGAAGGCCTGCAGAGCGTAAAGAACTGCTCTCATTTCCAGGATGTTTATGTGGAGATGAGTCTCTTGGGCTGTCCACAGGCCCTGAGACTGGACACCATCGAGGTGTGCTCCCCATCAGAGTCCTGAGGCATCTGTGGAGAGTGTCACAATTGGAGACGGCACAACAAAGGGGACCCCTGCTAATAGATTCTTCGGATCTAGCCACCATTGCCAATCCCGGATTACGGTTCTCGTAATCCGAATTGGAAGCTGCAGATGGTCTTGCTTTTGACCTTATTGGACCCGTAACATCCACTGGGTGACCCGCATGTGGAGACGAGCAAGGGGGACTGTTGCAATGGCCACAGCCATGTGTCCGAGCAGGCAAAAGACCAATCTGGCAAGAACAGTCTTCTTTGCCGAAATGTCCCTGAAGAAGGATCTGATGTGTTCCACTCTGTCCTGGGGGAGAAAGGCCTTCCCTTGGACGGTGTCCAGAACTGCGCCTATGAACTGCAAAGTCAGATGGAACCAGACGTGACTTTTCTTGATTGATCAAGATGCCCAGCGTCTCGAACAGAGACCGAGTATGATGAATGGCGGACATCAAGGCCTCCCGGGAGGGCGTCATAAGAAGCCAGTCGTCCAGGTAGGGGAACACGTAGTGGCCTTGTCTCCTCAGAGCCGCTGCTACGACCGCCATGTACTTCGTGAATACACGAGATGCCGATGACAGTCCAAAAGGGAGGGTTCGGAACTGATAATGGTGACCTTGAAACTCGAAGCGCAAAAACCTTCCTGTGCATGTGTGTGAAGGAGGAGGTGGAGGCAGTTTTACGGGATCACATCTTTCCGGATTGTGTCCCACCAGAAAGTGAAGAGATCCTTGACCTCTTGAATGTTCATGCTCGACGACGGGCCTGGTGCCGGTGGCCTGTCGCCAGGGTTGGGCGTCAGTTCCGCAGGTGTCTCCGCGGTGGGCAACGGTTCCCTTGGAAGCCCGTCGTCCTCTGTGTCACCTGCCTGGTCCTCAGGCAATGTTGTGTCCTCCTCCATGGAGTCCCAGCAACTGGTGTCCACTGGTGACGGGGGAGCAGTCTTCGGCTCCGGCGAGTGTGAGGCCAACGTCGGTCACTTGGCCGACGTCTTCGGGTCCGGCGAATGCCTGGCCGACGTCTGGTGCTTAGCCGATGTCCTCGGCTCCAGCGAATGCCTGGCCGACTTCAGGTGCTTGGCCGACGGGCCCATCGTCCGATTCAGGGATGTCAGGTCTTTTGTCTTACTGGGTGATGGATCTGGATCCCTGGGAGACCGATCTGGAGTCGGGGTCCCGGCGTCGGGCAGAAGAGGAAGACTTAAGTCTGGTGATGGTCAGAAGACTTCGATGAGGCCCGGGATGGAGTGAAAGAAGCCGAAGGTCTGGAAATCTTTATGGGTTGAAGCGAAGCCAAAGAATCGCCTGTAGCTTTAACCTTGATCGGAGGGGGCTGAGAACAAGCCCTGGAGTGAAAGCGGTCAGAGCGAGTGGAGCCTGAGCTACGCATATCCGAGGCCCAGTCAGGGGATCTGGACCTTGCCTTCTCCCGGTGTTTGTGGGCTTTTTAGGAAGATTCACCTCTGGAGGAAGGCTCCTTACCCATTCTGCTCAGTTTTTCTTCCAAAACGTTCCCCTGAAGTGCTTTCTGGCCGGTGAATCCTGGTGTGGCTGTTGAACCCCTGACAGAAGGAGCCGGCCTCGATGTCGTGGTCCGGGCCTAAGCACCGCAGGCAGGACGAATGAGGATCCTGAAGGGGTCTGTTTGCCACAGGCACACTTGGAATGGTGACCCTCTGAAGGAGGAGTTGGAGATGCCAACATTGGTATGGTACAACTATGGAGAAGTTCTTATTCAAGTAAATAGTGCTACAGTGGGACTGTGAGGCCGATGCTGGCGGTCGGCAGTGAGAAATGAACTGTTGATTCTGGGGCACCGCCCCTTATGTACTATGCCTGGCGTCGAGGGTGGGACCGGCGTCGGGTGGTCCCGCTGAATATTGCTAGCTAGAAAATTTCTGTGGGGTCCTGGCGCCTGCCGGCTTCAGCCCTAATGGTGTAACCTGCTGCAAGAGCGGTTTCTCCAAGTAAGATGTGGTCTTACCAACTGTCTGTACAGAGGGATAACAACTTCCTGTTTTCTACTGGTTGATGCCTCTCCCTATGCATCCCAGTATTCCCCCAGCCCTCCTTACTGCCTTCTCACGTTGCTGGCCCACCTTTAGGTCATCTGATATGACTATCCCAGGTCCCTTTCCATTTCTGTTGTTGTCAGTATCTCACCCCCCATTGTGTACTCTTCCCTGGGTTTTGTTTCCCAGGTTCATTACTTCTACTTCTTTGCATTGAATCTAAGCTGCCACACATTTGATCATTCCTCCAACCTTGCCAAATCCTTTTCATCCTTTCCACCCCATCTTGTGTATCAACCCTGTTACCGATCTTTGTGTCATCTGCAAAGAGACATACTTTCCCTTCAGTCCCTCTGCAATGTCACTTATAAGACATTAAAAAGGACCAGCCCCAGTACTGAACCCTGCGGTACCCCACTAGTAACCCTCCTTTCTTCACTGTGGACTCCATTTACTATTACCTGCTGTGTCCAGTTGTCCAACCAGTATTTTACTCAGGCTACCACCCTGGGACCCACTCCCAGGCTGGCTAATTTGTTTATTAATCTTTTGTACGGGACTGTGTCAAATGCCTTGCTAAAGTCTAGGTAGGCTATGTCCACAGCCCCTCCCTGGTCTACTGCTTTGGTCACCCAGTCAAAGAAATCAATTAGATTTGTCTGACATGACCTTCCCGCTGTGAATCCATGCTGCCTTGGGTCCTGTGTCCCACTGGCCTCTAGGTACTCAAAAGGTGATTTATATCGTAGTGCAGTGCTTTAACCACTAGGCCACACGGTCTGCACCGTGTGGCAGTACCCAATCCCAAACCCTTTGAGCCTCCCTACAAAGGGGGTAGAAATGAGTGCCTCCTTGTTCGTTGAGATAGTACATCACTGTGGTATTGTCTGTTTGTACCAGAACAGTACCTGGTGGAATCCCCATCTGGAATGCCTGTAGGGCGTACAGGACGGCTATCATCTCTAAAATACTTATGTGAAACTGGGACTCCAGAGACGACCAGAAGCCTTGAGTCCTGACCCCACTGAGGTGAACTCCCCATCCGGACCCCAAGGCATCCGTGGAGAGAGTCACTGAAGGAGGCGGCGCAATGAAGGGGACTCCTGTCAAGAGGTGGTCTGGGACAAGCCACCAATTCCAGTCTCAGGTGATGGCATTCATGAACCGGACTGGATGCTGCAGATGATCTTGCTTCTGGTCCCATTGTGCCCTCAACATCCACTGGGTGACCTGCATATGGAGTCGAGCTAGGGGAACCGTGGCAATGGCAGCTGCCATGTGTTCGAGCAGGCAAAGGACAGACCGGTACCATTTTTTTTTTCCTTTATGTCACCTATGAGGGATCTGATGTGTTCCGCCCTGTCCTGAGGAAGGAATGCCCTTCCCTGAGTGGTGTTCAGAACTGCTCCTGTGAACTGCAAGTTCTGAGATGGGACAAGATGCGACTTCTCCTGGTTGACAGTGATGCCCAGCGATAGGAAGAGAGAAGAGGTATCTTGTATCGCGGACATCAGGGCCTCCCGTGAGGGTGCCTTGAAGAGCCAGTTGTCTAGATAAGGAAACACAGAGTGGCCCCGTCTCCTGAGAGCTGCTGCCATGACTGCCATACACTTCGTGAATACTCGAGGTGCCGAAGACAGCCCGAAAGGGAGGGCTCGGAACTGGTAGTGGCGTCAGAAACTCGAAGCATAGAAATTTCGGTGTGCTCGAGAGATCGGGAGATGGGTAAGTGTCCTGCATGTCCAGTGATGCCAGCCGCCATCTTTGAGCATGGGAATGAGAGCCGTAGGGTCACCATGAGAAGCTTGTACAACACAAATGTGTTGAGGTTGCTGAGATCCAAGATTGGGCACAAGTCCCTGTATTCTTTGGAACCAGGAAGAAGTGAGAAAAGTAACCTTTCCTCTCTGGCTCAGTGGAACGCACTCTATGGCCTCCTTGTCCGAGGTGCCAAGATCTCCTGCTGAATAAGCAGGGCATGCTGACCAGTGGCGGGAGAGCAGGGAGGTCTGGATTGTGGGTGATCGAGGAACTCTGAAGTGACCTCGTTCGACCAACTGCTACACCACCGGTCGGAGGTTATCCTCTGCCATCCCGAAGGTGATGAGAGATGGACCCCAGACCTTCGACCCTTTGATCCAGAGGAGGCGAGGCCGGAAGGAGTCATGCTGTGGTGGTGCTGGATCCGCGGGCTGGGATGCTTTGGGCCCTGGCCGAAGGAACATGGCTTGATTTTTGTGGCCGAAGTTGCCCCTGGTTTGCTGGCCGGAACGTGGCTGTTGCCGTTGTTGGCGGCCGCGAAAATGATTCTGGTTCCTACGAAAAAAAAACAGATTTCGGTCTGTACATGGCCTGTACAGTCCTGACTGCCTTCCCAACGTCCTGCAGTTTGGTGATGACCTTCTCAGACTCCTCACCGAACAGGACCACTCCATTATAAGGGACGTCTAGGATGTTCTCCTGGATGTCCGGGGTAAATACAGAGACTCTCAACCACGAGCGTCTTCGGAGACAAACGCCTGTGGCTGCTCCCCTGGCTGCCAAGTCCGCTGAGTCGTAGGTGGCTTGGAGAACCTGGGTCCCCACGTCAGACCCAGTTTGAGGTGGTTTAGCAGCTGCTCCTTCTTTTCGCCATCCAGTAAATCTTTAAGAAGGTCTTGGCCCCGATCCCAGGGGGCGTTCTGAAATTGCACCATGTGCATCAGATAGTTCAAAGAGCTAACAGAGCATGTAGCAGCCGCATACGCGCGTCTTCCCGTGGAATCTAATTGCTTAGATTCCTGGCCCGGAGGCTGGGTGCTCAAATGTTGAGGCTGCTGGGACCGGTCATGAGATGCAATAATGACCAGGGAGTCGGCCAGGGGTTGTTGCGTCAAATACTGGTCCTCCGTAGGAGCTCTGTAAAGACAGTCAGGCTTCTTTGGAATAGCCGGTGTGGAATGCGGATGCTTCCAAGCTGCCTTGGTGACGTCCATAAAGGTGTCCACCAAAGGTGGGAACACCACAGGCTTCGGGTCTTTCTGCCTGAGGTAACGGGCAAGGCGTTCTCTCTCGGGGTCTAGTTCTTCAGTCTCACATCCCATATTGTCCTGGATGTGCCTCATGATTTCTGAAAAGGAGGGATCATCCGGAAGCGACCTTGGAAGGTCCCATGGGTCTGGTGATGGGGGACTGAAAGGAGACGGAGACCTGGAAATGTCGGATGTATCCGGTCTGGAGTCATCTCCCGATGATCGACGTCTGCCCCTGGGTCGCTTCGGGCTCGGGACCCTGAGGGAGAGCGTGATGGGCGTTTCATGTCTCTCGATTGGCCCAGAGGAGGTGGAGTTGGCTCCTTGGGGGTCAGGGGTCTGTCGCCTTCGGCGCCCCTAGGAGGAGGTGGAGGAGGCTGAAGCTTAGGAGGAACCACGTCCTTCTTGATGGTTTCCCACCAGAAGGTGAACAAATCCTTCACCTCCTGGATGTTCATACATAACGACAGACCCAGCGTCGGTGTGGGCCTGTCATCGGGGTCGGGCGCCGAGTCCCAGGGAAGCACTGGATCTGGCTCCCTGGGCAAGCTGGCGTCCTCTGTGTCGCCCATCTGGTCATCTGGCAGTGCAGTAGCCTCTTCGCCTGAGGACCTCTGATGTCCAGTGTCTACCGGCGTCGGTGTAGTAGTCGGCCGTTTTTCGGGTGCTCGGTTGGACGTCTTCTTGGACTCCGTCATCCGCTTAAGGGACGTCAGCTCGGAAGTCTTCCTTTCAGGTGCTTTAGGAGGTTGGGAGCCGGACCTGAAGTCGGTGTCCCCGCGTCGGTAAGACACACCTCGCAATTTGGAGGAAGACTTTTTGTGCCTGTCCGAAGGAACAGGCTTGGAGGCATCAGATGCCCGAGAAGTCTTGAGCGGGTGCAGGGAGGTGGAGGAGCCCCCTGAAGACCTTACCTTTACCAGGGGAGGCTGGGAGCGAGCTCAGGAAGGAGATCTATCGGACCAGGTAGAGCTGGAGCTGGTCCTGGACTCTGAGGCCCTGCCTGGGGATTTTGCCCTGTCCGAGTCCCGATGCTTGTCCCAGTGTTTCGCAGATTTATGAGAAGATTCCCCTTTGGAAGAAGGTCTTTTCTCCATCTTTTTTAATTTCTCCTCGAGGAGTAATCTCTGAAGGGCCTTTTGGCGGCGGATCCGGGTCCTGATATTAAATTGTTGGCAAACTGAGCAGGCCTGGGTGTCATGCTCTGGGCTCAGACACCCGACACAGGCAGAATGATGGTCTGCAAAGGTGATCTGCTTGCCACAAGCGCACTTAGAGGGATGTCCTTCGGGAGAAGGAGTAGAAGAAGCAGACATGGATTAAAGTTTACTTAAAAGATTTCACGCATCGTAACAGTAGGCAGGCTTCCGTGAGGCCGATGCTGGCGAGTCGACGGCGGGAAAAGAACTGGGGATGCTGGGGGACTGTCCCCTTTTATGTGATGCCTGACATCGGGGAGGGGCAGACGTCGGGGGCGGTCCCCCACTGGATACTGCTAGTTAGAATTTTTCCGTGGGGTCCTGGCGCCTGCCAGCTTCAGTCCTAATGGTGTAACCTGCTGCAAGAGCTGTTTCTCGGAGTAAGATTGGCTCTTCCACTATGGGTAAAGGAATTAGGGCAGCTTGGGTTTTCTTACCGCCTTTCTTATTTCTTGGCACCAGTGACAAGACCTGCAATACTCCTTCACCTGCTGGGTAAAGTTGGGCCAACAGAAATTCTGGCCCAATAGCTACGTAGTGTGCACGATTCCAAGATGACCAGACATGGGAATACCATCTGCAATCTTGAGCAACTGCTCACGGTACCCCGTGGGAATGACAAGCTGCCTGCCTATCACCCCTCCCTCTGTCTTAACATCCTGCGTATACACCAGTCCATTGTCCCAATAAACTATGTTTTCTGTCACCTCACTGTGCTCCGTCAGAGTCTGCCCAAGCTCTCAGTTCTCTAGACTAGGGTCACTTTTCTGAGCAGCTGCAATTCCTTACACAATTCCAAGGCATGGGACAGGTCCCTTCGTGTCTACACTAGGTTCCCTAACTCTAACGGCAGGGCATTCAGGACCACTGCCATCCCCTAACCCTCCGATTATGGGTCACCCTTTTCCTCAGACTAACCCTCCATAGCTGTTCTGTTAACTGCTACCTGGGAATTTCTCACCTCTTTCATTATTCTCCATATCAGGAGACATAGGCTGGGAACCAGCCTCCCAGTGGTTTCCACAGGGGCTTCTAGGGGGTCCAGGGAACTACAATTTTCCCTTGGCGCTTGGGTGCAGGTAACTGCACACACCATCCTGTTTGAGATTGTTGCCAATAATTACATAGACAGCCACAGTCTCGGCTACGGCAACCTTTTGCACAGTCCCCCCGTCTCATCCCAGTCTATGAGGCCACTAGCAAGTGGTAATGTCTTCTCCCCAGTGAATCCCCATACAGTCACAAATTGATTGGGTATAAGCTGACCAGGCTCTACCAAATCCCCTTTTACCAAAGTAAGGGAAGCCCCCGTGTCCCTTAACCCATGTGTCTGTACACCATTCACAATGACTGGGTGTATGTGTTCCCACATGTCTACTGGCATGCTTTGAGGGACACACAAACAACATACTTCCTTCCTAGCACCACTCTGTGCACTGCTGGTCCTTTTGGGACACTGCCTTGCAATATGTCCAGTTTCTTTGCAAACCCAACATTCATTTATTTTCTCGGGTAAATACTTTTCTTTGTAACCTGGTTTCAGTGGAGGCAGGGAGGGTTTTAGCTGCCCAGAAGGCACGCTTTTCCCTTTCTGTGCTGCCACGCCTGCCCCACTCGCTCTCAGAGCAGGTCTGCTCCTGGCATAGCGGTCCGAGAGTTCAGCAGCCTCTTGCACTGTTTTCGGATCTCGGTCCTCCAGTCAGGTCTTCAGCTATGCTGAGCATGCCCCAAAAAGCTGCTCTAACAGTACAACATTTTCAATTTTTTCTACAGAGTCTGCTTCAATTCCTTCCCACCGTGTTAAAAACTGACGTTTAGTGACTAGCTCCTCTTAGCTCATGTCAGGGGCTTCTCCTGAGCTTATGGAATTTAACTCTGTATGCCTCTGCCATTAGCTTTTTTTTTTTTTTTTTAAGTGCAGTTTTAAGTTTACTGTAATCATTACTGTCCTCATTGTCCATTTGACCCAATGCATCCCAAGTTTTCCTGGCAAGTAAGTGGGGATAGCTGGAAGCCCCAGGACCTTCTAGAATTTTTGCCTGAATGCAAACTTTTCAAAGGAGTTTAAAAGGCATCCATATCTTCCTCTCTCTAAATTCAGCTATCAATTTGGAATTTAATTTGTAACCCAGTCCTGGAGTCCCAGTTAACCCCAGGCCACTTACCTGCTCTGGTGCTGGTGTTTGGAGTCGAGCTTCTCCAGTTCACATTGCCTCTGGCGCCACGCCTTCTAGTTCAGCCTCCGCTGAAGTTGTCGCCTTCTTCCTCAGCCTCTTGTTGTAGCTGTCACTTTTCCTCAGCCTCTCGTTGTTTTAGCCCTCTTCTCTCTGGAACTCCAGCTCCCTTTGCTGCTCGGCTTGGAACCTTTCTGTTCAAACTCCAGCTCCATCCTCCGCAACTCCATCTGCAGCCTGATCCTTCTGGCTCCAGAATGAGGATAACCTTCCCCTGCTGCTGTGGCCCTTGGTTTGTACTAGTCCTGCTGTCCTCCTCACCAGATCTGGACACTGCACTGGACCCTCCACGCCCAAGGTTCAGTCCTTTCCAGTCACAGACTGTGACTCGAGGCTCTGGGCATCGGCTGCCACCAGAGCTTCTACAAGGTTCTGCTTGTTGGCTCTCCCCTCGTGCTGGACTCCTCTCTCCTGGCACAACTGCCTCAGGTAGTCTGCAGTGTACGCGCTGTAGTTGGAAGCCATCTTCTTCCCTAACTACAGCTATACTAACTTGCACTCAAAAAAAAAAATAAAACAGGTAGGGAACTTTGGCTGTAAGCACAATGATACAGTTTTGTTTATTTTTTAAAAATACACCACTGCCTTACTTTGCATGTGATCTGTATAGTATCAATCTGACACACTGAACTGTTAAAGCTTGTGTTATCAATTACTTTTAAAATCGCTTTTACTGCCAACTCTGTCACAAACACGCCTCCGTAGGTCAGGCCCTCTGCTCCCACAGTGCCAACCTCAAGTGCAATAGTGTGAACAGGTGACAAACAGGGTAACCCTCCTGTCTGTTCTGGGTCCAAATCACCTACTAGCCTCAAGTCCTGGGAGTCAAATGTGAACCTTATGTTAGCATACCAGTTAATAGGCTCAGATAATATTCTCTTTGGGAAATGCAATATAATCTTTAGCCCAGTGGCACCAGCCAGGTTCTTAAAATGTACCCTATGACTCAATATGAGACTTGGGTATATTCTTACCTTTTTCAAGATTGGTAACACATTCAAGCCCTTAACCACTGTCAGACTTAAACACTGATTCAGCATTCACATACAAAAGAAACTGAGAAAAGCACAAGCGTATTTGAAGAAAATACTGATTACTAAAATTGTAGAATAGGTAAAATATCAAACAAAGAACAAATATAACAACTTACAGTCACATAAAATAAATAGGAAGTTACAGAACACAAACGCCTACCAAAAATAAAATACTAAAGTTTCAGTTGAATTGTTTATTTTTTAATAAGTGCCTAGTTACCAGTCCACAGACTGTATGTGTGTCTTTGCTTTCCAGGGAGTCCTTCTGCACATACTTCTCTTGCAAGCATACAAAATTTGCCAGCATTTAAAGGCCTAGAGGTCTATCAAGTCTGCTCGAATGTGCAACTAGCACCCCTTATTCTGCAGCTGCCCCTCCCTTCCACCCTTCCCCTTCATTTGATAGCAATATTCAAACGTCTGTTTTCTCTACCTCCTGGTGATGTCACCCATGAGGTCACTGTTAGATATGTGATAAATCTGTAATCTGAGTAAGGATATCCAAAAAAGGATATTCTTCTTCTGCTGGCTGGAATCACTAGTTACCAGTAAAAAACAAAATGTGTGACAGTCTTTGCAAGCAAGTTTCTTTGATGGCTCATAAACCCACATCCTGTCACTAGTCCCCTTCCAGGAGAGAAAACCAAGAGGAATCAGCCAAATTACTTCCCATCCTGCTGTGTCATAAAATGCATACATGGGACCTAACTTCAAGAGCAGGCTATAAGGAGTAATAAACTGTCCTCTGGAAGGAAGGTATTTAATTAAATTTTACTGGTCGGTTTCATGACATCCTCACTGACACCTTGAAGGTCAAAGGTCAAGTCTCACACTCTGGCTGCTTGTCCTAGGCAGACAATCACATAACATATATTTTATTACAAATATCATACATATGGGGGTGTGTGGCTTGGACCCAGACAAGATGGCTGCTTGACTCGCTCGCTCTGCCCCAGCCCGGCGAAAATCTGCCCATACCCGATAACCACGCAGGGTTGAAAATCCACTCGTGCTAATGGGGCATGTCCTGACTCACTACCGGTACTTATTATCGAGCTGTGTTTTTGTCGGGGGATGGCCACGCTTCATTAATCGGCAAATAGTGCACAGAGCGCGGTTTTGATACAGTGCTATTGATGTGAGGCCTAAGCGCTGCTACTGGTGGATCAGCGGCTCCTAGCTACTTCTTCCTCCCCCCTTCCCTCCTCCTCTCCTGCTATCTGTTGAGAGGCGCTACGTGGATAGTGGGCGCCCTAGAGGGACCAGTTTTAGACCAGAGCTTACCTGATAATACTGCGGCTGCCTGTAAGGTGCGAGCTCGAGTCAAGCAAATGGAGCAGGCCTGCAGCCCGGCTGAGGACATGGAGTCCGGAGCAACCCTTAGTGCAAGAGAATGCCCGCAAGTGGAGGAAGCCTTGGCGAACATCACCAAGATGTTGGAGGCACTACTCAGCAGGGTAGACAAAATTAGGGCATAACTTGTTGGCAACGTCACTGATGTTCGCTGCTTGGAAGATCAACATAACGTCCTTGAGCAGCATGTGGAGGAGCTTGAAACCCAGCACTTGAACACACTTCACAGGCTGAGGGACCACGAAACAAAGCTAGCCCAGTTGTGGCACAGGGCGGAGGACCAGGAAAACAGAAGCAGACGCAATAACATCAGGATCCTTGGAGTGCCTGAAGGGGCAGAAGGCCCTAACATGGAGAAATTCTTGAATGAGTGGATCCCTCAGATTCTCGGTGAACGCTGGACGCCTATAGGGGTTGAGTATGCTCACCGCATCCCTGGCAGGCCAAGCAGCAGCAAGAATCCCCTGACCATAATAGTCTACATACTGCGCTTCTCCACGAAAGAGAAAAAACTCAGGGCTACGAGGGAAGCTGGGGAACTGTCCTGGAAGGGCCACACTATCTCATTCTATAGGGATTTCTCCCAAGAGGTTGCAGCTAAACGTAAGGCCTATAGTCAGCTAAAGAAAGTCCTGAGTGCAAATGCCATACAATACAGATTCAAGAATCTTACCTCTCTGTATATTACAAAGAATGGCCAGTCCTTCCTAGCTGACTCCCCCCGGGAAGCTGAGTCCTGATCCGGAGCCATTGGCCTGGCCTACTATCAGGGACTACATCCCCCAGACACCTATGGGATCCACGTGATCGAGCAGAACGCGTAATGGATGGCAAAAGTAATGCTGCTCACAGGGACGTTGATCGTAGACGGACAGGCCCCCAGAATAAGGAACCCCGCGCACAACGGCAGATTTGGGCCCCAGCAGCTGAAGGGGCCATTCAGTCTAAGCCTGACACACCGTGCAGGGGGTGCAACAGCCAAAGCAGCAGACCTTCCCGATTCCTCCTGCCCAATGAAACGGCGTCAGCAGGCTAGAAGCCCCCGGTCCTCAGTCCCAGAAAACCCTGCTGACTGCCCCCCCGGCTAAATTTCCCCGAGCGGACAGATCAGCCCCGGAGGTTGGAAAGTGCCTGGAGCCTCCGGAGAACCGACTGGGGAGTCACCTGGAAGACCCAGTCCCGTTGGATTGAAGTGAAGCCATGGAGAAGCTGAAGAAGGAGAAGTAGAGGCTGAGGGCGGCTTAAACCAGGACTTAAGACCTTTGCGAGCTCTGGCGGCGACAAGCAAGGAGAGCTGCTTAAAATGTATGATGCTTAGAGTCTTGGTCAGATTCGACTATTTTCTTTTGTGGCTGGGCTCAGACCACCATAGCCCCTAAGGGGCAGTAGGCAGGATGGAGGTCTCGTTGCCCCATTCCCCCCAATCCTATGGGTGAAGACCCGACCCTTGTCCCGGAGAGCCCGTTTCCTTGTGATAGTGTGTATGCGCTTCATCCTTATGGAAAGCGGCAGACCTTTGCCACATGACACTGCCCTGTATTGCCAGCTCCTGCTATGCTTTCCCTGTCCATAGACGGCAGTGTAAGGGCAACTGCCTGCCACACGTGAGTCTTAATGCTATCATAGGATGGCCCTGCCTTCCTGGCAGGCATTCTGTATGGCTGGTTACTGCCCCTCCTCTATCTCCCCCACCCTTCCCATCCTGAACCAGACTCGGATACCTTGATTGGCAATAGTAACTAAGAAGTCGCTTGATCCCCCCAAACAATATCCCATCCCGTGACCAGATTAATACATCCTGGCACTTAACAGACGAGGTTGTTGTTTCTATCTTAGTCTGGTCAGGAGAAAGGGGATTACCCCCCACTTTAGGAGGAAGGTCCCAGTGCTAATTCGATGGAGGCGGGCTGGGTCAGATCACCCATATCTGGCGCAACCTTCCCCCCTCTACATTTTGGTGTCTGAAGCAGTGTGGCTGCTGGGGGTGTTAATCCCCCCTTGCACACGTTTACTCCAGCACCATAACTGATATTACATTGTGTTTAGCAAAATTATAGTGTGTGATTCTGGTATTATTGCTAGATAACTGGTCTTGTTACTTGTACGGTTAACTTAGTTTTGTAGCTAACACTTTATCTGTATTTCGTTCTGTGTTATTTAGATTTTCCTTGCAGTCCACAGACAGAGGACCTTCTATCTGTTATTACTCTTTCTTTCTCAACTTCTACTTCCGGGGACCACCAGTGGCAAGTATCCCCAGCATAAGCCGCTACCCAGGTACCTCCCCCCTTGCTTTTTGTCTCTCCCTCTCCTCCTACTCACTCGCCTGTCTTCACTGCTACCACCGGACTGGTGAGTATCTGGTTGTGTTAATACATATATGGTGGGGTACAAAAGAATGACTCAAGTTGCAACTGGTCTGCGAGGCTGGGAGTGCGTCTCCTGGAATGTGCGTGGGCTGAACCATCCGGTAAAACGTACTAAAATGTTACAATTTTTAAATTCTATGAAGGTGGACATTGCTCTACTCCAGGAGACGCACCTTACCACCCGCACAGTCCAGCGGCTGAAGAAGTCTTGGGTGGGCACAGTGATAGCCAGTTGCACCTCCACAAAGTCCAAAGGCGTCATCATCTTGCTACGGAAATCAGCCCTGGTCACGGGAGAGCAGTACCCAACGATATGCAGGGACGTTATGATAGCCAAGTTGTCATACCCAGGTGGCAAAGCAATAATAGCTAATGTTTATGGCTTTAAATCGATACAGGTGACGTTTACTCCTGACCTGAGCCAAGCATTGGCAGAACTTTCAGCTGAGGAACTTGATATTTCAATTTTGCTGGGTGGGGACCACAACCTGGTGAGAGATATCTTCCTAGACAAATCTCTCCCCACACCACAGTCTCACCTGAGAGTCTTAGAATCCATAAAACTTTAATATCTGAAAGGGGTTAGGGGACCCCTGGAGACTTTGTCACCCGACTCACGGGACTTACATTTTTTCTCAATGTACACGGAACAGATAGCGGCTTGATTTTTGGCTGGCCAACCATGTTGCTCTTCCAGGAGTGGTAGATACCTCCATTGGCAGCATACTGATCTCGGACCATGCCCGGTGACAATTACTTTCTTGCCTCGGGCAGGGGCCGCTCAACAAGATGGAGGTGCAACCCATCCTGTTGCATGATGTAGCGTTTGAGACTTCCTGAGGGAAGAATCCCGTGCCTAGTTCACTCTTAATACCGGGAAACCAGTGCAACGGTAGTGTGGAAGCCTCAAGGCCTTCTTAAGGGGAGGATTATTTTCACTTGGCGTTAAAATAAGCAGCGGGGCAACAGATATCTGCATTGCAAACTGAACCTCATGAATCTGGAAAGGCATTCTCAAGCTATCCAATGCTAACTCACTTAACTCTCCTCTTAGCCGATATTATCAAGCTAAATATAAGATCAATATTTTGCTAAATAGAAAAGTGGAGTGGCAATTAACCTCGAGCCAAACATCGCTACTGGGAGGGAGGGGACAAGGGGGAAGCTCAGCCTATTATCTTCAAAAGCAACAGGCGCCTTCTAGGATCCTAGCTTTAAAGACCAAACAGGGAAGGTAATGACTACACCAAAGCTATTAACAAAACCATGTATCAATTTTATCAAGAACTTTATCAATCCCAAACCACCCTGTCTGGCGAGAGGAGATAGCTCGGCACCTGCAAGTTTTCTGCCAAGGAGCCCACCTGCTGGAGCTCACTGACAAGCAGGCCCTTACTCGATGCCCCAATTTCCCAAGATGAGATACGCTGACCTTAACACATATGGCTAAAGAGAAGGTCCTGGGTCCGACGAGATGTCCGTTGAGTTATATCAACTGTTATAGGATGAAATTGCCACCCCTTTTAAGTGCCTCCAGGAAGCTCAGAACACCAACTCACTCCCTCTACCATGTGGGAGGCCCTTATTATGCTGATCCCAAAAAAAAGCATTAGAGCGGGCTACTCCGTGCAAAGTACAGGCCCATTCACTCCTCCCAGTGGATACTAAGGTATTGGCCAAAGTGCTGGTGGCCAGGCTGTCCCCACTTCTACTTAGGGTTGATTCACCCTTCACAGACGAGGGTTTTAGCAGGGAAATCCAGTGCGGATAACCCTCGGCTCATCCTCAATCTTAAATGGTTGGTGCTACAGTCCGATACTCCATGGCTGCCTTGGCAATTGACTTTGCGTACTGACCCCTAGAGTGGGTATACCTCCATCGACTTTGTACAACCTACATACAGCCAGAATTCTTACTAATAAGGATATCTCCCCCACCTGTATAGAGGTACTAGGCAGGGCTGCCCTCTCCCTTTTACTCTTCCTGGTGGCCCTTGATCCACTGATAAGGATGCTTACCACTAACCTGAGTATCACTGGCATAAAAGTAGGGAGTTCTTTATATCTAGTCAATGCGTATGCAGACGGCATGCTGCTCACGCTTTCTTACCCGCAAGTTTCTGTTCCCTTGATTCTGCCCATCCTGCAAGGGTTTGCCTCTTTGTCGGGACTCCAGGTAAACCAAAAGAAAAGCACACTTTCCCCACTAAATAAGAAAATGCAGTAGGCACTGTCTGATTGGCACAGATATTACCTGGGCCCCACAAGGTTTCCCCTATCTGAGTATTACCATTAAGCCAGCGTGGAAGGACTTAGAACCGGCTAACTTTCCCCCCTTTTGGCGTCGTTAGTGGCAGAAGTACAACGATGGAGGAAACTACGCCTCACTTTGAAAGGGAAAGTCGAAGCTATTCGAATGTTTATTCTCCCCAGGGTCTCATATTTGCTTGCAAACTTGTCTATTCCCCTTACACAGAAACCATTTCAGGTCATGGATAGGCTGGTGGCACTGTTCCTTTGGGAGAGCAAGGCCCCCAGATGGGGGCTTGCGAAGTTGCGTTCCCATTGGACCAGAGGGGGTTTGAACCTCCCCTGGTTCCTGGGGTATCAACTTGCCTTTCAGGTGGCCCAGGCAGTGGCCTGGTTTGCCCCTCGCCCCCATGGGTTCAGTTAGAAACCGACCTGTCACCCAGATTCCCCTTTACTTTTTATTGTCTGGTAAACAACCTCGGGGCAGCATCTGACACCTCTTATGGAAGAGACATGCAGGTCCTGGCGTGGGCGATGGCCCTAGCTAAGGTTCGAGCGGAGTATCTCCCCACTTGATATGCCCCAATATGGGATAATCCTCTCATCATGGTGGACCACAAGCCAATTTTTGGAAGCTCTGGGCCTCTAAGCACATCAACACAGTTGTGGATCTTCTCCTCCCAAACACATATGTGCTGATGTCCTTGAACAGCTCAAGGGCAACTAAGACCTGCCATCTCAAGATTTTTGGAAATTTCTCCAGTTAAGAGTGTCACCTCTCCTTCTCAAGTCGGCCATATCCCAGCCTAAATGAAGCTGCACAGACAATCTCCACCGACCGGGTGGCAAGGGCCTAGTAGGCGCCCTGTATAAAACACTTAGAGACATGCAGCCGGACACTTCGCTACCTAGCAAAGCCGCGTGGGACCGAGACCTTCCCCACCCAATATCTCCTCAACAATGGTCAGATTGTCTTAGGGTGGCACATACGGCATATTCGTACTCCAGAAGCCAGTTATTGCAACTTAAGATGTTACTCAGATGGCATAGGACACCTATAGTCCTGTTTAGCAGTCAGCTAATCCCGCAAGATACGTGCTGGAGATGTCAATCTTCTCCAGCCCACCTTTTTCACATACTCTGGTCCTGCTCAGGAATACATTCTTTCTGGATGCATTAAAGTAGGCACACAAATCACCCGTCACTACTACCCCCCCCATTGGGGGATGTCTACCCCCTGGCCACTCTCCCCCATCACAGCAAAGCATGGGTACTGGTTGTAGTCATGGAGGCGAAAAGGGCTCACCTGTTAAAATGGAGGAACCCCTCGCCCTTCTCAATCTCACAACGGCATGCAGCCATAGCTAGACTGGCGGCCTTTGAGAAACTCACAGCAGCAGCCAAGGGTAAACTGGCTGGTTACCACCCTGAAGTGGGATGCGTGCCTACTTTATGTTGTATGGTTACCCCTTAGTTAAAGGCAGGTTAGGATGATAGACAGGGTCCTCCCCCTTCCGAGAGGAGTCTATGCTCGTTTCCTCCACTGTGAACTGTGTTTCCTGACTGTTTCCTACCTTACTTGCTACTCCACAGATAATCTTTATTTTTTATCTGTTGCATACCCGACCAATAGTAGGCTTGTATAATATATTTTGGCCAGCTGCTATTAATTTATCACCTTAGTAGGTGCGCCTATGGCTGCTTATAACACGATGTTGATAGGCAATGTATAGCACAGATGGTTTTGAAATCTACTATGTAATTCCAGAGGCATGAAGATAAGCTGCTTCTTTCTTGAATCAGTTACATTGACACATGATGTATACCCTGGTTGAAAGTTAATATCTGAATGTATGTAGACCAGCTCTTTGTTGATGTAGATGGTACTGCTATATATTCTTTACCAATGCTGTGCTAAGTGTGAAAATAAGAAAAATAATAAAATGTTATATGATAAAAAAACAAAAACAAATATCATACGTGTAACCATAAGCAGATGGCACAGCGTCACACAGATCGTACACTGTAAATTCAATAGTTTTAAAGGGGGAGGGGGGGGAGATAAAAAGGGACCAGAAGTAAATGATACAGAACTATGCTGCTAATGAACAGGGGTGCAAATTAGGAAGATTAATGCTACCGCGGTTCCTCAGGAGCAGTAGAATCAAGTACTGAATTCTAGGGCATTTACCCTTCCAGATAAATCATAAGCTAGTCCCAGAATTTAAAGCAAGTCAGGGAGGGAGCTATCGGGAGAGTCTGAAGCAAGAAAAGTACTTGGGGCAGAACGTTCGTTCTGATAATTTCCTAATTTAAAAAAAATGGGAGGGAGAGGAGTCCAGGCATTCAGATACAAGGTAATATGCTGCGTCAGGGGTTCAAGGTTAATGAGCTCTAAATTATTCAGGTTAACAGGGATGGAAACCTCAGGACACTTAGGCTTGTTCTGTTCCACTTAAAGGGAAAGCAGGCCCAGATAAAAGGAAGAGGGCAACCGAGGTACTGCAACACATCTGCTGTTTGAATGTTATGTCTGTACACTGCTAGATTTTCACAGCAGGCTGACTCTTCCCACACTGTTGGTAAAGAGGTAGCTGGGTTTAACAGAGTGAGGTGGACATCATCAGTGTACAATATCACCTTGTACTCCTCCCCTCCATGTGGCGCACCCTCAATGTTAGCACTTGGCCTAATGGCAGTCACTAAGGGTTCCATATAGAGGGCAAATAATAAAGAATATAGGGGCAGCCCTGCCTCATGCCCCTCTCCAGGGTGATCAGGCCAGTAAGGCAGCCAGTGACATGGAGGTATAAATTCACAGCACAGTAAAGCTGCTGCAGCAGATGGATGACAGGAACAGTAAAATCAAAGGTTAACATGGTATCCCATGTTGGATTGGGCATTCACAATTCTGAGGCCTAGAGTGGCCACAACCAACCCACTTTCTCCATAATATCACTCTCATGTGATTCACAATCAGAAGGTTATGCATAAACTTATTTGCCATTTGCAGCCATAACGACAACATTAGCTATTACAGACTGTGTGTAGAAGCTAGATTTGAGCTTTGGCACCAAATACATTTTGTCAGCCTCGTATGGTAGAGAGGCCAATCGTGGGCACAGGAGCTGGTCTATTCCAGGCAGCCAGAGTAGCATCTTCTAGAAGACACCAGATAGGGGGCACCGGGGGGTCTACTTCCTTACTGGTAATTCCAATTGTGTGCGTAGGCTTCGTTCATGAGCAGTCAGACAGAATGGGCTATCCTGCCTTGCCAGCTGGGAAAGGTTGTAATGGCCTGAAAGAAGTCTTCCTAGACTGGATATGTCCCAGTCTAGGATTACTGCTTTCATACAATAGCAGTTGGCAATGCCCCAGTCAAGGAAGAAAGTACAGTTACGTAAGAACTTACAGTAACAGTAGATCTTCGAGAACAGCTCTTGCAGCAGGTTACACTACTAGGAGTGAAGCCGGCAGGCAGCAGGGCCCCACGGAAAACTTCTAGCTAACTACTTACTGTGGGGGACCGCCTCCGATGTCACATACATCATAAAAGGGGTGGTCCCCCAGAATCCCTCAATTCTCCTGCCGGAGACTCCAGCATAGCGATGTGATTCTGATGAGGAGATAGAGGGTCTGCTTCCAGAGGAAGATCAATGTTAATGATTATTAATATTGCTAAAATAGCTGACCTCCTGAGGGGAAGGTGGGTGGGCAAGTACCTGTTGCAAGAGCTGTTCTCAAAGATCTACTGTTACAGTAAGTTCTTACGTAACTATACTGTCTCACTTTGAGAAACAGCTCTTGCAGCAGGTTGCACCATTAGGACCGAGTCCCAAGCAGTGATAGGTATTACCCCTAAATTTGGGAGGAAAATAGCGGAAGGGTAAAAGGAACCCTCATAAAAGAAGCCCCTGCAGAACTGCAAGGCCAAAGTCTGCTCTGCGCCTAGAGGCAATGTCCAGACTGCAATGTCTGATGAATGTGTGCACTGTACTCCAAGTAGTGGCTGCACAAATGGTGGGAGCTGAAACATTTGTCAGGAATGCGAATGAGGCTGCCATCCCTCTGGTAGAATGGCCCTTTACCAGTCCCGGTAAGGGTTTGTTTCACTTCTGGTAGCAGAGCACAATGCATTTCATCAACCATTTCAAGAGTGTCTGTTTAGACACCATTGCCCCTAACATCCTATGGACAAAGGACAAAAATAACTGATCAGATTATCTGTGCGGTCTGGTCCTAGTCAGGCAGAACCCGAGCATCCTGTGCACATCCAATGTGTGTAGGAGAGCTTCTCCTTTATTGATATACTCTGAGTATTAGACTGGAAGGTCGATATCCTGGTTAAGGGGCAATTCTGACACTACCTTGGGAAGAACCTTAGGATTGGTTCTTAAGGGCACCCTGTCCCTATGGAAAATCAATATGGCTCTTTGCACATAAGTGCTTGAACCTCAGAAATTCTCCATGGCAAAGTAACTGCAAACTAAAAATAATGCCTTCAAAGAGAGAAGGTGTAGCTCGCAATCTGCAGCTGGTTCAAAGGGAGGTAGTGTGAGCTATTCTAAAATGAAGAGAAGGTCCCAAGGAGGATCGGATCTCTAATTGGTGGCTTCAAGTGAGGATGACACGAAGATGGTGCGTGACAAACCTAATTGGGATAAGGATTTGTCCCCAAATGGTGCATGGTATGCAGATACAGCAGAAAGATGCACCTTTACTGAAGACTAATTTAGCCCTGCTTCTGATAAAGAGAGGAGGTACTCTAATACTGATTTCACCAGGCAAGTTAAAGGGTCTAGGTCACGGGCCGATGACCAGTGGCAAAACCAGTGCCATTTCATGGCATACGTGGCACGAATAGAGGGTTTCCTTGCTGCCACTAGGATGTACAACACACTGTCCGCTACTCTGTGGCAAGACATTGCTAGGTCCTTAGGAGCCAGGTGTGCAGGTGTAAGTAGCCGAGATTTGGGTGAATCAGAGACCCACTGTCTTGCGACAGTAAGTGCGAGCTGAGCGGAAGAGGAAGGGGTGGTTCGCTTGCCAGCCCTTGGAGAAGAGGGGACCATATCTGTCTGGGCCAATATGGGCCACCAGAACCATGACTGCTCTGTCATTCTGCCGCTTGAGCAGGACCCTCTGGATCAAAGGGAAGGGAGGGAGGGAAGGCATAGAGGAACCTGTCTGTCCATGAGGAGGACAACGTCTCACCAGAAAACACCAGGCCCTGGATCTAGAGAGCTGAAACTGGGCAGTTTTGCATTGTACGGGGAGGCGAACAGATCCAACTCTGGCATCCCCATTTTGCGAAGAGCATTTCTGCTACTGGTTATAGAAGCTCCCATGCATGTGCGCTGGATCGAGATCTGCTGAGTAGATCGGCCAGCGTGTTCTGTAATCCGGGAACATGCACAGCAGACAGTGGGATGTTGTGCTCTATTGCTCAGTACCACACTCTCATTGCATCTCGACAGAGTTGGTATGAGTGCCCCCCCCTGCTTCTTGATGTAGAAGACTACTGACACATTGTCTGTTTGTATCAGTAAGTGTCATGGAGTTATATCTGTTTGCAAGGCCTGAAGGGCATAAAGAACTGCCCTCATCTCATGGACATTTATGTGAAGGGCTCCTTCTGTCAATAGTCCCAGAGTCTTTTTGCCGCCTAAGTGGGTGCCCCAACCTGATCCCGACACGTCTGTGGTCAGGATCAGTAAAGGGGTAGGAGACAACAAGGGAAATCCTACTGAGAGGTGTTCCGGTATTAGCCACCATTGCAAGACTCAGAGAATAGAGTATGGGACCGAGATCAGCTGGTCTAAGTCATCCTGGAGTTAGTCCCATTGGACCCCGAGTGTCCACTGAATGGTTCTCTTTTTAATCGTGATAAGGGAACCGTGGCTATGGCGGACGCCATGTGACCGAGATGATGTAACATAGTCCTTGATGGGACCAGTTTTTGACCCTGGATGTACAGAGTCAGATTTTGTAAGCGTTCTGGTCTGTCGTTTGGTAGAAAGGTCCTTCCCTTTCTGGTGTCCAGTACCATGCCAATGAACTGCAGCCTTTGGCATGGTGTAAGAGTCAATTTTGACAGGTTCATGGTGACACCTAGGGAGTGGAATATTAAACAGGTTTCTCGCTGAGCATGATTTAACTCTCTCTGGGACAAAGCCGTCAGGAGCCAGTCGTCCAGGTAGGGGAAGACAAAGTGGCCCTTTCTCCTGAGTGCCACCGTTACTACTGTCAGGCATTTGGTGACTACCCTCGGAGCCGATGACAGGCCGAAAGGCAGGGCTCAGAATTGGTAGTAGTGACCTTGGAATTTGAATCGCAGGAACCTCCGATGTTTCGCAACTGGAATGTGGAGGTAGGCATCTTGCATGTCCAACGATGCGAGCCAAGCATCTGGGCGTAGCATCAGGATTAAGCCTGGTAAGGTGATCATCCTGAAGCATTTGTATGCCACGAAGGTGTTGAGATCGCTGCGGTCTAGGATGGGGCGTAGGTCTCCTGTCTTTCCTTTCCGGATCTCTGGGACCATTTCAATGGCCTCCTTTTCGAGAAGGAAACTGATCCCCTCTCGGAAAGGTGTGGCATGCTGTCTCGAATACTGAGACCGTAGTGGTGGTCTGGATGGCAGTTGCCCTGTGAGTTCGATAGAGTGCCATCTTTGAAAGAGTTGAGGCACCTATTGCTCTGAAGTGATTTGTCGCCATCCTGCTAGGTGTTTTGCAAAGCGACCCATAGCATTCTCTTCTTTTTGAACAACAGGAGAAGGAGGGGTCTGCAATGAGTCAGGCAGTGGAGGGGAGGGTTGCCTGAGGAGTTTTAGTGTTCCTGTCACCTAGACCCCTTGCAGTTCGAGATGGGCCTTTGTGATTAAAGCTGCCTCTCTGCTGTTGTCCAAATTGGGGCTGCTGACCTCGTTTGCCCTTGAATCTATTTGCCTCTGCTCGGGTTTGTACATGGCTTGTACAGATCTCACCACCTTTCCGGCATTCTGCAGTTTCGTGTTTATCTTATCAGACTCTTCTCTGAAGAGAACCGAGTCCTTGAAGGGAACATCCAGGATGCCCTTCTGGATGTCCGGTGTAAAGCCCAACACCCTCAGCAGGAGTGTTGTCTAAGGCATACTCCTGATGTTGACTCTTGTGCAGAATCTGCCGAATCGTATGCTGCTCTGAGTACTTGTTTACCCATGTCAGAGCCAGTTTGAAGGAGTTTTGTTAGCTCCTCTTTGGTCTCCATCCGGCAGGATTTTGACGAAGTCTTGACCTTGTTCCCACAGGGTACTCTGAAACTGGACCATGTGGGACAGGAAATTGACCGGATGGAACATGTCACTGATGCATACATCTTCCTCCCCATGAAGTCGAGTTATTTTGACTCTTGGTTCAAGGGCTGGGTGCTTAGGTGTTGGGGTCTTTGTGACCTGTCGTGAGTGGCCGTGATTACTACAGAGTCTGCCACTGGCTGCTCTCCTAGATAGGGATCCTCTAGAGGGGCCCTGTACAAGCCTTCTGCCTTCTTGGGGACTGACCATGAAGAAAAGGGGTGCTTCCAAGCGGCTTTCATTACGTCCTGGAAGGTGTCCACATAATGGCAGGACCACCACTGGTTTGAGATCCTTTTGTCTTAGATACTTAGCCAGGCGATGTCTTTCAGGATCTAAGTCTTCTATGTCCCAACCCATGTTGTCTTGGATATGTCGCATGATATCCATTAATGTCAGGTCATCGAGGAATGACTTTGGCAGATCCTGTGGGTCTGGTGAAGGGACACTAAAGGGAGAGCTCGACCTCGATGACTCGGAAGAGGAGGAGTGAGACTCGTACAATGATGAGTCTGACGACCTGTGGTGTTTTTTAGGTCTATGCATGCTGGGAGAGCGGAAGGGGTCTGGGAAGGAGACTCGCTGCTTCTTTTCTTTATGTGACCTTTGTCCTTAGCCCAGTTCCTAGCTTTTGGACTCTTCTCTAGGGGTGTTCTGTCTGGGCTTTTCTCTTTGGAGGAGGTAGGTTCTCCAGCGGTTGTTTTGTGGGAACTAAGTCCTTCCTGATGGTCTCCACCAGTAAAAAAAAACAATTCCTTCACCTCGGTAATGTTGAGGCCTGAAAACTGACCTGGTGTCAGTTCCTCATGAGGTGACGTCTGACTGTTACCTGTGTCTGGCTCTTTGTGGCCTAATACACCCGTTGACTAGTCTCTGGGTGGCATCAGGTCATGTGGGAGGTTTGCTTCCTCCTTATCTCTTGACGCCTGGTTGTCGCAGAGTTGCTCAACCCCAGCGTTGGTTCCTTCATCGTCCGAGTAGGCCGATGTCCGGTACGGATGAGGTGACGTCCTTTTGTGGGAATGGACCTCTGACATACTTTGGTCTTTGGGACGTTTTGCGGGCGTCTGCTCTGGCGTCCGCTTTGGGTCTGAGGTCCGCTTGAGGGACGTCAGGTCTGAGGTCCATTTAATGGATGTCCCCAAATTTCTCCTGTGGGGTTGGGAGGCCAACCTCCAATGACTGGTGTCCCGGCGCCAGTCCAGAGAGTCGGGGCCTGCAGTGTGGGCCGACTTGGAGTGTACCTTGGTCAGACAATCTCTGGATGCAGATCAGCCTGAAGAGCCCAAAGGCCGACTGTGTGAAGTTTCTTTTGGTCGGACCTTCAGGGGCTGGAGGGTGGATGCAACACCTGCACCACCCAACGTCTGGACTTTGGCCGGTGGAGGTTGGGTCTTGTCCAGGACAGAGATCTGCTGGAACGGGCAGAGTTACAGCTCGCCCTGGAGTCGGACGTCTGTGTGGATGGGGAGTGCTCTTTCTCCTTCTCCCTCCGTTTCTCCTTGTGTTTCCCAATCTATGGGATGACTCTTCCCGTGAGGAGGAACTTTTCTGCATGGCTGCTAATCATTTTTCTAAAAGGAAGGTCTCCAAAACTTTCTGTCTGTAGATCTTCGTGTGGCTGTTAAAAATTTTGGGAAATGGTACATGCCTTGGTGTCGTGCTTTGGGCCTAGGCACCTGACACAGGCCATGTGTTTATTCTTAAAAGGAATTTGTTTGCCACACGTACACTTTGAAGAGTGCCTTTCGACAGAAGTTGTCAGGAAGATGACACGAAAGAAAAGAAATCGGACTTTGTCAAAAAAATAAATAAATAAAAGTAGAAATACTCAAGTGATGGCGCTGTTCGATAACTGAAGGCATCTGCAGAGCTGATGCTTGCAAGTCAATGGCGGAAAGAACTGAGGATGCTGGGGACTGCCCCTTTATGAAGTATGTGACACCAGGGCGGGCCAACGTCAGAGGTGGTTTCCTGCTGTATGTAGCAAGCTAGAAGTTTTCCGTGGGTCCTGCTGCTCGGCTTAGTCTTAATGGTGTAATCTACTGCAAGAGCTGTTTCTCAAGTAAGATGACCGCTTTCATACTCCAACAGATGGCAATGTCCCAGTTTAAGAAGAATACTGTTTTGTACCCCAGCACTTGGCAATCTCCCAGTCTGGAAGGCACTACTTTCATACCAATAAGCTGGCAATAGCCCAGTCTAGGAAGAACGCTGCTGATGTGCCCCAGCAGTTGGGAAAGTTCAAGCCTAGGAAGAACAGGCTTTCATACTCCAGCAGTACACAATATCCCAGTCTAGAAAAATGCTCCTTTCCTACCCCATCTGCTGACAATGTAATATGATCTAGGAATACTGCTCCTTTCATGCACCAGAAAATAGCAATATCCCAGTTTAGAAAGAACAGTGCTTTTGTACCCGGCAGCTGGCAAACTTTCATATCTGACAATGACCAATATGATGTCCTGTTGAAACTCACAAAGAGCCATCTAAAGGGATCAGTCAGTAATCAGAGCCCCACACCATGTGCTGGGATGGTCCCAATTTGCATTTTGCATGCAAAACATTTATGTACTTATGTATTTATTTATTTAGGTTTACTTACTGTTTACTGCAATACAGTAGACTGTACCAGACTGATTCTTCTGGCTTCAAGCTGTCATTTTCTGGTAACTTCAAATCTCAGAATCCCTTACAGCTGACATCAAAGCAGGCCACAGTATGGGAGACTCAACAGCCTGCAGTGCATGTCAGACCTTTATAAGCTCAATCAGATGTTTTCCAGTCATGCTATTCTCCGGGGCTAAGTACAGTCCTCTGTGACTGTACTTATCCCAGGGAGGACAACAGGACCATCAAAGCAGACAAGAACTTATAAATGCTCTAACATGCACTGCAGGCTATTGAATATCCCCAAGAAAGCTCTACTATACAAAGCGCGAGGAGCGGGTAGCCCTAGCAAGGCTATACATGGCTATGTCTGATGGCATTTTGTTGCAGTAATGCACTTTGAAATAACGCAGCACTTTTTGTATTACAATTTTTAAGTGCCATCTACTTCTGGGTGGTGAGCATTCTGCTTTGTTGGTGTTTGTTACTGAAAATCCCATGCTGCAGCCCTTATTTGTTGTCAGCTGCAGGGGAGTCTGGAATGCGTAGCTACAAAAAATGTCAGCTTGCCAGTCTGCAGAATCAATCTCACACAATCTTCTATACTGCAGTAAACGGTAAATAAAAAGAAAACACACACACACATTTTGAACACAAAACTCAAACAGGGACTACTTGGGTGTGGGGCTCTTAGTGCAGACTGTTCCCCTTCAATTTTTGTCTCTCTGGATGTGATGTGAAGCCCCACATTTGCTCCGCTGATGCATGCACCATCCCACATCTGCCACTGTAATCCACTATACTACATCCGCCCCTTTGCAATCAGTATGCCCCATACCTGTCCCTGTACATACCGCACAACACCCTGCTGCACTGCCTTCTCCTGACGATGCTGATCCAAGCTTCTGACCAAAACCTGAAAAATTTCCCGGTCTTTCATGATGTCCATGATTTCCACCTCCATGCCGGTAGCCTCATCACACATCCTCCGCTCCAATGCCAGAATCAACTCCTTGGTCACACTCATTTCCTTCATGCTAACAAGACACATCTTCAGTTCCATGTCCTTCAGTTCTAGGGCTTCTTTGGGCTCTGTGCAAGAAAGAGGAAGATGGGGTCAATTGTATGGGGGCACTCGAAAAAAGTTCTAACATTTCCAGGGCCTATCTGGGTCTTATGCAAGGGACACAGACGTTTCTGTTTTCATTAACGTTTGAGCTTGCGTTTCTGTTACCGTTTGTGTTATTTACGTTTGCATCACCATATGCATTACCGTCTGTGCTTGCGTTTGCATTACCGTTAGCGTTACTGTGTGGCACAAAAATCACATGGTGGGAGCATGGGGCCTGAAGGGCCACACGCTCCCACCACCACATTCCATTCATTATTTATAGTGCTCATTCTCAAAAAGAAGACAAATTCATGGCAAAAAACCTCCGGAAACAGAAACGCAAACACAAGCGCGTAGGGAAACACAAACCGCAATGCGCATGGTGACAGTAGTGCAACTGGAAATACAAATGGTAATGGTAACAACAAAAATAATGCCAAAGGAAACAGAAATGGAAATGCGAACGGAAGCACGTACGGAAATGCAAACCGTAACGCGCACGGTCATGGTACCGCAATTATAAATGCAAATGGTAACAGCAACAATAATGCCAAAGGAAACAGAAACACAAAAGCAAGAGCGTGCAGAAAGCATAAATCGTAGCAGCTTGTGGTCACAGTACCTCAATTGTAAATGCAAATGGCAACGGTAACAGCAACAATAGCATAAAGGAAAGCGTCGGAAAGCATAAACTGCACGCAGACAATCACGGTAAAGCAATTGGAAATGCAAATGGTAGCGGTAACAACAACGATGACACAAAACGAGAGACAAATGCAAACGGAAGGGCAGACACAAAAGCAAATGGTAATGTGCGGTGATGCAAACAGAAACAGTGGTGGAGAAGCAAATGGTAACAGTAACACAAAGCGCAAATGCAAAGGGCGCACACAGAGGCTTAACTCAAACTGGTACTGAAAGCAAAGGAAGCGCTAAGTGTAACAGTAAGTGGAGCGCACACTGTGGTTTTCCCCAACAGCTCCATAGAGAAACACAGTGACTACAAAGAATGTATGCATAATAGTGGGCCTCTGAACAGAAAATGAGCACTTAGAATAGTAAATTGCTTATACCTCAGGAACTGTATGACATAGAAAAAAAAAAATGTTCATATGATTCATGACTTTCCTGGCTACATTTGCACTTAATACTTAGCCCACTAGTGGGCTAAGCATATTTCTGACAAAAAGTCCGAATCTCGCACCGTTTCCGAGATACAGGCCCTGAAAGGCGTGGTGGACGCCGCAATGTTAGTCTATGAGAAAAAGTGTCAACTTCAGAGTACCGTAAGTTTGCATCCCTGCAATATCTTTTCAACAAACCACCAAAAGACACATCTGTGGAATGTTGGCTTTCTTCCCTCCAAATTTCAGCCCAAAAGACCAAACCGTTCTTTTGCAGTTGGGTGGCAAACAATTCCTGTTATTTGGGCCATAGTGTTGCAAAGTAGTGTCGTGATATGCGACACTTTTGCAAAATAAATAAATAAAATTGTTGCAGGTGCGACACTATTTTGCAACACTACTGTTCCCAAAATTTCAAAAACATATTTCTAGAGTGTTTAACCCCAAAATAAAGACATGCCTAACATCCTCAGGGCTCGATTAGGTAAACACAAAAATAATTTGTGTCCCTATTTCTGGATCAGTAACTGAAAAAAAAGGCTGACTCCATGACACTACAGGGGTCATTGCGACAGTTTAAATTTTTGTTAACTTTTCCCATTGACTATAATGGGAAACTTGTTTTTTGAATAACTTTTGAACTGTTCAATATTTTTTCACGAAATCTTCAAAAGGCACATCGGGGTCACAGCCGCACGTTCCCTGAAGTTTTTGGACCGGTTGTGCAAACCGTGCGACCTGTAGACATGAGCAAAGAATGCACAAAAAAGCATAAATGCGCTATGGAATGTCTCTTAGTAACTCCGCAACCGTATACCCAACTGGTACAAAACTTGGCAGATCCTAAGATGTATGCTAACGCTCCTTGCCTACCAAATTTCAGGCAAATCCGTTGAACAGTGGCAAAGTTATTAAGGTGCAAAATGTCACCATTTAACCTTAAATGGGGTATTCGACTTAACTACGGTGGCACTACTGTGCCATCATAAAATAAATATATATATATATATATATATATGTGTGTGTGTGTGTGTGTGTGTGTGTGTGTGTGTGTAAAACCAAAAGTAGGAAATGCAGTTTTAGTTTTCAACCTAAAACCCGCACCCACACCTGAAACAAATCAGGGGTGAAGTCTTCCTTTGGGCTGCCAGACCTAAAGTTCACCCCATTCTATACAGTCCCGAAATATACACATTTGTGTCCATCACATCTGAGCTTTCTTGCTACTGCAATGGGGTGAGCTTTGGGTTGACAACCCAAAGAAGACTTCACCTGATTTGCTTTAGGTGGTGGGGTGGGGTTTGGGGTTGGAAACCCTAAAACCACATTCTAACTTTGTCAGTTTGAGCAACCCTAAATGTTGCATAACGAGTTTTTTGCAAAAATTTCCTTACTTTGTGAGATGGGACAATGACAGCCACAGGGACCGAAAACACTTGGCTACACCTCGGTGGCTTGCTAAGAGTCCTTGTGGCGCGTAGGCACTCGACTGTGCCTCATGCCTTACCCCCATATCCATGGTCTGAAAGCACTCAGCTTCACCTCGTGCTTTACCCCCAAGGCAGAAGGCACTGTGTCGGCATCATACCTTACTACAACCAGGTGGTAGTAAGGAACTCTGCTGCATCTCATGCCTTACCCACACCCAGAGGCTGAAGCAGATTTTCTGCATCCAGGACTAAAGATACTAGTTGGAACCACAGTTTCGGGGTCGGGAACCAGATTACTAAGTGAGAACTACTTTTTCTGGTTCGAGAAAAATGTATAAGCAGCAGACAACAATTCATATGGCAAGCGCTTACTGAGCATGTTCAGAAGCAGAATTTTTAAAAATATTATAACTTTAGAATGGATTCATATATTTTCACCAAAGCAGCTAAAGTCACATCTGTGGGCCAAGTCCTTTCTACCTGAATATTTCAGACCAAAATTCCAAACCATCTGGGCACAAGGCAATGACAAAAAAACAGTGATTTTTTACATGTTTTCCTATCATCTGCTAATACACATATCTAACCAGAACGACACGGCACATCAACAGATCTACGCCACGAGACCACTCATGCAAAATGTCGTGCAAATCCGTTGAACAGTTGCAAACATATTAAAGTGCAAAATGTGAGGTTTAACATAGAAACCACTGCTCAACCCTCATGATTATTCATGAGCTATGCTGAACACTGACATTTTTGAAAACGTGAGGCACACAAGGAACTGTTCTTGCAATGTGAACAGGTGAAACCAAAAAAAAACTCTTGTAAACAGTGATTTTGAACAGACCAAGATTCCCAAAGAGGGATAACTTGTAGTTTTCACCCAATTTTTCTAATTCCCTCAATTTTAAACAATGGGTATGCAAATAAGCTCATAATTGAGAAATGCCCCCTCCGCCGCAGCCTTACCTCCCTTCTACATAATGCACCTCACATTCTTGTTGCTGTCCATAATGCCCTCTCCACCTAACCAGCATTTGCAGTCCTTAAACCACATTCTATGTCCTTCTTCCCCTAATACTCCACATTCCAATCACCTTTTCACAGCTACTGGTCCTTCTTCACAGGACATCAATTCCCCAGAGTATCCAGCAACAACTGGGATCGCCTACTCATCACTCCTCACACCTGCACAATATAATTACAGATCCTCCTGACCAGGAACTTCCCTATCCTTGGCTTCTGCCCAGTCTGGATTCACTGTTAATAATTACCACCTTCCAACTCCACTTGGAATTACTTACTGTGATTGCCCATTCCAATTTCTGTTATTCTTACCCTGCTGTCCTGGTTCACCTTTGTCCACTGCTATCTTCACCAAGCTCTACAAATAATAGTTTTTCCCATACTGAGTTTTTCCTATATGGCTCCCACACAGCTTGATGTTACCTGCACTTGTGCTGATCCCACTGCTTCTGTTGCCAGCTATCCATTACTGCTATATAATTACCGGTTCCCTTTTTTTTCCATAGGGAAACCGTGGCGTAATTTGCCGTAATGAAGGAGTGTTCATTACAGCAAACACGCACATGATTTCCCTCACTGTGTGCATGCGCCCGCCGCACTTCCTCGCTTCACCACCGTGCCTGCTCGGGAAACCGCTAACAGACAGCAAACCGCCACCTGGACTAGGCGCTAAGTAAGAAAAAAAAAAAACAAGCAAAATCTGTCTCAGTCAGTGCTGTGCACAAGATAAAAAAAAAAAAATCTGAAAATCAAACTGATGACTGCGGATACGTACTTCACCTTCACTGAACCCCAGCTGCAGAGCTGTATTTTATTTTATACAATTGTTGTGAGGCAAAAAAGGAAAAACTCCAGCAATTATATAAAATAAAGTATGGGTCTGGGTGTGTAAATCCTAATTTACACACACCGGTTAGATGCTTTACATAAACCCCTCAAGTATGTAGCATCAAACCCCTCGGGTGTGTGTAAATTCTTGTTACACACCCAGACCCATACTTTATCCTATATGTAATATATGGAAATGCCATTTTAATAGGTCAGTAGACCACACAAAAAATTTCCTGTAATGCTACTGCTTGAAACTGATAGTATTATCACTTAAAAAATACAGTTACGCAAGAACTTACCGTAACAGTAGATCTTCGAAAGGAGCTCTTGCAGCAGTTAATACCATTAGGACTGAAGCCGGCAGGCGTCAGGACCCCACAGAAAACTTGTAGCTAGCAGCTGAGGCAGGGGACCGCCCCCAACGTCGGCTCCGCCTGACGTCCCACATGGTATAAAGGGGGTGGTCTGGCTGATACCACCCCAGTTCTCCTGCCGAAGACCTGGCTAGAAAGGAATTGGAGAACCAAGTAGCAAAAAGACAAAAAAATTAAAAAGTCTTATCCTGGTTAGATGGAAACCCAAATAAAGATACAACAGTAATTCCCTAAGCTATCCTGAGGGAAGGTGGAAAGCCACCTGCTGCAAGGCTATTCTCAAAGATCTACTGTTACGGTAAGTTCTTACGTAAATGTACTGTCTTGTCTTCGAGGGTGGAGCTCTTGCAGCAGGTAAGAAAAAATTACTCACTTTAGTAATTGCTTTTCTTCTCATGGAGTCTTGCTATATTATGACTAATGCAGTTAGCCACGGCACTTGAACTGCCCCGGAGAGGAAAGAGTTAACTCCAGGGAGTCTGGAGTTCTACAGCGCGAGAGCGCTTATGCCAAAGCTCTATCTGGGCAGTTTCAAATGAAACTGTCACATCTTTACGAAGCTAATACTAAGAAACAAGTCTGTGTGGAAAGCTCTACACTAGCCAAATGGCTACCTACTAGTAGAAATAACAACAATATAAACAACAATAACAATAATAACAATGAATAATAGTATTATTAGTTACCTCCCTTACAAGCACCATTAGGACCCCCCCCTTCCCCCAAAGACTCAAGTCCAGGAAGGGGGCCAATATATACCTAAATAAAATAACCTAGTTCCCTAACCCTAAATAAAAGAAGGTAAGGGAAAAAAACTACAATGGCATGACACAGTGCTTGCACTAATTTGCCACCCCTACCCAAGTAGAAGTTCTGAGAGGGGCAGGAGGGAGGGTGGTCATAATATAGCAAGACTCCATGAGAAGAAAAGCAATTACTAAGGTGAGTAATTTTTTCTTCAAACACCATGAAGTCTTGCTATATTATGACTAATGCAGATTACACAGCAGTACCTCCATGGAGGAGGGTCAGAACCTACTTAGGAAATAGGCTCTGAAGCACAGCTGTGCCAAAACGAGCATCTCTCCTGGACTGAATATCCAGGGAATAATGCTTGGTAAAAGTGTGAACTGTTTTCCAAGTAGCAGCTTGACAGATTTCCAGAATGGGAATATCTCTAGCAGCCGCTAGAGATGCAGCTGTACCTCGGAGTGAGCCCTCAGTCCTGAGGGTGGTTCTCTACCTAGTTTTGATAACAAAATTGGATACAGAGACAATCCACCTTGCAATTGTCCTCTTAGTGGCAGGTTTCCCTTTGCCAACCTCGCCATAGGTAAGGAAGAGCTGGAGGGATTCGAACCTGTGACCCTTGGTGCGTTCCAAATAGTAGCTTAAGGCTCTTTTGACGTCCAAGCTGTGCAGTCTCCTCTCACCTGAGGAAGAATGCTCAGTGAAAAATACTGGAAGAGATATGGATTGGTTCAGGTGGAAATCTGAAAACACTTTAGTCAAAAACTTTCTGTTAGTCCTGAGGACTACCTTATCTCTGTGGAAAGAGATAAAATCTTCTTCCACTGACAGGGCCTGTAGTTCACTTATGTCTGGCAGAAGTGATAGCCACTGGAAAACAGTTTTCCAAGTTAGAAACTTAGCTCTGCTGAGACAGAGGCTCAAAGGAGGTTGCATTAACTGAGCAATGCAAACATTCAGGTCCCAGGCGGGAGCTGGTTCTCGTAAAAGGAGGTTAGTGTGAAGTAACCCTTAAAAACTTGGAAAACACAGGGTGAGAAGAAAGGAAGCAGGCTTCCCTGCTGACACAAAACAGAGACAGCTGCCAGATGAACCTTTAAGGTAGCTGGCCTAAGGCCTAAGGAATTTAAATGGACCAAATAGTCCAGTAATGTGAGCAGATCAGCAGATTCTGGGATAATCTGCTTCTCAGAGCACCAGATGGAAAACCTTTTCCACTTAGAATTGTAAGTGGCCCTAGTGGAAGGTTTCCTTGAAGCCTTTAAAATATCCAGAACACCTTGAGAAAGGTGTAAGTCAGCAAATTCTAACTCCTCAAGAGCCATGCCTTGAGATGGAGGGATTTGAGGTCCGGATACCACACTCTCCCCTGTGCACAGGCCAGCAAGTCGTGGACTCTGGGCAAGCTCAGGGCAGGGTGGACTGACAAGGACAGAAGCAGTGGGTACCAGGGCTGTCTGGCCCAATCTGGGGCAATCAGAATCACTTTGCAGGGCTGAGATCTGATTTTTACTAGTACCCTGAAAAGAAGAGGAAAGGGGGGAAAGGCATACAGGAACTTCCCTTTCCAATCCAACTGAAAGGCGTCCAGGGGGACTGAGCCCAGCACTGGAGGCCTGCAACAAAACAGAGGAAGTTGGTGGTTGTCTGGGGCTGCGAAAAGATCTATCTGAGGGGTGCCCCATCTGGCAAAGACCGACCCCAGCACCTGAGGATTCAGAGCCCATTCGTGATGGCCCTGAGAAATCCTGCTGAGGGCATCCGCCAGGACATTGTCCTTCCCTGGAAGGTGAACTGCCATCAGGGAGGTGTTCAGGAGTAAGCCAGAGACCATAACTTCATTGCTTCGTGCACAAGGCTGATGACCGAAAGTGCCCCTTGCTTGTTGATGTACCACATTGTTGTGGTGTTGTCTGTCCTGACTTGAACTACTTTGTTCTGGACAGAAGCTGAAAACGCCTGAAGAGCTATAAAGACAGCTCTGAGTTCCAAAAGGTTGATGTGGAGCAGAGATTCCTGAGGAGACCACACTCCCTGAGTGGACAGGTCGCCCAAGTGAGCTCCCCACCCTGACAGGGAGGCATCCGTGGTGAGGGTGAGGGAGTGGGAGACGGGAATGAAAGGAACCCCTTGTTTTAGATTGCTTTGATCCTGCCACCAGTGTAGAGCCAGGATCAGAGTTTGGGTCACTGGAACCAATTTGGAAAGGGGGTCCCTCCTTTGAGACCAATAGGCCCTCAAATGGAACTGAATGTCCCTCATCTGGAATCTTGCTCCTAGCATTACCGCTGTGGAAGCAGCCATGTGCCCTAGGAGTTGCAGAAAATGCCTTGCTGGTCGAAACCCGCGGGGTAAGGAGGATGCCAGGGCAATGAGCCTGTCTACCCTTTCCGAGGGAAGAAATGCCCTGGCTAACTTTGTTTCAATTCTGCACCTATGAAAGTTAGTACCTGAACTGGTTCCAGAATTGACTTTGGTAAATTCAGCAGGAATCCCAGGAAGAGAGAAGCTGCTGGTGACTTGCAAGTGGATTTTACCTGATCTGGGACTGACCCACTATGAGCCAGTCGTCCAGGTAGGGAAACACAGCAATCCTTGCCTTCTTAAATGAGCCACTACCACAGCTAGACATTTTGTGAATACCCTTGGTGCAGAGGTAATGGACCGGCATTGCCCTGAACTGGTAGTGGCCTGAGGGCAGTTCAACCTGAGGTACTTTGCGTGAGAAGGCCTGATCAGAACATGAAAATAGGCATCCTTGAGGTCCAGGGAAGCCAGCCAGTCCCTGGCCTCAGTGAAGGCAAAATCATTGCCAGAGTTAACATTTTGAACTTTGGTTTCAAAGATGCTTGTTCAGGTACCTTAAATCTAGGATGGGCCGCCATTCTCCTGTCTTTTTGGGGTAAGAAAGTATCTTGAGTACAGCCCTTGCCCTGATGGCAAGGAGGGACCCTTCTACTGCTTTGCAGTCCAGAAGAGAAGAAACCTCTGCTTCCAAAGCAAGGGCTTCTGTAGGATTTGCAGGTGGAAAATGTCTGGCTCTCATCTTGGAAACTGTTTGAAGCTGAGAATCAGACCCTGGTTATTACCTCCAGAACCCATCTGTCCGGTTAGGACACCCAGTTCTGGCTGAAATAAACCAACCTGCCCCCACTGGTACACAGGAGAATCGGCCCTGGGCACCCATCAGGGTGCCTGCTTGGCAGTAGCCTTAGGCTAAGGGAGGGGGACGGTTTACTTGTGCCCGCTCTACCTCTGCTTCTGAAGAAACCCCTCTGTGCAAACGCAGAGGAGGCCTGAGATTGGTAAAAGGCCTGTGGAAAGGCCTGCCCCTACTTCTGGGAGTGCCTCTGTGGAGTGGCATGCCTCTCCTTAGCCTGGGCACTTTGCAGTAGTTCTGTATTCATCCATCTTTTCATATAGTTTTCTGTTTGTTCCCAAACAGAGAATTACCACTACAGGAAAATCCATAGCCTTTGACTGAGTATCTTGGGACAGAGTAGTGCATCTGCGCCATGCCAACCCACGGAAAGCTACAGAAGTGGCCATGACCTAGAGGAAACATCATTAACATCAACAGCAGTATGAAATTGAACTTTAGAGGCTTCAATGCCATCAGCAGCCACCTGTTCCAACTCACTAGCCAGCTGGCCATGTGCCTGCTTGGCTAACTGCAATACTGTGTCCCATCTAGATTTCTGATATCTAGCTACATAGCCATATAATTTGCCTGCCTGAGTCCCAAAGAAGCTGCCATATACTGTTTTTTCGCCATGGCATCAATCCTCCTGGAATCCTTATCAGGAGGATGTGAGGCCAGGGGAATATTAGCCTTGTCACAGGCTGCAGCTTGAACCACACCTACATGACTACACTACTCAGTGAGGAAGTCTGTATCAGAGCCTGACAAAGTATACCTTCTGTCCATTTTTTATCTACAGGAGGGACAGAATGAGGATTTTTAAAATCTTTGTTGTTTGCTTCCTAAATGACTTATGCAAAGGAATAGACAACCTCCTAGACTCTGGTATATCCATCATTTCTACGTAATCAGGCTCCTCTTGCTCATCCACAGCCTCCTCTAAAGGAAGCTGGAGGTTTCTGCAACCTTTTGTAAAACATAAATGAGAAGGGGACTCAGACAGAATAGGAGGAGATTCTAAAGGTCTGTCTGGAGAAATGTCCGGGTCAATGGGCACGCCCAGACCCCTCCCAGCCACATATATATTGATCAAATTCTCCTCCCTCCGTGGTTCATAAAATTCCTCAACATCATACTCCTGAACCACTGGAACTGAACGAACCAACCCTTTACCAACTGTTGGTGGTTCGACAGGACCCTGAGACAGTGACTGGACAATCTGTATGGCTTTAGCTATTTCTGCAGCAGTTGGAGAGACAATTTTGGACCCAAACCTACTGATTTCTTTGTCTTTTCACTGGGACTGGTTCTCTGAACCAGCCTTCCTTTTGCCCGAGGAAGTCTCGCCTGGTCAGAGGGTACTCCTCTGGTCCAGTGGGTGCTGGACCGGCTGGCCATCGGGTCAGCGGATTCTTTTTGGCCTCGTCCCTGAGCCGGCCTAATCTTTTCCAGGGTGGCTGCAGGGAAATTTTTACACCTGGCAGTCTGACGGGAGGTGGTCAGCCCCAGACAATAAACACAAGTGGTGTGGGTCAGCCTTGGCAAGGCTTCCCCTGAGACATCACAGTGTTAAAACCCAGTGGGCCGGTTTTCTTTGGGTTTCTCAGACATAATGCCAGCCTAACCAAAAACTTGCCTTTTGATGGCAGTGCCAGGCAAGACACTTATATGGGTTCCTAACCGTGTCCAGGTATTTGAAAACCTAATTTTAAAGCAAGGTTTTTAGAACCGATAAGAACCAGGAACCGCACTTAAAAAGCCCAACCACACTTTAAAACGTTAATTTCAGAAACCGATTGGGTTCAAAACCGAACCGATAATTGAATTTCCACACAGACTTTAATTTTGTACTACGGTTTACCAGATAGAGGCTTTAACGAAATGCGGCAAAATAAATACTTTTTGCTGGTTCAAATGAACAAAATACTATTGAACAGAAATAAACCGAGCTGAAGGAGCTGATCTCGGGCGACTGTTCAGTGAAGCGAAGATAAAATCTGACAGTTTCATTTGAAACTGCCCAGATAGAGTTTTGGCATAAGCGCTCTCGCGCTGTAGAACTCCAGAATCCCTGGAGTTAACTCTTTCCTCTCCGGGGAAGTTCAAGTGCAGTGGCTAACTGCATTAGTCATAATATAGCAAGACTTCATGGTGTTTGAATACCATTAGGACAGAGTCCCAAGCAGTACCCAAAGATAGGCCCGGGTCTGATACAGTGGAACGGGATGATTACAACCTAGAGGAGCGGACCTCTATGACAGAAGACACTGCAGGACTGCTAGTCCAAAACCTGCTCATCCTTGCAGGACTGCTAGTCCGCAACCTGGCGATGTCCAGGCTATAATGCCTGATGAAGGTGTGGACGGATGACCACGTGGCAGCCACACAAATGTCTGCTGAAGAGACATTCTTCAGGGCCGCAAAAGAAGATGCCACTCCTCTGGCGGAATGACCCATAATAGGACCCGGGAGAGGTCTGTCATGGTGCAGATAACAGAATGTGGTGCAGTGCACTAACCAACGGGCTAGTGTCTGTTGTTTCGAGACAGGAGCTCCTAACATTCATTTAGCAAAAGAAATGAACAACTGGTCCGATTTCCTAGAGGAGTGAGTCTTGTAAAGATAGCATCGCAAACTGCGATTAACATCCAGGGTGTGCAACAGTGCTTCGCCCTGGCTGGAAGAACCAGGATAGTACACCGGAAGGTTGATATCCTGGTTCAGAGCCAGTACGGATACCACCTTCGGCATGAATTTGGGGTTTGTGTACAAATTCACCCTGTCCCTGTGAAAGACAATATAAGGTTCTTTACACATCAGAGCCTGGAGTTCCAAAACTCTTCGAGCGGAGGTGATGGCCACCAGGAGGAGAGTCTTCCAAGAGAGAAAGCGCAGCTCGCAAGAAGCTGCCGGTTCGAAGGGGGGGGGGAACGTGAGCTTCTCCAGAACCAAGAGGAGGTCCCAAGGAGGGACGATGTCCCTTTTGGGATGTCTGACATGTAATACCCCTCGTAGGAAGGTCTTGCAGGCATTCAACTGAGCTAGAGTTTTGTCTTCGACAGGACTATGTTATGCGGAGACCGCACACATATGCACCTTGACTGAGGAATAACTCAATCCCAAGTCCAAGAGGTATCAGAGATATTCTAACACATGCCTGACCGGGCAACCCAAGGGGATCTAGGGAACGAATAGTAGCCCATTAGCAGAAGCATTTCGACTTAAAAGCATACGTGGCTCTGGTAGAAGGCTTCCTGGCTGCTACCATAATCTCAGCCACTCTGCTTGACACTGCTAATCTCTCTTCCGCTAAAACTGCAGGAGCCACGCCTGCAAGTGAAGAGAGCGAAGAGCAGGATGGACGAGAGTCCCCTGTCCTTGAGAGAGCAAGTGAGTGGAGAGTGGCAACTGAACTGGGTGTTCCAGAGACAGTTACTGGAGCAGCGGATACCAAATTTGACGAGGCCATAGAGGAGCCACTAGGATCGTTTTGGCTGCCTCTCACTGCAAGTTGAGCAGTACTCTCTGAATGAGGGGAAAAGGAGGGAAGACATAAAGGAACTTCCCTGCCCAGGAGAGGGACAATGCATCTCACCAGAAAACACCAGGCCCTGGAGCGAGCGAGCAAAAATTGCAGAGTTTGGCATTGTACGGGGATGCAAAGAGGTCCAACTCTGGCTGGCCCCACTTATTGAAGAGGTCGTCTGCGACATCTTGGAGCAATTCCCACTCGTGAGTCTGAGAGAACGAGCGACTGAGACTGTCAGAGAGAACGTTCTGGACCCCTGGTAGATGTACTGCGGTGAGGTCCACACTGTGTTCTACTGCCCAGTCCCAAACTCCCATGGCATCTCTACAAAGGGGTACGAGTGAGTTCTCCCTTGTTTGTTGATGTAGAAAACCACATGTGTGTTGTCTGTCTGCACCAGAAGAGGACCAGTTGAAGCTAGTTTCTGAATGCCGAGATTGTATTCAGTACCGCTCTCATTTCCAGAACGTTGATAAGCAGAGAGCAATCTGTGACAGACCAGGATCCCCGGGTCCTGTGATCCCCTAGCTGAGCCTCCCAGCCTAACAGAGAGGTGTCTGTGGTCAGGGTCCGAAGTGGTGGGAGTCTGCGGAAAGGAACTCCATCGCCCAGATTGTCCGTGCATAGCCACCATTCCAGGGGACAATGAATTGCTCGAGAGATCCAGACTGGAAGATCCAGATCGTCCACCAACTGATCCCACTGTACCTTGAGGTGCCACTGGAGTGCCCACATATGGAGTCTGGCTAAAGGAACTGTGGCGATGGCTGTGGCCATGTGACCCAGCAGTTGTAGAACCACCCGCGACGGGGAGGATGGGTGACTTTGGAGGCTTCTGGCAAGCCCCTGAAGGCGTCCCACCCTGTCCGAGAGCAGAAAAACCCTCCCCTGTACACCGGTCCAAGATGACTCCGATAAACTGTAGTCGCTGTGTCGGCCAGGGGTGTGAATTCGGCCAGTTGATAGTGATGCCCAGGTACGAAAATAAAGCCTGCGTTTCTGTAAGAGAGATGGAAAGCTCCTTTTCCGAATGGGCGGACAGGAGCCAATCATCCAGGCAGGGGTAAACAAAGAGGCCTTTCCTGGAGGACCACTGTTACACACCTGGTGAATACCCGGCATGGACGAGAGGTCAAGGGCAGAGCCCTGAATTGGTAATGCTCGTTCTTGAAGCAAAACCGAGAAAATGTCTGTGGGCCTTCAGGACCTTGATGTGCAGATAGGTGTCCTGCATACCTAGACAGTAAAGCCAGTCTCCTTTCTGGAGCAGGGGAAGCAATCCCAGGGTTACCATGCGAATCTCTGGTACTTCACTGAGAGGTTGAGCTAGCTGAGGTCTAAAATGGGGCGAAGGTCTCGGGTCTTCCGGAACGAGGAAGAAGCGAGTAAAGCCTTTTTCCTTCTGGGCCACTGGTACCTTTTGATAGCTCTTTTGCTGAGGAACTGATGGATCTCCTTCCAAGAGGAGATTGTGTTGTGGTGGACAAGCGGAACACTGGGGGGTTGTCCAGAGGGATGAGATGAATTCTATCAGATACCCTGTCCAAATGGTGGTCAATACCCATTGATTGGTAGTGATACTGGCCCATTCGAGTGGGTAAGCTGAAACGCCTCCTACCTGCTCGTTCTGCCTGTCCCAGGAAGAAGAAGGGTGGCAGAGGAGGGAGTCAGGTGGGGGGGGTAGGAGGGCCGCCCTGGGAGCTTTTGGTTGCTTAGGGCCCTGGGAACCTTGAGGGCAGGGTTTCCGTCTCTTAAATCTTTGCCCTGGGTTTGTTTGCCATACTGTCCTTGATTATGACGCTGCCAAAGGATGCTTGAGCTGGGTCAGTTGTGACTTGTACATACGACGACGCCCGCCACCCGCCTCTTCCCCGGATATTTGCAGTTGCTTCACCATCTACTCCACTTCCAGGACGAAAAGCACTGGACCCTGAAAGGGAGAATCCAAAATAGAGTCCTGCAGGTCTTGCTGGAAACCAACAAGTCTGAGCTAGGACAGGCGCCCTACAGATGTCTGATGCCGCAGCCCGAGAGGCCATATCAACGGTGTCATATGAGCACACGGGCATGTTTATCCATGTCCAGGTCCAACTGGACGATGCCAAAATTTCCTGCTTGGATTCAGAATCGGGAGAGCCTCTATCAATTCTATGGTCTTTCTCACAGGGATTGCTGGTAGGAGATCATGTGGGCCATGAAATTCAGGGACCTGATCGACCCAGAAGCTGAGGAGAAAACCTTCTTCCCAGCTGTCAAGCTTCTTCAAGACGGGTCTGGAGGCTGTGAGCTTAAATGCTTAGGTTGGGCTCCCCTTCCATGGCTTGTCATTAGGATCAAGGAATTTGCCTTAGGTTGTTCTGCCAAGAATGGCTCAGACTTAGGAGGCTTGTAAAGCCTATCCGCCTTAGTAAGACGGGTGACATCCTGGAAGGGTTCTACGAATGGAGGAATGACTAGGGGCTTCACTTCTTTTTCTCCTAAGAACTTAGCCACAAGCTTCCATTCCAGGTCCAGTGCCTCGGTATCCTATTCGTAGATGGTCTGTATATGCCTCGTTACGTCAAGTAAAGAAGGATCGTCTTGGGGGGGGGGAGACTGTGGGGAGTCCCTGGGTTCAGGAGAGAGAGGTAAAATCCTGTCCTCTGAGGATTCCGAGTTATCGCCTGCCTCGTCCGAGGAGGACGTATGTGGGGGTGACGAAGGAGACAGAGATCTCTTTTATTTCCCCTTTGGACATGTAGTAGGGTGCTCATCCGGTTGTGGGGTAGGAGGACCACCCATCGGTGGTAGGGCCGGGACCTTGTCTGGAGGTCTGAAAGGAGGTCCCCTTTGACTGTATTCCACCAGGTGGTGAACAAGTTCCCATGTTCGCCACTGGGACGCTACCACTGGGGCCAGCGCCAGGTCAGAAGGACCGGGCTCGGGTCCTAGGAGCGGCGCCTGTGATCTGGATCTGGAGTGGCAGGTGTCAGGTCTGGAAGGCCAGCGCCCCGAGGAGTGACAACTGGCGCCTGGTCTGTAGGTGTAGCAGCAGACGGCTGAGCCTCATCCAGCGACCCCCATATCTATCATCGGGTAGGCGAGCGGTTGAGGTGGGCGGACATCTGGCGAGGGGCACTTTGGCCTGAGATGGGGGCGCCCAAGCACGGGTGTCCCCCTGCCTACCTGAACGTTCCTCGGAACGTTTTTTCTTGTCTGAAGTGCCAGGCTTATCCAGGGCCTGGGTAAGCCTTCCTGGGTTGACCCTACAGATTTATGAGATCGGTGGGCCAAGGAAGAAGAGTGATGTCCTGCTTGATGCAGACTCCCTGTGGTGACCCAGGGGGAAGGGGGAGAGGACTTGGATGAGCAGGAAGAATCCTTGGCTGGAACTGAGCCTGATCTTTTGAAGAAGATGAAGACGACGCTGTTTAGCGGGGAGGGATGGTAGGATTCAGACGCCCTATCTTTCTCCCTGTGATGTTTCCCCCTGAGGCCTTGTCCTTGGGAGGATTCTTGAGCAGGAGAGGAAGAACTTTCCCAGAACCTCACTGCATGGCCGCAAGCTTTTTTCTCTAGTAGGAAGGTTTTAAGGCATGGGCTCTCCTGGCACACGCTTCTGATTAAATTTCTGGCAGTGGCTGCAGGAATCAGGCTGGTGATTGGGCCTGGGCAGATGAGGCAGGCAGCGTGGCAGTCTTTAGCTGGGATCTGCTTCCACGAACACACTTCAATTTTCGTCGTGGTGGAGGAGGCGACGACTAAACGAGTCAAAAAGTGGATTCTACTACAAAAATAAGAAAATGACTTAACTGATGTTTGAGCTGTCGACTGCAGAGAGAGGCGTCCTGTGGAGCCGAATCATGTGGGTCGACGCAAGGAAAAGAACTGGGTCACTAGGGACCGCCTTTACACCACATAGGACGTCAGGGGGATGACGCCGGGGTGGTCCCCTGCCTCAGACTGCTAGACAAAAGTTTTCCGTGTGGTCCTGACAGCTGCTGGTTTCAGTCCTAATGGTATTACCTGCTGCAAGAACTCCACCCTCGAAGACAGATTGATAGTATTATCGTTCAGAGCTCTGAACGATAGTATTATCACAGAAATGCCACAGCGCATGCCCAAGTCTGCTTCCCACAGAAACCCAGTTCCCATGGTGCCATATCCCTTCCTGCACAGCCAAAGTGACATTGTACACTCTCATTGGCAGCTTTTCTCTGTGGGCGGGCAGAACAACTTAAAAAAAAAAAAAACAAGGCTGCAATTTACGCTAACTTAGCAAGAGTAATGTGTACCCTTCAGCTCTTCGCTTTATTTTTTTTAAAATATTCAATGGATTATCTGGTTGAGCCTGCAGTCGCTTATGGATGAACAAAGTGTATGTGCTTGGGGTGGGGAGTAGTGACTCTTTAGTACAAAGTACTGGTTTTGAGAGAGTGATTCTACAGCAAGGCGCTGGCCTGTTTCTACAGAAAATCCAAGGAAAAAAGCAACAGAATTTGAAATTTTATCCATACATTACAAATAAAAGGTTACTCACCTGTAACAGTAGTTCTAGAAGTGGTATATGTTGTTCATTCACACTTATTGGCATGTCTCTTTCACCTTTAAGGATCACTGGAAGTCTTCAAGCTGGCTTCTCCCACCCACCCGGGTGGTATATACCTTCGCTCTGCCCCATGATGCCAGATCTTAGCCTGCTGGAAGCAAGGTGTTGTGCATCCACAGCCAGGGAGGTCGGGCGGGTCCATGTGGATGAACATATACCACTCCTAGATCTACTGTTACAGGTGAGCAACCTGTTTTTCTAGGATCGTGGATATGTTGTTCATCCACACTTATTGGCAGACTCCTAGTAGTTCTCCGGGAAGAGGGAGGCAAGGCGCACACCCCCTACTTAGGGAACAGAGGCCCCAAAACTAGCATCCTGGCATAACTCAAGGTTGACATGGTAGTGGGTGATGACGGTGTTTGCTGACTTCCAGGTAGCAGCCCGGCAGATTTCCTGGATAGAGATGTCCCTGGAAGCAGCCACCAATGCAGTGGTATGCAGGGTAGCATGAGCTCTTACCCTCTGGGAGGTTCCTTGCCCACCAACTCATAGCACAGACCTATACATAATGTAATCCATCTTCTATGGTCCACTTCGCTGCAGGTCTGCAGGAAGTGACTTCAGCGTAGGTGACAAACAGCTGGAGAACCTCTCCCCATTTCCACCATCCTCTCCTTATAATAGGAGAACGACATCTCGGTCCAAGATATGGAGCCTGTACTTGGCCTCCGAGGTGTAGTTTGGTAGTAAACCAGCAGAGTTAACACCTGCTTAAGGTGAAACTCCGATACCACCTTGAGGAAGGAATTTCGGGTGGGGGCGAGGACAACCTTGTCCCTGTGGAAGACCAGATAAGGGGAGTCCACAGAAAGCGCCTGGAGCTCCCCTATCCTTCTGGCTGACGTGATAGCCATCAGGAAGGCCGTCTTCCACGACAAATGTGACAGCTAACACTTGTGCATTGGTTCAAATGGCTTGCCAATGAGCTTTGCCAGTACCAGCAGCAGATCCCACGGAGGTGGAGGTTCATGCACTGGAGGGGATATGTGATCCAGGCCTTTGAAAAAGTGCCCAACCACTGTTTTCTCCTGCACCAACGTCGGCTGACCGGCCCACGTCCGGTAAGCAGAGATGGCTGCCAGGTGCACCCTGAGTGTCGATGACTGCAGACCCCCTTTGTAAAGAGACTAAAGGTAGTCAAGAATGTTAGCCACGGGGCAGGACAAAGGGTCCAGGCCCTTGCCCTGACGCCAAATGAAAAACTGCTTCCATTTAAAGGCATAACACTTCCTGGTCGATTTCTTTCTAGATGCCTCCACCATGGTGTAGATATCTTCGGAAAGATCCAAAGCCTGGAACTCTAGCCGCTCACATACCAGGCTGCGAGGTGCAGGGATTGAAGGTCCGGATGGAATACCTTCCTCTGATTGAGTGATATCAGATCCGGGCGTGTACCAAGCCGCTCCGGGGGCCTGAAGCTGAGGCTGAGGATATCTGGATGCCAGAACTGGCATAGCCAGTCTGGGGATACCAGGATCACCTGCGCCTTGTCTTGTTCCTCCTCACCTTGAGAAGCACCTTGTGGATCAAGAGAAATGGAGGGAAGGCGTAGAAGAGGCCTGGGGTCCACGGCCTCGAGAAGGCATCCCCCTACAGCAAACCCTGCTGAGAGGGGTGGGCATGAAACAGCCTCAGCTTGGTGTTTTCCCTGGAGGCAAACAGGTCCACCTGCGGTTTGCCCCAACGGGAGAACAGGCTGTAAGCTACCTCTGGATGGAGAAACCAATCGTGGGATGTCTGGCCTAAGCGGCTGAGAGCATCCGCCAGATGGTAGGAGGCTCCTGCCATATGGATGGCTAGGAGATCCACCTCCAATCGGCTCACGAGGGTCCAGATGCGGAGTGCCTCCTTACACAGCAGATGGGAGTGCATGCCGCCCTATTTGTTGAGGCAGTATATGGTCATGGTATTGTCCGTCTGGACTTGAACCACTTGACCCCGGGGCTGAGAAGCGAAAGCTGACAGTGCCAGTCTGACTGCTCTGAGCTCCAACAGGTTGATGTGGCATCGGGACTCCTCGAGGGGTCCAGAGCCCGGGGACCCTTTCGTCCCCCATGTGGGCTCCCCAGCCATGAGAGAGGCATTGGTCGTGAGAACGACCGTCGGCTTGGAGCGAACAAACGGGATCCCTTCCTGCAACCAGTCTGGGACAGTCCACCACTGGAGAGCGTCCCACATCTTCTGGGTTACAGTGATCAGCTGATCGAACTGACCATAGCACTGAGTCCTCTGGGTGGCTAACTCCCACTGGAGGGGGCGCATGTGCAACCGGGCCCAATGGATCACCGAGGTGCATGCCGTCACGTAGCCCAGAAGGCGCAGAAAGTCCCGGGCAGGGAGCAACTGCCCAACCAGAAATGATTGGGCAAAGGAGGAAAGAACCTCCGCCCTGTCCGCCGGGAGATGAACTCTGGCTTGATGAGAGTCAAGCTCTGCCCCGATGAAGCCCATCACCTGGAATGGCACAAGTTCCGACTTGGCTTCGTTGATTAGGAGGCCGAGCTGGGAGCAAGTCTGGAGGCTGAGTTGGGAGCAAGTCTGGAGGGCCAGATCCCTAGACCTCTCCACTTCCTGTAGGATGGGACCTGCCAGAAGCCAATTGTCGCGGTAGGGGTAAATTCTGATCCCCCCTTCCCCCGACGCCGTAGATGGGCCACCGCCACTGCAATGTATTTGGCGAATACCCATGGGGCCAATGACAGGCCGAATGGCATGGCTCGGAACTCGTACAGGGTCCTTTCGACCCTGAAGCAGAGGAACTGCTGACGGGACAGATGGATTGGGACATGAAAGAATGCGCCCTGCAGATCCAGTGAACAAAACCACATATTCCTCTCCAAGGATGGAATGATCTGGGACAGAGTGACCATCCAAAAGGTGCGAGACCTGAGATACTGATTCAGGTCTTGGAGATCTAGAATGGGGCACCAGCCCCCCGGCCGTGTGGGCACCAGGAACTATCGGGAGATGAAGCCTGGGTCTGCTGGAGGATCCGCCACAGGAGCTATTACCTCCTTGAGGAGGAGCTGAGCAATGTCATCTTGAACAGTCAACTAGGTGTGAACAGAAATCCATTCCTTCCAAGGGGCATGGGCTCGGCTGGGAGGGTACTGCTTGAATTCTAGAGGCAATCCCTGACTGACCACTTCAAGAACCCACCTGTCCGAAGTGACAGCGAACCAGATGGAAAGGAAGTGGCGGAGCCGGCCCCCCCCATGGGAGAACCCAGAGCTGTTGTGACAGAAGTAGGGTTGGCAACCCCCACCCCGTCACTGAGCAGGCTTGGAGGAGAAAGAGGTTCCAGGGCCTGAACCTCGACCTCCTTTCGGGCCTGTTGGAGCCTGGGCTTGGGCCGAGGGCGCCAAGCTTGAGCCTGCTGCTGATGTTGCTGTCCCCCTTGGAAGGAGGACTGCTGAGAAGCAGGGGAAGAGTGCCAAAAGGGCTTCTTCTTCTGCTGGTTCTTGTCCGAAGAACCTTTGGCAGAAGCAGCATCCAAGGTGGTGTTGGACTGCTCAATGCACTGAAGGTGACCAGCCACTCCCGGGCAAAACAAGTTGGTCCTGAGGAAGGGTACAACAGCTAGTTTGTGCCGAGTCATGTCCGCCAGAAAGGAGGAGAGCCTCAGTCAAGCCGTGTGACGAGAGGCAAGTGCGGTGGCCATCGAGTGGGCGCAAGAATCCCCAGTGTCCACGGCTGTCTGGAGCTGCTATTTGTTTGGCCACGGCTCGGCCCTGGTCTCGGATCTGCTTGACCATAGTCTGCATGTCCACGAGGAGATTTGGGAGGACCTCATCTAACGACCCAAGAAGCGCATGAGAGAAGTGCGCCATGATGACGGCTGAACTTGTCTGACGAAGGACCAAGGAGGAGGCCGCATAGACCTTCCTCGCAGAATGGTCCAAGAGCTTGGATTCTTTATTGGGAGGTCAGTCCGTGTCGGCAGAACTGCCAGTATGCCTGAACACAGAGGAGGTCACCAGGCTCTCGACCGAAGGGTGCTCTGTGAACCCCCGCCAAGGACCCCATGGGCACCGCGTACTTGCAGGCCATGCGGGCAGACTGAGCTGAACAGGAGGCAGGACGTTGCCAGAGTTCAAGGGCCGAATCAACAATGGTCTCAGCCACAGGAAAGGCCTCTGTAGGGGTATCCCCTCTTTTGAGGATGACCTTAAGAAGGTACTCCGTCTGTTTCTGGATGGGCTCCAGGGGCATCCCAGTGAACTCAGAGATGAGGCAAAGGAACCCTTGGAAGGAGGAACGACCTTCCTCCATCCCTAAGCCAATGGACGATTCATCATCCCCAGGGTGAGAATGAAGCCCGGTGATGTATTTTACAGGGTGCAGGAATACACTATTTTTAAGCAAAAAAGATATTTCAGGACTAGAGGGCACAGGATGAAGTTGGAGGGAGGACGGTTCAAAGGAAACGTGAGGAAGAATTTCTTCACAGAACATGTGGTGGACAAGTGGAACACCCTGCCAGAGGAAGTGGTGGGGGCTGAAACAATCACGGGATTTAAGAATGCATGGGATAGACAAAAAGGAATTCTGGAGGTCAGGGTTAAGGGGCAACAGACTTCTAGTAAAACAAAGTAAACTTACAAGCTCAAATGGGCAGACAGGGTGGCCCATAGGCCCTTATCCGCCGACACTGTCTGTGTATCTATGATGTCCGAATCAGACAAATCCAGATACAGTGGCCGGCCGACCAAATCACCCTCGACTCTCCGGGGGCGGTCCAGGGTGACCGTGACTGACGAACACTGGGGAAGCCCAGTGTCCGGTCTGTCTTCCTTGGAAGGAGCCCCTCCAACAGGTTGCTTAGGCGGCGGTTTAGGCCTAACAGGTGGTCTCGCCAGCCCTGCGGGTTGGGGAACCAAAGATTTTGGTTCCGAAGGGGTCGGCTTCGGCCTAAGAGGCGAAAGTCAAGTAATGGCTGGGGCAGAAGCCGGAGTAGGCTTGTGCCCGGACAAGACCAGCTGTTGCCACATGAGATCCTCGTAGTGCCGGATTTTCCGCCGGAGCCTCTCCTCATGTGAGGAGGACGACTGAAGGAGTCGCCTCTTTTTTAAGTGCTTATGACTCTTCCTTGGCCTGTTGGTCGAGGAGGTTCTAGACCTCGACCGAGAACACTCGGGGGACACCGGCGGGACCGGTGACTTCTGGGGGTCCAGAACAGGATCCTCGACGGGGACACCAACGGGCTGGGTCTCCTCATAAGGGAAGACGAGGACCGGAGTCCTTTCTAAGGAGTCGGCAACAGCAGGTCAATAGGGTTGATTACAATTTTGACCTCATCAACCGCAACCGCGGTCGGCTGACCCAACGGGAGGTCCATGAAGCCAGCGGCCGAAGAAGCAATCTCGACGGAGGTCAAGACCGCATGCTCCTGGGACTGAGATCTCTCTTGGTCTCAAGAGCACCTTCATCGAGACGAAGACTTGCTTGGTTCCTTCTCCACCTTATGGGATTGGGAGGAGTGCAAGCCCGCAAGTGCCTCTCCCTTGGTGGGAAGAGAATGGCACAACTCCTGGAAGGAGCCCGAGAAGGTGGAGCCCAGGTTTAGCAGGATGAAGAAGCTCTGAGAGTCTGCAGCACAAGCCGCTTCTTCCTCAAACGCCTGCATGCATTACAATTGCTCGGCGCAGCCCACAGTCGCGGAAATCACCCACCTAGCCTCTTTGGACATAATCAGAGGGTTCCTCGTCTCCGGTCTCCCCAATTTCAAACGTGCAAGATGGTCATCCAGGATGCTGGGATAGAAGGCCAAGTAAAAACTGCAGGATGATGTGTCATGGCCGACACCAAAGCAACAGACGTAAGCGAGGTGGGGATCGGTACGTGACATCTTTTGGCCACAGGAGCACCGGTGATATCCGGGGGAAGATTTCTCTTCCATAATTTAAGCTGACAAAGAAGCGATTGCTAACTCTAACGACACGGAGTTTCGGTAAGACCGAAGGTTTGAAAGCCAGGGCCTACGAAGTGTGTGAGCATGAGGGAGGCAACCTGAATCTTCCAGTGGAAAGGAAGATTTGGCGTCATAGGGCGGAGTCAAAGTATATACCACCCGAATGGGTGGGAGGAGTCAGCTTGAAGACTTCTGGTGACCTTTAAAGGGGGAAAGGGACATGCCAATAAGTGTGGATGAAAAACATATCCACAATCCTAGACATAACAAATGCTTTAAGTGTGTAATACAAGGCAGTTAGACCATCGAGAGGTAATACACACTAATCTATTATTCTACTTGTCCTGCCCATTACTGAATGTCTTGCTGTTAGCCTGTAAACTATTTCTTGCCATGCTATACACATGTATTAACTGATTCAATTATCACACTCTCAACCTTATTCTGAACTTATTCTTATTCCTGTAACCCTCCACAGGTGCGTGATAAGCTGAAATGGTACAGAGATGCACCTTTATGGAAGAGTATCTCAGCCCTGCATCTCAAAGCGATACGAGGTATTCCAGGACTGATTTCACCGAGCAAGACAGTGGGTCCAGCAAACGTGCAGCTGCCCATATACAGAAAATACAGGTTACTCACCTGTAACAGGAGTTCTAGGAATGGTATATGTTGTTCATCCACACTCATTGGCAGGTATCCTTGCCGCTTTAAATCTTGCCGGAAGGTCTTCAAGCTTGCTCCTCCCACCCACCCGGGTGGTATAACCTCGCCCGCCCATGATGCCAGATCTGCCCGCTTGAAGCTCAGGTTGTTAAGCCGGGAGGTTATATGGTGGTGGATGAACAACATATACCATTCCTAGAACTCCTGTTACAGGTGAGTAACCTGTATTTCTAGGGACATGGATATGTTGTTCATCCACACTCATTGGCAGACTCCTAGCAGTTCTCCGGGAGGAGGGAGGCAAGACGACACCCCAATACTTACTTGGGAAAGAGAGACTGGAGAACCGAGGCCCCAAAACCAGCATCCCGGCGTGACTCAAGGTCGATGTGGTAATGGGTAATGAAGGTGTTTGCTGACTTCCAGGTAGCAGCCCTGCAGATTTCCTGGATAGGGACGTCCCTGGAAGCAGCCACGTTGCAGCAGTATGGCGGGTAGAATGAGCCTTATCCCTCTGGGAGGCTCCATGCCCGCCAACTTATAGCAGAGATCTATGCAGGAGGTTACCCACCTGCTTATCGTCCGCTTGGCTGCAGGTCTGCCAGATGCGGCTTCAGCGTAGGTGACAAACAGCTGGCGAATCCTCCTCGATTTCAGCCGTGCGCCTCTATAATAAGCGCCTTCTAGGGTCCAGAGTATGGAGCCTATATTCGCCTCCGAGGTGTGATTGGGGTAGAACACCGCAGAGTCAACACCTGGTTAAGGTGAAACTCCACACCACCTTCGAAGGAATTTCGGTGGGGGCGAGGACAACCTTGTCCCTGTGGAAGACCAGGTAAGGAGACTCGATGGAAAGCGCCTGGAGCTCTCCCATCCTTCTGCGGATAGCCACCAAGAAGGCGGTCTTCCACGACAGGTGAGAGAGAGCACACCTGTGCATAGGTTCGAATGGCTTGCCCATGAGCTTTGCCAGTACCAGCAGTAGATCCCACGGAGGTGGGGTTCCCGCACTGAGGGGAAATGTGATCAAGGCCTTGAAAAAGCGCCAGACCACCTTCTCCTGCGCCATCGACTGCTTCCTGCCCGCGCCTGCAAGCAGAGATGGCTAGGTGCACCCCCTAGGGTCAGCCGACCTAAGCCCTTGACTAGAAAGGGACCATAAATAGTCCAAGATGCTTGCCAAGGAACAGGAGGAAGGGTCCAAGCCTTGCTTCTGACACCAAATGGAAAACCTTTTCCATTTGAAGGCATAGCATTTTCTGGTCGACTCTCACGGACGCCTCAACTACATTGAGGACCTCGTCGAAAGACCCAAGGCCTGGAACTCTAGCCGCTCAGGAACCAGGGCCAGGTGCAGGGATTGAAGGTCCGGATGGAACACCTTCCCTGATTGACTGAGAGCAGGTCCGGGCGAGCTGGAAGCTGCCGGGAGTCCTGGAGCTGAGACTGAGGAGATCTGGGTACCAGAACTGGCGAGGCCAGTCTGGGGCTATCAGAATCACCTGCGCCTTGTCCCTCCTCGCCTTGAGAAGCACCTTGTGGATCAAGGGAAATGGGGAAAGGCGAAAGAGGCCCGGTCCACTGCCTCGAGAAGGCATCCCCGCAGCGAGCCCTGCTGAGGGGGTGGGCATGGAACAGACTCAGCTTCGCTCTCCCTGGAGGCAAACAGGTCCACCTGAGGGTGTGCCCCAATGGGAGAACAGATGCTGTACTACCTCCGGCAGGGAGAGACCACTCGGGATGCAGCCCCTATCCGGCTCAGGGCATCGGCCAGGGTGTTGGAGGCTCCTGCCACGTGAATGGCTAGGAGATCCGCCTCCAGGCTGCGCTGACGGACCAAATGCGGAGAGCTTCCTTGCATAGAAGCATGGACGCTGCCCCGCCTGGCGGTTTAGATAGTACATGGTCGTGGTATTGTCCGTCCTGGACTCGGACCACTTGACCTCGGAGGAAGGAGCAAAGGCGTGAGAGCTAGGCGGACCGCCGGAGCTCCAGCAGGTTGATGTGGCATCGGACTCCCAGGGACCAGAGGCCATGAGCCCGGTGTTCCCCAGATGGGCACCCCAACCCATCAGAGAGGCATCGGTCGATAGAGAGACCGCCGGCTCGGGCGGACTAACGGGATGCCCTCCTGCAAATGATCTGGAACGGTCCACCACTGGAGAGCTTCCCACATCCCTGTGTCACCGACACAAGCTGGTCCAAAGGATCGCAGCGGTGAGACCACTGGCTGGCCAGTCCCCACTGAAGGGGACGATGTCCAGCGGGCCCAACGGACCACGCTGGTGCAGGCCGCCATGAGACCCAGGAGGCGAGGAAGTCCCAGGCAGGGCACAATTGCCCAACCAGAAATGATCGGGCAAAGGAGGAAAGAACCTCGGCCCTGTCCGCGGGAGCCGCCTGGCTCAAGAGAGTCGAGCTGCGCCTGATGAATAGAATCACCTGCTTCGCCTCGAGTTCTGACTTGGCTCGCTGATAAGGAGGCCCAGTTGAGAGCAGACCTGGAGGGCCAGATCTCTGGACCACTCGCCTCCTTCCTGGAGGAGCTGCTATCAGCCAGTCGTCCAGGTAAGGGTACACCCGACCCCTCGGTGCCGCAGGAATGCTGTCACCACTGCCATGCATTTGGTGAAGACCCTGGGAGCTGGAGACAAGCCGAAGGGCATGGCTCTGAACTCGAAGAGGGATCCTTCCGCCGGAAGCGAAGGAATCTCTGGTGAGACGGACGGATAGGGACGTGAAAAACGCTGCCCTGCAAGTCCAGAGAGCAGAACCCACACCGCTGCTCCAAGGATGGTATTATCTGAGCCAGAGTGACCATCCTGAAGGTTCGAGACCTTAGGAACTTGTTTAGGTCGTGTAGGTCGAGAATGGGGCGCCAGCCCCCCGTCCGGCTTCGAACCAGGAAGTACCTGGACACAAACCCTGGGTCTGAAGGAGGGTCCACCACCTCTCTTATCACCTCCTTCTGGAGGAGGAGAGCGATGTCGGCTCGACGAGCCGCCAGTGAGGCTGGGGATCCCGAAGCCCCCCGAGGGGCGACGGCTCTGAAGGGTGGTGCCTGCTCGAATTCCAGAGGCAGGCCTCTTCCCACCACTTCAAGACCCACCTGTCCGTGGAAACAGCGACCAGGCGGAACGAGGCGTGGAGCTGCCTTCAATGGGACTCCAGTGCAAGGGGGTGACGGGAATGGGGCGAGCAACCTCAGCCCGGCCACTGGGCAGGCTTGAGGAGGGACCGCCGAGGACCCCTGGGCCTTTTCTCCTGCCTCCTGTTAGAGGAAGCCGGCGGCTTGGGTTTGGGATGCCAGGCCGAGCCTGCTGGCCCTGGACGCCATGGGCCGGGACAAGAGTTCGGGGGGCACAGAAGGACGGAAGGGCTTAGGCTGTGGTCAAGGCCTTGTCCTTCTGAGCGGAAGAGACAGAGTCCAAGGTAGCATTGGACTTCGATCCTCTGCAGGTGACCTTCCACCCCAGGGTCAAGAGGTCAGTCCCAAAAGGAACATCCGCCAACTTGTGCTGGGTATCCGGTAAAGGTGGATATCCTCAGCCAAGCCCGCCGACGCATAGCCACTGCGGCCGCACCGATCTGGCACATGAGTCCCCTATATCCAAAGCAGATCTGGAGCTGCTGTTTGCCACTGCCCTGCCCCGCACCTGCTTAACCGTAGTCTGCAGATCGGCGGGAAGATGAGGGATGACCTCATCCAGGGAGCCCAACAGGGCATGAGAAAAATGTGCCATGAGGACGGCCGAACTGGCCTGACGAAGGCCGAGAGAGGACGCAGCATAGACTTTTCGCCCGACATAGTCCAATTCTTGGACTCCTTGTCAGGAGGTTTGTCCACATCCCTGGCGCGCCGGCGTGCCGGAAAACGCTGTCGGTAACCAACCCCTCAGCAGAGGGGTGTTCAAAAACCGGACAAGGAACCGTAGGACCGTGATACTTCCTGGCCATCCTGGCCAAGGCGCAGGGCAGGAAGCAGGGCGCTGCCAAAGCTCCAGTGCCGACCCACTATGGCCTCGGCCACCGAAAGGCCTCCGGCCGGAGAATCCTCGTCCAGAATTTCCGTGAGGGGATACCTGCCCGCTTGGAACGGGTTCGAGCTCCATCCCGTGGACTCCGAGATGAGCACGCAGTCCTAGGAAGGACGACGGCTATCGTCCATTGACTGACCTCCTGAAGACCCAAGTCCAGTCGCTTGGAGAAAAAGGAGGAATCATCTTCGACTCGGAAGAGTCCTCGAAGAGCTGCTCTGGCCTGAGCCACCCTTCACCTGCCGAGGTCGGTCGGGAGTGAGGGTAACTGACAGCCGATGGGTAGACCCTAGCCGATCGAGAATCCTTGGTCGAGCCCCAATTGGTGGCTGTGAGGCGGAGGTTCCACCGAATCGGTGGAGCAGTTGTTTTGGCCGAACAACCGCCTCGGCAGGCTCCTCGGATAAGTCGAGGTTGTGTCGGCCGCCCGGTGACAGTCACTTAATGGCCGGGAAGGCGACGGGTCGGCTTACTCCGGCCAGGAGGAGCTGTTCAACATAAGGTCCTCGCACTGTCCGACGTAATTTACGCCGAAGCCCCTCATCCGAGGAGGAGGACGAGGCCGAGTGGCGACGCCGGCATCATGTGCCAGACCGAGACCGCCTATGACGGTGGGATCGGGCTGGACCGCCGAAGAGGTCCGAGAGACGAGACCGAGGTCCCGGAATTTCCGAGGTCGGTGCGGGAGGTGTCGGCCGGAACCGCACCCTTCGCTCGGATGGTGCATCCGAGGGCTCCGGAACCGGAGGCACAGGTGAGCCCACGGATCTCAACTCCTCCCGGGGAACCGGAGAGGGAATCTCGCTGCTAAAGGCGACAGCCCGTCCCAATGGGTCGAAAATCTTGACTTCATCGGTGGGAGTCTCGGTCAACTGACCTGACGGGACACCGTGAGGCCAGTGGCTGAGCCGAGCGGTCGATCAAGCCGACGGTCGACAGCCCGGAAGAGGGACCTTTCCGCCCCAATAGGCCGACGGAGGGGACTTACACCTGTCCTCTTTTGGACCGAGAATAAGGTCCCAAACGTAGGCCCTTCTCCTTTAGTGGAGAGGGACAGACAAAGCTCCTTAAAAGAAGCCGTGGTAAGAAGAGCCCAGAGAGAGCGGATAAATGCCGCGCCAAGGAAGATACGTCTGCTACTTCCTCTTCGGGAGGGCGACCATCCGCCGAAAGCTGATCCGGCCGAAAGCCCGCCGTCATGACACCGCCAACCGGCCTCCTTGGACTTCACCGAGGGAACGCTTCGGGACGCCCAGTTGCAATCGGGCAGCACGGTTCGAGGACGAGGTCGAAAGATGAGCACAGGTCGCAAGCTCGCGGGTCGTGCTCAAGGCCTAAGCAGTAGACACACGTGGAGTGTGGATCCGTCCGAGACATCTTCTGCCCGCATGGGCATCTCCGAAATCCGGGAGTCGATTTGTCCATCGCAGCCGCCGGAGGGATAGAAGACTGAAGTCTTTTTTGCAAAATTTATTTTTAAATCCGCAAACGGAGAAATAGGAACTAGTCTCAAACGCAGAGCGTTAAGGAGGAACCTGAGCTTCCAGCGTGTAAGGAAGATCTGCGTCATGGGGCGGAGCCGAGAGTTATACCACCCGGGTGGGTGGGAAGAGCAAGCTTGAAGACCTTCCGGCAAGATTTAAAGCGGCAAGGATACCTGCCAATGAGTGTGGATGAACAACATATCCATGTCCCTAGAACGTTTCCATTTCATGGCATATTTTGCCCTTGTAGAAGGTTTTGTTGCTTCTACTAGGACTTCTGCCATCCTTTGTGAAACCCCATGCCTGGAAATAGTTAAGTCTGTAGGAGCCATGCATAGAGGTGTAAGGACCGGAGGTCCAGGTGGACTAATGTTCCTATGTCTTGGGATAGCAAGCTGGATAAAACTGGTAGCTGAAAAGGAGGTTCAACCTGCTAATTGTTGCAAAAGAAGGAACCATATCTGACCTGGCCAGAGAGGGGCTAACAGGATCATCGTGGCACGATCCATCTGTAGTTTGAGTAACACCCTCTGTAAGTGGAAAGAGAGGGAAGGTGTACAGGAAAGTACAGTTATGTTAAGAACTTACCATAACAGTAGATCTTCAACAGAGGCTCTTGCAGTAGGTATTCACATACAGGACTGACCTGCCAGGCATCAGGACCTCACAGAAAAATCTCTAGCTAGCAGTTTCTAGTGGGTGACTGCCCCCACGTCAGGTGACCAGCGTCATATGATGTCGGTATAAGGGGCGGTTCCCCACGCCCGGCTTCCAGTTCTTTCCCATCACAGGCCAAAAGAGGCAAGACGAGAGAGAAGAGGATATTTCCCCCCATGGAAATGGGGCAAAAAACCTTAAGGGGCAGAGAGTGGGGAAGGCAATTACCGACTGCAAGAGCCTCTTCTTGAAGATTTACTGTTACAGTAAGTTCTTACGTAACTGTACTATCTTACTTTGAGAGGGCTCTTGCAGTAGGTATTCACATATAGGACTGAGTCCCAAGCAGTACGGAACAAGGAAAAGTACTCGGGAGGAGGATTGTCATCCATAGCATGGAACCTCAGGCTGAACGGGTCTCATGAAAGGAGACCTTAGAGAACAGCCAACCCAAAGCCTCCTCTTGGCGACAGGCAATGTCCAAACTGAAGAGTTTTGTAAAGGTATTGACAGAAGTCCAAGTTGCGGCAGCACAGATGTCTGCCACCGACACATTCTTGAAACAAGCCGCAGAGGCAGCTACTCCTCTGGTGGAGTGACCTCTGGCTTGACCCGGCAGGGTCTTGTTGTACTTGTCGTAACAGACAGTGATACAATGAGCCAACCATTTTGATAGGCATTGCTTAGAAACTGCATTGCATTCTCTTTTGTAAGCAAAGGAGACAAAAAGCTGAGCAGTTTTCCCGAGATCTCTAGTCCGAGTAGTGTAGTATCTCAGTATTCTGTGAACATCCAAAGTATGCAAGAGGTACTCCCCTTGACTGGAGTGTTGCGTAAAGAAAGCGGGCAGTTCAATGGATTGATTCAGCATAGATACAGCCACCACCTTAGGGAGAAACTTAGGGTTGGTGCGTAGAGCCACACGTCCCTAATGAAAAATCAAGTAGGGGATTTTGTACATCAAGGCCTGAAGCTCGAAAATGCGCCAAGCAGATGTAATGGCCACTAGGAAGAGTGTCTTCCAAGAAAGGAACTTTAAATCAGCTGTAGCTGCCGGCTCGAAGGGAGGTAGGTTAAGTTTCTCCAGAATAAAATTCAAGTCCCAAGTAGGGGCACGAATGTGGATGGGAGGTCTCAAATGGAGAACCTCTCTAAAGGTGGTCTTGGAGACCTCCAACTGAGCAAAAGTCCTGTCTCCAAAGGGAACATGGTAGGCTGAAATAGCGGCCATGTGGACTTTTAACGAGGAATGGCTGAGACCCAGATCTAATAGGTGACGCATGTAGTATGGGACTTTGTTGGCTGGGCACGAGAAAGGTTCGAAGTCCTTCGAATTGGCCCAAATAGAAAATCGTTTCCACTTCATGGCATAGGTGGACCTGGTAGAAGGCTTCCTGGCTTCTACCAAGATATCCGTTATGAGAGGAGAAACTCCAAAGCGGGCTTTAGCTATGTCTGCAGGAGCCACACATGTAAATGAAGGGATCTGAGACCTGGATGAACAAGGGTCCCCTGATCCTGGGTCAACAATTGTTGCAACAGAGGAAGAGGAAGTGGAGACTCCTCTGAAAACTGTTGCAGAGGAGAGAACCAAACTTGCCTGGGCCAGAAGAGAACGATGAGAATCATTCGAGCTCCCTACGATCACAGTTTGTTCAGGACCCTCGGAATTAAAGAAATGGGAGGGAAGGCATAAACAAATCTGGCCCTCCAAGCGACAGACAAGAGTGTCCCGCCATAAAATGTCTCGCCCTGGAGCGAGCGAGCAGAAGGCGGGAAGTTTTGCATTTTGTGGAGAGGCGAAAAGGTCTATCTGAGGTGTCCCCCATCACTGAAAGATGTTGTTTATGACTTGCTTTTCTAACTCCCATTTGTGGGACCTGACTGAGGACCGACTAAGTTGGTCTGCCAGTATTTTCTCCACTCCCAGAACGTGAACCATGGTAAAGTGAAGGTGATGCTGGGTTGCCCAATGCCAGACTCTCATTGTTTCCCAGCACAGAGGGTAGGAAGATGTTCCTCCCTGCTTGTTGAGATACCAGACTACGCACATGTTGTCTGATTGTATGAGGAGATGACTGGGGAGGATGAAGGACAGTAGGGCATGAAGGACTGCTCTCAGTTCGAGCACATTTATGTGCAGATTTTGTTCGAACTTGGACCAGCTGTCCTGAGCCCTGTGAGACCCTAGATGGGCACCCCAGCCTTCTCCTGATGCATCTGTCATCAACGTCTGGGAGGGGGGGTTTGATGCAAAAGTGAACTCCCAGGCACAGGTTCTCCACCATTCCAAGTCCCTGGTCATGGGATCGGAAACTAGTGCCTCTTGGTCTAGATTGTGCATGGTCTGGTCCCATTGTGACCAAAGCGTCCACTGAGAGATCCTCATATGGAGCCTAGCGAATGGGACTGTTGGAATGACAGCCGCCATTAGCCCGAAGAGGCAGAGGACTGATCTGGCTCCGACCATCCTGCGACTGGATAGAAGACGGGCCCAAGTCTGAAGGGTGTCTACCCTGTCTGGAGGCAAGAAGGCTTTGTCAGTGGTCGTGTCCAGAATCGCCCCTATAAATTGGGAGGCATTGGAAAGGGAACAAATGGGACTTGGCTTGATTGATGGTGATACCCAGACTGGTGAAAACCTGCAGGGTAAGGGAAAGGGAGTGCAGGAGTTCCTCCCTGGATGACGCCGCCAAGATCCAGTCGTCCAGGTACGGTAACTCCTGTACTCTCTGGGTACGCAAGTGGACTGCTACCACAGACAGACATTTGGTAAAGAATCGGGGGGCCGAGGAAAGACCAAATGGGAGGGCCTTGAATTAGTAGTGGTCCCCCTGAAAGCAAAAACAAAGAAATTTGCAGTGGGGAGGGCATATGGGGATATGCAGGTAGGCATCCTGCATGTCCAGAGCACACAGCCACTGTCCCTGCCAGAGAAGTGGTATAAGGCTCTGCAAAGAGAGCATTCTGAAGCATTTGTACTCCATGAACACGTTCAGAGAGCTGAGGTCTAGGATAGGCCTCAGATCTCCTGTCTTCTTTGGAACTAGGAAGAAATGAGAATAGTAACCGTTCCCTAAAGGTGGGTGGGAACTGGCTCTATCGCTGCCTTCGAGAGAAGAGAGATGATTTCTAGGACCAGAGGAAGATGCTGCAGGAGAAAGATGACTTTTGGGGGTCTTCGGGGTTGTTTCTGCAGAAACTCCAATGAGTGTCCTGCTGATATCAACTGGAGCACTCAAGCACCTGACGTTATCCTCTCCCAACCCGGAAGATGGGAGGTGAATCTCCCCCCTACCAGTTCCTCAAACTTCCAAAGGCAGTGGGAGAGGCAGGGAGTCAGGAAGTGTGGGGCAGCGGAACAGCAGAGGCTCCCACGGCTTTTTTGCTGGGGAGAATCTTGGTTGATGGAGGGGACCGACGATTGTTGGCCTGTTTGCCCTGTGGTTTTTGTCTGTCATTTTTGTTGACAAAAAGGATGCCGCTGCTCTTGAGGGGGCCTGTACATAGAGTTGACAGACTTGAGTGCAGTACCCTGCTTCTACAGTTTGGTAATGATGTCCTTGACATCATCCCTGAACAGCACCGAAACCCTGAATGGAGCATCCCGGATGGCGGAGAGCACTTAAGGGACCAAACCTGACACGCGGAGCCAGGCATGATGCCGTAGGCCTACGGCGAAGGCCGAGCTCCTTCCAGCTGTGTCCACTGCATCATAAGTGGCAAGAAGCATGTGCCAACTAGCCAAACGAGAAGAACGGACAAGATCTACGACTTACTGCTTAGCCTGTGATTCAGGAAAGGAGTCCAATTTAGATTCCACCTGACTAAGGATGGTCTTCTGGAAATGCCCCATATGTGCCACATAGTTAAGGGCCCTAATACCAAGGGTAGAAGAAGAAGAATAAATGATCTTCCCGTATTGGTCCAGAAGCAGGGATTCCTTATCAGCCGGAGACGAGCTGAGGTGACTAGGATTGGCAGAGTGGCCATGAGCGACGCTGATGACAACCGAGTCCGCCCTGGGGTGGAGGCTAAGAAAGTCTACACCCTCAGGAGCCTGATATAGCCTGTCCGCCTTCCTTGGAAGGGGGGCTAACACAGAAGGCTGTTTCCAAATGGTGGAAGCAAGATCCGCATGAGGCTCTATCCAGGGTGGAATCTGCATAGGAGCGGTCTCGGGCAGATCCAGATGGGCAGCGAGTTTCTTCCTCTGTGGGTCTGGTTCCACAGATTGCCACTGATGTACCTAACACAAAAACATAGAATTTGATGGCAGATAAGGTCCGCTTGGCCCACCTAGTCTGCCCATTTGCCTACCTAATGGATAAGCTGCAGATCCTAGTTAACCAACAGCCTACTTCCTCCTATCCCCCACACTAGAATTGCCTTATGTCTGTCCCATGCATTCTTGAATTCCCACTGTTTTTGACTCACGACCTCCTCAGGAAGGCCGCCCATGCATCTATAACCTCTCTGTGAAGAAACACTTCTCACATTACCTCTGAGCCGCCCCTCCTCTATCTTCAAATTGTGCCCCCTTGTTCTTGCACATCTTTTTCTGAAAGATGCTACCCTCTTGGATTTTGTTGATTCACTTGAGGTATTTGAAAGTTTCTATCATGTCCCCCCTCTCCCTCCTTTCCTCGAGGCTATACATCTTAAGCTCCTTTAGTCTTTCTTCATGTGTCTTCTGGTGCAGACCCTGCACTATTTTGGTTGCCCTCCTCTGGACAGCCTCCACCCTGTCTATGTTTTTGCAGAGATGGGGTCTCCAGAACTGCACACAGATGTGATCTTACCAACTGTCTGTACAGAGGGCTAAAAACTTCCTGTTTTCTACTGGTGATGCCTCTCCTATGCATCCCAGCCAGTGTTTTACTCAGGCTACCACCTTGGGACCCACTCCCAGGCTGGCTAATTTGTTTATTAATCTTTTGTGTGGGACTGTGTCAAATGCCTTGCTAAAGTCTAGGTAGGCCATGTCCACAGCCCCTCCCTGGTCTACAACTCTGGTCACCTAGTCAAAGAAATCAATTAGATTTGTCTGACATGATCTTCCTGCTGTGAATCCATGCTGGCCTGGGTCCTGTGCCCCACTGGCCCCTAGGTACTCAACAATTTTTTCCTTCAGAAGTGATTCCATCATTTTCCCTACCACTGAGGTCAAACTGACAGGTCTGTAGTTTCCTGCCTCTGTCTTGTTCCCACTTTTGTGAAGAGGAATCACAATCACCCTCCTCCAGTCCTCAGGTACCACACCATCCTCCCATGATTTATTAAAAAGGGTGGTTAGTGGTGTTACTAATTCTTACCTTAGTTCTTTTAGAATTCTGAAGTGAATCCCATCAGGCCCCACTGCTTTATCCACCTTCGGTTTTAAGAGTTCTTTCAGAACCCTTTCTTCTGTGAAAGGACTAATATCAACCCCCATCCAGAGTGCTTCTACTGACTGGATTAGGTATCTCCCCTGTTTTTCCACTGTGAATACTGAGCAGAAGTATTCGCTCAGTATCCCTGCTTTTACTGTCGCCTCTGCGCAACCACCTCCTCTTTATTAAGCCTCCCAGTATCCCTGCCTTAGTCTTTCTTTGCTCCCTAATGTACCTATAAAAGGTTTTATCCTTCTTAACCAAGCTGGCTATCTTTTCCTTGGTTTGGGCCTTTGCTATTCTGACTGCCTTCCCCGCTTCCTTCTGCTTTAACTGGTACAGTTCTCTGTCCTGCTTCTTCTGTGTTTCCTTATACTTTCTGAATGCTGTCTTTTTCTCCCTTACCTTCCCCACCACTTCTTTTGAGAACCATAGTGTTTTTTTCTTTCATTTTGATTTACTTGGTATGACAGAACGGAAGAGGGCCAGAGCCCATCGAGACTGTTCCCCACACTATGTGGAACATTATTTATCTATTATCCCTCAACCAAACATCTAATTTGTTTTTAAAGACAGTGGCACTAGTTGCCTCTACCAATTCTTGTGGCAAGGTGTTCCATACAATGGATGCTCTTACTGGAAAAAAAAAAGTTTCCCCCTTTGCTGGTTTTATAAGTTTTTACTTCAAGCTGTTTATTACGCAGTCTCGGAACATGTCTCCTTTTGGAGAGTGTTAGACCACATTTTTCTATTAGATCTGGTGAATTTATTAAATTAAAAACCATAAGCATGATTATCACCTCTTAATCTTCTAGTCTGAAGAGAGAAGCGACCAGTAGCTTTTAATCTGTTCTGATAATCCAAGTTTGTTAATCTTGGAATCATTCTAGTTACTCTCCTTTGAATCTGTTCAAGAATTGCTATGTCTTTTTTTTGGTTTGGATTCCAGAAAGGGGAGCCATTGTCTAGATACGGTCTAATGTATGCCCTATACAATGGAATAAGGCATTGTTCAGCGCGATTAACAAAAGTGCGTTCTATTTGCCTCAAAAGTCTGTTGGTCACGCAAGCAGTTCTAACACAGTGATCATTTGATGTAAGTTTATTATTAAAATATATCCCTAAATCTTTTTCACAATTTGATGAGTGAAGTGGTAGTCCGTTTATACAATATATAATTTTTGGATTATTTACACCGAAATGCACTACTAAACATTTGTCTTGATTAAACTGCATATGATTTTCATTTGCCCAAAGTGTTAATTTTTCCAAATCCTTCTTTAATGCAGAAATATTTTCTTGACTATTAACCTGGCCCACAATTTAGTATTGTCTGCAAATTTAACCATGAAGTTATTTGGCCCTGTTTGTAAATCACTGATAAAGAAATTTAACAATGTTGGTCCCAAGACCGACCCCTGTGGTACACCACTTGTCACACTACCCGAATCAGACAAGATATCATTAATTCTGACTCTCTGAGAATGATTTGTCAACCAGTTTAAAGTCCAGTTGACAATATTGGATGACAAACCTAGATTGTGCATTTTAGTAATGAGTTTTTCATGTGAGACTTTATCGAAAGCTCTACTAAAGTCCAAAAGAATTACATCAGTAGGGATACCCACATCTAGTAGAGTACCTACAGTACATTATTGTAAAAGGATATCAGATTGGTGGTGCAGGAATACTTGGGAGTAAACCCATGCTGATTTGAATCATAAATTCTTGATTTTTTACAATCTTGATCTATTAGAGACTTCATTACTCGTTCCATTAATTTACCAGCCACTGAGGTCAGGTTAATTGGACGATACTTTTGCACAGAACCTCTACTGCCTTTTTTAAATATGGGAGTAACTATTGCTGAATGCCAATCATTTGGTACAATGCTTTCTTGAAAGGATTTGTTGAAGATAATTGACAAAGGTATAGAAATATTTATAGAGGTTTCGATCAGAAACTATGGATGAATACTGTCTAGGCCCGGACTAGTATTTTTTTTTGATAGCCTGTATGTCAGTTGGATAGAACCTATGATAATCTACACGGTGAACTTTAAATGTACTAATAGGTGATTTTTGAGAGAAGACAGAACAAAAGTACATATTAAAGAGATTTGAAGTTTCTATATCAGATAGAGAAGAGTCATTGGTTATAATGGGACCAATGGTCCTTGATGCACCTTTTTTACTATTTATATAGGAGAAAAGAGATTTGTGACAGTCTTTTGTGTGAGCTAGTTTAAATTCTAGCTTATTTTTTGCCAATTTAATAAAACATTTTTGCGTTTTTCACAGATAGTCTGTATTTATGTAATAGAGTAGTTTTAAATGGAACAGAACTATTCTTAAGTTTCCTAAAAAGTTACATTTTTATTTTAATCTGATTTTTGTCTTGTTGAACCAGGGGGGAATTTTTCCTTTATTATTAAATTTCCTCTTAGATGGAATAAAGGTATTTTCCAAATAATGTACAATGTTTTAAAAAAGTCCCAAGCGTGTTTTGTTGTACAATTAAGAAGATTAAATTCCCAGTTTATGTTTTGTAAGTATTCATTGATTTTAGAAAAATTTGCTTTATTATATAATTTTTTATACAGTATAACTTCCTTTGTGTAGTTTTAAACTGTTGAATTTCAAAAAGAATAGATGAATGATCACTGGTCCCAAGTGGATCCCAAATTTGTAAATTGCTAATGTGTTGCTCTATGCTAGTAAATAATAGATCCAAAATATTAGGACCTCGAGTGGGTTCAGTAACAAGTTGTTGTAATCCAGTACTAACTACCACATCTATTAGTCCTTTCTCAGCATAGGACTGTCCTGAGAATGAGTCCCAGTTAATATGAGGGAGGTTAAAGTCACCAAATATTATTGTATCTTGAGATTCTGAAAAATGTGTAATTTCTTTAAACATATCAGTTGTGTAATCTGAATTTGCAGATGGAGGTCAACAAATGTTACCAATAGTTATATAGGACTGCTCCTTCAATAAGCTTTTAACCCATATACTTTCCAAAGGAAAGGGAGAACACACTTCAAAAGAAGGAATATCATTTCGTATGTACATACAAACTCCACCGCCTTGCTTATCTACTCTGTTTTTATGACATAACTTATAACCTGGAATTTCTCTGGACCAAATTGAGGATGCGTCCCACCAAGTTTCAGTTACTCCCACCACACCTATATTTAAAGTTTTACATTTTGGCTTTGAGTTCTGCTAATTTGAGTTGGTTTAAAGATCTTGCATTTAAAGCTAGGAATTTACATTTAGTTGTAATAATATTTTGGTAAGTATTCAGAGACTTGGGAATAGACCCATTCTCCCACATTGTTTTTAGTTTAAACAATGATTTATGATTTTAGTGATATTTTTCCCCATAAGTGTACTACCCCATGACTGAGACATAAACCATCTCAGCAAAACAAGGAAGAACGATCTGAAAATGATTCCCAGTGTGTAATACAGGGTACATCCTGCTTAAAACACCACTTTCTCAGTCATTCATTTAGGGCTTTGATTTTCTGCGCCATGGTAGATGTTGCTCTCGGGACAGGTAGAATTTCAGATATACATACACAGCATCCCCTATCAAGTAACAGGTTACATAACGCCACATAGTCCTATTGTAACTGATTAAATGGGGTGTTTATATCATTAACACCAGCATGTATGATAAACAGAGTGGATTTTCCCCTGCATTTTGTAAAATTTTAGGCATCATGGTGGTAATGTCAGATACCCTGGCCCCACGGAAGCTAGAACAAGTGTGGATGCTCTTGTCACTATTGCATACCGCCCTGTCAATGTGCTTAATGATTGAATCTCCCAGGACTAACACTTGTTTTGAGACAGTAGGGGTACAAGAATCAGAAACAGGTGACAGTTTAATATACTCTGGAGCGATTAACTTAATAGGTATTGATTTGGTAGCTTGAGACTTACTAGGACAAATATTCATGGGCATTAACTCCTGATTGAAAAGTGTTTTTAAACCATTATTATCAACAGAGGGTGAGGCACAGAATAAATCATGTAGCACTTCATTATTTGATACAGTCAATTGCTCAAACCTATTACGAGTTTCAATAAGGGCACTTTTGTGTATTTGACCGCCCCTCCTTTTTTTAAGAGGCTTTGTAACAATGGCCCAGTCATCACTATCATGAGAAGAGGGCGGATAATCATCCACCTTACCAGAGGGGGCAGAGGCAACAGATATACTAGTACTAGTCGTTACAACCATCTCCTCATCAGGAAGCATAGAAATGCTACCTAAATGTGAAGGAAATTGTTCATTAGAATGACGTTGTTTGTCCATAAGATCAATGTAACTTTCCAGTTCCCGAATATCAGTAGAAACTGGTTTAATATTAAGCAGAAACACTATCTCTGCTTCAAGAGTAGTAATCAGATGGCAATTAGCACATACATATTCGCTCCCATACTTTCCCTCACGATACATCAAACATTGCATACACTTACCAAGTTCTTTTTCCATTATTAAAAGGTGTATATTTACTAAGTAGAGGATATGCTAAAATTATCTTATCCAAGTTTGTCTAATGCCAGCAGTTTCAGCGTGCCCAGCAGACACTTGTGATGGCATGAGTTCCAATTTGGCCTCGTTGATAAGGAGGCCAATTTGAGAGCACACCTGGAGGGCCAGATCCCTGGACTGCTCCACCTCCAACCTGGAGGGGGCTGCAATCAGCCAGTCACAGAGATAAGGGTACAACTGGACCCCTCAGGGCCGCAGGAATGCTGTCACCACTGCCATGCATTTGGTGAAGACCCTGGGAGCTGGAGAAAGGCCAAAGGGCATGGCCCAGAACTCATAAAGTGATCCCTCTGCTCTGAAGCGGAGGAATCGGTGATGAGACGGATAGACTAGGATGTGAAAAAACGCATCCTGGAGATCCAGAGAGCAGAACCATACACCTAGTTCCAAGGATGGAATGATCTGAGCCAGAGTGACCATCCTGAAGGTGCGCGGCCTTAGGAATATGTTCAGGTCGTGCAAATCGAGAATGGGGCACCGGCCCCCCATCCGCTTTGGGACCAGGAAGTATCTGGACACAAACCCCAGGTCTGGAGTATGATCTGCCACCCGCTGATTACCTCCTTCTGGAGGAGCACAGCAATGTCGGCTCAATGAGCCAACAGAGAGGCTGCGGAACCCATAGCCCCCCATGGGGCAACGGCTCAATGGGGAGGGAACTGCTCAAATTCCAGAGGCTTACCCCTGCCAACCACTTCCAGCACCCAACGGTCCATGGTGATAGCGGACCAGGCGGAAAGGAAATGGCGCAGCTATCCCCCCACAGGGGAAACCTGGGGAGGAGTGACGAGGTTGGGGGAGACACCCCTCTACCTGTCACTGGGCAGGCTTGGAGGAAGGGCCAGCCGAGGGACCACCTAGACCTTTCCCTCCAGGCTTCCTACTAGAGGAAGCTGCAGACTTGGCCTTAGGGCGCCAAGTGTGAGCCTGCTGGCTCTGTTGCTGGTGCTGCTGGGCCAGACGTACCACAGGAGCAGAAGGGCGAAAGGGCTTACGCTGCTGCTGGCGGCCTTTGTCCTTCTGAGCAGACGTGACTGAGTCCAAGGTGGCACTGGACTTTTTGATGCTCTAGAGATGGCCTTCCACCACCGGCCTGAACAAGTCAGTGCCCAGGAAGGGAACGTCTGCCAGCTTGTGCTGGGTATCCGCCGTGAAGGTGGAGATCCGCAGCCAAGCTCTGCAGCCGCTACTGACCGGGCACAAGAGTCTCCAATATCCAAAGCAGTTTGGAGCTGTTTGGCCACCACCCTTCCCTGATCCCGCATCTGCTTGACCGTCGACTGAAGGTCAGCCGGGAGATGAGTAATCACCTCATCCAGGGAACCCATAAGGGCGTGTGAAAAATGTGCCATCAGCAAGGCCGAGCTAGCCTGTCTAAGACCTAGGGAGGATGCAGCATAAACCTTCCACCCCGAGTAGTTCAGCTTTCTGGACTCCTTGTCGGGCGGTTTGTCCACGTCCTGAGCGTTCCCAGAACACCGGAAAACAGTTATCGGTCACCAAACCCTCCGCAAAGGGGTGCTCCAAAAAACTGGAGAGGGAACCGGTGGGCACTGTGTACTTGCGAGCCATCCTGGCCGAAGGCACAGGACAGGATGCAAGCTGCTGCCACAACTCCAGGGCTGGGCCAACACTGGCTTCGGCCACAGGGAAGGCCTCCGAAGGGGAATCCCCTCGGTCCAGTATCTCCGTGAGGGGATATCTGGCCCATTTCTGTATGGGTTCGAGCTGCATCCCAGTGGACTCTGAGATGAGCCGAAGGATTCCCAAGAACGAGGATGGACTCTCGTCCACCGACTGACCCCCTGTAGATTCCAGGTCAAGGAGCCTGGAGTACAAGAAGTCGTCTGACTCAGAGGAGTCCGTGAACAGCTGCCGAGCGCCTGGGCCACCCTCCACATGCTGAGGCCGATTGGGAGTGAGAGTGACAGACAACCTGTGGGGCAAGCCCTGACCCAACCGAGAATCCTTGGTCGGGGCCCCAGTCTTAGGTCGAGGAGGCGGTGGTTCCACCACAATGGGTGGAGAAGACGGTTTTGGCCGAGCAACCGGTGCTGGGTCAGCTCCTCGACTACAACGAGGGGTTGCTTCGGTAGTTCGGGTGACAACCACTTAATGGCCGGAGAAAGCAATGGAGTCTGCTTATTACCGGCTAACAAGCTGCCACACCATGTCCTCATAGCGCCAATGCAACTTGCGTCAGAGCCTATCCTCCGATGAGGACGAGCAGCGATACCGCCTCGCGGAGGCCATCGACTGAGACTGCCTATGTCGGCAGGACCTACCCGGCACAGAAGAGACTGGAGACAGAGACTTCGGAGTCGCCGATGGTGGGTCAAAGAGGGGGCAGGGAAAACCCTCTCATCCCTTGGTTCAGGGTCCTTGACTGGGGACTTCGGCACAGGCAAGTCCTCAGTAACCACCGGGGGAACTGGTGAAGAAGGTTTGTCAGTTTCTCCAGTCGACAACCCGTCTAACGGGTCGAGAAAAATCTCGACTGCATCTACGGGCGTCTCGGCCGGCTGACCTGATGGGGACACCGTGAAGCCAGCTGCCTTAGCCGCAACCTCGACCGAAGTAGAGAGCTGACAGTCCAGGGAAGGGGATCTCTCCCGCTCCCACGAACGTCGACGGTGGGACTTACCTTTCGGTTCCTTTTTCTTTGACCTACTAGAGTGTCCTAAGGGTCCTTCTACCTTGGTGGAGAGGGACTGACAAAGCTTCTTGAAAGAAGCAGTGTAGGAGGAGCCCAAGGAAAGCGGGATAAACGACGAGGCCAAGGAGAAAGAAGGCATGGCCTGGGCTTCTCCTCCTTGACAGCGATCAACTGCACCAGTTGCCCGCGAACCCTCAGCCGCGACATCGTCGAACAGGCTCTCCTTCAACTTCACTGGCAGGTACCAAGCTCGGGGCACCCCAGTTTGAGTCGGGCAGCGGTTTTCCAGAACTAAAGCCATGAAGGATTTGCAGAAATTGCAGGCCTGCAGATCGCAGGCAAGACCATACATAGACGACGGAGTGCGCGTGTCGTCCGGGGATATTTTCACCGCAAGGGCACCAACAGAAGCCAGGAGTGGATTTATCCATTGCAGCCATGAGGGAAGATGAAGACTTAAGTCTAGGGAATTTTAAAATAATTTTCAGAACTTCCGAATTAGAATCCAGGCCTAAAACGCAGAGCGCTAAGGAGGGAACCTGAGCTTCCAAGCGGTAAGGAAGATCTGACGTCATAGGGCGGAGCCATAGGCTTTACCACCCAGGTGGGTAGGAGGAGCCAGCTTGAAGACCTTTCGGCAAGATTTAAAGCAGCAAGGAACCTGCCAGACAGTGTGGATTGAACATATCCACGTCCCTAGAATAACATATTCCTTGCGTCCAAAGTTACCTCACTCACATTGCTCGTGCACCATCATGGGTGAACCACGAACTACGCTGCCCTGAGATTGCAACAGCTGATCCTCTGACCTCCAAGTCAATTATCTTGGTGATCTGCACTGCCTGTTTTGATTCTCTGGTGCACAGATCTGCACCAATAATCCTCAAGGTCACAAATCTTAGCTATTTAACTGGGCCTCCACCTCTAAAACAGTAGACTGAGCGGGATCCCAATTGTAATGCTACAACTACAAAAAGCGATAAACAAGGTGCAGTACATACAGATAAAAAAAGGCCAAGAGGGGACATAATTGCACAAAAAAAAATAGATGATGTGCACTTAAACAGTGAGGATATATAGAATAAGAGGAAACCTTAGAAAGCATTACTTCACAAGGGGAATGTGGAATTGCCTACTCATTGATGGTACAGAGGTTGGTACTGTTCAGAATTTCAAAGCAAAACTAGACAAATTACTAAGAAGAATGGCCTTCAGGGTTATATAGCAGGAGTAACATTCTATCCGATAAGCTTGGATTTAAGTTCATACTTAAACTGGAAATAGTTGCTGCCAAGTGGCAAGAGGGGCGTGTAAGATGGACGAGAAGTCTCATCCATTATCACAATGCTGTTACTATGCCTCAGAGTCCACCACACCTCATTCGCTGACTTTCCTGGTCTTCCATGAACCCAGGATTACAGATATGGGCAGTTGAAAAACGATGTTACACATTGCACCCTCTGAATCATGGGACATCAGAACCACTACCACAGTGGCTCACCTAGCCTCTCCTGAACTGACACCCCACAGATCTCAGCCACTGAGGAAATGAAAACTACATACTTACCTTAACTGTTGACCTTCCAGAATATCTTCACCACTGATCACCACTTATGGGACTAGGACCCGGAGGGAGCAGATTCTTTGCAGGGAGGGAGCTGAACTCAGCCACTGAGCATGGTGCCTGCACACCAGCATGCAGTGTCTCACACCAGCCAATAACTGTCGCCTGCTCCCTCCCACACCTCAGTTCTATTCAACAGAATAGAAACAAAGTGGAGAAAAGATGAGAGGGCTAGAGACTTTCTAGCCCAAAGTGATATAGGAACAAACAAACATATACAACAAACATTAACACCCTTCCACGCTCTTGCTCGGTGAACATTCTATTGTACGCTGATGATGCAGTCATCTTTGCCTCAAGTCGTAACCCTATTGTCCTCCAGGACTCGCTGCAGAAGTCCTTCCTCGAAGCCGAGGGCTGGTTCAAGGAATACAGATTGGTGATAAATCTTAAAAAAACCAAAACCATGTTCTTCACTCGTCCTCAAAACAAGTCCTGCAACTTCAAACTCCTCATTCACTCTGGGTCCTCTTTCCCACTCAAACAAGTTTGCTCCTATAAATACCTAGGGATCCATTTTGACCCCTCTCTCTCCTTCCATGGACACATCGCTGCCCTAGCCACTGCCACTAATATCCGACTGGGCATCTTACATCGGTATAAACACTGCCTCCCCCTGGAGGCTCTTCGACTCGCAGTCACCTCCTCTATCCTGTCCCTAGTGGACTATGGACTGCCGGTGTATGGTGCTGCCGATCAGACCGCACTCCATAAAATTCGACTACTCTGAATAAGGCCTGCAGGTTAATTACTGGGGCACCTAGGCTAACACACACCTGTTCACTGTACGCTAAAGGGCTGGTACTTGATCTGACGAGCACCTCAAATATTTGACCTGTACCCTTACAAAAAGACCCTCCTTGGGCTATCCCCACCAGGATTGACCACCACCATCCGCCGCTCTGTCCCACTAGTTCATACTCGGACCTCTGGGAAAACCTCTCGTTATCCCTAGAGCTAGGACCTCTCACGGCCAAAGAGCCTTCAGCTTTAGGGCCCCCTCCTGGTTCAACACACTGCCCCCCTCCATCTCCGAAGCTCCAACTATATCGTGCTTCAAAACGTCCTTACGGAATCACCTTGTTAACACCCGAAGCTATAATTGCCACTATACTCAATACTCATGACAAAACTTACTACTAAGCTGCTAAGAACAACATAACTCTGGTATTGTTTGCACCAATCCTACCTGTACCAGCTTGTTTGTATCTATGTACTTATTGCCGTCTTAAGTTACTGTTATACTGTGATACTGTGTATTCTCGTTTGTCTTACTGTGACAAGGTACCTTTGTAAATGAGCGTATGGCTCAAAGGTTTTCCAAACTGCTGTCTAAATAAAATAAAAAAAATAAAATAAAATAAAACCCAACTACTAATCTAAAGATAAAGAACAGGACATGTTAAGGTACTACAGAGCCAAAGCCTCACACCAGAAGCCAGACATGAGATGGACAGTGGTCTTAGAAAAAGGGCGGTAGTCCTAAGTATGTGACTCTGGCAGAAGCATGAGTAGGATGCACAGAATTGGGATTCCCTTGTAAATGAGATAGAAAGAAGGAAGGAGACACATACACTCCTAGAAAAAAAGGGCAACTCTACGTACCAGATTTAAGACCAAAGTCGTCAGTTAACCATGTCTATTTTCCCTACATTAGGGAAGAAGAAAGAGGGAACCAAGGTGCATATGAAGCTGCAAGACTGGACAATCCAAGGGAGTCGAGAAGTGTCCATCTCCCCTGGCACCCCCTAGGGGTAAGCAGGCTAACAGTCCAGTTACACAAGGAAAAACAGGGCATACCAACCAAGACAGTCTGACATAGTTGGAAGAAAACTTACACCAAGAAGGCAACCTGCTTCTCCTGGAATCACAGGGATGTGCTCTGTGTAAGAGCTAGTGTAGTTGATCCAAAAAGCTGCATAGCACCTCCCACATAGAGTGCACTGCCAAGCGGGGTTAGACTGGATACTGCCCAGGGGCACATGCTGTATTTAGCAACTAATACCAACCTAATAATGTTATACTAACAGAGAAGCTATACCCCATGTAAGGAGAAGGAAGACAAGAAAGTAAAAGTGTTGAAGGAGCCACCTTTCAAAAAAAAAAAAAAAAAAAAATGTTTATTTTTTTGTGGGAGGGTTCCAAAGGAATCCAGGCCTCATATTGTTTTTGGGCCAGAATGGGCATCCTGTAGGACTGCCAAACTCCCTTTTATATATTATTAATAAGAAAAAAAATAACCTGGGGGACTGCAACTGGGGAGATGCCCAGTAGTGTGTGGTGCTGCCAGCACCAGCAGCCCCGGCTCTGTCTGTGCGATGCATGGTGGGCAGAGCATGGTAATTAATGCTGATGATATTGAGGTAGATCAGCAATTACGGTAAGTACTTTAATTTTCATATCTTCCATGAATTAATCTTCAACACTGATGCACACTTATGGGTCCAAGTACCAAGTTGTCCCTTCTTCCAAGAGTGGAGTTGGCTCACGGATACCCCCAGTCCTCTGCGTGAGAGAGAATACCGGTGAGCAAGGACTCTTTACGGATCTTGTAAGACCAAACTCTGGTCAGGGTCAACCAGGGGCACCTGCAGAACAGGAGCAGGAGGGCACCCCGACAGCTGCCGCCTGACCATGAGGGAGAAGAAATGAGCCCCATGAAAATGTGAGTTTAGCACCTAACGTCAGGCCAAGATGCCACCTCACTAAGGTTCTGGTAAGGAGTAAAAGGCCAAGGACCATAGTAGCACCTATCGTTTAACCATAACAACATAGCTTCACAATAGAAGACATAAATGTATCCAGCTTGTTTTTAAAAGATGATTTTTGTCTCACAGATTACTGTTATCAGAATTCAGAGAATTTCATGGGTTGATGACCCTCAGAAAAACGAACCCTTTTAACAGCGTTGAACTTTGGTAGGTGAGTTATAATCGGTGCACCCCCCACACCCCGAAAGTGTCGACCTTTGTTTGCTTGAAGTTAAGCCCAATTTCAGTCATTAACTATTGATCTTGCAGCACTTCCCATGTTAACATCAGGTTAACAGTCAGGAAAGGGGAAGACATGCGATCCACCTGAGGCAGACTGAGTTCTTGCCAGCCTGGAGGCCAATTCACTGACCATTATATGATGCTCTTAACTGGTGACGAGCTACTCCAGGCCCCAAGCAAAAAGGCCAATGGCTTGCCTGATTAACTTACTTTGAGGCATGGCACTTAAGAGCTGACCTAGCTGCAACCACAGGTGGCGACTGAACGCCGCCTTATGTGCCTGATGTACGGATGTGCGCGTGATGAGGTAAAAAAATCAGCCTACCAAAGGCATCCATTTGAGTGGAATCTGCCTCTGGAGGTCAATCACGCATGAGGTGTCTAGGCCCTGACAAGATCTGCAGTACTTCCAGCTCTGAAGGGGGTGAAGTACTGCACCTACAGACACTGTAGCTGCCTGTCACCAGATAAGAGGAAGGTTCCTGGGGGCTAGTGGACAGCAGTAGGGCACCTTCATACTGCCCTTGATGCCTCCTCAAAGGCTCTAGTCCATGGAGGGATGACAACTGTGCCATCACTGGGAGCCCCAAGTATGTCCAAAGGCAGGGATGCCAGATTGCAGCTTGAGCAGGAACCAGTATCAAGTGCCTGGAGCATCTCCACCAAGAAACGCTGGTACAGAGAGTAGTCCATACCTGAGAACAGGTGGAAAGATGATTCACTGTCCTCTCGAGGAGGACACTGATGTGGGTGAGGCACTGAACCCAGAGATGGTTTGTGCCGGGGAGAAGGGCCGAAACTTGCCTATGTCAGAGTCCCTATGGAAGATATCTAGGGCATCAACAAACTATCTGTGTTGCTCCAAAGTTTGTGTTACCGCAGAGCCTACAAATGTGGCCAACCACTCTAAAAGCAGTGAGGCACTAGAGGGCAACGGCACTGGGTCTCAAGGGCCTCTACCTAGGCTGCAGGACTGCCCAAGGGACTTCACCTGGGAAGGCTCAACAGAGTTGCCCGAAAGGGTCTTCCTACATCACAGGAGTGACTTGATCGGAGCTCATGGGGGGAACCCCAGGTGAGGACAACAGAGTCATATAGTCCCCATAGGGCATCCCCAGTCCTCACCAGTGGCAATGTCATCCAGTAGCTCCAGTAAGAACTCCACCTCCAAGTTGCCATCAGACTGTGAGCTGATGCCACCTCCAGTGCTGGGGTCAGGGCTGATGACGTCCTGTAAGGCTGGTTTATCCCCATCGTGACAGTTGGCACTACCTTTGGTGCTGGGCTCGGCACTGGACCCAGCGTCAACCACTGAGGTAACATAGGCATAACAACCAACACAGGGGCCAGGAATGACCAGGGATGACACCATTACTGGCGTCACATCCAGTGCTGGGCCCAGGACTGACACCATGACTGCTGTCTTGTCTGTTGCCAGGGTTGATGTTTTCCTTCCCCTCGGTGGGAAATGACTACTTCCACCTCAAACAGATGAACAACAGCCCTGATGCCAATCCCCCCATGACACTGCAAACAGTATCAGAGGGGTGCCCGGCGTCATCTCTGGCCACAAGACATTGCACCAAGGTGTCCACCGGTGTAGACTGAGTGTAAAGCTTTGGCCACACCGTTGAGTACCATCTGTTACCCAGGGTAGACAGACGGGGGAGGGGGGATTTGCAGCTTGGCACCCAAAGGAGCCAGTTGGCCACCAGGCTCACCCAGCAGGGCCTCCGAGGCCTCAGCACAGTGAGGTTGAGGAGGACCCTATGCTTCTTTGGAACCTCAGATTCAAGGAAGAGGCCCAGGGATAGGTCCAGTGACTGCCTTGGCTGCACAGGTCAGATGATCCCACCTCACTGCAGATTCTAATGTACAGTGGTCTAAGGCATTGCACATATCCATATCATGCTGGGGCCAAGGCAGGCTGCAGAGCACTAATGCCAGTCCTTTGCAGCCATGTGCTTCCCGCAGATGTACTGACACATAATGGGAGGCTGCTGGAGTTTCTTGGTCTTCTTACCCCCTCTTCTCAGACTTCGGCATTGTGGAAAAGAAAAATAACAAATAGAGCACCGCAAAGAAAAATAAGGTGGTGATGCACTTAGATGACAACACCGGAACTTACTGAGGCACTGCTGCTGCTATAGGGTGCACCTGACAGGAAGAACAGAAGAGAGGTGCGTGAGGGAGCCACTGATGCATATACCACGTGCAGATACACAGGCACTGCACTCAGTAGCCAATAACAACAACTTCCCTGCAAAACATTTGCCCCCCCAGAGTCATAGCGTCTCCAGTCAGGGGTGGTAAGAATTTATCTCAGTGTGCACCACCAAATCAGAGAAGCACAGTAAATCAAAACTGTACCCTAACATTTGTGCTACTCCAGATCTTGGCCGTGCTCCTACCTACTTTTTATATTATTAGATAATATTACTCAACAGGAATTTCCTCAATGTAACCAGGTTTCTTCTGTCTACTGGCAGTACAACATATAATCTAGCTTTCTTTTTTTTTTTGCTCAGTCACATCATTTTCATTTAACTGTGGGCCCACACTCAATACCATCATACCCTCCTTGCCATCCTTCCTCACAAAAACTCGTTTCCCACCCGCCTGCAGGGTCTCTCATAGCCAGAGTGCACACATATGCTTGCTCCCTGCCTGCCACGGCACCACTCGTTACACACGTTTCCAACCTGCCCATAAAAGCCCTTGCAACCACAGCCACTCATCCCCTACCTGAACACCTACATGGGCACCTACCAGCTGCTCTCATACTCTGCCTGCCCCATGTACATACTAGCCTGTGCTGGCTGCCAACAAGCTTTGCCCCCCCCCCCACTCTAACTTGACAGGTTCCTGCTCGCCCACCAGCTTGCCGAGCTACCTTTGAATGCTGCCAAATTAATAACAAAAGCCTGATCTGCATCCCAATGTCTCTTCTGGACTCTTCCCCCACACTACCACTGCCTGGAACTCCTGCCTCTAACTGTGCTCCTGAAAGATAAAGAGGAGCACAAATACCTGAATTTTCTACAAAGAAAACATGCTCCTGTAATAACTGACTGTACACAAAGCACACCCTTAATGCTATCCTTGTCTCCAGTCCTAGACTCACAAGTGGGAATCAATGGTGAAGAGTGATTTCTGGAAGATCTTCAAACTTAGCAGTGCATCTGCTCTTTTAAGAAGCCAGGAAGTAAAGAATTACCAACCCAGGGAGGCCAGAAATAACCTCCCCATGAAGAAGAAGAAGCAGAGAGCCACAGGTGTCATGTGACCTCAATGTCGCATGGTACTAGACTGTTAAATCACTCACCTCTACCTATTATTTGGGCTGTCAGTAAACTGTAAATGAGCTCCATACATCCAGTAGATCTGGGTTTGATTCCCATAACCTCCACTTGCATACTGTGTGATGCTGAGCAAGTCACTTGACCTCCCCAATGTCCCGTGTTGACCACAAAAATGTGCCTTGTGGGCCTTACCCAGTTACCAAAGAAGTTAAAAAAAAAAAAAAAAAATTCTATTGGTGCATGCTCCACTACATTACTAAGAATAACAGGATCCTGGATGTGCAGCACACAGCTAGAATGCTAACAGTACTGCACTCAGTCGATCATTCAACAAACAAAAAAAAAAAAGGGACATTTCTTCAAGTAGAAGTGTTTTACTGCTGGGTCCAACTAGAAATCCAGCAACTCAAAAAACCTGAAGCTTCATGATCAAACAATGCCATTTCTTCATGGCATGTGTGCGTGTGTGTGTCCCTGGCAACATACAACTAGCCCTGCAGCTTCATGTCCAAATGATGCCACTTTGTTAGGGGCCTTTCTGTGTCCTTGGCAGCACACAACTAGCCCTGACAGTACTTTAATGCGCAACCGTCGCCTGATCTAACCCTAGGGGCTCGTATGCAGGGTGTCCAATGCCCCCAAGTTAGGATTTTCAAAAGTAACCTAACCCCTGGAGTGCCTTAATTTTTTTATTTTTTTTTATTTAGTTTTTGTTGACCGGGTAAGTGCACTAGACAAATCCTGCCTATTTTCAGGCACGACCCGGGGGAAGGGGATACAGATGAATGCCAACTGACCTTGAACCAGATTTAAGCTGTTGATGGTACTTTGAGTGAATGAGGGAAACTTGGCCAGGACACCAGGAAAATTCCCCTACTCTGGGGACGGGTGGCGCTGTCCGTCCGTTAGCAGAGATGGAGGACCTCAGTCGGTCGGAGGCGGCGAACGAGGAAGGATGTGCGCTTACTGAGGAGGAGGCTGGTTATGGGCTTGGAGCCCGGGAGGTTTCTGCAGTTGAGGAGGTGCTGGATACAGGGGCTGCATGTGACGGCGGTAATTCCCTGACTATCCTTGATACTTTGGATGCTGATTCTCGCACGGATATGGATATTTCTACTGAGACATTGCTGCAGGAAGAACTGGATAGAAAGAAAGTACATTTAATTGACTTGATTAATACTGCTGAAAAGGATTTTCATATTTGTCAAATGGAATTGGAGGCAGAACGCAACAAACGTAAACGCTCTCTGACTAGTCCATTTAAGACCAGTGGGAAACGCTTTGAGCAACTTGGAAGGACTCTGGTACCTGATACCACTGGTCGAGACACTGTTCCTGAGCTGTCCTGCACTTTACCTTCATGGTCCCCGGGAGAGGCTTTAACTCAGGCGGGCTGGATGTGGGCGGGTGACAAATGGATCCCGGACCCGCTTATTCCTATCCCTGGTGGTTTGCCTTCTGATTCTTTTGACACACATCAGCACACAGAGGATTCACGGTTTACAGTGGCTGGCCCAATGTCTAAGTTCCCGATGGTCATTGCTGCGGATGCGGAATCCCAGGGTGAGGCTGTTGCTTTTTCAGATGCGTCAGACACTGGTGGAGCCTCGATCCTTTCATCCATTTCATCGGGGCATTGTCCTTCTACGGACCATTCGGCACCCACATTGAGGGTTGGTGAGCCTTCCTATGCAAGTTGTTCCTTTGTTCAGGACCCAAAGAACACTGGACATCCTCCCGTGAGTAATGAAAAGTTCGCCAAAGTAGGCATTCATTCGTATGCAGGCTTATTTAGGAAACCTGCGGAGTTTGCAAAATGTAGGTTTTTAGTGCGACTTAGATATTATGGAACTGCCCCGGTGACTCCAGACAGGCTTTGGGTGGGGAAAACGCTACTTCTTGACTCAATGGGTTTTTCCCCAGCTGAGGTTTATGCCTTTATCCATCCCCCTGGCGAACGTAATTATGACATTAGTTTTTGTTCTGTGGTTTCCCTTGATAAATTTTGGAGGTTATATCATGATATAAAAGACCATGCTGATTGGAAAGATTTTCAGGCCATTCCGATTACGAAACCTAGTGTCAAGACTGTGACTGTTCTCTTTCCGAATGAAGGCGTGAATATCGCAAACATTCTTTTTTGGTTGGAGAAGAGATGCCGTGTTCAATATAAGCCTAAACCTATTATGGATGGGAACGGTTTTGGACTGGAGGGTGGACTATACGTGTTCAATTGCAACAGTCTGATGAGGGCATACAGCATTTGCCAAGTTCCTTTTGGGGGAGAGATAGGGGTATCATATTTTATGCGGGTCAACCTAAAAGCTGTTTTAAGTGTGGTTCCTTAACACACTTGAATACATCTTGTGATCAAATCAAATGCTTTCAATGTGGCACGTTAGGTCATTCAATTGCTGACTGTGTGGCCCCCCCTGTATGCAATTTATGTAATGAAGTTGATCATACCTTTTCAGAATGTCCTTGGAATAATACCGGTGTAGATGAGTCTTCTGATCAGGAATATTTTATAACGCAAGCTAGATCGGTTTATGTTAGGAATGAAGGTCCCCCTACAGAGAATCTATTTAGGGGGAAAAGAAGGGGTAGAGGCAGGGGTGGGATGCATACGGGTGTAAGGCAAGTTGATTCTTCCGATACTCATAATTAAATACAGCCCAATGTGGTCCCTTCTGATTTATTATCTGTTAAACTGAAAAGTATCCCTCCCTCTGAACCCCTTTTGGAACCTATACGGGGGGGGGGAGAAAGAAACTCCTTTTGTTACTCCTCAGGGGTCTCCCCAAAGAGTTTCTACCTTACAGAGTCCTGGTTTGTCTACTTTATCATCGGATATGGTGTTTCCTGATGATCAAGACCGAGTGGATTTACGGGACTTTGATGTTAGTTTACCACCAGCTAATGTGGAAGGTAGTGAGGGAGACCGTATCCCTGTTTCTCCCTTACCTTTGGATAACCGATTTTCAGCTCTTGCATCATGGGGGGATCAAGCAGATACGGCGCAGCCACTGTTTGATTTGCCCCCTGTTCCCTCTTCTCCTCCGATGATGCCATCTTGTCCAGTACAGGTTTCTGTACATGACTTGCCAGCTGCCAGAAAGCATGTTACCCGATCGAGTAATAAATTGTTTAAACCCCCACCTTGATCCTTCTCCATTATCGATTGTTTCTTTAAATGTTAATAGTTAAAAATCTTGCAGGAGACGCCTATCGACCTTTGGCATTCTCTCCAGTTTGCATTATGATGTTTTTCTTTTACAGGATACACGTTTGTCTACTGTAAATGATACCTCCAGTGCAGCTAGAGAATGGCATTGGGGAACATCGTTTTGGTCCTTTGGGGAAGAGAAATGTAGCGGGATAGGGATTTGTTTTGCAACTACCGATGTCCGGTTGCTACGTTTAGTAGATACAGAACCGGGTAGGGCTTTATTGGTGGATGTCATTGTACGAGGTTTTCCTTGCAGGTTGATTTCTATATATGGCCCCCAAATGAAAGCCCTTAGAATCTCATTGTTGAAAAAGGTTCAGCCATATTTGTATACTGGTAGGCAATTATTTTTTGGTGGGGATTTCAATATAAACCTTCTGCAAAAGACTGATGTAGGGAAGCAATATTGTGATAAGACTTGTTTAAAAACGATTATATCTTTGGCAGGTTTGAAAGATTCTCACTTGTCTGGTTGTGTTAAGGCGAAGCCTACCTTTTTTAAGGGGCGTTTATCTTCACGTATTGATTTTCTTTTTGTTAAAAAAGGAATTGTTTATACCTCACTTACTTTATGTTCCTATTGAATCTTCTGACCATGTTATGATTGGCATTCAGCTAGATACTCCTTTTTGCAGAGCGAAAGGCCCGGGTTTGTGGAAGCTGAATGTTTCCTTTTTAAGTGTTCCTGAAGTATTGCAAGAGTTAGCTGTTATTATTAGTGACCGTGTTACAACGATAGCTTTGTATGATAACATGGTTAGTTGGTGGGAGGATTTTAAAGTATGCTTGATCGGGTATTTTCAGGCGAAAGGTAGGTTAAGATCTGAAACTAATCAGGCTGAATATTTATTTTTACGAAAATCCTTGCAGACTTTGATTTCTACACAGATTGATTCTGGAATTGATTTATCTAATGATATTGTAGGTGTTAAACAACAGATGGTTCAATTCCAATATAGTCGGATGACTTCCCTGATACAGGAACAGTCCTTTGGGACACATGGTAAAACTGCACAGGTGAATCCTTTCCTGGCTTGCAGGGAGCGGATTGATAAAAGACTTTTTACGGAGTTAAAGGATATGGACCATAAGATACTTAATGATAATGCGAGCATTATGGATTTTTTGAATAAGCATGTTGATCAGTGTTTTGGGGAACCTGGTCTAGCTTTGGATTGTGTATCGCAAGTTTTGATGGCGGCTGACCTTCCCAGGTTAGAGCGCGGGGATCAGGTTTCGATGGTGAAGGCTTTTACTAAGTTAGAATTAGAGAATGTTATTACTTGTCTTAAAGATGAGATATCTCCTGGTTCTGATGGGTTGCCTGGAGAATTATATAAAGTTTTATGGTGCTTAATGCCGAATGAGATGTTGGCATTGTATAATACCTTGATTTCTGAGGTACTTTTACCTTCACAGATGTATGAAGGTCTATTGATTTTTTTATTTAAAAAAGGGGATCACTCCGATATTGGGAACTGGAGACCCCTAACATTGTTGAATGTTGATTTTAAGATTTTTTCCAAACTTCTTGGCAATCGGTTGTCGTTGGTCATGCCCACCTTGGTTAGTGAATTTCAATTTTGTGCTGTTCCAGGGAGGAAGATTTTCGATGCTTTGATTTATATTAGGGAAATTATGGAATTGGGTATCTCAGGTGGTTTGGATGGTTATTTAGTGAGTTTAGACCAAGCCAAGGCCTTTGATGAGGTGACGCATGATTATTTATGGGAATGTTTAAGAGCTTTTGGTATTCCAGATGTTTTTGTACATTGGGTTCAGTTATGTTACGCTTTGGCGTATGTGATTCCACTGGACAACTGCTGGAAAGGAGGGAAGCATAGGGTATTGAAAGGGGTTCGGCAGGGGTGCCCGCTTAGCCCCCTTTTGTATGTTCTTGCCCTTGATCCTTTGTTACGTATCATCCAGAGGTCCCCCTTGATTCCTGCTCCTTGTTTGAATGAGGTGGGTTTTTTTAAGGTTATAGCTTATGCAGATGATTTGTGCCTTTTGTTGCCTGATATAGTATCTATGTCAACGGCTTGCAAGATTTTTACTGATCTGGGGAAAGTTATGGGTGCTCGTAATAATACTTCGAAAACTCAGTGTATTAGCATTTCTGGATTACCCGAGTCTCCTCTTAAAGTTGGCGAATTTATAATTGGAAATAAACCTTGTAAAATTTTAGGTATATATTTTGGAGGCCGGGATAGTGCGGTGGATAACTGGTCATTAGCACTGCAGGCAGGTAATTCTAAGGTACAATGTTGGAATAGAAACACTTTGTCTAAAATGAAACGGGTGTTTCTTATTAAAACATATTTAATTCCGATTTTTCTTTTTCTTAGTAATGTTTATTTACTTCCTAAATCCTTGGAGGTGGCCTTGATGAGATTTTTTTTGTGGGGTTTGGGGTAGTCGCTTAAACCCCATTAAACGTAACATTCTGTATTTAGATTACAAGGCTGGGGGTTTGAGAATGTTGAATCCGATCCTTTTTTTTTTTATTTAATTTTTTTTTAATTCAAATATGGTACCCGTAGTTAGAAATATTTCAAGATTTGAGCCTACTTGTTTCTGGTCCGTTACAAGGTGTTGTGGGAAGTCAGTAAGGGAAGCCAAAGCTCAGACAGAAGAACACATTGCAAAATCAGTGGGTAAAGGGACAAAACCTTTACAAGTACATGAGTGAAAAAAAAAGACAAAGGGAGGGATAGTGAGACTGAAGGGGGAGGATGGGAGCCGCGTGGAGGATGACAACAATAAAGCTGACATATTGAACAGGTATTTCTGCTCAGTCTTTACTAAGGAAGAGGGGGGTAATGGGTCTGAAGGGAGTACAAGGGTGAGAATGGTGCAGAAATGGACACAAGTCCCTTTACACGAGAAAGGGTCCTGAAGGAACTGGAAGTAATAAGAGCTGATAAAGCAATGGGGCCAGATGGGTGCACCCCAGGGTCCTTAAAGAACTAAGAGAGGTGGTGGCTGAACTCTGGCTATCCTGTTCAGCCAATCACTGGAAACAGGGAGGTACCCAAAGACTGGAGGACAGCAGATGTAGTCCCTTTATACAAAAGTGGGAACAAAGAGGAAGCAGGGAACTACAGACCAGTCAGCCTCACCTCGGTAGTGGGAAAGATCATGGAAGCACTACTGAAGGAGAGATTGGTGGAACATCTGGTTGTCAATGGACTACAGGACCCAAGGCAGCATGGTTTCACCAGGGGAGGTCATGTCAGACCAACCTCATTGAATTTTTGACTGGGTGACTAGGGAGGTGGATCAGGGAGGGCAGTGGACATGGCCTATCTGGACTTCAGCAAGGCCTTTGACACTGTGCCACATAGAAGACTATTACACAAACTGGGGAATATGGGTGTGGGCAGGACAGTAGTGTGGTGGGTAGGTAACTGGCTGGGTGGCAGGACACAGAGGGTGGTGGTAAATGGCTGTCACTCCACAGAGGGAAGAGTAACCAGTGGGATGCTGGGACCGGTCCTATTCAACATCTTCATCAGTGACATTGCACAGGATCTAGAAGGCAGAATTTCACTGTTCGCTGAAGACACAAAGCTCTGTAACAGAGTAGACACACCAGAGGGTGTAGACAGAATGAGAAGGGACCTGCAGAAACTTGAAGAATGGTCAAGGGTTTGGCAGTTGAAATTCAATGCAAAGAAGTGCAAGATAATGCATATGGGGCAAAAACCCTGGCACAATATATCAGTTGGGGGTGAGGATATAGCATGCACCAAGCAGGAAAGGGATCTTGGGGTTGTCATCTCTGATGACCTCAAGGTAGGGAAACAGTGTGACAAGGCATCAAGTAAAGCAAATAGGATGCTGGGATGTATAGGCAGGGGCATCACCAGCAGGAAAAGGGAGGTCATAATTCCGCTATACAAGACACTAGTGAGGCCCCACCTGGAGTAGAGTGTACAGTTCTGGAGACCATACCTATGTAAGGACATAGACAGGGTGGAGAAGGTTCAGAGGAGGGCAACAAAGATGGTGCATGGGTTGCATCACAAGTCCTATGAAGACAGGTTGAAGGAACTGAACATGTACTCCCTGGAGGAGGAGGGAGAGAGGGGATATGATAGAGACATACAAGTATCTTACAGGGAGGAACAGGGTGCAGAAAACACTATTTTTAGCGAAAAGATGTTTCAGGACTAGAGGGCATGGGATGAAGTTGGAGGAGGATGATTCAGAGGAAACATGAGAAAGAATTTCTTCACAGAACGGGTGGTGGACAAGTGGAACACCCTGCCAGAGGAAGTGGAGGGGGCTGAAACAATCACGGGATTTAAGAATGCATGGGATAGACATAAAGGAATTCTAGAGGGCAGGGGTAAGGGGAAACAGACTTCTAGGAAAACAAACTGAACTTACAAGCTCAAATGGGCAGACTAGGTCCATAGGCCCTTATCTGCCGACACTGTCTATGTATCTATGTATTGTACAGGAATGGAAACATGCATCTTTTTTGCATAAAAATAAAAGATGCCCTCGACTGTCAGAGCGATGGTGTGGTATTTTTGATAAGATTAGGCGTTGGAATATTAGTTGGGGGAACGCCTTGAGCTTTCCTAGGAAAACTTTGTATACATTTATATTGGAGCATTTTTTTTTATGATAATCCTTTTTTGTTGCTGTCCGAAACTGTACAGTTGCATATTTCTAGGTGTATTGTAAACCCTCGCATACCTTTGCATATGTGGGATGTTACTTGGTTAGGTATCCATGGTAGGATTAATGTTAGGAGTAATCAAAAACACAAATCTTTATCTGAACGTTTTTGCCCGAGAGATTCATGTGCATCTCTATTGGAAACTATGGATCATTTATACTTTCACTGTATATATGTTATGGAATTTTGGGATATTGTTAAACATTGTTGGAAGTCTAATTTAATAATTCCACCTTCGAGCGAGGGCCTTTATTACGGTTCCTTTACTCCAGTGGGATTGGCGGATGTTAATAGCACTTTGCAAGTATTACACTCCTTTTTTTTGTATTGGATATGGATTTGTAGGTGTAGGTTATTATTGCATCAACAAATTATTTCTCCCATTGATTTAGTTTATATGGTGGAAACTGAAGTTGGGAAACAGAGATTTTTAAAGAAGTCTCAATTTTCTCGTATTCAATGGGAAGCTTTTTGGGATTCCTTTGTTTATATTCCGAAACACTTATGCCATCCTGGGCTAATGAGATGTATTTCGGTTTTCCTTAACCATTTGGTAATTTTATATTTTGCCTTTTTTTTAGATATATTGTATTTTGATTTGCTTTGCTTTTTTGTTATTGTTGTATTGGTATGAACTGCATTTATTTCTGTTCTTTGAGCTTCTTTTTTTTATGATTTTGTATGCTGAAATTTTGAATTGTATGTCATTTGTTGTGTTTTCAATAAAAATTCCCCTACTCTTTTCGATAAGTGCCATGGGATCTTTAACATCCACCTGAACTACCACCAATCCAGGCAGATGGGACCTCGGTTTAACATCTCATCCAAAAGACGGCATCTCAGAAGTGCAGCACCCCTCTCATGCTGCACTACAATGTCAGTACTGGGAACTGACCCCACAGCCCTCTGATCTCCTTGCCTCAAAGGCGAGTGTGCTACCTACTGAGCCACTGACACCGCCATTACTGATATCACTGTAAGACAAAATGTTTACATTTTCTTGGTAGTAATTTCAGCTCCCGTTTGCCCACCTATCCCAATGTGGACAGGTCCCACCACCCTTGTCACCCGATATCCCTGGACTTACCTTGCTCCAGTTGCTGACACAGGATCAAACAGAGGTCCACAGTCACCAGTACATGCCCTGCAGGGGTACAGGATGTCATCCAATGGCAGTAATTGTTTTCCCCCATTTTTCTTCCCCATGGGGCCACGTGGGTGCAGTGATGCACCATATATGCTCCGCCTCTGCAGGGATGCCCCTGGCATCTGGGTGTGGCATCCCTTATACCGAGGTCTAGTTGTGCAGCAACCTTCCACCCCCAGACAGTCCCTGAACGACCAGAGTCCATTCTCAAATCAGGGCCACTGGCGTACTGAGTCGTAATGCTACCACGACAGCTACCTTTTTTTCCCCTTCCTCTTAAGGAATGATTTTATAGTTACATTTCTGTTTTACTGTACAACAACATTGTTTCCAGCCATAATATAACCCTTTTAGAATGCTGTCAACCAATCAGAATGCTCCACACCCAGCCACCATTTTATAACTTTCCCTAGACTTGCATTGTCAGCTTTTCAAACTAGGTTTACAATCAGAAGAAGCATGTTGGAGATGTGGTGAAACGAATGCAGGTTTGGCTCATCTCTTTTGGTCTTGTAAAATTATAAACAAGGGATGGATTCAAATACATGATTTTTGTCAGAAAACTATAAAAGTATCTTTTCCCTTCTCCCCAGAATTATTTATTCTGGGTGATTTAACACCACTTGGAGATAAGCAAAAAGGTTTTAAAATCTGGATTATGTCGGCTACTCTTGCTTTTAAAAGACTAATACTATCAAATTGGAAAGAGAAAAATTCTCCTTTGTTTCAGCAATGGTTAGACTCACTGGAAACTCTTGCCAGTAACGAAATAATCTATTATGCAATGCAAGATAAATTGGAGTCATTTAATTATATCTGGGGCCCCTTTCTAAGTTTTTACACGAAGATTTAAATGTCAAACATTAATGCTATTTGTATTCTGTTAGTTACAATTTATAGTGTACTTTCATACGCTGCATGGTTTATTGTTGGATATTGTTTGCATTTTTATATTGTATGGTATACTTGTAAATCCAATAAAACATCTTAATGCAAAAAAAAAAGGGTAACAGTCAGTGCACAGTGGTGCAAGTAATACTTCTCAAATGCTATGAATGTAACATAGCACAATGATTTTAACCTTGAAATTTACCCTTGCTCCACAAAGGTTTACTGATGTTCTTAATAATATGAGAGCTATTTCTGGACACACAAACTATTAAATCACTGAACTAACACAGGGTATTAAATAGCTGGTATAGCATAGCAAAAGCGTTGAGCAAAACAGGGTAATCACGAATCATTTTCAGAAATGCTTAGCAGTGGACTGCTAACCATTTTTGAGTGAGTCCATGACACAGTACACAAGATTAATATAACTACATAATTTAAAAAAATGTTGCTAATCTATGCCAGGCGCTATGCATTTTCACGACTGACATCACTTTCACACTTCAAACTGCTGATCAGTTTTTTCAACTTATTTAAAATTCTGCAATATGATACAAACATTCATTTACACTAAATACATGGGGCCCACTATTTGTAAACATAGTATTCTTTAAAATAAAAATCCGCTACACATTCCTGCCATTTGCTATGAATTCTGCAGGCAAGTGCTGTGATTTTTTTTTTTTTAATACTAAGAGGTGAGAGGTATGGTGCAAGTGGGAGTTCTCTTGTACCTTTGGAGCCATATCCGTGGGAATCTTGTAGCCTGAGATCTGGGAGAGGATGATGAGAGCCAGCGTGCTGCAGGTTAGTCGGGTGTCACCCTTGTTACTCAAGCAATTCCGCAGAACTGAGCAGATATCACAGGCCACAAGCTGTTCTACCAGAGTTTTGTGACCTTGAATCATCATATGAACAACTAGCATACCATCCTGGACTGCCAAGGAGCACCTGCATCAGAGGGAGAGTGGACAAGGTTAGAGATCCTGATGTGGCTGTTTCTAATAGTGCTACAGACATACTGATACTGCCATCTAAGAAAACATTCAGAAAACTCCTGCTGCTCTCTCTGCCTGTCTCTCACCAGCCACTCCACTCCATCACTATCTACCTATCACTAGCCTGCCCCACTTAATCACTGCCAACCTCTAACCACCCTCTCACTGCTCCATCACTGCTAACCTCTCACCACCTACTCCCTGCTGTGTCACGATCTTCCTCAGACCAGCAACCCCAATCCATCACTACCTACCTATCAGCAGCCTACCCCAACTAATTATACTGCCTACTTCTCACAGCCCTTCCCCTGCACTGTTACTGCCTGCCTTCAGGCACCCTGTTTCTGTTCCATCACTACCTCACTCTCACCAGCCACCCGCTGCACTTTTGCTACCCACCTCTCTATCCTCTACCAGCTCCGTCACTGTCAACCTTTCACCAGTCACCCACTGCACCGCGGCTGCCCACCACTCACCATCCTCCCTGATCCATCACTACCTGCCTCACCAGACACACCCTGCACTGTTGCTGCCTACCTCACACCATCCTCTCCTTGCTCTATCACTGCCTACTTCTTACCAGCCTTCCCATACACTTATCGCCTGCCTCTCACCAGTCTTCCCCTGCTCTATCAATGTCCATCACTCCCATCCTATATCTGTTCCGGCACTGATGTTAAAAATAAATAAATAAATAAATTGCCAACCTTTCAGCCATCCCATGCACTGCTGCTGCCTACCTCACACCATCCTCACCCTCTACATCACTGCCTATCACTCACCAGAAACCCCTTGCACTGTTGCTGCTTACCTCTCACTATCCTCCTGTTGCATCACTACCTGTCTCTCACCAGTCACCCGTTACTGCCTATGTCACACCATCCTCCCCCTGCTCCCTCACTGCCTACCTCTAAGTATCCTCTTTCTGATTAGTCACTGCCTGCCTCTCTCCAAAAACCCACTGCACTGTTGCTGCATACCTCTCACCAGCCTTCTCCTGCACTGTCACTCTCTGAATCCCTCTAGCCTTCCCCTGCACTGTTACTGCCTACCTCTAACTGCCCTCTCCTGCTCTGGCAGTGCCCATCTATCACCCTCCCCCTAAACTGACAGCTCTATCAACAGTCACCACTTGTTTCTTCAATGCCAGCCTCCAAAGAGTTCCGCCACTACATAGTTCTTACCAGCCTCCACTATTTTTTTATTATTGTTTTTAACTTCCTCCAGGTCCCTGCCCGAGGAATCCTTTCCCTAGGTCTTTTCATCCAGGTCCCGATGTAGAATGGACCCAGCGTCATTCCATGCAAGACTGGGAGATTTTTTGCCTTTGGTTTTCTCCTGGTCCCATCTACCTGAAGGAGCCTACTCAGAGGACTTGAGTCCAGACAGACAGCGTGCTTACACATGTTGCTATGAAGTGTCCGCAGCACCCTCCCCACCCCCGGCTAACTTGTAGGGAGCCATTACGCCTCGTTGCCTGTGCTTCCACCAGAGGCAACATATGTGGGCACGCTGCCCATGTAACACCCCCCCGGAGGAGAGAGCATCATGGGGATGCTCAATCCTACCTCCCCGGCCGATCTGAGGCCCGAGTCCATTCCTCAACCCGGGTTGCCGGCATAGCACGTAGTGTGGCATTCAGCAACTCAACCTTCAGCGCACCAGGCCATCTCCTACCATTATTTTTTTAACTGCCCGCCACCAACTGTTCCATTACTAACCGCCTCTCACCATCCTCCCACTGTGTCATTACTGCTTGCTCCTCACCATCCTCCCTGCTCCATCTCTACCTTCCTCTCACCCATCCACATCACCGTCTACCTCTCATCAGCCTCCCTGCTCCATCACTATCTTCCTCTCCCTCTCTACAACACCAGTGTCTGCCTCTCAGCCTGCCCTGCTCCATCACTACGGCTCTCACTAGTCCTTCCCTACTCCTTTTCAGCCTGCATTACAACAGCTTCTCACCGCTACATCACTTCAGGTCACTCACTAGTCTACTGCTGCTTTATCACTGCCTCTAAAACAGCTTCCTTGCCCCCACTAACTCCCTACCACAAGCACCCACTTCCCCAGTCACTAACGGTCTATTATAAGACCTCTGTTGCTTGTCACTACCTGCCTTCCACCAGATTCTCACTGTACTCAAGATGTGTAAGCATTCTCCATTTCCTTACCCTGGAGTGTTCAGCATCTTTTCAATTGCTGATGGAATAGCAGACAGAAGTCCTTTGGAACCATCACTGGAGGCTGAGCCAATGCTAGCAAAGATTTCCCGCACAACCTGAGCATCGGCATCACTAAGAGGGGTGCCAACCGCAGGGCTCCGAAATTCATTACTTCCAGCACCAGTCAGTACCTTCAGGGTCTAATAGAAATAAATCAAAGTGAGATCACGTGCATGGATTTCCATACATTTTAAAATGTTCCTATCACATTACAAGCTGCAGAAGACAAGTAGAACATCAGATGGGCAAACAGTGACACAGAGTACATCTGGCCTGAGCAAGGGAAAGGGACAGCAGAACATGGGGATGTGTTTCAGGACCACATATAGCTCAGTGGAAAATGATGCCCAACTCTTTAGGGAAATCATGGGTACAATTAAATCAGATATAGTAGAAATCCAGAAGAACTTGAATCTCCCAGGCACAGACTGGTGTATCGAGAGGCCTAGCGACAGGGTTCAGAAACAGTTTCTATCTAACTTCAAAGACTGCTTCCTACAGCAGCATATCCAAAAGGGGACTGGGTTTGTGGCCACCTTTGATCTTGTTCTCCACAGCAGAATGGGTCACCAGTACTGCAAACATCAAGGAACTGTCAGGAGTCAGTGGACCACAACCAGGTAATATTTAACCTGATGACAGGAGATGATTAGCTGGGCCTTAGTCACTTGGACCTAGAACTTCAAAGGGGCGAACTCCGCCAAGATGAAGGAACCAGTGTCCAAAGGTCTAGAGCAGCTTCTTGAAACTGGTACTGAAGTGCACATGTGGAACTTGTTGATGAGGGTATTCAAACCAGCTGCAGAGTTCTGCATCCCTGTTAGCATTAAGGGGAAAAGAGTCAAGCAGTGTCACACCCCACCTCCACCCCCTGGTTCAACAGAGATGTAAGAGAAATTGCTATTGGTTTACCCACCCGTGCCAAAAGCAGAGATGGCCGTCATGTGCACCTTAAGGGTCTTCACTCACAGTCCCAACTGAGAGACGGAACAGAGGTACTCCACAGATGCTCACCACGGAGCAGGCAAGGGGGTCAAGCTCCTTGCCCTGGCACCGTATGGAGAACCTCTTCCACTTGAATGCATATCATCTGTGAGTTGACTCTTTTCAGCAGGCCTCCACAATGTGGATCACAGCTTCAGACACACCCAAGGCCTGGAACTCTAGTCATTCAAGAACCAGGCCATGAGGTGCAGGGATGTAAGATCCAGGTGCAGGACCATACCCTCTTGTCTGGTCAGCGAAGACACAGCTGCCACAGAGGTCTACTGCTGAGGCTGAGGAGATTCGGGTACCAGAACTATCTGGGCTAGTCTGCAGCTGTCAGGATCATCATTCTGGGCCCTTCTGGGCCTTGAGCACCACCACCACCTTTGGATCAAGGGAAGGAAAGAAGGTGTACATGAGGCCTGGGGTCCAAGGCCTCGTGAAGGCATCGCTAACATTGTCCTAGACTGTGAGGACAGGCATAAAACAGCCTCAGCGCCATGCTCTCCCAGGAAGCAAACAAATCCACCATAGAAGTGCCCTACAAGGAGAACAGGTGGTTCACCACCTCCTGATTCAGGGACCACTGACTCAATGTCTCTCCTACCTGGCTGAGAGCATCTGCCAGCTGACCGTGAACTCCCACAACACGAATCACCAGGAGCTCTACAGCTAGAGTCCACACAAGGGTCCAGGTTTGGAGGGCCTCCCTATACAGAGGAAGAGAGTGTGTTCTACCCTGCCTGTTTAGGTAGAACACGGTTGTGGTGTTGTCAGTCTAGACTTGCATGACCTGACCCTTGACAAACAGAGAGAATTCCGTAAGAGCTAGTCACTCTACGCAGAACTCCAGCAGGTTGATGTGGTGACAGGACTCACTGGGTGATTAGAACCCATGGACCCTGCATTCCCCCAGGTACGCTCCCAACCCTACCAAAACGCATGCATTATGAGAGTGCTGGTCAGTTCCGGCAGACAAAATGGATTCCATCCTCTAGATGTTCTGGGACCATACTGGATGGCATCCCACACTGACTGGGTCACTGTGACCAGCTGGTCCAAGTGTCCTAGGTGCTGGGACCACTGACAGTCCAACTTCCACTGCAGGTGCCGCATCCACCAGCAAGCCCAACAGACCATGCTGGTGCAGGACGCCATGTACCACAGCAGCCACAGGGTGTCCCAGACAGGGCACAAGCGCCCAGTCTGAGACGAATAAGAAAAGGAGGTAAGATCGAGAGTACGGTCTGCAGGGAGACTTGCTTTGGCACGCAGGGAATCTTGCTCTGCTCAATGAAGTGAATCATGAGGGGATCAGTTTGGACTTAGCCAGGTTGACCAAGGGACCCAAGTCTCTGCATGTCTAGAGAGCCAGCTGCCTGGAAAGCTCCACATCCTCCTTGGATGGCCAGACAATCAGCCAGTCATCCAGGTAGGGGTAAACACACTTGCACCGCAGGAACGCTCTCACCACAGCAATGCACTTGGTGAAGACCCTGGGCATTGGTAAGAGGCTGAAGGGCATGACCTGGGACTGACAGACAACCCCTTCTGCACAGAGGCAGAGGTACCGCAAGTGGAGTGGACAGCCCGGGACATGGAAGGCAAGGCAATTTTATTTATATGGGCACCTAACAATAAATAAAACAAATAGAAGAAACAACATTAAACTACAAGGCTGTAAGTAATTTAAAATCAAGAAGAACACATCCTGGAGGTACAGGGAGCAGAAACTCATGCCCTGCTCCAGGGATAGTATGATCTGGTTCAGCGTGACCATTCAGAACTTGCGCTTCCACGTGAACTGATTGAGACCCTGCAGATCCAGTATACAGTGTCAGTTCAACATCTGTCTGGGGACCAGGCAGTACCTGGACACGCACCTTTGTCCTGCCAAGAGATTTGGGACACAGGTTACAACTCCTTTCACAAGAAGCTGAGCAATGCAGCCCGAGGGTAGACAGCATGTCCTGCAACACTGAGGACTCCCTTGGGGCACAGGATAGATAAGGAGGAAGAGCCTCAAAATCAAGAGGCAACCTGCTGCCTACCACCACGAGAACCCACTTGTCCTAAGTAATGATGAACCAGTGTGGCCAGAAGGAGAGAAACCGAGCCCCTCCCACCACCACAGGGAGCTGGGTCAGGGACTGGACAGGTGCGACACAGACACCCCTGAGCCATCAATGGGCAGCTCTAGAGGGGCACCAGCCGTTGGGGCCAGAGGGCACCATCTTCCCTCCCCAGCTCTTTGGGTCCCTGGCCAGAGAACCTGGCCTTGGGGGCCAGGCTTCATTGTCTGTGCTGCTGTGGCTAAAAGCAGCAAAAATAAAAGGCCTTATTTTTCATTTTCGGGCTTTGGGTCATTCTGTGATGAAGCCACAGAGTCCAGGGTGGTATTGACTTCCATCACTTTGAGAGGTGCCCTTCCACCCCTAGACAAAGAGATCGGTGCCCAAGAAAGGGATATCGGCCAGGTTATAACGACTGTCCGCCATAAAGGTGAGAGCCCTCACCCAGGCCCTGGGTCTCTGACTAACTTCACCAACAACTGTTTGTCAGTAGTGAGTTGAAGGAGGACATCATCAAACACTCTAGCAGAGAGTGACCAAAGCTGGTCATCATCAACATGTAGTTCACCTGACAGAGATCAACAGAGAAAGTGGTATGGACTTTCTTGGCTGCATCCAGCTTCTTCGACTCCTTGTTGGGGGCTGGTCCATGTCCACATGGTTCCAGGACTTCTGAAAGTTGAATCCAAGACCAGACCCATGGTTGGGGATGGTCCAAGAACATGGAAAGAGAGCCAGTAGGAAGCAGATAATTGTAGGCCCACAAGCCGGGGTGCCAGGCAGGAAGCTGGATGCTGAAACCTCCACAGAGGTCCCAAATGACCTCAGCCTTGGGAAAGGCAACCTCAGTGATTTGTCCCTATCAAAGATGTCTGTGAAAGGGTATTTAGTACTCTTTTGCACATGTTCAGAGAACAGACACAGATTCAGAAATCAGTAGAAGTAGAGCCCTGAACAACTTGGGCCCGTGGTGGTAGTCCACTCTTCAAATGACCCACAGTCAAGGTATGCATCCTCGATAACTGCATGGATTAGTTATCCAAGTAATCTCAGGACTCATCAAAACCTCGACTGTTTGCCGCTGTTAACCACCCTTGAGCCATCCAATTGTACGAGTCCCACCAATGGTTGGCCTGACAAACTAACTGCAGCACAGGAGTCCATCGGGGCCCCTATCAAAGGTTGTGGTGGAGATGACTCCACCAGCAAGGGTGGACAGACAGGTACTGGAGACAACTGCCTTGGGTGGAGCAGCATAGGCTTGAATAGCCTGGGCCAGTCGATCACAGGGATCAGGGGTAAAGCACTACCCTGCCCCGCCATGGCCCACTGTTGCCAGAGGAGTACTTCGCAGCACTGCCACATGTGATGGTTGGGCCACTTCTCACCCAAGGATGAGGAGGTTGATGAATGTTTATGACTCCCAGTCAAGATCGAGAGTGCGGTGTCTCAACCTAGATCTCGATCTCAGTCGTCCACCCAAGGGCCAATGACGAGGTGAAGCCAACAAGGGTGCAATGGATTACAGGGGGGGGAGGGTGGTTAGCATTGTTTACTGGCTGGGTCACGTGCATAGCATCACTATATCAGCCACATGGGCGGTGCCAGCAAGATGTGGGTTCCCTCCCTAAGCTACAAAAGACTTTGATCCTGCGGGCTCCTAGTGCCTCCAGCTTAGACCCATTAGTGTAAATGAATGGTGAAGACGGATTCCTGGAAGATCAGTGCTGAGAAAGATGAAGAACTCACCACAGCCACTGCCTCTTCTTCCGTGACTGCAAGCTGAGCATCTGACCCAACTATTGCCAAAGCCCCTCCTCCAGTCTTTAGACCATCCTAGGGCCAATCTGGCCGCCTGGTCTCGATGAATGCTGGCAGCATAGCACAGCAAAGACTGCATCCCACAAAGCTCTGTTGAGCACCCAGACAGTACAAGCATGTGTTGTGCAGATCCATGACTGACATCATCTGCCTACACTGGGTAAAGAAATTAAAACCCAATTTCTTGAGTTCCATCGTGAAGCAGAGCCAGGCAATACAGGAGCAATTCTAATATCAAACGCAGACTGAAACAGTTGAAGAGTTGCCTAAAGAAGGTGCTTGAAACATGAAAAATCCTTCAATGCTGCAGCGCCATGAAGAGGGAGACCTGGCCCTTCCAGCAGAAAGAAAGATCTGACATGAAGGGACAGAGCTGGTGGATATAGCACCCGGGTTGCAGGAGGAGATTAGCTTGAAGACTTCTGATGACTCAGTTCTCTCAGCAGAACTGCCAGAGTGTGGATAGTAAACTGTATCCATGATGTTAGAAATGATATACCCCCAAGATCAACTCGAACTAGTAGAACAAATGGCAGGGCCACTTTTAATCTTTCATGAGTCTGTCTGTCCAGACTGCTGTGGTACCAAAGGACTGGAAAGTGGTCAACTATGTGGTCTTCTTCAAGAAGGGGGCAAGGTCTGACCTGTGCAACTACAAGCCCATCAACCAGGCAACAGTGCTGAACAATGCACTGGAAGCCATTATCAATAACAGAACAGGGCAGTATAGCTCAGTGGTTTAAGGCTCTGAGCTGCAAATCTGGAGACCTGGGTTTGAATCTCACAGCCCCCACTTGCATACTGTGTGACCCTGAGCAAGTCACTTAACTTCCCTGTGCTCCCAGGTCGCACCTGTAAACAAGCTTTTAGCTTAGTGTGCCTCACCTGGTTAAACAATTGGGGGGGGATTGAAGCTCTTGACTGAAAGCCAAGCTTCTCACCCAGTCTCTCAGCATGGCTTAATGAGGGGAAAATCATGGTAAATTAACCAGATCACCTTCTTCGATGGGGTGATCAGGGAGGTGAGTTGGGTCACAGACACAGTCTATCTGGGCTTCAACAAGGCCTTTAACACTACGGTACATGGAAAGCATTTTTACAAAATAAATCAATGGGATTATATATATGATATGCACAAAGTGGACTGCTTATGGGTTTGGTGCACAAAGCAGAGGATTATGGTGGACAGGCGCGACTTAGTAAAGAACAGTAGAGGAGTAATATGTGGCATTTCTTGGAATCTGTATTGGGGACACTGCTGTTCAACATTTTCACCAACAGTCCTGAAGCTGAGTCTCCACAGGCTGGTTAAGTTCACTGATGACACTATGCTGGCCAGTGTGCTGGAAACTTTAGGACAACCTGAACATGCTGGGCCAGTGGTGCACTTCTGAAGTCTCAGATTCAATGTAGCCAAACGCAAGTGTTACACTTGCCAGGAAAAACTGAGGACGGCTCCCTTGCTCCAATGGAGGAGAACAAGGACCTGGGAGTCATAACAGACAAAGGTTAAAGAAAGACTAGCCATGCTCAGATGCTGTCAAGATGTCCAGAAAGAAAAGGCAGTATCAAAAGGGGTTGCGTATAAAGCAAAGTAAGTTAAGTAGACCTGCCTCTTTACAAGGCATGGTCAGACACCTCTTGAAGTCATGTGTGCAGTTCTGGACTCCTCAATACAAAGATTCCTTTGAGGCAGTTGAGAGGGTGCATTGCAGGCCCACCAAAATGATCAGGAACAGGAGGGGGAGCTACAAGTAGAGGCTGGTGTCCTTTAACATGTTCAGCCTTGAGGAAAAGGAAACTGAGGGGCTGCAACCTCCGATGTCTGCATACTCAAGGGTTATCAACAAGACTGAACAGAAGTTTTATCTGTTGTCCTCCTGCAGGTTTCACAGATATGCCCTGAAGCTCAGAGGAGGTAAATTCGGCAGCAGTGTTAGAAAGCTGTTCTAATCAGAGTGGTGAACATAGGAGTTGTAGCGTTCAAGTTGCCCAGACATTCTCTCTCATGGTCATACAGTGGTACTGCAGACAGACAGAAAATTCCTCTAGAGATCACAAAAATTTCACCAGCATATATCCACTGCATGTTAAACTCACATGAATATCCCTTGGGTCTTAAACCCACCAGCATATTTATCTGCCCAACATCAAACCTACATGAATATCCCTTCAACCCTGCAAACCTATATGCACATCCCAAGCTCCAATAAGCAAACTTTTATTTATAAACATATAACCACATGAATCCCCCCCCCCGTTCATAAACCCTAGTACGCAATGTGTTGCACATAATAACATGTCAGAAGCTTATCTACAACTGTCAGTCACTCCATTTCTAAATGCTGCTTACCGTGAGGCCTGCCCATTGTATCAGGGCAGAGTTGGAATACTCCTGCATGCAGGCAAGAACAGCCATGATCCCTTCCTCTGTCGCAAACGTAACTCTCCACTCATACTTTGACATGAGGACATATACCAGTCGCAGCGCCAGCACCACCAGCACCTTCTCTTTCATTTGATTGGTCAGCAGCTCCACCAACATCTTCACCAGCTTATCCCTGCAAACAGAGGGCTTGTGTTATACATTGGTGCCCACATCACTGGAAAGAGTGGTCTCAAAATCTCACTCTGCACTTGGTTATGGCTAAACTGCAATTATACAATAGGGGTGAAGTGATATGGCATCAATTAAATCGCCGTATCACCACTCCCTACTAATAACAAGTAGATGACATGTACACAGCAGAAAACAGCTCCAGTTATATATGCTGTGTACACGTCTCAGCAGAAAATATCAGCACTCTTGTTACGTCACGGGTCTGAGGAGTCGAATGCCGCGGAAGAACGCAAACAGAAAAAACATACAGGTACCAAATAAATATTGTAAAGAAACAAACCATACCAAAGGAAAAAGCCCCTATTCTATAAAGGCATACATGATGTTAAGGGGCTTGACATGAGGAAGATCACAACTTGTGGCAAGTCAGCTCCAGAACAATCACTCATGATATTCCCTGAGCTGACTCATCACTGTTGTGCTATTACTCATATCAAACTCCTTACCATCACGCATCCCCTTAATACATCACTGAGTGGGAGTGTCAAGTGTGAGACCCTGAAGCAGTTTATAATGAAGACAGTGATAAGGTGCACCCTCATGGGCAACAAGTGCAAGACCCAATCCAGTGTGGACATCAAGGAACTCCTAAGGAAGAGGAGAGAAAAGATGAAAAGAGGGAATGTGATAAGTGAAAAAAAAAAAAAAAAAGAAATCTGGGGACAGAGAGGGAAGTGACGTACAGGGTATTACAGAAGAAATGCAGGGTCATGACTGCGCAGTCCAAGACAGGTATGAATGAGAGGTTTGTGCAGGGGATCAAGGATGAATAACAAAACCTTTGTTAATACACAGCAAACAACAGAAGAGTCAAGCATAAAGAAGTTTGTGCATTTGGTCACTGGGGTGGGGCATCATTTTGTGAGGCAGTGGGAATAGCAGAGTCAATCAATAACTGCTTTGTGTCAGTATTTTGTCAGGAAGTCAAGGGGTCTGTTCAGTCTGGGAAGGACATTATGGGGGAGGTGAAGGCCAAACAAAACGCAATGCTGATCACACCAGAATTAGTGCTTAAATATCTTAAGGGTATAAATCATGGGGAAATCACAGCATCTAAATGCTATCAGCCCAAGTGTGAAAGTAGAGTTAAGAGGGGTTCTGCCTGGCCTCTTGTGGATATCTTTTAGGATTTATTACTGACAAAGATATTGTCAGATGACTGGAAAATGGCTAACGTAAGTAAGAGATGCCAGGGAGCCTGAAAGAGACTAACAGCCCAAAGGAAAACTACTGCTGAACTTCTATGTGTTGACTGCGTGTTTAGGACTGGGGTAAGGGAGGTGGAAGGGACTTATGGGAGAAGAAAGTAGGGTGGTTTAAGTGCAAGTACTAGGAACACCACAGTTGAGCTGATCATATGACCACTGGCCAATCAAGAGCTACAGTGGTAGTCGCGCAAAAGTTGACTGGTAGTGCAGTATACCGAGCGGTGCGCAAGCATGGTACCCACTGAATAACATGTATAGCAGTACCACACAATGACATGCACTTTGTGGTACCGGTCAACTTTTGTGCGGTTACCACTGTAGCAGTCCATGAGGCTTAAAAGTGTTGCTTTTTTGCTTTCTGCCATTGTGAGTAGACATGGTAGAACCTCAAAGGTGCAAAGAGCCCAAAGGAAATTACCAAATTTGAGTGGTTCTCTCCCCTTGTTCTTTCTTTTACAGCAACTTTATTATGTGTCGAGACTGGGGTGAGGGAGGCCCAGATTGCAGGAGAGTGAGGGATAGTAGTTTAAATGCAGCTACTGTGGATGCCTTGGCTGAGCTGATCATGTGCCTGTTGGCCAATCCTGAGGACACTGCTGCTGGGAAGACAAGCACTCCTAGATGCCACTTACCAGGCATCAGGCCCAAATCTCACACAGGGCACACCGCCACCACCTGTCACTTGAATGAACCACAGTAAGAAAGGCACCACTCCCAAAAGCACTATCTGTGACCTGATGATACAGCTTCCAGAACCAGCACAAGCCAAGTAGTAAGTAATAGGCCTGAAGCAGACACTGAGCATTAGCACACATTACTGTCTCTAAACTATTTGATAGAAATATCAGTACAAAGACCCGCATTGTGCTAACCTGATATTAGTGCCTTTGTCCACTTTGATCACCAGTCTCTCACGTGATGGCTCGTCCTCCAGGACTTTGGTGATGAATCGGAGTCCTGCAGCCACTAGCCCCAGCTCCGAAGGTGACTTCTTCATCAGCTCCACTACCTCCTCAAACTTCTCCAGGGAGCCCTTTTTCCCTGCCACATTTGTGCTGCTGAATGCTAGGCAAGAATAAAAATAATGTTACTTACTATTTGCTTAAGCCCCAGAACTTAGTCAAAAATATGACCTTTGACTCTGCAGCAGGACTGTGTCAGGCTCTACAACTAACTTACCTCAGGGCACAGACCCATTTTGAAGCAAGGCTTGCTTGTTTGTGGGATTACATCCTGTTCATTAGACTGGCCTAATGGTACAGCTAGTAGAGCACCAAAATACTATTCTGGGGGAGCTGCATTCATTTCCCACGTAGGTCACTAATTCTTTCTCATTACACAGTGTTATTTTTTTAGCAAAATTATCAATACAAAAAAAAAAAAAAATCACAGTAATACAAGACAGATCGTCATACAAGGACAAACTTCACAAAAGAAAAACAGTAGAATGCACCAGCTCTCAGAATACTTGGCTTAAGGGCATGAAACTCCTCAGAATGCTTGGCTTAAGGACAACAGAAGATCATCCAGAGAATCTCCGCCATCAGGCCACACCGCTGGAACTGTAAGCTGTCGGCATCAGGACCACACAGATTTTTTGCTAGCCGGGAGCCACCTGCAATGACATGCACTGTTGATGCATATATAACATAGCAGCCCCACCACTCCTCAGTTGCCTGTCTGAGATTAGCTTTGCGGGGCCCTCTTAACCGTGAGGAGCCACAAGACTGGACCAGTACCAGGCAAACAAGGAGAGGCATGGGACTGGAAATAGAAATATAATACATGGAGTAAAGTTTTAGGCACAGCATCTGATATGACCCTCAGAACAGGGGTGTAGCCAGGAATTTTAAACTTGTACTCAAAACTGACTCACTGTTGCCCCCCCTTACATAAACAAACCAAAATATAAGTGCTTGTCACGCCACACCAATAATACCTCTGGTTTGCCATGTGTGAGTTCTATCAGTTTCTTCCTGTAATCCTCCTTCCTTTGTTTTCTGCCTGCCTGGTAAGTTGTTCTTGTTTGTGTATTTGGCTGGTGGCATCAGTGCCCCATAGTGAACAACAAAGACAAAAGGTCACAATGTCCTTGCTGTCCACTTTTTGTTGCCCCTGCCTGATTTGTTGCCCCTTATTGATTTTTTTTTTACTGTACTCTACTGAGTACAGTGCATATGCCTGCCAACACCCCTGCCTCAGAATACTGAAAGGGGAAGGAGGAGGGACAGCATGGCCTAAAAGAGGAGATTCTCTCAAAGATCTACTATTACGCTAAGTTTTTACATAACTGTTCTATCTTCATCGAGGATCTCTCTTCCATTAGGCCACACCACTGGAATGACTCCCAAGCAGTACAAAACAACCGGGAGGATGGCATAGTCTGATACGCTATTAGGACAGAAGGCTTTTCAGAATAGCAAGTCCAAAACCAGCATGTCTACAACAGACGATGGCCAGACAGTAATGCTTAGTGAAAATATGAACAGTGCTCCATGTGACTGCAGACATATGTCAGCAGCAGGAAGGACATTTCTGGAACAGCAATAGAAGTGGCCACGCCGCTAGTGGAGTGACCATGAACAGCACCAGGAAGTTCCTTACCGTGCTTCCTATAATAAATGTAATCCAATGTGCCAGCCATTTGATAGGCACTGTTGAAACACAGGAGTGCTCTTTCCCAGAGGCGAATGAAACAAAAGCTCAGAGGACTTTCTGCAGTCCTCGTGTAGTAACATAATATCTTGGTTTTCTATGTACATCTAAAGTATGGAACAGTGCATCCTGGTTTGCATGCTTGAGATAATAAACATTATGAAATGGCCAGAAAGAATGCTGACTACTGATTGGCCAAGAGATACTGTCAGCTGAGGCATTATCCCATCACAGCAGTCCAGCTGAAAGTAACTCAACAAAAACGTGCTTAAAGAAATACATCCAATTTACTAAAAAGGACACATTTCATGATCATAATAAGGCACTCCAGGAAGTGCATTATGATGGACTAATGGCCCTTCTCAGGAGGTGGAAGCTTCAAACCCCTGCTGTCCCACCATAATGTAACTCCTATCATGCCTTATTGCTTAAGTAAGATATATCATTTGGCTCAGCATAAATTCTGATACTACCTTCTGTAGAAACATACTAGTAGGATTTGTACGTAAAGAGACTCATCTTTGTGAAAAATCAAATAAAAGGTTCACACATCAGAGCCTGAATTTCGGAAATCCTCCGAGCAGAAGTCATAGCAACTAAAAATAAAGTTTTCCAAGCCAGGAAACACAAGCCACCACTCGCAGCAGATTTAAAAAGAGCCAACATCAATTTCTAAAGTATGACATTTAAGTCCCATGATGAGACTGGATTATGGATGGGAGCCTTCATATGAAGGATGCCTCTAAGAACAGTACGTGACCTCTCTAACTGGGCAACCATACAACCATCAATAGGAGCACAGAAAGCTCATATGGTGACTAAATGCATCTTGACAGATGAATATTGCAGGCCTGAGTCGGACAGGGAAAGCAGCTACAGAATTCACAGGACATGTAAAAGTGTCCATATTTGGGAGCAAGTATGTCTGGTACAAGGCTTCCACAAGGAGGATATCAGCCACCACAGGGGATACCCCAAAATATTCAATGGCTATCTTTTCAGAAAGAATGCATGCAGGTGCAGGGACTTCAGGTCCAGATGTACCAAGGACCCCATGATCGGTAACAACAGACCTTGACACAGATGTAGAGGGACACGATGCTCCACTGCCAGGTGCTGAAGAAGTGAAAACCAAATATGGCAAGCTCAGAATGAAGCAATGAGGATGAGAGGCACTCTCACACACAGCTTGAGCAGAACCTCTATATCAGAGGAATTGGGGAATGCGACAGGACTGTCCCTTCCAAGATACGGATAATGTGTTTTGCAAAAAACAAAAACATGCCCTGGAGCAAGCAGAAATGTGGCGGTTTTGCATTGTGTGAGGACACAAAAAGGTCCAGCTCTGGATGCCCCATCTTGCAAAACTGGTCGTGTACCACGGAGGTTAGCAGTTCCCATTCGTGAACCATTGTCTGGGACCTCCTTAACCTGTCTGCCAAGATGTTTTAGAGATCTGTGAGAAACATGGCAGACAGTCGAAGGCTGTGAGACACAGCCCAGTACCACATTCTCACAGCTTCCCTACAAAGTGATTAAGAGTGAGTGGCCCCTTGTTTGTTGATGTAATGTATAATACAGACACTGTCTGCCTGGATTAGCACAGGACTAGGGCACAGACGAGTCTGAAAAGTCAGAAGGCTGTATAGGACATTTCAATGACATTTAAGTTCAACTCAGTCTCTACTTTAGTCCATGACCTCCATCTCTGACAAGATATACCATTCTTAGAACTCCTGTTACAGGTGAGTAACCTGTATTTCTAGGGACATGGATATGTTGTCTCATCCACACTGTCTGGCAGACTCCTAGCAGTTCTCCGGAGGAGGGAGGCAAGGCACACCCTCTACTTCGGAATAGAGACTGGAGAATAGAGGGCCCCAAACCAGCATCCCGGCGTGACTCAAGGTCGATGTGGTAATGGGTGATGAAGGTGTGTGCTGACTTCCAGGTAGCAGCCCTGCAGATTTCCTGGATAGGGACGTCCCTGGAAGCAGCCACCGATGCAGCAGTATGGCGGCTAGAATGAGCTCTTATCCCTCTGAGAGGCTCCATGCCTGCCAACGATAGCAGAGATCTATGCAGGAGGTGACCCACCTGCCTATCGCCTGCTTGGCTGCAGGTCTGCCAGGTGCGGCTTCAGCGTAGGGTGACAAACAGCTGGCTAACCTCTCCCTCGAATTTCAGTCGTAATTCTTATAGTAAGCGAGCGCCTCTTCAGGGTCTCAGAGTATGGAGCCTGATATCTGGCCTCCCGAGGTGTGACTGGGGTAGAACACCGGCAGAGTCAACACCTGGTTAAGGTGAAATCCTCCACCACCTTCGGAAGGAATTTCGGTGGGGGCGATGACAATCTTGTCCCTGTGGAAGACCAGATATGAGACTCTATGGAAAGCGCCTGGAGCTTTCCATCCTTCTGGCTGACGGATAGCCACCAAGAAGGCGGTTTTCCATCTGACAGGTGAGAGAGTTCACACCTGTGCATTGGTTCAATGGTTTGCCCATGAGCTTTGCCAGTACCAGCAGTAGATCCCACGGAGGTGGAGGTTCTCACTGAGGGAAATGTGATCTACCTTTGAAAAGGCGCCCAGACCACCTTCTCCTGCGCGCACCGACTGCTTCCCCGCCCGCGCCCAGTAAGCAGAGAAGGCTGCCAGGTGCACCTTAAGGGTCGTCGACCTAAGCCCTTGCTGAGAAAGGGACCACAGGTAGTCCAATATGCTCGCCAAGGAACAGGAGGAAGGGTCCAGGCCCTTGCCCTGGCACCAAATGGAAAATCTCTTCCATTTGAAAGCGTAGCATTTTCTGGTCAACTCCTTACGGGACGCTTTAACTACGTTGAGGACCTCGTCGGAAAGACCCCAGGCCTGGAACTCTAGCCGCTCAGTAACCAGGCCGTAAGGTGCAGGGACTGAAGGTCCAGATGGAATACCTTCCCCTGATTGATTGAGAGCAGGTCCGGGTGAGCTTGAAGCTCCCGGGAGCCTGGAGCCGAGGCTGAGGAGATCTGGGTACCAGTACTGGTGGGGCCAGTCTGGGGCTATCAGAATCACCTGCCCTTGTCCCTCCTTGTTTGAGAAGCACCTGTGCATCAAGGGGAATGGGGAAGGCGTGAAGAGGCCCGGGTCCACGGCCTCGAGAAGGTACCCCTGCAGCGAGCCCCGCTGAGGGGACGGCATGGAACAGCCCTCAGCTCGCATTCTCCCTGGAGGCAAACAGGTCCAACTGAGGTGTGCCCCAATGGGAGAATAGATCTTGTACTACCTCCGCAGGAGAGACCACTGCGGGACGTGAGCCCCTATCTGGCTTGGGGCATCGGCCAGGTGTTGGAGGCTCCTGCCACATGAATGGCTAGGAGATCCACCTCCAGGCTGCGCACACGAGTGACCAGATGCGGAGAGCTTCTTGCATAGAAGCATGGAGCACGCCTCCGCCCTGGCGGTTTAGATAGTACATGGTTGTGGCATTGTCCATCTGGACCGGACCACTGACCCCAAGAATCGGAGCAAAGGCGGTGAGAGCTAGGCGGACCACCAGAGCTCCAGCAGGTTGATGTGGCATCGGACTCCCACAGGGACCAGAGGCCGTGCGCCCGGTGTTCCCCCAGATGGGCACTCCAACTCATCAGAGAGGCATTGGTCGATAGAGAGACCGTCGGCTGCGGGCGAACAAACAGGATGCCCTCCTGCAGATGTACTGCAACGGTCCACCACCGGAGAGCTGCTCCACATCCCTGGGTCACCGCACTAGCTGGTCCAATGGATCGCAGCGCTGGGACCACTGGCTGGCCAGCCCCACTGAAGGGGTGTATGTTCCAGCGGGCCCAATGGACCACGCTGGTACAGGCCGCCATAGACCCAGGGAGGCGAGGAAGTCCCGGGCAGGGCGCACTGCTCAAATCAGAAATGACTGGGCAAAGGAGGAAAGAACCTCAGCCCTGTCCGCCGGGAGCCGTGGCTCTGGCCGAGACCCTGAGAGCTGGAGATAAGCCGAAGGGCATGGCTTGGAACTCGAAAAGGGATCCCTCCGCTCGAAAGCAAAGGAACCTTTGATGTGAAGGACGGATAGGGACGTGAAAGAACGCGTCCTGCAGGTCCAGAGAGCAGAACCACGCGTCAGGTTCCAAGGATGGTATTATCTGAGCTAGAGTGACCATCCTGAAGGTTCGAGATCTTAGGAACTTGTTTGGGTCGTGGTAGGTCGAGAATGGGCTAGCCCCGTCGCTTCGGAACCAGGAAGTACTCTGGACACGAACCCGGTCTGAAGGGAGGGTCCGCCACCTCTCTGATCACCTCTCCTTCTCGAGGAGGAGAGCGAGGCCGGCTCAGCCGAGCCGACAGCGAGGCTTTGGACTCGAGGCCCCGAGGTGCGACGGCTCTGAAGGGTGGGACCTGCCTCGAACTCCAGAGGCAGGCCCTTTCCCACCACCTCCAACACCCACCGGTCTGTGGTGATAACGGACCAGGCGGAAAAAAGTGGTGGCTGCTCTCAATGGGGGCTCCTGGGGTGAGGCGACGGGGTTGAAGCGACACCTCAACCCGCCACTGGGCAGGCTTGGAGGAAGGACCGCCGAGGACCTCCAGAGCCTTTACACTCCCCTGCTTGGAGGAGAAAGCCAAGGGCTTGGGTTTGGGATGCAGCTCGAGCCTCGCTGGCCCTGACGCTGCTGGTTGGACGTGCCGCTGCTTAGGAGGGACGAAAGGGCTTAGGCTGTGGTCTGCGGCCTTTGTCCTTGTATGGATGAGACCGAGTCCAAGGTAGCATTGGACTTCCGCCTCTCTGCAGGTGACCTTCACCCCAGGGCCGAAGAGGTCGGTCCCCAAGAAGGGGACATCCGCCAACTTGTGCTGGGTATCCGAAGTGAAGGTGGATATCCTCAGCCATGCCCGACGGCGCATAGCCACTGCGGCCGCTACTGACCTGGCACACGAGTCTCCAATGTCCAGAGCAGTCTGAAGCTGCTGTTTGGCCACTGCCCTGCTCTGGTCCCACACCTGCCTAAACCGTGGTCTGCAGGTCCCTGAAGATGAGGAACTACCTCGGCTCAGGGAGCCCAACAGGGCATGAGAGAATGTGCCATGAGTATCGGCGAACTGGCCTGACGGAGGCCGAGGGAGGACGAAGCGTAGACTTTGCGCCTGGCATAGTCCAATTTTGTGACTCTTAGTCGGGAGGTTTGTCCACGCCCCTAGCATTCCCTGCACACCGGAAACGCTGTCGGTAACTAGCCTCGGTCTGAGGGTGTTCCAAAACCGGATAAGGAACCGGTAGGGACGGTGATACTTCCTGGCCATCCTGGCCGAGGCGAGGACAGTAGCCAGGCGCTGCCAGAGCTCCAAGGCTAGGCCTCACTGTGGCCTGGCCACTGGAAAAGCCTCCGTAGGGGTAATCCCTCGGTCCAGTATCTCCGTGAAGGGATACCTGGCCCATGAAACAGGTTCGAGCTTCATCCCAGTGGACTTGAGATTGAGCTGCAATCCCAGATAGGACGTAAGGGCTAGCGCCCATCGACTGACCTCCAGAGGACTCCAAGTCTACTCCCTGGAGAAAAGGGAGCAATCGCTGGCGACTCTGAAGAGTCTGCAAAGATGCCTCGGCCTGAGCCACCCTCCACCTGCCGAGGTCGATCGGGAGTGAGGGTGACAGACAGCCTATGGGGCAGTCCCTGAGCCAACCGAGAATTCTTGGTCGGAGCCCCAAATAACGGCTGTGGAGGCGGAGGTTCCACCGGAATCGGTGGAGCAGCAGGTTTTGGCCGAACAACTGGCCTGGGAACAGGCTCCTCGGGTAAGTCGAGGGGTTGTTTCGACCAATCCCGTGACAGCCACTTAATGGCCGGGAAGGAGGCGTATCGGCTTGTTCCGGTCAGAAGGAGCTGTTGCCACATGAGGTTCCGTATTGTCAATGTAACTTACGTCAAGCCTCCCTCGTGAGGAGGAGGACGCAGCGGCAGCGCCGCCATCATGTGTGCCGAGACCGAGACCGCCTGTGACAGCGGGGATCGACTGGACCGCGAAGAAGTCCAGTCCGAGAACCTCGGCTTTCCGAGGGCAGGAGGGACGGGGGAACTGGCTCTCTCCATCGTTCGGAGGGTTCACCGAGGGCTCCAGAACCGAGGCACTGGCAAGCCATGGGATCCTCAACTCCCACGGGGGACCGGGAGAGGATTCTCGGCTTCGCCTGGCGACAACTCCGTCAACGGGTCGAGAAAATCTCGACTGTGTCGACGGAGTCTCGGTCAACTGGCCTGACGGGACACTGTGAGACCAGGGCCGAAGTTTAACGATCGATCAAGTCGATGGTCGATAACTCGAGGAGAGGGACCTTTTCCGACTTCCTAAGAGCGCCGACGGAGGGATCATTCCTTGTCTTTCTTTTGGACCGAGAATAAGGTCCAGCAGGCGTTGGCCCCTCTCCCTTAGTGGAGAGGGACAGACAAAGCTCCTTAAAAGAAGCTGTATAAGAGGAACCCAGGAGCGGGATAATTCGCGGCCGAGGAAGATGTGCGGTCGCGGCATGCCTCCTCTTCTCTGAGGGCGATCATCTGCTCTAGCTGATCCGTCCGAGCCACGCCACGCAGAGACCGCCGACCGGGCCTCTTTGGACTTTAGGAGGAAAGCGTTTCTCAGGCCCCAGTTGTAAGCAGGCAGCAGGTCTTCGAGGCGTGGGCTGAAGGAAGAGCACAGGTCGTAAGCCTCGAGTCATGCTCAAGGCCTAAACAGCAGACACCGTGGGTGCAGATCTATCCGAGACATCTTCTGCCGCAAGGGCATTCCAAAAACCGAGTCGATTTGTCCATCGCAGCCCCGAGGGGTAGAAGACCAAGTCTTGAAGTGCAAAACTTTTAAATTCAAACCAAGAATTAGGAACCAGTCTATACATAGAGCGTTAAGGGAGGAAGCTGAGTTTCCAAGCGTAAGGAAGATTCTGCGCCATGGCGTTGAGCGAGAGTTTTACCACCTGGGTAGGTGGAGGAGCCAGCTTGAAGACCTTCCGCAAGATTTAAAGCGCAAGGATACCTGCCAGACAGTGTGGATGAACAACATATCCATGTCCCTAGAAATGAAAATTACGTACATACTGTAATTCTTGATCTTTCTGTGCTTCTTCACCATTCATCACTAGCTGGGTACTTGGCGGAGGCTGGGGCCATGTAGCATTTTATTTTTTTCTGGAGGAGGATACATAGATACATAGACAGTGTCGGTAGATAAGGCCTATGGCCCACCCCAGTCTGCCCATTTGAGCTTTGTAAGTTCAGTTTGTTTTCCAAAGTCTGTTGCCCTTACCCTTGACCTCCAGAATTCTTTATGTCTATCCCATGCATTCTTAAATCCCGTGATTGTTTCAGCCCCCACCACTTCCTCTGGCAGGGTGTTCCACTTGTCCACCACCCGTTCTGTGAAGAAATTCTTTCTCATGTTTCCTCCCTCCAACTTCATCCCATGCCCTCTACTTCTGGAATATCTTTTTCGCTTAAAAATAGTGTTTTCCTACACCCTGTTCCTCCCTGTAAGATCCTTGTATGTCTCTATCATATCCCCTCTCTCCCTCCTCTCCTCCAGGGAGTACATGTTCAGTTCCTTCAACCTGTCTTCATAGGACTTGTGATGCAATCCATGCACCATCTTTGTTGCCCTCCTCTGAACCTTCTCTAGCCTGTCTATGTCCTTACGTAGGTATGGTCTCCAGAACTGTACACTGTACTCCAGGTGGGGCCTCACTAGTGTCTTGCATAGTGGAATTATGACCTCCCTTTTCCTGCTGGTGATGCCCCTGCCTATAGATCCCAGCATCCTATTTGCTTTACCTGCTGCCTTGTCACACTGTTTCCCTACCTTGAGGTCATCAGAGGAGTTGACATTAGGGCCACACCGCCACCCGGGCGCCGGCGACGGTTAGCCCGCAGGCTGGCCTGTCAGCTGACCCTCCCAGCCCAGTTCAGCACGCCGCCAGAAAAGGAATAGGAAGGTTTGGAGGGGTGGGGCGAGGAAGGCCAAAGGATAGAGAAAGGAAAGGATATAAAACTAATAGGAGGAATAAGCGATGGAGAGGACAGGAAGGAAAGAAACTTAAGGGATTGAGGGGGTCCCTATCTCTGAGCGAAAGGAAAGGGTGGAGAAGGGAGGGTAGAAGAAGAAAGAGGAAAAGGGAAGGAGGAGGCAGAGGAAACACCACCCTCTGTTCTGATGGGACTGCTTGGGAGGCAAGCCACAAGTACAGGAGCTAGTGCCAAGGCTTAAGGATGAACCTCCTTTTTTTCTTTTTTTGAGGTCGAGGCAGGCCACTGATCCAGCGTGGACAGAGTCTTCCTCTCCTGCCAACTTAAAAAGGGCAGTAGGACTGTGAAATATGCTCTGGATAACACCCAAGGGACAAGGGAGATGAAAGCCTGAGGAGAGGGGTATCCCCATAGGGGGAGGAAAAATACATTTCAGGGAAACAGCTAAGGGGGTTCCGAGAGGTCCCCTCCCACCGGCTCGCAGAGAGAGGGAGCTGGAACACCAAAACTTGGGGAGAGAGAGAGAGGGGGAGAGAGACCCCAGCGATCCCAGAGGCATAATCCTCCTTGTCTGCCTAACCAGAGGATTCCTTCCCCAATCCCAGAAGGGAGGAAGGGGGGAGGGGAGGTGCTCAAGACCACAAGAACTGGGAGACAAACAGGAAGGAGGATTCGCCCAGAGACCGAGGCCCCAGGGGGAAGGAGGGCAGGATTCAATGATGAATGGTGAAGATACACAGAAAGATCAAGAATTACAGTAGGTATGTAATTTTTATATCTTATCTGTGTCAATCTTCACCATTCATCACTTGTTGGGTGAGTACCGAGCCCCCCAAACGGGGCACAGCACCTGTCCAAGCGACAGTGTCCCTTAGCCTCCAGTGGGGGAGACACCAGAAGGGAGAACCCTTGCAGGCCTGGGACTGGTCCGGGTGAGGCAGGGATCTCCCAGCAGAAGGAAGGCACCCCTAAAGCTCTTGCCTCACCCTACAGGAGAAAAGTTGGGTTCTCCAGAAGGCAGAGGAAGTCACCATACGTCACACTGGGGTGACAACCAGAAGAGACGAAGCCATGCCGACTGCCTGATACAGATCACTGCCCCCACTATCCTGGAGACCACCTCGCTGGCATCGTATGATGCCCTTGCTTGGTGACTTGCAAGCTCCAAGCCTCACGCAGAGAGGGCAATGAATTGTCTGTTTTCCTCCAAATCAGGCAAGGAAGCTAGAACCTGTCCTAGCCAAGACCACAAGTACCTGTTGTAGGTAGCATGGTGGGCCTAATGCGCTGCCACACAGAGTGAGATCCGTGCAGAGAAGAAAACTCTCCTGCCCCAAAATCGAACTCGGCTGAGTTCAAATCTGAGGTTGGTCATGGCTCGGGCTTCTAAGCCCAGAGGGGTGTCAGTGTCACACCTGAAGGAAGGTGAGGCAGAGTTCTTGGAGACCCCGGGAGGCGCAATACCGCTGGCAAAGGGATGTCGCAGACCCAGTGAGGCCTCCCAGAAAGGAGCAGGCCAGGTGGGAAACAACAGGTCGACCGCACTGTGCTCACGCCGACCGGCTCAGACTGCGTTCTCCTAAGGTGGAAATGTGGAGCTCGTCAAGCAACCCCAACAGAAAATGCTGCTAGCTCAAAAGATCAGCTGCTGGGGACAGATGGATGGATGACTCCTCTCCCTCACAGGAGGAAAATGAGGGAGCCGATGAGCTCCGAGAGACAGGGTCAGGCTGTACTGGGGAGTGGTGGAACACCTGTTTGTCCGTGCCTTGGTAGTAGGCAGGATACAGTGCAGCCATGGCCCTGAACTGTTCACAGGTAAGGGGCCCCGTAGGACCAGAGGTGCCTGGGAGAGGGGCAGGGGTTGGCAGAGGTACAGGGGCCAGGCACCTCCGAGGAGGGGCACTGCCTCTGCCCAGGCAGGGAGACCATGCGGGAGACCTCAAAGGAGGAAAGGTTTTGGTGGTCCCAGTAGACAAAGGCCGCTCAACCAAGCTGGAACAGCCAGAGTTGCTCGAGAGAGGAATTCCTCCCACAAGGCGAGTGGGGCAGTGTGAACCCAAAAAAGGTGGCCCCTAACCTCTAAAGATGATGTCCCTCCCAGGTGACCCTCGGGGGAGAGGACTGACCCAATGCTACGGCTCCTCCCCGAGCCCCTACTGGCTCCCAGGGGAGGGCGTGGCGCAGAGCAGAGTCCACTCAACCATTCAGACTCTGAGAAAGGCCTCTTCCTCACCACCAATTCTATTCTAGATCCAGGATGAACAGAACAGGAGGAGGAGTGGTTATTTATATTAAAGAGGAAATGAATAGTAGTTTATATAAAGAAAGTGAAAATGAGAGTACAGAATCATTATGGATTCAAGTATTGAGAGGGGTGGATAAAAAACAGTCACCGGTGTTTGGTGCTTCGAGGAGGCTGCTTAAGCCCTCTTGAGCTGTGGCTGAGCTGCCTTTTTAAAGGCAGCTCATGTACATTGTTTGGCCCCGCAGGGAGGTACTTTGCAGCTTTTAGTAAAAGACGAGCATTGCTATAGCAATGGGTGATGTGACTGGCTGAGAAAATTTAAACCTCGGCTCCAGCGAGAGGAGTCAAGCGTGGAGCGGAGGCAACGCAGGCAGAGGCGAGCGGCAATCTGACAGTGTGTCAGACAGGAAGTGGGAAAGCGGGTGCTGCCTGTCAAAGTATTGGATGAGAGAGATAAAACAGATAGGAGCGATCAGTGGTTGATAAGGACTTCATAATATAAACAGTAAAACAAAGAAAAAGGGGGATAGGTAAAACATCTTAAGAGATTACGCTGGTTGACGTTTCGGTACTACAGGAGCTGTAGATAATATAGGTAAGAAACAGATACCTGGAAAGATCAATAAATAATGGATACTAATATTGTTAGGATAGAGGGTGGTACACTGGGTTTAAGATGCTCAGTTTGTAGAATGATTAATACGGATGTAGCAAATGAATTAATATACACTTGTGAACAATGTAGTAAGATTAAAGATTTACAAGATAAATTTGAAAAAGTTAAACAAGAACTAATAATGTATAAACAACAACTGCAGGCACAAAATAAGGAAATACAAACGGACCAGACTCAAGAAGTTGTAATTGAAGGAGATTAAAAAAAATAGGAGGAGAGAAAAGGAACAGGATGGGGATTGGGTGGTGGTAGAAATAAAAGCCAAAAAGAAAAAAGCTGTAAGAAGGATGGCAATTAACTTTTCAGTAAAATTTTCAAATAGCTTTAATTCATTAATTATACTAGAAGATGATAGTGTGACAGGTCAATTTGAAAGCAGCTTGGAAATTAGTTGTAATCAAACAACAAAAAAAGGGAGCGACTTAATAGAGGCAGTGAATATATTAGATGTTGGAGATGAAGTTGCAAAGAATACATCGTATGAGAGAAAGAAAGAGTGTGACAAAAAGGTAGGAGGTGATAAAAGATGGAGATACAGATTCAGGGTTAAAGAAAAATGAAAATCAAATGGAGGGTATAAGGATTGATGGACATAATAAGGATGTAGGACAAGGTGATCCTATTGGAGTAAAGGTCAACATAAATTTCAATTTGGGGGAAGAACATCTTAATAAAGGGAAACAAAACACAGACTGACAATTATGATGAGCAAATAGAGCATATGAAGGAAAAAAACATTTACATACGGGGAGATTCAATACTGAAATACACAGATACAGATCTAAAGAGAACAAAGACATTGTAACAACAAGTTATTTTTCAGGGGCAAAGATAAGAGATGTAAAAGGAATGCTAGGGAATATTATTAGAGAGAGGGATGGATCAGCTGCTTTGATTCTGCACTTAGAGGGTGAACAATATCAAAAATTAGGGATTGGAAGAGATACAGAAAGAGTGAAGAAATAAAAATGGAAGCAGAGAAATTAAAATGTAAGATATTTTCTCAGAAATACTGCCAGTACAAAAAGAAATGGGTATAGAAAATATTAAGATAAGACAATTAAATAACTGGCTTAGCGTAGGGCCTTATATAACAAATTAGGTGTATAAAACATTGGGAGGAGTACATCTGTGAACCATCTTACTTTTGTAGAGATGGATTACATCTAAGTAAGAAAGGCAGCAGAAAATTAGGGATGGACATCAAATTGGTGGTGGACAGTAATTTAAACTAAAGGATAAGGGGAGATGGGAAATAAGTGTATTGGGGATAAAAAAGAAAAAATGAAACAAATCAAAAGAAAAAAGGAGGACATGTCAATATGGTTACTTAATACAAGAAGTTAAAATATTGAAAAAAAAAAGAATTGGAAGTCCTGTTGAGTCAGGAAAATACAGACATGCATGATAACAGAAACTTGGTGGGACCCTGAAGTACACTAGATAGGGGTATTGAGGGATATAAATAGTATTCTAGATCCAGGATGAATAGGAGAGTGGGAGGAGTGGCTATTTATATTAAAGAGGAAATGAATAGTAGTTTATATAAAGAAAGTGAAAATGAAAGTATAGAATCTTTATGGATTCAAGTATTGAGAGGGGTGGATAAAAAGACTGTTTGGAATTTACTACAAGCCACCAAATTGTAACAGGGAAATAGATGAAATAATAAATGAAGAAATCAGATATATAGCAATGGAAGGAGATTTTATTGTAGTAGGAGATTTTAACTATCCAGATATCTACAGGGAGAATGGCAGTAGTAAGAGTGTAAATAGTGGACATTTTTTTCAACTGTTAGAAACGATAGGGTTGGAACAGTTAATATATAAACCAACTAGAGAAGGAAACATCTTGGATTTATTGTTAACAAATAGAACAGATATTATTAAAGGAATAAAGATAAGAGCACATTTAGGAAATGGTTATCATGCTATAGTGGCTTTAAAATTAAAAATAAAGTCACATGTATAAAAGTGAAAATAGTTGCAAAAAATATGTAACAAAGCAGATTTTAAAAGAATGAAAGAACATTTAAAGAGATGGAATTGGAAGCAGAGTTTAGGAAACAAAAATGTAGGACAAATGTGGGAAGAACTGAAAAATAAGTTATTAAATCTGGAAAAAGAGTTTGTACCAGATAAGAAGCTTTATAATAAAAAAGGTAGAAAACCTTTGTGGTGTACCAGTAAGGAAATAAAAGCTTGCCGAAAGGAAAAGAGAGCATTTAAAAGAATGAAAATATTAGAAACAGAGGATACAGTAAGGTATTATAAAAATTATGTAAAGAAAGTAAAACAGAATATAAAAAATGAAAGAAGAAAATTGGAAGCTAATTTGGCCTATAGAAAAGATAATGGGAAAAGCTTTTATGCATACGTAAATCAACCGAGGAAAGACAAACAAGGTATAGGACGGTTAGATATTAACGGTAAGGAAATCAAGGATTCCAGGGAAATGGCTAATGTATTAAATGAATATTTTGGATCAGTTTTTGAGGGGGGAAACAATGTAAAAAATGTGGTAGTGAATATAAACCAACAAGACTTAGAAATAGTCACTACAAAGGAAGAAGTGAAAAGAATAACAACTAAGGTAAAATACATAAATCTGCAGGACGGATATGTTACATCCAAGGTATATTAAAGAAATGTAACCATTAATATCAGAAATTGTGGTGTCGATATTTAATGAGTCCTTTAAGACAGGAGAGATGCCGGAGGATTGAGACGGGCTTTGTGGTGCCTTTATTTTAAAAGGAAAGAGATCAGTGGTGTCAAATTATAGACCAGTGAGCCTGACTGCAATCCTGAGGAAAGTAGCTGAAAGTATATTAAAATTAAAAATAGAGGAAAGTTTGAACTTATTGGGTTATACAGATAAAAAAAAAAAAAAAAGAGTATGGATTTCAAAAAAACAGAGCATGTGGTACTAACCATTTATGCTTCTACCAAAAGATTAAGGAGGAATTGATTAATAATACACCAGTGGATATAATATTCTTGGACTTATAAAAGGCCTTTGATAAGGTACCCCATGATAATCTGATTATAAAATTAAATAAAGTGGGATTGGATAGTCGAATTGTATTATGGATAAGGAATTGGTTGAGTAATAGGACTTAAAAGGTAAGAATATTAGGGGAATTATCTGGGTCAATTAATGTGAGGAGTGGGGTGCCACATGGATCAGTGTTGGGGCCTATATTGTTTTCTTTATATATTAGTGACTTACACCAGAGGATTACTAATCAAGTGGTAAAATTTGTGGATGATATTAAATTAGGAGGGCCAGTAAGAACAATAGAGCAGCAGAAAAGGTTAAAAAAGTATTTACGAAAAGTAGATATCAGGGCTGGAGAGAATAATATGAAATTTAGTCTAGAGAAAACGGGGTAATGTACCTAGGAATGGGGGAATAGGGGAAAAATAGGTATGTATTAGATGGAAAAGAAAAAGAAGTTGTGGAGGAAAAGGACTGTGGGATAATAATTGACAGAGAACTGAAATTTGATAAACAGATGGTAGTCCTGCAAAAAGCAAATAATATGGTGAGAAACATAAAACGTAGCTTTATGAATAAATCAATGGGATGCATGGTACTAACATACAGGTCTTATGTTACACCCTACTTGGACTCTGGGTCCCAGTTATGAAGTCCATACACAAAGAATGAAATAGGGAGAGTGGAAAGAATGCAGAGGAAACATAATAAGATGACTGGAGATCTAAATAAATACAAATATAGCGAAAGATTAAAAAGGACAGGATTATATACTTTAGCGCCAAGAAGGAAGAGGAGATTTAATGTTTAATAATAAATGACTATGAGTTAGTAAATAACATGGGGATGAAAATGGAAGAAAGGTTAAAAGGGCTGAGAATTCATGATAAACAAATTAAATTGAAAACTGTAACAAAGAATGGTGTATATTACTCATTTGTAAACAGAACAGGAGAGTGTGGAATACACTACCAAGCGATGTGTAGCTAGTAAAACGTTGAATGAATTTAAAAGAGGAATTGACAAGTACCTCTTGGGGAATAACTGATGTGTACCCGTTAAGGTGGGGAACAGTTCATATGGACCAAATAGTCTTCTACTATTCTATGCCAAGTATAAATACCACCAGCTGAGATTGATGGCACCCCGCATCCGACTCAGAAGAGACAGCCGGGGATGGAGTGCCCTCCCCTGCCTGGGACACCCTAGCCCGCCTAGAAGTCGGGCTAGCTAGGACAACCACAGGAGAGGATACATCCCCATGGGGGCAAAGAGTTCACTGGCCCCGGGTTGCCCTATGGTGCCCCCCTGGGCATCCGAGAGCTGGTCGGTACCACCGACCCCGGAACCAGTAGAATCCACCCACTCCTGAGGAGGGGTGGCTGAGTGAGGTCAAGCGCTGGACATGCAGGAATCAGAGGATTCCGAGGAGTCCGGAAGCCAATCCGGGTCAGCCTCCGAATCATCCTCCTCGTCGGAGGCCCGAACCCAGATGACTCCTCATCCCTATCAGTCCCGGGACCACGAACACCACTGCCCTCATCCCCAGTGCCGCAAAAGGCACCAGAGTCAGAAGTGGCACCACGAGCGGCTCCGCAAAGCAACCCTGCACTGCCCACAGTGTCGCCTCCGTCCCCGGCACCGCGAACAGCACCAGAGTCAAAAGCAGTGCAAGAGGTCGGCCTGGCACCACCCGCACCATTGCCCCGACTGTCGGCACCGCAAGCGGCACCAGAGTCAGGGGCGGCACCAACAGATGGTGCTAGCTTGAGCCCGCAGGTCCCAGAGCACGATGCTGGGGGAGCCTTCGCTTCTGAAGAAGCGAGACTGCCGAAACGGTGCCTCCCCCCATGGGCCTCCTGCACCACGGAAGAAGCCTCTGCCGAGGCAATGCTAGAAGTGGCGGAGGCCCCCTCCTCTGCGGGCCATATAAGACCAAGAGGAAGGGCCGAGAACCCTGACTTTGGCCTTCTGAGTGTGCAGTCTGTCCTCAGTCAGTATCACACACACCCGACCTTAAACACGCGCAATTCTAAAACTCGGCAGTCCACGGAAAAACAGGCGCCATAACGATCCATGTAGTGATTGTGGCCTAAGCAAGTTAAACACCGGTCATGATGGTCCATAAAGTCGGTCGCAGGGACACAACACACACCGGAGGCCGACCCGGCCGAGAAGATTTCTTTTTGTCCCCCGAGCAAGACATGACCAGATGAAAACACAAAAAAACAAACAAAAGCACTCGGTGTCATCAGAAAACAAAAAGGAAAGATCTTACCAGTATACTGGGAGACGGCACCGAGCACAGAGGAGAGCAGAACTTTTAATCGGAGCCGAAGGACCAGGCCGCACCGCTGACGCACTTTTCACGCCTGGAGCTTCCACAAGGTCCTCACTCGACGGTGGGAGAAGCAGAACTGGAGCTGGGGAGGAGTCATGGCAGGTAACAGCCAACCCGAGCCACCACGTAATACATCAGCCTTGAGGGTAGGCTGCTTCATGCTATTCCTCCTCCTCCTCGATAAAACATAAAATAATGCTCCCAGGAGGTCCTAGCTCTGGCCGAGTACCCAACTAGTGATGAATAGTGGAGACTGACATGATAAGAGCCGTAGTTTCCAGAAGTGGTATATGGTGCACATCCATATGTCGGCAGTTGTCCTTCCCTTAAGTCCAGCTGGAATGTCTTCAAGCTAAGTTCCTCTCACCCACCCGGATTGTATCCTCTTTGGCATCGTCCCGTGACATCAGATCTTGCATGCTGGAAGCAAGGATCCGTGTGCCACCTGTTAAGGGAGGTCGTATGGGTTGCGTGGATGTGCACCATATACCACTCCTACAGTTAAAGGTGAGTAACCCTCTTTTTTAAGGACGTGGATATGGTGTACTATCCACACATTAGCAGACTCCTAGCAGTTCTCCAGGAGGAGGGGGCAAGACGAACACCCCTACTTCGGAAAAAAAGATTGGAGAACCGAGGCCCCAAAAACCAGCATCCCGGCGTGACTCAAGGTCGATGTGGTAATGAGAGATAAAGGTGTGTGCGGACTTCCAGGCAGCAGCCCAGAAGATCTCCTGGACAGGGACATCCCTAGAAGCAGCCACCAAAGCAGCTATATGTCTGGTGGAATGAGCCCCAAGCCCTATGGGAGGCTCCCTACCAGCCAACCTATAGCAGAGGTCAATGCAGGAAACAGTCCACCTGCCAATCATCCACCTAGCTGCTGGTCTGCCAGGTGCGGCTTTAGCGCAGGTGACAAAGTGCTGGTGAACCTCTCCATGAACTCCAGCCACGCACTCTGAATAATAAGCGAGTGCTCTCCTCAGGTCCAACATATGGAGCCTGTGCTCAGCATCTGAGCTTGAATCAAATCAAATCAAACTTTATTTGTAAAAAGGCACCTTTCCAAAACCAAGGCACCAGTGCATAACATAATAAAATCAAGAAATAATTAAAACAATATCAAAATTAACCCAGAATTGGTGAAATACACTGGAAAATTGATCACCTGGTTCAAGTGGAACTCAGAAACTACCTTCAGAAGGAAGTTCAGGTTGGGGCGGAGGACAACCTTGTCCCTGTGGAACTCCAAGTAAGGAGACTCCACTGAGAGAGCCTGGAACTCACTAATCCTTCTGGCAGAAGTGACAGAAAGCAAGAAGGCATTCTTCTCTCTCCCAACCACCCTCCCCTCCTCTACCCCAGATGTCTTACTAAGCATGACAATTTAAACTTCTCACCTATGTTTTCTCTCTCTCTTTAATACTCCCAGATACATGTATAGAGTGCTCAATAGACAATATTTATGTATGTTACCACACTGCCTTTACTAGACCTACCTAGTACTCTAATCCTGTGTAATTATGTTAAGCTTGTCTATTTTTGGATTCCTTGCCTACTGTTATTGTATAATACATTGAGTATAACCACAAGTCACAATTTATCTCTATACATTATATGTTTTAATTTCCTGTACTTGTAGGTGTAATTTGTTTCCCCCACAGTATAGCAATGTTTATCATATATATGGAAAGCTTATATTCCCCAGGTCTCCCCTGAAAAAGGGACAGATTTGTCTCAGTTGGCCTACCTGGTCAGCAAAATTTAAATAAATGCCACACTTGTGCACTGGTTCAAATGGCTTGCTCACGAGCACTGCCAATATCAGCAACAGGTCCCATGGTAGTGGTGGGTCATGCATCGGCAGGGACAGGTGGTTCAGACTCTTAAAGAAACGAACAACCACCCTTTCCTGCGCATGTTGTCATACCAGCCTGTGCCTGGTATGCAGAGATGGCTGCCAGGTGCACCTTGAGGGTCGCCTACATCAGAAACAACTGAGAAGAGGACCACAGGTAGTCCAGAATGCTAGCAATGGCAGGACAGGGGTCTACCTCATGCCCTGACACCAAATGGAAAAAGCGCTCCATTTGAAGGCATAGCATGGTGGGTCAACCCTCTGGGAGGCTTCCCACAACCCAGAGAACCTCCTCTGAGAGACCTTGCTAAATTTTGTTGACCCAGTAAGCCCACTGGGCCTAGAAGTCCCTTTTTCAGGGGCAACCGGGGGGGAGATACAGATAGTAAGCAATGGAAATTGAACCAGATTAAGCGGTTGGTGGTATTTTTAGTGACACTTAGCCTGAAACTCTAGCCGCTCAGGAAGCAGGCTGTCAGGTGGAGGGACTGAAGGTCCAGGTGTAAGATCTTCCCTTTGTGACAGGAGAGCAGGTCCAGGTGTAGAGGCAAGTGCCATGGAGGTCTACTGCTGCTGCTGCTAAGGAGATCTGGGTACCAGAACTGGAGCAGCTAGTCTGGGACTACCAGGATAGTACAGTTACGTAAGAACTTACCGTAACAGTAGATCTTCGAGAACAGCTCTTGCAGCAGGTTACACCATTAGGACTGAAGCCGCCAGGCGCCAGGACCCCAAGGAAAAATTCTAGCTAGTTAACTACAGCGGGGACCCGCCTGACGTCAGTCCCGCCTCCGATATGGGCGTGACCACAAAGAGGCGGTCCGCCAGATTCCCCAGTTCTCCCGCCGGAGACTTCTTGCCGCAGGCTGACATCAAAATGGGAGACCTAGGATTACGTTCAGAAGACAGAAAGATAACAATTCCTGCTCAGAAAGACTGAGCCATGCTTCCTCAAGGGGAAGGTGGGCGGAAGGTACCTGCTGCAAAGAGCTGTTCTCGAAGATCTACTATTACGGTAAGTTCTTACGTAACTGTACTATCTTACTGAGACACAGCTTTTGCAGCAGGTTACACCATTAGGACTGATTCCCAAGCAGTAACGCTGTCAGAAAATCCGGGAGGAGGAAATTAAAGGATAAAAACCAGGTCCTGAACCTAGGACAGGAGACCCTGATGCGGCCAAACCAAAAACCAGCCCCCTACTTGAGGAGGCGTGTCCAGGCTATAATGCCTGATAAAGGTATGCACAGAACTCCAAGTACATGCGCATATAGCAGAAGTGGAAACATTTTGAGCGCTGCAAAGGAAGTAGCCACCCTCTAGTGGAATGACCGGACTGAACCCGGAGGGGCTTTTGTTTGATACCATAACAGTGAGAAATACACTGGACAAGCCAGCGAGAAAGGGACTGTTTGGATACTGATTGGCCCATCATTCTCTCAGAGAAGGAAATGAAAGCTGCTCAGAACTACTAAGGACTGAGTTCTGTTGAGGTAAAACCTCAGGCTGCGGTGAACATCCAGGGTATGGAGCAGAGCCTCTCCTTAGAGTAGTTGGAAGTAGACCGGAAGGTCGATATCCTGGTTCAGAGTGAGTGAAGAAACCACCTTAGTCAAGAATTTAGGGTTCGTCCTCAGGATACTCTGTCCCGGTGGAAAACTAAATAAGGCTCTTTGCACATGAGGCGTGAAGTTCAGAAATTCTTCTTGCCGAGGTAACAGCAACTAAAAACAACGTTTTCCACGACAGAAAACGTAGCTCGCAATCCGCGGCAGGTTCAAAGGGGGGAAGCGTGAGCTGTTCAAGGACAAAAAGCAAATCCCATGGAGGCACAGGGTCTCTAATAGGAGGCCTAAGGTGCAACACTCCCCTAAGAAATTCCCGAGAGGCGTCCACCTGAGCCACAGTACGATTTCCCACCGGGAGGTGGTAAGCCGAAATGGCACAGAGGTGCACTTTAATAGAGGAGTAGGCTAGACCCGAATGAAAGAGGGAGAGCAAATATTCTAATATTACTCCCACAGGACAATCTAAAGGAAAGGTCGGCGTCTCGCGACCATACATTAAAACGGCGCCATTTCATGGCGTGACGTCGCATGCGTTGTCAAGCTTCCTGGCTGCGGAAAGGACTGCAACTCTCTTGGCAGACCCCGCGGACGCAAAATGGCTATGTCTCTAGGAGCCAAGCATGCAGGTTCAAGGGAACGTAGGTCCGGTGGACAAGTGAACCCTTCTCCTGAGACAGTAGTGGGAGCTGAGCGGCAATGGGAGGCGGGGTTCCCGAGATAGTTGAATCAACAAAGGGAACCAAATCTGTCTGGGCCAAAATGGGCCACATAGGATCAATATTGCGTGCTCCTGCAGTTTGAGAAGAACTCTGGATCAACGGGAAAGGAGGGAAAGCGAGAGGAATCTGTTGGCCCAGGAGAGGATAACGCTGCCCGCCAGAAAACACCGGCCCTGGATCTAGCGAGCAAAAATTGGGCAGTTTTATGCTGGATGGGGAGGCGAACAAGTCTAGATCTGGAGTTCCCCATCAAGAAACAGATCCTCTGCTACCTCTTGAAGGAGTTCCCATTCGTGGACTCTGGCCTGAGAGCGACTCAGGCCGTCTGCAACCGGTGTTGTCCACTCCGGGAACGTGCACAGTGATCAGATTCGCCGTGTCTGATTACGCAAATCCCACACTCTCATGGCCTCCCTGCAAAGGGGTAAGTGTGCGCCTCTTGTTTGTTGAGGTAATACATCACCCGTGTTGTCTGTCTGAAGCAGAAGAGTACACGGGATAACTGACTGAAAGGCCTGCAGGGCATAGAGGACCGCTCTCATTTCCAGCACGTTGATGTGAAGGTGAGCTTCCATCTGGGTCCACGCACTCTGGACTTTACCCGTCCAGGTGTGCCCCCACCCAAGTCCGGAAGCGTCTGTGGTGAGGGTGACCTCCGGGACGGCGCAATGAACGGATGCCTGATGAGAGCGACCTGGGGCTAGCCACCACTGCCAGTCTTGAATCACTGAATTTGAGTCTGACCGGATGCTGCAAGTGGTCTTGCTTTTGGTCCCATTGCACTTTGAGCATCCACTGAGTAATGCGCACGTGGAGTCTGCGAAGGGACAGTAGGAATGGCCGCAGCCATGTGTCCGAGCAAGCAAAGGACCGACCTGGCAGGTACAACCTTGCTTAGTGATAGGTCCCTTTGGAGGATCTGATGCGCCCGCTTCGGTCGGCCGGAAGAAAGGCTCTTCCCGACCAGTGTCCAGAACTGCTCCTATGAACTGCAGTTTCTGCGACGGTACCAGGAGAGACTTTCGTAATTTATGAGGATGCCCAGGGATCGAACAGATCCTGGGTGTTTTGATTGCAAGAAGCAACGCCTCTGGAGGCGCATGAGAAGCCAGTCGTCCAGGTACGGGAACACGTAGTGGCCCTGTCTCCTCAGAGACGCTGCACGACTGCCATGCACTTGGTAAAGACCTGTAGGGAAGACAGTCCGAAAGGAAGGGCTCGGAACTGAAGGTGGTGGTCGAGAACTCTCAAGCGCAGGAACCTCCTGTGCGCCTGAGCCATAGGGATGTGCAGGTAGGCATCCTGCATGTCTAGAGACGCTAAAAAGGCGTCCTGTTTTAGCATGGGGATAAGACCTGGAAGGGTCACCATGCGGAATCTCTTGTAAGTGACCGACACATTGAGGTCGCTGAGGTCCAAGATTGGACGGAGGTCCCCTGTTTTCTTGGGAACCAGGAAGAAGTGGGAATAGTATCCTAGTCCTCTCTGGTTCTCTGGGACGTACTCTATCGCTCCCTTTCGTAGTAGCGCGAGTACTTCTTGCCAGATCAAGGCTTTGTGCTGACCCTGATACCGGGAGAGCAAAGGAGGCCTCGAGGGTGGCTTTCCTGCGAATTCTATAAAGTGGCCTAGACTGACCAACTGAAGAACCCACCTGTCGGTGGTAATGGCCTGCCATCCCGGCAGGAAGTTCGCAATGCGACCCCCGACTATAAACTCCCGTTGATCCTGAGGGGCGGGGGCCGGCAAGGAGTCAGGCTGTGGCGGCAGATGGACCGCTGGCTGGGCCTGCCTAGGAGAACGCTGGCCTCGCTGGCGGGGTGTTTGCCTCTGGGCTCTACGAAACCAGAGCCCTCTGAGGTGCAGTGGAGTGGGTCTGTTGCCTCTGCGTCCACAAGACGAACGGCTTTGGTTCCTTCCGGAAGGAACCAAGCTTAGGTCGGCACATGGCCTGAACCGACCTATCGCTTTCCCGCCTCTTGAGTTTGGCAAAGATCTTTTCTGTAGGATTACCAAACAATACTTCTCCTCAAAAGGGCGCCCAAGATGTTCTTTTGACGTCCGTATAAAACCGGAGACGCTGCAACCAAGAGCGCCACCGAGGCAAACGCCAGAAGCTGCTGTTCGGGCCGATGAGTCCGCTGGAGTCATACGCTGCTTTAGCACTTGGGTCCCACGTTTGAACCTGCACGGAGGAGCTGAAGCATCTCCTCCTTCTGCTCACCCTGGCATCTTTCAGCTTCCAGACCCTGTTCCTACAAAGCGTTCTGAAACTGGACCATGGGTTAAATAGTTCGGGATCTGACGCGCGAGGTAGCGGAAGCACACGCGGCCACCCATGCGCCCAGTTGCTTGACTCTTGGGTCCGTGGCAGGGTGCTCAAATGTTGTGGCCTCTGTGACCGGTCATGTGAGGCTGTGGATGACCAGAGAATCGGCCTGAGGATGCTGCGTCAAGTACTGGTCGTCCCTGGGAGCCTTGTACAAGCGATCAGCTTTCTTCGGCTCGCCGGGAGCGAGTGTGACGCTTCCACGCAGCCTTGGTGACGCCCACGAAGTGTCAACCAAGGGTGGTACCACCACAGGCTTGGGGTCCTTGGTCAAGATATTTGGTGAGTCGCACTCTTTCGGGTTAGTCTTCAGTATCCCATCCCATGTTCTCTTGTTATGTCTCATAATATCAAGGAACGAGGGATCATCCGGAGGAGATCTAGGCATCTCACGTGGGTCCGAGAAGGGATGGAGAGTGGAGATGGGGATCTAGAGGTGGAGTAGTCTGATCCGTGTCCTCCGTTGAAGGCGACGCCAGGTCTCCTGGATCTCTTGGGGCTGGGGTGATCCAGCAGAGGATTTCCGACGGAGATCTCCGCTGATCAGGTCCCCTGGGAGGGGTTCTAGGCTCCGGGAGGAGGGAGCTGCCTGTCAATTCCCGACGGCGTGGGGGGGAGGAACCGGAGTAGGAGGAGGAGGAGGAGGAGGAGGGGGGGAACCATGTCTTTTTTAATGGTATCCCACCAGTAGGTGAACAGATCTTTCACCTCCACTAGAGAGAGGCCCGACGACGGCCCGGGTGCCGTGGGCGGTCGTCGGGTCCCGGCGTCGGCTCCACAGGGGCTCTGGTAATGGCGAGGGATCCTGGAGTACTCTACGGGACCGGGTCGCCTGCCTGGTCCTCGGGCTGCTCTAGGTCCTCCTCCGATAGAGGCTCTTGACCGATGTCGGTCGGAGGCAATAGGGCTTCTTCTTTTCAGGAGGGGCGGGCGCCGGTCTCTACCTACGGCGTCCGCTCTGGGATGGGATTGCCGGCGCGGTCGTCAGTGCCGGGGTCATCCAGGTGCCACGGCTTGCGGCTGTCGAGCCGCCTGGGCTACAGGCCTTTTAAAGGCGTGAGCTCCAACGCCTTGGCGTGGAGGCACCGACGAAGACCTGACGCCGGGTACCGAGGGAGGGGAACCCGACGGCGGTGGTGATGGTGTCGCTCCGGATTCTCGCCAAGGCCCTTGAAGGGAAGGAAGGCCTGGCGGACTTCTCCTGAGATGAAGGTCTCTTGATTGCAGCCGGGAGATTTCAACCGAGCTACGGGACTCGAACCCCTAGAAGGGACCTGGAAGGCTCTTCTCCTTCTCTTCTCCGCGTTTGTGGACCCTGGAGCTTCCCCTTGGAGGACATGGTCTTCAGTTGTTCCTCCAGGAAGAAACGCCTGCAAAGCCCTCTGGACGCCGGATCCGGTACGGCTATTGAACCCTTGGCAAGAAGGACAGGCCCGGTATCGTGGTCTGGGCCTAGGCACCGGACGCAGGCCGTGTGGGGGTCCTTGAACGGGATCTGCTTTCCACAAGCGCACTTCGAAGGATGGCCCGAAGTTGGTGATGACATCAAGATCTTGCTTGAAGAGGATTCTGAAGATTTTCGAAAATTTTATCGAAAAAAGAACTATTCACGCGTCGCGCGCTAGACTGGTAACCGAAGGGGTCAGGTAGCTAAGTCGACGGCGGGAAAAGAACTGGGGAATCTGGCGGGACCGCCCCCTTTTGTACCACGCCTGACGCCGGAGGCGGGACCGACGTCACAGGTCCCCGCTGTAGTTAGCTAGCTAGAATTTTTCCCGGTCCTGGCGCCTGGGCGGCTTCAGTCCCAATGGTGTAACCTGCTGCAAGAGCTGTGTCCTCAAGTAAGATCACCTGTGCCTCATCCTCTGTACCATGACCAGCACCCAGTATATCAGGGAAAGGGAGGGAAAGTGTAGAAGAGGAGCAGGGTCCAGGGCCTCATGAAGGCATCTCCATCAGTGTTCCACAATGGAGTGGGGGCACAGAACAGCTTCAACTTCACGCTCTCCTAGAAGTGAACAGGTCAACCAGGGAGTGCCCCACTGCGAGGAATAGGCGATACACCACCTCCTGATAAAGGGACCACTTATGTGATGCCTTGTCCACCAGGCTAGGAGGCCCACCAGCTGACTGGAGGCTACAGCCACATGGCTCGCCAGGAATCAGCATCTAGAATGCACACAAGGGTCTAGGTGCAGTGGGCTTCCCAACAAACTGGAGGGAATGTGTCCTACTCGCCTGTTGAGATGGTACATGGTCATGGTATTGTCCATAATGGATCTATACGACCTGACTCTGAACAGACGGATGGAATTCACGGATGTGGAAGAAGGTGTTATGGAGGTCGAGAGAGCAGAACCACATGCCCTACCACCAGAGATGGGATTATATCATTCAGGGTGACTATCCTGAACCTGCTCCTCCTCAAGAACTGGTTCAGGTCATGCATAACCAGTATGGGGCTCCAAACACCTGTCTACTCGGAGATTAAGAAGTACCTGGATGTCCGGAAGAGATGGACTCTTGTGGGGCATGGGCCCAAAAGAGCAGGAGAACCTCGAGGCAGACCTCAACCCACAATGTCCAGCACCCATTTGTTTGTAGTAATAGTGGACCAGGCATGCCAGAAATGGCAAAGCTGGCCCCCTACAGAAAGCTCAGGTGGGGTGTTGCAGGCGGGAGGGGCAGACAGCCCCCCCAACCCGTCATTTAGCAGCCTTAGAGGAGCAGGCGCCGGCTGCCAGGAGAGCACAGGAGCTCCGACCTCTGGATTTCTTGGGGCCTTGGTTGGCCAACTTGGGATTGGGTGACAGACCTGAGACTGCCCTGACTGAGGCTGCTGAAGCGGAAAGGGCCAAACCGAAAAGTGCTTCTTCTTCATTCGCTGGCCCTTGGGGTCCTCCTGCATGGATGTGATGGAGTCCAGAGTGGCAATGGACTTCTCAATCCTTGTAAAGTGGCCCAACTACACCCGGCCCATAGAAGTTCGATACCCAATACATACAGGTAACTCACCTGTAACAGGAGTTCTGGAATGGTATATGTTGTTCATCCACACTGTCTGGCAGGTTCCTTGCTGCTTTAAATCTTGCCGGAAGGTCTTCAGGCTGGCTCCTCCCACCCACCCAGGTGGTAAAACTCTCGGCTCCGCCCCACAGACTGGGAGATAAGCCAGAGAAAGGCCCCTAAAGAAACAGGGCCCTGGTCAGAAAGCAAGGTTCTCGGAGGACTCCCAATCAAAGCCTAGGGTCCTAGAGGAATGCATGGAGGACCATCTGTATTCAACAACTCTCAACACCTGTGGCCCCCCGGTCCCCATGAACCCACTCTGGATTACTCAGAGTGGGAAACCTGAATCAAAAGTTGGCCTGGGAGGCCGGAGGCCAACTGAGTGGCCTCGGATGGGACATCGTACGAGGGATGCTTAAGGTAGAGAAGCTGTGGAAGGCTCGACCAGATGAGGCTGGGCCAAAATTGGCCTCACTGGGAGTAAGTCCCGCAGGCTCAAAGATCTGCTGGTGGGACTGGCCCTGTCCAAGAACCCACTGCTGCCACTATCTCCTGTACTTCTGCGCAACTTGCAGCAGAGTGCCTCTGCATTCAAAGGCGACAAGGAAGGGAGCACTGACTGTGCTTTCAGGAAGTCAAGAATGAGAATGATTCAAATTCCAAGATCAGGTCTGGGACCTCGACTCAGACCTCAATCGGCAACAAGAATGTCACGGTCGAGGGGATGGACGGAGGGGACTGGTTGGGGGGAGGGCAGCTGCAGTGGTATTGAACTGAGAGCTGTATGTTCATAACCTGGCAAACTTCATCTTGAGTGTGGACAGGTTGTGACAGTACTACATAAAATAAAATATGGACACCTACACCCAACTTGACATGCTTCCATCTCAAGGGTTCTGAAGACCCCCATGACCTCGAAAGCATCGCTCTGAATGTCTAGAGTATCTTCAGAAACCCTCAATGAAAACATAGCCATGTTGTGCACAACATTATGCTGTCAATAATACCAGACAGGGTGGGTGGTACAGGGCTTTACCAAACCACTCAAGGATATAATGAAGCCCGACACTACAGGTGGAGGGCCTTACAGCCCCTGCAAAGCTCAGTACAGCCTAATACCATCCACCATGAAGGGTATTGCTAAGCTTTGAAAATTAGTATTTGTTTAGATTTTGATTAGACTAACAAAATATTTATAAAATTAAGTCACTTAAAAAAAATGGACAAAAAAAATATTTTCAGGTAAAATCGTCCCTCCACTGGTACAAATGAAGTTACTTAAAAAATGAACAGAAAAATATTTTCAGATAAAGTTGTCCCTCCACTGGTGCAGTTGCCAGCAGAGGATGCTGCCTTCTCCCCCTCCCCACCCCAACCAAAAGGTAAGAGAGGTTGATGTCTGCATCCACCTGCCCCAACTGCTGTAAACTGGAAACAAGCACCCTCTCCCATCTGCAGTGCTGTGCCTTAACAGTGTGATGGCATCACAGTAAAGCATGTAGAGTGCTACTCTTTTTTTCTAATACTGCAGGGCGCGCGGGAATGCAGCGTGGTGGAAGCTCAAGAGGGACAGCAGCGTGGTGCTGTGTCACAGTTACATCTCCCCCATCTCCCAATGCCACTGAAATAAAATAGGAACTGTGACATTTTTTTTTATTTTTAGTAGTTGCCAGCAGGATGATGCAGTGAGTGAGCAGGTAAATGTGAGGACTGGCAGAGTTGGCACAATCCACTCAGAGTTAAGCATGCTCTGTGCTGGTGCTACAAGTAAAGATTTACACAAATACCCTGTTTTTTTTCTGTGGTTCTTGACCATTTTCCAATCTATATTACGTAATTGTACCGGGTAGTTTCATACTACTAAGGACTGTGAGAGCAGGAAAAAGCCAGCAGCCCATAACTGCTGCTACCATAGTGTTCTCCTCCATGTATTTGTCTAATTTTCATTTACATATATTTTTATTTCCATTTACAATGATTTCTAGTGGGAGACTGTTCCATATACCTATTACCTTTAGGGTAATTTGCAGTACACTGCAATGTTTTTAAATACTTGTACTCTGTAATGTTTCTACAATGTAAAGTAATTGTTAATGTTTTTCTGCACACTGTACCCAGTTATGTTTTTATATATACCGTACTCAGCGATGTTTTCCTGTACACTGTACTCTGTATTGTTTCTACATACCTTATAATCAATAATGTTTTCCTGTACTGCACATTGTACTCAGTAATATTTTTATGCACAGTGTAATCGGTAATGTTTTCCTATACATTGTACCTGGTAACGTTTTTATACACATTGTAATCAGTAATGTTTTCACATATTTTGCACCCAGTAATGTTTTTGTGTAAACTACTCAGCAGTGTTTTTCTACACACTGCACTCAGTAATGTTTTCCTGTGTACTGTACTCTGTAATGTTTCTACATATATTGTAAGTCGGTAGTGTTTTTCTCTAAACTGTATTCAGTAATACTTTATATACACTGCAGTGTGTAATGTTTTTATAATTTTGTTAGGCACTGCAAGTGCCTCAGTAAAAGAGTGATCAATAAACCTAACTATTTTTTCAGGTAACCACTCCCGCTGGACCTCCATGGGGCACATATTCTGCAAGAAGGGACAGGAACATCCACCTGGAGAGTCTCCCAATGGCCTGCTCTTTCAGCCCCTGATGACTGTGATCGTGGGCTCAGATTTGAACCCTCGAACCTCTGAATGGAAGACAGATGCATTTACTGTTAGGTCTTCGGAGCGGCATGCCACTTTTAACTGTTAAACTGCTATCAGACTTCCCATCTGACTTCTGCTTTGGTGGTTTTCCTCACCTTTCAGCTTCTCCTCCATGTCCTCAGGGTACTGAAGTTCCTCCATCTTCTGCAATTCGACAAAAAGCTGGGAATCTGGTTTCTCCGCCTGTGTGGTACTCACTGGAGAGGCAGTGCTGGCTGGCAGGACCTCTTTCTTGGGTTTCTTGGACACAGAGCCCATCGTTCCAGATGAAGAGCTGCTGTAGCCAGAAGAGGTGGTAAGTAGCCCATTGACTGCATCCTGCCCCAGCCCTTCTCTCTTGCGGAAGTGCTTGATGTAGACATGGGAGCTATACAGGTCACTCAGATTGCTGCCATGGCTGTGCTGGATCAGGTACTGCATTACCTTATGGGCCACTTCCACAGGAACATTCAGCTGTACCAGGCTCCGATCATCCAGCTCATGGATCTGATTCAAGGTAGAAAACAGAAAAAATTAATTCATGAGGGATTGCTGCAGGTCACAACTCCAATTGCAGATTGTGTGTGTGTGTGTGTGTGTGTGTGTGTCTCGCTTAGCACACTTCAAAACTCCAATCACATTAAGTGTGTCTGTGGATAGGGGATATGTGGTGTGCCTTAATCAGGCAGGATTTCTACAGGTCAGCTCCCATTACATCTGTGTTCTTTGTGAGGTAGGGGTATTGTATATTATGCAAATGAATTAGGCCTGTTCAGCAAGGTTACAAATGGGAATTATGCAGAAACAAAATCCAGCACTCACCACCTCAGGAAGTGTCAAAGGTGCCAAATGGACATAGCATGTCTGTATAAAACCTGTTTAAATGCAACAGTGCTCTGCTAGCTTATTACATTTTGTAGACAATTTCAGCGCTTTGGGTACTTTTTTTTAACGCACAGGCACAAGCATGTCTTTAGAGAGGACACCCAATTTAGCACCACTTACAACTGCACCTGCAACAAATGACCCCATAAAGGAGAACTGCACTGAACCTGTAAATCATTTTTCCTGTAAAAGTTGATTTTAAGTACTAGTTCAAAATTTGTTACTGCTTCATCTCTACAGGCTTTTTCGTTATCTTTTTGTGTGTCTCTGATTCACACACAGATAGTACACATCATTTTAGAACTGTATGATGTAGTTTATGTCCCCTTGCTCAGCTCTTCAGTTGTTTGAATAATGCATCTATGTTCCACTATAGAACTCTGTGGTTGGAGAGGGACATAAAGTACATCATAAAATTCTAAAATGGCACTCAACACCAGACTGTCAACCAGAAATAACCACCAAGGTCACTAATGGGCAAGTATAGATGGAACAATAACATAATTTGAACCAGTTTCTACAAAACTGCTTCTACCAGGAAAAACTACCGTCGGGTTCAGCGCAGTTCTCCTTTAAGTTACGTTAATCACCTTCTAATGGAGGCAACAAGAGCCACCTCTTTTCTCATTGATGAAGAAACAGCAGACAGTATACCAAACAGCAAAGAAGCCACATCATTACAGGAAGCTTTTAAAATGCTAGAGACACTAGTGACTAAAACGAGAAAGATTCACTGGAATCAGTTCAATTTGGAGGCTTATCTGAAGGTATGCAGAATACCACGAGGACTCAGACTATTAAAAAAAAAAAAATCTTTCAGCCAAGATGTATAGAGCAATTCAATTAAAAAATGTCAAGAAATACTTGAGGAGGCTTCAGATACATTGATTAAACTGATCACTGACTATGGAAAAGTAGTAAGATCACAGTTAGACGAAGAAATAAAAGAGTGAAACAGTTGTATTAACCTTTCAAAATCATATGGGATTTGATAGACGATGCAAATTTGAAAGAAACAATTAAAAAAATGGATAAAGATTTAAAAGCAGCTAAACAAAAGAAATTCAAGAGGGACCAAGATGCCGGCCTGGTGGCGTTAGGGTTGAGGCGCTGGATGCCACACCTCACAATACGCCGGTGACCCCGGTTCAGAAGCGCACTTGGGCCGCCAGGGGTCGGCAGGGGGAGGAGAGGATTGAGTATCTGGAGGACTGCTCTCCTCTCCTGGGGTGAGTTCTGGGGGATTCCCCGTACGGTGGCAGCTCCTAGTGGTGGCTGGGGGACGTTTCACAGCATAGCGGAGCAGCCAATAGGGATGGCAGCGGTGGACAACTACGGGAGAGGACGGAGCGCGTCTCTGCACACTGTCACGGCCGTGCCATAACGGCATAACCAAAGAAAAAAACCCTGCCTGCCGGGTAGGCAAAGGTGGGCCCAGTGGTCGTCCCTAATGTCCAATGCCATGCTTTCCAGCCCCCTCACCCGGTCCTCCCTCCAAGTCACTGGTAGCTCTACTACATTGTAGACAGAGTGCCAGGAGGAGTTCCGTGGTCCCGCCCTGGGGGGCTTAGAGCCAGGGGTTGTGCGGCCAGGAGAGGAAGAGAGGAGAAGGGCCCAACCGGAGAGTCAGGGAGCTGGAGGCTTCAGGTGGACGGGAAAAGCCGCACCGAGTGTCCACACCAGCGAGAGTCCAGTAGTTAGAGCGAATAAATAGAGTTGGAAAAACAAAGAGAGGGACCAAGACGACTACAAACTAAACCATGTTTATAACTGGAAAAGAAACAACCGACAGAGAGGTACGTCAAGAGGAGAATAAGAGTGGGTCTGAAGTGGAAGATTTAGATGAATATTTTTTTAGAACAAAGTCATTTGTTCCCAGAACCCATACAACCTATTTTAAGAAGTACACAGCAGAACAGATACCATGGATTTCAACCAACAAGCCCACCCAGAAATATAAGAGGAAGACGCAGAAGGGGAAGAACAGGAGGAGGTCAAGAAGGTCAGACCAACTGAATGTAGCAACATTATCAACCCCCTCATCTGAGGCAAACATTCCATCAACAGAAACAAGAAATGGAACATCACAGAAGGTAGTCAATTTATCCAATAAAACATTAACAGAAGCAAAAATAAAGCTGTTAAATAAAGGTCTAGTGCACCTATAATTCTAATTAATAAGATCCAGACGTGTGTGGATCTGCAGATAGCCTGCCCTCCCCCAGGTTGTGCCTGAAAATAGGCAGAATCTGCCTAGTGCATTTACCCAGTCAACAAAAACTAAATAAATAATCTTAGCCTGAAATCTTTCTTTAAATGAAAAGAACTGGAACATCATGCTGTCACAGAAGAGAACATTCCTAATAACGTAGAAGGGGGAGAAATATCAGAAAATAGTACAGATGCCAACAGAACTCAATATTAGAAGTTTAGAGATAAATCCAATGTTACCCCCCGAATGCAGCTATTTGACTTTTCAGGACACTTGTGAGCAAGAAAAACAAGTTACTCACCTGTAATAGTAGTTCTAGGAGTGGTATATGATGTTCATCCACATGAACCCAGCTGACCTCCCCAGGCTCAGGCGCACAACCTTGCTTCCAGCGGGCTAAGATCTGGCATCTAGAGGAGGAGTCGAGGGTTTTACCTCTAAGAGTTCACCGGAACATCTTCAAGCTGGCTCCTCACACCCACCCAGGTGGTAACTCCCTCGGCTCCACCCCGTGATGCCAGATCTTGCCCGCTGGAAGAAGAAGGGTATGCCACAGCCAGGGAAAGTCAGGTGGGTCCGTGTGGATGAATATCATATACTACTCCTAAAACTGCTGTTACAGGTGAGTAACCTGTTTTTCTAGGGATGTGAATATGATGTTCTAGCCACTCTTATTGGCAGACACCTAGCAGTTCTCCGGTAGGAGGGGGCAAGGGGTACACCCCCTTCTTGGGAAACAGGCCCCAAAACCAGCATCCCCACGTGACGCAAGGTCAATGTGGTAAATGGGAAATGAAGGTGTGTGCTGACCTCCAGGTAACAGCCCTGCAGATTTCCTGGATAGGGACGCCCCTAGAAGCAGCACCGAGGCAGCGGTATGGTGGGTGGAATGAGCGCTAAGCCCAACAGGAGGCTCCCTACCAGCCAACCTACAGCAGAGGTCAATGCAGGAGACTAGCCACCTGCCAATCATCTGCTCAGCTGCTGGTCTGCAAGGTGTGGCTTCAGCGTAGGTGATACTGGCGAATCTCTCCCCGAACTCCAGCCATGTGTTCCTTGTAATGGGTGGGTCCTGTCCTAGGTCTCAAAGAATGCAGCCTGTGCTTGGCCTCCAAGGTGTGGCTGGAGAAGCACACTGGGCGATTAATCACTTGGTTAAGGTGGAAATCAGTCAACCTTCGGGAGGAACATCAGGATGGGTCAAGGTCAACCTCGTCCCTGTGGAAGACCAGGTAAGGAGACTCTACTGAAAGCCTGGAGCTCACTGATCCTTCTGACTGATGCAATAGCCACCAGGAAGGCAGTTTTCCATGACAGGTGAGACATGTCACACCTGTGCATCAGTTTGAAAGGCCTGCCCATGATCTTTGCCAAAACCAACAACAGATCCCAAGCTAGTGGTGGTTCATGCACTGGAAGGGAAATGTGGTCACGGCCTTAAAAAAAAAAAAAGGCACCAAACCACCTTCTCCTGCACCACCGACTGCTGACCTGCACGCACATGGTAGTCAGAGATGACTGCCAGGTGCACCTTGACGGTCATCGACCTAAGGCCCGACAGAGAGGAACAGAGGTAGTCAAGGGTGCTAGCCACTGGATAGGACTTAGGGTTCAACCCCTTGCCCTGACACCCTAATTGAGAATCGCTTCCATTTAAGGCATAGCATTTCCTGGTCAACTCCTTCTGAGACGCCTCGACAACATCTGCAGAGAGACCCAAAGCCTGGAACTCTAGCCACTCAGGAACCAGGCTGTCAGGTGCAGGGACTGAAGGTCCAGATGGAAAACCTTCCCCTGGCTGAAGGAAAGCAGGTCCAAGCATAGAGGAAGACACCTCAGGAGCCTGCTACTGAGGCTGAGGAGATAGGGGTACCAGAACTGGCGTGGCTATTCCAGAGCCACAAGGATCACCTGTGCCTTGTCCCTCCTCACCTTGAATAAGACTTTGTGGATCAAGGAAAAGGGAGGGAAGGCATAGAGGAAGCCTGGGGTCCAGGGCCTCAAACAGGCATCCCCCTGCAGCAATCCCTGCTGAGGGAGGCAGGCACAATTCAGCCTCAGCTTTGCATTCTCCATGGAGGCAAACAGGTCCACCAGAGGGATGCCCCACTGAAAGAACAGACTGTGCACTACATCTGGTTGGAGAGACCCCTCATCTGCGAGGGCATGAGTTCCAACCTGGCCTCACTGATCAAGAGGCCAAGAGAAACGCAGGTCTGGAAGGCCTGGTTCCTGAACCACTCCACCTCCTACCTGCAGAAACCCATGATCAGCCAGTTGTCCAGGTATGGGTAGACCCAGACCCCTTGGTGCCTCAGGTGGGTTGCCACTACTGCAAAGCATTTGTTGAAGACCCTGGGGGCAGAGAACAGGCTGAATGGCATGGCCTGAACTGCAAAGGGTCCCTGTCCGTTCTGGCACCAGGAAGTACCTGGAGACAAACTCTGGTTCTTTCAGAGGGTCCACGACAGGAACCACAACCTCCTTCTCAAGGAGCTGGGCGATGTCATCCCAAAGGACCGCAGAATGTCTACAGATACCATGTCCTCCTGTGGGCTCAGCGAGGCAGGTAGTGCTCGAATTCCGAGAAAGACCCTGAACGACCACTGAAAACCCACCTGTCCGTGGTGACAGTGGACCAGGTAGAAAGGAAAGCAGCGGAGCCGGCCATGTGAGGACCCAGGGGTGGCGGACAGGCATGAGGGAGGCCCCCTCATCCCGTCACTGGGCAGGCTTGGAGGTGGAGGAGGGCCCAGCTGAGGAACTACCGGGCCCTCTTCCTCCAGGCTTATGGACAACCAAGGTTACTGACTTTGGCAGAGGTCGCCACACCTGAGCCTGCTGCCCAGCTTGGGGATGGACTGGTTTGGCATGACGTGAGGTGGACTGAAAGGGCTTCTTCTTCTGTTGTTTGGAGCCCTTCGGTCCCTCTGAGTGGATGTCACCAAGTCCAAGATGGCACTGGACTTTTCAATGCTGGTGAGGTGCCCCTCAGCCCGGGCCCTAACAGGTCAGTGCCCAGGAAGAGTATATTTGCCAGCTTGTGCTGGGTATCTGCCATGAAGGTCGATATCCACAGTCAAGCTTCAGCACATGGCCATTGCAGCCACCACAGAACGGGAACAGGAGTCCCAAATGTCCATGGCTGTCTGGAGCTGCTGCTTTGCCACAGGCTGACCTTGGTCCCGGACGTGCTTGACTGTGGTCTGGAGGTCCACTGAAAGATGAGGGAGCACCTCATCCAGTGTGCCCAACAGGGCATGAGAGAAGTGGACCATCAGGAAGGCTGAGCTCGCCAGGCGAAGGCCAAGCGAAGAGGCAACGTAGACCTTTTTCGCTGAATGGTCCAATTTCTTGGACTCTTTGCCAGGTGGTTTGTCAATGTCGCCTACGTTACCAGAGTGCCAAAACACAGAATCGGCCACTAAGCCCTCGGCCAAGGGATGCTCTGTGAACCCGAAAGGGAACCGGTGGGAACCACATACTTGTGGGCCATCCGAGTTGACAGTGCTGGGCAGGAGGCAAGGTGCTGCCAGAGCTCCAAAACAGGGCCAAGGATGGACTCTACCAGGAAGGCATCCCCAGGGGACTCACAGTCTAAGATCTTGGTAAGCGGGTACCGAGACCACTTCTGAATGGGCCCAATCTTAAGACCTGTCGATTCAGAGATAAGGCGGAGAAGGCCCATGAAGGAAGTAGGACCTTCATCTGTTCAGAGACCCCCAACCGACCCAGTATCCACCGGATGGGAGAGCAAGGAGGAACCCTCCAACTCCGAGGAGTCATCGAAGAGGGGTCGACCACTCAAATCCCAGCTGACCCTCCACAGATGGCCGGGAGTGACGGTGACTGACAGCTTATGTGGAAGACCCGAAACCAGCCAAGCTCCTTAGTCGGAGCACCGGATTTCGGCTGTTTTGGTGACGGCTCCTCCAGGATCGGCGGAGATGCTGGGAGAGGCCGAGACAGGGCCATTTTATGGGTCGACCTCTATGGCAAAAGCCAGGTGATGGCCGGGGTAGAAGCCAGGACTGGCTTCATACTGGCTGCTGCCACATGAGATCTTCAAAGGGGCAATGCAACTTGCGCTGAAGCCTCTCCTCACCTAAGGAGGATGTGGATGAAGAGTAGCAGCAGCACCACTTTCCTGAGCGTCAAGAGCAGGAACATTGATGTCAGCACAAGCCGCTCGACCCACAGGAACAAGACCAGGGTCTAGACTGTCAGGGGGAACGGTGGGGGGCCTTGAGTGTGTCGGTGAGAGCCAAGGTCCCTCCAGTTACTGGTCAATAATGAGAGGTGGTGGGTCAGCAGACTGATCCATCCGTCCCTGGGTCACAGTCAGGACCGGAGTCTTAGACAAAAGTATTGGCCTCTTCAAGAGACAACTGGTCAACCGGTTTGAATAAAATCTCACCTAGAAGATCGACCTGTGTCTTGGCCAACTGGCCCAACAGGGATACCATGGAGTCGGCAGCCTGGGCTGAAGATTCCACCAAAGTCGGATCTGGAAAAGCACAAGAATCGGAGGCCCGAGAATGTTCCCAATCCCATGATTGACGATAAGACTTTTTTGGCCTCTTTTTTAGACCTGGATTTGTGTGCCAATGAGGGACCATAGCCATGGGTCGGGAAAGCCTGTCACAAATCCTTAAACACCCCCGTAAAGGAAGCACCCAAAGAGAGTGGCAATGACTTGACCAGCGGTACCGCCGCTTAAGCGGTCCAGTGAAGCGACGAGGTCTCCCCGAGAATGGACGGTCGGAAGAAGAGGACGCCGTAGGCCTGGGATCGTGCACATGGCCCAGGCAATACATGCACACAGTGTGCAAATCTGTCCAGGACATCTTCTGCCAGCAAACACTTTCTTGAACCCCGAGCAGACTTCTCATTGTCCATGTCAGTTGGCATGAAGAGCAAGCCTGAAGACAAAAGTTTTTGTTTTTTAAGTTTGGAAGGAAATCTGAAGATTTTATAGCAAAGGGCCTAACTCAGCGCGAGAGCAGTAAGGTGGGAACCTGCTTCTTCCAGTGGAAGAAAGATCTGGCATCACAGGGCGGGGCCGAGGGAGTTATCACCCGGGTGGGTGGGAGGAGCCAGCTTGAAGATGTTCCGGTGAGCTCTTAAAAGAGGAAGGCAACTGCCAACAAGTGTGGCTACAACATCATATCCACGTTCCTAGAACTTGAATGTTTATTCAATAACTTGCCAGTATTGCACTTTAACAACTTGACACGACACAAGAATGCGCTTAAAATCTTTAAAGGGACACAGAAATTACCATAAACCCACGGACAAAGATGGCAGTGTCATTATTCAAAATACAAAGGATTATGTTTAGAAATATTCAGAGTTACATGACACCAGATTTTATTGTAAGTTAAAAAGTGATCCCACTAATGATTTCAAGTGGAGAATTGATAAGAATATGTCACTGATGCAGGTTTTTATTTATTTTTATTTATTTGAACTTTTAGGTAATACCTTGGCGTTGCAGTGCTTACTGACAAACAGGCACGAGACTTTCTTACAGTAAAATAGTCAGTAAAAGCCACACTGTACACTTTACCCAAGGTATAAATCGATTAATTCACCCTCCCAAAAGACCCATAGTGACTGGAATTGGTTCTATTACTGTACCACTCGTCCAGTCTGTAGATTATTATATTCGACCCTTTGAAGAAAATCTGGGATCATACACAGAGACGGGGGGGGGGGGTTGAATACGTTTACTTTTTGAATACATATTACCTGTAATCTAAGGGAACGGCAATGGGACAACTTTTGCCCCCAGTGTAGCAAATCTTTATGTGGCAAAATGGGAGTCAGAAGTGGTTAAAGATCCAGATGTTAATCTTTTCTATGATAAAAAAAAATAAAGTGGCTTAAAGATTATTTTGTTAATATATTTTTATTAAGTTTTTCACTGGGGGTAACAGGGGTTGGGTTGACAATCATATTTCATAGTTGTACAGACATTTGTAGTGGAGCCATACATTTAGATAGTCTGTTATGGATACACTTTGTGCCATATAATTAGTTATTGGGTACAAATTAATGATAGCTATAACTGGTATTCCAGACATTTCTCAAAACATATAAGGCAGCTTAGGATATTCATAACAGCAATATACATACTTTACTTGATCCACATATTCACTAGGGTTATTTGTGCTTGGGTACCTAGGTCCATATCTGGGCCTTATATAAATATATTCATTCATAGTATAATTTATTCAAGGTATAAAGGTAGTGTCTCTTAACATAATGTGCACAACCCATTTAGCCCATTTCTCAGTGAATAAGTCGGAGGAGTCATTTAGGGAGTAAGAAATCTTTTCAGACCTATAAATATGGGCCATTATTTCCCTTCAATCTATCACAGTGGGTATCTTGGTGGTCAACCAATTCTATGTTAGGGCTTTCTTTGCTGCCAAAAGGGAAATCCCTATCAAGTAGCATGTATGGGTGTCCTTTATGTCTCGGGGGAGGATATGTAGAATAAAGAATTCAGCAGTAAGTGTAAATGGAGTACCCATCAATTCACTTAATCCAGCTTGTATTGATTTCAAGTAGGGCTGAATTTTGGGACAGTGCCAAAACACATGTGTGTGGTGTGCAGTGGAGTCTCCACATTGACGCCAACAAAGTCCCAGATGGGGCGCTTGTGAAATGAGCTGTTATTGTTGGGGTTCAAATACCTAAGCCTAACCTGCTAGGCAAATAGTCTCCAGTTATGAGAGAAAGTAAGTTTTAACGTTACTCTACAGCCCCTTTCCCATAGTGACAGGGGCATATCAGACCCAAATTCTAGGCTCCATTTTGCATGGTATTCATCAATGTTTGATCCTAGGGTTTCTATGATGGCTTTGTACAGGGCCGAGATAATGTGAGGCATCCCCCCAGAAATAATGCATTGCTGAATACAGGCAACCAGGGGACGGATGGCTTCAGGGTCTCGTAGTTCCGGGGGGTGGGAATAATAGAAATGCCTCAGCTGCAGGTACCTGTAGAAATCAGAATGTCGAAGTCCATGGGTACGGCTCAACTCCTGAAAGGACTTAAAGTCCCTGCCATGCAAAAACTGCGAGAGGTGACAGGGTTGTAGACGGCCTCCGGTTTCAAAAATGTGATCAAGGGAGGTGGGGATGAAGTTCTCCAGGAGAGCCACTGGGCAGACCAGGGGAAGATACACGGTGACGGACACTTGTTTACGGATCTCAGTCCATGCCTTCAACTAGGACAGGATCCACGGGTTCTGGGGGAGCCAGTTACGCGGATAGGAGGTGGCGCAGTGTAACACTAATCTAGCACACTGTGTGAGATGAGATCCTCTTCTATTCCTCTCCACCAAGTCAAGCTGGCTTTTGACAGCCTGTGCATTATAAATGAGAGGTGTGAGGCCCAGTAGTAATGTTTAAGGTTTGGAAGAGCCAAACCACCTTTAGCTCTTGGGAGAGTCAGAGTACAGAATTTTATTCTGGGTTAGAAAATGGCAAAGAACATTGTACTGATCTGATTGGCTGGCAGGCTCCCAGAGCTGGGCAATTATTTTTCGATAGACGCCTCTGAAAAACAAGTGCCAGATACTGCCAGTTTCACTTTTAAAATGTTGAGCATATATTTTTTCCTCGCTAAGCGAGAGACCGAGCAGGAGGGCCCAACCCTTGAGCAGTCAAACCACCTCTCCCCACAAAGAAATCTAAAGTAGCAACAACCAAAAATAACAACAGAACAACAAAGCAACCCATCGTCTTCTCCCCCAGCCAGAAAACTGCACCCGGAGATATTTAAAAAGCTCCCATCCCGACTTCCGATCCCCGTGCTCACAAACGGTCAGACCCGGCTGGCCGACTCCATCTAACGGGCGGTATTCACATAAGTCCTGCTCCTGCCCTGCTCACTGCACTTCGACTATAACATAAAAAAGTTACCTACCAACCTAAAGAGCTGCCATTTCACTTGTCACAGTCTTGCGATTTTTTTTTTTCCCCCAAACGGCACCCGATTCTTCCACTCTCCCACGTTACTGTCATATCAGACCATACAACTACAAGTCCCATAAAACTGTGCAGCACAAATCCACATCAGACAAGCAAGCTCCACCAATCAGCAACGCCCTCTATTGGACACTGCGGAATAACACAGGTACTTCACAAAAAAAAAAAGTTTTAGTTTCTTTTTAAAATGTCTTAACTATCTTCCTAATTATTCTTTTTTATTAAAAAATACTACATATGAGCCATTTTCTAAGCGCAACAATACCTGACAGGGTGGGCATTATTGGGAAATACCAGACCTTCCAGGGGCTATAAGGCCCTCCGCCTGTGGCGTCGGGCCTCGTGACGCCCCTAGGCGATCAGGTATTTCCCAATATCTCCCTGTAATATTATACACTCTTGTGAACCATATGAACCTGCTGATACATTTGTTCCATATTTGAAATATCTTGGCGGGAATATGTATAGGCATATTTTGGTACAAATATAGGGCTCAGGGTAGAATGACCATTCTAATTACATCCACTTTCTGTATGAGATTTAATGGGAGGATATTCCTCCAGGCCAAATTCGATTGAAGTTGCGTATTGAAGGGGTCATAATTAAACCTTTTGCCATTCTCGGCTCGGTGGGACAGGTATATGCCCCGGTAGTACAATTTTACCAAGTCCCAGCGGAAGGGGAATCTCTGTGCTAGTTCCACTGTGGGGAGAAATTAAATGCCAGGGCCTCTGTTTCAGTGGTGTTAGGCTTGTGTCCTGAGCATCGACCAAACTGCTCAATTATGTTCAGTACTGCTGGGATTAACCTAGAAGGATCCGCAAGGAATAACAGGACATCATCAGCGTATAGGGCAATTTGGTGATCTATTTCTTCAACCTCTACACCTTCTACCAAGGGGGACTGTCTAATGGCCTATGCCAATGGTTCGATGAATATGGCGAACAAACCTGGAGACAGAGGGCATCCTTGACGGGTGCCCTTGTAGAGGGGGAAATAGGTGGAATGATGTCCGCTGACTTTGACACATGCTTTAGGAGAGGAGTACAGAGTTCTAATCATGGAAACAAAAGGGAGGGGAATGCCCATTGTGGTCATATTTGTAAACAGGAAGGGCCAAGAGACCCTGTTGAAAGCCTTCTCAGCATCTAAACTCAGAAGGACAGATGGGGAGCTACGGGATTGCATTTTCTGGACCAAATGTAGTGCCCTTCTTGTATTGTCTATGGTAGATCTAGCACTAATGAAACCAGTTTGGTCAAGGTTAATTAGGGAAGGTAAAACCGAATCCAGGCGCTTGGCCATAATTGACATAAGGAACTTATAATCCGCATTTAAAACTGAAATTGGGCGGTATGATGTTCACACTTGTGGGTCCTTGTCAGGTTTGGGGATCAGGGATATCGCTGCATATGACCAGCTGGGTGGAGGAGTCAACTGTCCCTTGTAGGACTTCATTATACACCTACAGGAGGATTGGTGTGGGTGTCTGCACAGAGTGTTTATAAAGTTCAGCACCACAGCCATCTGGGCCAGGGGCTTTCATTGTTTTAGTTTGGGTGATGACAGCCAAGAGCTCTGATTGTGTAATGGGGGAAACCAAATGATTTTGCTGTTCCTTGGTCAGCCTAGAGAGGCTCAGAGGCTGGAGAAAAGCCTTGATACCTTCAACTTCTGAGGAGTGGTCTGGGGTGTAAAGTTTTTTATAATACTTGCTAAATACCCAAGTAATTTGGCTCACCTCTGTGCACTGGGCACCCGTGGCTGTGTCTCGAAGTGTGGGTATAGTTGAAAGGAGCCTTTGCTTGCGTAACCGGAATGCCAGCAGGCGGGAGGCCCTGGGGCCTATCTCGCCATATCGCTGCCTTAAGTAGGCCAGGGCAATTTCAGTTTTCTGTATTGCTAGTGTCTCCAGTTCCATTTTAGTCTGTTTAAGTTGTGGTAGTAGTGTATCATCTCCTTGTTGGTGCACTATTTGAAGAAATCAGGGTCTGTTCTAATCTAGACTGCTCTTCCCTACGTTGCTTCGTCTGATCTGAGGAATATTGTATTAAGTGGCCTCGTAATACCGCCTTCAGTGTGTCCCATCTTATTGCAGAGGAAACCTCCATGCCCAGGTTATCCCCCTAGATCTTATCATTAAAGAACTACCGATAGTGAGCATTTTTTAGGTGGACTGGGCTGAATCTCCAAAAGGAATTTTGCCTATCCAAGTCCATCTCCCACTCTGTAACCACAGCAGCATGATCGGAGTGGACTATGTCCCCGATAGTGGCCTCCCTGAAAGAATCCAAACTCTCTCTTTTTGTGTAAAACAGTGGTCTATCCTGGAGTATGAGCCATGCACTACTGAATAAAAGGTGTATCATCTGTCTCTAGGATAAAGGGTTCGCCTCACGCCCAGTCAGCCCACCTCTTGTATATAGCATTTAAAGAATTTATGTGAAGCTAGTTGTTTGCCTCTGGCAACTCTAGTAGTATCCAGGTGAGGGCTAGGGGCAATATTAAAGTCTCCACTTAAAATAAGAATACCTCTGGTCAATTGAACTACCCTATCCAAGAGAGTTCTAATGGTTGAAATAGGGGAGCCAGGGGGTAAATAAATATTAGCCAGGGTGATCTCATCATCCTGTAAGTGGCCCTGTACTACCACCAGGCGACTTTCAGGGTCCGCCCACTCCCATATGGGTTGGAAAGGGGTATGGCTGGAAACCAATATGGTGACCCCTCCCTCCTCCTGCCCTTCTTAAAAGGGGAGGAAAAGACCCGAGCAATCCCTCCCCTGGTCAGCTTCTCATGTTCGTTGGCAATCATGTGCATTTCATGTAGGTACGTTATACCTGCCTGGGTCTTTTTAAGTAGGGAGAGCATTCTAGATCTTTTTATGGGATTACCCAGTCCGTTTACATTCAAAGAAAACATCTTAAGTGGTACATTGGCCATTTAAAAACAAAGATGAGGACTGAGCATTTGTACCTGTATTCCTTGTAGCTCTACTGTATAACTAGCTACTGGCTCACAATCAGAGCGTATGAGGGGTGACTGTCTAAAAGGGAAAATGTGAGGAATAAGTTCCTCTAACATCGAACAGTACAGGGTAAACATTAACTGGTGAAACTGTTTAACACAGCATTCTGTCAACCGGGCAGATACTATAAAATAACTTTGGAAGCTCCTAGGGCCGGCCACTCAAACAAAAGTGGGTAGCCACTAGGTATGCCAAAAAGATTCTTAGCTGGGCCTTACCTGTTTAGGTAGGCGAGGCAGTATCATCTCTTTTTTGTAGGAGGGATGGGGATAGGTGGAAGTGAGCATGCCTCTCGTCCCTCCGAGATGTTATTACAGGGTTTAGTTAAACCCAACTAGGAGAGGAAAAGAGGCTCTAAATTTTAGTTAGCTTATCATACTCATTATATGTTACAGAAATCAGTGCTCTCAAACACCCTAGGATGTGAGAAACATATGGGTGGGTCTGTGCATCTCAGTCCTCGGTTGCCTTCTGCTCACCATCCAGTAGCTTATCAACTAGGTCCTGACCATGTTCCCACAGGGCATTCTGAAACTGAACCATATGAGACAGATAGTTCAGGGACCTGATGGAGCATCTTTACACGAACCATGCACAAGGTAGTAGTGGTGCTTTCAGCTAGATAAATACCAGTACCAAAAGCTGAAGCACACACATACCCAATAATAATCGGACCCAAAGCTTCTTTCTTAAATGTTATTGCACCAATAAATCCACCTGACGTTTCGGACCAAAGACCTTTATCAAAGGCTAAAAACATAGTGGACGATATCACAATTAAATGCCAGCTCACCCATTACATCATCATGACAAAATACAAAATCATTGGTACAGCAATTAAACAACAAAACACCTAAAAACCATAATTAAGTATTAAAGACATAGGAATAATGAAATTCAATAATGAATATTAAATACAATTTATATATCCAAAATACTAACATATCTACATTCTAAATATTACTTTTATCTACATTCCAAATACGGTTTTAATTTCAAATGTGCATTAATACCGGTTTCTTATAAGCATATAAATAAAATCCATTCATTTATTGCTGTAATTACGCCTCGTAGGCCATGGAGGACTTTTTCTATTTACCTAAAAACTTAAATTCATGTGTTTCCAATTTCTCTCTGTTCTCAAAAACATGCGCTGCTGTTGCAGAAATCAAATCGCATTTACTAATAGCTCGAACATGTTCCAAAACTCTAATCTTAAAAGCTCTTTCTGTTTTGCCAGCATAGAATGCTCCACAACTGCATTTTGCTAAATAAATAACCCCCTCGGTGTTACATGAAATCAACTGTCTAATATCAAAAGTTTTCTCAAGTCAATTAATAACACTAAAATCCTTCTCTTTTAAAATATAACTAAGCACTACAGTTTTACACTGCACACAGCCCGTATAACAACCTAGCCAACTGTTGGTGTGATTTACTGCAGCTGTAAAGTGACTTCTCACTAGGAGTCTTAATATAGGAGCATGTCTATAGGTTAAAATAGGAGGCTGGGCAGAAACTTCACGTAAACCTGGTTCTGCAGTTAACACTTGCCAATGTTTCTTAATGATTTGTCCTATCTCCCGACTTTGAGAACTGTAAGTAGTCACAAAATGAAATCTCTAATTGTTTTCTAACGCCTCAATTTTATCCACAACAAATTGATTTTGAGACAGAAGCAGCAGCTTTAAAAAAAAATCGATTAGGAAAGATTTGCTAGTCGGCAGGCAGCAGGACCCCACGGAAAAATTTATAGCTATTAGTCTCTGGCAAGGGACTGCCCCCACATCAGGTGACCGGCGTCAGGAGACGGTATAAAGGGGCGGTCCCTCACGCCCGCCTTCCAGTTCTTTCCCGCCACAAGCCACAAGAGACCGGACGAGAGAGAAGCGGATATTTCCCTCACTGGAAAAGGAGCTGAAAAAGCTTAGGGGATGGAGGGTGGGAAGGTATTACCTACTGCAAGAGCCTCTCTCGAAGATCTACTGTTACGGTAAGTTCTTACGTAACTGTACTATCTTACTGACGGGCTCTTGCAGTAGATATTACATATAGGACTGAGTCCCAAGCAGTCTGGAACAAGAAGAAGCACACGGGGAGAAAGCTACTCAAAGCAGATCCTCTAGCTGTGAAGGCCTTAAGAAAGAAGGCCTTGCAGAACAGCGACCCGAAGCCTGCTCTCGGCGAGGCAATATCCAAACTGCAATGTTTTGTAAATGTATGGACAGAAGTCCAAGTGGCGGCAGCACAAATGTCTGCCGCTGACACATTCTTGAAACATGCCACAGAGGCAACAACCCCTCTAGTGGAGTGACCTCGTATTTGACACAGAAGGGTCTTGCACTTGTCACAACAGAAGGTGATGCAATGAGCCAACCATTTAGACAGGCATTGCTTGGAAACAGCAATGCCTTCTCTTTTGGGGGCAAAAGAGACAAAAAGTTGATCAGTCTTTCTGAAATCCTTTGTTCTGTTAGCGTAGTATCTCAGAATGCGGTGAACGTCCATAGTGTGAAGAAGATACTCCCCCTGATTGGAGTACTGCGTAAAGAAGGCGGGTAATTCTATGGACTAGTTCAATGTAGATTCTGCTACCACCTTGGGGAGAAACTTAGGATTGGTGTGCGAGAGCCATTGCGTTCCTTGTGAAAAATCAAGTAACGGGATTTTACACATCAGGGTCTGGAGTCGGAAATCCGCAGAGCAGAGGTAATGGCCACTAGGAAGAGTGTCTTTCATGAAAGGAACTTCATGTCTGCTGAGGGCCGCCAGTTCAAAGGAGGCAAAGTAAGTTTCTCAAGAATGAGTTCAAATCCCAAGGAGGGCCGTGAACTCGGACAGGAGGTCTCAAGTGAAGAACCCTCTGAGGAAATCTTAAAGACTTCCAGTTGAGCAAACGTCCCATCTGTGAAGGGAATATGGTAGGCGAAATGGCCGTCATGTGTACCTTCAGAGGCAGGTGACTAAGATGCAATTCGAAAAGGTGGCTGAGTACTCAGCAGTCGCCAACTGAGCAACAGAAGTCTAGAAGCCTTTGAAGCGGCCCAGATTGAGAACCGTTTCCACTTCATGGCATAAGTAGACCTAGTGGAGGGCTTCCTAGCCTTCACTAAGATCTCAGCCACCTGGGAGAAACCCCAAAGCGGGCTTGAGCTATATCTGCAGGAGCCATGCATGCAGTGGAAGGACTTGACCCTTGATGAACCAGAGTCTCCTGATCCTGGGTCAATAGAATTTGAGACAGCAGAAGAGGAGAGTGGGCTCCTCCGAGTATTGTTGCAGCAAAGAGAACCAAACTTGCCTGGGCCAGAAAGGACAATCAGAATCATTCATACTCCTACTGAACCTAGTTTCTGCGAGACACGCAGGATCAGAGGAATCGGGGGGCATAGACGAATCTGTCCCTCCAATCTAGAGACAGAGCGTATCACCAGAAAATGCCTCGCTCTTGAACGAACAAGCAGAAGTCAGGAAGCTTTGCATTTAGAGGTGAAGCGAACAGGTCCACCTGAGGTGTTCCCCAATGTAGGAAGGTATCATCTAGGACCCCCTGATCCAGCTCCCACTCGTGAGCTTGAGCAGACGAGCGACCTAGTTTATCTGCTAAGGAGTTCTCGACCCCCGGAACATGAACTGCCGTGAGGTGAAGGTCGTGCTGCCCAATCCCAGACTCTCATCGCTTCCCTTCAGAGAGGGTAGGACCGAGTCCCGCTCTGTTTGTTGATGTACCATACCACACATATTGTCCGTCTGGACGGCTAGGTGGCCTGGAAGAAGATGCAGGTGGAGGGTCTGGAGAGCGTACAGCACCACCCGAGGCTCGAGCACATTGATGTGCAGGGATTGCTCGAGCTTGGACCAAGAGCCCTGGGTCCGATGTGGACCAAGATGGGCTCCCCAACCTTCACCCGAGGCGTCTGTGGTAAGAGTCTGGGAGGGAGGAGGAAGGACGAATGGAACACCACGAAGAAGGTTCTCTCAAACCATCCACCACTGTAAGTCTCGAATCATGGGAGAGGAGACTAGGACCAAGTGGTCCAAATCGTCTACCAACTGATCCCATTGAGAGCGAAGCGTCCACTGAGAGACCCTCATGTGGAGTCGAGCGTGAGGGACTGTCAGGATGGCAGCCGCCACAAGCCCGAGGTGGCGAAGAAGTGACCTTGTACTGACCCGTCTGCGGCCGGACAACAGGCTTATCTGAGTCTGGAGTGTGGCTGCCTTGTCCGGAGGCAGAAAGGCCCTGCCTAGGGTTGTGTCCAGTATCGCCCCAATAAACTGAAGCCTCTGGGATGGGATCAAGTGAGACTTGAAATGGTTGATGGTAATACCCAGACAGGCAAAGACCTGCTGGGTGAGGGAGAGGCAGTGCAGGAGTTCCTCCCTGGACGAGGCCGCCAGGAGCCAATCATCCAGGTACGGGAAAACCTGCATCTCCCGGAGTGCATGGTAGGCCGCCACCACCGCAAGGCATTTGGTAAAAACTCGAGGTGCCGAGGAGAGGCCAAATGGAAGTGCCCTGAACTAGTAGTGGTCCCCCTGGAAAGCAAAACGAACATATCTGGGGTGAGACAGGCTGATAGTTATGTGCAGGTAAGCGTCTTGCATATCCAGAGCGCACAGCCACTGGCCCGAGCGGAGGAGGGGCAGAAGACTCTGCAGTGAGAGCATTCTGAACCTCTTGTACTCCACAAAAGGGTTTAGGGAACTGAGATCTACAATAGGTCTTACATCTCTTGTATTCTTCGGGACCAGGAAGAAGTGGGAAAACTAACCCGTTCCTTGCAAGGGAAGGGGGTCAGGTTCTATTGCCTCTTTTAGCAAAAGTGCTGAAATCTCTTCCTGGACCAGAGGATGATGTTCCAGAGAGTTCGACGACCTTGGGGGAGGGTGACGAGGTGTTTTCTGCAGAAACTCTATCGAGCGTCCTTCTGCGATTAGCTGGAACACCCATGAATCCGATGTTATCCTCTCCCAGCCCGGAAGGTGGACGGAAAACCTCCCTCCTACCGGTTCCTACAGGAAGCCCAGAGGTAGTGGGAGAGGGAAAGAGTCAGGTAGAGTGGGGCAGTGCCACAGCTGAAGCTCCTGCTGCTTTTTTGGGTGGGGGATTGGCAGCTGGGGGGGCCCCCCCGACGTTTAGTAGCCCACTTTCCCTGTAGTCTCGCTTTGGGCCGATTCCATCTGCGAAAGGGACGGCGCTGCGATTGATGGGGATGGTACATAGAGTCAACAGACTTTAGTGCCGTCCCCTTCTCCTGCAGGTCAGTGATGATGTCCTTGACATCACCACCGAGAAGCACCGAACCCGGAGGGCATTTCCTGGATAGTGGACTGCACTTCGGGACCAACATGACACTTTCGAGCCAAGCGTGATGCTGTAAACCTTCAGGCCGAGAAAGCAGCCTCCCAGCAGTGTCCACTAAATCGTAGATCGCATCGAAGAATGTGCCAACTGGCGAGCGTGTAGGGCGGGTGAGGTCAGCCACTTCCTGCTTGATCTGAGGTCGGAAGGGAGTCCAATTTTGATTCCACCTCACTAAGAATCGCCTTCTGGTAATCCCCCATGTGGCCGACGTAGTTCAGGGCCCTAATACCCAGAATGGAAGAAGCAAAAATCTTCTTGCCATACTGGTCACGAAGGCAGGATTCCTTGTCAGGTGGAGATAAGCTAAGATGTTTGGGTTGAGCTGACCGGCCACGAGCGGCGCTAATCATAACAGAGTCAGCACGAGGGTGGGAGTCTAAAAAATCAACACCCTCTCGAGCCTGGTATAGCCTGTTCGACTTCCTGGGAAGTGGGGCTAAGGCCGATGGTTGTTTCCATATGGTGGTAATAAGGTCGGCATGAGGCTTGATGCAGGGTGGTATATCCCTCGACTCTGCCCCTTGACGCCAGATCTTGCCCGCTTGAAGCAGTGGCTGTGCGTCAAAGCCGGGGAGGTCGGGTGGGTCAGTGTGAATGAACAACATATACCACTCCTAGAAAGTAGAGTTATGTAAAAACTTACAGTAACAGTAGATCTTTGAGGAGTGTCTCTTGCAGTAGGTAGTACTTGGGGTTTCCAGCAGAGGTCGCTTGGCCTGCAGCATCTTCTAACAGTCTTTACCAGGGCCCCCACATGACATGGCTTCCTGTTTCCTATATAAGTGTGGGCAGTCCCTGGTATCCTCGGTTCCCCCGCCAGATTCAGCTTGCAAAGCGAGGACTCGGGGGAAGCTGAGGTATCAAATAAGTCCCAACCCACAATCACTGGACCAGAAGAAAAAATTACTCACCTTAGTAATGTTGTTTCTTCTAATGGAGTCATGCTGTATTCTGACAATAGCAGTGAGTCCCAACCTTCGAACTGCCCCGGAGATGAAAGAGTTAACTTTCCATGCCAGGCATGGAACACTGAGCTCGAGCTCGGTTGAGACTCTGTCTGTTGCTGTTTGAACTCAAACAGTCAGATCTTTATGAGCTAAGCTCACTGAGGTCCTGTGTGGAAGCTGTAAACCTACACTAGCCAACTGGCTAGTAACATAAACACACACTTTTTGGTCCCAAAACAAAGACTCAAGTCGGAAACCCAAAAATGAAATAAACACAATACCCACTCACCCAAAGAAAGAGGGTGATAACAAACAAGGTGGGGAACCTCCTGAGTGCCAACACTGCTACTGCCACCCCATCCCAAAACAAAAGGTTCTGAGAGGGAAGAGGGGGGTCAGAATACAACAAGACTCCATTAGAAGGAAACAACATTACTAAGGTGAGTAATTCTTTTTTCTTCCAACAACACAGAAGTCTGCTGTATTCTGACAATAGCAGACTACCACGCAGTACCTCCATGGAGGAGGGACAGAACCTACTTAGGAAATAGGCTCTGAAGCAAAGCTGTGCCAAACCAGGCATCACTCCTAGCCTGGATGTCTAGGGAGTAATGCTTGGTAAGAAAGTGTGACCTGTTTTTCCAGGTAGCTGCTTGACATATCTCTAAGATAGAAATATCCCTGGCAGCAGCTAGGAAGCAGATGTACCTCTGTAGTAAGTGAGCCCTCAGGCCTGAGGGTGGAACCTTACCTAGTTTTTCATAGCAAAATTGGATGCAAGAGACAATCCACCTGGCAATGGATCTTTTAGTGGCAGGTTTTCCTTACCAACCTCACCATAAGTGAGAAACAGTTGGAGAAGTCAAACCTGTGACCCATTAGTACGTTCTATGTAGTAGCTAAGGGCTCTTTCACATCTAAACTGTGCAGCCTCACTGCAGAGGAGGAATGGTCAGTAAGTAAACAGGAAAAACAGATTCCAGGTTAAGGTGGAAGTCTGAAACCATGTAGAGTATAAAAGCTTCCTATTAGTCCTGAGGACCACCTTATCTCTATGGAAGAGAGATAAAATCAGGCTCACTGACGGGGCCTGTAACTCACTTATGTACCTGGCAGAAGTGATAGCCTCGAAACACAGTTTTCAAGTCAAGTATAGCTCTACTGAGGACAAAAGGTTAAAAAGGGTTTGCATGAGCTGAGCAATGCAAACGTTAAGGTCCCAAGCAGGCAGGTCCCTGAATGGCCGATTGAAAGGAAGCAATCCTCGAAAAACTTGGAGAAGAGGGTGAGCTGAATGAGAGAAGGGCTTACCTGCTGAAATAAGCAGAGACCCAGCCACCAGATGCACCCTTATTGTAGGTTGGTCTGAGTACCAAGCTATTCAGGTGAACCATATAGTCAGGACTGTGGGCAGGTCAGCAGACTCTGGGGAAGTATGCCTCCCAGAACACCATGACATCTTTTCCATTTGGAATTATAAGTAGTTCTGGTGGAAGGCTTCTAGAAGCCTTCAGAATATCCATAACACCTTGAGAAGGTGTAAATCAGCAAACTCTAACCTTCAAGAGGCCAGGCCTTGAGATTGAGAGATTTGAGGTCCAGGTACAAAACCACTCCCTGAGAGGATGTCAACAGGTTGTAATTCCTGGGAAGAGACAGGGAGGTGGACTGCGAGACAATAGCAGAGGTACCAGGCTGTCTGGCCCAGTCTGGAGCAATCAGGATCACCTTGCAGGACTGAGACCTGGTTTTACTAGCACTTTGAACAGGAGAGAGGGGAAACATAGCAGGAAACTTCCCTTCCCAACTGGAGAACTAAGGCATCCAGGGGGACTGAGCCAACACTGGGGGCCTGCAGAAAAACAGGGAAGTTGGCCATTGTCTGGGCTGCAAAAGATCTATCTGTGGGTGCCCCATCTGGAGAAGATCACCTCCAAAACCAGGGATCCAGTGACCATTACGTGATGGCCCGGAGATATCCTGCTGAGAGCATCTACAGGACATTGTCCTTGCCTGGGAGGTGTATCTGAGGTGAGGTGAGTGTTCAGGAATAGACCAGAGACCACAACTTCATTGCTTCTGTGCACAAGGCCGTGAGCAGTACTTGCTTGCTTGTTGATATACCACATTGTGGTGGTATTGTCTGTTCTGATCCGAACAACTTTGTTCTGAACAGACTTGGAAAAATCTTGAAATTACTAGAAACACTGCTCACAAAGGTTCCAACAGATTGATGTGAAGCAGAGATTCCTAGGGGACACAACCCCTTAGTGGTCAGGTCTCCCAAGGGAGCCCACCACCCCAAGAGGAGGCATCTGTAGTAAGGATTAAAGAGAGACCTGAGTGACAAAGGGACCCCTGTCTTAAGACTGTTCTGATCCTGCCACCACTGCAGGACCTGGATCAGGGTTCAAGTCACTGGTATCAGTTTAGTAAGAGGGTCCTTTTTCAGAGACCAAAGGCTCTCAAATGGAGACTGAATGTCCCTCATCTGAAATCTTGCTCCCACCACTGCTGTAGAAACAGCCCGCACGTGTCCCAGGAGGCTGCAGAAAATGCCTTACTGGTCTGAAGACACCTGTAGGGTGAATGAAGAGGCCAGTGTGATAAGGGTCCTTGCCCTGTACAGGGGAAGGAAGGCTCTAGTCTTTTCTGTATCTAGCTCTGCGCCTATGAAGGTGAGAGCTGAACAGGCTCCAGAACTGACTTTGAAAGATTCAGAAGGAAACCTAGAGAGGTGAGCAGTTGCTGGAGTTAGCTCTAGATGTAATCTTGACTTGGTCTGGGGACTGGCCTACTATGAGCCGATGCGTCCAGGTAATGGGAAGATAGCAATCCTTTGCTGCCTTCTTAAGAGAAGCAACTACCACTGCCAGGCATTTTGTGAACACCCTTGGAGCAGAAGGTTAACAAGGGCATTGCTCTGAATTAGTAATGGCCTGAGGGCAGCTCTCGAACCTGGAGGTACTTTCTGGCGGGGAGCTTGATGAGAATACGAAAAGCGCATCCTTGAGGTCCAGGGAGACCAGCCAGTTCCCTGGCCTTAGAGAAGTAGAATTATTCCCAGAGTCACCCATTTTGAACCTTTGCCTTTAAAAAGGTGCTTGTTTAGAATCGAGATCCAGGATGGGCCGCCATTCTCCTGTCTTTTTGGGGAGTAAGAACTACCTGGAGCACAGTCCTTTGCCTTGGTGTAGGGGTGGAATCCCTTTCCACAGCTCTGAGCCAGAAGGAAGAGACCTCTGCCTCAAGGGCAAGTGCCTCTGAGAGCTTTGCAGGTCGGGAAAGGATCTGGTTCTCAGCTTTGGAAATTTTTGGTTGAGAACCAGGTCCCGCTGACCACCACTTCCAGGACCCATTTGTATGATGTTAGGAGACTTCCAGTCCCTGACAAAGTAAGCCAGCCTGCCCCTATAGGTGGTGGAGAATCAGGCCCTAGCAAACCCATCCAGAGTGCCTGTTTGGCAGGGTTTAGGCTGAGGGGTGGGCCTTCAGGTCTGCTTGTACCTCTCTCCTTTAAAGAACCCCCTCAGGCATGGGAAGGCAGAAGAGGAGGCCCTGGAGCTTAGCAGAAAGAGCCTATGAAAAGGCCTGCCCCTGCCCCTCAGGATGCTGCCTCTGGGGAGTGGCTTCTTTCCTTGGCCTGAGCACTCCTATAGGTGGTCCTGTATTCATCCATTTTCTTCATGTAGTCTCTGTTTGCTCCCCAAACAGAAGGTACCAACAACAGGAAAATCCATGGCCTTAGTCTGAGTATCCTGCGACAGGCTAGTACATCTGAGCCGCCATTCTACTAAGTGCCACAAATGTAGCCATGACTCTAGATGAAACATCATTGGAGACCACTGCAGCGTGGAATTGCACCTTGATGCCTCAATACCATCAGCAGCCACCTGCTCCAGCTCCTTGGCAGCTGGCAGGGACCTGTTTGGCTAAAGCCATGACAGTGTCCCATCTAGATTTCTGATACCTAGCTGTATGCTCATATAATTGGCCTGCTTGAGTCCCAAGGATGCTGCCATGTACTGTTTCTTTGCCATGGCATCAATCCTCCTGGAGTCCTTGTCTGGGGTGTGAAGCGAGTAGCCTTATCACAGGCTGCAGCCTGCACTACCCCAACATGGCTGCATTGTGTAAGGAACTCCGTATCTGAGCCTGACAGAGTATACCTCTTGTCCATTCTTTTATCCACAGGAGGTATAGTATTAGGAGTCTTTAAAATCTTAAATGTCTGTTTCCCAAAACATTTGTGTAAGGGAATAGACAGCCTCCTAGACTCTGGGATATCCATTATTTCTACATAGTCAGGCTCTTCCTGGTCATCCACAGCTTCTTCCATAGGAAGCTGAAGGGTTTTGGCCACTTTCTTGTAAAACACGAAATGGGAGGGGGACTCAGAAAGCCTAGGAGGAGACACTCCTGAAGGTCTGTCTGGGGAGATGTCCGGGTCAATGGGCACATCCAGACTTTCAAAACCACATTCACTTTCCTCATACTCCTCTTCCTCCTCCTCCGGTTCATAATATTCTTCCAAATCATAATCCGGAACCGGTGGAACCGGCCGAACCAAGCGCATTCCTGATGGTGCCGTCTGAAGTGACTGCACAATTTTTATCGCTTTGGCTATTTCATCAGCGGTTGGAGAAGAAAGTTTGGATCCACACCAGCTGATTTTTCCTTTCTTGTTCTCTTAGCCGAACCGACTGGAATCAGTTCTCCTTTGCCCCAAGAAGTTTCGCCCTGGTCAGAGGGATACTCTTCTGGTCTGGTTTGAACCGAACCAGGCTGGCCATCCGGGTCAGCGGACTTTTTGCCTCCTTTCCTGAGCCTACCAACTCTCTTCTCTAGGGTAGCTGCAGGAACATTTTACAAATCTGGCAGTCTGAATTGAGGTGGTCAAACCCCAGACAAACACAGGTGGTGTGAAAATGCCTTAGCAAACACTTCCCCACACACACTACAGTGTTGAAACCCAGTGGGCCCAGTTTTCTTTTGGGTTCTCAGACATGGTGCCAGTCCTAACAAAACTTACCCTTTTAATGGCAATCCAAGCCAGGCAAGACCCTCTTATCGATTCCTGACAGTGTTACGGGTCGTGGAAAAAAACGTAATAAAATCCGTTTTTTTTTTTAGAACCGATAAGAACTGGTAACCACACTCTAAGGTAGAAATAAAGATTTTTACTACAACCTGATCGGTTCAAACCGAACCGATGAACCGTTTACAAGTTCCACACAGAATAGAAAAACCAAATAAACCTATCTAGTACTCACGAATACCACAGACAGAGACTGAGCCAACAGGTTGTGGTATAAATTCAGTCGAAAACCGAGAAAAGCAGTACTTTAACCAACAAATTGAACCGAGTAAAGGAGAAATCTCCAGAGCGACTGTTCAGTGAGGCGGAGTAAAGAATCTGACGGTTTGAGTTCAAACAACAACAGACAGAGTCTCAACCGAGCTCGAGCTCAGCGTTCCATGCCTGGCATGGAAAGTTAACTCATTCATCTCCGGGGCAGTTCGAAGGTTGGGACTCACTGCTATTGTCAGAATACAGCAAGACTTCATGTTGTTTGAATTTGCTCTCTTAGAGAAGGAAGGGAACAGAGGGTGGGAACAAACCTACTGCAAGAGACACTCCTCGAAGATCTACTGTTAAGGTAAGTTTTTATGTAACTGTACTATCTTCCACGGAGTGGTCTCTTTCAGTAGACAATACTTTTGGGATCAATCCCAAGCAGTAATGTCCATGTCGGAGGGCAATTATGACAGCAGACCTTGTAGGACTGCACAGCCGAAGGCCGGCCTACGTTGTGAGGCAATATCAAGACTGTAATGCCTTGTGAATGTATGAATCGTGGAACAGGCAGCTGCATTGCAGACATCTGAAATGGAGGTTCCTTTAAAGGAAGCCGCAGTAGTGGTGATAGCATTAGCGCAGTGGGCTTGGACAGGTCCAGGTAAAGGATTGTTGTATTTTTTGTAACAGAATGTAATACAATTTGCCAACCAGGATGAAAGAGTACGTTTAGCAACCGGGAGGCCGTCAAGACCCAGAGCAAAAGAGATAAACAGTTGAAACATCTTTCTTTTTTTTTTTTTTTTTTAAATTGAGTATACTTTATTCATTTTATGCCATTACAATGCTTCTTAACAGGTATACAACTTTCCAGCAATACTTACATTGGTACCATGACATGAGTTATTAACAAAACATATATAACATTTTAACATTCTGTAATATTCTAGATACATGGAATAAACAGTCTACTCACGCCTTCCAACCCACGGCCACCTACTCTCCCCATACCTCTCCCCACCCCTATCCACCCCCCCAGACCCTCCAGAGCCATATTTACCCTTCCCAAAGGTGCATTTCAACTACTAGGAAACTCCACTATCCCCTTTATCTATGACAAATGAAGTGAAGGGGTCATCTGTGTAAGCATCTCTAATTTAGGGCATCCAAGGGCTCCCTATGATATGGCCATAAAGTATGTTGTTGTCTACTTAGTTATTCTTCACCTCTGACTTGGTTTCCTAAGAAGCAGGAGGGAAGGACCAGAGAGCAAAAAGCTTCTCCCATCTGGATTTGTACAGGGGGAGTCTACCACGAAGACTCGCAATTGCCTTTTCTATTCTTAAGTTATGTTGGAGTTCCTTTACCCACTCAAGGTAAGAAATCACATGTTGGTCCTTCCAATAACGAAGAACAAGCCTTTTGACCGACAGAGAAATGATGGCCATATGGTACCTCCTCACCTTGAAAGAGACAGTGGTATGATCCCCTACTATACAAACCCGTGGTGAGAAGTGCTCCTGTAACCCCAGCAATGGGTCGGCTCTTTCCCAAATGGTTCTCCACAGACAGGCCACTTTGGGACAATCCTATAGTATGTGAAGTAACGTCCCTGGCTCCTGTTCACACCTAAAACATCCTTGATTCTGTATCTTGCCCATTCTATACAATTTAGTTGGAGTATAATAAATGTTATGCAATATATAAAACTTGGTTAATCGTAAATGGTCGTTAGCAGTGTATAAACAAACTCCTTCCCAGATTTTGTCTCATAAAAAATTGTCATGTGGGAACTACGCACCCAATAATTAGTGTGACCTGATACCTCCGGGTTTAGTTTCCCATATAACAATAAGACCAGCTGGGATACGGCATGTGGTTGCTTAACGCATTCAAGAAGCTCCTGAAGAGGAGGCACCTATTGCGTATTCCATACAACCGAACTAATTTATCAACATGTGCCCAATTTGGAACACAAAAAAATACAGGTTACACACCTGTAACAGGAGTTCTAGGCATGGTATATGTTGTTCATCCACACTATCTGGCAGGTTCCTTGCCGCTTTAAATCTTGCCGGAAGGTCTTCAAGCTGGCTCCTCCCACCCACCCGGGCGGTAAAACTCTTGGCTCCGCCCCATGACGCCAGATCTAGCCCGCTGAAGCCAGGTTAAAGGCCGAGGAGGAATGAATGATGAACAACATATACCATTCCTAGAACTACTGTTACAGGTGAGTAACCTGTATTTCTAGGACATGGATATGTTGTTCATCCACACTGACTGGCCGACTCTAGCAGTTCTCCGGGAGGAGGAGGCAAGGCGACAACCCCTACTTGGGAAATAAAGACTGGAGAACAGAGGCCCCAAAACCAGCATCCCGGCGTGACTCAAGGTCGATGTGGCAGTGGGTGATGAAGGTGTGTGCTGACTTCCAGGTAGCAGCCCTGCAGATTTCCAGGATAGGGACATCCCTGGAAGCAGCCACCAATGCAGCGGTAAGGCAGGTAGAATGAGCTCTTATCCCTCTGGGAGGCTCCATGCCCGCCAACTTATAGCAGAGATCTATGCAGGAGGTGACCACCTGCCTATCGTCCGCTTGGCTGCAGGTCTACCAGGTGCGGCTTCAGCGTAGGTGACAAACAGCTGGCGAACCTCTCCCTGAACTTCAGCCGTCCGCTCCTTGTAATATGCGAGCTCTTCTAGGGTCCAAAGTATGAAGCCTATATTCGGCCTCCGAGGTGTGATTGGGGTAGAACACCAGCAGAGTCAACACCTGGTTAAAGGAAACTCCGACACCACCTTCGAAAGAACTGGTGGGGCGCAGAACAACTCTTGGCCCCTCAAAGACCAGATAAGAGACTCAATGGAAAGCGCCTGGAGCTCTCCCATCCTTCTGGCTGACATGACAGCCACCAAGAAGGCAGTCTTCCACGACAGGTGAGAGATGTTACACCTGTGCATCAGTTCGAATGGCTTGCCCATGAGCTCAGCCAATACCAGCAGTAGATCCCACGGAGGTGGAGGTACTCGCACCGGAAGGGATATGTGATCAAGGCCTTTGAAAAAGCCCCCGACCACCTTCTCCTGCGCCACCAACTGCTTCCCAGCCTGTGCCCGGTAAGCAGAGAGGGCTGCCAGGTGCACCTTAAGGGTCGTCGACCGAAGCCCTTGCTGAGAAAGGGAACACAGGTAGTCCAGAATGCTTGCCAAGGAACAGGAAGAAGGGTCCAGGCCCTTGTCCTGACACCAAATGGAGAATCTCTTCCATTTGAAGGTGTAGCATTTTCTGGTCGACTCCTTACGGGATGCCTCAACGACGTTGAGGACCTCGTTGGAAAGACCCAAGGCCTGGAACTCTAGCCACTCAGGAACCAGGCCGTCAGGTGCAGCGATTGAAGGTCCGGATGGAATACCTTCCCCTGATTGACTGAGATCAGGTCCGGGCGGGCTGGAAGCCGCCTCGGGAGCCTGGAGCTGAGACTGAGGAGATCTGGATACCAGAACTGGCGGGGCCAGTCTGGGGCTACCAGAATCACCTGCGCCTTGTCCCTCCTTGCCTTGAGAAGCACCTTGTGGATCAAGGGAAATGGGGGAAAGGCGTAGAAGAGGCCCGGGGTCCACAGCCTCGAGAAGGTATCCCCCTGCAGCAAGCCCTGCTGAGGGGGGGTGGGCATGAAACCGTCTCAGCTTCGCATTCTCCCTGGAGGCAAACAGGTCCGCCTGAGGCGTGCCCCAGTGGGAGAACAGATCTTGTACTACCTCCGGCAGGAGAGACCACTCGTGGGACGCAGCCCATATCCGGCTTAGGGCATCAGCCAGGGTGTTGGAGGCTCCTGCTACATGAATGACGAGGAGATCCGCCTCCAGGCTGCGCACGAGTGATCAAATGCGGACAGCTTCCCTGCACAGAGGCATGGGGCGCGTCCCACCCTGGCGGCTTAGGCAGTACATGGTCGTGGTATTGTCCGTTTGGACCTGAACCACTTGACCCCACAGAAACAGAGCGAAGGCGGTGAGGGCTAGACGAACCGCTCTAAGCTCCAACAGGTTGATGTGGCATCGGGACTCCCGAGGGGACCAGATGCCGTGTGCTCTGTGCTCCCCCAGATGGGCACCCCAACCCATCAGAGAGGCATCGGTCGACAGAGAGACCATCTGCTCGGGGCAGACAAACGGGATGCCCTCCTGCAGATGTGCTGGAACAGTCCACCACTGGAGAGCGTTCCACATCCCCTGGGTCACTGTCACTAGCTGATCCAACGGATCGAAGTGCTGTGACCAATGGCTGGCCAGCCCCCATTGAAGGGGACGCATGTACCAGCGGGCCCAACAGACCATGCTGGTGCAGGCCGCCATGAGGCCCAGGAGGCGCAGGAAGTCCTGGGCAGGGCGCGATTGTCCAACCTGAAATGATTGGATAAAGGAGGAAAGAACCTCGGCCCTGTCCACCGGGAGCCGTGCTCTGGCTAGTAGAGAGTCGAGCTCTGCCCCGATGAATTGTATCACCAGCTTTGGCACCAGTTCCGACTTGGCCTCGTTGATGAGGAGGCCAACCTGAGAGCAAACCTGGAGGGCCAGGTCTCTGGACAGCTCCACCTCCGCTCTGGAGGGGGCTGCAATCAGCCAGTCATCCAGGTAGGGGTATACCCGGAACCTTCGGTGCCGCAGGAATGCTGTCATCACTGCCATGCATTTGGTGAAGACCCTGGGAGCTAGGAAAAGGCCGAAGGGCATGGCCCGAAGTCGTAGAGGGATCCCTCCGCCCTTAAGCGGAGGAATCTCTGGTGGGACGGACGGATTGGGAAGTGAAAGAACGTGTCCTGAAGGTCCAAAGAACAGGACCACATGCTTCGTTCCAAGGATGGGATTATCTGAGCCAGAGTGAACATCCTGAAGGTCCGAGATCTTAGGAACCTGTTCAGGTCATGCAGGTCGAGAATGGGGCGCCAGCCTCCTGTCCATTTTGGGACCAGGAAGTACCTGGACACAAACCCCGGGTCTGGAGGAGGATCCGCCACCTTCCTGATCACCTCTTTTTCGAGGAGCAGGGCGATATTGGCTCGGTGAGCCAACAAAGAGGCTGCGGACCCTGCGCCGCCGGAAGGGCGGGCCTACCGAACTCCAGGGCACGCCTCTTTCCTACCACCTCCAACACCCAACGGTCCATGGTGATAACAGACCAAGCGGAAAGGAAGTGATGGAGCCGCCTCCCACGGGGAACCCAGGGGAGGGAGGCTGGGGCAACACCCTCAAACTGTCACTGGGCAGGCTTAGGAGGGACCGCCGAGGGACCTCCTGGGCCTTTATCTCCCTGCTTCCTGTTGGAGGAAGCCGCGGGCTTGGGTTTGGGATGCCAAGCGCGAGTCTGACTGCCCTGATGCTGGTGCTGTTCGGCCGGACGTGACGCAGGTGCAGAAGGACGAAAGGACTTGTGCTGATGCTGTCGGAGGCCTTTGTCCTTCTGGGCGGAGGTGACCGAGTCCAGAGTGGCATTGGACTTTTCGATCCACTGGAGGTGACCTTCCACTCCAGGGCCAAAGAGGTCTGTCCCCAGGAATGGGACATCTGCCAGTTTGTGCTGGGTATCTGCCGTGAAGGTGGATATCCTCAGCCATGCTGTGCAGTGCATAGCCACCGCGGCCGCAACCGATCTGGCACAGGAGTCTCCAATGTCCAGAGTCGTTTGGAGCTGCTGTTTAGCCACCGCCCTACCCAGGTCCCGTACCTGCCGGACCGTGGTCTACAGGTCAGCCGGGAGATGAGGGATCACCTCATCCAAGGAGCCCATGAGGGCATGGGAGAAGTGTGCCATCAGCATGACCCAGCTGGCCTGGCGGAGGCCAAGGGAGGATGCAGCGTACTCCTTGCGCCTGGCATAGTGCAGCTTTTTGGACTCCTTGTCGGGGGACTTGTCCACATCCCTAGCGTTCCCGGAACGCCGGAAAACACTATCGGTGACCAACCCCTCGGCAGAGGGGTGTTCCGAAAAAATAGGCAAAGAGCCGGTAGGGACCGCATACTTCCTGCCCATCCTGGCCGAAGGCGCAGGACAGGAAGTAGGCCGCTGCTAGAGCTCCAAGGCTGGGCCAACAATGGCTTCAGCCACCAGAAAGGCCTCCGTGGGTGAATCCTCTCGGTCCAGTATCTCCGTCAGGGGATACTTGGCCCGCTTGGATATGGGCTCGAGCTGCATCCCGGTGGACTCCGAGATGAGCCGAAGCAAACCCATGAAGGACGATGGCTTGCCCATCGACTGGCTCCCTCGGAGGACTCCAGGTCAATGGGCCTGGAGAACAGGGAGGAGTCATCGTCTGACTCCGAGGAGTCTGCGAAGAGCTGCCTGGGGCCTGAGCCACCCTCCACCTGCTGAGGGCGGTCAGAAGTGAGGGTGACCAACAACCTGTGGGGCATGTCCTGACCCGACCAAGAGTCCTGGGTCGGCGCTCCCAATTTCGGTTGTGGAGGCGGAGGTTCCACCACAATCGGTGGGGCAGCAGGTTTCGGCCGAACAACCGGCCCAGGCTTGGGCATCTCGGCTACAGCAAGGGGTTGTTTCAGCCGCTCGGGTGACAGCCATTTGATGGCCAGGGAAGGCGACGGCTTGTTCCCGGGCAGAATTAACTGCTGCCACATCAGGTCCTCGTAGCGTGGACGCAACTTGCACCGAAGCCTCTCTTCTTCCGAGGAGGAAGACGAGGACGAGCGGCAGCGGCGCTTACTTCGGTGCAGAGACCGCCAATGGTGGGATCGGTTGGACCGAGACAATGTCCGAGACCGATACCAAGAACCTCGGCGCTTCCGAGGACGGGTCTGGGAAGGGGCGGGAGACACCCGCTCTTCCCTCGGCTCGGAAGCCTTAACCGGGGACTGCGGCACCGGAGGCACAGGCAAGTCCTCGGTCTCCACCGGGGGAACCGGTGAAGAAGGGTTGTCTGCTTCACCAGTTGACAGCCCGTCCAACGGGTCGAGAAAAATCTCGACCGTGTTGACGGTTGTCTCAGCCGGCTGACCTGACGGGGACACCATGAAGCTAGAGGCCTTAGCCGCAACCTCGACCGAAGTTGAGTGTCGACTGTCCAGGGAAGGGGACCTCTCCCACTCGCACGAATGCAGATGATGGGACTTACCTTTTGAGTCCTTCTTTCTGAACCGAGAGGAATGTCCCGATGGACCCTCTCCCTTCGTGGAGAGGGATTGGCAAAGCTCCTTGATTGAATATGAGGTACCCAAAGAGAGCGGGATAAATGCCGTGACTGAGGAAGAGGATGATGCGGCCTGAGCCGCCTCCTCCTCGAGGGTGATCATCTGCTCGAGTTGCTCAGCTGAGTCAGCCGCCGTGGTAACCGCTCAACAGGCCTCCTTTAACTTCACCGTGGTGGCGCTTCTCAGGGCGTAAGCTGTAACGGGCAGCATGGTCTTCAGGACGTTGCAAAAGCAACGGCACAACCTCGCAGGCCTGCAGGTCATGTTTTAGGCCGAGGCAGTAGACGCACATAGAGTGCGGGTCCATCCTGGACATTTTCTGCCCATAAGGGCACCGCCGAAATCCGGGAGTAGATTTGTCCATCGCAGCCGCGAGGGAGAAACTTGACCGAAGACTTGAAAATTTCAAAATAAGTTTCGGGCGAACCGAAGAATTAGGATCCAGTCTACACGCAGAGCGTTAAGGAAGGAACCTGAGCTTCCAAGCGGTAAGGAAGATCCGGTGTCATGGGACTATAAATAAAAGGCTCTCCGGAGATAACCCAGTTAATAAATATTGTTCAACTTGTAACCATATGGGAAATTTGGCAACATTTTCTGTGTCCGAAGGGATAGCCCTCCAATGCATGTACTTAACCATGTGGCTAGCTAAATAATAGTGGTAAAAATTAGGGAGTTTAAGACCCCCAAGTTGTCTTGGGGCACTTAAACGATTATATGCTCTACATGGGTGCTTGTTTCTCCATATGAATTGGGAGATTATACTGTGGAGTCTACGGAACCAGTTCAGGGGGTGATAAACATTTAGCATATTAAGCGGATAGACTACCCTCGGCAAAACATTCATTTTAATTACACTAACCCTCGCTTGGAGGGACAAATGCATAGAATTCCATCTATTTAGATCCAAATGAATTTTCTTTACTAAATTATCTAAATTCAACTTTTTCATCAGGGACACTGATGTAGATAAAATTATTCCTAGGTATTTAAGGCTGGTGGTCCAGGCCATGGATAACAGGGTAATATCTTCCCTGGAAAGCAAGGGGTTCAAGGGCATCACTTCTGATTTACTAATATTGAGTTTGTAGTTCAAAACCTTGCTAAACTTTTGAATTATCTGTAGGGTGGCTTGGATGGATTTGCAAGGGTTGGTGACATGCAGAAGAATATCATCCACGTAAACTGATAATTTTAAGTGAAACGTCCCTATCCTAATACCCTGCAACATTGGGGAAGCATTTAACTGTCGTATCAACGGTTCTAAATGCAAGTTAAATAATAGTGGAGAAAGTGGGCAACCTTGCCTGGTACCTGCTTTTAAAGGGAAAGCAGAGGAAAAAACTCCATTGCAGTAAACTCTCGCTCTAGGTTCAGAATATAATGCTTTAACCCAGTAAATAAAAAGAGCTGGAAAACCCATTACAGCCAGGGTATCGAACAGGTACGTCCAATTAACCCTGTCTAATGCCTTCTCCGCATCCAGGGAAACCAGAGCCATTGGTTTGTCTGCCTCCCTGGATACGGAGAAGACATGCGACAGCTTACGGATATGATCCGATGAGACTCTACCCTGCACAAACCCAATTTGTTCAGGACTTAGAAGCCCCTCTCAAACTTTGGTCAGCCTTGCTGCTAGTATTTTGGCAAAAAATTTTATGTCGTAGTTCATCAATGAGATGGGACGAAAGTTCGTAACCCTTTTCTTCTCCTTACCTGGTTTTGGCAACACCACTATAATTGCTTCCAAAAGTGTCATATCTGTGATCCCCTTCTCGCATATAAAATTAAACAGGCGAAGAAGAATAGGGCACAGATCCACCTCAAAAACCTTATAAAAATTAGATGGGAAACCATCCGGGCCCGGAGCTTTATTTTTAGTAAGAGATCTAATAGCGTCCCTAATCTCTTCCTGTGAAATCGGGCGTGCCAAAAACTCATGTTGGGCAACCTCCAGCAAAGGCAATGATGAAGCTAACCGGTAATCCTGGATTTCATTAGGTGGGGGGGTAGGTTCAGGGGGGCTATACAACTGCATGTAGTATTGTTCAAATTCCTTGGCAATTTGCCTAGGGGTGGTTAAGATAGCATTGGTCGATAGGGAAAACACAAAGGGAACAAGACGAGACTCCTCTTGTTTTCTAAGTCTCATTGCCAGAAGATGACTGGTTTTATCCCCTTACTCAACATATTTAGCTTGGGTTTTGAAGAGGGCATATTCCGCTCTCTCCCTCAGAATTTCTGCATACTCGTTCCATAGTACTACCAGACGCAACATTTCCTCATCTAATGGGGGATTTGATAGTGAGGTTTCTAAGGCCTTAATTTCCTCCAAGAGGGCTTTGGCTTTTGTATCCTGTTTTCGCTTTTTGGTAGCCAAAATTCTAATGAATTCCCCCCCGCAGAACGCATTTTAATGTACACCATATTTTGTCAAAAGCAGGAATAGATCCTTCATTTTGACCCATAAATTGCTTTATGAGATCTTTAATCTGAGTAACTGTATCTTCCTGATTAAGAAGCTGAGAGTTTAATTTCCATATAGTGTCTTTTTGAATACTTGGGGCTATGTTAACTTCCAACCAAATTGGGGAATGGTCAGATAGCACTCTGGGGGTGATCCCACTTCCCCGCAGTCCTGCAATTACTCTCTGATTGACCAAAAAGAAATCAATCCGGGAGAGTGATCTATGCACAGGCGAATAAAAAGTATAAGCCTTTGTGCCAGGATTCAGTATGCGCCGTGGTCTATTAAGCCATACATTTCTATAATATCTCGTAGAGATCTTTGGGCCAGGGAAAGATTGGATCCTACTGAGGAGGATCTATCTAGAGCGGAATCTATAACTAGATTCCAGTCTCCTGCTAGAATTATAGGTAGTCCACTAAAGGGAGCAAGGGTTAACACAAAGTTAACAAAAAATTCTGGGGAATCCTTGTTCAGGCCATATATCGTGCCTGTGAGCACTTCCATACTTTCTAGAATCCCCCTCAGGAAAATAAACCTACCTTGGGGGTCGATCACTTTTTGTAGTTCTAGAAACTGAGTGCTCTTAGCTATCAGTATCGCTACACCACATTGTGCTGTGGAGGTCCCTGCCATATACACCGTCCTAATAAATCCCCTTCTTAGTAAGTTGTTATCTGTTTCTAGCAAGTGCGCCTCCTGTAAAAAAGCGGCATGGCAGTTCAACACCACTAAGTGCTTAAGTATTTGAAGCTGCTTAACCTGAGACCTAGCTCCTTTGACATTCCATGATATAATTTTCATATCCAAAGTGTAATATTTGAAAAATCCACTTGGGCATCAGTATGTATTATTTGCACCCTTAAAAGTTGTATTAAAAATGGCTCTGTACCCCCCTCCACCCTCCCATCATCCCTCCTACTCCAATCCCGCCCATATACATTCTCATCTTTATCTCCCTCCCCCTTCCCCCTATCCCAGCCCCACCCTTTCATAAACTACCCTAAACACTAATGTACTACCTTTATCCCCCAGTCCAAATGACTGTACTCCAACCTCTTTATCTGGAATGACGAGGACCATGCCGCCCGAAAAGTTCTCCCACAACCAATGCCCGCCCCCCCCACTCAAATCCTGTACATTATATTCTCCACTATAGTTTACAAAAACTCCTATTATGATACCAAGAAAAGTGAATGTATTTACTTAGGATTCCATAATCCTGCTGTCAAATAGCTTCTGTAAGGAGCTTCCATAATAACCTATCAACTTCAGTAACTAACAAACCAGAGTACAAAGTCGCATATCCCAAACAAGGGTTTAAACTATTACAATTCCTGAACGAAGCTAACTTGAATAATCCCAAAATGCTATCATAACGTATTAGCTATATAAGAGAAAAAGATCTCAATGAGAGCAGTATAACAACGCTCCTTATGTTAGAGACCTCTAACCAATTAACACCGTGGGTTAAACATAAGAAATTTCCCCCATCCTTTTTATATTTCAATGTGGCCAATCGCTCTTTATCTTGCTCTGGGGAATCACAGGCCCATTTCAGGTAAATATTTGACACTTAAGCAAAATTAGCCAACACAATATGTCCTTTTGTCTTGTACAGACAAAGATGCAAATCTGTGCAGTTCACATCACCAAATAGGCATTTCTAGTAACACCAAGTAGCCACTAGATGTCACTACAGTCTCATTTAAACTGATCAGGAAACGTATGCTTGCAGGATTCAGTTGCTGTTTCCACACTTTCAAACGAATGCCAACTGCCCTCGTGGAATATTCGTAAAGTTGCTGGATACCTCACTTTGAACTTGATACCCGCAGAAATAAGCTTGGTGACCACAGGGTGAAGGACAGACCTCTTCTGTCGCACTGTGTATGGTAAGTCCTGTGCCACTCTTATCCTTTTGCCCTCCCATTTAATTTCTTGTAAATCTTTAAGTTTGGCAATAATGTGCTGCTTATCTAGAAAGTTGAGTAGCTTAATCAAGAAGGGCCTGGGAGAAGAGCCTGCAAGGCAGCATAGGCCTAAGAACGATATCCAACTTACATTATGTAGGCAGGCCTGGCCGAAAGAGGGCCCCACTAATTTTTCACAGAGCTTCTGGGCATACCACGGGTAGGGAACCCTCTTCCCCCTCAGGTAATCCCAGCACCATGAGATTGTTTCGCCTCGATCACCCCTCGAGGTCTTCAAGCTTTTCTTTGGCTTTCTTGAGCCTGTGTTTCATCTGCCCCATCTCTGGCTCTAAGCGCTGCCGCAAGTCGTCCAGCGATGATATGCGGGCCTCATTATCCGAGGTCCGTGTTGTGAGCTGTTCCAGTGATGCCCTCATGCTTCTCAATTCCGAGGCTAACACCAGCAGTGTATCTTTCATGGGTGTTAGCTCCACGAGAAATCTTTTTTCACTAAGCGCTTCTGGCTGTTGGGTATGGGAACTCTGGTCCTCACCAGCGTTTTGGCCTGCTTAGGCGTATTCTCCTTGCTTGGGGTGGACGGTGGAGTATGCTTCAATGAGGCCTTTTTCCATTTCTGCGTCCATCGTCCGTGAATTTTCATCTCTTCCCCGACTAAGCGGTTCGGATTTAATATTGCCCCTCTACCCGGTTTGCTTTTGACAGCAGAAGGCGTTGAAGTCTGGTGAAAAACCCGATTTGAGTGGGGTTGGTACCGGAGCTAACCGTGAGGGAACTTAATCAGGCAGCCATCACGCTGGAAGTCTTGAAACGTCTTTCTAATCAATTGTGTCTGATTAGTATAGTAGTATCGTGGTATACGATGGACATCTGAAGTATGTAGTAGATGTTCATCCTGATTGGAGTAGTCAGGATAGTAGACCGGAAGCTGCAAGAACTGATTTAAAGTATGTTTGAAGACTACTTTAGGAAGGAAGGAAGGGTAGGTACAAAGGACCACCCAGTCTTTGTGGAAAATCAAGTAAGGTTCCCTACACGAGCGCATGAAGCTCAGAAATATGGGGAGCTGAGGCGACAGCCACTAGGAATAAGGTTTTCCATGAAAGGAAACTGAGGGTGCAAGTGGCCGCCAGTTCAAAGGCTCAAGAGTTAATTTCTCTATTACAAATTGAGATCCCACAGAGGAGTGAGTTGTCTAATAGGCAGATTGATATGTAACATTCCATTCAAAAATATTTTGGCTAGATGATGTTGGTACAGTAATCTGTCATCTAGCAGGCCGTGGAAGGCCGAGAATAGCGGCCGAATGGACTATGATGGAGGAATAACTCAAACCAGACTCAGACAGTGAGGCCCAGTAGTCCAGAACTTTCATCAGTGAGCAGAAATAGGGATCCAGTGATCGAGAAGCAGCCTATATGGAAAGGCGTTTCCATTTGGAGATGTATGTTTCCCTGGTTGCTGGCTTACATGAGGCCAAGAGACGAGGATACTTGTAATCTGACCATGAAAGCATCCTCAGGGGTCAAGCGTGAAGGCGTAGAACCTTCAGGTTGGGATGTAACAGGGTTCTTTAATTCTGAGTCAACAGGTTGAGGATTAGAGCACCTCCTTGCTTGTTAAGGTAGAACACTACTGCAGTGTTGTCTGATTGGAACAGCAACAGTCTAGAGTCCAATGAAACTGGAATGCCGAAAGCGCTAAGCAGAATGCCCTCAGCTCTAGGAGAGTGATGTGAGGCTAAGGGAGAGAAGTGGTCCACTTGTCCTGTGTCCAATAAGGATCCAGGTGTGCGCTCCATCGTGCCAGGGAAGCATCCGTGGTGAACGCCTGCATGGGAGGGAGGGACTGAAAAGGCATTCCTTGTCATAAACTGGTTTTGACTTGACCATCAAGTCAGAGCTGACGTCAGAGAGGGAGTGACTCTGATCTTGCCTTCAAATTGTTCTTGTTCTTTGAGACCCTTGATTCTGGAGGGTTCACTGAATAGGTCTCATAAGAAGACGGGTGTGTGCTACCATAGGTATGGCAGTGATCACGTGACCCAGAAGGCATAGCCGTTGTCTAGCTGTGACTACTTTCTGAGTCTGCATGCATGATGCCAGAGACAAGAGTGTGGCCTGCCGGACGGCAAATTCTGAATGAGACTATCTAGGACGGCTCCAATGTATTGGAGACTGAGTCGGGGTCAGGTTGGACTTTGGCCAATTGACTGATTCCTAGAGTGTGAAAATATCTGCAGGGTAGCCTCTAGGTAAGAAAGCAAAAGCTGTTCCACTTTGATTGGTCACCTATCTAGATATTTATTTGGGTCTAGGATTACAATTACCTTTGAGCCATGGCTCTTTCACAAAGGTTCCACATCAGGTATGGGAAGATAAAGTGCCCTTTCCTTCTTAAAGCTGCTGCAACTACCTCCAAGTATTTGGTGAACACACTCAGGGCCGAGAAGAGGCTAAACTGGAGTGCTTGAAACTGGTAGTGTTAACCTAGCAGGTAGAAATGAAGCAACCTGCGATGAGCAGGATGGATGCAGGTGGGAACCCTTCTTATCTAGGGCATAAAGTCAATCTCCCCGTTTCAGTACTGGCATGATGGAAGTCAAGGTTATCAAATGAAACTGTTTGTACTGGATGGAAAGGTTCAGTTTTCTGAAGTCCAGTAACGGACCACAGTCTCCAGTTCATTTGGGTACCCAAAAGAAGTGGGAGTGGAATCCCTTTTAATGTTGTGAGGGGGGTACTGAAGAAATGGCCTGTGTCACCAGTAGAGTCCTCTTGAAGGATAGGTATATGATCTAATGGATAATGAATATGTCAGGGAGGATGGGGGGAGGGTGGCCTGCAGATAAATTCCAGAGTATGACCCCTACATATAATCTGGAGTACCCACTCATCTGAAGTGATCATCTGCCCAGCCTCTAAATGGAGAGCAGAACAACCGCCCACAACTTCCGAGGCCTGTGTCAAGGAGGGGTGGGAAAAAAAACCTTAGTGGGTCACTGGGTATTTGGCCGCCCAGCCCTCCAGGAAGGTTGAGGGTGGGAGCCACGGGTGGCAGAGATGTTACCTCTTGTGGGTTGAGTATGACCTCTACAACCGCTTGTATTAGTATCTCTGTATTTTCCACCTCTTTCAAAGTAGGAAGAGGATTTGAGTATTGTAGGTCATATGCGGAGTAAGGTACATGCCATGAACCATACGTAGAGTTCTGCCTGATGCCTGTAAGTCATCCAGTAAAGTTTGAGTACGTGGCCCGAAATAACTAGGACTTGTTAAAAGAGGCATTAGCTACTTTATGTTGCACATCAGGTGTAAAGTCTGAAAAGTGTGGCGTTGCAAATAAATGCCAATAGCTGACAGTCGGGACGAGGAATCTACGGCATCATATCTTGACCTGGGTAGGTGATAGGAAATAGCATTGCTAGTTGACCTAGTAGGGAATAATAGCTCCTGTTCTGGTGAAGAAGGGAGGTGACAGTCTCAATGGCAGATGACCAAAGGGTATGTTGGTATTTAATCATATGACCCATATAAATTTAAAATTCTGATATTCATGGCACTGGAAAAAAAAACCTGTTTCTCCAGAAGGACAAGTCTTTGGGATTCTTTATCATGTGGTAAGGAGATCATGTGATCATGAGTAGCACAACAGAGTCCACTTCCGGGAGAGATTAAAGGAAGGGATAAACCAAAGAAGCTTGATAAATATGATCCACCTTATGGGGAACAACTGAGATAGCTGGAGGCTAATGTCAAGCAACCAGCATGGTGTTCTGGTAAGTCTGAATTAGTAGGGAAACCACCAAGATGGGCTCCTCTGGCAGATTAAGGTATTCTGCCATATCCTTATTTTGTCATGTTTTTGTGGTAGAGAATCCCATGACTTTCTATATTTGTATCATCATTTCGTGGAATGAAGGGTCATCAGGAGGGGGTGCTGCAGATTCTAGGCAAGCCCTCATCCACAGTAAAGATTTCAGAAAAAGGGAGACTGAGGAAGAAATTTCAATCTTCCATATAAGGAGGAAGGGACCAGGGTTGGAATGGATCCTGGTCATCATGAAAATTCTTGGGCAGACGAGTATGAGATTGTGGATGGTCACCCTGCCCCCTTGGATCAGAGGACAGTGAGTGCCATATGGCATGGAAGACATGCCGTACTACAGTGGAGACGTCCAGTTCCTTCTGAGAAGGAGGGGTGGAGAGTGTTTTAGACACAAGGGGGGTGATGGAGGGGAGTGGACATGTAGCCTGAGCAGGTCTTGCCCCTGGGTGGTCAAGTGAAGGGTTCCAACCTCTGGCCGCCTGACCCCTGTGATTGTCCACCTAAGAGGGTGGCGGGGTAGAAACATGGCATAAGCCATTGGTTTTTTAGGAAGCCCCATTTACCAAGAAAGAATATGAGGACACGCTGTCAATGGAGGGACACCTGGAGCGGTGGCCATCTATGAAGAGTGAAGTACAGAGGCTGATGAGGATCTCTCCCACTCTGCGACTCTAATGGAACCCAGAAAGAGTTATTTATGTATTCCCTTTGTATAGTGCTGGAAGCACTGTTGACAAGGAAGTGAAAAAACGTCCAGTCAATGAGTAGGCAGCACAACAATGCACTGTCGACAGGGGACAGCAGTCGATGAGAAATAGTGAAGCATCGTTGACAGAGATGTCCGTCAATGAGAATATGGATGCATTGTCAACGGGCAAGACTGTCTATGAGAATATGGTTGGTGGTGGTGGCCATCAATGATGATAGAGATGCGCCATCGATGAGAACATTGACTGTTATGGCTGTCAATGATAATATAGATGCATCGCCGACAGTGGTGGCCATCGATGAGAATATGGATGCATCATTGACGGTGGTGGCCGTCAATGATAACAGAGATACATTGTCGACGGTGGTAGTCATCAATGAGGATAGTGACGGGCATGGCCATCAATGAAAACATGGATGCATCGTCGACAGTGGTAGCCATCAATGAGAACACTGATGGTTATGGCGATCAATGAGCATACAGATGCATCGTCAATGGTGGTAGCAGTCAATGATGTTCATGGTTATGGGCCGTCAGTGAAATTATAGATGCATCGTCGATGGTTTGGTGGCCGTCGATGAGTAAGAGAAACATAGAGGGTGAGGAGAGGTACTCCTGCTCTATGTGTGTGTCCAGAAATGCTGATCAGTAGATGGGGAGCTCTTGCTGGGTGAGCCCCCTTGTTCGTAGAATCTTCGATCTTGTCTTTCGTTTATGACTGCTGTTTTCAGAAGTTGTTCTAGCTGCTGCATGCGAGCTGAAGATGGCAAAAAAAGGAACTGAGAATACCAAGGACCTCCCACACTTATATAGGAAACAGGAAGCTGATGTCATGTGTAGGCGGCCCCTGGTAAAAGACTCCTAGAAGAGCTGCCATGCGTCACAGTGACCTCTGCTGGAAACCCAAAAGTATTATCTACTGAGAGAGACCACTCCATGGAAGATTTACTGTTACAGGTAAGTAAATACAGGTTACTCACCTGTAACAGGAGTTCTAGGAATGGTATATGTTGTTCATCCACACTGGTGGACAGGTTCCTTGCCGGTTTAAATCTTGCCAGAAGGTCTTCAAGCTGGCTCCTCCCACCCACTGGTGGTAAAACTCTCAGCCCGCCCCTATGATGCCAGATCTAGCCTGCTGAAGCCAGGTTAAAGGCCGGTTGGTAGTCAGGTGGATGAACAACATACTATTCCTGAACTCCTGTTACAGGTGAGTAACCTGTATTTCTAGGACATGGATATGTTGTTCATCCACACTGTCTGGCAGACTCTAGCAGTTCCTCCGGAGGAGGGAGGCAAGCATACCCTACTTAGGTAATAATGACTGGAGAACCGAGGCCCCAAAACCAGTATTCTGGTGTGACTCAAGGTCAATGTGGTAATGGGTAATGAAGGTGTGTGCTGACTTCCAGGTAGCAGCTCTGCAGATTTCCTGGATAGGGACGTCCCTGGAAGCAGCCACCGATGCAGCAGTATGGCAGGTAGAATGATCTCTTATCCCTCTGGGAGGCTCCATGCCCGCCAACCTATATCAGAGATCTATGCAGGTGGTGACCCACCTGCCTATCGTCCGCCTGGCTGCAGGTCTGCCAGGTGCAGCTTCAGCGTAGGTGACAAACAGCTGGCGAACCTCTCCCCAAACTTCAGCCGTCCGCTCCTTATAATAAGCTAGCTGCCTTCTAGGGTCCAGAGTATGGAGCCTATATTGACCTCGAGATGTGACTGGGAGAACACCAGCAGAGTCAACACCTGGTTAAGGTAAAACTCTGACATCACCTTCGAAGGAATTTCGGTGGGGCAGGACAACCTTGTCCCTGTGGAAGACCAGATAGGAGACTCGATGAAAGCGCCTGGAGCTCTCCCATCCTTCTGGCTGACGTGATAGCCACCAAGAAGGCGGTCTTCCACGACAGGTGAGATGTCGCACCTTGCATCGGTTAAATGGCTTACCCATGAGCTTAGCCAATACCAGCAGTAGATCCCACAGAGGTGGAGGTTCTCGCACTGGAGGGATATATGATCAAGGCCTTTGAAAAGCGCCGACCACCTTCTCCTATGCTAATCGACTGCTTCCTGCCCCGCCTGCAAGCAGAGATGGCTGCCAGTGCACCTCAAGGGTCGCCGACCTGCCTGTGCTGAGAAAGGGACCACAGGTAGTCCAGAATGCTTGCCAAAGAGCAGGAGGAAGGGTCCAGGCCCTTGCCCTGACACTAAATGGAGAATCTCTTCCACTTAAAGGCGTAGCATTTTCTGGTCAACTCCTTACGGGAAGCCTCAACAACGTTGAGGACCTCGTCGGAAAGACCCAAGGCCTGGAACTCTAGCCGCTCAGGAACCAGGCCGTCAGGTGCAGGGACTAAAGGTCTGGATGGAATACCTTCCCCTGATTGACTGAGATCAGGTCCGGCGGGCTGGAAGCTGCCTCGGTAGCCTGGAGCGGAGACTGAGGAGATCTGGATACCAGAACTCGCAGGGCCAGTCTGGGGCTACCAGAATCACCTGCGCCTTGTCCCTTCTCACCTTGAGGAGCACCTTGTGGATCAAGGGAAACGGGGGAAAGGCGTAGAAGAGGCCCGGGGTCCACGGCCTCGAGAAGGCATCCCCCTGCAGCAAGCCCTGCTGATGAGGGGCGGCATGAAACAGTCTCAGCTTCGCATTCTCCCTGGAGGCAAACAGGTCTACCTGAGGCATGCCCCAGTGGGAGAACAGATCTTGTACTACCGCCGGCAGGACAGACCACTCGAGGGATGCAGCTCCTACCCGGCTTAGGGCATCGGCAAGAATGTTGGAGGCTCCTGCCACATGGATGGCAAGGAGATCCGCCTCCAGGCTGTGCACGAGGGACCAAATACGGAGAGCTTCCCTGCACAGAGGCATGGAGCGCGTCCTGCCCTGGCGGTTTAGGTAGTACATGGTCGTGGTATTGTCCGTCTGGACCTGGACCACTTGACCCCGTACAAACGGAGCGAAGGCAGTGAGGGCTAGACGAACCGCTCGAAGCTCCAGCAGGTTGATGTGGCATTGGGACTCCCGAAGGGACCAGAGGCCATGCGCTCTGTACTCCCCCAGATGGGCACCCCAACTCATCAGAGAGGCGTCGGTCGACAGAGAGACCGTCGGCTCGAAGCGGACAAACGGGATGCCCTCCTACAGATAAGCTGGAACGATCCACCACTGGAGAGCATTCCACATCTCCCGGCTCACTATCACTGGCTGATCCAGAGGACCGGAGCGCTGTGACCATTGGCTGGCCAGTCCCCATTGTAGGGGACGCATATGCCAACGGACCACGCTGGTGCAGGCCGCCATGAGGCCCAGGAGGCACAGGAAGTCCCGGGCAGGGCGCAATTACCCAACCTGAAATGACTGGGCAAAGGAGGAAAGAACCTCGGCCCTGTCCGCCAGGAGCCGTGCTCTGCCTCGCAGAGAGTCAAGCTCTCACCCCGATGAATTGGATCACCTGCTTTGGCACTTAGTTCCAACTTGGCCTCGCTGATAAGGAGGCCAACTTGAGAGCAAACCTGAAGGGCCAGATCCCTGACCGCTTCCACCTCCATTTTGAGGAGGCCACAATCAGCCAGTCGTCCAGGTAAGGTACACCGGACCTTCAAGCCAGGAGAATGTTGTCACCACTGCCATGCATTTGGTGAAGACCCTGGGAGCTACAGAAAGGCCGAAGGGCATGGCCCAGAACTCGCAGAGGGACCCCTCTGCCCTGAAGCGGAGGAATCGCTGGTGGGACGGACAGATTGGGACGTGAAAGAACGCATGCTGGAGTTCCAGAAAACAGAACCACATGCCTCGTTCCAAGGATGGAATGATCTGAGCCAGAGTGACCATCCTGAAGGTTTGAGACCTTAGGAACCTGTTCAGGTCGTGCAGGTCTAGAATGGGGAGCCAGCCCCCCTGTCCATTTCGGGACCATGAAGTACCTGGACACAAACCCTGGGTCTGGTGGAGGATCCACCACCTTCCTGATCACCTCGTTTTCGAGGAGCAGGCCAATGTCGGCTTGGCGAGCTGACAGAGAGGCTGCAGACCCCATAGCCCCCAGTGGGGCGACGGCTCGGAAGGGTAGGGCCTGCTCGAACTCCAGAGGCAGACCCCTTCCTACCACCTCCAACACCCAACAGACCGTGGTGATAGCGGACCAGGCGGAAAGGAAGTGACGGAGCCATCCCCCCACAGGGGGAACCGACGTGGCTGGGGGGGCGACACCCCTCAACCCGTCACTGGGCAGGCTTGGAGGAAGGACCAGTTGAGGTACCTCCTGGGCCTTTTCCTCCCTGCTTCCTGTTGGAGGAAGCTGCAGGCTTGGCTTTGGGGTGCCAAGTGCCAGCCTGCTGGTGTTGCTGGGCCGGACGTGCCGCAGGGGCAGAAGGTCGAAAGGACTTGTGTTGCTGTCGACGGCCTTTGACCTTCTGAGCGGACGTGACAGAGTCCAAGGTGGCATTGGACTTTTCGATCCTCTGGAGGTGGTCTTCTACACCAGGGCCGAACAGTTCGGTCCCCAAAAAGGGGACGTCCACCAACTTATGCTGGGTATCCGCCATAAAGGTGGATATCCTCAGCCAGGCTCTGCGGCGCATGGCCACTGCAGCCGCTACTGACCAGGCACAGGAGTCTTCGATACCAAGAGCCATTTGGAGCTGTTGTTTCGCCACTGCCCTTCCTTGATCCCACACCTGTTTGACCGTAGTCTGCAGGTCAGCCGGGAGATGAGGGATCGCCTCATCTAGGGAGCCCATGAGGGCATGGGAGAAGTGCGCCATCAGTATGGCCGAACTGACCTGACAGAGGCCAAGGGAGGACTCAGCGTATACCTTGCACCTGGCATAGTCCAGCTTTTTGGACTCCTTGTCGGGGGGCTTATCCACATCCCTAGCATTCCCAGAGCGCCGGAAAAAGCTATCGGTAACCAACCCCTCCGGAGAGGGGTGTTCCGAAAAACCGGACAAAGAGCCGGTAGGGACCGCATTCTTCCTGGTCATCCTGGCCGAAGGCGCAGGACAGGAAGCCGGCCACTGCCAAAGCTCCAAGGCTGGGCCCACAATGGCTTCAGCCACCTCGGTCAAGTATCTCCGTGAGGGGATACTTGGCCCGCTTGGATACAGGCTTGAGCTGCATCCTGGTGGACTCCGAGATGAGCCGAAGCAGACCCACGAACGATGACGGGCTCTCGTCCATCGACTGCCTCCCGGAGGACTCCAGGTCAAGGGGCCTGGAAAACAGGGAGGAGTCGTAGTCAGACACCGAGGAGTCTGAGAAGAGCTGCCTGGGGCCTGAGCCACCCTCCACCTGCCGAGTACGGTCGGGAGTGAGGGTGACCGACAACCGGTGGGGCAGACCCTGACCCGACTGAGAATCTTGGTCGGAGCCCCGATTTCGGTTCTGGAGGCGGAGGTTCCACCACAATCAGTGAGCAGCTGGTTTCGCCGAACAACCGCCCAGGGTTGGGCACCTCGACCACAGGGGTTGTTTCGCCTTCGTGACAGCCACTTAATGGCCGGGGAAGGACGGTGTCTGCTTGTTCCCTTTGAAAGGAGCTACGCCACATTGTCCTCGTAGTGTCGACACATTTGCGCCGAAGCCTCTCCTCTTCCGAGGAGGAAGACGAGGATGAGCGGTGCCGCCGCTTTCCTCAGTGCCGAGACCGAGACCGCCGGTGTCGGCGGGATCAGCAGGACCGAGACGAGGTCCGAGACAGAGACCCTCGGTGTTTCAGAAGGTGGATCTGGGAGGGAGTGGGGGAAACCCGCTCCTCCCTTGGCTCGGGAGCCTTGACCGGGGACTCCGGCATAGGAGGCGCAGGCAAGTCCTCGGTTTCCACCAGGGGAACCAGTGAAGAAGGGTTGTCGGCTTTACCAGTCGACAGCCCGTCCGACGGGTTGAGAAAAATTTCGACCGCGTCAATGGGTGTCTCAGCCGGCTGACCTGACAGGGACACCGTGAAGCCAGCAGCCTTAGTTGCAACCTCGACCGAAGTCAAGTGTCGACTGTCCGGGGAAGGGGACCTCTTCCGCTCCGACGATCGTCGACTGTGGGACTTACCCTTCGAGTCCTCCTTTCTTGACCGAGAAGAGTGTCCCGATGGGTCCTCACCCTTCATGGAGAGGGACTGGCAAAGCTCCTTAAAATAAGCTGTGTAGGAGGATCCCAAAGAAAGCAGGATAAATGCCGCGACCGAGGAAGATGAGGATGCAGCCTGAGACGCCTCCTCCTCCTCGAGGGCGATCATCTGCTCGAGTTGCTCAGCCAAGCCAGCCGCCGGACACCGCCCAACAGGCCTCCTTTGACTTCACCGCGGATAACGCTTTCGGGCGCCAGTTATAGCTGGGCAGCGGTCTTCAAGGATGTTAGCCAAAAAAGACATGCACAACTCGCAGGCCTGTGGGTCATGGTCAAGCCCGAGGCAGTAGACGCACGTGGAGTGCCGATCCGTCCTGGACATCTTCTACCCGCATGGGCACCGCCAAAAACCAGGAGTCGATTTGTCCATCACAGCCGCGAGGGAAGAAGTAGACCGAAGTCTGGAAAACTTTAAAATCATTTTCGGGTGAACCGAAGAGTTAGGATCCAGTCTATACGTAGAGCGTTAAAGAGGGAATCTGAGCTTCCAAGTGGTAAGGAAGATCTGACATCATGGAGCGGAGCCGGGAGTTTTACCACCCGGGTGGGTGGGAGGAGCCAGCTTGAAGACCTTCCGCAAGATTCAAAGGCAAGGAACCTGCCAGACAATGTGGATGAACAACATATCCATGTCCCTAGAACCTGTGTTTCTAGGGATATGGATATGTTGTTCTTATCCACATTTCTTGGTAGACTCCTAGCAGTTCGGGAAGAGGGAGGCAAGGTGCACACACCCTACTCAAGGAAAAGAGATTGGAGAACTGAGGTCCCAAAACCAGCATTCCGGCATAACTCTAGGTCAATGTGGTAATGGGAAATTAAGGTGTTTGCTGACTTCCATGTAGCAGCCCTGCAGATTTCCTGCATAGGGACGTCCCTAGAAGCAGCCACCGATGCAGTGGTATGGTGGGTGGAATGAGCCCTTAATCCTACGGGAGGCTCTCTACCCGACAGCCTACAGCAGAGATCAATGTAGGATGTAATCCATCTGTCCATTGTCCACTTGGCTGCAGGTCTGCCAGGTGCGACTTCAGCGTTGGTGACAAATAGCTGGCGAACCTCTCCCTCAACTCCAGCCATGTGTTCTTTATAATAAGAAAGCGTTTTTCTCAGGTCCAAAGTATGGAGGCTGTATTCAGCCTCTGAGGTGTAACTGGGATAATACACCGGCAGAGTCATCACCTGGTTCAGATGAAACTCTGACAAGAGCTTCAGGTAGGGGAGCAGAATGACCTTGTCCTTGTGGAAGACCATATAAGGAGACTCAACACAAAGTGCCTGAAGCTCCCCAATCCTTCTAATTGACATGATAGCCACCAGGAAGGTGGTCTTCTACGACAGGTGTGACATCTCACTCCTGTGCACCGGTTCGAATGGCTTGCCCATGAGCTTTGCCAGTACCAGCAGTAGATCCCATGGTGGTGGTGGTTCACACACCGGAGGGGAAATATGGTTGAGGCTTTTGAAGAAACGCCAAACCACTTTCTCCTGTGCCACCGTTTGCTGACCAGCGCGCGTCCGGTTAGCAGAGATGGCTGCTAGGTGCACCTTAAGGGTCATAGACCGAAGACCCCCTTTGAAGAGAGACCATAGTCCAGAATGCTAGCCACCAGACAAGACAAATAATTAAGGCCCTTGCCCTGACACCAAATGGAGAAGCTCTTCCACTTGAAGGCATAGTACTTTCTGGTCGATTCCTTCATAGATTCCTCAACTACAGTGAGGACATCTTTGGAGAGACCCAAAGCCTGGAACTCTAGTCGCTCAGGAACAAGACTGTCAGGTGCAGGGATTGAAGGTCCAGGTGGAGGACCTTCCCCTGACTGACTGAGAGCAGGTCTGGGTGTGCTGAAAGATACCTAGGGGAGCCTGATGCTGAGGAGATCGGGGTACCCAACCTGGCGGGGCCAGTCTGGAGCGACCAGGATCACATGTGCCTTGTCCCTCCTGACCTTGAGGAATACCATGTGGATCAAGGGAAGTGGAGGGAAAGCAAAAAAGAGGCCTAGGGTCCACGGTCACAAGAAGGCATCCCCCTGCAGCAAACTCTGCTGAAGGGGGTGGGCATAAAACAGTCTCAGCTTTGAGTTCTCCCTGGAGGCGAATAGGTCCACTCGAGGGGTGCCCCACTGGAAGAATAGGCTTTGTACCACCTCTGGATGGAGAGATCACTCTTGGGATGACTCACCCATACAGCTGAGAGCATCTGCCAGCTGATTTGAGGCTACTGCCACATGAATGGTTAGGAGATCTGCCTTCAGTCGGCTCATGAGGGTCCAGATGCAGAGAGCTTCCCTGCACAGAGGCCGAGAGTGCGTGCCGGCCTCTTTGTTGAGACAGTACATGGTCGTGGTACTGTCCATCTGGACCTGAACCACTTCACTTCGAAGAAATAGAGAAAATGCAGTCAGCACCAGCTGAACTGCTTGGAGCTCCAACAGGTTGATGTGGCATCGGGATTCCTCTGGGGTCCAGAGCCCATGGTCTCTGAGGTCCCCCATGTGGACAACCCAACCAGTGAGAGAGGCGGTCATCAAGATGACCGTCAGCTGGGGGTGGACAAACGGGATTCCTTCCTGCAGATACTATAGAATGGTCCACCATTGGAAACCATCACACATCTTCTGGGTCACAGTGACCAGCTGGTCAAAATGACCTAGTCGCTGAGTCCAACTGCTGGCCAGCTCTAAATGAAGGGAGAGCATATGCCACCGGGACCATGGGAGTGCATGCCGCCATGTAACCCAGAAGTCGCAGGAAGTTCCGGGCAGGGCACAAGTCCATCCGCCAGGAGCCTAGCTCTGGCTTGGCAAGAGTCAAGCTCTGCCCCAATGAAGCAGATCACCTGCGAAGGCACGAGTCCTGACATGGCCTCGTTGATTAGGAAGCCAAGGTTGATGCAGGTCTAGAGGGTTTCCACCTCCAGTCTGGAGGGACCCGCTGTAAGTCCAAATAGGGGAACACTCTGACCCCCCCCCCAAAAAAAGATGGGCCGCCATCACTGCAATGCATTTGGTGAAGACCCTGGGGGCCGATGACAAATTGAATGGCATGGCTTGGATCTCGTATATGGTTTCCTTTGCCCTGAAGTGGAGGAACGTTCGGTGTGACGGATGGATCAAGACATGGAAGAATGCATCCTGCAGATCCAAGGAGCAAAACCACAAGTTCTGCTGGAGAGATGGTATGATAGGAGACAGAGTAAACATTCTGAAGGTGCAAGACCTGAGAAATTGGTTAAGGTCATGCAGATCTAGAATGGGGCACCAGCCCTTCGTCCGTTTCGAGACCAGGAAGTACCTGGAAACGAACCCTGGGTTGACAGGGGGATATGTGACTCTGACCACCACTTCCTTGCAAAGGAGTTGGGCAGTGTTGTCTCGGGGAGCTGACTGAGTGTGCATAAATACTTCTCCTCCTGTGAGGCACGGGCTCGGCTTGGTGGGTACTGCTCGAATTTCAGAGACAGTCCCTGGCCAATCACTTCCAAGTTACACCTGTCCACTGTGACAGCAAACTAGGGAGAAAGGAAGTAGCGGAGCACGTCCTGCACCAGAGGACCCAGAGTAGGCGTGACAGGCATGGGGGTGGCAACCCCCATCCCGTCGCTGTGCATGCTTCGAGGAGGAGGATCCAGCCGAGGATCCGGCCAAGGAGCCGCCAGAACCTTTCCCTCCGGACTTACAGACTGCCAAGCTCCTGACTTGGGCCGAGGGCGCCAAGACTGAGCCTGCTGCTGCTGCTGCTGCCCCGATTGGTCTTGGAGCTGCTTGGCCACAGAGGCAGAAGGCCAAAAGGGCTTACGCTTCTGCTTTTTGAAACCTGGAGATTCCTTCAGGATGGAGACAACGGAGTCCAGCGTGGCACTGGACTTCTCAATGCGCTGAAGGCGACCGACAACCCCTAGACCGAATAAATCGGTGCCCAGGAAGAGAACGTTCACCAGTTTGTGCTGGGTGTCTGCCGTTAACGGTTGAGACCCTCAGCCAGGTCGTGTGGCACATGGCGACTGCAGCCACCACCGAATGAGCACAGGCATTCCCAAAGCCCAGAGCCATCTGGAGTTGCTATTTTGACACAGCCCAACCCTGATCCTGGACCTGTTTGACCGTAGTCTGAAGGTCCGCAGGGAGATGAGGAATCACCTCATCTAGAGAGCCCAGGAGGGCATGGGAGGAGTGTGCCATGATAACAGCCGAGCTCGCCTGACTGGAGACCAAGCAAAGTGGCAGCATACACATTTCTGGAAGAGTGCTCCAATTTTCTGGACTCTTTGTCTGCAGGTATATCAGTGTCTTCTGAATTGCTCGAGCGCTAAAACACAGATTTGGTCACCAACCCCTCAGCCGAGGGGTGCTCTGTGAACCCAGAAAGGGAGACGATGGGAACCACATACTTGCCGGCCATCCAGGCTGATGGCACAAGGCAGGGTGCTGCCAAAGTTCCAGGGCCAGGCCAACAAGGGCTTCAGCCACTGGGAAGGCCTCTGCTGGAGAATCCCCTTTTTCCAAAATGTCTTTCAGGGGATATCAATCCCGTTTCTGAACAGGTTCCAAAGGCATCCCTGTGGATTCAGAGATGAGACAGAGAATGCCCATGAAGGACGTGGGACCTTCCTCCATCGAGAGACCCCCAAGCGAAAATCTCGAATGGACGAGAGTGCAAAGATGAGTCCTCGGACTCTGGATAGATCGGCCGAGCACCTGAGTCACCTTCGACCCATCGTGGATGGCTGGAGTGAGGGTGACCGACAGCCTATGCGGGAGGCCCTTAGCAGGCCAAGACTCCTTGACAGGAGCCCCAGGAGGCTGTTTAGATGGTGGCTCCACCACAATCGGCGGAGAGTCTGGTTTCGGCCAAGCCGAGAGGGCCTTCTCCGGCTCCGCGGGCAGAAGGATGGCATTGGCCGGCTCTGGAGGAGGGCAATAGCCATGTGATGGCCGGTGTGGAAGCTGTGGTCAACTTCGGACAAGCCAACACCAACTGTTGCCACATAAGATCCTCGTAGCGTCAACGCAACACCAAAGCCTCTCCTCTTCTGAGGAGGAAGAGGATGAATAGCGGCAATGTCGCTTTTTGGAATGCTCAGAAATACAGGTTACTCACCTGTAACAGGAGTTCTAGGAATGGTATATGTTGTTCATCCACACTCATTGGCAGTATCCTTGCCGCTTTAAATCTTGGCCGGAAGGTCTTCGCTTGCTCCTCCCACCCACCCGGTGGTATAACTCGGCCCGCCCCATGACGCCAGATCTGCCCGCTTGGAAGCTCAGGCTGTGCGTGGGCCGGGAGAGTCGAGGAATGTAGGATGAACAATATACCATTCCGAACTCCTGTTACAGGTGAGTAACCTGTATTTCTAGGATGGATATGTTGTTCATCCACACTCATTGGCAGACTCCTAGCAGTTCTCCGGAGGAGGGAGGCAAGACGCACACCCCAGTATACTTACTTGGGAAAGAGAGACTGAGAACCGAGAGTCCCAAAACCAGCATCCCGGCGTGACTCAAGGTCGTGGTAGTGGTAATGAAGGTGTTTGCTGACTTCCAGGTAGCAGCCCGCAGATTTCCTGGATAGGGACGCCCTGGAAGCAGCCACTGCAGCAGTATGGCGGGTAGAATGAGCCTTATCCTCTGGGAGGCTCCATGCTCGCTAACTTATAGCAGAGATCTATGCAGGAGGTTACCCACCTGCTTATCGTCCGCTTGGCTGCAGGTCTGCCAGATGCGGCTTCAGCGAGGTGACAAACAGCTGGCTAACCTTCTCCCGACTTCAGCCGGCGCCTTATAATAAGCGAGCGCCTTCTAGGATCCAGAGTATGAGCCTATATTCGCCTCCGGGGTGTGATTGGGTAGAACACCGCAGAGTCAACACCTGGTTAAGGTGAAACCTCGGCACCACCTTCGGAAGGAATTTCGGTGGGGGCGAGGACAACCTTGTCCCTGTGGAAGACCAGGTAGGAGACTCGGGGAAGCGCCTGAGCTCTCCCATCCTTCTGGCTGACGGATAGCCACCAAGAAGGCGGTCTTCCACGGTGAGAGAGAGCACACCTGTGCATAGGTTCGAATGGCTTTGCCCATGAGCTTTGCCAGTACAGCAGTAGATCCCACGGAGGTGGGGGTTCCTGACTGAGGGAAATGTGATCAAGGCCTTGAAAGCGCCAGACCACCTTCCTCCTGCCACCGACTGCTTCCCGGACCCGCCCGGTAAGGCAGAGATGGCTGCTGGTGCACCTTTAGGTCACGTATCTAAGCCCTGACTAGAAAGGACCATAAATAGTCCAAGATGCTTGCCAAGGAACAGGAGGAAGGGTCCAAGCCCTTTTGTTTGACACCAAATGGAAAACCTTTTCCATTTGAAGGCATAGCATTTTCTGGTCGACTTTACGGACGCCTCAACTACATTGAGGACCCTCTGGAAAGACCCAAAGCCTGGAACTCTAGCCGCCAGGAACCAGGCCGCCAGGTGCAGGGATTGAAGGTCCGGATGGAACACCTTCCCTGATTGATTGAGGCAGGTCCGGGCGAGCTGGAAGCTGCCGGAGTCCTGAGCTGAGACTGAGGAGATCTGGATACCAGAACTGGCGGGGCCAGTCTGGGGCTACCAGAATCACCTGCGCCTTGTCCCTCCTCGCCTTGAGAAGCACCTTGTGGATCAAGGGAAATGGGGGAAAGGCGCAAAAGAGGCCCGGGATCCATGGCCTCGAGAAGGCATCCCCCTGCAGCGAGCCCTGCTGAGGGGGCGGCATGAAACAGACTCAGCCTGCTCTCCATGGAGGCAAACAGGTCCACCTGAGGTGTGCCCCAAAGGGAGAACAGATGCTGTACTACTCCGCAGGAGAGACCACTGGGATGCAGCCCTCATCCGCCCAGGGCATCGGCATGGGTGTTGGAGGCTCCTGCCACGTGAATGGCTAGGAGATCCGCCCAGGCTGCGCAACGAGTGACCAAATGCGGAGAGCTCTGCATAGAAGCATGGAGCGGGCCCGCCTCTGGCGGTTTAGATAGTACATGGTCGTGGTATTGTCCGCCTGACTCGGACCACTTGACCCCGGAGGAACGGAGCAAAGGCGGTGAGAGCTAGGCGGACCGCCGGAGCTCCAGCAGGTTGATGTGGCATCGACTCCCTGCTGGGGACCAGAGGCCATGAGTCCGGTGTTCCCCAGATGGGCACCCAACCCATCAGAGAGGCATCGGTCGACAGAGAGACCGCTGCTCGGGTGACGAACGGGATGCCTCCTGCAAATGATCTGGAACGGTCCACCACTGGAGAGCTGCTCCACATCCCCTGTGTCACCGACACAAGCTGGTCCAAGGGATCGCAGCCAGACCACTGGCTGGCCAGTCCCTCACTGAAGGGGACGATGTTCCAGCGGCCCAACGGACCACGCTGGTACAGGCCGCCATGAGACCCAGGAGGCGAGGAAGTCCCGGTAGGGCGCATTGCCCAACCAGAAATGATCGGGCAAAGGAGGAAAGAACCTCGCCCTGTCCGCCGGGAGCCGCGCTTGGCTCGAAGAGTCTGAAGCTGCGCCTGATGAATAAAATCACCTGCTTCGCTCGAGTTCCGACTTGGCTCCTGATAAGGAGGCCCAGTTGAGAGCAGACCTGAGGGCCAGATCTCTGACCACCCGCCTCTTTCCTGGAGGGAGCTGCTATCAGCCAGTCGCCCAGGTAAGGTGGTACACCTGACCTCGGCGCCAGGAATGCTGTCACCACTGCTATGCATTTGGTGAAGACCCTGGGAGCTGGAGACAAGCCAAGGGCATGGCTTGAATCCTCGAGAGATCCTTCCGCCGAAGCTGGGGAATCTCTGGTGAGACGGATTTGATAGGGACGGAAAACGCTGGCTCCTGCAAGTCCAGAGAGCAGAACCACGCCGCTCCAAGGATGGTATTTCTGAGCCAGAGTGACCATCCTGAAGGTTCGAGACCTTAGGAACTTGTTTAGGTCGTGTAGGTCGCCAGAATGGGGCCAGCCTCGTCTGCTTCGGAACCAGGAAGTACCTGGACACAAACCCTGGGTCTGAAAGAGGGTCCACCACCTCTCTTACCACCTCCTTCGGAGGAGGAGAGCGATGTCGGCTCGACGAGCCGCCAGTGAGGCTGGGATCCCAGCTCTCGAGGGGCGACGGCCTGAAGGGTGGTGCCTGCTCAATTCCAGAGGCAGGCTCTTCCCACCACCTCCAAGACCCACCTGTCCGTGGTAACAGCGACCAGGCGGAACGAAGTGCCGAGCTGCCTCTACGGGGGACCTTAGGTGCAGGTGACGGATGGTGGGCGACACCTCAGCCTGCCACCGGGCAGGCTTGGAGGAGGACCGCCGAGGATCCTGGGCCCTTTCCCTCCTGCCTCCTGTTAGAGGAAGCCGTTGGGTTTGGGATGCCAAGGCCGAGCCTGCTGGCCCCTGACGTTGTGGGCCGGGCGCTACCGGGGCACAGAAGGACGAAAGGCTAGGCTGTGGTTTGGCGGCCTTTTGTCCTTCTGAGCGGGAAGAGACCCAGTCCAAGGTGGCATTGGACTCTCGATCCTCTGCAGGTGACCTTCCACCCCAGGGTCAAGAGGTCAGTCCTCAAAAGGGAACATCCCCAACTTGTGCTGGGTATCCAGGCAAAGGTGGATATCTCAGCCAAGCCTCACGACGACAGCCACTGCGGCCGCCACCGATCTGGCACATGAGTCCCCATCCAAAGCAGTCTGGAGCTGTTTTTTGCCACTGCTCTGCTCCTGGTCCCGCACCTGCTTAACCGTAGTCTGCAGATCGGGCGGAAGATGAGGGATGACTCATCCAGGAGCCCAACAGGGCATGAGAAAATGTGCTATGAGGACTGGCCGAACTGGCCTGACGTAGAGCGAGAGGACGAGCGAGACTTTTCGCCTCGACATAGTCCAATTTCTTGGACCTTGTCAGGAGGTTTGTCCATATCCCTGGTGCTATGCCGTGCGCCGGAAAACGCTGTCGGTAACCAAACCCTCAGCAGAGAGGGTGTTCCAAAACTGGACAAGGAACCGGGTAGGGACTGCATACTTCTGGCCATCCGGCTAAGGCGCAGAGGCAGGAAGCAGGGCGCCGCCAAAGTTCCAGTGTTGGACCCACTATGGCCTCGCCACCGGAAAGGCCTCCGCCGGAGAATCCCCGGTCCAGAATCTCCGTGGAGGGGATACCTGCTTGAACGGAGTTCAGCTCCATCCCGGTAGACTCGAGATGAGCCAAGCAGTCCTAGGAAGGACGACGGGCTATCGCCCATTGGCTGACCTCCTGAAGACTCCAAGTCCAGTCGCTGGAGAAGAAGGAGGAATCATCTTCGGACTCGGAAGAGTCCTCAAGAGCTGCCTTGGCCTGAACCACCTTCACCTGCCGAGGTCGGTCGGGAGTGAGGGAACTGACAGCCGATGGGGTAAACCTCAGCCGATCGGAATCCTTGGCCGGAGCCCCACCAGGCTGGAGGGAGGTTCCACCGCAATCGGTGGAGCTGGTTTTGGCCGAACAACCGCCTGCATAGGCCCTCGGCAAGTCGAGGGGTTGTGTCGCTGCTCCGGGACAGTACTTAATGGTCAAGGCCTGGAGTCGGCTTATTCCCGCCAGGGAGGAGTTGTTGTGAACATAAGGTCCTCGCACTGGCCGCATTTAATTTACGCTGCTTCCTCATCCGAGGAGGAGGACCAGGACGAAGCGCGACGCTTTACTGCTGTGCCGAGACCGAGACCGCCTTATGACGGTGGGGAACGGGTTGGACCGCTAAGAGGTCTCGAGACCGAGACCGAGTCCCGGAATTTCCGGGTCGTGCAGGAGGTGTCGCCGAACCGACTCTCTTCGCCCGGAAGGTCCATCCGAGGGCCTCGGAACCGGAGGCACAGGCGAGCCCACGGGATCCTCAACTCCTCCCGGGGAAACCGGGAGAGGGAATTCGCTGCTAAAGGCGACAGCCTCAATGGGTCGAGAAAATCTCGACTTCATCAGTGGGAGTCTCGGCCAACTGACCTGTACGGGACACCGTGAGGCCAGTGGTCAAGCCGAGCGGGTCGATCGAAGCCGACGGTCGACGGCCCGGGAGAGGGACCTTCTGCCTTCCCAAGAGCGCGACGGAGGACTTACCCTTGTCCCTCTTTTTGACCGAGAAAAGGTCCAGCAGACGCAGGCCCTTCTCCTTTAGTGGAGAGGGACAGACAAAGCTCTAGCGAAGCCGGTAGGAAGAACCCAGAGAGAGGGATAAATGCCGCGGCGAGGAAGATACGGCTCACGCTACTTCCTCTTCGAGGGCTTACTCATCCGCCGAGCTGATCCGCCGAACCGCCGACACCGCCAACCGGCCTCCTTCGACTTCACCGAGGGAACGCTTCGGGACGGCCCAGTTGCAATCGGGCAGCACGGCTTCGGGACGAGGGCCGAGAAAGATGAGCACAGGTCGGCAAGCCCTGGGTCGTGCTCAAGGCCTACAGTAGACACGCGTGAGTGTGGATCCGCCTGAGACATCTTCGACCCGCATGGGCATCTCCGAAACTGGAGTCGATGTATCCATCGCGAGCCGCGAGGGATCAAGACTCAAAGTCTTTTGCAAAATATTATTTTTAAACGCAAACGGAGAAATAGGAACTAGTCACAAACGCAGAGCGCTAAGGAGGGAACCTGAGCTTCCAAGCGGTAAGGAAGATCTGGCGTCATGGGGCGGAGCCGAGAGTTATACCACCCGGGTGGGTGGGAGGAGCAAGCTTGAAGACCTTCCGGCAAGATTTAAAGCGGCAAGGATACTGCCAATGAGTGTGGATGAACAACATATCCATGTCCCTAGAAGAAAACATTACTCACCATAGTAATGATGTTTCTACTAATGGAGTCAAGGGACAAAGTGGCCCTAAGAACCAATAGGAGGTTCTTGCCCAAAGTGGTATCGGATTTTCATCTGAAGCAGTCTATATCTCTCCCTGTGTTTTTCACTGACCATTCTTCTTCAGGTGAAGGAAGGTTACACAGTCTGGATGTTAAGAGGGCCCTTAGCTACTACATTGAGCATACTAAGGCACATAGAAATGACTGTCTTCAATTGTTTCCTCACTTATGGTGAAGTGGGGGAAGGGTAAGCCTGCCACTTAAAGAACTATGGCCAGGTGGATTGTTTCTTGTATACAATTTTGTTATGATAAGTTGGGTAGGACGCCCCCTTCAGGCCTGAGGGCTCACTCAACTAGGGGTACAGCTGCTTCTCTAGCTGCGGCCAGAGATATACCTTTGTTAGAGATCTGTAAAGCAGCCACCTGGAAAACAATACATACTTTCACCAAGCATTACTCCCTGGACATCCAGGCTAGGAGTGATGCCAGGTTTGGCACAGCAGTACTGCAGAGCTTCTTCCCAAAGTAGGCTCTGCATTCTCTCCTCCATAGGGAACTGCTTGGTAGTCCACATTATGTCTGAATACAGCAAGACTTCATGTTGTTTGAAAAAAAAAAAAAATTACTCACCATAGTAATGTTGTTTCTTCTAATGAAGTCTTGCTGTATTCAGACTTCCACCTCCCTCTCTCAGAACCTGGGTTTTGGGAAGTGGGCTGGCCGGTACACTGTTGCACCTCAGGGGTGTACCTTGTACCCTCCCTCTTGGGTGGAGCAGATGTTATTTTTTCTGGTGTTTTATACTTAAATATTGTCACTACCTTTCCTCCTTGGGTTCTCGACTTGAGTCTTTTGGGCCCAAAAAGAATCTTTTGCTCTTTGGCTAAATGTCTGAACAATTTCCATACTATTATATATTAGTTAGTTTGCTTGTAAGAATCTGATGGTTACACTGGGAAGTACCACAGACAAGAGGTTTGAAAATCGAGCTTGAGCTCAACGTTCTATGCTTCTGCACAGGGTTAACTCTTTCCTCTCCGGGGCAGTTCAAGTGCTGGGGCTAACTGCATTATGTCTGAATACAGCAAGACTTCATGTTGTTTGGCGTTTGTGAGTTCTCCTCGACCAATGCCAAGACCTAGACCTCGACTTTCGAGAAGACCAATGGGGGTACTAAGAAGGAGGCGAAGACCTGCGGCTCTTCCAGGTCAGAGACAGGGACCGTGAAGACGTTCCCAGCAGGCTGGGTTTCCTCCTCGGTAGATCCAGTCAGGACCGGAGTCCTGAACAAGGCATTGTCGGCCTCATACAGCAACAACGGGTTGACGGCGTCTATAATTCCAACTGGCTGGCCTGATGGGGGCACTGTGAAGCCAGTGGCAGAGGAGGAAGTTTCCACCGAAGTTGAAACTGGAGACTCCTGGGAACGAGACCTTTCTCAATCCCAAGAACGACGTCAACGAGACTTCTCCTTTTCCCTCAACTCCTTGGAATCTTTTTTACAGGAACGGGAGCTGTGTGAAGCCGACAGGCCCTCCTCCTTGGTCAGAAGATACTGGCACAACTCCTTGTAGGAGCCTGTAAAGGTAGAGCCCAGTTTGAGCAGTACGAAGATCGATGCTGAAGAGGACTGACCGGCGGCCGAGCCGCCGCCTCCTCATAAGCCTTTATTTTCTCAAGTTGCTCATCACACCCCACAGCTGCAGAGGCCACCCAATGGGCACTTTTAGATTTGACCGATGAGTTCCGATTATCCGGTTGGCTGAGCTGTAATCGTGCAAGGCGATCGTCCAACACATTCGGCTGGAACGAGCAACAGAAAGTCGCAGGCATGGGAATCGAATTGTGGCTAGGAAATACGCACATGGTCAGTAAGACATCTTCATTCGCAGGGGTACTGGAGAACCTAGGGCGAAGACTTGTCCTCCATTGCGGTCGCAATCAAAAAATGATGCGGTGAAACCAACAAGTTTACGTTTTGGCCAAGTAATCCAAACATTTAAGCACCAGGGCCTACTCAACACAGAAGCGATAAGCAGGGAACCAGAATCTTCCAGTAGAAAGGAAGATCTGGCATCTAGGCGTGGAGCCGAGGGATGTACCACCCAGGTGAGAGGGAGTAGCCAGCTTTTAGACTTCTGGCAAGACATTTAAAGGGAAAGGACATGTCAAGGAGTGTGGATAAAAACAACATATCCACATCCCTAGAAATGAAAATTACGCACTCACAAGCTGGCCCGCCAGCGCACCAGTTAGACTTCCGCTTGCGATGCTGGCGAACCGGGTTCGGGAATGAGCCTGGGACATCAGAGGGCCAGCCGGCCCCGGGGGGGATCAAGTGGCTTCAGGACAGCTCTCCTTCTCTGGGGGATTTGGGGGGGTCTGCGCTCTGTGCAGGAGCGACACCTAGGAAAAGCTGGGTGTATTGCCCTAAGCACAGACGCACGGTCAACGGTCTCTGGGGCGGGACAGATGCAAACATCACTGCACGTCTCCGCCCCAGTCTACAAGGATAAACTCCCTCCATACCAGCCCGTGTCTGCTGACCTCCGCCCCCGGACTTCAGTGCGGCCTGGCGAGCTCTCCCTACAGATACGGGTTTCACGGTACCAGAGTCTGCTGCGGTGCCGTGCCCCGCCTCCTGGGGGGGGTAAGCCAGGAGTGACCAGGAGAGTGAGGGGATTAACAGGCGGTGGAAGCCGTGGGAGCACCGTGACCAGGGTGGAGCTCTGACGGCTCGACAGGGGGACAAAAAGTAAGATAAATATAAAAAAAATAGATAAATAAATAAATTACGTACTCACCATAATTCTTGAGCTTTCCAAATATCTTCACCATTCCTCATGCATGGGTCTAGACCAGAGTACTGGACTCTGCTCAGGAGCTTGTCTCTTTAAAAAATTTTGGGAGCGGGGGAGCAGATATGGGAGACAGTGTCGCCCACAAGGCCAACATACTACGTGGCACTCATGGATTGGCCAGAAACTGAGCTAGCTCCTACCAGATCCTCAGCTCTGTCCGCCAGGAGAGGAAGACAGAAACAGAGTGAGGAGAGAGGGCAAGAGAGCCCAATGGATAGGGAGGGAAGGAGAAAAAGGAAAAGGCCGACATAACAGAAAGACATAGTTAAGTAGAGGGACTAGGAAGGGCAGGAGTGGCCAGTTTACTGGGCAGCCCTAGGTAAAAGAAAGGAAAAATAGGGGGGAAGAGAGAAAGAAAGAAAGGGCAAGTGCGTTAGTCCTCCTCCCACTAACCTCCTTTGAAGACTGAGGCAGGGACCTTGAGAGAGAGTGTGAGGCCAGGGTGCCCAGCATTTCAGCAATTCTGAGGTCCAGGAAGAAATACTTGAAAAAAAGGATCCAGGATTTAGCCCAACCAGATGTATGAGTGGATGTGGAAAAGACTGCAGGAACAGAAAGTATCTCCACTTTTTTTTGTGCTGGGTTTGGAGTGAAAGTTGGACATGGGAAGGTAAAGAATTGGGGGGGGGGGGGTTGGAGGAAGGGCTAAGCTATCACAGCCTAGGAGATTTCCTTAAAGAAAGGTGTAACAGGACCACCTCTGTTGTGTACTCCCTCTCTTTTCCAATTTTTTTTTTTTTTTTTATACCCCCAAAAGGTGAGGTTAACGGGGTTGGGAGATACAGTAGTAAGGGAAAACCACGGGAGGACCTCTGTAATCCCAGCCCACCTGAGAGCCTATCAAAAAAGTACAGTTACGTAAAAACTTACCATGACAGTAGATCTTCGAGAGAGGCTCTTGCAGTGGGTATTCACATATATGACTAAGCCGAAAGGCGTCAGGACCAAACGGAAAAATTTCTAGCTAGAAGTCTCTGGCAGGGTACCGCCCCCATGTCATGTGACATCAGTAAAAAGGGGCAGTCCCCCACGCCCGCCTTCCAGTTCTTTCCCACCAAAGGCCAAAAGAGGCAAGACAAGAGAGAAGAGGATATTTCCCCATGGAAATGAAGCAAAAAAACTTAAGGGGATGGAGAGCGGGAAGGTAATACCTACTACAACAGCCTCTTTCGAAGAGCTACTGTTACTTTTAAGTTCTTACGTAACTGTACCATTTTACTTCGAGAGAGCTCTTGCAGCATGTACTGTATTCACATATAGGACTGAGTCCCAAGCAGTCTGGAACAAGGAAAAACACTCAGGAGGAGGACTGTGATCCATAACATAGAGAACCTCAGGGCTGAATGGGTCTCATGAAAGGAGACCTTATAGGACAGCCAACCCGAAGCCTGCTCTACGGCGAGAGGCAATGTCCAAACTGTAGTGTTTTGTGAAGGTATGGACAGAAGTCCAAGTTGTGGATGCACAGATGTCTGCCTCTGACACATTCTTGAAACAGAGGTAGCTACTCCTCTGGTGGAGTGACCTCTGACTTGACCCGGAACGCTCCTGTTGTACTTGTCATAACAGAAAGAAATACAATTCACCAACCATTTTAACAGACATTGCTTAGAAACAGCACTGCCTTCTCTTTTGTAAGCAAAAGAGACAAAGACCTGATCAGTCTTTCTGAGATGCTTCGTCCGACTGGTATAGTATCTCAGGATTCTGTGAACATCCAAAGTATGCAAGAGGTACTCCCCTTGATTGGAATGTTGCGTAAAGAAAGCGGGTAGCTCAATAGATTGATCCAGCATAGATTCAGCCACCAGCTTAGGGAGAAACTTGGGGTTGGTGCGTAGAGCCACATGCTCCTTCTGAAATATCAAGTATGGGATTTTACACATCAAGGCCTGAAGCTCAGAAATGCGCCGAGCAGAAGTGATGGCCACTAGGAAGAGTTTCTTCTACGAGAGGAACTTTAAATCACCCGCCGCTGCTGGCTCAGAGTGAGGAAGAGTGAGCTTCTCCAGGATGAAATTCAAGTCCCATGGAGGGGGAGGAATGTGAATGGGAGAGTCTCAATTGGAGAAACCCTCTGAGCAAAGTCTTAGAGACTTCCAACTGATCAAAAGTCCTGTCTCCAAAGGGAATATGGTAGGCTGAAATAGCTGCCATGTGGACCTTTAACGAGGAATGGATGAGACCCAGATTGAAGAGGTGACGCATGTAATCCAGGACTTTGTTGATGGGGCATAAGAAAGGATCAAAGTCTTTCGTATTTGCCAAGATAGAAAACCATTTCCACTTCATAGCGTAGATGGATCTTGTGGAAGGCTTCCTCGCCTCCACCAAAATGTCCGTAACTAAAGTGATGTTGGGCTGCCCAATACCAGACTCTCATCACCTCCCGGCACAGGGGGTATGAACATGTTCCTCCCGGTTTGTTGAGGAACCAGACTACGCACATGATGTCTGATTGGATGAGGAGATGACCGGGCAGAATGTAGGGAAGAGGAGAATGGAGGGCATAAAGGACTGCCCTTAGTTCGAGCACATTTATGTGCAGATTTTGCTCGAACCGGGACCAGCTGTCCTGAGTCCTGTGACCCTAGTTGAGCACCCCAGCCTTCTCCTGACGCATCTGTTGTCAACGTCTGGGAAGGAGGATCGATGCAGAAGTGAACTCCCAAACACAGGTTCTCCTGAACCATTCACCACTGCAAGTCCCTGATCATGGGATCAGATACTAGTACCTCTTGGTCCAGATCATCTCTGGTCTGGTCCCACTGCGACTGAAGCATCCACTGAGAGACCCTCATAAGGAGCCAAACGAATGGGACTATTGGAATGGCAGCCACTATTAGCCCGAGGAGGCGAAGGACTGACCTGGCTCCGACCTTCCTAAGACCAGACAGAAAATGAGCCTGATTCTGAAGGGTCTTGACCCTGTCCAGAGGAAAGAAGGCTTTGCCTGTGGTCATGTCCGGAACAGCCCCTATAAACTGGAGGTGTTGGCAAACCCCAAGTGGGACTTGGCCTGGTTGATGGTGATACCCAGGCTGGTAAAAACCTGCAGGAAAAGGGAGTGCAAGAGTTCCTCCCCGGATGAGGCCACCAGGAGGCAATCGTCCAGATACGGGAATACCTGTACGCCCTGGGTATGCAGGTGGGTCACTACCACCAACAGGCATTTGGTAAACACTCGGGGAGCCGAGGAAAGACCAAATAGGAGGGCCCAAAATTGGTAGTGGTCCAACTGAAAACAAAAACAGAGGTATCTGTGATGGGAAGGGCACATGGGGATATGCAGGTAAGCATCCTGCATGTCCAGGGCACATAGCCATGGTCCCGGCCTAAGTAACAGTAGAAGGCTCTGCAAGGAGAGCATTCTGAAGCGTTTATACTCCAAGAACATGTTCAGAGAGCTGATGTCTAGGATTGGCCTCAGATCTCCAGTCTTCTTTGGAACTAGGAAGAAATGGAAACAGTAACCTGTCGCCCAAAGTTGAGTGGGGACTGGCTCTATCGCAGCCTTCGAGAGAAGGGAGATGATTTCCTCTAGAACCAGAGGAAGATGTTGTGGGGAGTAAGACAACTGAGGGGGTGGGTTTTGGGGTGGTTTCTGCAGAAACTCTATTGAGTGTCCTGCCTATATCAGCTGGAGCACCCAAGTGTCTGATGGTATCCACTCCCAACCCGGCAGATGGGAGGAGAATCTCCCCTCTACCGGTTCCTCTGCAACGTCCAGAGGCAGAGGGCGATACAGGGAGTCAGGAGGTGAGGGGCAGCGCAGCAGCCGGGGCTCCCGCAGGTTCTTTGCTGGAGGAGACTTGGTTGCTGGAGGGGCCCGTTTGTTAGCACGCTTTCCTTGGGGCTTTAGTCGTTTTTGGGTTTGGCAATGAAAAGGACGCCGCTGCCCTTGAGGGGGTCTGTACGTAGTCCTGAAAGATTTGAGTGCAGTACTCTTCTCCTGCAGTTCGGTTATGATGTACCTTGACATCACCCCCCGAACAACACCGAACCCCTGAAGGGAACATCCTGTATAGCAGACTGTACCTCAGGGACCAATCCTGACACGTGGATCCAGGCATGACGCCGTAGGACTTCGGTGAAAGCAGAGCTCCTTCCAGCTATGTCCACCGCATCATAAGTGGCACGGTGCTTGTGCCTACAGGCCAAGCAAGCGGAAAGTGCAGTTACGAAAGAACTTACTGTAACAATAGATCTTCGAGAACAGCTCCTGCAGCAGGTTACACCATTAGGACTGAAGCCGGCAGGCGTCAGGACCCCACGGAAATGTTCTCGCTAGCAGTATTAAGCGGGTACTGCCCCTGTCGGCCCCGCCCCCAATGTTAGGTATCATATAAAAGGGGGCAGTCTCCCAGAATCCCCAGTTCTCCCGCCGGAGACTCCCGCCGGCTAGATGACATCAGAAGTGGAGACTGAGCATCCACCATGAAAAGGTATTCATAGTGGTGTTAGAAACACCTAATCCTAGATAAGAGATATCAGAACAACTCTACCTCCAGAGGGGATGGTGGGAAGGAAACTACCTGCTGCAAGAGTTGTTCTCGAAGATCTACCATTAAGGTAAGTTCTTGCGTAACTGTACTATCTTACTTCGAGAAACAGCTCTTGCAGCAGGTTACACCATTAGAACTGATTCCCAAGCAATATTGGAAATCCCTCGCAGATGGGAGGAGGCAAGGTAGAGATCGCAAGTTGGAACAGAAGCCTAGGATAGAAGTACCTGAAGGACTGCTAGACCAAAAATACAGGTTACTCACCTGTAACAGGAGTTCTAGGAATGGTATATGTTGTTCATCCACACTATCTGGCAGGTTCCTTGCCGCTTTAAATCTTGCCAGAAGGTCTTCAAGCTGGCTCCTCCCGCCCACCCGGGTGGTAAAACTCACGGCTCTGCCCCATGACGCCAGATCTAGCCCACTGGAAGCCAGGTTATGCCGGGCCGGGAGGCCGGTGGTCGCCTGATGAACAATATATTCCATTCCTAGAACTCCTGTTACAGGTGAGTAACCTGTATTCTAGGGACATGGATATGTTTTCATCCACACTGTCTGGCAGACTCCTAGCAGTTCTCCGGGAGGAGGAGGCAAGGTGCACAACCCCTACTTAGGAATAAAGACTGAGAACCAAGGCCCCAAAACCAGCATCCCGGCGTGACTCAAGGTCGATGTGGTAGTGGGTGATGAAGGTGTGTGCTGACTTCCAGGTAGCAGCCCTGCAGATTTCCTGGATAGGCACGCCCCTAGAAGCAGCCACTGATGCAGCGTGTATGGCGGGTCTCTTTATCCTCTGGGAGGCTCCATGCCCGCCAACCTATAGCAGAGATCTATGCAGGAGGTGACCCACCTGCCAATCATCCGCTTGTTGCAGGTCTGCCAGATGCGGCTTCAAGCGCGGGTGACAAACAGCTGGCAAACCTCTCCCGAACTTCAGCCATCCGCTTCTTATAATAATGGCGCTCTTCTAGGGTCCAGAGTATGGAGCCTATATTCGGACTCCGAGGTATGCTTGGGGTAGAACACCGGCAGAGTCAACACCTGGTTAAGGTGAAACTCCGACACCACCTTTGGAAGGATTTTCGGGTGAGGGCGCAGTACAACCTTGTCCCTGTGGAAGACCAGATAAGGAGACTCTATGGAAAGCGCCTGGAGCTCTCCCATCCTTCTGGCTGATGTGACAGCCACCAAGAAGGCGGTCTTCCATGACAGGTGAGAGATGTCACACCTGTGCATCAGTTCGAATGGCTTGCCCATGGGCTTAGCCAATACCAGCAGTAGATCCCATGGAAGTGGAGGTTCTCGTAACAGAAGGGATATGTGATCAAGGCCTTTGAAGAAGCGCCCGATCACCTTCTCCTGCGACAATGACTGCTTCCCAGCCCACACCCGGTAAGCAGAGATGGCTGCCAGGTGCACCTTGAGGGTCGTCGACTGAAGCCCTTGCTGAGAAAAGGACTACAGGTAGTCCAGAATGCTAGCCAAGGAACAGGAGGAAGGGTCCAGGCCCTTGCCCTGACACCAAATGGAGAATCTCTTCAATTTGAAGGCGTAGCATTTTCTGGTCGACTCCTTGTGGGAAGCCTCAACAACGTTGAGGACCTCGTCGGAAAGACCAAAGGCCTGGAACCCTAGCCGCTCAGGAACCAGGCCGTCAGGTGCAGGGATTGAAGGTCCGGATGGAATACCTGCACCTGACTTGACTGAGATCAGGTCCGGGCGGGCTGGAATTTGCCTCGGGAGCCTGGAGCTGAAACTGAGGAGATCTGGATACCAGAACTGGCGGGGCCAGTCTGGGGCTACCAGTAACACCTGCGCCTTGTCCCTCCTCACCTTGAGAAGCACCTTGTGGATCAAGGGAAATGGGGGAAAGGCGTAGAAGAGGCCCGGGGTCCACGGCCTCGAGAAGGCATCCCCCTGCAGTGAGCCCTGCTGAGGGGGGCAGGCATGAAACAGTCTCAGCTTTGCATTCTCCCTAGAGGCAAACAGGTCCACCTGAGGCATGCCCCAGTAGGAGAACAGATCTTGTACTGCCTCCGGCAGGAGAGACCACTCATGTGACGCAGCCCCTATCCGGCTTAGTTCATCAACCAGAATGTTGGAGGCTCCTGCCACATGGATGGCAAGGAGATCTGCCTCCAGACTGCGCACAAGGGACCAAATGTGGAGAGCTTCCCTGCACAGAGGCATGGAGCGCGTCCCACCCTGGCAGTTTAGGTAGTACATGGTTGTGGTAATGTCCGTCTGGACCTGGACCACTTGACCCCGTATGAACGGAGCGAAGGCGGTGAGGGCTAGACGAACCGCTCGAAGCTCCAGCAAGTTGATGTGGCATCAGGACTCTTGAGGGGACCAGAGGCCGTGCGCTCTGTGCTCCCCCAAATGGGCACGCCAACCCAGATAGGCATTGGTCGATAGAGAGACCGTCGGCTCAGGGAGGACGAACGGGATGCCCTCCTGTAGATGTGCTGGAACGGTCCACCACTGGAGGGCGTTCCACAGCCCCTGGGTCACTGTCACTAGCTGATCCAAGGGATCGGAGTGCTGTGACCATTGGCGGACAGCCCCATTGAAGGGGACGATGTACCACACGGGCCCAACAGACCACGCTGGTGCAGGCTGCCATGAGGCCCAGGAGGTGCAGGGAAGTCCTGGCAGGGAGCAATTGCCCAACCTGAAATGATTGGGCAAAGGAGGAAAGAACCTCATCCCTGTCCGCCAGAGCCGTGCTCGCTTGTAGAGAGTCGAGCTCTGCCTGATGATAGATCCAACCTGACCCTGGTACGAGTTCAGTCTGGCCTCACTGGATGAGGAGGCCAACCTGAGAGCTAACCTGGAGGGCCAGATCCCTGGACCGCCCACCTCCATTTTGGAGGAGGCTGCAATCAGCCAGTCGTCCAGGTAGGGGTACACCCGGACCCTTCGGTGCAGCAGGAATGCTGTCACCACTGCCATGCATTTGGTGAAGACCCTGGGAGCTAGGGGAAAGGCCAAAGGGCATGGCCCGGAACTCGCAGAGGGATCCCTCTGCCCTGAAGCAGAGGAATCTCTGGGGGGACGGACGGATTGGGACATGAAAGAATGCATCCTGGAGGTCCAGAGAACAGAACCACATGCCTCGTTCCAAGGATGTAACGATCTGAGCCAGAGTGACCATCCTGAAGGTTCGAGACCTTAGGAACCTGTTCAGGTCGTGCAGGTCGAGAATGGGGCGCCAGCCCCCCCGTCCGTTTCGGGACCAGGAAGTACCTGGACACAAACCCTGAGTCTGGTGGAGGATCCGCCATCTTCCTGATCGCCTCTTTTTTGAGGAGCAGGAGATGTCGGCTCGGTGAGCGTAATAGAGAGACTGAGGACCCTCAGAACCACCCCCGAGTGGGGACGGCTCAGAAGGGCGGGCCTGCTCAAACTCCAGAGGCAGGCCCTTTCCTACCACCTCCAACACCCACCGGTCCGTGGTGATAGCAGACCAGGCAGAAAGGAAATCCGGGGGGAGTGACGAGCCTGGGGGCGATACCCCTCAACCCGTCACTGGGCAGGCTTGCAGGAGGGGCCGGCCGAGGGACCTCCTGGGCCTTTTCCTCCCTGCTTCCTATTAGAGAAAGCCGCAGGCTTGGCTTTGGGACGCCAAGCGCGAGCCTGCTGGTCCTGATGCTGGTGTTGCTGGGCCGGACGTGCTGCAGGCGCAGAAGGGTGAAAAGACTTATGTTGTTGACTAAGGCCCTTGTCCTTCTGGGCAGAGATGAACGAGTCCAGGGTGGCGCTGGACTTTTCAATCTGCTGGAGGTGGTCTTCCACTCCAGGGCTGAACAGGTCAGTCCCCAAGAAGGGGACGTCCGCCAATTTGTGCTGGGTATCCATGTGAAGGTGGATATCCTCAGCCACGCTCTGCGGCACATGGCCACTGCGGCCGCTACTGATCTGGCACTGGAGTCTCCAATGTCCAGAGCCGTTTGGAGCTGCTGTTTTGCCACCGTCCTTCCCTGATCCCGCACCTGCTTGACCGTGGTTTGCAGGTCAGCCGGGAGATGAGGGATCACCTCATTCAGGGAGCCCATGGGGGCGTGGGAAAAGTTTGCCATCAGCACACCTGGCCTGGCAAAGGACTAGGGAGAACGCAGCTACACCCCAGCCCGGCATAGTCCAGCTTTTGGACCCTTGTCAGGGGGCTTATCCATATCCCCAGCGCTTAACACCAAAACGCTATCGGTGACCAACCCTCCGCAAAGGGGTGCTCCAAAAGCCGGACAAGAGCCGTAGGGGACCGTGATACTTCCTGGCCATCCTGGCCAAAGGCGCAGGGCAGGAAGCTGGCCGCTGCCAGAGCTCCACGGCTGGGCCAACAATGGCTTCAGCCACCAGAAAGGCCTCCGTGGGAGAATCCCCTCGGTACAGTATCTCCATCAGGGGATACTTGGCCCGCTTGGATACGGGCTCAAGCTGCATCGCAGTGGACTCCGAGATGAGCCAAAGCAGACCCATGAACGACGATGGGCTCTCGTCCATCGACTGCCCCCGGAGAACTCCAGGTCAAGGGGCCTGGAAAACAGGGAGGAGTCGTCGTCAGACTCCGGGGAGTCCGCGAAAAGCTGCCTGGGGCCTGAGCCACCCTCCACCTGCCAAGGATGGTCAGGAGTGAGGGTGACCGACAACTGGTGGGGCAGACCCTGACCCGACCGAGAATCCTAGGTCAGAGCCCCCGATTTCGGTTGTGGAGGTGGAGGTTCCACCACAATCGGTGGGGCAGCTGGTTTCGGCCAAACAACCGGCCCAGGCTTGGGCACCTCGACTACAGCGAGGGGTTGTTTCGGCCTTTCGGGTGACAGCCACTTGATGGCGGGAAGGCGACGGTGTCGGCTATTCCCAGACAAAAGTAACTGCTGCCATTAAGTCCTCGTGGCGTCGACGCAGTTTGCACGAAGCCTCCTCCTCCGAGGAAGGCGAGGAGCGCGCGCCCTCGCTGCTGAGACCGCCCGATGTCGGGCGGATCGGCTGGACCGAGACGAGGTCCGAGACAGAGACCCTTGGTGCTTCCAAGGGCGGGTCTGGGAAGGAGCGGGGGACACCCGCTCTTCCCTCGGCTCAGGAGCCTTGACTGGGGACTCCGGCATAGGAGGCGCAGGCAAGTCCTCAGTCTCCACTGGGGGAACCGGTGAAGAAGGGTCGTCTGCTTCACCTGTCAACAGCCCGTCCGATGGGTTAAGAAAAATCTCGACCGTGTTGACGGGTGTCTCAGCCAGCTGACCTGACGGGGACACTGTGAAGCCAGGGGCCTTAACCGCAACCTCGACCGAAGTAGAGTGTCGACTGTCCAGGGAAGGGGACCTCTCCCGCTCCCACAAACGCTGACAGTGGGACTTACCTTTCAAGTCCTCAGTTTTGGACCGAGAAGAATGTCCCGATGGCCCTCTCCTTTCATGGAAAGGGATTGATAAAGCTCCTTAAAAGAAGCTGTATAGGAGGATCCCAGAGAGAGCGGGATAAGTGCCGCGACCGAGGAAGATGAGGATGCGGCCTGGGCCGCCTCCTCCTCGAGGGCGATCATCTGCTCGAGTCGCTCAGCCGAGCCAGCCGCTGCGGACACCGCCCAACGGGCCTCCTTGGACTTTACTGGCAGGTGTACACTTCGGCACCCAAGCCGCAACCGGGCAGCGGTCTTCTAGGACGCTAATCGAAATGACTGACTTAACTCGCAGGCCTGGCGGGTCGTGATCTAGGTCGAGGCAGTAGACGCACGTGAAGTGCGGGTCCGTCCTGGACATTTTCTACCCGCATGGGCACTGCCGAAATCCGAGAGTCAATTTGTCCATCACAGCCACGAGGGAGTAATTAGATCGAAGTCTTGAAAACTTTAGAATTGTTTTCGGGCGAACTGAACAATTAGGATCCAATCTATACGCAGAGCGTTAAAGAGGGAACCTGAGCTTCCAAGTAGTAAGGAAGATCTGGCGTCATGGGGCGGAGCCACTAGTTTTACCACCCAGATGGGTGGGAGAAGCCAGCTTGAAGACCTTCCGGCAAGATTTAAAGTGGCAAGGAATCTGCCAGACAGTGTGGATGAGCAACATATCCATGTCCTTAGAACCAGCTCTTTGTCGTGATGCAACGTCCGGACTATAATGCCTGATAAAGGTGTGCACGGTGCTCCAAGTAGCTGCTGTGCAGATGGCTGAAGTGGACACGTTCTTCATGGCCGCAAAGGAGGTAGCCACCCGCCTTGTGGAATGACCCATAACCGCGCCCGGTAAAGGTTTGTTACGTTTCTGGTAACAGAATGTGATACAATGGATGAGCCACCTGGACAGCAATTGTTTAGAAAACAGAGCTCCCATCATCTTATGGGCGAAGGAGACGAAAAGCTGATCTCACTTACGGTGGTGCCTGGTTCTGGTCAGGTAGTATCTTAGACACCTATGCACATCTAGAGTGTGCAACAGGGCCTCTCCCCTTAGGTAGAAACTTTGGATTTGTCCTTAGGGACACCCTGTCCTGGTGAAAAACCAAATAAGGTTCTTTGCACATCAGTGCGTGAAGTTCAGAAATCCGTCTAGCCGAATTAACTGCAACTAAAAATAACGTCTTCCATGTTGGGAGATGTAGCTCGCAATCCGCGGCTGGTTAAAAAGGTGGCAGCGTGAGCTGTTCCAGGACTAAGGGTAAATTCCATGGAGGAACAGGATCCTTAATCAGAGGTCTAAATTGGAGAACACCTCTCAGCAAGGCTTGTGGTGTGTCCAACTGAGTTATGGGACATTGGCCTATAGGGGCATGATAGGCTGAGATGGCACAAATGTGTACTTTAATAGAGAAGTAGGCGAAGCCTGCCTGGAAGAGAGACAGGAGGTAGTCCAGGACCGACCTTTCTGGACAATCCATCGGGGAAAGTCCTCGTGCTTGAGCCCAGAGGCAAAATCTGAGCCATTTCATGGCGTATGTGACAGGAGTGGTCGGTTTTCTAGCAGCCGCTGGAACATCTGCTACCTCTTGTGACACCCCGTACCACATGACAGCTATGTCTCTAGGAGCCAGGCGTGCAGGTTCAGAGAGCAAAGGTCCGGATGGACCAAAAAGCCTGCCTCCTGGGACAATAGGCGAGAGACGATTGGCAGAGGCACCGGAGGTTCATGGGACAGCTGGTGTAGCAGAGGGAATCAAATCTGTCTGGGCCAAAAAGACGCGATAAATATCAGCATCGCCTACTCTCTACGGAGTTTCAAAAGGACCCTCTGGATCAACGGGAAGGGAGGAAACGCATACAGAAATCTGCCCGTCTAGGAGAGGGACAACGCATCTCATCAGAAAACACCAGACCCTGGATCTAGCGAGCAGAAATTGGGTAGTTTTGCATTGGATGGGGACGCAAAAAGGTCTAACTCTGGTGTGCCCCACCTGTAAAACAGATCCTCTACTATCTCCTGGAGTAGTACCCACTCGTGGACTCTGGCCTGAGAGCGGCTCAGGTTGTCTGCGATGACGTTGTCCACTCCTGGGACATGAACAGCAGTAAGGTTTGCGCCGTGTTGTAGGACCCAATCCCACACCCTCATGGCCTCCCTGCAAAGCGAGTAGGAAGGGGTGCCTCCTTGTTTGTTGAGGTAATACATTACCGTGGTATTGTCTGTTTGTAACAGGAGAGTACCCAGTGGGATCTCCGATTGGAAGACCTGCAGGGCATAAGGAACTGCTCTCATTTTCAAAATATTTATGTGAAGATGAGCTTTCTGGGGTGTCCACGAGTCCTGAGAACTGACCCCATCGAGGTGTGCTCCCCAACCGAACCCTGAGGCGTCCATGGAGAGCATCATAATCAGAGACGGCGCAATGAAGGGGAACCCCGCCAACAGGTTCTTTGAATCTAGCCCCATTGCCAATCCCGGATTACGGGATTCGTGATCCAAACTGGAAGCTGCAAATGGCTTGCTTCTGATCACACTGAACCTGTAACATCCACTGGGTCACCCACATGTGGAGACGGGCTAGTGGGACTGTTGCAATGGCCGCAGCCATGTGTCCGAGCAGTCAAAGGACCAGTCTGACTGGGACAGTCTTCTTTGCTAAGATGTCCCTGATGAGGGATCTGATGTATCCGCTTGGTCCTGGGGCAGAAAAGCTCTCCCCTGGATGGTGTCCAGAACTGCACCTATGAACTGCAGATTCTGTGACAGAACCAGGTGCAACTTCTCCTGATTGATAATGATGCCCAAGGTCCCGAACAGGGACTAAGTACAGTGAATTGCGGACATCAGAGGCTCCCGAGAGGGTGCCATGAGGAGCCACTCATCCAGGTAGGGGAACACATAGTGGCCTTGTCTCCTTAAGAGCCGCCGCTACAACTGCCATGCACCTCGTAAACACTCGAGGTGCCGAAGACAGTCCGAAAGGGAGGGCTCAGAACTGATAATGGCGACCTAGAAATTCGAAGCGCAAGAACTTCCTGTGGGCTCGAGCAATGGATATGTGCAGGTAGGCATCCTGCATGTCCAAGGACGCTGGGAAGGTGCCCTACTTGAGCATGGGTATCAAACCGGGAAGGATAACCATGCGGAAGCGTTTGTAGAGGACCGAAGCATTGAGAACGCTGAGATCCAGTATCGGACGGAGGTCCCCTGTCTTATTGGGAACCAGAAAGAAGTGGGAATAGTAACCTGCACCTCTCTGGTTCCTCTGTACGTGCTCTACAGCTTCCTTTAACCAGAAGCGCGAGCACCTTCTGCTGTATGAGCAGTGCGTGCTGACCCGAGTAACGGGAAAGCAGGAGAGGTCTTGACGGGGAGTGGTCGAGGAATTTTATAAAGTGACCTCTCTTACGAACATACGAAGGACCCACCGGTCGAGCGTAATCGACTGCCACCCTGAAAAGTGGTGAGTGATGCAACCCCTGCTGATCTAGACAAGGGCGGGGCTGGGAAGGAGTCTGTGGCAGCACTGCCCCCGCAGGCTGGGCCGGTTTGGTATACCGCTGACCTCGGCCAGAGGAAGATTTAGGTTGGGCCTTACAGTGGAAGGTGCACCTTTGCTGCTGTCCGGAACGTGGCTGCTGTCGTCATTGCCGGCCTCAAAAACGGTTCTGGTTCCTATGAAAGGAACCAGATTTGGGTTTGTACATGACCTGTACAGTCCTTACTGCCTTCCCGGCATCCTGAAGTTTGGTGATGACCTTTTCAGAGGGTTCACCAAACAGGACCTTTCCGTTATAAGGGACGTCCAGGATACTCTTCAGTACGTCCGGGGTAAAACCAGAGACACGGAGCCAGGAGTGTCTCCGGAGACAGACGCCTGAAGCTACGCCCCTGGCAGACGAGTCTGCATAATCATATGCGGCTCTTAACACTTGGGTCCCCACATCTGACCATGTGCGGAGGAGGTTGAAGAGCTCCGCCTTCTGCTCGCCATCTGGTAGTTTGTCAACCAGACCCTGACCTTGTTCCCAAAGGGCATTCTGAAACTGAACTATATGAGACAGATAGTTCAGTGACCTCATGGAGCATGTAGCAGCTGCATACATGCGCCTCCCCACGGCATCCAACTGCTTGGACTCCTGGTCCGGTGGCTGTGTATTCAGATGCTATGGTCATTGAGACCTATCATGGGAGACCATAACGACCGGGGAATCAGCCAGGGGTTGTTGCGCCAAGTACTGGTCCTCTGCTGGGGCCCTGTACAGGTGGTCAGCTTTCTTCGGCACCATGGGGATGGAGTGCGGATGCTTCCATGCAGCCTTGGAGACGTCCGCAAATGTGTCCACCAAGGGTGGCACCACCACAGGCTTAGGGTCCTTCTACCGAAGGTAACGAGCTAGGTGCCGTCTCTCTGGGTTGAGATCTTCAGAATCCCATCCAATGTTCTCCTTGATGTACCTCATGATTTTGGAAAAAGATGGATCATACAGAGGTGACCTGGACAGGTCTCATGGGTCAGGTGATGGGATGCTGATTGGAGAAGGAAACCTGAAGGTATCCAAGATGTCAAGTCTAGAATCATCCTCCTGTGGAGTGGACCGTCGACGTCTGGGTTGCTTAGGACTGCGAGACCCTGAGGCAGATCTTGAAGCGGGGCCTTCTCCATTCTTTGGATCTTCCCCTAGGAGGTGGAGTGTGCTCCTCGGGCGTTGGTGGTCGTCCTGCTGGCCCCTGCGGTGGAGTAGGAGGTGAAGGAGCAGGAGGAGGAGATTTGACTGGGACCACATCCTTCTTTATTGTGTCCCACCAAAAGGTAAAGAGATCTTTAACCTCTTGAATACTCATACCGGACGACGGACCTGGCGCCGGTGATCTGTCGCCGGTATCGGGCGTTGGGTCCGAGGGTGTCACCAGGTTCGGCGAAGGCTCCTGTGGAAGCCCGACGTCCTCATTGTTGCCTGCCTGGTCATCAGTCAACGTCAGGTCCTCCTCTGTAGAGTCCCAGCGACCGGTGTCCACCGGTGATGGGAAGGCAGTCTTAGGCTCTGGCGAATGTCTCACTGATGTCGGATGCTTAACCGACGTCTGGTCTGACGGGCATTTAACCAATGAAGGGTCGGAAGCCTGCTTCAGGTCCGTCGTCCGTTTTAGGGACATCAGGTGCTTAGTCTTACTGGGAGGAGGATCCGGACGGCTGGGAGGCCAATCTGGCATCGGAGTCCCGGCGTCTCTGAGGAAGCTTGTTTTGAAGAGGACTTGGACTGTTGACGGTCTTAAGACTTCGAGGAGGCCCGGGAGGGTACTGAGGAAGCCAAAGGCCTGGAAGTCTTGATGGGATGCAGAGAAGCCGAAGTGCTGCCTGAAGACTTGATCTTTACAGGAGGGGGCTGAGAGCGGGCCCTGGAGAGAGAGCGGTCTGAGCGCATGGAGCCTGAGCTGGTGCACGAGTCCGAGGCCCGGTTAGGGGATCCGGACCTGGCCTTGTCCCGATGCTTGTCCCGGTGCTTATGGGACTTAGAGGTAGACTCACCTCTGGAGGCAGGGTCTTTATCCATGCTTTTCAGCTTTTCTTCCAAGAGGAACCCCAAAGTGCCTTCTGGTGGCGGATCCAGGTGCAACTGTTGAACTCCTGGCAAAAGGAGCTGGCCTTGGTATTGTGTTCCGGGCCTAAGCACCGCAGGCAGGATGAATGGAGATCCTTGAAAGGGATCTGTTTGCAGCAGGCACACTTGGAGGGATGTCCTTCTGAGGAAGGAGTTGAAGATGCCGACATTTAGTAGGTAAAACTTTGAAAGTTCTAGTCGTCGTACGATACAGTGGGACCGTAAGGCCGATGCTGGCGAGTCAACGGCGGGAAAAGAACTGGGGATTCTGGGGGACCGCCCCCTTTTATATGATACCTGACGTCGGGGGCGGTCCCCACTGGATACTGCTACCTAGAAAATTTCTGTGGGGTCCCAGCGCCTGCTGTCTGCAGTCCTAATGGTGTAACCTGCTGCAAGAGCTGTTTCTCGAAGTAAGATCGGACAAGTTCACCAACTTCCTGCTTCATCTGTGACTCAGAAGGGGAGTCCAACTTAGATTCGACCTGGCTAAGGATGGACTTCTGAAAATCCCCCATATGGACAACATAATTGAGGGCCCTGATGCCTAGGGAAGAGGAGGACTAGATCTTTTTCCCGTACTGGTCCAGAAGCCGGGATTCCTTATCAGGCGTAGACGAGCTTAGAAGTTTAGGATTGGTGGAGCGGCCTGGGCAGCGCTGAAGACAAGTGAATCCACCTTGGGGTGAAGGCTGAGAAAGTCTATACCCTAAGGAGCCTGATATAGCCTATCTGCCTTCCATGGAAGGGGGGCTAGCGCAGAAGGTTGTTTCCAGATGGTGGAAACAAGATCTGTGTGAGGCTCGATCCAGGGTGGAATCAGCGTAGAAGCCGTCTCGGGCAGAACCAGATGGTCAGCGAGTTTTTTACGCTGTGAGTATGGCTCTACTGACTGCGTACTGACGAACTTCCTGGATTTTCCTTAATAACTCCAGAAAGGAAGGGGACTTCGAAGGGTCCCTTGGCCTAGGGCATTCTGGAGTATGGGGCTCGTCTTCGTGGTCAGAGTGACCAGACTCCATGTCCGAGTCAGAAGTCTCTGAAGAAAACTCCTCCCTGTGACGGGGAGGGACAACTCCTCTGGGAAGGTCCCGGGGGCACATATCCTCCCCACCTCGGGCACCAGAGGGTTCTCCTCTGGTGTCGGGCAAGGAAGAGGGGGTCTCCCATTTCCGATGTAGAGGGTTCGGTACAGGGACTGATGTCGGGAGAAGACTCTCGACCTCCTCTGTGATCTGAGCCCTGGCCTCAGCCCACCAGGAGGCCAAGGTCTCCTCCACATCCACCAGCGGCTGTGGAGTGGGCGACGGAGGTGAAGGAGGTGGGGGATGTGGGTAATGAGGGTACCCACAGAAACAGTATCCGTAGCCCGACAGCGGGTAGCCCGTTGTCAGGTACTGAGGTGCCGGATACTGCGCTGTCGGGTACTGAGGCACCGAGTACTGGCGTGCTGGGTACACTGGCACCAGAGGCTCTGACAGAGCAAAAGGACTTGGCAAAGACCCTGCTGGCGGGTCAGACAGAGGAAGCATTGGCCCTGTGGGCGTCTGGCCCGGGCGAGGTATACCCTTGAGCGGGTCCAACGATCCTGAAAGAGGAATTGGTCTTCCGTCAGGCAAAGGCATGCCGGAGGGTGACGTCGAGACCGGTGTCTGAGGATCCGGCCTTAGGGGGTCCAATGCAGGAGGAGGAATCCCTGACGGCAGCGCCCCAAGGTCCTCAGTGAAGACTGGAGAAGGAGGATTAAAATTCCTGGGTTTCAATCGAGGGGACACAAGGACCTCAGTAGGCAACGTGGTGAGACGTTGCGGAGAGCCTGGGGCATCAAACGGGACAACAGGGTCAGGCGCAGTCTTCTTGGCCAGGCGGTCATCGGAGGAACTGGCAGCCGACTTATCGCCAGTGTCCAAGCGGATGTCAGAGGAGCTGGCGTCTGACTTATCTGACTCCCTGTCTGAGGAAGGCCGCGAAGGAGTGGCGGCCTTGTCGGAAAGGGGTTTGGCTGGGTACTGACCCAAGGAGCTGAGCGGCTCAGCAGCCTTGACCGGGCGGGTGTCGATGAGACCGACATCTGACTTACTGGACCCACTCTGACCAGAAGGTCGCGGAGGAGGAGCGGCCTTAACGGGAGCGGAGGCCTCCTTTGCCCCAGAGGCTCCCGAAGGGCCAGAGCGCAAGCCCGACGGCAGGAGCGATGCCTTCTTGTTAGCCACCAAGAGGGCCATCGAAGAGCAATCCCCTGGAGGGGATGTTACCTTAAGGGCCATGACTCCAGTCGAGGTCGCAGCTGCTGTGAAAGACGACTCCTGCTCCCAGTGCTTCTCCTTGTCACGCTTCTTTTTGTGGCCTTTGGGGGAAGTGGACGCCTGTCTAAGCTTTTTGAACCGTTTTTTCACGGAGGTCATTTTCTTCTTGAGGAGATGGGCTTCCAGGGATTTATGCTTTCTCTTGCGGGTAGCCGAGTTGAACTTCTGGCAATGCTGGCACTTCTCCACATGGTGGTCTGGGCCAAGACAGAAGAGGCACAAGGAGCGGCCGTCCTTGTGTGGAAGCTGGGAACCACGAGTCGCACTTGTTCATATGTGATTCGGAGGGCATCGGGGAAGCCATACACAGCAGATATTAGAGAAAATGTTGAAAAAACAAAGGTTGAAAAAGTTGTAAAACTTTAAGACCAATGAACAACTGGCAAGTGCTGTTCTGCCGCGAGGAACTTTCACAAGCCGACAGCAAGAAAGAACTGGAAGGCGGGCATGGGGGACCGCCCCTTTCACCAGACAGTGGGGGCAGTCCCCAGCCACAGACTGCTAGCTAGAAATTTTTCCATGGGGTCCTGACGCCTGGTGGCTTAGTCCTATATGTGAATAACTACTGCAAGAGTCATCTCGAAGCAAGATCATCCCTTTAGGAAAAAAAAAAAAAAAGAGAGTCTGACCTCTGAGAGGGGGAGAAGGAGTAAGAGGAGAAGAACCTGAGATCTTCTTTCTTTCTTTTTGTTTTTTTTTGTCCTCCCGAGGTCCCTTCTGCTATCACTCAACTGAGGAGTTGAGCCAAAGAAAGGCTGGTCTGGCCTGAATAAGGCATGAATTGCCCAGAAGAAAAATACCATCCCCCCCTTAACTCCACCTTTGAAAGCATTAAGGGAGCAGAGAGAGAGAGAGAAAGATAAAAAAAAAGGGGGGGGGCATTGTCCAGTGCCTGGCCACAGGGGAGGAAGGGTGGGTCATGATGAATGGTGAAGATACTTGAGAAGATCAAGAATTACAGTGAGTACATCATTTTCATATCTTCCCCAAGTCAAATCTTCATCATTCATCACGCTTGGTCAGAGTGCTGAGCTGGCAAACAGTGAGGGAGAAAAGAATTCCCTCAGCATTCAAAAAAAAAAACACAGGACGGGGCGACCCCTTACAGGCCTGGTAAGGCCTGTGAATGGTATGGGGCAGGCAGAGGCTCCCGAGCTCTGGGAGACAGAAGGCGCCCCTGTAAGTCATGCCTTGCCTCCTGGAAAAAAAAATGGGCCCCCCCAGAAAGATGATAACACCCTATGCCGGGAAAAGGGTGACAACCTCGACAGGTGAAGCTATGCCATCTGCATTATGCAGACTGATGCTCTTACCAGACTGCATGCCACCTCATTAGAATCATATGCTGATCTGGAGAGATGTCTTGCAAGCTCCAGACTCTGCGCAGAAAGGCTAATGGTCTGCTGAGTTTCTGCAAAATCAGGCATTAGCAGCTAGGAGCTGACCTAGCAGTGTCCAGAAGTGCCTGGCGCAGGCTACCTAGTGTGCCTGATGATTCACGATACACAAAAGGAGGTGCACCTCTGAAAATACAGGTTACTCACCTGTAACAGGAGTTCTAGGAATGGTATATGTTGTTCATCCACACTGTCTGGCAGGTTCCTTGCCGCTTTAAATCTTGCCGGAAGGTCTTCAAGCTGGCTCCTCCCACCCACCCGGGTGGTAAAACTCTCGGCTCCGCCCCATGAAGCCAGATCTGGCCCGCTGGAAGCTCAGGTTGTGCGTCGAAGCCGGGGAGGTCGGGTGGGTCGTATGGATGAACAACATATACCATTCCTAGAACTCCTGTTACAGGTGAGTAACCTGTATTTCTAGGGACATGGATATGTTGTTCATCCACACTGTCTGGCAGACTCCTAGCAGTTCTCCGGGAGGAGTGAGGCAAGGCACACCCTACTTAGGGAATAAAGACTGGAGAACCGAGGCCCCAAAACCAGCATCCCGGCGTGACTCAAGGTCGATGTGGTAATGGGTAGAGGCTGTGCTGACTTCAGGTAGCAGCCCTGCAGATTTCCTGGATAGGGACGCCCCTGGAAGCAGCCACCGAGTGCAGCAGTATGATGGGTAGAATGAGCTCTTATCCTCTGGGAGGCTCCATGCCCGCCAACTTGTAGCAGAGATCTATGCAGGAGGTGACCCACCTGCTTATCGTCCGCTTGGCTGCAGGTCTGCCAGGTGCGGCTTAGTGTGGGAGACAAACAGCTGGCGAACCTCTCCCCAATTTCAGCCGTCGCTCACTTATAATAAGCGCCCTTCTGAGGTCAAGTATGGAGCTATTCGGCCTCCGAGGTGTGATTGCGGTGGAACACCGGCAGAGTCAACACCTGGTTAAGGTGAAACTCCGACACCACCTTCGGAAGGAATTTCGGGTGGGGGCGCAGGACAACCTTGTCCCTGTGGAAGACCAGGTAAGGAGACTCGATGCAGAGCACCTGGAGTTCTCCCATCCTTCTGGCTGACGTGATAGCCACCAAGAAGGCGGTCTTCCACGACAGGTGAGAGAGTTCACACCTATGCATTGGTTCGAATGGCTTGCCCATGAGCTTTGCCAGTACCAGCAGTAAATCCCACGGAGGTGGAGGTTCTCGCACCAGAGGGGAAATGTGATCAAGGCCTTTGAAAAAGCGCCCGACCACCTTCTCCTGTGCTACCGACTGCTCCCCGGCCCGCGCCCGGTAAGCAGAGATGGCTGCCAGGTGCACCTTTAGGGTCGTCGACCTAAGCCCTTGACTAGAAAGGGACCATAAATAGTCCAAAATGCTTGCCACAGAACAGAAGGAAGGGTCCAAGCCCTTGCCCTGACACCAGATGGAGAATCTCTTCCATTTGAAGGCGTAACATTTTCTGGTCGACTCCTTACGGGATGCCTCAACAACATTGAGGACCTCGTCGGAAAGACTCAAGGCCTGGAACTCTAGCCGCTCAGGAACCAGGCCGTCAGGTGCAGGGATTGAAGGTCCGGATGGAACACCTTCCCCTGATTGACTGAGAGCAGGTCCGGGCGAGCTGGAAGCTGCCTCGGGAGCCTGGAGCTGAGGCTGAGGAGATCTGGGTACCAGAACTGGCGGGGCCAGTCTGGGGCTATCAGAATCACCTGCGCCTTGTCCCTCCTCGCCTTGAGAAGCACCTTGTGAATCAAGGGAAATGGGGGAAAGGCGTAAAAGAGGCCCAGGGTCCACAGCCTCGAGAAGGCATCCCCTGCAGCGAGCCCCTGCTGAGGGGGCGGCATGAAACAGCCTCAGCCTGCTCTCCTGGAGGCAAACAGGTCCACCTGAGGTGAGCCCCAGTGGGAGAACAGATCTTGTACTACCTCCGCAGGAGAGACCACTGTGAGATGCAGCCCCTATCCAGCTCAGGGCATCGGCCAAGGTGTTGAGGCTCCTGCCACATGAATGGCTGGAGATCCGCCTCCAGGCTCATACGAGGGACCAAATCAGAGCTTCCTTGCATAGAAGCATGGCGCGGCTCCCGCCCTGGCGTTCAGGTAGTACATGGTCATGGTATTGTCCGTCTGGACTCGGACCACTTGACCCCGGAGAAACGGAGCAAAGGCGGTGACAGCTAGGCGGACCGCTCGGAGCTCCAGCAGGTTGATGTGGCATTGGGACTCAAGCGGGGACCAGAGGCCGTGCACTCAGTGTTCCCCCAGATGGGCACCCCAACCCATCAGAGAGGCATCGGTCGATAGAGAGACCGTCGGCTCGGGGCGGACAAACGGGATGCCCTCCTGCAGATGGGATGGAACGGTCCACCACTGGAGAGCGTTCCCCATCTCCTGGGTCACTATCACTAGCTGGTCCAATGGATCGCAGCATTGTGACCACTGGCTGGCCAGTCCCCACTGAAGGGGGCGCATGTGCCAGCGTGCCCAACGGACCACGCTGGTACAGGCCGCCATGATACCCAGGAGGCGCAGGAAGTCCCGGGCAGGGTGCGATTGCCCAACCAGAAATGATTAGGCAAAGGAGGTAAGAACCTCGGCCCTGTCCGCCGGGAGCCGTGCTCTGGCTCGAAGAGAGTCGAGCTCTGCCCCGATGAACAGGATCACCTGCTTCGGCTCGAGTTCCGACTTGGCCTCGTTGATGAGAGAGCCGACTTGAGAGCAAACCTGGAGGCCAGATCTCTGGACCGCCTCCACCTCCCATCTGGAGGGCTGCTATCAGCCAATCGTCCCAGGTAAGGTACACCGGACCCTTGGCGCCAAGAGGAATGCTGTCACCACTGCCATGCATTTGGTGAAGACCCTGGGAGCTGGAGATAAGCGAAGGGCATGGCTTGAACTCAAGAGGGATCCTCCGCCGAAAGCGGAAGAATCTCCATGTGACGGACGGATAGGGACGGAAAGAACGCGTCCTGTAGGTCCAGAGAGCAGAACCACACGCGTGTTCCAGAGATGGTATTATTCGCGCCAGAGTGACCATCCTGAAGGTCCGAGACCTTAGAAACTTGTTCAGGTCGTGTAGGTCGAGAATGGGGTGCCAGCCCCCCGTCCGTTTCGGAACCAGGAAATACCTGGACACGAACCCCGGGTCTAAAGGGGGGTCCTCTACCGCCGTGATCAACTCCTTTTGGAGGAGGAGAGCGATGTCGGCTCGACGAGCTGCCAGTGAAGCTGCGGACCCCAAGGCCCCCCGAGGTGCAACGGCTCTGAAGGGCGGGGCCTGCTCGAATTCTAGAGGTAGGCCTTTCCCATCACCTCAGTACCCACCTGTCCGTGGTAACAGCGGACCAGGCGGAAAGGAAGTGTCTGAGCCTGCCCCACGGGGAACTAGGGTGAGGTGACAGGGATGGGGCGACACCTCAGCCCGCACTGGGCAGGCTTGGAGGAGGGACCGCCGAGGGACCTCCTGGGCCTTTACCTCCTGCTTCCTGTTGGAGGAAGCCGACAGCTTGGGTTTGGGATGCCAAGCTCGAGCCTGCTGGCCCTAGCGTTGCTGGGCAGGCGCAGAAGACGAAAGGGCTTAGGCTGTGGCTTGTGCCTTTGTCCTTCTGAGCGGAAGAGACCGAGTCCAAGGTAGCACTGGACTTCTCGATCCTCTGCAGGTGACCTTCCACCCCAGGGCCGAAGAGGTCAGTCCCCAAAAAGGGAACATCCACCAACTTGTGCTGGGTTTCCGAGGTAAAGGTGGATATCCTCAGCCATGCCCAACGACGCATGGCCACTGCGGCCGCCACAGACCTGGCACATAAGTCCCCGATGTCTAAAGCAGTCTGAAGCTGCTGTTTGGCCACTGCCCTGGACCCGCACCTGCCTGACCGTAGTCTGCAGATCCACGGGAAGATGAGGGACAACCTCATCCAGGGAGCCCAACAGGGCGTGAGAAAAATGTGCCATGAGGACGGCCGAACTGGCCTGACGAAGGCAGAGAGAGGACGCAGCATAGACTTTTCGCCCGGCATAATCCAATTTCTTGGATTCCTTGTCAGGAGGTTTGTCCACATCCCTGGCGTTCCCGGCACGCCGGAAAACGCTGTCGGTAACCAACCCATCGGCCGAGGGGTGTTCCGAAAAACCGGACAAGGAACCGGTAGGGACCGCATACTTCCTGGCCATTCTGGCCGAAGGCGCAGGGCAGGAAGCAGGACGCTGCCAAAGTTCCAAGGCCGGACCCACTACGACTTCGGCCACCGGAAAGGCCTCCGTAGGAGAATCCCTTCGGTCCAGAATCTCCGTGAGGGGATACCTGGCCCGTTTAGAAACGGGTTCGAGCTTCATCCCGGTGGACTCCGAGATGAGCCGAAACAACCCTAGGAAGGACGAAGGGCTATCGTCCACTGACTGCCCTCCCGAGGACTCCAAGTCCATGCGCTTGGAGAAGAGGAGGAACATCCTCGGACTCAGAAGAGTCCTCAAAGAGCTGCCTCGGGCCTGAGCCACCCTCCACCTGCCGAGGTTTATCGGGAGTGAGAGTGACAGACAGCCTATGGGGCAAACCCAAGGCCGACCGAGAATTTTTGGTCGGAGCCCCAACTAACGGCTGTGGAGACGGAGGTTCCACCAGAATCGGTGGGGCAGCTGGAATTGGCGGAACAACCGCCTCGAACAGGCCTCGGCTACAACGAGGGGTTGTTTCGCCGTCCCGTGACAGCCACTTAATGGCAGGGAAGGCGACTGGGTCGGCCTATTCCCGGTCAAAAGAGCTGTTGCCGCACGAGTTTCTCGTACCTCGGCGCAACTTGCGCGAAGCCTCCCTCGTCAGGAAGAGGAAGAGCGGCGGCGCCGCTTGCCGCGGTACCGAGACCACCTATGGTGGCGGGATCAGTTGGACCGCGAGGATGTCCGAGACCGAGACAGAGAGTCTCGACTAGGCCGAGGAAGGCGAGGAGAAGTGTCGGAAATCGGCACTCCCCTCAGCTCGGAAGATTCCACCAAAGGCTTCGGAACCGGAGGCACAGACGAGCCAACGGGATCCTCAACTCCCACCGGGGGAACCGGGGAGAGGGGATTCTCAGCTTCTCCAGCCGACAACCCATCTAACGGGTCGAGAAAAATCTCGACCGCGTCGACGGGAGTCTCAGTCAACTGGCCTGACAGGGACACCGTGAAGCCAGTGGCCGAAGCTGAGGGGTCGACCGAAGTCGACTGTCAACAAGAAGGAGGGGGATCTTTCCCACTCCCAAGAGCGTCGACGGAGAGACTTACTTTTGCTCTTTTTGGACCTGGAAAAAGGTCCCGAAGAAGTTGGACCCTCACCTTTCGTTGAGAGGGTCAGACAAAGCTCCTTAAAAGAAGCCGAGTATGAGGCACCGAGAGAGGCGGGACAAATGCCGCAGCCGAGGTAGAAGCGGCTGCGCCGCCTCCTCTTCGAGGCGATCATCTGCTCGAGCTGATCCGCCGAGCGCTGACGCTGACACCGCCAACCGCCCTCTTTAGATTTCACCAGTGGAATTCTTCTCTCGGGGCGCCCCAGTTGTAATCGGGCAGCACGGTCTTCAAGGATGTAGGCCGAAAAAGAAGAGCACAAGTCGCAGGCCTGCGGGTCGTGCTCAAGGCCCAAGCAGTAGACGCACGTGGAGTGCGGATCCGTCAGAGACATCTTCTGCCCGCAAGGGCACCTCCGGAAACCGGGAGTCGATTTGTCCATCGCAGCCAGGAGGAGAAGAAGACCGAAGTCTTTTTAGCAAAAACTTTTTGAATTCGAACTTTCGAAGAATGAGGAACCAGTCTTAAACGCAGAGCGTTAAGGAGGGAACCTGAGCTTCCAAGCGGTAAGGAAGATCTGGCGTCATGGGGCGGAGCCGAGAGTTTTACCACCCGGGTGGGTGGGAGGAGCCAGCCTGAAGACCTTCCGGCAAGACTTAAAGTGGCAAGGAACCTGCCAGACAGTGTGGATGAACAACATATCCATGTCCCTAGAAATACTCTATTTCCCCAGCGGTCAAACTCAGCCAAGTCAGACTCTGGGGGGCGGTCGTGCTGGGAGCAACAATGCCAGGACTGGGTTATCCAGGAGCTCTACTTCAGAGAATGGGTGGGATACAGCACCTGGAAATCCCATAGCAGTGCAATACTTGTGCACGCAGTCCCTAGAGCCAAGAGCTGTGGCAGCGGGATGCTGCCAGACAGCATACAAGGCCTCTGCGACTGGCCAGAGCAGGGAGTTATGACCAAGTGGTCAGCACTGTATTCCCCAAGGAATGCCACTGTCATACAGGCAGGATTGTGTCCGGCGAAATGGGAGATGTGTAGCTCCTGCAACATCTCCACCAGGAAGCACTGATATGACATGAAGTCCACATCAGCATACTACTGAAGGGAAGCATCCTCTTTCTTGGTGGAAGAAGTGGAAGATTTGGAGGAGCTGGGCTCAGAGAGAGGTGGCGCTGAGATTTGAGGTCTAAAGGTGACCTCGTCATGTGCTCTCAAATACCTGGGAAATGCAGCCGAAGACACCCTGAAGTCGTCCCAGGTCATGGGGCCTCTTGGGCCAAGACCAGGAAAAAGGAGGAGAGGAGGCAGGGGAAGAATTGTGGAAGAAGCCTGACGAACCCGGAAAGGTCCTCTGCAACGGCTGCGAGACCATGCAGGAGAAACCTCCCGAAGGAGGGGGCTGCTTATCCCACCCACCTCAGGGCATCCAACATAGAAACACTGAAAGATAGAATTTTATGACAGATAAGGACCGCTTGGCCCACCTAATCTGCCCATTTCCCTACCTAAAGGATAAGCTACAGATCCTAGTTAACCAACAGCCTACTTCCTCCCAACCCCCACTAGAACTGCCTTATGTCTGTTCCATGCATTTTTAAATTCCCCCACTGTTTTTGACTTCACGACCTCCACAGGAAGGCTGTTCCATGCATCTACAAGTCCCTCCATTAAGAAATACTTCTTCACGTTACTTCTGAGCTGTCCCCGCTCTATCTTCAAATTGTGCCCCATTGTTCTTGCACATCTCTTTTTCTGAAAGCTGCTACCCTCTTGAACTTTGTTGATTCCCTTGAGGTACTTGAAAGTTTCTACCATGTCGTGTGTGTCCCCCCCTACCCTTCCTCGAAGCTATACATATTAAGCTCCTTTAGTCTTTCTTCATATGTTTTCGGGTGCAGATCCTGCACCATTTTGGTTGCCCTCCTCTGGACAGCCTCCACCCTGTTGATATCTTTGCAGAGATGGGGTCTCCAGAACTGCACGCAGTACTCCAGATGTGGTCTGACCAACTGTCTATACAGAGGGACAACAACTTCCTGTTTTCTACTGGTGATGCTTCTCCCTATGCTTCCCAGTATCCCCCAGTCCTCCTTACTGCCTCCTCCCATTGCTTGTCAACCTTTAGGTCATCTGGTATAACTACCCCCGGGTCCCTTTCCATTTTTGTTGTTGTCAGTATCTCATCCCCATTGTGTACTCTTCCCCTGGGTTTTTGTTTCCCAGGTGCATTACTTTGCACTGAATCTAAGCTGCTATACATATGACCATTCCTCCAACCTTGCCAAGTCCCTTCTCATCCTTTCCACCCCACCTTGTGTATCAACCCTGTTGCAGATCTGTGTGTCATCTGCAAAGAGACATACTTTTCTTTCTAGTCCCTCTGCAATGTCACTTATAAAGACATTAAAAAGGACCAGCCCCAGTATTAAACCCTGCAGTGCCCCACTAGTAACCCCCCCCCCTCTTCACTGTGGACTCCATTTACTATTACCTTCTGTGTCTTGTTGTCCAGCCAATGTTTTACCCAGGCTACCACCCTGGGACCCACTACCAGGCTGGCTAATTTGTTTATTAATCTTTTATGTGGGACTGTGTCAAATGTCTTGCTAAAGTCTAGGTAGGCCATGTCCATAGCCCCTCCCTGGGCTACAACTTTGGTCACTCAGCCAAATAAATAAATTAGGTTCATCTGACATGACCTTCCTGCTGTGAATCCATGCTGCCTTGGGTCCTGTGCCCCACTGGCCTCTAGGTACTCAACAGTTATTTCCTTCAGAAGTGATTCCATCATTTTCCCTACCACTAAGGTCAAACTAGCAGGTCTGTAGTTTCCTGCCTCTGTCTTGCTCCCACTTTTGTGAAGGGGAATCACAACTGCCCTCCTCAGTCCTCAGGTACCATACCATTCTCCCATGATTTATTAAAAAGGGTCGTTAGTGGTGTTACTAGTTCTCCCCTTAGTTATTTTAGAATTCTGGGGTGAATCCCATCAGGCCCCATTGCTTTATCCACCTTCAATTTTAGTAGTTCTTTCAGAACCTTTTCTTCTGTGAAAAGACTGATATCAGCCCCCAATCCACAGTACTTCTACTGACTGGATTGGGTATCTCCCCCTGTTCTTCCCTTGTGAATACTGAGCAGAAGTATTCGTTCAGTATCCCTGCTTTTTCATTATCTCTCTCTGCCCAACCACCCTCCTCTTTATTCAGCCTCAGTATCCCTGCCTTAGTCTTTCTTTGCTCCCTAATGTACCTATAAAAGGTTTTATCCCTCTTCTTAACCGAGTTGGCTACCCTTTCCTCGGTTTGGGCCTTTGCTATTCTGACTGCCTTCCCCGCTTCCTTCTGCTTTAGCTGGTACAGTTCTCTGTCCTGCTCCTTCTGTGTTACCTTATACTTCCGGAATGCTATCTTTTTCTCCATAACCTTCCCCGCCACTTCTTCTGAGAACCACAGTGTTTTTTTCTTTTGTTTTAATTTATTTGCTTCACACAAAGGCTTGCTGCCTCTGTGATGGCAGTTTTGATGTTTCACCATTGTTGCTCCACCCCCCATTGTTGCTCCACCCCTTCTTGCCCATTTGCTAGTGCCTTTCTGAGGCACTCTCCCATTTTGACAAAATCAGCTCCCCTGAAGTCCAGTACCTTCACTTTTGTATGGCTTGACTCTACAGCTAAGTTTATCATGAACCACACTGTTTTGTGGTCACTTGTTCCCAGATGGCTACCCACTTCTAGATCTGAGATCCTCTCTCCGTCCCCATTTGAGAGTATCAGGTCTAAGACTGCTTCCTCCCAAGTGGGTTCCAAAACTAGCTATCCTCACAGGGAGCACCATTGTGATTTACCGTGCACTCCGAACTGGCCTTCACTGGAGGGTCGGCTTGCATACCCTCTCTTCTTCCTTGAATTTAACTTAATTAAGGGTCTCTCTCCTTACCCTGTGTGATATCTTATAAATCAAGCCTCCCAGGAGGGTCCTGATGTCAGGTCCTCCCTGCACTCTCCTATTGGAGATACCTAAACTTAGATCATGTGTGGAAAAGAGTCCTTTGCCACCTCAGCAGCGACTATTTTGAACTTCCTGCCTTCTGCCCATCAAGACTGCTCTACACTGGGGAGTTAAAAGGGCTTAAGTTCAAGTTTATTGCAGGAAAGACTCAGTTGAGCAAGCTCATTCACAAGGAGGTCCTGAGGCCACACACATACAGTTCGCAATTACACAGACAAGAGATATAAAATGTAGAACAACAAAGAAAAAATATATAATACAAGAAGTATACACAATATAAGTCCTTATGCTATATATGCAGTACATTCCAGCTTTAACCTTGCCCTAAATTACCTCTAAGACTATACTACTAGAACAGAGCCTCTGTGCCTATAATTGGTGACATTTTCCTGTACTGTAAGTGATGATGGACTCCCATCTTGGATTATTTTGATGCCCTACTGATTAATGTTTCTCTACCCTAACTTGTGTGGTCTAAGACAGTTATTAAATCTGACACATGTTGAATTCTATGCCTGGTCAAATGCATAGTTTCATACCTAATATATTTTATTTATTTATTAGCATTTGTTGGTGTGTTAGGCAAAACCCTGCCTATTTTGAAGCACGACCTGGGAGAATACAATTTACAGCTGAAAGTCATATCTGCTTCACACCCCACTCCCCTCCTCACTGGATTCTACCTTCACATTTTGGTATACCCAATGCTGCACTTTTCACCCTCTCCCCACCGGTCCTACATCCCCCCCCCCCAATGACTCTGGCACTTCTTATCTGTTGTCTATTTTCTCTGACAAATGCCGCTGGCTGCCTTGTTACAATGCTACCCTTGAACTGTATTAATCTGTACTCTGTTTGCAATGTCCACATTGTTGTAATGTCTGTCTTGATGTTCCCCATAATTTGTATTTCTCTGACGTGGAACCTCTGTAAAACAGCCAAGGCTCCAAGGTATTTGTAATCCTAGACTTGATTGATAAATAAAATAAATAAATAAATATCTGACTTGTCGTGACAATGTATTCTTTACTATGTACGGTTCTGCCTGCTTGTTAAATGCAATTCCGTGTCACCCCTGAAAAAGGGACAGCTATGTCTCAGTGGGCCTACCCAGTTAACAAAATCAATAAAATAACAAAATATAAATGAATAAAATACTTGCCTTCCCCCCCCCTTCAAATCCTAGATCTTCTCTTACTGCATACTTCCCAAACATTAGGAATACCCACAAACAGTGCAGCCACTCCTGATGCAATACTCTACTCTCCTCCCACAGCATCATGACTGGCTAGACTGTGTTGAGGGTGTTCCCAAGTCTAGGAAAGATTCAGCGTAAGTTGATAAAGGATTGTAAACAAAAACACTTTTGCGTGGGAAAACCAGCATAGTATGCAGTCTGGTTTTCACTTTAAAATAGAAAAAAAGGAATCAGAATCAAACTACCAGCTACATCAGCAGTCTCTGAAGAATGTGAGCAATCATAAAATGTGTTTTACACCAAAGGCACTTTGACAGTATCCCACTGCATTTTAAACTAGTTATAGCCCACAGCACTAACCAGATTTCTGGGCACACTATGCCACCCATCCACCACCGCTCTGTGAAAAAAATATTTTTTAATGTCCCTTTTAAATTTCCTCCCTTCTAGCTTCAGACTGTGCACCCTTGAAGATGAACTGTTCCTTAAAGAGCTGCTAACAACTCAAAGAAAACTTTAAAAAACATAATACTTGGGTACAACTGAGCTTGCATTCCATATATGTTCTAGAGAGTTCTCCTCACCATTATTTTATTTCAGAGGAAATTTGCATGAAAACATGATATTTATCCCTTAGAGCTCATCTGCCTCTAAAGCTTACTCCCTACTTCAAGTCATAATCCTCTGTTGCGACATCACAATCTGCTGCCATGGGAGTAACTGTGATGTCACAAGCAGTGCATTATGACTTCAGATTGCTTGTGCATTATGACTTCAGACAGGGAGAAAGCATCAGGAATACATAAACTCTTCACGAGCAAAGATCCTGTTTTCATGCAAGTGACCTCAGTGATAAATAATGGGGAAGAGAAATACAGAACTAATGTGAGATACAAGCTGAACTGTGTCTAAATATGTTTTCCTAAAGTTTTCCTGAAGGCGTCAGCTGCTCTTTAACTTGAACAAAGTGTGCAGCTCGTCATAATACACCCAATTCTGTCTGTTTCTACCATATTCCCCTACTCCCTCCTGTCTTCCAGTGAACAGAAATTAAGATTTTCAAGTCTCTCCTTATAGGACCTACCTTGCAGTCCCTGGGTCAGTTTCATCACCAACTGCTGTATAGTTTTCAACATATCTCTGTCCTTCCACAGATGAGGGCTTCAGAACTGCACAGTGCACACAAGCAAGTGAGTCCTAACCAGTGGCCCATACATTGGTTGTACAGCCTCCTTCTGAGCCCAATGAACCTAGCTGTCCAGTATATTTTACCACACTCGGAAGAACTGTTTGGACCACTGCTAGTTATCACTTTGAGGTCCCTTTCCTCCTTTGCATGCTCTACCTTTCTCCTACTAATGCAACATTCTATTTGAAAATGTCTGCAGCCAATGAGCATTACTTTACATTTTTGACACAATTTTAAGTGCCAAATACTGGACCCACTTTTCTAGCCTCTCTACATTCTTTGTCATGCTGCTACTTCTTTCCTCACTATCCACCCTGCCACAGAGCTCACTGCTGTCTGCAACTAGACTCACCTTTCCCTGTATCCTCACTCCAATGTCACTTTAAACAGACCACTTGGGGCACCCCACTAGTCACTAGCCAAAGATTCTGAGACCAGCTGTATCATGCTTTGTGCTAGCAGTTGAACTTTGTTCTGTAGCACTGACAGAGATTCCAGCAAGAGCACGTCCTCCAGAGGGGCACATAAATGACATGGGGAGAGGACTGGAACTCCAAAGAAAACCCTTATCTTACCACTTCTAGGACCCACCTGTCAAAAGTGATGGTGGTCCATTACTAACGGATTGATTGATTAGAATTTATTTAATCCAGGCACGCAAACAGAGATAAATACAAATCTTGTTTCCAGTTATGACCTAGGAAAGTGGTACAGGTAGCAGAAGGTACAAAAACTACACATAAAACACTGAGAATGCTAACACTCCAACAGGCGCACAAATGTATCACATACATTCTCAGGTAGGTACACAGGAATTATATAACACATCATATTCTAAGCAGAAGATAAATTCAGGTTACTCACCTGTAACAGGAGTTCTAGGAGTGGTGTATGTCGTTCATCCACACTTATTGGCAAGTTCCTTGCCACTTTAAATGTTGCCAGAAGGTCTTCAAGCTGGCTCCTCCTACCCACCCGGGTGGTAAAACTCTCGTCTCCGCCCCATGATGCCAGATCTAGCCCGTTGGAAGCCAGGCTGCGCGTCGAAGCCGGGGAGGTCGGGTGGGTCACGTGGATGAACAACATATACCGCTCCTAGAACTCCTGTTACAGGTGAGTAACCTGTATTTCTAAGGACGTGGATATGTTGTTCAATCCACACTTATTGGCAGACTCCTAGCAGTTCTCCGGGAGGAGGCAGGCAAGGCGCGCACCTTTTACTCAGGGAATAAGGACTGGAGAACCAAGGTCCCAAAACCAGCATCCTGGCATGACTCTAGGTCAATGTGGTAATGAGTAATGAAGGTGTGTGCTGACTTCCAGGTAGCAGCCCTGCAGATTTCCTGGATAGGGACGTCCCTAGAAGCAGCCACCAAAGCAACAGTATGGCTGGTAGAATGAGCTCTTATCCCTTTGGGAGGCTCCATGCCCGCCAACCTATAGCACAGATCTATGAAGGAGGTGACCCACCTGCCTATCGTCCGCTTGGCTGCAGGTCTGCCAGGTGCGGCTTCTGCATAGGTGACAAACAGCTGGCGAACCTCTCCCCGAACTTCAGCCGTCCGCTTCTTATAATAAGAGAGCTCTTCTAGGGTCCAAAGTATGAAGCCTAAGACCGCTCGAGGTATGACTGGGTAGAAATGACCGCAGAGTCGACACCTGGTTAATGTGAAACTCCGGCACCACCTTCGGAAGGAATTTCGGGTGGGGGCACAGGACAACCTTGTCCCTGTGCAAGACCAGATAAGGAGACTCTATGGAAAGCGCCAGGAGCCCTCCCATCCTTCTGGCTGATGTTACAGCCACCAAGAAGGCGGTCTTCCACGACAGGTGAGAGATGTCACACCTGTGCATCAGTTTGAATGGCTTGCCCATAAGCTTAGCCAATACCAGCAGTAGATCCCACGGAGGTGGAGGTTCTCACATCGGAGAGGATATGTGATCAAGGCCTTTGAAAAAGCACCCGACCACCTTCCCCTGCACCACCGACTGCTTTCCAGTCCGCGCCCGGTAAGCAGAGATGGCTGCCAGGTGCACCTTAAGGGTCGTCGACCGAAGCCCTTGCTGAGAAAGGGACCATAGGTAGTCCAGAATGCTGGCCAAGGAACAGGAGGAAGAGTCCAACCCCTTATCCTGACACGAAATGGAGAATCTCTTCCATTTGAAGTTATAGCATTTTCTGGTTGACTCCTTATGGGATGCCTCAACAACGCTGAGGACCTCGTCAGAAAGACCCAAGGCCTGGAACTCTAGCCGCTCAGGAACCAGGCCGTCAGGTGCAGGGATTGAAGATCCGGGTGGAATACCTTCCTCTGGTTGACTGAGATCAGGTCCGAGCGGGCTGGAAGCCATCTCGGGAGCCTGGAGCTGAGGCTGAGTAGATCTGGATACCAGAACTGACGGGGTCAGTCTGGGGCTACCAGAATCACCTGCGCCTTGTCCCTCCTCGCCTTGAGAAACACCTTGTAGATCAGGGAAATGGGGGAAAGGCGAGGAAGAGGCCCGGGGTCCACGGCCTCAAGAAGGCATCCCCCAGCAAGCCCTGCTGAAGGGGGCCGCCATGAAAGAGCCTCAGCTTCGCATTCTCCCTGGAGGCAAACAGGTCCACCTGAGGTGTGCCCCCGTGGAGAACAGATCGTGTACTACCTCCGGCAGATGACACAAAGATCTGTAACAGAGTTGATACACAAGAGGGGGGTAGAAAGGATGAGAAGGGACTTGTCAAGGTTGAAGGACTGGTCAGACATATGGCAACTTAGATGCAATGCAAAGAAGTGCAAAGTAATGCACCTGGAAAACAAAAAACCAGGAAAAGAGTACACAATAGCAGGGGAGGTACTAACAACAACAAAAATGGAAAGGGACTTGAGGGTAGTCATATCAAATGACTTAAAGGTGGGTAAGCAATGTGAGAAGTCAGTAAGGAGAGCTAGGCATACTGGGATGCATAGGAAGGGCATCACAAGTAGAAAAGGGAAGTGGTTATCCCTCTGTACAGACAGTTGGTGAGACCCCATCTGAGATACTGTGTGCAGTTTGGAGACCCCATCGCAAGGACATAGACAGGATGGAAGCAGTCCAGAGGAGGGCATCTAAAATGGTGCAGGGTCTGCACCAGAAACCATATGAAGAGAGACAAGAGCTTAATATGTATACCCTTGATGAAAGGAGGGACAGGGGGGACATGACAGAAACCTTCAAGTACCTCAAGGGAATCAACAAAGTCCAGGAGGGTAGCATCTTTCAGAAAAAGAGATGTGTAAGAACAAGGGGGCACAATTTAAAGATAGAAGGGGACGGCTCAGGGGTAATGTAAGGAAATTTGTTTTCAAGGAGAGAGTGGTGGATGCATGGAACCGCCTTCCTGGGGAGGTTGTTGGGTCTAAAACAGTGGGGGAATTCAAACATGCATGGGACAGACATTAGGCAATTGTAGTGGGGGGTTGCAGGAAGTAGGCTGCTGGTTAACTAGAATCTGCAGCTTATCCAACAGGAAGGGAAAGGGGTAGACTGGGTGGGCCAAGTGGTCCTTATCTGCCGTCAAAGTCTATGTTTCTAGAGAACACTCGTGAGATGCAGCACCTATCTGGCTTAGGGCATCGGTCAGAGTGTTGGAGGCTCCCGCCACATGAATGGCTAGGTCATCTGCCTCCAGTCTGCCCACAAGAGACCAAGTGCGGAGAGCTTCCTTGCACAGAGGCAAGAAGCGCGTCCCGCTCTGGCGGTTTAGGTAGTACATGGTCGTGGTGTTGTCCGTCTGGACCTGGACCACTTGACCCTGTACAAATGGAGCGAAGGCGGTGAGGGTTAGTCGGACCACTCGAAGCTCCAGCAGGTTGATGTGGCATTGAGACTCCTGGGGAGACCAGAGGCCGTGCACTCTGAGCTCCCCCAGATGGGCACCCCAACCCATCAGAGAGGCATCGGTTGTTAGAGTGACCGTCTGCTCTGGGCGGACAAATGGGATACCCTCCTGCACATGAGCGGGAACGATCCACCACTGGAGAGCGTTCCCAATCTCCTGGGTCGCTATCACTGGCTGGTCCAGAGGACTGGAGCGCTCTGACCACTGGTGGGGGAGTCCCCATTGTAGGGGACGCATGTGCCAGCGGGCCCAATGGACCACGATGGTGCAGGCCGCCATGAGGCCCAGGAGGTGCAGGAAGTCCCAGGCAGGGCGCAACTGCCCAACCAGAAATGACTGGGCAAAGGAGGAAAGAACCTCAGCCCTGTCTGCCAGGAGCCGTGCTCTGGCTCGAAGAGAGTCGAGCCCTGCCCCGATGAACTGAATCACCTGCGCTGGCACGAGTTCCGATTTGGCCTCGTTGATGAGGCTAATCTGAGAGCAAACATGGAGGGCCAGATCCCTGGACCGCTCCACCTCCGACTTGGAAGCGGCTGCAATCAGCCAGTCATCCAGGTAAGGGTACACCCAGACCCTTCGGCGCCACAGGAATGCTGTCACCACTGCCATGCATTTAGTGAAGACCCTGGGAGCTGGAGAGAGGCCAAAGGGCACGGCACGGAACTCGGAAAGGGATCCCTCCGCACTGAAGCAGAGGAATTGCTGGTGGGACGGACGGATTGGGACGTGAAAGAACGCGTCCTGAAGGCCCAGAGAACATAACCACATGCCTCGTTCCAAGGATGGGATGATCTAAGCCAGTGACCATCCTGAAGGTTCGAGACCTTAAGAACTTGTTCAGGCCATGGAGGTCAAGAATGAGGTGCCAGCCCCCCGTCCGTTTTGGGACCAGGAAGTACTTGGACACAAATCCTGGGTCTGAAGGAGGGCCCGGCACCTCCCTGATCACCTCCTTCTGGAGGAGCAGGGCAATGTCGGCTCGACGGGCCGACAGAGAGGCTGCAGACCTCGTAGCCGCCCCGTGGGGCGAAGGCTCGATAGGGTGGGGACTGCTAGAATTCCAGCAGCAGACCCTTTCCTACCACTTCCAACATCCAGCGGTCCGTGGTGATATCTGACCAGGCGGAAATGAAGTGGCGGAGCCGTCCCCCCACGGGGAGAACCGGTGTAGGAGTGACAAGGTTGAGGGCGACACCCCTCAACCTGTCACTGGGCAGGTTTGGAGGAAGAGCCGGCCGAGGAGCCTCCCAGAACTTTCCCTCCTGGCTTCCTGTTGAAGGAAGCGGCAAGCTTGGCTTTGGGGTGCCAAGTGCGAGTCTGCTGGCCCTGATGCTGGTGTTGCTGAGCCGGACATGCCACAGAGGTTGACGGACGAAAGGGCTTACACAGCTGCTGGTGGCCTTTGTCCTTCTGGGCAGACGTGACAGAGTCCAAGGTGGAACTGGACTTCTCGATCCGTTGAAGGTGCCCTCAACCCCGAGACCGAACAAGTCGGTACCCAGGAAGGGAACGTCTTCCAGCTTGTGCTGGGTATCTGCCGTGAAAGTGGAGATCCACAGCCAAGCTCTGTGGCGCATGGCCACTGCAGCCGCTACTGACCGGGCACACGAATCTGTGACGTCCAGGGAGGTCTGGAGCTGCTGTTTGGCCACCACCCTTCCCTGATCCCACACCTGCTTGACCGTAATTTGGAGGTCAGCCAGGAGATGAGGAATCACCTCATCCAGGGAGCCCAAAAGGGCGTGTGAAAAGTGTGCCATCAGGACGGCCGAGCTGGCTTGACAAAGGCCTAGGGAGGAAGCGGAGTAAACTTTCCACTCAGAGTAGTCCAGCTTCTTGGACTTCTTGTCGGGAGGCTTGTCCACGTCCCAAGTGTTCCCGGAACGCTGGAAAACGCCATCGGTCACAAGCCCCTCCGCAGAGGGGTGCTCCAAGAAACCGGAGAGTGAACCGGTGGGGACAACATACTTCTGAGCCATCCTGGCCGAAGGTGCTGGACAAGAAGTTGGCCACTGCCACAGCTCCAGGGCCAGGCCAACAATGGCTTCGGCCACCGGGAAGGCATCCGTGGGGGAATCCCCTTGGTCCAATATCTCCATGAGGGGATACTTGGCCCGTTTTGAAACGGGTTCGAGCTTCATCCCGGTGAACTCTGAGATAAGCCGGAAGCATTCCCAAAAACGAGGATGGGCTCTCATCCACTGACTGACCCCAAGTCAAGCGGCCTGGAGAACAAAGAGGAGTCATCATCAGACTCCGAGGAGTCTGCGAACAGCTGCCGAGCGCCTGAGCCACCCTCCACCTGCCGAGGTTGATCGGGAGTGAGGGTGACCGACAACCAATGGGGCAAGCCCTGACCCAACCGAGAATCCTTGGTCGGGACCCCAAACTTAGGTTGTGGAGGCAGGGTTTCCACCACAATGGGTGGCGCAGCCGGTTTCGGCCGAACAACCGGTGCCGGCTTCAGCTCCTCGACCACTGTGAGGGGTTGTTTTGGCCGCTCCGGTGACAGCCACTTAATGACCGGGGAAGACGATGAAGTCGGCCTATTCTCCGTCAAAAGGAGCTGCTGCCACATTAGCTCCTCATAGCGCCGACACAATTTGTGCCGGAGTCTATTCTCTGAAGAGAACGAAGATGAGGATGAGCGGCGCTGCTACTTTCTACGGTGCCGAGACAGAGACAGCCAATACTGGCCGGATCAGCTGGACCGAGAAGAGGTCCAAGACCAAGACCTTCGGTGTTTTCCGAGGGTGGGTCTGAGAGGGGGTTGGGGAAACCCGCTCCTCCCTCGGTTCAGGGACCTTAACCGGGGACTCTGGCACAGGCAAGTCCTCGGTTTCCACTGGGGGAACCGGTGAAGAAGGGTTGTCGGCTTCTCCAGTCGACAGACTGTCCGATGGGTCAAGAAAAATCTTGACTGCGTTGACGGTCGTCTCGGCCAGCTGACCTGACGGGGACACCGTGAAGCCAGCGGCCTTAGCTGCAACCTCGACCAAAGTAGAGTGTCGACCCTCCGGGGAAGGGGACCTCTCCCGCTTCTATGAACGTCGACGGTGGGACTTACCCTTGGGGTCCTTCGTTTTGGACCGAAAGGAATGTCCCGAAGGGCCTTCTCCCTTGGTGGAAAGGGATTGGCAAAGCTCCTTGAAAGAAGCTGTGTAGGAGAATTCCAAGCATAGCGCAATAAATGCCGTGACTGAGGATGATGATGATGCGGCCTGGGCCGCCTCCTCCTTGAGGGCGATCATCTGCTCCAGCTGTTCCGCCAAGCCCGCAGCCGCAGACACCACCCAACGGGCCTCCTTAGACTTAACCGGAGGATAACGTTTTTCGGGTCGTCCCAACAATAACCAGGCAGCACAGTCCTCCAAGACCGAAGCTGAAAAGGATCTGCACAACTCACAAGCCTGTGAGTCATGGCTGAGTCCAAGGCAATAAACTCACGTGGCATGCGGATCGGTCCGGGACATCTTCTGCCCACAGGGGCACCGACGAAATCCGGGAGTCGATTTGTCCATCGCAGCCGCGAGGAAAGATACAGACCGAAGTCTTGTAAATCTTAAAATAAGTTTTGGATTAACCGAAGAGTGTGAATCCAACCTAAAACGCAGAGCGCTAAGGAGGGAACCTAAGCTTCCAAGTGGTAAGGAAGATCTGGCGTCATGGGGTGGAGCAGAGAGTTTTACCACCCGGGTGGGTGGGAGGAGCCAGCTTGAAGACCTTCCAGCAACATTTAAAGCGGCAAGGAACCTGACAATAAGTGTGGATTGAACAACATATCCACATCCCTAGAAACTGCCATTGAACATTGCAGAAGAAAGTGTTGTCCCCTGACCAGAATCTGTAGCAGGGACTGTGGCTGGGGGAGGATGGGGCCCCCTTACCTCATCACTTTTGCCTTTGGAAGTGGGACTGGATGCCTGACCACCAGAGCGGCTGCTGTTACAACTCTTATGGGAGCTTTCTCAAGAATTCTTGGGGTTAGTTGGGGTTAGGGCTTAGTTGGGCAGTACTGTTGATACTGCTCCTCTGTTGTTGCTGTGGCTGCTGCTGGCCCTGTGAGCCATGGAAGGAATGTTACCTTGCAAGTGCAGTTTCGTAGCTGTCTTGGTAACCAAGGTGACCATTTACAGAGTGACACTAGACTTCTCAATCTGCATCTAATACCTCTCTGCGTCGGGCCCAAACAGATCCTTGCCAGTGAAGGAAGGGTTTGACACCTGCTGAAACTCCTCCACGAAGGGGGAGAGGAGTAACTGCACTTGGCAATGAATGGTGAACGCTGTGGTTATGACAATGTCAGAGACATCGGCCGAATCAGGGGCTACCTGTAGCTGGTGAGTGGCAAACCAACACCCCAGGTCCTGGATCTTTTATTTATTTGTTTGTTTGTTTTTTTTTGTTTAACCAGGAGAGACACACTAAGCTAAAACTTGTTTATAGGTGTGACTTGGGAGCACAAGGAAGTTAAGTGACTTGCTCAGGGTCACAGAGTATGCAAGTGGGGGCTGTGGGATTCAAACTCAGGTCTCCAGATTTGCAGCTCAGAGCCTTAAACCACTGCGCTATACTGCCTCCAAATCCATGAGATCCTGTTAGTTATCCTCCAGCAAGAGCCACCTCAGGACCGAGAGTCTTTTGGACAACTCATGTAGCTATATGTAGCTATCAGGGTTGCATAGTCGGCATGTCTCATGTCCAAGGACTATACAGCATACATTCTGCAGCCAAAGTGGTTCTGCTTCTTCAAATTCATGTACAGGGACTATGAAGACTGCCGGATCGTGCCCTTGTAGAATGTGTCTAACATACATACACACCACACACACTGGGGATGAAGTGATCCAGAAACCCAGTGTACCTCCAAGGCCACAATATGCTTGTAGTCCACCCTCTGAAGAGATGCAAAGCTGAAAGCCAGGTGTTTCCAAATGTGGAATGAGGGTCCATCATAGCTGAAGTGATGGTGAAGGTCACCCTGTTGAGTAATCCTCAAGAATGCTCACCAGGGAGAAGAGTTCTTTCTTCTGGACCTTGTCCAAAGGAAACCCCCAGGACTGAAGTTCCCTAGTCCTTATCTCCCTGTTACCATAGTCTGTAGACCACCCCCAAAGCACAGCTTCTTACCTGATGTAGTCATGAGTAACTCTGTTCCCCAGGCTCCTGGAATTTAGGCAGACTACCTTCCAGCATGTGCCTATGTCCCTCCCCCTTTGTCTTCCCCTTCCCCCTTTAATTTCCTGCTTCCTGTTTGTTCTGTGTGCCCCTGCCTTCTGAATCCTTTTTTTATTGGATTATGGACCCCTGTCGGGATGCCTACATCCCCATTATTCCCCACTGCCTTTAGACCATTTCTGAGGTAGTCCTAGCTAGGTTCCCTTTTTGTTATCGTTCCTCTGTGGTTCCCCCAGTTTCAGTCCCCTCTCCAACTCAGTTTTAATGTCCAACAACACAGATATCAACCTTCTGCCCCAACCCATTAGCCCCCGTCTCGTCAGGTGAAGGCTGTCAACCTTCAAGAGTCTCTTGTACCAGAAGCCCCCTGCCTCCCACATAATGGTAATGATGGAAACACTTCTGAAGGAAAGAACTGTCGAGTATCTAGAGGCCAGAGGGGCACAGGACCCAAGGCAGCATGGATTCACTAGCGGGAAGGTCATGCCAGACGAATCTGATAGATTTCTTTGACTGGGTGACCAAAGTAGTAGATCAGGGAGGGGCTGTGGACATGGCCTACCTAGACTTCAGCAAGGCATTTGACACAGTCCCACACAAAAGATTAATATACAAGTTAGCCAGCCTGGGAGTGGGTCCCAAGGTGACAGCCTGGGTAAAGAATTAGCTGGAGAACAGGACACATGCAGTAACAGTAAATGGAGTCCACTCTGAAGAAAGGAGGGTTACTAGTGGGGTACCGCAGGGTTCAGTATTAGGACCGGTCCTCTTCAATGTCTTTATAAGCTACATTGCAGAGGGACTGGAAAGAAAAGTATGTCTCTTTGTAGATGACACAAAGATCTGCAACAGAGTTGATGCACAAGGTGGGGTGGAAAGGATGAGAAGGGACTTGGTAAGGTTAGAGGAATGGTCAAATGAATGGCAGCTTAGATTCAATGCTAAGAAGTGCAACGTAATGCACCTGGGAAACAAAAACCAAGGGGAAGAGTACACAATGGAGGGTGAGATACTAACAACAACAAAAATAGAAAGGGACCTGGGGGTAGTCATATCAGATGACCTAAAGGCGGGCAAGTAATGTGAGAGGGCAGCAAGGAGGGTTGGGGGATACTGGGATGCATAGGGAGAGGCATCACCAGTAGAAACAGGAAGTTATTATCCCTCTGTACAGACAGCTGGTCAGACCCCATCTGAGTATCTGCAGTTCGGAGACCCAATCTCCAGCAAAGACAGACAGGATGGAAGCTGTCCAGAGGAGGGCACTAAAATGGTGCAGGGTCTGCACCGGAAGACATATGAAAAAGACTTAAGGAGCTTAATATGTATAGCCTCGAGGAAAGGAGGGAGAGGGGGGACATGATAGAAACTTTCAAGTACCTCAAGGGAATCAACAAAGTCCAAGAGGGTAGCATTTTTCAAAAAAAAAAAAGTGTGCAAGAACAAGGGGGCACAATTTGAAGATGGAGGGGGGTGGCTCAGAGGTAATTTAAGGAAGTATTTTTTCACAGTGAGGGTTGTGGATGCATGGAACAGCCTCCGGAGGAGGTTGTGGAGTCAAAAACAGTGGTGGAATTCATGCATGCATGGGACAGTCATAAGGCAGTTCTAGGGGGTTGGGGAGGAAGAACTAGGCTGCTGGTTAACTAGGATCTGTAGCTTATCCATTAGGTAGGGAAATGGGCAGACTGGGTGGGCCTTATCTGCTGTCAAATTCTACGTTTCTATGTTTCATCCACCCATTAAGCTCAGTCTCCTCCTTCCTGACTCTTCCTTTTCCTCCTCCCTCCTACACTCAGAGGACCTCAGAAAAAAGCAGCACAGTGTGCCTTCAATCTTTCTCTAAGCATTCAAAACTTGCACTTCAACTCAATTGGCTGGTTTGCTAGACTGTTAATAACCAAGTGTACCAGCACTCCAAAGCTCCCCTCCCCCTTCTCTATCATCCTCACTTTCCTGTCCATGTTGCGGATGGCTGTTGAACTGGGAAGGCATCTGATCACCCCCCCCCCCACACCACCACCACCACCACCTTCTCCACACTGCGAGTCCCCTACTGCTACTAGGATACTCCTTTCTTCCTTGCGCCTGGTCTTACCACTGGGAGCCACCAAGTCATCCTATTCACCCTTTCCGAATGGCTTAGAGTCCCAACTGAAGGTGTCTGGTAGCTGCTCCTCCCCAAATAGAGCAAAATAATCAGCTGTCGAGGGATGGTGAGCCTGGGTGACTATTTCATTGCTGCCCCTGCCACCTCTTCCTCTCCACACTACCCTACAGCCCCCTGGGCCAGTGGGCCTCTGCAGGAGCAGGGGTGCCAGTAGTGTGTCTGAGGGTACCAGCTCGACTGGTGATGCAGCCAGGATATTCCCTTCCTTGTTGCTACCAGCTGTGTCTGGAGCTCCGCAAACACCCTACATATGGGGCAGTGTCTTCTCCTCCAGAGCGCAGCCCGGTAGATGAGTGCCCCACAGTCCCTACAGCTGCGTATGTTCTCACTGTACTGTACTATGCTCCATTCTATCTGAATATTCCTGTCCCACAGTACCTACTTGACTTCTAATAAAACTTAACTACAGCCTGGTACTAACATCTGATGTGAAGTCAGTCCTTTCCTTGGCAAACCACAGGAGGTGCCCCCCTGACAACTGTTCATGGATGGAAAGCTATATGTCAGAAACCTTTATTCAGCTGTTGTGGCCCCCCCGCCCCAAAAAGGTGGTGCCAGCACCTCTGGATTTATCCCTCTGAATTGCCTTCGAGAAACTTCAGAACTTACCAAATGTTGTTCCTCAGAAAGAACCCTGGGAATAACTCCCCTAAAAGAACCCAGCAGCCTTTCTTGAAACTTAAGGCTGAAGTCTTAAGGATTTTCTCCAGACCTGCAAGGCCTTTGTCAAATCTGTCCAGTGCTTCCCCACATACGTTAAAGCCATTGAACAGAAGATGTATCAACTGATTTGGATGTTTCTTTATGAACCATAGGCAAATCCAAATGTTACACATAATGATAATGGAGACAGACAAATCATAATGCCAGTGTCACAGCATCCATGGTGGAGTCCACCTAGAACAGTAGGGCTTTATCCAAGTTCTGCTGAATCTAATGCACCTTATGCTTCTTTTTCCGCCAGAAGGGGGCATGAGGCCTGAACCCATGACTCTGCCACCTGCACCATATACAATGAAATGACAGCTACAAGCAGGGACATGGTTGCCATGTTATAAGCTTTCCTTCAACAGGGTTTCTATTCTCTTGTCGTGCAGGATCCCTTGGGAAAGTGTGTCCTTTAACTGGGAAAGATGCCTTATGAACCAGGTTGAGTAGCACCAGATCTGCATTCCATATAGTAAAAAAAAGACGCTCAAGTCATCTGTGTGAAACAAAGTTTTTTTAAACCCTGGGCATGGAAGGTGTCTTCCTAGGTGAGTCTCGCTCTTAATTTTTTTTTTTTCAATTAAGTTCATCTCTTCTTGCCTGGTGGGGATGTACCCTGTACTTTGCCCATGTACCCGAGACATCCCCTCATATCCAGCATCCCCCCCAAATCCCCAAGGGAAGGCCCATGACGTACCCCTCACGGCAGGGCTTGTGGGGGATGGGGGCTGCAGGAGGGACCCAGATGAACCTTTGGCTCCCAATAAGCGGGAACACTGTCCTTCGGGCCAGCAAGAGAGTCTGAACTTGGTGTCATGCTGTGCATCCAAGTAGTGTTTGTACTGCAGCAGGCTGCCCCTGCAGGCGTGGACATACAATGACATCAGTGTGCAGTCACGCATGCTTCCACATACGACCCACAGATATCCACCACTGCCTCCTCCCCATCTGTGTTGTCCCAGTCAGAGTACTGCCAGCCTCCGGGAGGACAGTTGTCTCTGAGACACTCATCCTACCTCCCCCCCCGGCTGGTCGTCTGATGCAACAGACTTATTCCTAAACCTGGGTCACCAGTAGCACAAACAGCAGCAGCACTACTGCTGCGCTGGCAGACCAGCAAGGAGTCCCATTCTTCTGGACTGTTTTAGATAAATTCAAGTGGACTGGTATTGCCCTGCTCCTGGACTCTCTTGACATGAAAGGATATCATGGTTCATCTTTCTCTGATTAGGTGGGCTGAAGCCCTAGCACCTCATGCCTGGTCAACTGGGGGTATCTAAATCTCTGAAATCCCCCCCCCCCTTTTCCAAATGGGAGGATGACAAAGAAGAAGAGCATGAGCCAAAACAGCTAGATTGCTGCCGCCCTGATGGTCCAGAAGTAGTTCACTGAGCTGCCCTGTAGGCAAACCATTTTCGGGCACAAGTTTGGGACCGCACTGGGAGGCAGCACACCTCGACCAGGGAGGGCTGGTGGTGAGCTCGCTGCCACAGCCACCCCCTTGACAGCCCTTGCCCTGGAGCCCCTGCTAGAGTGGGCAAGCTGTGGGGGTAGTCAGTGGGCTATCGGCTCGGGGGGGGGGGCTGGACCTAATGTGGTACATTCCTGGGATCAAGGTATATCCTGGGAAGAATGGCCGTGGTGGGGAAAAAAGAGTCGCTATTTAAGAAAAAAAGAAGTGCTAGATCTGTACTTCTCCCAGTGTGTCTGACCTTTGGACTTCGGGGGTGGGGGAGTGGGAGCTGCCAGAACTCAATGACACCAGACAATGCATCTTTGCTGATCACAAACACAGAACCTGGTCTTTTCCTTGTCTTTGCCGGAGGGCTTGAACTGCTCAGCCAATTTCTTCTGATGCTTTTCATTGCAGGCCCCCATGCTTACTCACTGGGGTGGATTTTTCCACCCATAGCCTTTCTAAAGGGCCCATTAACTACCTTGATGGTCCCTGGGAGGAGAGGGATGGTCTATTGGCAGCTGTTTTCTGCAGTCACTGTTTAGGACCATGCCATCATTGCTCGTTAACTTGCTAAGACAGATCCTAGACCTTTCTATTATGGCTGTCTTTACCAAATCTCTGCAGAGGATTCTGCTGTGATCCTTGTAATCACAGTGCAACCCTATACTTGACGGCTGGCTTCATTGCTACACCACTCTGCATACTTCCATGTGGTGCCTTCATTAAACACCATGCTGAATGGAGAGTCTGGTGATATCAACTGGTCCAGTTAAGAAGGATAAATGTTGTTACCAAATGTGGGCAGTAAGTTCCCCAATGCTGCTGAATCAAAGGAGAGTTTCCAAACTGGCACTAGTCTTTTTGTGCCAAGCAGCTGAAATGGACTAAAACTGAAAAAAAACAACTGCAAACTGCTGCCCACTCTCAACTTACTAACTGCTTTTCGTAATTATTCTGAAGCACTCTAAGTCAAAACTAACACAGATACAATAGCATTCTTCACTACAGAGGATACTCCTGGAATGCCTGCTATCCCTGCACGGAGGCAAAAAATCAGCTGAGGATAATATCGGGAACAATGGGGTATAACTAGGAGAGTCCCCTCCTAGCTGTCAATTATTAAGTTAGATTGCCTTTCTGTCTTAACCCTTATCATTACAGCCAGTGTGGACGATAGAAAACTGTTCCCCTTTGTCCTCATAACCTATCAGATTTTATATTCACAGCCCATTAGCGTCTCATCATGTAAATTGAAAAACATATTCATGTTTAGTAATCCCATATCTTTCTTGCTTTTACATGCATATGCCCGCAAAAGCCTCAAAATATAACCCATCGGCATAGTCCAAAGCTCACTGGCAGACATACATATACCATCAAAAGCCACATGTAAAATCTTCGCTCTACCCCAGACATGCGCACTCAGAAGATGTACATTATTGCCCAATCCTGCCATACAGCAGATGTACATACTCTTCATCCCACCCACGCAGTTGATACGCATATCCTTGGTCCCACCCACACAGCAGAAATACTTTTGGTCCCACTAACACACTAGATGTACATACTCTTGGTCCTACCTACACAGTAGACATATACACTCTGGTCCCCCCCAAACAGTAGATATACATACTCTTGATCCAACCCCCACAGCAGATGCACATACTCATGGTCAAACAGTACACATACAGTACCATATTCTTGACTCCAACCACACAACTGACATACAGCGAGCCGGCCAGAGCGCAACATAATGATGCTGCAGTATAAAGCAAAAACGATGCAGTACGCTACAGGGATATAATGCAATGGCAATTCAGCCCTTTCGTTATGCAGTATTTTGTAATATGTCACTTACTGCAAGTTACTGCATTGCATCGTAGCGGCTCCCCTGTACACACTCTTCTTGGTCCCAACCACACGGTAAATATACAATCTTGGTCCCACCCACACAGTAGATAAACATACTCTTTGGACCATTCCACACAGTAGAAATACATACTTTTACACACAAATACACACGCACACACAGAAATCTTCATTGTCACGCACCGGGTCATCCATGTTCTGCCGAATCAGGTTGTTGATTTCCTGCTGCTGCTTAGGCTCAAGCTTCTTGACAAAGAAGAGCACCTCCCACCACTCGGCCCGACTCAGCATTTCAGAATCCTCATTAATGCAGTCCGTCAGGTAGGGCAGAGTGTAGAGCCCCCCCAGAGGTTTGCAGAAGGTTGGTGCAACTGAAAGAACATTGAACAAAGCAATTAAAAGGAGAAAGCACATCAATGACAGGAACCACTGCAGTCTGGTAGTGTCACCCACAAACCAAAATTAGACACAAAAAGACAGGTCAAAGTTGCACCAATCTGAACAGTAAAGTTTGCTGCCACCATTCACAAGTCAGCTGTGATTATTATGACCCACATGGTCACAGCCATGGTTCCTGTGACATCCCTTCAGCCAAAGCAGTCAAGTAGGTACACCTGCACAGCCTATCGTGATCACTGTGATATCTAGCTCTTCAGTCACGGTTGTCATTCATGCTGTCCTAAACAATCCATCATGGTTACTGCGCCATCTCTTTAACTACAGTAATCGTGCTGCTCCCTTCCCCAGTCTGTCATGGTCATTGTGGCATCCACTCAGCCACAGTAACCATGTGTGTCCCTCACACATTCTGTCATGGTCACTAGGTATCATCTAAACCCTAGTCATCACATGTGCCCACCTCCCCAAATCATCTGTCATGATCACCGTACAACCCCTAAATGCTTGTCTTCATGTGTGTGTGTCCTAACACACACACACACACACACACACACACACACACACACACATTCTTTTATTATTAGTGGATATCCCCTAAACAATGGTCATAATATGTGCTCCCTCCTTCCCTGCACACTCTGCCATGATCACCAGCCATCCACGGGAGGAGGGGCCAAGGTGCACACTCCAAATTAAGTGAACAGAGACTGTAGAGCTGAGGACCAAAACAAACATCAAGACGAATGAGCACATCTATGCTGTAATGAGATATAAATGTCTGCATACATTTATTTACATACATAATACATTGTTACCAGCAGATTAGGCCTAACGGTTATTTCATTTATTTGAGTAAGGTACACTGGAATATACATTCCATTTTCAGGTATGACCTGAGGTCAAAGTAATTACAAGTAAGACAAACAATACAGCATACAAAGTACAAAATAAAATGAAGATATACAATAAACTAAATCAATAAAATAATTTCATACTTGCTTACATAAACATGCATTTGTATTTTTAAGATACTGAGTAACAGCTGAGGAAAATAACCTAACAGAAAGGAGATGCTTAATATGTGTTGGTAAAGAATTCCATAAGGAAGCAGCACAATGTACAAAAGTTATTTTCCCTGCGCTACTGCACACAAAGGGTATAACTAGTAGAAAATGTTGAGATGATCGTGATTCATAGACAGGGGTATGCTTGGTTAATAGTCTATGCAAAGAAACTGGAATAACTGAATTCATAATATTATACGTAAAACATGATATGGATAGTTTATAATTATTCAGAACAGATAGCCAGTCTAGTCTGTCCAAAATTAGACAATGGTGAGTCCTGCTGGGTACCAGGTGCATAAATTTGCCAATTTTTTTTTTTATTTCCTTTTTATTAAGAGAAGCATAACAAACACAATTGAAATATACATTTACATTCCAATACACATGTAACCAGGCATATTTAATGATTACTTGTTAAGATGACAATGAACAACATGTTCAGGTTAACAATAAGCTCAGTTGGTAGGTTATGAGAACCCTGAATATTACTTTGGTCAAATAAAATAAAGAGAAATTAATTTTCATAGAAGTACAAATCTGCCAATTTTCTGACACAGTACCTCTTTCCTAGAGATACTACTTGAAGGTGCAGTTTCAATAACAATGGAAGCATAATTTAGAATTGGAAGAAGGTTTTGTTCTACTATGGCCAATCGAGTTGCATTGGTTAAGAGATTTCTTATACAAAAGTGTTCCAATTTTTAACTGTATCTTAGCAGTAATTTTATCCAAATGTACACTGAATCTCAGTGTTGGGTCTAGAACAACTCCTTGATATTTAAAGTTCACAGTCTCAATCAAACATCCGTCATAAGTATGTACCTTGAAGTCACTGGAAAATGGTTTCAACTTGGGATCTCAACCAAATAAAACAGCTTTTTTTTTTTTTTTTTGTTTAAAACAAGGTTGTTTTGACAGAGCCAATTCCGCACTTTAACAAATCTGTAACTTAGCATGGTATTAATTTCAGGTATGATTGAGTTGCAAACCATTAATACTGCATCATCTGCACGTAGATACAAACCACAGTTATTGGTCACATGAGAGATGGGATCAATAAAAAGAGAACTGAGTAAGGATTGCAAACAGTTAAGGAGCCAGAAATAAGACATGATTGGAGTGGTGCAGTGCAGTGGCTGTGGAGCAGCAGTCTTCCGGAAGATGTTCTGGAGGATGCAGTGTTGTCCCATTTGCAGGCACCTCTCTGGGCTGAGGGAGGAGGTTGCTCATCTCCAGGCTGAGTTGGCCAGGATTTGTGGGACCTCCTCTTCCATCCAGGGACCACCAGTGCCCTGCCGTTGCCTCAGAGGTTGCCAAGAAAGAGGAGCGGCTGGACCACAGTGGGCTCAGTGAGGGTGAGGGTGGTGGAACAGAGGCGCATCCCTCCAGTTGTAGCTCTCCACAATTCCTATGCCATTCTGGCAAAGTGTGGCCATTCTGGCATAGTGCCTCTATGGAGGCACCCGCAGTGGAGACCAAGGAGGATGCTGGGAACCTCCACAAAGGAGACCCACAGGAGGGTGGCAGGGGACCCCGCAGGGGAAGGAAATAACTCCTGGTGGGGGACTCCATTGTTGGGAAGGTAGAACTGGAGAAGGAAGGGGAGAGGGAGGTAAGGTGCCTGCCTGGCGCCATGGCTTGGAAGGACAGGGAGCGAATCCTCAGGATTGCCGGAGCAGCTGCACAGGGGAGGGAGCTGGATATCAATGTCCACCTAGGGACAAATTAACTGGCTAAGAAAGGGATTAGAGAAGTACAGGAAGAGTTTGTGGAATTGGGGAGGAGCCTTACACAAGTAGCACGCACGGTAACCTTCTCGGAGGTGCTGCTCATCTACGGCGTAGAAGAGGCTAGGGTGTTCCGCACCATGGGATTCAATCAGTGGTTGAAAAACTGGTGTGGAGCTCAGGGATTTGGCTTCATTGGGGACTGGGGGTCCACCTGGAGTGATGCAAACCTATACTGGCATGATGGGCTGCATCTGTCCAGGAGGGGAACCAGGATCTTAGGTGATAGGTTTAAATGCTTCATTGGCAAGCATTTAAACTAGCCAAGGGGGGAGGCATTGGAAAGGAGCAGGGAAATCTTAGCCCCCCCAAAAAAAAATCACGGTAGTAAGTGCAGTAAACACCAACATAGAGGTGTCGATAAGGAGAAGGGCAGGGGTAAATGGTAAAAGTGACAAAGGCAAGAAGGACAGGGATGGGGCAAAAAGGAGTAAGGCTATCAGGAAATGGAGGGTAATGAGTACTAATGCCCGTAGTCTGGGCAACAAGCTCCCTGAGCTGGTGGCCTTGATGGAAGAGGATGCCTGGATATAGCGGCAGTCACAGAAACATGGTACACAGAGAACCATGACTGGGATGTTAACATACCAGTACATACCTACAGGAGAGACAGGCAGGGGAGAAGAGGAGGAGGAGTAGCTCTCTATGTAAAGGAAGGGATAAAAGCAACTGAACAAAAGAGTAAACAGGGAGGAGAGGAGGCACTGTGGATCACCTTGGAGACTGCAAAGGGCACCACAATCCGCACAGGGGTTGTGTACAGACCCCAATGTCAGGGGGAGGGAATGGACAAGGATATGATATAAAGCATTCTTAGAATGGCAGAGAAAGGGGAGATACTGTTGATGGGAGACCTGAATATGCCAGATGTTAACTGGAGCACATCTACTGCAGCCACATCCAAGAGGAGGGCCATTCTTGATGCCCTACAGGTGGCAGGCCTCAGACAGCTAGTTTCGGAACCCACTCATGAGGAAGCAATCTTAGACCTCATACTCTCAAACGGGACAGTGAGAGGATCTCAGATCTAGAAGTGGGTTGCCAACTGGGAACAAGTGACCATCAAACAGTGTGGTTCACGTTAAACTCAGCTACAATGTCAAGCCATTCAAAAGTGAGGGTACTGGACTTTAAGAGGGCTGACTTTGGCAAGATGGGAGAGTACCTCAGAAAAGCACTAGCAAACAGGCTAGAAGGAGGTGTGGAGCAACAATGGGGAATCATCAAAACTGCCATCACAGAGGCAACAAGCCTTTGTGTGAAGCAAATAAATCAAATGAAAGAAAAGCCACTACGGTTCAAAGAGTGGCTGTGAAAGTCAGGAAGAAAAGATAGCATTCTGGAAGTATAAGGAAACACAGAAGGAGAAGGACAGAAGCTATACCAGTTAAGGCAGAAGGAAGCAGGGAGGAAGTCAGAATAGCAAAGGCCCAAAATGAGGAAAAGATAGCCAACTCGGTTAAGAAGGGGGATAAAACCTTTTATAGGTACATCAGCGAGCGTAGAAAGACAAAGGGAGGGATAGTGAGGCTGAATAGAATGAACGGTGGGTGGGCAGAGGGGGACAGTGAACGAATATTTCTGCTCAGTATTCACAAAAGAGGAGGGGGAAGTGCCTAATCCAATTAACAGAAGCACTCTTGACAGGAGGGTCGATCCCAGTCCTTTCACAGAAGAAAGGGTTCTGAAAGAACTCCTAAAACTGAAGGTGGACAAAGCAATGGGGCCTGATGGAATTCACCCCAGAATTATAAAAGAATTAAGGGAGGAACTAATGAAACCACTGGCTACTCTTTTTAATAAATCATGGGAGGATGGTGTGGTACCGAGGACTGGAGGAAGGCAGATGTGATTCCCCTTCACAAAAGTGGGACCAAGACAGAGGCAGGAAACTACAGACCTGTCAGTCTGACCTCTGTGGTAGGGAAAGTGATGGAGTCACATCTGAAAGAAAGAATAGTTGAGTACCTAGAGGTCAGTGGGGCACAGGACCTAAGGCAGCATGGGTTCACAGTGGGAAGGTCATGTCAGATGAATCTAATAGATTTCTTTGACTGGGTGACCAAAGTAGTAGACCAGGGAGGGGCTGTGGACATGGCCTACCTAGACTTTAGCAAGGCATTTGACACAGTCCCACACAAAAGATTAATAGTCAAATTAACCAGCCTCGGAGTGGGTCCCACGGTGGTAGCCTGCATAAAACACTGGCTGCACAACAGGACACAGAAGGCAATTGTAAATGGAGTCCACTCTGAAGAAAGAGGGGTTACTAGTGGGTACCGCAGGGTTCAGTATTGGGTCCAGTCCTTTTAATGTCTTCATCAGTGACACTGCAGAGGGACTGGAAGGAAAAGTATGCCTTTTTGCAGATGACACAAAGATCTGAACAGGGTTGATACACAAGGAGGCGTGGAAAGGATGAGAAGGGACTTGGCAAGGTTGGAGGAATGGTCAGAAGTATGGCAGCTAGGATTCAATGCAAAGAAGTGCAAAATAATGCACCTAGGAAACAAGAACCCAGTAGAAGAATACACAATTGGGTGGGGGGGGTAGTAACAACAACAAAAAAGGAAAGCAACCTGGGGGTAATCATATCAGATGACCTTAAGGTTAGCAAGCAATGTGAGAAGGCAGTAAGGAGGGCTGGGGGTATACTGGGATGCACAGGGAGAGGCATCAGCAGCAGAAAACAGGAAGTTGTTATCCCTCTGTACAGACAGTTGGTGAGACCACATCTGGAGTACTGCGTCCAGTTCTGGAGACCCTATCTCAAGGACATAGACAGGCTAGAGGCAGTCCAGAGGAGGGCAACTAAAATGGTGCAGGGTCTGCAAGAGAAGCCGTATGAGGAGAGACTAAAGGAGCTTAATATGTATACCCTTGAGGAAAGAAGGGAGAGGGGGGACAAGACAGAAACTTTTAGGTACCTCAGTGGAATCAACAAAGTCCAAGAGGGTAGCATCTTTCAGAAAAAGAGACATGCAAGAACAAGGGGACACAATTTAAAGATGGTGGGGGGCGTTCAGGGACAATGTGAGGAAGTATTACTTCACAGAGAGGGTAGTGGATGCATGGAACAGCCTTCCTGAGGAGGTTGTGGGGTCTAAAACTGTGGGAGAATTCAAGAATGCATGGGACCGACATAAGGCAATTCTTGTGGGGGGTAGGAAGAAACAGGCTGTTGGTTAACTAGGAACTGCGGCCTATCCTGTAGGTAGGAAAATGGGCAGACTAGATGGGCCAAGCAGTCCTTATCTGCCGTCAAAGTCTATGTTTCTATGAAAAGAGCAAAGGATGCAGTATGGAGCCCTGAGGGACTCCATACTGGACCCTCCTGAAAGATAAGGGAGCTCCACCAAATTTAACACGCTGAAACCTATCAGAAAGATAGTTGCCAAACCTGAGTCCAATGTAGAGTTTCCTAGTCCCAACTGCCCAAGATGACTCAAAAGAAATGGATGATCTACTAAGTCGAAAGCCTTGGATAGGGCCACAAACACTGCCCCTACGCTACGCTACGCTACACTACTCCACTCCACTGGATACCAGCTCTACATATTTCAGAAGAGGGAATTTACTAGACAACAGAAACAGAGGCAGCAATATGTCTGGTGGAGTCTTGACTTCAATCCCATGGGTGGCTCCTCCCCTGACCAACTGATAACAGATCCATGCAGCAAATCACCTGTTTAGGTGCCAGTCTCTGGACTCAGCATAGGTTACAAACAGCTGGCAAGCCTCTCCATGAAATTCCACTGTACACTTAAAGTAGAAGAGCAGAGCCCTGCGAACATCTATACTGTGAAGCGACTACTTAGTCCGCATCTGAAGCATAAGGCTTCAGGAAGAAAGACAGTAGAAGCAGTGCCTTATTTAGGTGAAACTCAGAAACTACCTTGGAGAGTAAATTTGCATGGAGCATAGAATAACCTTGTCCTTGTGGAAAACCAAGTATAATGATTCCATAGATAGCGTGCAGAGCTCAATCACCCATCTGACCAATGGGGTGGTGACCCAAAAATACAGGTTACTCACCTGTAACAGGAGTTCTAGGAATGGTATATGTTGTTCATCCACACTGTCTGGCAGGTTCCTTGCCACTTTAAATCTTGCCGGAAGGTCTTCAAGCTGGCTCCTCCCACCCACTCGGGTGGTAAATCTCAGCTCCGCCCCATGACGCCAGATCTGGCCCGCTTGAAGCTCAGGTTGTGCGTCGAGCCGGAGGTCGGGTGTAGGATGAACAACATACCATTCCTAGAACTCCTGTTACAGGTGAGTAACCTGTATTTCTAGGGACATGGATATGTTGTTCATCCACACTGTCTGAAGACTCTAGCAGTTCTCCAGGAGGAGGGAGGCAAGGCGACACTCCTATTTAGGGAATAAAGACTGGAGAACCGAGGCCCCAAAACCAGCAACCCGGGCGGACTCAAGGTCGATGTGGTAATGGGTAATAAAGGTGTGTGCTGACTTCCAGGTAGCAGCCCAGATTTCCTGGATAGGGACGCCCCTGGAAGCAGCCACTGATGCAGCAGTATGACGGGTAGAATGAGCTCTTATCCTCTGGGAGGCTCCCATGCCCGCCAACTTGTAGCAGAGATCTATGCAGGAGGTGACCCACCTGCTTATCGTCCGCTCGCTGCAGGTCTACCAGGTGCAGCTTCAGCGAGGGTGACAAACAGCTGGCTAACCTCTCCCGATTTTCAGCCGATGCGCCCTTATAATAAGCGGCGCCTTCTAGGGTCCAAAGTATGGAGCCTGTATTCGGCCTCCGAGGTGTGATTGGGGTAGAACACCGCAGAGTCAACACCTGGTTAAGGTGAAACTCCGACACCACACCTTCGGAAGGAATTTCGGTGGGGCGCAGGACAACCTTTGTCCCTGTGGAAGACCAGGTAAGGAGACTCATGCAGAGCCCTGGAGTTCTCCCATCCTTCTGGCTGACGGATAGCCACCAAGAAGGCGGTCTCTCCACGACAGGTGAGAGAGTTCACACCTGTGCACTGGTTCGAATGGTTTGCCCATGAGCTTTGCCAGTACCAGCAGTAAATCCCACAGAGGTGGAGGTTCCCGCATCGGAGGGGAAATGTGATCAAGGCCTTTGAAAAGGCGCCAGACCACCTTCTCCTGTGCCACTGACTGCTCCCCAGCCCGCGCCCGGTAAGCAGATATGGCTGCCAGGTGCACCCTTAGGGTTGTCTACCTAAGCCCCTGACTAGAAAAGGACCATAAATAGTCCAAGATGCTTGCCAAAGGACAGGAGGAAGGGTCCAAGCCCTTGCCCTGACACCAAATGGAAAATCTCTTCCATTTGAAGGCACAGCATTTCCTGGTCGACTCCTTACGGGATGCCTCAACAACATTGAGGGACCCGTCGGAAAGACCCAAGGCCTGGAACTCTAGCCCTCAGGAACCAGGCCATCAGGTGCAGGGATTGAAGGTCCGATGGAACACCTTCCCTGATTGACTGAGAGCAGGTCCGCGTAGCTGGAAGCTGCCTCGAGCCTGGAGCTGAGGCTGAGGAGATCTGGGTACCAGAACTGACGGGGCCAGTCTGGGGCTATCAGAATCACCTGCGCCTTGTCCCTCCTTGCCTTGAGAAGCACCTTGTGAATCAAGGGAAATGGGAGAAAGGCGTAGAAGAGGCCCGGGGTCCACAGCCTCGAGAAGGAATCCCCCTGCAGCGAGCCCTGCTGAGGGGGGCGGGCATGAAACAGCCTCAGCTTCGCATTCTCCTTGAAAGCAAACAGGTCCACCTGAGGTGTGCCCCAGTGGGAGAACAGATCTTGTACTACCTCTGGCAGGAGAGATCACTCGTGAGATGCAACCCCTATCCGGCTCAGGGCATCGGCCAGGGTGTTGGAGGCTCCTGCCACATGAATGGCTAGGAGATCCGCCTCCAGGCTGCGCACGCGTGACCAAATGCGGAGAGCTTCCTTGCATAGAAGCATGGAACGCGTCCCGCCCTGACGGTTTAGGTAGTACATGGTCGTGGTATTGTCCGTCTGGACTCGGACCACTTGACCCCGAGAAACGGAGTAAAGGCGGTAGCTAGCGGACCGCCGAGCCCCAGCAGGTTGATGTGGCATCGGGACTCCCACGGGACCAGAGGTCAGGCTTCGGTGTTCCCCAGATGGGCACTTCTAACCCATCAGAGAGGCATCGGTCAATAGAGAGACCGTCAGCTCCGGGCGGACAAACGGATGCCCTCCTGCAGATGAGATGGAACGTCCACCACCGGAGAGCGCTCCACATCTCCTGGTCACCATCACTAGCTGGTCCAATGGATCGCAGCTGCCAGCCCACTGGCTGGCCAGTCCCCACTGAAGGGGCGATGTGCCAGCGTGCCCAATGGACCACGCTGGTACAGGCTGCTGCCATGAGGCCCAGGAGTCCCGGCAGGGCACGATTGCCCAACCAGAAATGACTGGGCAAAGGAGGCAAGAACTCGGCCCTGTCACGCCGGAGCCGTGCTCTGGCTGAAGAGAGTCGAGCTCTGCCCTGATAAACAAATCACCTGCTTGACTCGGTTCGACTTGGCCTCGTTGATGAAGGCTGACGAGAGCAAACCTGGAGGGCCAGATCTCTGGACACTCCACCTCCTGTCTGGAGGGGGCTGCTATCAGCCAATCGTCCAGGTAAGGGTACACCCGGACCCCTCGCGCCAGGAAAGCTGTCACCACTGCAATGCATTTGGTGAAGACCCTGGGAGCTTGGAGACAGGCCAAGGGCATGGTTCGAACTCAAGAGGGATCCCTCCGCCGAAAAGCGAAGGAATCTCCGGTGTGGACGGACGGATAGGGACTTGAAAAGAACGCATCCTGCAGGTCCAGAGAGCAGAACCACACGCCGTGTTCCAGGGATGGTATTATCTGAGCCAGAGTGACCATCCTGAAGGTTCAAAGATCTTAGGAACTTGTTCAGAGGTCGTATAGGTGGGGAGTGAGGCGCCAGCCCGTCCGGACCCGCGGAACCAGGGTGTACCTGGACACAAACCCGGGTCTGAGGGAGGGTCCGCTACCTCCCTGATCACCTCCTTTGGAGGAGAGGCGATGTCGGCCCGACGAGCCGACAGTGAGGCTGCGGACCCCGAGGCCCCCTGAGGTGCGACAGCTCTGAAGGGCAGGGCCTGCTTCCGATTCTAGAGGCAGGCCTTTTCCCACCACCAGTACCCACCTGTCCGTGGTAATAACGGACCAGGAGGAAAGGAAGTGCGGAGCCGTCTTTCCATCGGAACCTGGGGTGAGGTGACGGGTTGGGAGACACCCCTCAGCCTCGTCACTGGGCAGGCTTGGAGGAGGACCGCCGAGGGACCTCCTGGGCCCTCCTCCCTGCTTCCTGTTGGAGGAAGCTCCGGCTTGGGTTTGGGATGCTAAGCCCGAGCCTGCTGGCCCTGGACGCTGTTGGGTCGGGCGCTACGGGCGAGAAGGACTAAAGGGCTTAGGGCTGTGATTTGTGCCTTGTCCTTCTGAGCGGAAGAGACCGAGTCCAAGGTAGCATTGGACTTCTCGATCCTCTGCAGGTGACCTTCCACCCCAGGGTCAAGAGGTCAGTCCCCAATAAGGGAACATCCGCCAACTTGTGCTGGGTATCCGAGGTAAAGGTGGATATCCTCAGCCAAGCCCGACGATGCACGGCCACTGCGGCCGCCACAGACCTGGCACATGAGTCCCCAATGTCTAAAGCAGTCTGGAGCTGCTGTTTGGCCACTGCCTTGCCCTGGTCCCGCACCTGCCTGACCGTAGTCTGCAGATCCACGGAAAGACGAGGGACGACCTCATCCAGGGAGCCCAACAGGGCATGAGAAAAATGTGCCATGAGGACGGCCGAACTGGCCTGACGAAGGCCGAGAGAGGACACAGCATAGACTTTTTCGCCCGCATAACTCAATTTCTGGATTCCTTGTCGGGAGGTTTGTCCACATCCCTAGAGTTCCCGCGGCACTGAAAACGCTGTCGGTAACCAACCCCTCAGCAGAGGGGTGTTCCAAAAACGGACAGGGAATCGGTAGGGACCGCATACTTCCTGGCCATCCTGGCCGAAGGTGCAGGGCAGGAAGCAGGGCGCTGCCAAAGCTCCAAGGCCGGGCCCACTATGGCCTCGGCCACCGGAAAGGCCTCCATAGGGGAATCCCCTCGGTCCAGAATCTCCGTGACGGGATACCTGGCCCGCTTGAAATGGTTCAGCTTCATCCCGTGTACTCCGAGATGAGCCAAGCAATCCCAGGAAGGACGGCGGGCTATCGTCCACCGACTGTCCTCCTGAGGACTCCAAGTCCATTCGCTGGGAAAAGGGAGGAATCGCCTTCGACTCGAAGAGTCCTCAAAGAACTGCTCGGGCCTGAGCCACCTCTCCACCTGCCGAGGTCTATCGGGAGTGAGGTGACAGACAGCCATGGTGCAGTCCCTGAGCCGACCGAGAATTTTGGTCGGCCCCAAATACTGGCTGTGGAGGCGGAGGTTCCACCGGAATCGGTGGGGCAGCTGGAATTGGCGAACAACGGCCTGGGAACAGGCTCCTACGGCTAAAAGCGAGGGGTTGTTTGTGCCGCTCGGTGACAGCCACTTAATGGCGGGAAGACGCACGCATCGGCTTATTCCCGGTCAGAAGGTTGTTGCCCATGAGTTCCTCATATCTCCGCGCAACTTGCGCTGAAGCCTCCCTCGTCCGAGGAAGAGGATGGCGGCGGCGCCGCTTGCCACGGTGCCGGGACCGCCTGTGACGGCGGGATCGCTGGACCACAGACGTCGAGATCGCAGAACCGGCGGGTAGGCCGAGGACGGTGCGGGAGGTGTCGCAAGGAATCGGCACTCCCCTCGGCTCGGACGATTCCACCGAAGGCTCCGGAACCGGAGGCACAGACGAGCCGATGGGATCCTCAACTCCCACCGGGGGAACCAGGGAGAGGGGATTCTCAGCTTCTCCAGCCGACAACCCATCCGATGGGTCGAGAAAAATCTCGACCGCGTCAACAGGAGTCTCTGTCAACTGGCCTGACGGGGACACCGTGAAGCCAGTGGTCAAGCCGAGGGGTCGCACCGTTGACTGTCGACAACTAGAGGGGATCTTTCCGCTCCCAAGAGCATCGACGGTGAGACTACTCTTGTCTCATTTTGGACCGAGAAAAGGTCCAGAAGAAGTTGGACCTCACCTTTCGGTCGAGAGGGTCAGACAAAGCTCCTTAAAAGAAGCGAATCGAGGCACGAGAAAATGGGACCAATTCCGCCTTCCGAGGTAGAGCGGCCGCCGCCGCCTCCTCTTCGAGGGCGATCATCTGCTCGAGCTGATCCGCCGAGCCCGCCGCCGCGGACACCGCCGACCGGGTCTCTTTTGACTTAACCGGAGGAAATCTTTTCTCGGGACGCCCCAGCTGTAAACGGGCAGCACGGTCTTCGAGGACGTAGGCCGAAAAGAAGAGCACAGGTCGCAAGCCTGCGGGTCGTGCTCAAGGCCCAAGCAGTAGACGCACGTGGAGTGCGGATCCGTCCGAGACATCTTCTGCACGCAAGGGCATCTCCGGAAACCGGGAGTCGATTTGTCCATCGCAGCCACGAGGGAGAGAAGACCGAAGTCTTTTTAGCAAAAAACTTTTAATTTCGAAAATTCAAAGAATTAGGAACCAGTCTTATATGCAGAGCGTTAAGGAGGGAACCTGAGCTTCCAAGCAGTAAGGAAGATCTGGCGTCATGGGGCAGAGCCGAGAGTTTTACCACCCGGGTGGGTGGGAGGAGCCAGCTTGAAGACCTTCCGGCAAGATTTAAAGCGGCAAGGAACCTGCCAGACAGTGTGGATGAACAACATATCCATGTCCCTAGAACGTGGTTTTCCACAACTGCAGAAGGTGACACTTCTCCATAGGGTAGAATGGTTTACCCATTGCTACTGACAGTACCAGGGGTGGAGCTGGTTCACATACCAGAGGAGACAGGTGATCCAGCCCTTTAAAAATCCACTTTTGTCTTGCGCCACCTAACATGGCACGGTATGCCAAAATGGAGGCAAGATACACCTTTAGAGACATGGCTAGCTGAGACAGCGACCATAGGTAGTAAAGAATGTGCGTCATGGTGCAGAAGAGGGGCAGCAATCCATGCTCCCCATACCAGCATTAAAACCTCTTCTAAACTGAAGTGAAAACGTTCAGCGTCAATAGGAGTAAGGTCAAGACAAGGGTAAGGGGCAAGGGTGAGGGTGTAGCTCTCTACGTTAAAAAAGGAAAGTAGCTACTGAGGATAGCAGTATCAAATGCAAGTGTGGGTGGGGGCAAAGTTGATTTGGATGTCTCCAACAACAGCTGTGGGTAAAAAAAGATAAGGATGGGAATGATCTTCAGACGACAGACTGGAGAGGGGTGGCAAAAGCGGAATGTGCAATTACATAACCGTAAATCTTAAAGACAGTTTCCTCTCCATTAAGCCATAATATTGGAAATGTAAGCCTCCGGCATCAGGACTACACAGAAACCCCTGACAGTTGGCACCATCTCTTTAACGTGGGCTGCCCCAACATTTCTTAGTTCCTTGCCTGAGACAAGCTTGGAGGATTATCAAACTTGCAGGGACCGGGAAAACCAGAACCAAAACTATACACATGGAGTGGGCACAGAAGTAGATAAATGCCCCAACAGAGAAAAACAAGAGTACAGAGCATGCAAAAGCAGGCAGAACATCCAATGAAACCACTGAACTACGGAAGGGTGAAGGTGAGCTGTGTGTCGTAGAGGCATAAGCCAGGAAAGCACAGGCAGACCAGGAGGAGTTATAAATTCACAAGTAGCAGTTTATTATCAATAAAAATAAAAAAAAAAATGAAAACAGCTCTTCCTCAAAGCAGTACAAACAAAATGCTTCATCTGAGTGTCTGACTTTAAATCTCAGCCTCCCTCCCTCCCCCTCTCTTCCTATATATAGATACATAAACAAAACATTGCTCTCTTTTTAGAAGATGTCTTTTCCTGGTAGCTTAAACACTGCACCCTAATGCTGTAACTTGCACCTCTTGTTTCTCACAAAATGTACCAGAAAACCAGATTACTCACCTGTAACAGTAGTTCTAGGAGTGGTATATGATGTTCATCCACACTTCTGGCAGTAGCCTTTCCCTGTAAGCCTTGCCGGAAACATCATCAAGCTGGCTCCTCCCACCCACTCGTGAGACAACTCCCTTGGATCCGCCCCATGATGTCAGATCTTGTCTGCACGAAGCAGTGTTGTGTGCCAAAGCCAGGGGAAGTCAGACAGGTCCATGTGGATGAACATCATATACCACTCCAGAAAGTACAGTTATGTAAGACCTTACCATAACAGTAGATCTTTGAGGAGTATCTCTTGCAGCAGGTAATACACTTGGGTTGTCGCCAGAGGTCGCTGTGGCACATGGCAGCTCTTCTAGCAGTCTTTTCCAGGGGCCGCCCACACATCATCACCTTCCTATTTCCTATATAAGTGTGGGCGGTCCCTGGTATCCTCAGTTTGCCTCATTGATCCAGCTCGCTAAGCGAGGTCTGAGGGGAAGCCGAAGTACCATAGGTATCCCAACCCAAAAGTCATTGGACCAGAATTCATTCTCCTAGAGAAGGAGTGGGATGGAGGGTGAGATCTTACCTGTTGCAAGGGACACTCCTCAAAGATCTACTGTCGTGGTAAGGTCTTACACAATTGTACTATCTTCCGTGGAGTGGTCTCTTGAAGCAGGTAATACATTTGGGATGAATCCCAAGCAGTAAACCCAAGAAGAGTGGAATTATGACAGGAGACCTTGTCAGACAGCTTGGCCAAAGGCCGTCCTATGGCGTGAAGCAACACCTAAGCTGTAATGCTTCGTGAAATTATGAATCATGGACCAGGTAGCTGCGTTGCAGATGTCAGTAACAGAAGCCCCTTTAAAGCAGGCCACTGTGGTGGCCATAGCTCTGGTGGAATGGGCTTGGACAGCCCCTGGTAATGGCTTTTTGTATTCTGTGTAACAAAATGTTATACAGTGTGTTAGCCAAGGAGCATAGAGTAACCTTGTCCTTATGGAAAACCAAGTATAATGATTCCATAGATAGCATGCAGAGCTCAGTCACCCATCTGGCCAATGAGGTGGTGACCCAAAATGTGGTTTTCCACAAGTGCAGAAGATGACACTTCTCCATAGGCTGGAATCTGCCATATCCTTACGTTGTTTGTCATGTTCAGTAGTGGATAAACCCATGACTTTCTGAATTTGGACCATCATCTCATGGAAGGATGGGTCATCAGGAGGAGAGGCAGCCGCCTGATGAGATAAATTCTCATTTAAGGAAGAAATATCCAAAGGGGGGGGGGGGGACTGCAGCTGGAAGTCCAGATCTTGAAATTCCTCATCCTTCAGATCTCCGGGAAAATCTGCCAGAAATTCAGCCTCGTCTCATAGGTAGTCAACTACGTACGAGTGAGAGGACCAGGGTGATGATGGTTTTCTGTCACCCTGGAAATGTTTAGGTGGAGGAGTAGGGGAATGGGATGGGTGACTTAGCTCCCCTGGGTCATAGGGCTGAGTATGCTGAACGGCATGCAAAACCTGCTGAACCATGGAGGCAATGTCCACTGAGGGAGGGGAAGGGGGGACATTGTTTAACTAGGAGTAGCACACTAAGCGGAAGCTTGTTTCCAGATGCGACCTGGGAGTACAAGAAAGTTAAGTGACTTGCTCAGGATCACACAGTATGCACCTAGGTGGCTGTGGGATTCAAACCAGGTCTCCAAATCTGCAGCTCAGAGCCTTAACCCACTGCTGCCTCCATAGGGGGGGTAGAGAGGGGGGCTTCTGGGAAACCAAGGGGATTGTAGAGGGGATTGGACATGTAGTCTGAGTCGGTCTTGCTCCTGGATGGTAAAGCCCAGGGTCCCAAATCCTGTCCGTCTGGCCCCTATGGGAATACACTTGTGAAGGTGGAGGGGCAGTATGTATAGCAAATGCAGTAGGTTTCCCCACTGGAATGCGATTCGTTGTCGACGGAGACGCTGGGAAAACATGAGAAGGATGTTGAAATGAGGTCACCGGCAACAGGAGAGGAGCCCCTGTCGATGGGACATCGATGGAACCCATAAAGGGTTCATTGTAGAATGCCGTTAAACTGCTGGAAAGCGCCATCGACAAGAGGATGAAACCTCCAGTCGACTAGGAGGCAGTGATTAAATGCATCATCGACCATGGGGCACCTGTAACGGTGGCCATGAACAAGCATTTAGGCACTGAGTGTGAGGAGGGCTTCTCCTCCTCTTTTTTGTGCCGTTTATGAGAATCAGTGGATGGGGAGCTCTTGGGACGAGTCCCCTGATTCTCCGTGAGACAATTTCTGCTCCATTAAATGATTTTTGATTTCTTGCAGCCGTTGACAACAGGTTGCCTGGTTGAAATCCTGGCAATGTGTGCAGGAGGTGGTGACACCTTACACAAGTGGAGTGGTTGATGAAATAGTAGATTTTTCTACTGCAACAGCAGGAATGGAATAGCACCATCTTGCTAGAAGATTCTTTGGACATTTGTTTTTCAATGTTGTTTTGCTCAAATTCTCATTGATGACTGCTGCTGAAGTTGCACTAGCTGTTGTGTGCGAGCTGAAGATGGCGGGAAAATGAACTGAGGATATCAGGGACCACCCATACTTATATAGGAAACAGGAAGGTGAGGTCATGTGTGGGTGGCCCCTGGAAAAGACTGCTAGAAGAGCTGTAGTGCACCACAGTGACCTCTGGCAACGACCCAAGTGTATTACCTGCTGCAAGAGACCACTCTGTGGAAAATCTACTGTTACTGGTGAGTAACCTGTTTTTCTAGGGAGGTAGATATGATGTTCTATCCACATTTCTGGCAGACTCCTAGCAGTTCTCTGGGAGGAGGGAGGCAAGGCGCACACCCCCTATTTAGGGAACAGTGACTGGAGAACTGAGCCCCAAAACCAGCATCAAAGTGTGACTCAAGGTCAATATGGTAATGGGAAATGAAGGTGTATACTGATCTCCAGGTAGCAACCCTGCAGATTTCCTGGATAGGGATGTCCCTGGAAGCAGCCACCGAGGCAGCAGTAAGATGGGTGGAATGAGCCCTTAGCCCTCCGGGAGGCTTCCTACCCACCAACCTATAGCACAGGTCGATTCAGAATATATTCCACCTGCCAATCGTCCGCTTAGCTGCCTCTCTGCTAGGTGCCATGTGCTCATCGTAACAGGCAAGTGCTCGCCGCATGTCCAAAGTATGAAGCCTGTGCTCAGCCTCCGAGGTGTGATTGGTGAAGAACACCAGGAGATTAATCACCCCATTAGGGTGAAACTCTGACGCAACGTTCGGGAGGACCTTCAGGTTGGGACGCAGCACAACCCTGTCCCTAGTACAAGACCAGGTAAGAAGACTCCACCGAAAGCGCCTGGAGTGCACTGATCCTTCTGGCAGAAACATGTCACACCTGTGCATCGGTTCAAATGGCTTGTCCATGAGCTCTGCCGAAACCAGCAACAAGTCCCACGGTGGTGGTGGTTCATGCACCAGAGAGGAAATGTGGTCAAGGCCTTTGAAAAAGCACCAGACCACCTTCACCTGTGCCGACTGCTGACTGGCTTGTGCACGGTAAGTAGAGATGGCTGCAAGGTGCACCTTAAGGGTCATCGACTGAAGGCCCAACTAGAGAGGGATCACAGGTAGTCAAGGATGCTAGCCACTGGCCAGGAAAAGGGTTCCAGTCCCTTGCCCTGACACCGAATGGAGAACCTCTTCCACTTGCAGGCATAGCATTTCCTGGTCGACTCCTTCCTAGATACCTCAACAGTGAGGACATCTTCAGAGAGACCCAAAGCCTGGAACTCTAGCCACTCAGGAACCAGGCTGTCAGGTGCAGGGATTGAAGGTCCACACAGAGTACCTTCCCCTGACTGATGAAGAGCAGGTCTGGGCGGAGAGGAGACGCCTCGGGAGCCTGCTGCTGAGGCCGAGGAGATCTGAGTACCAGAAATGCAGAGGCCAGTCTGGAGCCACCAGGATCACCCGTGCCTTATCCCTCCTGGTCTAGAGCAACACTTTGTGAATCAAGGGAAGGAGGAAAGGCACAGAAGAGGCCTGAGGTCAAGGGCCTCGAGAAGGTATCCCCCTGTAGCATTCCCTACTGAGGGGGGCAGGCACAAAGCAGCCTCAGTTTTGTGTTCTCCCTTGAGGCAAACAGTTCCACCTGAGGGGTGCCCCACTGGGAGAACAGACTGTGTACTACCTCTAGGTGGACAGACCACTCGTGAGACACCTCACCCACATGGCTGGGAGCATCCGTCAGCTGGTTGGAGGCCCCTGCCACATAGATGGCAAGCTCATCGGCCTCTAGGCTGTGCGCAAGGATCCACACATGGAAAGCTTCCTTGCACAGTGGCAGGGAGTGTGTCCCGCCCCATTTGTTGAAGTACACTGTCGTGGTGTTGTCCATCTGGACCTAGACCACCTGACCCCAGATGTGTGGAACAAATGCAGTCAGTGCCGGCCAAACTGCTCGGAGCTCCAGCAGGTTGATGTGGCATCAGGACTCCTTGGGGATCTAAAGTCCGTGGACCATCTTCCCCCAGGTGGGCACTCCAGCCCATGAGAGAGGCATCGGTCATCAGGATGATCGTCGACTCTGGGTGGACAAACGGGATCCCTTCCTGGAGATGCTCTGGGACTAACCACCACTGGAGGATGTCCCACATCCGCTGGGTCACAGTGACCAGCTGGTCGAAGTGACCCCTGCACTGAGACCACTGGCTGGCCAGCTCCCACTGCAAGGAGAGCATTCTCCAGTGGGCCCACTGGACCATGTTGGTGCAGGCCGCCATGTAACCCAGCAGGTGCAGGAAGTCCCGGGCAGGACACAGTTGCCAACCCAAAATGATCAGGCAAAAGAGGAGAGAGCCACCACCCTGTCCGCCGGGAGCCAGGCTCTGGCTCTGCAAGAGTCAAGCTCTGTACCGATGAAGTGGATCACCTGCAAAGGTACAAGTTCAGACACTTGACACAGGTCTGGAGGGCCAGGTCTCTGGACAGCTCCACCTCCTGCCTGGAGGGACCTGTTATCAGACAGTCATCTGGGCAGGGGTAAACCCGGCTCCCTAGGTGCCTAAGGTAAGCTGCCACCACTGCAATGCACTGGTGAACACCCTGGGGGCCGAGGACAGGCCAAATGGCAAGGCCTGGAACTCAGAGGTTTCCCTTGGCTTGGAAGCAGAGGAACCTTCAGTGTGACATACAGATCGGGACATGGAAGAACGTGTCCTGAAGATCCAGGGAGCAAAACTACATGTCCTGCTCTAGAGATGGTATGATCAGAGACAGAGTTACCATCCTGAAAGTGCGCGACCTGAGGAACATGTTCAGGTCATGCAGATCTAGAATGGGGTGCCAGACTCCCATCCATTTTGGCACCAGGAGTACCTGGAGACAAACCTTGGGTGTTCCAGAGGATCTGTGACAGGAACCACAACCTCCTTGTGGACGGAGCTGGGCTATGTTATCTCTGAGAGCTGACCGAATGCTTGCATATTCCAAGTCCTCCCATGGGGCGCGGGCTCAGCAAGGAGGTTGCTGCTCGAATTCCAGAGGCAGACTCTGACCCAGCACCTCAAAGACTGACCTGTCCGTGGTAACAGTGGGCCAGGTGAAAATGAAGTGGCGGAGTCGAACGCCCACAGGAGGACCCAGGGGAGGTGTGACTGGCATGAGTGAGGCACCCCTCATCTCATCACTGTGCAGATTTAAGAGGATGAGGGGGTCCGGCTGAGGTGCCACCAGAGCCTCTCTCCCGAGGCTTATGGATGACAGAGGCCACAGACTTCGGCAGAGGTTGCCAGGCCTGGGCCTGCTGACCAGCCTGGGGTTGGGCTGGTTTGGCCGCAGGAGTAGAGGTTGAACAAAAGGGCTTCCTTTTCTGCTGTTGCTTGGAGTCCTTGGGGTTCTTTTGGGCAGATGTCACAGAGTCCAAGGTGGCATTGGACATCTCGATGCAGGTGAGGTGACAATCGAGCACGGGCCTGAACAAGTCGGTGCTCAGGAAAGGAACATCTGGCAGCTTGTGCCAAGTGTCAGCCGTGAAGGTTGAGATCCTCAGACAAGCCCTTCGGAGCATCGCCACTGCAGACACCATGGAGGGAGCATAGGAGTCCCCAATGTCCATGGCTGTCTCGAGCTACTGGTTAGCTACAGCTGGGCCCTGGTACCAGACCTGTTTAACCGTGGTCTGGCGGTCTGCCTGAAGATGACGCACCACCTCCTTCAGGGTGCCCAGCAGGGCATGGGAGAAGTGGGCCATAAGGAGGGCCAAGCTCGCCTGGCAAAGACCAAGCAAGGAGGCAGCGTAGACCTTTTTAGCCACATGGTCCAATTTCTTGGACTCTGTCAGGCGGCTTGTCAACATTCCCAGTGTTGCCGGAGCACCTAAACACAGAATCAGCCACCAGCCCCTCGGCCAAGGGGTGTTCTGTGAATCCCGACAGGGAACCGGTGAGTACCGCTTACTTACAGGCCATCCAGGAAGAGGGTGCAAGGCAGGAAGCGGGGTGCTGCCAAAGCTCCAGGGCAGGGCCAAGAATGGTCTCCACCACTGGGAAGGCCTCCACAGGAGTATCTCCCCGGTTGAGAATCTCAGTCAATGGGTAATAAGCCCATTTCTGGACGGACTCCATTTTCATACCTGTGGACTCAAGAGATCAGGCAGAGAAGGCCCATAAAATAAGAAAGGCCTTCATCCATCGAGAGATCCCCCACTGACTCCGCGTTGACCGGATGGGAGTGCAGGGAGGAACCCTCAGACTCTAAGGAGTCATTAAAGAGGGGTCAACCGCCTGAGTCCCCAGTGACCCTCTGCAGAAGGTCATGGGTGACGGACAGTCGATGGGGAAGTTCTGTTTGGCTGAGACCCCTTGATCAGAGTGCCGGTCAGTAGCTGTTTAGGCGGCGGCTCCACCAAAATCAGTGGAGACGCCAGGGTCGGCCAAGCTGGGACTGTCTTGGAAAGTTCCTTAGGTAAAGAAGGTGTCAACATGTCGGGCAAAAGCCAGGTGATGGGCAGCATAGTAGCCAAAGCCAGCTTCACGCTGGTGAGTACCAGCTGTCATCACATTAGATCCTCGTAGCGTCGACGCAACTTGCGCCGAAGCTGCTTTTCACATCAGGATGACGAAGATGAAGAGCAGCATCTGCTCCACTTTCCGTGGTGTCAAGGGCGGAAGCACCAATGTCGGCAGGAACCGCTCGACCCACAGAGGGACCGGCGGCAGAGATCGAAGGGAATCCGCGATCGCCAAGGCTCCTCCAGGTCTTGGTCGTCGACCAGAGGCAGCGGGGTCAGCGGACTGATCCATCCCAACGGTCAGCCTCTTCAGTCAACAACTGGTCGACCACTTCGAGAAAAATCTCAGCTGGAAGATCAACCAGTGTCTCAGCCAAATGGCCCGAAGGGGTTAAAGTGGAGCCGGTGGCCTGGGCCAAGGATTCAACCAAAGTCGGATCTGGAGAAGCACAGGAATCCAAAGCTCTCAACTAAGAGCGCTCCTGATCCCATGAATGTCGACAAGACCATTTTGTGGACTCTTTCTTCAACATGGATTTGTGCTGCCTGGAGGGTCTCTGACCAAGGGTCGGCAAGGTCTAGCACAATTCTTTGAAGGATTCCATGAAAGTCAAACCCAGCTGTAGCGGCACGAAGGCAGCCGCCGAAGAGGAGTGGGAAGCAGCCTGGGCCGCAGCCTCCTCAAATGCAGCAAGCTGTTCAGCAGGCTCTGCAGCCATGGAGACCATTCAACAGATTTGACCGGCGGGTTCAGTTCAGTTCATTCAGTCGACCTAACTTGAGTTGGGGGAAACAGTCCCAGAGAACGGCAGAATGGCAAGCTCAACAAATGTCGCAGGCCTGGGGATCATGCTCGGGCCACATGCTATAGACACACATGGCATGTAGATCTGTTCGGGACATCACCTGCCCACAAGGGCACAGATGGAACCTGGGAGCAGACTTGTCATCCATCACGGTCACGTTCGATGACAGAGCTAAAAACAAAAAGTACTGAACTTTTTAGAAGTAAATCCATAGATTTAGTCGCAAGAGCGGTAAGGAGGGAATCTGCTTCTTCCAGTGGAAAGGATGATCTGGCGTCATGGTGCGGAGCCGAGGGAGTTACCACCTGGGTGAGTGGATGGGAGGAGCCAGCTTGAAGACATTTCCGGGAAGTCTTAAAGGGAAAGGTAACTGCCAGAAGTGTGAATAGATCATATCCACGTCCCTAGAACTTTGTCTATTTCTTTCCTGAGGGCAGCCTGAAAATAAAATCTAGACTTAACAGGTGCAACAAAATAGAAAAGTACAGTTACGCAAGAAATTACCGTAACAGTAGATCTTTGAGAGAGACCCTTGCAGTAAGTAATTACATATAGGACTGATTCAGGCAGGCATCAGGACCCCACAGAAAAATTTCTAGCTAGCAGGTAAGAAAAAATTACTCACCTTAGTAATGTTGTTTCTTCTAATGGAGTCTTGTTGTATTCTGACTACTGCGGTTAGGTCCTGCCTTTCAACTGCCCCAGAGAACAAAGTTAACTTTCCACGGCCAGCATGGAACGTTCAGCGCAAGCTCGGTTGAAGCCCCTGTCTGCTGCTGTTTAAACTCCAACCAACAGATCTTTACGAGCAATACTCAGTAGCAGTTCTGTGTGGAAACTGTGAAACTCATGCTAGCCAACTGGCAACTACATTTATTAAAAGGGTTTTTTTTGGTTTCAAAGCAAAGACTCAAGTCAGGAAAGCCAAAAAACAAAACACAACACACACCCAAAGTAAAGGAGGGTGAAAAAGGGGCACCTCTAGGGTGCCAACACTGCTCCTGCCCACCCACATCCCAAAAGACAGGTTCTGAGAGGGGAGGCGGGCAGTCAGAATACAGCAAGACTCCATTCGAAGAAACAACATTACTAAGGTGAGTAAGTTTTTCTTCAAACAACATGAAGTCTTGCTGTATTCTGACTATTGCAGACTACCAAGCAGTACCTCCATGGAGGAGGGACAGAACCTACTTTGAGAATAGGCTCTGAAGTACTGCTGTGCCAAACCTAGCATCACTCCTAGCCTGGATATCCAAAGAGTAATGCTTGGTGAATGTATGGATTGTTTTCAGGTGGCTGCTTGACAAATTTCTAAGATAGGAATATCCCTGGCAGCAGCCAGGAAGCAGCTGATACCTCTAGTAAGAGTGAGCCCTCAGGCCTGAGTGGGGTTCTACCCAATTTTTCATAACAGGGTGTATACAAGAGACAATCCACCTGGCAAAAGATCTCTTAGTAGCAGGTTTGCCCTTACCGACCTCTCCATATGTGAGGAACAACTGGAGGGACTCAAACCTGTGACCCTTGGTGCGCTCTATGTAGTAGCTGAGGGCCCTTTTAATATCCAAGCTGTGCAGCCTCCTCTCCAGAGGAGGATGGTCACTGAAGAAAACAGGGAGAGACACAGACTGATTAAGGAGGAAATCTGAAACTACCTTCGGCAAAAACTTCCTGTTAGTTCTTAGGACCACTTTATCTCTATGGAAAGAGATGAAATCAGGCTCCACTGACAGGGCTTGCAATTCACTGATACGCCTGGCAAAGGTAATGCCTACCAAAAACACAGTTTTCCAAGTCAAGTACTTAAGCTCTGCAGAGGACAAAGGCTCAAAGGGTGGTTGCATAAGCTGAGTAATGCAAACAGTAAGGTCCCATGCAGGAGCACGGTCCCTAAAGGGGGATTGGTGTGCAGCAATCCCTTGAAGAACTTACAAAACACAGGATGGGCTGACAGAGGACAGGGCTTGCCTACTGACAAGAAGGCAGAAACAGCTGCCAGATGCACTTTAAGTGTAGCTGGCCTAAGTCCTAAGCCATTAAGATGGACCACATAGTCTAGAACTGTAGGCAACCCAGCAGATTCTGGAGAAATATGCTTATTAGAGCACCAAATAGTGAACCTTTTCCATTTGGAGTTGTAAGTCTTTCTGGTGGAAGGCTTTCGAGAAGCCTTAAGGATATCCAGAACCCCTTGAGAAAGGTGCAGATCAGCAAACTCTAACTCTTCAAGAGCCATGCCTTGAGACTGAGAGATTTCAGGTTTGGATACCAAATCCTCCCCTGAGAGGATGTCAACAGGTTGTAATTCCTGGGAAGAGACAGGGGAAGCTGGACTGCTAAGGACAGCAACAGTGGGTACCAGGGCTGTCTGGCCCAGTCTGGAGCAATCAGAATCACTTTGCATGGTTGAGACCTGATCTTGACTAACACTTTGAACAGGAGAGGGAAGGGAGGAAAAGCATACAGAAATTTCCCTTCCCAATTCAGAATCAGAGCAGCCAGGGGGACTGAGCCGAAGACTGGGGGTCTGCAGCATAAGAGAGGAAGTTGGTGATTGTCGGGGCTGCAAAAAGATCTATCTGTGGAGTGCCCCATCTCGAGAAAATCACATTCAAAACTAGGGTATCTAGGGTCCATTCGTGATGGCCCTGAGATATCCTGCTGAGAGCATCTGCTAGGACACTGTCCTTCCCTGGGAGGTGAACTGCTATCAGAGAGGTTTGCAGGGAATAGGGCAGGGACCATGACTTCATTGCCTCTGTGCACAAGGCCGTAGACCGAGTGCCTCCTTGCTTGTTGATGTACTACATGGTGGTGGTGTTGTCTGTTCTGATCTGGACCACCTTGTTCTCTACAGATTTGGAAAAGGCTTGCAGTACCAGAAACATTGCTCTGAGTTCCAAGAGACTGATGTGAAGCAGAGATTCTTGAGGTGACCCGAGTCCCTGGGTGATAAGATCCCCCAGGTGGGCTCCCCAGTCCAGCAGGGAAGCATCGGTGGTGAGTATCGCTGAATGAGAGTGAGTGACAAAACGAACTCCTTGTCTCAAATTGTCCTGATCCTGCCACCACTGCAAAGCCTGGATCAGGGTTCGGGGTCACTGGGCCTAGTTTGGTAAGGGAATCCTTTCTTTGGGACCAGAAGGCTCTTAAATAGAATTGAACGTCCCTCATCTGGAATCTTGCTCCCTGGACCACTGCTGTGGAAGCTGCCATGTGGCCCAGAAGCTGAAGAAAATGCCTTGCTGGTCGAGACACCTGTAGGGTGAATGAAGAGGCCAGTTCCATAAGGGTCCTTGCCCTGTCCAGGGGAAGGAAGGCTCTTGCCCTCACTGTATCCAGTTCCACCCCTATGAAGGTGAGGAGCTGTACTGGCTCGAGAACTGACTTTGGAAGGTTGAGGAGGAATCCTAAGGAAGTGAGCACTTGCTGAGCTACTTGCAGATGTGACTTGACTTGGTCTGGAGACTGACCCACTAGATATGGAAAGATGGAAATCTTTTTTTCTTCTTCGGAAAGCAACCACTACTGCCAGGCACTTTGTGAACACCCTTGGGGCCTGATGTTAGGCCAAAGGGCATTGCTCTGAATTGATAGTGGCCTGAGGGCAACTCAAACCTTAGGTACTTTCCGTGGGAGCACCTGATGGGAATGTGAAAGTAGGCATCTTTGAGGTCCAGGGAGGCTAGCCAGTCCCCTGGCCTTAGAGAGGCAGAATTATTCCCAGAGTCACCATTTTGAACTTTGGTTTTAAAAGGTGCTTGTTCAGATATCTTGGATCCAGGATGGGCCGCCATTCTCCTGTTTTTGGGGGTTAGGAAGTACCTGGAGTACAATCCTTTGCCCTTGTGTAGGATAGGACCTTTCTATGGCTCTGAGAGCCAGGAGGAAGAAACCTCTGCCTCTAGGGCAAGGGTCTCTGATGGATTTGCAGGTGGAAAAGATCTGGTTCTCATCTTGGGAAATTTTTGAAGCTGAGAACCAGTCCCTGGCTTACTACTTCCAGGACCCACTTGTCTGATGTCAGAGACTTCCAGTCCTGGACAAAGTAAGCCAGCCTGCCCCCTACAGGTATTGGAGAATCGGCCCGGGCAGACCCATCAGGGTGTCTGCTTGGCAGGGGCTTTAGGCTGAGGGGTGGAAGCAGGCCTGGCTATACCCAGTCTGCCTCTCCCTCTGAAGAACCCCCTCTGAGCATAAGCAGAAGAGGAGGCCTGATCTTGGTAAAAAGGCCTTTGAAAGGGCCTGCCCCTGCCCTGCTGTCTTTGAGGAGTGGCTTGCCTTTCTTTAGCCTGAGCACTCCTGTAGGTGGTCCTGTACTCATCCATCTTTTTCATGTAGTTCTCTGTCTGCTCCCCAAACAGAAAATTACCAATGACAGGGAAATACATGGCCTTAGTCTGGGTATCCTGAGGAAGCTAGTACATCTGAGCCAAGCCATACTCCGAAGGGCCACACATGTAGCCATGACTCTAGATGAAACATCACTGGAGTCCACAGCAGCATGAAACTGCACCTTGGATGCCTCAATCCCATCCGCAGCCACCTGCTCCAGCTCCTTGGCAAGCTGGTCAGGGGCCTGTTTAGCCAGAGTCAGCACAGTGTCCCACCTGGACTTCTGGTATCTAGCTGTGTAGGCCATATAGTTAGCCTGCCTGAGTCCCAAAGATGCTGCCATGTACTGCTTCTTTGCCATGGAAGCAATCCTCCTGGAGTCCTTATCTTGGGGGTGTGATGCCAAGGGAATATTTGCCTTATCACAGGCATCAGTCTGCACTACCCCAACATGGCTGCATTGCTGAGAAAGGAACTCCGTGTCCGAGCCTGAAAGGGTATACCTCTTGTCCATTCGTCTGTCCACAGGAGGTATGGTGTTAGGAGTCTTTAGAATTTTAAATGTCTGTTTCCCAAAAGATTTATGGAGGGGAATACACAGCCTCCAGGACTCTGGGATGTCCATCATTTCAACAAAATCAGGCTCCTCCTGATCCTCTACTGCTTCTGCCATTGGAAGCTGGAGGGTTTCAGCCACTTTCTTGTAAAACATAAAGTGGGAAGGGGACTCAGAAAGCCTAGGAGGAGAAACACCTGAAGGTCTGTCTGGGGAGATGTCCGGGTCAATAGGCACATCCAGACTTTCATAATCACCATCATCATCACCCTCATACTCTCCCTCCTCCTCCGGTTCATAAAATTCTTCTAAAGTATAATCCGGAACCGACGAACCGAGCCCCTGCCATATGGTGCCGGTTCAGCCAGAACCAAAGTTAGCATTTGCACTATCCTTATCACTTTGGCTATTTCATCAGTGGTCTGAGAAAGAACTTATGGATCCGAACCGGATGATTTTTCTCTTCTCTTTCTTTTAACTGGAACCGACTCCTCAGAATCGGCTCTCCTTCTGCCCGAAGAAGTTTAGCCTAGTGAGGGCACTCCTTCTGGTTCGGCGGGAACCGAACCGGGCTGGCCATCAGGTCAGCGGACTTCTCGACCTCCTTTCCCCAGTCTACCTACTCTCTTATCCAGGGTAGCTTTGGGAAAACTCTTACAAATTTGGCAGTCTGAATCGGGGTGGTCAAGCCGGACAATAAACACAGGTGGCGTGGGGATCAGCCTTAGCAAAGGCTTCCCCATACACACTGCAGTGTTGAAACCCAGTGGGCCCGTTTTTTTTCTTGGGTTTATCAGACATGACCAATCCTATGCAAAACTTACCCTTTTTTCGGCAATACACCAGGCAAGACTCACCTATCGGTACCTGACCGTGTTACGGGTCTTGGAAAAAAGTAATTAAATCCGTTTTTTTTTTTAGAACCGATACGGACCGGTTACCACACTCTAAACAAATTCAAAAGTTTTTAAGACTAAACTGATCGGGTTCAAAACAAACTGATCCAAAATTTACAAGTTCCACACAGAAACTAAATGTAAAACCTATCTAGTACTCACGGTACCACAGACAGAGACTTAAACCGACAGATTCGGTAGCAGAAATTCGGTAGAAACCGAGCAAAAAAATGACACTTTAATCGACTTTTTTGAACCGAGCAAAGGAGAACTCTCCAGAGCGACTGTTCAATGAGGCAGAGTAAAGAATCTGACGGTTGGAGTTTAAACAACAGCAGACAGGGGCTTCAACCGAGCTCGCGCTGAACGTTCCATGGTGGCCATGGAAAGTTAACTCTTTGTTCTCCGGGGCAGTTGAAAGGCAGGACCTAACTGCAATAGTCAGAATACAGCAATACTTCATGTTGTTTGAAAAACCTGCAGGGTAAGGGAAAGGAAGTGCAGGAGTTCCTCCCTGGACGAGGCTGCCAGAAGCCAATCATCCAGGTACGGGAAAACCTGCACCCCCTGGTTACGCAGGTAGGCCGCTACCACCGACAGGCATTTGGTAAAAACTTGGGGTGCCAAGGAAAGACCAAATGGGAGGGCCTGGAACTGGTAATGGTTCCCTTGAAAAGCAAAATGCAGGTATTTGGAGTGGGAAGGGCGAATAGGGATATGCAGGTAAGCATCCTGCAAATCCAGAGCGTACAACCACTGTCCCGGCTGAAGGAGGGGCAGAAGACTCTGTAGAGAGAGCATCCTGAACCTTTTGTACTCCACAAACAAGTTCAGGGAACTGAGGTCGAGAATCAGCGTCACCTCTCCTGACTTCTTCGGGACCAGGAAGAAGAAAAAATTACTCACCTTAGTAATGTTGTTTCTTCTAATGGAGTCTTGCTATATTATGACAATTGCAGTTTGTCCCACCATTAGAACTGCTCCGGAGGTGAAAGAGTTAACTTCCATGCCAGGCATGGAACTTAAGAGCACGAGCTCGGTTAGAAAAGCTCTGTCTGGAATATTTCAAACTGAAACTGTCAGATCTTTACGAGCAAAACTCACTAAGGTTCTGTGTGGAAGCTGTAATCTACACTAGGCAACTGGCTACTTAAATATTAACACATTTGGCCCCAACACCAAGACTCAAGTCAGGGGACCAGAAAAGATAAGACAAGATAAGATAAAAAAAACACACACCCAAACACCCCAAAAAGAAGGGGTGGAACATAAAATGAGCATCAAGAAGTGCAGCACTGGACTGCCCACCCCATACCCAAAGTAGAAGTTCTGAGAGGGCAGGCTGGGGAGGTCATAATATAGCAAGACTCCATTAGAAGAAACAACATTACTAAGATGAGTAATTTTTCTTCAAACAACATGAAGTCTTGCTATATTATGACAATTACCAGGCTTCACAGCAGTACCTCCGCTGGAGGAGGGACAGAACCTACTTGAGGAATAGGCTCTGAAGCACGGCTGTGCCAAACCGAGCATCCCTCCTGGCCTGGATATCCACGGAGTAATGCTTGGTGAAAGTGTGTACTGTTTTCCAAGTAGCTGCTTGACATATCTCTAAGATAGGGATGTCTCTGGCAGCAGCTAGAGACGCAGCTGTACCTCTGGTAGAGTGAGCCCTCAGGCCTGAAGGGGAACCTACCCAGTTTTGATAGCAAAATTGGATACAAGAGACAATCCACCTGGCAATGGATCTTCTTAGTGGCAGGTTTCCTTTACTCAACCTCACCATAAGTGAGAAATAGTTGGAGGGAGTCAAACCTGTGACCCTTGGTACGCTCTATTTAGTAACTTAGGGCCCTCTCAACATCTAAGCTGTGCAACCTCCTCTCACCAGAGGAGGAATGGTCAGTGAAGAACACTGGAAGAAAAATAGATTGATTAAGGTGGAAATCTGAAACCACCTTAGGCAAAAACTTCCTGTTAGTCCTGAGGACTACCTTATCCCTGTGAAAGGAAATAAAGTCAGTCTCCATTGACAAAGCTTGTAACTCACTTATGCGCCTGGCAGAAGTGATGGCTACTAGAAACACAGTTTCCCAAGTCAAGTACTTAAGCTCTGCTGAAGACAGAGGTTCAAAGGGGGGTTGCATCAGCTGAGCAATGCAAACATTAAGATCCCAGGCAGGGGCAGGGTCCCTGAATGGTGGATTGGTATGAAGCAATCCCCTGGAAAACTTGGAAAATACAGGGTGAGCAGAAAGAGAAGAGGCTTCCCTATTGAAATAAAAAGCAGAGACAGCTGCCAAATGCACTTTCAGGGTAGCTGGTCTCAGTTCCAAAGAATTAAGATGGACCATATAGTCCAAAACAGTGGGCAAATCAGCAGATTCAGGAAATATGCTTCCCAGAACACCATATGGAAAACCTTTTCCATTTGGAGTTATAAGTAGCTCTAGTGGAAGGCCTCTAGAAGCTTTCAAGATTTCGAGAACACCTTGAGAAAGGTGTAGGTCAGCAAACTCTAACTCCTCAAGAGCCAGGCCTTGAGGTTGAGGGATTTGAGATTCGGATAACAAACTCTCCCCTGGGCAAGGGTTAACAAATTGTGGTTCCTGGGGAGACATAGGGGAAGATGGACTGCTAAGGACAGAAGAAGTGGGTGCCAGGGCTGCCTGGCCCAGTCTGGAGCAATCAGAATCATCTTGCAGGGCTGAGATCTGATTTTGACTAGCACCTTGAACAGGAGTGGGGGAGGCATAGAGAAACTTCCCTTCCCAATCGAGGAGAAAGGCGTCCAGGGGGACTGAGCCCAACACTGGGGGCCTGCAACAAAAAAGTGGAAGTTGATGATTGTCTGGGGCTGCAAAAAGATCTGTCTGAGGGGTGCCCCATCTGGCAAAAACTATCCCAGTACTGGGATCCAGTGACCATTCGTGATGGCCCTGGGAAATCCTGCTGAGAGCATCTGCCAGGACACTGTCCTTGCCTGGGAGGTGAACTATGAGGAAGTGTTCAGGAATAAGCCAGAGACCACAACTTCATTGCCTCTGTGCACAAGGCCAAGACAGAGTGCCCCTTGTTTGTTGATGTACCACATTGTAGTGGTGTTGTCTGTTCTGACCTGTACCACTTTGTTCTGAACAGATGCAGAAAAAACCTGAAGTGCTAGAAAACAGCTCTGAGTTCCAACAGATTGATGTGGAGCAGAGATTCCTGAGGGGACCACAATCCCTGGGTGGAGAGGTCGCCCATGTGAGCTCCCCATCCCAAAAGGGACGCATCTGTAGTAAGGGTCAAGGAGTGAGATAGTGGGATGAAGGGAACCCCTTGTCTCAGATTGCTCTGATCCTGCCACCACTGAAGGGCCTGGATCAGGGTTCGAGTCACTGGGATCAACTTGGATAGGGGATCTCTTCGAGACCAAAAGGCTCTCAAATGGAACTGAATGTCCCTCATCTGAAATCTTGCTCCTTGCACTACAGCTGTGGAAGCAGCCATGTGTCCTAGAAGCTGTAGGAAATGCCTTGCTGGTCGAGAGACCTGTAGAGTGAAGGAGGAGGCCAGGGCCACCAGGGTCCTTACCCTTTCTACGGGAAGGAAGGCTCTGGCCTGCTTTGTGTCCAGTTCTGCACCTATAATGGTGAGTACCTGGACAGGTTCCAGAACTGACTTTGGAAGATTGAGAAGAAAGCCCAGAGAGGTAAGCAGCTGCTGGGTAACTTGCAGGTGTGATTTGACCTGGTCTGGAGACTGCCCCACAATGAGCCAGTCGTCTAGGTAGGGAAAGATGGCAATCTTTGCCTTCTTAAATGAGCAACTGCTACTGCCAGGCATTTGTGAATACCCTTGGGGCAAGGTAAGGTAAGGGCATTGCTCTGAACTGATAATGGCCTGAGGGCAGTTCGAATCTGAGGTACTTTCGTGGGAGCTTCTGATAAGAACATGGAAGTAGGCATCCTTGAGGTCCAGGGAAGCTAGCCAGTCCCTGGCCTTAGGGAGGGTAAAATCATTCCCAGAGTCACCATTTTGAATTTTGGTTTTAAAGGTGCTTGTTCAGATATCTTAGGTCCAGGATGGGCCGCCATTCTTCTGTCTTTTGGGGTAAGGAAGTACCTGGAGTACAGACCCTTGCCCTGGTGTAGGAGAAACCTTTCTACAGCTCTGAGAGCCAGGAGGGTTGAGACTTCTGTTTCAAAGCAAGAGTCTCTAGAGGTTTGCAGGTGGAAAAATTTGATTCTCATCTTTGGAAATTTTTGAAGCTGAGAATCAGACCCTGGCTTACTACTTCCAGGACCCACTTGTCTGATGTTAAAGACTCCCAGTCCTGGGCCTAAGTAAGCCAGCCTGCCCCCTACAGGTAATGGAGAACCGGCCCTGGGCATCCCATCAGGGTGCCTGTTTGGCAGGGGCTTTAGGCTGAGGGGTGGGAGCAGGCCTGCTTGTACCCCGTCTGCCTCTCCCTCTGAAGAACCCCCTCTGAGCGTAAGCTGAAGAGCAGGCCTGGGTTTGGTAAAAAGGCCTGTGAAAAGGCCTGCCTCTACCCCCTGTGGGGCTGCCTCTGAAGGGTGGCTTGTCGTTCCTTGGCTTGTGCACTCCTATAAGTGGTTCTATATTCATCCATTTTCTTCATATAATTCTCTGTCTGCTCCCCAAACAGAGAATTTCCCACCACAGGAAAATCCATAGCCTTAGCCTGGGTATCCTGTGACAAACTAATACACCTGAGCCAAGCCAATCTCTACGAAAAGCCACAGATGTAGCCATGACTCTAGAGGATACATCATTAGAATCCACTGCAGCATGGAACTGCACCTTAGAAGCCTCAATACCATCAGCAGCCACCTGCTCCAGCTCCTTGGCAAGCTGGCCAGGGGCCTGTTTGGCTAAAGCCATGACAGTATCCCATCTAGATTTCTGGTATCTTGCAACATAAGCCATATAATTTGCTTGTCTGAGTCCCAAGGACGCTGCCATGTATTGTTTTTTAGCCATGGCATCAATCTTCCTGGAGTCCTTGTCAGGAGGATGTGAAGCCAGGGGAATATTAGCCTTATCACAGGCTGCAGCCTGAGCTACCCCAACATGGCTGCATTGCTGTGAAAGAAATTCTGTATCAGGACCTGACAAAGTGTACCTCCTGTCCATCTTTTTATCCACAGGAGGCACAGAATTAGGAGCTTTTAAAATGTTTATTGTTTGTTTCCTAAAGGATTTATGTAAAGGAATAGACAATCTCCTGGACTCTGAGATATCCATCATCTCTACAAAGTCAGGCTCGTCTTGCTCATCCACAGCTTCCTCCAAAGCAAGCTGGAGGGTTTCAGCAACTTTTTTTATAAAACAGAAAATAAGAAGGGGACTCAGAAAGCCTAGGGGGAGATTCTCCTAAAGGTCTGTCTAGGGAGATGTCCGGTTCAATGGGCACATCCAGACTTTCAAAGTCACATTCACACTGTTCATAATCATCCTCCCCCTCCTCTGGTTCATAAAACTCCTCTATATCATATTCTTGAACCGGTGGAACCGGCCGAATCGACCTTTTGCCAGATAGTGGCGGTTCGGACGGAACCGGGGAAAGTGACTGGACAATCTGGATTGCTTTGGCTATCTCTGCAGCAGTTGGAGAAGGAATTTTTGACTCCATACCTGCTGATTTTCTAGTTCTCTTTGCTGGAACTGGCTCCTCTGAGTCAGCTTTACATTTGCCAGAGGAAGTCTCGCCCTGGTCAGAGGGCACTCCCTCCGGTTCGGTTGGCACCGAACCGGGCTGGCCATCCGGGTCAGCGAACTTTTTGGCCTCTCGTTCCCTGAGCCTACCAACTCTCTTATCTAGGGTAGCTGCAGGGAAATTCTTGCAAATCTGGCAGTCTGCACTGAGGTGGTCAAACCCCAGACAATAAACACATGTGGTGTGTGGGGCAGCCTTGGCAAAGGCTTCCCCACAGACACTACAGTGTTGAAACCCAGTGGGCCCGGTTTTTCTTTTGGGTTTCTCAGACATAATGCCAGCCTAACCAAAACTTGCCCTTTTCCGCAGTGCCAGGTAAGACACCCTTATCGGTTCCCCAACCGTCACGGTCGTGGGAAAACCGTAATGAATCCGGTTTTTTTAGAACCGATAAGAACCGGGAACCGCACTCTAAATAGCTTTTAAATGCTTCAGAATAAAGTTTTAAAACAACCTGATCGGTTCAAACCAAACCGATAAACATTTACAAGTTCCACACAGAAATAAACCTGTCTATTACTTACAATACCACAGACAGAGCTTGAACAGATCGGTTTGCGGTTAAAATAATAATAATCGCGGTTGAATTTAACCGAGAAAAACTCTTTTAAACCGAGAAATGAACCGAGCAGTAGGAGGAATCTCCGGAGCGACTGTTCGGTGAGGCGGAGTAAAGAATCTGACAGTTTCAGTTTGAAATATTCCAGACAGAGCTTTTCTAACCGAGCTCATGCTCTAAGTTCCATGGTATGGAAGTTAACTCTTTCACCTCCGGAGCAGTTCTAATGGTGGGACAAACTGCAATTGTCATAATATAGCAAGACTTCATGTTGTTTGAAATGGTAGTAGTAGCCCATCCTGGAAGGTGTGGGGATACGGGCTCCATCGCCTCTTTCAGCACAAGACAGGATATCTCTTCCCGGACCAGAAGATGATGTTCTGGGGAGTAAGACGACCGGGGGGTTCGAGGAGGTTTCTGAAGAAACTCTACTGAGTGTCCTTCTGCGATCAGCTGGAGCACCCAAGTGACTGCAGTTATCCTCTCACAACCCGGCAGATGGAGGCAGAATCTCCCTCCTACCAGTTCCTCTGGAAAGCCCAGAGGCAGTAGGAGAGGAAAGGAGAAGAGGTATGAGGCAGCGCCGTGACTGAAGCCCCCGCTGCTTTTTTGGGCAGGGGAGCTTGGCAGCCAGAGGGGCCCCGATGTTTGTTGGCCCATTTTCCCTGAGGTTTCGCTTTTTGCCGAGGACATCTGCGAAAGAGACGACATTGAGGCTGAGGGGATTTGTACAGAGAATCAACAGACTTAAGTGCAGTACCCTTCTCCTGCAGATCAGTGATGATGTCCTTGACATCGCCACCAAACAACACTGAACCCCCGAAGAGCGCGTCCTGGATAGCAGACTGCACCTCCAGGACCAAACCTGACACCCAGAGCCAGGCGTGATGCTGCAAACCGACAGCGAAAGCCGAGCTCCGACCAGCAGCGTCCACTGCATCATACATGGCATGAAGCATGTGCCGACTGGCCAAACGCGCAGATCGGACTAGGTCCACCACTTCCTGCTTCATCTGAGACTGAGGAAGGGAGACCAATTTAGCCTCCACCTCGTTAAGGATCGCATTCTGGTAATCCCCCATATGACCAATGTAATTCAAGGCCCTAATACCCATAGTGGAAGAAGCGTAGACCTTCCTCCCGTACTGGTCTAGAAGGCGGGATTCCTTGTTAGGTGGTGATGAGTTCAAGAGCTTGGGGTTAGCTGTCCGGCCATGAGCGGCGCTGATCATGACAAAATCAGCTCGAGGATGCGAATTCAAAGAGTCGACACCCTCGGGAGCCTGATAAAGCCTATCCAACTTCCTAGGAAGAGGGGCTAATGCCAATGGTTGCTTCCAAATGGTGGAAACAAGATCAGCATGAGGCTCAATCCAGGGTGGCACCAGGATCGGAGCAGTCTCGGACAGATCCAGGTGCGGAGTGAGTTTCTCACGCTGTGGATCTGGCTCCAAGGAAGGCCACTGATGAACTTCCTGGATTTTGCGCAGCAACTCCGTAAAAGAAGGATCCTCCGGAGGAGACTTCAGAGGAGTCCTCGGCCTGGGCTTATCCGGAGAGCAGGGCTCGTCTAAGTCGGAATGACCATTGGAGTCATCCGGGGTGTCCGAAGAGGATGAAGAGGGATAAGACTCTTCCTCCCGAGACGCAGGGGAGGAACGAAGCCCTTAGGGAAATGTATCCTGTCTTGCCATGGAACTGGAGGGCTCACCTCTGGGAAGGAGTCTCATTTCCGACGTAGGGGGTTCGGAACTGGGACCGACGTCGGAAGACGGCTCTCTATCTCCCTAGTGAGCTGAGCCTTGGCCTCAGCCCAGCAAGAGGCTAGAGTCTCCTTCAAATCCACCGGCGGCAGAGGGGGCGGTGGAGGAGGAGGGGGAAGGGGATACAGATACTGTATCCAAACGGCAGTTAACCCAGCGTTGGGTACTGAGGCACCATGTACTGCGGCATCAGATAGGTCGGCGTCGGGTACTGCGGCACCAGATACTGCGGCCCCGGTAAGATGGCGTCGGATAGGAAGAGGTCAGAACCCTGGAACCGGGGGGTCTGCAGGAGCAGAAGGCCCCGGAAAAGGCCCAGCGGGCGGGACTGGAACAGGAGGCCCGGCTTAGGGATGGCATCTGGGAGAGGGATATCGCCGGGCGTTGATAAGACCAGTGCCGGCGTCCGAGGGACCGACATCAGATCATCCAGCACTGCGGGAGGGAGACCTGATGGGAGCATACCTGCATTCTCGGTATAGCCCAGGGAGAGAGGATTGAAATCCCTGGGGTCCAGCTGAGAAAATGCTGGGGCCTCAGAGGGCAGCAAATGCTGCGGGGAACCTGGGACAGCAGACTGAACGTCAGAGTCCAGCGTCAGCTCCAATGCCATGTGACCGTCGGAAGAGCTGATGATTGCCTTACCGGCGGAGTCCAAGCGGATGTCGGAGGAGCCGTCGTCCAACTTAGCGGAAACATCGCCCAAGGGAGGCCACAAAGGAGGTGCGGCCTGGATGGTCAGCTTAGGGGCCTTTCATTGCCCCGAAGGGTCGAGCGACTTAGTGGCCTTCTCCGGGCGGACATCAGGAGGAGCAGACGCCCAGCTACCGGAGCCACTTAAACAGAAGGCCGCACGGGGCGGCTTACCGGGAGTGGGGACGCCTTTGATCTGGAGGCACCCAAATGGCCCAAGTGCGAGCCAGACGGGTGGTCGACGCTGCTTGGAAGCCTCCAAGACGGAGCGGTCCGGGGGGGGGGCACGTTACCTTGAGCATGGCGATTCCAGCCGAAGTCACAGTGGTCGAGGAAGAGAAGTCCCGGTGCCGGTGCTTCTCCTTGTCTTTCTTTTTATGCTGATCCTTGGGGGAAGTAGAGGCCTGACGAAGCTTCTTCAGCTCCTTTTCCATGGAGGTAATTTTCTTTTTAAGGATGTGGGCCTCCAGGGACTGCTGCCTCCGTCTGCGGGTGGCGGCATTGAACTTCAGGCAATGCTGGCACTTCTCCGCAGGATGATCCAGGCCCAGACAGAAGAGGCACTGGTAGTGTCCCTCCTTGTGCAGGAGTTGGGCGCCGCACGAGTCGCACTTATTCTTGTGCTCCGAGGGTGTAGGGGACGACATACAACGCAGAGGAACTGATGAAAAATTCGAGAAATCAAAGAAAAAACGGCAGTAAAACTACCGATGACAGACTGACAAGCAGTTGAACTTCACTGCGAGGCGCTTACACAAGCTAACGGCAGGAAAGAACTGGAAGGCGGGCATGGGGGACTGTCCCTTTATACTGACATTGCATGACGTCAGTCACCTGACGTGGAGGTGTCCCCCTCCAGAGAGACTGCTAGTTAGAAATTTTTCCGTGGGGTCCTGACGTCTGTCGGCATCAGTCCTATATGTAATTACCTACTGCAAAAGCCCTCTCGATGTAAGCTGTACAGTTACATAAGAACTTACCTTAACAGTACACACCAGTTGGACTATTCCGCCGGGCACTAGGACCACACAGAAAACTTCTAGCTAGCAGTCTACCATGAAGGACCGCCCTCTGCCAACATCCGTCATCTGACGTCAGCACAGACTATATTGGAGAGCAATCCCCCACACCACCTCAGTTCTCTCACCGGAGACGGAGCCAGCTAAAGGAGAACCGAGGAGGTTATCACCAGAGCCAGCTCCTGGGTCCTGCTCCTCCATCTCCCAGCCCATCATGGACTTGATGTGGCAATGATATCCATAAAGGATGGATCGTCGGGGGTCGGCACATCTTTAGCCTGCTCATCCCTCTGAAGACTCCCTAGGAAAATAAGACCAAGAGTCGGAGTCATCCATATCACTATCTGGGACCAACACTGGGGGGCCAGCAATCATCCTTCTAGAACCTGAACCAATGTCAGGTTGAGCCAGAGGACCCCAACGTACAGGATTCACTCAGACTAGACCAATCTGGATTCTCGGGCTGGAGGTCGGGGGGCGGGGGGACACCGGAGGCAGGCCTGAGGGGCAGGGGTCTGCTTTTGCATTAAGGACCACCACATCAAAAAAAATGCATTATAATCCACCTGGGAAGATATATTATACACCGGCAGGAATGGAAAAGAAGGCACCAGGGAAGGGTAAGACGGCTGGGGAGCTGGCGAAGGATGCCCCGGCATAGGTCCACCCGGCATCGGGTGAGGATCCGGCAACACAGCAGCAGGCGTTGGCTGCGGCACAGGTTGCAGCATGGGCAACGACAGAGTTGGGCCCATAGACTGGGGCTGCATTACTGGCGGTTTGCCCAGCAAGCGACGGCCTGGAGCGCCTGGGAGAAGGATCCGCCAGCGCTGGCCCAGCTGCAGAAGCTAGGGCCAGAAGGGATAGAGACCCCTGAATTAAGGGCAGAGGTGACGCCGTTAAGGAAGAGACAGCAGTGGCCTGCTGCGGGCGTTGCCCCACATGACTGACATCAGCTCCAGAGATGGGAGCCGACGAAGACGGTGCCATGGCCAGGGGGGTGACGGTTGTACAGCCAATGCCCAGTAGACCAACACAGGACAAGCCACCTGGCTAAGAGCCTGTAGAAGATATGGGCCTGAGCGTTGGGGGCTGGGGGGGAGGGGCAGGAGACAAAGTCCCATGCCCCAAAGAGCAGCCCAAAATGGAAATAAGGGCAGTGGTGGAGCCACCAGAAGCCTGAAGGAAGTGAAGGCTGGAGAAGCCGACTCCCTGTAGGGGGACGACTGCATTGCGGTTAAGTTTGAGGGGCAACCGCGAATGAGAAGCTGACTTGACCCAGCTCTGGTGCTTATCCCAGTGCTTATGCTTCCTGGGCTTCTTCTTATGAGAAGACAAAAAGGCCTCAAAGGACCATGCTGGCAAAGCAAAAAAGCTCCTGTCCTGCAGCTCCTTCTCCATCGCAACCAACTTCTGCTTCAAAAGCTGGCATTCTAGAGTTGTTAAACAACATCTCCGAATGACCTGGTTGCATTTTTGACAATACTGGCAGGCTTCAATGTCATGACTAGAGCCTAGGCAGATGAGACATGCAGAGCGGCCATCCTTTTCAGGATCTGTTTGCCACATGCACACTTCAAGAAGCGGTCAGAAGACAAGGCTGGTGGAGAAGACAAAGTTGTTGATGAGAACACCAAAAATTAGATTTTACACTAAAGATAAACAAAAAATTAAAATGTGTGGTTAGTGCAGGAAATAGCAGTCTACTGTAGCTGCGGGGTCCGCTAAGGTCCGGCTTGTACCAGTTGATGGTGGGAAAAGAACTGAAGTAGGTGTGGGGGACCTCCCTCCTATAAAGGCTAGGCTTAGGTCAGTTGACTGACGGTGGTGGGGGGGCACAGTCCTCCATGATAGATTGCTACCAAGAAGTTTTCCACGTGGTCCTAGCACCTGGCGGTTCAGTCCTAATGGTTTGGCCTGCTTCAAGAGCCTTTCACGAAGTAAGATCTTCGGTTTCTTTTTTGTGGCCCCTCCCCATTCGCCTTCCTCTGTGAACACTGAACAGAAGTATCTGTTCGAGATGTCTGTTTTTTCCCTGTCTCTCTGTGCACAGTCCCCCTTTCCCTTCCATGACACAGTACAGGAAGGTGTGCTGAGGTCACTTTATTAATTACTACAGGACTCTCTGTTCTCGGTCTGTGAGCCAGTACAGGGGTGTGGCAGTCACTGTTTGTATTACTACAGGAATTGCTGTGCACTCAGTCCATGTCTGACACAGTATGGATACGGGAGTCACTGTGGGTTTTACTGTAGGAATCGATGAGTCTCAAGTCTGCATCTATGACTCAGTACAGGGAAGTGTACAGAGGTCACTTTATGCATTACTACAAGACTCTGTGTTCTCAGTCTGTGAGACAGGACAGGTATATAGGAGTCACTGTGTGTATTACTACAGGCCTGAATGTACACTTAGCCCATGTGTGCTACACTACAGGTGTATGGGTGTCACAGCGTATTACTACAGGACTCGGTGTATACTCAGTCCATTTCTGTGAAGCAGTACAGGGATATGACGTTAACTGTGTATATTACTACAAGAATCTATGTGCACTCAGTCCATGTCTGTGAAAACAGTACAGGAGTATGAGAGTCACTGCGTGTATTACTCCAGGACTCTGTGCGCTCACCTGTAGTCACTTTCAGATTCTCTGTCAGGTTTGTTGCCTTCTCCTGGGTCTCCTTCTCAGTTTCTTCACTGGACCCAACACCTATAATCTCAATCATATGCCAGTGTACCCAGTAGGTTCGACCCAAAGAGTGCCAGTACACCTGTGTGGAAAAAAAAAAATAAATCAAGACATCCAGTTTACAACATAAAGATGCATGCAAATCAAAGCAACAGAGAGAGAGAGAGAGAGACAGAAAAAGAGAGGGAGCAAGGGGTGGGAGGGGGGGGAGAGGGAGAGGAGGGAGAAAGGATGGGGAAGACAGTCAGAGAGGAAGAGAGCAGGTGTGTTAAGAGAGAAATGAAACAAAGGAAAGCACGTGAAAGCATGTTGGAAAGGGAGTGTGAATCATAGGGACTGGGAAGAGAAAGACGGGGAAAAGTTGCATGGAAATAGTGATTAAACAGGAAGGGGATTAGAGAGCTTTGTTAAAGACAGACACACTGACCTTTGAAAGACCATTCTACAGCTTAAGAGGGTGGTATTTGCTGTATAAAAATGAATAGAAAAGCTGGGACATATTTCAAGCAGCAGACAATCAGCCGCAGGCTATGGCCAGTAGTTCCAGAGCAGGTGGAACAGCAGGTATACCTGGAGAGCCAGCTTGGCAAATGGTTCTGCTGTCCGTGAAGCTCATAGATGCTAAAACTGAGGTCATGCTGGAAAGACTTACAGGGCAGGATTCAATAACAGATGCAGCTAGGATAAAGGGCAGGATTCAATAACGGATGCAGCTAGCATAACACAGCGTAAAGCATGCATCCCGAGTGCTGGTGACTACCGCTCAGCTCACACAGGAAAATACCATACTGTGCTAAAGACTTGGAAAAACAAACCTTCAGTATTCAAGTGCTCAGCCTAGCTAAAGGTGTGTAACAGCCTCTACACTGTGTAGCAGGGAGAAGGAAGTCCTGTATGCAGCTCTGAGCAGTGTAGCCTATGTATTATACGTACAGTACATATAGAGGATTGTGTATGCGCAAGCATATACAACAAGGCAGTTGCGATCGAGAGGTTTCCGTGGTAACCAGAGACCCGAGAGCGTAGCGAGAGGTCCGCTACCACGGAAACCTCAAGATCGCATAACTGTCTTTTGTTTGTGTATGCTTGCTCATACACAATCTTATAGTGTATGGGCAACCATACGCAGTATTAATCGGGACAAGTTTTTGTAAAAAAAGGCGGCTATTTCAGTTTCTGCCCCACGCCGCCTGCTGCGCAAGTAGCTTCACTCAATTGGCGACAAGAATGTAGCTGATTTGTTGTGCTGCACCGTGGACGCATCCAAAAAGTACAACAAGATCGTGACGTACCGAGTGCAGGAAAACAACGCTGTTCCAGGCATGGATTTCCATGCGGAACAGCGTTCTACCATACACTATAAAGAAATTCCAAGTAAGCAGATTATAACCATCTAAACCAAAGTGGCTGTTCAAGTTTCATTTTAATGCCCTGGTTTAGTTTTTCCTCAGAAACAAAGGGCTGCTCCATTTGAAGACTCTGTTTACTTTTGGCGGTGCCGTCCATTTCAGATTTTATGTCCAAATCTTGTTTATTTTATTTAGATTTTGATGACCGGGTAAACCCACTGAGACCACTGGTCCCTTTTTCAGGGGTAACCCGGGGTTAAATTACATATACCAATATTACATACATCAGGGAGTAGAAGTGAGACAGCATCAACTGGAGAGACAGTAATTGCCCTCCGCACTGTTGTATGTATGTGTAGGACCCAACGCAAACCTAGACAGGTCATCCCGTCACTAAAAGCTTGATCCTACCTGCAGCTCTATTCCTAGGGGAAGACACGTGCCCTCCAGACACCAAAGGGAGTGCAGGCTATTGAGGCTATGTCAGGCACTGTGGACCTGTTACAAAAATCTTCTGTGGTGAGAAGCAATTCTCCTGAGTTCCACAAGTCAATTTTAACGTCAGAGAATAACATCAAAGTTTGTCAAAAAAAAAAGGAAAAGATTCCCTGCTGAGCAGGGAGTAGTCTGCCAGCTAGTGAACAGACTGAAAAGACAGAGTATATGGCAAGGTGGCGTGTCCTAACACACTCAGATGATTAAATCCGGTTTACAGGTGAGGACATCTCATACCATGACTGCCTGCCTACAGCAGCTAACAGACAATGGTGGCATTAGGGTTTTCAACCCTAATGCCCATTCCCACCTCTATACCATACCATCATGTCCCAGGCCAACCTACAAGTCCACGCCATGCCTCACATGTCAGCTACTTCAAGCTAAAGGTGTGGGACCATGCCCCATTGGTGCCTCCGTATTAGATATAAAAAGAAGCAGACTTGTCAGCTTGACCAAGATTTCTACCATGCTTTGTAGGGTCAAAGGATAAGATCTGTGGTGGATGGCCCTACACCTGTGGGCCCTACATAAAGTAGCAGACCTGCGGGACACAATCCCGGACCTGTAGCTTATGAATCAACAGACATATGGGACAGAGCTCCAGATCTGTAGCTTGGCTCGCGCACCACCTGCAATACAAACTCAAACACACCCAATCAAGGAAAAAGTAAGGGGGAAGCAAGTGAGGGAAAAAAGCAAGTGGGAGGGCAGAGAGATACAGAATGGTATCCAATCAACAACCATGAAGGAAATGGGAAGCATTCAAGGAGAGAGTGAGGGGGAAGAAAGAGTGAGGGGGCTGGGGGACCACATAGACACACACTGGTATCCCATTAACAATCGTGAAGTGAATGGGATATAGTGCCGCGGGGGGGAGGAGAGATGGGGGAGGGCAGAGAAAGCCACATGATGGCATCCCATTAACCACTATGAAGAGGATGGGAAACAGTGCAGCATTTAGGAGGTGAGCAAGGGAGAAGGCTAGGAAAATAGTAAGGGAGGAGAGAAAGTGAACGGGGAGGAGTCACACATACATAAAATGGTCTCCCATTAACAACCATGAAGAGGATAAGAAGCAGGGCATCATCCAGGGGGGGGAAGAGGAAGTGGTGGAGGGGGCGGGAGTGGCTAGACAGACACACAGATGGTATCTCGTTAAGAACCATGAAGAGGATGGGACAATGGACAGCACTGAGGGAGAGAGTGAGGGGTTGAGGGAGCACAGAGTGGGGCAGAAAGACACACAATGGTATCCAATTAACAACCAAGGGAATGGGAAGCAGGGCAGCATTCAGGAAGACAGTGTGTGTGTGGGGGGGAGTGACAGGGGAATAGAGTTGGGGAGGAAGACAGATACACAATCATACCCCATTAACAACCTAGATGACAATGAGATGAAGTGCAGTTTTCAAGAAGAGAACTTGGGGGTGAGAGGGCAGAGAGTAAAGAGGGAGAGGAGAGAGTGGGGGGCTAGACAGACACACAGTGGTATCACATAACCAATAAAGATAATGGGAAGCAGTACACAGTCTAAACTCACATTTAGACATCATTACAGGCGCTCTAACCAGTTGAATCCTCGGCTGCATTCAGACAGTGGCATGTGACGTGGACATGGCCACCTGCATGGGCTGCTAGACTGATGAAAACAGAACAGTTTCTCAATATGCTCAAGTTTTCATCAAAGTAGTAACCAAAGCAAATCAAGGGATCAGCATCAAGTGCCATGGACAGATGACAAAGTCAACAGTTAGAGCTGCTGTAATGACGCAATGGTGGGGGTAGGGAGGGGGCTTAAGTCAAAGCTGACTTTTAAAAATGGGTCTAGCCACCGGAAAAAACGAATTCTTAGAGGGTACAATAACAACTGCATTATATTCACGGCAAATCTGAATTTTTTTTTGGGTAAAACACACTTTTTCCTCCTACACCCCTGGCTGGCCCTCTTTCCAAATGATCCTCCCAAGTTACAACCCGGCTTCTCCCTTGTTTTACCTCTCCGAGTCACGGTGACGGAGAGTCCCTCGACCCACTAAACAAAGGATCCAGATCTGGGAAGCACCCTGGTCACCGGTGTGAGGCCTGCAAACATAAGCAATTCCATCTTGTTTCCTCTCTTATTGTGCCATAGTGCCCCCAACGCAGGGATGCCGGCATCAGGAGTATGTCCCCAACATTAGTATGTGTCAGCAAGCTCACGCAATATGCAATGCGGTACGTCCCTCCCACCCTGTGTCCTATGCGCCCTGCCAGCTGCACGTCTGCAGCTGACAGTGCTGCAGCGGGACACGACACTACCAGGGAGGGCAGCATCCTCTGGGACGCTCGATCCTCCTCCCCTCTAGCCAGACCTTAATGACAAAAGCTCTCTCCAGAACCCAGGTCACTGGTGTCGCGAGTGGTAGGGCTATAGCTGCACTAACAGGCCAGCTTTATAAAATTTTAATTTCTAATGAGAGATCAGTAAAGAGAATGTACGCTGTAATACACAGTTCCATACCCCACCCAACATGAGTCAGTCATACCAGGATACTGTGACAAGTCAAAGGAAGCAACGCTTACTGCCAACTCTGAAGAAAGAAATTTGTGATTTCTCACACAGCTGAGACCCCACCTAGATACAGTTCATAGATTTCTGACTTTATCCAATATTCACCACACAATGCTGCCCCCTCCCGAGCAATCTGGCAGCACACACAAATCTAACCAGCCCTGGCCTCCATCCAGAACAGCAGACATCAACCATGCCAGCATTTTTGGTCAGAGAATCAGCTCTGACAGCAGAAGCAGCTGAAGGACAATGAACAATCTTCTGTTAAACGACACAACACACTTCAGGACGGCAAGCTCCCTGCAGCTTTGTCCTGAACTCTTGCTAGGCAGCAATGTCTCAAATGTGTATTATTATCAGTGGTGTCATCCATCAGACAGAGTGGCACATGTCAGTCACACAGTGACAGACTCCCAAATCTTGTCAGTCCTGCATCACTAACTGAAACAGACATGTAATATCATTATCAAGGACACTGATTTACGGTGATTAATGTAATGAAATTCCATTTTCAAGACTTGAAATTCCAAGAATTGCACCAGTGATTTTAAGTCTAATTTCCTAATTTTAAATGGATTCTACTGTCATTCTTTTAGAATGTGCATAAATAATCAGAATAAAAGTAGTATTGATATTCAGAGCATTAAATGAATCAATTTGAACATAATACAAGAAGCATTTATAAGAAAAATACAAGTTCTGTAGATTTACTGATCTGGCATAAAATGCCAAATTCCATGAAATCCTTTGTTTTTACTGGTGTGTAGGAAATCGAAATTCTAGAATTTTTACTGGGTTTTCTGGTAAAAACTGAAAATCAGTGACCTTGCTCATTATCAGTGATGTCATACCAGAAACATGACGTGTCAAGTCACAAAGCCTGAAGTTTTACCACCTGAAGCCTGATCCCATCATATCTTGGAAACAGAGTAGGGTTGGGTCTGGTCAGCAGTAGGATGGGAGACCTACAACGAACCATCAGTACTGCAGGAGTGATGTTGAATGCTCTTGTAGGAGACATTCTCATCCTGGTTAAAAGTAACTATATTGATACACCAGCATGGTGTTTAATAGAAAGTTTCACTGTCGGAGGTGTCATCTTTCAGATGTGACTTGAATCCGAGGTCCCATCTTCCTATTCCAGTGAACACAAGATGAAAGGGCAGTCCTCTAAAAGAGAGGGAGCATTTTCCCTAGTGTCCCAGCCAAATTTCTCCCATTTACTTAAAAACTACCAACAGCTTAACTGGTTCAGTATCACCACTCCCTAGGGATGAGGATGAAAACATGAGGCATTTCTTAGCCCTCCCAGCTGCTGAGCCGTAATGGAAGTTTGTACTGGAGCTTCAAAATGTACAAAACAGACTACATTGCTGGCCTGTGTGAGTGAAGAAAGGGCCAGGGGAAGAGAGAATAAAGGGTACTGCTGGAGGTTGAGGAGTAGCTGAACTACCAGCTGATCTAGGCGCTAATGTGGTGATGGGGCGGAATATGAGACTGTAGCCAGCCAATTGCATGGCTGCAGTCTGATACTTAAGGCCTATAGGATCAGCGACCCAGGAGTGTTCGGGACCCCAGAGCATGAGTACCAATGAGCAGCAGGGCAGTGTTCTCAGTTCTGTAGGGAACCTGGCCCATCATACCAAGGGAGTCCAGGTAAAGAACTAACCTGAAAGGGCGAGTCATGGGAGCATGGAATGTTTACTGTTTGGGGGGTGATACCAAAGGAGTAGATTACAGCAACTCTCTGCACATGGAGGGTCCAGACAAGGAGTGTTGTAATGGGGCAGGATAATGCAGGCCATTAGGGGAGCAGGATGGAACCTAGTCAGCTGTGGACATGGAGCAGCTGACTTCAGAGGATTACTTCTCCACAGGGGCAGAGGTCCATTTGCTGGAGGCTGGCAGCACTTACAGCAGAGCTGGTTGCAGTCAGGGAGGAGATTAAAGAACACTGAGGGGGAGAGCTAAGTGGGGAATGAAGTTTCATGTGCAACTCCACTTCCTAGGAGGCTCAGAGATGCAAAGTGGTGAGCAAGAGGAAAGGTAATAGAAAGTCTAACCCAGTGGAGGGAGGTGGACCATTGCTGGCAATGTAGAATCATTTCTCCTCATTGGGCGGATATGCAGTGCCAGGATGGGCAGGACTGATGGTCACAAGGTAGAAGAAATAATACCTTCAAGGTCAGAGGGCCCTAGCTATCTGCATGACTTCCTGACCCCCATATCACCCTGTCCATCCTCTCCACTCCTCCTCCGAGGACCTCCTGCTGGTTCCAATGGCCCAGCTAAAATCATTGGGAGACGCAGCCTTTGAAGTAGTAGGCCCAGCCTTGAGGAACTCCATTCCCAGGTCTCTGAGGAAGGCCCCCTCAGTGGAGTCCTTTAAGAGGGGTCTGATATTCCACTTTTTAAGGAGGCCTTCAGCCTTTAATTCCACTTGCTCACAGGGTGGCTGCTTTTATGGAACATATAAATTATTAATTTTATTCTGTTTTATTTCTGATAATGTTATTTATGTCTACATTATGTTGGTGTAAATGGTAATTTGTATAGTGTTCTGAGCACCCAAGAACAGGCGCTTGAAAAACAAAGGTTACTCACCTGTAACAGTAGTTCTAGGAGTGGTATATGTTGTTCATCCACACTATCAGGCATAGTCCTTTCCCTTTTAAGAAGTGCCAGAAAGTCTTCGAGCTGGCTCCTCCCAACCACCCGGGCAGTATATCCCTAAGTTCCACCCCATGATGCCAGATCTTGCCCGATGGAAGCAGAGATTGTGCACCTAAGCTATGGGAGGTCAGGTGAGTCTGTGTGGATGAAGTAACAGTTACATAAGAACTTAACGTAACACTACATCTTCGAGAGAGGTTCCTGCAGTAGGTCATTACAGACAGGACTGCGTCCCCTGGCATCAGGACCATACAGCAAAGTTCAAGCTAGCAATCCATAGTGGGGGACCGCCCCGGGCGTCACCTGATGGGACGTCAGAGTGACACTATAACGGGGGCGGTCCCCATGCCCGCCCTCCAGTTCTCCCTCAGTAAGACCTCTGTGAAGGTAAATAGGGAAAGGAGAAAACTCCTTGGGCTGCTAAAGAAACACCTTGGGAAAGGAAAGAGTAAGCAAAAGGTGAGAGAGAAAAATATGACCTACTGCAGGAACCTCTCTCGAAGATCTAATGTTACAGGAAGTTCTTGCGTAACTGCCGTATCTTACTTCGAGAGGTTCCTGCAGTAGATTATTACGGATAGGACTGAATTCCAAGCAGTCAAGAAGGAACAGTCTGAGACGGAGGCCCGGGAGGTGGAAAAGGTCTGCAGAGTAGGACGCAAGCTAGGACAATAGGTCCTGAAGAATGGCCAGTCCAAAACCGGCTCTGTGCCTACAGGTAATGTCCAGACTGTACTGCTTCATGAAATTATGGACGGTACTCCACATGGCCACAGCACAGATGTCAGATGCGGATACATTCCTCAAGAAGGCAGTAGAGGCAGCCATGCCTGGGGTCGAATGCCCCTTGACCTCCCCCGCCCCTGGAAGAGGTTTCTCGTACTTCTGGTAGATAAAGATAATGCAGTTAGCCAACCACTTGGAAAGGCACTGCTTGGATACAGCACTGCCCTGATGTTTGGGCACAAAGGAAACAAATAATTAGTCCAATTTGAGCATCTCCTTAGTCCTAGAAATGTAGTAGTGCAGTACTCTAACGCAAGAGGCGTTTCCCTCTACTGGAATATTCAGCATAGTAGACCAGCAGTTTTATACCCTGGTTTAAAGTCACCTCGGATAATACCTCTGGGAGAAAGGAAGGATTAATCCTCAGAGCCACCCTGTCTCTGGAAAATTAAATAAGGTTCCTTACAAACTACAGCCTGAAGCTCAGAAATCCTTCGAGCTGAGGTATTTGCAACGTAAAACAGTGCTTTACAAGACAGGTAACGCACATCACAGCTTGCTGCCGGCTCAAAAGTGGGCAAAGTAGGCTTTTCCAAAAGAAAATTTAAATCCCAGCGGGGAACTGGACTACGGACCGGAGGTTTCAAGTGAAGGATTCCCCTTAAGAAAGGTTTTGGAGGCCTCCAACTGAGCAATAGTCTTGCCTTCCACCAGAACTTGATAGGCAGATACTGCTGAAAGATGGATCTTCAATGAGGAATAGCTTAGGCCCAAATCATAAAGATGCAAGAGGTACTCAAGGACCTGGTGTGCTGGGCAAGAAAAGGGAACCATATCCCTTGCAGTCGCCCAGATGGTGAATCTCTTCCACTTCACAGCGTTCATAGTTCTGGTGAAGGGCTTTCTGGCTTCCACTAAAACTCTGACTACTCGGGAGGAAACCCTGAAACATGACACCGCTATGTCCAGATGTGCCACGCATGTAGGCCATGCAGATGGAGAGATTTGAGTCCCGGATGCACCAGGCTGCCCTGCTCCTGAGACAGAAGGTCGTGTAGGAGAGGATGAGGTACTGGGGGTTCCAAGGTTACCTGTTGCAGTACAGGAAACCATATCTGCCATGGACAATGAGGGGCAATGAGAACCATGTGTGCACTCTCCGCTTAAAGCTTCAGCAGGACTTTCTGCAGAATTGGGAAAGGAGGGAAGGCATACAGAAACCTCCCTGTCCAGCAAAGTGACAACGCATCTTGCCAAAAAAAACACTCCACGCCTGGGAACAAGCAAGCAAATATTGGGTAGTTTTGCGTTGAATGGGGAGGCAAAAAGGTCCTGTTCTGGATGGACCCATAGGTTGAACAGACCTTCTACCACATCTTGCTTCAGTTCCCACTCATGGGCCCACATGATGGTGCAGCTGAGACTGTCTGCCAAGACGTTGTGAACACCCGGGACGTGGACTGCTATCAAATGCAGACTGTGCTGGACTGCCCAGTACCACACCCACATCGCCTCCCAGCAGAGGGGGTACGAGTGGGTGCATCCCTGTTTGTTGATGTACCAGACTGTGGCAGTGTTGTCAGTCTTGACCAAGAGTATTCCCAAATATAAAGGGGTCTGAAGGGCTTGGAGAACAAAGAGCACCACTCTTATTTCCAGAACACTGATATGCAGATGTACTTCCTGCTGGGACCACCTGCCTTGGGTACAGTGGTCTCCCACATGTGCTCTCCAACCCTGACCCGAGGCATCCGTCGTGAGGGAGGTTGGAAGGGGACCCCCCCCCCCAAGGAGAGATGGGACATCTCCTGCCACCAGAGCAGATCCCTCTTCATGCTGTTGGAGACCATGACACTGTAGTCCAGGTTGTCCAAGTGTTTATCCCATTGGACCCTGAGTGTCCACTAGGTCACCCTCATGTGCAATCAGGCCATCTGTACTGGAGGAATGGCAGCAGCCATCAGACCCAACAGTCGAAGAACAGAGCGAGCTGTAGTCCAGCGAGTGCTGGCTATATCCGAAGCTTGCAGTTTTAGAGTATCCACCCTGTCCGATAGGAGGAAGGCCTTGCACCGGACCATGTCCAGCACCGCACCAGTAAATTGGAGGCGCTGGGAGGAAAAAGGTTGGACTTGGGGTAATTCACCATAATGCCAAGTTGTGAAAACAGGTTCAAGGTGAAGGAGAGAGACTTCTTCAGACTGTCCTGAGACGGGGCTGACAAAAGCCAGTCATCCAAGTATGGAAACACATAGATCCTCCCTGCAGCATAAGGCCACTGCCACTACCGCTGGGCACTTGGTAAAAACCTGAGGTGCCTAAGACGGGCCAAAAGGGAGAGCCTTGAACTGAAAATGGTTCCCTTGGAACATGAACCTGAGGAAGCGGCAGTGGGCTGGACGGATGGGAATGTGCAGGTAAGCATCCTGCATGTCCAGCGCGCACAGCCACTGATCCCTGAGGAGCAGGGGTAAGAGTCCCTGCAGGGTGAACATGCGGAACCTCTTGTATTCTATGAAGAAGTTCAGCAGCTTGAGATCCAAGATGGGTCTTAGATCTATCATCTTTTTTGGCGCCAGGAAGAAATGGGAGTAATAACCTCTTCCTTCTTGATCTGGGGGAACTGGCTCTATGACTGATTTGGACAGAAGAAACTGAATTTCTTCCCACAACACTGGAAGGTGGCTTGACGGATAATGTGACCTGCCCGGAGGGTTGTCCAGGGGTTGGTCCAGGAACTCCACTGAGCGTCCTCTTGCGATCATCTACAACACCCAAGTGCCTGGGGTGATCGCCTCCCACTCTCTGAAGTGGAGGGCAAACCTTCACCCCACTGATTCCATTGGCAGACCTGGAGGAGGTGTTTTAAAAGCCTGCACCGCTCGCCGAGCGTGAGTGGCTGCACCACTCGGAAGAAATATTTTATAAAAAGCTCAGGTGTATTTTGTAGTAAGAAACAATTGTATACTGCTTGAGGTTTGGAATAAGGGTAGTAAGTGCCTCATCATTATAAATAAGAGTGGTTGTTTTATATTTAATAGTATTGTTTTTTGGACTTACCACGCTTACTCCATCCTGCAATTATTTAAACAAAGTACAAAAAGTTCTTTAAGTGGGCTTTGTTTAAGATAGTTTGTTTAAATTATATTTGCTGCCATTGAAAATGATTGTACTCAAAGTACTAAGTTTAGCATTTATTTGCTTCTTGATGGTTGCTTCCACTACTAGAGTAAATGGAAATAAATTGGGAGCATACTGGCCAAGTCTTGTTTCAGAGAAGCAACTGAAATCAACAAGAAGGAATGTTTTCAATAGAAATTGGGGAAGATTTGACTATTTTCATGACACTAAGGTTTTTATTGTAAATTTATTAAGAATAGTACCTGATTATAAAGGGACTTGTTTTATAATGTTGATGATTTTGGGAGGAGATATAGAATTGAATCCTGGTCCAGTGAATAATATGTGTAAAGTAATGCATGATAATGCTCGAAGTGTGGCACCAAAAACTGATCAACTAGCCCGACTGGTACAGGAACATGACCCTGTTGTACCAGGACTGAGTGAGACTTGGTTATCAAACAGGATTGGTGATAATGAACTAACTTTGCCAAAGTATCAACTTTTTAGATCAGACAGAGACAAGGGGGGGGGGTAATGTTCATGTTAAAATGTGGTAGGCCATGTGGAACTTCTTTAAAGGGAGTGAAAATAATATTGAATATTTGGCAATATATGTGGTTAAACTTAAACTAGCTTTTGCTGTGGTTTATTCTCCTCCAAAATCAAGTTTGGTACTTATTGAAGAAGTACTAAATAAGATTTGTGGTTGTATAGGGGATAAGTCTCTAATTTTAATAGGAGATATGAATTGTGATTGGTTTAAGCCTAGAGGTAGAAAATTAAATGAAACTGCCTCAACTTTGGGACTAACTCAGCATATTAAGACATCTACTCTGTACACTAATAACAGGACAGAAGGAACTATACTGGACCTGTTATTTACAAATTTTTTTATAGATATCAAGGCATTAGGAACATTACCACCACAACTTAGTGACCATAACCCAATATGGGCTGTGGTGACAAAACAGGTTCGGTATTCATCAGAATGTTTGAACAATAAGAAAAGGGATATGCGGAATTTCTCTGAACAGAGATTCCTGCAGAGTGTAGTTAAAGAAAACTGGGATAGATGTAGATTAGTACCAGAATTGGATCAAGCTGTGGAATATTTTTCCACTACTTTTCGAATGATTTGCGATTATCATGCACCAAAATTCAATTTTCGTGACAAACATATTCAGTTACCATGGATTAATGAAAAGATTTTGAAAAATATTAAGAGTAAAAAATAGGTTGTGGAAAAAAGCTTTAAAATCCAAATTATCCTCTGATTGGGAGTTGTTTAAAGTAAAACGGAATGCATGTAAATATCTCATAAGAAAGGCTAGGGACCATTACTAGCGAAATAAGATAAATTGTAACTCTGACCCACGCAAGTTTTGGCAAACTATTAATCACTTAACAAATCCTGGTAAATCTGGAATACAAACAAATTTAAATTTACAGATTGGGGCAAATTTAATTGATAAACCAGAGAGTATCTCTGAGGCCCTGAACAATTTTTTTTATACACCGGCCAGGTTGTAATGATTTGGGAGGTCCTACATTTGGGGATATGAAGCCTACGCAAACAGAGAATTCATCTTGTTTACCATCATTTAGATTCAGGGCCTTGAAAATATCAGAAGTATGTAGGAAATTGAAGTCTGTAAATGTCTATAAATCAGTAGGGCCAGATGAAATCGAGGGTAGATTTCTTAAGTTAGTGGCAGACTGTATTGCTCCAATTGTAACTTATATTTTCAGTTGGAGCTTACAGTTTGAATGCTTTCCTATGTCTTGGAGAGAAAGTAAGATCATCCCCATACATAAAGGGGGTGATACTGCAGAATTGAATAATTATCGTCCCATAGCCTTACTTTCCATTTTGTCCAAGTGTTTGGAGAAATGCGTAAACAGGCAGACTTCCGAACACTTGGGACAAATATGGACTGTTAACACCCCTTCAATCATGCTTTAGAAAGGGCCATTCCACAACTACAGCATTGTTAGAGTTTAAAGATCTGGTTTGCACTTCTTTGAATTTGGGTTTGGAAACTGCTGCTGTATTTGTGGATCTGTCCAAGGCTTTTGACCTGGTGAGCCACTCCCTATTACTGGGCAAATTAAAAGCAATAGGCATAGTTGATGGGCCTAGAAATTGGATAAAATCTTATCTAACAGGACGTATTCAGAGAGTGGAGATCTTACAGACTCTATCTGCACCTAGAAATGTTAGTAGAGGAGTTCCACAGGGGTCCATTTTAGGGCCCTTGTTATTCCTCTTGTTTATTAATGATCTACCCCAGGTGGTGAGACATTCAGCCGTGAGGCTCTATGCTGATGATATTGCTATCATCACCACCGGAAGTTCTGTTTTGGATCTCCAACTAAAGCTTCAAACAGACTTTGCCGGGGTTGGGGAGTGGCTCACCAGGTCGAGGCTCTTGATGAATGTTAAGAAAACAAAATTAGTGTGTTTTTCAAATAAGAAGCCTAAATCACAGATTCATATCGTAACACATACAAATAGACCTATAGAACAGGTGGATAGTTATTGTTATTTGGGGGTGACTTTTGATTCTTTGTTGACTTTTGACACCCATATAAATAATAATATAAAAAAGGTGACCACGAAATTAGGAGCTTTGAGACGAACTACCAAATGTTTACAAACTAAGGACAGGAAAAAAGTGGCTGAACAATTGATTATGCCAACCCTGACATATGGGGATTTAATTTATAGAACAGCGAGTAGATATCAGTTGATTAGACAGGACAGGGTGCAACATAGAATAGCTAGATCTGTTCTACAGTGTTCATATAGAACTCATCATTGTAATATGTTTATAAAATTGAATTGGCAGTCTTCAGAAAAGATTTTTCAAAAAAATTGGTTAACACTGATACATAAATATAAAACACTTTATCCCGAACATCACATTACACAAACACTTTTTTCCAAAGTTAGTAAAGGTGGGTATGGGTTATTAAGATCTGTGCATACACATAGAGTTTGTTCCATAAGAATTCATAATAAATATGGTAATGGTTCCCTTTCATGTCAGGCAGCTAAAGTATGGAATATTCTACCCCCCCTCCAATAAGATCTTTAGAAGACCACATGACTTTTAAAAATGAAATTTCTAAATTTTATAAAATAGAATGTAGTTGTACAAGAATATGTATGGGATATTTTGTTGTGTATTCTTGTATTTCTCTTTGTTTGTGTTTTAATGTATTCTTGGATTTTTGAAATGTTGTGTATAGTGTATATTTTGTATTTATTTGAGTATGGTTATGTGTTATATGTTTAGATGTAACTAAATGAAATATAAACAGGACTATCTTGAGAACAGGATTGTATAATCCTAATGATTAGAATTTCCTGTATAAAAATAAAGTTTTCATTCATTCATTCATTCCATTCAGGGGTGTCCGGCAAGTCAGGAGGCAGACGGGAGGGCCAGCTGATGACCTCCCACTGCCCTGTGGGATTTGGCTGGGGGGGGTGCCCCACAGCCCATGGCACATCTGCCGTTACGTCTGGCCGTGGGCTGTCTGTTCCTTTTTTGCTGTTGGCGACGAAAAGGCTACTTGGGTTTGGCGCCGGAGATATAAAGGGAGCGGACGTCTCGGAGGGACCTACCACTGTCCTGAAGCTCCATGATGATGTCCTTAACATCCCCTCCAAACAGGACGGGGACTGGATTCGAGATCCTGTGCTAAGCCGGCCAAGCGCAGCCATGTGAGCCTTCTAAGGCCGACGCCCGAAGCAGTGCTACATGCCACCGAATCCATGGAATCGTAGGTGCCGCAAAGTGCATGATGGCAGGAAGACTTGTTAAGCCTTACTTTCTTAAGGAGTTTGTCCCCAAGATCATGGTCTGGGATAGCCAGAATGTCTGATTCTAGATCTGACAGGAAAGATTTCTGGAAGGAAATCATGTGAGCCACATAATTCAAAGACCTCACGGCACAAGTGGAGGAAGCATACACTTTGCGGACCTACTGGTCCATTTGTTTGGACTCCTTAACTGACGGAGAGGCAGTAAGATGCTTCGGCTTGGCCAATCTGTCGTCAGATGCGATGATCACTATGGAGTCCGCCTTGGGCTGCATAGTGAGATGACAAAACCCCTTCCGGTGGATGTTAAGTCCTGTTGGCCTTCTTAGAGACCACAGGGATAGAGGACGGTTTGTGCCACATGGTAGACGTCAAGCCCTCGTGCGACCCCATCCAAGGAGGGATGGGTAAGGGGTCCGTATCAAAAATGTTTAGGTGCTCAGCGAACCTTTTTCTTTTGGGATCCAGTTCCTGGGTAGCCCATCCACATGCAGTCTGAATAGACCGGAAGTGGTCAGCAAACGAAGGGTCCTCCGGGGAGACCTGGAGGACTCCTTCGGCCTAGGTTCTATGGAGGAGTGGGACCCAGAACTCATGTAAGAGTCTGAGTCCGACTCAAGAGTCAGATGATACTGTTCTACCGGGTGACAAGACCTTATCTGATGCCCCCTCAGTGGGTCTGTCACCAGGAAAGTCTCTAGGAAGGCGTCTGTTAGGCTCCCTGTCCACCGTCCGGGGGTCGGCAGGGGAAAGACTCTTGGGAGCTAATCATGGAGCCGGCGTAGGGATAGGAATCAGCTCCGGTCGAGACAACTCCTGCAAGAGTTGTAATTCTGTGTCGTTCTCCAGGAGGGAATGGACCCTGGCTTATCAGCCTGAGACCTGTCCGAAGCCAGAGGCTGTGGAGTACGAGGAGACGGGGGTGGTGGAGAAGGATGGAACCCTGGGTACCCCGAGTGAGAGTAGGAGTAGCAGCCAGGATAATGATAGCCAAAGGGTAGCCCTGTGGGTCGTACCCTTGAAAGAACTGACCCTGCGGCGGGTACCCTGGCACCAGATAGAACGGATATTGCAGCGTGGGGTAGCCTGGGACCATGCCCAATGGGGGGGGGAGACTTTCAGTCCGGTAGGGGGCGGTGTCAAAGGACCAATAGGAGCAGAGGGGTCCAGCAGCAGGACTTCAGGGGTTGGAAACCCAGAGGGACCCGGTGGCGGTTCAGGTGTCTGAGCACGAGGAGTAGGTGATGCACCGGAAGAGCCGTCAGACAGTGGAAGGTCGCCCGGTAAGCCAGCCATCACCGGACCGGGAAGGTCATCAACCGGTGAGGAGCTCAGAGGCAGAGGTTCCCCTGTGGTTATCTGATGTCATGGGGTCCAGCGTAAGAGGGAACACCAATTTCAAAGGCTGATCTGATGTGTGCCTGGGGTATCTGGGAGAAGAGATCCCCGGCGACAGGTCCGCTGGAGCAGTGGAAGACCTAGCCAGTAAGGTACCCAACACATAGGGGAAGAAATCCCCAAGGACACATCACTCGTTTCCTGCAGGGAATCAAGGGAGAGCGAGGGGTCGGGCTGTGTCAAGAGGTAAGGAATCCCTGGAGGGAGAACCCTCGAGAGGAGAACTAGGACCTGGCAACTGGCTCTGATCTCCGCTAGAAAATCCCCATGGCACGACGGGACAGCCTTGGCCGTGCAGTCATCAGGCGAGCCAGCAACGGACTGATAGGTCATGACCGACCGGGCATCGGAGGAGCCGGCATACGACTTATCGGTTGGGTGGACGACAGAGGAGCTGCAATCTGCCTTATTGACTGTGGCCATGTGCACTTTGGTGACAGCGGTGGGCGACTTATCGGCCGGAGTGCTGCTTACAGTCCCAGAAGAGGTACCCTCCTGAGAAGAAAGCTCCTTCTGCCCTCTGACAGCTGCGGGGGGGGGGGGCTGGCGACTGATCCACTGGAGCAGGAGGAGACCGGGCAGGAGGGGTACTTACCAAAGCTGATGCCTCCCCTGATGCTGCTTCTTCGGTCTGGCGGCGCTGGTCAGAAGGAGACCGATCCCGGTCCCGGTGCTTCTTCTTCTTTTTCTTCTTTCGTTCGCTGGTGGGACAGGAAGAGCATTCCTGCAGCTCCTGCAGCTTCTTTTCAATGGAAGCCAGGTGCTTCTTGAGCAGATGGGCTTCAAGGGCTTTCTGACGTCTAACACATGTGGCCCTGTTAAAGGATAGGCAGATAGTGCAGTCCTGGGCCCGGTGCTTTGAGCCTAGACAGAGGACGCAGTGAGAGTGATCCTCCCCGTGTAGCATTTGAGCGCCGCACTTGTCGCACTTCTTTAGCAACACGACGGAGAATACATTCAATGACAGCAAATGGAACTTTAGAGGCGAAATTAACAAAACTGGTGGTCGGAAAACTGGTGGTCGACTGAAGGCGAAGTTCTCAGCAAGGTTCGACTGAAGCAGGTCGGCGGCAGGAAATAACTGGAGGGCGGGTGTGGGGACCGCCCCTTTATAGTGTCATGCTGACATCCCATCAAGTGACGTCGGGGGCGGTTCCCCCACTATAGATTGCTAGCTAGAAGTTTGCCAATACCACTCCTAGAAAGATCAGTTATGCAAAGACTTTTGCCATAACAGTAGATCTTCTAGGAATGTCTCTTGCAGTAGGTCATTACTTCTGGGAGTTCCCGATAGGTGGCGCTCTAACAAGGCAGTTTTCTTCTAGCAGTCTCCACACCAGGAACCACCCACACGAAAAAATTACTCACCTCAGTAATTGTGTTTCTTCTAATGGAGTCTTGCTGTATTCTGACAATTGCAGTTAGCTCCAGCACTTGAACTGCCCTGGAGAGTGAAGGGTTAAAATTCTATGCCAGGCACAGAACGTTAGGCTTGAGCTCGGTTGAAAACTCTGTGACACTTTGAAACCAAACCGCCAGTTCTTACGAGCTAAAACTCACTGACTATATAATGTGGAAATTGTAAAAATTCCTACTAGCCAACTGGCAACAATACTTTAGATTCCCAAAAGACTCAAGTCAGGAAACCCAAAGACCAAAAACCAAGCAATATGAACTAAAAACTCTTAACTAAACAAACACAAAGCACCCAACACAACAGGAGTGGGCTAAAGACACCCTGGGGTGCAACACTGCACCTGCCCACCCACTTCCCAAAACAGGTTCTGAGAGGGGAGGCAGGTCAGAATACAGCAAGACCCCATTAGAAGAAACACAATTACTAAAGTGAGTAATTTTTTCTTCAAACAATGAAGTCTTGCTGTATTCTGATAATTGCAGACTACCAAGCAATACCTCCAAGGAGGAGGGACAGAACCTACTTTGGGAATAGGTTCTGAAGCACTGCTGTGCCAAACCTAGCATCACTCCTAGACTGGATATCCAGAGAGTAATGCTTAGTGAAGGTATGGACTGTTTTCCAGGTGGCTGCTTGGCAAATTTCTAACAAAGGAATATTCCTGGCTGCAGCCAGAGATGCAGCTGTACACCTCTAGTGGAATGAGCCCTCAGGCCTGAGGGTACAGTTTTTCCCAGTTTTTCATAGCAAAACTGGATACAGGACACAATCCACCTGGCAATGGTTCTCTTGGTGGCAGGTTTTCCCATACCTACTTCCCCACAAGTAAAGAACAACTGGAGGGAGTCAAACCTGTGACCCTCTGTACGTTCTATGTAGTAACTAAGGGTCCTTTTAACATCTAAACTGTGTAGCCTCCGTTCCCCTGAGGAGGTGTGATCAGTGAAGAACACAGGAAGAGACACAGATTGGTTTAAGTGGAAATCAGAAACCACTTTAGGTCAGAACCTTCTATTGGTTCTAAGGACCACCTTATCTCTATGGAATGAAATGAAGTCAGGTTCCACTGACAGGGCTTGCAATTCACTGATATGTCTGGTAGAAGTAACAGCAACCAAAAACACAAGTTTTCCAAGTCAAGTACTTGAGCTCTGCTGAGAACATAGGCTCGAAGAGGGGTTGCATCAGCTGAGCAATGCAAATATTCAAATCCCAGGCAGGATCAGGATCACTAAAAGGGGGATTGGTATGAAACAATCCTTTGAAAAATTTACAGAATACAGGGCGAGAAGACAGAAGGAAGACTTCCCCACTGACTGGAAAGCAGAAATAGCTGACAAATGAACTTTGAGAGTAACTGGCTTGAGGCCTAGGCAATTAAGGTGAACTATGTAATCCAGAACTATACACAACTCGGCAGTATCTGGGGATATATGCTTCTTGGAACACCAAATACTGAACCTTTTCCATTTGGAGTTTTAAAGTGTTTCTGGTGGCAGGCTTTCGAGAAGCTTTGCACATATCCAGAACCCCTTGAGACAGATGTAAATCTGCATACTCTAACTCTTCAAGAGCCATGCCTAAAGATTGAGTGACCGGAGACCGGGGTACCAAATCCTCCCCTGAGAGGAGGTTAGCAGGTTGTAATTCCTGGGAAGAGACAGGGGAAGATGGACTGCTAAGGACAGCAACAGGTAGTACCAAGTCTGCCTGGCCCAATCTGGAGCAATCAGAATCACTTTGCATGATTGTGACCTTACCTTGACTAGAACCTTGAACAGTAGAGGAAAAGGACGGAAGGCATAAAGAAATTTCCCTTCCCAGTTCAAAATCAGAACATCCAGAGGGACTGAGTCCAAGACTGGGGGTCTGCAACAAAACAGAAGAAGTTGGTGATTGTCTGGGGCTGCAAAGAGATCCATCTCTGGAGTGCCCCACCTTGAAAAAATCACTTTCAACGCCAAAGGATCCAGAGACAATTAGTGATGGCCCTGGGAAATCCTGCTCAATGCATCTGCTATAACATTGTCCTTTCCTGGGAGGTGGACTGCTACTAGAGAGGTCTGCAGGGAATAAGCCAGGGACCATATTTTCATGTCCTCTGTGCACAAGGCCGTGGACAGAGTGCCTCCCTGCTTGCTGATGTACCACATGGTGGTAGTGTTGTCCGTCCTGATCTAAACCACCTTGTTCTGTACTGACTGAGACAAAGCTTGTAGGGCAAGAAGTACTGCCCTGAGTTCCAGGAGGTTGATATGAAGAAGAGATTCCTCAGGGGACCACAGTCCCTGGGCCGTGAGAGCCCCCAAACGGGCTCCCCACCCCAAAAGGGAAGCATCTGTGGTAAGGACCACAGAGTGAGTCTGAGTGACAAATGGAACACCTTGCCTCAGACTGTCCAGGTCCTGTCACCACTGAAGGGCCTGAATTAAGGTCTGAGTAACAGAAACTAGCTTGGTTAGAGGATCTTTCCTTTGGGACCAAAAAGTTCTCAGATGGAACTGAATGTGCCTCATCTGAAACCTGGCCCCTTGGACCACTGCGGTGGAAGCTGCCATGTGGCCCAGAAGCCGAAGAAAATGCCCTGCTGGTCGAGAAACCAGAGGGAGAAAGGAAGAGGCCAGCTGAGCGATGGCTTTTGCCCTTTCCAAAGGAAGGAAAGCTCTTGCCTTGAGCGTGTCCAGCTCTGCTCCTATAAAAGTGAGGAGCTGTACTGGCTCGAGAACTGACTTGGGAAGATTGAGAAGGAACTCCAGGGAAGTGAGAACTTGTTGGGTGACCTGCAGATCTTACTTGACTTGGTCTGGAGACTGGCCCACAAGAAGCCAGTCATCCAGATATGGAAAAATAGAAATCCTTTACCTTCTTAAAAAGGCCACCACTATTGCTAGGCACTTTGTAAACATCCTTGTAGCTGAAGTTAGGCCAAAAGGCATTGCTCTGAACTGATAATGGCCTGAGGGCAATTCGAACCTGAGGTACTTTCTGTGGGAGCACCCGATGGGAATGTGAAAATAGACATCCTTGAGGTCCAGGGAGGCTAGCCAGTCTCCTGGCCTCAGAGAGGGAAGAATTGTTCCCAGAGTCACCATTTTGAATTCTGGCTTTAGCAGGTGCTTGTTTAGCTATCTCAAATCTAGGATGGGTGGCCACTCCTGTCTTTTTTGGGGTAAGTAAGTACCTGGAGTACAGACCTTTGCCCCTATATAAGGTAGGAACTCTCTCTGTGGCTCTTCAGGCCAGTAGAGAGGAAACCTCTGCCTCTAGAGCAAGGGTTTCTGATGTATTTGCAAGTGGAAAGGCTCTGGGTCTCAGTTTCGGAAATTTTTTGAAACTGAGAACCAGCCCCTGGCTTACAACCTCCAGGACTCACTTGTCTGAGGTAACAGACGTCCAGTCCTGGACAAAGTAAGCCAGCCTGCCTCCTACCGGAATGGGGGAGTCGACCCAGGCTGATACATCAGGGTGTCTGCTTGACAGCAGCCTTAGGCTGAGGGGTGGATGCAGCCCTGCTCATCCCCCTTTTGCCTATCCCTCTGAAGAACCCCCTCTGAGAAAAGGAAGAAGAGGCCTGCGCTTGGTGGAAAGGCCTGTGAAAAGGCCTGCCGCTGCCCCTAGCTTGCTGCCTTTGAGGAGTTGCCTGCCTCTACTTGGCCTGGGAACTCCTGTAAGTGGTCCTGTACTCGTCCATTTTCTTCATGCAATTCTGTCTGCTCCCAAAACAGAGAATTACTCACCACAGGGAAATCCACGGCCTTAGCCTGGGTATCCTGTGAAAGGCTAGTACATCTGAGCCAAGCCATCCTCCGAAGAGCCACAGATGTAGCCATGACTCTTTATGACATCACTGGAGTCCACAGCAGAATGAAATTGCACCTTTGATGCCTCTATCCCATCAGCAGTCACCCCCTCCAGCTCCTTGGCTAGCTGGGGGGAAGCCTGTTTAGCCAGTGCCAGTACAGTGTCCCACCTGGACTTCTGGTACCTGGCTGTATAGGTCATATAGTTAGCCTGCCTGAGTCCCAAAGATGATGCCATGTACTGCTTTTTTGCCATGGCATCTATCTTCCTGGAATCTTTGTCTGGGGGTGTGTTAAGCCAAGGGGATGTTTGCCTTGTCACAGGCAGCAGCCTGCACTACCCCAACATGGCTGCAGTGCTGATAAAGAAATTCCCTATCTGAGCCTGACAAGGTGTACCTCTTGTCCATTCTCTTGTCAACAGGAGGTACTGAGTTGGGAAACCTAAGAATATTTTGTGTCTGTTTCCCAAAGGACTTATGGAGGGGAATAGACAGTCTCTTAGGACTCTGGGATGTCCATCATCTCTACAAAGCCAGGCTCCTCTTGATCCTCCACAGCCTCCTCAATAGGAAGCTGGAGGGTTTGAGCCACTTTTCAGTAAAGCAGAAAGTGGGGAGGGGACTCAGAAAGCCTAGGAGGGGAAACACCAGAAGGTCTGTCTGGGGAGATGTCCAGTTCCACAGGCACATCCAGACTTTCACTGTCATAATCATCCTCTTCAAAATCCCCCTCCTCATCAAACTCCGGTTTGTAAAAATCTTCAGGGGAATAATCCTGAACCGGGGGAACCGAAAGAACCGAACCCCTGGCCAGAAGGCGCCAGATCAGCCGGAACCGGATGAGGCAATTCTACAATCCGAATCACTCTGGCTACTGTATCTCTTCGGCAGTCCGAACACGAAGTTCTGAATCCGAACCAGCCGATTTATCCTTGCGTTTTCTCTTTGTAGGAACCGATCCCTTAGGATCAGCTCTCCTCTTGCCCAAAGAAGTATCGCCCTGGTCAGAGGGCACTCCTTCTGGTTCGGTAGGAACCGAACCAGGCTGGCCTTCCAGGTCAGTGGATTTCTTGGCCTCCTTATCCCTAAGCCTAGCTAACCTTTTTTCCAGGGTAGACTTCGGAAAATGTTTGCAAACTTGGCAGTCTGAATCAAGGTGGTCAAACCCCAGACAGTAAACACAGGTGGTGTGGGGATCGGCCTTAGCAAAGACCTCCCCACACACACTGCAGTGTTGAAACACAGTGGGCCCGTTTTTTTTCTTGTGTTTCTCAGACATGGCCAACCTAACAAACTTACCCTTTATTCAGCAACCGCCAGGCACGACTCTCCTATCGGTTTCTCACCGTGTTATGGGTGTTGGAAAAAAAAAACCATTCAAATCACGTTTTTTTTTTTAAACCAATATGGACTGGTAACCACACACTAACTTTTCAGAAAGATTTTGACTAAAGGATCGGTTCAGCCGAACCGATGGGACAAATTTACAATTTCCATACAATAACTGTCTCGAGCCGAAAAACGGAACGCAAAGAGGACTAAAACAGACACTTTAACCGCATTTGAACCGAGCAGAAGGAGAAAATCTCCGGAGCAACTGTTCAGTGAGGCGGAGTAAAGAATCTGACGTTTTGGTTTCAAAGTGTCAGACAGTTTTTTTCAACCGAGCTCGAGCCTAACGTTCTATGCCTGGCATAGAATTTTAACCCTTCACTCTCCGGAGCAGTTCAACTACTGGAGCTAACTGCATTTGTCAGAATACAGCAAGACTTCATGTTGTTTGAAAACCTCACTTCCTGGGCTGTGCCTGTAAAAGTGGGTGGTCCCTGGTAGTCTCCGTTCCCCGCCAGTTTCAGCTCATGAAGACGAGGAACCAAAGGGAACAGAGGTACCAAAGCTCCTGACCCTACATTGTTTTCCCTGTTACAGAATGACAGGGGGTCGGAGGGAGGCAAGCTACTTACTGCAAGAGACATTCCTAGAAGATCTACTGTTACGGCAAAAATCTTTGTGTAACGGATTTATCCTAGATGGAATGGTCTCTTGCAGTAAGTCATTACTTCTGGGAGATTCCCAAGCAGTTATATGGCAGTGAGGTGGCCAAATATGGCATTCTGCCGCACATATAGTGTGGTCTTAGGACCAGCAAGTGCTGAGAGCAGTCTATCAGCATAGAGAGAATTTTATAATTTATGTAAGGAGGAGGTGCTACTTCACTGAGAGGGTGGTGAAGCCATGGAATGTGCTGCCTAGGGGGCCGGTGGAGGCAGAGATGGTGGAGGGGTTCAAGAGGGGGTGGGACAGGTACAGGGGAAGGGTTCTGGAAGCAAAATCCAATGCAGCGAGAATATCCGGAAGTGAGAAAGGAGAAGCCAGAGAAGGCGAGGGGGGCAGCAAGGTCAGCTCCCAGGGTGGGGGCTGACCAAACGAGCAGACGCGAAAGACCGTTAGGCCTATTCTGCTGACATTTTAGTACGTTAGTATGTAAGCATTAATCCACGATGAAAGTGGCATCTAATGGGGAGTTAATGCATGGTTGGGGTAGTTGTGGCACGAGACCGCAGGCCGAGTGCCTGCAATGACCAACCATGCATTAACTCCCCATTAGATACCACCTTCAGAGTGGATTAATGCGCTTGTAACATGGCAAGTGCAAGGCAAATATTGCTTACATACCAATTTCTTTGCTATGAAAGGCACATGAACACAACTACTTCCTTGCCTTCCAGTTTCTTGGTTCAGCTCTCTTACTTTGTAAGCGTCTGTCTAACTACAGCTATGCGCATGCATGTTGTAGAGCCCACATGCAGTAATGTGGTGTGTACCGATTTCTCCAGACTTACAACTTTCCTTTATATTCTAAGACTTACATTAAACAATCATTACAGCTACAAATTTAGTCCTTCTTATCGGCTGCTATATTGCTGCCGTCCGTTTAGAGGTGAGATTTATGCCATGGTGACTTGTGGGAAGATTCTTTACACTGCATTGGTTACTATCTCAATTAATTTACTGCAGTTCTCTGACCGGACTCTGTTGCACAGCAGTCACTGTTACGATCAACAGGTGGCGCTCTTTAAATTCCATTTCCCTTTTAGCATTTGTCTCTTTCCTATGCTACTACTTTGACTTTCCTAATATCATGTCCCCACTATCATATCACTCACTTTGCTATGTGGATATAAAGCAGCTCTTTTTTGCCTGCGTTACATGTATTCTGTGGTGTCCATGATTCCCAGTGCTGCACTATTCTACCTACGACAACAGACAGCGTTTTTCCCCCACCACTTCACCGTTTTTCCGACCAATAGGTGGCGCTTTTGACAGAACGAACACATTTTTCCTTTTCACTGCCCGATGTGTGTTCCTACCGCCACCTATTGGTCAAACTCTCGCCAATATTTCCCTTTTTCACTTCTTCTGAGGCGCGCGCCACATTTCTCACGCTCGTGCACACAGCCACCTCTGCTCCACTCTTTGCTCCACACTTACTTTCTATGCACTCCCAATGGCAACACGGCATTATCGTGCCATAATGCCGTGTTGCTCTTGTACCAGCTGACTGAGTTCTACCAATCATTTTCCTTGCTTTTACTCATCTTATTTTACCCATGTTACAATTGTAATTATTCAGTTATAGTATTCGTTATAGGGTTATGGCTGAAAGGCAAGCCAGATTGGCTACTACTGGGCATCGTCATAAGAGTTAAGCAGATGTAAACCCGATCAGGGTATGGCATATTAGATACTGTAATAAATCAAGAAATTCAGCCACATAATGGAGTAATTGGCAGGTCTCAGTGGCATGCACTGGACAAGACAGTATATGTCAAAGCCTATTTTGTTCTGAGTTTTGAACAGTAACCCAAATAATACAATGTTATTTTGTAGTGCTACAATGTAGCAAGTTGTTAGCTTTTTTGTTTTTTTTTTGTCATGTCTGTGAAGTCGTTAGAGAAATTGTTTTTGCCCCTGGGCCAAAGAGATGGTCACCAGAAAAAGATGCATTAGCCAATTTATGTTGAATATCAGGTGCTAGCCCTGAGAGTCGAGGCCATGCCTGACGGCATACAAGATATCGACTGCAGAGGCCTAGCCGAAGCGTCGGCAATGTCGTATCTTGTTCTTAATAAATATCGAGAAAGGGAAGCAAGTGTGTTTATCACTGATGTGTGTTGCTCTATTTCAGGGGATGTAGGTAGTTTACTTATAATGTCCACAGCAGAGGTGCCCACCGTACGCTGAAATTTTAGCATATGTCCCATGTACTTAAGTATTCTAACATTTAATGTGTTTAGAGAAAACACTTTCTTCCCCATATAGTCAAAACATTTAGAGTCTTTTTTAGGGAGGTACTGTACTTTTATTTTTAGGTTTGCCAGTGTGGTTGTGAGCGGCTTCAATAACCACAGAATCTGCAGTGGGAATATTTGTTAAATATTGATAATCAAGAGGAGCCTGATAAAGTCTGTGTGCTTTTCTAGGTAGCTCCTGTGCAGCTATGGGTTGACTCCATGCTTCAGTAATCACATTTCTGAACGTTGGTATAAAAGGAGGGACTGCCCAGAAAGGTTCTGCCGGGATGTCAAGATATTCAGCCATATCTTTACTTAATCTGTCTTGCTCTGTTGTGGTAAACACCACTATTTTTTTGTATTTGTAACATCATTTCTGGGAATGAGGGGTCATTCGGTGTGGAAATGACCTTTAGTGGTTGTAATATTTCTTCGTCCCAGTATGACAGTAGAGAATACTGGGACTCATGCCCTCTTCTAGTAGGGGAACCATCATAATTTGTGTCTTTGGAAGGTTCCAAAATTATATGAGAATCTGACAAATGATCCTCTGAATATTCATGCGGAGGCATAAATGGTGAACGTTCTAGCTCTGTGCGTGCCTGTTTTGATGGAGGCGGAGACACAGTCTGATTGAGGGTTTTTTAATGGTGTGGGTGTATAATCAAAACCTACAGAATTCAACACTTTATGTACAATTTCTTCTGTGTTTGGCACTTGTGAGGATGGAACTGCCATGTAAGCGGGTTCTGAGCCCTGTGTACTTGAAGTCGGGGGATCAATTTGTGCCTCCCAATAATGTGATCCAGTAAGTCTTTGAAAAATGTGTTCATCAGGGACTGGTGTTAGTACTGTGCATGAGTGCAAATGAGGCTGGTTTGCCTCTGCGTTCCATAGTATATGATCCTTTATTTTGTGGTAATGCAGCCCCATAAGTATCTTTTGGTACATTTGTATACAATTTTTCATGGTTAAATTTTTGTTAGGATTTTCCGTAATTATATTATATTCTGGTAAAAGTGCTGTTCTATGATGTGGGGGCTGCTCCGACGATGGTGGGATCAGTCCCGTTGACGGAGAAGGAAAATAATATGCCCTATCAATGTTGTAATGTGTCTTGTTGATGATGGATAAGTGAATGCATGCTCCATTGATGGTGGAATACTCCTCGTCGACGATGAGGAAGTCAGTGCATGCTCCATCGATAGTGGGATACTCTTCGTCGACGACAGAACAATAGGGACATGCTCTGTCGAAGATGGAAAGCGTGTCGTCGACGATGAGAAGGCAAAAGCATGCTCAGTCAACGGTGGCACATTTCTTATCGACGATGGAGGTTTGGGAGCATGTCCCATCAACTGGGGAGGTGGTCCCATCAACGATGAGGCAAGTAGTGTGTGCTCCCTCAACAGAGGAGGTGTTCTCGTTGATGAGGATATCTTGTGGAGTCCTCTCATCGATGGGGGAGTATGCCCCATCAACAGTGCATGTGGTTTCATCGACAGGGGAGCTGAGGAATGATGTCCCATCGACGAGGAACGTTCTTTTCTATGTGAAGTTGAACTTCTATGTTCTTTTAATGAACAAGTGCCTGCCGTTGATGGGGGAGAAGTGCCTGTTGATGAAAAATGTTTTTTTGATTATACATGTTTAGGAGATATGACCGTTGAAGGGCGGTCAGGCAGGACTTTAGGTAAAGGTATTTCCTTCCCTATTTTGCTTCTTGAAGAGGACTCGGAGGTTTTAGAACCCTTTGATTGAACACCCTGAGTCTGTAACAGGGAAACATCCACTGTAAAACTCTTGGTCAAGCACAGCAATATGGTGTCGTGTATAAAGCCCAGGCACCCCAAGCTATGGGTTCAATCTATGTTGTAGACTGCTGGCAGAAGAGTAAGCTGCTGTCAGAGCTGAAGCTAGCGGGAAAATGAACGAAGACTACCAGGGACCACCCACCTTTACAGGCACAGGCCAGGAAGTAAGGTTGTGTGGGTGGTCCCTGGTGTGGAGACTGCTAGAAGAAAACTGCCGTGTTACAGCGCCACCTATCGGAAACTCCCAGAAGTAATGACTTAGCAAGAGACCATTCCATGTAGGCGCATCCCTCCAGTTGTACCTCTCCACAATTTCTATGCCATTCCAGAAAAGTGTGGTTCCTCTATGGAGACACCCACAGTGTAGACCAAGGAGGATGCTGGGAACCTCCACAAAGGAGACTCACAGGAGGGTGGCATGGGACCCCACAGGGGAAGGAAACAACTCCTGGTGGGGGACTCCATTGTTAGGAAGGTAGAACTGGGGGTAAGGTACCTGCCTGGCGCCATGGCTTGGAGGGGCAGGGAGCGAATCCTCAGGATCGCAGGAGCAGCTGCACAGGGAGGGTGGCTGGATGTCATTGTCCACCTAGGAACAAATGACCTGGTTAAGAAAGAGATCAGAGCAATGCAAGAAGCGTTTTTGGAGATGGGGAGGGGCCTTAGACAAATAGCACACACGGTAACCTTCTCGGAGGTGTTGCCTGTCTATGGCATGGGTGAGGCTAGGGTGCTCCACACCCTGGGATTCAATCAGTGGTTGAAAAACTGGTGCAGAGCTCAGGGATTTGGCTTCATTGGAGACTGGGGGTCCACCTGGAGGGATGCAAGCCTATACTGGCATGATGGTCTGCATCTGTCCAGGAGGGGAACCAGGATCGTAGGTGATAGGTTTAAATACTTCATTGGCAAGCAGTTAAACTAGCCAAGGAGGGAGACACTGGAAAGGAGCAGGGTAATCCTAGCCCCTTGAAAAAAAAAAATCAGGGTACTAAGTGAGGCAGACATCAACATAGAGATTTTTATTTATTTATTTAGTTTTTGTTGACCGGGTAAGTGCACTAGACAAATTCTGCCTATTTTCAGGCACGACCCTGGGGAAGGGGCTACAGATGAATGCCAACTGACCTCGAACCAGATTAAGCTGTTGGTGGTATTTTTAGTGAATGAGGGAAATTTGGCCAGGACATCAGGGAAATTCCCCTACGGTTTTTCGATAGGTGCCATGGGATCTTTAACATCCACCTGGACTACCACCAATCCAGGCAGATGGGATCTCAGTTTAACGCCTCATCCGAAAAACGGCACCTCAGAAGTGCAGCACCCCCTCATGCTGCACTACAGTGTCAGTATTGGGATATTAACCCAAGTGCCAGATGTGGGAACTGAACCCACAGCCCTCTGATCTCCCAGCCTCAGAGGCGAGTGTGCTACCTACTGAGCCACTCAGCCACTGAGATGTTGATAGGGAGAAGCGCAGGGGTAAATGGAGAAAGTGACAAATGCAATAAGGACAGGGATGGTGCAAAAAGGGGTAAGGCCATCAAGAAATGGAGGGTAATGAGTACCAACGCCCGTAGTCTGGGCAACAAGCTCCCTGAACTGGTGGCCTTGATAGAAGAGGGATGCCTGGATATCATAGCAGTCACTGAAACATGGTACACAGAGAACCATGACTGGGATGTTAACATACCAGGATACACAACCTACAGGAGAGACATGGAGGGCAGAAGGGGGGGGGGAGTAGCTCTCTATGTAAGGGAAGAGATAAAAGAGTAAACAGGGAGGAGAGGAGGCACTGTGGGTCACCTTAGAGACTGGAAATGGCACCACAATCCACACAGGGGTTGTATACAGACCTCCATGTCGGGGGAGGGAATGAACAAGGATATGATAGAAGGCATACTTAGGATGGCAGAGAAAGGGGAGATACTGTTGATGGGGGACCTTAATATGCCAGATGTTAACTGGAGCACCTTTGCTGCAGCTACATCCAAAAGCAGGGCCATTCTTGATGCCCTTCAGGTGGCTTGCCTCAGACAGCTAGTTCTGGAACCTACTCGTGAGGGAGCAATCTCAGACCTCAGACTTTCAAATGGGGACAGTGTGAGGATCTCTATCTAGAAGTGGGTAGCCATTTGGGAACAAGGACTACCATACAGCAAGTGCTTACTATAAACTCAGCTACAGAGTAAAGCCATACAAAAGTGAGGGTTCTGGACTTCAGGAGGGCTGACTTTGGCAAGATGGGAGAGTGCCTTAGAAAAGCACTAGCAAACAGGCTAGAAGGAGGGTGGAGCAACAATGGGGAAATATCAAAACTGCCATCACAGAGGCAACAAGCCTTTGTGTGAAGCAAATAAACAAATCAAAACGAAAGAAAAAGCCACTATGGTTCTCAAAAGATGTGGCGGTGAAGGTTAGGGAGAAAAAGACTGCATTTAGGAAGTATAAGGAAACAAAGAAGGAGCAGGACAGAGAATTGTACCAGTTAAAGCACAAGGAAGCAGGGAGGGTAGTCAGAATAGCAAAGGCACAAACTGAGGAAAAGATAGCCAACTTGGTTAAGAAGGGGGATAAAACCTTTTATCGGTATATCAGGGAGCACAGAAAGACAAAGGGGGGGATAGTGAGGCTGAATAGAATGGATGGTGGGTGGCAGAGTGTGATGGTGAAAAAGCAAGGATACTGAATGAATACTTCTGTTCAGTATTCACAAGAGAGGAAGTGGGGGAGGTTCCTAATCCAATTAACAGAAGCACTCTGGAAAGGGGGGCTGATCCCAGTCCTTTCACAGAAGAAAGGGTTCTGAAAGAAATTCTAAAACTGAAGGTGGACAAAGCAATGGGGCCAGATGGAATTCACCCCAGAATTCTAAAAGAATTAAGCAGAGAACTAGTGACACCACTGACTACCCTTTTTAACAAATCATGGGAGGATGGTGTGGTACCTGAGGACTGGAAGAAGGCTGATGTGATTCCCCTTCAGAAAAGTGGGACTAAGACAGAGGCAGAAAACTACAGACCTGTCAGTTTGACCTCTGTGGTAGGGAAAGTGATGGAATCACTTCTGAATGAAAGAATTGTTGAGTACCTAGAGGCCAGTGGGGCACAGGACCCAAGGAAGCATGGGTTCACAGCAGGAAGGTCATGTCAGACAAATCTAATTGATTTCTTTGACTGGGTGACCAAAGTAGTAGACCAGGGAGGGGCTGTGGACATGGCCTACCTAGAGTTTAGCAAGGCATCTGACACAGTCCCGCACAAAAGATTAGTAGTCAAATTAACCAACCTGGGAGTGGGTCCCAGGGTGGTAGCCTAGTTAAAACATTGGCTGAACAACAGGACACAGAAGGTAATTGTAAATGGAGTCCACTCTGAAGAAAGAGGGGTTACTAGTGGGGTACCGCAGGGTTCAGTACTGGGTCCAGTCCTTTTTAATGTCTTTATAAGTGACATTGCAGAGGAACTGAAGGAAAAGTATGCCTCTTTGCAGATGACACAAAGATCAGCAACAGGGTTGATACACAAGGAGGCATGGAAAGGATGAGAAGTGACTTGGCAAGGTTGGAGGAATGGTCAGAAGGATGGCAGCTTGGATTCAATGCAAAGAAGTGCAAGTAATGCACCTGGGAAAGAAAACCCAGGGAAGATTACACAATTGGGGGGTGGGGGGAACGACAACAAAATGGAAAGGGACCTGAAGGTAATCATATCAGATGACCTTAAGGTTGGCAAGCAATGGAGAAGGAGGTAGGGAGGGCTCGGGGCACACTGGCATGTATAGGGAGAGGCATCACCAGCAAAAAACAGGAAGTTGTTATCCCCCTGTACAGACAGTTGGTGAGACCCCATCTGGAGTACTGCGTCCAGTTCTGGAGACCCTATCTCTGCAAGGACATAGACAGGATGGAGGCATTTCAGAGGAGGGCAACTAAAATGGTGCAGGGTCTGCAAGAGAAGCCATACGAGGAAAGACTAAAGGAGCTTAATATGTATACCCTTGAGGAAAGGAGGGAGAGGGGGGACATGATAGAAACATTTAAGTACCTCAGTGGAATCAACCAAGTCCAAGAGGGTAGCATCTTTCAGAAAAAGAGATGTGCAAGAACAAAAGGACACAATTTGAAGATAGAGAGGGGACAGCTCAGGGGCAATGTGAGGAAGTATTTTTTCACAGAAATGATGGTGGATGCATGGAACAGCCTTCCTGAGAAGGTTGTGGGGTCTAAAACTGTGGGAGAATTCAAGAATGCATGGGACAGACATAAGGCAGTTTTTGTGGGGGGTAGGAAGAAATAGGCTGTTGGTTAACTAGGATCTGCAGCTTATCCTCTAGGTAGGGAAATGGGTAGACTAGATGGGCCTAGTGGTCCTTATCTGCCGTCAAAGTCTATGTTTCTATGGAAGATCTACTGTTACAGGTGAGTAACGTGTGTTTCGTGGGACATGGATATGTTACTCAATCCACACAATCTAGTAGACGCCTAGCAGTTCTCCAGGAGGAGGGAGGCAAGGCACACACACCCTATTTAGGAAACAGAAATTGGAAAACTGAGACCCCAAAACCAGCATCCCAGCATGACTGTAAGTCAAGGTGGTAATGGGAAGTGAAGGTGTGTGCAGACTTCCAGGTAGCAGCCCTGAAGATTTCCTGGATAGGGACGTCCCTAGAAGCAGCCACCGATGCAACGGTATGATGGGTGGAATGAGCCCTTAGCCCACCGAGAGGCTCCCAACCCGCCAACCTATAGCACAGATCAATGCAGGATGTGATCCACCTGCCAATCGTCCGCTTGGCTGAAGGTATGCCAGGTGCGGCTTCAGTGTAGGTGACAAACAGCTGGCGAACCTCTCCCCAAACTCCAGCCGTGCGCTCTTTGTAATAAGCGAGTGCTCGCCTCAGGTCCAGACTGTGGAGCATGTGTTAGGACTCCGAGGTATGATTCGGGAAAAACACCGGAAGAGTCATTATCTGATTAAGGTTAAACTCCAACACAACCTTCGGGAGGAACTTCAGGTCGGGGCGCAGGACAACCTTGTCCCTGTGGAAGACCAGGTAAGGAGACTCCACCGAAAGCGCCTGGAGCTCACTGATCCTTCTGGATCATGTGACAGCTACCAAGAAAGCGGTCTTCCACAACAGGTGAGACACCTCACACTTGTGCATTGGTTTGAATGGTTTGCCCATGAGCTTTGCCAAAACCAGCAACAAGTCCCACGGTGGTGGTGGTTCACGCGTGAGATGGGAAATGTGATCTAAGCCTTTGAAAAAGCAACAGATCACCTTCTCCTGTGCCACCAACTGCTGACCAGCCCCTGCCCGGTAAGCAGAGATGGCTGCCAGGTGCACCTTAAGGGTCGTCGACCGAAGTCCCCCTATGGAGAGGGACAGCAGGTAGTTCAAAATGCTGGCCACCGGACAGGTCAAAGGGACCAGCTCCTTGCCCTGACACCAAATGGAGAATCTCTTCTATTTGAAGGCATAGCATTTTCTGGTCAATTGCTTTCTAGATGCTTCTTCGGGGAGACCCAAAGCCTGGAACTCTATCCGCTCAAGAACCAGGCTGTCATGTACAGGAACCAGGCTGTCAGGTACAGGGACTGAAGGTCCGGGTGGAGTACCTTCCCCTTATTGATGGAGAGCAAGTCCAGGTAAAGCGGTAGACACCTTGGCAGCCTGTTGCTGAGGTTGAGGAGATAGGGATACCAAAACTGGCATGGCCAGTCCGAAGCCACCAAGATCACCTCTGCCTTGTCCCGTCTGACCTTGATCAAGGGAAGCAAAGGGAAGGCAAAGAAAAGGCCTGGGGTCCAACGCCTCGAGAAGGCATCCCCCTTCAGCGAGCCCTGTTGAGGGGAGCAGCCACAGAACAGCCTCAGCTCTGTGTTCTCCCTGGAGGCAAGCAGGACTACCCGAGGGGTGCCTCACTGGGAGAACAGGCTGTGAACTACCTCTGGATGGAGAGACCACTCATGAGACGCCTTACCTACCCAGCTGCGGGCATCCGCCAGCTGACTGGAGGCTCCTGCCACATGGATGGCTAGGAGATCCGCCTTCAGGCTGCACACGAGGGTCCATACACAGACAGCTTCCTTGCACAAAGGCAGGGAGAGTATCCTGCCCTGTTTGTTGAGGTAGTACATGGTTGTGGTGTTGTCCGTCTGGACTTGAATCACGTGACCCCGAATATGCAGAGCGAATGCAGTTAGCGCTAGCCGAACTGCCCAGAGCTCCAGCAGATTTATGTGCCATCGGGACTCCTGAGGGGTCCAGAGCCCATGGACTCTGTGTTCTCCCAGCACGTGAGAGAGGCGCTGGTCATCAGGATGACCATTGGCTCGGGGTTGGCAAACAGGATCCCTTCCTGCAGATGCTCTGGGACTATATACCACTGGAGGGCGTCCCACATCTTCTGGGTCACAGTGACCAGCTGGTCGAAATGACCCTTGCGCTGAGACCACTGGCTGCCCAGCTCCCACTGCAAGGAGCGCATATTCCAATGGGCTCAACGGGACCATGCTGGTGCAGGCTGCTATGTAACCCAGAAGGCACAGGAAGACCCAGGTAGAGCGCATTTGCCCAACCCGAAATGATCAGGCAAAAGAGGAGAGAATTTTGCCCTGTCCACCAGGAGCTGAGTACTAGCTCAGCAAGAGTTGAGCTCTGCCCCAATAAAGCTGATCACCTGCGAGGGTACAAGTTCCGACTTGGTGTCACTGACGAGGAAGCCAAGGGAGGTGCAGGCCTGGAGGGCGAGGTCCCTGGACCACTCCACCCCCTGCCTGGAGGGACCTGCAATCAGACAGCTGTCCAGGTATGGGTACACCCAGACCCCTCAGCGCCTCAAGTAAGCTGCCACCACTGCCATGCATTTGATAAAAGACCCTGGGGGTCGAGGAGAGGACGAATGGCATGGCCTGAAACTCGTAGACGGTTCCCTCAGGTCAAAAGCGGAGGAAACTTCAGTGGGACGAACGGATTGGGACATGAAAGAATGTATCCTGAAGATCCAGGGAGCAAAACCATATGTTTTGCTCTACAGATGGTATGATCTGAAACAGAGTTACCATCCTGAAGGTGTGCAACCTGAGGAACTTGTTCAGGTCATGCAGATCTAGGAAGGGGCACCAACCCCCCGGCACCAGGAAGTACATAGAGACAAACCCTGGGTGTTCCGGAGGACTGGCTACTCTGACCATGACCTCCATGCGGAGGAGCTAGGCTATGTCGTCTTGAAGAACCGACTGTCTGTGGACACCAAGTCCTCTCATGGGGTGCAGACTCGGCTTGGAGGGTACTGTTCAAATTCCAGAGGCAGACCCTGACCAACCACTTCTAGAACCCACCTATCCATAGTGACAATAGACCAGGCAGAAAGAAAGTGGGAAGCCAGCCCCCAAAGGAAGCATGATGGGTATGAAAGTGGCATCCCCCATCCCGTCACTGAGCAGGCTTGGAGGAGGAGGACCCAGCTGAGGTGCTAAAGGGCCCCTTCCCTCCAGGCTTATGGACCACTGAGGCCACTGACTTGGGCCTGAGTTGCCAGGACTGAGCCAGCTGGCCAGCCTGATGCTGGGCCAGTTCTGCCGCAGGAGTGGAGGACCGAAAGGGCTTTTGCTTCTGTTGCCTGCAGCACTTGGGATCTTTCTGTGCAGATGTTACAGAGTCCAAGGTGGCACTGGACTTCTCGATGCACTGGAGGTGACCCTCCACACCGGGCCCAAACAGGTCAGTGCCCCAGAAAGGAACATCCACCAGCTTGTGCCAGGTTGTCTGCCGTGAAGATTGAGATCCACAGCCAAGCCCTATGGTTCATGGCTACTACGGTCGCCACCAAGCGGGCAAAGGAATTTTCCAAATCCAGAGCTGTCTGCAGCTGCTGCTTGTCCACAGCCCAGACCCGATCTCGGACCTGTTTGACTGTGGTCTGGAGGTCCGCAGGCAAGTGAGGAATCATCTCATCCAGAGAGCCAAAGAGGGCATGGAAGATGTGTGCCATCAAGTCAGCAGAGCTTGCCTGATGGGAGGCCAAGTGAGGAGGTAGCATAGATTTTTTAGCCGCATGGTCCAGTTTCTTGGACTCCTTGTCCGGCGGCTTGTCGACGTCCCAAATACTGCTCAAGTGCCAAAACCCTGAGTCTGCTACCAACCCCTTGGCCAAGGGGTGCTTTGTGAAACCTGAGAGGGTACCAATGGGAACTGCATATTTGTGGGCCATCCGAGCAGAGGGCACAGGGCAGGACGCGAGGCACTGCCAAAGCTCCAGAGCTGGGCCAACAATGGCCTCGGCCACTGGAAAAGCCTCTGTCAGAGAGTCCCCTTTGTCCAGAATCTCTAAGGGGGACAGTGAGCCCACTTCGGAACAGGCTCCATTTTCATACCTGTGGACTCAGAGATGGGGCCAAGGATGCCCAGGAAGGAAGAGGGCCTTTCCTCCCTCAACAGATCCCCCACAGACTCCTCGTCGAACGGACAGGAGTGCAGTGAGGAATCCTCAGACTGAGGAGTCAGCATAAAGCGACCGACTGCCCGGGTCACCTTCAACCTTCCACAGGCTGTCAGGTGTGATGGTGACCAACAGCTTTGGTCGGAGCACTGGTCGCCGGCTGCTTGGGTGGCAGCTCCACCACAACTGGCAGCGAGGCCAGCTTCAGCCGAACTAAAAAGGTCTTGACCGGATCTGCTGGGGGGAGGGACGGTCTCAACCGATTCCCACGGGGGGAGTCGGTGTTGGCCTTTTGGGCAACAGCCAAGTTATGGCCTGTGTGGAAACTGGTGTCGGCTCTGTACCAGCCAGCAATAACTGTTGCCACATAAGATCTTTGTAGCACCAATGCAACTTGCGCCAAAGCCTTTCCTCACCTGAGGATGATGAAAATGAGTAACAGCAGCGGCGCCGATTCCCATGGCACCGAGAGCAGGAGCACCGATGATGGCGGGAACTGCTCGACCCATTGGATGAGGACCGAGACCCTGACCTCGGCCACTGGATGATCTCAGATGGAGCCAGGAAATGCCACGGCTCTTCTGGGAAGGTGACCGGAGGGTTCTGGTCAGCAGACTGAGCAGCCCCTTCTATGGTCACAGGAAGGACCGGAGTCCTGAAGAGAGAGTTATCGGCCTCTTCAGATGACAACTGGTCAACTGGGTCGAGAAAGATCTCGTCCACATCATCGGCCCGCATTTTGACAGACTGGCCTGACAGGGTCTCCATGAAGCCAGCGGCCAAGGCCGCAGTTTCAGCTGTGGTCAAAACCTGAGGGTCATGAGGCTGAGAACAGTCCCAGTCCCACGAACGTAGACGATCAGTCTTCTCTTTTTTTGACTCCTCCTTTCCAGGTCTACAGATGTGAGAATCAGAAAGACCCTGACCCTTCATTGGCAGTGACTGGCACAACTTCTTGAAGGAGCCCGTAAAAGTGGAGCCCAACTGGAGCAGCGCGAAGGAAGAAGCGTAAGAGGAGTGAACGGTGGCTAGAGCTGCCTCCTCCTAGAAGGCCGCAAGCTGTTCAAGCTGTTTGGCTGACCCCGCTGCTGCAGAGACCACCCAACGGGCGTCTTTAGATTTGACCGGCGGATGCCATTTCTCCGGGCAGCCCAACTTAATATATCACAGGCCTGGGTATCATGTTCGTGGCCCAGGCAGTAAATACACGTGGCGTGGGGGTCGATACGTGACATCTTCTGCCCGCATGGGCACCGGTAAAATCTGGGTGCAGACTTGTCATCCATCGCAGTCGGGTAGCTCGAAGACAAATACCGAAACGATTGTGAAGTTTTTGAAGCAATCCAAAAGGATCAGAAAGTGCACGGGAGCACGAAGGAGGGAACCTGCTTCTTCCAGTGGAAAGGAAGATCTGGCGTCATGGGGGCGGAGCGGATATACACCGAGAGGGGGTGGAAGGATCCATATGAAAACTTTCCAGCACTTAAAGGGTAAAGGACTATGCTGGACAGTGTGGATAGAACAACATATCCAAGTCCCTACAAATGAGGGTTACTTACCAGTTACCGTAGTTCTAGGAATGGTATATGGTGTACATCCACACTCTAGCAGAATCCTTTCCCCTTTAAGAATCACCAGAATGTCTTCAAGTTGGCTCCTGCCATCTACCCGGGTCGTAACCTTCTCGGCACCACCCTGTGACATCAGATCTTGCATGCTGGAAGCAAGACAGGTGCGCCACTTGCCAGAGGAGATCGGGTTGGTTGTGTGGATGTACACCATACACCATTCCTAGAACTACAGTTACAGGTGAGTAATCCTCATTTGTAGGGATGTGGATATAGTGTACTATCCACACTCCAGCAGACTCCTAGCAGTTCTCCTAGGAGGAGAGGGCAAAGCACACACACCCTACTTCAAAAATAGTGACTGGAGAACCGAGGCCCTAAAACCAGCATACTGGCGAGACATTAAAGTTGATGTGGTAGTGGGAAATGAAGGTGTGTGCTGACTTCCAAGTAGCAGCACTGCAGATCTCCTGGAGAGAGACATCCCTGGAAGCAGCCACCAAGGCAGCCGTATGTCTGATGGAATGAGCCCGAAGCCCTACAGGAGGCTCCCTACCAGCGAACCTATAGTAGAGGTTAATGCAGGAGAGTATCCATCTGCCAATCATCTACTTAGCTGCCGGATTGACAGGCGCAGCTTCAGCATAGGTGACAAAGAGCTGGCAAACCTCTCCCCGAACTCCAGCCGTGCGCGCCTTATAGTAGGCGAGCATTCACCTCAGGTCCAACAAATGGAGCCTGTGCTAGGCCTCAGAGGTTAAGCTGGTAAAGTAAACTGGCAGATTAATCATCTGGACAAGGTGAAACTCCTAAACAACATTTGAGAGGAACTTCATGTTAGAGCGGAGGACATCCTTGTCCATGTGGAAGACCAGGTTAAGAGACTCCACTGAGAGCGCCTGGAGCTCGCTGATCCTTCTGGCAGAGGTGATAGCCAAAAAGAAAGTGGTCTTCCATGACAGGAGAAGACATCTCACACCTGTGCAAGAGCTGGAATGGCTTACCCATAAGCATCAAGTACCAAGACCACCACCAAGTCCCAACGTGATGGTGGCTCATAAGTAGGCAGGATTACTGCCCGATTAAGAAGGAATTCGGACGCCACCTTAGGTAACATAGAAACATAGAATTTGATGGCAGATAAGGACCGCTTGGCCCACCCAGTCGGCCCATTTCCCTACCTAATGGATAAGCTGCAGATCCTAGTTAACCAGCAGCCTATTTCTTCCTACCCCCACCCCCTAGAATTGCCTTATGACTGTCCCATGCATGCTTGAATTCCACCACTGTTTTTGACTCCACAACCTCCTCCGGAAGGAAATCTGAGGTGTGTACAGAGAACCACCTTATCTCTATGGAAAACGGTATACAGAGTATCTAGGACAAAGCATGAAAGTACAGTTACATAAGAACTTACCTTAACACTAGATCTTCAAGAGGTGCTCTTGCAGCAGGAAACACCATTAGGACCGAGTCCCAAGCAGTGTAAGGACTGACCACAGTCAGCTGGGAGGAGGCAGAAGTCAGCATAAATAAGGCTCTCAAGAGAGAAGGCCCTGCAGGACTGCAAGTCCAAAGCCCCACCTACGCCTAGACACAATGTCCAGACTATAATGACAAATGAAAGTGTGGACTGAACTCCAAGTGGCAGCTGTACAAATATCGGTAACGGACACATTCCTGAAAGAAGCAAAAGAAGCCGCCATGCCCCTGGTAGAATGGCCTTTGACAGGCCCAAGTAAAAGCTTGTCGTATTTGCTGTAACAGTAAACAATGCAATTGGCTAACTATTTGGATAAACATTGCTTCAAAACAGGAGCCCCTTCTTTCCTAGTGGGAAATGAAACAAACAACTGATCAGATTTTCTAATGGCACGGGTGTGGTCCAAATAATAGTGAAGCACCCGGTGGACATCCGAGGTATGAAGTATTGCCACCCCTTGATTTGAATACACTGGATAATAGACAGGCAGATGGATTTCTTGATTCAGTGTAAACTCAGACACCACCTTAGGTAGAAACTTAGGATTAGACCGCAAGAACACCATGTCCTGGTGGAAAACTAAATAAGACTCTTTATACATCAGAGCCTGAAGCTGGGAAATCCTTTCAGCAGAAGTAACAGCAACTAAAAATAACGCTTTCCATGACAGAAAGTGTGGCTCATAGCTTGCGGAAGGCTCAAAGGGAGGCAACGTAAGCTTTTCTAAAACAAAAGGTCCCAAGGAGAGACAGGGTCCCTAATGGGAGGCTTCAAAAGCAGTGTGCCCCGCAAAGTGTGGAAAAGATCTAACTGGGCAAGAGTCTTGCCTTTAATAGGTGCATGAGTCCGAAAGGGAAAGCAGGTCCTCTAGAGCGAGATTCACTAGACAGGTGAAGGGATCCAGGTGACGAGCGGTGGCCCATAAACAGAACTGATTCCACTGCATAGCATAAGTGGCTCTAGTGGAAGGTTTCCTGGCTGCCACTAGGACATCTGCTACCTGGGAAGAAACACCAAAATGGACAATTGCCAAGTCTGCAGGAGCCCTGCATGAAGATGTAGTGGCTTGAGGTCCGGATGGACCAGAGTGCCCTGCTCCTGGGAGAGCAAGTCGAAGCATGGGGCAAGGGGATCGGAGGTTCTACTGTTAGTTGCTGGAGGAGCAGAAACCATATTTGGCTCGGCTATTAAGACTATCTCTGCGCCCCCTGACTGCAACTTTAAAAGAACTCTCTGAAGTAATGGAAAGGAAGGGAAGGTGTACAAAAACCTCCCCATCCAGGAGAGGGACAACACATCTCACCAGAAAAACACCAGGCCCTGGATCTTGCGAACGGAAACTGGGCAGTTTTGCATTGAATGGGAACGCAAAGAGGTCCAGCTCGGGACAGCCCCACCTGTCGAAGAGATCTACGACCACTGAGGGGAGAAGTTCTCATTCGTGTGCCTTGGACTGAGACTGGCTTAAGCTGTCGGTCAAGGTATTTAGAATGCCTGCAACATGTACAGCAGTCAGATCCAGGTGATGCTCTATGGCCCAATACCAGACTCTCATGGCCTCCCTGCAGAGGTGATAATAGTGAGTTACCCCTGCTTGTTTATGTAGAAGACTGTGGACATATTGTCCATCTGGATCAAAAGAGGGACCAGGAGCCAGTTCACCTGAAAGGCCTGCAGGGCGTAAAGAATCGCCCACATCTCCAAAACACTGATGTGCAGATGCTGCTTCTATGAGGACCAAGTGCCCTGAGTCTGACAGTCTGCCAGGTGGGCATCCCAGCCCTGGCCCAATGCATCCATGGTCAGGATCTGACAGGGCGACTCTGTCAGAAAGTGGACCCCCTTGGAGAGGTAGAAGGGGTTCAGCCACCACACCAGAGTCTGTCGCACAGGGTTGGAGACTAACACTAGCTACTCCAAATCGTCCGTGCGATACCACCACTGGACCTCAAGATTCCATTGAGCCACCCTCATGTGCAGGCAAGACATGGGAACCATTGCAATGGTCACGCCATGTGTCCCAGCAGCCTTAGGAAGGACATGGACGGGACCCGGCAAGACAGTATCAGTTGTGCCCGTGCTTGGAGGCGTTCTGCCCTGTCAGGGGGCAGAAAAGCTTTGCCTTGGGCAGTGTCCAAGATTGCCCCGATGTACTGAAGCCTCTGGCTTGGCCAAGGAGAGGATTTGGGGAGGCCAAGAGTGATCCCCAGATCCCAAAAAAAGGCGAAGGTAGCCTCCATGGTTCTGAGCAACTGTTCCCTGGTGGAAGCTGTCAGAAGCCAATAGTCCAGGTAAGGGAAGACATAATGGCCTTTCCTCTTTAAGGCTGCAGCCACTACTACAAGACACTATGTAAAGACCAGGGAGCCGATGACAGGACGAATGGCAGAGCCCAAAAATGGTAATGGCTTCCTTGGAAGCAGAAGAGCAGGAACCTCCTGTGAGGTTGAAAAACCAGGATGTGAAGATCAGTGTCCTGCATGTCCGGAGAACAAAGCCAATCCCCCTGATGAAGTAGGGGAGAAGGCTGGAAAGAATGACCATTCCGAAATGTTTGCATTCTATGTACTGGTTCAGGCAGCTGAGGTGTAAGATGGGACGCAGGTCTCCGGTTCTCTTTGGAACCAGGAAGAAATGCGAATATAATCCCTTCCCTCTTTGTGCCGGCAGGATGGGTTCTATGGCATGTCTTAGCAGGAGCACCTGAATCTCCTCCTGGAGGAGGACGACGGTTGCCTGAGGGCAATGGGGAGGGGGGATTGTCCGGGGGCATCGCCAAGAGGAGGGCAACTAAAATGGTGCAGGGTCTGTAACAGAAGCCATATGAAGAGATTAAAAGAGCTTAATATGTATACCCTTGAGGAAAGGAGGGAGAGGGGGCACATGATAGAAACTTTCAAGTACCTCAAAGGAATCAAAAAAATCAAATGGGGAGCATCTTTCAGAAAAAGATGTGCAAGAAGAAAGGGGCACAATTTAAGGATAATGGGGGGGACGGCTCACGGGCAACGTGAGGAAATATTATTTTATGGAGAGAGTGGTGGATGCATGGAACCGCATTCCTGAGGAGGTGGTGGGGTCAAAAACAGTGGGGAATTCAAGAATGCATGGGACAGCCATAAGGCAATTATAGTGGAGGGTAGGAGAAAGTAGGCTGTTTTTGGTTAACTAGAATCTGCAGCTTTAACCAGTAAGGTAGGGAAATGGGCAAACTGGGTGGGCCAAACAGTCCTTATCTGCCGTCAAAGTCTAGGATTCTCTGTTTCTATGTAATTCTAGAGTGTGTCCCATTCCACTAGCTGAAGAACCCATTGGTCCGAGGTTATTTTGGTGCTATCCCTCTAAGAAAAGAGAAAAACAACCCTCCCACCGCCTCCCCCAGGATTCGGCTGGGGAAGGGGGGTCGAGTAAGGAGTCAGGCTGAAGAACTGGGGACAGGCAGTGTGGCCTGGGTGGCTCTAGGGGCTGAACCTCCAGTGGCTTGGGTAGTTGCTTTTCGCTCGCTTAAAGGCACTTCTGGGCTGTTGGGCCCTGGATTGATGCCTGGATGGCCAATGAAAAGGACAGTCGCTGGGAAGATTTAGGCTGAGAGTGGCACAAAGTGGGTACCGAGTGCAAAGCCTTGCCCAACTCCTGCAGGCAAATGATGATGTTCTAGGAATCCTCACCAAAAACGACAGGACCTCTGAAGGGGGCATCCAAAATTTTGGGCCACACATCCGGAGTAAAACCTGAGACTCTTAGCCAAGAGTAGCAGCGAATACAAACTCCTGTAGCTGCAGCTCTGCTGGCGGAATCCACTGAGTCACAGGAGGCTCGAAGAACATGAGTACCAACACCTGAGCCCAATTTCAGAATGTGCAGCAGTTCGGTCTTGCCAGGATTATCAAGCTGAGCTTGTGCCACCTCCAAAGCCTTCTACTACAGGGCATTCTGGTACTGGACCATGTGGGCTAGATACTTCAGGGAACGGATAATGCAAGTGACCAAGACATAGATCTTCTTGCCGAATCAGTCCACTTGACTGGTATCTTTGTCTGGAGGCTGAGTGCTAAGGTGCCTGGGCCGCTTTAGAGCGGTCATGGGCAGTGTTAATGACTACAGGGTCAGCCTCTGGATGCTCCACATAAAAGGGCTTGTCCCTTGGAGCATTATACAGGCGATCTGCCTTCTTGGACATCGCCAGAGTACTGGATGGATGCTTCCAGGTAGCCCTATTGACGTCCTTGAAGGAATAAATAAGGGGTGGAACGACCAAGGGTAGTGACTCCTTTCTGCAAAGAAAGATGGCCAGCCGATGTCGCTTGGGGTTCAACTCCTCCGTGTCCTAACCCATGAGGAACTGGATGTGCCTCATGATATCCATAAAAGTAGGACCATCTGGGGGAGATCAAGGGGTATATCCTTGGGTTCCTAAGGTTCTGACAGCAAGTCAGAGCCTTTGGATTCATCCAAAGAAGAGGAGGAGGAGGAATATCCTCCCAACTCACCAGAGTCTGGAGATGGAAAGGGCGAGCGATGATGCTTTCATTGGTGATCCTCAGATGGCTGGCAGCATCCTCATCAGGCTGTGGGGTAGACTCTTTAGGAAGTGGCGTTGGAGTCTTCCTAGGGAGGGCCTTGTCCTTGTCTGGATTTGGAAAAGGGTCCTTGGGAGTAGGAGCAGGGAGCTCCCTCGGGGACTCCTTGTCCTTAAAGTATGCCCACCAAGCTACAAACAGAGGATTGAGATCTGTGGTGGGATTCTGAGGCGCGAGAGGGGGAGTCGTCGGGGGGGGGGTAGGTGTAGAGGGCCCCAGCATCAGCTACTTAGGCTTTGGTAACCCAGGCATCGGTTCCAGAGGCATCAGGTTAACAGGCGCCTGCCCCTGGGGCATGGAGTCATCCAGCACCGGCCTAGTGGGAGTCGACAGACTGGTTGTCGGACCCTCTGGCGTCGGCTGAGGAATGATGACAGCATCAGACAGTGATAGCAGAGGGTTGGGCAACAACAGCGGAGGTGTCGCCAGGTTCGATATCAGGGGGCCTGTGTTGAGCGCACAGGCGTAGGCCGACACCGATCTGGTGAGTCAGCCGGCACCAGCCGTGAAAGAGAAGCCTGTCCCAGAGAGCTAGCTCCCAAGTGGGGCAGAGGCATCACTCTTACGGGGGAGGTGAGTGCATCCCCCGGGCGTCGCTTGGGGGGGTGTCAGTCCCTGAAGTCAGGGCTGACTTAGCTGACACCCGGACTGGAAGGGCAACAGGCAAAGATCCGCTGCCCGATGAGGACCCGGTCGAGCACCTAGCTGAGGACCTGCTAGGTGTAAGGGCCTGAGTGTCAGGGGCAGAGAGGCTGAGATCTAAGTCCCGAGCCCCAGAGAACCACCGCCCAAAATGGTAATGAGAGAGTGCGGTTTGACCACTGGAAGCCCAGGAGGGAGTGAGGGCTGCCGGGGTGGAAGAGGTTGACCTCCATCAGGAGGAAGTCCCAGGCTCGGTCACTGACTTACACAGGGACCGAGAACAGGATGATGACCGGAGTGACATTGAGGGAAATAGTGAGCTAGAGATACAGGCAAGATTCAGGGAGCTTGCCAGGGTCTGTCATGTCATAGGATGCACAGTTTCCTTCTCAGAAATCCTGCCGGTGCCAAGGGCTAGTGGGGAACACAAAAGGAAGATTAGGGAGATAAACCAGTGGCTCAGGGAGTGGTGTGAGGCCAGAGGGTATGGGTTGATGGGGGATTGGGGGGATACCTGGGAGGATAAGGAGATGTATGCTAGAGATAGACTCCATCTCAATTTGGAGGGGAGGGAGGGGAATCTTTAAGTTGAAAATAGAGGGGTTCATTGGTGAAAGGTGGGGTTTAAACTTGTGAAGGGGGAGGGATGGGAGAAAAGGCTGTCAAGGGGGTGCCGATAAAGGAGGGACTATGTCTCCACCCCCCTGGGGAGCAGGAGGATTGCAGGAAAAGGCCGACTGGTAAAGTGCAGACCAGGGGAAAACAGAATCCCCATGGGAACACGAGCAGGGGAAATGGAAGTATAGGGAAAGGGTGGAAGGTAGTCCTGCTAAATGCCAGGAGCTTGGGAAATAAAATGCCTGAGCTCCAGGCGATGCTAACTGAGGGAGCAGTGGATGTGGCAGCGGTCACTGAGACCTGGGCCACTGCAGGACATGACTGGGACCTGAACCTGGAGGGTTACACTATGTTCAGGAAGGACAGGGGGGAGGGAAGGGGAGGAGGGGTAGCAATGATAGTCAAAAACTGCATTGGCATATGGGGAGTAGAGGAGGCGGAGGGAACCGTGGAGGCCATTTGGGTCACCTTGATAACAAGGGGGGGCAAGACAGTAAAAATAGGAGTGGTGTATAGACCCCCTGCGTGGCGGAGGAGCTGGAGGAGAGTTTGGTGGCAGATGTTGGGAGACACTGCAGACTGGACAGAGGAACGGTGGTGGTGTTGGGGGACTTAAATATGCCAGGAACAGACTGGGAGACTATGACATCCTCTGTGACCAGGGAACAGAGGTTGTTGGATGTCTTTCAGGACGCGTTCCTAACTCGGCAGGTGGGGGAAGGAGAACCGACCAGGGAGGCGTGAGTACTGGATGTGGTCCTAGCAGACAATGACCAGATTGGGGGCCTGGAGGTAAGGGACCCATTGGCGGGGAGTGACCATGCCACGGTCTGGTTCTGCCTGGACCTAGGAGGGCTAGAAGGCTGCACAAAGACGGAGGTAACTGACTGCAGGGGGACAGATTTTAAGGAAATGGGAAGGATCCTTAAGGAGCATTTGGATGGGATCGAGTCAGACATGGACGCCGATAGTATGTGGGAAATCATCAGGAGAAAGGCACAGGATGCTACCAGCACCTGTGCAAGAGAAAGACGAAAATGCAGTAGGGCCCAAAAACCCTGCTGGTGGACCAGGGAGGTCCAGGAGGTGGTGCGGGGAAAGAAGGCAGCCTATAAGCAATTCAAGTGCTCAAGGAGTGAAAGGGATCGAGGAGATTATGAGCTGATGGCTAGAAGGGCCACTAGGGTGGTGAGGGTGGCTAAGGCAAGGAAGGAGCAGAACCTGGCCAGGGAAGTTAGGAGAGGGAACAAGGGGTTCTTTAGATACACTGGGGAAAAACGAAGGGTGAAGGGGCAGATTAGCAGCATTAAATCAGGGGAGAGATGGGCACAAGACCCGGGGGAGCAGGCTGGCTGAGGTACTAAATGAGTACTTCACCTCAGTTTTCACCAAGGAAAATGGGGTGCTGCATCATACATGGGAGGAGACAGAGATACTGAGGAGGGGGGGACCCTTACCGATCGGCGGGTCTGGGGAGAGGGGGAGGCATCACTGGCAGGGGGGGGAAGAGCTAAGCACGGAGAAGAGGTACCGGAAGTGGAAATCACAGCAGAGAGAGTGAGGGAAGCCCTCAGCTCCCTTAAGACAGAGAAAGCACCGGGGCCGGATAAATTACATCCCAGAGTGCTGAAGGAACTTGCAGATGTCCTGGCAAAACCCCTGGTGGAGCTTTTCACCATCTGAGGACAGGGTGGGTGCCCCAAGACTGGAAGGTGCCAAATATAGCGCCTATCCACAAGGGGGGGTCAAGGGAGGTGGCAGGGAACTACAGGCCTGTCAGCCTGACATCGGTGGTGGGCAAGGTGATGGAGGACATTGTCAAGGAGAGTCTGGGGGGGGACCTGGAAAAGTCAGGGTGCCTGGACGATAGACAGCATGGATTCGTCCCGGGGAAATCGTGTCAGACAAACCTTGTAGAGTTCTATGACTGGGTGACGAGTGCCTTGGACCTGGGCAGACCAGTGGATGTCCTCTTTCTAGACTTCAGCAAGGCATTTGACTCTGTTCCTCACGTGGGCCTGTTGGATAAGCTGGGAGAAATGGGGGTGGGGAACCAGATAATCAGATGGATAGACAATTGGCTCCAGGACCGGACCCAGAGGGTCGTAGTTGGCGGAATAGTCTCATCCCCAAGGAGGGTCATTAGTGGGGTCCCACAGGATCAGTCCTTGGCCCCTCCTCTTCAGCGCCTCGTCTCTGACATGGGACACGAGTCAGGAGTGAGATGAGTCTCTTGGGATGACTCAAAACTGAGGCGGTGGTGGATGGGGAGGAGGGGAGGGTGGCCTACAGGGGACCTAGAGGCTCTGGAAAGATGGTCTAGAAAGTGGAAGCTGAGGTTCAATGCAGGGAAATGCAAGGTACTCCACCTGGGGCCAGAACCCAGGCCAAGTGTACACCGGGGATGCTACAAGTCTCGATGGCTGAGAAGGACCTGGGGTGGTGCTGGATGTCAAGATGAACAACTCGGAGACTTGTAGGAGGCAGCAGCCAAGGCCAACAGGATGCTGGGATGCATCACTAGGGGATCACCTCCAGAAGGAGGAAGTGATACTCCTCTGTATAACTGCTTGGTGAGGCCACACCTTGAGTACTGCGTGCAGTTTTGGAGGCCACACTTAAAGAGGGACATTACCCTCCTGGAGAGGGTCCAGAGGAGGGCAACCAAAATGATTTGGGGCTTGGGGGACAGGACCTATGTGGAGAGGCTCGAAGAGCTAAATATGTACACATTGGAAGAGAGAAGGGACCGGGGGAACATGATAGAGGTCTTCAGGTACATGAAGAGGGTAAATAGGGGAGGAACAGTCAGGGTGCTTCGAAGGAAGGAGGAGGGGGCCACTAGAGGGCATGGGTGGAAGCTGGAGGGGGGAAGATTCACGGGAGAAAGGAGGTGCTACTTCACTGAGAGGGTGGTGGAGCCATGGAATGCGCTGCCTAGGGGGCTGGTGGAGGCAGAGACAGTGGAGGGGTTCAAGAGGGGGTGGGACAGGTACAGGGGAAGGGTTCTGGAAGCAAAATCCAATGCAGCAAGAATATCCGGAACTGGGAAGGGAGAAGCCAGAGGAGGCGAGGGGGGCAGCAAGGTCAGCACCCAGGGTGGAGGCTGACCAGACTAGCAAACACGAAAGACCGTTAGGCCTATTCTGCTGGCATTTTAGTATGTTAGTTTGTCCCTATGCTTGTCGCAGTGTTCGTGCTTTCCACTGGACTACTTCTCTTTATGGGATGGTGTTTCTGCCCTAGAGCTCCTTCTCCATCGCTGTTAATCTCTGCTGTAGTAGGAAGGCTTCCAGGATCTTCTGGCGGAGTAACCTGATGTGCTGGTTGAAATCCTCGCAGTGCTGGCAGGCCTCAGTGTCATGGTCCGGCCTAGGCAGACACAAAGAGTGGCCATACTTATGAGGAAGCTGCCTGCCACAAGAACACTTTGTCCGCCACCACTCTGAAGAAGAGGATGGAGAAGAACACATGCAAGATAATGCTGTAAATTGAAGAATATTAATAAAATAATAAAGCGCAGGTAAAATGTGAAGAAAATAGCGGTCAACTAGAGCAGAACGCATCCGTGGAAGTCCAACTTGCGCGGGTTGATGGTAGGAAAAGAAATGAGGTTGGGCTGAGGGACGGCCCCTTTTACACTATAGGCAGACGTTGGGGGCAGGCCGACATCAGGGGGCGGTCCCCTGCTAATAACTGCTAGCGAGAAGTTTTCTGTGGAATCCTGGCACCTGCCGGCTTCAGTCCTAATGGTGTTGCCTCCTGCAAGAGCCCCCTCAAAGTAAGATTTTTCAGATACTCTGAATGTAGAAGTGACAGCCACCAGAAATGTTTCTTTGCAAGTTAGAAACTTTAAAGGGACACCGTCAGCTTTTAAAAGTTGTTTTTTTTTTAAGGCAGTCATCTTGGGTTACATTTTGCCATCATCATCTGTCAGATCTTTAAAGGACAAATAAACAATGATTTTCAGATTTCCATTGTTCTGAAAATGCTCCCATGTAATTTTAGATTGAGGTATGCTGATTTTAATGGGTGCAGTTGTTACCTTCATAATATAGCTTTACATCCATTTCATCATGTTTAAAAGTTTGCCCAAAATATAAACAACTCAACTGAACAGCCAAACTGGCGCTCTGTATTCAAAATGGCAATGATGTGCAACGCAATGACATCATCGGAGCGAGTCCACTCCGTTTCCTGTATTGAAAGCTATGGATACCGTTTTAAAATGCTAGATACTAGTGCTAAATGGAAACGTCAGTGCAAGTCTTGATACTTAGCTTGTGCATCAGAGCTCCCTGTAGAGAAAGTAAGAGTGTGCTCCTCCTTGCCGCTGATACAATACATGGCAGATTTGTCTGTCTGTCTGCAACAGTGCTCTTTCCGTTGACCAAGTTCACTAGGGCTTTCAGACCATACAGAACTGCTCACATCTCAAACACACTGATACGGCCGGCCAGTGCACCAGTTGAATTTCTGCTTGCAACGCTGGCTCCTCAAGTTCAGCAACGGACCCAGGGATCAGAGGGCTGGCAGGGGGGAGGAGGATTGAGTGCCCAGACTGCTCTCTTCCTCCAAGAGGAGGGTGGGCAAGCGTTCAGAGAATACCTGACCTCTGGTGAAGGCTGGGGGGGAAGGGAAGAGATACTGCCTGTGACAAGATTGTGCTGAGGCGTGCCCAACGTTGGTGCTTGGGCACCGCCACACCACTGCATGCCATGCCTCACGTAAGTGGGTGCAGTATACCAAGAATGCCAGCCCCCACATAAGAAACCCCGCTCTACCGTCGGTCCTGCCAGTGGTTCTTGGCTGGCAATCGAGCCACGTGATTTCTGTCAGGGGAGTGGTCCTGCTCCTGTGGCCCCGCCTTGGGGGTAAGCCAGGGTTTACCCTGTTCGACTTCCATCTGGGTGGGGTGTACTCAGCAGCCCCGCCCTGGGGACAAGCCTGGAATGGATCACCAACTAAAGTAACTCCCAGAAGGCCAACTGTGGGACCAGGGGGGGGTTCCTGCACAAAAAAAAGAAAAAAAAAAAAACACCAATATGGAGATCAGACTCAGCTGGGTCCAAGACACCTTCTGTCTGAAGGCCATGGCAGTGGGCTCCCTACCCCAACAGGGAAGCACCCGTGATGAGGATCAATTCTGATCCCTGGAGGTGGCTGTCCTCCACTCACCACGACTTCATCGAACCTCACAAGAGTTTTGGTCATCTGATGGGTGGGAGTATTTTGAGGAATAAAACTCTGATATCCCAACTTTCAGTAGCCGAGCGACTGCCCAGATCAATATCCTAACAGTCAGTAATCGCCCGTGGTGGAGTTTGTTAAATAAATTAAGAGGGTGCAGAGGGCCAAGCATCCCAAAACATGAAAAAAAAATCCACCGTGGGCAATTACCAACTGCCGGGATATCGAGTGTCGTGCAATTGGTTTCAGGCTACTGAAACTCGGGATATCGCATTTTGATCTTTAATAGTATATCCTAATAGGACAGTTTGAGGGTTTGATGCCTGTGACCACTGTGCATGGAGCATCCTCTAGGTTGTCCTCATGTGCAGACATGCCAGGGGCACTGTGAAGATTAAGTCTATTAGGCCCAGCATGTGTTGCATGGTATGAAGTGGCACAGCCTTGCTTTCCATGATGTAGCCTACCATCTGCAACACTGCTCATAGTCTGCTGTCTGGGAATAAGATCCAAAACAGATTTGTGTCTAGAACACCTCCTATGACCAGTAACTTCTTGGAAGTTTCCAGCTGAAACTTCAAGGGGTTTAGCAAAACTCTCATGGATGTCAGAGACTGAAAGGTGGTGGCCCCTGCATGCTCAGTCTCCTGTCTGGATGGTCTTGAGATTATCCAGTTGTCCAGGTATAGGAAGACTTGGAGTCTTAGCTTTCTGAGATGCACTGCGAATACTGCAAAGCACTTTGTAAAAATCTGTGGCACCGAGGAAAGCCCAAAGGGTAGGACTCTGAACTGGCAGTGTTGCCCCACCACATAAAACCAAAAGTACTTGTGGTGGCTGGGATGCACCAGTATGTGCTGATAAGCATCCCGCATATCCAGAGAGGCTACCCAGTGGTGGTGTTTCAGGTAAGGTAGCAAAGAGCCCAGAGAAGTCATTCTGAATTGTTCTCAATCCATGTATTTGTTCAGATTTCTGAGGCTGAGAATACAGTGCATGCCCCCAATTTCTTTGGTACCAAGAAGTAGAAACATAGAAACATAGAATTTGACGGCAGATAAGGACCGCTTGGCCCACCCAGTCTGCCCGTTTCCCTGCCTACTGGATAAGCTGCAGATCCTAGTTAACCAGCAGCCTACTTCTTTCTACCTCCACCCCCTAGAATTGCCTTATGACTGTCCCACGCATGCTTGAATTCCACCACTGTTTTTGACTCCACGACCTCCTCCGGAAGGTCGTTCCATGCATCCACAACCCTCTCTGTGAAAAAATACTTCCTTAAATTACCTCTGAGCCGCCGCTGAGTAGTGGGAGTAGAACCCTGTGTTCCATTCTAACTCTGGTACTATTTCCACTGCCTTGTTTCTCAGTAGGCCTGCAATCTCCTGTGCCAGAAGTTCCGATACGTAAGCTGACAAGGGGAGTTGCCTCCTGGGAGTACAGTCCAGAGGGATTTCTGACAATTCTAGGTAGTACCCCACCCCAGAATAATCTTAAGGACCCATCTGTCCATTATGATAGATTTCTCCTGACGGTAAAACTGGGTCTGGCGCCTCCCTACAAGGGAAGAGAGTCTGCCTTGGGCAGCTGAAGTGTAATGGGGCTGAAGTTTTAGAAGGTGACACTGAAAGCTTTTGGCTCCTGTGCCTTCAGCTATGACTTAATATGGGGCTGGGCTTTTGTGTTTTGGGCTCCCCTGCCACAAAAGGAATGCTTGTTGTGAAAAGAGCCACATCACCTACCCCACTGTAAGCTGAGCCCTTAACCTTTAATGTGCGCTCAGTCCATACATGTACTGTCACCTGAGCCTTTAACTGCACTGTAAGTTGAGCTCTGTACCTGTACTGTGAGTGAAGCCCTAACTTCACTGTGAGCTCCTTACCTGCACTGGAGGTGTGCCATCATTACTGTAGCGGAATTCACCCTCATCTCCAGCATTGACCTGTTCATAGCTCTCCAACATCCGCACAGCCATCCCTGCCTTCAGGTTGTCCTGAACATACTCTGCATAACTGGATCGGCTGCTAAAGTCAGAGCGGCTCTTAAACACATTTGCTGCTTTTTTCCGAGGTGCTGGAGCAAGAAAAACTGGGCTGGGGGCTGCTCTTGGTTGAAATATGGACCTGAAACCTTTGGGCTTTTCTTCTTCAGCCTGTGTTGAACAAGAAGATGGGTCCGATTTCTGGTTGCGGTCCCAACCCATGACTCTAACCAGATCTGAGATGAGGTTGGCCATCGCCATGGTGAACTCAAATTCCCGCTGAATGCGGCTCTGCTCGGTGATCTGCTGGGCTGCCGCAGAGCACTCGGCCCGCTCGCTGGAGTCACTGCCGCTGCTGTTCAGATTGTCCATCAGCGAAGTGACACACAAATAGCGCTTCACCAAGGAGAAAAGCAGCTTCCCTGGAATCTGTAAAGAAAGAGAGAACAACTTGTTTAGTACAAGGAACTGCACAAATAGGAGCAGAACCACATCATTAAAGGAAAACTATGTGCAAAAATTGTAAGCACAAGTGCTGTGCATTGGATTTTTGTTTCTCAGATATCTCTAGCATCCTCTTACCAGTGTCTGTAGCAAGGTTTTGTTTTTTTACTCTTCTTTGCAAGTTTATGGCCCCTGGGGATAGCCATTCAGGGTTTTTGTACTGCCTCTGATCTGCCCTCCCTCCTCAGCTGAAGTCAGATTTTTCTCCACCTGCTGTTATTCTGGATATGTGGTAATTTTCCTAGTAAAGTGCTGTCACTAGATGAAAGTAAAGCCACTGCACCTTTGAAGGACTTGGGTCTAATTCACACACAGTAAAACCTCAATTAACCAAAACTCTCAGTTATCAAAACTATGGGGTGTCTCCCAGCTAAACAGACTTTAACGTAAAACCCTCTCACTTATCCAAAATCCCATTTATCCAAACAACTGCATTGTCTCCCAGTATATTTGGATAAATGAGGTTATACTGTAATTCCCAGAGGCATTCTGGGAAAATTGCAAAACATCAAAGGCAATAAAAGAAGTATGAATGGCTACCCCTACTGGCCATAAAACTGGCAAGGAGAAGTTTGAAAAAAAAAAAAAAAACCTTGTCTCAGACACATGGAACAGAATCAATCAATCACTATTTATTTATACAAGGCGTCTTTCTTAAACCAAGGTGCCTGTACAATATTACATAAAACAATAAATAGTTAAAACAACATTAAAATAATCAGAAATCATTAAAGGCTTTACTAAAAAGGTAGGTTTTCAAAGCTCCTTTAAAACTTTGGACAGTCGGGCCGGCCCAGTGGCGCTGAGGGTTGAAGCACTGGATGCCACATCTCACGCTACGCCGGCGACCCAGGTTCGGGAACGGACTCGGGTGGCCGGGGGTCGGCAGAGGAAAGGGAGGATCAAACATCCCAACAGATGCTCTCCTCCCTCGGGGCGGGTGACTAAGAACGCACTAGCGTTCTGCATCCCTTCAAGCCAGTGGAAGCACCGGCAGCAGTAAGGGATGGAAGCGGCTCAATTGGCGGAGTGGGGAGAGAGGCGTTGGGCGGCGCGCATGAGAGGTAAGGCGTGCGTCGGCCGCCACCACTCAGGACGTCACGTCCCAAGCACTGGACATTTCAGAGGGTGGGGGATTAAAGGGGAGAAAAACGGAAAAACGTCTCTCGGCAGCCCTAGATGAAAGCTGCTCCGGTTCCATCCAAGACCACCAAGAAGGGACAGACCCCACTGTGCAGGAGGTAAGAGGAGGAGGCACTCTAGGGGCAGATCCCAAAAAGGTGGAGTGGTGGAAATGAGCAGACGGAAGGAGTGGGCACCAAGAGGAGATAGGAGGGATAAATAGAAAGTAAAAAAAAAAAAAAAACAACTTTGGACAGTTAGGCAATTTTGCACCTGACGAGGTAGAGAATTCCACAGGGTTGGGGCCATGAAACTAAAAGATCTTGCCCCTGCAGTTTTTAAGCGAACCCTGGGAGTCTCTAGCAATCCCTCGATCAGTGGATCAGAAGAAGGCGGGGGGCAGTAGGGACAAAGAAGCTCTTTCAGGTAAGCAGGTCCCTGGTTGTGTAGGGCCTTATAGGTCAGCAAACCGACCTTGAAGGTGATTCGCCAGCAAACTGGCAGCCAGTGAAGTCCGCGGAGCACAAGCGTTATATGACTGGACCTAGAAGAACCAGTCAACAGCCTGGCTGCCGCATTCTGCACTAGCTGCAGGCAGCGAATTTCAGTCCCCAGTAGCCCAAGGTAAAGGGCATTGCAGCAGTCAAGGCGGGAGGTAACAAAGGCATGGACCAAACTTGGAAGATCATCTGGAGGAACCAGGTGCTTCAAAATCTTTATTTTATTCAGGCGAACATCATTGAGCATAGCTCATTTACAAGATGGACCTGATTGGTCATAAACAACATAAGGGTATAAACTCACATATATACAAATACAGATTGAGTACAATAACAAATACTTTAAAAAAAAAAAAAAAAAATGAGCAGATACAATAATATGCACATATATACAAGGCGATTAACCAGTGATATTGGGCACCAAAGCAAGTATAGAAAAAAAGGTAAGGTATAGGGGTTTAGGAGACAAATAGTAACGATGTTAATGGATGAATGCTTAAACAGATAAGGGAGGGGGAAACTAATGGGGGCAGGGGTGAAAAGGGGCTAGGAACTGTGGAAGCAGTTGCATATCTCTGGGAAAAGATTTAGGTACAGCTTTTTGAAGGAGGCTATAGGAATGAAAGTGTTAAGCTTCAGGGTCTTTTGCAGAGAATTCCAGATGAGTGCTAGAAAGTAGTTGATTGCTGCCTTCCATGCCGGTACTGGCCTTTGGTAAATTCAACATGATAAGGCTATTGCTTCTTGGGGCATATGGCCTTGGAGTAACAAGAGAGAAGCAATCTGAGATGTAGAGCGGTAGTTATTTGTCAGAGCTTTGTAGATCCAAAGAGCAGCATTTTGTTCCTTCTGTGATGTAGGGATGTCCAGCCAACTGCAGCATAGAGAGAACAGTGGTGGGTGCTGAAAGGAAGGTCAGTGATGAACCTTAGAGCTCTATGGTACAAGGTATCCAGTTTATTTAAGTAGGACAGGGAGCAGTGGCCATAGGAAGTCTGCATAGTCGAGGAGGGATAGAACTGAAGCCTGGATTAGTCTCTGCTTAGATTCTCTGTTTAGAAAATGTTTGATCCTGAAGAATAGGCCAAGCCTTTGTCTGAGTTTTTTCAAGAGCTCTTCAATGTGCTGGGTGAAATCATGCCTGTTGTCAATCCAAACCCCCAGATATTTGAATTTATCTACATATTCAAGGCTCTCACCAAGGACGGTAGAAAGTTGGGGAAGAATGTTCGGTGAGTAAGTACTGGTGGAGAGGAACATAGCTTTAGTCTTCTTGGCATTTAATAGAAGCTTATTTTCAAGTAATTTGTGTTGCAGTAAGGAGAATTCAGATTGTAGTAGATCATAGGCCTTAATTGGTGATGGATTGCTTACATAAAGGACAGTATCATCTGCAAAAAGGTGAACATTAGATTTTGTGAGGCATGAATCAATGTTATTGATATAGATGGCAAAGAGGATAGGGCCCAGGATGGAGCCTTGAGGAACTCATCTTAAGAGTGGTTTTGAGGAAGAAAGGTTGCCTTCACTTTTTACCTGCTGTATTCTACCAGAGAGGTAGCATCTGAACCATTTAAGAGAGATTGGGTCAAGGCCTAGGGAATGCAGTGAGGAGATTAGTAGATCATGATCCACAGTATCGAATGCTTTACTTAAGTCCAGAAATACAGCACAGATATTTTTTTATCTAGTGCAGTCTCACAGTCATTTGTAACTTTTGCTAAGGCAGAAATGGTGCTGTGCATGGCTCTAAACCCAGATTGAGCAGGATTAAGGAGGTTGTTAGCATTGAGGTAGTCATTTAGTTGGATGCTTACCAGTTTCTCTAACATTTTGGACAGCACTGGTAAGATGGAAATAGGCCTGTAATTGTTGAGATCCATGGGGTCCCCTGCTTTAGGAGGAAACACTTGTGCTGTCTTCCACAAAGAAGAATAGAACCAGTAGATAAGAGGTGAGTTAGGGGGCTGCAATGGCATGCAGTGCAATTTTTAGAAAGAAGGGGTCCAGAGAGTCTGCACCAGCGCTTTTAGTGGTATCCAGATGGAGCAATAGGTCTTCTACTTGTTTTAATAATATTGGCTTGAAAGAAAATGTAGAGGCAGCCTTCTGAACTTCAGTAGAATGGAGAGTAAGTTGTGAACGCAGTAGATTTGCTGGAGAGGAGTCAAAAGCTAGGCCTGCTGTAGTAAAGTGATTATTGAAAGCATCTAAAATCTCATACTTGTCAGTGATGATCACATTATTAAGATTCACTTGAGATGGTAAAGAGGTGCTAGAGTCTTGCCCTAGGATTCCCTTGATAGTGCCTCAGAATCTGGCTGGGTTATGGTAGGAGGCATCCAGCTCTGCTGTATAGAAGGCAGCCTTAGCATCTCTCACTTTTTTTGTACAGCTGTTCCTGGCTTTTCTGAATTGTAGCCAGTCGTTTGGATCTTTGGTCTTCCTTGCCCTTTTCCAGAGCTTGTCTCTAGCAAGCAGTGCAGATTTAAGTTCAGCAGAGAACCAGGGACAAGATTTGAGTTTAATTCTGACACTGGTGACTGGAGCATGTGTATTGAGGGCCCCTAAGATTATATCATTTAGCACCTGCAGTGCTAACTCCACAGAAGCTGTGAGGTAGAATTCTTGCCAGCGTTTAGAGTGATACAGATCTTGGAGATATTCTGCAATATTAAAGTTCTTTTTTGACCTTCTTGGGAGGAATTTTTTTTCACCCAGGCGATGTTCCTCAGATGGTAAAAAGAGGTTTTGACAACCGCTGACACCTGAGATTTAAATGTCAGACAGTCATCAAATACAATGCCCAGGTTCCGCACCCGGTCTGATGTAGTCAGCTGGACACCCCCAAGCCATAAGCCCAAGGGCGATCCAGCTAACAAACCCGCCTCCCAGTCACCCTGGTCCACAACCAACACCTCAGTTTTTTCCGGGTTCAACTGCAGCCAACTCACATTCATCCAGTCTTGGATTTCAGAAAGACAGTTGTTAAAGACCGAAATGGCAGCATCCTGGCCGGGCACAAAGGACATGTACAGCTGGGTATCATCTGCATAGCAATGAAAACCCAAACCGTACCGCCTAATGATCACTCCTAACGGCAGCACATACACTGCAAACAACGTGGGTACCAAAATGGAACCCTGCGGTACCCTGCAGGATAGGAAGACTGATGCCGAGGAAAAAATCCTGGACACCACCCTCTGAGTCCTACCCTCAAGGTAAGATCGAAACCACCTGAGGACTGTATCAGTCCACAGATAGATCGCAAACGTTCCAGTAGCACACCATGGTCCACAGTGTCAAACACTGCAGAGAGATCAAAAAGGACCAAGATGGAACAGGTCCTTTGATCTCTTGCTATTAAGTCATTTAGTACCCGAACAAGTGCTGTCTCGGTACTATGCCTTTTCCTAAATCCAGACTGGAGAGAATCATAGACATTGTTGTTGGTCAGATGCTCATCCAACTGCAATGCAACCACCTTCTCAATAACTTTACCCACAAAGTGTAAGTTAGAGACAGGCCTGTAGTTTGCCAGACAGTCCAGATCCACAATGCACATGTCTTTTTATAATTTTTACATGTAGTTTTCGTTTAATACAAGTAATCACACAACAGGAGTGAACCACCTCACAAGTACACAAAATCAAATGCTCAGCAGTCAACCCCCTCGTTAGCATATGTTCAGGAGCAAATCGCCTCCTAAGAAAAAGCACTGCATGTCTGGGAGCGAATCATCTTGCTAGCACAAAGAAGTGCACACTAGGGAGTGAATCACCTCCTCAGCACAGAAATCCCTTACTAGGATGGAAAAGAGGCCTATACCACTGGAAGGTGAAAACTCAGCTAAGACAGCAAAGGATCATATACCTGTGGAAGGTAAATCCCCTGCTGGAGTGAAGAAATCTCCCATACTTTTGGAAGGTGAATCCCCCTACTAGCGCAGATGCAGAATCCATATCTGTAGAAAGTAAATCCCTGCTGGGGTGATGTCTCTACTACCAAGGGAAAACCAAAATATGAGGGGGCACAGTCCTAAATTGGGGGGGGGGGGTTAGGAGGGAGTTTAGGAAGCACTTCTTCATGGAAAGGGTGGTGGCCAGTTGGAATGCGCTGCCAGAAAAGGTGGACTCAGTGAAGATGGTGGACAGCTTCAAGAAAGGCTGGGATAGACACAAGGTGAAAATTGGGGTCCTAGGAGGGGTGGATGGAAAGGATGGGAGGATTGGCGAGGGAGGATGGGTCAGTAGCTTAAACTGTGGACCCTTCAATACGAGCAGACAGGATAGGCCAAATGGCCTTATTCTGACAGCTTCTCCATATGTTTGTATGTACCTGTGGAAGATCAAGCCCCTGTAGAGTGGAGGAGGGTCCCATACCTGTAGAAGATTAGTCCTCTGCAGAGGTAGAGGAGTGGTCCATTACTGTAGCAGCTGTATTCCTTGCTAGGCTGGAGGAGGACCTCAACTGTGGAAGGAGAGTCCTTTACTGGGGTGGAAGAGGGGGTCCATACTGGTAAAAAGCAAATTCCTTGCTGTGGTGGAAGGGTGCCCCATAACCATGCAAGTTAAGTCCTCTTCTGGGTGGTCAAGGGTCCCATTCCTGAAGAATGTAAATCACCTGCTCAGGTGGAGAAGAGTCCCATGCCTATGGAAGGTGAACCTCTTCCTACTGTGGATGGGGGACCCATACCTGTCAAAAGTGAATCCCTTAAGGGGAAGGAGGAGAAGAGACAAGAAACAGGACAAGACTATCTTGGTGTATCAATCTCTTTACTATTGAAATAAACAGCCAGATTAATGTTTTACTGGATGTAGCTTATTCACAAGACAGTCCTGTAAAAATTCCAGAGAAACATATTTAAACCCAAGACCAACACAGCTTCAAAAACCATTCATAACTTGTTCTGATAATCAATAACAATCTAACTGAAAGAACTCCACTCCATCAAAGATGTAGAAAATATTTTATAGGACCATCTGATGAGTAAGCTGCATACAGCGAAATGTCAAGCTGGCCGGTTATTTCAGTAATACAGACTGGTACACCTAGTCTTGTCCTGTTTCTTCTCTGCTGCAGTAAGGTTGAGGGACTTTTTTTTTTTTAATTTCTTTATTTAGTTTTTGTTGACCAGGTTAAGTGCACTAGACAAATCCTGCCTATTTTCAGGCATGACACTGGGGAGGGGGATACAGATGAATGCCAACTGACCTTGAACCAGATTAAGCTGTTTGTGGTATTTTGGGTGAATGAGGGAAATTTGGCCAGGACACCAGGGAAATTCCCCTACTCTTTTGGATAAGTGCCATGGGATCTTTAACATTCACCTGAACTACCACCAATCCAGGCAGATGGGACCTCTGTTTAACATCTCATCCAAAAGACGCCACTTCAGAAGTGCAGCACCCCTCTCGTGCTGCACTACAGTGTCAGTACTGGGATATTAACCCAAGTGCCAGATGTGGGAACTGAACCCACAGCCCTCTGATCTCCCGGCCTCAGAGGCAAGTGCACTTGAAGAATCTCTCTAGAAAATAACTTTTTTTGGTTTCTGTAAGAAATAAGGACAAGCCTGGATTTGCTGCAGCAGGGGAGTAGGAGGAGCCCAAACCTGTAGAGGTTGAATCTCCTGATGGGGTGAAGGAGGATTCATACCTGTAGAAGCTGAACTCCCTGCTGGGTTGGAGGAGGGTCCCACGTCTGTAGAAGCTGAATCCCCTGCTGGGCTGCAGGAGGGTCCCATGTCTGTAGAAGCTGAATCCCATGCTGGGTTGGATTAGGGTCCCATGTCTGTAGAATGCAAATACCTGCAAAGGTGGAAAAGTTCCCATTCCTGCAGAAGGTGAACTCTCCTGCTGTGGTGGAAAACACTCTCATACCTGTGAAAGGTGAACTCCCCTGCTAGGGTGAAGGGGCCCATACAAGAGGCAAGTGAATCCCCAGTTAGGGTAGAAGAAGGGCCCACACCAATATTTATTTATGTATTCATGTCTTTGGTAACCGGGTAAGCAAATTGATCCAGAGGACCATTTTCAGTCGCTACCTGAGCCACAGGGGTGGTAGCCATAACACATCAGTACAATGCAATGATACAATTAGGAAACAAGACTACCGAGACGCTCTTCGACATGAGGTCAAGTACATGTCATAAGCATATCAAGAAAACAATATATACTGGTATAGTGACATACCAAAAATGGATACCCTGTGCTAGAGACTTTAACATGATAACAATAGTAAAATATGAACATGAGGTCACAGGGAAGCCAAGTAACTAATAAATAAAACAATAGTTCACATTCTAACAGGAATGGTTAAGGTACAGAGTGATAGGTAGTTGAATGCTATATCAAACTGTATTACACAGTAACAGTTCAGTGCGACGGGCAGACATTTATCCAGGATGGATGGAGGAACAAACAGTGCTATAGGGTTGGGACACTGGTAGATGATACTAGGGCAGGTTTTGAGTCCTGGTGCTGTCTAGGGAACAGTTACAGGTACAAGTGGCCTCATCATTAGCCACGCTCTTAGGTTTGATTTTAAAAGATTGATGGGAGGGGGATGACCAGCTAGATGATGGGAATCTATTCCAGAGGGAGGGGCAGAGACAGAGAAAGCTTTGCTACCTATAGCAGTAGAAGTGCGAGGAACTTCCAGAGGAGGAACAGAGGAAGCCCGGAGGCTGCGAGGAACCATCCTGTCAGTAAGTGGAGCGGAGTAAGGTGGCAGCTGATAGTTCCGGAGTGTGCAGTCAACTAGATTGCCCATGGAGAAGTCAAAACGCCCCTGTAATGTGTGCTAGCCTAGAGAATGGTATAGCGAGCAGTGGTGGGTGTAGAATGGGACTTGAAGGAAAAAGCAACAAATGGAGTTGTAGGTGGTATTTCGGTGCAAGTGTAGTAGAGTATACAGGGGAACAGTAGTCAAGAAGAGGCAGCAAGTTTCCTTGTGCAATAACTAGGCAAGCTTCGGGGGACAGAAATTGACCGTGGCGGTAGGCCACACCTAACATTTGGGGAATTCCTTTTACCATGTTCCTGATGTGTTCACTGAAAGTAAGGAAGAGATCTACAGTCACACCTACGTATTTGAAGGAGGGGACAGTTTTGAGAGGAGGACCGGCAGGGGTGGCAATCGGGGAGGGTTGATTTGGCTACCTTCGCTAGGTATGGCTTACAGCCGAAGAGCATTGCTTTTGTCTTCTTCTCATTTACGAGAAGTTTTCTGGAGAGGAGCCAGTTCTGCACAGCTCCAAAGTTTAATGAGAGTGTGGAACATAATGACTCGAGAGATTTTTCACTACGATAGATGACTAGATCATCAGCATAGAGTAGGGCCTCACATTTTATGCTTTCAGTGGGGAGACAGTTTATGAACATAGAAAATAGCAGAGGTCCAAGTAGTGAGCCCTGGGGTACCCCAGAGCGGATAGGTAGCACAACAGAGGAGTATTTACCCATCAAGACAGACTGGAACCTGTTGGAGAGGCAACTACAGAAACGTGATAGTGTCAGGTGAGCATCCAAAGTTCGGCAGTTCAGAGTAGAGGAGATGGTGGTCTACGAGGTCAAAGGGCTTCGATAGATCCACAAACACTGCAACTATGGCTCTGCCCATGTCCATGTTTCTAATGACATGGTTGGAGAATAGAGCCAAGGCAGAGGAGGTGCTGTGGTGTTTGCAGAAGCCACGCTGGAGAGGGAACAGGAGGTGGTGTTTCTCTAGGTGGCTGTATAACTGGTGGTGAATGATTTTCTCTAGCAATTTACTCAGGTGTGGGAGGAGGGAGATGGGTCTATAATTTTTTGGGGTGAGGGGAACACCAGCTTTAAAAATGGGTATCACATGAGAGTGCTTCCAAGAGTCAGGTACCACTAACATTGTGAGAGCAAGGTTAAAAATGAAGGTTAGCGGCTTAACAACAGCTAAGGAGAGCAGCTTCAGGAAGGTAAGGTATAGCGCATCACTACCTGGGCTACCTCTGGCTGGTAGTGTCTTCAAGAGTTTGGTAGTAATGTTCAGGCCGATGACCTTAAAATAAAATGAGGGAGGACGGGCAGCATTATGGGCAGGTTGGGAGCATTGCGGTTTGTTGTGCTGATCAGAGGGAGTCTGCGAGAGGAGTTTGCTAGTATAAGGAGCGAGACCGGTAAACATTCTGTCGAGTATTCGTAATTGCACCAGGTTCAGAGATGGGACCTGAGGGGGAGTTTAGCTGTGTGATCTGCTTGTTAGGCTTAGGGTTTAGAAGAGACCCTATAGGTAGGCATGTAAGTTTATCACGGCAGTCATACACGTCATTGATTCCATGTCGTTTGATCTTTATTCAGGACTTCCATGACTTTCACTAGTGTCATCAGAATATAGCAATGATGACAGTGCCACAACATTTACTACTGTTTACTAATGATTTCATGAACAAACAATGAGTCATTAAAACCTCATCCATGACAAACTTACATCCCTACCAATAGGGGCCCATAAACTGAGTGGGTTACCAAGTGCATCTTTTTGCAAGTCAGTGCAGTATTTGCTCTTAAGCAATTTTATCGCCTGCTTCCAAGAGTTTCTCAGTTGTCTGCGTGTGTTCCATAGCTGGGGGAAGGGGCATGACTTGTAGGCTTTCCATGTTTTGTCTCTGCTTTTCATTTGGGCCAGCAGTTCCTTGGATAGCCAGCGGGTACAGCCACCTCTGACCCTTCTTGTGGTGATGGGGAAATGTTTGTCCTGAAATTTGCAAAGGACATCAGTAAAGAATGTAACCGCAGCTGAGACATCCTTGTATGAGTAGCGTTTGGACCAGTTAATAGTCCTGGCATCAGTAAGGACAGAGTCAAGGTCCTGGCGGTTAAATCTCCTGAATGTCAAAAGTTTTGGGGGAGGATGGATTGATTTGGTGGTTAGAACAATGTAAGTAGGGGTATGGTCACTAACAGAGTCCGACATTATGCCCGCCTGTAGGACCATGTCTGCCCGATTAATGATAATCCAATCTAAGGTGGAATGGTTGCATGAGCGGGTGCTGAATGTGGTAGTGGAGATGGTGACTTGCACCAGATTGTAGGATTTCAGAAGCTGTACATAGTCCGATACTGGGATATCAGTCCAGCTGAGATTAAAATCCCCAAGTATGATTGTGTCTCTAGAAAGGGGGCACATGTGAGACCTTCCAGAAAATTGGATAGATCTTAGATGCCTGCTGACGGGGGGTTGTAGCAGCAGCCTAGGTGAAGTATTTTTGTGGCACCCAGGACAATCTCCGCTACTAACCATTCATTAGCGGAGGTGGGGGTTGAGCAAGCGATGGTGGTGGCCATGATATGATCAAGCACATACAGTGCTACACCTCCTGCAGAAGCTGAATCTCCTGCTGGGGTGGAACAGGTTCCTATATCTGTAGAAGCTGAATTCCCTGCAGTTGTGAAGGAGGGTCCCATACCTGTAGAAGGATAAACCCTCTGCTAGGGTAGAGCGTCCCATACCTGTAGAAACTGAATCCCCTACAGAGAGGAGGAGGAGGGCCCCATACTTTTAAAAGATGAATCCCCTGCTAGAGTTAAGGAGGGTCCCATAATTGTGAAAAGTGACCCCCCTTGCTAGTGTGGATGAGGGAGCCATACCTGTAGAAAGTAAATCCCTGATGGAGTAGAGGAGGGGGCCCATATCTACTGGAGAGGAATCCACTGCTAGGTTGGAGAAGTGATCAATATCTTTGGAAGGGGAGTCCTCTGCTGGGGTGCAGAAGGGTTACGTACCTGTAGAAAGGAAATTTCCTGCTGGGGTAAAGGACGACCCCGCAACTGTTAAACGGAAATCATCTGCTGGGGTACAAGGAGTCCCCCTACCTGTGGAAGGAGAGTTCTCTTATGGGGTGGAAGAGGGTCCCATATCTGTAGAAAGTGAATCCCCTGCTGAGGTGGATGAAAGGCCCCATACTTGATAAGGTAAATCAATTGCTGGGGTGCAGGTCCTAATACCTACAGAAACAGAATCCCATGCTAGGGTGGAGGAGGGCCCCATACCTTTAGATGGTTAATCTCCTGCTGTTGTGGATGAGGTTCCTGTACCCGTGGAAGATTAATTCCCTGATGAGGTGGAGAAGGGGTCCCTATTGATTGAAGGTAAATTCCCTGCTGGGGTGGAGAAGGGCTCCATACCTGTGGAAGGGAAGTCTTCTGCTGGACAGAGAAGGGTCCTATAGCAGACGACGGTGGATCCCCTGACGGGGTAAGGAAGAAGTCCATACACGTGGAAGGTAAATCACCTGTTGAGGTGAAGGGCCATACTTGCAGATGTAAATTCCAGCTGTACCAGAGGGTCCTACACCTGAAGAAGATGAATTCTCTGCTGGGATGGAAGAAAGGCCTCTACTTGTCAAAGGTGAATTCCCATTAGGAATGGAGAAGGGCCCATACCTGTAGAAAGTGAATCCACAGCTGGAGTGGAGATGGGGCCCAAACCTGAACATGGGGAATGTCCTGCTGGGTTGGACGAGGGGTCCACAGCAGAACAACGTGAATCCACGGCTAGGGTGGAAGAAGGGTCCATATGTGTGGAAGGCTAATCCTCTGATTGGATAGACAAGATTCATATCTGCTGGAGACGAATCCTCTTCTGGGATGGTGGAGGGTCCCATACCTGCACAGGGTGAATCTGCTGCAGAGGTAAGGATGCGCCCATACCTATAGTAGGTGAATCCTCTGCTAGGGTGAAGGAGGATATCATAACTGTAGAAGGACAGAGGAAGGGCCCATACCATATCTATGAAGAGTGAACCCCTGCACAGGAAGATGAGGGGCCCATACTAAACCTATGAAAAGTGAACTGTCTACAGAGATGGAGGAGGGCCCATGGCCTACCTGTGGAAGGTGAATCCCTTCAAAAGAGATGCAATGCTCCTCAGAGGAAGTAGTTTCTGCAAATAGTTCCAGCAGGGTATAGCGATTCTCAAAGTCCATGTGTTGCTCGATTCCATCTTGCTGACTCAGAGAGAGAAGGACATAAGCACGGCTTCCTAAAACCAAGACAAAATAACAACAGTTGAGAGGATGTGCGGGATCCAAAATGGGAGGGGAATCAGAGAGCCAGCAGCGGATACCATCCCCCTGTATACATCTTTTGTTTGCTGGTCCTGCTGTACTCCCTAGGTTAATTATAGTCACGGAGAGCTGTACCTTAGTCCCTAGAGAAAAGCACACCTTGAAAACATCTGACTGTAGATTACTACAGCTCTAACATGCACTGCAGGCTACTGAATTTCCCACTGCCGCCTACTGCTCTGATGTCAGCTGCAGGGGATTCTGGGAGTTGTAGTAACAGAAGTCAGCCTAGACCTAGGCAAAATGACTACTATACTACAGTAAACAGTAAGTAAACTAAAGTGTTACTGCACACAACGTGCACATTGGGACCAGCCCCACATTTGAGTGTGGGCCCCTTTGTGCCAACTGTTCCCCCTTTGAAAGCCTAAACAGTACATGCTCCCACAACCTTGGTACATACGCAGTTCCACACGGTAACCACTCTCTATAAATATTTTCCATCATATGTTTAACACATTGCTAGCAAAGACATTAATGATTCATCTCTGGTCATGATTGTCAATTACTGTACTGTTAGAAGTGTGTACTTCTTTTAAAAGTGAAAAATCAGGGCTATATTTGCTATCTAACCTAAGACATAAAAGTCTAGTTACTAGAATAAGGCACTCTTTGACTTCCCTCTGTGCCAATGATTTATCAGTCAGCTGTCAAAACCTAAAAATACCCAGTCCCTTTGTTTACAATGCTGATTTTACATATTGTATCCAGTGGCTTGTGATCTCTTTCCAGAAACCACAGCTTCTACAGTAAACATTTCTTAGATAGGTGATGTTCAGTCATAAATTGTACTTTAACCCAATACATTAAGAAGATTGAGTAATAATAGCATGACATGGCATTTAGGCAAAGTCTGTAAAAACAGCATTGGCTACCCAAGATACGGAGATTATTATATCTCCGTACATAAGGGGCAGTGGAACATAATGTCTCGCTTTATTAGCAGCGTGATCATGGGGAGGCGAGGAGCATCATATTTAAAAATGTCAGCTGCAACAACTACTTTTTAAGAGCGTTCAGGTTAAAAAAAAAAAAAAAAAGTTCATTCAGGTGGGATCTGTGGAGTCAAGCCCCGATCTGTGCAGCAGTCGAGGCTTCACAGCTGCCAGAAGACATCCTTAAAATCTTGACCACCCCACCCCCACCCCTCACCCCCAATGAAACAGTGTGCAGCAACCTACAAGTCCCACTCAGATTTCTTTTTTTTCCTCCCTGCCTAAATTACTTTGCTCTTCAGTCACCACTCTGGCTGTGATTCACACAGTTTGTTCTTTCACGATGTTCAGTCCTTAACATTTTTTTCTTTGCTCCTTAGATTGCCCCATGTCTTGCCCTCAACCTCCACTTTTCCCCAAATACGAGCACTACCCTAACAGACACGTCTTCAACTGTGGGCATGAGGTGGTCACTTTACAGTCTTAAAGGGGAAAGACCCCTCAACCTCATCTCTATATACCTGTGTAGTTTGTAGGCATGAACAATGGCTCCCTCTCTTGCATCCCCCTAATTTATATGTAAATGAGGTTACTTCACTCTGTTTTGCTCGGGTATGAAAATCTGCTTGTCTCCATTACAGAGGTCATGAGCCCACTCATGCAAGGCATCAAGGGAGTTGATGACTACCTGAACAAGCCAGAAGTTACACGCTCACTCAGTAGTTACATGTCTTGTGAAGTCCCTGTATTCTCTAAAAGCGCCCCCCCCAAACTCAGACACACTTTAAAAGTACAGTTACATAGGAACTTACCGTAACAGTAGACCTTCGAGAGAGATTCCTTCAGTAGGTCATTACAAGTAGGGCTGATGTCACCCGATGTCGGGCCAAGAGGTAGCAGACTTTTTCTAGCAATCCCTGACGGAGGGGGGAGACCACCCGAGGTCACGTTACGGAATATAGTGGGCGGTCCCCACGCCCGTCCTCCAGTTCTCCTGCTGGAGTCAGGAACAGGCCTAACAGCAGGAGCGAACAGGATTGGAGGCCCTGTAAAAATTAAAATGAGGGAAAGGAGGGAGGGAAAAATATGACCTACTGAAGGAACCTCTCTCGAAGATCTACTGTTACGGTAAGTTACTACGTAACTGTACTATCTTACTTCGAGAGGGTTCCTTCAGTAGATCATCACAAGTAGGACCGAGTCCCAAGCAGTCCCTCTAAGGAGAGATCGTGAGAAATTAGGGAGGGGGCCAAACAAAATCCACGGAAAAGACTGAGGTCTGAAAAGGACCCAGCCTAGGACAACAGACCCTGCAGGACAGCGAGGCCAAAGCCAGCCCTTCGCCTAGAAGCAATGTCCAAATTGTAATGCTTGGTAAAGGTATGGACAGAACTCCAAGTAGCGGCAGCACAAATATCCGCTGCAGAAACATTACGAAGGAAAGCTGCAGAAGTAGCCATGCCCCTAGTAAAATGACCCCAATAACACCCAGGAGGGGTTTGTCATACTTTTGGTAACAGTATTTGATGCAGTTGCCCAACCATTTGGAAAGACCCTGCTTGGAAACCAGTTTGCCTCGAGTTCGAGACGCAAAGGAGACAAACAATTGGTTGCAAGAGCAAAAGTCCTTGGTTTGGTGTGTCTAACACTAGAGAATCCAGTGCACATCCATGGTACGGAGGAGTGCCTCACCCCTGTTAACAGGAGCCGGATAATATAACGGAAGCTCTACTGACTGGTTCAGAGTAGCTTCCAACACCACCTTTATAAGGAATTATGGATGGGTTCTGAGAACCGACCTGTCCCGGTTAAAAATAAGGTAAGGCTCCTCACAAACCAAGGCGTGAAGCTTCGAAATTCTTCAAGCAGATGTGATGGCAACCAGAAACAACGTCTTCCAAGATAGGAAGTGTAGGTCATAGCTCATTGCTGGTTCGAAAGGAGGAAAGGTGAGCTTTTCCAGGACGAAATTCGGGTCCCATGGTGGTGCTGGGCTATGGATGGGGGTTTCAGATGGAGAATCCCTTTCAAAAAGTTTTTGAGATAGCCAACTGAGCCACGGATTTACCATCCACCAGCTCACGGTACGCCGAGATAGCCGAGTGGTGCACTTTCAGAGAGGAATATGCTAGACCAGAGTCCGATACATGAAGGAGGTATTCCATGAAAAAGGGTTCCAGCCCTCCACGTTTGTCCAAATGGAAAACCGCTTCCACTTCAATGCATAAGTGGAACAGCTGGAAGGTTTTCTGGATTTGACAAGGATCTGTGCCACTCCAGAGCATACCCCAAAGCAAGAGATGGCTAAGTCTGCATGAGCTATGCATGCACATGCACGGTCCTGAGCCCCGGATGAACCAGACGACCTCGATCCTGAGTAAGGAGGTACTACCGGTTCACCTCAGTCCATTTCAGTCCCACTGGTACTACGTACTCAATGCAACACCCACCCCCCATCGCCCACTCTTATGCCCCAATACCACCTGCTTAGTATCCCAGAATCTTTCTGCCAGTGTCCCTGCCTCCTACGTGTGCGCTTTTCCATATCCCAGGGACTCCTTTACAAGCTATGAATATGTTATTGATGGATAGGATTATAAAGGCATCTCTGTATATATTATTTACCTTTATTTTTACACTGTATATATTTTGTTGCATACGTCTTGCTACTGTTGTTTTATGTATATTTTACTTGTACTCTATTCTGTACCCTCGTCCTTGCAAACTGCAGGTCCACCATGTAAATGAGCTTGCTCAGTGGTGATCGCCTGGGTAAATAAAGATTTTGATTGATTGATTGTGTGTCAATGGAAGTGGAACCGGTGGTTCCCTGGATAGCTGCTGAAGCAGTGGGAACCAAATCTGTCTTGGCCAAAGAGGAGCAGTGAGAATCATCTTGGCCTTCTCCGTCTGTAGTTTGAGGAGGACCCTCTGCAGAATGGGAAATGGAGGGAAGGCGTACAAAAATGTCCCTGTCCAGGACAGAGACAATGCGTTGCTCTAGAAAGCACCTGGCTCTGGAATGCGTGAGCAAAACTTGGGAAATTTTGGATTAAACCGAGAGGCGAATAGGTCGAGTTCCGTCCGCCTCCAATTTTGGAAGATGGATTCCGCCACTTCCTGATGAAGTTCCCACTCATGAGCAGGGGTCCTTGATCTGCTGAGACTGTCCGCGAGGACATTTAGAATGCCCGGTACATGCACGGCCACTAGGGACAAGTGATGCAGGACTGCCCAGTTCCACACCCTGGTCACTTCCCTGCAAAGAGGGTATGACCGGGTTCCTCCTTGTTTGTTGATGTACCAAACCATCGACAAGTTGTCAGTTTGGATCAGCAGTGTTCCGTCTGGAAGCAGGGGTTGAAGGGCCTGTAAGGCATACAGGACTGCCCTGAGCACTAGAACACTGATGTGAAGAGAAAGCTCCAAGCTGGACCAAAGTCCCTGGGCTTGGTGATCCCCCAGATGCACACCCAGTCCCACGTTCGCGGCATCCGTGGTGAGAGTGGATATGGGCGCTGGTCTTCGAAACGGGTTACCCAAGGAAAGACCGTGTGCATTCATCTACCATAGAAGATCCTACCGGACCGCTGAGGAGATGAGAACTAGATGGTCCAGATCGTCCAAAAGCTGGTTCCATTGCACCCTCAGGGACCACTGAGAGATCCTCATGTGGAGCCTAGCTAGGGGAACGGTAAAGATGGAAGCTGCCATGAAGCCTAACAGGCGAAGGACCTCACTGGCAGGAATGGTCTGGAAAGATGCCACCTTGGTGACTTGGTGGACCAGAGTCTCCACTCTGTCCGGAGAAGGAAAGCTCTGCACTGGACCATGTCGAGGACCGCCCCAATAAACTGAAGTCTCTGCATGGGAATGAGGTATGACTTGGGCACGCTGACAGTGATCCCAAGTCCACTGAACAGGTCCAGGGTAAATGACAGAGCCCCCAATAACACATCCCTGGAAGGGGCCGCTAGTAGCCAATCGTCCAGGTACAGAAACACTGCAATACCCCTGCTGCATAAAAACGCCGCCACCACCGCAAGGCACTTGGTAAAAACCTGAGGTGCCGAAGACAGGCCAAAGGGGAGTGCTCGGAACTGGAAGTGCTCCCCCCCCACCGGAACATGAACCGCAGGAACAGACAGTGGTTGGGGAAAATAGGGATATGTAGGTAGGCATCCTGCATATCCAAGGCGCAAAGCCAGTGATTCTCCAACAGTAGTGGCAGAAGGCTCTGCAGTGTCAGCATGCGAAACTTCTTGTACTCGACAAAATGATTCAGCTGACTGAGATCTAGAATGGGTCGGATATCCCCGTTCTTTTTTGGAACCAGGAAAAAATGGGAGTAGAAGCCTTTCCCTGTTTGCCCTGGAGGGACTCACTCGATCGCCTGTTTTAGCAACAGCGAATTTATTTCCTCTTGGACAAGGAAAGCCTGCTCCCAAGAGTATGAGGACTTCACCGGAGGAATTTCCTGGAACTCTATAGTGTGACCTGAGGCCACTATTTGCAGGACCCACTCGTCGGAGGTAGTCGCCCTCCACTCCTGCACTTGGAGTGTGAACCTCACCCCCACCTGCTCCTCGCCAAGAGGCTGAGGAGGCAGTGGGGCCGGGGAGTCAAGAAGTGGTGGGTCTGTCAGGGGGAGGACCCCCTGACCGACACAGATTCTTGGAGGCGGGGGTAATGGTACCCATGGCCTTCCACTTGCCTTGGCGACGCGCCTGAGTGGATCTCCCCCGCCGCCAGGTCCTCTTCCGAAAGGGTTGCTGCTGTCTACATTGAGGAGCACCCGATCGGTACATCGACCGAACAGATCTAAGGGCAACACCCTTGTCCTGTAGTTCTGTAATTATGTCTTTGGTGTTGCCTCCGAAAAGTACTGAGCCCCGGAAAAGAGCGTCCTGAATCGTCTACTGAACCTAGTTAGCAAGACCAGAGAGGTGAAGCCAAGAGTGCCGTCTCAGGGCCACGGCAATCGCCGAGGTACGGGCCATGGAATCGACCAAATCGTAAGTGGCCCGTAAAGCATGCCTACAAGAAATCTTGGAGAGGAGAAGGTTCTTGGCGAGTTTGTCCTTGAGAGGTGAAGGAGCCATAGACTGGATCTTCGCCTCCAACCTGGCCATGGTCGCTTTTTGGTGGGACACAATATGGGCCACGTAACTGAAGAAGAGGAGCGTACACGTGGCCAAAGAATAGATTTTTTTTGCCAAACTGGTTCATCTGCCTCGACTCCTTATCTGGAAGAGTAGTGCTCAAGTGCTTGGGCGAAGCGGAGCGATCATGAGCCGCTGAAATGACCACAGAGTCTGCCTTCCGTTGAGTCTTCAAAAAAGGAGCATACTTAGGCACCCGGTAAAGCCTGTCCGCCCACTTGGGGATAGCCGGGACAGAGTGAGGCATCTGCCAGACGGTGGTGGTGAGGTCTAGGTGGGGGGCCATCCACGGAGGAACTGGGACTGGAGACAGGAACTACAAATAGAGGTGCTCCGCGAGACGCTGTCTCATTGGGTCCTGTTCCTCTGACGTCCAATCGAAACAATCTCAGAGAGCCCTCAAGAAATCCGAGAAGGAAGGCTCCTCAGGTGGCGATTTCGGTGAGGTCTTGCCTCTCGGCTCAGGTTCCTCCATGACTTCCTCCTCAGGAGAGTCCTCTCTCCCATCAGAACTATCGTCTGCCTCCTCCACTGGACGACGATCAAAGTGAGAGAGGGGAACATCCAGTCGAGTCTTCCCCGGGAGGTGGACAATCGGACCCGAACTGCTTGGGGAAGGGGACCTATGAAGTGGCGTAGGCGAGAGTCTTGCTTCTAGGTCCAAAACCAACTCCGACCTCACTCCCTGCCACCAAGACTGTCGTAGCCAGAGGGGGTGGAAGAGCAGCTGGTTGAGGCTGGGGGGAGAAGGAGGTAGAGGAGGAACAGCAACTGGCGGAGGGTAATACCCATACAGACCCATGTAATGGGTATATGGATGATAACCCTGATAAAACTGTCTCACTGGACTCCATTCAGGAGCGGGAACCTCCGGGTAAGTATCCCCAGGATACCAGTGTGAGTAATGGGGGACAGTGAGGGTACGGTTATGGTACCCCGTCATCAGCCCTAACGTCGGGGGAACCCACGTTGGACCTGCTGTAGTATATATTAAATTAGGGTCTGGCGTCGGAACAGTCCACGTTATAGGGACCGACGTCGGCACCGGCGCCACCCAATCCAGCGCCGGAAAGTGATCCGGCGTCAGAGGGGCCGGCGCCAGCACCGGACGAAGGGTCTCAGTGGTAGGAGTCGGGTCCAGCAGAATAGGCCTGACCACTGGGCCCGGCGGCGTTGGAGGTGCCAGCGGTCCCGGCGTCGGAACTGTAGTAACTGGCGGTGCTGGAAGCGCCCGCAGTCCGTCCTTGGGCTGAGGAGGGGCCTCCAAGGAAAGGCCGTCTGGCCGAAGAGCCTCCTGATCCTGGTCCCTAGCAGGGAAGTGCGGGGAAGAACTCCCGAAATCGGCTGGTTCACTAGCGACCATCTCCCGGGCGGACGTATCCGGCGAGAATGAGAGACATGGGCGGCGAATAATTGAGGAGCGTTTTCTCCTTCGTCCCGCCAGACATCGGTAGGCATCAGAAGGCCCCGATGGGGAACCGGCCTGCGCCGTCATCGGGGACGGACAACTTAGCGGGCATAGTCGGGAGAGAACCCATGGCCGACTTCACGACCGAGGCCGAGCGACTGCACCCAGCCGGGGCAGTCTGAGGCCGACTTAACGGCTAGTGCAGTGCAGTCGCCAGAGGAGCAGGCGGCCGACTTATCTGCCTGAAGTTTCTCCTTACCTGGGTGCTTCTACAGTGGCTGGGCCTTGCTGGTAGAGGGCCTGACATCGTCCATGGAGCGAGCCCGCTCCCTCGTCTTCTCCTTGCGTTTTTTAGGGGAAGATTTGTCGGACGAGTCCCTAAGCTTGTCCATCTTCTTCTCACGCGAACGTAGACTGGCCTTGAGAAGATGGGCCTCCAACGCCTGCTGTCTCCGCTTTTTGGTAGCCTGATTGAAGGACTGACTGTTGGGGCAGAAGGAGACTGGATGGTCTGGGCCTAGACAGATGACACACTTGGAATGCCCGTCTTTTTGTGGTATCTGAGTGCCACACTTGGAGCACTTTTTCTTCAGAGAAGACATGAACTATTTAATACTAAGAGATGAAATAGTAAGTTTTTAGAAAAAGTACGTGAAAAAAATGCTCTGGCGGACGCTGAATGGAGTCTAGGCGACTAGCAAGAAGGCGGCGGAAAGAACTTGGAGGCGGGCGTGGGGCATCACTTATTCTGTCACACTGGCGTTGGACGTGACATCAGGTGGGCGGTTCCCGTCAGGGATTGCTAGAAAAGTCTGTCGTGTGGCCCGACATCAGTCCTACTCATGATGACCTACTGAAGGAACCCTCTCGAAGTAATATCTTCAAAAACCAGCAGGGTACTTACTATGCCTTGAAAAGTTTCATGGCCAGCATAGAGACAAGAACATATGGACTGCAGAGGATAACAGTACTGACTAATACAGTTTAACTATTGCAGGTTTAGCAATAAAACATCCTGTGGCTGTGGGGTGGCAGTCTTTCGGGAGACGTTCTGGAGACTGCGATGTTACCCTATTTGCAGGCACCTCTCTGGTCTGAGGACAGAAGTCGCCCGTCTCCAGGCCAGATCTGGGAAACCTCCTCCCCCACCCAGGGACCAGCAGGGCCACTGCTGCTGCCTCAGAGATTGCCAAGAAAGAGGAGCAGTTGGACCATGGTGGGCTCCGGGAGGGTGAGGGTGGTGGATCAGAGGCGCAAACCTCCAGCTGTACGTCTCCACAATTCATACGCTGTTCTGGTGGAGCGTGGTTCGTCTATGGAGGCGCCCAAAGTGGAGACCAAGGAGGATGCTGGGAACCTCAACAAAGCAGACCCAGAGGAGTGTGGCACGAGACCCTACAGGTGAAGGAAACCACTCCTGGCAGGGGACTCTATCATTAGGAGGGTAGAACTGAGGGGGGAGGGGGTATAGTGCCTCCCAGCACCATGGCTGGGAAGGACAGGATGCAAATCCTCAGGATCACGGGAACAGTAGCACAGAAGAGGGAGCTGGACATCATTGTCCACCTAGGGACAAATGACTGGCTGGGAATGGGATCAGAGTAGTGCAAGAGGACTTTGTAGAGTTGGGGAAGGGCCTTAGACAAGTAGCATGCATGGTAACTTTCTCGGAGGTGCTGCCTGTCTATGGTATGGGTGAGGCTAGGGTACTCCACACCACGGGATTCAATGAATGGTTGAAAAATTGGTGCAGAGATCAGGGTTTTGGCTTCACTGGGGACTGGGGGTCCACCTGGAGGGATGCAGACCTATACTGGCGCGATGGTCTGCATCTGTCCAGGAGGGGGAACAGGATCCTAGGTGATAGGTTTAAATGTTTCATTGGCAAGCATTTAAACTAGCCAAGGGGGAAGGCACTGAAAGGAAGCATAGAAATTCTGCCCCCCCCCCAAAAAAAGCCTAAGCTTGAGAAGTCGATAGGGGGTGGGACGGAGACAATGGAGACAGAGGCAGTAAGGACAGGGATGGGGCTAAAAGGGGTTAGGCTATCAAAAAATGGAGGGCAATGAGTACCAATGCATGCAGTCTGGGTAACAGGCTCCCTGAACTAGTGGCCTTGTTGGAAGAGGGACACCTGGATATCATGGCAGTCACAGAAACATGTTACACAGAGAACCATGACTGGGATGTCAAGATACCAGGGTACACAATCTACAGGAGGGACAGGGAGGGTAAAAGAGGACGAGGAGTAGCTCTCTACATAAGGGAAGGGATCAAAGCAATGGAACTAAAGGGTAAACAGGGAGGAGAGGAGGCCCTAAGGGTCACCCTGGAGACAGGTAATGGCACCACAATCCGTATGGGGGTTATATACAGAACCTCCCCTCAGGGGGAGGAAATGGACAAGGAAATGACAGAAGGCATCCTTAGAATGGCAAAAAAGGGGGAGGAGATGTTGATGGGGGACCTGAATATGCCAGATGTTAACTGGAGCACCTCTGCTGCAGCCACATCCAAGAGCAGGGTAATTCTCGATGCCCTACAAGTTGCATGCCTTAGACAGCTAGTGTTGGAACCCACTCGGGAGGGAGCAATCTTAGACCTCATACTCTCAAACGGGGACAGAGAGAGGATCTTGGATTCAGAAGTGGGTAGCCATCTAGGAACAAGCGATCACCAAGCAGTGTGGTTCACGATAAACATAGCTGTAGAGTCAAGTCACACAAAGGTGAGAGTATTGGACTTTAGGAGGGCTGACTTTGGCAAAATGGGGAAGTGCCTCAGAAAAGCACTATGGGCAAAAAGGTGGGGCAGAGGAACAATGGGGAAGAATCAAAGCTGCCATAACAAAGGCAACAAGCCTTTGTGTGAAGCAAATGAACAAAACAAAACGAAGGAAAAAAACACCATGGTTCTCAAATGAGGCGTTTGGGAGAAAAAGACAGCATTCAGGAAGTATAAGGTATAACGCTTGGCCAGCTGGTTATGATTATTGTATGATATTGGTAGTATAAATAAATGGTCAGTGTATGAAATGTCGGTCTGAGATTTGACCCTTTTAAATTACAAGGTGTCAGCAGATGAAATCACAGGATGTAGTACAGTGACCAGGAGATCTCTAATGTAAATAAATTCCTTGAGAAATTGCATTTTATGGCCTTTTCATGACCTCACACTTTTGAAGGTGGAAACTAAATATACATTTTATTACAGGACAGGACGTCATTTAGCCGATTCCTGTTGGCTATATCTCACCTGGGTGACGGGCTGCAGCGTTGTAAACCTCAAAGGAAATGGTTGATCAAAGACTCATAATTTGGGAAATGGGTTTTTGCTGATGTTCACGTTGTTTAAAATACCTCCTGGTAGGGAACCATGTTTGTAATTTTATATTCTAAAAGGAGGAGCTACATGACTCACAGAAGGGGTGTGGAGACAGAGTTTAAACTGATACTTGTGTCTGAAATGTTTGTCATATCATTTTGGGACTCAAGAGAGACACCGCTGTCTGATCTAACTTTAAAGGCACTTACAGAGGTAATACATTAGATACAAAAGATCTAAATGTACTGTGGTAGGAGTCTTTTTCTGTAGTTTTCCTTTTTTTTCTTTTGTGTGACTGTGATGCTCTCTGATATTTGTTCTATATTTTATCTTACTGTTTTTATCCATTTTAGTAAACATTTTCTTAAGATACTGCCTGGGTCTCCTCAGTCATTTTTTGCATGTTATTGCTGAGCGGATATTAAGTCTGACACTGTTCAAGGGCTTGATGTTGTTACTAAGATTAGTAAAAGGTAAAAATATACAGTTTTAAGGGTTCATTTTGGATACCTGGTTAGGTACCCTTGGCAAAAGATATACTGCATCCCCCCGGAGAGAATATTATCTGAGCCTATACATTTGGGTATGCTAACATAAGGTTCACAGTTTGAATAACCCCAGAACTTGAGCCTAAAGCTGATTCGGACCCAAAAGCAGAGAAGAGAGTTACCCAGTCTGTTACCTGTTCACACTATTGCGCTCCGAGGCTGTCACTGTGGGAGCAGAGGGTCTGACCTGCAGAGTGCATTTGTGACAGAAGGAAATACAGAAGGAGCAGGACAGAGAACTGTACCAGTTAAAGCACAAGGAAGTGGGGAAGGCAGACATAATAACAAAGGCCCAAACCGAGGAAAAGAGCCAACTCAGTTAAGAAGGGGGATAAAACCATTTATAAGTACATTAGGAAGCGAAGAAAGACCGGGGAAGGCAGCCCTCCGATGCAGCGATTAGATTTACACTTGCAACGCCGGCGACCTGGGTTTGGAAACAGACCCGGGTCGTCAGAGGGCCGGCTGGAAGGAGAAAGATTGAGCATCCTACGATTGCTCTCCTTCTCTGGGGTGAGGGTGTGGGATGTCGTCGGAGCACAAGAGACCCCTAACAGAGACCAGGGGCACCACAGCGACTGGTGTCAGCAAGGTTTCAAGGGGGCGGGATGGATACAGACTCAGTTAAGAAGGGGGATAAAACCATTTATAGGTACATTAGGGAGCGAAGAAAGACCGGGGGAGGCAGCCCTCCGATGCAGCGGTTAGATTTACACTTGCAACGCCAGCGACCTGGGTTTGGAAACAGACCCGGGTCGTCAGAGGGCCGGCTGGGAGGAGAAGGATTGAGCATCCTCCAATTGCTCTCCTTCTCTGGGGTGAGGGTGTGGGATGTCGTCGGAGCACAAGAGACCCCTAACAGAGACCAGGGGCACCACAGCAACTGGTGTCAGCAAGGTTTCAAGGGGGCGGGATGGACACAGACATCACTGCACGTTACCACCCCCCCGGGGAAAAACTCAAACCTGACCCTCTGTCTCTATGATGCCCGCCCCTCGGCTGCAGATCAGCTCCCCAGGCTGACTCCAACCCTATCCCATTGTTCGTGTCACCTTAGGACTGGGTGCCATGTCCCCACCCTGGGGGGCAATCCAGGGGGTCCCAAGAGAGCGGCTCATATGAGGATGCCGCAGTAGAGGGGTCCATGACTGGACAGATGGCCCGGCAAATGGAGCAACGCACCAAAAAGATTAAATTAAAAAAAAAAAAAAAAAAAAGACTGGGGAGGGATAGTGAGGCTTAATAATAGGGAAGGGGGGTGGGCAGAGGGTGACAGTGACAAAGCAGAGATACTGAATGAATACTTCTGCTCAGTATTCACAAAAGGGGAGGTACCTAAACCAAATAATAGAAGCACACTGGATGAGGGGGGGCCATACCAGTCCCTTCACATAAGAAAGGGTCCTGAAAGAACTCCTAAAACTGAAGCTGGACAAAGACATGGGGCCTGACAGAATTCACCTCAGAATTCTAAAAGAATTAAAGGGAGAACTAGCGGCATCACTGACTATCCTTTTTAACAAATCATGGGAGGAGGGTGTGGTACCTGAGGACAGGAGCAGGGCAGACGCGAGTCCCCTTCACAAAAGTGGGAGCAAGGCAGAGGCAGAAAAGAAAAGAAAAAGTTACTCACCATAGTATATTGTTTCTTCTAATGGAGTCTTGCTGTGTTCAGACATAATGCAGTTAGCCCCAGCACTTGAACTGCCCCGGAGAGGAAAGAGTTAACTCTATGCAGAAGCATAGAACGTTGAGCTCGAGCTCGGTTTTCAAACCTCTGTCAATGGTACTCCCCAGTGTAACCATCAGATTCTTACGAGCACACTAACTAACATACTATAGTATGGAAATTGTTCAACATATAGCCAAAGGGCAAAAGATTATTTTTGGGCCCAAAAGACTCAAGTCGAGAACCCAAGAAGGAAAGGTTGTGACAATATTTAAGTATAAAACACCAGAAAATATAACATCATCATCCAACCCACCCAAAAGGGAGGGTACAAGGTACACCCCTGAGGTGCAACACTGTACCCGCCAGCCCACTTCTCAAAACCCAGGTTCTGAGAGGGGAGGCAGAGTGGTTTGAATACAGCAAGACTCCATTAGAAGAAACAACATTACTATGGTAATTTTTTCTTCGAACAACATGAAGTCTTGCTGTATTCAGACATAATGCAGACTACCAAGCAATTCCCTATGGAGGAGGGAATGCAGAACCTACTTTGGGAAGAGGCTCTGCAGTACTGCTGTGCCAAACCTAGCATCACTCCTAGCATGGATGTCCAGGGAGTAATGCTTGGTAAAAGTATGTACTGTTTTCCAGGTGGCTGCTTTACAGATCTCCAACAAAGGTATATTTCTGGCCACAGCTAGAGAAGCAGCTGCACCCCTAGTGGAATGAGCCCTCAGGCCTGAAGGGGGTGTTCTACCCAACATGCCATAACAGAATTGTATAAAAGAAACCATCCACCTGGCAACAGTTCTTTTAGTGTCAGGCTTACCTTTCCCCACTTCACCATAAGTGAGAAATAATTGAAGACAGTCATTTCTATGTGCCTTAGTATGCTCAATGTAGTAGCTAAGGGCCCTCTTAACATCCAGACTGTGTAATCTTCTTTCACCTGAAGAAGAATGATCAGTGAAAAACAGAGAGAGATATATAGACTGGTTCAGATGAAAATCCGATACCACTTTGGGCAAGAACCTCCTATTGGTTCTTAGGACCACTTTGTCCCTATGGAAGGAGATGAAGTCAGGTTCAACTGACAGAGCCTGTAACTCACTAATCCACCTGGCAGAAGTAACAGCTACCAGGAACACAGTTTTCTAGGTCAAGTACTTCAATTCGGCCGAAGCTAGAGGTTCAAAGGGAGGCTGCATAAGCTGAGCTATGCAGACATTAAGATCCCAAGGCGGAGTGGGCTCCCTAAAGGGAGGGTTAATGTGAAACAGGCCCTTGAAAAACTTTCTGAAAACAGGATGAGATGCCAGGGAAGAGCCCTTCCCTGCTGGGAGGAATGCAGAGACAGTTGCTAGATGAACCTTCAGAGTGGCAGGCCTAAGGCCTAGACCATTCAGATGAACTAGATAGTCTAAGGTTGTGGAAATGCCTGCAGAATCAGGCAGGATGCCTTTCTGAGCACACCAATACTGAACCTTTTCCATTTTGAGTTGTAAGTTTTTCTAGTGGAAGGTTTCCTGGAGACCTTCAGAATATCCAGAACTCCCCAAGAGAGATGTAGTGCTGCACATTCTAACTCTTCAAGGACCAGGCCTTGAGACTGAGAGACTAGGGTAACAGATCCGCCCCTGGGAGGAGGCCAGGAGATTGTATGTCCTGGGCAGAGACAGGGGACATGACACTGACAAGGACAGCAGTAGAGGATACCAAGGCTGTCTGGCCCAATCTGGAGCCACCAGTATCACTGTGCAGGGTTGAGTCCTGATCTTGATCAGAACTCTGAACAGCAGAGGGAAGGGAGGGAAGGCACAGAGAAACCTGCCCTTCCAGTCCAAAATGAGAGCATCCTGGGGATCCGTCCCCAGGACTGGAGGTCTGCAACAAAACAGAGGAAGTTGATGACTGTCCGGTGCTGTAAAGAGATCTATCTCTGGAGTGCCCCACCTGGAGAAGATGACCTTCAGTATGTGAGGATCCAGGGAACATTTGTGATGTCCCTGTGAAATTCTGCTCAGAGTATCTGCTAGTACGTTGTCCTTCCCTGGAAGGTGAACTGCTACCAGAGAAGTCTAAAGAGAATAGGCCAGAGACCACAACTTCATGGCCTCTGTGCACAAGGCAGAGGACCGAGTGCCTCCCTGTTTGTTGATGTACCACATTGTGGTGGTGTTGTCTGTCCTGACTTGGACCGCCTTGCCCTTGACTGAGTCCGAGAAGCTCTGCAGGGCTAGGAAAACTGCCCTGAGTTCCAGAAGACTGATAAGAAGGAGAGACTCTTGTGGAGACCAGACCCCTTGAGCTGTCAGGGCTCCCAGGTGGGCTCCCCACCCTAAACCCCTTGTCTGAGGTTGTCCTGGTCCAGCCACCACTGGACAGCTTGGACCAGAGTCTCAGTCACTGAAATCAGTTTGGTAAGTGAATCCTTCTTTTGCGACCAAAAAGACCTTAGATGAAACTGAATATCCCTCATTTGGAACCTTGCTTCTGCACCACTGCCGTGGAAGCTGCCATGTGGCCCAGGTGCTGAAGGAACTGTCTTGCTGGGCGGGAGACCTGAGGTCGAAAGGAGGAAGTGAGATCCACTATGGCCTTCACCCTTGCCAGGGGAAGGAAGGCTTTTGCTTGTACAGTGTCCAGCTCTATGCCTTTAAAAGTGAGAAGTTGAACTGGTTTGAGGACAGACTTTGGAAGATTGAGAAGAAACCCCAGGGAGCTGAGTAGGTCCTGGGTAGTTTGAAGAGCTGACTTGACCTGTAAAGGAGACTGACCCACTAAGAGCCAGTCATCCAGATACAGGAAGATGGTGATACCCTGTCTTCTGAGGTAAGCCACCACTACTGCAAGGCACTTTGTGAACACCCTTGGAGCTGATGTTAGGCCGAATGGCATAGCTCTGAATTGGTAATGGCCTGAAGGCACTTTAACCCGAGGTATTTTTTTGTGTGGGAGCACTGATAGAAATATGGAAGTAGGCATCCTTGAGGTCCAGAGATGCTAGCCAATCCCCTGGCCTTAGAGAGGGAAGGATTATTCCCAGAGTTACCATTTTGAATTTGGGTTTTGAAATATGTTTGTTCAAATACCTTAAGTCTAGAATGGGTCGCCACTCCCCTGTTTTCTTTGGGGGTAAGGAAGTACCTGGAGTACAGTCCTTTTCCTTTGTGCTGAGTAGGAACCTTCTCTATAGCTCTGAGAACTAGAAGAGAGGAAACCTCTGCCTCTAGGGCAATGGTTTCTGAGAGTGATTCAGGAAGAAAAGACTTGGCCCTCTTTTTCGGAAATTTTTTGAAGCTGAGGGCCAGTCCCTGGCTTACTACTTCCAGGACTCACTTGTCTGAGGTCACAGACTTCAAGGCCTGGAAGTAGTAAGCCAGCCTGCCTCCTACAGGACAGAGAGCTGTACCAGTTAAGGCAGAAGGAAGCAGGGAGGGAAGTCAGAATAGCAAAGGCCCAAACTGAGGAAAAGATAGCCAACTCAGTTAAGGGGGATAAAACCTTTTATAGGTACATCAGCGAGCGTAGAAAGACAAAGGGAGGGATAGTGAGGCTGAATAGAATGAACGGTGGGTGGGCAGAGGGGGACAGTGAAAAAGCAGGAATACTGAACGAATATTTCTGCTCACTATTCACAAAAGAGGAGGGGGAAGTGCCTCATCCAATTAACAGAAGCACTCTTGATAGGGGGGTCGATCCCAGTCCTTCCATAGAAGAAAGGGTTCTGCAAGAACTCCTAAAACTGAAGGTGGACAAAGCAATGGGTCCTGATGGAATTCACCCCAGAATTCTAAAGAATTAAGGGAGGAACTAGTGAAACCACTGGCTACTCTTTTAATAAATCATGGGAGGATGGTGTGGTACCCGAGGACTGGAGGAAGGCGGATGTGATTCCCTTCACAAAAGTGGGACCAAGACAGAGGCAGGAAACTACAGACCTGTCAGTCTGACCTCTGTGGTAGGGAAAGTGATGGAGTCACTTGAAGGAAAGAATAGTTGAGTACCTAGAGGCCAGTGGAGCACAGGACCCAAGGCAGCATGAGTTTACAGCGGGAAGGTCATGTCAGACTTAATCTAATAGATTTCTTTGACTGGGTGACCAAAGTAGTAGACCAGGAGGGGCTGTGGACATGGCCTACCTAGACTTTAGCAAGGCATCTGACACAGTCCCACACAAAAGATTAATAGTCAAATTAACCAGCCCAGAGAGTAGGACCCAGGGTGGTAGCCTGGGTAAAATATTGGCTGGACAACAGGACACAGAAGGTAATTGTAAATGGAGTCCACTCTGAAGAAAGGGGGGTTACTAGTGGGGTACCGCAGGGTTCAGTATTGGGTCCAGTCCTTTTTAATGTCTTCATCAGTGATATTGCACAGGGACTGGAAGGAAAAGTATGCCTTTTTGCAGATGACACAAAGATCTGCAACAGGGTTGATACAAAAGGAGGTGTGGAAAGGATGAAAAGGGACTTGGCAAGGTTGGAGGAATGGTCAGAAGTATGGCAGCTAGGATTCAATGCAAAGAAGTGCAAAATAATGCACCTGGGAAACAAGAACCCAGGGGAAGAATACACAATGGGTGGGGAGGTAGTAACAACAACAAAAAAGGAAAGGGACCTGGGAGTAATCATATCAGACGACCTTAAGGTTAGCAAGCAATGTGAGAAGGCAGTAGGGAGGGCTGGGGGTATACTGGGATGTATAGGGAGAGGCATCATCAGCATAAAACAGGAAGTTGTTATCCCTCTGTACAGACAGTTGGTGAGACCCCATCTGGAGTACTGTGTCCAGTTCTGGAGACCCCATCTCCGCAAGGACATAGACAGGATAGAGGCAGTCCAGAGGACGGCAACTAAAATGGTGCAGGGTCTGCAAGAGAAGCCGTATGAGGAGAGACTAAAGGAGCTTATCATGTATACCCTTGAGGAAAGAAGGGAGAGGGGGGACATGATAGAAACTTTTAAGTACCTCAGTGGAGTCAACAAAGTCCAAGAGGGTAGCATCTTTCAGAAAAAGAGACTTGCAAGAACAAGGGGACACAATTTAAAGATAGAAGGAGGCTATTCTAGGCCAATGGGGAGGAAGTATTATTTCACAGAGAGGGTAGTGGATGCATGGAACAGCCTTCCTGAGAAGGTTGTGGGGTCTAAAACTGTGGGAGAATTCAATAATGCATGGGACAGACATAAGGCAATTCTTGTGGGGGGTAGGAAGAAACAGGCTGTTGGTTAACTAGGATCTGCGGCCTATCTTGTAGGTAGGGAAATGGGCAGACTAGATGGGCCTAGCGGTCCTTATCTGCCGTCAAAGTCTATGTTTCTATGTTTCTACTGGAAATGGGGAGTCGATCCGGGCTGACACATCAGGGTGTCTGTTTGGCAGGAGCCTTAGACTGAGAGGAGGAGGGAGCAGCTCTGCTCATCCTCCTCCTGCCCCTCCTTCTGAAGAACCCCCTCTGTGGGAAGGAAGAGGAGGCCTGGGCTTGGTAAAAATGCCTTTGAAAGGGCCTGCCCCTGCCCCTAGACTGCTGCTTGTGCAGAGTGGCTTGTGTTTCTTTGGCATATGCACTCCTGTACGTGGTCCTGTATTCATCCATTTTCTTCATGTAAGCCTCTGTCTGCTCCCCAGAGAGTTCCTTACTACAGAAAAATCCATAGCCTTAGTCTGGGTATCCTGTGAAAAGCCAGTACATCTGAGCCAAGCATGTCTTCTGAGAGACACAGATGTAGCCATGACTCTAGATGCCACATCACTGGAGTCCACAGCAGCATGAAATTGCATTCTGGATGCCTCAATTCCATCAGCAGTCACCTCCTCCAGCTCCTTGGCCAGCTGGGGAGAGGCCTGTTTAGCAAGTCCCAGAACCATAGCCCATCTGGATTTCTGGTATCTGGCTGTGTAGGCCATATAAGTAGCCTGCCTGAGTCCCAAAGAGGATGCCAAATACTGTTTTTTGGCCATGGCATCCACTTTCCTGGAGTCCTTATCCGGGGTGAAGCCAAATGAATGTTAGCCCTGTTACAGGCTGCAGTCTGCACTATCCCAATATGGCTGCAATGACTATAAAGGAACTCCACAGTTGAGTTTGATAAATACCTCCAGTCCCTTCTCTTAGCCACAGGAGGTATTGAATTAGGGTTTGTAAAATTTTGTGTGTCTGTTTCCCCAAGGATTTATGAAGAAGGATAGACAGCCTTCTGGACTCTGGGATGTCCATCATTTCCACAACATCAGGCTCTTCATCCTCCTCTGCAGCTTCAACCAAGGGAAGCTGCAGGGTTTCTGCCACCTTTTTTTAGAACAAAAAATGTGAAGGGGACTCAGAGAACCTGGGAGGAGAGACACCTGAGGGCCTGTCTGGGGAGATGTCCGGTTCAATGGGCATATCCAGACCCCCCTGGTCATCTTCGTTATCATCATCACTGGGATAGTCTTTGTCTCCCTCCCACTCCTCATAATAAGAGTCTGGATCATAATCCAGAGGAGACGGATCCAACCGAACCTACCGCCTACCGGTGGTACCAGTTCAGACAGAAACAGTCTAAGCGACTGAACAATGCTAATCGCTTTAGCTATTTCGTCCGCGGTTGGAGAGTGAGAAACCGGATCCAAACCGGCAGACTTGCGCTTCTTTTTTGATGGAACCACCCTCGGGGTCAGTTCTCCTTTTGCCCGAAGAGGTACTGCCTAGGTCAGTAGGCACCTCCTCAGGTTCAGCCGCAACCGAACCGGGCTGGCCATCCGGATCTATGGACTTCTCGGCCTCCCTTTCTTTCAACCTATGCAGTCTTTTGTCTAGAGTGGATTTAGAAACATTTTTACAGATTTGGCAGTCTGACTTGAGGTGGTCAAACCCCAGACAATAAACATAGATGAGGTGGGGGTCAGCCTTAGCAAAGGCCTCCCCACACTCAGTACAGTGCTGAAACCCAGTGGGACCGGTTTTCTTCCTGGGTTTCTCAGACATGGCCAACCTAACAAATTACCCTATTGCAGCTTTCAGGCCAGGTAATACAATAACCAATCAGTTACAAACCGTGTCACAGGCTCTTTAACAGAACCAGCAAAAGGTCCGGTTCTTTTGAAACAGATCGGTACCAGAACACCACTCTAATCCCAGAAATAAAATTAAACAGAATGTAACAGGGTCGGTTCTAAACTAGACCGACCAGAAAGAAACCAAAGAAAAGAACAATTTCCACTTTTTCACAGAAATAAAACACAGTCACTACCTATCTACACACTACCTGCACCGTAGACAGAGGCTGGAAATCTGAAAATAACAAAAAAATATACGGTTTAAACCGAACGCTTTTACTTTTACCGAACCGAGCAGAGGAAGTCCCCGGAGCGACTTCACTGTTAGGCGGAGTAAAGAATCTAACGGTTACACTGGGAAGTACTACAGACAGAGATTTGAAAACCTTGCTCGAGCTCAACGTTCTAAGCTTCTGCATAGAGTTAACTCTTTCCTCTTCGGGGCAGTTCAAGTGCTGGGGCTAACTGCATTATGACTGAATATAGCAAGACTTCATGTTGCTTGAACTACAGACCTGTTAGTTTGACCTCAGTGGTAGGAAAAATTATGGAATTACATCTGATAGAAAGAACTGCTGAGTACCTAGAGGCCAGTGAGGCACAGGACCCAAGGCAGCATGGGAATAGGAAGGGAAAGGAAACATTGTTTAACCATGAGTAGCAGACTAAGCCAAAGCTTGTTTCCAGATGTGACCTGGGAGCAGAAGGAAGTTAAGTGACTTTCTCAGGATCACACAGTATACACCTAGGTGGCTGTGGGATTCAAACCCAGGTCTCCAGATCTGCAGCTCAGAGCCTTAACCCACTGCGCTATACTGCCGCCTGCATGGATTCACAGCAGGAAGATCATGTCAGACGAATCTAATAGATTTCTTTGACTGGGCGACCAAAGTAGTAGACTACAGGCTGTGGACGTGGCCTACCTAGACTTCTGCAAAGACATTTGATACAGTCCCACACAAAATATTAATATTAACAAGTTAGCCAGTCTGGGAATGGGTTTCAGGGTGGTAACCTGGGTAAAAAACTGGCTGGACAACAGGACGCAGAGGGTAATAGTAAACAGAGTTCACTCTGAAGAAAGGGGGCTTACTGGCAGGGTACCGCAGGGTTCAGTTCTAGGACCAATTCTCTTTAATGTATTTATAGGTGAAATTGTGGTGGGACTGGAAGGGAAAAGTATGCCTCTTTGCAGACAACACAAAGATCTGCAACAGGGTTGATGCACAAGGTAGGGATAGAAAGGATGAAAAGGAACTTGGCAAGGTTGGAGGAATGGTCAAAAGTATGGCAGCTTAGATTCACTGAAAATAAGTGCAAAGTAATGCACAAGGGAAACAAAAACCCAAGGGGCTAGTACACAATGGGGGGGGGGGGAGGTATTAAGGACAACAAAAATGGAAAGGGACCTGGGGGTAGTCATATCAGGCAACCTAGAGGTAGGCAAGCAATGTGAGAAGGCAGTAAGGAGGGCTGGGGGGATACTGGGATGCATAGGGAGAGGCATCACCAGTAGAAAACAGGAAGTTGTTATCCCTCTGTACAGACAGCTGGTGAGACCCCATCTGGAGTACTGCGTGCAGTTCTGGAGACCCCATCTCCGCAACGACAGACAGGATGGAGGCAGTCCACAGGAGGGCAACTAAAATGGTGCAGGGTCTGCACTAGAAGCCATATGAAGACAGACTAAAAGAGCTTAATATGTATACCCTCGAGGAAAGAAGGGAGGGGGAGACGTGATAAGAGACTTTCAAGTACCTCAAGGGAAGAATCAACAAAGTCCAAGAGGGTAGCATCTTTTAGAAAGAGAGATGTACAAGAACAAGGGGGCACAAATTGAAGATAGAGGTGGGACGACTCAAGGGCAACATGTGGAAGTTTTTTTTCATGGAGTGGGTGGTGGACACGTGGAACAGCCTTCCTGAGGCGGATGTGGGATCAAAAACAGTGGGGGAAATTAGGAATGCATGGGATACACATAAGGCAACTCTAGTGGGAGGTAGGAGAAGTAGGCTGTTGGTAAAACTAGGATCTGCAGTTTATCCAATAGGTAGGAATATGGGAAGACTGGGTGGGCCAAGCGGTCCTTATCTGCTGTCAAAGGCTATGTTTCTATGTTAAAATTCCAGAATACCTTACATGGGTCTGGTCATGACCTTTGCAATGGAGTCAAGCAGGTTTTCACACCAGACTTAAGCACCTTCATTTACATTTAAATCCTGATGCAATTAAGAGGCAGCAATAGAGGAAATCACCCAGGCAGTACACACACAGGTGGCTTGGTGACTAGCACCTTCTACCAGCACTGTATGCAAAACTTAAATCCTGGCCACCACTGGCTCTGTCATCATTCACCAAGGGGAGTCAAAGAAACATAGAGAAAATAAGTAGCAACTCAAAAGGCACCTTCAAGGAGGTGCTGTGGACATGGTATACCTGGACTTCAGCAAAGCCTTCGACTCTGTTCCACACAGAAGGCTCCTAAACAAGTTCACCAACATGGGAGTGGGCCCAAAAGTGGTGGACTAGGTAGGAAGCTGGCTGAGCGCAAGGACCCAGAGAGTACTGGTAAATCGCACCTTATCGGAAGAGCGAGAGAGAGGTGACTAGTGGCGTGCCACAAGGGTCAGTACTGGAACCCATCCTCTAATATCTTCATTAGAGACATATCTAAAGGCTTGGAGGGAAGTGCGATCCTGTTCGCTGACGACACGAAGATATGCAATAGTGTCGACATCCCAGGTGGGGCAGATAGGAGGAGAGTGGATCTCAGGAAGTTGGAATTATGATCAAAAACATGGGCAGCTACAATTCAACACAAAGAAGTGTAAGGTCACGCACATAGAGAAGGGCAGCCCTGGAGAAGAATACCACATGGGGAGTGTGAAACTAGAGGCCACAAAGCAAGAAAGAGATCTGGGGGTGATTATAATGGATGACCCCAAAAAGACCATTAAAGGTAAATGGTATGCTGGGATGCATAGGGAGGGGAATCACCAGTAGAAAAAAGGGATGTCGTGGTGCCAGTCTATAGGTCACTGGTAAGACCACATCTTGAATACTGCATACAGTTCTGGCACCCATCTTAGAAAGAACATGGATAGATTGGAGACAATGCAAAGATGGTACAGGGACTGCATCTAAAACCATATGAGGAATGGTTAAAGGATCTCAACTTGCATTCCTTGGAACAAAGGAAAGAGATCTGGGGAGACATGACTGAAACCTTCAAGTACATGAAGGGAATAAACAGGGTACAGGTTCAACACCTGTTTCATGTCAAGATTACAAGAACAAGAGGTCATGATATAAAACTGGGAGGGGGGTAAGTTCAGGAGCAACAACCACAAGTTCTTTTCCACGGAGAGGGTAGTCGACACATGGAACAGCCTTCCACAGGGAGTGGTGGAGGCAAAAACAGTTGGGGCCTTTAAGAATGCTTGGGACAATTACAAAGGCATCATAACACTGAGTAGCAGTTAAGAGAGAGGGATAAGGACATGGGCAGACTAAATGGATCTTATGGTCCCCTTCTACCATCACTTTCTATGTATCTATGTAGCTTCTACCAGCACTGTATGCAATACCTAAATCCTGGCCACTGCTGCTCTGTCATCATTTACCAAGGGGAGTTGAAGGAAAATGGAGAAAATAAGTAGCAACTAAAAAAATAAAAAACTTCAAAAGAAAGTTTGCTAATGGCACACTAGACAGCTAAGCGGAAGCCACGAAGGGGGGAAGGGGGACCCTGCTCTTCCAGCAGAAAGAAAGATACAATGGTACAGGGTGGAGTCAGGGTTATACCCACCAGGTGGTCGGCAGAGCTTAGTTTAAAGATGTCCGGCCAACTAGACCATTACAGTGGAACTGCCAGACTGTGGATACCGAACCATATCCACACCCCTAGAAAACAAGTTGTTTTTTTTTTTGTCTACTGGTGATTTTCATTCTGGGTACATGAAAATAGCAGTGGGATGATTTTTTGTTTTTTTAATTATTGTATTTATTCAGAGGTCCATGATACATATTCTATTAATAATATAGAGGATACACTGTCTCAATCATTAAAATCCACTCAGCATGGATACAGAGGAAATAAAGCAGAAGGTCACTTTGCAGTATTATACAATATGGGGGAACATAAAAAATCAATACCAACCTCCTTCCTAACCCCCCGATGAATGACAATAGAATCTTCAGGTCCTTAGGGCACAATATCCTGTCTATATTGCATTACGAACTGTATCCATATATTCCAGAATTCTCTGTCTCGCTCTTCTCTGGAATTAACCTTGGCTGTGATTTTTTCCATCTCATAAATTTGATATATCAGGTCCTCCCACTCCCTTCGAGGGGGGTCAGGGGTGAGCCACTTTCTGGACACACTTTTTTTTAGCAGCTAGAAGTAGTATAGTCAATCTTTTAGAATGCAAACTCTTTACCTCGGGGGAACGGTGCAAGAGTGCCAATCCCATCAAAAAGTGAGCCACCTCGGGAACAGCTGCCGCACCGAGCTCTCCACCAAACCCCAAAAATCCCTGAGCACTGGACATGTCCAGAATACATGGCTATGTGTAGCTGAATTCTCTCCACATGTCTCCAACATTCCCTCTTCCCAGCCTATCATACTTTGCTGTGATGTGTGCAATTATAAAAAAATTTCACTATACAATTCCAGCCATAGTCTTTCCATATATAAAAAGTAGTGGTTCCATGGAGATTAGTGATTATTCCAACCCACTCAGACTCAGATCTCTTCCCCCAAGTCCACCCCCGCCCCCAGGATTCTTGAAGTTTTGTTAATGATTTATTTTGATTAGGCTGTATGGCTTTATATAGAGCCGAAACTATATGTTCAGGCATTAGCCTACTTTTAGTTTCTATCATTATTTGGACCAAAGGATGCGCTTCAGTCACGTGGCAGTTCAAACCACATTTCTGCTATAGTGTTGAATCTGAAGGAACCGAAAAAAAAAATCAGATCTTCCCAAAGAATATGATTGCTGGATCTGAAGGAAAGAAACAAATGTTCCTGTACTGAACCATTGAAATATACGACTCAGGCCTTTTCTCCTCCAGTTTTCAAATGTGGAGTCTAGCTGGGCCGGGGAGAAGAGACTATCCAGAGCCAGGATTATCAAAGCTACTGCTGAATCTCTTATTTGAGAGTCCTCTAAACTTTAAACTACAGATCTGTAAAATCTGAGCTGTAAATCAGGAGCGTAATTTTTCTCTTATCCTACTCCTAGGTGGGAGGGGGACCCAAGTATGAATTCAATTCCCTGTTCATTCTGCAGAAGTTCCATCCTCTTCCAGTGTGTATCTGTGTTCGAGTCCCACCACTGTAAAGCGTAGGCAAGGTGGGCTGCCTGGTTATATGATTTTAAATGTGTCAGGGCTAGGCCTCCTGTAATTTTTGATAACTGTAATAATCCTAGGGCCTTTCTGGACCTTTTTCCCTGCCATAAATATGCAGAGATTATTTTATCCCATTTTTTAAAGTCTATAGCAGGGACTGGAACTGGGGGATTCAGAAATGAGTATAAAAAACATGGGACATTTTTATAGAATCTACCATTTGAGATAGAATAGGAAGGCTCTGCCACCTCTGTAGCTCAGTCTTCAGTTACTTAGTAATAGGGTGAAAGTTTACCTCATACAGATCTCCTAAATCCCTAGGGATCTGGATACCCAAATATCTAAATTTGTTAGTGTTCCACTGAAGAGGGAGCCGGTCTCTCAGACCCTCAGAGGGTTCAAACTGCCATCTGAGGACATCTGTCTTGGATGTATTCAGCTTGTAGCCTGACAAGGCTTCTATTTCAGTCAGCCTGTCAAAAAGTCTGGATAAAGAGGTAGTGGAGTTTGTTAGATAGATTAGCAATTCACCAGCTTAGGAAGCTGTCTTGTGAACTGCTCCGCCCATTTCTAAACCAGTTATAGTCTCATCCTCCCTGATTAACTGCGCTATGGGTTCCACACACAGGGCAAATAAAACGGGGGAAGCGGGCACCACTGTCTTGTACCTCTGGTCAAACAAAAGCAGTCAAGAGAAGGAACCACTGGCCTTCACTACTGTCTGTTGGGGGGGGGGGACTATATAGGGTTTTAACTAATCTACTGAATTCTGGGGGAAAACCAAATTTCCTTAAACTGTAACATACTAAAATGCCAGCAGAACAGTCCTAACGGTCTCTCGAGTCTGCTCGATTATCAGCACCCACACTGAGGGTCGATTTTGATGCCCCCCCCCCGGGTTATACTGTTCCCAGTCCCAGATGTTCCACCTATATTGGGCCTGGTCAGATTTACTCTTCCCCTGTACCTGTCTCATCCCCATTTAAACCCATCCACAGTCTCCACCTCTACCAGCTCCCTGGGCAGTGCATTCCATGGCTCCACCATCCTTTCAGTGAAACAACATCTCCTCCTCCTCCTCTCCCCTCTGAGCCTGCCCCCTTCCAGCTTACACCCATGGCCTCTCGTTGCCCCACCCTGCTTCCTTTGGAGCACCCTGAATGGGCCTTCTTTATAGATCCCTTTCATGTACTTAAAGACCTCTAACATGTCCCCCTGTCCCTCCTCTCCTTCAGGGCGTACATGTCGAGCTCCTTTAGCCTCTTCTCATACAGCCTCTCCCCCAAGCCCCAGATCATGTTGGTTGCCCTCCTTTGGACCCTCTCTAGGAACGTAATGTCCCTTTTTAAATGTGGAATCCAAAACTGCACACAATACTCGAGGTGTGGCCTAACCCAGCAGTTGTACAATGGAAGGATCACTTCCGCCTTTCTGGAGGTAATCCCCCTGGGAATGCATCCCAGCATCCTATCTGCCCTTGCCGCTGCCCTCCTATAGGTCTCCGAGTTGTTCATTTTGACATCTACTACTACCCCCGGGTCCCTCTCGCCCTCCGTGACTTGAATCATGTCTCTTCCCAGGGTATACCTCTGGTCTGGATTTCTGACTCCCAGGTGCAGAACCTTGCATGTCCCCACACTGAATTTTAGTTTTCATTTTCCCAACCACCTTTCCAGAGCCTCCAGGATCTCCTGCAAGGCCACCCTACCCTCCTCCTTATCCACCACTGCACCCAGCATTGAGTCGTCTGCAAAGAGACTCATCTCACTCATGATCCCCCTCCTGATGTCCGAGACATAGGCGTTGAACAGGAGTGGCCCCAGCACTGACCCCTGGGGAACCCCACTAGTAACCCACCTTGGGGAAAAGGCTAACCCTCCAACCACCACCTTCTGAGTATGCTCAGAGAGCCAATTCCCTAGCCATCTTAACAACTGTCTCACTAACCCCATTTCCTTCAGCTTAGCCAGCAGGCCACTGTGGGGTACCGAATCAAACGCCTTGCTAATGTCCAGAAAGAGGACATCCAATGGCCTACCCTGGTCCAGGGCCCTTGTCACCCAGTCATAGAACTCAACAAGGTTTGTCTGACAGGATCTTCCCGTGACAAAGCCATGCTGCCTATCATCCAAATTTCCAGGAAACACGATCAAAAGCTTTTTGAGCGTCCATGCTTAACAGAATGAAGGGTAAAGGGGAGTATGCTACTTTTTCTAACAGATACAAGGTCCTCTTAATGTTATCTATTGTTCTACAGTTAGAGATAAACCTTGTCTGGTCCTTATTAATTAATGCTGGCAGCATAGATTCCAGTTGATGGGCCAGTATGCTTGCGAAAAATGTATAGTCTTGATTGAGTACTGAGATGGGTCTGTAGGACCCACAGTTAAGAGGGTCTTTGTTGGGTTTTAAGATTGTGGAAATGTTTGCATATTGCCAGGAGGCTGTCACCTGTCTGTAGCGCTCGAAATGCCGAGCACAATGAAGGTACAGTATAAGATCCTTCATAAATGCTTTATAAAATTCAGAAGGCGACCCATCCATACCTGGACTCTTACCTGTTTTAGCTTTCTTAATAACTGCCTTTATTTCTTGGGGGATAATTGGTTGTAATAACCTATCTCTCTGCTCTGTAGTAAGATGGGGGAGGGTAATAGCTTGAAAGAAATTTATATATCTCTCTTCTTCTGGTTCAGTCTCCTGAGAGTACAGGGTCTCATAAAAACTCCTAAAACCTTCCAGAATACCTTTTGTCTTGGATGAGATCTGTCTACTTTGTGGGTGTCTTAACTGTTTAATAGTTCCCCTAGTCCTCTGGGCCCGAAGTCGATAGGCTAATATTTTACAGGCTCTAGTGCCCCCTTCATAATATCTCTGTTTTAGATAAAGTAATGCTTGTTCTGTTTTATACTGTAAAAGTTCCTGGAGCTTGGCTTTAATAGAATTCACCTGAAGTTGAGCTGCCTTTTCTTCCTGCATGTATGCAGCTTGCCAGAATTGAAGTTCTGCCTCCAACTCCACCTGCTGTTGTTCCCATTTTTCCTTAACCTAAGAGGCAAACTTAGCCCCCTTATCACTGCTTTCAGGATTTTTTTTAAAACAATAATGTATTTGTACTCCCGAGGAGTCCGCAGTTCCACAGGGAACTGTGCTCTCAATAAGATCGCAGTGGTAGGGTTTCTGCTTGTGACGCAGACAGCACAGGTTCAGGAATGGACTCAGGCGTCGGAGGACTGGCAAGGGGAAGAAGGATTAAGCATCCTGGGGATGGCTCTCTTTCTCCCGGGGGTTGAATGTCCGATGCAACCCTGACCTCTGGCCGACACTGGGGATTAGCAGCGACCAGAGCCTGAATCGGAGACGGGACAGACGTCGGCATTCATGCCGAAGACGTCACTGCATGCCCAGTCACCTGGGGACAAAGACTCACAAAAATGCTGCTGGCTCCCTCCATGACACCTCGCCTCTCCACCACCAGGCCATGATCCATGGCCCCTGCTCGATGACTGAGCAATGTGTTTCCGTCCATTCGGATCAGTCCTATGGCACTGCCCTAAGGGGTAAGCCAGGAGGTTCTTCCGGTGGAGGTGCCACCAGGATCCTGCCTTAAAGTCCTCAGAAGCAGGGTCGACAGACGGTCCCACCCACTAAGTCTGGGACTGGATCACAATCGCAGGTGAGCCAATGGGGTGGCTGGTGAGTGGGGTGGTGGGGGCTGAGCTCTTAGGAGGTGAGGCAGAAAAAAGCATGCTACATCACACATGCAAAAAAAAAAAAAAGACAGGGGCACAGGAAATACATGGGGTGCTCCAGCCAAGGCTGCATTCCTACACGCAAGAGGAAAACTCAAGGGGACAAAGGATACATCAAATAAAAGTTACTGCTCTATACTGACATCAGTAGGTAAGCTAATTACAGGGGCAAAGAAGCACTACAGAAGGATAAGGGATACATGATGCATTAGAGGAGAGGTCTGGAGAGACAGGTAGCTGGAGTGAAAATACCAGGAGTGTAAATAATTCCTAGAGTAATTCTATCAGGGGTACCCTGACAGAAGGGTCTCTGCCCAAGGAACAGAGATACTAGCAAAATACTAGGGACGTAGACCACACAGCAATAAAGCAAGAACGGGTATTGAGGAGTAATTAAAACAGGATGTGGCAAGATAAGGAGGAACAGTATAGGAGCAGGAATAGGGCCTAACAGGATGCAACACCTGTGGAGCAGTCATCTTCTATGAGAATTTTTGCTAAAAATGGTATTCTAGAAAAAGGGATACTCCATAGTCCAAGAATAGTATATTATATTAGCAGCTGATATGACTGCGGGCCTCCCAGTCTGGGCAGCTTGTGGGGGGTGCCGGGCAGTTGGTCTGGACACCGATGGGAGGGTACATCCCCCACTCACAGCCCGAGCGAGAAAAATAATTAATAAAAACAAAAAAAAATTCTGAAATGAGATTAAAGCAGGTTAAGAAAATCTGTTCATACAAGAAAAAACAGGTTCCCTCTTACTGGGGTGGCGGGTGACAGAGTCAAAAAATCTGTCCCATTTTTATTGGGAAAATTTATTCTGTTCTATCCTGTCCTATTCATTTATCTGTCTTAACCTTTCTATCTTTTAAAAAATGGTTGCACACCCATATTCCCATGGGACCTAGAGCTGGCTCCTCAGGCAGTCCGAAAACTCTCCTCATTATTTGCTCCTTCTATAGATCAATGTCTTGTTGTCTTTTTCTTTATTTTTTCCTTTCTTCCCTTCTCTTTGTTGCAGTATATGGTGAACCCCAATGAAATCAGACTTAAAGGGTCTGTAATAGCACACATGGGAGTTGACAAAATTAATCTGAGCTGCTCTGTAGGCTGTGAAAAAGGAACCAGTTTATTTTCCCTAAAAACTAGGTGTTTGTTAAAAGAATAAATTAACTCTGAAGGCAGAAACTGGAGAATGTTTTTAAATCTGAGCTACAGTTGTGTTTATGAACACATGAAAGTTGCCAGCAGAAGGCCCAGAGGTCTATCTAGTCTGCTCGTGTTGCAGAGTCCTTAGTGGCAACTAGGAAGGCTTAGAAAAGGGTCTCTGTGCACACTTTAAACACTCTGAGAAGACGTATAAGACTACCAACGAAGCCAACAGCAAGAAGGACCTAACCTAGTCAGACAGGTTCACCCGAAGCTGCAAGGTGTCACTTCATAATGAAGGGAGCAACACTTTAAGGTACAGCAAGCCCTGCCCAAAGGGACTCAAGCCTGAAAGTACAGCAAGCCCTGCCCAAAGAGAACCAAGCCTGAATGTACAGCATGCCCTGCCCAAAGGAAGTCAAGCCAAAAGGTACAGCAAACCCTGCTCAAGGGGAGCCAAGCCTGAAAGTGTAGCAAGCCTTGCCCAAAGGGAGTTAATCCAAGCCCTGTCCACAGGTACCAAGCCTGGAGATACAGCAACCCTACCCACAGAGAACCAAGCCTGAAGGTACAGCAATCCTTGCACAAAGGGAGCCGAGCCAAAAGGTACAGCAATCCCTACCCAAACAAAGGGAGCCATGTCTGAAGGTACAGCAAACCCCTCCAAAAAGGGGAGCTGTCAAGATCAGCAAGCCCTGCCATTAGTGGCTAAGTCTGACCGGGCACAGCAAGCTCTGGCCCAAAGGAAGCTGCCAAAAGGTACAGCAAACCCCCACCCAGGGGCCAAGTCTGTGGCACAGCAAGCCCCAGCTCACAGGAGCCAAAACCTGAAGGTACAGCAAGCTCCTGCCCATTGGAGCCAAGCCTAAGGTGCAAGCCCTCCTCAAGGGAGCCAATCCTAAAGGTACAGCAAGCCCTGCACAAGGGGAGCCAAGCCTGAAGGTACAGCAAGCCCTACCCAGAGAAGCCAAGCCTGAAGGTACAGCAAGCCCTGCCTGAAGGGAGCAAAGCCTGAAGGTACAGCAAGCACTGCCTAAAGGGAGCCAAGCCTGAAGGTTCAGCAAGCCCTGCCTAAAGGAAAACAAGCCTGAAGGTACAGAAAGTGCTGCCCACAGGGGGCCAAAAGAGGTACAACGCCCTGACAAAAGGGAGCAAGGCCAGAAGGTACATCAAGCCTTGTTCAAAGAGGGTCAAGCCTGAAGGTAAAGAACCCTACCCAAAGAGTGCCAGGCTGACAGGTACTGAGTCCTGCCCAAAAGGAACCAAGCCTGAATATAGTGCAAGCCCTGCCCAAAGGCAGCCAAGCCTGAAGGTAAACAGACCTACCCAAATGGGGCCAAGCCTAAAAATACAACGCGTTGTGCCCAAAGCAAACCAAGCCTGCAGCTAAAGACAGCACTGGCCAAAGCAAGCCAAGATTGAGGTTACAGAGAGCCCTGCTGAACAGGAGCAATCCTTGTGGTCATCAGTGAGCCCCCTAAACAAAATCCAAGCCTGACAAGGATTCAATTTTGTAAGAGAGACAAGCTGTATGGTACTGCAAGCTTTGCCTAAGGAGAGACAAGACTGAAATTAATGCAAGCTCTGTCCAAAGCGAACAAGCCTGAAGCTAAAGCACCTTACCAAAAGTAAGCCAAGCCTGAGGTATGTTCCCTGCATCATGTGATGCCAGCACCCTCAGAATGTTCCTCACACTTAGACCTTTACCTGTGTCATGGGATGCCAGCACACATAGCATGTTCTCCACATTCAGACCCTTACCTGCATCATGTGATGCCAGTGCCCTCAGCATCTTTCCTGCACTCCTGCGTATTTGCTTTTCCTCATTGCACAGCATCTTCATCAGCAGATCCAGGGCACCAGTCTCTTTAAAGACACTGACCAGAGAGCCAATGCTGGCATAAGCACTCAGCACATGGATTGTATGTAGAATGGTTGTGGCCGATACCGTTCCACTCATCTGCTGCATCTGATTACGGGCCCGTTCCACAAGAGCCCTCACATCTTTCTTCATCTCCACCAACTCATCTAAGGTACCATGTGATGCATTGACAGTGGGCGCCTTCTCCTCTTTCACCCTCTGCCCCTCATGCTTACGTTTCCCAAGGAGCGTCGTGCAGTTAGCATACACATCCTCAGCTGACATCCACATCAAGATGTTCTCAGCCTTATTGTCAGTGGATGAGCCACTCCCACTAGCGGTGCCTCCATCCTCCACAGCAACAACACTCCAGCGAATAAGGTACTCTGTGTGGCCATCGTGACTACGGCGCTGGCGAAGCAGCTCCTCTGGGTACGCCTGCATCTTTGGACCCAAATGGACCAAGAGGTTTCCATTTCTCCTCTCTCCCACCATGGTGCCCAGAGTCTGTAAATTAGATAAAAGAAAAGTTAGACATCGACTTCCATCAAACACTGCCCTTCATGAACAAGTTCTCTCCAAAGCAGGGTGAAAACTATTCAGCCACACAATATACACTGCTCTGCTGACTGATGTACAATCAACGCAAATTCAATTTACACCCAAAAAACTACAATGAATTACAGTGCTGTGCTCCCTTGTCTTACCCCCTCCCATATAGATTCCAGTCACCCATGACTTGTTTTGACACTCCTGCCCCAGTACAGCCCCAGATGATACCTCACTCAAGACTCCCTCTGACAAGCCCATAAATATGCACAATTAAGATAATTCTGATAGAGCTGCTGCTAGCCTCAAGAAGCAGCACTAAGGAATATGTATGCCAGGTTTGATTAAAGGGACACAGGACAGACAGCCTCACACCCAAGTATGGGTGGTAGTGGTGTTACCATTTACTGTCGTTGTTGCTGATGTTGTTACTGTTTACTGTTGTTGATGTTACCGTTTACTGCAGTACAGTAGACTACATCAGGCTGATTTTGTTGAGCTTCAAACTGACATTCTGTAACCAAAAATCCCAGAATCCTCTGCAGCCGACATCAGAGCAAGGCTGCAGCAGTGGGAGATTCAACAGCCTGCATCGTATAAGAGTTTTTATACGCTCTGATCTTTTGTTTACTAGTCCTGCTGTCCTCCTGGGGCCAAGTGCAGTCAAAGAGAATTGTGCTCCGCACTGGAGAACAGTGTGACCATTAAACAACTGATATGAGTTCATAAAAGCTCTAATATCCACTGCAGGGTACTGCATCTCCCACTGCTGCAGTGCTCCACTGATGTCCACTGCAAGGGATTCTGCGATTTCTGGTTACAAGAAATGCCAGCTTGGAACTCAACAAAAGCAGCCTGATACAGTTTACTGCAGTACAGTAGAGTGTAAGTAAAAAAAATATTTTTGCAAACAATGTGCAAATTGGGACTAACCCCATACTTGGGTGTGAGGCTTTTATTGCTGACTATGCATATGTTCTGTCCAATGACTGGCTGTTACAGTTGTGACTACAGCTCAAGCTCAAGCTGTAGCCACAACTGTAACAGCCAATCATTGGACAGAACATATGCATAGTCAGTTCATCAATGTCGAGATTCTTATCAACGAGCTACACTAAGGAATATCTTTACCCAGTTTGATTCTATTAATAAGCTCTCTAATGCACTTACCTGGTCAAAAAAAAATTATTTTATTTTATTTATTTAGCTTTTGTTGACCGGGTAAGTGCACTAGACAAATCCTGCCTATTTTCAGGCACAACCCGGGGGAAGGGGATACAGATGAATGCCGACTGACCTTGAACCAGATTAAGCTGTTGGTGGTATTTTTAGTGAATGAGGGAAATTTGGCCAAGACACAGGGGAAATTCCTCTACTCTTTTTTCGATAAGTGCCATGGGATCTTTAACATTCATCTGAACTACCACCAATCCAGGCAGATGGGACCTCGGTTTAACGTCTCATCCGAAAGACGGCACCTCAGAAGTGCAGCACCCTTCTCATGCTGCACTACAGTGTCAGTACTGGGATATTCACCCAAGTGCCAGATGTGGGAACTGAACCCACAGCCTTCTGATCTCCTGGCCTCAGAGGCGAGTGTGCTACCTACTGAGCCACTGACACTGCTATTTGAAATAAATGTGCAAGTTGTTCTTGAGCTACTGAGGAAAGTGTGGAAAAAAAAAAATTCAGAACCCACTATCTGTATATAACCGGGTCACCATGACAAAGAGACAGCCTCAGGAACCCTTAGCAAGCAATGTCCACACCAACTCTGATTACAATCAGATGTTCTCAAAACACACACCGAAGCACAGAAATAGGAAAAAAATATGAAAAACAACAGAAGTCCCTTAACTTTGTTCTGGACAACTTAACAAAAGCAGAATGTGCGCTGTACTGTATTTATTGTACTGTTAATGCATGGCTTACAGTAGTAGAAAAAAATTAAGAACTGTATTTGCTGAGAATTAAATGTATGCCTAAAGAGCAAGGATCTGACTACCAGCTGAGACAGGATGTAAAAAAGACTAGGAGTCTGGGAAGGGGCATGTATTGAAACTTCTCTCAACATTTTCTTCCTCTCCCAGCTAGCAGGAGGAGGCTCTCCGTGCCAGCTGCTGACTGCCTACAAGAGCAAATCCACAAAGATTATTACAGAGCAAACTTGGGCTGGCAGGATAGCCTAGAGGTTAGAGGATAGCCTAGAGGTTAGGTTAGAGGAATAAGATGTGAATAAGCTTGATACATCCAGCAGACCAGACCCGAGTCTGATTCTCAAAACCTCCACTTGCATACTATGTGACTGAGCAAGTCACTTAACCGCCCAGTGCTCCCAGGTCGCCCCTGAAAACAGGCACTTGTGCCTAGTGGGCCTTACTAGGTTACCAAAGACTAAAATTAATTTAAAAAAAAAACCAAAAACTAGCAACTAAAATAAAATGCTTAACACTGTTACATTTGCAGTAGAAAACAAGCTTCTAACTCTCAGAGCCTAGCACTCCAGCCTGAATCTCCTATGAAGGCGGGAAAGGAACTGTAGTGCTACAGACAGTGGATTGCACAGGACACATGAAAGGGATGTCAAAGCTGTTTGACTTCCTTCCCGATTCCAGCTAAAGGGAGTGCTACCTACACATTAGGAGTGACAGAAGAAAAGGTTACAAATCAGGAAGTGTTCTAATTCCTGCAAATTATACAACTGCTCCAGAAGCACTTTAGAGGGCAACCCTGGTCTTCCGCACATAGTGGGGCTATGCTACCCCTAGTATACTGGACTAACCTACCACATCCCATTTCCAACTTATATAAGGGCATATATGACCTGATGACTAATAAGGTAGATGGGTCAGCCCCGGATTGGCAAAGCTTACTTCCTAAGGTGTCAGCATGGCTCAGCTGGTAGCACATCCACCTCTAGGCCCAAAGGTCATGGGTTTTAGTCCCACACTTGAACTGGGCGCAAACCTAAATGCTGGCACTTGAGTGCAATACTAGGTTGGTGATGTGCTGTCCTTTAGATGAGACGTTATCAACTGAGGTCACTTCTACCCATCTATGGTGCTGTCCTGGTGGGTCTCAAGGTGGAAGTAAAAGAACCCAAGGCACTTTTGGCAAGAGTAGGGGACTTTTCTCAGTGCCCTGGCCAACATTCCCTTCCCATAAAACCAGTTCATGCAATTGTCCAAGGTTATGTGTGGGTGTGCGAAATGGCAGGCAGTACAAATTTAGTCACTTCACTACCTATCTAGCACTGCTTGTAAAGCGCTTTGGGATACAATGTCTATGAGAAGTGCTATATAAATGCTGATTCTTCTTCTGCTTCTTCTAAGCCACACGGTGACCATGACTGGCCTCAGATTTGGAAAGGCATATCAGGGATTTATTTAACCCTAAAAATTGATTAGTGTTTTGCTCATAAAAGTGCTAATCTTTGTGAACATGCATAGCACTTGCCTCACTGTGTTTAACAAACACAGCACTTCTAGAAAATCTATATAAATACTTTCTGTACAGTTAGTATAATCTTAAGAAAAAAAAAACTGCTAATCAATTATTTAAAACCCTGCATATGTAGGTACGTGAAATTCTACATCTACAGGCTTATGCAATTCAGGATACTTAGTAATATGCACAGTACTCCTGAAAAGTTATATAAAATGCACAGATTACAAAACAGATATTTGTACTAGATGTAGTGGGGGACAGGGTACTCTCCTTCATGTACTGTGGGACTGTCCTAAAGCACAACCCCTTTGGCAAACAATTAAGACTAGGCTAGACCTGCTCCTGGGGTTTCATGAAGCTTTTACACCTTCTATTTGTATCTCTGGCAATTATGTGCACCAACTATTAGAGGCGCAAGCACATCACATGGAGCTGATGGTGTTTAAAAAAAAAAAAAGTCTTGCTACAACACTGGCTCAACCAAGAGATGCTCAGTTATCAGGAGTGGCACGTTGAGGTTTTATTTGGCAAAGCTGTATGTGCTGCTGACCCTAGAGTAAGGAAACACCTCAGGGTTCAACACCCAGACATGTCAGGTACACTAATTCACAATGTTATACAGGTGGTGTGTATTGGTTAGGCTCTGTTGTAAAGTACAGTTTAGCACATCAGTGTTTTGTTGAACAGAAGTCATGTGTACCTGAATGTAGCATTTTACAGGATATCAACCACTGTCGCTCCATTATGTATGCAGATGACCTGCTCCTCTACACTGCTTCCAGCTCAATAAATGACCTCAATGATCATCTGTCATCTGCATTCTTACAACTCCAATCCTGGTTCTCTTCCAACTCCCTCACACTCAATTTACTAAAGACCCAGGTCATGCTCTTTGAGTCCTCTAAGAAAGCCCTTGCCGTGTCCCCCAAGTTTCATGTGCTTTGCCATGATGGGTCAACAGTCTCCATCGCTGACTCCTTTAAATACCTGGGGGTGAAGCTTGATCCCGTACTTGACTTCTCCCCTCACATAAACAAGGTTTGCAAATCGGTTAACATCAAGATTGGTGCCACTTATTGCATACGCCACTCCTAAACCCCTGCTGCCAGGATCTCAGTAGCTAGGGGAGTCCTACTCCCCAGTCTACTATATGCTCTCCCTCTCCTTTCACAGCCAACGTCGGTGTTCTTCGTAAGTGGGACACTGCTTACAACAACATTTGCAGATTTGCCCTGTCGGCACCTTGTCTTATGCCCCACTGTTTGCTTTACTCCACTTTGCACTGGCTGTCTCCTAGTTGCCGACGCTCATACTCTCTGGGATGTTTCACTGACTCCTTGACTAGATATCCCCGTCCTGACTCTCTAGTGACCATGCTTTCCCCCGTGCATCACCCCCGCACTCTGAGGTCCTCAGACGCCCAGCTGCTTTCTGTCCTGTTCTGCTCCCCCAAAATGGGGGAACAAGCTTTTTCTCATGTCACTCCAAAATGCTGGAATTTCCTGCCTCCCCACCTAAAGTGCTCCTCATCTCACTCCTCCTTCAAATCTGCACTTTTTTCGCACCTTTATGCGCTTGATACTTGTGTCTGTATCTAACCTCACTTGATCTTCTGCTCTTGCTCTCCCCTGCCTTGAGTGCTGCTTCGCCATACTCCATGATTATCATCGTGCTTGCCCAGATTTGACTTCCCATCCCTGCGTGGATAGTTTCTGCTTGTATGTATAATTGCCACAGATGTTTTTATTTTTTTGATGAATGTATAACTTCCATCTATCCCTGCGTGGATACCGACTGAATGCCGTCTTATTCTGCTTGTATGCTACCTGTGTTTGTTCATATGATTGCACTATGTACTCTCCCAGGCCATGCCTGAAAATAGGCAGGGTTTTTGCCTAATGCACTTACCCGGTTATCAAAAGCAAATAAATAAACAAACAAACTCAGTGCTCTGTAAGGGTACGTAGGAATTTTGTCTGACTCGACTGTTTATTTCGTATGTCAATGTTGATAAAAAATAAAATACAGTGAATTCAAAAGAAATGACTGAAGAGTCCTCTACACTGCAGAATTGTTACATATACATCAAATGTATGAAGTTAATTCTTTCTTTCTCACTCTGGCATTCTTGCTTCACCCCCCCGCGCCCCACCCGGACAGCTCCAGCTCTGGGACACCCACCCCCCACAGGACTTACAACCCTGTGAATTTCCCCTCATGGTGGGGCTGTCTCAAGGACACAGCCCACCAGGGAACCTCCGCTGAGGCAATACCTGGGCCGGCAGTGTAACCGGGAGGTCCTGAGGCACAGGGGACTTTTTCACTTGTTGGTTCCCCCCCCCAAAGACGACAGCATGCAGTGGGGTTTGGGACACACGCGCACACTGTGACATGCCGCTGCTCCTGATTCCTGCCATCACCCTCCCCTCCTGTGTGGCGCCCCAACTGCACTGCCACCCAGGGGTCAGCACTGAAACATAGAAACATAGAAGCTGACGGCAGATAAGGACCGCAAGGCCCATCCAGTCTGCCCATTTCTTTTTCTACCTTATAAATGTGCCATCAGCCTTTGCTCTGTCAGTGGCCTATCTATTCATAGTCATTTGTATTGCTCCCTTATGCCTATCTGAAGCCCTGCACTGTATTCATTGCCACCACTTCTTGTGGTAAGCCATTCCATGCATCACCACCCTTTCTGTGAAAAGAATTTCCTCACATTCCCCCTTAATGGCCTCCCTCTAATCTCATGCTGTGTCCTCTTGTCCTGCTATTTTCTTATATTTAAACATGTTAGACTCTTTCACCTTGTTTATGCCCTTAAGGTGTTTGAATGCCTCGATCATATCACCTCTCTCCTCCTTTGCTCAAGGGTATACATATTGAGCTCCGTTAATCTGTCCTCATATGTCTTCTGATGCAGTCCCTGCACCATTTTGGTTGCCCTTCTCTGGACTGCCTCAATTTGGTTAATGTCCTTGTGAGGTGTGGCCTCCAATACTGCACGCAGTACTCCAGATGGGGCCTAACCAGTGTCTTGTACAGAGGGTTATTACACTCCCTCTTACGACTTGTGATACCCCTACTAATACACTAACACCCCCCTAGCCTTACCTACTGCTTTAGGGGTCTGCTTGGATGATTTTAGGTCATCAGTGATGATGATGCCCAAGTCTCTTTCTTCCTTTGTGACTGCTAGCAACTCCTCCCAGCCTATAGGTGGCTTCGGTTTCTCTTCCCTATGTGCATGATTTTGCATTCTTTGCATTAAATCCAGTTGCCACTCTTCTGACCATTCTGCTAGTTTATCCAGATCTCTTCTCATTCTGCCCACCCCATCTGGATCATCTACTCTGTTGCAGATCTTGATGTCATCTGCAAACAGACAAGCCTTACCCTCTAGTCCATCTGCAAGGTCACTAATGAAGATGTTGAAGAGGACTGGCCCAGGACTGATCCCTGAGGTACCCACTTGTGACTTGCATCTCTTCTGACTGTATACCATTTACCACCACTCTCTGTTTTCTGCCCGTCAACCAGTTTGCCACCCAGTTGACCAACTTCTGACCCACCCCAGCCTACCCAGCTTATTTATCAATCTTCTATGTGGAACAGTGTCAAAGCTTTGCTGAAGTCAAGGTAGGCAACATCAACTGCTCCCTTGGTCCACCACTCTGGTTACCCAGTCAAAGAAATCTATGAGATTAGTTTGACAGGACCTTCCTTTGTAAACCCATGCTGTCTTGGATCCTGTGCCCTATGGATTCCAGGTGTTGCACTATCCTTTCCTTAAGGAGTGCCTCCATAATCTTGCCCACTACTGAGGTAAGACTGACTGGTCTGTAGTTCCTGCCTCCTCCTGCTACCACTCTTGTGGAGCGGATCACATGAGCCTTCTCCAGTCTTCTGGGACCTCTCCTGTGCTCAGAGACTCACTAAACAATTCTGCTAATGGCTCTGCTAGTTCCTCCTTTAGCTCCTTAAGTACCCTGGGATGTATGCCATCAGGTCCCATTGCCTTATCCACCCTGAGCTTAGCAAGCTCTTGTAGGACCCTTTCTTTTGTGAAGGGAGTAGTGCTCACCTCCCTCCCTGTGTCCATGATGCTGAGCTGTGGTCCTGCCCTACCTTCTTCAGTAAATACTGAGTAAAGTATCTATTTAGGATAGATGCTTTTACAGGGTCCTCCTCCTCACATGCTCCCTTTTCTCCATTAAGCTTAGCAATACCCCCTCTGGACTTTCTCCTTTCACTAATGTATCTATAGAAAGTCTTATCACCTTCTTTTACTGTTCGTGCTAGTGTTTCCTCAGTTTGGGACTTTGCCTGCCTTACTGCCTTCCCTGCTTCCCTTAGGGCAGTTTGGTATGCCTCCCTATCTTCATCCCGCTATGTTCCCTTATATTTCCTGAAGGCCAGCCTTTTGGCTCTGACCTTTTCTGCTACTGTATTTGAGAACCAAAGTGGTTTCCTTCTTCTTTTGCACTTCCTTTTCTGTCTAACACAATGGGATGTTGCTTCAAGTATTGCATCCTTAATGTTTGCCCACTTTGCCTGTACCCCCTCACCTGTGTTTCTTTTGCCAGGGCTAGCTTAACTCTGTTGGCCATCTTATCAAAGTCAGCTCCTCTGAAGTCCCATATTTTTGCCTTGGAATGGGATGATTTAGATGTAGTAGCCAAATTGAACCATACCATGTGATGGTCACTGGCCCCCAGGTGACCTTCTACCTGGAGATCTGTGATCCCTTCTTTGTTAGTCAGTACTAGATCTAGGATAGCCCTGTCTCTTGTGGGTTGCTGTACCAGTTGTTTGAGGCCCTCCCCTGCAGGAATCCACTATGAGTCTAGTTCTGGCAGATGTTCCTGCTGGTATTGACCAATCTGTATCCGCATGTTGAAGTCTCCATTATCAGAACCTCCCTTAGCTGTCATGTTTTGTATATCTTCTAACAGTAATGTGTCTATGTCCTCCCTCTGGTCTGGGGGCCTGTAGACAACCCCAGTTCTTATGACTGTCCCATTTCCTGTTTCAGGTGACCCACAGTTCTTCTGGCTCCTTATGTGTATTCTGAATTTCTGTAGCTTTGATATTTTCATTAACATACAGGGCCACCTCCCCTTTTGCATCCTCGGTCTCTTCTGAACAATACATAGCCAGGTACTGAAGTCTCCCAAGTGTGGTTACTGGTAAACCACGTCTCACTAATTGCTACTATGTCCAGTTTAGCCTCTGACATTATTGCCTGCAGGTCTGGGATCTTATTTCCAGGCTGTGAGCATTTGTGTACATGATTTTCCATTGGCCAGATTTTGGTGTGTTAGTTGTTGGGTGAAGTTTGGCATTACCCCTGTCGCGTCATGTGGGGAGACAAACCTTTTTTCTTACCTGGTGATGCAAATGAACGGCAAACATGCTGAATTCCTGTTTGACCACTAGCTGAGGGAGGGGTGTTCTTCCCATTCGGACGATGGGGTGCTGCACCCCTCCCATTTGCTAGTTTAAATATTCTGCAAAGACGCCAAACTTCTGCCCCAATGCACTGACTCTTTTTAGTCAGATGCAGTCCATCAAATTTAAAGAACTTTCGCCTCCCAGAACTGTTGCCAGTTCCCTACAAATCTGTGTCCTTTTTCCTGGCACCAGCCCTTGAGCCACATGTTTAGCTCCCCTATCTCCCTCTCTGACCTTCCATCTGCTCCCTCCCAGACTGGCAGGATCTCAGAGAAGGAGATGCTGATCGAATAGATGATAGTTTGGCACCCAGCCTAGTCAGGTGTTCCTTGGTCTCCACAACTGACTGGCTGGCAGATCATTAGTCCCTATGTGTACTAGGACATCAATGTTTTCTCCTGCTTTGTGAACAATTTTAGCAATGCAGTCAGTGTCTCCATGCTGATGTACCTGGAGACATCTGACCATCACCCCTGGCTGGAGATGGGTATCAACTCCCCGAATCATGGAGTCTCCTATGATCAGAAGTTTTTTGGATTTCCTTTGTGCTTGTTTTGTTTTGGTTCCTGATTTGGGTGAGTTTTGTTGTGCTAGCTCCTGTGCCGCAGTGTCCTGCTCTGCAGTGTCTTCTGCCTCTTTATTTGATTTCAGAGATAGAGGCAGATACCTGTTTGTAGCAGGTACAGCTACCCTCCCCCCCACTCCTGGAGGAGGGGAGCGTCCCATGGACACTCAATCCTCCTCCCCCCCAGCCAGCCTTCCGATGACCAAGGTCCGCTCCCAAACCCAGGGCACCAGCATCACAAGTGTCTTCTGGTCCCCCCCAGTTACACTTTATCCTGTTATACATCAACTACATATTTCAGATAACGTAGTACATATTGTACTGTGTCTAAAAGAAAGCCTTTCACTGCCCCCTACTGACTTCACAACTGTTGTAGTTGTGACATTACAGTCAGTTGTCACAAAAGACTATAACGTCATAAACCAAGCCACTAGGAGGTCCGTTAGGTAAAGTCAAATGCTTTTTACGCAGGTGTTTTTGACAGGCTACCAAGTGGATGAGCTCTAAACCCTATAGCAGAAAACAGACAAAAATAATGCATTCTCTAGTTGTAAATTGTACTAGCTGAAAACATCAGGTTTATGAAAGCACATTGTGCTGTAGTGCAGAGTGGCCCTTTAGAGTGAAATATAAGGAGCACTTTAACATTTGAGCCATGTGACTGACATGATCAGGTATTTGGGGCACAACTGTTAGTCAAAAGGCCCTCAACATGCTCAACTGCAGTAAAGCCGTTATAAAGCAGCGTTTAGAACGGCAAACACGTGCACGGTTTCCCTCACTCTGCACATGTCCCGCTGCTGCTTTTCCCTTCAGAACGCACGCGGCTGCTTTCCCCCAGAAGACTGAACCACCACTTACAATCGAACTCGGTGGTAAATTTAACTCAAAAAAAACTTTAAAACTTTTAAAAAGAATCTTTCTACTGCTCATTTCTCCAAAAAGTTTTAAATTTATTGAAAAGGATACTGTGAGTCACTCTCACAGACAGGATGGTCAAATCGAACCGGGCGGGTCACGCAGCAGCCTGCATTCATTTTATATAATTGCTGAGTCGAAAAAGACAAACCCAGCAATTATATAAAATAAAATATGGGTCTGAGTGTGCGAAAACTCAAATTTACACACATCCTCGGGGTTTGATGCTACGCATAAACCCCTTGGGTGTGTGTAAATTCTCACTACACACCAAGACCCATACTTTATTCTCTATATTATGAACACTATAAAGAAAATAAGAGGAAAGAAAAAAAACACTGAGGTCTTTAAGGTTAAAAACTGCTTTAACACTCACAGCAAGCTAGTGCCCTTCTGTAAGGACAGTGCATGCTGTTTTCACAACCTATGGTCAAAGGAATAATTTTTCTCCAGTACACGATTATCAACCAATGATATAAAAATTAACAAATGCAGAATGGGTTGCCATGCTTGATTCCGAGTTACCTGGTGTACACTTGATCTTTACTGACAATTCAATTCATTGTTTTTGATGTTAACACGAGACAAAGCAAAAATGAAATAAGCATACAGCACCTGTAGTGACCTGTCTTCGTAGTCATATCAGTTTTATGAATAAAACTGTAATACCCATATCATCTACATCAACATTTCTTATAAGTTGCAAAAAAAGAAAATGGGGGGTGCCATGATTCTTTTTTGACTTATCTCCAACAGCAGCTGGTTTCAAGCTCACTCAGTGCAGAGCTAATAGGAGCAAAAATATAGGGTCCAGGGGGAACCAAAGCAAGTGACTGTACTACAATTACATGCACTGCAGTGTGCTAGTGCTTACTTATACGCCAAAGCTTGTGCAAAATGATGAGATTTACATATCCTTGGGTGGCTGAATGCATAAGGCACAGAGGGGCTACAGCACGAGCAAATGCCACCTTCGTATCTTCCCTGCTACGGGTAACTGCTTACACACGAAAACTCAAGTAAGACTCCTCACACCAGAGGGCCTGAATCTCTGAAATTCTTCTTCTTCAAGCAAAAGTAATTGCAACTAAAAATAGCACTTTTCAAGAGAGAAAGTACAAATCACAAGTCACTGCCTCAAAAGGAGACCAGGTCAACTTCTCCAAAATAAAATTTAAGTCCCAGTTTGGGACAGGGGAACAGACTGGAGGTTTCAGATGCAGGATGCCCCTAAGAAAGGTATGGAAGACATCCAGCTGAGCAATCATGCAGTCACCCATAGCCCATGGGCTCATGAAATGCAGAAAAAGCCGAAAGGTGGATCCTGAGGGAAGAATACTGGAGGCCTGAGTTGGACAATGAGATCAGGAAGTCCAGTATATGATTCACCTAACAGGTGAAAGGGTCTAGGTCATGTTTGGCAGCCCAGATGGCAAACTGCTTCCACTTCATGCCATATGTGGCTCGAGAGGACAGCTTCCAGGTGAACACCAGGACATCATCTACCCCGTTAGAGACCCCGAACCTGGCAATGGCTATGTCCTCAGTAACCAGGCATGTAGATAAAAGGGCCTGAGATTGGGATGGACTAGGGTTCCCTGACCCTGGGTCAGCAGATTCCTGCAAAGAGGAAGAGGGACCAGAGACTCCTCCGCCACCTGCTGAAGCAGAAGGAACCGTATCTGGCGAGGCCAGAATGGAGCCACTAAAATCATGCTGGCCCCCTCCATCTGCAACTTGATTAGCACCCTCTGTATCCGAGAAAATGGAGGGAATGCATAAAGAAACCTCTGGCTCCAAAAGAGGGACAACGCATCTCACCAGAAAACTCCAGGCCCTGGATCTAGCAAGCAGAAACTAGGCAGTTTTGCGTCGTGTGGGGACACAAAAAGGTCCAGCTCTGGATGACCCCATCTGTCAAACAAGGCTTCTGCAACAGATGAGAGAAGCTCCTATTCGTACATGCTGGACTAAATCCTGCTGAGACTGTCTGCCAGGGTGATCAGAACGCCTGGCACATGGACCACAGAGTGTCAAACTGTGATCCAGCGCCCAGCATCACACTCTCATGGCCTCCCAGCAAAGGGGGTACGACTAAGTTACGCCCTGCTTGTTCATGTAGTATACCACACTCAAACTGTCTGACTGTACCAGCAGCTGACCCAGAGCAAGATGCTCCTGAAAATCCTGCATGGCGCAGAGCACTGCTATCATCTCCAGGACACTGATATGCAGGGGGGCTTCTCACTGGGATCAGGAGCCCTGGATCTGGAAGGGACCCAGGTGTGTTCCAAAGCTCAGATCTGATGCATCTATGGTTACGATCTGATGCGGGGAAGAAATCTGGAATGGAACACCTTGAAACAGATTCAAGGGTCCATCCACCACTGCAGTACCTTGCGTACTGGGGAAGAGACCAGGACTGGATGGTCTAACTCATCCACGCCACTGGTCCCATTGTACCCAGAGGGTCCAATGGAAGGTACGCATATGAAGCCTGGCCAGTGGAATGGTGGGTATGGCAGCTGCCATCAGGCCTAGCAATCTGAGGTACACCCTGGCAGGGATGTACCATCTCTGAGCGACTTCATGAGCTTGGGCTATGAGGCACTCTGCTTTGTTCTGGGGCAGGAAGGCCTACCCTTGTGCCGAGTCCAGAACCGCCCCTATATGCTGCAGCCTTTGGGACAATACTAGTACCGACTTAGGCAGGTTGATGGTAATTTATCTAGTTTTTGTTGACCAGGTAAGTGCACTAAACAGAGTCTGCCTATTTTCGGGCATGATCCAGTGGAGGCGGGATACAGATGAATGCCAACTGCCCAGGGAGTGGAAGAGCAGGAGACTGCTCTCCAGAGTCAGCTAAAACTGTTCCCTGGATGGGGCCTTTGGAAGCCAATTGCCCAGGTAAGCGAAGATATACAGTCCCTCCCTTCTAAGAACTGCTGCGACCGCTGCCAAGAACTTGGTAAAGACTGGTGGCTTAGAAGATAAGCCAAAGGTCAGCACTTTGAACTGATAATGTTTGCCCAGAAAGGCAAAATGGAGGAACTTCCTGTGCAGAGGAAAGACTAAGATGTGCAGGTATGCATCCTGCATGTCCAGTGAGCAGAACCAGTCCCCTGTCTTGAGGAGGGGCATTAGGCCTGGCAAAGTTACCATCCGGAACTCTTTCTACTGGACAAACAGAATGAGGTCCTTTAGCTCTAAAATAGGCTTTAGATCTCCAGTCTTTCTGGGGACCAGAAAAAAACTGGAATAAAACCCCCGGTTTCTCTGGCACCTGGGCACTGGTTCGATGTCATGCTTGCGCAGAACAGACTGCACTTCCTCCTGGAGAACAGACAAGTGAGCCGGGGGGGGGGTACATGGAGAGAGAAGGCCAGGTGTCTGGAGGCTGCTCTACGAGCTCCAAGGTGTGACCCTTTTCTATGATCTGCTGAATTCATGCATTCGAAGTTATGGTTCTCCACTGGTTCAGATGGAGGGAGAATTGACCTCTGACCACCATCTCCTGGTCCAGGACCAGTGGGGGGGGGGGGTCTGGCAAGGAGACAAGCAGAGGTGAAGCCAGTTGCAGAGGCTGGTCCCTCACTTCTGGGGCGCTTGGTTGCCACTCCAGCACCAGTACCTTGGGTACGGGGAGCTGTACCAGGCCTAGTGTTCTGTTTACAAAAAGGAGGCTGCCCTCTGCTCTCTGGTTGAGTGTGGCAGAGGGAATGGACCGATTTGATGGCCCTGCCCGAGGCTTGCAGATCATTTATGAGGTCCTGGACATCAGGGCTAAACAGCTTAGGCCATTAAAAGAGGCATTAAGCACTTTCTGCTGTACATCAGCTGCAAATCCAGATACTCTGAGCCAGGACTGCCTGCAGAGGCATATGCCTGTGGCAACTGCTCTGGCAATGGTGTCAGCCATGTCATACAGTGCTCTGAGGAGGGTCTATGTAATAACAGCACATAAAAAACAGCAAACGTCAAAACATCAAATGTAATACAGCGATGGAAATAAACATAGTAACATACAATTTGACGGCAGATAAGGACCACTTGGCCTACCTAACGGATAAGCTGCAGATCCTAGTTAACCAACAGCCTACTTCCTCCTACCCCTCCCAACTAGAATTGCCTTATGTCTGTCCCATGCATTCTTGAATTCCCCCACTGTTATTGACTCTATAACCTCCTCAGGAAGGCCATTCCATGCATCTACAACCCTCACTGTGAAAAAATACTTCCTCACATTACCTCTGAGCCATCCCTCTATCTACAAATTGTGCCCCCTTGTCTGAAAGATACTACCCTCTTGGACTTTGTTGATTCCCTTGAGGTATTTGAAAGTTTCTATCATGTCCCCCTCTCCTCCTTTCCTCGAGGCTATACATCTTAAGCTCCTTTAGTCTTTCTTCATGTGTCTTCTGGTGCAGACCCTGCACCATTTTGGTTCCTCCTCTGAACAGCCTCCATCCTGTCTATGTTTTTGCGGAAATGGGGTCTCCAGAACTGTACACAGTACTTCAGATGTGGTCTTACCAACTGTACAGAGGGCCAACAACTTCCTGTTTTCTACTGGTGATGCCTCTCCCTATGCATCCCAGGATCCCCCCAACTCTCCTTACTGCCCTCTCACATTGCTGGCCCACCTTTAGGTTGTCTGATACGACTACCCCAGGTCCCTTTCCATTTCTGTTGTCAGTATCTCATCCCCATTGAATCTTCCCCTGGGTTTTTGTTTCCCAGGTGCATTATTTTGCGTTGAATCTAAGCTGCCATACATTTGATCATTCCTCCAACCTTGCCAAGTCCCTTTTCATCCTTTCCACCCCACCTTGCATATCAACCCTGTTGCAGATCTTTGTGTCATTTGCAATAATAGTAAACGCACATAAGAGCTACATCAGCTCATACTTGCAGTTCAAAACTGTATACTGAACGGTACGCTTAAACAACTGCACAGCAGGTAACCTCCCAGCAACCGCGTTACTAGCACCACCGAAACTCTGCAGGACAACCTGGGCAGTCATTTCTACACTTGTACGAGCCCTCTCCCGAATTTCATTCACCACCCTCCGAGCACCCACGTTGGAAGCATTAGCAGCATGATTAAGGGGAGCCCACACCATAACTATACTATCCGCCACAGTGTGAATCCGCACAGGACACAGACACCGATGATAATCAGCACAGCACCAGTACACCTTCTCTCGGAGCTCCTTATCACATCGAAAAAGGTAGCCACCATATACCACAAGTGGCATACCTTTCTGATTCTGAATAAACTCTATCGCCATCTTCAGACAAGGATAAGGAGCCACACCACAAAGCTTTTTTTATAACACTCAATCCAGCTGCTTCTAATTGTTTTTAATGCGGGGGGCTCCTCCCTTACTCCACGCCGCACACTGATGGTAGAGGTATCGGCCATCGCTCATATGTGCAGTCTCTATATTGACGTTTAGCTATCGTGCAATTCGCTGTTTAAAAGCGCTCGCTATTTTAGCACTCGCTGTTTAGTTGCTATTACTGTTTCGCTATTTTAACTTTGCTGTTATCACGTGCTACCCTCTGAGGATATGTTTGCTAACATCCTCAGCTGCCTGGAAGCACTGAAGCAGCTCCTGCTTTTAAGTGCCCTCATGAAAGGACTGGGTCGCAGTCTTGCCCTTCTTCCAACTGGTATTTTACCATGTGTGACAGATAGTTAGCGGTCATCAAACCTAAGGTGGAGGAAGCATAACCCCCCCCCCCAACAGATCAATTCTACGAGACTCCTTGTCTGGGGAAAGGGAACTAAGGTGTTTAGGCACCTTAGATCTGTCACGAGCTGCCTTAATGACCACTGAGTCCATTTTTGCCTGGGCTGCATAAAAGGGGAGACCCTGGAGGAGAGCGTGAAAGCTTGTTCACCCTGCGACGCATAGCTGGCACCATGTCTGGTCTGTGCCAGGCTGCCATGGGTATACTCTTAAATGCTGGGAGCATTGGAGGAATAATCTTTTTTTTTTGGTTAACTTTATTTCCCTCAGCTCACCAGCATTCCTGGACATCTCTTGGGCAGGGACTCACTCGGCATCACCTCTACCACCCAGTCTGATCCCTTTTCCCGACCAAGAAATTGGATGCTGGGTTCTCCCACGGCCCAAACGGGAGGCAGGGACCACATAGAGTCAATTCGGGGTTAGGGCCGGCATTAGGCATGTGGGATCAGCCACTGAAGCTCCACTGTCACCTCCCAGGAAGCTGAGGTTTTCCACCTTGGTTTCTCCCAGAGACGCCAACGTGCAATGACGTCTGCACAGAGGGTGGCCCCTCAGCTGACGTCTGCCACTGCCTTGCCCCCCCCAGCAGCTCGTTTACCTGTGGTGCCCCCGGTCTCCACCGGGAGCCACTACAGAGCAAAGCATCCCCGTACATCCACCCCAGGAGAGGAGAGACCACTACTCCGGACGCTCAATCCTCTCCTCCCCTTGCTGACCCACGACTAACAGAGTCCACTCCTCAACTCCGGCCGCGTGTAGTGAGGTGTGGCATCCAGTGCATAAACCTCAGCACCACCAGGCCGGGCCTAGAGGAATGATCTTTGGGGATTCTGAATCTCCAGGAAATCCACCAGATCTTTCCTGGTGGCATCCTCTTCCTCAGTGTGGAAGCCCATGACTGAGGACAGCTGTTTCAAAACATTAAAAAAATGTGGGGTCCTCAGGAGGAGACACGGGAGTATGCTTCACAGAGTCCTCAATGACAGAGGAGGCTGTAGAACTGTCAGAGATCGGGCCTCTTCCTCATCCTAAAAAAAATTAGATCTGGCCGGTACTCCTCCTTGACGTTGACCTCTTCAATCTCTGGGTCTGGTGTCGAGTGCACTGTCAGTGGCCCATAGGGAGCCTCCTGGAGCCGATGAGTTGGCATCACCAACGAAGCTGTTGTCAACAGCGATGGGGGCCTGTTTAAGGCACCCAGTTGCTACACAAGAACACTGGTTAATCTGAGCAGGACTTCACTGAGGTGGACGGTAGGCGTTGACGGAGCGGGGTTCGACAGCACATGTGTTGACAACTCACCTGCTGTGTCCTCAGAACCAGACAAGCCTGTAGCCCTGGTGGGAGAAAGGGCAGGCCTCGACAGGAGGGCCATCAACGACGAGCATGTTGTCAATGACAGAGGGGCCGATGATCCGGAGGTTGACAGCCAGGCGCCCTGTGAATCGGGGGGGTGGTGCTGTCAGTATGGGTCTGGTGGACACGGCGACCTGGACATCAGTTCTTTTTGGAGTGGCAGCAGCCGATGAAAATCCCCCAGAACAAGGAGAGGCAGATAGGAGCGAAATCTATGCTAGGAGGAGCAGTCACGATTTCGGTCTTTCTATGTCTCCCCGAGGACTCATCTCGGGTCTTGAGATGCCTGGGAGCTCAAAGAACCAGCCAGCAACTGGGGAGCCGGGGCCCCGGAGGACCCCTGCCTGGAGATGACTACCTGTTGATCCATCAGGAATTTCTTTAAAGCCCTTTTGAGTGGCCTAAGGGTTGGTTGTTTGAACTTCCGGCACAGCTCACAGTCAGAAACTTCATGGTCCGGCCCAAGACAACAAACACAAATGGAGTGTTCATCTGTAGAGGCAATCTTCTTTCTGCAGCGGCAGCGATGGAAGAGAGAAGTTGAAGGATTAACTCTCAACATAAACAAAATTTTGAAAGAGAGATTTTTTATAGGTTAAGTGAAAAAGCCGTAGGCTGAAAAAAGGCAAGAATACTGTGACAGAGCTTCTACGGAGACCGATGCAAGCAAGTCAACGGCAGGAAAGAACTGAGGAAGGAGCAGGGTCACCTATGCCTATATAGGGCTGCTGATGTCAACAGACATCAACAGCGTGGGCAGCCTCAGTTGTACTGCTGAAAATCTTCCATGTGGATTCCCCTTCACCAACGGCAAAGGTTCCTACGGTGTTTACCTGAGGACTGAGATACCCTAGAAGAAGATCTATAATTTCCTTACCCGTAATTCCAGTTATGAGTAAGCTCTATCCATGGGCAAGCAGAAAGGTAAGGGCTGTCTTCATCTCTCAGCTGTGACAGACAGAACAGTCAGAGCATGAGGGACACCCCCCAAATCCCAGAGCTATCCCTCTGGCCAAGACTGAAGACTAAACACTGAACCCCAAAACTGTAAAGTAGCCAATAAAACAGATAATACACTGGTCTACTGAACTATAACGACTGGGGAAACTATATATAAAACAAGGATTGAAATCAACAAACATACCCAGACTGGAGTGGCAGAGGAGGCCACAAAACCATGGGTAGGGCTTCACTAGGAAACTAACGTGTGTAGTCTTTTAAAGAAGCTTGATTCAGTCCAGGCTTGGATTATTCATACTGCACCAGATGTACTCATGCTTTCGGAAATATGGCTCCAGGCGACCACCACAGACAGAGAGGTAAACATCCCTAACTACCTCCTCTTCAGAACCGACAGGCAGACCAGGGTTGGAGGAGTAGCCATTTATGTTAAAAACAAATTCTCAGTATCTATATTAGATGCTACCACCTATGCCTGTGGATTTGAATGCCTGTCTCTTAAAGTCGAGCTTTCCCCCCATCAGTGGCGTTCCGCATCGTAGGATGCTATAGACCTCCAGCAGCAGGACCGCAACTTCTGATACGCCTGTCATCCCACCTGGATACAACCCCAATGGAAACAATTATACTAGGCGTCGTAGGCGACCTTAACTATGATTGACTAAGGTCTCGATACCCCTGAAACAATTCTGCGACTCTCATGGGCTCACTCAACTTATTACTGAGCCTACTGGCATCAACAAAAAAAAATCCAATAAGAAGCACCCTCTTGGATGTTCTCCTTGTTAACAGAACTCCTTCCTTTTCCCATGCTGGTATCCTCTTAGCGGACGTTAGTGACCACTGTTTTATTGGTGGCATGAGAACTGTTACCAAACCTCTATCTACATCAAAGTTTGCCACTAAAAGATCCAGACAGAACTTTGACCCTATTGCATACTTCAATGATCTAAAAAACTCTTTGCTATGGCAAAGTTTCTACCCGGCTAAGTCAGTGAGCGATGCCTATGACGTTCTTCATGAAATCATATCCAGCACCCTAAACAGCCATGCTTTCCTGGTTAAAGCACGAATAAAAGCCAGAACCTGTCATCGGTTCTCACCGGATCTGAAGGCTGCCTTACTCAAAAGAGATTACCTCTGGAAAAAGGCTCGAAAATCTCATGCCGACGCAGACTGGTGTCTCTTCAGGGCATCTAGAAACGTCTGTACTAAGTTGGTCAGAGAGGCCAAAGCCAACTTTTATCAAACCAAGCTACTCTCTGCGTCAAACTGCCCTACCAAGTTCTGGTCCACCATAAAAGAGCTATCGGGCCACTCTCCAGGAAGTGCACTTCCTTCCAAAATTACCACTGATAATATTATCATTAACAATAAATTAGAGATACTGCAGGTTTTCAACAATCATTTTGCCACTGTTGGCCTGGCATTTGATAACGCACCTGTAAGTAGCCTTCTTCCTCAGACCAACACCCAGCCTTCAGAACCAAGTAGCAATAACATGGACTTCTCCTTTTCACCTACCACCATAAAAGAAGTTGAAGATCTTCTTCTACGACTAGATACTAAAAAAAGTGCTGGGGCCAACTCCTTTGACCCATACTTCTTGAAAATAGCATACCATATACTTGCTACACCTATAACACACCTATTCAATCTGTTCCTAGCACAAGGTTCCATCCCCAAGGCATGGAAAACTGCTCACATCATTCCCTTGTTTAAAGCAGGGGACCCCTGTGACCTAAATAACTACAGACCAATCTCCCTTCTTCCCATACTTTCAAAACTTCTGGAAAAAATTGTGGTTACGCATCTGAGATCTTTCTTAGACAATGCTAGACTACTCAACCCAATGCAGTCTGGCTTTAGAGCTAAGCAAAGTACAATTACGGCACTGGCAAAAGTTACTAATGATTGGCAACGGGACCTAGACAACAAAAAATTTGTTTATGCCGTGTTTCTGGACCTCAGTAAGGCTTTCGACACTGTCGACCACTGCCTGCTCCTCTCCACCTTAAAAACTATAGGCATTGGCTCAACCGCACTTGAATGGTTCCAAGACTACTTTTCTGATAGACAGCAACAAATTAAGGCTGATGGAGAGATTTCTCCACTTAAACCGATAAAAAGAGGTGTCCTCCAGGGCTCCATACTGGGCCCATTACTGTTTGCCATTTATATCAACAGCTTGGACGTAGGCATCAAAGATGCTAGTATTCACTTGTTTGCTGATGACACGGTGCTCTACTTAAGCCGGGAATCTCCTGAGGCTGCCTGCGCTGAGTTACAAGCTGACTTTAATACTCTGCAGTACCAGCTCCTTAGCAAAAAGTTACTACTAAATGCAAATAAAAAACAAGGCCATTCTTTTCTCACCATCAGGCCCAGGGGCTTACTCTGCTGTCGCTAGTCCATTACCATCAATCTCTACCTTATTAGGAGAAACTCTTGAATTTGTGACTAAATTCAAATACGTTGGTATTTGGCTAGACAACAAACTCTCTTTTGTGGAACACACAGAAGAACTGCTGAAAAAACTGAGGCAGAGACTTGGGTCTTTTTTTCAGAATTAAACGCCTCTTGACCACAGACGCAAAAAGACAGCCTGTCCAATCTACATTCCTTTCATTAATCGACCACGCCGACTTCATTTATGGCCATTGCCCTGCCTCATATCTTGCAAAACTGGATGTATTATATCACAAAGCACTGAGATTTATAACTGGCCTTACGTACTGCACACATCACTGCTCTTTATACGAAACCATTGGGTGGCCCTCCCTTCAATACAGGCGTTACAGAAATGCAGCCCTATGGATGCTCCGAGCCCTTACCAACAAACTCCCACAATACGTTGTTGACCGTCTTCCCCCTTAGTCCTATTAGGAACAATGCTTTAAGAAGTCAATCGCAGATTTCTCTTGAATGTCCCAAGGGCCAACACTCGCTTTGGAAGGGCCGCCATAAGCTATGCCCTGCCTACTCTCTGGAATAGGATACAAAAATTGTTGAGACTTAGCTCACCTGTCAGTCCTGCCTTCTTTAAGACCCTCTATGACAAACGTTTGCTGAAATCTGTAATTGCTTCTATCGCTACTAGGAGCTTGACTATTGTTCCTCTCTTCTTCAACACTAGTCCCAGCTGCTTATCCAAATCAGCCCTTGCTATTACTACTCCCCCCTCCTCTGCCCCACTTGCCCTTAGCACCCTCTGCATCCCTCTTATTCACCACCCCCCTTCTGCCGCATTTACCTAAGGCTTACTCACGGTTATGCGCACTTCCATAGCTTAGGAATTTCCACCCGGGCCTGTAACGGGTTTCTGATGGACAGAAATATAAATAATCTTTCTTTTTTCTTCTATAGTTTGTGTATGACATCCATACACATCCTGCTTCTGTGGGAACTATATATATTACGTTCAGGTTGTGTTATATATACATTATATCTTTCTTGTACATGTAACTTGGAACGTAAATACTCTGCTCCTATCAGTATTGTAAACATGTTGCTCCTTTTGTATTATGTATATTTATATGTAACTGTACAATTTTCCCTGCCAACAGCAGGTCCACCTTGTAAATAAGCTTGCTCAATGGTGATCGCCTGGATAAATAAAGATTTGATTTGATTTGACTTAGCCCTTCCTCCGTGATTTCAATATTTTTCTGAACCCTTCCTCCCTCCCCATAGCTGGTATGTGCACACTGGGTTGTGCACATGGAGGCATGCATGCTCCGCATAAGTCTCACAACCGGTGGCAGTCAAGTAGCCGAGCCAGAAACCCTTCCTTCCCTGGAAAGGAGAGCAGTCCTGTGGATGTTCTTTACTTTCCTCCAAGCCAGCCCCCAGTAACCCAAGATTGGTCTCGATCACAGATCGGTAGCATGGCAGGTATCAGCACTACCGCACTGGGTCGAATGAAGTAAAACTCTTTAACAGTGTTAGAATTAGATATTTCAAGAGCTCCAAAACATTTAGATGGAGAAGGGACAGAACCAGATACCTCTAGAGATGCAACACTTACGGGTGGTTGATGTATAAGACACTAATGTGACTTTTTTTTAACTTTGTATTTTATTCATTTTATGTAAGTTGCACAAAATACAAGCACACCAAGTAAGGAACATCGACAAATCGATACAACCGAGAAAAACACATTCTATACATATACAGTTTAGCAGTATCCCTTACTTTTTCCACAATGGGAGAGGCCACTAAAGTTCAAACTCCACAATTTAACTTCAGATGATACCGTGGAACTACTGCTCAAGAGCACATGGCAAAAGTTTAAAATTCAGTAGTCCAAAAATGTTGTCTAAATAAACCAGCACTCAAACAGGCACATGGTACCATGTATGGGACCTTAGGTAAAATTAAATCCAAATATGGAAAAACAGTCACACCAGTCAAAATTTCGGCTACAGAACATGAGAACAACTTTGTTTAATTATATACAGGCACAGTTACACTTGGTTTAATCCTCTAAACGTCTAACCACATGAGTACTATTGTTCTCTATATTAGCTATAAAAAATGAGCAAGGAGTGAGAGATCCAACTATGCAATGACTGTAGCTAGAAAGGAGTTCTCAGCACTTCAATGCTAACATTAGGCGTTATTAAACTTTCACAATGTGTTAATTACCTACTTAAGAGATACAGACTTGAACTTCTTATACCCCTGTGGAAAACGCACAGGACTGTCAAGGCTAACATTATATTGAGCGAGTACAGCAGAGGGAAAAGAGAAATTAAAACAGACAGTCCTTCATGGTATGTTTTCTACCTCCTCGACTGCAGGATTACTGGTGTTTTTATTTGCGGCGGCCATCTTCAAGGCCCATTTTCCCGCATCCCCTGAATCAGTAAATATATAAACCTTGCTGTCATAGACAACTCATAACATTGCGGGGAACTGAATAGTGTGGGAACTATTGAATTCTCTGAGAACAGCACGTACTCCATCAAATTTCTTTCAGCGAACAAGGGTCGCATAAGAATAGTCAAGGAAAATAAATACATTCTCCCCATCCACACTCAGCGGCCCAAATCGCTTTGCCAAATTTAACAGAATATCCCAAGTGCCCATGCTATCAAGGATGACCATTAAGACCTATGGAAGCTCAGTCGATGGTTTGCCTCCGTGTGGAATCAGATAAGCTTTGATGATTATAAACTCCAAATCCATGCGACTGAAACTGATCGATGATCCAGTCTTTGACAAAGAGTTTGGCAGAATCCCCCTTGGCTCCCTCCGGTAGACCCATCAGTCGCAGTTTTGACTCTGCACTTTATTTTCCAGAATTTCAATTCGGTTGTTGACATGCTGTCGCTCATTATCCAGCTGCACCTTGGTACTTTTGCAGGCCCCTGAATGCAGTTTTAACTCCTCCAAGTCCCCTTACATTAAGTCGACAGCATTCTCCACTATGGCTAAATGACCAGTTAGAAGATCCAACTTCTGGTTCACCGCCATCAACGAAGTTAAAAGTTGCTTCATTTTAACTCCCAGGAATTGAATGGTCTCCTTGGAGCGGTCTCCCTCTGCTGCGCCACTTTGTGCAGATCGTGTGCTGGGGCCCGCAACCAGACCCTTTCCAGTCTCTTTTCTGCCATCTCCAGATGGCCGAATTTTGTTGGAGTTGCCCACTAGGTTCCGAAAGATGTCAGCTTGCAAATAAGGCAAAGGAATCTCGACAATAAGTACAATACTAAATAGAATTTAAAGTTTAATAAAACTTTTCTGAGGAGCCGATATGCAGAGCGACTTCTCAGTTTGGGCTCCACGGCGCCCCACCCCCACCCCACTGATGCGATTTCTGAGCACACAACTGTTTTCGTCACAGAAAGGGAAATTGTCTGCAGCTTCCAAGGTGTAGCAGTTAGAGTTTGCGATCAAACTGAAACAGAACTAGTAGTGGCCATATACTAACATACTATGAAGCCAGCAGATTAGACCCTATGGTCCATCGAGTCTGCTCGGTGATCAGTGCCTTCTCAGGGCACTGTTTGTCACGCAACCCCCCCCCCCCAAGGTCCTCTATTTTCCAGGGGCTCCAGGATGCACCCTCCCTCTATACCTATTACAGCCTTTCTTGAACCTCTCTACAATAGTAGCAGCCACCAGCTCCCTGGACAGCGCATTCCAGGGCTCCACCACTCTCTCAGTGAAGTAGCGCCTCCTTGTTCCCTCCCTCTGCCTTCCCCATCCAGCTTCATTGAGTGTCCCCTGCTGGCCCCCACCTCCCTCAGCTGAAAGACCTCCTCAAGGCTTATCCTATTTATTCCCTTGAGATACTTGAAGACCTCTAACATATCCCCCCGTTCCTTCTCTCCTCAGAGTACAGGTTGAGCTCCCCCAGTCTCTCCTCATAGGGCCTTTCACCTAGCCCCAGTACCACCCTCTTAAGTAGGGACGCCAAAACTGCATGCAGTATTCAAGGTGTGGTCTAACCAGGCAATTGTAGAGCGGAAGAAGCACCTCACGACTCCCTTAGGTTATTCCCCTGGCTATGCACCCCATCATTTTGCTTGCTTGGGCCACAGCCCTTCTACACTGCTCTGAGTTATTTATTCTGGCATACATCACCACCCCTCGGAGGTCTTTCTCCCCCCATAGAAACCTGCAATGCCTCCCCCTTCCCCCAAGATGCATACATTAGTCAGAGTTTTGGCCCCCAGGTGCAGAATCCTGCATTTCCCAGCATTAAAGTTTAGCTTCCAGACTCGTGGCCATCTTCCCAGAGTCTCCAGGTCCTCCTGGGGATCCAGCTTTCCCTCCTCCCCATCCACCACCGTCCACAGCTTCGAGTCATCCGCAAGAGGCTCATCCCACTCTTGATACCACTTCTGATGTCTGAGATATATGCATTAAACAGGAGCTGGCACAGTACCGACCCCTCTGGGATCCCGCTAGTGACTAACCTGGAGGGTGAGACCCCACCCCACCCTCTGTACACGCCCCACTAGCCAGTTTCCAATCCACTTGGCCATTTGCACCCCCACCTCCATATTCTCTAGTTTCCCCAGTACCCCTTGATGTGGCACCGAGTCAAATGCCCTACTGAAGTCCAGAAAGAGAACATCCGCTGACCTGCCCTGATCCAGCGCACTTGTCACCCCCCATAAAACTCCACTAGATTGATCTGACACGATCTGCCCTTAACAAAGCCGTGTTGGGGATCGTTTAGTTGACCCCTCTTCCTCAGAACCCCCTCCATCCTCTCCTTCAGGATGACCTCCATCACTTTGCCCACCACTGATGTCAGGCTAACCGACCTATAGTTAGCCGGCTCCTCTCACAAGCCACCCTTGTGTATAGGCACGATATGGGCCATCCTCCAGTCCTGAGGCACCCACCCCGACTGCAGGAAGGAGTTAAAAAGGTCCACAAGGGGTGCAGCCAGGGTATCTACCAGCTCCTTGAGCACCCTGGTATGGATCCAATCTGGGCCCGGTGCTTTATCCCCTTTTAGAGTCTTGAGGGCTTCCCATACTCTCTTCCTGTGTTTTTCAACATCCACTTCTCCCACTGCCATCGGCTGGTCCCCCTAACCCCTCTCCTAGCCATGCCGCCCCCAATCCTCTTTGGTAAAGACCAAGGCAAAAGTCATTTAGTACCTCCGCCTTCTCCCCAGCCTCCTCCACCCACCCACTCCTTATCCTAAGCCAACTAATCTGCCCCTTCCTTTTTCTTCTTTCGCAGATATACCTGAAGAACCCTTCCCCCATTCTAATCCACTGTGCCAATCTCAGCTCCGCCCCCGCCTTGGCCGATCTCATCACCCTGGTGACCCTCCTGGTTGCCTTATCAAACTCCCCCTTGGGTATATACGAACATACGAAATTTGCCAGCAGATAAAGGCCTAGAGGTCTATCAAGTCTGCTCGAATGTGCAGCCAGCACCCCTTATTCTGCAGCTGCCCCTCCCTTCCACCCTTCCCCTTCACTGACCCTCCCCCTTGTCCTGTCCCATCCCCTTTTAAAGTAGTCCACTTTTCTACTGGATACCACTTCTGCAGGTAACGCATTCCACCCAGCCACCACCCTCTCTGTAAAAAAGTGTCTCCTCATCTCCCTCCTGAACCTTCCTCCCTCCAGTCTCATATCATGGCCCCTGGTGTCCCTCCCCTCCCTCCCGGTGTATAGATCCTGGAGAACGTTTGTATCGGCTATAAGCAGCCTTTTTTCCCCCCTCATCACATCCTGGATCTCTCTTGCTCACCAGCTCGGCCTCCTAGCTTTGCCCCACTTGCATCTTTCCCTTGTGCAGGCCTTGGTAGCCTCCAGGAGCCCATTTTTTTTTTAATAATTTCCCACCGGGCCTCCATGCCCATGCTTTGCCTGATTTCCTCTAGGTAGCCTCCAAGGATCCGCTCCACCCCACCAAAGTCCACTCTCTAAAATCAACCACTGTCATTCTTGCATGTTCTACCCCACCCCCTAGTTCTTGAGAGAACCAAACTGTGGTGTAGTCACTTCCTGCCAGTGAGTCCACAACAATTAGATCCCTGATGAGCTCCCTGTCTGACAGGACCACATCCAGGACACACCCCTCCCTCGCTGGCTCAGCCACCAGCTGGGCAAGGAATGCACCCTGGAAGACGTTCAACAGGCACTGTTACATGCTCGATGAGGGTGCCATAGCTCCCCAGTCTGCTCCTGGAATATTCAGGTCTCCCAGCACCACCGTGTTGTCCTTTCCCCTACCACAGAGGTCCCCAAGGTTAGCCACCAGACCTTCCTCCTGCCTGGGTGGTCTATATACTACCCCCATCTTCACCCATTTTCCCTCTGGAGCCTGTAAGGCGACCCAAAGAGCCTCTACCTGATCCCCCGCTTCCTCTACCTTTGTTATCCCTAATGATAAAAGCTAAACCCCCCCTCTTCCCTCCACCCTATCGTTCTGCATGTGGTATACACTAGTAGGTTTAGGTCCCAATCATGTCTGGATGTGGCCCAAGTCTCTGTGACTGCCGCCACATCATAGCCCCTCCGCCACCAACAGCGCCTGAAGATCTGACATCTTGTTTCCCATGCTCCTGGCGTTTATCAGGACCACCCTCAAACTTTCCCCCTTGCCCACCTCTCCCCTGCCCTGAGGCCACCTTGCCCTCTGCCTACAAGGACCACTTCATGCACTATCGGGTGCTCCTGCCCTGTGCCCCCTCCCTCGCGCCTGTGGGAAAAGGCCAGGGGAGCCTTTTCCCTCCGCCCCGCAAGTTTAAACCCCACCTGGAATGGATGAACTCTGCCAGTCTAAGCTGCAGGACCTTTTTTCCCTCTGAGCTAAAGTGAAGCCTGTCCCTTGCAAACAGTTCCCTGTCCTCCCAGGTTGCTCCCCAGTACCCCACACACCCATATCCCCTGACCTCGCACCATTCACCAAGCCATACATTTACATCCCTTATTTTTTGCTTTTTCTCCACACTGGCCCTAGGCACCACTACGATCTCCAAGAAGGAGACAGAGCACCCCACATCCTGACAGACCATGGCCAGCCCCCTAATCCTAGCTTGCATCTCCAGCTCACTGTTCCCCTCTATATATCGTTAGCACCTAGGTGAACTCATATGGCAGGTGTCCCACCACACTCCTGCTCTAGAGGATAGATCTGATTTTTGCCTGATGCACCGTCAAGCCGGATATACTCCTGGACTTAACTCCACAGGAAGTCCCCCCACCCCAACCTGATCCCCTTAATCATGGAGTCCCCCAAGAGCAGCACTCTTACTGCCTCCTTTTCCCCAGACCTGCTCGCCATCCCAGTTCCCCCCTACACCTACCCCCGCATTCTCATGCCCTTCCCCTCCCCCTCATGCCAAAAACCGGCTTGTTCCTCCCACTCCAACCCATATCTCTTTGACCTGTCCTCTTTGGCCTCATTCCTTCCTCTTTCTGCACTGTGGTCCATTCCAGTTTGTCTCCGGAGCAAGGACAACCCTTCCCCCGGACTTCCTCCTCACTGACCTGTCCACCTCAGCCTCCTTCCTTTTCCCAGCTATGTCCAGGACCAACCCAGTAACTCCCCAAGAGCAAGGGTCCCCCACCCACCCCATTCCTGTTCCCACTCCATCCTGTCCCCCACCACCACCCCCACACTGCTCCCAGACCCTGCTCAGTATTTCCCTTAATGTTCCACTTTATTTTCTGCTGTGGTTGATGTACTAATGGTTTATTCTTGTGAACAACTTAGTGATTTTATTATTTGTATCACTCACATACTGAATTTTGCTTTTACAACCCATGATGAGTTTAATGAACTTTATTTGTACAGGAAAAATGTGTCATTCAATTAGGACACTGCAGCAGAGGCCTCATTCCATATTTCAGATACTATATGCCAGCTCCCTGAAGTTGTCCTCATATACTTTTCTGACCCCAAGTATTTCTCCATTCATTCATTAATTTAGTTATACGTATTTATTTATTAATTTTTAATTAGGGTGCACAGAATCATACAGTTACACTGGGTATGGCGACTCAGGCTCAACCGAGTCCCTGGGCCCCCTATCTCAGCCACCAACTATATCCCAGAAGTATATTTTCTCCCAGTCTTTTTTTGTTGTTGTTGTTGTTATAGCTGCCAAACAGCTGCAGAGAGATGCCAGCCACAGTTTAGACTGAAGACGTTGTATTGCTCTTCTGCTTTTTTCTTGCAACCAGGCTCCTGGTTCAGCCTGCAAGCATCTTTTGGAGAGACTCAAATGACTCCCTTACGCCACAGTTCCCAAGCCTACCTAACCACCCCACCTTTGGTGTCCTGTTACCAGGTGTGGCCATCTCACCTTCGGTTCCCAGTGCTTCTTCCCCTTGGGATAAGCGAGATAAACTGATTGACAGTGATAAGAAATGGTTCCTGGTTTCCACCCTAGACGTTACCCCTACCCTATCTGGAAGGACATACACAGACTAGAGGTAGTTCAGAGACAGGCAACAAAAAAGGTGCAAGGACTGCACTGGAAGTCACATGAGGAAGACTACAGGATCTCAATATGTATTCCCTAGAGGTAAGGAGAGAGAGGGGGCACATGACAGAGACGTTCAAATATCTCAAGGGTATAAACAAAGTGCAAGAGAATAGCATCTTTCAGAAAAGAAGCTGTACAAGAAGAAAAAAATTACTCACCTTAGTAATTATGTTTCTTCTACTGGAGTCTTGCTGTATTCTGACAAGTGCAGTTAGCCCCACCCTTTAAACTGCCCCAGAGAACAAAGGGTTAACATTTCTATGCAAAGCATGGAATGCTGAGCTCAAGCTCAGTTGATGTCTCTGTTTCCCTTTGAAAGCTAACCATCAGATTCTTACGAGCAATACTCTAATAGTATTCTATGTGGAAACTGTAAAACAAAATTTTTAATAGCCAACTGGCAACAAAAAGTTTTGGACTACCAAAAGAAGACAAGTCAGGAAACCCAAAACTCAAAACCCAAACCAAACAGGAATATTACAAAATAAACACCTATACAAAAAGAGGGTGTAAAAAGAGCACCCCTGAGGTGCAACACTGCATCTGCCCACCCACTTCCCAAAAATGGTTCTGAGAGAGGAGGCAGGGAGGGACGTTACAATACAGCAAGACTCCAATAAAAGAAACATAATTACTAAGATGAGTAATTTTTTTCTTCAAACAACTTGAAGTCTTGCTGTATTCTGACAAGTGCAGACTACCAAGCAGTAACTCCATGGAGGAGGGACAGAACCTACTTTGGGAATAGGCTCTGAAATACTGCTATGCCAAACCGAGCATCACTCCTAGCCAGGATATCCAGAGAGTAATGCTTGGTAAAGGTATGGACTGTTTTCCAGGTGGCTGCTTGACAAATTTCTAAGAGAGGGATATCCCTGGCAGCAGCCAGGGAAGCAGCCGTACCACTTGTGGAATGAGCCCCTCAGGCCTGAGGGTGGAGTTCTTCCCAGTTTTTCATAGCAGAATTGTATACAAGACACAATCCACCTGGCAATAGATCTCTTTGTGGCAGGTTTGCCCTTTCCCACTTCTCCATAAGTGAGGAACAACTAGAGGGAGTCAAACCTGTGACCCTTGGTACGCTCTATGTAGTAACTAAGGGCTCTTTTAACATCTAAACTGTGTAGCCTCCTCTCTCCTGAGGAAGAATGATCAGTGAAGAAAACAGGAAGAGACACAGACTGGTTTAAATGGAGTCTGAAACCACTTTGGGCAAGAACCTTCTATTGGTTCTAGGACCACTTTATCCCTGTGAAAGGAGATAAATACAGGTTACTCACCTGTAACAGGAGTTCTAGGAATGGTATATGTTGTTCATCCACTCATTGGCAGTATCCTTGCCGCTTTAAATCTTGCGGAAGGTCTTCAAGCTTCTCCTCCACCCACCGGGTGGTATAACTCTGAGCTCCGCCCCATGGCGCCAGATCTGGCCCGCTGGAAGCTCAGGTTGTCTTGTCCCGAGCCGAGGAGGTCATGGAGTGAAGAGGATGAACAACATACCATTCCTAGGAACTCCTGTTACAGGTGAGTAACCTGTATTTCTAGGGACATGGATATGTTGTTCATCCACACTCATTGGCAGACTCCTAGCAGTTCTCCGGGAGGAGGAGGCAAGACGACACCCCCATATACTTACTTGGGAAAGAGAGACTGAGAACCGAGGCCCCAAAACCAGCATCCCGGCGTGACTCAAGGTCGATGTGGTAGTGGGTAATGAAGGTGTTGCTGACTTCCAGGTAAGCAGCCCTGCAGATTTCCTGGATAGGGACGTCCTGGAAGCAGCCACCGTTGCAGTATGGCGGGTAGAATGAGCTCTTATCCTCTGGGAGGCTCCATGCCCGCCAACTTATAGCAGAGATCTATGCAGGAGGTTACCCACCTGCTTATCGTCCGCTTGGCTGCAGGTCTGCCAGATGCGGGCTCAGCGTAGGTGACAAACAGCTGGCGAACCTCTCCCCGAATTTCAGCCGTGCGCTCCTATAATAAGTTGCCCTTCTAGGGTCCAGAGTATGGAGCCTATATTCGCCTCCGAGGTGTGATTGGGGTAGAACACCGCAGAGTCAACACCTGGTTACAGTGAAACTCCACACCACCTTCGGAAGGAATTTCGGTGGGGGCGCAGGACAACCTTGTCCCTGTGGAAGACCAGGGAGACTGATGGAAGCGCCTGGAGCTCTCCCATCCTTCTGGCTGACGTGGATAGCCACCAAGAAGGCGGTCTTCCACGACAGGTGAGAGAGCACACCTGTGCATAGGTTCAATGGCTTGCCCATGAGCTTTGCCAGTACCAGCAGTAGATCCCACGGAGGTGGGGTTCCCGCACTGGAGGAAATGTAGTCAAGGCCTTTGAAAAAGCGCCGAGACCACCTTCTCCTGCGCCACCGACTGTTTGACCCGCCCGGTAAGCAGAGATTGTGCCAGGCATTTTCCCTTAGGTCGCCGACACTCAAGTCTTTGACTAGAAAGGGACCACAAATAGTCCAAGATGCTTGCCAAGGAACAGGAGGAAGGGTCCAAGCCCTTGCTCTGACACCAAATGGAAAACCTTTTCCATTTGAAGGCATAGCATTTTCTGGTCGACTTTTACGGGACGCCTCAACTACATTGAGGACCTCGTCGGAAAGACCCAAAGCCTGGAACTCTAGCCAGGAACCAGGCCGTCAGGTGCAGGGATTGAAGGTCCGGATGGAACACCTTCCCTGATTGACTGAGAGCAGGTCCGGGCGAGCTGAAGCTGCCGCGAGTCCTGGAGCTGAGACTGAGGAGATCTGGGTACCAGAACTGGCGAGGCCAGTCTGGGGCTATCAGAATCACCTGCCTTGTCCCTCCTCGCCTTGAGAAGCACCTTGTGGATCAGGAAATGGGGAAAGTGAAAGGGCCGGGGTCCATTGCCTGGGAAGGCATCCCTGCAGCGAGCCCTGCTGAGGCGGGCATGAAACAGACTCAGCTTCGCGTTCTCCATGGAGGCAAACAGGTCCACCTGAGGTGTGCCCCAAAGGGAGAACAGATGCTGTACTACCTCCGGCAGGAGAGACCACTCGTGGGATGCAGCCCCTATCCGGCTCAGGGCATCGGCCAAGGTGTTGGAGGCCCCTGCCACGTGAATGGCTAGAGATCCGCCTCCAGGCTGCGCACGAGTGACCAAATGCGGAGAGCTTCCTTGCATAGAAGCATGGAGCGCCCCGCCTGGCGGTTTAGATAGTACATGGCGTGGTATTGTCCGCTGGACTCGGACCACTTGACCCCGAGGAACGGAGCAAAGGCGGTGAGAGCCAGGCGGACCGCCGGAGCTCCAGCAGGTTGATGTGGCATCGACTCTGGGACCAGAGGCCATGAGCCCGGTGTTTCCCAGATGGGCACCCCAACCCATCAGAGAGGCATCGGTCGACAGAGAGCCGTCGGCTCGGGCGGACTGAGCGGGATGCCCTCCTGCAAATGATCTGGAGCGGTCCACCACTGGAGGCGTTTCCACATCCCCTGTGTCACCGACACAAGCTGGTCAAGGGATCGCAGCGTTGTGACCACTGGCTGGCCAGTCCCACTGAAGGGGACGATGTTCCAGCGGGCCCAGCGGACCACGCTGGTACAGGCCGCCATGAGACCCAGGAGCGCGAGGAAGTCCCGGGGCGCAGTTGCCCAACCAGAAATGATCGGGCAAAGGAGGAAAGAACCGCCCTGTCCGCCGGAGCCGCCTCTGGCTCGAAGAGAGTCGAGCTGCGCCCGATGAATAAAATCACCTGCTTGCTCGAGTTCTGACTTGGCCTCGTTGATAAGGAGGCCCAGTTGAGAGCAGACCTGAGGCCAGATCTCTGACACTCCGCCTCCTTCCTGGAGGGAGCTGCTATCAGCCAGTCGTCCAGGTAAGGTACACCGGACCCTCGGCGCCGCAGGAGATGCTGTCACCACTGCCATGCATTTGGTGAAGACCTGGGAGCTGGAGACAAGCCGAAGGGCATGGCTTGGAACTTCGAGATCCTTCCTTCCGGGCGAAGGAATCTCTGGTGAGACGGACGGATAGGGACGTGGAAAACGCGGCCCTGCAAGTCCAGAGAGCAGAACCACACGCTGCTCCAAGGATGGTATTATCTGAGCCAGAGTGACCATCCTGAAGGTTCAGACCTTAGGAACTTGTTTAGGTCGTGTGGGTCGAGAATGGGCTACCAACCCCGTCGTTCGGAACCAGGAAGTACCTGGACACAAACCCTGGGTCTGAAAGAGGGTCTCACCTCTCTACCACCTCCTTCTGGAGGAGGAGGCGATGATATTTCGACGAGCCGCCAGTGAGCTGGGGATCCTGCCCCGAGGCGACGGCTCTGAAGGGTGGTGCCTGCTCGAATTCCAGAGGCAGGCCTCTTCCCACCACCTCCAAGACCCACCTGTCCGTGGTAACAGCGGACCAGGCGGAAGCGGAGTGCGGGCCGTCCCCCAGGGGACCCAGGGAGTAAGGTGACGGGATGGGGACACCCTCAGCCCGTCACTGGGCAGGCTTGGAGGAGGATTCCGATGAGACCTCCTGGGCCTCTTCTCCTGCCTCCTGTTAGAGGAAGCCATGCCTGGGTTTGGGATGCCAAGGCCGAGCCTGCTGGGCCCTGACGCTGTTGGTCGTGCGGCCAAAGGCTGGTGAAGGACTAGGCGCTTAGGCTGTGGTTTGGCGCCTTGTCCTTCTGAGTGAAGAGACCCGAGTCCAAGGTGGCATTGACTCTCGATTCTCTGCAGGTGACCTTCCACCCCAGGGCCAAGAGGTCAGTTCCCAAAAGGAACATCCGCCAACTTGTGCTGGATCCGAAGTAAAGGTGGATATCCTCAGCTGCTCGCCGACGAACACGACACTACGGCCGTCACACCGATCTGGCACATGAGTCCCCACATCCAAAGCAGTCTGAGCTGCTGTTTGCCACTGCCTCGTCCTGGTCCCGCACCTGCTTAACCGTAGTCTGCAGATCGGGCGAAGATGAGGGATGACCTCATCCAGGAGCCCAACAGGCATGAGAAAATGTGCCATGAGGACGGGCCAACTGGCCTGACGGGCGTTTAGAGAGGACGAGCGAGACTTTCGCCCGACATAGTCCATTTCTGACCTTGTCAGGAGGTTTGTCCACATCCCTGGCGCTTTGCGCTACGAGAACGCTTGTCGGTACCAACCCTCAGCAGAGGGTGTTCCAAAAACCGGACAAGGAACCGGTGGGACCGATACTTCTGGCCATCCTGGCCAAGGCGCAGGGCAGGAAGCAGGGCGCTGCCAAAGTTCCAGTGCTGGACCCACTATGGCCTCGGCCACGAAAGGCCTCCGCCGGAGAATCCCTCGGTCCAGAATCTCGTGAGGGATACTGGCCCGCTTGAAACGGGTTCGAGCTCCATCCCGTAGACTCCGAGATGAGTCAAGCAGTCTTAGGAAGGGACGACGGGCTATCGTCCATTGGCTGACTTCCTGAAGACTCCAAGTCCAATCGCTTGGAGAAGAAGGAGGAATCATCTTCGACTCGGAAGAGTCCTCAAGAGCTGCCTCTGGCCTGAGCCACCCCTTCACCTGCCGAGGTGGTCGAAGTGAGGGTAACTGACAGCCGATGGTGAACCTTAGCCGACCGAGAATCTCTGGTCGAGCCCCACCAGGCTGTGGAGGCGGAGGTTCCACCGCAACGGTGGAGCAGCTGTTTTGGGCCGAACAACCGCCTGGGATAGGCTCTCGGCAAGTCGAGGGTTGTGTCGGGCTGCTCCGTGACAGCCACTTAATGAAGCGGGGAAGGCGCCGGGTGGCTTATTCGGCCAGGAGGAGCTGTTGCAACTAAGGTCCTCGTGCCGTCGGCGTAATTTACGCGAAGCCTCCCTCATCCGAGGGGAGGACGAGGACGGCGGCGACGCTGGCCATCAAGGGTGTCGGGACCGAGACCGCCTATGACGTGGGAACGGTTGGACCGCTGAGGTCCGAGACCGAGACCGAGAGTCCCGGAATTTCGGTGGTAGGAGGTGTCGGCCGGAACTACACTCCTTCTCGGCTCGGAAGGTCCATCCTGAGGGCTCTGGAACCGAGGCACAGGCGAGCGCACGGATCCTCAACTCCTCCTGGGAACCGGAGAGGGAATCTCGGCGCTTAAAGGCGTACAGCCCGTTCAATGGGTCGAGAAAAATTGACTTCATCAGTGGAGTCCGGTCAACTGACCTGGCCGGGGACACCGTGAGGCCAGTGGCGAAGCCGGCGATCGATCGAAGCAGACGGTCGACGGCCCGAGAGAGGGACCTTTCCCGCTCCCAAGAGCGTCGACGGAGGGACTTACCCTTGTCCCTCTTTTTGGACCGAGAATAAGGTCCAGCAGACGCAGGCCCTTCTCCTTTAGTGGAGAGGGACAGACAAAGCTCCTTAAAGGAAGCCGGTAGGAAGAACCCAGAGAGCGGGATAAATGTCAGGCCGAGGATAATGCCGCGCCGCCTCCTCTTCGAGGACCATCCGCCGAGCTGATCCAGCCGAAAGCCCCGCCACAAGGACACCGCCAACTGGCCCCTTTGGACTTCACCGGAGGGAACGCTTCTGGACGCCCAGCGCACTCGGGCAGCACGGCCTTCGAGGACGAGGGTCGAAAGATGAGCAGGCCGAGTCCGCGGTCGCGTGGCGCCTAGTAGACACACGGGTGTGGATCCGTCTGACACTTTGTCAGATGGGCATCTCCAATCCGGGTGATTATCCTCGCGCGGCGGGGATCGAACTGTGTCTTTTTCAAAATATTATTTTAAATGCATACGGGAAAGGACTGTCACAAAGCATGAAGGGAGGGAAACTGAGCTTCAAGCGGTAGGAAGATCTGGCGCAAGGGGGCCGAGTTATACCACCGGTGGTGGGAGGAGTGTTGAAGACCTTCCGCAAGATGAAGTGGCAAGGATACTGCCAATGAGTGGATGAACAATATCCATGTCCCGAAAATGAGGTTCACTGACAGGCTTGCAATTCAATGATCGCCCTGCAGAGGTTATGTGGCTAGCAAGAAACATAGTTTCCAGGTCATACTAAGCTCTGCTGTAGCAAAAGGCTCAAAATGGGGTTGCATGAGTTGAGCAACAACATTCAACTCTGGCAGGGCAGGGTTCTAAAGGAGATTGTGAAGCATCTTTTAAAAATTACAGAACCTGAATGAGAAGATAGTGATGAAGATCACAGACAAAAACGAGAACAGCTGACAAGTGTACCTGAGAGTAGTTGGTCTGAGGTCTAGGCTATTATGATGGACCATATAATCCAGAACCTAGGGTAACCAGCAGATCTGAGAAATATGTTTTTGAACAACAAATGCTGAATTTCATTTGAGTTATAAGTCTTCTGGTGAGGGCTTTTGCTTTAGGGAACTAGAAGGACAGGACTGATGTGTTTCACAGTAGCTGCTTGTGTTTACAGGGTTTCTTGTGATTTTACTTGTAGAAGGTTTTTTTTCTTACTACCTTAGGGCTAGGAGGGTATTGTTTTGGGGCTGTAGGTTTGAAAACTGGTCTGGTGGCTGGGTCATTTGTTGATGTTTCACTGTAACAGGCTGGCCAGGAGGCTATTTTCTTCGATTTAAACCTATTTGTGGGACCTGTTTCGCTAGTAAACCTATTTGTGGGATTTGCGGGGCTGTTTCTTTGCTGCAGGGCCTGAGGGGGCAGACATAAGACTGACAGGTAACTCTGAGAGTCAGGTGTAGTCTCTAATCCCATCCTCCCACCCTCACCTCCCACAGCTCTGTTTATTTATAGGGGAACACCTGCCCTGCAATTGAGGAAAAGGCTGCAGGTGCCTGTGTAGTTCTAGCCACTGGGGTTGATTTATGGTTGGGAGAGATGAGCTAGGGAGTAGCTCACTTTCCTTATTTATCGTGTTGTACTGCACCTAGTAACAGGGTTACCGTTTACTGAAGGACTATCTAGGTTAGTGGGTGACCTGATGAGTCAGTAGGGGTGTATCCTGACTAGTGGGGCTGTGGCTCACCCAGAGCCTACTTGGGGGATGGGACCATGTCATTAGCTGCATCTTTGGGAGGGTGGGGTGCACAGGTGTGGGCAGCCATGATACTGACTGGGTTTTGGAGTTTGTGGTGCAGAGTGCTCCCAGTGGTACAGCTAGGAAAGGTTGCGGATATGAGACAGCTGGGGAAGGGGGAGGTTGTTGAAGAAGAGATGATCTCCATGGGATTGCACCAAGCACTAGGGTGGTTTAGGGAAACGAAAGTAGAGAATACCTGTCACATAGATCCTGGCAGAGGAGGTTCAATGAGGACACTACCAAGAAAGACAGGTAACTGGGGACCCTCACAGGGGCCTGAGGACAACATTTCAGGAAGTAGGCGGCTGGGGCTGGACAGAAGGAAGGTGGGAGGTGGACTGATCTTGCTCAGTAACTGCCTACCTTCTCTGCTTGAGGATGAGTGGGGTGACAGCTGAGGGGTGGTTAGAGATGGAAAGGGAGTGGGGGCAGAGGCAATGATAACAGGAGGAACGAACCTGGAATTGTAGGAAATTGGGGGGAGGCATAAGAGCAGAGGGCAGGGGGTGAGGGAGAAATGCATGAGAAGGGACCAGTTGGGGGAAAGGCAGAGAAGGACCAGAAGTAAAGGATACAGTAAAGAGCTGAAGGTTTAGGCCAGGAGCACGATAAGCAAGGAAGGACTGAGCGGAGGAAGGGAGGATGAGCTGTAGTTTAGTGGACAGGGAGAAGGACCAGCTAGCAGTGAGGGGAGTATGAGGCAGAAGGATACCAAGGAGGAGGAGAGGCAGGATCGGAGGAGGGGTGGCTAAGCAATGAGGGGGCTGCATGTGGCACCCAGACAGGGAGACGCAACAAGGAGCCGAAGGTGGAGGGATCTAGAAAGGATGAGGGACATGGAAGGGGGAATGAGGAAAGGAGCGTCAGAGTGCTCTGTTGGGGATTCATGATCTGTGTTACCTGGATAGGAGGGGAAGCCTGGCGAGGAACAAAGCTTCCTGACCACAGTGCACAGGCCAAGCAAGGCTATTAGCTGGCAAAGGATGGGGTTCCTGATATACTGTTCCACCTGGGTAAATGACATTGAGGAAAAAAGCTAGAGATATAGGCAAGGTTCAGGAGCTCACCAGGTCTGTCGTATAGGTTGCTCGATTTCCTTGTAAATCCCGTGTCAAGGGCTGGTGAGGACATAAAGGAAGATTAGGAGATAAACCAGTGGTCTAGGGTGGAGGAGGCCAGAGGGTAGGGTGATGGGGACTGGGAAGACCTGGAGGATAAGGAGCTGTGGTTAGAGATAGGCTCCATCTCAATTTGAGGGGGGAAACTTAGTTGGTGCTGAAGGTGTCTATTGGTGAAAAGTGGGGTTTGAACTTTGAAGGGGAGGAAGGGAGAAAAGGCGTAGAGGTGGGTCCGATGCGGGATTCTGTCTCCCCGGGGAGCTGAAGGAATGCGAAAGGCTGACTGTAGTGTGATCAGGGGAAATGTGTCTCTGGAACATGAGCAGAGGAAATGTATACAGAAAGGGTGAAGGTGTCCTGCTAAATGCCAGAGCTAGCAATAAATGCCTGAGGTCCAAGTGCTAACTGAGGAGCGATGTAGCAGCGGTCACTGAGACCTGGCCACCGCTGGATATTACTGACTTGAACCTGAGGCTACATGTTCAGGAATGATTGGGGGTGGGAGAAGTCAAAAACTGCATTGGTATAGTGGTAGAGAGGCAGAGGAACATAGAGTCGATCTGGTACCTTGATAACAAGGTGGGGCAAGAGAGTAGTGGTGAGAGGGCTGCGCTGGCGGAGGAGCTGGAGGAGAGTCTGGTAGATGCTGAGACACAGATTGGGCAGGGAAGGTGTGGTGTTGGGGACTTAAACATGCCAGAACAGACTGGGAGACTATGTGATCTCGTGCGGAGAACAGAGGTTGTTGATGTTTCAAGATGCCCAACTGTGCAGGTGGGGAACTGACCAGGAGGCTGGTACTGGATGGTCCTGGCAGATGTGACCAGACTGGGGTCTGAGGTGGGACCATTGGCAGGAGTGATCATGGCCAGTCTGGTTCGCCTGGACCTAGAGGGTAGCAGAGTGCCAAAGACGGAGGTAACTGACTCAGGGGCTTGTTTGAAATGGAAGATCCATGGAGCATTTGATGTGATTGGGTCAGATATGGATGCTGACAGTAGTGGAAATCATCAGAGACGGGTGATGCTACCACACCTGTGCCAGAATAAGACTAAAATGTGGGCTTAAAACTTCGCTGGTGGACCAGGGATGCCCAGGAGGTGGTGGGGAAAGAAGGCAGCCTATAGGCAATTCAAGTGCCATGAGTGAAAGATCAGGGAGGAACTGATGGCTGGGAGGGCTACTGGTGGAGGCGTTAAGGCAAGGAAGGAGTGAACCTGGCTAGAAATTAGGAGAGGGAACAAGGACTTTAGACATTGGGAAAACGAAGGGTGGGGGGTGATTAGACGTTATAAACAGGGGAGAAGGCACAAGATCTGGAGGCTGACGATTAAAGGAGTATACCTCAGTTTTCACCACGAAAATGGGGTGCTGTATCACATGGGAGGAGACGATTATGAGGTGACTCAGTCACTGTGGTCTGGGTGAGGGGAGACATGTTGGCAGGAGGGGGTAAGAGAAGAAGAGGTAGCGAGGGAAATCAGAGAAAGTGGAAGCCCTCAGGTCCCTTAAGATGAGAAAGTACTGGCGGATAAATTATACCCAGAGTGTTGAAGGAACTTGCAGATGTCTTGCAACTTCTCTGGAGCTTTTCACCATCTCTGAGGACAGGGTGGTGCCTCTGACTGAAGGTGGCGCATAGTGCCTATCCACAAAGGGAGGATGGAGGGAGGTGTAGGGAACTGCAGGCCTGTCAGCCTGATATTGGTGGGCAAGGTGATGAGGGCATTGTCAAGGAGAGCTGGGGATTGGAAAAGTCAGGGTGTTGACGATGACAGTATGGAATCATCCACGGAAATCGTCAGACAAACCTATGAGTTCTATGACTGGGTGACGAGTGCCTGACCTGCAGACCAGGATGACTTTCTAGACTGCAAGGCATTTGACTGTTTCTCATGAGGTCTGTTGATAAGCTGGGAGAAATGGGGGTGGGAATCAGATGGATAGACAATTGCTCCAGGACCTGACCCACAGGATGTGAGTTGGTGGATAGTCTCATCTCTAAGGAGGGTCATTAGTGGGTCCTGCAGGATCAGTCCTGCCCTCCGTTCAACGCCTACGCCCTGGATGCAATAGAACAGGTGTGAGATGGGTCTTCATGATGACTCAAAACTGGGGGCGTGGTGGTGGGGAGGGGAGGTGGTCCTGTGGGACCTGTAGGCTCGGAAGATGTCTAGAGAGTGGAAGCTGAGGTTCAATGCAGGAAATGCAGGTACTGCACCTGGGGCCAGAAACCCGGGCCAAGTGTACATCGCTGGGCGGGATTGCCACAAGTCTCGATGGCTGAGAGGACCTGGGTGGTGGTCGATTGAACAACTTGAGACTTCTAGGAGGGTGGTGTTAAGGCCAACAGGAGTTGGATGCATCGCTAGGGGATCACCTCCAGAAGGAGGAAGTGATCTCCTCTGTATGTCTGCTTGGTGAGGCTACCGAGTAATGCATGCAGTTTTGAGGCTACACTTAAAGAGGGATATTAAACTCCTGGAGAGGGTCCAGAGGAGGTAACCAGCTGATTTGGGCTTGTGGATGTATATGGGGAGAGGTCAAGAGCCAATACGTATAATATTGGAAGAGAAGGGACTGGGGACAGGATAGAGGTCTTCAGGCATGAAGGTGTAAATTGGGAGGAGTAGCAGGGTGTCAAGGAAGGAGGAGGGCAACGGAGGTGTGGTGGAAGCTGAGGTGAGATTTAGGGAGAAAGGAGGAGAGGTGTATTCACTGAGAGGGTGGTGTTTCATGGAATGTTTCCGGGGGCTGGTGGAGGCAGAGACAGGAGGGTTCAAGAGGTGGACAGTGCTGGGAAGGGTTCTGGCAAATCCAGACAGTGAGACATTTGAACTGGAAGGAGTAGCAGAAGGCGAGGGGTAGCAAGGTCAACTCCTGGGTGGGCGACAACCAGCAGACACGTAAAGATCATTAGCCTATTCTGCTGGTGTTAGTGGTTAGATCCAGAACCCCTTGGGAGATGTAGATCTGCAACCTAACTCTTCAAGAGCCATGCCGAGATTGAGAGATGAAGATTAGTATCAAATCCCTAGAGGATGTTAACAGGTTGTACTTCCTGGAAGAGACAGGAAGATGGATCTAGGGACAGTAACAGGGGGCCTACAGCTGTCCGCCTAATCTGGAGCACTAGAATCACTGCAAGGTTGAGACCTTATCTTGACAAACTTTGAACAGAGGGAGGGAGTAGGTATATAGAAACTTCCTTCCAATTCAGAATCAGGGCATCCAGGGGGACTGAGCCCAAGACTGGAGGTCTGCAACAAAAGAGGGAGTTGGTGATTGTCTACACTCTATACAATAAGGATAGGCAGTATAATAGAGGGGGTGGAGTGGCAGTATACATCCAAATAACATCACATCTGAGCTCAAGGACTGTACAGCATGGATACAGGAAGAAATCTTGTGGGTAAAGATTATTCCACCTAGAGCACCAAAGATTAATATAGCAGTTGTGTATAGACCACCAACTAGGTTACCTGAACAAGACAGTCAATTACTTAATTTTATCAAATGTATAGCCCATGAGGATAATGTTATTATACTAGGAGATTTTAATCTCCCTGGTATAAAATGGGACCTATTACAGGGAAATACAAAGGTCAAAGTCAGTTTCCTGGAAGAATTATTAACTGCAGGAATGGACCAATTGGTTCAAGAGAATACAAGGGGGAACCATATTCTTGATTTAGTTTTAACTAATATGGTTGATAATATCACAAACTGTAAGGTTGAAGCCCCGCTCTGAAACAGTGACCACTCTATGGTCAGTTTCCAAATTGATGGGGGTTATTATATTAAAAGTGGAAGCACAGTATTGTATGACTTCACTAGGGTGAATTATGATATTTTTAAATATGAATTAGACACCTGGAATTGGCAGCAGGAGTCAACTAACCTCCCAGTTCAGGAAATGTGGGACAAATTTACTAACAAATTAAATGAGCTGATCTTAAAACATGTCCCTGTTCGTGAAAAATACAATAGCTCCAGGAAAAGCGTGCCCCCTTGGATGACAACTACATTAAAAAGTTGACAAAAAATAAGAATAAGGCTTTCACTAGGGCCAAAAGCTACGGGGAATCTAAGGCATGGGCATCTTATAAACTTCAGTTAAAAGGGGTTAAAATGGCTATTGGCAAGGCAAAGAGGAGTTACGAACTAAAACTAGCAACAAAAACTCAGGATAATTACAAGAGTTTTTACACATATGTAAATAATGTAAGGGGACAGGGTAAACAAACTGGACCACTGAAAGATAATGCTGATACTATTATATCTGACAATAAGCAAATGGCTGATAGGTTTAACAAATACTTTTCCTCTGTGTTTAATTTAGACAAACAATACAACCTAGTGGATTGCATTGCAGATGGAGCTCTTGATTTCAAAATCAAGTTGGAGGATGTGAGATCAAGGCTTAGTAATTTGAACCATAATAAAGCTAGTGGACCAGATGGTCTGCATCCCAGATTGCTAAAGGAATTGGAAAATTATTTGGCAGGGCCAATTACACAAATATTTCAGCAGTCACTGGAATCAGGGCAAACTGTGCAGACATGGAGATTGGCAACAGTTGTCCCTATCCACAAAAAGGGACAGAAGAATCAAGTGGGCAATTACAGGCAGATTAGTTTGACGTCAGCACTTGGAAAACTACTGGAAGGTATTATCAAGGACTATATTATGGATTAAGTGGAGCTACAGAGGAAACAGGATTAGTCCCAACACGGATTTACTAAGGGACGTTCATGTCAAATCAATTAATTGGAATTCTACAGTAAAGTTAGTAGCTCACTCAATGAAGGCTACCCTGTGGATGTGATATTCTTAGACCTAGCAAAGGCATTCGATAAGGTCCCTCATGAAAAATTGACCAAAACTATTTCTAATTTAGAGATACATCCCAAAATAGTAAACTGGGTGGGAGATTGGCTGTCTGCTACGAAACCGAGAGTATGTGTCCTTGGAGACATGTCCGACTGGACAGCGGTCACTAGTGGAGTCCCAAAGGGATCCGTACTGGGGCCATGTCTGTTTAGCCTTTACATGTCAACTATGCAGGTAACAGCTGACATATGGATTTCCAAATTTGCTGATGATACACGTATAGGCCATCCAATTAATAACACATCTGATGCTTCAAATTTACAGTTAGCACTCGGAGAATTGGATTTGTAGGCAAAGGTAAATGGGGCCACCTTTAATGTGGAAAAGTGTACGGTTATGCACTTTCGTAAAAATAATCCAGAAATAAATGATAATTTGGGTGGTAATATCCTTAAAGTGGTACATGAGGAAATGGACCTGGGTATAAGGGTCACCAATGACCTCAAGTTCCACGCACAGTGCAATTTAGTGGTCAAGAAGACAAACAAAATTTTGGGATGCATACATAGACATATTAAAAGCAGGAAGAGAGAGGTGTTGCTCCCTTTGTATACCTCTCTAGTGAGGCCGCACACAGAATATTGTGTGCAGTTCTGGGCACCTGGCTATAAAGGGGATATTAGAGCCCTGGAGAGGGTGCAGCGAAGGGCTACTAGAAATATATCTGAAGTTAAGGAGATGACATACGAGGATAGGCTGAAGTTGGATTTATATCCCCTGGAATATCACAGAATGAGAGGGGACATGTGCCTAGTTTTTCCAGCATTATCAGATAATCAGCTATGGCAGCAACTGGACCTGCATCTTAGGGTTCAGTCATATAACACTCGTGCCCATCCCTTACAGTTGAGGGTGGGTAGATGTAGGACAAAACTGCGTTTGTTTTGGTTCTCAAATAGGGTGGTAAGAGCCTGGAATGACTCACCAGTTGAAGTGGTGGCTAGTCAGAACATGACATCCTTCAAAAAATCTTCGGATATTTTTTTTTGGGGGGGGGGGCAGTAATACAGTGGGATATTAAATCAAAAGTTTAAGCGAGCCAAATGGACATAAGTATTACAGAGCTCTATAAAGACTAATGTTATCAATGTTACCAATGTCTGGGGCTGCAAAGAGATCCATCTCTGGAGTGTCCCACCTTGAAAAAATCACTTTCACCACCTGAGGGTCCAGGGACCATTCGTGATGGCCCTGAGAGATCCTGCTCAGTGCATCTGCTAGCACATTGTCCTTCTCTGGAAGGTGAACTGCTACCACAGAGGTTTGCAGGGAATAAGCCAGGGACCACAACTTCATGGCTTCCGTGCACAAGGCCGTGGACCGAGTGCCTCCCTGCTTGCTGATGTACCACATGGTGGTGGTGGTGTCCGTCCTGACCTGAACCACCTTGTTCTGTACTGACAGAGAAAACTTTTAGGGCAAGAAAAACTGCCCTGAGCTCTAGGAGATTGATATGGAGAAGGGATTCTTGGGTGGACCACAACCCCTGGGCAGTGAGGGGCCCCAGATGGGCTCCCCAGCCCAGAAGAGAAGTGTCCGTGGTAAGGACCACTGAACAAGGCTGAGTAGCAAAGGGAACACCTTGTCTTAAATTGTCCTGATCCTGCCACCATTGGAAGGCTTGGATCAAGGTCAGAGTCACTGGGATCAGTTTGGTAAGGGAATCCTTCCTCTGAGACCAAAAAGCTCTCGGGTTGAAATGAATATCCCTCATCTGGAATCTTGCCCCTTGGACCACTGCTGTTGAAGCTGCCACGTGGCCCAAGAGCTGAAGGAAATGCCTTGCTGGTTGAGATACCCGAAGGCTGAAGTAAGAGACTAGTTCCGTAAGAACCCTTGCCCTTTCTAGAGGAAGAAATGCTCTGGCTCTGAGTGTGTTCAGTTCTGCCCCTATAAAGGTAAGAAGCTGGACTGGTTCGAGAACCGACTTGGGAAGGTTGAGAAGAAATCCTAGAAAAGTGAGCACTTGCTGGGTCACTTGCAGGTGAGACTTGACTTGGTCTGGAGACTGGCCCACTATTAGCCAATCGTCCAGATATGGAAAAATGGAAATCTTTTGCCTTCTTAGAAAGGCAACTGCTACTGCTAGGCACTTTGTGAAAACCCTTGGGGCTGAGGTTAGGCCAAAGGGCATTGCTTTGAACTGATAGGGGCCTGAGGGCAACTCGAACATGAGGTACTTTCTGTGGGAGCACCTGATGGGAATGTGAAAGTAGGCATCTTTGAGGTCCAGGGAGGCTAACCAGTCCCCTGGCCCTAGAGAGGGAAGGATTATTCCCAGAGTTACCATCTTGAACTTTGGTTTTAAAAGATGTTTGTTTAGACATCTTAGGTCTAGGATGGGTCGCCACTCCTCTGTCTTTTTTGGGGTCAGGAAGTACCTGGAGTACAGTCTTTTGCCCCAGTGTAGGGTAGGTACTCTCTCTCTGGAACTTAAGGCTAGAAAAGAAGAAATCTCTGCCTCTAGGGCAAGGGTTTCCGAGAGATTTGCAGGTGGAAAAGATCTGGCTCTCATCTTTGGACATTTTCTTAAGCTGAGAACCAGTCCCTGGCTTACTACTTCCAGGACCCACTTGTCTGATGTAACAGACATCCAGTCCTGGACAAAGTAAGCCAGCCTGCCCCCTACTGGAATAGGAGAGTCAACCCGGGCAGGCCCATCAGGGTGTCTGCTTGGCAGGGGCTTTAGGCTGAGGAGCGGATGCAGCCCTGCTCATCCCCCTTCTGCCTCTCCCTCTGAAGAACCCCCTCTGTGAAAAGAAAGAAGAGGCCTGTGCTTGGCAAAAAGGCCTGCCCCTAGACTGCTCCCTTTGAGGAGTTGCCTGCCTCTCCTTGGCCTGAGCACTCCTGTAAGTGGTCCTGTACTCATCCATTTTCTTCATGTAATTCTCTATCTGCTCCCCAAACAGAGAATTACCCACTACAGGAAAATCCATGACCTTAGCCTGGGTGTCCTGAGAGGCTAGTACATCTGAGCCAAGCCATTCTACGAAGAGCCACAGATGTAGCCATGACTCTTGATGACACATCATTAGAGTCCACAGCAGCATGAAGCTGAACTTTAGATGCCTCAATCCCATCTGCATCCACCGCCTCCAGCTCCTTGGCTAGCTGGGGGGAGGCCTGTTCAGCCAGTTCCAGTACAGTGTCCCACCTGGACTTCTGGTACCTAGCTGTATCGGCCATATAATGCGCCTGTCTGAGTCCCAGGGAAGATGTCGTGTACAGCTTTTTTGCCATGGCATCAGCCTTCCTAGAGTCTTTGTCTAGTGGGTGTGAAGCCAAGGGAATGCTTGCCTTATCACAGGCAGCAGCCTGCACAACCCCAACATGGCTGCATTGGTGGTATAAAAACTCAGTTTCTGAGCCTGACAGTGTATACCTCCTGTCCATTCTTCTTCCACAGGAGGTATAGAATTGGGAGACTTCAGAATTTTTTGTGTCTGTTTCCCAAAAGATTTGTGAAGGGGAACAGTCTCGTGGACTCTGAAATGTCCATCATTTCTACATAATCAGGCTCCTCCTGATCCTCCATTGGAGGGTCTCAGCCACCTTTCTGTAGAACATAAAGTGGGAAGGGGACTCTGAAAGCCTAGGAGGGGATACACCTGAAGGTCTGTCTGGGGAGATGTCCGGTTCCACAGGCACATCTAGACTTTCATCATCACCATCATCATCTTCAAACTCCCCTTCCTCCTCAAACTTCGGTTCATAACATTCTTTCAAAGTATAATCGTGAACCGGGGGAACTGACCGAACCGAGTCACTGCCAAAAGGTGCCTGATCGGTTGAAACCGGACTAAGCGATTCCACAATCCAAATCGCTCTGGCCATTTCTTCTGCGGTTGGAACATGGACTTCTGGATCCGAACTGGACGATTTTTCTTTGTGCTTTTGTTTTGTCGGAACCGACCCCTTGGGGTCGGCTCTCCTTTTGCCCGAAGAAGTATTGCCCTGGTCAGAGGGCACTCCTTCTGGTTCGGTCAGAACCAAATTGGGCTGGCCATCTGGGTCAGCGGTCATCTCGGCCTCTTTTTCCCTCAGTCTACTTAATCTCTTTTCCAGGGTAGATTTTGGAAAATTTTTGCAACTTTGGCAGTCTGAATCCAGGTGGTCAAACCCCACACAATAAAACACAGGTGGTGTGGAGATCTGCCTTAATAAAGAACTCCCCACACTCACTGTAGTGTTGAAACCCAGTGGGCCCATTTTTTTTCTTGGGTTTCTCAGACATGGCCAACCAAACCAAACTTACCCTTTTTTCGGCAACCGCCAGGCAAAACTCCCTTATCGGTTCCTAACCGTGCCACGGGTCTTGGGAAAAAAATGTTTCACAACACGTCTTTTTAGAACCGATAATAACCGGTAACCACACGCTAAAGTTACACAAGAATTAAACAAATGATCGGTTCGGCCGAACCGATCCACACTTTTTACAAGTTCCACACAGAAACACAGTACAAAACCTATCTAGCACTCACAGTACCACAGACAGAGACTGAACCGACTATGCGGGAAACTTTTTCGGTTAGAAACGGACGAAAAAACGACACTTAAACCGACTTTCGAACCGAACTGCAGGAGAAATCTCCGGAGCAACTGTTCAGTGAGGCGGAGTAAAGAATCTGACAGTTAGCTTTCAAAGGGAAACAGACAGAGACATCAACCGAGCTCGAGCTCAGCACTCTATACTCTGCATAGAAATGTTAACCCTTTGTTCTCCGGGGCAGTTTAAAGGCTGGGGATAACTGCACTTGTCAGAATACAGCAAGACTTCAAATTGTTTGAAAGTACAGTTACCCAAGAACTTAACAGTAGCTGTTCGAGAAAGGCTCTTGCAGTAGGTAATAACCATTAGGATTAGAGCCGTCAAGCACTAGGACCACACGGAAAACTTTAGCTAGTAGTGTCTGTCAGGGGACCTCCCACCCGACATCACATAACGGACGTCAGCGTGACACTACATAGTGGGCATCCCGCCCTTCAGTTCTCCTGCCAGAGACCTAAGAATGTGCAACAGGAAAAAGGAGTGGAATCCTGGAGCTGAAGGAAAAGCTAAATGGAAGTAGAAGCAGAAACAGAGGGAAGGTGGGAATGAAAAAGGTACCTACTGCAAGAGCCCCTCTCTAAGATCTACTGTTATGGTCAGTTCTTATGTAACTGTACTATCTTACTTCGAGAGAGTTCTTGCAGTAGCTAATAAACTTTAGGACAGAGTCCCAAGCAGCATAATTCAGACAAGGCTGAAGCACGGGAGCCTGCCCTGCGCCTAGAGGCAATGTCCAGACTGTTGTGTTTGGTAAAGGTGAAGTCAGAGCTCCAAGTGGCTGCTGCACAAATGTGCGCTGCAGAAACATTCCTGAAACAAGCAGTAGATGCAGCCATGCCTCTGGTTGAGTGCCCCTTGACTTCCCCTGAAAGGGGCTTGTTATACTTCTGACAACAAAACAAAATGCAGTTTGCCAACCATTTGGACAAACATTGTCTGGAAACTGCAGCACCCTCTCTTCTGGGTGCAAAGGAAACAAAAAGCTGATACATCTTACAGACTGGTTTCATCCGGTTCGTATAATAGCGCAAGGTTCTGTGCACATTGAGCGTGTGTAGAATTGGCCTCGCCCTGATTAGAATGCTCACGATAATATACTACCAAGTGTATGGTCTGATTCAAAGTAAACTCAGAAACTACCTTTGGTAGAGACTTAGGATTTTTATGCAGAGCCACCCTGTCTCTGTGGAAAATCAAATATGGCTCCTTACACACAAGGGCCTGAAGCTCAGAAATCCTTCGCGCAGAAGTAATGGCAACTAAAAAGAGCACTTTCCAGGGAAGGTAGCGCAGGTCGCAACACGCAGCTGGTTCAAAGGGAGGCAAGGTGAGATTGTCAAGAATGAAGTTCAGATCCCACGGAGGAATCAGGTTCCTGATCGGGGGTTTCAGATGGAGAATTCCTTTCAGAAATGTTTAGGAAACCTCCAGCTGGGCCAGGGTTTTGCCATCCACCGGAGTGTGGTAGGCAGAAATGGCAGACAAGTGGACCTTCAGAGAAGAGTAACTAAGGCCAAGGCTGGAGAGATGCAGCAGGTATTCCATGATCTGTGGGACAGTGCAAGAGAAAGGGTCCCAACACTTGGAGGATGCTCAAATGGAGAACCTCTTCCACTTCATGTCATATGTGGTTCTTGTGGATGACTTCCGGGCCTCTACAAGTACTTGTGCCACTCTGGAATACACCCCAAAGCATACAACAGCTACGTCAACAGATGCCATGCATGAAGATTTAGGGACTTGAGGTCTGGATGGACCAGCTTGCCCTGGTCCGGAGTCTGAAGGTTCTGGCAGAGGGGAAGACGAATCGGAGGCTCCACCCTCAGCTGCTGAAGCAGAAGGAACCACACTTGGTGAAGTCAATAAGGGGCTATGAGAATCATGTGAGCCCTTTCTTGCTGTAGTTTGAGAAGCACTCTCTACAATAGCGGGAAGGGAGGGAAGGCATACAAAAAACTCCCTGTCCAGCAAAGAGACAGCACATCTTGTCAGAAAACATAATGCCCGGGAACGAGCAGAAAGCCCAACTCTGAACAGTATCCAGCACTGCTCCAATAAACTGAAGGTGTTGGGATGGAACCAGGCAGGATTTAGGGTGATTCACCCAATTCCCACTTGTCGGAAAAGGTCCAGGATAGCAGACAGGGAGGCCGCTGTCCCTCAATGGTGCTGACAGGAGCCAGTCATTGAGGTATGGGAACACGTATATGCCCCGGCCACAGAGACCACCGCTAGGCACTTGGTAAATACCCTGGGTGCCGAGGAAAGGCCAAAGGGGAGCGCTTTGAATCGGAAGTGTTCCCCTGGAATGTACAGCAGAGGAAGTGGCGGTGAGAGGGAAAAAATCGGTAATGCAGGTATGCATCTTGCATATCCAGTGCACACAGTCAATGTCCCTGGTGAAGCAGTGGCAACAGACCCAGCAGGGTCAGCATATGGAATCTTTTGTATACTACATACAGATTTAGCGTGCGGAGGTCAAGAGGTGGAGGGGGTATGGGGGAGCAATACTCCAGCAGCCCGCTGAGACTTGGCTGAAGGAGTGACCGCTGCCAAAGGGGCCCGACGTTTGTTTTGATGTCTGGCTGGCTGTTGCCTATACTGGCACCTCTGTTTGCCACAAAATGGCTGTTTTGGCTTGGTGTTAGAGCAATACATAGACTGGACAGAGCGTAATGCCGCTGTCCTGAAGCTCAGTAATTATGTCCTTGATGTCACCCCCGAAAAGAACAGGTACTCTGAAAGGGGCGTCCTGGATGGCTGACTGGACGTCTAGGGCCAATCCAAATACCCGCAGCCAGGAGTACCGGCGCATGCTGACGGCCATGGCAGAACTATAAGTAGAGGCATTTACCGCATTGTATGTTGCTCTAAGGTAATGACGGCAGGAGATTTCAGCAGCCCTGACCATCTGGGCAATTCTGGTTTTGGTCTCAGAATCAGGAAAAGCCTCAATTTCTGATTTCAACTGTCCCAGTATAGATTTCTGGTACACGATCATGTGTGCCAAGTAATTCAGTGTTCTGTGGGCCAGTGTGGAAGGCGAATAAACTTTGCACCCAAACAGATCTATTTACTGAGACTCCCTGTCCGGAGGGGAGGTGCTCATATGTTTCAGCTTAGCCGTACGGTCACAGGCAGCATTAATGACCACAAATTCCACTGTGGGATGGGAACTAAGGTGGTCTTTTCACGCAGGGGCTCGATAAAGTCGGTCAGCCATCTTAGCGATTGCAGCCACTGGTTAAGGCTGCTGCCAGACCATGAAGGACAAGTCCTCATGTGGACCAATCCACATAGGAATGAGAAGAGGGGACATCTCCAGCATAACCAGGTGATCCGCCAATCTCTTGCATTGGGGGTCCTGATCCTCTGTTCCACCCATTTGCCTCCTGAACCTTCTGGGAGGATCTCTGTAAAGGAGGGGTCCTCCAGAGGAGACCCTGGGAAGTCTTTGGGTTTTGGATCCTCTGGGGGAGGGGGGTCGTCTCAAAGCCGAGGAACTGCAGTCATGTCAGGATCCGACGACGGGCTCTGTTCAGAGACAAAGCCCATGGGAGCGGGATCTCCTGCCATGAGACTGTGAGGCCCCTGTCATCACTACCGCGGTAGAATGCAAGGTCTGTCCCGAGGTAGAGAGGCGAGACTCCACAGGAGAAAGGGATCTCGGCGCAGTGTCCGTGCGGACTGGTGTGGAAGCCACGGACGGTGGACGCTAGTCCTGCTCAGGGATCAACTGTGTCTTGGTTTCAGACCACCAAGACTGTAGTGCCTCCTGAAGACCACCCGAGGTTGAGGCAGTGGAGGAGGAGGTGGAGGGGGGGCTGGTAGACAGGAGGGTAGCCTTGGAAAGGAAAACCAGGCGTTGTATAGCTCAGGCGTCGGTAATGATAGCCCGGCATCAGATACCCCAGCATAGGGTAACCTGGTGTCAGATACTCTGGCAGCAAATACCCTGGTGATGGGTAGTGAGGCAGAAGGAAACCTGGTGTTGGAAGGCCCGGTGAAGGGCCCGACGGCGGAGTCGAGGGTCCTGCAGGAGGCCCTGATGGCGGGTAACCAGGCGTAGGCCCCAAAGGAGGAGCAGAGGGACCTGACGGCGGGAGAGAAGAGCCCAGTAATGTTAGGGCTGACATCGGACCTTCCAGAGGAGGTTCTGGCATCGGCCCCAAAGGGGCTGAGGGTCCCACTGGGAGTCTGTGTCGGGGCAGCTGGCCCAAACGGGGGAGCCTGTAGTGCAACAGACACCAGCTCTCGAGGGAGGTCTGGCATTGCGAGTTCCAGCCCTGGCACCAGAGTGGTGTCAAGCAGATGCCCCTCCAACTCTGGCTCAGAGTGTAGTGGCGAGCCAGGAGTCTCCACCAAGGGAGGCTGAGGAGGAAGATCCCAAGATGGAGAACCTTCAGGGAAGGGCTGTGGCAGAAGCAGCCACATGCGATAATCTGGAGGATCAATGTCGGGTCTGTTATCGGGGCCAGACGAAAGCGCAGTGGTTGGGTGGACGCCAGAGGAGCTGGCATGCGGCTTATCAACCTGGGCTGGGCGTTCATCCGAGGAGCTGATGACCAACTTATCGGCTGCGGCACAAGGCTTAGGCCCTAGAGTTTTCAGGAGCCTAAGGGCGGCAGAGCTCTCTAGAACACTGAAGCCACCCACCTGAACTGTGACCAGCTCAAGCGCGGGGACCAAGGGCTACTTCATGGAGGAGGAAGCAGGTTTGGCCAGTGGAGCATTATCTGTGCCAACTGGTGGCCCTCGAAGGAGATCACGGGTGGGAAGAAGAATCATCGCGGTCCCAGTGCTTCTCCTTGTCCTTCTCATGGGAATCTGAAGAACCGCCCCCCCCCCCGGAGAGGAGAACAATTCCCTCAGCTTCTGCAGCTCTTTCTCCATGTAAGCCATCTTCAGTTTAAGAACATGGGCTTCCAGAGCCTGTTGGAGCAGTTTCCTTGTGGCCTGGTTGAATACATGGGATTGATATGAGTACCTTAACGATAGGGAAGAGAGAGAAAATGGCCGTCCTTGTCAGGGAGCCGAGTGCCGCAAGAATCGCACATATTCTGCTGCAACCCAGAAGGCATCTGAGAAGACATGCACAAATAAATATGTTACTTTCTAAACTCTATAGAAAAAAAAAAATAAACGATTAAATATTCATCTGAAAATGGAAGTCGACTGAAGCGGCATTCTCGACGAGGTCCGATGTGTGCAGTTCGACGGCAAGAAAGAACTGGAGAGCGGGCATGGGGACCACCCACTATATAGTGTCATGCTGATGTCCATCACGTGACATCGGGTGGGCAGTCCCCTGCCTGACACTGCTAAAGTTTTCTGTGTGGTCCTAGTGCCTGATGTCTCTAGTCCTAATGGTTATTACCTACTGCAAGAGTCCTCGCAAAGTAAGATTCAGGGAGCAGGACATCAGGCTGGAGGGGGGTAGGCTCAGGGGCAACATGAGGAAGTACTTCTTCACAGAAAGAGTGGTAGATGCTTGGAACAGCCTCCCAGCGGAGGTGGTAAGAGCAAAAATGGTATGAGAATTCAAGAATACATGGGATTGACATAAGAGTACCTTAACGATAAGGAACAGAGAGTAAGCCGCAGATCACTTAGGGTCTGTGGTATTGCATTAAGTAGGGAAAAGGGGCTGACTAGGTGGGCTAAGAGTAGGGTTACCACCTGTCCCTAGTTTTGCAGGACAGTCCTGATTTGGGCAGCTGTGTCCTGCAGAAAAACATGAAAAATGCTAAATGTCCTGACAGTATTGTAGAAAAAAATATTTTCTGATTTTCCTCTAAATGTTGCAAAAAACTATAATACCTTAACTAAAATACCTTAAAATTATAAAAAACACAAGAAACAACTGAAAAACTACAACACATAGTCTTAATTCTGATTATTTAGAGAAAACATGTCTGTTGCATTGGTTGAGATGACATATTGTCCTGCGAAAATCCAGTTTCGTAAAAATGTCCCACTTTGGGCTTCTTAAAAGGTGGTAACCTAGCCAAGAGGCCCTTCTCTGCCATCAAATTCTATGTTTCTATGCTTACCCCCCAGTTCATCTCTCACTACCACCACCCCTCAAGACAATCTACCCACACCTTCTGAGTTCTCTGTAGCCCCCACACGGCCATGCCCTAAAACACTTCTCAGGAATCTTATTTCAGCTCTAACAGCAGATACCTCATTAGCAGGGTTCGACCTTAACATTGTTTTACTAGCCCTAAACCTAGTGCATATTGGCCAGGGCTAGTGCAGCTAACCCTCTACTTGTCCGTCTTGACTAGTGCAGGTTTTTCATGGCAGTTAATGAAGTTGAAAAAGTCCCTACTTTAGCAGGCTGTAGTCCTTTTGCTAATCTCACTCAGTGTTCCAGGTGGCCTGGTGTGATTAGCAGCTCATTAAGAGCTGCAATTATCTGGTAATTCAAGAGGGGGATCCAACAAAAGACTCAATGTGAGTCATTATCACTCAGTTGTTAGGACATTCAACTAGTGTGCATGCTGTGATCAAAGGTAGAGTGTTAAGTCACTAGCTTCCAGTTTGCTGAACTTGTCTTTGATTTGTCCCACAATTTTAAGACCAGTGTGCCTCATTTCCCAACCGTTTGAGAGTCTATATCCAACACAGCAGTGGCAGAATGTTATTGCGTATACACAGTCTGCCCAGCCAGGTGGTCTGTCTACTCTATACTTTCTCTGGACACAACTGCAGACTAGGCTCTGAAGTGGCCATCCATAGACCCATAGCTGCCATTACTGACTGGTGTAGGGTCCACAGCTCCTCTTAATGGATCACACCAGTCAATGCCATCCATGCAGTCCCACCCTTATACCACCCAGCATGTCATTTCATCCTAAAAATGAATGCCCTGAAGCATGTTTGGTACAAAGCAAAACCTTAGTAAAATATATAATTTGAAAGGTTAAAAAAAATGTATTCCTGGTGTGCATAGATCATCCTATATAGAAAGAGAGGCAGTACAGCATCATGCCTGTATACTGCTCCCCTTTGTTCATAACAGTGTTGTTTCAGTCAATCTGTTTTTGTTAGGGCAGAGCATGTTATATCAATACTTTTGTGCTTGGTATATGTAAACAGACATTTCAAAGTTTCTTACATCTCAAGCCCTGTGTTTAACTCTCTCCAAATAAATCCTAGAACTTCCCCTGCCTCACTTCACAGTGTAAGAAAACTTTCAGAAGTGCAGTTCTGGTTAAGAACAGGGTGGGGGGTGACAGTGTCTTTCTCTGTCTGGTTCTGTACATTGCCCTGCAGATCAGGGTGGGATTGTGGTGACGTGCATGATGATATTGGCTTTTGTGTGTGCAGAGCTAGAACTGCCCGATTGAACATTTACTATTATGGTATTATCTGGGTTGGCGGGGAGGGGGTGAAGAAAGAGGGAGCAAGGGGCACATGGTAAAAAAGAAAAACAATGGGGGTACACACTGTGTGTGACTGGACTGCAGTCTTTTTTTTTTTTGCTGGGGCAGAAAGCAATGTGGGAGCAGGATAAATATGCAATAATCAGAGTATTTCTTGGCTTGCATTTTTCCTGTATAACCGATCAAAACTGACCATTATTATTGTGGGCTAGTGCAACCATCTGCAGGCTAGTGCAATTTGCTACAACAACAAAAAAAAAAAGTTAAGGTTGACCCTTGCTCATTAGCAAGGGCCCCACTCCGCCTATACACGGGGCACCCTTGTTGCATCCTGAGCAGATTCTGAAACATGGAGATACCACATTCTTTGCAGCTAAGTAGCTCTACCTCCCATCTGCTAGCCCACCCGAACACAGTTGTGTGTATGTGCGCATCTGCTGTGAACAGATGGAAAAAAAAAAAAGATTTAAGTATACACTGCAATTTACCTCAGCTCTTGGTTATGTTGCATCCCTTTAGTTGTGCAGAATAGCCTACCCCTGCCCCACTTCAGCCAAGCCCTGCTCTAAAGAAGTCCCTTCAGCAAATAATCTACAACAGAGTAGCACTTCAACTGGCACGATCACTATGCTCATGGGTAATACCCTTATATACTTTCTAGTGCCTCACAACACTGAAGTACTCCCCTTCTCTTCCAGCATCTGAGCACCTATACAAGACTCCTCCTAATTGGTCCCCATTTGATCCCAGCTTACTTCTAAGACAAGGTAAGCAACCACTGAAAAGCACTTACCTCTACCTATCCATCCACACTGCCACGTTAGGTATTAAATAAAAGACCTTATTTGTGTAGATCAGTTGCTGCATTCTCTGCTTTTGAATCTCACAGCACAGGGCCCCACCTAAAGTACGTTTATGTATATATGTATACATTAATGCCCAGCATACATTACCTTCACACCACATGCTCATGTTTCCGATTTCTTAAATTCCAGCTATAATACTTGCTGAATCATCTTGCTCTACTCTCCCGTTTTATCCCTGTGCCATTCCCTGTCTATTTTAGCACATCCACCCAAAAGGTCAACATCCACTCACCTGGTGTACTGATTCACTACCTTCCTACTGCTGATTATAGGAATCGATATGTGTTTCGAATGCCAAGTGATACTAGAGCTGTAGACTGTAGTGATTGTTAATATTATAACTGACTCACCCTGCTGTGGTCTTATTCCTCCTCCCCAGACTCTCTTGAAAACAAGGTGCCATACTTATATTACTATAGGAAAACTATACGCTCATTACTTGTTTCCATATCAGCAGGCAGCTCTTTTCATTTAGCTGTTAGGAATATCTGTGTGACTTCTTTGCTTTATTTTCACTGTTGATACTAGTCCCCGTAACTGTCCTGGAAGTCTCCATTTCCTGGTTGCTGAAATCTCATTGTCCCGGAGTGCTGTACTAGCATATGAGAACATGATACAGTGCCTTTAGAAAGTATTCACCCCCCTTGGATTTTGTCACATTTTGTGATGTTGCAAACTCAAATTAAAATACATTTATATGAGATTTTTTTGCCATGTATCTACACAAATTACTCTATTAAACAAGCATTAAAATCCTTTCAATGGATTAAGGCTTATGGGGAAGGGGTTGATCTGGTTGGATTTTATTGTTTCATCATGCTGTTTGATGCGATTTATTTTATTGGTTTGCATTGCAATGTTTTATCTTGATGTGATTTTATAATCTGTTCTGCGCCTTGATTTTTGAAAGGCGCATTAAAAATAAAGATTATTATTATAATGTCAAAGTGGAATGAAACTTCTGGAATTTTTTGTACATGTAATTTAAAATAAAAACCTGAAATGTCTTGATTTAATAAGTATTCACCCCCTTTGCTATGACACTCCAAATTGAGCTCAGGTGCATCCAATTTCCTTGTGAGATCACTCTAAAACTTGAATGGAGTCCACCTGTGGTCAGTTCAAATGGTTGACATGATTTCAGAGGAAATACACCTGTCTGTATAAGGTCCCACTGTTGACAGTGCATGTCAGAGCAGAAACTCTACCATGAAGACCAAGGAGCTGTCTGTAGAATTCCGTGATAGAATTGTGAGGAGGCAGAGATCTGGGGAGGGGTATAAAAACATTTCTAGGGTGCTGAAAGTTCACAGGAGCACAGTTAAGTCCATCATTAGGAAATGGAAAGATTACGGAACCACCCAGACTCTTCCTAGAGCAGGCCGTCCTCCCAAACTGAGCAACCGGGCAAGAAGGACCTTGGTCAGGGAAGTGACCAATGACCACCCTGACAGAACTACAGAGTTCCATGGCTGAGATGGGAGAACCTGTCCAGAGGACAACAATCTCTGCAGCACTTCACAGATGTAGCCTCTATGGGAGAGTGGCTAGATGGAAGCCATTCCTGAGAAAAGGCCACATAATAGCATGCCTGGAGTTTGCAAGAAGGCACGTGGCAGACTCTGAGACCGTGTGGCAAAAGATTCTCTGGTCTGATGAAACAAAAATTGAACTCTCTGGCCTGAATGCAAAGCACCATGCCTGGCGCAAACCGAACACAGCTCATCATCCGTGTAACACCATCCCTACCATGAAGCATGGTGGTGGCAGCATAATGTTATGGGGATGCTTTTCAGCGGCAGGGACTGGGGCACTTGTCAGGATAGAGGGAACAATGAGTGGAGCCAAATACAGGCACATCCTTGAGGAGAACCTGCATCAGTCTGCAATAGACCTTGGACTGGGGCGAAGAGTTACGTTCCAACAGGACAACGACCCCAAGCATACAGCCAAAGCAACACTGGAGTGGCTTCAGAACAAGAAGGCGAATGTCCTTGAGTGGCCCTGACAAAGCTCAGACTTGAATCCCATTGAGACTCAGTGGAAAGACTTAAAGATTGCGGTTCACCGACGCTCCCCATCCAACTTGAGAGAGCTTGAGCAAATCTGCAAGGAAGAATGGGCGAAAATCCCCAAATCCAGATGTGCAAAGCTGATACAGACATACCCAAGAAGACTCAAAGCTGTAATTGCTGCCAAAGGCGCTTCTACAAAGTATTGACTCAGGGGGGTGAATACTTAAGTAAACAAGATATTTCAGTTTTTAATGTTTCATAAATTTTTGTTACACAATAAAACTATTTTTGCCCCTTTAAATTGTTGAGTATTCTGTGTGAATCAAGGGGGCGAAATCATTTCAATGCATTAAAAATTCTGGTAGTAACATAACAAAATGTGACAAAATCCAAGGGGGGTGAATACTTTCTGAAGGCACTGTATGTCAGCACCCTCTAGATTCCACAGTATGCCTGTTTACTTAATTAGTGTAACAAAACAAGCTGCAGCAGGGTGTGACATACCACATTTACCTTCAGTTAGCCTTGCAAACTGTTGGAGTCAATGCAGGGTTTTCCCCCTTTAAACTGAATCTAATTTGTGCATTTCCAGAGAGGTTTTTTTTCAGGATATCCTGTACTTCCAGCATAGAGATATACATTGTAAATGGGCGATGTGATATCATGTTCTCACATGCTAATGCAGCTCTCATGGACAATGAGATTTCAGCAATCACAAAATGGAGACCCCACAGGATAGTTAAGAGGATTAGTATGAACCATGAAAACAACTAATGCAAACACATATATCCCCAACAGCTACAGGAAAAGAGTTGTCTGCTGACATGGAAACAAAAAAATCTACAAGATAAGAGGATGTGCTTTTCCTTTAAATGAGTCAATTCTGGGATGTGCACAAAAAAACATTGTTATTTGGAGAGTAAACAAGACGACTGATCAAACTAAGTAACAGTACAAAGTACAGGCACAGAATCCCATGTTCTCCAGTAATTCAACAGGTCAGTAGCCCCCCCTGATCATGAGCCATGAAATCACTGTACCTGTTGAGACCCGAGGCCTGTAGTTTAATGGGCATAAACTGTCATGTCCTTCTTTCCCATTTCTTTCTACATCTGTTGCATTTACTTACTATATCAAAAGCCATGCCAAGCCAAAGCTCTTTTCCAGGTAAGACCAATGGTGGTGATGGGTTTTTTTGGGGGAGGTAGAAGCAGGTAACAATTAGAGTGCCTGCTGCTTTAACAGTCACCAAATCAGAGGTGCTTCTTGCAGCACTACTCGCAACCTTCTGCCTCAGAAATCAAGCACTAGACTCGACAAAAATAGGGACAAATGACCAAAATCAGTGATAAGTCTTAAAAAATGCTAAGATCAACTCTGGAAGCCGAAATAATATGTCGCTTGGCCTTAAAGGGAAAAGCATTTTTTGAAGAAAAACTGGACCAGAACACGAATGACTGGTATTATTTTGTTTAAAATTTCTCCATTCCAAGTGACAGAAATGTCACATGCAAGAGGCATAAAGTACATTTCTGAGGCAAAATGATAGACAGTTGAGAGGTATGGCCCATAGTGTCTGAGCAGCATTGCTGGTGTGGGGGGGTAAGCTCTGCAGTTGGCAAATGACAGACATGAGTGGAGGTAAGCAATGTGATTCATCACTGACAGCAAGAGAGGGGGAGTGAAAATGTAAACTTACAGTTAGTGAGCAAGCGACTGGACAAGAGGAAAACAGCTGACACTTTCACCAGTCAATAAGGGCCAGACAAGGGGCAGATTTCCTTCAACAATACTGCATTTTGTAACTTTGCTGACACTGGTGTAATGGAAATTCTTTAGGTGGCATGTAAACCTTAAAACTTATCTTTAACTAACACACCAAGCAGAAGCTGGACCAGCAAACAGAAGCCAGCAGAAAAGAAACACAAACAATGACAGCATAAAAAGACCAATGGTCCATCCAGTCTGAACAGCAGAATAGCGCAGCAATAGCACTACCGCATGCCTTCGAGACAACCCAGGTTAGCGCCCTGAGACTGTGACATTTGGTGCCGACCACTGACGCAGGGCTCCTCCTTCTGTTACACAACTGCCTCCTGGTAACCAGTCATCCAGGCACAGATCAGGAAGCATAGCAAATCAGGAGAAGTTATAAAATTCATAAGTAGTCTTACTATAAATAATAAAAAGCTCAAAGAAAGCAAAGTCCTTCATGTGACAGCATTTCTAAATCTAAATCTCCATCTCTCTCTCTCTCAAATGATTGCTCTCTTTATATATTTATTTATTAGCATTTATTTACCGGGAAAGCACACTAGACAAGGAATGCCCATTTTCAGGTACGATCTGGGAGATTACAAGAGCATGGTTTACAGAACAGTGCAAGGTAATTACAACAATGTGAAATACAAGCAATGAGCAGGGTGATATAAATAAACAGGTCCAGGATGAACAGATAAGCATATACAACAAGGGTAAGAACAAGCAAACAATAGTTACATTTCGTGGAAATAATACAAGTGCAATTTGTCCCATTTTGAGGATGGTAAGTGCTGAGGTGAAGGGCATGCAGGGTAGATAATTATTCCTCTTACTAGAGCTCAGAGGGGGGTGGAAACCCAGGAAGCAGAGGGTGCACAACAGGGTCTAAGCACGGGGTAGGGGATATCAAGCAGCCTTGGAACAGTTACAGGCTGAGGCAGACTTCAGGTGCAACCAGAGGGAGCTCCTAAAGATGGGATGGGTGGGGGTACATCTGATGGTTGCAGGTAGGGTATTCCAGAATCTAGGGGCACAAACAGCAAAGGCACAATCACCTGATAGTATGCACGAGGTTTTGGGACAAACAGGGGTTGCAAGTCAGCTGACTTTAGCCAGTATGATGGTAGAGCTGGCTGAAAAAGTTTGGACAGGGCGGGTGGGGTGGCACTGTGAACAATTCTGTCTGTGAAGCATCCCAAGACAAATAAGCGATAATTATCGGGGACAACTGTATATATCACAGTGATGGGTAAGTAGAGGGATGGAAAGGGCAAAGTGGTTATTATTATAGGCCACATCCATTTAGCAAGGTTAGCTTTTGCAGCAAGGGTAAAGATTGTCAGTCCATAGTTGAGAGAGGGAAGAAATAAACCTTTAGCAAGGGCAAGCCACACAGCAGCAGTAAGGGATCCATGAGCCCTGTATGCAAGTCCAAGCTTGATATTTGTTGCCCTGCAGACATTTTGAATGTGTAGAGACCGGTCTAACTGGGGGTTAAGAGTAATTCTCCGGTATCTAAAGGACCATGTAGTGCCAACTGGGACACCATGGAGACTTAAAGACACTGAGTGGGACAGGACACTGTTTGAGTTTGGCAGAGGAGTCGAAGAGCATGAGTTGAGTTTTCTTTAAGTTCAGTACGAGCTTATTTGTCAGGAGCCAATGTTGCAGTTTACTGAAATTAGCTTGTAGGTTGTGATTTATGGCACGGACATCACCTGAGCTAGCTAGGAGGACCAGGTCATCAGCATACAAGGTTGTGGTGCTATGGGTAGGGACCATAGGGAAGTCACTAATGAAAAGAGAAAATAGGATAGGACCTAGAACAGATCCCTGAGGGACAGTGATAGGAACAGGTTCCCGACAGAGCTCTATTGTGCTTTACAAGCTATAGTCTGCCCGTGAGAGAGTTGGAAAATCAGTTTAGGGCTGAACCAGCAACACCAAGGGAGTGAAGCTTGGTACAGAGTAGGGAGCGATTCACTAGATCTAAGGCCTTTTGAGAGGTCCATGAAGACAGCCCCAGTCAGCACACCCTGGTCTATGGCAATCCTTATAACAGATGCAACTTTAGCAAGGGCTATACCAGTGCCATGTCCTTTACGAAATCATGCTGTTCGGGTGACAGTAAGGTATGTTTAGACAGGTAGTCCGTCAGCTGCATTTCCACCACCTTTTCCAGTATTTTACTAACAGCAGACAGGATGGCTATAGGATGGTAGTTTTCAATGCATTTCCAGTCGCCCTGCTTGAAAACAGGAACAACCTTTGCTACTTTCCAGATTGCAGGAACAATTCCCGTGGTGAGGGAGAGGTTAAGAATATGGGATAATGGAAGCGCAAGCAAAGGGGCTCCAATCTTTAGGAGCTTTGGTTCAAGGTAATTGTGACCAGCAGTCATATGAGGAGAAAGGCCAGCGTGAAGCTTGTAGGTTTCCCTCACTGAGACTTTTAAGACAGAAAGGTGGGTGAGACAGAGATTCTGGAGGGGAGGAATGGTTAGAGGTAGATGACTCATGTCTCATAATTGTCAATAGTAAACAAGGATGTGTATGCTTGTTAAAGGCACTGGCGATGGTAGTAGCATTACTGCAATTTCTACCATTGACAATCATATTCATGGTATCACACCGGCTATAACACCCGACTACGGTTTTAATACTGCACCAGAAGTATCGCAGGTCCCTAGCAGAGGATTAGATGGCAGCCTTGCAGTACTGATTCTTGGCATTATACGTATGGCTTTTTTGCAGATGTTGCGGAGCCGCCAGTATTCATGGTAGTCAGACAATTGCTTAGAGGCTTTAAATTTACCCCAGTGCTCATCGCGGGCTTTCATGACGGAGAGCAAGTCCCCATGCAACCATTTAGTGATATGCCTCTAACTCTCTTTCTTATGCGAGGTGCATGCTTATCCTGCAAAGAAGAGAGGATGTTTAGAAACTTGTCAAGAGCACCTGTGACGTCCGTGGCAGAGAGTACTGTGGCCCAATCTGTGGTTGCAAGATCTTGAAGAAAGAGAGCAGAGTTAAAGTGGGAGAAGTCTCTCACTTGTATAATTTTATAGGGCACTTTGGGAGAGGAGACTCTCCAAATGCAGCAGATGGGGGAATGGTCAGATATGGAGTCAGAAAGGACTCCAGATGCTGAGATTCTATCAGCCATGTTTGTCAGAAACCAATCGAGGAATTTTCCTCTACTCTCACTGGGGTGGTTTCGTGCGGGCTCACTGATGAGCTGCGTAAGGCTGAGGGCCACCAGCAGTGGTTCATACTGCTTGACAATGTCACCTATAGATTGTAAAACCTGTAGATTGAAGTCGCCACATATATGTACCTAATTTGAGGTGATTTTAGGGCTAATGCTATCAAGCAGATAGGAGAGCCCCTTGATACCCTGCTTTGGAGGGTTGTATGCACAGATGTGAATTTTTTTGGCATTCCCTAGCAGGAAGAGCCCATGAAGGAATTCACAGGTGGCAGAGGGGGAAGTCAAGTCGTACTGGATTAGGGATATGTTAAGATGACTTCTGCAGTATATCAAAAGACCACCCCCACGCTTTTTACCCAAGCAGTTGCAGCGCAGGAGGCTAAAATTGGGGCGCGTGAGAGCAGAGTCAGGGGTGGTAGGTTTCTACCATGTTTCTGTGAGACACTGAATATCAGGCTTACAGTGGTCAACCCAGGCAGTCAGTTCAGCATGATTATGGATGAGACTACGAACATCGAGATGTGCAATTTGAAGACCCTTAAGACATGACTAGGAGGGGGTGCTGAAAGTCTGTGGTGAGGAAGGTCCAGTGTTCAGTTCAACATCTCCAGCAAGGAGGACATTGAGAGCGGAGAACCAGAGGAGGCGGCGCAGCCAGGTCCTCCTGTAAGGTATTTTATGAGGATGGTATTGTGAGCATTTGAGCAGTCTAAACGTAATTCTCATAGAATTTGGTGGGAAGCATCAGAGGTGACGCTCGTTTGCTTGCTAGGAGACTATAAGACTGGAGTAAGAATAGACATCAGTGTGGTGCATCTCCAGAGGGCCTACATATGGTGGGAGATGGACAGTAGTGAAGTACAACCACAGGGAAGAGAATAAACAGGCTAGGAAGAACATTGCAGCTTTTTAAGTAGCAGACGCCTCAGGAAGGAAGTATTCGGTAATGCCTAGTTACGCGACAGGTCTCGATAAGGCAGAGTAGAACCTAGTTAGGGTGGAGCTGAGGCAGTAACACTGAAATAAGCAAGGTCAGAACAAGTTCTTACTGACAGCCTGTAAGATTTAAGGTCAGAATAGGATTCATAGGATTATTACAGAGCTAATGGACTTCCGTCCTTATTGCTCACCAGTTCAATGTATTCAGGTTTCTTGGACATACGCATCTAATTTAAGTTTAAATGAAATTGTTGTTTTGCATGCCACCACCTCTAGGGGTAACCTAGTTCAGTCCTGAACCACATGTTGATTAAACCACTTACTGATTCTTTCTAGTCTTGTCTGTCTTGACTTTAATTGAAGTGGGTGAGACTGAGCGATATATGTGTTATCACTAGAGTCCAAACCTGGATTTTCCCATAGATCACTGTCATCCCATGCCTTGTGTACTAGGCACATACTCCTTCTCCTTCTTCTGCTCTCCAATGAATACAGGTTTTGCTCATTCAACCATGTCTCATAATTCTTTCCTGACATGTTGTTTATTGCCCTAGTAACCCATTTTTGTACCCTCTCCGGCAATGCCACATCTCCCTTTTTGTATGGTGACCAGACCTGAGCTCCATATCAAACACTGGCCTTACCAGTGAAGTATACATTGGGAAAATAACCTCCCTGCTCCTAGATGCTATTGAGTCTGAATATACAGTTGAGAATTTGATTTCTTTTTTGGGTTATGTTTCTACAGTGGGATGTAAATGTCATATCTTGGGAGACAAAGATACCCAAGTCCTTTTCTTCTGTTGTAGCTTTTAGTGGTTGATTTTCTAAAGTGTACGAAATACATGAGTTTTTATTACCCAGGTGCATAATAGCACATTTCTCTGGATTTAGGGCTAGTTTTGATCTCTTGGTCCATTCCGAGACGCTATTTAGTGCTGTTTGTAAAGGAGAATTCCCTTTGGTTTTGCCAACTACAGCTTCTAACCTACAGTCGTCAGCAAATTTGTGCAACCAGACATTTTACAAATTATTTTGTAATGAAGACACATATAAGGTTGAACAGACATGGCCCCAGCACTGATTCCTGGAGCACTCCACTTGTTACTCGAGACCACTCAGACAAGGCTCCCCTGATGCAAACTCTCTGCTTTCTATCCTTCAGCCACTCCTGAACCTAGACCGTTATAGGGGAATGAATACCTGACTTCTGCATTTCTGATATTAATTCAGTATGGGGGAGTTTATCGAATGCTTTCGAGAAGTCCAGGAATAACACGTCCACTGAACTTTCATCATCCAAGCTCCTAACCACCTTATCGTAGAAGGCCAGCATGTTCGTCTGGCAGGACTTCCACTCTATGAATCCATGTTGTGAACTATCAATAAGTTGATTTTGCTTCATAAATTTCAAAATTTTCTCTTTCAATATTCCTTCCAATATCTTGGGAGGGACTGAAGTCAGGCTTACTGGACAATAACTGGAGAGGCTGGATTTATTTCCCTTCTTAAAAATTGGAATTAGAGTTGCAGTTTTCCAAACGTCCACTACCTTCCCAACTGTCAACTGACTGCTGAAATATATGTGTTAATGGTGGAGCTAGATCCTCACTTAATTATTTTAGGAGTCTTGGATGAAGCCCATCAGGTCCAGGAGATTTATTTGGCTTTAGATTTTTTTGCCTAGTTTCCACATCTATGTTGGCAATAATCAGCCTATGTTGAGTATTGTGTATAATTAAATCTGCCCCCACTGTATCATTCTTGCCACTGAATACCAAGAAAAAGTAAAAATTGGTTAAGTTTGCCATATGTACACTATCAGATATTAGTTCTCCCTTTTGGTTTCTAAGAGGACCTATGCCCTTTCTGCTATTTAAACAAGAGTAGAAGGCTTTATAGTTCCCCTTTACCCTAGCTGCCAGTGTTGGCTCATAGTTGGCTTTAGCCGTTTTAATATTCTTTTTGATTATTCTGGATATGTTATATTGAGTTCTGGTTTTATCCTGTTTATTTTGTTTCCATTTTTTGAACAACCTGTTCTTCCTGTTTATCATTCTTGTCATTTTAGGTGTCCACCACTGTTCCTTGGTTCTATTATTTGTGTACTTCTGTTTGGATGGAACACTGAGAAGCGTTTCTTTCTGGATTTTAATGCAAAACACATCCCAGTTTTTATTTAATGATTTACCTTCAAATTCTTTTTTCCATTTCCAAGCCCTAAAATGATTCCTAAATTGGTTAACATCAGCCTTGTTAAAGTTTGGAACGGTGGTAGTCCCTGAACACCTATACAGTGGCTCTTTTATTCTGCATTCTATATTCAAGTGGTCACTTGTGCTCAGTGGTTCTGTTGTTTTATATTCTGTGATTGTGTCCCCCATATTAGTTAGGACTGAGTACAACAGATTGAGGCCCATAGTTGGGTCCTCCACCCACTGAGCGAGTCCGACTTGGTCAAATGCGTCTAGAAAGTCATTATCCACTTTGTTTACTCCTACCGGCATCAACCAGACTATACCGAGTAAGTCAAAATCTCCTAGAATTATTTATCTATCTGCCGGATTTAATGAATGGATATTATGTATAAAGGCAATGTTTTCCTGCTGCGTTGATGAAGGAGATCTATAAATTACACATTACGATTTGGGGCTGTTTAGAAAGGGTTACTTTTACCTGAAGTTGATCTGGTTCATTTATGCTTATGTTCAACTCTTCTGAGTTTATGCTTTCAGACACATATATATAAAATGCTACCCCTCCTCCTCCTCTGTATTCCCTAGATTTTTGTACATGATATAGCCATCGATATTTTGGTCACAACTGTCATGTGAGTCCCACCAGGTCTCCATAACAGTACATATATGTATATATTGTGTATACAACACGTGTTAAAATTCTTCACATTTGTTTGTTAAACTTCTTGCATTTACTAGCATACAGTTCCAGCCATCTGAATATACTTGTCCTGAGTGTGAAGCTGTTTGCTTTATACCAATGGCCCCAGAATATTCCATGTCCCCCACCCCCCGTCACTTAAATGTCTCAGAATTTCTTCCCTAAACCTTTTGGCTAGGTACCTGGATCCTGTTTTATTTAGATGAAGTCAGTCAGGTCTAAATAGACGTGGATCTCCGAATGCATCCAAGTTATCTATGTATATAGCATCCTCTTTTCTACAAAGGTCCCTTAGCCAGCGGTTCAGGGTATTGATCTTTTGGTTTCATGATAGCCGAATGCTGGCAAAATGCCGGACACAATCAAACTGACCCCTTTCTTTCTGATATCAGACAATACTGCTCTAAAGTCTGCATATATGTCATGTAGCCTTCTACTCTGTATATCATTTACTCCTGCGTGGAGCACCACCAGTGAGTTCTTTGCGTTTTCCATTTGTCCCCGTTAGTTGTCTTATATCCTTGATTTTTGCACCTGGTAGCATACTCACTGTGGTAGTTTCATTTCTTCCCTTACATAGGGTGGCATCAATCCCTCTAGTTATGGAATCCCCAATTATGAGTAGGTCACGTTCAACAGTGTGAGATTTTGTTTGTAATCTTTTGTGGTGTTTTAACATGGTGATTATTTGTGTTGAGGTATGCCAGTTTCTCTAACATGAGTGTGCCCTTGATGGTAGATAGGCTGAAATGGAAAGACAGAAAGATTCTTGCCCTGTGAGTAGTGCTGGCTTCGGAACAGTGGCCTCAAGTGGTAGAGACGTACAACTTGCAAATGGGAAAGTGGGGAGATCATCTTAGAAATTTTTTTTTTTTTTAACAAAAAAAGGCATAAAAAAGTTTTAAAACAAATTCAGTTAAGGAATTCTAAGCAGTGAAATTAATTAAACAGCTATGCAGTAGCTAACTAACTGAGCAGAACAGACATTGTATCCAAGTTAAGATATTATTGTCCCTGGGCAGAAAAGGCACTAACTTTAACAGGCTGACAGAGCTTTCCTGGCTGGAAGACCTCGGGGGTCTCTGCTCTTTCTCGCAACAGTACCTGCAGTTTCGGTCAGAGGGGGGAGAGTGGCAGACTCTGGCACAGCGAGTGGTCTCTGCAGCCAATTTAACTTGAAGCTGCAAGGGAAATACAAAGGTAGGGCATGTAAGATAAATATTCTGTGGGAGGGGGTGAGAACAGAGAGCTAGCACAATAGGAGATTTACTGGAGACGGGGGCTTCCCCTGCCCAAATAGTGCCTCCAAAGAAATCTTAGAAAAAATAATTTTTTTTGTTAAACAAAAAAAGGCATCACATATAATGTCTTTTCCTGACAATTAACTTCTGCATCCTGAGCTTAAGATACATCTCCTGTTTCTCACAAAATGTACCAAACTTTGTCAATTTCTTTCCTGTGACCAGTACATCCAAGTCTTTTCAACATGTACAGCCAGTTAACACATTCTGGCCAGTACTGGATTTCCTGCTGACAGTTCTGCAAACAAGCTTGTGGAAAGTCAAAATGCACCTCAAGATTAATCCTCTCTGTTCCAGATAAACCCAAATATCTAGTGCATTAATTTCTGAAGTACAACTATATACACATTTACAAACCAAGGGATACCAGTTTCACATAAAGATTCACATATAGGTTCTAACCACAGAGAAGTAAGGGGAGAAGGAAAGAACAGAAACATCAAGTAAAGGAAGGGAGATAACGGGGAAATTATGGGAGCATCGGAGTAGCCAGTTCCGAGGTTCCACAAGGAAAATTTGACTGTGCAATCACAGACAAGAGACAGAATATGGGAGGAGAAACACAGACCCTTGTTTTTAACTCTCTCTGCATAACAAATGGGACAGAGTCTTATCCCAATCCGGTCATATGGCCCAGGGGGAAAGGTGTCATGCAAGAAGGAATGGCACTCCTTTATGCAGCTGCCTTATGCCAGCATGCACCCACTCACTTCACATGTGACACAGAGACGTCAGAGGCCCACAGCCAGGACAGTAGTGGAGTTTCGAAGCCGGAGAGAGGCTCACCCATTCCCCTCGACAGACATAACAGACACAAGGCCCAGTCACTCCTCAGAAGCGCGCCCTGTGGGTGGGACAAGGGATGGACTTGGAACAGATGGATGTCCATTCATCTCACCAAGCACAAACGAGCTGCCGACATGCCTCCCCGTCTTCACTCTCTGGCATCCAAGGCTTGTCAATCAAAGTATCGCCTTGGAGGCCTGGTCCCGCTCCAAAGTCCCACATGCAGGGGACAAGCAATAGGTTACCTGCCCAGAGTTCCACAATTAGACGTAAGCAAAGGCAGAAATGAAGTGTCAGTCCCTAGGTGTTTCACAGGAGGAAAAGTGACACAGAGGGTGAGGGAAGGAGGTTCACAAGTCAGGTCCAGAGTGGTAGTATTAAACAAACAAAACCAAAAAAGAAAAATGAATCGAGCACTTCTGAAGTAAAAAGCATTTTCACATACTGTTAACACCCTAACCCCCCCCCCGGCCCTGTCCCCAACACCCATTAAAAAACTAGTTTATCAACAACTGGAACAGAAAAGGAAGCACACTGTGAGGTCCTGACAGTGGCAGTCACCTCCCCACACCATTATCAGAAAGAATAAATCCCAATATAACCCATCAATGTGCTTAACAGTTGAACCCTTTCATATTTTTTACATTTTCCTGACACCTCCTGTGTGAATGGGTCCTGGTCAGCTGGAGTAGGTCAACATTTAGGGACTTGTTCATATGCTCTTAAATGCCAAATCCTTACTGTGGCCAGAGTAGCAGCTCCTGGCCAGCCAGAAAATGCAGACACTGAGGAGCTATACTTGTCTCCTGACTGCCAAATTATTATTTTGGCCACTAAGCAGTTTGTGAACAGCCAGAAAATGCCGACACACGAGAGCTGTTTGTGGCACAGTCCGGAAGAAAATGCAGACTAACACCTGAAGACGTATGGTGTACGAAACCTGTTGGTGTTACTGCGAGTTCTAGTACCTGCTTTTGCCTTTGGCAGTATGTTTTAACTTGTTTCAATAAAATAAAAGCATTTCTAGTCACCAGCAGAGGAGTATGGCTTCTTGTTAGTAAGTATGGACTGCCTTTCATGGCACACACCCTTCGTAGAGCAGTTGAGCTGTCTTGCTGCTGTTTTTTTTTTTTTTTTGTGGGGGGTGCCTGTTATTTTCACTTATTTATCCCCCTCACAACTCTACCGCAGGTCACACCTGGATACGAGTCCAGCTCAGTGCACATTTATCTTATTTCACTGATTAAAAGCCACGGCTTCTAAAAGTATTATCAATTTCAGCCATGGCTTCTTAACAGGGAGGCTAATAATATCATATGGACCAAAACAAAAAACAAAACAAAAAAAGGTTACTCACCTCTAACAGTAGTTCTAGGAGTGGTACATGTTGTTCATCCACACTTCATGGCAGGTACCCTGCCGCTTTAAGATGTGCCGGAAAGTCTTCAAGCTAGCTCCTCCCACCCACCCAGATGGTATAGTACTTGGCTCCATCCCATGATGCCAGATCTTAGCCCACTGGAAGCCAGGTTTGTGCATCAAAGGAGGTCGGGTGGATCAGTGTGGATGAACAACATACACCACTCCTAGAAAGTGCGGTTATGTAAGAACTTACCGTAACAGTAGATCTTCAAGGAATGTCTCTTGCAGTAGGTTATTACTCTTGGAAGGTTCCAGCAGTGGGCGCTGTCACACGGCAGCTTCTTCTAGCAGTCTTTTGCCAGGGATCACCCACACATGACATCACTTCCTTGCTGCCTATATAAGTGTGGGAGGTCCCTAGTATCCTCTGTTCCCCGCTGGTTTCAGCTCGCTAAAGCGAGGACCGAGGGAAACCGAGGTACCAGTGAGTTCCAGCCCTAAGTCCTTAGATCAGAATTTTTCCCTGTTAGAGAAGGCAGAGAGTCGGAGGGCGAGATGGTACCTACTGCAAGAGACATTCCTCAAAGATCTACTGTTACGGTAAGTTCTTATGTAACCACACTATCTTCTATGGTCTCTTGCAATAGGTTATTACTCTTAGGAGATTACCAAGCAATTTCGTCCATGTGGGAGGACAGTTATGATATAATGCCCTGAAGCACGGCGCGGCTGAGGGCTCTACGGCACCATGAGGCAATATCTAGGTTGTAATGCCTGGTAAAGGTATGAATGGTAGACCAGGTGGCCGCACTGCAAATGTCGGTGATAGAAGCACATTTGAAACAAGCCGCAGTGGCCGCTATGGTCCTAGTGGAGTGAGCCTGAACATAACCTAGTAAGGGTTTGTTATATTTGTTATAACAATAGGTTATGCAATGGGCTAACCAACATGATAGGGTGTGTTTAGCAACCGGCAGTCCTTGACAACCCGGGGCAAAGGAGACGAAGAGTTGAGAAGTTTTCCGAATGTCCTTCGTCTGATCCATATAATATCGTAGGATGCAGTGGACATCCATCGTATGCAAGACATGTTCTCCTGAATTGGAGTATTCTAGAAAAAAAACAAGTAATTACAGGATCTGATTAAGGGTCTGTTCTGAGACCACTTTAGGGAGAAAGGAGGGATCCGTGTGAAGCACAACCCACTCCTTATGAAATATAAGATTCAATGCACATGAGAGCATGAAGCTCGGATCTGCGACTTGCAGATGTAATAGCTACCAAAAATAATGTTTTCCATGAAAAAAAAAAAAAAACAGGTCGCAAGTGGCCGCTGGTTCAAACGGTTCCACTGTTAGTTTTTCAATCATAAAATTCAGATCCCAAGATGGAATGGGTCTGCGAATAGGAGGTTTCAAAGTGCAGTATGCCTTCTAAAAACATTTTGGCCAAATGGTGTTGATATACTAGATGGCCATCCAATGGCATGTGGAAGGCAGAAATGGCGGCCATGTGGACTTTAATGGAGGTTTAGCTGAGGCCCTCAGCAAATAGATTGGCCAAGTAGTCTAAGATCCATGTAAGCGGCAGGAATATGGATCCAACGACTGGGACACTGACCAAATGGCAAAGCGTTTTCATTTAGAGTTGTATGTTTCTCTGGTAGCCATCTTGCGGGCAGGAAGAAGAATATCTGCTACCTTGTCAGATACTTTTAGTCTATTTATAAGGGCGGCTTCAGGAGCCAGGATGGAAGATGTAGCGATTTCAGGCTGTGGTATCTCAAGAAGCCTTGGCATTGTATCAGAAGATCTGGTCTGAACGTCAATTGGACATGAGCTGCTACTAAGAGTTGTTGTAGCAGAGGAGACTAGGTCTGTCGAGGCCACATGTGGGCTATGAGAAGCAGAGTGGCCAGCTCCATCAGGAGTTTCAGTAATACTCCAGGGAGTAGTGGCAGTGGAGGGAAGGCAGATGAAGTGTCCTGACCAAGGTCAGGACAGGGCATCAATAGAGCTTCCCTTTATGTTCGGCATAATGGAGAAGTATCTAGGGAGTATGTGGTCGACTGGGGAGGCAAACAGATATAACAGTGGGGTGCCCCAGTGCCGAAAGAGGTAGTTTAGGACTGAGCCGAGTAGTGTCCATTCGTGTGACCTGGACTGTCAACTCAGGTGATCTGTTAATATATTGAGATGGCCCAGAAGGTGTGTGGCCATGAGAGTCAGATTCTGTTGTATGGATAGAGTCCAAACCTCAACTGCCACCCTGCACAGGGAACAGGAATAAGTGTCCCCCTGTATATCTGATTGGATCGACAGACGGCCCGGCAGAAGGTGTGGATGGAAGGCATGCGGTGCCCGCAGGACTGCACCCATGTCTAACTGCAGATTTGGCACCGGGCGAGAGAGGCAGTCCAAGTGCCACGAGCTCAATGAGGGCCTAGATGTGCCCCTTAGCCTGGTAAAGACACATCTGTTGTTAGAACCTGTTGGCACGGTAGGCCCTGGTTGAGGTTGGAACAAAGTGTCCACCACGGAAGGGCGCGATGAAGGGCAGGAGTGATCCAGACGTGCTCATCTAACTGACCCGTGCTCTGGCACCATTGTCCTTGAAGTGCCCACTGTATGGGACACATTTTTTGGTGTGCCAATGCCACTGTTTGAATGAATGCCGCCATGAAGTCTAGAAGATGGAGTATGTCTCTCACTGAGACTATCTTTTGTGACTAAATCTGAGTAGCCTGTTGCATTAAAGCTTCTTGGTATGTCAGTGGGAGAAAGGCTGTGGTTAGTTTTTGTTCCCAGGGTGATTCCTACGTTTAGGAAAGGTTGGGCGAGAAGGGAAATGGTGTTTAGTGGACGAAGGCCCAAAATTTTATGTAGATCCCCAGTTTTTATGGGTACCAGAATTTTTTGCGAATAGGATTCTTGTTTCCGTTGGTATATGAGGAATGGTATAATAGTCCTTTTTGTTAGTAGAGTTTGCACTTCCTCCTTTAGGATAACAATATGGTCCAGGGATGGGGAACCAACCTTGGAGGGTAATACAGTGGTATATCCATTAGGTGCCATGTATGTCCAGTCTAAATGATCTAAAGTGCCCAAAAATCGCTTTTTGTGATCTTTTTCCAGGCCTCTGGATGTAAGGCAAAACGGCCCCCAACCACCTCAGAGGCCTGATGGAGGAGACAGGGGGTCAGCCACGGAAAGTCATTGGGAGGTGGAGGTACCAGCGCTGCCAGTAGGATGGGCCCGGGGAGGTCTGGAGGTACTCTTACTGTTTTACCCCTACCCTGAAAGGCACCTCTTTGGTTATAATAATTTGCTCTCCTGTTGTAATATCTATATTGGTTACGCTGTTTGTAGTACATGCTTAGTACTGTGCGTAATTGCCTGCCCGAGGCTTGCAGGTCATCCAGAATGGTTTGTGTTCCAGGACCGAACAGTTTATCACCTGAGAAAGGGGCGTTGGCCACTTTATGTTATACGTCAGGTGCGAAGCCTGAAACTCTTAAGCCATTTAGCCTGTATGTTTAGGTTTATTAGTGTGATCATGGGCCGCCGTGTTAACCACTGAGTCGGCAGCTGGCATATTAGACAAATACTGATGGTCTAATGTAGCCTGATAAAGCTGGTCAACTTTGCGGGATTGAGCGCGGGCAGCCGTAGGCTGGCGCCAGGCGTTTGCAGTCACACTTTGGTATGTAGAGATTAGGGGTGGTATGACCAGGATCTGCTCCTCTGGGAGTTTGAGATACTCAGTCATGTCCGTTCTTTATCTTGTTCTGTGGTAGAGAACTCCATTACTTTTTGTATTTGCATCATCATATCTGCAAAAGAAGGGTCATCAGTAGGTGAGACAGCCCTGGAAGATTGAGCTATATCCTTGTCAAGGGAGGACTGTATGGAATAGGGGGAGTCCGCCTCCTGAAAGTCCACAGCAGGGAATTCCTCATACTAAATCTCCTCTGGAAGGTCCTCCATTATGCCCGGTTCATTATCTAAATAGTAACCCCCAAATAGGTTCAGGAAGGGGTAAGGAGGGAGAGACATCCAAATCAGGACATGCCTTCTTAGGGGGAGGCGGACACATAATCTGAGAGGAAGGAGGGTTAGGTGGATAATCGAACCCCAAAGATTGTAAAACTGTGTTTATAATGTGCTCTAGGTTAGGTACCTGCGAGAGTGGCAGGTCAACACTTTTAGGTTGTGAACCCATAATAATTGATGTAATGGACGGCAGTGGACGCTGTGCGGGGGGTCAGGTTGTGCTCCTGGGAAATATAATCATGGGTTCATTTGATGAGGGGGTTCTCCACTATATGATGAAGGTTGGGATGGAGGGGGGGCATTCATTAGGCTAAATGAGGCTGGTTTGCCCCTCTTCATCATGGGGTGTGACCCCGCAATTTGCGATGAGGTGTCCCCATAAGAATAAGCAGGAGGAAATAAGACGTCTTTTTGGTGAAAGTCAGGGCCCCTGGGGGCCGACATCAAGGTAGTGATCTCTGCAGATGGAGAAAAAGTCATTAACGTGCGGTTTCATGGCACAAAACATGCTCCATTGACGGGAGAATGTGGCCAGTCGACGAGGGAGCATGAAAAAGACGCTCCGTTGATGGATGGGTAAACGTCAACAAGGGAGAATAGAAAAGACGCCCTGTCGACCGGGGAGCAAAAAAGTGATACTCCGTCAACGGGGGAAGCACTCCCATGGATGAGGAGGCTATAATCCTGTGCCCCGAAGAAGGCAGAGCAAAGCACGTCTACGACTAACGTCTCATTGATAAGACAGTTTCTATTAAAGTTGCCGTTGAAGTGCAACGTGGAAGGACTTGAGAGGAAGGTTTTTCCTTGTCCTTTTTTGTTTTGGAAGTGGACCCAGTGGATGTGGAGCCCTTAGTACAAGCCCCCCAAGTCTGAAACAGAGAAATCTGTTCTTCCATTAAATAAGTTTGAAGTTGCTGAAACCGTCTCTTTCTGGTTGCAATGTTAAATTCCTGGCAGAAAGCACAGGTAGTGATGTCGTGTGTGGGGCCCAACACCTCAAGCAGTATAAATGATTATCAAGTCGGTAGATTTTCCTGCCACAAGAACAGGAACAAAATGAGGATGACTTATTTCTTGAAGTTTCCTTCCTTGACGTTTGTTTCTTCAGTTCTTGTCGATGACTGCTTCACAGAAGATTGAGCTAGCTTCTGTGCAAGCTGAAGCCAGCGGGAAAGTGTACAGAGGCTATCAGGGACCACCCACACTTGTATAGACAGCAAAGAAGTGATGTCATGTGTGGGTGGTCCCTGGCAAAAGACTGATAGAAGAAGCTGCTGTGTGACAGCGCCCTCTGCTGGAACCTCCCAAAAGTAATAACCTACTGCAAGAGACCATTCCGTAGAAGATAAACTGTTACAGGTGATTAACCTGTTTTTCTAGGATCATGGCTACGTTGTTCTATCCACACTTCATAGCAGAGTTCTCCGGGAGGAGGGAGGCAAGATGCACACCCCCTACTTAGGGAAGAGGGACTGGAGAACCAAGGTTCCAAAACGAGCATCCCGGTATAACTCAAGGTCGATGTGGTAATGAGAAATGAAGGTGTGTGCTGACTTCCAGGTAGCAGCCCTGCAGATTTCCTGGATAGCGACGTCCCTAGAAGCAGCCACTGACGGAGCGGTATGGTGGGTGGAATGAGCCTTAACCCCTGCGGAAGACTCCCTACCCGCCAACCTATAGCAGAGGTCAATGCAAGATGTAATCCATCGAGCTATTGTCCACTTGGCTGCAGGTCTGCTAAGTGCGGCTTCAGCGTAGGTAACAAACAGCTGGCGAACCGCTCCCCGAACTTCAGCCGTCTGCTCCTTATAATAAGAGAGCACTCTTCCAGGGTCCACAGTAGGGAGCCTATATTTGGCCTCCAAGGTGTGACTGGGGTAGAACACCAGCAGAGTAATCACCTGGTTAAGGAGAAACTCCGACAACATCTTCAGAAGGAATTTCAGGCGGGGGCGTAGGACAACCTTGTCCCTGTGGAAGACGAGGTAAGGAGACTCAATGGAGAGTGCCTGTAACTCCCCAGTCCTTCTGGCTGACGTGACAGCCACCAAGAAGGTGGTCTTCCATGACAAATGTGACATGTCACGCTTGTGCACAGGTTCGAAGGGCTTGCCCATGAGCTTTGCCAAGACTAGCAGTAGATCCCACTAAGGTGGAGGTTTACGTACCGGACGGGATATAGATCTAGGCCTTTGAAGAAGCGTCAGACCACCTTCTCCTGCACCACCAACTGCTGACTGGCCTGTGCCCGGTAAGCGAAGATGGCTGCCAGGTGCACCTTTAGGGTCATTGACCATAGCCCCTACTGGGAGAGGGACCAAAGATCATCCAAAATACTAGCCACTGGGCAGGACACAGGGTCCAATCCTTTGCCCTGACACCAGCTGGAGAATCTTTTCCATTTAAAGGCACAGCATTTTCTGGTCGTTTCCTTATGCGATGCCTCAACAATGTTGAGGACCTCAATGGAGAGACCCAAGGCCTGGAACTCAAACTGCTCAGGAACCAGTCCGTCAGGTGCAGGGAATGAAGGTCAGGGTGGAGTACCTTTCCCTGGTTGATTAAGAGCAGGTCCAGGTGTGCCGGAAGCCGCCTTGGGAGCCTGAAGCTGAGGCTGGGGAGATCTGGATACCAGAACTGGCGGGGCCAATCTGAGGCCACCAGGGATCACCTGTGCCTTGTCCCTCCTGACCTTGATGAGCACTTTATGAATCAAGGGAAGAGGAGGGAAAGCGCTGAAGAGGCCTGGGGTCCACGGCCTCAAGAAAGCATCCCCCTGCAGCGAACACTGCTAAGGGGGCTGGCATGGAATAGCCTCAGCTTCACGTTCTCCCTGGAGGTGAACAGGTCCACCTGAGGGGTGCCCCAGAGGGAGAACAGATCTTGTACTACCTCCTGGTGGACAGACCACTCATGAGATGCCCCACCCATCTGGCTGTGGGCATCTGCCAGCTGATTCGAGGCTCCTGCCACATGGATGGCCAAGAGATCCACCTCCAGGCTGAGCATAAGTGACCAAATGCGGAGCGCTTCCTTGCAAAGGGGAAAGGAGTGCATCCCACACTGCCTGTTGAGATAGTACATGGTCATGATGTTGTCCTTCTAGACTTGAACCACCTGACCCCGGAAAAACGGAGCGAATGTGGTTAGGGCTAGGCAAACCGCTCAAAGCTCCAGCAGGTTGATGTGACATCGGGACTCCTAAGGGGATCAGAGACCGCGGGCCCTATGCTCCCCCAGATGGGCACCCCAACCCATCAGAGAGGCGTCGGTCGTCAGGATGACCGTGGGCTCAGGGCGGACAAATGGGAGCCCTTCCTGCAGGAGGGACAGGACGAGCCACCAGTGGAGGCCGTCCCACATCCTTTGGGTCACAGAGACCAGCTGGTCAAGAATAACCTGAGCACTGAGACCACTGGCTGGCCAGTTCCCACTGAAAGGAACGCATATGCCAGCTGGCCCATCGGAACCATGCTGGTGCAGGCCGCCATGTAGCCCAGAAGATGCAGAAAGTCCTGGGCAAGGCGCAATTGCCCAACCAGAAATGATCAGGCAAAGGAGAAGAGAACCTCCTCCCTGTCCGCTAGGAGTCGAGCTCTGCCCCAATGAACTGGATCCCCTGCGCAGGCATAAGTTCCGACTTGGCCTCATTGATCAGGAGGCCAAGTTCCAGGCAAGTCTGGAGGGCCAGAACCCTGGACTGCTTCACCTCCATTCTGGAGGGACTTGCTATCAGCCAGTCATCCAGGTAATGGTACACCTGGACCCCTCAGTGCCTCAGGTACTCCGCCACCACTGCCATGCATTTGGTGAAGACCCCGTGGGCTGAAGATAGTCCAAAGGACATGGCTGGAACTCATATAGGATTCCCTCAGCTCTGAAGCGGAGGAACTGTCAATGGGACGGACTGATTGGGACGTGAAAGAACGCATCCTGAAGATCTAGGGAGCAGAACCACATTCCTTGCTCCAGGGATGGTATGATCTGAACTAGAGTTACCATCCAAAAGGTGCGAGACCTGAAGAACTTGTTCAGGTTGTGCAGATCTAGAAAGGGGTGCCAGCTCCCCGTCTGCCTCGGCACCAGGAAGTACCTGGAGATGAACCCTGGGTCTGAAGGTGGGTCCTCTACTGGGCACATGACCTCCTTGAGGAGGAGCTCAGCCAAGTCATCTCCGAGAGCCAACTGAGAAGCTGCGGACACCAGATCCCCCGTGGGGCACAGGCTCGATAAGGAGGGGCCTGCTTGAATTCCAGAGGCAGGCCTCGACCTACCACTTCTAGAACCCAACAGTCTGTGGTTATAACAGACCAAGTGGAAATTAAGTGGCTGAGCAGCCCCCCGGCACTGGGCAGGCTCGGAGGAGGGGTAGGCGGAGGGGCTGCCAGGACCTTCCCCCCAGGCTTCCTAAACGAGGAAGCCATGGACTTGGCCCGATGACGCCATGTTTGAGCCTGCTGGCCCTGCTGCTGATGCTGTTACTGTGCCGGTCTGGCCACAGGAGTGGACAATCAAAAGGGCTTGCGGTTCTGACGCTTGATGCCCTTGTCCTTTTGGGCAGATGTGGTGGAGTCCAAGGTAGTACTGGACTTCTCTAAGTGCTCGAGGTGGCCCTCCACACCGGGCCCGAACAGGTCAGTGCCCAAGAAGGGGACACATGCCAGCTTATGCTGCATATCCGCCGTAAAGGTCGAGATACATAGCCAAGCCCTGCGGCGCATGGCCACTGCGGCCGCTACCAAACAGGCACAAGAATTGCCAATATTCAGAGCCATCTGGAGTTGTTGCTTCGCCACTGCCCTACCCTGGTCCCGGGACCTGCTTGACCATGGTCTGGAGGTGTGCCGGGACATGAGGGATCACCTCATTCAGGGAGCCCAAGAGGGCATGAGAGAAATGTGCTATGATAACGGCCAAACTGGCCTGACGAAGGCCAAGGAAGGAGGCTGCATAGACCTTCTTCCCGGAATGGTCCAATTGTTTGGATTCCCTGTCCGGGGGTCTGTCCGCATCCCCTTTGTTGCCTGAGCGCCAAAACATGGAGTCATCCACCAACCCCACCGCAGAGGGGTGCTCCAAAAACCCCAACAAGGACCCCATGGGCGCCATGCACTTGCAGGCCATGTGGAAAGAAGGCGCAGGACAAGATGCCAGACACTGACACAGCTCCAAGGCTGGACCCACAAAGGCCTCAGCCACTGGAAAGGCCTCCAAAGGAGTATCCCCTTTATCCAGAATCTCTGTAAAAGGGATACTTAGCCTGATCCTGCATAGGCTCCAGCTCCGTTCCCATTGATTCAGAAATGAGCCAACAAATACCCATCAGCAAGGAAGGGCCCTCGTCGATGGAGAGACCCCTCAAGGACTCTATGTCCACCAGACGGGAGGCCATGGAGGAGTCCTCGGGCTTCGAAGAGTCCTCGTAGAGCAGGCGCCCATCCGAGTCGCTCTCCACCCGCCTTGGGCGGTCGGGAGTGAGAATGACCGACAACCGATGGGGCAAGCCTTGGGCCCAAGAATCCTTGGTCGGAGCCCCAGACTTCTGTTGCTCAGGCAGCAGCTCCACCTGAATTGGTGGAGTAGCCAGCTTTAGTTGAGCCAGCAGGGCCTGAACCAGCAGCTCGTTGATGGCGGCCATGGCCGAAGTTGGCCGTTCTGGTGAAAGCCACTTAATGGCCGGAGTCGAAACTGGGAGCAGTTGGACCTGGATAAGACCAATTGCTGCCACATGAGGTCTTCGTAGCGTCAACGCAACTTGCGCAGAAGCCTCTCCTCACCTGAGGTAGACGAAGACAAGGAGTGCCACTTACTATGATGGCGGGTACGTGATCACTGGTGGAAGTGAGTCTTGCCCGACATCCAAGTCGAGGAGCGGGACCGAGACCTCGACCATCGGCGGCGGAGATGGGGAACCTTGACAGGAGTCTGGGAAACCCTCGGCTACTGATCCAGTTCCTTGGTGGGCCGACCCATCAGAGGACACTGGGAGCACCAGTGTCCGAAAGAGAGAATCGACCAGATCAGGTGACAACCCATCTAGCGGCTCGAGAAAGATCTCGGCCATGTCGACAGGTGTCTCAGCCGACTGGTCTGACAGGGATACCGTGAAACCAGCAGCCTCGGCCATGAATCCAAACAAAGTCAAGATAGGCAATTCCTGTGAGTGGGACCACTCTCGGTCCCAGGAACAATGACGTGTCGACTTTTCTTTGTCCTTTTTCAACTTCTTCTTGGAGTGCAAAACACACAACCCCGAAGGGTCCTCTCCCTTGGTACAGCAAGACTGACACAACTCCTTGAAGGAAGCCAAACAGGAGGATCCCAGATGCAGTGGAATGAAGGCCGAAGCCAAAGAGGATCCCGCCACGACCTGAGCCGCCTCCTCCTCGAAGGCCTTGAGCTGTTCCAACTGCTCAGTGGACCCCGCAGCCGTGGATACCAACCAACAAGCATCCTTCAAATTTGATCAGCAGGTAACACTTCTCCAGTCGTCCCAGCTGAAGTCAGGAAGCGCGATTTTCAAGCACACTCAGAGAAAAGGACCAACAGTGATTGCAGGCCCGTGGATCGTGGGCCAGTCCTAGGCAGTGCACTTGCCTTGGCATGAGGATCAAGTGCAAAGCATCATCTGCCACTGGGGCATGTGAAACCCGGGGCCAACTTTTCTTCTTCATCACAGGAGCAAGGAAGAAGATGAAAACTGAACTCGAGAGTTTTAGAATCAGTTTTGGAAGCGAATCCATAGATTCAAGAGCCGGGGCCTACTACACGCAGGAGCGCTAAGGAGGGAATCTGAACCTCCCAGCGGAAAGGAAGATCTGGAGTCATGGGGCGGAGCCGAAGACTATATCACCTGGGTAGGTGGGAGAAGCCAGCTTGAAGACTTTCTGGAACATCTTAAAGCAGCAAGGTACCTGCCATGAAGTGTGGCTAGAACAACATATCCATGATCCTAGAACACATGTTCTTGTTGTCTGTAAACTTGGCAAGGTTTGTATTTACCTTTTTAAAAACTCTTACATAAAGCCAGCCCACCAGCAGAGCTACCACTCATTACGCCAACACCCAAGTGCTTTGTCTGCTATCATTTTCTATGTTTCTATAGTGGTTGCTCAGGGCAGTAGAGCAGGGAGCAAGCACAGGGGTGCACAGTGAAGGCTAGAACACTGCATCGGTAATACATCATAGGGTCTGCTACGGGCAGACTGGATGGACAATTTGGTCTTCCTCTGCCGTCACTGTCTGTCTATGTTCAGAAACAAGCCTTGGCCATCAGAGGGCCAATTGAGGTGAGGAATACTGAGCATCCTATAACACGCTCTTCTCCTCAGGGAGGGGGGTTTCCATGGCCCACTACTTTACCACCACCTGGGTGACTACAGATGGCAGTGCAATGGATTAGTGGAGCAGAGTAGGAGAGTTGAAGCAGGGCAGGCTAAATGGCAAGTGCAGAGCAGATGAATAGTGTTGCTCAAATAGTAGCCTAGAAATCAGGATACCAACAGATACCTCCAATTTGGCCAGACAGTTGCTGTGGCAGGATAGTAGTGCTATCTGACCATGGGTTCTACCAGCTAGGATACCTGGATCCTAACCAGGATCCATCACTATCTGACCCCAGATCCTAATTATCTGCCCTAGGATCCGTGGATCCTGGCCAGGATACCTGGATCCTACCTAGGATCCACCCATATCTGACCCTGGGACCTGCATCCATCTTTGGCAGGATATCTGGTAGGATCCAAGTCAGGATAACAGCACTATCTGACAGACAGTGGTGGGATCCACAAAAGCACTAGCTGAGCATTACTACAGATGAAGCCCTGCCAGCCTACCATGCTCAAGTCAAATTCCAGCCGCTGCCACCCAGGGACACCCTTGGTCTCCACCTCTGCTGTGGAAGACTAGATTAATGTGGGAAAGAAATGCCAGAGGAGCTGATGGTATACTCGGCCCTGGGGAACAAGGCAGCTGTGAGTCGAGGGTGGGTTGTCGTGTCCTGGAATGACAAGTTGGTGGAATACTGATGGGCAAGATGTGGGAACTGGCACAGAGGTGGATGGAAAAGTCACCAGTGACTGGGGCAATAAACCAGGCTGGAAGGAAAAAACAACCCCTGCATAACATACCTGCAGCTTCTGTTTCTGAGCTTTCCATTCTACATCAGACTACCACCACTCCTGAGTAGTACCACCCACATAAGACCCTACATACTGTGGCACACTGCCACAGGTCAGGCTTACCAACAAAGAAGCTTCACTTTCCTCATGAATCTGTCAGCTGCGTCACCGATAACTGGTGTTCAATATTTTTCAATAATTAACCTGCAATCGCTTTGGAGGTATGGAGCTGGGACTGACAGCAAACTCAGCAGCAGCAGACACAGAGTATAAGTGCAGCCTTTAATCGGTCATTGTTCCCTTTGATCTGTTGTGCAAGTATAAGCGGGTGGGGGCGCGGTATGAACTCTATTTCACAGAGCAAAATTCTCCAAAGATCAGCCAGTACCTGGGGGTGACCTACATTTAAAAACACAGTTTGGTCAGCAGCCAGTATTCAAGAGCAACTTTAATTTCGGGTGGCTTTTACTCTGTGACGTACAGTACTGGACATTTATACATACATTTTAATATAAATAATGTCTTTATCAAAGATGTTCATATAAAGAGCACATGGCACTGCAAGTAGCTGATTTCCATATGTGCCCTGGGGGAAGGGAACAGAGACTAATGCAAATAAGATACAGAAAGCTGCAAAACTGTTCAACTGGAATAATTAAATACATACCAGGCTTGAATTTAGCAGTATTCCGGTACAATCTGGGTACCAAAAAATCATGCTAGAATACCAAAATTCGAGCTCTAGTATCCCGCCTGAAATACCATTTTTTTCCCTGATGTTGATAAGCAGAGATCAAGACTGTGGTATATGAGGGAACTCAGTTTCTTGTTGGTGCCATCTGTAGGCTTAAGTTCGAGCTGAGAGTTCAGTCAGTCTGTGCCATGACCATTCTGCGATCACTGGAGAAGCCAGCGTCTTCAGTCTCAAGAGGCCGGGAGTCGAGTGGGAGTGAGTGAGTGATCTAGAGAGGAGTGGCAAGCCCAGAAAAAAAGAAGTCAGTAGTGTGAAGGCCTGGTAAGTACTAACGGACGGGGAGGAGGGGAGAACGTGCTACTGGTTCTGCTGCTCAGTCTCAGTCTGGCTCAAGATCATTAGAGTCAGTCAGTGAGTCGTCAGGACCTGCTGTTGGCTTCTGTAAGTTTTGCCTGTAATACAGGCTAAAAAAGCTTTGGTATCACAAATGGACAGGGGTGGGGTGGGGCACAGCGATGGGCAAGCAAGCACGGCAAAACTGGGAGGAAGGACTCAACAGGAACCATTTTGGTGATGTGCTGCATTTTCTTTCTCCCCAATCTAATGCGAGCGACTCGGACTCACAGGAGCCCAGGTGTAAATCTCCTCTGGAGGGACTGCCAGCATGTTAGGAGACCTCGTCAGACTGACCCCATGCTGCTGTGCCTGAGAGAGAGAGGCCGAGTTACACTACAGTCATATTAAGTAAAACCAGGACAGCAGCAATCATTCTGAAGAGGCATGTGGTGATGTAGGGAGCAGACTCTGTCACTACTGGGCAGTGTGAGTGACCAGCAAGTCAGGTATATGTGTTGCTCTGCATAAAAGATAGTCATTTATTTACAGCTGCTATGACTGTGTGAGGATACAGAGGCATGCCAGGGAGCAGACTGAGCACGTGACCAGCACGGCAGGGTATTATTTGCTAACTTCTATCATTCTATCGGTGGTTGAAATCAGGCTTTCTCCCAAGATCCCAGATAACGTGGTTGCTCTTCCAGGCTTCAACGTTTTCAGGCTTAACAGGACTATCAAGAAAGGTGGTGGATGTGTGATCTACATTAAGGACTCCATCAAAGGGCTCGTCCTCCCCCAGGCTGACCTAGGACCTAATGCACAGGCGCTAGCAGTCAAAGCCCTACTCGGAGCGCACAACAAAGCTCTATCGTCTCTGCCGATGTTCACCCTAATAAACATAAAAAGGGCTTTAAGTGTATCGTGGACTTCATCCGTGGCCTGCCCTCCAACTCTGAGACCACAGTACTAGCAGTGGTGGAGCCAGGTTTGGGATAATCTGTGAGCCAGGGGAGGCCATTCAGTCAATCACAGGCTCCACAATGGTCACTAAACAGTGTATAAAGATGGTGGCGGGGTGCCACTACTCACACTGGGGCATCTAGGAGGGGCGACCGCCCCCCCAGACCCCCTCTGGCTCCACCACTGAGTACTAGGTGACCTCAACATCAACTGGCTTTCCCCTGATGCAGGCCCTTACCGGGACAATATCTCTGCAGTCCACCTCACTCAGCTTGTCTCCTCACCCACTAGGGTTAACTACAAAACTGGCACTAGCACCCTGCTAGACTGGATACTTTCTAGCAATCCTGAACGACTCACCAATGTGACAGTGCACCCAGACGCAATTAGTGACCACTCCCCAGTCTCCTGCAACTGGACTAACAAATTCCTCAAGCCACCACCCCGTTTCACCTATATTAGGATACTAAAGCATGGGCATCTGGAGTCCCTGAAACAAGATCTTACCAACACCAACTGGTCACAAATTGACAACACTACAGACGTGAATACTGCCTTGGAATACTTTATACAACATTTCACAAAGATCTGTGACATGCATTCACCTATCAAAAAGCTCAAAGCCTGGGGGTCAGTGAACCCTGGTTATCATCTGATCTCTTAAACAGGCTGAAGAATCATGACCACCTCCTGGCACCTAACTAGACAGTCGGGTAAAACCTTAGCTACACCAGCTTATAAGCAAACCAGAAATGCCTGCACCCGGGAAATACACCTAGCTAAATCCAACCACCACAAGGAGTTGCTTACTGCCTCCTGGGGCAATGGGAAAAATGTCTGGACTATTTTTTAATTTTTATTCAATCTAGGATTACAATACCTTTGCACCGAGGCTCTTTTACAAAGGTTCCACGTCAGTGTGTGCCAACAGTCATCATTTTTAGTTACAAACATATATTCTTGACTTACAGACATATAATAACCAGTACAAAGACTTGAGCTACAGGCAAGACAAGGCAAGGAGGGGGTGGTGGGATGTGAGGTAGGAGATGGGGGAGAGTGCAGGGGAGTACGAGAGGTGGTTGGGGGCAGGGGCAGGAGTGGAGTTACGGGGAGGTGGGAAAGGCGGGTGACGGTGCAGCCAGGGGGACCTGTCGAGGGAATATGACAGGTAAGGTGCTAGGGGTGCAAAGACTGATTGTAAGTGCTGGGTGCTGGGGCATGTGCAGCTGGAATGGTGGAAATGTTAAGATGGGCAATCGCAAGATACAAGCAGTGAGAGGCGCAGCTTGGACTTGAAGAGGCCGAGTGTTGGAGCAGTCGCTATATCGCTGCCAAGAGAGTTGAGCCAGTTGGATGCCCGATAGGCGAATTATCTTTGTCCTTGGGTTGTGCGACATCGTGGGATATGTAGTAGATGGGAATTAGATCTCCTTGTAGTGACGTTCCTATGTCTAGGCTTAAGGAGGACACAGACACCAGGTGGAGCAAGCCCCATTATAATTTTCTTGGCCATCATGCAGGTTTGGTATTTTATGCGTTTGTCCAGTTGAAGCCATCCAGATTGGGAATAAAGGTCATATGTGTGGGTACGGCGATGAGAGCCAGTGATGAGTCAACAGGCCTTATTCAGGGAGGTCGCGATACATTTGACAGCAGTGGTAGTTGCAGACTGACATATGATAAGTCCATAGTCTATGATGCTGACAATGGAGCTTTGAATGGCCACTTATAGTGCTTCTGGGGTTAGGTGTTTCCTGTGCCGGAATAATATGCCTAACCTCACACTGGCAGACTTTGCAACATTGCTGATATGGACAACGTATGAGAGGTGGGGATCAAGGGTGATACCGAGGTACTTGGACGATTGTATTTGCTCTAGGATGGCTCCTTGTTCGGTTGCAATGCAGAGGTGGAGTTGTTTGTTTTTGTTGTGGGGGCTGCAGAAGACCATAGACTTGTTTTTTTTCTGATTGAGAAGCAGTTTATGATTTAGGAACCAGGATTCGATGGAGGAGAAGGCCCACTGAAGTTTATTTTGTAACTGGATTGGATCAGGGTCCGAGGTGAGGATCACAGCATCGTCGGTGTAGAAATGAAATGAAAGAGAATTATTTGTTCTGGGCAGCTGTCCGGTAGTGAGTTTAAGAATAGGCTGAAGAGGAGGGGTCCCAGAATGGGGCCCTGGGGGATACCCAAGTAGACTGCTCTAGGGTCCGAGAGTGTATCAGCGATTCTTACTGTTTGGGACTGTTCCTCAAAGTAGCTCTTAAACCAGCCAATGGAGTCAGTTGACAGCCCAGTGTTCTGAAGCTGGACAAGCAGGAGGCGGTGACTGACGGAATCGAAGGCTTTAGTTAAGTCGATGTAGATTGAGCCTAGTAGTTCGCCGGAGTCAAATGCGTTGTGAATTGTGCCGGTGAATTCAAGTAGGACTGTGGAGGTGCTGTGACCTTTGCGGAACCAGTGTTGTTGCTTGCACAGGATGTTGTACCTATCCAGGTATTCTGTGAGCTGGTCCGAGACAATGCATTCTAGTGCCTTGGAGAGCAGGGAGATAGGTCTGTAGTTATCGTGGGCAGTTTTGTCACCACTTTTATGGATTGGGGTGACAGCGGCAGATTTCCACCTGTCCGGGAACTGGCTAAGGCTGAGGGAGAGGTTGAAGATTCTGGTCAGTGGACTAAGCACTTCAAGTGTGAGAGACAGGATTTTGAGATCGAGGGAGTCATAACTGAATCTTGATTTACCAAGGGCTTTGGTAACATATTTGCGTACCTGGTGAGCCTTGACTGCTCTGAAGTAGAAGTGGGGGGAGCTGGTGGGGGTAGTGTTTATTGCGGACAGAGGGGCTTCACCATCTTTGAAGTAGGTCCTGGGGTAAGACAGAGCTGAGGTTGGTAAATGCTTTGTTAAAGGTGTCCGCAATGGTTTTTGGGTTGAGGGTTGTGGTTAAGTTGATGTTGAGCATTGATGGGGGTTGGGTGGATTCCTGGCGAGTTCTTTTATGTTCTTCCAGAATTCCCGACCATTGCCCCAGGAGTTTGTGAGGGCATGTTTATAGTAGGTGGATTTCGTTTGCCGGATGGTTTTGGTGCAGTCATTGCAGGCATGTTTGTAGTTTTGGATGTCGTTTTGCCTTCCAGAGTTTCTGGCCAGCTCCCATAGATGGTCTCTTGTTTTTAGCATCCTGAGGAGGTCACCTGTGAGCCAAGGGTTACTGAGTGATTTGACTTTGCATTTCTTAATAGGAGCATATGTGTCACATGCATGCATGGGACAGTCATAAGGCAATTCTAGGGGGTTGGGGTAGGAAGAAGTAGGCTGCTGGTTAACTAGGATCTGCAGCTTATCCATTAGGTAGGGAAATGGGCAGACTGGGTAGGCCAAGCGGTCCTTATCTGCCATCAAAATCTATGTATCTATGTACAGGCCACAGTGAAGATGTTTATGAAGTGGTCAAGGGCAGTGTTTACGTTGGTTGCATTGAAGATAGGGGACCAGTCTTGATGGAGGAGGTGGGATTTGAGTCAAGGAAGGTGACCACGGGGTAGAACCCTGCTGGTGATAGTTTTTGGCGGTGGATTGATGAATTTGTTTGACCAAGTGCAGCTAACAGGGGAGTGGTTGCTGAGAGAGTCAGGGAAGACATCAGTGTTAGATATCCATGATGGGTGACTGGTAAGGATCCAGTCCAAGAGTGTGCTGGTGCTGGGCCTGTAATTTTTCCTGGTTGGTGAGTCAACCATTTGTGTGAGGTTCGCCGCAGCAACAGTATCCCTGTGTGTACCAGCATCGGCCGCAGGCCAGTTGATGTTGAAGTCGCCTAGGAGGATGGATTCGGTGTCCGGTGGGACTAACGTGAAGGAAGTCTTAGGGAAGGATATAAAAAGTCGTCACAGAACCTGATCAACATTCAAGGTACCCCTATCCAGGACCCTCGAATTTTAGCCAACGCCTTCAATGAAGTGTTCTCAAACCTGTCCGGGATACTCACACCAGACTTTTTCAAGGACTCACCACACACCAACACCAATACTACTCACTCTCACCATCAGCCTGCCCCCCCACCCCACCACCCTTTTTACTTCAAGAAGCTAACTCCTTCACTAGTCAGAGAAAATACCCTCGCAGAGTGCTTGGGAAATCACGACAAAGCGCAGACACACTGGACCTCAAACTTATTGCACTCATTGTCAAAGACGTTCTCCTCCCCATCACTAAGATCGTCAACCTGTCACTTTGTCACTCACAATTCCCACAGGTGTGGAAATCGACCATCGTGACTCCAGGCCAAAAGAATGGAGACAGGGCATCGCTGCTCAAATTACCGGCCCATCTCAATTTTGCCACCGCTCTCCAAAGCACTTGAACGCATAGTTGCCAACCAGTTGGTCGAATACCTTGAAAAATACTCAATTCAAAGCCCTGAACAGCATGGCTTCCGAAAAGGCCATAGTACCTCTACGGCATTACTGGAACTCAGTGGTTTCATAAACCAGTCGTTGGATCAAGGAACTCTAGCAGTGGCAGTCTTCACTGACCTCTCAAAGGCCTTTGATACTGTTCACCACTCCTTTATCCTAAACCAATTAACCTCCACTGGCCTCTCTGCAAAATCAGCTCTCTGGTTCAATAGCTATCTAGAACAATGCTCTCAAATGGCGAAAATATTGAAATTTAAATACTTGTAAATTTTCATTCTCCGACGGCTGGTCTCCGGGCTTCCTTACTCCTGGGGCTGTACCTCCTGATGCTGATAGGTATGCAGGAATCAGACCTCTGCAGCAGGGGACATCCAGCCCTCCACTTCCTGTCTTCCTCAGTTCTTCCTAAAGCAGACCAATGAGGCCATACAACAGGAACTTGGAAAACAGAAAACAAGAATTTTAAGGCATATATGGCCCTGAGGCCAGCCAACTATATACATTCTGGGAGGGAATCCAAAGCCCGGAGACCAGCCGTCGGAGAAAAAAAATTTACAGGTATTTAAATTTCAATTTCTCTCTCCTAAGCTGGTTTCCGGGCTTCCTTACTCCTGAGATATATGAAAGCAGTACGTTCCCAGATGTCCCGGGTGGAAAGAATGTCAAAAACCCAGAAGGGTTCCCCACCACTGAAGCAGTCTGCGGCCAAGGAAGTCTTCACCGATGACATCACCTCTAGTGAATTATTTTATTTATTTTTTTTTTTAAATAAAATGTGTGAATGGATGATCAGATGGCCGCTAATTACGCCCGCGAAGGGGCCAAGTGTTCTCACTGGGCTAGAAAGTTACCCCGGCCTGATCATAAGCCTTGGCAGTGACTGATAGAATCCGACTGGCTATAAGCCCGACAAATCCCTGTTGCTCAAAAGGTTTGCCCATAGCTAGCATGAATAACCCTGAGGTTTTGCTAACAGCTTCCTCTCTCTTAATGCATGTTAACCTCCCTCTTCCCAGGTGTAGTGTATGAAATTTTTCTTATTACTTTTAGAGAGTGAGCATAAGGAAAGAGGGATGAACCCTTGATTGTAACGGAGAGGAGACATAACTTTTGGCAAACAAAAGTTGGAACTGTTCTAGCCTGATGAACAAGAGTACAGCTCTTGGGAAGTAATACTCTTAGTTTGCTGGTCCTCCTGGCTGAAGCAATAGCTTTGGGAAAGAGGGCGACCTTTATTTAAGATGCAGATGGACGCCTTAAAAGGCTGTGAAGGGGACCCTGGTCGAGGCCCTGAGAACCATATTACTACTATTCCAAGGTGGTAGCTTTGGTGTAAAGGAATACGTCTTAATGTTGCTACCTTTAGAAACACCAGACATGGGGATATAAACCCAACTTGAAAAGTGGCTGGTTGCAGTCCTTCACCCCTCTATCGCACCGGAACTGCAGGAGTAAAGACCAATATGTTGGGTTACTCTATAAGTGACTGGAATGAAGCCAGAACCAAAATCCTCCCTAGGTTCTAAAATGCACTTTCGGAGGAAGAAGAGATACACGAGTTCCCCATCATGTTAATAACAGAAGCCCTGTAGCATAGCTCTTTGAAGTTTTTTCACTCCAGTTCCAGGCCTAGAGAGACGAGTTGTTGGCATGGGATGCAGAACCGGACTTTGAAGGAGAATGTCCGGACTGAACCTGAATGTTAGAGGTGGTCGCCTTGACCAGAGAATGATAACCAATTAAGTGTGGGCAAGATATAAGGGACAGAATAGAACAGAATCATGACTGACCGCTCTGCGTAAAACTCTTGATAGAGGCAGTATTGGAGGAAAGGCTTACAGGAGACTGAACCTATCCCAGATTATGGGGGAAAAGTACCCTGATCCCCCTCTGGTTCATCCGTGACCAGGGAACAGAACTGCTTTGTCTTGGAGCTCTGCAAATTAGGGAAAAGATATGAAAATTACGTACCTACCGTAATTCTTGATCTTCTCTTGTATCTTCACCATTCATTACTGCTTAGGTTAGCGAGGAAGCGCACCGCTACTGGAGAGTTTTTTGGTTTTTGGAGTCGGCTCCAGACGCAGCCACCCCAGCCGCACGCATCGCCATGCGCGAGGGGCGGCCGCTGTAGGTGCCGCAGACCTCCTCTATCTCAGTTCTGTTAGTCGGAGAGGCGAAATAAAGGGTAAGAAAAAGGAAAGCGAGCAAGAGAGCCGAGGGATAGAAAAAGGAAAGGATATAAACCAAAAAAGGGATAAGCCGGTAGAGAATAGACAGAGGAGAGAGAATTCCTACCCTAAGGGACCACAGGGCCTCCTTTCCGGGGCAGCTCTAAGGGAGGAACAGAGAGAAGGAAAGAGAAAGTAGAAGAAGAAGAAGGAGAAGAAGAAAAGAGGCATGTTGAGAGGGAGAACAGTGTCCATCGAGCATTGGTTGAGAGGCTTATAGGCTCGAGACTAACAAGGGATTAAGAATCCCAGTTGCTAGGACTGAGGGGAGGTTCAACTGAACCACCTGAGCAGATCCGAATGAGGGCAGACTCTCTGGACTATCAACATGCCCAGTCCCTTCATCCTAGTTGAGGGCTCCTAGACTGTCCGGGCAGAACCTGTTCCGGATAGAGCGCCCAGCCAGAAAGGGGACTAAGTCCCTTCGCACCTTGTTAGGTGCTAACACAGCAGCGTATGGAAAAGACTATGCCTTCTCGAAGGCAGTTTTGTATGAAAAATAGAGTGGAACTCAATCAGACTCCCTAGGGCAAGGCAGGCAGACGCTCAGAGCTGACAAATTCAGTCAGTACCTAGAAGAGCTAGAAATAATACCTGCCAGGAGGATTCTTTGACTTTGCCAGGGCAGGCATGGCCACTTGGGCCGTGAAACTGCATGACCTGAAGAAGGTAAGGAATCGCACCCAAAGGATGGTCAGAAAGAGTTCCCTCAGAAGTAGAGAAAATTATAACTGCTTGTTCCTCTTACCTTAAGGAAAAAGGAGATCCATTCACTAAGAATGGAAAACAGAAAGTTTTTTTTTTTTGCATAAAGGCCAAGGAAGTAAGAGGAACGAGATGGGAGGGGAGACGCAGAAGGAGGCCACTGAGGGGAAGGTGGAGGTATTGAATGAATGGTGAAGATACAAGAGAAGATCAAGAATTACGGTACGTGCGTAATTTTCATATCTTCCCTTGTCAATCTTCACCATTCATTACTGCTTGGGTGAGTACCAAGCCTCCCCTTAAAAAAGGGGGGTAGAACCCTGAGGGAACAAGACCCCCAGCCTCCTGTTGGTGAGAAACAGAAGGAAGACCCTGGCTAATGCAGAGAAAGCCTATGGGAGAAGAGCTAGGAGGTGCCCCGAGGACAGGAGACGGAGGAAGCCCCTGCAGAAGTCTCCTAGCTCTGGAGGAAAAGAGCCGAGGTCCCCAAAGCGGAGCGAATCACCTCGCGGGCCAGGGCTGACAACATTGATAAACCATGCCGCCTACCTAATGCAGATCGCTGTCCCGTAAGCCTGGAATCCACCTTCATTAGCGCCATAAGATGCCCTTGCAGTGTCTTGCCAGCTCCAGGCCTATAGCAGAGAGGGCAATAGCCTGTCTGGTGTGCTCCGTATCAGGCACTGATGCTAAGAGCTGGGAGAGCATCGACCATAGATGCCAATTGTAGGCAGCGTGGTGAGCCTGATGTGATGCAATGCAGGCCACCGCATGAGAGGAAGAGAACACTCTTCGCCCCACTGGTCGAACTGTAGGAATCCGAGATCAGTGGACGGTCGTGCGCCAGAGCGATGCCGGAAGGAGTCTCTAGGTATACCAAACCCGAGGGCAGGTTGGGAAGGTACTCAAGAGTTCCGAGGCTCAATACCTTAATCGACAATCTACCAGGGCTGGAGAAGGCGGCTGGTGACTGCCAGAACGGATAGACGCCTCCTGGAAGGGGATAGGCCAGGAAGGTACCACCAGGTGCTGGGCACTGAATTCTCCAAAGAATTGCGTCTCCCGTCAGTATTGTCTCACTTAACGTGAGGAGATTCAAGATCCCCACCATCCTCGAAAGGAATCGCTGATAATCAGTGAAATCAGCGTCGGAGGAAAGATGAGCAAGGGGTTCCTCTCCCTGAGAGGAGGAAGACGAGGATGATTGAGAGCTCGAATGTCCAGAAGATTCCTGCGGTGGTGGGGAGAGTCAAAAGACCCACTCATGCACATATCTAATGTATGAGGGGAAGGCCGCCGCAGAACCTCTGAACTGCTCCCAGGATAACGGACCCGTAGGACCGACATGGCCTGTAAGAGCGGGGGGTGGTTGCAGAGGTACTGGAAAAGGGCACCTGCTAAGAGGCAACTTGACCTCTGCTAGGGCTCTGAAATCCGGGGAACGGAGCCCGAGATGGTGGGATCCTGGACAACAAACCAGGTCGCAAAACGGAACCCTGGGGATGAGACGCCTGGAAGAGCCCAGAAGGGGATCCTCCCCTGTGACGAACCTGGGACTGCATGGATCCAAAAGGGCAGTCCACAGCAATGCCACTGGAGGGAGTCCCGGGCCCAAGAGGGAAAGGTGGGGTTCGGCGCTACGGCTCCTAGCCACCCCACGAGGGGTGGCCAGCCGAGACCGCGGACGACCGCCCCCCGCCTCGACCCTCGGACTCGAGAGAGCCCTCCTCCTCGACTCCAGCGTCCCCCACCCCGAGAGGTGGCAACAGCACCCGGAAGGGTAGCTGTCACAGACCCCCTGGGAGGAAAGCCCCCCCTCAGTCCCCACCATCACCCCCGGGGACCCAGGGCCACCCCTAGCCCGAGGGTCCTCAGGAGAGAATGGGAGCGGAGACAGCGGGAGGGGCCCGCTGTGCCGCCTAGCACCACGTGTTACTGGAGACCCCGACCCCAGAGAGTCAGCGTGCCAGGATGGGTCCACGTCCGGTCATCGACCTCAGAGGGGCGAGACCAGCAGAACCTCTACGCTGCTGGCCAGTCCCGGGCGAGCGCGGTGCTGAGGAGGCGCCGAATGAACCTAGCCCACTCGCGACTCGTAGGTCGGTCCCGCCTCCCTGTTGCGCCAGTTAGCTCCACGGCGCGGGAACCCAACCCGGCGTCACTGAGAGCGCAAACCGGGCCCGAAGGCCAGAGCGGCACCGCCGGGATCTGAAACTGCATCGGAGGGCGGCGTCAGGGGTCCACCGGTGCCGGGCTCAGCAGGCGCGGGCCTCGACACTGGGGGAGCCTGCACCTCCGAGGAGGTGACTGCCGAGGCAGTGTCCCCTGCCGCGCCCCGGAAGGGACCAACAGACGCCTCCCCGACACCGCGAGAGAAGCTTCCTCTTCGGCAAGAGAAGAGGAGAAAGCCTCCTCCTCCTCCTCGGACTGTATAGGCCCGGGAGGGGACCCGGGGGAAGGGTCTAGAGACCTTACCTGGGAATCCCTGGAGCGACGCCATCCCCCGACGGTCGGCAGGGCCTTGCCGAGCTTGAATGCGCGGACTCCGAGGACTCGACGGTCCATGGAGAAACAGGCATCGCACGTGTCCATGTTGTGGCTGGGTCCCAGGCAACGGAGACAGACATCATGCAGGTCCGAGACAGAAAAATGCCGGCCACAGGAGCACCGACGCATAGGGACGCGGCCCGCCTTCGACTTACGCCTTGCTCCCGAACCTGAGATGATGCGAACTAAACAAGGAAAAAAAGCAATAAAGCACTCGGCGCCATATTATAGAAAAACAGGAACGGTCTTACCGGTATACGGCGTCGAGAAAGTCATCTGAGAGAAAATGAGGAGTCTTGAGGATTAGAAACCGAGAACACTATTCGCTACCATGCAGCAGGTGCAGCCTCAACGGCGGGAGAAACAGAACTGAGATAGAGGAGGAGTCTGCAGCACCTAACAGCCACCCCTCGCGCATGACGCAGTACATGCGGCTCGAGGGCGGCGCCGTTGGAGCGGACTCCAAAAAAAAAAAAAAACTCCCGTAGCGGGTGCGCGCCTCCGGCTTAACCCAAGCAGTAATGAATGGTGAAGATTGACAAAGGAAGATCTGTTTTGAGTATTGCTCCACTGTTCTGTCTGGATGTGGGAGGCACTGCCCTTCAGCTGCTATTCCCTTGGCCGGACAACTTTGTGACCGGGACATTCTGCTGTGGCCTTTTCCTGTCCTGGTATGCACATCAGTCAGTGGTGCTCAAGCCACTGAAAAAGGGCATTCTTTTCGCATCTTTAGGCTTCCTGTGTCGCCCTGAAGTTCGGTGTATGTCAGCGTTGACAGATTGTCAGTTGGAAGCAAGCTATCCTGATTGAGGAATTGCTGTTCAAGTGCCTCTGAGGCATGGCCTATTTTTACCACTCAGGAAAGTTTACACTGTGTGGTTAATACCCCTTACATCCCGTCGTGATGTCCGACCCGAGACTGTCACTGGAGAGAGGGTTTCATCTGTCTCAATGTGCGGTGTGAAAAAGTAAGCAGTTGGCTGAGCAGCCTGTGAAACTCCTTGATGAGTTTTAGCGGATAACCATTTCATTTTCTGGGAAGAAGCCTTGTGTCCTGATGTGTGCACCCCCCCAGGCCGACAGGCACCAGACTCCCTCTGCTACTGCTTGTTATGCTTGGTTGAGTTGCAGGGCCTTACATACTGATCGTGAGTCTGATGAAGGCCGCGCTATCAGAGTCTGAAGCGGAAGTACTGCTCTCCCACTCTACACTTGGGATAGAATGGGTGACATTAGTGGGTGGGGATATGCAAATAGGAATCTTGCAGAATTATTGGAGCCGGAAAAAATCTCCCTTTTGCGATTCCCTGATGACAAGGCTTCCACCTGAAGGTTCTGTTGCGAACAAACTGTTCACGAACATGAGATCCAGGACTGGCCTGTGTCTCTCCCCCCCCCACCCCCGCACCTTCTGGCACATGGAAGGGAAGAAAAAACCTCCAGTCGCTGAAAATCTGTAGTGGACTGTAAAAATTCCCCTTGTGCAATTGCCTGTCTTTCATATGGATTGCCAGTCCCTTGAACGATTGTCCATCTTTCAGATGTGTTGCCAGCGAAGGTGGGGGGGGGCTTGGATTAGGTAACCCATACTGGTAATTTGGATTAGGTAACCCATGCTGGCAATGTCTGTGACCCCTCTATCCAACTCGGTTTGGGCCCATTCATGGAGAGTTTATTGAAAACCTGCCCCCCACTGGAGGAAGTGTGAATAGCGTGTTCTTGTTTCCCCTCCAAGACATTAGTGTTTTAACCCTTAAGGTAATCTTGGTAATGCAGAAGTCATCAGGGGACTGAAGATTGCCCCTTGAAATGGCATATGCACCTTTGGCCATTTCCCTGGAATCCCTTGCTGCCTCCCTCATGGCTGGGCCAAAAAGGAGATCCTTCATTGGGTACAATAACCATCTGGCTCTTACCAAGGCAACTGCTAGCCAGGCTCGAATCCGGAGGTTGCAGCGAGCCAAGGCGAGAAGAAACATGGTGCAACCTGCACATCTGACTACCTTCGCTTATGCATCTACTGCATAAGCCGAAGTCAGACCACAAACTGGAGCCCCTCACAGAGAGGCTTAGGGAAAGGGAGTTGGCAGATGCCCCCTTGAGACACTGTTGATGCTGAGCGAGGCACCTGCTTTTCTCTGCCCTGGGTCCTGGAGAGAAGTCCCTCCTTCAGCCGGGTGATCAACTGCTTGGTTAGGTTTAAAAATTGGAGGATCGATTCTAGGGTGGTCTGACCACATTTCCAATTGCTTGTTGTCAAACTCTTAGAAAACCTGGAGATCCACTGGATAGGTGTGTCGTGAACCTTGCCATTCCTCCTTTAAAAGTTCCCTGTGGCTGGAGGAATGAGGAAGGCTGAGGTTGATCTGGTGGCAACTGCCCGATGACAAAGCCTGTATCGTTTGGGCGACAGCCTCTGAGGCAGATCCGAGGCGAATCCTGACTATGGCCTCTTTTGAGAAAAAGAATAGGCTCCCCATGCCCAAGGACTCCTGGCTCCCAGTTCCTGGCTTGACTAAGCATCATTGCCTGAAATGGCTGATCCTTCCGGAGGACTGCTGAAGGAAAAGCAGATAGTGCCTTCCATTAAACTGGCTGTAGGAAGCCTCTCCGGTCGCCTCCAGAGCCCCCGGCGGTCGCCTCCAGGAGGAGTAGTGACCCTCGACTACTAGCACTGTGACCCCTTAAGTTGCTCGGCGACTAACTACTGTGACACCTTAAGTTGCTCAGTGACAAAACTGTGAACCTTGGTGCCTGCTCGCAGAGCTGCAAGTTCCAAAAGGCTTCCTTTGACGAGCTAAGAGCCCAAGGAGCTCATCAACAGCCTAAGTAATTTGCCACCTGGCTAGCTGTGCCATACTTGTCCTTCGCCAACGAGCTGACCCTCGGAGGCGCTGGACGACAGAGAAGGAACCCGAAGGAAGCATCTGGGTTCAGGCTGGATGGATAGCCACCTTCGTTGGCAAGCATTGTCTCTGGGTGCTCGCAGCCTTTGTCGATGAGCATTGTGTCTCTGGTTGCTCGTCATACTGTGCCTCTGGTGTCCGTTAGTGGCAATTTAATGATAATAATAATAATGAGCCAAGACGTTTGTGGACCATCGAGGTGATAGTGGACCAATGAGGTGATTAGTAGAGAGGGCAGCAAAAAAGATTAGAAGCGTGGTCCTCTCACATTAGGCTAGGCAGACCATCTTAGTGATTAGTAGTGGGGGCAAGCAGCCCCGGTGTTACTAAAAGGGGGGATATCCCTCTTTGACGCCCCCCGTGGAGGTTCCTGGTTCCATGCTGAAGCTGTAATGAAATGCGCTGGCCCTTTCAGGACAAAAAGCTGAGCTTTGCGCTGTAAAATAGCTATGAACTGACACATTGTGCTGGCCGCTGGCCCTTTCAGGGCAAAAAGTTGAGCTTAGCGCTGTAAAATAGCTATGAACTGACACATTGTGCTGGCCCTTTAAGGGCAAAATACTGAAGTTTAACTCTCAAGGCAGTGGAGGTCCTTTTTGTGCTGGCCCTTTAAGGGTAAAATACTGAAGTTTTGCTGTCCAGGCAGTGAAGGCCCTTTGAGGGCAAAGGCCCTGGTAAAATAAGTCCCTGCATTTGACGAGGGAGAGTGGCTTGGGGGCCGCAGGTGCTGGAACTGTTCCCCTGTCAGACTCCCTATTAGGCCTCAGCGCCACTCACCGAAGAAGGCCGGCCGAGAGCAGCTCGGCACGTCTTTTGAATGCGCACGGACTAGTGCTGCCAACAATGAACAGCTGCAGCTATCTCAAAAAGTCTAATGGAAGCCAATCCAGTGTTTGCCTAACCCCTTGGAGCACTCCGGTGCTTAAATGTACTTACTGAGCAGCCCAGCACCTTTCACGTTGTCTAGTTACACCGACGACTAACAGCTGAAGCTTCCCAATGGCCGTTCGTCGATCAGAATCCATGCAGTGCATACCTAGCTCTTTGGAGCTGCTTGAACGGAAGCCACGCGGTGCATGACTAGCTCTTGGGAAACACTCCGGTGCTTTGATAAAGGTTTTGCTGGGGTCCAAACTCTCGCGAATCCCCTGGGGATGAGAGATGCGTGCCTAGCTCTTTGGAAGCACTCCAGTGCTTCGATAAACATTTAGCAAAACTCCTGAGAGTCCCCTGGGGATGACAGGGCAAATCAGCCCTACGATGAACAGCTGCAACTTTTAGCCACCAACCCTGGGGAAAAAGTGAGCCAGTAAGAGGTGGAGCCAGCCTGTGCAGCTTGCATGGCTGAGGCTGGATCCCACCCTGGAGTGTTTGAATGCCACTCCCATTGCTAGAGCATTTCTTGTAATCCCCCCCAGCCCAAAAAAAAAGAATACACTTGTTTCTATAGAATAAGGATTTTGTAACTCGCAGTCTCTTCAGCCCTGCCTCCTGTGACAGGGCTCTGCTGCAGAGTACCGGCTTCATTGCAGGCAGGAAGTAAACAGAGGAAGACAGGAAGTGGAGGGCTGGATGTCCCCTGCTGCAGAGGTCTGATTCCTGCCTAACTATCAGCATCAGGAGGTACAGCCCCAGGAGTAAGGAAGCCCGGAGAACAACTTAGGAGAGAGAACAACAATGTCCTCTCCAACCATCTGCCTGTAAGATCTGGTGTCCCCCAAGGCTCCATATCAGGACTGCTCCTTTTCAGCATCTTTCTCAACAACCTACCACATCACTGCAACAACAGATGCTCCTCTACGCAGATGATGCAATAATCTTCACAAGCTGCCCAGACCCAGAGGAACTTGGGGGCAAACTGCAACGTAGCTTTGGGATAGTTGAGGAATGGTTCCATGACCATAAACTAACCCTGAACAGCAATAAAGCCAAAGTCATGATGTTTCTGCACCACTCGGAACAAGCATAAGTCCTAAGCACTTAACATCAGTGCCCCTCTGGAGCTCTGCTCGAACATACCCAGCACTTTAAATATATTGGGGTCACTCTGGACAGCTGTCTAGCCTATGACCAACACATCAGCAATGTTTCCAGGATTGTCAACTACAAAATCGGTCTCCTCCAAAAGCATAAGCACGGTCTCACTTGGGACGCCCTTAGACTCACCATCAACAGCTCCATCCTTTCTGTAGTTGACTACGGCTTGGTAATTTATGGTGCTGCTTGCCACACAGCTCTCCGCAGAATATCAGTTGCCCTGAACAAGACCTGCACACTGCTCACAGGGGCCGCACGTCTCACCCATACATGTGACCTCTAAGCTCAAACGGGCTGGCTCCAACTCAATGGGAAGATACACTACCAAACCTGTCTGCTCGCCAAAAAGGCTGTTCTTGATCTCCTTCCCTATGGCACAGCTAACCTATTCCAACTACACAACAGCAGCTCGCAATGTACACAAAGCTCTAGCAACCATTTCTTCCATGTTCCTTGTCCCTGAACTACACAGAGCCAATGCTCCTTTGCCTACAGAGCACCCCTCTGGTTTAATGCCCTCAGCCAGAACATCTCCAACCAACCTACTCTGGGCCCTTTTAAAGGTCTGCTTTGCAAACATCTTTCCACATCCAGCACCTGTGACTGCAACCCCTAGTCCCCCTTGCCTTCAGTCTCTGCCCTGCCACTTAGCGGCTCCCTGCACTGGCATGGCCCCTTGCCACCTCTACCCACCCCCTCACCCCCTCCCACTACCATTCTGCCCTGCCACTTAGTGGTTCACTGCACTGGCATGGCCACTGGCCACCTTATACCCCCCCACTCCCTCAGACTCCCTCACTACAACAATGTCTATGACTGCTGCCCCGTTTTCTCACCTGACTCCCACCCTCCTCTCCTACCCACTGCCTCCTTTGCCCCTCTCTAACTCCTATCTGCCTACCTCCAACTATCTGTTTGACAACTAAGCTCAAGCATGCCTGCATTAACTGCTTACAGTGTACTCAAACCTATGGTATTGTACATATTATTGTCATGTTTTTACACTTTTTTTGTAACTTTCTTTTTATTAGTTTAACTGTATACATTACACTGTAGTGCCAATCTATAGAAAGGCACACAATAATAGCCGTTACAACATTTTTACTGACCAGATTTGATGCACCCCAATCCCGTGATACAACACAAGAGTGGTAACGAAAATGTTAACTTTAGTCCCCCAAAAAGAGATACAAACACCCACTACTTACTGCCATGAGCAGGGATTACTAGCATTCAGATAATAAAATAACATTGTGCACCGTTTAACATGGGTAAACTATCCCAGAACCCAATATATGGATGTAACTCTATAAGTAATGCAAAGCCCCACTATACTTGCTATTACTACTATTTTTTACACTCTAGTTATTTTACTGTGATGAGTAGGAAATCCACCCTTTAAATGTTTTAGGCAGTTATAATACCTTTGGAAAAATATAACACTCATTTAGACAAACCCCAAAATGCTCAGAACACATTGAATAATATGCTACTTGCACTCCACTACAGAGTTAACACAACAATGCGCATGTATACAAATTTGTATGGTGCCAACTGAAAAAACTAAGCGGAGGAGAAACCTGCCACGTTCAGAAAAAGAAATACGCCATCTTTAAACGCCGGTTTAGAACAATCCCCTCCAATCATCCGGCAACCCCTAGCCAGATCCACGTAAAAAAACATCAGTTCAGCACAACATACTGTATAAATTTTATACAAGTCTCGTAATGGCTGAGGCGCAGGTAGAGTGGAACCAACAACCTTTGGTGCAAATTAGAATTTAAGTCCATTTTAGTTTAAATCACTGTCCCCAACATCGCTACCAGAGTCTTCTCCCTTGGTTCGAAATTCTTTTTCTATACGTTCTGTCATTTTTGCAGCTTCTCCATGATCGGTGAACTGAAACGTTTTCTCCCCATAAACAATCCGTAAGCTTGCTGGCATAAGGAGCACATGGTGAACTCCTAGACATCGCAACTGAGCATGAACCTCATCGAAGCCCTTTCAAGGCTGTCTGGTTTCATAACTTAAATCTTGGAATAGATGCACTTTATTTCTTTGCCATTCAAGTGGTCAGCACTTTTTTGCGTGATTTAAAATATTGTCTCTGTCCAGAACTGTTCCTAGAACCACGAGGAGAGTGCAGGGTGGTCGTTTGTTTGTTGCAGTATGCCCCCGTGGACTAATCCAATATATTTTTAGGATCGTGATCAGCTCCTCCAGATGCAAGGCTTTTTAGAAGAAATTTGTCAAGATCATTTTGGATTTTCTCCGTCTACTCCTTCAAGGAGTCCCAGAATGCGGACATTTGTAGCCCTGGAAGCATTCTCGAGATTTTCGAGACGGTGGCAAAGTATAATATTTTCCTTAGTCAGGCCTGCTGACACACTGTTAGCGCTGTTTCAGCTGACTTGGCCGCTCCTTTAGTTTCACCCTCTAAAAGTCCCTTTTTGTATCCAGTAGTTTAAATTGTGTGTTTAAGTCTTCTACCTTTTTGTCAAGTTTCTGCTAGTGTTTCACCATTCAGTTCTATCCCAGTCTCTTTGTTTGCCTCTCTCCTTGTGCCCGGTTTCAGGTCTTTAGAGCAGGCTCCATCTCCACCAGTACCCGGTCGACTGGTTCTACCCATGACTTCTGAACCAAGACGAGCAGAATTCTCAGAATAGGTTTATAATATTTTCCTTCTTTTCTGCCTGCCAGGAATTTGTAGTAGATCTATCAGATCTTAGATTTTCCTACTCAAAGATGTTGTTTTTACAGCATCCAACGGAGCTCCACAAAACTGCTGCTATAAGCTCAGCTGCTGGCCACGCCCCCTCCCTCATGTTTTTACACTCTTGTTCGTATAACCTTTGTAATTATCGTCTTCCCTCCCACTGAGGTGGAATCTTTGTAAACGAGCTCCCAGCTCAAAAGGTGTTTAATCCTAGATCTCAATAAATAAATAAAAACTTAAGATGTTGCTAACTTGGTCATGATGTTGGTGGTGCTGTATGCTGTGCATAATAAGAGTAAGCCATTAAAGCTGCCAGATCATGTGATCTTTAGTTTTGTGCGAGGGTTATCACTAGCCAGGGAGCAGATTGTGACCACAGCCTGGGTACTGCAGCTATGTAATTGTTTATGTTGTAATATTTATTGCTCTCTGCATAAATAACTGAATCTTTGTTGCCAATATTGTGAGGATTTGTGTCACTGTTGTGACCAGCATGTGGGGACCTGTAGAGGTGGGATTTAGCAGTGTGCTTAAAGGTGTTTATTTTTTTTTTGGGGGGGGGTTCATAAAGTGATTCATTGTATTCCAAGTAGTCTAGCTTTAAAAATATAAAAACACATTAAAATTGGGCGGAATACCAAATTTCCAGGTAGAATACCAAAATTCTGCATCTGGTATTCCGACAAGATGTATTATAGCCCCCCTTTTTTTTCCCCCTTAAATTCTACCCCTGCATACATGGCTACAAGGGTGTAGGGACTAGAATAGGAAATGAATGTGCAAAGGAGACAGGGAAAAAAAGGCATTCAGTAAAACCTGTAAAAATTACACACAGTAAAAATATAAAATTATACAAACATACAAAGCAGGCTGTGCAAAAATGCAAACCCCCAAAAAACTGCAAATTATATTAAAAAATGAAACAGCAAGAATATAGGAATAGCCCGATGGCACATTCATAAGGTAGAAAAAAACGGCAGACTGGATGGGTCCTGCGGTCCTTATCTGCCATCAACTTCTATGTTTCTATGAACCAGTGCACTCAGGAGACAGTATAGTGAGCAACAGTGTTACCGATGCATTATCTAGACAGCTCCTAATCCCCCCCAAAAAAAAATTCCTCTTGAGCAAAACCTGCTCACTTGCTTGTTTCTTCTTGCAGCATGACAAGTCTTCCACTGGGTGACCCCACTTTGCCACTAAGTTTTCAAACACCTCTGACAATGTTTCAAACACATCTGACTGGAGTTTCATTCTGTGGGATAGTGTTAAACAGCTTGACTAAATCGGCACACTCGTTCTCCTTCCCAGAGATATGAATTGGTTGTAGATTGAGGAGATTCCACTACAACAAAGTCATCCAGCTGCTGTGAAACCCTCCAGTTGGTTGCAGCTGCAAACCAGTGCAAGTTTAGGTAGGTTAGTGCAGCTTTGTAATAACTTGACCTGCTGCCTAATGCAAATAAGACGTTCAAACACTATTAGTATGTTATTTCCTGGTTCTGTGCCCAGAGTGGTTCAGTGGTAGGTTACTGAGCACAATTACCATACTCCCTAGAGTATTTCCACTTCTCCCTCTCTGCCTAGCAAACCTGGCTGCAAAGACAGAATAATGCATCACCGAGTGTGAAGGACAAGCTGTTCTCACACCCAGTAGGTAAAAACATGTCGTAAAGCATGAGCGCAAAACCAGAGTGCTCTATGACTGCACATTACCTACGAGGTGTAAAAACCAGGCTTGTTCTTCACTCTTGGGGTGCGTTCCTGGTCTATAGTACAACATAAGCATCTTTAGCAAATAAAGACTTACCGGTTTCAACATAAGCATCTTTTGCAACTAAAGACCTACCGGTTTCCTCAAACAGAGTTGGTCAGTCAATATTCCATCTACATAAAATATTAGTATTTTGTCTAGATGGGATATCGACTGTCTGTTTCCAGTTTCACTTTAAAGGAAATCCATACAGTTCCCTATATCGTTATTGTAAAGGTTACTATGAGGATCCATTATGTAAACTGCTGGGTGATGTGTAGAAAATATTATCAGTAAGGCAGAAAAATACTTTTAAAATCGTGATGGAATCCATTTTGTGGGCAAGAAGGATGCTGTGATGATGTCACTGCCTAACCAGCAGTGAAACAGGTTAAAACAAACTGCTCCTACAGATAAGGATCCCGCTGAATCGAGAAGGAAAGCACTGGATTCTTCTGTTACACTCTGCTGAACATAAAATCCAGGGTGTTCTTCAGAACAGAATAGGATCCCTAAACACAGCCGGATTGTTCTCACCTGCTGTACTGCACACTGTTAACCCTGGTGAGGCAACAACATCACAACACCCTTCTTGTCCACAAACTGGATGCCTCCACATCCCTATTTAAAATATATTTTTCAGTGTTTTATTGAAGCCCTTTTCTAAATGTATATTTTTCATTCAATTTCTGCATAAATATGGTAACCACTGAAATAATTATATAGGGAATTGTATGGATTCCCTATAAGTCAGTGCCAAGCACTTTTGCTTGTAGATGCTGCTGATTAACTTCTGAAGTTGTTCCCAACTTCAAATGCTAATCAGCAACAACTGCAGAATGTTCAATTCAATTTATTTTACCAGGAAAAGGCTCCAATGAGCAAGCTCATTCACAAGGAGGTCCTGGGTAGGACAGTCGAAATATGCAAATATACAGTAAACAGAAATAAAATACAGTGTAATATTAGATATACTGAATCCACAAATGGCAGCCCACGTATAAGGTAGTACAGCAGTATTTCAGTTGTATTAGATATACAAGAAAAGTACTTAAAAAAACTAACATTTGAAACAAAGAATGTTAGAAATAACCGTAGTATAGTTTCAGCTGTAATTAAATTATATACAGTAGTGTAATACGCACCTAGGTAAACACTGGACTAGGTAACTAGAAGAATGGTACACATTAGGAAGAATGTATTGATTCAGCCATAGGTATTTATTATCATACTAAGGAGTTCAGCTAAACTGCAAACGATGTGTTTTATACTATAGAGCTCAGCTAGGTAACAAAATATATGGCCAGCGTATTTGATTCCTGGAATAGCACACCCTAATTGCATGTACATACTTCCAGACAAGCGATGTCAATGATAGATTTAAAGTACTTTCTCCCAACCAAGGAACTAAGCTCGAGTGTGCTCTGTAGCTTATTCCAGGCAGCTGGCACGATGTTGCTAATGGCAGATTTCTCAAAGTGGAATCTCATACACAGAAATCAATGGTCTAATGTTGAGAACAACTTTTTAGAAACACCGGACAAAGATGCTCATACTTTATGTTATTTCCTGGTTATAAAAAAGGTTGGAATTTTCCTGTTTACCGATCGGCTAAACAAATTATGAGACCCATATCTTAATTCCCCACAACCGCACAAGCTGGCGTTGGAAAACGTTCAGCAGTGAGATTTGGAATCTGGCCAACCCATATACAGAAATCATGAGCCATTTCACTAATTTCAGATTGCCATTACACACGGCTGTCACCATTACCGATATACAAAAACCTTCAACTAGGCCCTAAAAAGAAAACTCCCTTAAAAAATAAAAAAAATAATTGAATGTTCTTTCCATCCCCTCCTCTGGGGATAGTAGGGACAGAAACAGTGGTGGGGGGGTTCAAGAATGTATGGGACAGATGCAAGGGTATCTTGTTGGAAAGAAGATGTGTGGTGGGGGGAGCCGGAGATCAAGTAGGGTATGCGGTGACACTATAGGAAGGGAAAATATGGGCAGACTGGGCAAGCCAAGTAGCCCTTATCCGACGTCAGAGTTAGTTTCTATGTTCCCTTACACATAAAAATAAAAAAAATAAAAATTCAAATACTATTCAGAATGTCCATTTCTAGTGTTTGATAACCATGAAAAATCCCCTCTTAACCTCACTGAGGAAATTGCATATTTGGTCATACAAGGCCATTCTAAAAACTCTGCCTTAATATACGATATACTTTAAAAGATCCACAGGGCAGTACATCCTAATGAAAAATAATGTCATTAGGTGTTCCATGTATACCAAACTGTATGCATGGAACGCTGAACTATGTCTTTTGGTAACCTGCACTGTGTACTGCTTTTTACTTTTGTTTTGACTAATAAAACCCTTCACCACCCATTCTCAGCTTGACCACCCTCCCTACCTTGTCTTCAGACATCCGCTTGAGTCATCCAGTAGTTTACTATAAGGTATTTAAAACATCCAACGTAGCGCAATGATTCTCACTTTTCAATTTCACTGCCGGGTCCGAATGCTGTTACCATGCCCCAGCAGTGCTTTCTGCAACTGAGCAAGATACCAGCATTCGGGTCCAATGGTGAAAGAGAGACGTGAGTATCACTATGCTGTGGAGGGACTATTTTACCTTTTTAGCAATTTATTATTTTTTGTGTCTTGTTAAAATGTTAGTGTTAGTTGTTTAAAATGTGCCTTGCCACCCAAATATAAGTGCAATACGACACTCAGTCTGTGGCCTCATGCCTTACTACAGCCTTGGGTGTCCAGTAAAAGCAGCACAACCAACAACTTGCTGTGTCTTAATGCCTACTTCCGTCACTCAGAGTAGGTCACTGGTAGATCACCAACCTGGACATCTTACTCCCTGCAGTACCACTGGTTTCTACTCTCTGACTAGCATGCCTTGCTACGTAGTAGATCATTTCCTGTTTCTGTCACACAGAGCGGTTCACTGCTAGGTAATAGCCCCATCACCTTACTTGCTGGAACATTACTGGCTTTTACTTTCTGCCTAGCATGCCTGGTTGCATAGTAGGTTACTTCCTGGTTCAGTCAAACCCAGCGATTCACTGCCGGAGGTCTCAGCCCCATCAACCTTACTCCCTGGAATATTACTGGTTCTCACATTCTGAATTGCATGCCTGGCTGCATAGATTATTTCCATATTCTGTCACACAGAGCGTTTGACTGGTAGGGGTCTCAGCCATGACAACCTTACTAATAGTACTAGTAGTAGCAGCTTTATTTCTGGTGCCCTTTCCCAGAGGCCAAGGGTGCCATTACAAAAATAATATACATCCACAACTCCCTACTATTTAACTAAAAGTCACCCACAGTCAGCCAACTTCAATTAAAATATACAATAAAACCCAATATGGTCCTCAAACAGAAAATTCATTGATATATGCACATTAAATAATTAAGTAAAATCAGGAGCCGATAGCCTACACAAAGAGGTAGGTTTTGAGGTTCTTTTTAAATATACCAACCGATGGGACCTCCTTCAGAGCCTTCGGTAAAGAGTTCCAAAGTGCTGGACCCGCAACCCCAGAGGCTCCGGCCCCAGATGGTCGAGTTTTGGGGATTATCAGGAGGCCCTCCTTGGAAGAATGGAGAGGGCCAAAAGGGCAGCACAGATGCAGGAAATCACGCATGTAACCAGGACCCAGGCCGTGCAGGGCCTTATAGGTTAATAACCCAATTTTATTTTATTTATTTATTTATTTTACTCTATTTCTGTCACTGACTCCTCGGTCAGCACCTTTCACCTGCGCTTCCTCTCTGCCTGCCACTTATTTCTTGTAGGCTCCCGCTTCTTCCCCAACGGGTGGCAGGGAGCCCTCATCTCACCCAAGTCCGGATGCAGTTCCGGTGAAGCTCCTGAAGCCAGGGTGCCCGTAGGACAGCCATCAAGCCGCTGCGACCAAGGATGCCATTTTCCCATTTTCTCCCCTATTTGTGGGACGTAGCATGCAATGACGCCTACAACATGCCACCTAAAGCATCTTGTCATGCTCCTACACCCTGAAGCCTTGGCCATGCTGCAGACTCCCAGCCTCAGCTAGGGGTGAGGCGCACAGCGGCCACCGGTACCCTACCCTCCTCAGAGATGGAGAGCAGTCGAATGGACACTCAATCCATCTCCTCCCCTCCAACCCCGGCGACCCATGTTCACTCCCGAACATGGGTTGCCGGTGTGGCATCCAGCACCTCAAACCTCGGCACCATTGTGCCAGATAATAACCTGATTTTATAAGAGATGTGCAACTTTACCGGCAGCCAGTGCCGCTCTCGCAGTGCAGGGGTGATGTGTCTAGATCTAGAAAGTCCCATTAACAGTCTTGAGGCTGCATTCTGCACCAGCTGGAGCATCATATCACACCTCCACTGACCCTGCGGTAGATGGCATTGCAGCAGTCAAGGCATGACATCACAAAGGCATACACTAGTGCAGGCAGGTCCTCGGTGGGAATAAGGGAATGAATCCAGTTGATGTTTCTGAGGTGGCAGAAATCACTCCGGATGACAGCAGACACCTGAGCCTCCAATGTCAGCATTTCATCCAAAATGAAGTCTAGATTCTTCACCTGATGGACAGCATCAAGGTGAAAGGTACTAGGATACAGGTTCAGTTAACCCCTCTGACACTGTCTATCACCGTTTCCAACCCGGTTCCAACACCAATACTTCAATTTTATCGGGTCTGAGCCTCAGCCAGCTCAAGGAAATCCAGCCTTGGCTCTCAGCAATACATTTATTCAGCCCGTCCACCGCTCCCCAGTCCTGAGGCGCAAAAGACAGACACAGCTAAGTATCATCTGCATAGCAATGAAACCCAACTCCACAGTGCCTAATGATCTTGCCCAAGGATAGCATATACACCAAAAAACAACATGGGCAAAAGGATAGATCCCTGAGGAACCCCACAGTGCAGGTTCCTTGTGCTCGACGAGAAGTTACTCATCGTCACCCTGAGACCTGCCCCTGAAAGAAGGACTCAAACCAGCACAGAACTGTGACAGTGAGTTTTAAATATTCACTGAGACGGTCCAAGAGCAGCCCATGGTCAATGGTGTCAAATGCAGAGGAGAGATCCAGCAGTACGAGAATTGATCTCTCTCCATCATCTCTTGCCATGAGCAGATAATTCTGCATCCAGACCAGGGCGATTTAAGTGCCGAATCACGGCGGAAACCCCAAATGGAGAGGCTCATACATAACGAGCTTCAAGCTGCAACGCTAACACCTACTCCCTAGAGTTATTACTAGTTTGCGCACTCTGCCTTGCATACCTGGCTACATAAGTTATTTCCTGGTTCTCCACACAGAACAGGTAGGTTACGCAGCCCTGTCACCTTACTCCCTGGAGTAGTACTGCTACCCAGCAGACCTGGTTCCACAGAGCAGCCCACCTGCCTGCTGACGCCAAATACAAAAAGTAAACTTGACCAACTCAAGTGACACATTAAAAGAAAACTCAGAACACTGCTGCCATTATGAGGAGCACAGTCATATCAGTATTTCAGACAAATAACACGAAAGCAAGCCACAAACTTTGCCTTGATCAGCAAGACAAATGAATACAACTGGAAATTCAAACTACCTGCCTAATGCAAATCACTCCCTGACAGTACGTTATTTCCTGGTTCTGTTCCAACAAAGTAGAAGAGTTTTCCAGAGAAGGACCTGACCCAAAGGGTGCCCACAACCTAACTAATACAGCCTGAAAAACAGGCACCAGACTAGCCTGCAGCTTTGTAAGACCATCACAGGATGCTGTACAGAGAGGTGCAATGGGAGCAGCAATCCACTGTAAAATCATGATTTGACCATAATGTATACGGAGGGCCCTACAAGCTGCAGGAAAAAAGAGCTCAGAGTGTCCAATCTGTAATGCTTTGTAAATGCACGAAAGGAAGATCAGATAACTGCTTTGCAAAACTCCATCGCTGAGGTGTTTGCCCTTTCTGCCCAGAAGACTAATACTATTGCCCTGGTCGAGTGCACTCTAATCGAAGCCAGTAGCTTTAATTTTGCCATCACCTTCTCATTAGCATTCATGGTTTCTGGACAAAAGAAAAGTAGGATTACTTCTTAGTTAACATGCAACTCTGTAGTAAAGAAAAGAAGGCAATGTTCATAACATTACTTTATCTTGATGGTAACCCAAGTTTGGTACTTTGCGCAAGAGTGCCTGAAACACTCCTATTCGCCTAGAAGAGCAAACTGCCACTAGAAAACATGTCTTAACAAAAAGAATGCCCTCAGATACCTGAGAAAGAGGCTACAATGGAGCACTGCAGAATGCATAAGAAACCAAATTAAGGTCTCATGGTGGAAATGGGACTATGTAGACTGGTTTTGGTCATGCTAAGGGGCTGTAAAGAACAGACTAGTGTCAGCATGCAAACCTAAGAGGTGTCCCTGGCAAGGACCAACCCCTATGCCCAATGCCAGAACTTGCTCTTGCAACAAACTCTGGGACAGAACCTTGCTTGCCCCCTCCTGAAGAAATCCAAAATCTGATGCACAAACGCATTTCTCAGTCTAGTCCCAGCTTGTTCAGCCCAACAAAAAAAGGTTGGCCAAATTCTACCATGAGCCACAAACATGGACTGCTTCTTGGACAAAAGCAAATGTACACCACCTTAGAAATATCCTAGCCTGGAGCACTGTGGAGCCCGAGCAATATGGCCACAATTCCTAGAGCTCTACCAACTGCGAATAACAACCCGATTAAATCAGTGGTTTCCCTTCTATAGGGCCGACAAGCTCTAAGGCAACTGATAGAAGTAACATCGGGGAACAAGCATGGGCAATTCCCAGAAGGAAAAACAGTCCAGTGAGGGAGCTAAAACAAAAGCCCAGGTCGCTTCTACTTCACGGAGTGCGCCGGGCCAAGACCTAGACTATGAGGCTGGCAACAAAGAAGTGACCCTGCAATCTCCGGGTGAGAAAACGAAGCACTTAATTGCCTCCGTAGCAGGTCTGTCCAACAAATTCAACTTGCATACAATGAGGGTCTCAACGGTTGAAAATACCCTGGAGTCTGTTACTGAAACATCGGTGTCTGCATCTAAAACAGCTGAAGCTGCTATGGGGGCAGTGGCCTCAGTAATAAAACAAAATGTGCATCTGCGCTCTAAACTGGAAATGCTGAAAAACCAGTCCAGAGCCTCTAATGTCAGAATACTGGGGATAGCTGAAAGAAGTGAAGGTAACCACCTAAACCTATTTCTGCAGGAGTGGACTGTACAACAGCTGGGACCGGAGACAACTTCAATGGCGCAGAAAATCCAAAAGGCGTACACAGTGGCCTTTAGGGGCTGTCAAGATAACCCAGATGCTCCACGTACTGTGGTGATGGTCCTCCATGGAGTGAGCACACGAGATGCATTAATGGCCCTGGCCCAGAGGAAGAAGATCCTTCTTCATGAAGGCACCCAAGTGCAACTCTTCTCGGATTTATCGTACGCAACCAGGCAGCGGAGAAAACGGTTTGACGGTGTCAGGGCAATATTAAGAGAAGTGGGATTCCCTCAGGGCCTAACTGTTCCAGTGCACCTGAGAATTGAGCATCAGAACAAGATCTTTCTTTTCTCTGAGTCAGCAGATGCTCTAAAGTGGTGCCAGAAACATGCTCCATCCCACCAGAGAGAATCAGAAGCTGAAGAAGATTCATCAGAGGAAGAAGTGCCATGAGAGGCTTGCTCGATCGATTAGGTAAGTTTCTGCTTTTCTCTGCTAAAGGACTGTAGTGGGCGGGGGAGGATTTTGATTTTCTTTATTTTATCAAAAAACCCTTTTGACCCTCATGAAGTTTAATGCTGCATTCTTGTTTTCAGCTGGTCTGGACTTTATATAGTGGATTTGGGTCATGCAATCAGCTTTTTTTTTCCCCACACTATTAAAGCCCAGCATAAAAATGTATTTATTTATTTATAAAATTTTGTTAACCGGGTAAGCCCACTGGACCCCGAAGGTCCCTTTTTCAGGGGGGACCCGGAATTAGTTACAAAAGAAACAGTGCAAATACATAAACGTGAAACAGTGCAGTGCAAATACATAAAGGTGAAACAGTGCAAGACGTAGCACATTAATACAAAGACAGTATACAATTATACAGTATTCATTGAAGAAAGGTAGTTACAGCAAATTTACACATTTCATCACTGGTAGCTGGCAGAGTTAGGGCAATGGGTTTATTGGGCAAAACCATGAAGGGAGAGCTGGCTAGCATTCAGAACAGCAGTACGGGTTGTGGTTTAGGAGGTGTGCCCACAGACCCTTCTGGAAGGTAGTGAGGGAGGGTGCTTCGTGAAGGCGTCTGGGGAGTTTATTCCATTGCACAGTGTCGATATGGGCAAAGGATTTACTGCCAGCCGCGGAGCAGGTCCAGGAGTTTTCTGCCTGAGGTCCTGAGTAGTCGGCTGGGATGCTTTAGGGCTAGCATCACTGTTAGCCCTGCGGCGGGGGCCCCAACATCGAGAAGCTTAAACATACAGCTTAATAGGAGGTACTGGAGCTTGTGCGTAAAGGGGGCCAGTTGAGCGTGGCGAGGGCTTCACAGTGGTGGGTCCTTGGATGGGCATTCATGGCAAACTGAGCGATTTTATGGTACAAAGTTTGTAATCTAGAGTGATCAAGTTATGCTATGCCCAATAGTGCTGGGGCAGCGTAGGTAAGAGCTGGCAGGTGGATACTCTGCGCGATTGCCAGTCTAGTCTCAGGTATCACGTTTGCGCTTAGTCGATAGAGCAGGCAGAGTTTTTGGTGAATGTTTTTTGTCACTAGAGCCACATGTGTCTTTAGAGTGAGCCCCTGGGTCCAGTATGAGGCCCAGGTGTTTGAAGGACTTCACCACCTCGACTGTGGATCCAGATATAGTGACAAGTGTGAAGAGGTGGGCCCAGGAAGGACCCAGGAAATTCGGACCAAACAGGAGCACTTTGGTCTTGTTAGGGTTAAGGACCAGACAGTTTTCAACTAGCCAGGTGTCAGCCTTGGTAAAGTCCGATTGGAGCAGTGGCCCTAGGTCGTCCAGGTGCTGCACAGTTTTGTAAAGAACAGCATCATCAGTGTACTGCACCACGGAGCTACTCCCACAGCGGTCATGGAGGTCGTTGACGAACAGCAAAAACAGGAGTGGGCCCAAGATCAAGCCTTGCGGAACCCTCTCATTTAGAGAAAGTGACCCAGAGATTGCACCTCTCCACTTGACCTGTTGGGAGCGGCCCGACAGGTAGTTGCGTAACCAATTCAGAGAGTGTTGATCAAGTCCAAAATTGCTCAACTTTGTTAGGAGAAGGGGTGGTCTACCAGATCAAAGGCCTTGGTTAGGTCAATGAAGACTGCCCCTATGGGGATGCCCTTGTCCAAGGCAGCTAGAACGCCAGTGATGAACTTGATAAGGGCGGTATCAGTCCCCTGCTTTTGCCAGAAACCATGCTGGGAGGGAGCCAGGAGTTGGTTAGCTTCCAGGTAGTCCCTCAGCTGACAGTAAACAAGCCGCTCCTGGCTCTTAGTAAGGGGGCAGAGGATAGAGATGGATCTGTAGTGACCTATAGTTTCTCTGGCACCACCCTTGTGGATAGGGACAACGAGGGCCTGCTTCCATATGTTGGGGACAACACCTTCTCGTAGTGATCGGTTTATAAGCAGGGTGACAAGAAAGGCTATGGTAGGGGCAGCGGCCTTGAGCAACCGCAGGTCCAAGCCATGAGGCCCCGGAGAGCCGGAGGGTTTCAAGGATAGGTGGAGGGGTAGTACTTCTTTGACATGCACCATCCAAAGGTGGAGGAGGGGGGAGAGGCGATGGATCCTGAGTATCCACGACCAGGGGGCCTTGAGAGTGGTGCGGAGGGCTGATCTTGTAACAGCCCAGGTCAGTGAAGAAACTGTTAAAGGCAGCAGCCGACTCACCTGCGTCACTTGAGGTTTGTCCATTGTGGGGTAATTGCCCAGCTGGGGTTTATTTGGGCCTTTTCTTAAGGAACTGATGGTAGACCAAAAAAACTTGAGGTCTGTCAAGGTTTGTCGCTAGAGGGTTTTGAAATAATCCCTCGTAGCTGTTTTTGAGGCTTTCTTATACTGGTTCCTGCAGGACCTGTATTCGGCTAGGTCAACAGGACTCGCGGGGTGCCTGGCCTTTTTCCAGACCTTGTCTCTGAACTTCATTAAGTATTTCAGCTTGCATGTGATCCATCTGTGGCATTGGCCTTTTGCATGCCGTTTCCTTACTGGGGCATGGAGACTGGCCACAGCAGAGAAAGTATACTGGAAGAACTGGGCGGCATCCTCAATACTGTCAAGCAGTCTAATTGGTGTTCAGTCAGCATTTCTCAAACAGCTCTGGAAGGCTTCAGCAGAGAAGCTAAAGAAGTCCCTAGCTACTATGAGCCTGGTGGGGTATCCTGGGCGGACATTTCTTCCAGATGCAAAAGGTGGGGGAATGGTCACTCAGGGCACTGGACATCACGCCAGCCACTTGACTGTTTGCCAGGTTAGAGACTAGATCCAGTCAAGGGTGGAGTGGTTCCTTGTTTTTAGGTTGTGCCTGGTGACCTCCGTAATGACCTGGTCAAGTTTGCATCAAGGAGCGAGGCCTTACGAACTTGCTCAGTGGTGGGTTCCCACTTAAGGTTGAAATCCCCTAGGATCAGCAGTTCAGCGGGAGTGGTCCCTGCCAGAGAGCATTTAAATCCTGAAGCGCTTGAGTTGCCATCGCTGGGAGGGTTGTATATGCAGCCTATAGTGAGGCATGTTGCATGGCCCAGGACAATCTTAATAGAGTGATTAGAGCCCTGAGGAGCAAGGCTGGTGTATAGCGGACGGGTAGGCCTCCAGTGAGGTGTGCACATAAATTAGGACTCCCCTGCCATTTTTTCCCCATACCTGTACTTTCGGAAGGTGACAGTTTGCAAGCTCTACTTCAAGAGGGAGTATGTGAGGCTTCAGCCAGGATTCAGAGATAGCAAGCACATCTGGTCTGTATATTTCCATCCAAGCTTGAACTTCACGCATCTTAGGTAACAGACTGCAGACGTTCATGTGCGCGACTCTCAGACCTATGGTGTGGCACCATAATGGGTCACTGGGGGACCACAGGGTTGAGCTGGCAAGTGGAGGTACAGGGTTAGGATGGACGTTGGCTGAGCGCAATAACAATGCTAGCGCAAGAAGCTCGAGGACCCCCTGCCTCGTGAGGGAAGATAGTTTTGTAAGAGTGACTGCCAACCCTAAGAAGATGAAGTAGCAAGCTCCCTTAAGAGTGAGCCCATGCATATGGATCAGGGTGTCCATATTTGGAGATGCTGGGCAGACTGTAAGGTGTGGGAGGTGCCGGTCCTGCGCACCCCTGAGCAGGAAGGGGTCTCTGGTAGGCACCCATTTTTAAGTCTACCCACAAAGTTGCACAGATATACAGGATGATCAGGACAGGGAACCTGTATGGGACTATATTTAGGTTGGACCATGGGCACTGGAGGTCCCGCTGATGTGGCTGGGCTGTATCTGTAAGGGGCATGGTGCTCAGGGCCTTCGGTCCGGAGGCAGTGAAAGTTGAAGGCAGAATTGTGGGCACCCGGGAGTTCCTGCCCTCATGGAATGAGAAGCCCCAAAGACAGTATTGTGAGTGCGGGGGGAATAGCCTTAGAAGCGTTAGGCTGAGTTATTTAAGTAAGTGAAGCTATTCCTCGCCTAGGTAGTATTAGCCAGGGGTGTGTTACCACTGTGCTCATACCCAGGGGGACTTGTAGACTCTCAACCCCCACTCTTATCTTAGTGGCTGGCTACTCTGGTCCTGAGACCCAGAATGAGCTGGCTGAGTTGCACCAGGTAACTGAAGCTAGTGCGCTAGCGAGAAGAGAGTAAGGTAGAGCACTCTAGTGGTCGCGAGGAACACGATAGGCAGACTGGTGATGGTGACCTCTAGCAGCGCGAGCAGATAAGCTGCTAATGAGGAAGTGAGCCGATAGACTCAAACGCACGCGTGATCACCAATATAAAAGTCAGTGTTGACCAAGGGTGGCGGTGGGGCAGCTGACGCAGAACGTCGGCGGGGGTTCCTTAGGAACAAGCTGCATAGCGTCTGCTGTTTGTCTATACCTTTTGTTGTAGGAGTGAGGGCTCTCCACTGCTGGCCCTCACGACCATCCACCTGGCGGGAGGGGTCCATCCGTTGGAAGACGGGAGATCCTTGTTGTGGAGAAGCGGAGAGAAAGGAGCAGGTTAAATAAGGTAAGAGGTCCTTTGTTACTTAACAAAGGGGAGGGGGTGAACAGAAAAGGGAGGACTGGGGCAGAAGACTATGGTTCAGGGGAGGTATTATTTTATTTTTTTTTGTCTGTGCTTCGAGAGTCAGGGTGGAAGCGGTGGGCACAAGAGGGAGAGCTGCTTCTACAAATTAGCTTAAGGCACCTTAGAGCACCCTGGCGCACGTTTTAAAATACAGGAACTGCAGCAGCACACTGTTAAGGTACACTGTGAGGAAAGTTACAGCACTAGCCTGCTAAGCAGAATACTGAGGGAATTTGCTGACTGCTACATAAGCTGAGGAGAACTTGATTGAAACGTACATAAAATACCCAGCAGGTAACATTAACAAGCAACTACTGCAACAAGGTAGTTACAGCTCCTACCAGTCAAACATGGACACAGACGTGACAGATTATGTAAAATAAATAAAATTAATGGTACTGCTTCCTTTACCGTCAAAGCACCTTAAGGGCGAGACAATTACTCGGTCTTACAGCAGCCCAAATCATTAAGCAGGAAACTATCTCCACTTGTATGCCGATGTAAAAGCAGTCCACATTTGAATTAAAAATGGCACCAAACGCCAAGGTTCCTCTGGTGCAAGCCATGTGGCATCCACCGTTTGTCTGTAACTTTTGTTGTGGAAGGGCAGGCTCTCCACCACTGGCCCTCACGACTGTCCACCTGGAGGGTGGGTGGGTGCATCCATCCGTGGGAAGATGGGAGATCCTTGCTTTTGTAGTGGGAGGGAGGGCTCTCGACCGCTGGCCCTCATGACCGTCCACCCAGCAGGATGGGGGTTCGTCCATCCGTTCGTCCATGGGAAGACGAGAAATCCTTGCTGTGGAAATGTAAAAGTCTGAATGGCTCCCCTGTTAATGAGGGAGAGTGTTTTTTCTTGTGGTTCTAAAGTTACTTATAGTACACGCCTAATAATTACAAGAGTCATGTCGGGTTGATAGATATGGGGAAACAAACATCTTAGTTTGTGCTCTGGGGATCTTTTTATTGTCAAACACTAAATTAGTGTACTTATCCTGAAAGTGCATGGTGACTGACTCCCCCGTATAGGGATCAACTGTGGACGTTATATATGTGGACTTGATTATTATTTCAATTACCATGTGGCTCCTGGACTCTACTGCAGCAGTCAGAATACTAGACATTGTTATTTATTTTATAGTTATAGAAACATAGAAACATAGAATTTGACCGCAGATAGGGACCGCTTGGCCCACCCAGGCTGCCCATTTCCCTACCTACTGGATAGGCTGCAGATCCTAGTTAACCAGCAGCCTACTTCTTCCTACCCCCAACCCCCAGAACTGCCTTATGACTATCCCATGCATGCTTGAATTCCACCACTGATTTTGACTCCACAACCTCCTCCGGAAGGCCATTCCACCATCCACAACCCTCTCTGTGAAAAAATACTTCCTTAAATTACCTCTGGCACCCCCCCTCCTCTATCTTCAAATTGTGCCCTCTTGTTCTTGCACACCTCTTTTTTTGAAAGATGCTACCCTCTTGGACTTTGTTGATTCCCTTGAGGTACTTGAAAGTTTCTATCATGTCCCCATCTCCCTCCTTTCCTCGAGGCTATACATATTAAGCTCCTTAAGTCTCTCTTCATATGTCTTCCGGTGCAGACCCTGCACCATTTTAGTGCCCTCCTCCTGGACAGCTTCCATCCTGTCTATGTCTTTTGGAGATTGGGTCTCCAGAACTGCACACAGTACTCCAGATGGGGTCTCACCAGCTGTCTGTACAGAGGGATAATAACTTCCTGTTTTCTACTGGTGATGCCTCTCCGTATGCATCCCAGTATCCCCCACCCTCCTTGCTGCCCTCTCACATTGCTTGCCCATCTTTAGGTCATCTGATATGACTACCCCAGGTCCCTTTCCATTTTGCTGTTGTTAGTATCTCACCCCACTGTGTACTCTTCCCTGGGTTTTGTTTCCCAGGTGCATTACCTGCACTTCTTAGCACTGAATCTAAGCTGCCATACATTTGACCATTCCTCTAACCTTGCCAAGTCCCTTCTCATCCTTTCCACCCCACCTGTGCATCAACTCTGTTGCAGATCTTAGTGTCATCTGCAAAGAGACATACTTTCCTTCCAGTCCTTCTGCAATGTAAACATAAAGACATTGAGAGGACCGGTCCTAATACTGAACCCTCCAGTACCCCACTAGTAACCCTCCTTTCTTCTGAGTGGACTCCATTTACTATTACTCTCTGTGTCCTATTCTCCAGCCAATTCTTTACCCAGGCTGTCATCTTGGGACCCACTCCCAGGCTGGCTAACTTGTATATTAATCTTTAGTGTGGGACTGTGTCAAATGCCTTGCTAAAGTCTAGGTAGGCCATGTCCACAGCCCCTCCCTGATCTACTACTTTGGTCACCCAGTCAAAGAAATCTATCAGATTCATCTGGCATGACCTTCCCGCTGTGAATCCATGCCGCCTAGGGTCCTGTGCCCCTCTGGCCTCTAGATACTAGACAATTCTTTCCTTTAGAAGCGATTCCATCATTTCCCTATCACTGAGGTTAAACTAACAGGTCTATAGTTTCCTGCTTCTGCCTTGCTCCCTTTTGTGAAGGGGATCACATCTGCCTCCTCCAGTCCTCGGGTACCACCCCATCCTCCCATGATTTGTTAAAAGGGTAGTCAGTCGTGTCACTAGTTCTACCCTTAGTTCTTTTTAAATTCTGGGATGAATCCCATCAGGCCCCATTGCTTTGTGCACCTTCAGTTTTAAGGTTCTTTCAGAACCCTTTCTTCTGTAAATGGGCTGGTATCAACTTCTGTATCAGAGTGTTACTACTGTTTGTTTTATGTACCTCCCCTCTTCCTTTGTAAATACTGAGCAAAAATTTGTTTAGTATCTCTTCCTTTTCAGTCTCCTCTGCCCACCCTCCCTCCCCTTTATTAAGCCTCACTGCTCCCTCCCTTGGTCTTCTTCGCTCCTGAGTGTACCTATAAAGGTTTGTCCCCTTCTTAACTGAGTTGGCTATCTTTTCCTCGGTTCGGGCCTTTGTTGTTCTGACTGCCTTCCCAGCCTCCTTTTGCTTTAACCAGATACAGTTCTCTGTCCTGCTCCTTCCTGCGATTCCTTGTACTTCCTAGATAACTTTCTTTTCTCTTGAACCTTCCTGCCACTTCCTTTGAGAACCATAGTGGTTTCTTGTCGTTTTTGTTTTGTTTATTTGCTTCACACAAAAGGCTTGTTACCTCTGTGACGGCAGTTTTAATTCCCATTGTTCTTCCACCTCCTTCCTTCCCATATGCTAGTGCATTCCTTAGGCACTCACCCATTTTGGCAAAGTCAGCCCTCCTGAACTCCAGTACTTTTGCCTTTGTAATGCAGACTCTATTGCTGTGTTTATTGTGAACCATACTGTTCGATGGTCGCAAGTTCCCAGATGGCTACCCACTTCTACATCTGTGATCCTCTCTCCATCTCCATTTGAGAGAACCGGGTCTAAGAATGCTCCCTCTCGAGTGGGTTCCAATACTAGTTGTCCAAGACATGCCCCCTGTAGGGCATCTAGAATTACCCCACTCTTAGAAGTGGCTGCTACAACTGCACTCCAATTAACATCTGTCATATTCAGATCACCCATCAGCAATATCTCCCCTTTACCTGCCATTCTAAGTATACTTTATCATTTCCTTGTCCATTTCCTCCCCCTGAGAGGGGGTCTGTATACAACCTCTGTGCGGATTGTGGTGCCATTGCCTGCCTCCAAATTGACCCACAGTGCTTCTTCTCCTCCCTGTTTACCCTTTTGTTCTGTTGTTTTGATTCCTTCCCTTATGTAGAGTGCTAATCCTCCTCCTATTTTACCCTTCCTGTCCCTCCTGTAGATAGTGTATACTGGTATGTTTACGTCCCAGTCATGGTTCTGTGTGTACCATGTTTCTGTGACTGCCACAATATACAGATGTTCCTCCTCCATCAAGGCCACTAATTCAGGAAGCTTGTTACCCAGACTATGGGCATTGGTACTCACTGCTCTCTATTTTTTGATGGCTTTACCTTTTGTAGCAGCATCCCCCACTGACCTTTCTACCTTGGTCTTTTTCTCATTTAGTACCCTGTTTTGTAAGGGGGGAGGCTGGGATTTTCCTGCTGCTTATCAGTGCCTCCCCCCTTGACTAGTTTAAAAGCTTGCCAATGAAGCACTTAAACCGACTGCCCAAAAGACTTGTTCCCTTCCTGGACAGATGCAGACCATCCTGCCAGTATAGGCTGGTGTCCCTCCAGGTGGAACCCCAGTCCCCAATGAAACCAAACTCCTGTGCTCCACACCATTTTTTCAACCATTCCTCAAACTGCATGGTGCAAAGTACCCTCACCTCACCCGTGCCACTGACAGGCAGCACCTCTGAGAAGGATACTGTGTGTGCTACTTGTCTTAGCCCCCCCCCCAACTCTACAAAGTCCTTCTGCACTGCTCTAATCTCATGATGAGCCAAGTCATTTGTCCCTAGGTGGACAATGACGTCCAGCTCAGACTCCCGTGCAACTGTTCTTGTGATCCTAAGGATGCACTTCCTGTCCCTCCAAGCCATGGCACCAGGCAGGCACCTTACTTCAGTTTTCCCTGCTCCCCCCAGTTCTATCTCCATAATAATTGAGTCCCCCATCCCAGCAGGAGCTGCTTCCTTTCCCTGTGGTGCCCTCTGCCTCCTTCCTGAGGGCCTCCCTTGTGACAGTTGTCTGCAACCTCCTTAGTCTCTGCGAGTGCATCCATAGGGGAACTATGCTCCCCCAGAATGGTGTATGGATTGTGGAGTGGAGCAACTGACTGGGTGTGCCTCTGTTCCAACACCCTTACCCTCCCTGAGCCCACAGTGGTCCAACTGCTGTGCTTTCTTCGTAACCTCTGAGGTAGTGGTGGTGGCTCTGGTGCTCCCTGGACAGGGGAGGTTCCCTTACTACTGTCCAGTGCGGCCTGAAGACTGCCAACTTCCTCCCTCAGGGTAGAGAGTTGTTTGCAAACAGGGCAGCATCTCAGCCTCCAGAAAGACTCCCGGAAGACTGCTGCCCCACAGCCATTACATTGCACTACTCCCCACATCTCTATCTTTTTTTGTGTGTGTGTGTGTGATTGGTTTGTTATATAGAAATATATATATTTTGGTTTGTTATATAGAAATATATATATTATATAATGTGTATGCTTATATTGTCAGTGCAGTGTGCTAGAGAGGATATGACAGTGATATGCACCTTGCCCTCTTGAGGAAATGATGTCAGAACCCCAGGTATAAAGGAACTATTTCCAGGGGTGAGGGTGGGAAGGTTTGGGCCCAAACTGTGCCCTCACGAAACAATCAGCTAAAAGCTCTGACCTACCGCTGCGATGAGTGCCTTCCTGTCAGCAAGATGCCCTACACGACAATTTGACAGAGAAAATACCCTGCTAATCAAACAGAGAAAAATCCAAACATCCAAGTCAGATACAGGTAAACCTCCCCAGCCCCAAAACAGCCTGGTGACTTGGGCTCTGAAAGCAGTCAGCCCCAAAACACGTCAGCTGTGCACAAGGACAGACACAATAAACAGTATTCAGTCCCTGTGGGTTTAAACTCTTCCTGCACTGAAAATCTTAACAATTGTAACAAAAGTAAAGCAAGGTGCACCTCCCTCTGTTGACTGAAGGACTGCCTTTTCTGATGATTCTAAGTTCCTTATTTCACCCTTCAGTTAGAAGTATCCTCCACCTGAAGAATATTAACTTTCCTAAGGAATCTACTTCAAACCAAAGACAACTGTAAATTGTAAGGTTTACCTCCCTCTATTGTGAGCACAACTCACTTTCCTGCAAATCCTAAGTCCAGTGGTGCAGCTTCCAGCCACAGGCAGCTTCGCCTGAAGAATATTCTGGCCATTTTCATACAGTGGTGAAGGACTTTTGTTGTTTAAAAACCTTCCTCGAAACACCGGCAGCACTGCAAAAACAGATACTTCCAAGTATTTCCACGTGGCTGGTTATCAGTATTCTAATACATATATTTTTTTTTACCATGAACCTTTTTTCACAGTGAGTAAAATGGGGTTACTCGTCTTTTCTGGAATAGTGGGACACTGCTGTGATTAGAAACACAGAAAAATAACAGCAGATAAAGTCCCAGTGTCCATCCAGTCTGCTCAAAACCCCTACCAGCACCTTACTGGCCTACTGCCAGACAGGGTGATTACCTTATGTTCCCATCCCCTCTGCTCCTCACCCCCCCCCAAAAAACCCTATCCCACCACTCCTTAGGGACTACCAGTCCCCTGGATTTATCTCAGCCTTCCTTAAGGCTGACAACAGATCCCGCCTTCACCACCTCCCTTGAAAATGTATTACATTTTCAACCAACCTCTCGGTGAAGAAGTGTTTCCTAAAATCACTCTTAAATCCCTACCACCACCGGTCTCAACCCATAACCCCCTGTAACCGTCTTAACTTTCTTGTGAATTAAGAACCCCACTATCTACGTTTTTTAATTCCCCTTAGGTACCTGTAGGTTTTGATCATACTCCCCTTCTCCCACCTGTCCGCCAGTGTGTACATGTTAAGATCTGCCAGCCTCCTTGTAGGACTTGCCTTGCCTCCCCTGGATCATTTTAAATTACCTTGTGCTGCACCACCTCCAGTCTGTCCTGATCCTTCCTCAGATGTGGACTCCAAAACTGGGCAGCAGTGTACTCTCATCTGTGGCCTTACCAGAGACTTGTACTGGGGCAGTATCACCTCCCTCTGACTGTTGATGCCCCCTTCCTATACAGTCCCGTATCCTTGATTCCTTACTGTATGCTGTGTTACACTGTCTGCAGGTTTTGAGGTCATTACTTATGATCATCCCTAGGTCCCATTCCTCCACCATCTTTCTCTTGACTATGTGGTCCCCCCCTCCATGTCATCCAGCAGCCCGTGGCGTTTTTTTTCTGTTTTTTTTTTTGGCAGTGTGTAACGCCTTCCACTTTTTTGGCATTAAATTTTAACTGCCTAACTTTAGACCATTTTCCAGTATTTCTAGGTCCTTCCGCATTTCCCTGACTTCATCCGCACTATCCACCCTGCTGCAGAGCTGCATGTTCGTGCAGACAGAAACATTTGCCCCGGATTTCTTCCCTGATTTCATATGTCACCAATGAATATACTTAATAGGATGGGACACAGAAATGATCCCTGTGGCAGCCCACTTAAAACCCCTCCGTCTTCCAATCTATTTACCACAACCCTTTTTCTTCTTTTTTTGTGAATATAATCTTTATGAACCAAATTTTCAATGTCAGCATATACATCATTGTACAAAATAAAACAGTATACAAAAACAGGTGGCAGTAATGAGTCATTATTACAGGTGTACACGCTCAGAAAAGGCATATATCTGATTTTTAGTAGTCCACCCACCTTTAGGTACAGCGGGGGGGGGGTTATGAGGTATATACTGCAATTAATACACAGTTGTCAATGACTCCAGTGTTGAGTGATTAATACTAGCAGACTCGTATCCAAGGCAGGGGAGGGGCCCTGTGGGGGATCCTGCTTCCCTTCCCATTATAAGGGGTGGGTAGGTTGATCAGACTATTGGGGGGGGGGATCATCCCCACCGCACAGAAAGGTGTGGCAAGACAATTAAGTACCAGTATGTGTATCTGCAATGGGCTTCATTGTGTACTGAAGGGGTGAAGTCCAGGAATTCGCCAGGAGTCCTTATGGGACAAATTCTCTATCCTTCCAAATCACATGCAGCAGCCACACAGTCCAACGCGATGAACACAGCTCAGCCCGCTCATTAAGAGTGTGTGTTACTTTCTCCATTCAGTATATCTGATAAACAGTAGTCTGCTACGCCTTCTAGAACGGGACTTGTGGGGTTAGCCAGGCACCCTTTTCCTTCTTTCCCCTAGCTTGCTCCTGATCCAACAGATGAGTTCCTCCTCTATCACAAAGTGCTTTGTTTTGTTTTTATAGCAGCCTGTGTGGCACCAAATCAAAGGGGGCACAATTTGAAGATAGAGGGGGGCAGCTCAGAGGTAATGTAAGGAAGTATTTTTTTCACAGAGAGGGTTGTGGATGCATGGAACGGCCTTCTGGAGGAGGTTGTGGAGTGAAAATCAGTGGTGGAATTCAAGCATGCATGGGACAGTCATAAGGCAATTCTAGGGGGTGGAGGTAGGAAGAAGTAGGCTGCTGGTTAACTAGGATCTGCAACTTATCCATCAGGTAGGGAAATGGGCAGACTGGGTGGGCCAAGCGGTCCTTATCTGCCGTCAAATTCTATGTTTCTGTGTTTCTAAAGTCTAGGGGCAGCCAATCTACCACCTATTCCTTTGTCCACTGCTCTCATCAGGTTGGTCTAGCATGATCTACTTGCATTAAACATATGCTGCTTGGTGTCCTGTAATTCACTGGTCTCCAGGTATTCTACTACTAGGAAACAGCGTGAACTTGTCCAGAAGATGATCCTCCCCAATTTTGACTACTGCAATGTAGTCTACGGTGCTGCTCCCAAATCCTTCTTGACCAGACTGGACACCCTATTCCACTTTCTGCCGCTCTGCCCGATGCCTCCGCTCGCACTCACCACTGTGATCTCTACCACGCATTGTCCTTCCCCTCTCTCACAAACAGACGTCTATCTCACTGTGCAAAGTTCACCTCCAAACACTGGTTGGGAGAACTCCCTTCCTACCTCTGCTCCACCTCCTTTATCAACCCTCCCTCTCTTTCCCTTAGATCCACAGACTCACGTACTTTGTTGATCACTCGGGGCTCCACCCTTGTTGGTCAATCAGGCTTTTCATACCACTTCCCCAAAATTTGGAACTCCCACCTTCCTCAAGTCCGTCACTTCTCCTCCATCTACTCCATCAGCTCAGCCCTTCAAAATTATCTTTTATCTAGCTGCTCTTGACATGACCCTCCCTAAACCATGTCCTTGCATAGGTCTAGTCTCACCCCTTAACCATATACTCCTAGTCTACCCTTCCTCCTCTATATCTTTTGTAGCCTCCCATGCCTGCTTTGCAGGGTTCTTAGCATCCTGAAGGGGTCCTTTTGGGCTCGGCTCTCCTTCCTCTCCTCCTTTTTCTTCCCCCTCTGCACGCAGTACTAGTTACCAGTCTGCCAAATTTATCCCTCACCTTGGCTCTCCTTTAAATCCCCCCATTCTCTCCCAGCCTTCCCTGTCCCCTTGCAGGGTTCTCAGCATCCTGGAGGGTCCCCTCCCCCCAAGGCTCGACTCCCCTCCTCTCCTCCCACCACTATATATAGGGCCTATCCTCCCATCATAGTTGTCAGTGGCTCAGCAGGTTGCACATTCACCTCAGATGCCAGAAGATCAGAAGGCTGTGGGTTCTATCTTCACTCCAGGCACTTGGGTTAAATCCTAATACTGACACTGTAATGCAGCATGGGGGGGGAGGTGTTGCACTCCTGAGGTGCCGTCTTTCGGATGACACATTAAACCAAGATCCTATCTGCCTGTGCTGGTGGCAGCTCAGGTGGATGTTAAAGATCCCATGGCACTTCTCAAAAAGAGTAGGGGAATTTTTTATTGAAACAAAGAATCAAAACATGTCACATTAACATTCAGGATACATTGCCTTAATACAAAAGGATTAACAAGTGGCCAAAAGGAAAAAAAGTAGCAGAAAACAAACAATGTAAAAAAAATTAACGCGAAAGGAAGTGTAAAATCTAATCTTAACAGAGATCTTTTAATTCTCATATTCAAACAGTTATGAGAAGAAATTAATACATACGTAATGGGCATCAAAATAAGGTACAAACTGTCGTCTAAAAAGATAGTAACAACCTTCAGGTATATGTTTCTAGTCAAGTTTGAGGAATAGCATATAGTTAACCCTCCAGGATCCAATCACACAGCACCCAATGTTTCTGGTGCAGAGCCCTAGGCCTACTCTTCTGTTCAAAATAATAAATAGATCTTAAATCAAGTACAATCTGGTTCATAACTTGTACCCAGTGTACGTTTTCTGCTGCAATAACTGGGCACATCTTGCTTGCCACAAAAAATATCGACATAAAGCAAATATGAGCCGTAATGTAACATAGTAACATACTAAACAGCAACAGAATAAGCCTAATGGTCTGTCGTGACTGCTCGGTAGCCAGCCACCTAATGGGTGCTCTCATGTACTTGCATGATATCGCATCATAGGTGCCGAAAAGATTCCATATACTAATACCTCATAGGAAATATGTGTAATTAGTTTGTCCTTCCATTTATGAAGAAACACAGTCCAGAAAAAGAATTACACATTGTTTCCCTCTGAGCACTACAAGGATTCCTAAAACACATTCAGTCTTTGATGGATTTATGTTTATGATTATCTCGTACCCTCAGCCTACCGTGACATGATAGCCAAGTAATGTCCCATAATTTTTTGGGAAGTCTAGTGTCTGTCTGTGAGCTGTTGAAAAGCTATGGTGTTATCTACTGCTAAATCTTGAGAGTATAATAAGACTGGGACCTCAAAATAACAGTTTAAAATATAAGAATAAAGCTGCTTTCGAGACAAAGTTAGTATCCTATCCCCGTCCAATTTCCATAGTTTTAGTTTGAGTAAAACAGGAACTAGAAATTTTGGAGGCTCATGCTTTCTGAAGGTCCTTGGCAGTTCAGCGGAGTTTAATCCATTTTATACATACTGGAGTAAGCAATACCATTAGTAAAGAGGTCCGGGGGGGGGGGATGTAGAAGGAATGATATTAAAGATTTGAAAAATAAGCAGTAAAAGAAAACTAAGGGGTAAATCATTCGTACCACTCCAAAGGAATAGTCTGGATAAATGTAATTTCGTTTTATGGGGTTCAACCGGCTTCCCCAAAAGCCTTGGGGGAAAAAAAAAAAAACATTATTAGTTCTTGCCTCTAAGCTAAGGGGCAATGGGTACACAGGCTCTGTGCAAAAATGCAGGAAGCACTAAGGTCTTTAATAATAACACATTTTTTTTTTTTTTAATTGTTCGTCCTCTCCAAGATGCCACTATCTTTGTCAACTTTATCTAACACATGAGACCAGTTAGATACAGGATCGTCTGAACTGCCAAAAAAAAAAAAAAAGTCATAAAATTTTAACCGTGTCCAACATGACTGGGATGTCAGCTACATGTTGTACACCAGAGAGGGTAATGGAGTTTGGAAAATACTTGGCTGTGCTCTTATAGTAATTCAACTGTGACCCAGAAAATCTCTCAAAATCAGTTATTACAGTAGTGACAGCAGTTGAATTTAATACAGGAGTAGAGCAAATGCATACATCATCTGCATAAGCAGAAATGATTGGAGCAGAAAAACCTTTCAAAAGGTAATCTCGGGATATCGGGGTGTAATGACAACTTCCTCAACAAAGGGTCAATCTGGGACACATATAGCAGAGGGCTTAGGGGGCCCAACTCCATTCCTTCCCCAAAAAAGCTTCCACAGAAGAATTATCAATATATGGAGTACTCCAAGCTGTACTATACAATAATTCCAACCAAGAAAAATTGACTGTGAATATGACAGCATCGTGACACTTGAAATAAGTACCTCTGTGACACCCAATCAAATGCTGTCTCTTGGTCTAGAGAAAGCAAGAGTGCTGGATTAGCCGAACAACAAGAACCTGTTATATCCCTAAACAGTGATAAAGTATGCATCATGGATCTACCAGATATGGCACAAGTCTGTTCTTTAGAAATAACCTCTGTTGCAAGAGGCAGAAGTCTGTTTAAAAGGATAGCGGCAACAATCTTATAATCCACATTTAGAAAGCCGAGTGGCCTCCAATTTTTAACATCAGCCCTGTCCCCTTTTTTAAAAAGCAATATCATGACAGCATCAGTGAATTTTTTTAGGAACAGAATGAGTGTCTATTATGCTGTTAAATACACAAGTTAAGACAGGACTGAAAACAGAAGCAAAGGTTTGATACAGTTCAGCAGTCAGCCCATCTTCTCCAGGAGAGGTGCGTTTTTTTCTACTCCTGAATGACCTGGGTTGTTTCTAATAAGGTTATAGGAGCAGTTATGGCCTGAAGTTGCTCTGCAGGAATTGTAGGAATTTCTAAGCCAGTTAAATATGGGGTAGCATCCAAATTGTCCTTTATGGAGCCAAACATACTCTCCAAGTAAGACTGACAGATCTTTATTTTTTCTATAAATGTAGCAGTAACTCTGTCAAAGCAGCTTTTATAATATCTAGGGATGATCTTGTCATTTGGGTTCCATAATAAGCCTCTAGTTTCAAAGAAAAAGCTCTGTTATATTGAAATGAGGCCATATCAGATTTTAATTATAGTTAACCCTTGTTTTGTGCGGCAATGATATTAAATTTAACAATTCTTGACACAGAAGAGTGTATTTAAAAATAGGCTGACAGTGACGTACATTTAGCCATCTTTAAAAAGAAAACCCGAAGGTCTTGCTTAGTTGTCTTCCTACCAGGAAATGGGAGAATGGTAAGCATCCATAATGGAGACTCTGGCCTGTAATAACTGCAAAATTTTTTTGGAAATCATAGAATCTAGAAGCAGAGTGCTGTGTAACTTGCATCTGTATACTAGAGTGTGAGAAAAAGGTCCACCCGCAGGGGAACATGTTAGGGAAATAGCTAGATGATTAGATGTCTCGCATAGTATAACTGAAGCTTGACAAACTTTGATATTTTTTTTTAAACAAATATATAGTCTATACAGGTGGCAAATATTCCTCTATGATATGTCTTGCCACCACTCAGATGGATAGCTCTATACTCATCAACTAGCGGGGCAGCTGAATTAGCTTCAGTAAGGTAGTAATGTCCTTAACGGTCTTACGGACATTACTCCCCCTATCTGCAGGGTGTAAGGCCGCAATTAAAGTCCTCCCCAAAATAAATGTGATGAGTAGTGAGTAAGTATGGTTTTACCTGAAGAAATAATGAGGATCTTGCAGCTATGCTCTGAGAAGCGTAAACATTAATTATCCTGAATTTCAAAGACCCATACGTACCATCAACCAAAAGTGCCCTCCCCGGGGATGCATCAAGAACTTTAGAGATGTTGAATTTAGACCCCAGAAATAGAATTCCCATCACAAGTGTCCTCCCCGTAAGACCAAAAGGATGGGCCAGACATCCATTTACCCTTAATGTGGGCTAGTTCATGCCTGGTTTTATCCTCGTATCTTGTGAAAAAACAATAGAAATCATGTTTCAAGGATTGTAGAAAAGCTAAAGTAGTTAATTGTTTCCTAAACGTTTTAATGCTGCATACATTCAATGTGCAGCATCATAACTATAAAAGGTTAGACATGCTGTGAAAATGAAAAGGGGATGGGAAAGTCAGACAAGTTTAATCCCAACAAGGAACCTGCTTGTTATATCTAACCATTAGGGTATTCGGAGTTTTGAGATTGTCTCATAAGCTTGCCTCCTTTGCTAGGTTCTGATGATGTGTCCATTCTAGAAGAAGAGGCTGCTGAGGAATCCGAGTCAGCATCCTCCCCTTCAGTGTCCCCCACTGCCTTCTTTTAACTAGTGCCTGAAACTTATTCCTGGTAATTATACTTTTAGTAGGGGTATGAGAATCTGCCTTTCTTTTCCCTTTCCCTCGTTTGGGTGAATGGACTGGGATAAATGGATTTTCGGTCCTAGTGGGGGGGGGGGCATGCTATTCTGATTTTCAGTAAGTTATGCACTAAAGACTACATCTTGAGCTTGGAAGGGGTACCTGGACAGCTTGCTGACCCTGAAGGGGCATTATCTGCTGCAGAATGAGCTGCTAAAGTCTCTGAGGTGGCTGTGTCCGGTGCGTCTGCAGCAGCTGTGAGGAGATCAAGCGGGACTGGGGCAAGAGAGACCTCCTCTAATTTGGCAAGGGCTTGTGATTCGATAATAATCTTGGTATGATCCTGGGGAACACGATCCATTCTATTGTGTTCTGCACAGGGACATTGTGGATAAGTATGGCCATGTTCATCACACAGATTACACATCCTTGGGTTAGGGTAACCAAGGCTAACATGCCCATGAGACATAGTGTGCATCTAGGCTGGTCATAGGTATAACTCAGTTGTGTGCGAGAACCACACTTATGGCAAGTCCAGCTGTCCAGGGTAGAAACATATACCCCTGTCCCGTCCTATGTGAAAGCTACCCAGCAGGTGTAAAATGCCATGTTCATTCTGTCGCAGTTGTACTTTAATTTTTCACCCTCCCGTCCAGACTAGGGGTCTTCATCTACTATGGGGCATGGAACATCTAGCAGCTCGCACCTTTGTTTCAACCAATATTGGATGACGTTTATATTAACTCCCTCGCTTCTAAACAATAGGGTGATAAACTTAAGAGACTTAGTGAAGGGAATTAATAAAAACGAAGTCCATAATGGTGAAGATTTTAACAGTTCATACTGTACCCAGAATCTTTCTAATGAAGAGACATTCTTGAAACTTATGTCGTAGACTAATTCACTTTTGACATGAATAAAAGCAAAAAGCTCTGTAGGGCTAATCCCCAGGGAGTCCTTTAGCATGCTATGCAGGACTGTCCCGAGTGAGGGGGCAGTGGCTGCATCTCCTAAGAATTTAAGGCGAACAGCGTTTCGCCATTGGGTTGGCTCCCCCACAGATTTAAACAGGTCACTCATTTTAAAGGGTAATTTCTGCTCTGAGCATTAGAATGTAACAGTGTTCTCTGCAGAGGTTGACTTGTTGGGGCCCATAGGTTGTTCAGAAGATCCAGGTAGCTGACCAGTATCCAGGTCTATGATTGGCTGTTGATTCAAGGGTTCTTGAAATGCAGCAGAACCCGGAGACAGTCTGGAAATGAGAAAAAGTACCTTTAACCTTTTACCTTTTGTTCAATGCCTACGTCTCGGATATAGGGAAGGGGGTCAAAAATAGGCTGAGTCTCTTTGCGGAGGATTCAAAACTGGGAGCAATGGTGGACTGTGTAGAAGTGAGGGAGTCAGTCCAGGGGGATCTGGATACCCTGGAGGGGTGGGCAAGGAGGTGAAAACTGAAATTTAATGCTAGGAAATGTAAGGTACTTCATTTGGGAGTTAAAAACCCGGGTCATGTATACACCCTGGGGGGTTCACACTGCAAACTATATTGGGAGAAAGGGATTTAGGGGTGGTGGTAGATGTCAAAATGAACAACTCTGAAAACTGTAGAAGAACAGTAGCCAAAGCAAACATAATACTGGGCTGCAAAGCCAGGGGTATTGCGTCTAGAAGGGAAGTGATCCTACCTCTGTATAATGCCTTGGTCAGGCCGCAGCTTGAGTACTGTGTACAGTTCTGGAGACCTCATCTGAAGAAGGATATAGAACTGATGGAGAGGGTTCAGAGGAGAGCAACTAGGATGATTCAGGGCATGGAGGGGAGGCCTTATGAGAAGAGATTGGAAAAGCTTGGGTTTTACTCACTGGAGGAGAGGAGGGATAGGGGAGACATAAGAGGTTTTCAAGTATGTAAAGGGAATAACCAGGAGTGGAACAAAGGAGCCGTTTAGGTTAAAGCAGGGGGGGGGGACCATAGGAGGCATTTTTTTTCACTGAGAGGGTGGCGGAGCCGTGGAATGCACCGCCTGGGAGACTGGTGGAAGAGGGTACAGTGGAGGGCTTCAAGACAGGGTGGGATAGGAACAAGGTGAAATTGAAACAAATGAAGACCCTCTTGGGGGTTGGGGGGGGATGGTAAGGCGAGCAGCCATTAGGTTGCTGGCTTTCGAGCAGACAAGACAGACCATTTGGCCTACTCTGCTGACTTTTAGTATGTTAGTGGCTGTAATGATGTCCACTGCTGTGACCGGTCCCGGCGAAATCCACTCGGGGCCATCCAGAGTTTGCTGCCAGCCTGCAGCTTTCAAGGCAGCGTCGGGAGACCAAGAACTGTCACGTTCTATAGGAGATCTAGTGCTTGGTCACAAATGCTGCTGAAACATTGGTAAGGGTTTGGAAGCATTGTCATTTTCATTAGCTAGTTGGTTTTCAGTAATATTTGCAGAATAATCAGCTTCAGGTATGGAATCCTGCGAGTTTGTCATATCTTATATAAGTTTCAACAGAAAGTTTTTGTGCTGCTGGAAAACTTGTTTGAGCTGCAGTTTCAGATAGATCGTTCTGAGCAGTACACACCTGAGGTTCTTTAGTCGTTTGAGAATCAGATGGCAAACTATCACCAGCAGATAAATCCTGTTCAGCATTCGGTTGTACAGCGCCTTCTGCAATCTTTGAAAAAACTCTAGGATGCATAACAGAGGTACCAGCAACAGCTTTTGCTGGGATTCCAGAACAGGTAGCAGGAGTGGAACCTCCTCCTCCTCCATCTTGAGAGTCGGCCATCTTGCAACAGGATGGCCAAGGGTTCCTCTTGCAGCATAATAGAGGAATTTCCCCAGTGTCCTGGCCAAATTATCCCCATTCACAAAAAAATACCTGCAACAGCTTAAAAAAAAATCTGGTTCCAGTTCAGCTGGCATCCATCTGAAGGCTGAAAATAGGCAAATAAAAACTGTCTAGTCCTTCCGGTAAAAAAAAACCAAAAAAACGAAATAAATTATTATATGGGGCCCTTGGACCCGTCTCTCCCTTCTCCCCTCCTGCCTCTCCTCCCTCCCCCCTTTTTCTTCCCACATTGCACTTGTTTGCCTACCCTCCCAAACCTCAAGTTCCCCTTGGAAATCCCCACCCACTCTAGCAGTCCCTGTCCCCTTATAGGGTTCTCAACATCCTGGAGGGGCCCATGGGTTGGGCTTTCACTTCCCCTGCTCCACACCCCCCCCTCCACCTCCTTATATGGCACTTATTACCTACCTGTCCCATACCCCCCTCTCCCCCAGGCACTTTATGAATCACCTAAAGCGAATGCACTTACTAATATCTTTTGCCTTAACTACTCTGTCTAAATCTAATTGTACCCTTACTAATAGTTACTTATCTGTGTAGTTACATGCCTGTGTTGCTCTCTTGTTTCCCTCCCACTTTCACCAACTGCCAATTGCCTTCTGTTTTATTCACTGTATGTAACTGTTGTCTCATGTACCTTGATTGTATTACCGCTCATCCAATCTGTACCCCTTCCCCCAGGTCGCATCAGGAGATGAGCAATTTGTTGTTCAGTGTGCTTTCCTGGTGAAACATTTCAATAAAATAAATAAATACCTTCTCCTTGACCACTGTTTTCAGAAGCTTAACCACAATTGAGGTAAGACTAACTGGCAAGGTATTTTTATTTACATGGCACCATATCTCTCAGGCTCAGGGTGCTTCTCAGTATTTAAAAGGCATAAAATTATAAAAAGTGATGAGGTAAAGATAGAACAAAGTTCAGTATCCAAAAGTTGACAAACAAAAACAGGCAGTACTTTAGCCCCTTTTCTAAATGCATCAACCGAGGGTGAACTCTTAAAATGGATGGAAAGAAAGTTCCAGATAAGTGGGGCCACCACCACTGAGAACAACTTTAGATGCAATCTCAGGACACGCAAAGCATTGGTGGAACACAGTGAATAACAGGCAATGCAGCAAACCAAGTGGTCTTTAAGGTAACCAGGTCCCAATAATGCTATCTATAGCCCTGCAGCCCCTTCCCTACTTTGCGTAATCAAAACGCGTCTTTTCTAAGTGAGGCTGCAGTGGGTGCTCAGCAGTACTGGTGCTACTAGGAAGTACAATTATGCTAACAGTAAGTTAAAAAGCTTCTCAATTTCCTGTCATAAAAATTCAAAGTTCAGCTATTTTAGGTCCTGGGACAGGCAGCTACCGGACGCGAGTTGCCTGCCCTAAACAAAAGGTGTCAGCAGCTCTTTAAAGTATTTATAGACTTTTGTACAACTGAGCAGCATGCCGTTAGTGTAAATGAAAGAGAGAGATGAGGGGGTGACAGTAAGCAAAGGGATCGCACGGTTAAATGAAAGAATAACACTGCACTGGACTGGAAATGCTTTCCTTTGGGTACACCGAACGTCACTTGTAACAGATGAATGTACTATGCACAATGTAGTCCATTACAAGCGGCTTTCACTGTAATAAGTAGAAAGTTATATAAAAAAAAAAGGCGATTCTGTAAGGGGGATTTTCCCCCATACACACACAACCCTAAGCAGTAACAGAAAACTCCTTGTAATGAGCAACTATCAGCAGTGCTCCTGATAAGGTGTATACATGGCTTCAGAATGAAGATTAGCTAAAGCAGAGACCTAATCAGTCGTGGCAACTGTGGGACACTCTTCTCCAGGGTTGCGCTCTGGAGAAGGGGACTGGGCACTGCCCCAGCTGCATGACATTTATGGATCTCCATGCTCAGCTGGTAGCCACAAGAGAAGAGCTATAACAACTGCATCACTGGTTTGGCACCCCACTCCCCCAGAGGGAAACTGATTCAGGGGGTAGAGACTAAGAGTGGTGGGGAAGGGAGACAGAGGACATCACATGGAGGCTGACTAGCCCCACCCCATCGAGACAGCAAACAGCTTTGCACCACTGGAGGAGACTCGGCCACATGACTCTGCTGGGGGGAGGGGGCCCTCAGTCAGCTAGGGGTAATGGGCAAGATGACTTGGTGGCAATCGGGGGAACAAGAATGAGGAAGTCAGCCAGGAGAGTTTTAGTGTTCAGAGACTCAATGATTTGGGGTTAGAGAGGGTGGTGGGGAGGGATGGTCAGGTGCCTTCTCAGTGCATTGCCCATCCAGAATATAGACAGGATAAGAAGGATGATAGGTGGGGTACTGAGGGTGCTTGTACACCTGGCTACCAACAATCTGGTGAAACAGCCTGTGGAGATGATGAAGCAGAACCTTCACAGACTGGAGGGCAGATAGACTGAAGACACACTTGGGAGTCACTGGCCTTTTCCGAGGTCCTCCCTGTGTGCTGTGGGGAAGGAGGAGATAGAATAGGCAGGGATGAGATGGAGGAGTATAATAGGTGGTTAAAATAGATGGTGCCAAGAGATGGGGTACCACTTTGAAGGGGACTAGAGTACTTCTGGGACAGGAAGCTCTTCAAGTGTGATGCTCTTCACCTGACAAGTTGGGCCAGTGCACTGGAGCAGAAGTATGACGTCTTCACTGGACAGTTTGACTGCGGGGGAAGACAGACCAAAGGCACAACAGTGATTGGAAACAGGAAAGGAAACCTAGGTAGTACTCACCCTAATCTGAGGAATTGTAGCACCACAGTAGGCAAAAATAAGGTTGAGGTTCAAACTGGCCTAGGGGTTGACGTGCAGGTCACCGCACCTGCCACCACACCGCTGATCCTGATTAGGGAGAAGACTAGGGTTGCTGCAGGTTGGCCGTGGAGAGAGAGAAGACTAAGCATCCCTAGAACAGCTCTTCTCCCAGAGAGGTGGGAACACAGCATCTAGGCAGAAGCAAATGGAAGGGCAGTGATGGTAGGTGATCTGGATCTGCTGAATATTAACTGGGCATTCCAGCAGCGAAGAATGTAAGCATTCCCAGACTGCCTGGTTATTTGCAAGCACCCTCAAAGAAGAGGTTAATCCTGGAAGCACCAGGGCCAGTGCTCATGCAAGATTTGTTCTACCAACTTGGTTATGTGAATAAATCACGTTTTCTGCAAATAAGCAGGTGGACCAGGAATGCTTACATTCTTTGCTGTTCTGAATGTTTTCGTTTTGTAAGCACCCAGTGCTACAAAGAAACACGCTTTGTTTTGTTCTGGTATAGCACCAGAAGTCTTGTTTTGTTCTGGTATAGCACCAGAAGTCAGGCCCAGCTGGATACATTCCAGGATTGTCTGCTGCTGTAGTTGGTGAAGGAAACCACCTGGCAGGCTGCCATTCTCAATGTGGTGCTTACCAACTTGGAGGTGGTAGGAGGTGAGTGAGCAGAGCAGCCACAACGTTCCAATCACCCTAACTCTATTTACTTCGAGCTGGCCCTTTGGACTGGAAAGCCCCAACTGAGCACTGAGGTCCTTCAGTTCAGAAGGGTGGACGACAGGATTTGGCCCGGAACAAGTTAGTCGAGGTAGACTACATCATCCATGTGGAAGAGAGATTGGGGGCAATTAAGGGGGCCTTCCTCGAGGCATCTAAGTTATGCACGAGAAGGGTACCGAAAATAAACAGGTACAAGAAACCAGTATGATTCTCAGAAAGGTTCAGGGAAGCACTGTGTGTGACAAAAAGGCCTTTATCAGGTACAAGGAAATGCAGGGGGAGGAAGAATACGCAGAATACCAATGGAGAAGTAAGGAAGTAAAGAGGGCAGTTGGGGAGGTAAACGCAGACACTGAGATGCGTAATGCGGAGGGGATCAAGGGCAGGAAAAGAGGTTCTTATTATGGGAACAAAAGAAAGAAATGATGGGGGATTGTCAGACTATCTGAGGAAGGCTGGGCAATGGAACCGAATGTGCAAAAGGCAGACATCCTTAATGATTACTTTTGCTCTGTCTTCACAAGGGAAGACAGCAGGTACCTATCAGAGAGTGGCATCAAGGCGGCCATAAAGGGGGTCCCAGAGATGAGGCAACCAGTATTTCTGATATTAAATATCTGGTACAGCACAGCAAAATGCTATGCAAAACAGGAGGTAACGCTATCCATTTCTAGATATGTGTGGCAGTAGGCTAACCATTTTTTGAGTGAGTCCATGGCACAGCTGACATTAGTAAGACTAAACTTTTTTTTTTTATTTTATTATTTTGCTAATTATACTGTCGATTAGTACTTTCGTACCTAAACCTGCTAATCAAAAGACAGATAAGGCCCCAGTGCATGATGGGTTGCATCCAAGGGTACACATGGAACTGACAGAGGAACTAGCTATTCAGCAGCTCACTGCAGTAGCTCTGAAAAACTGGAGGGTAGCAGACACAGTTCCAATCCATTGGTTGGGGGGAAGGGCAAGCAGGGAACTGCAGACCTATCATGCTTACCTCTGCTGTGGCTAAACTGATAGTCACTGGTCAAAGAGGACCTTGTGGACTACCTGGAGAGCAACAGACTCCAGGATAGTGAACAGCACGGATCTGTGGCTGGGAGGTTGTCAGACCAACCTGGTAGTTTTCTCTGACTGGGTGATAAGGGTATTGGACAGGGGACACGCCAGGGACTTACTCTACTTCAACTTCAGCTAAGCATTCCATTTGGTGCCTTCACAGCAGACTGCTGATTTGTATGCAGCAAGTGACTTAGTAAGATGGGTAGCAAATTGGTTGCGGGAGAGGCAGCAGAGGGCGACTGATGGTGTCAAATCAGAAAAGAGGAAAGTCACAAGTAGCGGGCCACAGGAATCCGTCTTTGGTCTTGTACTCTTCATTATGTTCATCAGCAATACTGGAGGAAAAATCCAGGACAAGTTGCATCTCTTCGCAGATGACACTAAGATCTTTGTGAGGGTAGATAGCGACCAGGAAATTAGGGCGATGCAGTAACCTGAAAAGGAGGTGGTCTGAGGTTTGACAGCTGAATTTTTTTTTTCCCCGTACATAGTCTGTAGGGTTTTTCTCACCACTCCCATCCTCTTGTCTTGGTGCAGACGTGCACCAGTGGAAGCATGCGCACATCACACTACGAGACTCCCTCCTTCGTGTCACCCACCCCGCCTGCACCCAGAATTCAGACTTCCACCCGGCGATGGCAGAACCACAGAGGGACAACAACCTCCCCAGGAAAAGAGAGCTGCCATTAGGTGGCCCAATCCTGCTCCCTCCCTCCCTCCCATGCCAACTGGCTGACAACCAGAGGTCATTCCCGAACCCGGGTCGCCGGCGTGGCATGAGGTAAGGCGTCCAGTACCTCAACCCTCAGTGCCACCAGGCAGGCTCCTGGCAGCTGAAATTTAAATGCCAAATAGTACAAAGTGATGGCTGCATCCTGGGAACAAAAACCCCAGGACAGAGTACTGATCAGAGGGGCAAATCTGAGTATTATGGCTGAGGAAATGGACTTAGGAGCCATCATTAGTGACTCCCTTAATCAAGCCAGTACAACACGGCCTACAGTAAGGCAAACAGGATGCTTGGATGTATTGGAAGGGGTACTGACAGTAGAAGAAAATAGGTATTACTATATATTTATAGATCACTAGAGAGGCCGCACCTGGAGTAGTGTGCCCAGTTCTGGAGTCCTCACCTCAGGAAAGGTAAGGACAGCCTAGAGACACTGCAGCAAAGAGTGATCAGGATGATTCAGGGCCAGAAGGGAAGCTCTTACAGGGATCGGCTTAAGGCACTGAATAAGTACTTGCTGGAGACTAGATGAGAGAGGATGATACTATAGAGACCTTCAAGTTCCTAAAAGGAATAAACAAGGTGCAGCCTGAGGAACTACTTAGCACAAGTAAGAGTTCAAGGACACAGAGGCGCAAGTGGAAACTGAGAGGAGAGAGGTTCAGGAGGGACATGATAAAGTTTTATTTATAGAAAGAGTGGTGGAACCATGGAACAGTCTGCCACCCGATGTGGTAGAAACCAAAACCATAACTGGTTTTGAGTACAGCTGGGACACAGTGAAGGATACAGTGGCAACTGTGGATGGTAGCAGTAGGGAGGGGGAGGGGAACAGGAGGGTGACTAGCTAGGGCTTGAAGCTTGTATGGATAATGGGTCTCAGAGTTTGATAGGAACTATAGGCAGACTGAATGGACCACTGGTCTTTTTCTGCCGTCATGGACTATGATTCGATGTTGACATGTTCTTAGCATATTAAGTAAGCAGGGCCAGCAGTCTGTGCAGGGATTTATTTAACTCTAAAAATTGATTAGCGTTTTGCTCATAAAAGTTCTAAAACATTGTGAAAATGCGTATCGCTTGCCTCACTGTTTAACAAACATAACACTTCTAGAAAACTTATTTAAATACTTTCTGTACAGTTATTATTGTCCCAAGAAAAAAACTGCTAATCAATCATTTAAAACCCTGCTGTGGTAGGAGCTAATCTTCACTGGCTCCTAGACACAGAGGTCTGTCTATCCTTTATTTTGAAGAAAAAAACACACACACACACACACCACCCATCTCTCCCCGAAGCAGAGGCATGCACTAGCAAGCATGTGGTAGCCAAGCAAAATGAATAGCCTTAAAATGTGTCATAAGCAGGGACACCAAACAGGGTAAAGTTCTGGCAGCAGAGGTGGGCATGTGAATAGCAGGGAAGAAATTAGCAGACATGACTTAGAGAAGAACATGAAAACAAATCGGCAGAGTTCAGAAGAAAGGTACAAAAAATGAACAGAAAGGGCTCAGAGCACACAAAAAAGTCACACAAATAATAGAGACAAGGCGAAGAGACTAGTACAGTATAACTTCGATTATCTAAAAGCACTGAGGGACATCAGAATAGTTCAGAAAACCGGGGGGTACATTGAAATCAATGTGATGTGCTCCGTACAAAAGCTTTTCTCTAAATGTCCACAAATCATTTACAGCACAAGAAAACACCTCATGAACCCACTCCACAAGACATCATTTATTTTAATTCTGATGATCGGGTAAGTCCTCCGAGACTAGAAGTCCCTTTTTTTTTCAGGGACCCGGAATTAGTTACATACAATTGAAGGATATAGCAATGGAATACAAAATTAGACATTAATGTGCGATAACAAACAAAAGTAGACATGCTTAAATTAAATTTGTTACACGATACAGCCAAACATAAATAAATACATGCAATTCTTGTTCAGACACCATGAAAATTACACACTACATAAAGGGGAAGACCAGTCGAACCAGTCCAAACTTGTCATCCTTTCACTAAAACTGCATATCCAGATAACAGTAGGGTTGGGGGCGGGGAAAATAGGAGGATTTCAAAGAAAACAGTTGCTTCAGCGAAAGCAGTTAAATGGGGCTGCAGTCCGGAATTAAGCCTTCAGTCTTTTTTTTTTTTTTAAACAGTGCTAGGGTAGTGCAAGACAGGATCGCTGGGGGCAGTTAGTTCCACAGGTGTAGGGTACAGAAAGAGAAAATCTTTTTCCCCATTTCATATCACAGTTTAGGGATTACCAGCTGTGGGGGGCAGGGATCGACAATTTTTAAAACTCACTGGTAGTCCAAAGACAAGTAGCTTGTCTAAAAGTAGTAGTCCTCATGTTGCAGCAGGTAGTCCAGTTAAAAAGTGCATTTTCCAGCACAATCTCTCCTCTCTCCCAAGAGAGACGCGGACACACACACACACACATATACATACACACATAGTTGGTCTTCTCTTGTTTATTTATTTTTGTTTCACTATCTTATTTTTATTTATTTATTTTTTAATGATTGTGTCTATTTCACAAACCAGTCAGCCACAGGACACCACTCAAGGGCACAGGGTCAGCCCTTCGATCCTTCCCACACAATTACTTCCCTCTCAGTACAGCCTGAGCCCAAACATAAGGCTAGACTCCTCATTTTATTTTCAGGTTGTACTGGTTTTAGCCTTCACTTCAGATTTTTTTTTTTTGTGTCCGTCACAAGCCAGCTGGCCAAAGACAGGACACTGGGCAGTTCAGGACAACCCTTTCCACACGAGACGGAGACTGACACCTCTCTAGTATCCCAAGAGAGAAGAGCCCACACACAGTTACACACTTATACAGTTATATTACAGGTTTATTTTTATTTAAAATCTTTCTTGTTTAAATTAATAGCTTTCTTTTTTTCTTGCGTCTTTCACAAGCCAGCCGGCTGCAAGACACGGAGGTCACTCTGGGGCAGGTCAGGTAACCCCCTTTTGTTCAGTTTCACTCCTTTCCATACCACACGTCCTCCTGTCTCCTAAAAGCTTAGCCCACACTCACTCAGGCTCCTCTTATTTTGCTTACAATCTTTTTTTTCTTTTTTTTTTTTTATTTCTGTAGGCAGTTAGTTACACTGCAGGTGACAGGTTAGGTTTGTGACAGCTCGAATAGCAAAGCAATGATCCACATCCACTGTCAAAAGCAAGCAGCCACGACCTCCTTCACTAGTTCAGTTAGGCAGGGTAGTTAAGTCAGTCACAAGAGAGAGAGAATGAGTAGTTAAGCAATATACCACGAGAGGGTGTTGGTGATGCCAGGATTTACCCATGCCCTGGGGTGTTTGGCCAAGAGGCCAAAACACACCAAGCGTGGGTAAACTCTGGCATCACCAACATTCTCGAGTGGCATATTGCGATTATACAATGTCCTCTTTTTTTTTGGGCACATAGAAAATAATAAATAAAAGTTTTTTTCCCCTATTTTAGCGAATTTTTACTGTGGTTATTGTTGTGCTGGAAAAAAATACTCCCAGATTGCTGGAGCCGCCCTGCTACTGAGGATGTGCGCTTTTGCTTCATGATTCTCAGTTGCAGTGTGTTTTGGGGGGCCGGGTTGTGAGCGAGGAGTCAGTTGAGATGCCAAAAAGGAGACGGAGAGCACACTGCGGGCAGAATTCTCTTGAGCTGGTTTTTCAGGAGTCTGCTGTTTCTAGGGTTTCGTCTGTTAAGGCGAATGAGGTATCCATTTATTTTTGTTTTTTTCATGACTGGCGGTTTTTATTCTGTGAAGCGGGTGTGTAAGCGAGTGAGAAAGATGTCGGGACGTGTGGACCATGATGGCTCGAGAGGCTGCCAGGCATCTTAGTTTGTGGAGCGGTGAAATTTTAAAACTCAAGTCTGTTTGAATTTCACGGTCAGCTGTGGTGCACGGCAGTTTAGCAGGGTTCAATATGGCGGCTTTGGTTGGCAATTTCAGGGGCCGGATGGGTTTTAGAGATGCGGCTACCTGGCACCTCTTCCCGTGGGGTGATAGCAGCTTTTACAAAAGGAGAGGAGTGCCAGTTAGCCAATGAGATTAGAGGATTTGTGCTTAACTTCTATGCCCATTGTATAATACACTTTATACACTAGCTGCTGCCAGCTGTCACTGCTGAATCAGAAAGAAGGCAGGAGGTAGTGCTTTTAAACAAGACTTAAACTGGTCTGATCAGAGATAGGGGCCCTTGTTGTTTTTTTTCCCTTTTGTTAACTGTCTCCAAGCCTTACTACTTCAGTTTTTTCCCCCCAGTAGAGAGGACAAGGTCAACAAAACACACCTCCTTTGTTTAATTTGTTTTTATCATTTTTAAAAACATCTTTTATCTTTGTTTAGTTAATTCGTTTTATCTTCCCCCAATTACAGCCCCTAAAACCTGACTGACTGTACAGTCACACACAAAATGCATTCTTCAGGTTAACTGCCAACTTAGAACTCCCCAACCCCTTTCTTATTCAGTGCTTTCAGTTATAAACCGTCCCTCAAGTCGTCTTTTTTTTTTTAAAACACCCGCAGTGCAGTACTCGAGATATAGTGGCAGCAAGCAAGTCAAACACTTGTTTTCACACGCACAGTTCTCAGACTGTCGCAGTCGCTGACCGAATCAGAAGCCCCCTTCCCTACAAACTTCAAAGTGACAAATGTCACTCCCAGGACTCCCTCACAATTTATTTTCAATACTGTTTACTATTTATAATGTTTTAAGTATATTAAGTGATACTCTATGCTGTAACAGGAAGTTGCAATGCTGAAAAGTAATGCGAGGAACTCCACAGCTCAAAAAGCACTCAGTCTGCTATTTCATTCACGAAATGGTGCTTTCGGCAACAGTCTCCCACTTTCTGTCCTGAAACCTCCCGCCCCTACAACTCCCTCAGCCAATTCCCAGGACTGACAAGCACTCTCACACATCAGTTTGTTGACTAACCTGTGAGTCCAGGATCCATCAATGCTCTTCTGCTGCCCTGATACATGGAGAGAGATTGGGGAGGGTACAGGACACTTCGATTAGTTGCACGCTACCGCACTTGCTCGCTCCTGCTCCAACCTGGTCGGCCACCCACCTGATTAAATCCTCTGTGAACCATGTGATGACAGGCTGCATGAATGACAGGTGGCACCTAGTGGTCGGTCAGCGAACTGTAGGTAACCTGAATATGGCTTGTATGAATGTTGCTTGTCCGGGAACAACAAACTACTTAATCGATGCTTGTCCCACAGCAAATTCTTGTAGCCTGGGATGTCAGGCTATGGGATTTGTCGACCCCTGGTGGGAGGGCTGTAGCTCTAAGAGGTCTGGAAAACTGCTTATGTTGTATAATGCCCTGGAGACCGAGTGGGGAAGAGGACACCACTCAACTAATAGGGACCCTATTAGTTGAGCGGTGTCTCTTTTTTTTATCAAAAGGTAGTTTAAAGTTGTTGTTTTTTTTAAAAAAAGCTCTGAAAATAAGCCCCATAGACTTGCATGGGGCGCGTCCCCATGCTCTCCCTGGTACCACGTCACAAAAACAGGGGAGCGTGGTGGCGGAGCAAGCAGTCTAGGAAGTGGGAAGGGATCGGCTTGTGGTTTGGAAAAATTACGATCCCTTCCTAAACTGTAATCAGTGAGTAAAAAATATTTATTTTTACACAGCGTGGCTATCGCCGCCCCAGCGTAGCGGGCTATGAAGCCCAACGTGTGACATCACACATTTCCTTTAACAAGTGCAAGCTTGTCAGTGTACCAGATTCTACGTCTGAGCCATGAAACTTTCCTCATAACCTCGGTTAGTTGCTTAAAAATTTCTTGGGTGGCTAGACTGGATCAAACATTTGTCGTTGTAAGTGTTAAAGCTGATTTCTAATTAACAGGCCTACTTAATATGAAAGTGGAGGTGAGAAATATATATCAAAAATTGTAAGTCAAGTATTTATGAGGCCACCACATGCTCAGACTGCTTTATCAAGCGTTAGTCACTTAGAAATGCCTAGTAAAGTTCAACAGCGTGGCCCTCACTTGCCTTAAGTGCGTTTTTCTTTTAAAAGTTTTTTTTTTTTTTAAAGGGGCACTGTCAACTTTTTCAGCCGTTTATAGTACCCTCCTATTTGTGTGCATGTTCAACAGAGCTTGACTTACTGTTTGCTATGATGCTGTTCACATTTTATAGATCACTTTTTTTATATCTATTTTTGCTAAAACAAATTACTTTTGGTTGTCCCGACAAATACCGCGGTCCACTCCTTATCATGTGTCCCCAGCACTGAATGACACGGACTTGTGCATGGAAGAGGTCGGAGATTCGGAAGGAGTATGAACAAAAAGCAATGCCTAATAGTAGTAACTATACCGAGTTCTGCAATGTAATTCTGTTAGAAAACTGAGGGCTAACTTCTACATAACTGATATTTCAAAAGAGGACCCTGCACATGAATGAAGGCATTACAGAGGGTGTCCAGTCTGGCAAGGGAAGAGGAGGGAGTAGTACACTAATTCACATCAGCACAGTCGAAGACTGGCAGCACCATATTGGTAACCAGTTCCTGGCAGACATGCGAGGGACAGATGCTCTTTATTACGGTGCAGGGATCCAAGTTTCGGACATAGTTTAGCAAGAAAGACATCAATGTGAGCAGAGACCTTGAACCTGCTATCAAGCCACACACCTAGATACTTAAAGGAATGGGCCACTTCAAGGGGAGAACCATCCAGAGTGGTGAAGGTAGGGAGGCAAGCCTGGACAGTTTCTGCCTGAAGCAAAAAGTCATGGACACTGTTTTCTTTGTGCTGACTCAAAGTTTGTTGGCCTGAAATCAATGCAGAACACTGTGGAAATCTTGCTAGAGTGTGACTTCAGTTGATGGACCTGAATTGTACAGAACGCTGTTTGCATACATGTGAATATGCAAGCTGACACAGGCCAAACAGGACCTCATTGAGAAAAATGGAAAAAAAGGATGGGACCCCAGCATGGATGGGGGAGTGGAGGGGACAGCATGCCACCTACCTGCACGGACTACTGCTGGTGGCTCAAAAGGTAGAAGCGAAATTGCCAAACAGCAGAATCTGACAGACCAGCAGAACTCACCTTATCCAGGAGAAGCGGATGGGCAATCAAATCAAATGCTTTGGCTACATCAATTAAAATGGATGCCGTAATGTGCCCCTGAGCCATCCCTTGAGAGAACGGAGTCACTGACACACAAGAGGGTGGATACAGTGGAATTTTATTTCCGAAAACCAGACTGGAACTGAGAGAAGAAGCTGGAGGAGTGGAGGAAGTCAGACAGCCATGAACTGACTAATTTCTCTTCTAGCTTTGCAAGAAGGGAGGAGGAAGATGAGATAGTAGTTTCTAGGGGAAGAGGGATCACCACCTTTAGGAAGGCGGAGAACTTTGGCCAGCTTCCAAGCCTGCAAGAAAGCACTTAGGGTGAAGGAATGCTTAAGGAGATGAATAAGGGGGGGGAGGCAACAGCTGAAGATGAGACAGAGGAGTCTGGGGTCCACAACATTTTTATTTATTTATTTATTTAGTTTTTGTTTACCGGGTAGGTGCAACTAGCCATAGCAATGACTATTTTCAGGCATGACCCGGGAGGGTACAGTGCAAACGACAGAAAAATTACAGTACACATAAATTACAGTACATAGTAGACAACAGCATATCATATGAACAGTGTCAGCAGGTGTAAACAACAAAGTAGGGTAAATACATAACAGTCTGAAGGAACAGCAAGAATACTGGTAGTTACACATTAAATCATAACTATTTCAGAAAATAGGGGAGGAAAAAATACAATGATTGCTATAATCTATGAACATCAGGGCATACATTTGGATAGGGTAAGTGAGAGAAGACCACACAGGGTTTCCTGCACAGATACAGGAGGGAAATGAAAACCCACAGAAGAGGAAGACGGACTAGAGCACGGAGACAACGGATTAAGAGATTAATTGGGAGAAGGCGAGGAGGGGGGAACACAAGTGATAAAAAAAAAAAAAAAACTTAGTGAGGCAAGTAGCAGCAGAGGAAGGGTCAGAGACTGGTATGCCATTTACTGTAAGGACAGGAGGAGCAGTTTGGGTTGGGGATCAAACATTAAGTGGATCACCTCCCAAAACTTGTTGGGGCAGTTGAGATTGTTCTGGAGGTTGGTTTTGAAGTACTGGGATTTAGCAGTTTGAATGGTCTTTGTGCATGAGTTTCTAAGCACTCTGTAGGAGTGAAGGTCGGACAGAGATCGGAGAGTTTGAACTGCGGCCAGTCTTGATCCCAGGTCTGGCACAGATCGATGAGGTCAGGAGTGATCCAAGAATGGTGGAAAATTTAACGCTAGCCTTCCAGACAGGGACATGTTTGTCCCAGACAGAAGTTAAGATCGAACGGAAGAGGGAAAGGGCAATGTCTATACCAGGGGCACTGAGCACGAGTAAACAATCTGTTGAATACAGGCCAGTTAGTAAAGCATCTGTCTTTAGTGACCGGAGATGTACTTTGGGGGGTGGAGGACTTTTCTGACAGAATACATCATACAGTGGTCACTAAAAGTGTCAAGCAATATATCTGAAGCAATGATGCGGTGTACGTGCGAGGACAGAATCCAATCTAGCAGGGTGTGGTTTAAAGAATGAGGACTGAGGCGGGTGGGTTCAGTGATGAGTTGTGAGAGATTTAGGGACTCAGTCCTAAGGGAGATAGACTTAGAGGCAGGGCAAAGTCAACTGATATTAAAAGTCCCCTAGGAGAGTTAGTTCACTGGAAGTGGAATGAGTATTTGTGACAGAGAATAAGGCAATAACAGAGTAGGGAGTAATTTAAGATGTATAAAAAAAACACTGAGTATGAGCAAAAAGGTAGGGGAGGAGATTCTGGCAAGAAGATACTCGTGAAAGGAGGGTAAGACCTCCCCCGAGAATGACAGCACAGGGGAGGCTCTGGCATACATAGAGGCAACTCCTCCACACTTGCTCCTGTCCTGCCTGAACAACTGCTAGTTTTTACCTTATCTTAAAATGGGTGCCTGGTAACCCTGCCAAATTCAAACAAAATTACTTGCATCTTCAACTGTGACTGTACATATCCCCGGAAGGACAGCAGGACCAGCAAACAAAAGATCAGAGCTTATAAAAACTTTATGCATGGTTGACTATTGAATCTTCCACTGCTGCAGCCATGCTCTGATGTCAGCTTCAGCAGATTCTGGGATTTGTGGTTGCAGCAAATGTCATCTTAGAAGTCACCAAATCAGCCTGGTGCAATCTACTACTCTGCAGTAAACAGTAAGAAAAAATATGTTTTTGCACACAACACCCAACTTGGGATCAGACCCACACTTGGGTGTGGAACTCTTACTGTTGTGCAGACCGTTTTTTTGATTTGTAGGTGTACTCCTAGCAAGTCCCTCCCTCTGTTTGCTATAAGGAGCTTTTTTTTTTTTGTTTGTTTTGGTTTTTTTATTTGTTTGCTGGTTTTACAGCCCCTGGGGAGCTCCATGTTAGCATTTTTATGGCTTTTGTTTCTGCAACGCCTTGTCTCATGTGACAGTGATGCATCCAGAACCATTGATTCCGAGAGTAATAACTGCCACAGCGACAATCTACTGTTAGGAGCCAAATAGTCTGGCTTCAGCCAAATAACTCTGTCTAATCAAAACTTTGTTTTCTAGATGTGTGTCTAGGTCTAGCCAACAGAAGTGAATGTTCTGTTTTTAAAACTTTTCATTTCATCATGCTACACACAATCATTAAAAAGCACACAAATCACTCACGGTCACAAATGCTACAAGTAGTGAAGACTCTAGCCGTTTCCTTACAGAATAGTCCAACTCAATTACTCCTCAGGCATTTGCCATCCGTAAATGTAGCCTTTGATAAGGCTCCCTCAACAAGGAGAGATGCTTAACATCACAGCTCTACTACAAGCTTGAGGAAAACAGTGCTTGTTGAATGAATGGCCATCACTGTCACATGAGACAGGAGGCACTGTAGGAACAAGAAGCCATAAAAAATGCTAACATGGAGATCCCAAGTGGCCATAAAACCAACAAGCAAATTTAGAAAAACAAATCCTTATAGCAAACAAAGGGAAGGACTTACTAGGAGTACACCTACAAATCAAAACACTCAACTTCTGTAAATTTTGATCTTGGTTTTTCTTTAACGTATTCTATTTGTACTATGTTGTTAACCCAATCCCGTTTTCTCAGGACACATCTGTAAACAAGATTTCCTATACAGCCTTATGTTTTTCCTGGATTTGGTAAATACATTCAGAGGAAGATTATACTGAATTTAGGTACCTGTAAATTTTCTGTCTCCGACTGCTGGTCTCCATTGGTCCTGTAGCCCAGCCTGGCAACCAGCACAAGAAGGGAGAAATCCTGTGTACTGCGGACAATACCAAGTTACAGGCTTTGGTAGTCCTGTCTGAAAACTCTGGTATACAACCTCTTTTTTATAATATTTTAACAACTGTACTATAAAAACATGCAATATTGATGTGTTTCAATCATATAATTGAATAAAAGAATTGACTAAATGCTTTTAGTGAAGCTGGCACATCCATGCAATGGCAGGACTACTATTTCTGTTGCAGGCAAGCCAGGTTCAGGAGCAAGCCTGGGCCAGGGGAGGAGGATCAAGCATCGCAGAGGATGCTCTCCTCCACTGCGATACTACCACCTGGACGACCAAAGGTAGCAGTACAGTTGGCAGCAGCTTCGTGGGAGGGAGACGCCAGCTAGTGCTGCACTATACACACATGCAAGCATGTGCCTGCTCACCCTTGCCATGGGGATTGGGCAATGGGAAACACTTTGACCAGGCAAGATGAAATCTAGCCTCCAGCATCTTGAAAGATCTTTTTCCTAGTTTTCAGTCAAACTTTTTTCACTAGATGCTATATTATTAACAGAACACTTCCTTTTTCTGACTATAACCTGGTTTCCAGAAGTATTTTCAGCTGTTTTTAAACACCTACTGTTTAACATCCCATTTCTTCTGAATGTGGTGAACAAGCACGCAACAAACACTAATCTGTCAAATCACGAACTGAGCCATGGCTACAGTAGGCTGTCCCCTACACTACTGACAGTGCCCATCATGAGCTGCATAAAAGAAGTTGGAAGTTTAGGCCAGTGGTGTGTATGCCAGCCATACACATGGCATTTAGGCGAACTGTGTAAAAACACCAGTGGGCATTTGATATAAAGCATTATTTTTCCATACACAGGGACAACAATAAGGCAGGGGCTGTGGCACGTCATCATCTTGCGTTATCACTAGCAAAATCATGACAGGAGTGGGACGCCATGACTGAGAATGACGGCTGCACCGGGGGCTTCTTGGAATTTTACGAGCGGTGAGCTAACTAAAATAGTAATTTTATAGGGTGACTGAAGGAGGGATCTGTACAGTGAAGCCCCAATCTGTGAAGCGGTCAGGGCTTCATGTAAGCCAGTTGTTCTCCTTTAAGGGAGGGTGTCAGGAGAATGGGTACCACATGGGGGGGATGGGGGGATGTCTGGTACAGAAGACTCTTCAAGTGTGATGCACTTCACCGATGAGAGACAGGGCCTGTGTGCTGGGGCAGAAATTTGACATCTACAAGCAGGCATTTAAGCAGACTGTGGGGGAGACTTGGTCTAGGGGAACCATGGTGGCAGGTGAAAGGAAGGTGATCCTAGACAGTATTCCCCCACATCTGATGGCTTGTAGCAGCACAACAGGTACAAGGAGAGCTGTGGAGCAAACTGAACTAGGTGAGTGGACAAGAGACGGTGAAAGCAACATGTGCAATCAACAGGAAAAACATAAGGAAGAAAGGGCAAGGGAAGTGGCAAAGTAGGACTGTAGGTCAGATGGGGGGGTACAGGGATTGAAACTGGCACTGGCCCACTAGCCAAATGCTGGTAGATTTTGTATCGGGCTAGTAAAATTTTCATTTAACTAGCCCAGCGGGCTTGTACTGAAGAAGTCAACACTTCAGTATGTACACCAGCTGGGCCAGTGGAAATGGCTGTGGGGCCAGTGGATTTTCCCAGTCAGTAGCCCTGCTGGCTAGTGGCTGCAAAATTTAATTCTGACCCCTGGGGTATATGCCTTAATGCCAGGAGCATAGGTAACAATCCGTGAGTTCCAGACCCTGATGGCGGACAATGAGGTGGGCTTTGTGGCCATCACACAAACATGGGCTTCGAAAAATAACGACTGGGAACTTATGGTCTCTGGGTACTCATTGTATGGGGGGGTAGAGGAACAAGTAGAGGGGGAGGAGCAGTCATTTTTGTCAAGGGTGGCAGAGGTGGCAGAAGATAGGTGCATCAGGGACAGTAAGGCAGAGACAGAGTTACTGTGGGTGCAACTCACAGTAGCCTCACACAAGAAACTGCTGGGGATGATCTACAGACCTTCAGGGCAAGTGAAAGAAAGAGACAGACAGCTCAAGGAAGAACTTGAAAGAGGAGTGGCAAATGGGAAGCAGTAATGGTGGGGGATCTGGACCTGCCAGACATCGACTGGGATGTTCCAGTGACCAGGAGCGTCATCATCAGGTCTTTCTGGAGGCCTTCCAGGTCAGTCTACTGGTATAACTAGTTAAGGAACACACACTGTAGAATGCAATTCTAGATGTGGTTATCACCAACTCAGAGGCAGCAAGAATTGTGAAAATAGGGGAACTACTGGGGAACAGAAGCCATAACTCCATTTGGTTTGAAATGGCCCTTGAGTAAAGAAAACGCCAATCGAGAGCCAAAGTCCTTGGTTTTAGAAGGGTGGACTTCAATAGGCTGAGGGAGCTGGTCAGAGAAAAGTTAGTGGGGTGGACAACATAAGTGAGGTAGAAGAGAGATGGGGTAGCAATTAAGGGGGCCATTTTCAAGGCATCTGACATACGCATGAGAACACTAAGCAAAAAGAACAGGTTCAAAAGACAGTTATGGCTTTCAGCAAGGGTCAGGGATGCAGTCACAGCTAAGAAAAAGGCTTTCTACAAGTATAACGAAAAGCCAAAGGAAGGAGAATGGGGAGAATATTTACTGAAAAACTGAAATACAAAGAAGGCAGTTAGGGAAGCAAAAGCAGACACAGAGCTAACTAATACTGAGACAGCAAAATGCGGAGAAAAACAGTTCATCCAATAGATTAGGGAAATAAAAGGAAGATAGGAGGGGTAATCATAAAGTTAGCTGAGGGAGGTAGGGTGGCAGACAAAGACAGGCAAAAGGCTGCTGTCCTTGATTACTTTTGCTCAGTTTTCACCAAGGAGGATGGCGAGTCCTTGCCAGAAAGTGGCATCAAGGCAGATACTAAGGGGGCCCAGGAGATGAAGCAGTCAACATTTACAAGCGAAAGGATCCAGAAAGGGCTGGCAGCCCTAAAGATAAATCAGACTCTAGGACCAGATGGGTTGGATCAGAGGTTACTCAAGGAACTGACAGCGGAACTGGCTGAATCCCTGGTAGACCTACTCAACATCTCACTGTGGACGGGGGTGGATCCAAAAGGACTGGAGATTGGCAGATGTGGTTCCACTCCATAAAGGGGGGAGGGGGAGAGAATGGACAGGGAAGGAACTACAGACCTATCAGTCTTATCTCTATTGTAGGGAAGCTGTTGGGAGTCACTGGCTGAAGAGGACCTCATGGACTACTTGGAGAGCAATGGGCTTAAGGATGGTAAACAGCACAGATTTGTGTCAGGAGGTCTTATCAGACTGCCCTGATAGTTTTCTTTGACTAGTAAATGAGGGAACTGGATAGGAGGCCATGCTGTGAATCTGCTGTAGTTCGATTTCAGCAGGTGGTCATAGTAAACTGGGTAGGTAACTGGCTGAAGTGGAGCCAGCAGAAGGTTGTGGTCAATGGGGTCAAATCAGAAGAGAAGGATGTCACAAGCAGGGTACCACAGAATCTGTCCAGAGTACGGTCCTCTTCAAATTGCCTGATGAGTTAAGAAAATTAGGAAGTTTAACTTCTTTTAAAGTATCTTTAAAAAGACACTTGCACCTTGGGGTGGGATGCAAGTGTACTTAGAGGATGTCTATAGCATTGCACTTTATATTATATAATTTGTTTTAGGATTATATCAATGATATAATGAGAATATTCATATTGTTACGTGTTTTTATTATGTTTGTCTGACTGTGATGTAATTTTGTTCTGCATCCGGGTCAAGCCTGTAAAAGGGCTATGTGGCCCAGTGCTTTTTACCCGGTTAACAAAAGTTTTAAATAAAAATAAAAAAATAAATATGTTCATCAGCGACACTTGGGAAGAAATTCAGGGCAGGCTGTGCCTCTTTACCAATGACACCAAGCTCTGTGGGAGGGCAGACAGCAACAAGGGAAATGCACAGCGACTTACAAAATTCAGAGGAGTGATCTAAGATTTGGCAGGTGAAATTCAATGCCAAGAACTACAGGGTAATGCACCTAGGGAACAAGAATCCCAAGACAGACTGCTGGACAGGAGGGATGAGACACAGCACTACAGCTAAGGAATGGGATCCTGGAGTTATCATCAGTGACTCCCCAGAACTACTGAGTCAGTGTAACAAGGCATACAGCAAAGCGAGAACTTGTAGCAGAAGGGAAAAGGTAATACTTCCCCTCTATAGATCCTTGGTGAAGTCGCGTATGGAGTGCTGCACCCAGTTTTGAAGTCCTCACCTCAGGAAAGACTGGAACAGGCTGCAGACGGGGCAGCGTTAGGTGCCAAAAATGATTCAAGGCCAACAGGGCAGGTTGTCTAAGGAGCCCCTCAAGGCACTGAACATGTATTCGCTGGAGACAAGAACGGAGAGGGAAGACAAGACAGATCTTCAAGTTCCTAAAATGAATTAATAAAATGAACTGCAGAGAACTATTTAGCTTGAATATAAACATAGAATTTGACGGCAGATAAGGACCCCTTGGCCCACCCAGTCTGCCCATTTCCCTACCTAATGGATAAGCTGCTGATCCTAGTTAACCAACAGCCTACTTCTTTCTACCCCCACCCCCTAGAATTGCCTTATGTCTGTCCCATGCATGCCTGAATTCAACCACTGTTTTTGACTCCCAACCTTCCTCCGAAGGCTGTTCCATGCATCCACAACCCTCTCTGTGAAAAATACTTCCTTTACATTACCTCTGAGTCGCCTCCCATCTGCAAATTGTGTCCCCTTGTTCTTGCACCCTTTTTTTTGAAAGATGCTACCTCTTTGACTTTGTTGATTCCCTTGAGGTACTTGAAAGTTTTTATCATGTCCCCCTCCTCTTTTTCCTCAAGGCTATACATATTAAGCTCCTTTAGTCTCTCTTCATATGTCTTCCGTGCAGACCCTGCACCATTTTAGTTGCCCTCCTCTGACAGCTTCCATCTTGTCTATGTCCTTGCGGAGATTGGGTCCCCAGAACTGCACACAGTACTCCAGATGGGGTCACACCAGCTGTCTGTACAGAGGGATAACAACTTCCTGTTTTCTACTGGTGATGCCTCTCCCTATGCATCCCAGTATCCCCCCAGCCCTCCTTACTGCCCTCTCACACTGCTTGCCCACCTTTAAGTCATCTGATATGACTACCCCCAGGTCCCTTTCCATTTCTGTTGTTACTATCTCACCTCCCATTGTGTACTCTTCCCCTTGGTTTTTGTTGCCCAGGTGCATTACCTTGCACTTATTAGTATTGAATCTAAGCTGCCACACATTTGACCATTCCTCTAACCTTGCCAAGTCCCTTCTCATCCTTTCCACCCCACCTTGTGCATCAACTCTGTTGCAGATCTTTGTGTCATCTGCAAAGAGACATACTTTTCCTTCCAGTCCCTCTGCAGTGTCGCTTATAAAGACACTGAAGAGGCCCGGTCCTCATATTGAACCCTGCGGTACCCCACTAGTAACCCCCTCTTCTTCAGAGGACTCCATTTACTATTACCCTCTGTGTCCTATTCTCCAGCCAATTCTTTACCCAGGCTATCATCTTGGGACCCACTCCCAGGCTGGCTAACTTGTATATTAATCTTTGTGTGGGACTGTGTCAAATGCCTTGTTAAAAGTCTAGGTAGACCATGTCCACAGCCCCTCCCTGATCTACTACTTTGGTCACCCAGTCAAAGAAATCTATTAGATTTGTCTGGCATGACCTTCCCGCTGTGAATCCATGCTGCCTTGGGTCCTGTGCCCCTCTGGCCTCTAGGTAACTGACAATTCTTTCCTTCAGAAGTGATTCCATCATTTTCCCTATCACTGAGGTTAAACTAACAGGTCTGCAGTTTCCTGCTTCTGCCTTGCTCCCACTTTTGTGAAGGGGAATCACATCTGCCCTTCTCCAGTCCTCAGGTACCACCCCATCCTCCCATGATTTGTTAAACAGGGTAGTCAGTTGTGTCACTAGTTCTACCCTTAGTTCTTTTAGAATTCTGGGATGAATCCCATCAGGCCCCATTGCTTTGTCCACCTTCAGTTTTAAGAGTTCTTTTAGAACCCTTTCTTCTGTAATGGGCTAGTATCAACTTCTGTATCCAGAGTGTTTCTATTGTTTGTTTTAGATACTCTCCTCTTCATTTGTAAATACTGAGCAAAATATTTGTTTGGTATCTCTGCCTTTTCACCATCACCTCTGCCCACCCCTCCCCCGCCTTTATTAAGCCTCACTATCCCTCCCTTGTCTTCCTTCCCTGATGTACCAAAAAGGTTTTATCCCCTCTTAACTGAGTTGGCTATCTTTTCCTCGGTTCGGCCTTTGCTGTTCTGATGGCATTCCCAGCCCTTTTGCTTTAACTGATACAATTTCTGTCCTGCTCCATCTGAGATTCCTTGTACTTTCTGAATGCTTTTTCTCTTGAACCTTCACTGCCACCTCCTTGAGAACCATAGTGGTTTCTTACATCGTTTGTTTTATTTGTTCACACAAAGGCTTGTTACCTCTGTGATGGCAGCTTTATTATTCCTCATTGTTCTTCCACCCTCCTTCCTGCCCATTTGCTAGTGCATTCCTTAGGCACTCACTATTTTGGCAAAGTCAGCCCTCCTGAAGTCCAGTACTTTTGCCTTTGTATGGCTTGACTCTAATGCTGTGTTGATTGTGAACCATACTGTTCAATGGTCACTAGTTCCCCGATGGCTACCCACTTCTACATCTGTGATCCTCTCTCCATCTCCATTTGAGAGAACCAGGTTTAAGACTGCTCCCTCTCGAGTGGGTTCCAATACTAGTTGTCTAAGGCATGCCCCCTGTAGGGCATCTAGAATAACGCCACTCTTCGAAGTGGCTGCTGCAACTGCACTCCAGTTAACATCTAGCATATTCAGATCACCCATCAGCAATATCTCCCCTTTTTCTGCCATTCTAAGTATACTTTCTATCATTTCCTTGTCCGTTTCCTCCCCCTGAGAGGGGGGGTCTGTATACAACCCCTGAGTGGATTGTGGTGCCACTGCCTGTCTCCAAATTGACCCACAGTGCTTCTTCTCCTCCCTGTTTACCCTTTTGTTCTGTTGCTTTGATTCCTTCCCTTATGCAGAGAGCTACTCCTCCTCCTCCTCTTTTACCCTCCCTGTCCCTCCTGTAGATAGTGTATCCTGGTATGTTTACGTCCCAGTCATGGTTCTGTGTGTACCATGTTTCTATGACTGCCACGATATCCAGAGGTTCCTCCTCCATCAAGGCCACTAATTCAGGAAGCTTGTTATCCAGACTACGGGCATTGGTACTCATTGCTCTCCATTTTTTGATGGCTTTACCTTCCGTAGCAGCATCCCCCACTGACCTTTCTACCTTGGTCTTTTTCTCATTTAGTACCCTGTTTTGTAGAGGGAGGCTGGGATTTTCCTGCTGCTTATCAGTGCCTCTTCCCTCCTACCAGCTCGTGGTCATGGGTGGAAACCAACAAGAGAAATGTTAACAAGATGTTGACAATTAACAAGGAAGGAAAGAGCAGGAAAAAAGAAGGGTTGGGAGGAATGGTTTTTACTAGAGATAGCAGTGCAAGATATATCTTTTAATTCTACAACAGCGATTGGCTGTTTATGGAATTGACACTGGAGGCTTCACAAAGGTTCATTTTTGCACAGTATATAATCTCCCAACTTCGAGCAAGAAGGGACTGACTGAATTTTTAGAATGTTAGCAGTCGGCTGCGTTAAGTAAAAATATCATAGTTATTAGTGATTTTAATTTAAATTGGAGAACCGTAGCTGAATCAGATCTGGAAACATTAACCTTAAATGCAGGTTTTAACCAAATAATATCTGGCTACACACTTATGAACAGAAACAGTAACGCCCATGCAATACTGGATTGGATATTAACAAACAACCAAGATGTACTTTTTCAGACAGCATAAGCGATCACCTTCCTAAATTTTGTGCCTGGTATAATAATAAAGTCAAAATTTCTCCTAAACTTATTACATATAGAAATTACACAGACGTTAATCTGGAAAAAGTAAATACTGAATTACGCTCCATTGATTGGTCTTACTTGGTACTTAATTCCTGACATAAATGCAGCGGTAAATTTTTTTAAGTCACTCATTCAAATCCAAAACAAATATTTCCCAATGGTAACAAAATGAGTAAGAGGAACCGATAATAAATCGATATCATCCGAATTATTTGATCTCATGAGACAAAGGGACAAACTCTGGAAAACCTACAGGACTACTTATGATACTACTGCTTTCAATAAATATCGCCAATTAAGGAACAAATGTAAGTTCTTGACTAGGCAATGTAAATCTGATTATCTTAATAGAAAACAGATTGGATCACTGGGTAATATTACTAAAAAATTGTGGACTTCAATAGAAACCTTAACTGATCCTTTAAAACCTGTGGTTCCTGGGGTTATTAAAAATGACTGTGAGAATTTAGTTGACACAAAAGATATAAGGGATTTATTTATACATAAATAAATACAGCGTCCCTCAAAGTTCCATTCTGGGTCCCATTCTATTCTCAGTTTTCATAAACGACCTCCCCAACGTCTGCTCCCCCTCTAAAATCCGTATGTGCACAACACCATTATATACTTCCAGTCCCTCTGCGGCAGACGTTAACTCCCACCCTGCAGTGTGACTTTGACAAAGGCAGCAATGGTTCCATCAAAACCAGCTAAAACTAAACTCCAAAAAAACAGTATCAATGTTCTCTGGATTGAGGCAAAGACGGTCCAAGTCCATTAACCCCTCCAACATTCACCACCTTAGATGGCTCACCTTTAGAAGCAGTCAATTAATTCAAATATCCAGGGGTCTGGTTGGATAGCAGCCTCAATTTTCCAGCCCATATAGACTCCATTTGCACCAAACTTCACCCTAAACTCTGTGCCCCCTACCAAACACAAAGAATGTCTGCCTTTGCCCACTCGCCAAGACTTCATTACCAAGACCATTCTCCCTGTAACAGACTATGCAGACACTGTCTATGGCTCTGCTCCTGCTACTTCCCTAGCACGACCCGATTCCCTACTCAACTCATTTTGCCGCTTTGCCACCTCTTCCCCGCACTCACCACTGCAAACTCTACTCCTCCCTCTGCCCATCAGGTGCCAGATTCATAGCCTCACCTTCATCGGCACATAGTGGTTTGGGACACCTCCACCTTAACTCCCACCTATCACCAGTTAGCTCCTCCACGCACTCTTCAATCTAGGGATGCTCGAATGTTCTCACTCCCCCACCCTTGCACACGTACAGGCCAGGCGGCATTTATTTACCATCTCCCTCACCTCTGGAATCAACTTCCTTGGGACATTTGCCGTTCCCCTACTTTCTCTGCCCTAAAATCTGTGCTCCGAGATATCCCTGCCAATACATGCACTTGCCAATCCTCATCCTCCCCCCTTTCCCTTTCCTGCCTCCTCTCCCTTCATAGGTACAGCATCCTTTCCAACCCAAGGAGTCCCAGTCTCCTTGGTCTGACCCCCACAGTACTGTTCACTTTCTCCCTTGTCAGACCTCCACTGAAACTTTTTAGTTCTCTTAACTAATAATTCCCCTACTGTCATTGTCTGACCAAGCACTGATACTCCATACTGCAATTATTTATCAATTTTTTCCTTTAGTTTTGTTTGCTGATCGGCTAAGTGCACTAGACAAATTCTGCCTATTTTCAGGCACAACCCGGGGGAAGGGGGTACAGATGAATGCCAACTTGAACTTGACTTCCCTAGCATGACCCAATTCCCTACTCAACTCATTTTGCCGCTTTGCCACCTCCCCCCCCCCACTCACTCACCACTGTAAACTCTACTCCTCTCTATGCACCTCAGTATCCCACTGGCCCTATCTACTGCCTTGTCGCACTGTCTCACCACCTTGAGGTCATCAGATTGATTACTCCAAGATCCGTTTCCTGTTTGGTGACTGTCAATACATCTTTCCCCATTTTATATTCTGCCTCTGAGTTTTTGTGCCCCAAGTGCATGATTTTGCATTTTTTTCACACTGAAGCCCAGCTGCCTTACCCTTGACCACTCCTTGAGTTCTCAGGTCTTTGCACATTCTCTCCATCCCCTCTGGAGGGTCCACTTCATTGCAGATTTTAGTGTTATCTGTAAAGAGGCATACCTTCCCTTCCAGCTCTTCTGCAATGTCACTTTTAAAGACATTAAAGAGGACTGGTCCCAGTACTGAGCTCTGAAGTACTCCGCTGATCACTTTCCAGTCACCTGAATGAGCTCCATTTACCACCACCCTCTACTGCCTATCCATCAACCAATTTCACACCCAGTTTACCACCACAGAACCCACCCCGAACTGCCCAGTTTCCTTACAAGTCTCCTACATGGTACAGTGTCAAAGGTCTTGCTGAAGTCTAAGCAGACTTCAACAACTTCATTAACTTCCCCACCACTGATAGTCTGACCCACCTATAGTTGCCAGCCTCCTCCCTGTTACTACTTTTATGACACAGGACTACATCTGCCCATCTCCAGTCCTCTGGAACCACTCCTGTTTCCAGTGAGTTGTTAAACTGGGCTGTCAGAGGTGCAGCTCTTAGCTCCCTGACCTCCCTCAACACCCACGGGTGTTCCCTATGCGGCCCCACAGCTTTGTCTGCTTTCAGATTTCAAGTTCTTTCAGGACTCTTTCTTCTGTAAATGGACTTGTATCTACCTCCCTCTCCTAGTGCTCTTGCTGCTTTTATATGGTCCCTCCCCTTCCCCTTCCACTGGGAAGCCTCTGCACAGTCCCCCCCCCCCGCCTTTTTTAACCTTACAATCCCTCCCCTTGTCATCCTCTTTTCACTTATGCACCTAAAAAAGGTCTTATGCCCTTGCATTACCCTTCTGGCTATCCTTTCTACATTTTGCGTCTTTGTGCTCCTCACCACTTTCCCCACTTCCCTCTGCTTCTCCTGCCTATCTTCTTCCCTCTGAGTCCCGAATGCAACACTTTCAGTCTTTACATTTTCAGTCACTTCCCTTGAAGAACCATAGCATGCTCTTTTTTCTCCTATTTTTGCTCACATTTTTTATGCAGAGCTTTGTTCCCTTTACTATGCAATCCCTTAACTTGTCCAACTGTTCCTGCACCACACACCCCACTAGGTCATCTCTAAGGCATTCACCCTTTTTTTTTTCTTTTTTAATTTGCTGATTTTGGTTTCTGGGAACTGGGGATGATTTTGGTGGGACAAGAGGCTACACAAGCAGGACAGCCTTCACCCTACACCAGAAGAAGTTAGTGTCTTCGCACTAAAGTTTGTTGCTTTTACCACTGACCATTTAGACTTCGAGGAGGCTGCAGCTGGGAATGCCAGAGCACAGTACCAGCTAACAGGGAATCAGGCAAGCTCTCCCCATTCAGAGGAGGCAAGTATGGACTATGCAAAGAAAAAAGCGTAGCATGCATTTGGGTAAAAGCAAAGGGGTGGGCACTGGGATGAACAGGGGTGGGGTTTAGGGACATTCTACCAAAAGACTGCTAGGGGGTACTAACAACCAAACTGGAAAGAAACCTGGGAATAGTAGAACAGATGATCAAAAAGTAGCCAAACAATGAGAGGAGGCAGTGAGGAAAGCTGAGGTGCATAGACAGAGATATCACTAGTAGAAAACAGGAGGTGGTGATGCCATTGAACAGGCAGTTGGTGAGGCCTCATCTGGGAGTACTACGTACAGTTCTGGAGACCTCATATCAAAAACGACATTGACAGGGTGGAGGTAGTCCAGGGCAGGGCAACAAAAATGGTGCAGGGGCTACACCAGAAACCATATGACTGAGAAGAGATTGAGGGAACACAATGTTTACACTGGAGAAATGGAGGGATATGATAGACATTCAAATACCTCAAGGGGATCAATAGAGTTCAAGAGGGCAGCATCTTTCAGAAAATAGGATGTGCAAGAAATGGTGGTAAATGCATGGAACAGCCTCCCTGAGGAGGTTTTGGGGGCAACAATGGTAGACGAATTCAAGAATGCATGGGGCAGGCAGAAGACAACACTAGGGGCAGGAAGGAGGAGGAGGAGATAGGCTGCAGATCAAGTAGGATCTGGAGTTTATACAGTAGGTAGGGAAATGGGTAGACTAGGTGGGCCAGGCAGTCCTTATCTGCTGTCAAATTCTATGTTAATTTAAAAGTCAGAAGTCCAGGAAACAGAATGGAAGACATACAGGCAACAGCAGAAGAGGGACAGGCAGCTATTACAATATAGTGGTCACGGAAATATGACCAACCCCTAACCACAAGTGCGACTGGTACATACCTCTCAACTGTCCCTGATTTTCAGGGACGTCCCTGATTTTGCATCAGTATTTTACTCTGTCCCTCCTAAAAAATGTGTTTCCGTGACCAAAACACGGGGGGTTATAAGCACAAAATAATGTAAAACAAAGTTACAGACCTGTTCTTCCTTAGAAAATGCATTTTACACTAAGCCCCTTATTCTACCAGCTTCCTGAATGGATACCACTAATTTTGAAGATGTGTCCCTGATTTTGGTCCGTTGTCCCCGATTTTTTAAGCCTTGTCCCTGATTTATGAGGCAGGAGGTTGAGAGGTATGGACTGGTAGATCCCAGGATACACCATTTCAGGGGGACAGGATAGTAGAAAACAGGAGGAGTAAGGCTGTATACAAGGAAGGGAATCACAGACATGTAAGGTAAATCAACTGGCGAAGAAACAGGTATTTTTTCAATATGGGCATAGCTGAAGGTGGAAAGGAAAATAAGCATCAGATTTGGGGTGGCATACAGCCCTAAAGAAAAAGAGAAAGGAGTCAATGCTCTTGTTTGGGAAATCAGAAAAGGCAGTAGCACTGGGGAATGAAATCCTGGCAGGCGATCTGAACTCACTGGTTGCTGACCGGAATGTACCTTGGGTGAAAAGTGCCAGAAGCAAGGCCCTAAAGGACAATCACCAGGACAGGTTTCTTTACCAACATGTGAAGGAACCAGATAGGGAGGGGGCTATCTTATCAAAGTGGTGACTGTCAAAGCTCCCCTTGGAACAAGAGACCCCACCCAGATGTGGTCACCTACATTACAGAACAATGGTTCTGAACTTTAGAAGGGCTAATTCTGGGGAAATGGAGGAAACAGTTGAGGACAGACTCAACAGGGTGGTGCACATGGAAGTAGGGGAGGGAAAATTTGAGGCTACTAAAAGTACAGCAAGTTACTAAGTGTTGTCTTAGGCTGGGAAAGAAAAAGGCCAGTGTGGTCTTGGGGGAGGTGAGGAAGGCAGTTAGGGAGCAAAAGGTGGCCTTTAGGAAATACAAGGGGAACTGCTGAAGTTCACTAGGCAGAATTACCTGGAAAAACTCAGGGAGGCCTGCACAATGGTGAGAAAGGGCAAGGCAGCGACTAGACTAAGACAGAGGGAGAAAAAGTCAACAACAAGGCCTTCTAGGTAAAACAGTGAGAAAATGAAAAGAAAGTAGTGCAATAAAAAACTGGCAAAATGGATGGACTGGGTAGCTACAGCTCATAACAGATGACAGAAACTAGAGTTTGGACAGGTGCTGGCACACAGAACAAACCTCCAGGCAAGAAGTACAAAAAAAAAAAAAAAGACTACAGATCTGGAGCGGATGCTTACTGGATGTCTTCAACTATTCATTAGAGAAGGAACAGTACCCAAAGATTGGAGAAAGGTAGATGTTACACTGCAACATACAGTGGGGTGGGGTGGGGGTCAGACAAGGGGAACTCCATCCCAGTGATACTCACCCCTATCGTAGTCTACCTACTTGAAACCATCTGAAAAAGAACAGACAGTGCAGTTTCTGGAGGCCATTGGCCTGCAGGACTAAGAAGGAGAAGGGATCAGATCAGTTCCAGTACAGTAGCTTCTTCTTGCTGATTTTACATTGTTTCTTGTGGATTTTACTTGGCAGATGGTTATTTCTTTTCTTTCTTACTAGTTCTAAGGGGCTAGCAGGGTATTGTTTTGGGACTGTTGGAATTTTTAAACCTATTTTGGTGGTTATAAGTGGGCTCATTTGTTTGATGTTTCACTGTGTAGCAGGCTGTGTATGGGGAGGCCTATTTCTTCTGATTTAAAATCTATTTGGTGTGATTTTATTGGGGTGGTTTCCTTGAACTGGAGATCTATATCTTCTAATTTCAAGCAAAAACAGTTGAGGTCTGGCAGAGGTTGTGTGAATCTGCTTTTGCTGAGCAGTAGGGGAAAGGTTTTTAGTAGATGGATAAGCTTTAAATACTTATCAGCATGGGCGGCTCTACACCAGGGCCCGCGCCCTGGTAGAAAAATGCTGTGCCCCAGTTGGTGCCCCATATGGTGCAGAGCTTTCCCCATAGTAACAATGTATCAGTGCCCTGGCTGCCATCTGTTGTGCCCCACCTGTGCCCCGGTAACCATTTGCGGCTAGAGCCGCTACTGCTTATCAGTCTGTGGACTTTTAGGGCAGGAGTGCTGATGTGTTTAATACAGTGTTTGTGTGGGACCTTCCTCCGGAGGAGGTTGCAGTGCTTGGAGGTACAGTGAGGGGCTGATATACTCTAGTGAGAATCGGGTGTGGGCCCAAATCCCTCCCTCCCCACAGCACAGCCCATTTATAGGGGAACACTTGCCCTGCAATTGGAGGAAGAGGCTTCAGGTGCAGCTCATGTATTTCTATCCACTGGGGGTTGGGTTTAAAGGCTGGGAGGGAGGAGCTTAGGGAATTGTAAACTTCCCCTATTAGCTAACTCTTAAGACTTATAGCCAGGTGGGGAGAAGTTCAGCCACCCAAGTGTTGCAAGTTTAAAAGTCTGCATGCTGTATGGGGGGAAATCACCTGGGTATACGTACTGGTACCTCAAAAAACTGAAGAGCCACTGAGTTGGTAATTTGGCCTAGAAAAGACTGCTGTGATGATGAGGAAGGGACCGCATATCATTAAAGCAGGTATCTTTGGGCAGGTGGTTGGGCACAAAGGGTGTGGTGCGCCCATGATACAGGACTGGGCTTGGAAGTTTGGGGGATGCCCAGTGTGCTACCAGCTGGCACAGCTTAAGGAGATAGAGGGGATCTGAAGGCAGCTGGGGGTGCTGGGGGGGGGGACTGGAGAGGTAGGAGGCAAGCGGTCACCAACATGGAAGCACTAGGTGCTGGGGCCTCCCAAGTTGGGAGAGAAGTGAAGAGAAGTGCTCACACTAGGAGAGGAGGGAAGGGGGTCCACAGGGGGCTACGGGGACCCTGGCAGACAAGGCCCAAAAGGTGGAAATTTCCACAGCAGTAGGCAAGAGTCTGGGGGTGTCCATAGGAAACAGAGAGAGGCAGTAGGGAAAGGGGAGGCACTGGGGGATGGGCTAAGGCTCACAAATTGTTTTAACCCTCTACACCCATTGGTAGGAGAGGAGTGTGTGGGGGAGGAAGAGGATGATGATGCTGCTGGTGAAGCTGGGGCAGCGACAGACAGAATGGGTGAAGGGGGCAAGTGGCAAGGGTGCAATAGAGGGGGTCCCGGACAGGATGGGGAAAGAGGGGAGAAGAAAAAGGAGGATCAGGGGAAAAAGGAGGAGGCTGATGGTATGGAACAGGGGAGCATGATAGGCAGGAAGGCGCAGCATGTAAAAGGGAGGATAGCAAGCAGAAAGCCAAGCAGGCAGATGGATAGGATGGATGGATTAGTAAGGAGTGGGGAAAGAGATACAGAGAAAGATACTCAAGTGGGGGGGATAAAGAAGGCCAGGACATGGGCAGAGGAGGTGACCAGGGACAATAGTGAAGGGGCTACCTTTAACACCCAGATTATGCTAGGTGTGAGGAGCCAGTTAAGGGGAAAATCCGGACGAAGGGATGAGGAGGGGCAAGGAAGGAGGGGGAACCCAAGGGGTGAACAGGAAAGCAAGGGGGAGGTTAGAGTACTGCTACTACTGGGGGACTACATGATCAGAGGCATCCAGTGAGAGGTGCAGGAAGAGGGTAAAACCTGTCTGATCAGAACCAAATGCCACCAAGGCCTGATGGTGCACAAGGCCAAGCATGAGTTGTATTCACTGGCAAGGGAATGTGGGGGGACCCCGGACATTCTAGTACACTTGGGGACAAACGACATAAATGGTAATAGTGAACTAGAAATTCAGGCAAGGTTCCGGGAGTTGGCCAGGGTATGCCTTTCCATAGGCTACAAGATTTCATTTTCTAAAATCCTGCCAGTGCCAAGGACTAGTGGGGAAAACAAGATGAAGATTAGAGAGCTAAGTCAGTGACTTAGGGAGTGGTGTGAGAAGGGGGAGACCTGGGAGGATAAGGGGCTGTACGCTAGGGACAGGCTCCACCTTAATTTGGAGGGGAAGGAAATCCTAAAGCTCAAACTAGCTGGGTTCATCAGCAAAAGGTGCGGTTTAAACTTGTGAAGGGGGGAGGGATCAAAAGGGGGCAGTACCAGCACATACGATAAGTGAGGGACATGGTTTCCACTCCTCTAGGGGGCTAGGGAGATATGGAAATGGGTCACCATTGGGTGCAGGAGCTGAGAAATGGGAGCTCAAGGGGGAGAAAGGAGAGGAGGGAAAAGGGGTGGAGAGTAATCCTGATAAATGCCAGGAGCTTAGGAAATAAAATGCCTGAGCTCCAGGCGATGCTAGTTGAGGGGGAGGTAGATGAGGCAGCAGTCACTGAGACCTGAGCTACTCGAGGGCATGAGTAGGACCTAAATCTGGAGGGCTACACTATGTTCAGAAAAGAGAGGGGGAAGGGAAGGGGTGGTGTAGTACTGTTAGTCAGAAATGGCATGGATATTGGAGGGGTAGAGGAGGCAGAGGGGAACATGGAGGCTATTTGGGTCACCTTGCTGATGCAGGGGTGTAAGACAGTAAAGGTTGGAGTGGTATACAGACCACCAGCACTGGCGGAGGCCCTGGAAGAAAGTTTGGTGGCAAATCTCGAGGGACACTGTAGATTGGGAAATGGAAAAGTAGTGGTAATTGGGGACCTCAACATGCCAGGAACAGACTGGGTGACAATGTCATCACCAGTGGCCAGAGAGCAGAGGCTGCTGGATGTCTTTCAGGATACATTTCTGACACAACAGGTGGGTGAGCCAACTAAGGAGGCCCGGACACTGGATGTGGTCCTGGCGGACAGTGATCAGATTAAGGGCCTAGAGGTGAGGGACCCATTGGCTGCGAGTGATCACGCCACAGTCTGGTTCTTCCTGGACATGGGGGGGGGAGCCGAACAAGGACGGTAGTAACCAACTTTAGGGGTACAGACTTCGGGGAGATGGGAAGGATCCTTAAAGATCGTCTGGACAGAATAAGGCCAGATATGGATGCTGACAGCAGGTGGGGGATCATTACGAGGGGAATACAGGAGGTTACCAGATCCAACGCAAGGGAAAGGCTTAAGTTGGGCAAGGCCGAAAAACCCTGCTGGTGGACCCGGGAGGTACAGGAGGTGGTGAGGGAAAAGAAGGTGGCCTATAGGCGCTTCAAGTGCTCAAGGAGTGAAAGGGATCAGGAGGAATATGCGCTGACAGCCAAGAGAGTCACCAGGGTGGTGAGAGCAGCTAAGGCAAATAAAAGGAGCAGTCCTTGGCCAGTGGGATCCAGAGGGGGGGACAAGGGGTTCTTTAGATACATAGGGGAAAAAAGGAAAGTAAGGGGGCAGATCAGCAAGATAAGGATAGGGGATGGTTGGACTGAGGCGGTAGAACATGCAGAAGTCCTAAATGAGTACTTTGGCCTCAGTTTTTACCGGGGGAGATGGAGGGGCTATGTCTTGCAACGGGAGCGGGGGGGTGGGACCGGTAGAGACCAGGGACCCTCATGGGTCTGGGGAAAGGGAGTTGCCACCACAGACAGGTGGGGGCCCAGCAGTGCAGGGTGAAAAGGGGGAGGACATGGAGGCCGAAATCCCAGTAGAGAGAGTAAGGGAAGCCCTCAGGTCCCTTCGGACGGACAAAGCACCTGAACCAGATGAGATACATCCCAGAGTGCTGAGTGAACTGGCAGATGTCCTGGCAGTCCCTCTAGCGAAGTTTTTCAACATCTCTCTGAGGACTGGGTGGGTGCCCCAAGACTGGAGGGTGGGCCATGTCATGCCGATCCACAAGGGGGATCAAGAGAGGTGGGAAATTACAGTCCCATTAGCCTGACATCAGTGGTCAGCAAGGTGATGAAGGATATTGTCAAGTAAAGGCTGGGGGGGTTACTGGAGCAAACTGGGTACTTGGACGATGGGCAGCATGGCTCTGTCACAGGATGATCATGCCAGACAAATCTTGTTGAGTTCTATGACTGGGTGACGAGGGCCCTGGACCAGGGTAGGCCAGTGGATGTCCTCTTTCTGGACTTTAGCAAGGCATTTGATTCGGTACCCCACAGTGGCCTGCTGGCTAGGCTGAAGGAAATGGGGGTACAGAGATGGTCGTTAAGATGGACAGGAAATTGGCTCTCTGAGCATATTCAGAAGGTAGTGGTTGGAGGATTAGCCTCATCCCCAAGGTGGGTTACTGGTGGGGTTCCCCAGGGGTCAGTGCTGGGGATACTCCTGCTCAACGCCTATATCTCAGACATCAGGAGTGAGAGGAGTCTCTTTGCAGAGGACTCAAAACTGGATGCAGTGGTGGATGGGGGGGTGGCCTTGCAGGAGGACCTGGAGGCTCTGGAAAGGTGGTCGGGAAAATGGAAACTAAAATTCAATGCAGGGAAGTGCAAGGTTCTGCACCTGGGAGTCAGAAATCCAGGCCAGGGGTATACCCTGGGAGGACACATGATTCAAGTCACGGAGGGTGAGAGGGACCTGGGGGTAGTGGTAGATGTCAAAATGAACAACTCAGAGACCTGTAGGAGGGCAGCAGCAAGGGCAAATAGGATACTGGGATGCATCACCAGGGGGATTACCTGAAGAAAAGCAGAAGTGATCCTTCCACTGTACAACTGTTTGGTTAGGACACACCTCAAGTATTGTGTACAGTTTTGGAGACCACATTTAAAAAGGGACATTACACTCCTAGAGAGGGTCCAAAGGAGGACAACCGAAATGATCTCAGGCCTGGGGGAGAGGCTCAAGGAGCTCGACATGTACACCCCGGAGGAGAGGAGGAACAGGGGGGACATAATAGAGGTCTTTAAGTACATGAAAGGGATCAATAAAGGAGGCCCAGTCAGGGTACTCCAAAGGAAGGAGGGTGGGGCAACAAGAGGTCACAGGTGTAAGCTGGAAGGGGGCAGGCTCAGATGGGAGAGGAAGAGATGTTTTTTCACTGAAAGGGTGGTGAAGCCACGGAATGCACTGCCCAGGGAGCTGGTAGAGGTGGAGACTGTGGACGGGTTTAAGAGGGGATGGGACAGGTACAGGGGGAGGGTAAATCTGACCAGGCCCAATACAGGTGGAACATCTGTGACTGGGGACAGTATAATCCAAAAAAAGGGGGGGGGGTGGGACACTAAAAATCAGCCCTGAGTGCGGGTACTGAAAATCGAGCAGACTCGAGAGACCATTAGGCCTATTCTGCTGGCATTTTAATATTTATTTTATTTAGTTTTTGTTAACCAGGTAAGTGCACTAGACAAATCCTGCCTATTTTCAGGCACGACCCGGAGGCGGGGAATACAGATGAATGCCAACTGACCTTGAACCAGATTAAACTGTTGGTGGTATTTTTAGTGAATGAGGGAAATTTGGCCTGGCCACCGGGGAAATTCCCCTACTCTTTTCGATAAGTGCCATGGGATCTTTAACATCCACCTGAACTACCACCAATCCAAGCAGACGGGACCTCAGTTAGTATGTTAGTAGGACTCAAGGCAACAGTGCTTCGTGAAGGGGACAGCCTGCCAGGCAAACCTCACTGACTTTAACGTAGTGATACAGGAAGCTAATATGAAGCAGGTCATTGAGGGTGGAGGCTATAGCAAGGCACCACAGCTCAAGCTCCAAACATGCAGCCTGAGCCAAGAGAAGTAGAGAAGTGCTTCCGAGAAATCCTGCTTCCTAATAAAATTAGGAGAAAAAGGCCAAAGGAGCAGCAACAAGTCTGAGTCCAAAGCAAAAAAGGTCACTTGCTGTGAAGAGAAGTATCCCTAAAAAGCAGGGAACTGTACACCAGGTACGCTATGTTACAAATACTGAGGGAGTCTGAGAAGGGGCATGTCCTAAGACTTCTCTCACATGGTTACAACTTGTCCAACTTAGCAAAGGAGGACAGCCCTTACCATCTAACTGACTGCAGGAGCAGACACACAACACCCTCTGTCTGAACTTCAGCAAGGTATTCGATTATGTGTCACACAACAGGTTGTGTAAAAAGCTTGGAGACCTGGGGTTGGAGGAGGGAGTAACTACATGGAACGGGAACTGGTTTGGGGGGGACCAGAGAGCGAAGGTGAATGGACAACACTCGGGGCAGGACTGTTAACAGTGGCATGCCTAAGGATCAGCCTTGGGGCATATCCTATTTAACATGTTCATCTGTGATACAGGCAAAGACATACTGGGCAACATCAACCTATCTGAAAATGACACTTTGCTGTGCAGGAGGTTCAATACCATGAAGAGTGCATGAAATTCGAAGAAAGACTAGAGCAGAGGTCAGGAATCTAGCAGCACAAGTTCAATGCACACACACACACACACACACAAAAACAAAAACAAAAAAAAGGCAAAATCATGCATATAGGCAATAACAATCAAAGGTCCAAGTACTGGTACAGGGGTGTCAGAACAAGCAGACATAACAGGAAAGCGACTTTGGAGTGAGAATGACAGACAGTTTAAAAATCACATTACAGTGCAATAAGGCATATAAGGCTAAAGCAATGCCTGAATGCATTTTTATTTATTTGACAACTACTGACCAGGAGCGACACACTGAACTGAGGCTCATTTCCAGGTGCGACCAGGGAGCAAGGGTTACAGGAGGTACAACATAAAGTACATTTCTTGCTTCAGAATAAAGTACAGATACAGTACAAAGTATAATTCTTTGCAGGCACCTGTCTTGCTACAAAATAAAGTGCAGTTACAGGATAATATTTCACACCTATGAAATGCAACAAAATTTCACCAATGTAGGGCACAACAGCAAGCAACGCAAATATACTAGAGACCTCATAGAGTGAGGAGTGACTATCCCCATGCCATGAGTGCAACCACAGATGGCGATCTGCGGGAAGCAGGTGGGGTGGGGGAGTTTCAACTGGTGCCTGAGAGAGCCTGGGGAGGTGGAGTGGTGGAGGGAAGAAGGGAGCAGGCAGGCTCCAGAGTGTTGGATGTCAACAGAAGGCCAACTGCCCAGCAGAGGAACAGGGATGAGAAGTGGAGAAGGTCTGATGGTCCCTGGAGCAGAGGAACATGGAACGGGGGGACTGGAGGTAGTAGTGAGGTGAGGCAGGAGAGAAGATAACTAAACCAGTATTTGACAATAAAGCTGGTACAGTGTGACTGCTGTTGTGAAGGGAGAGGGAGGATGGATAGAGAGGAGTAGAGGGAACAGTGGGGTGTATGAGGAAGACCCCCACTCCTTTTGAAATCAAACCAGTAAGCTTCCAATCCAGGCTGAAAAAATATGTTTATTGTTATATTTACCCCTTTCGGGTTTTTTTTTTGGGAGGGGTGCTCCAACTTGTTTTTGTTGATGTATGCCATGTACAGTGGCACCCCTCATTTAGAATCCCATTTATAGTTTGTGAATGAGCAAGGGTGAGCAGCTAACATCGGATAAAAAAATAACAAAAGACATTGCAGAGGGTATCCACTATGGCTAGGGAAGTGGAGGGGACAGTAATGTAGTCCACATCATACAGCTGAATACCAGTAACACCATTTTGGTGACCAACTTCCGGCAGACCTGCAGGGGTACAGTCTTTGTTGCAGTATAGGGCACCCAGCTTGAGGCAGAGTTTCACATGGACTGCACTGATGTGTGCAGAAAAGTCAAGCTTGCTGTCAAACCACACAGCAAGGTATGTGAAGGACTGCACCACTTCAAGAGGGAAGCCCTCCAGCGTGGAGAAAACTGGACGCCTGAAGAGCCTGGACAGTTTCTGGCTGGTTCCAAAGGTCACAGACACAGTTACTGACCAGGAGATGGTTGGAATGGAACCAGCACAGACGTTGTGGAAATCTTGCAGGAGCAGGTCTTCCACAGCTGCGGTAGAAGGACCAGAGGTGAAGACGACTGTCTTCCACGTACATGTGACTATGCAAGGCCACAGTAGCCTTCATTTGTCAAAATTGGCACTCAAAGGTATTAAAAAAAAAAAAAAACTTTAAAAACTGCCCCCATTGTAGTCTATGGAGCTCACCCTTGCGCTCTTCACTTAACGAAGTTGCAAAACATGCTAGCATGTGGGAGTGTCTCCAAATAAGGAAGCAAGGCCATTGAAGAAACTCCAACTTGAGGGAAGGGGCCCAAGGCAAATAAGGATGGAAAGAGAGAGGAAGGGTATTAGGGGTTAGAGAGGGAAGTAAAGGGAACAGGAGCAGGAGGGGGAACTGGAGAAGGCAGGGAACATGGTGGTGAGGTAGTAGTATGCAGTATAGAGCAACAAAACAATAGCACAACAATAAGGTGGCAGTATGCAGTAAGCAACAGCAAAGCAAAACAGAGAAGGTTCTCCAGCAGGAGCAAGAGCATTATACTGCCTCTGTACAGATCACTGGTGCAACCACACCTGGAGTACTTTGCATGTTTCTGGAACCCATACTTGAAGAAGGACAGGGATATAGGTTTGAGTGTGTGTAGTGTAAACTTCACCTAGATGATTGAGGGACAGCAGCAGGAATTAATTCTGTGTGGTGTGACTGGATAACCCCAATATGTACTCACTGGAAATGAAGAAGGAGCGGGTGACCTGACAGAAAATGTAACGTTCCTCAAGGCAACAATTAGGGTTGATAGCTTCAAGCACTGTGAGGGGTATGCCATGTGGGGACACTGGTAAAAGCTGATGGGAGTCAGGGTATGGAAGGATCTGACGAAGTACTTCTTCAAAGAGTGGGTGCCCAACAAGTGGAACAGCTTGCTTACAGAGGAGCAGAAGATGGAGATCTTGTAGGTTTCAAGAGGTGAGGGGAGTGGGACTGCTACGCTATGACAGGAACAGTGCGAAGTGAGGGGCCGTGGAGCTACCACTAAGGAGGCTCTACAGTGAACACACAACACAAGGCTATTAGGGCCAAGTTAGTCAGTGCAGATACGATGGATTCCAGATACCCGGCGGTAATTACCATTTCCAGTAATTTACCACTGTAAAGAACCAATATCAATGATTATCGTGTAGCACGATATACCACAACATACCGAGATACATTTTAAGTTGTTGCTCCACCATGTCCCTTTCCGGGTGCAATTCTGATTCCCAATTCCCCACCTTCCTCCAAATAGATTTTTACTTTTCTTCCCTAAAATTAAGAATACTGATTACTGCAATAATCAACAGGGCTCGAAATTCTCTACTATTTAGTGTTCTGTGCATACCAAAAAATCACACTCAGACACCAAATGCTGAGAACTGGTAACCCGCTTTTAATACTATTCCTCCTCGGCCTGTTTCGAGTATCTGCTGCCACGATGTTTGTCAGGCTGAGTGTAACCTCTATTTTGCATGTTTTGTTTTAGCCCTTTTCGCATATTTCCTTGTAGTGTTCAGCCCTTTTTGTTCCACTTCGTTGCTGCTCTTCTGAATCTGCTCTACAACCACAAAGCCTTGCAGAAGATCTGCAAGAGCACTCTCACTCCTCTCTTGCTGCCTGATCGTTAACTTTGGAGCAACCATGCTGCGGCGCAGCCAAGAAGGACAATCTCGGGATCGCCACTCCATGACCTACAATCACACACCAGTGTCCCAGTTTGATTCTTATTGGCACCACCTGTAAAACAAGGCTGCATATGGAAATGAGTGAAAAAATACACTCCTTACATTCAATGGTTTTTACAGAGGCTGATCATCAATGGCCATCACCAGCTTGTTTAGGTCCGACTTTATAGGTGAGCCAAAGAGAATGCCACCTAAAAAGATAGAGAAACTTGTTTTGTCTCAATAGCAAGCAAGGAGAAGAAAGAATAGAAGCCTGGAAGGTAGCTTGCAAGAACTGTGCGTTTAAAAAGTGTATTAAGTCATTATAAAATGCCCTGTTTGCGCAAACAGTTACACATTTTACTTAGTCTGCAATAGTCAATTCATTAGTGGTAACAAAAGAGGTGAACACAGTCAACTATTACTGTGCTCGTTCTTGACTGCCTAACTGAAAAGTAACTCAGAGGTGCACACAGTTTGTTAAAACAACCACTAAGCTGTCTGTTATATAACAAAATAATAATGCCTGTGATTGGGGAGAGAAGCACATGATCTGTTTCAGCTTCCGTGCTAGAGTCTTTGTGAATTATAATGTCAATGCTATTGCTAACTCCCAGAATAATTAAGATACTCATAGAAAATATGGTAAAATGCCTTATGTTTTAAAAGAATGTGTTCCCAGATCGAGTGCTAAACTGCCCGTTTTGTTGCTAAATTGTGTGGGCTGCAGCTGCCTTCTCTCTCACACTCTGGTCTTCCTCTTTTCAAATTTCCTATCAGTACCAGTGGGTTACTGCAAGCCTAGCCTGTGCAATGTCCCAGTAGAAAAAATTACTCACCGCAATAATCTTCTTTCTTCGATGGGATCCTTTAGCATCAGTAACTTTTTTTTGCACTTTGCTGGCTAGGTGCAACTGCCCCAGAGGTGTGCCTTTAAGAGGTATTTAAATGAGCTTAGGGCCAAGCCAATCAAAAGACAGGAGGGGGTGTGAGCTGAGTGAGAGCCGTTGAAGGCTTCAGAATGTTTTCGAGGAAAAACTAGCGCAAATGCCCCGAAAAAGAATCAACAAGATTCAAAAAAACCTGCAAATGTCCACAAACGTGGAAACAGAAACAGCAACACGAGCTAAAAACTCATGAATAAGAAACTCCAAATTTGGTAAAAGGTGACATAAAGAGCCCTTCTCCGACAGAAGAACCAGGGAGAAGGGTTGGAGCTTACTGATGCTAAAGGACCCTTTGGAAGAAAGAAGATTACTGCGGTGAGTAATTTTTTCTTCTTACCCCAGGGGTCCTTTAGCATCAGCAATTTTTTTTGCAGACTACCAAGCAGTACCAAGTGGGAGGTGGGCAGAGAAACTACTTAGGAAAGAAGCTCTGCAGAACCCCCCCGGCCAAATCTGGCATCAGATCTGGTTTGCACATCCAAACTGTAGCGTTTCACGAAGGTGTGCACAGATTTCCAGGTAGCTGCTTTGCAGACACACAGAAGAGGAATGTCCCTTGCTACTGCAAGCGAGGCTGCAGTGCCCCTGGTGGAGTGGGCCATGAGCCCCACTGGAGGTTGTTAACCAGCTTTCTCATAGCAGAATCTAATACAAGAGACCAACCAACGAGAAATAGTTCTCTTGGTAGCTGGTCTTCCTCGGCCTACATCCCCGCAGGCAGGGCTCCATATAAGATTTTTTAGGATGAGTACTATAGTCCTCATTTTGAAAGTGGGGTGAGTAAAACCAAATTCAGATGAGTACAAATGTTTGGATGGAGTGAGTGAGGAGTACATTTTTAAATACAGTGTAGTTTTTATTGATCAGGTGCCAACAATACCCCAGACGGTGTTGGCAAGTAGGAGTAATTTACTCACCAGCTTTAAAACACAGAAGTAAAACAAAATTAGGATGGGTATGAGTGCTGTAAATCTGGAAAGAAAAATGCTCATTTTCAATCACGTGTTACGTTATGTTATGAAGCACTATTTTTTGGTGTGTGAAGTATTTACAAATGTTGGGTGAGTACTGGTACTCATTACAAAGAATTTCTGAAAAGTTTTTCCTAAAATGAGGCAAGTAAAATAGGTCACTACTCCCCTTATCTGGAGCCTTGCCCATAGGTGAGGAACAACTGAGTGGAAGAGCCTCTGGACTGTCTAGTATGATCCAGTTAGTGAAAGATGACTTTTGACATCCAAGGTGTGGAGCTTTTTGCGAGCCAGGAGTGGATGGCTCAGTAAAGAAGACAAGCAGAGTAATGGACTGGTTCAAGTGCAACTCTGAAATTTCTTATTTGTCCTGAGCTCAACTTTGTCGTTGTGAGGGATGATGTAATTCGGCTCAGTGCACAGGGCCTGAAGCTCTGAAATCCTCCTGGCAGACGTAATGGCTACCAGGAAGACAATCTTCCAAGTTACAAACTTGATGTGGGCCGTGGACATAGGCTCAAAGGGTAGATTCATACTAACATATTATTTGCCAGCAGATTAGGCCTTGCGGTCTATCGAGTCTGCTCGAACCTCAGATCCCTAGTTGGGTGCCGAGGCCCTCCCTTGTGTTCTAGAAACCCCTATCATCCATCCCCACCCCCCTGGGACAGGCCATCATCTGATACATCCACTTCCTGTGTCTGTCCCACCCTCTCTTGAAGCCCTCCACTGTGGATCTCTGAACCAGCTCGCCAGGCAGTGCATTCCAAGGGTCCACCACCCACTCAGCCAAAACCTCTCCTCTTTCCCCCCTCACCCTTCCACCTTCAAGCCATGCCCTCTGGTGATACCCCCCTGCTTTAGTCTAAAGATCCCCTCCATGTTTACCCTATTTATTCCCTTGAGGTACTTGAAGACCTCAATCATGTTCCCTCTGTCTCTCCTCTCCTCTCTTCCAATGAAAACAGGCAGAGCTCCTCAAGTCTGTCCTCATACGTCAAATCCCCTAGCCCTCGTATCATCTTAGTTGCCCTCCTCTGTACCCTCTCCAGGAGCTGTATGTCCCTCTTCAAGTGTGGTCTCCAGTACTGTACACAGTACTCAAGGTGTGGTTTAACCAGTCCATTGTACAGTGGCAGAATCACTTCCTTGCTCCTACAGGTGATCCCCCTTACGATGCATCCCAACATCCTGTTTGCCTTGCTAGCCGCTCTCCTGCACTGCTCAGAGTTATTCATATATGCATCCATCATGACCCCTAGGTCTTTTTCCCCTATTGAGGCCTCCAGCACCTCCTCCCAGGGTGTACCTGTGTTTAGGTTTCCTCCAAGATGCAACACCTTGCACTTGGTGATATTGAAATTTATTTCCATGTGTGAGCCCAGCTTCCAGGGTGTCCAGGTCCTTGCAGGGCCAACCTCCCCTCTTCTCCCTCAACTACTGCTCCCATCTTGGAGTCATCAGCGAAGAGACTCATTTCACACCCTATACCCTCCCTGATGTCCGATATGTATGCATTAAACAGGATCGGACCCAGGACCGAGCCCTGCGGTACCCCACTACCAACCTCTCTAGGGTTTGAGAGCTCCCCACAGACCACTTTTCTCTGGGTGCGTCCAGCTAGCCAGTTTTCAATCCATCTGACCATCAAAGGGCCTCTTCCTAACCCCATCAGTTTCTCCACCAGACCATTGTGGGGGACAGAGTCAAATGCCTTGCTGAAGTCCAAGAATAATACATCCACAGGCTTTCCCCTGTCCAGTTCTGATGTTACCCATTCGTAGAACTCCACAAGATTGATTTGACATGATCCACCTGGCACAAACCCATGTTGCCGACTATCCAGACCTCCCACCTCCTCCATGTACACCCCCAATCGTTCCTTTGGTATACTCTCCATTAATTTTCCCACCACCGAGGTCAAACTGATGGGTCTATAGTTACCTGGTACTTCCTCGACCTCCTTTATGGATTGGCACCATGTGCCTCTCGCCAATCCCTAGATACCCTCCCTGTCTCAAGTGACCTGTTGAAGAGCTCCGCCAGGGTGCAGCCTAGTATGTCCGCCAATTCCCACAGTACTCGGATGAATGCCATCCGCCCAGGAGATTTGTCTTCTTTAGGGCCTTGAGGGCTAACCACACCCTTTTGGCGGAGATAGCATCATCCGTCCCCTCCACCTTACTGGCCTTTTTATCCTTATCCAGATGTAACACTCCTAGGGTACCTCTCCCTCCCTCTTGCTCCATTTCTGTAGCTCCCCTGATCCCACTCACTGCCGCTTCTATCCCCATCGTGCCTTGCTTTGTAGATATCCCATCCTCCTCCCTAGTGAACACAGAGGCAAAGTACTCGTTATATACCTCTGCTTGGTCCCTCGCCTCTTCCACCCACCCTCCTTCTGATCTCAATCTGCTGAGATGGCCTTAGTTTTCTCCGCCCCCAATGTACCGGAAGAACCCTTTTCCTCCATGTATCCCTGTGCCAGCCGCTGCCTTTACTGGACTTTGCCCTCACTATGTGGGTGACTTTTCTAGATGCAAGATGGTACATTTCCTTATCCCTATCCCTCTTGTTGTTTTATATTTTTGTAGGCCGCCTTCTTTCTCTGACCACTACCTGTACCTCACTGGACCACCAGCATGGTTTATGTGACCTTGCTCCCTACGCTTCAACTCAGCGCAGATCCTGACTGCCCTCATGAAGTCCCCTGCTTATGACCTCCCATCTCCTTTCCACACTTGTCATTGATGTAATCCCTTCAAGTGATCCTTGAGAATATTTCCCATGCCCACAAAGTCCGCCTCTGAAGTCCACTGCCAGTGTCCTAGATCTCACCCCTCCCCCATGCTTATTTGAAACCAGACAGTATTGTGGTCGCTCCCAGTCAGGGTCCTCTACAACCAGGTCCCTTACCAGATCCCCATCTGCCAGAACCACGCCCAGGACATGCCCTCCCTTGTGGGCTCCATCACATGCTGTGTTAAGAACACATCCTGGAAGCCGTCCAGCAGCCTCTGCTCCTTGGCCACCTTAGAGGACATGGTTCCCCAGTTTGTACCTGGTATATTAAGGTCTCCCATCAACACCACTCCTTCCCCTTTTGGTCCACACTGGGCAATGATGTTGTCCAGCAAACCATCCTCTAGAACATCACTCATCCCGGGGGGCCTATATACTACACCCAGCTTAACCTTATCTCCTGCTGGGGATCGTAAGGTGACCCATAAGGCCTCCACGTTTCCCTCTGCCTCTTCTACCCTAGCAATTTCTATGTCACCTCTAATGAACATAGCCACTCCACCCCCTCTGCCCTCCTTTCTAGCCTTCCTAAGCATAGTGTACCCCCCACGTTTAGGTCACAGTCATGGTTTTTGTTGGCCCATGTCTCCATGACCGCCACCACATCCACCCCCGAACAGCATGGCCTGGAACTCTGGCAACTTGTTTCCCAAGCTCCTGGCATTTACTAACACCAACCCCACCCCTTATCCCTGATACCTTTGTCGAACCCCACCCAGGTTCCTTATACTTCCATCCTCCCTCTGCTCCTCCTGAAACCTCCACCCCCAGTCTGTTTCCCCTCCCCTGGCTTAGAAGCTACTCCTCATCTGGAGGAGAGGGCTTTGGTCAGCCCCTCCTTATCCCTTCCCCTCACAAATTTAAACCCCATCTTTCTTGAATGTAGTCAGACATCCTTTGTTTAAGGACTTCCTTCCCTAATGGGGCAAGATGAAGCCTGTCCTTGGCATACAGTCCCTTATCCTCTCAAACTCCTTTCCAGTTCCCTAACACCCCCAACCCACTCTCTTCACCCCACTTCCTGAGCCAGTCATTAACCTCTGTGATCTTCATTTTTTTCTCCACTGAGGCCTTTGGTACTGGCAATATCTCCGAATAAGAAATGTTGCATCCATTTTCCCAACAGACTCTGGCAAGTTGTTGGAACCTTGCTTGGATTTCCAAAACGCTATTTCCCTCTAGATCGTTAGTTCCCAAATGCACCAGGAAATCTGGTTTCCCTCCACAATCCCTAACCAGTTCATACACCATGAACTTTGCTCTGTGCATTGTCAGCCCAGAGACACTCACTACCTCTCCTGGCTATGGCATCCACCCCTGTCCCTCCCACTGGATACCCCTAATCATCGAGTCTCCAATAACAGAACCTTAACACCGCCATCATCCTTATGGTTACCTCCACCATGCCTCTCAGCCCCCCATCCCCTTTATTCTTGATCTCAATTCCATGGAGTCTTCCTGCCTTATTAGAGACCCCTTGTCACCCTCCCTTTCTGCCTCCTGTTATTTGCCCACTTAACTCAGACCCTCTGAATAGGTGTCCCTTTAACCCTCTCTTATCCGAACCATTTATCCTGGCCCTGATGGTTTCCCTTCCCCACACCGCCATCTTCCCCTTGTACTAGTACCCCTGCATCCAGAGGCTCTCTGTGGGTCCCTTTAGCTAGGGCCCATCCTGATACTGACCCCCCTGCTGAAGGGGGGCTCCTCTCCCACCTCCTTGTCTCCCAGTTTCTCTCCAGTCATGCTCTCCTCCCTCATGTCTGCAATATGTTGCATCGCCCCCATCTGCTTAACATTTATGTTTCCTCTTCTCTCTCTGGGACTATTTCTATCCTTTCCATTGCCGGTCTGTGATGCCCTATGGGTATCAGACTCCCTCCCCCCGGCCTCTGTATCAGTTTCCTCATTTCCACCAACCCCTTCCTCCCCCTCTAGGTTGCTTAGTAGCTCAAATTTATTGTGACACTCTATGTCAGCCTCCATCAAGTAACCAGAGTTTCCTCTGACTGCACCTCTAAACTGCCCCTCTTATTCCCCTCTTGCTCTGTTCTCCTTAGGAGCTCCCTTCCCAATGTCTGCTCTACTAGGCTTCCCCACAACAGCCCCTCCTGACTCTTCCCCCTCCACTCTTTGTATTTGGAATGTTCACACTGTACGCTTTCCCCTTAGCGTTAACATCCCTATCTAAGGGTCCTCTGTCCCTAATATCCCCCCTCCTGCTTGCTGTAACATAACGTCCTGTAATTTCAGGAGCTGCCCCAGCCTCCCCTCAGCCCCACCCTTCTGCTGCCCATATCCACACCCCTTATCCTTAGACACCCCCCAGCTCCCCAGCTTACTCCTTAACCAATATATCTCACTCCTGATACAAGATAGCTGTCTACAGAGTGGGCAGCCTCCCTCTCTCCAGGCCCAATTGAGAATTATTGCCATCCCACAGCCTGTGCAGCCTACAACCCTTCCGAAGATGCCTGCCATGGTGGAATATGGCCACCCTGTTTGTCCCCCTCTGTTTATAATGGCACACCCCCTTTTCTCAGTCCCTTCCCCCTTGAATACAGTTTCTCTCTATACTGACTGCAGTTATTTACAAACCTAATTTCAACCCCACCAATAAAGTTCCCAAGTCTCACAAACACATACAGTCCAGTATGTGTCCAGCCCAACTAACAGTGTGTGTATGCAGACATCAGGTACCGTATGATGTCACAGGCCCACCAGTTCCTGTTGCTTCGAATTTCAGTCCCAAACAGAAATACACAGCCCTTTAATCCCAACCCCCAGTGGCTTTTCAGTATTTAAGAAAGCCAACACCAGGCAAACATCACATTTAAATTTCACTCTAATTATCACTGCCAAACAAGTGTTCACAAGCCTCAAAAGTTACAATATCACAGCCCAAGTAACAGTTCTAACTCAAAGTAGTAATTTTTAACACATAGAACTCATTTCACATACAAAACTATTCAAATATTTCAGTTAAAACAGAATATAACCCCAGACCTCTGTCCTTACCAGCCTCCTGCTTATGTTCCCAAGTGAACAAATTCATGAGCCCATCTATGCAAAGGTTCAGGCTCCAAGGAGGAACGGGCTCCCTGGCTGGAGGTGCAAGAGGCCTTTGAAAAACGGTTCAAAAACGTTCTGGGGAAAAAAAATGATTTCTTCTTTCCGGCCGAAATTGCCACCAGGTGTAGCTTGAGTGAAGATTATTTCAAGCCTGACGCCTCTAGGTGTACCAGGCAGTCTAGCAGCTGAGGGTCTGAAGCTGATAGGGGTTCGATCTTTTCGCTCTTGCACCAGAGGGAAAACCTTTTCCATCTGGCTGCATAAGTCTTTTTAGTGTTCAGTTTTTTAGCCATTTTCAGCATCTTAAGGACCTGTTCAGAGTACTTTGAGGATGGAAACTAACTCCTTAAGAACAAGGCCTTGAGATGAAGAGAGTGTCTGAGTACTGCACTCCCGTCTGAGGAAGGGTCAGCAGGGAACGAGTTGGAGCAGGCAAATGGGCCTGTTGCAGGACACTGAGAGAAGGAGAGGGTACCAGGCTTGCCTGGGCCAGTCCGGAGCCACTAGGATCATTGATGCAGGCTGCTGAGTTTCAGCAAAACCTTCAGTATAAGGGGAAAGGGAGGAAATGTGTATAGGAACCTCCCTGACCAGTCCAGGATCAGGACATCCAGAGGAAGTGTTCCCAGAACTCGGGGCCTGCAACAGTGCTGAGGAAGATGAAAACTGAGATAAGAGGCAAACAGATCCACATCTGGTGTGCCCCACCACCTGAACACTGTGGCTAGTACTTGCTTGTTCAGTGTCCATTCGCTCTGGCGTTGACCGATGCAGCTTAAGAGCATCCACCAGAATATTGAGTTTGCCTGGGAGGTGACTAGCCAAGAGGCTGACTCCCAGGGAGAATGCTAGAGTTCAGAGTTTCGAAACAGGGTATTCCTGATCTGGTACCACCCTGCTTGTTTATGCAGAACATTGCAGTGGTGTTGACCATTTGAATTTGAACCGCCTGCCCTTCTATGCTGGGAACAAAAGCTTTGAGAGCTAGTAAGACTGCTCCGAGTTCCAAAAGATTTATGTGCAACTGTGACTTCAGGAGTCCAGTGGCTGCTTACTGAGGCACCGTCCAAATGAGCTCCCCAGCCCAAAAGGGAGGCATCTGTGGTGATCACCTTCGTGGGAAGAGGAGCTTGAAAGGGAACCCCTGCCTGTAAATTTGCAGGGTTCTTCCACCATAGCAAGTTCTGGAGGAACTGCTCCGACACAGGTATCAACTTTGAAAATCTGTTTCTTCTCTGAGACCAAGGAGCTCTGAGGTAGGCTTGCAGGAGTCTCATCCTGTACCTGACCCCTGGCACTACTGCAGTCATAGAGGCCATATGTCCCAGAAGTTTGAAGAAATGTCTGGCTGGTCTTGGCTGTCCCTGTTCAAAAGAATCTGCCACTGAAAGGAAACTCTGAATTCTTTCCTCAGTGGGAGGAAAGAATATCCCTTCTGAGTATCCAGCTGGGCCCCTATGAAGGTGAGCAGCTGGGTGGGTTACTGGTGAGATTTCTTTAGCTTTACCAGGAAACCCAGAGACTCCAGAGTGCATTCTATGAAGGAAAGAGATTCCTTGACCTGGCAAGGTAACACTGCTACTATGAGCCAATCATCCAGATAGGTGTAGAGAGCGACACCCAGTCTCCTGATATGTGTTGCTACCACTGCGAGACACTTGGTAAAGGCTCTTGGGGCAGAGGACAGACCAAAAGGCACTGTGGTGAACTGATAGTGACCCAGAGGAAGTTTGAACCCGAGAAACTTCCTGTGAGATCTCCTTATGGGTATGTGGAAGTAGGTGTCCTTTAAGTCTAGGGAGGCTAGCCAATCTCCCTGCTGTTTAAGGACTGCATGACCAGTGACAGACAGAGTGACCGTTTTGAATTTTGAATTTTTTTTTTTTTTTAGATGTTTGTTTAAATATCTGAGATCTATTTTTTATTTATTTATTTAGTTTTTGTTGACCGAGTAAGTGCACTAGACAAATCCTGCCTATTTTCAGGCATGACCCGGGGGGAGGGGGATACAGATGAAATGCCAACTGACCTTGACCCAGATTAAGCTGTTGGTGGTATTTTTAGTGAATATCTAATATAGGTCGCCACTCCCCAGTTTTCTTTTGTGTCAGAAAATACCTGGAGTAGAGACCCTTGCCGTTCTTTTGGGGGCTGTGACCCTCTACACTGCTCGTAAAACCAGAAGGTTTTGCACCTCCATTTCCAACAGCAGTATCTGTGTTGGGGACAGAGGTCTTGACACCTGGGTACGCCGGAGGTCTGGCAACTGCTTGAATTGTAATGACAGACCTTTCTCCACTATCTCCAGCACCCACTTGTCCACCGTGATGAGGGACCAGTGCTGAAGATAGTGGGAGAGTCTGCCTCCAACCGGAAATTGGAAGGCAACCTGGACACGCACATCAGGACTTAGACTGAGAGGTGGATGGCTTGGTAGAGGTGGCTCTTCTTTGGCCCCTTCTGCCTCTGCAAGACCCCCTGTACTGGCCAAAGTCAGACTGGGAATAGGGACTGTGAGGCCTGGGAACAAAACTTCTTCCCCCTACCGCCCCTGGGACAGGATCTCTTTGAGGGGTGGCTGGCTTAGGCTTGGATGAGGGGCTCTGCCAGGAGGCCTTGTACTCATCGATTTTTTTCATGTAGTCAGTGGTTCTGTAACCAAACAACATATGTTGATCACAGGGAAAATCCATGGCCTTGTTCTGAGTATCTCTGGTCAGATTGGTTGTTCTATGCCAGGCGAAGCGTCTCAGAGAGATGGCACGGGCCACTGCCCTAGGGACTGCATCACTGTTGTCGTCTGCCATGTGGAATTGGTACATAGTAGCTTCCAGGGCAGTTTTTGACGTATCCACCAGCTCCTGCACCATAGAATCTGATCCGTTACGGGTGATAGCCTGGACAGATTTCCAAAGGGCTTTCTGATATTTGGCTGTGAACGCCAGGTAAGAAGAAAGTCTGAAGCAGGGAAGCTGTGGCATACATTTTTCTTTGCTATAAAGTCAATTTTCTTGGAATCCTCATCGGGGGAGAGGAGGACAAGGAGACGCCAGCTTTTTCACAAGCTGCCTGCTGCACTATACTCTCATGGCTTGGGTGTGCAGACAAGAACTCGGTACCATTTTTAGACCATTTATATTTTTTCTCAAGCCGCTTTCAACCCCTGATACTGAAGTGGGGTGCTGAAGCACCTCCATAGTATTTTTTCTAAATGCATTATAGATAGGGACGACCAGGGTCTTTGAGGATGACAGACCTTTCATCTCCCTATAATCTTCGTCTTCATTGACATCCTGGTTGGGCTCCTGCATAGGGAGGTCCAGGGTGTCCGGCATATTTTGTATAAATGTACACATAGGGGAAGGATCCTCCTGGTCACCCAGGGGATTCCCAAGGTGAGGGTCTGGGGACTCCTGGGGCTCAAGGCCCTCAAAATCCATGTCAGGGGCATCATAAAATTAATCATCTGTGTCACCCTCACAGTCTACAGAAGAAAGAACTGTGGAAGAGTGCTTGCCAGCCCCAGTAAATCGAGGACCCATCTTTTGAAGGGTTTGAAACAGTTGCCATACTTTTTCCATATCTTGCACTGATGGAAGAACCTGCGCAGTTTGCAAGTGTTTTGTTTTTTCTGTATGCTTTAAGCTGCCTGTCGTCTCACTACTGGCTTTCCCAGTAGCAAAAGGAGCATCTCTGTCTTGACAAAGTTTCTTTTTAGTCACTTAATCAGAGGCTTGATCAAGCTTCCCTTTTTTGTCACTCTTATTTTTCAATTTGTGAGGAACTTCATCTTTGGAAGCTTTATTTTTTGGCTGGGATCTGGAGGGTTCCTCAGCACCTTTGCTTCTGGTATTAGTACTTTTGAATGGTCCCTCGTCAAAAGGCTTTGATGTACCCTCAGCCACAATAATCAAAGGTTTGTCTTCTATGTTTGCCAATTTAAGCAAAGCAAACCAGTTCTGGACCTACGAACTGAGTGCAGGTTTCTGTGAAATGCTCCGCCAGTCCTGCCCCAGTTAATAAACCAATACTGGTGCCTTTTTTGGGGTTGTAAACTGGGATCCATACCAGTGCCAATCTGTAATACTCAACTGCGCACAGGTGGCTGCTGGACCCTCACGGACAGTCCTGACACAGATGATACCAAGGTCCAGTAATATAACAAAAAAGGTTTCCTCGTAATTGCCAATCTAAAGAGAAAACCTCCAGGCACGGTTTAAATTTGAAACCCACTACAGGTGCCTCGCAGTAAACCCCACAAAGTCTGAGGTAAAAAACAAGGCAACTGTCCCTAATTCGACGGTTCCCACAAGAATTTGCCCACAAATGAAGGAAACTGTGTAAAATTAAGCTTCAAACTAAATATTCGCAGTAAAAATAAAGTCAAAATAGCACGACCATGCTAAAAATTAAAAAATTTGCACGCCACTAAAGAAAAAGTAAAAAACTTTCACTCAGCACACTAAAGCAAATAATTTACAAGGAAAACTTTACCCAGATAAGCACTAGGAGGCTGTCAACAAGGAAAGTTGGGAGACGCCGCAGAGGCAATATTGCCAAGTTTAGTGAAGAAACAAATTTCTGAAGCCTTCAACAGCTCTCACTCAGCTCACACCCACTCCTGTCTTTTGATTGGCTTGGCCCTAAGCTCATTTAAATCTCTCTTAAAGGCACACCTCCGGGGCAGCTGCACCTAGCCAGCTAAGTGCAAAAAAAGTCACTGATGCTGAAGGACTTCTGGGGTAAGAAATTATTTTACAGAAAACTGACTATCATTACAGTAAAAACAAAAAAAAAGGAAAGACTACTTTTATGGATATGTTTTACTTAAAGCAACAGTACTACCAAATCAGGAAGTGAGCTATCAAGATTCTGCTTTTTGGCTGTAAGCATGCGGCCAAAGTTCCAGTTTCCATACCTGTAAATTTTTTTTTTTTTTGTTCAGTCATCTTTATTTTTTTTTAAATATTTGCAATTTATTTGGACTGTTGTGGCGCTACAATAAATATGGCGGCCGACTAATTTTCAGCTACGCTTTTCCTTCAGGTCGAAACATGTCTTATGACTACAGCAGTGGGGCCCTCTGCTGACCATTCCTGATGTCCCTGTAAATCATACACGTGCAGCTGGCAGCAGAGGGAGTTCCAGTGCAACATGCTTGGTGGCAGAAATGTAAAAAAAAAAAAGGCACAGGATAACTGATCAAATTACTTGGTGATGGTACAATGCCAGCGGGAATGAGCACCAGGTATACAATCAGCAGAGAACAGGGAATACAGGGTTTTAAACAGCCGGTATCGTGATCGCACTGATATACTAACTGCTGCTTTGGCGGGCTATCTTGATTTTACATCACAAAAACGGCGATGTATTCTCATGATTCCCTTCCCTCACTCCATTCCTGTCTCTGTCATTTTCATTTCCATGTCCAGATACCACTCCACAGCCTCACCAGCCCACATGTCACAAGTTCGGTCATCCTAGCACTCAGAGCCCAGGTATAGTATCTTAGCCGCCGGGTTATCCCTCAGTTCTGTCACAGGTGCTGGTCGTTGGATCACTCCCAGGGAGTGCTTTGCGCAAAACACTACTGGGAGTGATTGCCGCATCTGGGCCTGCAGCAGTGAGACTGAGGATACCATGGCCGCACTGTTAAGCAACTCAGGATTACTTATGCACAGAACTACAGGAGCGATTGCCGGGATTTATTTCAGGGCCGCGGCGGTGAGACTGGGAGGCATTCTGAATTGCCTTATGTGGGTGAGTGTCTGCGGGGACATGGGTGGGGACGGTGGTGGGGCTGAGAAGGGCGGGGGGAGGATTCTGGTATGGTGGGATTGAGGCTACTCATACCTGTCAACTGACCCCAATCATGAAGGATGTTCCTCACTTCACCCTTCAAAATGATTCTGTCCGTCCTTCACAGAAAAGATGCTGCCAACACAAAGAAAGGTGCTGTAAATTTAGACTTGAAAGCAGAAAGTAAAAAATAAGTAAAGGCAATGGTTGCAACAGTGTTGTGAGCCTAAAGATAAAAGCAGCAGTATATTTGTTAGTTGACAGCAAAAGTCATAATGGTTGCGAAGTATGGTAGGGGGAGGATTGTGGCAGGTGAATCAGCTCAAGCTTTAGCTTGTGGCAAAGCAGTCCTGTCTGGGGAGGCTGAGATGGGTGGGTTTGTTCTGGCATGTACCTTATGGGTGGGGGTGAGGTGGGTGGTTGGCCACTGAGCTTGGTGGGAGGAGGGTTTTTGTGGTTCTGGCAAAGGGGACAAGGGTTGGGAGGTTGTGGTACTGAGGTGTGTGTTTTTTTTTTTTTTTTTTGTTTTGGGGGGGGTACTGAAACAGATGAAACCAAGACAGAATTGATTTTAACGAAACATTTTATTTAGGTTACAATATTTAATCATTTTTAATTTTGCTAATCAAATCGAGGCATATGCTATTCATTTTCACACTTAATTAGCACTTTCACTTGCAAAACTGCTAATCAATTTTCCGAGCGGATTTAAAACCCTGGAATAAAAACTGTCAAAAAAGTGCATTTATTTCATAGTACTGCTGCTTTAACGTTTCTCCATGTGAAATACGTATATATAGCAGTACACAAAAAAAAGTCTGTACCAGTTTTCAAAGCGGAATACCAAATCTTAGGCAATGGTATTCCATGTCAAACACCACTTTTTCAAACAAATTTCTAGCCCTGATTAACGTATTGGGATACTGAAAATCTGATACTATGATATCCCTACGCATGACCACAATAGGCACCCCAGCTATTGCCTGCCACCCAATAAAAGATAAGTTATTTTCACATTTACCTGCACTGCTGCTTTACCTTCCATGTGCTCAACCTCTCCAAGACCTCTGTGCTCTCTAAATCTAAATTTGTTCCAAAATGTCAGCAACACTCTCCCCATCCCCCCCCCCAGAAACAGCTTTATAATAGTTTGTATGACAAGCACTATATAAAATAGTTTGTATGATAAACACTATATAAAACTTGCTTTACCATATTCAAAACCCACACACTCCAAGAAGGAGGATTTGAAACAATGCCCCCAACCTCACCAAAACGGATGCATTGGTGCGCAGTTGTACTTACAAAAAACACAAGTTCATGGCACAGTGCCATCTATGTACCTTTATGATCTTTTTTATTTGGCACCTGGTCCCCAGTAGCTCAGCTCCCACTCTCCTCGGGCCCCCCCCCCAGGACTTACCTCAGGTGATGATCCTCCCAGGCTTGCCCCCCCCCCCAAGGTGGGGACAAGCAGGCAAGCCCCAGCAGACCCCCCCGACTACCGGTGTTCCTCCCTGGTATACCCCTCCCAGGGCAGGGCCACGGGGTCAGGTCGTTCCCAATGGGAGACTGTAAGCTCAGTCACCAGTCGAGTGCTGTGAGCAGGCACAGGACTGGCAAAGCGGGGCATCATCCATGGGGCTGGGATTTCTGCTTGCTTTTTTTCCCCCAGGAGGCCTTGACATACAGTGACATAGTGCGCCTATACACGGACGTCTGGCATGCCTCCACTACAACCTGGCTCTGGCAGCCGCTTCCCATGGCCTCCGCTAGAGGTCAATCACATGCTGAATGCTCACCAGCCCACAGAGGGCTCCAGATAAGATTTTCCGGGATGAGTACTATACTCTTCATTTAGAAAGTGAGGCAAGTAAAACCAAATTCAGATACATACTAATGTCTGGGCAGACTGGAATGAGGAGTACATTTTTAAAAACAATGTTTTTTTTCCTAGATAAGAACTGATCAAGTACCAATAATGCTCCAGATAATGTTGGCAGGTAGGAGTAATTTACTCACCATTTTTAAAATACAGTGAGCGAAACAAAGTTGCATAAGAGTGCTGTAAATTTCTAAAAAAACTGCTCCTTTTGAATCACCAGGAAGCACTATTCTTTGGAGTGTGGAGTATTTAGCCCCCGCCAGTTCCTCTTTATCATATCCCTATTTATGGGGGTTACCCTCCTTACCTTTAAGTCTCTCGCTTACACATTATACTCCCCTCCTGGTACCCCCATCTTCCATTAGCTGGCTGTTCTTGTCATGGCCTCTTCATAGCTAGATTTACGATTGTCCCTGGCAAGTGGATTCATTGGTATTGTTCTACAGTTACAAAAAAACATGGAGAAAATGCAATTCGGCCCTAAATTTCTACAAATCTTTTAAAATCTATATACCCTCCCCCATGCCCAGATCAAGGTTAATGGTGTTAGTTCAACAGATTACCCCTGTACAGAAGCACTCACCAGGGATGTCCCCTGTCCCTGCTGCTGTTAGCATTCTATCTGGAGCCCCTGGCTGCAGCGGCCCCCCAGGATACGCAGACAGTGGGGGTCACGGCAAGTGGCAGGGAACATAAAGTTGCCCTGTATGCCTATGACTCAATTTTTTTCCTGGGCTCTCCGGAGACCTGGGTAACGGGTTCCTTATTTACTGATGCTCCTCAAACACTTCGGCACCTTGTCAGGTTATAAACTTAATTATGAAACATCAGAGGCTCTCCGGTTAAGTGGCACCCACCCCCAAATTTCAATTCTACATTCCTGTTTGTGTGGGCCAAAAACAATCAAATTAGATATTTGGGGGTCCAAATCAATGCGGATACTACCACCCCCACCCATACTGATAGGAACCCACCATAACAACCACCACAGATTAAGACGGAAAGAGTTACAGCCCCCCATACTGACAGGAACCCTCCACTATCACAACCACGGCTCCAGATAAGGGGAGTAATTACCTATTTTACTCACCTCATTTTAGGAAATACTCTTCAGAATTTTTTTTAATGAGTACCGATACTCACCCAACATTTGTAAATACTCAATGTTTCAAAGAATAGCGAATAGAAAAGAAATAAGGGGGAGGGGGTTGATAAGGACACAGGTCTGACACGATCTGTAGAAAATAAGTAAAAACTAATCTAGAACCAGGGCAGACTGGATGGACCATGGGGTCTTCTTCTGCCGACAACTACTGTGCAACTATGTAACTATACTGCTTCATAACATAACTAGCGATTAAAAAGGAGCATTTTTTTTCCAGATTTACAGCACTTGTACCCATCCCAATTCTATTTTACTCACTATATTTTAAAACTGGTGAGTAAATTACTCCTACTTATCAACATTATCTGCAGCATTGTTGGCACCGTATCACTTATGCAGATAAAAAACTACATTGTTTTAAAAATGTACTTCTCACTGAACTCTGTCCAGACATTTGTGTGCATCTGAATTTTGGTTTTACTCACCTCACTTTCAAAATGAGGAGTACAGTACTCATCCCAAAAAAATCTTATCTGGAGCCCTGATCACAACCTTGGAGTAATACAACCCCCCACCCATACTGACTCAAAAGGAAACAGACAATGATGGCAGAAAAAGACTACAGGTTCATCCAGTCTGCCCAAGTTCCCTATAATCCCCGGAACCCACTGTTCCTCCAAAGTACTAACCCTCCCCGTCCTCTCCCCATTATCCTCCTTGGTCCTGTCACCCTGGGCAACCACTATTCCCTTAATTTTATCCCAGCCCTGCTTGAAGCTCTGTTTTTGCACTCACCACCTCAGCAGACAGACTGTTTCAAGGTTCCACCACACATTCAGTAAAGCAGTACTTCCTCAAGTCACTCCTGAACCTCCCTCCTGTTAATTTCCATTCATGTCCAAGTAACCATGAGTTGGTATTCAGGTTAAATAGTACCCCCCTTCACTCTGTTAATTCCTTTCAGGAATCTGAAGGTCTGTATCCTATCTCCTCTCTCCCTTCTGGTCTCCAGTGAGTACATATTTAGTGCCTTGAGGCACTCCTCACTTAATCTGCCCTGCTGCCCTGAATCATTTCTGTTACCCTGTGCTGCACAGTCTCCAGCCCATCCTTATCCCTTCTGAGGTGAGGACTCCAGAACTGGGCACAGTATTCTAGGTGAGGCCTCACCAGAGATCTGTAGAGGGAAAGTACTACCTCTTTTCTTCTGCTTTCAGTACCCTCCTGATACATCCCAGCATCCTGTTAGCCTTGCTGCACTGATATGATTGCTTGAGTGAGTTACTGATAACTCCCAGATCCCATTCCTCAGCAGTGGTGCTAAGCCCTCTCCCCTCCCATCCAGTACTCCATCTTGAGGTTCTCTCCGCCACCCCCATTACCTTGCACTTTTTAGCATTGAATTTTAACTGCCAGACCTCAGACCACTACTCTTAGCTTTTGTAGGTCTTGCGGCACTTCCCTTATTCTGTCGTTCCCTATCCACCCTCCCACACAGTTTTGTGTCATCTGTGAAGAGACACATCCTACTCAGGATTCTTTCTACAATGTCACTAATGAACATGTTAAAGAATACTGGACCCAGGACAGATCCCTGCGGAACCTACTCCGTAACCTCCTCTTCTGATTTAACCCCACTGGCCACCACCCTCTGCTGCCTCTCTTGTGATGGTCTCGATTAAAAACTAGAAGGGACATCATGTGGTATTTCTGAGGCACCCAGTCACCATATATAGGTTACTACACACCACTAACGATAAATAAATGAAAGACAGGAAATACCTATGTCAGGTGATGTCCCCTATTCATTTTTCTATATATACACAATCTCTATGGTTACAGCCACGCAAACTAGCAGTAAAGGACTTACAGCCCCCCAGATAAACAGTGAAAGACTTACAGCCTCCATGATTGACAGTGAAGGAGCTACAGCCTTCCGGACTGACAAAGGAGTTAGTTACAGCTTCTCATCCCACAGACTGACAGTGAAGGAGTTACGACCCCATCTCCAACCAACAGTAAAAGGAGCTACAATCTCCTCCCAAAAAAAAAAAAAACGACAGTGAAGGAGTTCCAAGCCCTATGGTGTAGGAGTACCAGCCTCCACGACTGACACTAAAGGATTTACAGGCCCCTCACTTAGAGTGAAAGAGTTACAGTGCCCCCACTGACAATGAAGGAGTTACAGCACCCCACTGACAGTGAAGGAATTACAGTGCCACCACTAACAGTGGAGTTACCACCTCCCCCACCTGACAGTGAGGGACTTACAGTCCATCATCCCCCAGACTGACAGTGAAGGGTAGGAGTTGCAGCTGCCCCCCCGACCGACAGGAAAGGAGTTACAGCACCCCTTAACAGTGAAGGACGTGTAGTCTCCTACCCATGACTGCCCCCACTGACAGCAAAGGAGCTATAAATACCCCCACCCCGACAGCAAAGGAAATATAAATACCACTCAGATTGACAGTGAAGGAGTTACAGCCCATATATGATGCAGGTTAAGGAATAGCTCACTGAAACATCAGCTTAAACTGAATAATGTACCAACTTTACCCATCTGTAATAATATATACTAAATCACTTGATCTACGTACTGTGGATCACAGGAAAGGTTCAACAGAATATATATTTTAATAAAAACAACAAACGATGATGAAACAAGAAAAAAAATGAGAAGTTACAACCCCCCACTGACAGTACAAGAGCGACAGACCCCCATATCCCACCCTCCGCCTGACAGTACAGGAACTGCAGCCACCACTCCCAACGTACTTTCATCCCCCCCCCCCACCACCCCAACTGACAGTACAGGAGTTCCTGCACCCTCCAACTAACAATACAAGAGTTAGAGCCCCACCCCTCCAATTGACAGTACAGCAGTTACAGCCCCCAAACTAACAGTACAGGAGCTCAAGTCCCCACATCCCACCTCGGACTGACAGTACAGGAACTGCAGTCACCCCTCTGAAAGTATTTTCATCCCTGCCCCCCCACTGAAAGTACAGTACAGCCACCCATCCCACCCAGCGTAGTACTTGTAGACCCCCTAAATGACAGTATAGGAGTTAAGCCTCCCATCCCACATACTGACAGTGAAGGAGTTACAGTCCCCAACTAACAGAATAGGAGTTACAGCCCTCAACTGATAGTACAGGAGTTACAGCCCCCACCCCCCAAAAATGACAGTACAGGAGTTACAGCCCCCAGCTGACCGTACAGGAGTTAGAGCCCCCACATCCCACCCCAGACACTACAGGAGTTGCAGCCACCCCTCCCAAAGTACTTACACCCCCACCCCTACTGATAGTACAAGAGTTACAGCCACCTCTTCCACCCAGTAAAGTACTTACAGCCCCAACCCCATGACAGTACAGGAATTATTTATTTATTTTTTTTAATGAATTCTCTTTATACTCCTTCTGCTCTGACTCCCGGACTCTCTCAGGTGTGGCCACTCTGCGTGATCGTTCCCAACCCGCCTAAGTCCTCCAATCCCACTCCAGCTTGGGCCCATCTCCGCATCGTGCCACTTGCCGCAACCCCCGGCTCCGAGTCTACCCCAGGTGGGACCTCCTAACTCCTTCCTGGCGCTCTATCTATAATCTAGCAGAGCCACCAGGACATGGAGGGAAACACAGACTGGAGAGACCCAGCAGCGGGCGTGATGGCCTGCCTCTGGACCCACCATCGACTACCACAAGTCAGGGTGGTTTCCTTTGTTCTGCCCCATGGTACAGATGTGCAATGGCTCCGTTGAGTGAAGGACGTGCCCCCACCCCCTCCCGCAGATGCCCGCCACACCATTCCCCACTGACTGTCCCCTGCCCGGTGTGTGGTGTCCCAAGCCTCCGGCAGGAGCCGCTACCAGGTGGGGAATCCCCGTAATTTACCCCAGGTGAGGAGAACAGTCCATCAGACACTCAATCCCCTCCGAACCTGGGTCACCGGCGTGGTACAAGGTGTGTTGTCCAGCGCCTCAACCTGCAGCGCCACCACGCTGGTGGCAGTACGGGAGTTAAACTCCCATCCCACAGACTGACAATGAAGGTGTTACAGCCACCCCCGATTAGCAGCACAGGAGTTGCAGAGCAGCACCCTTGACAGTACAAGAGTTAGAGCAATATACCCCCAATTAAACAGTACAGGAGCTACAGCCCCCCAAACTGACAGTACAGGAGTTATAGCCCCACATCCCACCCCGGACAGGACAGGAGTTGCAGCCACCCCTGCCAATGTATTACCCCCACCGCCCCCAACTGATAATACAGGAGTTACAGCCCCCTCTCTCACCCAGTAAAGTATTTACAGACCCCCCTCCCAAATGACAGTATAAGAGTTAAACACGACTGAACTCTACAGTGCTATACCTCGTTTGTAACCCTAATGTCTGTACTTGACCTGGCTCCCCTTCAGTTGGTGAAATATTATAGTATATAATGTATCTGTTCTTAGTTATCCATTTACTACTGGGCTGGCAGTATAGCCTAGAGGTTAGAGGAACAGGGTGTGAACAAGCTTGATACATCCAGCAGACCAGACCGGAGTTTGATTCTCACGACCTCCACTTGCATACTGTGTGACTCTGAGCAAGTCACTTAAATGCCCAGTGCTCCCAGGTCACCCCTGTAAACAGGCACTTGTGCCTAGTGGGCCTTACCCGATTACCAAAAGACTAAAAAAATAAAAAAAATGGGGCTGCTGTGTATCAATGTTGTGTGTACCTGTTTGTTACGGACGTGGAACCTCTGGAAAAGAGCACTTGTGCTCAAAGGTGTTATCCGAATTTCAAATACATAAATAAATAAATCTCCCATCCCACTCACTACAATGAAGGAGTTACAGCACCCCCACCCGGCTGACAGTCCAGGAGTTAAAGCCCCACCCCACCCCCACAACTGACAGTCCAGGAGTCAGAGTGCCCTGGTAATCCAGAGTTGAAGCTACCCCCCCCCAAACCAACTGACAGTCCAAATGACAGCAGTACAGGAATTAGAGCCTCCTCCTCCCCACATGACAGTCCAAGCGTTAGAGCCCCCCACATGACAGTAGTACAGGAATTAGACCCTTCCTCTCGTGAAGGAGTTACAGACCCGGTAGTACTGACAAGAACACGATCCCACCACCGATTACTAGTGCCGGTGCATAAGTCACTGCAGCTGCCAGGCGGAACCAAGCCGAACCACCACCAAGTCCCGCCCACTACCGTTCTCTCACGATCCCTGTGGGCCCGACACTAACTCCGCACCGGTACCAGGCCAGACACCAACTCTGCACCAGCAGCTATCGGCAATCCGTGCCACACAGATCCTTTCCCCCCCCTTCACACCAGGCCAAGCCCAACTCCCCTACAGCGGCGCGCGCTCTCCCACGGACCAGAGCCACGCGGGTGCGCGCTCTGAAAAGTCACGGCCTCACGGCGCGCAGCCACTCTGCACCCTTGGAGACTCACCATTCCGGTGCGAGGACTCCCCTCTTTTCACTGGACTCGCTGTCCCCCAATTCATGGCCTCCTTACCTGACTCTCCGGCAGTTCCAGGCCACTTATGCTGTCTCTCCTGAATCTGTCGGGATCACGAGGCTCACTCAGTGCTCCGAATCTCGCTCTGACTCAGTGGTACTACAGCCGCCTCGGCTGCGCAACGAGAGAGAGAAACGCTCACTTCCGGATCCACTTCCCCCTACGGCTCCCGGTTGGTGACGGCGGCTCACAACACGCTAGTGATGGGGGTGTGGCTTCAGAATATTTTTATTAATTATTTTTATTGATGTAGTTATTTGTTTCTTTTGTGTTTACCAGATAGGTGCACTAGATCATGCAATGTTTATTTTCAGGCATGACCCGGGAGAGTACTACAGACAGTAGCACAGACCAGACTTAGAAAACAATCTTGGCATACATCATAAGCAGAAGTCGATCAATAAAGAGCAGAGTACAACTGGAAGATAAGAGGCACGAACTAGTTAATGGTACAAAGCTTCGGGTACGTGAGCACTCATAGCTCAGTAAGACCTTATGAAGCTCCTATTTGAAAGTTACACGGGTCTGAAAGACAGATGAAGCGAGTTTCATAGCTTGAGGCAAAAACGGAAAAAGCCTGTTCACCCATATTTGTGGTGTGTTTGGGCACCAGCGGAAGTGACAGTTATATTAGATCTGAGGGAGCAAACCCCATTAGTTTTAATGAAGGTAGTAAAATATCTTGAGCAATACCAAGCCTATAGGCAAGTCCAAGCTTTGAATTAACAGGCTTACCGGCATTAGATATGTGCAAGTCAAAGGCAGATTCCGGAGTTAAACCAAGGTGTCTGAAGGTGGGACCCAAGGGGAGGTGGAATGAGTGGGTACGAAGTTTAGCTTATTTTACCAAGATAAGGCTGTATTAAGCAAGCTCATTTTCAAGGAGGTCCTGGGTAGGGCAGCCTACAGATAATATACGAGATGAAATACAATAAAAATACAGTTCAATAGATACGTTGTAAATACAGCTCTGGACGTAGTGTAGCAGAGTAATATAGAATACAGTTGTGACAATATAGGATTTAGCAAAAAGCAGTGTTGATGAAAATTAAAGAATAGACTAATATACTAGTTATAAAAGGATAGTGAAGATTAATAAAGGAGAGGGCAGTTGGGCAGAGGGAGACAGTGAAAAGGCAGAGATACTGAATGAATGCACTTTTGTCCTGTGCCTGTTGCCTATAACCGTGATATACGTCTTCTGTTGTCTATAGATGGTACTACTTGTGCTAAATTACCCGTGTCTGCTGCTTCATGTCACAAATTTGCTATTTGCTCTTACAATATCCTGTGCATTCAATGTGCGTTGCTTGTGTATTCATGCAAACGTATCCTTATGCTTTTTTTTTTGCTTCTGTTAATTGTTCACTTGATAACCTGCATGTTATCATATCCCTTTGTAACCCCCCCCGGTCGCACCAGGAGACGAACATTTTGTTGCTCAGTGTGCCTTTCCTGGTGAAACAATTTCAATAAATAAATAAATACTTTTGCTTAGTATTCCCAAAAGAAGAAGAAGAGGAGTTACCTAAACCAAACAACAGAAGCACTCTAGGCAGGGGGTGGTTGACACCAGTCGATTTACAGAAGAAAGAGTCCTGAAAGAACTCCTAAAACCCAAGGTGGACAAAGGCAATGGGGCCTGATAAGATTCACCCCAGAATCCTAAAAGAATTAAGAGGGGACATAGTGACACCACTGACCACCCTTTTTAACAAATCATGGGAGGATAGGGTGGTACCTGAGGACTGGAGGAGAGCGGATGTGATTCCCCTTCACAAAACTGGGAGCAAGGCAGAAGCAGGAAACTACAGACCTGTTAGTCCTAATATTATTCAGGTGAAGCGATCTCTGGCTGGAAGTTGCAACACTGGACTTAATATTTGCAAGAAAGCGAGTTGTGCTCACAACAGAGGGAGGTGAACCTTACAATTGGTTTGAAGCAGACCGGCCTGCCGGCACAGTGGTAGAGTTAACGCTTGAGGTGCCAGCAACCCGGTTTTGGGAACGGACTCGGGCAGTTGAGGGTTAGGCTGGGAGGAGGATTGAGCCCAGGCTGTCCCTCCGGTGGGTGGGTGGATGCGTCCTGCTGCGATACCGCCACCTGGGTGACCACGGGTGGAGGTGCAGCGAGACAGCATAAAGGGGAGGGCGGATGTCTGCCGGGAGCCGAGCGTTAAGCACGCCGAGACGCAGGCTACTTCGTGGCCTCTGCAGACGTCCGGGTCGGGACCAGAGAAAGCGGAAGGACCCTGCGCTGGGCTCCTGTAGATGGGACTCAGCTGTCCCGAGAAACCCTTAACCAGGCTCCACAGACGGGGCTCATGAGGCCTTCCGACACAGTCTCTAGGTGTGAGAGGGGACTAATAGGGGGTCCTCTCCCCCGCCTGGGGTAAACCGCGCAGGATGGGGAAGGCTAGCCAAGCACCCAGAGGAGGTACCTGGGGCGGACTGGGAAACTGTAGCCTAGAGATCCTCAAGAAAGGAATCCAGCGCAGCGAGGGGGGCATAAAGAGAAAGTAAAAAAAAAAACGGTTTGAAGCAGATTCCTTAGGAAAGTTAATATTCTTCAGGTGGAGGATACTTCTAACTGAAGGGTGAAATAAGGAACTTAGAATTATCAGAAAAGGCAGTCTTTCAATCAACAGAGGGAGGTGGACCTTGCTTTACTTTTGTTACAATTGTTAAGATTTTTAGTGCAGGAAGAGTTTAAACCCACAGGGACTGCATACTGTTTACTGTGTCTGTTCTTGTGCACAGCTGACATGTTTTGGGGCTGACTACTTTCAGAGCACAAGTCACCAGGCTGTTTTGGGGCTGGGGAGGTTTATCTGTGTCTGACTTGGATGTTTGGATTTTTCTCTTTTTGTTTAGCAGGGCATTTTCTCTGTCAAATTGTCGTGTAGGGCATCTTGCTGACAGGAAGGCACTCATCGCAGCGGTAGGTCAGAGCTTTTAGCTGATTGTTTCATGAGGGCACAGTTTAGGCCCCAGCCCTTCCCACCCCTCACCCCACCCACCCTGGAAATAGTTCCTTTATACCTGGGGTTCTGACATCTTTTCCTCAAGAAGGCAAGGTGCATATCACTGTCATATCCTCTCTAGCACACTGCACTGACAATATAAGCATACACATTATATAATATATTTTTATATAACAAACCAATCACCCACACACACAAAAAAAACAACTAAACAAGGTAGACAGATGTGGGGAGCAGTGCAATGTAATGGCTGTGGGGCAGCAGTCTTCCGGGAGTCTTTCTGGAGGCCGATATGCTGGCCTGTTTGCAGACAACTATCTGCCCTGAGGGAGGAAGTTGCCCGTCTTCAGGCTGCACTGGACAGTAGTAAAGGAACCTCCCCCATCCAGGGAGCACCAGAGCCACCACCACTACCTCAGAGGTTGCGAAGAAAGCACAGCAGTTGGACCACAGTGGGCTCAGGGAGGGTAAGGGTGTTGGAACAGAGGCATACCCAGTCAGTTGTTCCACTCCACAATCCATACACCATTCTGGGGGAGTATAGTTCCCCTATGGATGCACCTGCAGAGGAGACTAAGGAGGTTGCAGACAACTGTTACAAGGGAGGCCCTCAGGAAGGAGGCAGAGGGCAACACAGGGAAAGGAAGCAGCTCCTGGTGGGGAACTCAATTATTATGGGGCTAGAACTCGGGGGAGCAGGGAAAACTGAAGTAAGGTGCCTGCCTGGTGCCGTGGCTTGGAGGGACAGGAAGCGCATCCTTAGGAACATGAGAACAGTTGCACGGGAGTCTGAGCTGGACATCATTGTCCACCTAGGGACAAATGACTTGGCTCATCATGAGATTAGAGCAGTGCAGAAGGACTTTGTAGAGTTGGGGATGGGCCTAAGACAAGTAGCACACACAGTATCCTTCTCAGAGGTGCTGCCTGCCAGTGGCATGGGTGAGGCGAGGGTACTTTGCACCATGTAGTTTAACAAATGGTGTGGAGCACAGGAGTTTGGCTTCACTGGGGACTAGGGTTCCACCTGGAGGGACACTAGCCTATAACTGCAGGATGGTCTGCATCTGTCCAGGAAGGGAACAAGTCTTTTGGGCAATCGGTTTAAATGCTTCATTGGCAAGCTTTTAAACTAGTCAAGGGGGGAGGCACTGATAAGCAGCAGGAAAATCCCAGCCTCCCCCTACAAAACAGGGTACTAAATGAGAAAAAGACCAAGGTAGAAAGGTCAGTGAGGGATGCTGCTAAAAAAGGTAAAGCACTGTGGGTCAATTTGGAGGCAGGCAATGGCACCACAATCCGCACAGGGGTTGTGTACAGACCCCCCTCTCGGGGAGGAAATGGACAAGGAAATGATAGAAAGTATACTTAGAATGGCAGCTAAAGGGGAGATATTGCTGATGGGTGATCTGACTATGCCAGATGTTAACTGGAGTGCAGTTGCAGCAGCCACTTCTAAGAGTGGATGTTATTCTAGATGCCCTACAGGGGCATGCCTTAGACAACTAGTATTGGAACCCACTTGAGAGGGAGCAATCTTAGACCTGGTTCTCTCAAATGGAGATGGAGAGAGGATCACAGATGTAGAAGTAGGTAGCCATCTGGGAACTAGCGACCATCGAACAGTATGTTTCACAATAAACACAGCAATAGAGTCAAGCCATACAAAGGCAAAAGTTCTGGACTTCAGGAGGGCTGACTTTTCCAAAATGGGTGAGTGCCTAAGGAATGCACTAGCAAATGGGCAGGAAGGAGGGGTGGAAGAACAATGGGGAATGATAAAAACTGCATCACAGAGGTAACAAGCCTTTGTGTGAAGCAAATAAACAAAACAAAACCATGTAAGAAACCACTATGGTTCTCAAAGGAGGTGGCAGTGAAAGTTCAAGAGAAAAAGAAAGAATTCAGAAAGTACAAGGAATCACAGAAGGAGCAGGACAGAGAATTGTATCAGTTAAAGCAAAAGGAAGCTGGGAAGGCAGTCAGAACAGCAAAGGCCTGAACCGAGGAAAAGATAGCCAACTCAGTTAAGAAGGGGGATAAACCTTTTAGGTACATCAGGAGTGAAGGAAGACTAAGGGAGGGATAGTGAGGCTTAATAAAGGGGAGGGAGGTGGGCAGAGGTGACGGTGAAAAGGCAGAGATACTAAACAAATATTTTGCTCAGTATTTACAAATGAAGAGGGGAGGTACCTAAAACAAACAATAGAAACACTCTGGATACAGACGTGATACCAGCCATTTACAGAAGAGGGGTCTGAAAGAACCTTAAAACTGAAGGTGGACAAAGCAATGGGGCCTGATGGGATTCATCCCAGAATTCTAAAAGAACTAAGGGTAGAACTAGTGACACCACTGACTGCCCTCTTTAACAAATCATGGGAGGATGGGGTGGTACCTGAGGACTGGAGGAGGGCAGATGTGATTCCCCTTCACAAAAGTGGGAGCAGGACAGAAGCAGGAACTACAGACCTGTTAGTTTAACCTCAGTGATAGGGAAAATGATGGAATCACTTCTGAAGGAAAGAATTGTCGAGTACTTAGAGGCCAGAGGGGCACAGGACCCAAGTCAGCATGGATTCACAGCGGGAAGGTCATGCCAGACGAATCTAATAGATTTCTTTGACTGGGTGACCAAAGTAGTAGATCAGGGAGGGGCTGTGGACATGGCCTACTTAGACTTTAGCAAGGCATTTGACTCAGTCCCACACAAAAGATTAATATACAAGTTAGCCAGCCTGGGAGTGGGTCCCAAGATGATAGCCTGGGTAAAGAATTGGCTGGAGAGTAGGACACAGACGGTAATAGTAAATGGAGTCAACTCTGAAGAAAGGGGGGTTACTAGTGGGGTACCGCAGGGTTCAGTATTAGGACCGGTCCTCTTCAGTGTCTTTATAAGCAACATTGCAGAGGGACTGGAAGGAAAAGTATGTCTCTTTGCAGATGACACAAAGATCTGCAACAGAGTTGATGCTCAAGGTGGGGTGGAAAGGATGAGAAGGGGCATGGCAAGGTTAGAGGAATGGTCAAATGTATGGCAGCTTAGATTCAAAGCTAAGAAGTGCAAGGTAATGCACCTGGGAAACAAAAACCCAGGGGAAGAGTATACAGTGGGGGGTGAGATACTAACAACAACAAAAATGGAAAGGGACCTGGGGGTAGTTATATCAGATGACCTAAAGGTGGGCAAGCAATGTGAGTGGGCAGTAAGAAGGGCTGGGGGGATACTGGGATGCATAGGGAGAGGCATCACCAGTAGAAAACAGGAAGTTGTTATCCCTCTGTACTGACAGCTGGTGAGACCCCATCTGTAGTACTGTGTGCAGTTCTGGAGACCCAATCTCCGCAAGGACATAGACAAGATGGAAGCTGTCCAGAGGAGAGCAACTAAAATGGTGCAGGGTCTGCACCAGAAGACATATGAAGAGAGACTAAAGGAGTTTAATATGTATAGCCTCGAGGAAAGGAGGAGAGGGGGGCATGATAGAAACTTTCAAGTACCCTCAAGGAATCAACAAAGTCCAAGAGGGTAGCATCTTTCAAAAAAAGAGGCAAGAACAAGGGGGCACAATTTGAAGATGGGGGGGAGGTGGCTCAGAGATAATGTAAGAAAGTATTTTTTCACAGAGAGGGTTGTGGATGCATGGAACGGCCTTCCGGAGGAGGTTGTGAAGTCAAAAACAGTGGTTGAATTCAAGCATGCATGGGACAGTCATAAGGCAATTCTAGGGGGTGGGCGTAGAAAGAAGTAGGCTGTTGGTTAACTAGGATCTGCAGCTTATCCATTAGGTAGGGAAATGGGCAGACTGGGTGGGCCAAGTGGTCCTTATCTGCCGTCAAGGAGAGGAGGGAGAGAGGGGATATGATAGAGACATACAAGTATCTTACAGAGAGGAACAGGGTGCAGGAATACACTATTTTTAAGCAAAAAAAATGTTCCAGGACTAGAGGGCATGGGATGAAGTTGGAGGGAGGAAGATTCAGAAGAAACATGAGGAAGAATTTCTTCACAGAACAGGTGGTGGACAAGTGGAACACCCTGCCAGAGGAAGTGGTGGGGGCTGAAACAATCACGGGATTTAAGAATGCATGGGATAGACATAAAGGAATTCTGGAGGTCAGGGGTAAGGGACAACAGACTTCTAGGAAAACATAAACTGAACTTACGAGCTCAAATGGGCAGACTGGGTGGGCCATAGGCCCTTATCTGCCGACACTGTCTATGTATCTATGTCAAATTCTATGTATCTATGTTAGTTTGACCTTATTGGTAGGGGAAATGATGGAATTACTTCTGAAAGAAAGAATTGTTGAGTACCTAGAGGCCAGCAGGGCACAGGACCCAAGACAGCATGGATCCACAGCAGGAAGGTCATGTCAGATGAATCTAATCGATTTCTTTGACTGGGTGACCAAAGTAATAGACCAGGGAGGGGCTGTGGATTGGCCTACCTAGACTTTAGTAAGGCATTTGACACAGTGCCACACAAAAGATTAATAAACAAGTTAGCCAGCCTGGGAGTGGGTCCTAGGGTGGTAGCATGGGTAGCAAACTGGCTGCACAACAGGACACAGAATGTAATAGTAAATGGAACTCACTCCGAAGAAAGGGGGTTACTAGTGGAGCACCTCAGGGTTCAATACTGAGTCCAGTCCTCTTTAACATCTTTATAGGTGACATTGCAGAGGGTCTGGAGGGAAAGGTATGCCTTTTTGCAAATGACACAAAGATCTGTAACAGAGTTGATACACAAGGGGGGTGGAAAGGATGAAAAGGGACTTGGCAAGGTTGGAGGAATGGTCAGACATATGGCAACTTATATTCAATGCAAAGAAGTGCAAAGTAATGCACCTGGGCAAACAAAACCCAGGAGAAGAGTACACAATGGCAGGGGAGGTACTAACAACAACAATAATGGAAAGGGACCTGGGGGTAATCATATTAGATGATCTAAAGGTGGGCAAGCAATGTGAGAGGTCAGTAAGGAGAGCCAGGGGGATACTGGGATGCATGGGGAGAGGCATCACAAGTAGAAAAAGGAAAGTGGTTATCCCTCTGTACAGACAGTTGGTGAGACCCCATCTGAAGTACTGAGTGCAGTTTTGAAGACCCTATCTCTGCAAGGACATAGTTAGGATGGAGACAGTCCAGAGGAGGGCAACTAAAATGGTGCAGGGTCTGCATCAGAAACCATGTGAAGAGAGACTGAGACAGCTTAATATGTATACCCTTGATGAAAGGAGGGACAGAGGTGACATGATAGAAACTTTCAAGTACCTCAAGGGAATCAACAAAATCCGGGAGGGTAGCATCTTTTAGAAAAAGAGATGTGCAAGAAAAAGGGGGCACAATTTAAAGATAGATTAGGATGGCTCAGGGGCAATGTGAGGAAATTTTTTTTCATGGAGTGAGTGGTGGACACATGGAACCGCCTTCCTGGGGAGGTTGTGAGGTTGAAAACAGTGGGGGAATTCAAACATGCATGGGACAGACATAAGGCAATTATAGTGGGGAGTAGGAGGAAGTAGGCTGTTGGTTAACTAGAATCTGCAACTTATCCAATAAGTAGGGAAATGGGCAGACTGGGTGGGCCAAGCGGTCCTTATTTGCCATCAAAGTCTATGTTTCTATCATACAGTAAGATTGAGGATAGCTTAAATTCTTACATTTTATCATGTCATTTTTTACTGTAATCATAGGAGCATCCATGTAACTGCGCTATTACATGTACATGTTTTTTCACATAGTTTTTTAATCATAGATTTAAATACTGTGCAAATGACCAAGCCAGTAAGTCTCATGGATTTTTGTAGTGTGATCCATATTGTTTGAATGATACAACTTATTGCCATTTTAAACAAACTGGGTAGAAACCTTCGGAATATCATATACTGTAGTACAAAATTGTTCTTCTTTAGTGAGTACACACTATGAAACTTTGTAAATAAATGTGTAATGTAGCTCAGGCCTGCCTTAGTTTTATTTATTTTTATTTATGACTTTGTTAACCGGGTAGGTGCACTGATCCCAGGAACCGTTTTCAGGCACAAACCGGGACAAATAAGGCGGCACAGAGTAGAAACATCAGGTTGACAAGAACATAAGAAGAGCAGGTATGTTTCTGTCATACAGGAACATTGAGGATAACTTAAATTCATACATTTGATAAGGTACTGCACCTGGGGGCCAGAAACCCAGGCCAAGTGTACAACCTTGGGGGGGGGGTGCTACAAGTCTCGATGGCTGAGAGGGACCTGGGGGTGGTGGTGGATGTCAAGTTGAACAACTTGGAGACTTGTAGGAGGGCAACAGCCAAGGCCAACAGGATGCTGGGATGCATCGCTAGGGGGATCACCTCCAGAAGGAGGGAAGTGATACTCCCTCTGTATAACTGCTTGGTGAGGCCACACCGAGTACTGCATGCAGTTTTGGAGGCCACACTTAAAGAGGGACATTAAACTCCTGGAGAGGGTCCAGAGGAGGGCAACCAAAATGATTTGGGGCTTGGGGACAGGGCCTATGGGGAGGCTCAAGAGCTAAATATGTACACATTGGAAGAGAGAAGGGACTGGGGGACATGATAGAGGCCTTCAGGTACATGAAGGGGGGTAAATAGGGGAGGAGCAGTCAGGGTGCTTCGAAGGAAGGAGGAGGGGGCAACTAGAGGGCATGGGTGGAAGCTGGAGGGGAGAAGATTCAGGGGAGAAAGGAGGAGGTGCTACATCACTGAGAGGGTGGTGGAGCCATGGAATGCGTTGCCCAGGGGGCTGGTGGAGGCAGAGACGGTGGAGGGGTTCAAGAGGGGGTGGGACAGGTACAGGGGAAAGGTTCTGGAAGCAAAATCCAGTGCAGCGAGAATGTCCGGAACTGGGAAGGGAGAAGCCAGAGAAGGCAAGGGGGGCAGTAAGGTCAGCTCCCAGGGTAGGGGCTGACTAAACGTGCAGATACGAAAGACTGTTAGGCCTATTCTGCTGGCATTTTAGTATGTTAGTATGTTAGGTACTACATGGCTACTTTAAAGGCCCAACCATATGAATTTTTAAGTCTTCTTGTAGTTAAAGAAGTCCATCTTACTGCTTCATACAGGATATACTGTGATGGTGTGTTCTTTTAAAAATAAACAAGGTAATTCCCTTACAATAATTTCTTTGGAATACAGCGTTGTAATACCATTGGCTTGCCATTGCAGTACCACTGTGATTACCAGCAAACTACCATTAGTGCTTTTATGGTAACACAGTGGATTTGCTCCAGTTCCATTGTGATATCATTGTGCCACTGTCCTACCTCTGCACCAAGAAACATCGAAATTACCCTTTGTACATGCAGGATGGAAATCAATTACAGAGTAATCATTTACTCTGTAATCAAGTATTACACTGCATGTAAACCTTCAAGTGCACCGATTACCTGAGCATCAGTGATCCACGGCATGTAGACACGATCGGAGCTGGATCTGATCCCACACGCATGTTAGAATCTTTTTTTTTCATCTTTTAATCTTTGGTAACCGGGTAAGACCCACTAGGTGCAAGGCCTGTTTTCTGGGGCAACGTAGGAGCACTGGAGAGGTTAGGTGGCCTGCTCAGAGCCACACAGTATGCAAGTGGAGGTTGTGGAAATCAAACCCATATCTGCTGCATGTACTATACTCAGTCACAGCTCAAATACCCTACTCTTTTCAGAAAGTGCCATGGGATGTTTGGCATCAACCTGAACACCCACTAGAACACAGGCAGATGGGACCTCAATTTAATATTTTATCTAAACAACAGTACCTCAGGAGGGCAGCACCCCCCATGCTGCACTATGGTGTCAGTATTGGGATTTAACCCAAGTTCCTGCTGTGGGGCTAGGACCCACATCCTTCCAGTCTTGCAGCTTCAGAAGTAAGTGCGCAATCTGCTGAACCACTGACACTACTAATATTCAGTTGTCACCATTTAAATGCAGGATTAAAATAAATTACAGAGTAATCAGTTACTTTGTAATTTAATTTTTGCCTGCATGTAAACCCGTTTGTGCCTCAGTGGGTTGATTGCTGTCCTGCATGTAAATGTGAACGGAACTGTGGTCGATTACCTGAAATCAAAGACAAAGTCATCAATCACCAAGGCAACATAAACTACCATTGTAAATGCAGCATACCACTGGATCGTACAATTGCACATTTTGTAGCCCACCACTGTGTTGTCATTGTAGTTCCATTGTGTTGCCATTGTTATGTATTTGGTAAGGGTTATGTCACGATAAATAAGACAAAAGCAACTGTAGGCATACATTTTAGGTAAAATAAACAAAACAGTACAACATGTGTGACCCCCGGTTCATCGTGTCCGGGTTCACACCCCTGCCTGGTGACTGTACAGGGCCCAACTGATTGAGAGGGTTGTGTTAGTTCTTTCTCCTGAGGTGGGCTGGGTGGGGGTCATCCCAGAACAAATACAAAATAGTGCAGTGCCTCCAACCAGAGTGAATAAGTGGGCCACACATTGTGTGCATTACCACCCTGGGATGCAGTACCTATCCACCTTCCTTCACTAGACTGGGCCACACCCTGAGGACCAATAAGACAGCTTCACTAATAAACGCTTCAGTCAGATTATACAGAATGGGCACACACACAGAGAAGTGAAATTCAACAATTAACAGTGTTTTTATTTAAGAACATGGGCCTTGAAGATGGAGGAAGAGAGGACATTAGACAGTTGCAAGTATCCTCAGAACTCCCACCCTATAGCAGTGTCCCCAGGGAGCCACTGTACTGTGTGTCACTACCACACTTTCATAGCCCACACAGACTATGAACCATCCACCCAATCAAGAGGCACAAATAGTGATATCTTTCCTTCTGTCTCCCTCATCCCCTCTTGCTAAGTTGCAAGACAAACTGGGCCTCTACAAGCTTGCTGACTTCCTCTACTCTTCCAATTTCTTCTTCCCCTTTCAGTCAGGTTTTAGGAAGTACCACTCCACCATCTGCTTCCTACTGTGGGTCATTGACTCCATCCTCTCTGGGATGGACCAGGGACACGTCACTGCAGCCATCCTCATTGATCTGGCCATAACCTTTGATTAGGTGCCCCATCCATTCCTCCTAGACAAGCTGAGTTCTGCCGGCCTCTCAGTCCGAGTAGGTGGCATCCTGTCCACTGAAAACTGGGCAGCATAGAGGTTGATCCAAAGATGGTAAACTGGGTAAGAAATTGATTAAGGGTTAGGCAACAGAGGGTGGTGGTAAACAGAGTTCACTCCAGAGAAGGGAAGGTGACCATTGGGGTGCATCAGGGCTCAGTAATGGGACCGGTCTTCTTTAATGTCTTTATAAGTGACATTACAGAGGAGCTGGAAGAGAAGGTCTGCCTCTTTGCGGATGACACCAAAATCCATAATAGGATGGACACTATGGGAGGGGTTGTGGAAAGGATGAGCAGAAACCTGAGAGAAAACTGGAGGAGTGGTGAAGGTTATGGCAGCTGGTTTTCATTGCAAAAAAGTGAAGAATAATGCACTTAGGGCACAGAAACCCAGGGACAGAGTACAAAATGGGTGGACTGGAATTGACAACCACCAAACAAGCAAGAGACCTGGGTTTATTCATATCGGATGACCTATAGGTGGCCAGGCAGCGTGATAAGGCAGTAGGGAGATCAATAGGAATTTTGGGGGTGCATATGGAGGGCTATCACCAGCAGAAAGAGGCAGGTGGTGTTGCCTCTGTATAGATTGCTGATAAGACCCCACCTAGAGTATTGTGTCCACTTTTGGAGACCACATCTCTTGAAAGACATAGGCAGAGTGGTGGTAGTCCAGAGGAGGGCAATTAAAATGATGCAGGGTCTGCATCAAAAGCCCTATGAGGCAAGCCTAAAGGACCTCAGTATGTACACCATGGAACAGAGACAGGAGAGGGAAAATATGACAGAGACCTTTAAATACCTCATGGTGGTAAATAAGATACAGGAGGGGAGTATTTTTCACTAGAAAAGGTGCTCAAGGATAAGGGGGCATGCTATGAAGCTGGAGGGGGTAGATTCAGGAGAGATGTGAGGAAGTTCTTCACAAAAAGAGCGGTGGATTCCTGGAACAGCCTTCCAGCAGAAGTGGTTGGGGTGAAAACAGTGTTGGGTTCAAGAATGCATGGGATAAGCACAAGGGAATCATAGTGGAAAGGAAGGGGGGTCAGGAGAAAGAGCCGTAGATCAGGTGCAGTCTGTGGTAATAGTGTAGTAGGGAGAAATGGGCAGATGGGCCAAGTGGTCCTTATCTTCCATCAGATTCTATGCTTCTGTGTTTCTAAGTATGGCCATGATAACCTGGTCTGCCTCTGCCATGATGGTCTCTAGGTTCAGAAGTTTATTTCATAGACTTCTTGCATTTGCACACGTGGCTTTCCACACTTTGTTACCACTCTGCCTGCTACTCCCCCCCTTTTTCCTTTTTGCCATGCCTCCTTTTCTCCTCCCTGTGTGCAGCTTCTGTTCCCATCCCCTTTCATTTCAACCATACTGCTTTTTTTCTTTATTTTGCACACTGGGGGATTTACCTCCCCTCGAGTCCTCCATTCTCTGTTCTTCAGTCTGTGGAGATGGTGCAGTTTATGCCTCCCTGATATCTTCCACCACCTCCCGCCTGGCCTAGTTTAAATGTTCATCAAAGAAACATATAAACTGTCCACTGAGGACTGCATTTCCCTTCCCCGGCAGATGCAGGCCATCACCCCTGTATAGGCCCTTATCCCTCCAGGTTGATTTCCATTTCCCAGTGTAGCCTCTCTTCACCTTTCCTTTAGTCATGAATTGAATGTCCTGGTGCAGCGCTCCCTATCCTTGCCCCTGCCATAGACAGGCAGCACCTCCTTGAAAGTCACTGAGAATGCTATGTGCCTAAGACCCCTCCCAGCTCCCTAAAATCCCCCTGCACAATCCCAGCCCCATCCCTAACCAGGTCATTTGTCTCTAGGTAGACAATGACATCCAGCCCCCCCCTCCTGCCCTGCCACCGTAGTGGTCCTTAGGATCCACTTTCCATCCTTCTGAGCCATGGTGCCAGGTAGGAACATCACCTGCATTTTTCCCTCTCTTCCTGTTCCCAGACCTACCCCTTGATGATCAAGTCCACCACCAGAGGTTGCTTTACTCTCTGCTGGGATCTTCTCACCTTGGGAACTCCTCTATGGAGGACTACCACATCGTCCCTGCCCACTACCATGGGTGGCTCTTTCCGGCAGTCTGTCCCATCAGAGTGGAGAATGAGTTTCATAGTGGCACTGACTGAGGAATGTACCCCTCCCGAAGCCCACCCCAGTCCAGTCAGCCCTCCTTCTTGGCTACCTCAGGAGCAGCGGTGGTAGTCTCAGTGGCCCCTTGGTGGGGAAGAGGTCCTCTGAATTCTAGCCAGCTCAGCCCAGAGTCTAGGGACTCCTCCTTTATCCCAGAAAGATGCATGCAGATGGGACAGCACCTCAGTCTCCAAAAAGAAAATGAGGACATTCTTCATTTTTCTTGCTTCAAATAAAGACTCCTCTTGCTTCTTGCCACTTGCCGCTGCTGACCTTGACACACTCACTCCATCCAAGGAGGAAGCAGATTGAATGAAAGAGGATGGAGTAATCACTCCAAAATGTAATCTCACTGTTTATTCATTCAAGCCGCTCCCAGGGAGGGAAGGGAGGGAGTGTGTCGAAGTTTGCAGTAGCAAGTGGCGAGAAATAAGAGGAGTCTCTACTCAAAGCAATTAAAAAAGCCAGCCAAAGGGAAAACAATTTGCTCCAAAAGGAAGATGGACACAAGTTCTTCCAGTAAATATTGGATTCAGGCAATTGAGCAAAGAAAAAAGAAGAATGCCCTTGTGTGGCACCCCAATGGTGGTAAAATGGATGTTAATGTGTGCTGGGTCTCCACAGATATAGAAAAGCGTAAATAAAGCAACTATGTTGTGATGACACCAGTAACTTGCACACAGATTATGAACACAGGTCCCAAGGAGGTGGATGTTGGCACCTGACAAAGAGAGGCGAGAGTCATAAATAGATTCCAAATGCCTGACAGGCTTTTATTCACACAAACGGGAAAGGGAACACGGTCATAGGGAACTCTTATCCCTAATCTCCTGCACAAGGAGAACGCTAAATCAAACAACTGTAACAGCTCTGCTTTAAGAGTGTTCTATTCTCTGAAATTAGTGAATCACTATGCAATCTCTAATACTACCCTGAGGTGCACCTCTACCTAGGGCCTATTACCTGGAGCACTCCACTCTAAGAAATTCTGTAGCATGTCACTATAAGACTCTACATATGTCATAAAAGGCAGTTCCTGCATGGTTGAACTTTCTCTGTCTTCAAGAAGAAACTGGGATGCGGGATATGGAAACACAAGGGGAACAACTTTGCTGACTGGGTAGCATGAGTTAAAAACTAAGAGGATGTAGATAGGATTTTGAACAGGCCATGAGTTCTCAGCCACACCCCACCTCTCTAGGGTTGCCAGAATTTAGGAACAACACAAAGATTTTTTCGGCTCAAAACCCACTGAGGGCTGCCAGAATTGAAACACAACAGACTTGGCCACAGTCCACTTCTGGACCGCTGGGAGAAGAAGAAGATGTTGAACAACTGGCCACAGTCTGCTTCTGGACTGCCGGGAGAAGAAGAAGATGCAGGACACCCTGCTACAGCCCTCTTCTGGACTGCAGGGAGACTTCGAAGATACAGAACATCCTGCCACAGCCCACTTATGGACTGCCAGGAGATGAAGAAGATGCAGAACACCCTGCCACAGCCCACTTCTGGACTGCCAGGAGATGAGGAAGATGCAGAACACCCTGACACAGCCCGCTCCTGGGCTGCCAGGAGATGAAGAAGATGCAGAACGCCCTGCCACAGCCCACTTCTGGACTGCCAGGAGATGAGGAAGATGCAGAACACCCTGACACAGCCCGCTCCTGGGCTGCCAGGAGATGAAGAAGATGCAGAACACCCTGCCACAGCCCACTTCTGGACTGCCGGGAAATGAAGAAGATGCAGAGCACCTTTCAGAAGAAGAGATGTGCAAGAACAAGGGGGCACAATTTGAAGACGGGGTGACAGCTCAGAGGTAATGTTAGAAAGTATTTTTTCACAGAGAGGGTTGCGAATGTATGGAACAGCTTTCTGAGGAGGTTGTGGAGTCAGGAACAGTGGGAGAATTCAAGAATGCATGGAACAGACATAAGGCAATTCTAGTGGGGGATAGGAGGAAGTAAGCTGTTGATTAACTAGAGTTTGCAGCTTATCCATCAGGTAGGGAAATGGGCAGATGAGGTGGGCCAAGTGGTCCTTATCTGCCGTCAAATTCTTTGTTTCTATGTAACACCCTGCCACAGCCTGCTTCTGGACTGCCAAGAAAAAAGAAGATGCTGGGAAAAGGAAGTCTGTGGAATGTGGGAAAACAGCAGGGTTCTGGGCACAAAGGCCGGATGAGCCAAGGACTGACATAAAACAAGAAACAGGAAGACGATGCAGGGTACTGAAACAGAAGATCTGGATGGCACTTCGGAACGGACGACAAAGCAAGAAAATGGACGGCAGACTTTGTACTGGGCCAGGCCGTACACTGATTACTGGTGAGAGGAGAATAAACAGGACATTGCAGCTGAGACAACTGCAGCATGGTTCTTCAGGAAGTTGCTGATGGCTGCTTCGGAGATGCACTGGGAGATGATTTCTGAAGGACTGTGGAAGACTGATCTGGATACACACTGGTTAAGTGACTCTGGAGACTTACTGAAGACTGATTTGAATACTTTTCTGACACTGAAATACTGGCAACAAATCAATACTTTCTGGCACTGAAATGCTGGCACAAAGCAATACAAGGACAGTTCTGGCACTTATACTGTTCGTAGGAATAATAGCAATGCAATGAATGTTTCAGTTCTTATTGTAGTGATCAATTACACAGTCTAAATGTCCAGACCACAGTAAATAAGCAGGCACTTTACTATACTGGGTGAAGTGGACCTAACTATCGGGGTTCCTCTAGCTAGATTAGATTCTCCTGTTACTGTGAGTCTGTGTGGCTAGCTAGACTCCCTCAACATCTGGGGTCACTAATGCTGCTGGGCCCCTTTTACACCTGTGGGCCTAAATGGCTAGCAGTGGGCATAACTCACCCTGTTAGGGAGCAGTGGGCCTAACTCACGCTGTTAGGTAGCAATGAGCCTAACTCGCCCTTTTAAGTAGCAGTCAGCCTAACTCGTCCTTTTAAGTAGCAGTGGGCCTAACTCGCCCCTTTAAGTAGCAGTGGGCCTGATGTGCCCCTTTAAGTAGCAATGGGCATAACTCACCCCTTTCAGTAGCAGTGGGCCTAATGTGCCCCTTTAAGTAGCAATGGGCTTAACTCGCCCCTTTCAGTAGCAGTGGGCCTATCTTGCCCCTTTAAGTACTGATCCCCTCTGTAATTAGGGGGTGTCCTGCTCCTTTAATTAATGTTCATAAGCCCTCTCTGTGGGCCTTAATGTGGGTCCCTCCCCAGGGCATCGCCACGCCCACTGAATATTTAATTATTTAAATTAGGCCCCCCGTGACTTTTCTCTGCGGCTCTGAGCTGCTTTCTTGTTCTTTGCACCTGGCGCTAATAAAAAAAAAATAACCTTTTTTTTTCGTTCTGTGGTGGTCAGCACAGTGCAAGTGTGCTGCCGCTGACTCACCGCCCCAGTCTGGGGTGAAGAGATGCAGTCGGGAGGTGGGAAGTGCTGCTTGCAGAGGGAGGGAATGCAGGTAGAAACCAGACAGCAGGGGACCTTGCAAGGTCCTGGGATCGGTGCAAATGATGTGGCACCATTACCACCACCTCTGGGGGACCAAAACTTTTACTTTTAAAATAAAATAATAAAACTGGGCACCACGCCCTTCTGATGGGGTGCAGGACGTCTCTTCAAGTGTCCAATGACACCACAGACCAAACAACTCGCTCAGGTAGGCAGTCTTCAGTGAATGGAGGCAGAACGGCACACAAGAAAGCCCTCAGGGCCAACTTCAGCCCTCCTGGCAAGCTCTTCTCATCCCTCCTCACTTTCTGTGTCCTCTCTCCTCCACAGTCACCACGATTCTCTCTTTCAATAGATACATTTTCAATGAGCAACACTCTGCATTCTGATTTTTGGCACTAGAATGCTGAGCATGTGCAGCTCAGCACAACATTCTACCCTGGGCACAGTGTTGGCACAGCAATATTTGCTTGACAATTCAGGCTATTTACATTAATTTTAAAATGTGCTTGTGCTGGTTGTACCTAAAGTTTGGGCATTTCTGGGGTACTTCCATACTGTACTAGGGCACCTTATAAAGGCTGGGCACCTTTCATTTTCTTTCTGTTGTGCCCCCAACTCTGGGGCACTACACTTGTTTTCTTTGAAATTGGGAACATGCAGCAGAGACACTGTTTTCATTGGCATTGGAAACACACAACAGAGACTGGACATAAAAGGTTTTTATTTGCAAAGTTTGTGCAAAAGTATTGCACTAATGACCATGTTTTGTTTCTCTGCATAAGTCTGCACGTGATACTCTGCACTATTATTGTTGTTATGGTGGAGGCTGCCGTAATAAAAGAAGCTGCTTTAAAGCAGCCAGTATTCTAACAAGTATGCAGATGACATAATCCACAGGATCAGACACTTTACCTCTCTCTGAAAATTGTCACTCCACAATCACTGCATTTCACCAGTCCCATTCCTGCACTCACTGTGATAACTGGAAAAACTTGTATCCTTACCCCAGATAGGGCATTTCAAATGTTTCCCCTTTTTGCTTTGCTTAACCCCTTTGTTAATTGGGCTTATGGTGTTTCAAGTTTTCCCTTTTTGCTTCTTTTATTCTCTTTTTACCCTTACCCTAGATAAGGTGTTATCTCTATTCCCACACTATAGGTGCTTTTACTTTGCCCTTTTAACTTGCCTTAACCTCTTTACATGCCTACCCTAGATACTGTAGTTTCCTTCCTTCCCATACAACCAGTAGTATCTGCTTGTATGAACAGGTTTCCCTCTGCTGTTACCCTCCTACCGGTAATCCCATACATGGGCAATATCAAGCAAACAGGTACTTTACCTTACCACAGTAGACCGACAGTGTTCTCTGCATGCCTGCTGTCACCTGCAGACTTCTGCTGATGCCTAAGATGGCAGTCTTGTTCCACTTCTGCGCTGTTCTACTCGTGCTGAGACACAAATGTGAATGGGACACGCTAGACGTGGTTTCTTTTATAATTCCCCTGTCACTTGCTGCTAACTGGCTAGTGGTCCGTGTGGCTCACTTGACCTCCTCCTGCTTCTGGCTGTACTCTGACCCCAACCTCCATCTGGAACCTAAAGAACCTGGTGAGAGCTGAAAAACTACACCTAAAAGCAGGTTAAATTTTACATTGCTGTATTTTCCAACAAACAGCTAAGTCTGATCCTTTTAAGTAGGACTTCCTGCTTTCTGCTAGAGCATGAATCAGAAATGTGACTCAGTCCTACCACCAATTATTAACTAACTATGGACTCAGTCCAGACAGTCATCACCCCTCCCCTAACTACAGGGCAAGACACAGTTCTTTCAATAGTGCCCCTAAATGTGGGCTATTGGGGCTGCCCTCAAATCTACTCTTCAGTCAGTAACAAATACACCAGTTAAAACAAATTTCACCACAACTTACCCCCACCTGTATTGATTAAAAAAAAAAACATATTTCACTGCTGTGACAAATGCAGGCAGACTGTGTTTAAGGCAGGATCTGTATGAGTGGGTCTTGTATAACAAGCCACAACCAACCCGTAATCAGAAATGTGACTTAGTGTCACCTCCAGTTATCAACTAGCTGATCCGTTATCATCCCTGCCCTCATCTACAGGGCAAGATACCATTCTTTTAATATGGACCTTACATATGGGCTACTATGGCTGGTCTCAAATCTACCATTCAATGAGTCATAAATACACCAACTCAGACAAGTTTCACCACAACTTACCCCCACCCATGTTGACTCAAAAAAAAAAAAAACCTTATTTCACTCCTGTTACAAATGTCTTATTTCACTCCTACGACAAATGCTGGCAGATTCTGCCTTGGTGAACCACCTTTGCTAAACTAAGAAGGTTTGGTATTTTTTTTTTGTTCTGATCCTCCATCTCCGACCTGCTTCAGCCCCCCATGCCCAGGTTTGCCCTCTGGGCCAGGCCACCGTGGACACTGTTGGCAAGCCCCAGCTTACCCTCCCGGGTCGGGACCACGGGAGCGGGACCCCCCCAGCAGACATCGGAGGCAGTGGACGGCGGTAGAGTGAGTCATTATGCTGGGGGCCAGCTTTTTTGCAGTGCTTTGCTCCAGGGGCGGGGATAGGCAGTGATGTCCAGCATCCACCCCGCCCCCCCAACATGATGGCACAGGTCACAGCAGAACCCCCAGTCTCCACCAGGGGTCCATAAGGTGCCGGACACTCTTCCCTTCCCTCCCCCAAGAAAAAGAGACCAGTCCCCAGGACGCTCGATCCTTCTCCCCCGGCCATCCCTCCAACTCTCAGGTTCATTCCTGAACCTGGGTCATTGGCATCGCAAGCGAAAATCCAACCACTGCACGGGGGCCGCTAAGAACATTCAATATTATTGGGGTCAAGGGTGAATGCTGGGGCATTGCAATTGACTGGGCCACAGGGGCCTCAGCTGTTGGTGGGCTTGGTAAGAAAACCAGTATTTCATGCTTGGGAGTCAATAACCAGATCATATTTAGCAAAAGAGCACAACTTTATTAATAAGAATGAACCTGGATAGAAAACTGTTAATGCAATGTTAAAGCTTTAGTATGGCCTTTATTAGGCACCCTTTTAGGTGGGACAATTCTACCCTCTTCCCTCCTAATACCAGGATTACTTTAACCTCCTGAGGGAGTTCCCTTAATCACAGTCCCTGGGTACCAGAGGCCTGTCGCACCATTGCAGGCCCATTGAGTTTCCCGTGGGTTGGCCAGCATTGGTGCACTTAGAGCAAGAGAACATGCTCAAATTAACATTCCCCCCCAAAGGCCACACAATTCCTTAAATAGAAAAATGGACCCCAAAAATTTGGGGAGGGGGGTTCTTTTCTGGCCCAGTGACCAGTTTGCTGACAGGATGAACAACAGGTTAATTTTCTCGAAAGCAAGGCCACACTGTGGCGTTCTCATGGTTCTAGGACACGGGTAGCTCCTCTTGATGCAGCAGACTGCTGGATCACTGCTCTCCCAGGGTGTCATCAACACAGGCAGACTCCCTCTTGTTCTGAGATAGATTAATATTGCAGTCAATGAGTGAGTAACTGTACATTCATGTAATTTAGTAGTAGTTGTAGCAAACTCCCTAACTAGGTAAATATGCTTTAGGGAATGACCTAAGCAGGCAGGAGGTAGACCATAACAGTGTAATCAGTATCTTTGGCAAAACTCCCTATCTGCGGTAGGCTGTTTGAGGGTTAAAAGGATAATAGGCAGGTGGAAGGAAACAAGGAGTTAATACTGGCAGTCCAGTCAATTATTGTACATAGGGTGAGAGCTGACAGTGTGGACTATAGGTACAATGGGGAGGTAGTGTGCTGCAGGGACTGTGGTGCACTCATCTCCAGGGTTATGCTCTGGAGGAAGGGGCATTGCCCCACATTAGGACCACTGTGGGGTTCTACACACAACCGGGTACCAAGCACAAGAGGAGATACATCAGTTTTGTCACTAGCTGAATTAGTTCCCACACACCTCACTACCCCAGAGGCATACTGGCCCAGGGGCTGAAGGGTGGCGGGGAAGGGGAGGGGAGGCAGAAGTGTGGCAGGGACAGTCACAAGGTGGTCATCCAAGCCCACAAAATCTTGACAGCAAATCACTTTACGTCCCTAGAGGAGAAGCAAGTAACTGACTCAGATGGGGGGGGGGTCTCTGACCCAGTTGAGAAGGCAGGGCAGAATGACTTGGTGGTACCTCGGAATGAAAACAGGAGGATGTGTGGAGGGGTTGTGGATAACAAATGGACCAGACATCAAACTTCAAGTTCAACACACAATCTCTGTGTGATGTTTATTCAAAAATGCAGCAGATAACCTTCAGCAATGACATATCCCTTCTTCAGTACATCAGTTTGTAGCAACAGATTATGCAAGTCGTTCCTCTACACTTAGCTAGCACCTACTGACTCACTGACCTCTGATCTAACTTTTCAGTTGAGATTCAGCCTCCCCATGCGGGCCTTGTTTGCTTGAGTGGTGGGGGCTCAAAAAGAAAAAAAAGGAAAAAAACAAGCTACAGACAAAGAACCTCCATGCAGAAGCACTGAAACAACGTTTTCCCCGGAGGGCATTGGCAATCAGCCAAGTTTAAAAAAACACAACATCACACATACTTCCATAATGCAAAGTATCATGGGGTATATGCAAATCACCATGAAATTTCAGATTGGCTCAGTTTATAGCAGGAATGCATGGTACCAATTTACTTGCATTTAACAACACAACCAACTTCATTTCTATAATACAGTCACCTAGTATGTTTTACCTTTATTAAAAACATCTAGTGCTATGGTGTTTTCAACATTTACAGATTTTATACACATAAGGTATATACATTCAAGTATTTGATGACATAGTGCCATTGCATACTAAATCTAACAATGAGGAACACAGCCTGTTGTTTTATATCAGCTTGGAGGTCACAACAATAACTCCCTGTATGAGGGCCTGAGAGGGAAAAGGAACATATAAAGAGGACACTATAGCATAGTCAAGAAAGGGGAGGGGGTGCCCATAGGTGGCCAACCTTATGGACTAGAAATTGTAAAGGATTACGTTAAGAAATGGAAGAACTGTTGCAACAGATTTAAGAAAAGATTGGTCCTCAAGAGTGACAGGAGCTCCCTGTCACAGGATGATAGCATGGATTATTTTAGTCATATGGGAGTCTATGGTTAGAGGGATTGAGAGGGTGGTGGTTGGTAAGGGATGAGAAAAGGGGGAAGTCAGATGCCTTCCTGGTGCATCAGCCATCCAGGATATGAAACACAGAAACATAGACTTTGACAGCAGATAAGGAACCGCTTGGCCCACCCAGTCTGCCCATTTCCCTACCTATTGGATAAGCTGCAGATCCTAGTTAAGCAACAGCCTACTTCTTCCTACCCCCACCAGAATTGCCTCATGTCTTCCCATGCATTCTTGAATTCGCCCACTGTTGTTGACCCCACAACCTCCTCAGGAAGGCCGTCCCATGCATCCACCTCCCTCTCCATAAAAAAATACTTCCTCACATTGCTCTTGAGCCATCCCCCCTCTATCTTCAAATTGTGTCCCCTTGTTCATGCACATCTCTTTTTCTGAAAGATGCTACCCTCCTGGACTTTGTTGATTCCCTTGAGGTATTTGAAAGTTTCTATCATGTCCCCCCCTTCCTCTCTCCTTTCCTCGAAGATATACATATTCAGCTCATTTAGCCTCTCTTCATATGGCTTCTGGTGTAGACCCTGCACCATTTTAGTTGCCCTCCTCTGGACTGCCTCCATCCTGTCTATATCATTGCAGAGATGGAGTCTCCAGAACTGCATGCAGTACTCCAGATGGGGTCTCACCAACTGTCTGTACAGAGGGATAACAACTTCTGTTTTTTTACAGGTGATGCCTCTTCTTATACATCCCAGTATCCCCCTAGCCCTCCTTACTGCCTTCTCACATTGCTTGCTTACCTTTAGGTCATCTGATATGACTACCCCCAGGTCCCTTTCCATTTTTGTTGTTGATAGTACTTCCCCCATTGTGTACTGTTCCCCTGGGTTTTTGTTTCCCAGGTGCATTACTTTGCACTTCTTTGCATTGAATCTAAGCTGCCATAGTTTTGACCATTCCTCCAACCTTGCCAAGTCTCTTCTCATCCTTTCCGCCCCCCTTGTGTATCAACCCTGTTGCAGATCTTTGTGTCATCTGCAAAGAGGCATACTTTTCCTTCTAGTCCCTTCGCAATGTCACTTATAAATTCATTAAAAAGGACCGGACTGTTATCCATGGTCCAGACCCCTGATTGTACCCCCACCTCATGGACAGCAACCTATATGTAGAAACATGTACTAACCTTAGGGCAAAGATACTTATCATATAAGCATAAGTGTCAGGATCTGTGTTCTGCTAATGCATATTATGCTTTATTATGTTTTACTGATACATTTTAGCTATGAGAGATGCTTTTCACTCTTTTTACTCTATTTTTATAAGTAAGGCAACTGTGCCATCTTTAGTGCTTGAGCATCACTGTAATTGCAACTGACCTTGGGACTTACAGAAGCCCTATTGTATTACATTATCTATGCAAGCTAAGCAACTCCTCATGTTAGTTAGGATAGTTACTCAAGCCACCTGTTTTTGGCCAATTATATACTTTTTATGTATGTATTTTCTTTAGCTGTTGCTATAGCTATTATTGGGGTGTAGGACCCTCTGTAGCATGTAACTTCTTTGAGAAGAGAGACTGTGTTACCTAGGTAAGGAAAACTGGTAGTTCTTCCAGTGATTACACTGTTGGTAGTAAGCCTGTATTATTGATCTGTAATAAATTCCATTTATTACATGAGTACCACTTGCCTGTTGTCTCTTCCTTTTGTGTCGTTACTCCAAGAACCTGAGAAGGTAATTTTTTACCGAGTTACATTTGGTGACCATGTGCAGATTGGAAGCTACAAAAGAAGATTCACAGTCACTTTATTTTGAATGTTGAGTAGTGTAGTGTGATTTTCGCCTGCTTGGACCTACTCGTGCTTACAGTGGTAGTGGTTGTGGCGGACCCACGCCGTCTTGGTCTTGGGCATGGCAGATCCACACTGGACCCCCTTGCACTCCCTCTGCGAGTGTGAGTGACAGCATACCACCTTGGCATTACCGTTCACCCACCAGGGACTGGAAAGCAGTTGGTGACAGCGCCAAGGTATTTTGACCAGTTTTTCAACTGCTATTCATTTGTTTGTATACCCCTTCTTTGTTATGTCTGACCTGTGCACAGAACTGAGACTCAGTGTCTCAAACTACCTCACATCACATGGCGGATGGACAGATTTCACACTGGACATGAAAGTTGCTGAAAAACCATTGCTGCTAATCTTTGACGAATACCTTGAGCCCAAACAAACAGCCAGGAAATACAACCTTAAAGGTCTCTTGGTTGCAGCTCTACATACCACTGTTGAGAGTCTCACAGCAAGGTGTGCCTCCCTTGAACTGCAAAATGCATCTCTAAAAAAGAGATGGGCTTGCAGAAACCGGAGTTACAGAAAAAGGGACAGAAACTAATGGAGGAGACACAGTCACTCTGTGATGCTAATTCCAGACTGCTGCACTGTGCTGCTCAAGACACTGAGCGAGAGATGTGTTTATTAAGAGATGATTGTGAAAAGTTGAAATGTGATAAGAAACAGCATAATTTACGGTGCATCTCTGGACCTAACAGCAGCCTAAGATTGGAGTTCTGTTCCCACTCCCTCCCAAATTCACCAAGAATAGCCATAAAACTTACTAAAATAGACAGTAGATGGAGAAAATTATACAGATGGCTTCAAATACTCACAAGGGAACTACAAATAGATTCGCAATGCTACCGATTGAAGAGGAGAAATCGAAATGTGAAAAATCGGATTCAGAGACCTCAGAGCTGTCCCAGGCTGTGACAGAATCCTCTGGCAAAAAATCAGCTCACAAGAAACAAAAAAAACAAGGATCTAATTTTGAATGATAAGCTGGACAGAATAATTACTGACCTGCAAGATATTAAAAAAAGACTATCAAGAATTTCGATTGGATCATGACCTTCTCAGAGCTGATATGCTGACTTTACAATCCCAGGTAGTAACACTGGAGCAGGCTAACTCAGAACAGGCCACAGAGACCTCCCAGATTCAATCTATATTAGCTCAGCTTCTAGATATTACCAAAGCCCTAGGGGAACGGCAAGAGGAAACGGAGAACAGACAGAGACGCCAGAACATACAGATTTATGGAATTCCTGATAACAGCGAGGGGAGAGACATGAGGGGGTTATATAGAAAAAATGCTGGGAGAAGTGCTGGATTCGGAACAAGAATTCCACTTAGGGATAGATCGGGCCCACCGTGCACTTGGTCCCAAGCCATCAGGGCCAGAGGCACATCCCTGCTCTATAATAATTCGCTTCCAGAGTTACCACAAGAAAGAAATATTACTCCAGAAAGCATGGTCAATGGAGAAAGTATTTTATGGCAAGCAAAGACTCTTCTTTGATATGACTATGCGAGAGCTACAATGCAAAGAAGGCGAGAATATGTACCCCTATTTCCAATCCTCAGGCATCTTAAGTTAAAATTCCGCACACCCTACCCCTCGAGACTGATGATACAATACCCCAATGGTGAAGCCACCTATGATTCAGTGACGACAGCAGTGGAAGATCTGAGACAGAAAGGCTTTGAATTACCCTCAAGACTCCCAGGCAGGCCAATAAATACTGAACTGGAACCGACTAAGGAAAAGTGCCCGGGGGGGACTCTCAACAAGCAGTTCTTGATGAGATCAAGAAACTCCTGGGTCAGTTTGACACAAACACCAAATGACTGTTTATTTCTGGTGAGTAGGTCTATAGGTTTTAAATGCTGCGCCCTGGGGAGGGGGAAAAATAGCATGAGAGGGGATGGGTCTCCCGTTCGCTTAGCACTGTAGTTCTTTGGGGGCTCTGGGAGTCTGTACCATGTGGGGAAGTTCACAGATGGCTCTAACTACTAAGCAGACCCCGGTTGAGCTGGGATAGCTGGAATGGGGCCTCTATCATGCTGCAGCTGCCAACTGGTGCCACAACAGACTTTAGGGTCTGGCCAGCCATGGGAGTAGTACTTATGCGACCTTGAAACAAACACCAGGAATGGACTAGAGTGAAGGGGTCCAGGAAGCTGGCCTTTGCTCCCTACTTACGAAATAGTCCAAAATAATGCCAGGAGTCTAAGAGGGTAGGCACATCTGTGGTGACTGATACACCAGGTCGCTATATTCACTAGCTAATAATGTGACGGTTTTGGCTGGCATCAGCGTGGAGGTCAGAATAAGGAAGGATTATTCTGGGCCTTGACATGGACTCCCGAGGGGGGCCCTGGACCAGACCCGGATCACCCTACTTGAATTGCATGGGCGGGAGTGGGGACTTGCTACCCTAACAAAAACATGCTGGAAAGGTACACATGCCTGCCCCAGTGTTTTGGGTGGACAGTGGATACTGGCAATACCCACCAGGAGGCAAACACTCCCTGTGATGGAGAGCCAGGGGAATCTTTACTAGAAGAGGCATACTTGACTTGATCCAGACTGAAAGAAAATGTTTTATTTTTTATTTATTTATTTATTTCAATCTAGGATTACAATATCTTTGAGCCGAGGCTCTTTTACAAAGGTTCCACGTCAGCATGTGCAACAGTCATCATTTTTAGTTACAAACATATAGTCATTGACTTACAGAGATGTAATAACCAGTACAAAGACTTGAGCTATGAGCAAGACAAGGGAAGGGGTGGTGGTGTGGGAAGTGAGGGTAGGAGATCGGGGGAAGGAGGCAGAGGGTAAGGGGAATATGGGAGGTGGTTGGGGTGGGGCAGGAGTGAGATACGGGGAGATGGGCTAGGGGGAGACAGTGCAGCCAGGGGCCTTGTCAAGGAATATGACAGATAAGGTGCTAGGGGTGCAAAGACTGATTGTAAGTGCTGGGGCATTTGCAGCTGGAATGGTGGAAATGTTAAGATGGGCAATCACAGGATACAAGCAGTGAGAGGCGAGCTTGGACTTAAAGAGGCCGAGTGTTGGAGCGGTCACTATGTCGCTGCCAAGAGAGTTGAGCCAGTTGAATGTCCGAGGGTGAATGATCTTTGTCCTTGGGTCATGCGACATCATGGGATATGTAGTAGATGGGAATTGGATCTCCTTGTAGTGACGCCCTATGTCTAGGCTTAAGGAAGCACAGACACCAGGTGGGGCCAGACCCATTATAATTTTCTTGGCCGTGATGCAGGTTTGGTATTTAATGCTTGTCCAGTTGAAGCCATCCAGATTGGGAATAAAGGTCACATGCGTGGTATGGCGATGTGGAGCCAGTGATGAGACGACAGGCCTTTTCAGGAGGTTGCAATATGTTTGAGAGCAGAGGTAGTTGCAGACCCATATATGATAAGACCATAGTCTATGATGCTGATGTGCTTTGATGGCCACTGCCAGTGCTTCTGGGGTTAGGGTTCTCTGTGCTGGAATAATATGCCTAACCTCGCATTGGCAGACTTTGCAACATTGCTGATATGGACAGCGATGAGAGGTGGGGATCAAGGGTGATGCCGAGGTACTTGAACGATTGTGTTTGCTCTAGGATGGCTCCTTGTTTGGTTGCAGTGGAGAAGTGGAGTTGTTTGTTTTTTTGCGGGGGCTGCAGAAGACCATAGACTTGTTTTTTTTCTGATTGAGAAGCAGTTTATGATTTAGAAACCAGGATTCGATGGGGGAGAAGGCCTGCTGAAGTTTATTTTGTAATTGTATTGGATCAGAGTTCGAGGTGAGGATCACAGCATCGTCGGCGTAGAGAATTATTTGTTCTGGGCAGCTGTCCAGTGGTGAGTTTAAGAATAGGCTGAAGAGGAGGGGTCCCAGAATGGAGCCCTGGAGGACTCCCGAGCGGACCGGTCTAGGGTCCGAGAGTGTATCAATGATTCTTACTGTTTGGGACCGTTCTTCAAGGTAGCTCTTAAACCAGCCAATGGAGTCGGTTGACAGCCCAGTGTTCTGAAGCTGGACAAGCAGGAGGTGGTGATTGATGGTGTTGAAGGCTTTAGTTAAGTCAATGCAGATTGAGCCTAGTAGTTCACCAGAGTCAAGTGCATTGTGGATTGCGCTGGTGAATTCAAATAGGGCTGTGGAGGTGCTGTGACCTTTGCAAAACCCATGTTGTTTCTTGCACAGGATGTTGTACGTATCCAGGTACTCTGTGAGCTGGTCCAAGACGATGCGTTCTAGTGCCTTGGTGAGTGGGGGTAGTAGGGAGATAGGTCTGTAGTTATCTTGGGCAGTTTTGTCACCACTTTTATGGATTGGGGTGACAGTGGCAGATTTCCATCTGTCTGGGAACTGGCTAAAGCTAAGGGAGAGGTTGAAAATTCTGGTCACAGGACTAAGCACTTCATCAAGTGTGAGAGACAGGATTTTGAGATCGAGGGAGTCATTACTGAATCTTGATTTACCGAAGGCTTTGGTTACATATTTGCGTACTTGGTGAGCCTTGACTGCTTTGAAGTAGAAGCGGGGGGAGCTGGTGGGAGTAGTGTTCATTGCGGACAGAGGGGCTTCACCATCTTTGAAGTAGTCCTGGGGTAGGACAGCACTGAGGTCGGTAAAGGCTTTGTTAAAGGTATCCGCAATGGTTTTTGGGTTGAGGGTTGTGGTTCCGTTGATGTTGAGTATTGATGGGAGGGTTTTGGGTGGATTCCCTGTGAGTTCCTTTATGTTCTTCCAGAATTCCCAACCATTGCCCCAGGAGTTTGTGAAGGCATGCTTATAGCAGGCGGACTTCATTTGCCGGATGGTTTTGGTGCAGTCATTGCAGGCATGTTTGTAGTTTTGGATGTCATTTTTACTTTCCAGAGTTTCTGGCCAGCTACCATAGGTGGTCTCTTGTTTTTAGCATCCTGAGGAGGTCACCTGTGAGCCAAGTGTTACTGAGTGATTTGACTTTGTGTTTCTTAATAGGAGCATACGTGTCACAGGCCACAGTGAAGATGTTTATGAAGTGGTCAAGGGCAGTGTTTACTTTGGTTGGTTGGTTTTGACTTTGAATTTACAGCAAAGCCAATTACTAAGACTCGATGACCACAAACAGAAAGGGGATCCGGTTTCTAATTGAACATCTGCAAAAAATAATGACTGAATGTTTAAACCATGCATAGTTCCTTTGAACTACAATTTGTGGGGGGGGGCACAGGAACTAGGGATATGAAAGAACCAAGGTTATGCGCCTTTACCAATTACCTCAGTTTGGAGATATTTTGCACTTTTACTTTTTATTTAAGTTTTCTTTTTAGTGGGCCAAACCACCAGACAGAAATTGGGGGTAAGGTTCAATTTCAGTTTTATAATGGTGGATATATGCAACCCCTCGAGCAGGCCTACAGAGTTAGGCAAGAAGCCCACATTCAATGGAATATTCTGTCTAAGTCAGGAGTAACTCTGACCTTGGATGTCAGCTTGTATATAGTTATTGGAGAGGGGCAGGGGGCAATACTTACAGAGTAATGAAAAGGAGAGATACTGGGACAGTGCGGAGAATAAAAAGACAAGACACGAAAACAAGGTAATATGGAGAAAGGCAAATCAGGGGCAGTAAGGGCGAAAGCAAAGAATAAGAAACACTTTTTAGCAAAGGTTAAAGAAGGGGAGAGAAGAAATATATCTGTGTTTATGTAAATGTCCATGAATAAGAAACTCTTCAGGGTGGTATCCCAGAACATGAACGGCTTAAGCAGTCCCATAAAAAGGACAAAAAATAAATTTCCCATCTTAAAAAAATGCATCCTCAGTTAATTCTCCTTCAGGAAACACACTTAACCAATGCCGAGCATCAGAAACTTCTTAAGCATGGGATGTCTAATACAGTAGCCAGTGCACATGCTAAGGGAAGAAGGAAGGGATCAGCAATCCTCATTCCAAGGTCCTCAGCATTCCAGCTCCAGGACTCTTACCAGGACAGTGAAGGCAGGTGGACTCTGATCATGGGAGTGTGGGAGGGTCAAATGTACACAGTTGGGAGTGTGTATGTTCCTCCAGAATTGGAGATTACAGTATGTCAGACACTCTTTGATAAAATAAGGGTGTTTAAACATGGGTAGCTGGTACTGGGGGGAGATGTAAATCTCCTTATGAATCCCTCAAAGGATAGCTGTAACCCTAGCCCACCCAGGGCTACAAGGAGGTAAAAACATGGCAGAAGACTAATAAAAGATTTAGCTTTAATAGACACTTAGCGAAACTGCTACCCAACATCTCATAGCTACATGCACTACTCGGGGGTCCATAATACGTACTCACATATCGATTACTTCCTGGTAGCTACGGAATCCTTAGACACAATATATAATGTAGCCATTTCACCAATCCACTTGTCGGACCATGCCATAATTACTTTGGAATTAGAATCAGGATAGGAAGTTACATTGAGGCAGTGGAGGTTCAATAATATGCTCATTAAAGATAAACAGTTTAGAGAAAAGGTCCAGCAATGGATTTCCTGAATCTTACAAAAGAACAGTACTGCAGGAGTGCCTGAAGGGACACTCTGGGACCCCTTAAAGTCAGTTTTATGAGGGGAGATTATTGCATATACAACCCACCAAAAGAAACTGAGAAATAGGAAACAGCAAGAGTTAGAAAAAGAATCGGAGAGACTATAACAACTACACATAGGAGGAAGTAATACTATGAACATACAGATAAACAAAGTAAAAACCCAGTTGCAAGAAATATTGAACCAAAAGATGGAACAAGCCCTGATGTATGTGAAACAAACATACTACAAGGGAGGTAGTAAGGCAGCTAAAGGTCTAGCATATAGATTAAGAAAATTACAGGCATCCTAAACAATAACTAAAATTAAACACCCTACACAACCCAAAATACTGAGCAAAACTAAAGATATATTAGACTGATTTAGGGAATTTTACCTAACGCTATATAATCAACCCCAGGAACCAGACGAGGAGAGGTACGGGGATTTTTTAACAAAAATACAGTTACCTCAAATCACTGAGGAACAATATAGTTGGCTAACTAGACCAATTACCTCCCAAGAAATAGATCTAACCCTTCGCAACTCTAAACCAAACAAAAGCCTGGCCCAGACGGATATACCACAGAATTTTATAAAACATTCCATAAATCACTGCTCCAATCATTAACCAAATTGTTTAATACAACACAGGAGGACACTTCCCCCCCTCTGAATAGATGGCAATATGCTAATATAGCCACAATACTCAAACCGGATAAGGATCCATTAAATTGTGAATTCTATTGCCCCATATCAGTCCTTAACCAGGATTATAAATATTTTACAGCAATCCTGGCTAAACGATTAGAGAATATATTGCCACACATTATTAATAAAGACCAAGCAGACTTTATAATAAAATGCCAAACGGGCAACAATATTAAACGGACGGTGTTCCTTATGGAAGTAGTGCAAACGGAGCACATCCCATCTATCCTTCTGAGCATGGATGCCCAGAAGGCATTCGATAGGGTCTTGTGGAGATTCCTGAGATATACCATGAAGAAATTTAACTTCCCTACACCATTTTTAAATATTATTCAGCACCTATACACATCCCCACAGGCCATGATAAAAGTGAACGGTTCACATTCGACCCGTTTCCCCCTAAACAGTGGTACCCAACAGGGTTGCCCCCTGTCCCCCTCCCTTTTTGCACTATATGCAGAACCTTTGGCTAAGGCCATTCGTGAAGACCCACAAATCACAGGAGTACGTTTTCTAGATACAGTGCATAAAATGGCTTTTTTCCCCGATGACTTATTAATTTATTTAATGAATCCAGAAACTTCCTTGCAAAATTTGTTTTCACTGTTGAAGGATCTTGAATCTCTCTCAGGATATAAATTAAACACAAGCAAAACGGAAGTATTGACCTTCAACTATCAACCTAGTGCAGAGACCCAGACCCGGTTTCCTTTGCAATGGAAAAGTAGTAAGTTTAGATATTTAGGGATAAATCCTAAAAATGAAACCCAAAGTATGTATGAAGTTAACTATACTCTGCTACTTCATTCCATCAGAGAGCACTTTCAGAGATGGAATCCTTTACCCCTTTCCCTAAATCAATTGATGTTATAAGAATGAACATTCTTCGAAGGTTCCTATACCTTTCCAGACTCTCCCTGTCTTTCCATCAAAGAAGGACTTTAAAAAATGGAGCTGTATGATTTCTACCTTTATTTGGCTAGGAAAAAAGCCAAAGATAAAATATAAGACCTTACAATTACCAAAGAGCAAGGGGGGACTAGCCCTACCGAATCTAGAAATATATGCACGGGTGGCGGTAGTATCTCATATACTACATTGACTAGATGGAGGGGCAGACCCACATTGGAAAGCAATAGAACAGATGACCAGACTGCAGAGAGTGAGAAATTCCTGTTTGGACTGCCTATATCAAAATCAATATTAGATAGAGAGATCAGATTTATACAAACCAGACAGATCTTGCTTATCTGGAGAAAAATAATTAAAAACATTAAAGACCCTACAGTAAATCATGTACAAAATATCACCGCAACTCCAGTTTTGACCTAATCAGGCTAGAACACACCTTTACAAGGTGGCAACACCTGGGACTTACCAGATTTTACTAACTATACGAACAATGAACCTTTTGCCAATTCCAGACGTTGGAAAGAAAGTACTGCTTGAGGAAACAAGATTTTTATAGATTTCTCCACATGAGAAATTATTGCAGAAAATTGCTAGGCCTTTACTTGGGACCTGGGGGTACACCCACTGATGGGAATTATAATTAAGGCAATAGAGATAGTTATCCCAGAACATATAATTTCCAGGACCTACCAAGCCCTAATTAATGACCAGAAAGATGATACACTATGCTCACAGAAGAGATGGGAGAAAGAGTTGGGCACTAACATAGCAGAAGAGAGGTGGGAGCTGATATACTTAACCATCCATAGGACCACTAGGTCCTTGATATGGAGAGAGTTTGGTTGAAAGTGTATACTCAGATGTTTTTAAACACCCCAGATAGTGGAAAAGTTTGATGCTCGGATTGGATCAGAATGCTGGTGAGGATGTAAATAACCTACTGCTAATCATACCCATGTCTTTTGGAGCTGCAATAAGTTGAGGACATTCTGGGGAGAGCTCTAATGGAGCTGTTTCCCAAAATTGAGACCTTGACTCCAAAGTGCGCACTCATTTTTGATTTCCCTACTGGGATTAGGAGAGGCAACCCGAGGTTTTTGCTGGCTATTTTGCTCCTTGCAGCACACAAAGCTGTGATGAGGAGATGGCTCCAAAGAGACCCACCAACCATGCGAGACTGGGAAGACATTACTTACCAAATATATAGACTAGAGCTGCTGATGGCTCATATCAATTTAAGGGTTCAGAGATGTATATCTTTCTGGAACAAATGGTTATAGGTGTCCCGACATAGACCAGACTTGATTCCATAGGGGAGAAACCAAAATGCACAAAGGCCTGGGATTGCCACTGGGAAGAGTTTTAAGATCTATATACCTTAAATAACCAGCTTACAGAATTAGTAACCCCTGACTAATACTTAATAGAGAACTATGTCTTACATGTCTGTCATCTACTGAAGTATGACTACTCCTCAATCTATCAATCAATCAATCAAAATCTTTATTTAACCAGGTGGGCACCGTTGAGCAGAGCTCATTTTCTAGGTGAACCTGGGATAAGGTACAACTACAGAAAGATACAACAGGATTGCAAGTGCTGCCAACATGGCAGTATACATTAGAACAGATATGAGCAGGCTTTTCAAAGTCATCATACACAAAAAATACTAAGTATACAAAATTACAGTATCATAAGAAAAATGTATAAGTTGATCGCTCCTATGCTGTCATCATTTCTCTCTGTAAAACTGTTAAAAAACCCCCAAAAAACAGCATATTTGAATGATATACTGAGTGATACGAATGAAGGTTTGAGAGAGGAGAATTCTGAGTTGAAGGAGGATTACAAGCATGTGAGTTGGATAAAGAGCTTAGGGAAAATGTTGAATTGGGCACCGCACATAGAGCATTACAGCATGAGGTTGAGAGAGGTATTGAGCAGGGCACTGCAAAAGTCTATCACAAGAAGTATAGACAAAAGATGGCGAGATTGCGCCATCAATGTGAGGTTCGTACTGGCCATGTTATGGCCATGAACGGATTTCAGTATACGCCCACTGAGATTGCGTCATTCGGCAATGATGACTCTGACTTTGATGACGAGGCATGCCACTTCACATGCAAGTCCAACCCCTGTGGTGGAGCAACTTCTGCTGGCCATCTACAAGATGGCACCAATGTCGGCACACACACTGCATCACCATGTCTACACAAACATGGTAGATGCCATATACAACGCCAAGATGGCAGCCCCCATGATACAGACAGAGGGTCTCTATTCCAAGGTGTGCCTCCTCTCACTCCTCTCACCAGTGGAGATGAGTCAGAGATCTGTAGCATGATTAAGGATGCGATTAGTAGGATCACGGTCCTGGAGGATCAAAACAAGGCCAACCAGGACCAAACTGACAAAACGCTAAAGGATTCTGTTAATCAGGATCACATGTACATGGCAGTCGCTGATGCGGCAGCATAACTTGGGAATGTAATGAATTGAATGCGACTACGCATACTTCCTTCCCTTTACAAATCATTCACTCTGTCCAGCAAATTGTACAGAGCATCGGACAGATGGGCCCAACTGACAGTCTCAGTTGTCACTTGGAGAAAGTGCACTCCCATTGCAAGAAGCTCTCTCTCCAACTTGAGTACCAGGTTCAAGTCTTGTGGCAGATGATCGAACCTACCCTCTGGGCCAAGCTCTCAGAGACAGTACGTAACTCCGACACCCTCGCTTTTGATGATATTTCAGCAGCCCTCATATCCATCAATTCCCAAGGTGTCATAGGAGCTGGCTTAGCCTACAAGGTTAAGCAGGCATAAAAGAAAATCCTGTGGCCTACCATCAATGGTTATGGCTCACATACAGCACTGGCAAAGGGCTCGCAAACAAAGGTGCAGATAGAGACCAAATTGAGCACCAAGATTTGTACATCCGGAATATGACTCTGGCCTTGCGGGAAAAAGTTGAGCTTAATGTTTACCCAAGTACCAATTCGTTTGCGCTATCCTCACTAAAACAGAGTGTGCCTATCAAGTCTACCTCCGTACCCTTACTTCCGGCAAATTCAACAAGGTGGATGCAGTATAGCCCGCCCTGACACCCCTACCCATTATACGGTAGAGGGACATAACCAAACAAACGACGCCCCTTCTGATGACAAGCAGTCACACGGGGGGGATCAGAACTATAGAAACAACAGGAATAGAGATAGAGGCAACTGGAAAAATTAAAACTCCCAAGAGTATAGCCAGAACCGCAATGGTCCTAGCTATCAACAGATCAAAGACGAAAACGAGACCCTCCACAAGCTGTTGGAGGAGATCCGTGCCGAGAGGTAAGCTAAAGCTACATGAACTATAGCGCCCCTAGCTCCAACTGCTGAATGGACAAGCAGCCAAGGAAATCCTTTCTTGATCCCGGCTATCGAATGCTCGAAAAGCCAAGGGAATCCTTTGGTTGCACCGGTTACTGACGTCACAGGTACATTTGTACCCATTGCAAGACATACAGAAGGCCTTGGAAGACCCTGCCGGCCTTCGGTTTCAGGCACAGAATGATGATGCCGATTCTGAAAATACTGATTGACATTTATAGGCCATCAGGGTTTTATTTAACTCTAAAAATTGATTAGCGTTTTGCTCATAAAAGTTTTAAAACATTGTGAAAATGCATAGCACTTGCCTCACTGTGTTTAACAAACATAACACTTCTAGAAAACCTATATAAATGCTTTCTGTACTGTTCGTATTGTCCCAAGAATAAAACTGCTAATCAATTATTTAAAACCCTGGGCCCCAATCTGGATTGTGAGTGAGTTGATTGTTGACACAAACGGATGGCCTTGTGTAAAGACCACGGTTGGGGACCACCAACTTACCAAGCTTCTGGATACTGGAGCAACCATGTCAGTCCTCTATGATGAGGACCCAGTCTCATCTGACTGGTCTACTGACTGGAAGACCAGTGTGCAGGGTGTAGATGGTACACAGCTACACACCTACCGATCTGTTCCTGTACCTGTGGTGGTAGTCCACCTCAGGACTGATTTTGCTTTTGACCTCATGATTCTTAGTCATCACCCCAGCATCCTGGGAATTGACTTCCTAGCATTACATGGCTGTGTAGTGGATCTGACCAATAGGCTACTCCTTCAGATCAAAGAACAATGTCATGTCATGCTGTCACCATCTCAGACTCACACGTGGTGGCAGCCATCTCCCATAACAACAAGGAGTATGACGCCATGGCTTTGTTCAAAAGTCATGATCCGTTTTCTGAGCTGGCACTCCTGCTGCAAAAACACCTTGATGTGTTTGCCACCAACAAGAATGACTGTGGTAGAAAGCACACTACCATTGAAATCACAGGGCCTAATCCTGTGAGACAGAAGCAGTACCCATTCCCTGCTGAAGCCTTGCCATCATTGAGGGAGACCATCCAATCACTGCTTCAACAATGAGTGATTAGGACCTATGTCTCCACTGTTAATTCACCCATTTGGCCTGTTAAAAAGCCAAACGGAGCTTGGAGACTCACAATTGATTACAGAAAACTTAATCAAGTTACCCCCAGCTGCGCCCAAACAGTAGCATCAGCACCTGATGTACTCAAGCTGTTGATGCCTGACAAAAAGTGGTTCACAGCTCTCGACATCTCTAATGGGTTCTGGTCACTCCCATTAGTGCAGGAAAGCCAATACAAATTTGCTTTCACATTTGATGGACGTCAGTACACCTTTCCCAGGACTTTCACAACAGCTCTTCCCTCTTCCATCTCCACATGATGGATGCTCAGCAGGGGTTCTCCACACCCCAGTGTCTCCTGCAGTATGTGGATGACTTGCTCCTAGCAACTACCATGATAGAAGATCATTTGGCCCTTCTAGATGAACTTCTGTCTCTCCTTAAGAGAGCAGGCCTCAAGTGCAAACCCTCTAAGTCACAACTGTGTGAAAAAGAGGTCATCTTCCTTGGTCTACATATTACAGACCAAGGTAGGAGCCCAGCTGTCAAGAAAATCCAGAGCTTACAAGATCTGTCACTTCCTACTAGCATGGCAACATACTTCAGGGCCTTTATCCCTGATTTTGCCTTGAAGGCCGCTCCTTTGTATAAACTTTTGAAAAAGGATGTCCCATGGACATGGGGCCTCACTCATACTGAAGCTGTAACAGCTCAAGCAGGCCCTAGCCTTGGCCCCAGCACTGGCCACTCATAACCCACACCTTCCATTCCATTTGGAAACTGCCACATTTGATGTGGCCATGTCTGCAGTGCTGGCACAAAAATGCAATGGGTACTTCAGGCTCATTGCCTTTGCTTCTCAGATGCTGTCCCCAGTAGAGACAAAGCATAGTCTCTGTGAAAGAACACTTTTGGCAACCTTTTGGGCTGTCCAACATTTTCTGTACATCATTGGGTATGCCCCTGTTGTTTTGCATACTTGTCACACCCCAACCAACTTTTTGCTTTCAGACAGATTAAAAGATGGTTCAGTTTCCAATACCAGACTCACCCACTGGTCTTTACTTTTGCAGGACAGGGACATCAAAGTACTGCCTGCAAAAATGCCATCCATACTGGTTTATGGCCTACTCTACACAGGTAAGCCCCATGACTGTGCACTCTCACCTCCTGACTTACCTGAGCCGGGACCATTTATACCGGTTACACCAGATGTTTTAGAAGACACCAGCATGTATCGTGTCTTTACAGACAGATCCGCCTCCTATGTGGACAGAGAGCAGACAACAGGATTTGGAGTGCTCATATTAGATAAAGATGGTGATCTCAGGCACATTTCAAGGAAATGCACCGTCATCTCCTCACAGTATGCCAAATTGGCAGCGGTGGCCTGTGCTCTAGAAGTTATGCCTGATGGTGCCAAGGATGCCATCATCTATACAGACTCCAACTGGGTCTGTTCCTCCCTTACTGAGTTTCTACTATTCTGGGAGAAAAATAACTTTACATCATCTGATGGCACACCTGTCAAGTACAGGGATTTGTTTGTGTATATACACACCCTGACACAACAGTTTACTCACAAACTGTACATCCACAAGGTAAAGGCTCACTGTAAATCTGACCCTTACCATGAATTCAATGACCGAGCAGACTTGCTTGCCAAAGCAGGCGCCTGAGGGGGGAAGACATGGTCAATGACTCACCCAGTAGCTGTGGCAGCTATGTTCCTAGCCACCAACACTAGGCAGAAACCACAACCAGAACCTCCACTGAACCTTTCTGCTGCACAGAAATCCAACCCATAAGTAAAAGATGTGTTTAAATTCTTGGACAAAGGAATTGAACAGGAACTACTTACTGGTAGTCCATACAAGAAACATTCTGACAACATACACCTGTCTAATGATCAGAAACTTATGTGGTATCAAAAGGAAGATACAGGTGATACATTGTGGGTTGCACCACAATTTTTACAAACCAAATTTATTCATATGGCTCATGACACCCCCACTGGTGGACACCAGGGGGTAGATAATACCATCCAGAGACTTAAAACCATCATCTGGTGGCCTGGTATGACCAAGGACATGGAGCACTATGTGAACAACTGCAGCCCAGAACAATCCAATTTGGTGAAAAGAAATGCCAAACTATTGCCACAAGGGCAGTCTGGACCATGGAATATGATACAAATTGATTTCATTGGCCCCTTGACTAACTCAAGCAAGAACAAGAAGTATGTACTTGTTTTCACAGATTTGTTTTCTAAGTGGGTGGAGGCATTCCCCACTAAGAATAACACGGCAAAGACAACTGCCAAGATCCTGGTGGATCAACTGTTCTCCAGGTGGGGCCTACCCCTTAAAGTAGTCTCAGACCAGGGAACCAGTTTTACAGCTGAGCTGATGAAGCAGACACTCCAAATGCTTGGAGTAGATCAAAAATGTCATATCCCATACCATCCTCAATCCTCAGGCAAGGTAGAAAGCGCAAACAGAAGAATTAAACAGATGTTATGTAAATTCATCAATGATAATCCCAAGGATTGGGATTTCCTCTTGCCACTACTACTTATGGCAATCGGGGCACTCCTGCAGCAACTACCCAGTGCACACCATATGAGGTTATGACTGGTAGAGCCATGAGATTACCTGAGCACCTGTTGATTGATCTCCACCCCCCCCACTGCAGATAGAGTATCTGTGTACAAATATGTTGAAAATATTCATGATGACATACCTGTTCCCTGCCAATCATATGGGTAAAGCTCAACAACAAGCTAAAGCTCATTTTGATAAGCATGTCAAAGAAGTCGACTGACAAGTTGGAGACCAAGTTAAGCTCCTCCAGTACAGACAACCAGCTCATTCATTTGCCAGCAGATGTGAAGGTCCATATCCCATTGTCAACAAACTCAGTCCTACTGTCTGTCAGGTCAGAATTCAACAGCAAAAACAGACCACAGACAAGTGGTTCCATGCTAATCAGCTCAAGTTGTATACAGGTGACTAATTACTTTTCCCAACCCTTTTAGGGTGGAACAGTACCCCTCACTTAACAATCCTTTTCTGTTTCTTTCAGATACACTGGCAAGATGGCTAACTTGCACATCCTCATCCTGGTGGGACTACTTTCTTTGACTTAATCTCAAGACAAACCCCTTTTGACTGAACACAGATAACATATAGCACATTTGCTTGATAAACTTGAACTTTCAGCTAGCGATATCCCCGGCCCACAGGGAATTCACATTGATGTCCCAACAAAATGATTACTGTTAAGGAAGGCTCAGATGCCTATATTAATGCCACAGTTGCTGCCCCAGACTAATCCGCATTGCAGATACAATGGGAAATTGATTTTAACGGTTACATACTTCCTGTAGCTCGTTTATGTAAAGGTGCTTTTCATGGATGGCCCAATAGAGGGATTGCACCAAATGGTACACTCTCTATTTGATGTGTTACCACCACTGTTACATAGTGTAGGATTGTTTAAGTGAAGAACGTTTTACTGTTTATAATATGCAGGAACTTGCCAAAGGGTTCAATGATACTAAAAGCAAAATTAATGAACTGATTTTCCAAAATAACAAGGAGGCAGACAAGCAATATATTGCCCGTGAACTTTTATGCTCTGTCTTTGGTTCTTATGTAATTGCCACTGTTAACAATCTCTTCAGGGACTTGGAAACAGGACACATTCCAGATCTCATTCATGATAGAAGAATGTCTAAATGGTATTGTCCTCACTGCAAGTCTACTGCATACATAACTGTGTGTATGTCAAACAATGTTAATATTTTTATCTCTCTGATAGAAATGTTGAATATGTTTTACGTTATCCAAATCAAGCACCATGTTACTTTACTAAGAAATGCTCAATCCATAGACAATACATTCATTGCTTTTACTGTGTCACTACCTCGCTTTGATCCTCCAACTTCTGTTTTTGACAAACTGGCTGCTTTTAATTCCATTGGACATCTTGATGAGAACATTTACTGAGAACTAATTGATTTACCCTCTTTACTTGTATACCACTCTGTTCTACAAGCTTGGGTCACACCGCATACCAACTGCCGCACCAAGAAGGGATATTATTGCCTGTGTTGCTGTGACGTATTTGACATTGTCAAACCTGTCTGTGGATACTATCCGGAACATCTCGACTGGGCTTATACTTTGGGTGATGATCTGCCATCCAACCTGACTGATGATTAATTTCTGAATCTGCATAAGCTGCATCTTCAGCACCTGACACCAAAACAGCTGCATCATGAAGCTACCTGGAAGAGGTACATCGCTTTACTTCATGGCTCACTAACCAGTCTTTTGCCTATCCTATATTTCTACAAAAATGGAGGGTTCCAGCTGAACGAGTTACCTACAGTTCCAATGGGTAGTATTGTGTAGTGACAAATCATAAATCTTTTGCTTATGGTGCCAAAACTTGTGCTAATGATGCTCCTAACTTCTGTTTTACTCCACAGCAGAAAACAGCCATTGGTCACATTGTGATCACTCCTGTTCCTCTCCCTGAACCAGATGTCACTGATACTGATAAGCAATACTTGCTTGTCTTGTCTCAATATTTGCCCATGTTTAACATGCACATTGACCCTTTGACACTGTCCTTACAATCTCTTTTAGCTAGAAAGGATTCGCATTTGATTTATATCAGCAGTAATATTTCTAAGGCAGGTGATGCTCTTAATGATCTTATTCACAATGGTGATTTAAGCACTGTTCTATCCAGTACTTGGTTAGAATTGACTTTTAAAGCTTTTGTTATTGTTCAAGCATTTTTTTTAACTCTATTTCACTCCAGTCATGGCCTGCGAGCCTCTCTCAGGCATCCTGCCTGTTCCTTCCTGCCTGAGGTCCCCTCGAAATCTGTGCCTCCTCTCTCAACCTCTCCCAACAGCCAGCAACCCTGACTTAACCCCTTCAGGGTGGGGCTGCCCCTCCTCTTTGGGTGCACTTACTATTCAGACTTTGGCTGCAGGTGAGGGCTCCCAGCGGAGGAACTGGAAGGCCAGGTGAAGTGGACCCGGCGGTGGGCATGGGGGTCAGTTGCCATTGCCTACCTCACAGAGCCAGGCTTTTTGCTTGTTCTGGTGGCCCTCCCTCCTTGCGTGGACACCCCTGATGCAATGGCGCATGGCAACCCTGCCTGCGTCAGCCACACTGCTCAATGTACAGCCCACACACTGCAGCACCCCTGATCTCCACTGGGAGCCACTGGTGTGCCAAGCTATCCCCTGACCTCCCCCTGAGAAGGAGAGCAGCCCAGCAGATGCTCGATCCCTACCCTGGCCCTGCCAACCCCCAGCGCCTGAGCTCGCTCACGAACACAGGTCGCTGGCATGGTGTGAGGCTCATTCAAACATTTTTGATTGTCTTTCTGATACTAACCCTTTGCTGTCTGTGAGGTACTCTAAGACAACACTGAGAACAACTCAAATTCCTTTATAAGGCTCGTGCGTCTGGCTTGTAAATGACTTTTGTAGCTCCAGCCTGCTACTTTCCTGTGGTTGTTGCCTTTTCTTTTGAAGGCAACAAGGGGGGAATGCTATCTATGGTCCAACACCCCTGATTGTACCCCCACCTCATGGACAGCAACCTATATGTAGGTACATATACTAACCTTAGGGCAAAGACACATCATATAAGCATAAGTGTCAGGATCTGTGTTCTAATAATGCATATTATGCTTTATTATGTTTTACTGATATATTTTTACTATATTTTTATAAGTAAGACAACAGTGCCATCTTTAGTACTTGTGCATCACTGTAATTGCAACTGACATTGGGACTTATAGAAGCCCTATTGTATTACATTATCTATGCAAGCTAAGCAACTTCTCATGTTAGTTAGGATAGTTACTCAGGCCACCTGTTTTTCACCAATTATATACTTCTTATGTATCTTCTTTAGCTGCTGCTATATCAATTATTGGGGTATAAGACCCTCTGTAGCATGTAACTTCTCTGAGAAGAGAGACTGCATTACCTAGGTAAGGAAAACTGGTAGTTCTCCCAGTGATTACACTGTTGGTAGTAAGCCTGTATTATTGATATGTAATAAATTCCATTTATTACATGAGTACCATTTGTCTGTTGTCTCTTCCTTTTGTGCCGTTCCAACAAGAACCTGAGAAGGTAATTTATTGCCAAGTTACAGGACCCAGAATTGAACCCTGCGTTACCCCGCTAGTAACCTCCCTTTCTTTGGAGTGGACTCCATTTACTATTACCCTCTGTGTCCTGTTGTCCAGCCATTTTTTTACCCAGGCTACCACCCTAGGACCCACTTCTAGGCTTGCTAATTTGTTTATTAATCTTTTCTGTGGGACTCTGTCAAATGCCTTGCTAAAGTCTAGGTAGGCCATGTCCACAGTCTCTCCCTGGTCTACTACTTTGGTCACCCAGTCAAAGAAATCTATTTTTTTATTTTTTTTTTTAGTTTTTGTTGACCGGGTAAGTGCAATAGACAAATCCTGCCTATTTTCAGGCATGACCCGGGGGAGAGGGATACAGATGAATGCCAACTGACCTTGAGCCAGATTAAGCTGTTGGTGGTAATTTTTTTAGTGAATGAGTGAAATTTGGCCAGGACACTGGGGAAATTCCCCTACTCTTTTCGATAAGTGCCATGGGATCTTTAACATTCACCTGAACTACCACCAATCCAGGCAGATGGGGCCTCGGTTTAACGTCTCATCCGAAAGATGGCACCTCAGAAGTGCAGCACCCCTCTCATGCTGCACTACAGTGTCAGTATTGGGATATTAACCCAAGTGCCAGATGTGGGAACTGAACCCACAGCCCTCTGATCTCCTGGCCTCAGAGGTGAGTGTGCTACCTACTGAGCCACTGACACTGCTGAAGATGTTAAATTCATCTGACATGACATTCCTGCTCTGAATTCATGCTGCCTTGGGTCCTGTGCCCCGCTGGCCTCTAGGTGCTCAACAATTCTTTCTTTTAGAAGTGATTTCATCATTTTCCCTACCACTGAGGTCAAACTAACAGGTTTGTAGTTTCATGCCTCTTCTTTTTTCCCAGTTTTGTGAAGAAGAATCACATCCACCCTCCTCCAGTCCTTAGGTACCACACCATCATTCCATGATTTGTTAAAAAGGGTAGTCAGTGGTGTCACTAATTCTCCCCTTAGTTATTTTAGAATTCTGGGGTGAATCCCATCAGAGCCCATTGCTTTGTACATCTTCAGTTTTAGGTGTTCTTTCAGAACCCTTTCTTCTGTGAATGGACTGGTATCGACCCCCCCTATCCAGAGTGCTTCTATTGATTGGATTAGGTACCTCCCTGTCCTCTTTTTTTGTGAATACTGAGCAGAAGCATTCATTCAGGATCCCTGCTTTTTCACTGTTACCTACTGCCCACTCACTCTCCCCTTTATTAAGCCTCACTATCCCTCCATTGGTCTTTCTTCTCTCCCTAATGTACCTATAAAAGGCTTTATCCCCTTTCTTAATCGAGTTGGCTATCATTTCCTCAGTTTGGGACTTTGCTATTCTGACTGCCTTCCCTGCTTCCTTCTGCTTTAACTGGTACAGTTCTCTGTCCTGCTCCTTCTGTGTTTCCTTATACTTCCTGAATGCTATCTTATTCTCCCTAACCTTCCCTGCCACCTCTTTTGAGAACCATGATGTTTCCCCATTGTTCCTCCACCCCCTTCTTGCCTGTTTGCTAGTGCTTTTCTGAGACACACTCCCATTTTGACAAAATTAGCCCTCCTAAAGTCCAGTACCCTCACTTTTGTATGGCTTGACTCTAGGGTTGTGTTTATCATGAAACACACTGTTTGGTGGTCATTTGTTCCCAGATGGCTACCCACTTCTGAATTTGAGATCCTCTCTCCGTCCACGTTTGAGAGTACCAGGTCTAAGATTTCTCCCTCCCAGGTGGGTTCCAACACTAGCTGTCTGAGGCATGCCTGTGCAGGGCATCGAAAATGACCCTGCTCTTGGATGTGTCTGCAGCAAAGGTGCTCCAGTTAACATCTGGCATATTCAGGTCCCCCATCATCAATATCTCCCTTTTCAAACAACATGAAGTCTTGCTGTATTCTGACTATTGCAGTTAGGTCCTGCCTTTCAACTGCCCTGGAGAACAAAGAGTTAACTTTCCATGGCCAGCATGGAACGTTGAGTGCGAGTTTGGTTGAAGCCCCCCTGTCTGCTTTTGTTTAAACTCCAATCGTCAGATTCTTTACTTCGCCTCACTGAACAGTCGCTCCTGAGATTTCTCCTTTGCTCGGTTCAAAAAAGTCAGTTAAAGTGTCGTTTTTCCCTCGGTTTCTATCAAATTTCTGCTACCGAATCTGTCGGTTTAAATCTCTGTCTGTGGTACCGTGGGTACTAGATAGGTTTTACATTTAGTTTCTGTGTGGAACTTGTAAATTTCGGATCGGTTCGGCTGAACCAATCAGTTTAGTTTAAAAAAGTTTGTGAATTTACTTAGAGTGTGGTAACTGGTCCGTATCGGTTCTAAAAAAAATGGATTTTATTAAGTTTTTTTCCAAGACCCATAACACGGTCAGGAACCAATAGGGGAGTCTTGCCTGGTGGATTGCCAAAAAAAGGGTAAGTTTTGGATAGGATTGGCCATGTCTGAGAAACCCAAGAAAAAAACCGGGCCCACTGGGTTTCAACACTGCAGTGGGTGTGGGGAAGCCTTTGCTAAGGCTGATCCCCAAACCTTCTGTGTTTATTGTCTGGGGTTTGACCACCTCAATTCAGACTGCCAAATTTGTAAGAATTTTCCCAAAGCTACCCTGGATAAGAGAGTAGGTAGACTGAGGGAAAGGGAGGCCGAGAAGTCCGCTGACCTGGGTGGCAAGCCTGGTTTGGTTCCGACCGAACCAGAAGGAGTGCCCTCTGACCAGGTCGAAACTTCTTCGAGCAAAAGGAGAGCCGATTCTGAGGAGTCGGTTCCGGTTAAGAGGAAGAGAAGAGATAAATCATCCAGTTCGGATCCAGAAATTCATACTCCGACCACTGATAAGATAGCCAAGCGATAAGAATAGTGCAATCACTAACTTCGGTTCTGGCCCGAACCGGCACCATCTGGCAGGGGCTCGGTTCGGTCGGTTTCCCCGGTTCCGGATTACACTTCAGAAGAATTTTATGAACTGGAGGAGGAGGAGGGAGAGTATGAGGATGATGATGGTGATTATGAAAGTCTGGATGTGCCTATTGACCCGGACATCTCCCCAGACAGACCTCCAGGTGTTTCTCCTCCTAGGCTTTCTGAGTCCCCTTCCTACTTTATGTTTTACAAAAACATGGCTGAAATCCTCCAGCTTTCAATGGAAGAAGCAGTAGAGGATTAGGAGGAGCCTGATTTTGTTGAAATGATGGACATCCCAGAGTCCAGGAGGCTGTCTATTCCCCCTCCATAAATCTTTTGGGAAACAGACAATTAAAATTCTAAAGACTCCTAACTCCATACCTCCTGTGGACAGATGAATGGACAAGAGGTACACCCTTTCAGGCTCGGACACGGAGTTCCTTTCTCAGCAATGCAGCCATGTTGGGGTAGTGCAGGCTGCTGCCTGTGATAAGGAAAATATTCCTTTGGCATCACTCCCCCCAGATAAGGACTCCAGGAGGATTGATGCCATGGCAAAGAAGCAGTACATGGCAGCATCTTTGGGACTCAGGCAGGCTAACTATATGGCCTACACAGCTAGATACCAGAAGTTCAGATGGGACACTGTGCTGGCTCTGGCTAAACAGGCCCCTGACCAGCTTGCCAATGAGCTGGAGCAGGTGGCTGCAGATGGGATTGAGGCATCCAAGGTGCAATTTCATGCTGCTGTGGACTCCAATGATGTTTCATCTAGAGTCATGGCTACATCTGTGGCCCTTCGGAGGATGGCTTGGCTCAGATGTACTAGCCTATCACAGGATACCCAGGCTAAGGCTGTGGATTTCTCTGTCATTGGTAATTCTCTGTTTGGGGAGCAGAGAACTACATGAAAAAGATGGATGAGTACAGGACCACCTACAGGAGTGCTCAGGCCAAAGAAAGGCAAGCCACTCCTCAAAGGCAGCAGTCCAGGGGCAGGGGCAGGCCTTTTCAAAGGCCTTTTTACCAAGCCCAGGCCTTCTCTTCTTCCTATGCTCAGAGGGGGTTCTTCAGAGGGAGAGGCAGATGGGGAATGAGCAGGCCTGCTTCCACCCCTCAGCCTAAAGCCCCTGCCAAGCAGACACCCTGATGGGTCTGCCGGGCGATTCTCCAATACCTGTAGGGGGCAGGCTGGCTTACTTTGTCCAGGACTGGAAGTCTCTGACATCAGACAAGTGGGTCCTGGAAGTTGTAAGCCAAGGACTGGTTCTCAGCTTCAAAAAATTTCCCAAGATGAGAACCAGATCCTTTCCACCTGCAAATCCATCAGAGACCCTTGCCCTAGAGGCAGAGGTTTCTTCCCTCCTGGCTCTCAGAGCCATAGAGAGGGTTCCTACCCTACACAAGGGCAAATGATTGTACTCCAGTTACTTTCTAACCCCCCAAACAACAGGAGAATGGTGGCCCATCCTGGATCTAAGATATCTGAACAAGCACCTTTTAAAACCAAAGTTCAAAATGGTGACTCTGGGAATAATTCTGCCCTCTCTAAGGCCAGGGGACTGGCTAGCCTCCCTGGACCTCAAAGATGCCTATTTTCATATTCCCATCAGGTGCTCCCACAGAAAGTACCTCAGGTTCGAGTTGCCCTTAGGCCACTATCAGTTCAGAGCAATGCGCTTTGGCCTAACATCAGCCCCAAGGGTGTTCACAAAGGTCCTGGCAGTAGTGGTTGCTTTCCTAAGGAGAAAAAAGATCTCCATCTTTCCATACTTGGATGACTGGCTCATAGTGGGTCAGTCTCCAGACCAAGTCAAGTCACATCTGCAAATAACTCAGCAAGTGCTCACTTCCTTAAGATTCCTCCTCAACCTTCCAAAGTCAGTTCTCGAGCCAGTACATCTCCTCACCTTCATAGGGGCAGAGCTGGATACAATACGGGCAAGAGTCTTCCTTCCCCTGGACAGGGTAAGGACCCTTATGGAACTGGCCTCTTCATTCACCCTTCAGGTGTGTCAACCAGCAAGGCATTTCCTGCAGCTTCTGGGCCACATGGCAGCCTCTACAGCAGTGGTCCAGGGAGCAAGATTCCAGATGAGGGACATTCAGTTCCACTTAAGAGCCTTCTGGTCCCAAAGAAAGGATTCCCTTACCAAACTAGTCCCAGTGACTCGAACCCTAATCCAGGCTTTGCAATGGTGGCAGAATCAGGACAATTTGAGACAAGGAGTTCCTTTTGCCACTCAGCCTCATTCATTGATACTCACCACAGATGCCTCCCTGCTGGGCTAGGGAGCCCACCTGGGGGATCTTACCACCCAAGGGCTGTGGTCACCTCAAGAATCTCTGCTTCACATCAATCTTTTGGAACTCAGAGCAGTGTTTCTGGCACTGCAAGCCTTTTCCAAATCTGTACAGAACAAGGTGGTCCAGATCAGAACAGACAATACCACCACAATGTGGTACATCAACAAGCAAGGAGGCACTTGGTCTATGGCCTTGTGCACAGAAGCAATGAAGTTGTGGTCCCTGGCCTATTCCCTTCAAACCTCTCTGATAGCAGTTCACCTCCCAGGGAAGGACAATGTCCTAGCAGATGCTCTCAGCAGGATATCCCAGGGCCATCATGAATGGACCCTAGATCCCCTAGTCTTGAAAGTGATTTTCTCGAGATGGGGCACTCCACAGATAGATCTTTTTGCAGCCCCAGACAATCACCAACTTCCTCTCTTTTGTTGCAGACCCCCAGTCTTGGGCTCAGTCCCCCTGGATGCTCTGATTCTGAATTGGGAAGGGAAATTTCTGTATGCTTTTCCCCCCCTCCCTCTCCTGTTCAAAGTGTTAGTCAAGATCAGGTCACAACCATGCAAAGTGATTCTCCTCGTACATCTCAATTTCCACCTCCTCAGGGATGTTAAGTTCCCATTACTTTCTAAATGTCTCAAACTGTTCTATTCTGAAGTTTTAGCTAATTTATTTTTTGTTAAAAAAAATGTCTTTACTCTGTAACATGTATTGTCTTGTATATCTGCATTCTGTATTGTGTATCTGTATCTATTACATGTGACGTGGAACCTTTGTAAAGGAGTCTATGACTCAAAGGTATATCTGATCTCTGAAATAAACAAATAAACAAATTCTGATTGCTCCAGACTGGGTCAGACAGCCCTGGTACCCCCTGTTGCTGTCCTTAGCAGTCCACCTTCCCCTGTCTCTTCCCAGGAATTACAACCTGTTGACATCCTCCCAGGGGAGGATTTGGTATCCAAACCTCAAGTCTCTCAATCTCAAGGCATGGCTCTTGAAGAGCTAGAGTTTACTGATCTGCACCTTTCTCAAGGGGTTCTGGATATCCTTAAGGCTTCTCAAAAGCCTTCCACCAGAAAAACTTACAACTCCAAATGGAAAAGGTTCACTATTTGGTGTTCTAATAAGCATATTTCTCCAGAATCTGCTGGGTTGCCTATAGTTCTGGACTATATGGTCCATCTTAATGGCTTAGGACTTAGGCCAGCTACACTTAAAGTGCATTTGGCAGCTGTTTCTGCCTTCTTGTCAGTAGGCAAGCCCTCTCCTCTTTCAGCCCATCCTGTGTTTTGTAAGTTCTTCAAGGGATTGCTGCACACCAGTCCCCCCCTTTAGGGACCCTGCTTCTGCTTGGGACCTTAATGTTTGCATTGCTCAGCTTACGCAACCCTCCCTTGAGCCTTTTTCCTCTGCAGAGCTTAAGCACTTGACTTGAAAAACTGTGTTTTTGGTAGCCATTACCTCTGCCAGGCGTATCAGTGAATTACAAGCCCTGTCAGTGGGGCCTGATTTCATCTCTTTCCATAGAGATAAAGTGGTCCTAAGAACTAACAGGAAGTTTTTGCCTGAGGTGGTTTCGGATTTCCACCTTAATCAGTCTATGTCTCTCCCTGTTTTCTTCACTGACCATTCCTCCTCTGGAGAGAGGAGGCTACACAGCTTGGATGTTAAAAGGGCCCCCAGCTACTACATAGAGCACACCAAGGGTCACAGGTTTGAGTCCCTCCAGTTGTTCCTCATATATGGAGAGGTCGGTAAGGGCAAACCTGCCACTAAGAAATCTATTGCCAGGTGGATTGTCTCTTGTATACAATTCTGCTATGAAAACTGGTAGAACCCCACCCTCAGGCATGAGGCTCCTCCTGGCGATTTGTGCTTCCCTGGCTGCTGCCAGGGATATTCCTATCTTAGAAATTTGTCAAGCAGCCACCTGGAAAACAGTCCATACATTCACCAAGCATTACTCTCTGGATATCCAGACTAGGAGTAATGCCTCGGTTTGGCACAGCAATACTTCAGAGCCTATTCCCAAAGTAGGTTCTGTCCCTCCTCCATGGAGGTACTGCTTGGTAGTCTGCAATAGAATACAGCAAGACTTCAGGGGGAGGCACTGATAAGCAGCAGGAAAATCCCAGCCTCTCCCTACAAAACAGGGTACTAAATGAGAAAAAGACTGAGGTAGAACGGTCAGTGGGGGATGCTGCAACAGAAGGTAAAGCCATCAAAAAAATGGAAAGCAATGAGTACCAATGCCCATAGTCTGGGTAACAAGCTTCCTGAATTAGTGGCCTTGATGGAGGAGGAACATCTGGATATCATGGCAGTCACAGAAACATGGTACACACAAAACCATGACTGGGACATAAACATACCAGGATACACTATCTACAAGAGGGACAGGAGGGTAAAGAGAGGAGGAGTAGCTCTTTACATAAGGGAAGTAATAAAAGCAACAGAACAAAAGGGTAAACAGGAGGAGAAGAAGCACTGTGGGTAAATTTGGAGACAGGCAATGGCACCACAATCCACATGGGTTGTATACAGACCCCCTTCTCAGGGGGAGGAAATGGACAAGGAAATGATAGAAAGTATACTTAGAATGACAGAAAAAGGGGAGATATTGCTGATGGGTGATCTGAATATGCCAGATGTTAACTGGAGTGCAGTTGCAGCTGCCACTTTGAAGATTGGAGTTATTCTAGATGCCCTACAGGGGGCATGCCTTAGACAACTAGTACTGGAGCCCACTTGAGAGGGAGCAATATTAGAATTGATTCTCTCAAATGGAGATGGAGAGAGGATCACAGATGTAGAAGTGGGTAGCCATCTGGGAACTAACGACCATCGAACAGTATGGTTCATAATAAACACCGCAATAGAGTCAAGCCATAAAAGACAAAGTACTGGACTTTAGGAGGGCTGACTTTGCTAAAATGGGTGAGTGCTCATGAATGCACTAGCAAATGGGCAGGAAGGAGGGGTGGAAGAACAATGGGGAATAATAAAACTGCCATCACAGAGGTACGAGCCTTTGTGTGAAAGCAAATAAACAAAACAAAACGATGTAAGAAACCACTATGGTTCTCAAAGGAAGTGGCAGTGAAGGTTCAAGAGAAAGAAAGCATTCAGGAAGTACAAGGAATTGCAGAAGGAGCAGGACAGAGAACTGTATCAGTTAAAGCAAAGGAGGCTGGAAGGCAGTCAGAACAGCAAAGGCCCAAACCAAGGAAAGATAGCCAACTCAGTTAAGAAGGGGATAAAACCTTTTATAGGTACATCAGGGGCAAGGAAGACCAAAGGAGGGATAGTGAGGCTTAATAAAGGGGAGGAGGGTGGGCAGAGGAGACTGTGAAAAGGCAGAGATACTAAACAAATATTTTGCTCAGTATTTACAAATGAAGAGGAGGTACATAAAACAAACAGTAGAAACACTCTGATACAGAAGTTGATACCAGCCCATTTACAGAAGAAAGGGTTCTGAAAGAACTCTTAAAACTGAAGGTGGACAAAACAATGGGGCCTGATGGGATTCATCCCAGAATTCTAAAAGAACTAAGTGTAGAACTAGTGACACACTGACTACCCTTTTAACAAATCATGGGTGGATGGGGTGGTACCGAGGACTGGAGGAGGGCAGATGTGATTCCCCTTCACAAAAGTGGGAGCATGGCAGAAGCAGAAAACTACAGACCTGTTAGTTTAACCTCAGTGATAGGGAAAATGATGGAATCACTTCTGAAGGAAACAATTGTTGAGTATCTAGAGGCCAGAGGGGCACAGGACCCTAGGCAGCATAGATTCATAGCGGGAAGGTCATGTCAGATGAGTCTGATAGATTTCTTTGACTGGGTGACCAAAGTAGTAGATCAGGGAGGGGCTGTGGACATGGCCTACCTAGACTTTAGCATGGCATTTGACACAGTCCCACACAAAAGATTAATATACAAGTTAGCCAGCCTGGGAGTGGGTCCCAAGATGACAGCCTGGGTAAAGCATTGGCTGGAGAATAGGACACAGAGAGTAATAGTAAATGGAGTCCACTCAGAAGAAAGGAGGGTTACTAGTGGGACACAGCAGGGTTCAGTATTAGGACCGGTCCTCTTCAATGTCTTTATAAGCGACATTGCAGAAGGACTGGAAGGAAAAGTATGTCTCTTTGCAGATGACACAAAGATCTGCAACAGAGTTGATGCACAGGGTGGGGTGGAAAGGATGAGAAGGGACTTGGCAAGGTTAGAGGAATGGTCAAATGTATGGCAGCTTAGATTCAATGCTAAGAAATGCAAGGTAATGCACCTGGGAAACAAAAACTCAGGGGAAGAGTACACAATGGGGGGTGAGATACTAACAACAAAAAAAATGGAAAGGGACCTGGGGTAGTCATATCAGATGACCTAAGGTGGGCAAGCAATGTGAGAGGGCAGCAAGGAGGGTTGGGGGATACTGGGATGCATAGGGAGAAGCATCACCAGTAGAAAACAGGAAGTTATTATCCTCTGTACAGACAGCTGGTGAGACCCCATCTGGAGTACTGTGTGCAGTTCTGGAGACCCAATCTCTGCAAAAGACATAGACAGGATGGAAGCTGTCCAGGGAGGGCACTAAAATGGTGCAGGGTCTGCACCGGAAGACATATGAAGAGAGATGAAAGGAGCTAATATGTATAGCCTTGAGAAAGGAGGAGAGGGGACATGATAGAAATGTTCAAGTACCTCAAGGGAATCAACAAAGTCCAAGAGGGTAGCATCTTTCAAAAAAAGAGGTGTGCAAGAACAAGAGGGCACAATTTGAAGATGGGGGGCGGCTCAAGAGGTAATTTAAGGAAGTATTTTTTCACAGAGAGGGTTGTGGATGCATGGAACAGCCTTCCGGAGGAGGTTGTGGAGTCAAAATCAGTGGTGGAATTCAAGCATGCATGGGACAGTCATAAGGCAATTCTAGGGGGTGGGGGTAGGAAGAAGTAGGCTGCTGGTTAACTAGGATCTGCAGCTTATCCAGTAGGTAGGGAAATGGGCAGACTGGGTGGGCCAAGCGGTCCTTATCTGCCGTCAAATTCTATGTTTCTATGTTTCATGTTGTTTGAAGAAAAAATTACTCACCTTAGTAATGTTGTTTCTTCTAATGGAATTTTGCTGTATTCTTACCCCCCCGCCTCCCCTCTCAGAACCTGGTTTTTGGGATGTGGGTGGGCAGGAGCAGTGTTGGCACCCTAGGGGTGCCCCTTTTTCACCCTCCTTTACTTTGGGTGTGTGTTGTGTTTTGTTTTTTGGGTTTTCTGACTTGAGTCTTTGCTTTGAAACCAAAAAACCCCTTTTAATAAATTTAGTTGCCAGTTGGCTAGTGTGAGTTTTACAGTTTCCACATAGAACTTCTAGTGAATATTGCTCGTAAAGATCTGATGGTTGGAGTTTAAACAACAGCAGACAGGGACTTCAACCGAGCTCACACTGAACGTTCCATGCTGGCCATGGAAAGTTAACTCTTTGTTCTCCGGGGCAGTTGAAAGGCAGGACCTAACTGCAATAGTCAGAATACAGCAAGACTCCATTAGAAGAAACAACATTACTAAGGTGAGTAATTTTTTCTTTTCTGCCATCCTAAGGATGTCTTCTATCAATTCCTTGTCCATTTCCTTCCCCTGAGACTGGGGTCTGTATACAACACCCGTGTGGATTGTGGTTCCATTTCTTGTATCCAGGGTCACCCACAGTACCTCCTCTCCTCCATGTTTACCCTTTAGTTCCATTGCTTTGATGCCTTCCCTTACATAGAGAGCGACTCCTCCTCCTCTTCTACCCTGCCTTTCCCTCCTGTAGACCGTGTAACCTGATATGTTGACATCCTAGTCATGTGGATAAAGAGGATAGCAGAAGAAGGGGAAGGGGAGTTTTGGATGCTGCTACATTTAGGTATCAGTGATTTGGAAAACCAGCCCATTGAAACAGTGAAGTGCAACTTCCAAAAACTGGGGAGAGGTTGAGCCTGCACTTGGCTTCCCTGGCCTTTTCTGAGGTCCTCACGTTTGGACTAGGAAGTGTGGGTAGGATAGAATGAGGAAGGACCACATTGAGGAATTAATGAGTGGTTGAAGTGATGGTGTCAGGAGGATGGGTGCCCATTTTTGTGACTGGGGTGGCTTCTGGGAGAGGACACTCTTCAAGGGTGAAGGCCTTCACCAAACAAGAAAGGGGACCAGTGCACTAGGGCAGAAGTTTGATGCCTACATTAGTGGACAGTTAAACTGACTGTGGGGGAGGCAGACTGGAGGAACCACTAAGGGAGGAGAGCAAGTCCAAAACCCAGTGAGGGCTCCCCCAGAAATGGGGGCTAGGAATACTGAAGATGGAAACAGCAAGGCAGAGGTTCACGATAGGCTATGAATAAAGGTCAGGGAGGAAGGGATCTCTAAGCTGGCAAAAAATAGGAAAAACAGGAAGCTAAGGAAGTTGAGGGACAATAAAGCTGGAGGATCTATAAAAGTTGGAGGGGGCTGGGCAGAAGAAGAAGGCGGTCTGCCTCAATATCAGGAACCTGGGAATTAAAATTGGTGAGCTCCAGGCGATGATGGCAGAGGTAGGTTTGGCTCTTGTGGCCATTACAGAAACTTGGACCACAGGGAGTAATGACTAGGAGCTGGCAGTCCAGTGTTACACCATGTATATCCAAGATGAGGGAAAGACAATGGAGATGGGGTAGCCCTCTAAGTCAGGGAAGGCATTGAGGTGGTAAAGGATGAGTCCATCAGGGCAGGGAATGGGGTAGCAGAATCACTGTGGGTTCAGCTCACAACAGCATTAGGAAACCTATTGCACATAGGGGTGGTCTATAGGTCACTGGGATAGAGGGACATGGGAGATAGGAGACTGTGGACAGAAATAAACAAGGGGTCATCAAAAGGGGAGGTAGTGGTACTCTGGGACCTCAACCTGCCAGACATTGATTGGGGCATTCCTGTAACTAGGAGTACCTGAAGTCAGGCCTTGCTAGATACGTTGTAGGATTGCCTGCTGGTGCAGCTGATCAGGGAACCAACAAGGCAGGCTGCCATTCTTCAACATGATGCTCACCAACTCAGAAATGGTAGGCAAAATGAGGGTGGGGGAACTACTAGGGTCTCTCGATAAAAACACCATATGAACCGGTCCTTGGCACCAGTTTTTCCTCATCAGAGGCTGAAGTCCTAGATTTCAGTAGAGCATACTTTAACAATCTGAGGTAATTAGTACGGGGGGGAGGAAGGATGGTAAGGACAGAACTGATGTTTGTGGAAGAAAGATGTGGAGAAATTAAAGGGGACATCTTGAGGCATCAAAGTCATGCTTGAGGACAGTCACCAAGGGGAACAAGTACCAGAAACCAATATGGTCTCTGAGAACTCTGTCACTCTCTCCCTGTGAAATCCTCTGCAGGTCAAGCTGCCTTCTCCTTCTGCCTTCCTAAACTCTGGGGCTCACTCACCTCTTCCATCTACTCTGCTGTTTCTCTTCACTATCTGAAATCTCTCCTTTGTAATTTCACTACTCATACCTATAGTTGTCCATGACACTGGGCCTTGGGTTTTTATCTTCTGCCTCCCAACTCTCTGTAACTGAGGTGCAGGTCAGGAAGCTTAGGAAAACCAGGAGCAGTTGTAAAATTTGCAACAAGTGTTTTATTATTAATAACAGTAAAATAAAAAAATAAAATTGTTCAGAATAACTATTTACAGTGAGTACAAACATAGATAGCAAAGTCCTTTTTCTTCTCAATTTCAAATCTCATTCTGTCTCTGTCTATCTCTCTGTTGCAAAACATTGTGGCTCTTTTTATAACAAGTGTTTGTAGGAGTTTGTTAAGTGAACATTCTGCTTCCCACACAGTGTTCTAGTTAGTTTCTGCAGGTGCAGCAAAAAGAACATTGTGGCCCAGAACTGACCTCTTGTTTACATCTCTGCAAGAGGCTTAAACACTGCATTTCAGGTTAACCCCCTGAGTTCCAAATAGCTTTTTGCAATCATTTCAACATTATAACTATATACAGTTTTAAACAAAGGGATCCCAGTATTAGTGACAGTTGCACAAAATGATTCATGTATATTGTTATACCAGCAGATATGCAAGGGGGAAGAAAAGACAGAACAGCAAGTGAGAGTAGAGAGATAGCGAGAGGCAGAGAATTGCAAGACCATCGGAGTGATCAAATTCTAGGTCTCACAAGAAAATCTGGTTGTGCAACCAGACAGAGAAGAGACAGAAAAGGAGAGGATAGAACAGATCCTTGCGTTTAAACTTTTTCTGCACAACAACTGGGACAGTGCCATATTCAACCCTATCACATACAGTACTCCCTCGCAATAGCAAACTCCACTATAGCAAAATCTCTGTTGTAACGAATGTTTATTGTGGTTCCCGCTATTCTCAACTGTTTTTCCCTTGCAGTTGTTTTTGTGTTGCCTTAGTATTCAACTGTTTGTACGATCACCCTCTAATCCTCGTAACACTTTCTCAACATTAAATAAAAGTCATACTGTATAATGAAGGAGACATGCAAATGCAGGACGTGAGACAGAAATGTGCTTGCAGTTTTAATATTATTATTTATTTATTTAAAATTGGTGACCGGGAAAGGCACACTGAGCCGAGGTTCGTTTCCAGGTGCAACCCGGGTACTAGTAGTACAAGGTGGGAGACAGAGAGATACAGCAAATTTCAAGTAACAGACGAATAATAGATATTAGTACATTACATTTAGAGTTTGGTAGTGAGGTTTCACTTTTGTTTAAAACAGCAGAGTGGAAAAAAAATAATTTCATTACATTTCTAGACCATATTACCGTAATTTTATATTAAGCCCTACTGTATGTCCAATCATGCTCGCAACACTCTGTCAGCCTCTGTCACTGTAATTTTTAACACACACCTGTATTATTTCTTTATTGAAATTAAATACTGTTTAGACTAATTAAAAAAAATTATCATGCAGAGCAGTGGATGTCCGAAGCAGTCCCTCTGTACTAGCACTCGCTCGCCTGCTCACTCATCGGTCAGCTGGCTTGCATGATAATCCACAGCTCAGCACAGAAACTAAAGATACACTCAAGATAAAGGTAAATGCAAACCAATGATAAATTATAATGTGGAATAAAGATGAGGAGATACTGGGAGCTGATTTGAGAGCCACTGCAGTCGGAGTGCTGGAGACGTCAGAAGCAGCCACTCTGCGCTACCAATCCCTTGCAAGCTCGCATCCACAACACAGCACAAAAACCAAAAATAAAGGTAAAATCCAACAAATAAAATGTTATAAAACTACTGAATGGGCAATGTGATCTAAGTGAGCTAAGTGATGTTGAGTGGTATGGAGTCAGGGAAGAGGGTGGGTGGTGACACAAAACGCACAATACTGCTGTAGTTGTTTCAGTGTTTCAGTGTCCCTCAATGTAATGAATAGGGAGCTATAATGAACTCATGTTATGGCTCCCATTTCATTCATTATAGCAAGGGAGCACTGTACTCCTCTCCTTAAGCGGGAACTTGTTTTACAAAAACAGGTTTCCAAAACTTTCTAGTAATTCTCATCTAACATAAGCATATAATCTTTACAGTTCTGTGCATCTGCAGTATAATTTTTTTTCCATAACAACAGTACAGCAAATAGTGAAGTTTAAACTCACACATTTTTTAAACATAGGTTCACCTTGTTTTGGTTTCACCCCCAGCTGCTTAAAATAACCCTGGAGAGAAATATTGTTAGCTTGTTCTGAAAGAAAATCACAATCAGTGATCAGTTTAGTTTCAGCATTATCATATGTTAACCCCTTGTATCAATTAGTCTTTTGTTGCCACTGTTTCTTCAGGCATCGTCTTTCTTTCCTGGACTTCTGGATCTTGGAGCAGTGCTCAAACAAGTCTGAATCAAAATCAGCAAAAGGAAAAGAGTCCCACCATTTGAGATTTTCGGTGCCTGAGCTCTTGTCACCACAGCTGCTGAAACATCAGGATTTATTCCCTCTTTGATTAACTCAGTAAATCTGGGAAAGTAATTTCCAATAATCACAGGTACAGCTAACTTAGGTACTACCTCCACTTTCATTTGGTGCAATACACCCTTAATAGAGTCACTTGGCTGGTAGAATAGTATCGAGTGTCCCCATGGATGCAGATGACACCAGTACCTGGTCTTTTTGGACATTGATTTTTCTAGCACTTCAATATGCACTAGGGTCTGTCTGCTTCCCGAATCTATAAGTCCCTTGACCGTCTTATCTCCCACCTTCACATCTGTTAAGTACTTGCCCCAATTTGCTAAGGACAACTCTGCTACAGTGTCACTCTTACTATGGCAGTTTCTTGCAATATGACCTGGCTTATTATAGTTGTAGCAAATAAAGTCTTTGGGCACAAATTTGTTACACCCACTAGAGTTCTTATCAGACTTGGAGTTTAAATGGGAAAATGAATGTCTTACCAGTGCTTGGCTGTTACCTAGCTGCTGTGGCATTTGTCTGGCCATTTCGTAGTCTTCAGTCAAAGAAACAACCTTTTCCCCACTTTCGGGTTGGTGTTTTTTCACCCAAAGCTGCACATCTGTAGGCAGGATGTTGATGAATTGCTCCATTGCAAATGTGTCGATGATCTGTGGGACTGTTTTGCCCTCTGGTTGGAGCCATTTTATCAGGAGTTCTTTGAGTCGGGTGAAGGCTTCTCAAGGATTGTCGATTGAGTTGTACTTCAGAGACCGAAATCTCTGCCTGTAGATCTCTCCTAAGATGTCATACCTTTTCAGGATTTTGCTTTTCACCAGGCCATAGTTTTCTGACTGCGCAGTGTTCATATTGCTGTAGGCAAGTTGGGCTTTCACTGTCAGGTAAGGTACCAGTCTTATTGCTCATTGCTGCTTTGGCCACTGGCAGGCTGCGGCAACCATTTCAAAAGTTGTCAGGTATGCTTCGATAACATCTGTGGGACTCAACTTTGTAAGTTTAATGGCTTTTAGGGTGCTTGTGTTTTGCTGGATCTGTGCCAGATCCTCTGTCTTTTATAGCTTGCAAGGCATCCAGTCATCGCAGGTGCTATCGCTGCATCTCTTTTCTCTTCTGCTGCTCCTGTCGGTGCATCTCTTCTCTCCTGTACTGCTCCTGTCACTGCATCTCCTCTTTTCTCTACTTCTCAAGTTGCTGTATTTCTTCTCTTCTCTGTTTCTCCATCTTTGTTGTATTGCCTACCACTGGAAAAATGCTATCAGGCTTTGAGGTTCTGTCACTGCCTGTTCTTTTTCTATAACTGGTGCTAGCTGTACAGTCTCATCTTGGACTTCTGTCTTTGCTAGTTTGGCTGCCATTCTCCTGGTAACCACTCCTGGGCTTGCTGATGCAGAATCCATACCTTTCTTCTATGCTTCCCTGGTACCAGGTCTAGTACCCACATACAAAACTCCTGGCTTAGAGTATGCATGGCGTAAATCCCACTTAGCGTGACACCATCTGTCATTGAGGCACAGGTCAGGAAGCATATGCAAACCAGGAGCAGTTGTAAAATTCACAAGTGTTTATAATAGTAAAATAAAATAAAAAAATGTTCAGAATAACTATTTAGAATGGCAGTACAAACATAGAAAGCAGAGACATTTTTCTTCTCAATTTCAAATCTCAGTCTGTCTCTCTTGCAAAACATCACAGCTCTTTTTATAACAAGTCTTTGCAGGAGCTCGTTATGAGAACATTCTGCTTCTTACACAGTGTTCTTGTCAGTTCCAGCAGGTGCAGCAAAAAGAACATTGTGACCCAGAACTGACCTCTTGTGTACACCTCTGCAAGAGGCTTAAAAACTGCATTTCAGGTTAACCCCTTGAGTTCCAAATAGCTTTTTGCAATCATTTCAACATTAGAACTATATACCGTTTTAAACAAAGGGATCCCAGTATCGGTGATATTTTCACAAAATGATTCACATATATTTTTATACCAGCAGCTATGCAAGGGGGAAGAAAAGACAGAACAGCAAGTGAGGGTAGAGAGATAATAAGAGTCAGAGAACTGCAAGACTGTCGGGGTGATCAAGTCCTAGGTCTCACGAGAAAATTTGGTTGCGCAACCAGAAAGAGAAGAGACAGAAAAGGAGAGGATATAACAGACCTTTGCATTTAAACTTTTTCAGCATAACAACTGGGACAGGGCTATATTCAACCCTATCACACTCCCCTTTCATCCTGTGCTGATACTACAGCAACCTGCCTTCTCCCTCCCATGTTTCATGTATTCCCCCACCCTATGCCCGCCACTTTATGCTTAGTATTGCATTGTTGAGGTTTATGTATCTTCTTTTTCTGCTACTTATCGTGTTACTCATTTACTCCACAGCAGCACTGCCAGTAAATTGCTTATTTTATTACTCTTATCTACATTTTATTGTATTTTCTGCCATTGTATTTTTGTAATTGCACTTTTTCTCTTTCCTTCCCCCTCCCCCCAGGATGTATCTGGAAAGCAGGTTTACCAGCTCTGTATGTCTTTCCTTCTAAAACCTTTTAAATAAATAAATAAACAAATATATAAATAAATAAATTAATTAATGAAATAGTCAGAGAGCCAGTGAGGGCCACGAGGTCTCTAAGGCCATAAGATCGGAAGGTTGTGGGTTCTAATTCCAGAATAGGAACTTGGAGCATATCCCAATACTGATACTGTAGTGTAGCACGGGGGTGCTGGACTCCTGAAGTGCTGTCTTTCGGATGAGATATGAAACCAAAGCCCTTTTTGCCTGTTCTGATTGTTGTTCAGGGGGACGATAAAGATCCTATGGCATGTTTCAAAAAAAGTTGGGGGATTTATTTATTTATTTTATTTTTATTATTTTTTATATATATATAGATGTTATAGGCTTTTTCTGGTTTCTCCTGAATTTCCCAGGAACCCTGGGACACAGCCATACATACATACATACGCGTGGAGGCGCCCTTGCACACTGGAAGCCAGCTCAGCCTCTTCCACCCACTTGTACTGCCGCCCCACCCACCTACATTACCCCAGTGGACCTCCACCCAGTGGGGACAGAACTACAGGACAGGTGACAACCCATTCCCACCACCCCTGGGAGAGGAGAGCAGCCTGATGGCTCACTCAATCCCACCCCCCATGCTGGCCCCTGATGATCCGAGGTTGTTCCTGAACCTGGGTCACTGGCGCAGCATGAGGTAAGGCATCCAGCGCCTCAACCCTCAGTATCACCCATATGGGGAAGGTTTTTCTTTTGCTCCTTCTATGGCTCCCCAGCCCACCACTCCTTCGGGCCAGACTACACCCCACCAACACTCACCCTGTTCCCTCCACCTCAGATTGCAGCCACCCTAGGGGGAGCCCGGTGTCACCCTTTAACGGATGGGTCCCTCTCCTCTGAGGGGGAAGGCACCAGGAGGGACAACCAATGTACTCTTGTTCGGTCCCTAGGTGCTGCTGAGGTGGTACTGGAGACTGAGGCTTCCATGATGGTGGGGCCAGCAGCCATCATCTGGCTGGTTGGGAAGCTGGTTTCTTGTTTTTCTCCCTGGGGCCTGGTGTGCCACAGACGTCAAGGTGAATGCCGACATCCACCATGCCCCTTGCGTTCTGCAAGCTCCCCGCAGTGCTGCACTCATAGCCTCCACTAGGAGTCAGCACTCAGCAAGCTGCATCTCCATCTTCCCCCCAGGAGAAGGTGAGCAGTCATCGGATGCTCGAGCCTTCCCCCCCCGGCTGGCCCTCCAATGACCCGTGTCAGTTCCCGAACCTGGGTCACCAGCGTTGCAAGCGGAAATCCAAAAGTTGTGCCAATGGGCTGGTTGAATTTTTTATTTAAAAGTCAAAAAGACTAAAACTACATATCTCAAAATATACATACTACAGGACCAATGTAATTATTCAGTCATCCAAAAGCATTATATAAAGGCAAAACTGTTGGAAGAGAAAAGAATATCTTACAACCAGTTCATGGATACCCACAGATTTAGCCTTCGGTGCAGGGAACTAATCTCAGAAGTATACATAGAAAGTAAAGTTGCAATAACAATATTAACAAGATTACTTTTGATAAAGGTCGTATGTCCGAAACACGACAAGCGTGCACATGTTTATTGAATAAATTGGATTCTGTCAGTATTTCTCTGGAGCCCTGCATGTGTTCTTTGGTTGGTGAGTGCCCTGCTCTGTTTGAATTGTGGAACTTTTTGTTTGGAAGCACCACCCTTCCTTGTGCAGCCTTTCTATGTAGTTGATCTATTCAATCATATATGATGTTTCAAAACAACAAATGTTACTAGCAGTTCCTTTTGTCAAACCTGTGCCATTGTTATAACTGTATTCTCAAAACAAAATTTTCATAAATAATAGTCGTAAATAAAGGTTCAGTCCATCACAATGCCAATTTATCCCAAAAGAAGATAATTTATGGACAGTCCATAAACAAATGTCGCTGTGTTTCCAATTGCTGAACACAAGAGGAGAAAAGACAATAACTTTCTTTCGTACTGTTGTGTTTATGGGTGGGCCTAACCCACAGGCACTCATGACAAGCAAGTCAGATAGTATCCCACATATAATTAGGGATTCTTGAATTCTTTTAGTTGTGACAGAGCTGTGGAAATACATGTTCTAGGGCAATCAGGTGGTGTTAGAAGTTCTTGACAATTAATAGACATAAAAAAGTAGGGAAATGTCCCTGGTATGCTGGTCAGATTTCCTCCATTCACTAAAAATACCACTGTCACAGACTGTTTCTCTCCCAGAACACAGTCCGCACTGCTACCAGTTTCCACATCCCTTCAGACACCTAAATGGCCACATTGGTATACTGCCACCACCCAGCTTGATTGTTACTTAGGGCATCTTTAGGTCTGAAACTCACCATTGCCACTGCTGACACAGCACCATGACCTTTCCCCAAAGGACAAATGACCCACCCCTTTTATCACAGCTGAGAACAGCATACAACCTTATGTTGTGGAATATTCTGCCTAGGGCACTGAGGGAGGTCCTCTCCGTGATGGCCTTTAAAAGAGGGTTAAAGGCATACCTGTTTAGATAGGCCTTCGGGGACCATAACTAGTCCCCAGTATCTGTTGTGAAGCAGCTGTTGTTTTAATGGGAATGGCTATAATTTATTTATTTTATTATTAATGTTCTTTTTGCTGTTTGTTTATTTATTAATTTTTCTGTTCTATAATCTGCCTGTCTACACCAGTATGGCACCCTTAAACTCTGGGGAAGGGTGCCTTATAAATAAATTTACTACTTTAGATAATGTAGCATAGTAGCCTGTCTCATTAGAAATGGATCATGGACTTGCCAATCATCCCAGGTTATTTATACCTTAAAAAGAGTTACAGAAAGCATGAAGTATATAAAAATAACATTTAATACTACATACATAGATTTTGGCAGATAAGGGCCGTTTGGCCCATGCAGTCTGTCCTATCCCCCATTCAAATGCTTAAGGTACCCTAGATGCTATGACAAGTTACCCCCCTTTGCCCTAGTTTGATAATTCCCATGTGCCTATCCCACACATTATTGAATTCCTGAACCATGGCCACCCCCACCACTTCCTGGGGGAGATGGTTCCATCTGTCCTCCACCATTTCAGTGAAGTAGAATTTCCTCAAGTTCCCCCTAAGTTTTCCCTCTTTTAGTCTCATGCTATGCCCCCTTGTTCTGCTTTTTCCCTTCATGTGAAAGATGCTCCCCTCTGGTACCCTGTTGATCCCCTTCAAATACTTGAAGGTCTCTATCATGTCCCCCTCTCTCTCCTTTCCTCCAGGGAGTACATATTGAGAGCTCTGAATCTTTCCTCATATGACTTATGCTGCATCCCAGACACCATTTCTAGGGACGTGGATGTGTTGTTCAATCCACACTTATTGGCAGGCTCCTTGCGGCTTTAAATCTTGCTGGAAGGTCTTCAAGCTGGCTCCTCCCACCCACCCGGGTGGTAAAACTCTCAGCTCCGCCCCATGACACCAGATCTTCCTTACCACTTGGAAGCTAAGGTTCCCTCCTTAGTGCTCTGCGTTTTAGGCCTGGATCCACACTCTTCGGTTAATCCAAAAATTATTCAAAAATTTACAAGACTTAGGTCTTCCTTTTCCCTCGTGACTCTGATGGACAAATCGACTCCAGATTTTTATCGGTGCCCCTGTGAAAGCAAATGTCCCGGACTGACCTGCACTCCATGTGCTATCGCCTAGGACTCTGCCATTATTTGCAGGTTTGCGATTTGTGCAAATCATTTTTGGCTTTGATCTTGGAGGACCACGCTGCTCGACTTCTTTTGGGGTGCCCTGAAAAACGTTATCCTCCGGTCAAGTCGAAGGAGACCCATTGGACGGTGTGCACGGTGGCGGGCTCCGCAGATCAGTTGGAGCAAATGATCACCCTCGAGGAGGAGTCAGCCCAGGCCGCATCTTCTTCTTCCTCAGTCACGGCATTTGTCCCACTCTCCTTGGGCTCCTCCTTCACTGCTTCTTTTAAGGAGCTTTGCCAATCCCTCTCCACCAAGGGAGAAGGACCATCATGACATGCCAGTCGGTCCAAAAAGAAGGACTCCAAAGGTAAGTCCCACCGTCGACATTCGTGGGAGGCGGGAGATCCCTTCACGGATGGTCTGCTTCGACTTCGGTCGAGGTTGCGGCTAAGGCCGCTGGCTTCACGGTGTCCCCATCTGGTCAGCTGGCCGAGACTCCCGACAACGCAGTCGAGATTTTTCTCGACCCGCATGGACGGTTTGTCGACTGGTGATGTCGACAACCCTACTTCACCGGTTCCCCCAGTGGAAACTGAGGACTTGCCTGTGCCTCCTGTGCCGGAGTCCCTGGTTAAGGTCCCTGAGCTGGGGGAGGAGCAGGTTTCCTCCCTTCCCTCTCTGACCCACCCTTGGAATCCCCAAAGGTCTCAGTCTCAAACCTCTTCCAGGTCCAGCCGGTCCCGCCGACGTCGGCGGTCTCAGTCTTGGCACCATGGAAAGCGGCGGCGCCTCTCATCCTCATCGTGCTCTTCAGAGGATAGGTTCTGGCACAAGTTGCATCAGTGCTATGAGGATTTAATGTGGCAGCAGCTCTTATTGTCCAGGAATAAGCCGACTACGTCACCTTCTCTGGCCATTAAATGGCTGTCACCTGAGCGGCCAAAACAACCCCTTGTGGTCGAGGAGCCAAAACCAGCACCAGTTGTTCGGCCGAAACCGGCTGCTCCACCCATTGTTGTGGAACCTCCACCTCCACAACCGAAGACTGGGGCCCCGACCAAGGATTCTCGGTCAGGTCAGGGTTTGCCCCATAGGTTGTCAGTCACCCTCACTCCTGATCGACCTCGGCACGTGGAGGGTGGCTCAGGCACTCAGCAGCTGTTTGCAGACTCCTTGAAGTCTGACGATGACTCCTCCTTGTTCTCCAGGCTGCTTGACCTGGAGTCCACAGGGGGTGAGAGTCCATCCTCATTTTTAAGAATGCTTCGACTCATCTCAGAGTCCACTGGGATGAAGCTCGAACCCGTTTCAAAACAGGCCAAGTATCCTCTCACGGAGATACTGGACTGAGGGGATTCCCCTACAGAGGCCTTTCCAGTAGCCAAAGCCATTGTTGGTCCGGCCCTGGAACTGTGGCAGCGGTCAGCATCTTGTCCAGCACCTTCGGCCAGGATGGCTCAGAAGTATGCGGTCCCTACAGGTTCACTCTCCAGTTTCTTGGAGCACCCCTTGGCAGAGGGGTTAGTGACCGACAGCATTTTCTGGCATTTCGGGAATGCTCGGGATGTGGACAAATCATCCAATAAGGAGTCCAAGAAATTGGTCTACTCAGGGCGGAAAGTTTATGCTGCTTCCTCCCTAGGCCTTCATCAGGCCAGCTCGGCCATTCTGATGGCACACTCTTCACATGCCCTTTTAGGCTCCCTGGATGAGGTGATTCCTCATCTCCCGGCTGACCTTCAAACGACGGTCAAGCAGGTGCAGCATCAGGGAAGGGCAGTAGCTAAACAGCAGCTCCAAACTTCGTTAGACTTCGCTGATTTGTGTGCCCGGTCAGTAGCGGCTGAAGTAGCCATGCGCCACAGAGCTTGGCTGCAGATCTCCGCCTTTTACAGCTGATACCCAGCACAAGCTGGCAGACATCCCCTTCCTGAGTACCAACTTGTTCAGACACGGGGTGGAGGGTCATCTCCAACGGATCGAGAAGTCCAACGCCACCTTGGACTCGGTCACGTCTGCCCAGAAGGACAAAGGCTGCCAGCAGCAGCGTAAGCCCTTTCATCCTTCAGCCCCTGCGGCATGTCCAGCCCAGCAACACCAGCATCAGGGCCAGCAGGCTCGTACTTGGCACTGTAAAGCCAAGCCTGCTGCTTCCTCCAGCTGGAAGCCGGGAGGAAAAGGCCCAGGTGGCTCCTCAACCAGCCCTTCCTCCAAGCCTACCCAGTGACAGGTTGAGGGGTGTTGCCCCAACCTTGTCACTCCTCCCCGGGTTCCCCCGTGGGGGGGCTGTCTCCGCAACTTCCTTTCCACCTGGTCCAATATCACCACAGACCACTGGGTGTTGGAAGTGGTAGGCAGGGGTCTGCCTCTGGAATTCGAGCAGTCCCCCTCCTATCGAGCCATCACCCCACAGGGGTCTATGCATTCTGCAGCCTCTCTGTTGGCTCGTCAAGCTGACATTGCCCTGCTTCTCCAGAAGGAGGTGATCAGGGAGGTGGCGGACCCCCCTCCAGACCCAGGGTTTGTGTCCAGGCACTTTCTGGTCCCAAAACAGATGGGGGGCTGGTGCCCCATTCTCAACCTACATGACGTGAACAAGTTCCTAAGGTTTTGCACATTCAGGATGGTCACTCTGGCTCAGATCATTCCATCCTTGGAAAAAGGCATGTGGTTCTGTTCTCTGGACCTCCAGGATGCGTTCTTTCACATCCCAATCCATCCGTCTCACCAGCGATTCCTCCACTTCAGGGCACAGAGATCCCTTTACGAATTCTGGGCCATGCCCTTCGACCTCTCTCCAGCTCCCAGGATCTTCACCAAATGCATGGCAGTGGTGACAGCATTCCTGCGGTGCCAAGGAGTCCGGGTGTACCCTTACCTGGATGACTGGCTGATTGCAGCCCCCTCCAGGTTGGAGGTGGAGCGGTCCAGGGATCTGGCCCTCCAGGTCTACTCTCAGATTGGCCTCCTCATCAATGAGACCAAGTTGGAACTCGTGCCATCGCAGGCGATTCAGTTCATCGGGGCAGAGCTCGACTCTTTTCAAGCCAGAGCACAGCTCCCGGCAGACAGGGCCAAGGTCATTTCCTCCTTTGCCCAATCATTTCTGGTTGGGAAATTGCGCCCTGCCTGGGACTTCCTGCACCTCCTGGGCCTCATGGCAATGTGCACCAGTGAGGTCCATTGGGCCCGCTGGCATGTGCATCCCCTACAGTGGGGGCTGGCCCGCCAATGGTCACAGTGCTCTGGTCCTCTGGACCAGCCAGTGACAGTAACCCAGGAGATGTGGAACAGCCTCCAGTGGTGGCTCGTTCCAGCTCATCTGCAGGAGGGTATCCCATTTGTCCGCCCAGAGCCGACGGTCACTCTGACGACTGACGCCTCTCTGATGGGTTGGGGTGCCCATCTGGGGGAGCTCAGAGCCCATGCCCTCTGGTCCCCTCAGGAGTCTCGATGCCACATCAACCTGCTGGAGCTTTGAGCAGTCCGACTAGCCCTCACCACCTTTGCTCCACTTGTATGGGGTCAAGTGGTCCAGGTCCAGATGGACAACACCACGACCATGTACTACCTCAACCGACAGGGTGGGACGCACTCCTTGCCTCTGTGCAAGGAGGCTCTCTGCACTTGGTCTCTTGTGATCAGCCTGGAGGCAGATCTCCTAGCCATCCATGTAGCGGGAGCCTCCAACAGTCTGGCCGATGCCCTCAGCTGGATACGCATTGCATCTCACGAGTGGTCTCTCCTGCTGGAGGTAGTACAAGATCTGTTTTCCTACTGGGGCTACCATAAGGTGGACCTGTTCACTTCCAGGGAGAATACGAAGCTGAGGCTGTTTCATGCCCGGCCCCCTCAGCAGGGCTCGCTGCAGGGGGATGCCTTTTCGAGGCCATGGACCCCGGGCCTCTTCTACTCCTTCCATCCATTCCCCTTGATCCACAAGGTGCTTCTCAAGGTGAAGAGGGACCAGGCATAGGTGATTAGGGTAGCCCCAAACTGGCCCCGCAGTTCTGGTATCCAGATCTCAGCCTCAGCTCCAGGCTCCTGAGGCAGCTTCAAGCCTGCCCGGACCTGATCTCAGTCAACAAGTGAAGGTACTCCATCCGGACCTTCAATCCCTGCACTTGACAGCCTGGTTCCTGAGCGGCTAGAGTTCCAGGCCTTGGGTCTCTCCGACGAGGTCCTCAACATTGTTGAGGCATCCGGCAAGGAGTCGACCAGAAAATACCATGCCTTCAAATGGAAGAGATTCTCCATTTGGTGTCAGAGCAAGTGGTTGGACCCTTCCTCCTATTCATTGGTTAGCATTCTGGACTATCTGTGGTCCCTTTCTCAGCTAGGGCTTCAGTCGACAACCCTCAAGGTGCACCTGGCAGCCATCTCTGCTTACCAGGCGAGGGCCAGAAAGCAGTCGGTGGCGCAGGAGAAGGTGGTCGGGCGCTTTTTCAAGGGCCTTGATCACATATCCCCTCCGGTGCGAGAATCTCCACCTCTGTGGGATCTACTGCTGGTATTGGCTAAGCTCATGGGCAAGCCATTCGAACCGATGCACAGGTGTGACATCTCTCACTTGTTGTGGAAGACCGCCTTCTTGGTGGCTATTACATCAGCCAGAAGGATGGGAGAGTTCTAGGCACTTTCCATCGAGTCTTCTTATCTGGTCTTCCATCGGGACAAGGTTGTTCTGCGCCCCCATCTGAAATTCCTTCCGAAGTTGGTGTTGGAGTTTCACCTTAACCAGGTGTTGGCTCTGCCGTTGTTCTACCCCAATCACACCTCGGAGGCCGAATATAGGCTCCGTACTCTGGGCCCTAGAAGAGTGCTCTCTTATTATAAGGAGCGGATGGCTGAAATTCGGGGAGAGGTTCGCCAGCTGTTTGTCACCTACGCTGAAGCTGCACCTGGCAGACCTGCAGCCAAGCGGATGATATGCAGGTGGGTCACCTCCTGCATAGATCTCTGCTATAGTTTGGCGGGCATGGAGCCTCCCAGAGGGATAAGAGCTCATTCTACCCGCCATACCGCTGCTTCGGTGGCTGCTTCCAAGGATGTCCCTATCCAGGAAATCTGCAGGGCTGTGAACCTGGAAGTCAGCACACACCTTCATTACCCACTACCACATTGACCTTGAGTCATGCCGGGATGCTGGTTTTGGGACCACGGTTCTCCAGTCCTTATTCCCCAAGTAAGTATAGGGGGTGTGCGCCTTGCCTCCCTCCTCCCAGAGAACTGCTAGGAGTCTGCCAATAAATGTGGATTGAACAACATATCCACATCCCTAGAAATACAGGTTACTCACCTGTAACAGGAGTTCTAGGAGTGGTATATGTTGTTCATCCACACAACCCGCCCAACCTCCCCGGCTCGACGCGCAACCTGGCTTCCAGCGGGCTAGATCTGGTGTCATGGGGTGGAGCTGAGAGTTTTACCACCCGAGTGTGTGGGAGGAGCCAGCTTGAAGACCTTCTGGCAAGATTTAAAGCGGCAAGGAACCTGCCAATAAGTGTGGATGAACAACATATGCCACTCCTAGAACTCCTGTTACAGGTGAGTAACCTGTATTTTTGTCACCCTCCTCAGTACGTCTCCATCCTGTCTATGTCTTTTTGGAGCTGGGGCCTCCAGAACTGAACACAGTACTCCAGATGAGGCCTTACTAGGGAGTTGTACAATGGTACTGTCACTTCCCTCCTTCTACTTGTTATACCCCTCCCTATGCACCCTAGTATTCTGTTAGCCTTTCCGACTGCTTTATCGCACTGTTTAGCCATTTTGAGGTTGTCTTCTATGACTACCCCTAGATCCCTTTCCTCTTTGGTGGTCTCCAATGTTACCCCGTCTAGTTCATACTTGACCCTAGGATTCCCTCTCCCCAGGTGCATAATCCTGCACTTTTATGCATTGAAACCCAGCTGCCATTCCTTGGACCAGTTTTCTAGCCTCTTCAGATCTCTCCTTATTTTTTCTATACCTTCCTGTGTATCTACCCTGTTACATTGCTTTGTATCATCTGCAAACAGGCTAATCCTCCCTTCTAGACCTTCTACAATATCGTTTATGAAGACATTGAAGAGCACTGGTCCCAGCACTGATCCCTGGGGCACACCACTTTTTACCTGTTTCTCCTGTGAGCTAACCCCATTTACCACCACTCTTTGTATTCTGTTGCTCAACCAGTTTCTAACCCACATGACTACCTCTGTCCCCACCCCAAGATTTGCCAGTTTGTAGATTAGTCTCCTGTGTGGGACTGTGTCGAAGGCCTTCCTGAAGTCCAGCTAAGCCACATCTACCGCTCCGTCATGGTCTGTTTCTTTTGTCACCCACTTGAAGAAATCAAACAGGTTGGTCTGGCATGACTTCCCTGTGGGGAATCCATGTTGCCTTTGGTCCAGCAGCCCCATCGGTTTACGTACTATCGAGGTCAAACTGACAGGGTGGTAGTTTCCTGCCTCCTTCTTGCTACCACATTTTGTGCATGGGTACCACATGTGGCCTCCTCCACTCCTCCAGAACCATGCCTGTTTCCAGTGATCCACTGAACAGCTTAGCCAGAGGTTTAGACAGTTCCTCCCAGAGCTCCTTTAGGATTTTCGAGTGCATCTCATCCAGTCCCATAGCTTTATCCACCTTAAGCTGTAAAAGTGCTCTTTTTACTCTGTCCTCTGAAAAAGATCTAATGTCCACCCTTCTCCCTGTTTCTCCTTCTCCATTAGAGGGGGATCATCCCCATTGCCTTCTTCCATGAATACGGAGCAGAATTATTTGTTGAAGATGGTCACCTTGTCAACGTCTTTCTCCACTGCCCTGTCTCCCCCTTCCCTAAGTCTCACAATCCCCCCAGGCTTCCTTCCCTCACTAATATACCTAAAGAATGCCTTCCCTCCTTCCTTCACTGATTTTAGCTAGCCTTTCTTTGATTTTGTCCTTTGCTGCCTTTACTGCCTTGTTTACTTCCCTTTGTTTTTCCAAGTATTCTTTATTTATTTTTATTTTATTTCATTTTTGTTGACCGGGTAAGTGCACTAGACAAATCCCGCCTATTTTCAGGCATGACCCGGGGGAGGGGAATACAGATGAATGACAACTGACCTTGAACCAGATTAAGCTGTTGGTGGTATTTTTAGTGAATGAGAAAAATTTGGCCAGGCCACCGGGGAAATTCCCCTACTCTTTTCGATAAATGCCATGCGATCTTTAATATCCACCTGAACTACCACCCATCCAGGCAGGTGGGACCTCGGTTTAACATCTCATCTGAAAGACATTGCCTTCCTTTGTGTTGTCTTGTACCTCAGAAATGTCATTTTTTTTCCTCTTACTAGCTCTGCTGCTCCCCTCGAGAACCACAGTGGTTTCCTCTTTCTTTTGCTCTTGCTACAGGGCCTGGCGCAATGGTTTGCTACTAGGTGCAGGGCTTCCCTTATCTTATCCCACTGTTCCACCACTCCCCTTATGTCATCGTATCTCCGCATAGCCTTCCTGAATGCATCCTTCATCTTACTGAAGTCTGTCCTCCTGAAATACATGATATTTACATATGATACAGGATTATACACAGTAAGGGCTATGGGGAATACACTACAGAAAAGAAAACTAACACATTTGAAAAGATAGAAATCACACAGAAAAAAACAAAGCTAACCTGATTTCTGAGCAGAGTAGAAGCTTAGCCCCAACTGGCATCTTGTGAGTTATAGCAGACTCGAACATGTGATGTTACATGTTCAGTGCCACAGCACAACTGACTTTCATCAGAGAAACATGGACACAGTGCGAAAACGTGGCACTAAAGGTCAGTAGTATGCTGGGCTGCATAGGGAGGGGACTCATGAGTTGCAGAAGGGAGGTTTGTGCTGCCACTTTACAGGGCGCTGGTGCACCCCCACCTGGAGTACCGCATACAGTTCTGGCGGCTGCACCTTTGGAAAGACATAGATAGGATTGACGCAGTGTAGAGGAGAGCCACAAAAATGATTTAGGGTCTGCATCAAATGGCATATGAGGATAGGTTGAGGGAGCTCAACATATACTTCCTGGAGCAGAGGAGGGAGAGGGGGGATATGATTGATACATTCAAGTATGACATGGGTATAAATAAGGTAAGGGTACAGGAGCTCCTTCAGGAGAAGAACAGCAACAGAACTAGAGTACATGATATGAGTCTTAAGGGTGGGCAATTCAGGAGCAATGTTAGGAAGTTCTTCTTCACTGAGAGGGTGGTTGACCCATGGAATTGCCTGCCCTGGGAGTGGTGGAGGCAAAAATGGTAAACAGGTTCAAAAACATCTGAGTCAGGCACAAAGGTATCATTTCACAGAAAGGATGGGGAGAGCAGACTAGATGGCTCTTGCAGTCCCCTTCTGCATCAATTTCTATGTTTCTAATAGCCATGGCAAGCCAGCCCAGTTGGTAGCATCATTGGCCCTGCCTTTTTGACATCATACCCTAGGCATTTCCTTTGACTTATGGGAACCTCCTCTACTGTATAACTGGTCCAAACAGGTTGTGTGTATTCAAGCTGTCCTATTGTTAAAATGTTACTTTGTTGAACATTTAAAGTAGCCAAGCAGGGTGTTGGAAGGAATTGGGGGGTCAGAAACTGCACCCCTTCCACAGGCTGAAGTAGAGAATAAGGAGAACATGGGGAGAGGAATCCCTCAAAGCAAACTAATAAAGGAAGCAGGGTGGTAGAGAGAAACAGAAAAGGAATAGGAGCATTAAAAAGAGAGGCAGGAAGTAGGGAGGGCAAAAAGGAACAAAGGGGGACAACCTACCGGGTCATAATGTTGCACACTTAATAGCGTATGTCATTATGGCTAACCCAGTACAGCGCTGCAGAAGTGAGTGAATGGTGTAATACCATGTATACTGCTGCACGCGGTATTGCACCATTCCCACTTTCCCAGATAGAGGATAAGACCTCTGCTGGGAGTGGGTTCCGCTGACCTACTGCTGTGGTGTAATGAACTGAGCCACAACAGCAGGGAGCCCAGGCAGTGCTTCTGGGACTGGGTTTGATTCCTGGTTCCAGAAATATAAATTTTTTTCATCTTTGTGCGCTCCCCGACCTGACCCCCCCCCCGGAGTTGAGAATCTATATTGGAGGGTTTGAGGGGCACAGCCATAAAGAAGATATGCCACATGGCAAGAATTGCACTGTATCAGCAGCATGATTGTGCCATGTGGAGTAGTGTTGTGTGCGGTATTGACCCCATGCCAGGGGACAACAAGCAGAGTGGAAACAAAATCTGGAAGGCCATCTGTGTGAATGCTAGAAGTCTAGAAAATAAGCTTCCAGATCTAGAGGTCATCATAGCAGAGGCCGACCTGAAAATTGTGGCAATTATCGAGTCATGGTGTACTGAAAACCATGACTGGGACATTGCCGTACAAGGCTATACTCTGATCAGGAAGAAGGATGGGCAGACTGGATGGGCCTTGCAGTCCTTATCTGCCATCAACGTCTATGTTTCTAAGGTGGGGAGAACAGGAAGAGGTGTGGTTCTTTATGTAAGGGAAAGCATAAAAGTGATGGAGATACAGGAATACAGGGAGAGGCAGAGGTACTGTTGATCACCCTGGAGATGGAATGGAGCCACTATTCACACTGAAGTGATCTACAGACCTAGGACAACAAAAAAGTCATTTGAGAAAGGATCTTTTGATCTGAAATGCATCAGGCATGCATCCCTGGGATTTTACTGGGAGTCTGCTGTCTTTAACTATAGCGATTTAATAATAATAATAATAATAATTTTATTTGTAGTGTGCCTTTCAAAAACTAAGGCACATCACAATAGGTTAAAACAACACTTAGGACTCTAAATAAATGAATTAAAACATAATAAAATAAGAGAACAGCATACAGAATCATATTAAGTCAAGTGGGGTAGGCTTGATTCCACAAATAGGTCTTAAGAGCCCGTTTCAATCCCTCCATGGTCGCGCCTCCAGCTGAGGGGTAGAAATTCCAAAGGGCTGGGGCTGCGTACATGAAGGCATGGGCCCCAGAGGATTTTAGGGAAACCCTTGGGATCTCTAGCAACCCGTTGTTGGCCGAGGGTAAAAGCAATCGTCCTGGGCAGTAAGGAACCAGAAGCTCTTTCAGGCAGTCCGGGCCCAGTCCGTGTAGGGCCTTATAAGTCAGAAGTCCAACTTCAAAGGTGATCCGCCACTGCACTGGCAGTCAGTGCAGATCACGCAGCACTGGAGAAATATGACATGAATGAGGAGTTCCTGTCAGTAACCGGGCTGCAGCGTTCTGCACCAGCTGGAGGTGGCGGATATCAACACCTGGTAGTCCTAGGTAAAGGGAATTGCAATAATCCAGGCATGAGGACACAAAGGCATGGACCAACATAGGGAGATCGCTGGACAGAACAAGGTGTTTAACCCTGGAGATGTTCCTTAGATGATAAAAAGAGGATTTGATGACTGCCAACACCTGCAATCGTAGTGTCAGCCCTTTGTCAAAAATCACCCCCAGGTTTTGCACCTGTTTAGAGGTAAGAAGTGGCACTCCCCCAAGATAAAGTCCAGAAGATGAACCTGCCCCCAACCTCTCCATCCGGCGCCCTGGGTCCACGACCAACACTTCAGTCTTTTTTGAGTTTAACCTCAGCCAGCTCTATTTCATCCAATCCTGGATTTCAAGTAGGCAGTTGTTAAAAATTGAGAGAGCTCTATCCTGGTCAGGTGCAAAAGAAAGGTAGAGCTGGGTATCATCAACATAGCAGTGAAACCTCAGCCCATACCTTCTTACAATGTCTCTGAGGGGGAGCATGTACACTGCGAACAACTTGGGGGACAACACTGAACCCTGAGGAACCCCACATGACAAAGACTGGGTTGGAAGAATAAATCCCCGACACCACCCTCTGAGTTCTGCCAGTGAGAAAAGATGTAAACCAACTGAGAATTGTACCTGACAGACCACAGATGAACCTCAGGCAACTGAGAAGCATCTCATGGTCCACAGTGTCAAATGCTGATGACAGATCTAGAAGAACCAAGATGGAGCGGTTCTTCCAATCTCTTGCCATCAGGAGATCATTGAGCACCTGAACCAGCACTGCCTCAGTACTATGCCTCTTACAAAAACCAGATTGGAGAGGTTCTTAGATGTCATGGATGGTCAAGTGGTTCTCCAGTTGTAGGGCCACTACTTTCTCAACCACCTTCCCAATAAAGGGAAGGTTAGAGATTGGTCTGTAGTTAGCCAAACAGTCTGGGTCCAAAGAAGCTTTCTTCAGGAGGGGTGTCACTACTGTCTCCTTCAGGGAGCTAGGAAACTCACCTGTCTCCAAGGAGCACCAGACTATCCAAGCAAGGACTAGGCCAATGGTATCACTACAACCCATAATCAGGGTAGTTGGTCCCGGATCCAAACTACAGCACGTAAGGTGCATACCCATGGCAATACACGTGACCTCCGTGAACTCCAGTCGGTTGAAGGTACTCCAGGAAAATTGAGGGACAGTGACCGAGTGCCGATCTAAAGCAACACCTACAGAGTGTGTTGCTAGGAGCACCGCCCTGATGTCAACCACCTTAGCTGCAAAGAATTGAACAAGCTCATCGCACACCACTTGCGAAAAGGCTCTTTGAATCTGCAGACAGGTTGGGTTGCACAGTCTGTCAACAGTTCAAAAGAGCTGGGCTGGTCGGTTCTGAACTGCCACAATCTCCCCGGACAGGAACTCTGCCTTCTTATCGGTGATTGCAGATTGAAAGACATGATAATGATCCATCAATCTTAGGCAGTCGACATCCAGGGCGGATTTCCACCAACAGTGCTCTAACCTTCGCCCTAATCGCTGCATCTCCCTCAAGGTCCCATCAAACCAGGGGGACCGAGGGTGAAGGGAGAGGGGGCAAACTCGAACAGGAGCAATGACATCCAGAGCCACAGAAATGGCCTTATTATAGGCCACCACTAATGCCTCGGGGGCACTGTTTGCCTCGGAAAGAGCCAATAGGTCAAGCACTGCCGCCAGGCCTTCAGACCTTATATCTTGTAAAGGGTGGTGTCTGACCATCTCCACAGGGGTAGGTCAATGAAGGGGGGGTGCGAAAACTGAAACCCACGGTGCAGTGATCGGACCATCCAACAGGTTCCACCCCCAAGTTGAAGGCCTCGATCCCCAGGAGAAGGACTAGGTCAAGAGAGTGAGCATGTTTGTACATAGCAGTGGTAACAATCTGAGTAAGGCAAGAGATGACATCAGCTGGAGGAAGTGCTGCCCAAATTTTGAGAGTTTGTCATCGACCCAGGCTTTAAAGTCCCCCCAGGACCATCAGCCTGGGAGAGCAAACGCCATGTCGATGACGAAGTCCGCCACTTCCTGAAGGAAATGCTTCTCATCCCCAGGTGGCTAGTAAATGAGAGCAATCCTACAGCCTACACCTGCTACCACTGTACACTCAATTGACCCAGCCTCCTCAACTGGTACATCCGTGTGGCCCAGTTTGGTCTTGAAACAGACCGCGGCTGGCCCGGTGGTGCTGAGGGTTGAGGCGCTGGATGCCACACCTCGTGCCAAGCCGGTGACCTGGGTTCGGAAATGAGCCGGGGATGTTGGGGGTCAGCAGGGAAGGGAGAGGACTGAGCGTCTGAGGACAGCTCTCCTCTCCTGGGAGGAAGAGGGATACATGCTCGGTGCCTGACTGGCCTTTTGGCGGAAGCTGGAAGCATAGCAGACACATGAGCTTACAGAGGGTTGGGAAGTGGCAGACATCAGCGGAGATGCCTTAATGTCGGGGCATAGGCCACTCCCCCAGAACATCGGAAAAACACCCGAGGCACTCCCGGGTAGATGGAGAGCCAGGCCCCGATCTCCAATACCCCTATCTGCCCTGGTGACTGGTGTCCTGACAAGACTCAGTAATTCGGGGTGCTTAACCCCCACCTTGTCCCCACCTGGGGGGTAAGTCAAGGCTAATTGGAGGATGGACCGCCGGAGGATACAGGTAGGAGGTGGGAACTAGAATGGCCATAGGCGTCTCCCGAAGGGAATAGAGTGCCATGGGAGGGGAGGAGTACAAAACAGAAAGTAAAAAAAAAAACAGATCGTAACCCCCCCCAACTCTGTGATCCAGTCTTGAGTGGTGTATCACCGAGTACCCAGCTGGAGTTGCAGCCTCTAATATAGGGCCAGAGTTCTCATCCAGCCAGGTCTCGGTGATGCATGCCAGGTCAACTGTCCCAACAAGATCTGCAATAATTGCAGTCTTGTTTTTAAGAGACCTGGCATTGCATAACACTGCCCGAGTGTTTAAAATAATACAGAGATTTTACAGCACCTTTGGAAACAAGCATCAGTTTTCTGTCATTTTTACACTGAGGTGCGAGGGCCCAGTTTTTATTTGAAAGTGATCTACAGAAGGACTTCCGGTGACGTCACCATCAACATGGCAGCATAGCCACGGAGCTCTCCCTTCTCCTCAACAAAGAAATAACTCTACACAACCCAGAAACGTGAAATCTGAAAGAATATGTGAAAGTTACAAAGTGGAGCTACAACTGCTATGAGATCCCGGTCAAAAAACTCCAAATCCGAAAGAGATCAGCCTAGATTGAGCCCTGCGAGCACAGCCACCAGCGGGAGAAATTCACCTACGAGTATGGCGGGAGAAGATACCAAGACGGAGATGGAGACTCTGTCCCGATCTCGGTTTGAAACCTTACTCACAGAAATTAAGCAGTTTAGAACAGAAACAAAAATGGAATTCAATAAGTTACACACAGATCTGAATAAGCTGGAGACCATAGTAACTAACACAGAGGAACCCATTTCGACTGCTGAAGATGATATAGTACATCAATCAAGAGCGGTTGAGTTCCTAGCGAAACAATAAGAAATGGTATCCACAAATGTTTGGATCTAGAGGCCCGTTCATGACAAGATAACCTTAGAATTTATGGTTTGCCTGAATCGTCTGAGGTGGGAGACATGGCAGAGTTCGTGGAAGACCTTCTGAAGCAAGTACTCGATTTGCCGCTGGCCTATTCCTTTAAGATTGAGAGGGCACACCACGCTCTAGTACCCAAGCCTACCTCCAAAACAGCAAGGCCTTGCTCAGTTGTAGCTAAATTCTCCAGCTTCAGAGAGAGAAGGAGATGATCTTGTAAACAGAATGGAGAAAGGGGAGTATGGACTATAACGGGTCAAAGTTATTCTTCGATCAAGATTACCCCCCAATAATTTAACAACAGCGACTAACATATGCTCCACTGCTTCAGAAATTGAAAACACTGGGTATTAAATTTCAAACCCCATACCCCTCCCGCTTATGAGTACACTGGGAGTCAGGCATAGAGCTATATCACACTTATGAAGAGGCACTCCAAGCACTGAAGAATAAAGGACACGAGTTCCCAGAGCTTGTTTGTCGCATGGAACAACCCTCAATCACACAGAATATATGGCGCCCAATACTGCAGCAGAGTGCAAGCTGAGCGGGGAAGCGATCAGCAAACATGACCCTCCAGGACATTAAGAGCATGCTTGGGAAACTCACACACACTCAAACGAATGGGGATTTGCTGAGGGAAGGAGCGAGCAATACCTGAGGAGTCGGGCGAACAGAGTGAGTCTATGAGACTTTTGTTTTGTATTTCCCACCTTGTAAGAGAATGGAATCTTGGCATTCCAGCCGAGAGACTCCTGAAATAATGCGAGGGAAAATGATGGCTCTACACTATAGCTGAACGATTGCTGAGCTATGGGACAGATAAGTGTTTTGTGCACTTGCTACAGGGCGCCACACAGTCAAGTTGGCAAATGGTGAACTTAATCAAGATACTTGGTGCCTCCTGGCTTTCATAGACGTTAAACAAGGGGGGGGGAGGAAGGGGAAAAGAGGAGAAATGGTTGTTTTTTCCCCCAATGATGGTTTTTTCACACTATTGCTAGTCTCTAGGGTTAAGGGTACAATCATATAGGATGTTCAGAGTTTTTTTTTCTTCTTCCTCTCCTTACCCACAAAGGAGGGAAATCATAAGAAAGCTCAGACAAGACTGGCTTGCAGGGCATTAAAATCTGGGATACCAATGAAAACAATGCTGCGACTTGTTTTGGGGGAGGGAAGGGAATGAGTTTTTTCTGAGCTATTAATGCTTCTGCCATGTTGTCTTTTGATGCTCCTTATCCTGGTGGAGGGGAGCTATTTTACATCTCGCTCCTGGTCAGGAGTTTTCCCAGTGATGACATGCCATCTCATATGGCAAGGACTCTTCATACGTAAGGTCCAGGAGGGACGAGCCTCCATCTTGGCTCCTTCTCCTCCTTCTTGAGTACTGATCACTTGAGTAACTAGGGAACATTACTCATTGTTCCCCTACCTTGGGAGTCAATCTGCAAATAGTTCACCCCATTGGGTGAGGACTACCCTGTTGGTATCTTCACAGGGGGCTTTTAAATGTATGTTTATGTTAATGCATTATGACAGTGTTTATGTTGGTACACAGGTATATATTTTGTTGTTTGTTGTTACATCAAATAGATTTATTGGCAACATAGGTTTGTGTAATGCAGGGTAGAGAATAAGATTCTATAATATTATAAGGGATCATGATTATTGATCGATACCGTTGAAGCTGGGAAGAGAAGATTTTTTAAGAAATATCAGGGAGAGGGGTGGCTTAGTTTAATGCATATAGAATATGCCTGTTTAATGCATATCGATGGGGAGTAAAAATGTCATAAAAATAGTTTCTCACAACGTTAATTAGTTGAATAACCCAGTGAAAAGACAAAAGGTTATGTCCACTCTCAGGAGGCAGAACCCTTCTTTTGTTTTACTGCAAGAAACTCACCTTAATAAATGTGAGCATCAGAAATTAAGAAAATTTGGATATGAACAGGTGGTAGCAGCTTCCTATGGGAAGGGGAAAAGAAGGGGTTCTGCTATACTGGTTTCTAGAGGAGCCCAGTTCCAAAAAACAGCCAGTTATTCCGATCCAGAGGGCCGTCTGGCGATATTGTCTGGTACCCTGGGTTCCCCAATTACATTAGCCTCTCTTTATGCCCCCCCCCGGGCTTCACAAGGACTTAATCCTGGCCCCACAAAGTTGATCTCATCACCGTCTGACATTGCTACTCTAAAAGGAATCAGTTTCCTGCATGCCAATGTCTGCAGCCTTCTAAAGAAGCTGGATTCCATCCAGGCCTGGGTTATTCATACTGCCCCAGACATTCTTGTGATCTCAGAATCCTGGCCTCGGGCATCCACACTAGACAGTGAGGTCAATATCCCCAACTACCTCCTTTTCAGAGCAGACAGAAAGACTGGGGGGGAGGAGTAGCCATTTATGTTAAAAACAAATTCACAGTATCTATATTAGATGCTACTTCCATTCCTGGGGGATTTGAATGCCAGTCTCTTAGGGTTGAACCATCCCAATCTGTGGCATTCCACATAATAGGCTGCTATAGACCACCACCAGCAGCAGGATCACAGCTCTTGACTCATCTGTCATCACAAATGGACGCGACATATCTGGAAACAATTGTACTAGGTGACCTTAACTATGACTGGTTATCTAACTGATCACTACCCCTAAAACAATTCTGTGACTCCCATGGGTTCACCCAACTTATAACTGAACCAACTCGCATCAACAAAACAAGTCCAGTGAGAAGCACCCTCCTGGATGTCCTCCTTGTCAACAAACCACACTACTTTTCTCATGCCGGTATCCTTCCAGCTGATGTTAGTGACCACTACCTTATAGCTGGCATAAGAACCATCACTAAATCACTATCTACATCAAAGTTCTCTACCAAAAGATCTAGATGGAACTTTGACCCTCTGGCCTATTTCAACGATCTAAAAAACTCTCTGCTCTGGCAGAGTTTCTACCTGGCTAAATCAGTAAGTGATGCCTATGATGTTCTCCACAAAATCATAACCAGTGCCCTAAACAAACATGCTCCTTTGACCAAAGCTCAAATAAAAACCAGAACCTGCCGTTGGTTCTCACTGGACCTGAAGAAAGCTTTACTCAAAAGAGACCAACTATGGAAAAAGGCCAGGAAGTTGCATGCCGACACAGACTAGTGTCTCTTTAGGACAGCTAGGAATGCCTGCATGAAACTGATCAGAGAGGCCAAGGCCAATTTTTACCAAAATGAATTGCTGTCCGCATCCAACAGCCTTACCAAATTCTGGTCCACCATAAAGGAACTGTCTGGCCATTCACCAGGTACTGTACTACCTTCCAAAATTACCATTGACAATGTCTCTATCACTAACAAATCTGAGATTCTTCAAGCCTTCAACAACCACTTTGCCACCGCAGGCATGGCATTCGATAATGCACCAGTAAGTAGTCTCCGTCCGCAGCTCAAAGCCCAGCTGCCTGAACCAAGTAACAAAAATATGATCTTCTCCTTTTCCCCAACCACCATTAAAGATACCACATACTTGCCACACCTATACAACACCTATTCAATCTGTCCCTAGCTCAAGGCTCCCTTCCCACAGAATGGAAAACTGCTCATGTTATCCCACTATTTAAAGCAGGGGACCCAAGTGACCTAAACAATTATAGGCCAATCTCTCTTTTACCTATACTTTTGAAAATGATGGAAAAAATTGTGGATATACAGTAGAGATCATTCCTAGACGACTCTTCATTGCTTAACCCTATGCAGTCCGGCTTTAGAGCAAAGTATAGTACTATTACGGCGTTGGCCAAAGTCACTAATGACTGGCAATGGGACATTGACAATAAAAAATGTGTTTGTGCGGTGTTTTTAGATCTCAGCAAGGCCTTTGATACCGTTGACCACTACCTACTTCTCTAAACCCTAAAAATCATAGGCATGGACTCAATCTCATTGGATTGGTTCCAGGACTACCTCTCTGATAGGCAGCAACAAATCAAGGCTGAAGGAGAGCTCTCTCCACTCAAACCAATAAAAAGAGGAGTCCCACAGGGATCCATACTGGGCCCTCTACTGTTTGCCATATACATCAACAACCTGGATTTAGGAATCAAGGAAGCCAGTATACACCTGTTTGCCGATGATACGGTGCTCTAAGTCGTGACTCTCCTGGAGCCGCATGCTCAGAACTATAAACTGAATTCAGTACACTGCAGAACCAGCTTCTCTACAAAAAGCTGCTACTAAATGCAAAAAAAACCAAGGCCATGTTTTTTCACCATCTAGCACTGGGACCTACTCTGCTGCTGCTGGTACATTTCCTCCCATAACCACCCTACTAGGCGAAAATCCTGAATTTGTACCTAAATTCAAATATCTGGGCATATGGCCAGACAACAAAACTCTCCTTTTTGGAGCACACAGAAGAATTGATGAAAAAACTTACATAGAGGCTTGGCCTCTTTTTCAGAATTAAACAACTCCTGACTACAGACGCAAAAAGACATCTTGTTCAATCTACATTCCTCTCACTAATTGACTACGCCAACATTATCTATGGCCAATGCTCCATCTCACACCTTGCAAAACTGGATGTCCTGTACCATAGAGCTTTAAGATTCATAACTGTCCTCCCGTCCTCCACACATCACTGCTCCTATATGCAGCAGTAGGGTGGCCTTCCTACAATACAGCCGGTGTAGAAATGCAGCCCTCTGGACACTTCCAGCCCTCACTAACAAACTCCCAGATTACATTGTTGCCTGTCTCCCCTTAAGTCCAATGAGTAGCTATGACCTACGAAGTCATTTGCTAATTTCTCTGAAAATCCCCAGGATCAGTAACCATTTTGGTAGGGCCGCCATAAGCCATGCTTTGCCCACACTCTGGAATAGGATACAAAGATCATTGATACTTAGCTCTCCTGTCAGTATTGCCCTGTTTAGGACTATTTATGACAAAATGTTTGCCGAATTCTGTAAGTGTTTCCATAGTCCCTAGCAGTCCCGCTGATGGTTCCCTAGCTAGTCTTACCACAGTCAGCCACGAACCCAGTTCCTTCCTTCCCTATTTAACTAGTCACTAATCAGCTGCCTTACTGGCCCTCAGAACCCTTGGCACCTCTTTCTCCCTTACTACTTTCCTGCCTCCACTGAAGCAGGAGATACAGTCTTTACTGTAGGTCCCTCTGTAGCCTAGGAACCTCACCCAAGCATATAAACAGTTTCTGAGGGCTGAAATGTAAATAATTGTACCTTTCTATAGAGGCATTAATAAACATGATACCTTAACTTCTATGTCCATAAAGGTTGTAAATACCACAATAATGTTATGTAATGCATGTAGGTTCTTATGTGAACAATTGGAATGTATATATCGCACCTACCATGTTGCTGTAAGTTTGCTTGTATCCTTTTGCTCATTTTGTATACTGCACCTTAATATATGTATGTATAACTGTCCTTGACAACAGCAGGTCCACCTTGTAAATGAGCTTGCTCAACGGTGATTGCCTGGATAAATAAAGATTTGATTTGATTTGACAAGGGAAGTTCTCAGTTCAATACTACATAAAATAACAGAACAACAGAAAGGAGTGTTAATCATAGGGGGAGATTTTAACCAAATCTGGGAGGAGAAAGACACATCTAGCAAGGTGACAGCTAGGCAAAATCCAATTAGTATGCTAATTAAAAATTATCTGAAAGAAGCCTTCTTGGTGGATGCATGGAGAATGCAGAATACCAACAAAAGAGAATATACACATGACTCTTACCCCCATGGCTCTTATGCTCGAATAGATTACTTTTTAATATCCGGGGAGCATCAGAGCCAGGTGTTGGAGTGCAGACATGTCCCTTCAGTGATCTCGTACCACTCACAACTACTGTTGGAGCTCCAATTTCCACAAACGAACCATGCACAAGGTAGTGGTGGTGCTTTCAGCACAACAAGAACAGTATCAAAAAGCTGAAGCACACACTCGCCCCAATAATAGCCGGACCCAGTGCTTCTTCATCAATTTTTATTGCACCAAATAACGACTGACGCGTTTCGGACAGACATTCTCTCTGGAAACTAAATATTTTTTTGCTAAATATAAAGGAATTTACTGACATGGCCAAGTCCCGTATAACACAAATCATACAGGAAAATGATTCTCCTGAAATAACAGGTGCCACACTGTGGGACACAATAAAGATGGTCTTTAGAGGGGACTGCATCAAATATGCTACTCAATTTAAAAAGCAGCAGAGCTGGCAGTTGGAAGATCTCCAGAAGCAGTTGCGGATATTACAGGAACAGCATGCTAATGGGGACGTGTCGGCACTGCCAGCATTACAGGCAACTAAGCAGCAGATTCAAAAGTTAATAGATGTCACGACGGAACAAGCACTACAATGTCTGTGCCAAAAGTATTACGAGATGGGCCTCCGTGCTTCACGTCTTTTGGCTCACCGTCTAAGACAACAGATGTCTCACACCACTATCACACAGATCCGAGACTCTCAAACAGGCCATATGGTAATATCCTCTGAAAAGATCTTAGAGGGTTTTAGGAAATTTTATTTGAATCTTTATACCCCAGAGCACACCTCGGACAAAGCAAGTATAGAAACATATTTGGCTAAGCTCAGATTACCAAACCTAACACAGGAGATCAGAGATTCTCTTGATCTTCCCATTACTTCCTCAGAATTAGACTTGGCGATAAAAAAAACTGAAAACAAAAAAGTCCCCTGGACCGGACGGATATACCCCAGAATTCTTTAAACACTTTGTAGCAGAACTTAGAAACCCTCTGCTGAAGGCCTGTAGGGGGCACAAACAGGAGAAGCATTTCCTGATACCTGGAGTTATGCAATTATTTCCAGTATTCCCAAGCCAGGAAAGGACATCTCCCACTGCAAATCCTTCCACCCCATCTCTGTCCTTAATATTGACTATAAGTTATATACTTCAATATTGGCAAAATGCTTGGAAGGGGTGCTACCCAGACTAATTGATTATGATCAGATGGGATTTGTCTTGGGTAGGCAGACCCAGGATAACATTAAAAGGTCAATACAAGGTCTGGAAACATTATAAATTCACTGGGCTGCCCTGTGATCATCAGGCTTACAAACAGCATAGAAACGAATATAAGAAACATATCAGGTTTGCGAAGAGCAGATACTGCCAAGACCTTTTAACCAGCTCTGCTAATGATCCTCGAAGATTTTGGAATCATATAAAAACCTTCCTCGGAACCCCTCAATCTTTCATCCCCTCAGACATGCTACTACAAGGGGTCCACTGCAATGACTCCCTCACCATTGCCAATGCCATAAATCAGCAATTCTCGGACCTATCTGCTATCACTTCTTCTTTAAAATCTCTGCCTGATAACTCTCAACCATACTCCAACATGATAAGCTCCAATCCACAACTTGCCTCTAAAAGATTGTTTTACTTTAGAAGAGTTACTGGAAATCAAGTCTGCAAACTACTGTCGGGGATATCTGAGAACACTAGCCCGGGCTCTGACACCCTGGAACCTCGACTCCTGAAAATAGCTGCCCACCTCATATCCCGCCCACTTGCCAGGATTTTCACTTTATCTCTCTCTAGAGGTACTGTCCCCGAGATTTGGAAGGCTACCAGAATCAAGCCAGTTTTCAAAAAAGGGAGCAAAAATGACTTGTCAAACTATAGACCCATTGCCATACTCTCGGTACTGAGTAAAATACTCGAAAAGATAGTAGCCACCCAGGTCACTGATTTTATTGACTCCACTAATGCACTCTGTGAAGCGCAGCATGGCTTCAGGAAGCACCACAGTACTACAACTGCTCTGACTAAATTCACATCGGACGTTCTCTCAAATATGGACAAAGGGCAGCTAACAGGTGCTGTGTTCATCGACCTTACAAAGGCCTTTGACCTTGTTGATCATCCACTACTGCTTGCTACCCTCAAAAACCTATGCTTCTCACCCCCCAGTAACGTCCTGGTTCAGTAGCTACCTCACCAACAGGTCTCAAGCTGTAAAGCTTAACTCAGCCATCTCTGACAGTACCACGATCAATATTGGTGTACCACAGGGCTGTATTCTCGGTCCACTCCTCTTCTCATTATTTATCAACAACCTGCCCAACGTAATAACGTCAGGCAACTCACTACTCTATGCTGATGATCTTGTTATATATGCTCACTCTGACAACATCTCTCACCTGAATTCCACACTGTCATCAGCCTTCCACCTTACACAGCACTGGCTTGAAGCTCATCGCCTTATATTCAATGCTAGCAAAACCAAAGGCCATGCTCTTTGGATCAAATCATAAGCTTAGAGCCTGCACATCTCCACTGACAATTCCTGATATCAATGGATCCACCCTTGAGATTGTAAGTTCTTTCCGCTATCTTGGGATACAGCTTGACCAAAATCTTGATCTGAAGCAGCATATCCAGGAGTTGTGTAAGAATGTCAACTGTAAGCTGGGTGCTGCCTACAGGACGAACTTTGCTCACACCCGCCAAACTTGCTATTGCCAGGGTATCCTCGTACACTCTATCTTATTGTGCACCTATCCTCACCATGGCAAATAAAACCGTTCTACAGAAATGGGACACCACCTACAATAATGTCTGTAGATATGCAGTTAAAGCACCACGTCTGACGCACCATTGCCAGCTTTACAAAGGGTTAGGTTGGCTATCCCCTTCCTCCACGAGGCTATACTACCTTTGCAGCCTATCAGACTCCATAATCAGAGTGTCGAAACCTGCCACATTGTCTGAACTACTCCAACCTGTAATACCATCGCGTGACCTGAGGTCGTCAGACAAGTCTTTTATCAGTTCCCCACTGCCGTACCTCCAAAGGGTGCTGGTGGTGCCTTCAGGTGCATGCCCCTCTCCCTGGAACTTACTGCCTATGGATCTGAGAAGTGCTCCATCACACCTAGCCTTCAAGCGGGGACTTCGCTCGTACTTCTACTCTATGGACCATTGCACTTGTTTTTATCCCACTTAAGCTTTGTAACCTGTCTAAATCAATCCTCCCTTGCCATATACTCAATAGCCTACCTCCCCTTGATTGCTCTGTCACCTAGTTTGTCTGATTGCACTTTAATGAACTGTCTACAAGACTGCCTGCACTTACAATGTAATGCTTACAAACCTCTCATAGGACACGCTATTCCAATCATGTTTTGCTGCCTAATTGCCTTAACGTTGTAATATGTATATTATTCTGACCTTTATACTGCATATCCAACATTGTTTATTCTCTTCTGACTTTGTGTATAATTATGACATAATCCTTTTTTTGTTTTATCCTTCGTCAGTTCTACTGTGTAGTACTAAACCATAAGATGTATCTAATTGTTAATGGGTACTGGTCCCTCCTGCTTTCCCTCTCCCCTTCCCTCTCACTCCTCTCCCCCTCAGTCCTACCTGGTCTCAGTTCCATAACCCCTTTTGCAACTTTCCCGCCAACCCGTATCTAGCCGCACTTTGACGTATGCGTCTCTATGCCCAGCCGAGTTCCAGTTCCATAGCCCCGGGTCCTTTCAGCGCCTTTTCCTGCAAAAGCCGTAACTAGCCGTACTTTGCTGCATGAGTCCCTGAGCCCAACGGAGTTTTAGTTCCACAGCCCCGGGTCTTCTTAGTGCCTTTTCCCGCTAAAGCTGTAATTGCGCCGCTCCTTGCCGTACGTGCCTTCAGCCTAGCCGCCTCTCCTGATCCAGCTCCATTGCTATTGGATCCCTTTGCGCCTTCCCACTAAATGCTGCACCTTGAAATTGTGTTCCCTCAGCTCCTCCTTGGCCCTTACCCTCTGGTTTCACTGCTTGCTTTTCTGCAACACTCTTTCCCTACCTGATGTTATCTAGCCGATTTTGTCAGCAAGTGCCTCTGTGCCCAGCCGAGTTCTAGCTCCATAGCCCCGGATCCTTTTAGCTCTTTCCCACAAAAGCTGTAACTAGCCGATCACAAGATGAGTCCCTGAGCCCAGCCAGGTTTTAGTTCCACAGCCCCGGGACTTCTTAGTGCCTTTTCCCGCTAAAGCCATAATTACGCTCGCCTCCTGTCAGACAAAGTTTCAGCCTAGTCACTCTCCTGATCCGCCCGCTGTTATTGGATCCCTTTGTGCCTTCCCATCAAATGCTGCACTTTTGAAACTGTGTCCTCAGCCCTCCTTGCCCTCACTCTGGTTTCATCCTCTTGCTTTTCTGCAACACTCTTCCCCTACTTGCCGCTCACCCCCCCGCTCTGTTGTCCCTTGGTTCCTGAGCCCGGCTCTGTATCCCTGCCCAGCACCGCAAGGCCGTTAGCTGCTATCTTCCATCCTTTCGATCATTGCCTTCCACCTCTCATCAGTTTCACACCCTCCCTTGTCATCCTAAAATCCCCCTTACCTTCCCTTTCCTCTCTCTCTCCCCCCCAAATGTGATCTCCCGCCAGTACCCTTTGCCTATTGAAACCGTATGCCTGCCTTTGAAAATCGTATATCTGTACTTGTACCATTGTACCTTTGCCTGTATTATGTTAACTAAACTGATCTATTTTGTACTGTAATTGTGTCTCCTGGGTCGTGCCTGAAAATAGTCACCTGTTGGCTAGTGCACCTACCTGGTTAACAAAAACTAAATAAAATAAATACATATATTACACCATGCTGTCAGGTCAAAGGCCCCTTTTATGCTTTTAAGCTTGGATGCTGAGAAGGCCTTTGACCGGGTAGAATGGCAGTTTTTGGATTTGGCCCTCCGTGGCTTTGGCTTCTCGGAACCTTTTATTAAAATAATAAATAATATCTATACCATACCTAAGGCACACATTAAAATTAATGGAATAGTCTCCCTCTCCCAATACCATTGCACAGGGGTACAAGGCAGGGTTGCCCCCTTCCCCCCTTCTCTTTGCATTACATCTCAAGCCATTGGCCCAGGCAATAAGGCAGGAAAAGGCAATACAGGGATGGGAAATGGGAGAGGAAATACACAAATTAGCATTACATGCGGATGATCTTTTAATCTACCTCCGAAACCCAGAACAATCACTGGAACCCCTATGGACACATCTAATGGAATTCAGCCTCCTAGTGGCGTATAAAATTAATATGGCCAAAACAGAGATTTAAAAAAATCAATATGAACCCTTGGAGAAGATTCGTAGGTCCTTTCCTTTCAGATGGAATTTAACATACATTAAATATCTAGGGATCCAAATGAGCCTCCAAGCTAATCAGTTGTTTACTCTAAATTTTGTGCCAACCTTAAAGAATATAAAATTGGAATTAGATAGGTGAGCCCCATTCCGATTCCAATGCCACAAAGGGTGAGGGCGATTAAAATAGTAATACTGCCTAGGTTTCTATACCTGGTGCAAACAATCCCTATTCTCATCCCAGATTCATACTTTAACCAACTCAACAGGGGAGTATCTCATTTTATCTGGGGTCCTCGGAGACCCAGGATACGTCTCTCTGTTCTTCAGATTCCGAAGGGGGAAGGAGGGTTATCCCTGCCAAATTTTAAATTATATTATCAAGCTGCGCAACTGCAAGCAGCATTTTATTGGTTAAACAAGAGCTACCTAGCTAAATGGAAAACATCGGAACTAAAGGAGAGAGAGTTCACAAACCTGAATAGTATTGTTCTGAGGCAGGGGGAGAGGCCTGCTGGGAATCAGAGCTTTAATCCATACACAATCCCCACTATGAATACTTTGTTCAGCATTATATTTGACCAAAAGGCAAAAGAATGGAGAAATCTGTTCCTATCTGTTCCATACCTGAATACCTTCCTTCCTGCCATATGGGATGGGGGAATTAAGAAATGGGAGGCAAAATACTTACATCTAATATGGCATTTTATTGAAGGAAACGGAATCCAAACATTTCAAGCACTAATAAACAAATACGGAATATCATTGTGTGATAGGTTCCGGTACTTCCAAATTAGAGACTTTATTAGAAAGCTCCAACCCAATTTGAATATTGAAGAATCCCCTTCCCACAGATTGCATGCCTTCTTAAATTAGCGGTAGAGGGTAACCCCCCCTATGGCTCATATTATCTCAACTCTCTACCAAGCACTATTAGCTTGGAAAGGGGATACGGTTCAGTCGACGAAAAGAGCTTGGGAGGGAGATTTAGGAATCCAGATCTCACAGGACTTATGGGCTTGGACCCAAACAAAGATATACTTGGGCCTATCAGCAATCAGCTGGCAAGAGTTTTCTTGGAAAGTTTTCATTAGATACTTTCAGACCTCAGCAGTTCAAGTGAAATATAATAGCAGGGGCACTTCTTCCTGCTGGAGAGAATGTGGGCACTCACCAGCAACATTAGCTCACATTTTATGGGGGATGTCCTCTTTTAACTCCCTTTTTCTGGGATCTACAGCAGGCATTACAATCAATCATAGACACAGATTTGCAAGTGTCTTTCACCTGCTACTTTTTCTTGGATTTACCAAGGGAATATAGAGATCCCTCACAAGTAAACTGCTGAAAATGTTGTTTCATGCAGCACAAAAGATAATTACCTAAGGATGGCTCACACAGCAGAGTGTTACTATGAATATGTGGCAGGATCTTATGATCAACATATATAGAATGGAAGCTCTAACAGCGACCATTAATAAGAAAATGTCTCAATTTGAAATCCTATGGAGACGCTAGGTCCTGTATATGGCTAAAGTGAGACATGATTTTGTACCATGTAGGAAGTAATTGGAGAATCCATAAGAAGGTATATTAATAAACTAAATCAAAGATAAATTTGGTAGGAGTTCCTGAAAATTTAAATGTATGTCATGGAGTGTATTCACACTTATCGAAGTCCCTCTGATTTTTTGATAGTTAAATCACATAAGTTGTCAAATGAGATAATCACTAAGGAATTGTTAATTGTAAATAGATTGTCTGTCTAGTTGTATTGTAATTTATGTATGTTATATAAAAGTTATAAATAAAAACGTTTAAAAAAAAAAGAAAGTGATCCACAGACCTCCAGCACAGGGGAAGGAATTAGATAAAGTAATGATGGAAGCCATTGGCAAGATGGCAGAAAAGGGGCAGGTGCTGCTGGTGGGGGACTTCAACCTGCTAGATGTAGATTGGAGCCTCCCAGCAGTGGATTCAGCTAGAAGCAGGGACATCCTGGATTTTCTGCAAGGGGCATTCTTCAGGCAACTAGTCAGTGAACCTACTCATGATGGGGCATTACTGGACTTGGTACTCACTAACAGGGACAGTGTTGCAGATGTCAAGGTGGGAGGCCACTTAGGACCAGTGATCACCGTACAGTGTGGTTCAATATAAGGACAGCTGCAGAATTGAACCACACAAGGGCAAGGGTCCTGGACTTTAAGAGGGTAGATTCTAAAAAGATGGGTGAATGCCTTAGGGATGACCTAGCAGGGGGGATGACCTGGGTGGGGTGGATGAACAGTGGGCAAAGCAAAAAGGAGCATAGTATGAATATAAGAATTTGCCAGCAGAACAGATCTACTGGTCTATCAAAGTCTGTTTGATTGTGCAGCTAGCCCCCTAGCATGCAGCTGCCCCACCCCCACATCCTCCTTAGCCCCCCCTTATTATCCTCCTCACCCACCCCTGTACCCTGTCCTAAGCTGTTTTAAATCCCACTACATTTTTGCTTGCTATCACACCTTCTGGTAGTGTGTTCCACCTCACCACCACTCTCTGTGTGAAGTAATGCCTTCTCATCTCCCTCTTGAATCTCCCTCTCTCTATTCTTAGTCCATGCCCCCCGGTTTCCCTCCCTCTCCTTGGCTTAAACACCCCCCTTAGTCCCCCCTTGATACCCTTCAGGTACTTGAAGGTCTCGATCATATCCCCCATCCCACCTTTCTTCCAGTATGTACATATTCATTTCCTTTAGCCTTATCTCATAGCCCATTCACTCCATCCCCTAAATCATCCTAGTCACTCTCCGCTGCACTCCCTCCAACAGATTGATATCCTGTCTCAGGTACGGCCTCCAGAACTGCACACAGTACTCCAGGTGCGGCCTGACCAGTGACCTATAGAGGGGCAAGATCATCTCCCTGCACCTGGACGTGAACCCTCATGCTATGCACCCCAGCATCCTGTTTGCCTTCACCGCCACTCTCCTGCATTGGGCAGAATTGTTCATGTTCCCCTCTACCAATACCCCCAGGTCCTTTTCCTCCTCAGTGATCCCTAGCTTGATCCCCAATCCAGTATTCTCTCCTTGGGCTCCTGGTCCCAAAATGCATCACCTAGCATTTTTTTGCTTTGAACCCCAGCTGCCACTTTCCTGACCGTTCCTCCAGCTTGGATAGATCCCTCAGTAGTTGCATCCATCCCTCTGCCTCGTCCACTACTGCACCCATTTTGGTGTCAATATATATACCCTAGAGCAAAGGAGGGAGAGAGCTGATATGATCAAAACATTCAAATATTTTAAGGGCATTAACAAGGTGAACGATCTAACATGTTTCAATATAAGGAAAGTAGCAGGACAAGAGGACACAGCATGAGATTAGAGGGAGGCCGATTAAGGGGTAATGTGAGGAAGTTATTTTTCACAGAAAGGGTGGTAGATACATGGAACAGCCTACCTCAGGAAGTGGTGGATATGAATATAATGCAGGGCTTCAAATAGGCATTGGATAGGCATACAGGAGCAATACGTATGAGTTTGAATAGATAGGTCATTGACAGAGTAAAGGCCTATGGCACATTCATAAGGTAGGAAAAATGAGCAGACTGGATGGGCCTTGCAGTCCTTATCTGCTGTCAACTTCTATGTTTCTATGTCATCGGCAAACAGGTTAATCCTGCTTACCACCCCCTTTGCAATGTCTGAGATGAGTAGCCCAAACAGTGCCGGACCCAGCTCCAAAAACTGCGGCGCCCCACTTGTCACTAGTTTCGGCTCAGAGGATTCCCCACCACCACCACCCATTGTAGCCTACCCCGTAGCCAGTTTGAGATCCAGCATGCCATCTTTGTCGCCACCCCTGCCAACTTCACCCCAGTCACCCATGGGGCACTGAATTGAAGGCCTTGGTGAAGTCCAAGTACAGCACATCCACAGCATGTCCCCGTCATCCAGCTCCTTCATCACCCAGTCATAGTATTGTAAAAGATTGGTTTGGCAGGCTCTCCCTAAAATGAACCCATGCTGCCTCCCATCCTGAAGGTCATTACTTTCCAGAAATGCCACCAGCCTTTCTTTTAATATCATCTCCATGAGCTTTCCCACCATGAACATCAGACTGACTGGTCTATAGATCCCTGGCCCTTCCCTTGTACCACTTTTATGTATTAGTACTACATGGGCAATCCTCCAGTCCTGAGGCACTTCTCCAGTTTCCAGAGAGGTGCTGAACAGGTCCGCCAGTGGTTTCACTAGAACCTCTGCCATCTCCTGCAGCACCCTTGGGTGGATACCATCTGACCCCAGTGCCTTATTCACTTTCAGCACCCTTAGCCCTTCCAAAACCCTTCTACCCTCTATCCTGCCATCCGTTACCTCACCTCCCCACTTCCCCTCCTCATAGACCAGGGTGGTGCTGGACCCCCATTCTCTGTAAACACCAAACAGAAGTATTCTTTCAGTGCTTCTGCTTGTTCCTTCCCCTTTTCCACCTACTCCTCTCCCCTTTTTATCCTCACTATTCTGTCCCTGCATTTCCTTTTCTCTCTGACATATCTAAAAAAGTCTTTCTCCCCCTTTTATTCCCTGAGTTAAATTGAGTTCCCTTGTGGCCTTCACTCCCCTTTCCCTCCTGGTCACCTCCTTAGACCATTTGGTGTACTCCTCCCTGTCCTCCCCTTCCCCGTCCTCCTAAACTACACCTGCACTAGTAAAAGCAACAAACCTCTGTGTCACACAAGTGAGCAAGAGCAAGGGAAAAAGAGACTGCTTTGGTTCCCGAAAGAGGTGGCTGAAAAGGTAAAAGCTAAAATGGTAGCATTCAGAAGATATAAGGAGATGCAGAGGGAGGAGGATAGAAAGATGTATCAGGGGAAACAGAGGGAGACAGGGAAAGCAGTAAGGAGCACAAAGGTGCAAACTTAAAGAAGCTGAACTGTAAACAGCCTCCTGTGGCTTCTCATACATTACCTGGTGTTGGAAATACAGAAAAAACTGCAGAAAGGAAAAGGAAGAAATGGAGCAGTTGAAATCTCCAACAGTTTGCATCTAGGAGGCAATTTGGTAGAAAACTGAATAATATGGATACAAAAATTTGAGCTGTTCATGATGGCAAGTGGAATAGCAGAGAGGTCTGAGAAGGTACAGTGTGCCATGTTTTTTTCAAGTAGTTGGAGAAGAAGTGATAAAGGTATTTAGTACTTTTGAATTTACTAATGCACAGGCAGAGAGAAGAGAGCACTGTTAAAAGCAAAGTTTCAACAGTACTGTTAGCCCAGAAAGAATATGCCATATATTAGACACATGTTCATTGCACACACACACACACACCCCCTTAGCTAGTTCCACTTTTATAGGCACAGGATTTGACTGACAACAGGAACTTCCTGTTTGGGAGCAGGGAGGGAGTGATCACAGAGACACAAAAGACTCACCATCCTAGACGGAAAAGAGTAGCTCTCCACCCACCTTCCCCAGATGCTGGAGGTCTGACTATAAGCAAGTAAGAAGGAGACTACTGAGGAATACAGGCACTTCCTGTCCCAGAACAGGAAGAGCAGGAGCTTTAAGGGCATGAAGGCAGTAGGAAAGTAGGGAGAAAAAAAAAAAAAAATAAAAATATACAGAGAGGGGAAAGAGTAAGTAGACAAAACAACAGTTGAGGGGCCACAAATAAGACATGATGGGAGTGGTGCAGTGGTTGTGGAATGGCAGTCTTCTGGGAGACATTCTGGAAGATGCAGTGTTGTCCTATCTGCAAGCACCTCTCTGGGCTGAGGGAGGAGGTTGCTTGTCTCGAGGCTGAGTTGGCCAGGATTTGGAGGACCTCCTCTCCCATCCAGGGACCACCAGGGCCACCACCACTGCCTCAGAGGTTGAAAAGAAAGAGGAGCAGTTGGACCACAGTGGTCTCTGGGAGGGTGAGGGTAGTGGAATGGAGGCGCATCCCTCCAGTTGAACCTCTCCACCATTCATACGCCATTCTGGCAGAGTGTGGTTCCTCTATGGAGGCACCCACAGTGGAGACCAAGAAGGATGCTGGGAACCTCCACAAAGGAGACCCATGGGAGGGTGGCATGGGACCCCACAGGGGAAGGAAACAACTCCTGGTGGGGGACTCCATTGTTAGGAGGGTAGAACTGGGAGAGGGAAGGAGAGGGAGGTAAGGTGCTTGCCTGGTGCCATGACTTGGAGGGACAGAGAGTGAATCCTCAGGATCATGGGAGCAGCTGCACGAGGGAGGGAGCTGGATCTCATTGTCCACCTAGGGACAAATGACCTGGCTGGGAAAGGGATCAGAGCAGTGCAGGAGGAGTTTGTGGAGTTGGGGAGGGGCCTTAGACAAGTAGCACGCACAGTAACCTTCTTGGAGGTGCTGCCTGTCTATGGCATGGGTGAGGCTAGGGTGCTCTGCACCATAGGATTCAATCAGTGGTTGAAAAACTGGTGCAGAGCTCAGGGTTCTGGCTTCATTGGGAACTGGGGGTCCACCTGGAGGGATACAGACCTATCCTGGTGCGATGGTCTGCATCTGTCCAGGAGGGGAACCAGGATCCTAGGTGATTGGTTTAAATGCATCATTGGCAAGCATTTAAACTAACCAAGGTGGGAGGCACTGAAAAGGAGCAGGGAAATCCTAGCCCTACCCCCCCAAAAAAAAACAATCAGGGTAGTTAGTGTAGTAAACATGAAGATAGAGAAGTTGATAGGGAGAAGGGCAGGGGTAAATGAAGAAAAAGGCAATGAGAACAGGGATGGAGCAAAAAGGGGTAAGGGCATCAAAAAATGGAGGATAATGAGTGTCAATGCCCATAGTCTAGGTAACAAGCTCCCTGAACTGGTGGCGTTGATGGAAGAGGGACAACTGGATATCGTGGCAGTCACAGAAACATGGTACACAGAGAACCATGACTGGGATGTCAACATACCAGGGTACACAATCTACAGGAGGGACAGAGAGGGTAGAAGAGGAGGAGGGATAGCTCTCTACGTAAGGGAAGGGATCAAATCAACGGAACTAAAGGGTAAACGGAGGAGAGGAGGCACTGTGGGTCATCCTGGAGACCTGAAATGGCACCAATCTGCACAGGGGTTGTATACAGACCCCCATATCTAAGGGGGAGGAAATGATAGAAGGCATCCTTAGGATGGCAGAAAAAGGGGAGATATTGTTGATGGGTGACCTAAATATGCCAGATGTTAACTGGGGCACCTTTACTGCAGCCACATCCAAGAGCAGGGTCATTCTTGATGCCCTACAGTGGGCATGCCTCAGACAGGTAGTGTTGGAACCCACTTGAAAGGGAACAAACTTAGACCTGGTACTCTCAAATGGGGATGGAGTGAGGATCACAGATCTAGAAGTGGGTAGCCATCTGGGAACAAGTGACCACTAAACAGTGTGGTTCACGATAAACAAAGCCGCTGAGTAAAGGCATGCAAAAGTGAGGGTACTGGACTTTAGGAGGGCTGACTTTGTCAAAATGAGAGAGTGCCTCAGAAAAGCGCTAGCAAACAGGCAAGAAGAAGGGGTGGAGGAACAATGGGGAAACATCAAAACTGCCATCACAGAGGCAACAAGCCATTGTGTAAAGCAAATAAACAAATCAAAATGAAAGAAAAAAACACTAGGGTTCTCAAAAGAGGTGGTGGGGAAGATTAGGGAGAAAAAGATAGCATTCAGGAAGTATAAGGAAACACAGAAGGAGCAGGACAGAGTACTGTACCAGTTAAAGCAGAAGGAAGCAGGGAAGACAGTCAGAATAGCAAAGGCCTAAACCGAGGAAAAGATAGCCAGCTTTGTTAAGAAGGGGAATAAAACCTTTTATAGGTACATTAGAGAGTAAAGAAAGGCCAAGAGAGGGATAGTGAGGCTTAATAAACGGGAGAGTGGGTGGGCAGAGAGGGACAGTGAAAAAGCAGGGATACTGAATGAATACTTCTGCTCAGTATTCACAAAAGAAGAGGAGGGGAGGTACCTAATCCAATCAATAGAAGCACTCTGGATGGGGGGTCGATACCAGTCCTTTCACAGAAGAAAGGGTTCTGAAAGAACTCCTAAAACTGAAGGTGAACAAAGCAATGGGGCCTGATGGGATTCACCCCAGAATTCTAAAAGAAATAAGGGGAGAACTAGTGACACCACTGACTACCCTTTTTAACAAATCATGGGAGGATGATGTGGTACCTAGGAACTGGAGGAGGGTGGATGTGATTCCCCTTCACAAAACTGGGAACAAAGCAGAGGCATGAAACCACAGACCTGTTAGCTTGACTTCAGTGGTAGGGAAAATGATGGAATCACTTCTGAAAGAAAGAATTGTTGAGTACCTAGAGGCCAGTGGGACGCAGGACCCAAGGCAGCATGGATTCACAGCAGGAAGGTCATGTCAGATGAATCTAATAGGTTTCTTTGACTGGGTGACCAAAGTAGTAGACCAGGGAGTGGCTGTGGACATGACCTACCTAGATTTATTAAGGAATTTGATGCAGTCCCACACAAAAGATTAATAAACAAATTAGGCAGCCTGGGAGTGGGTCCCAGGGTGGTAGCCTGGGTATAAAATTGGCTGGACAACAGGACACAGGGGGCAATAGTAAACAGAGTCCACTCCAAAGAAAGGTTGGTTACTAGCGGAGTACCGCAGGGTTCGGTACTGGGTCTGGTCCTTTTTAATGTCTTTATAAGTGACATTGCAGAAGGTTTAGAAGGAAAAATATGCCTCTTTGCAGACGACGTGAAGATCTGCAACAGGGTTAATACACAAGGGGAGGTGGAAAAGATGAGAAGGGACTTGGCAAGGTTGAAGGAATGGTCAAAAGCATGGCAGCGTAGATTCAATACAAAGAAGTACAAAGTAATGAACCTGGGAAACAAAAACCCAAGGGAAGACTACACAGTGTGGGGGGGGGAGATATTATCAACACAAATGGAAAAGGACCTGGGAGTAGTCATATCAGGTGACCTAAAGGTAAGCAAGCAATGTGAGAAAGCAGTAAGGATGGCTGGGGGGATACTGGGATGTATAGGGAGAGGCATCATCAATAGAAAACAGGAAATTGTTATGCCTCTGTACAGACAGTTGGTGAGACCCCATATGGAGTACTGCATGCATTTCTGGAGACCCCATCTACACAAGGACATAGACAGGATGGAGGCAGCCCTGAGGAGGCAACTAAAATGGTGCACGGACTGCAACAGAAGCCATACAAAGAGAGACTAAAGGAGCTTAATATGTATACCCTTGAGGAAAAGAGGGAGGGGGGGACATGATAAAAACTTTCAAGTACCTCAAGGGAATGAACAAAGTCAAAGAGGGTAGCATATTTCAGAAAAAGAGATGCGCAAGAACAAGGGGGGCACAATTTGAAGATAGAGGGAAGATGGCTCAAGGGATATGTGAGGAAGTATTTTTTCACAGAGAGGGTGGTAGATGCATGGAACAGCATTCCTGAGGAGATTGCAGGGTCAAAAACAGTGGGGGAATTCAAGAATGCATGGGACAGACATAAGGCAATTCTGGTGGGGGGTAGGAAGAAGTAGACTGTTGGTTAACTAGGATCAGCAGCTTATCCAATAGGTAGGGAAATGTGCAGACTAGGTGGACCAAGCAGTCCTTATCTACAGTCAAAGTCTATGTTTGTATGTTTACCAGAATGCAAGGCCCATCGGAAACGATAGATGTTTATGTGACTGATCTTAAAAATAAGGCCAAGAGTTGTGAGTTTGGGCAGTTAACTGAGTCACTTATAAGGGACAGAATTGTGTGTGACATTAGAGATGATCAGGTCAGAGGCAGACTTCTTGGAGACGCAGACCTTGCGTTACAAAAAGCAATTGATATATGCCATGCAGGTGAGGCTAGGCATAGCTAAATGCAAGTGCTTAATGATAAAGCAGAAGTGCAAGTCCACAAACTAAAGAAAGCGACACCAGACTTACAGTAAATTTAAAAAGAGCAGCCCAAGAAAAGCAAAAGAAAACACAAAAGATGAAATCAAATGTGGCTGCTGTGGTTAAAAACATGAACAACAAAAATGTCCTGCCTTTTGTCAAACGTGTAAAGCCTGTCACAAGAGCAACCACTTTGCAAAAATTTGTAGAACGCAACCTCAGACTCAGCCTAGAAAAGTACATGTGTTAGATAAGAAAGATGCTGAAGCAAAAATGTTTATTGGGATAATTCAGAAAGAAGAAAGCAGAGAAGAGCAAAGTGCAGATTGGACCTATTAATGTTATAGATGTTACTGAAGCCAAAAAAACTGGACAGGAGCACTTAAAATAAAAACAAGGCAGTTCAATTCAGGCTTGACAATGGAGCAGAATGTAATGTCATATCAACACGAATGTTTAAGATGTTGAATTTGAAAGACAAGTTGAGCAAGTCCAGGTACAAGCTAATTACTTACTCAGGGCATCAGATGATACCTAAAGGGCAAAAAGAGTTTACCTGTGAGTATAAAGGCCAGAAATATGACATCCAGTTCCAAGTAATTGACCAAGATGCACCAGCAATACTGGGTTGTGCAACATGCTTGCTGTTAGGTATGCTGAAAAGGATTTTTAATGTAGATCTCAAAGAAAGAAACATACTTGATAACTATGAAGACTTGGTTTCAGATCTTGGATGTGTACCAGGACAGCACCATATCCAGATATACTCCACTGTTAAACCTGTTGTGCACCCACTCAGGAACGTGCCAGTAGCACTGAAGGATAGAATCAAAGCAGAAAATGAAAGAATGGAAAAATTAGATGTAATTGCAAAACAAACCAAACCTACAAACTGGGTTAACAGCATGGTGACAGCAGTAAAGCCTGATGAGCTCAGATCTGTATTGATCGAAAAGACTTAAACTGTGCAATAAAAAGAGAGCTCTACCCCTTGTGAACAATGGAAGAAGTAGTAGCTGGGATGTCAAGTGCTAAGGTATTCTCAGTACTGGATGCAAACCAAGGATTTTGGCAAATACAGCTTGATGAAGAGAGCTCCAGATTGTGTACAGTTAATATGCCATTTGAAATGTACAGATTTAAGAGACTCCCGTTCAGCATCTCATCTATGCCTGAGGTGTTTCAGAAAAATCATAGCACAGATGCTGGAAAGCTTAGAAGGGGCAGTAAATATTACTGATGATATACTCATCTGGGGAGAAAACGTGAAGCAACATGATCAGGGATTGATTCAACTACCGGAGAGAGCCAGAAATATAAATCTAAAGCTGAACAAAAAGAAGTGCAAAATCAGAGTGACTGAAATAAGCTACATAGGTCATGTTCTGAGCAGTGAAGGGTTAAATCCAGACCCTGTGAATGTGAAAGCTATTCAGCAGATGCCAGAGCCAGAGGATAAACCAGCTCAGATGAGGTTCATGGGTATGATTCAGTATTTAGCGAAATTCATTCTCAATCTGTCTGAAGTAAGTGCACCACTAAGGAAACTGCTGGAGAACAAGGTCCAGTGGCACTGGGAACAACAGCACAAAAACAGTTTTAAAGTGCTCAAGAATTTGGTAACTAATGCACCTGTTCTTAAGTTCTATGATGTAAACAAACCAGTTACACTGTCTGTGGATGCCAGCTCAGAAGGCTTGGGAGCAGTGGTAATGCAAGAGGGAAAGCCAGTAGGCTGTGGTTCCAGAACTCTTAGTGACTGTCAGAAAAGGTATGCTCAGACTGAAAAAGAACTCCTAGCAATTTTCTAGGGATGTGAGAAATCCCATCAATATTTGTATGGGAAGCAAGTGCAGGTGGAGTTGGATCATCGTCCATTAGAGGCAATATTTAGAAAACCTTTAATTCAAGCCCACCAAGACTACAAAGGATGCTTATGCGGTTGCAAAGGTACAGTCTACAAGTTCATTACAAGCCTGGGAAAGACATGCACATTGCAGATGCCTTGAGCAGAGCGTATCTTAGAGAGGAGACTGGAGATTTGCTAGACGAAGAACTGGAAGTAAATCTGCTTACTACTCAGCTACCTATTTCAGCAGAGAAACTACAAGAGTTCCTGTCAGCCACAGATAAAGACATGACACTACAGCAGCTCAAAGCAGTTGTGCTAAATGGATGGCCCACAGAAAGGGACAAAGTGCTGCTAGAAATCAGAAACAATTGAACTTTTCATGAGGAAATCACATACTTTGACAAGCTATTATTCAAAGGAGCAAAACTGATAGTTCCACAACAAATGAGGAAACAGATGCTCCGGAAAATACATGAAGCCCACCTTGGCATTGTAAAGTGTAAACAGAGAGCACGAGATATACTGTACTGGCCTGGTGCGTCCAAACAGATTGAAAAAAGAGTTTTACAATGTGCTGTTTGCAATGCAAATAGAAATAATAATCCTAAAGAACCTCTCTTGTTTCATGACATACCAGCCAGACCTTGGGCTAAAATAGGAGCTGACCTCTTTCAGTTCAATGGAACCGAATATCTTCTCTGTGTGGACTATTACTCCAAATATCCAGAAATAACAAAACTCAGTGAGTCTACAAGCAAGATAGTTATTACAGCCATGAAGTCACTGTTTGCCAGAAATGGAGTACCAGACGTGGTAATGTCAGATAATGGTCCACAGTTTTCTAGTTCAGAGTTCAGAATTTTGTGGATCGCTGGGAATTTAAACACTCCACATCTAGTCTTGGATTCCCACAGTTCAATGGACAAGCAGATAAGGGCTGTGGTAACAGTAAAAAACTTACTGAGAAAGGTACAAGAGAGTGGTGGAGACTCCTATCTTGTACTGTTATAATACAGAAAGAAATTGGATTTTCTCCTGCACAGTTGCTTATGGGACGCAGGTTAAAATCTAAGTTGTCAGCATCAACATTGCTTTTAAAACCTGAGCATAAGACTGAGGAGAGAGACAAGCTGCAATTGAGACAAGTTACCCAGGAGTACTACCGTGATCGTCATGCACAGGAGTTGCCAGTTATTCAAAAGGGAGACCAAATACGAATCAGACGTCTGGAGAAGTGGCAACCTGCAGTTGTGGTCCCCAAGCATGATTCGCCTAGATCAAGTATACAGTAGTTCGTACACCTGATGAAAAAATGTACCGAAGAAACAGGAAACATCTAATGAAGACAGAGGAGGAAAACATCCCTGCTGTGATTCCTGACTACTTTGAAGCGTCAAGTCCTACAATATCAGAGAAACATTCAGAGAGTGTGGATCAACCTAATGTGGCAGCATCTGCAAAGCTACCTGATAGTTGCAAGGAAAATACACAGCCAGTGCAGACACCAGAAATGATACTCGGAACAACAAGATCTGGCAAAGAGATCAAAGTTCTGAGAAAATACAAAGATTATATGTAGGACAAGAACAACAGGATGCAGAATGGACTGGTGGTAAAGACCAGGTCCCAACAGGGCTACGTGCTAGTAACCTCTGGCCCTAATTCTGGTTATAAACAACAGTTTTTCTTTTGCTGTCTTTTGATTTTGATAAAAGAACTGAACTGAACAAAAAAAGGGAGATGTAGTATAATGATATAACAATAGATGGGGCCAATAAAATACAATAGAAGGCAATGTAGTGAGGCACATGTTTGTATATGTGAGTGCAGCACATGCTTACAGCTTGAGCAAGTGCTCATGCAGTTATAATAAAGAAGCTGAACTGTAAACAGCTTAGAAACATAGAAACATAGAATTTGATGGCACATAAGGACCGCTTGGCCCACCCAGTCTGCCCATTTCCCTACCTGATGGATAAGCTGCAGATCCTAGTTAACCAGCAGCCTACTTCTTCCTACCCCCAACCCCTAGAATTTCCTTATGACTGTCCCATGCATGCTTGAATTCCACCACTGTTTTTGACTCCACAACCTCCTCTGGAAGGCCGTTCCATACATCCACAACCCTCTCTGTGAAAAAATACTTCCTTAAATTACCTCTGAGCTGCCCCCCTTCTATCTTCAAATTGTGTCCCTTGTTCTTTCACACCTCTTTTTGAAAGATGCTACCATCTTGGACTTTGTTGATTCCTTGAGATACTTGAAAGTTTCTATCATGTCCCCCCTCCTTTCCTCGAGGCTATACATATTAAGCTCCTTAAGTCTCTCTTCATATGTCTTCCAGTGCAGACCCTGCACCATTTTAGTTGCCCTCCTCTGGACAGCTTCCATCCTGTCTATGTCTTTGCGGAGATTGGGTCTCCAGAACTGCATGCAGTACTCCAGATGTGGTCTCACCAGCTGTCTGTACAGAGGGATAATAACTTCTTGTTTTCTACTGGTGATGCCTCTCCCTATGCATCCCAGTATCCCTCAGCCCTCCTTGCTGCCCTCTCACATTGCTTGCCCACCTTTAGGTCATCTGATATGACTACCCCCAGGTCCCTTTCCATTTTTGTTGTTGTTAGTATCTCACCCCCCATTGTGTACTCTTCCCTGGGTTTTGTTTCCCAGGTGCATTACCTTGCACTTCTTAGCATTGAATCTAAGCTGCCATACATTTGACCATTCCTCTAACCTTGCCAAGTCCCTTCTCATCCTTTCCACCCCACCTTGTGCATCAACTCTGTTGCAGATCTTTGTGTCATCTGCAAAGAGACATACTTTTCCTTCCAGTCCCTCTGCAATGTCGCTTATAAAGACATTGAAGAGGACCAGTCCTAATACTGAACCCTGCGGTACCCCACTACTAACCTCCCTTTTTTCAGAGTGAACTCCATTTACTATTACTCTCTGTGTCCTATTCTCCAGCCAATTCTTTACCCAGGCTGTCATCTTGGGACCCACTCCCAGGCTGGCTAACTTGTATATTAATCTTTGTGTGGGACTGTGTCAAATGCCTTGCTAAAGTCTAGGTAGGCATGTCCACAGCCCTCCTGATCAACTACTTTGGTCACCCAGTCAAAGAAATCTATCAGATTTGTCTGGCATGACCTTCCGCTGTGAATCCATGCTGCCTTGGGTCCTGTGCCTCTGGCCTCTAGATACTCAACAATTCTTTCCTTCAGAAGTGATTCCATCATTTTCCCTACCACTGAGGTTAAACTAACAGGTCTGTAGTTTCCTGCTTCTGCCTTGCTCCCACTTTTGTGAAGGGAATCACTCTGCCTCCTCCAGTCCTCAGGTACCACCCCATCCTCCCATGATTTGTTAAAGAGGGTAGTCAGTGGTGTCACTAGTTCTACCCTTAGTTCTTTTAGAATTCTGGGATGAATCCCATCAGGCCCCATTGCTTTGTCCACCTTCAGTTTAAGAGCTCTTTCAGAACCCTTTCTTCTGTAAATGGACTGGTATCAACTTCTGTATCCAGAGTGTTTCTACTGTTTGTTTTAGGTACCTCCCCTCTTCCTTTGTAAATACTGAGCAAAAATATTTGTTTAGTATCTCTGCCTTTTCACAGTCACCCTCTGCCCACCCTCCCTCCCCTTTATTAAGCCTCACTATCCCTCCTTGGTCTTCCTTCAGCTTCCTGATGTACCTATAAAGTTTTATCCCCTTCTTAACTGAGTTGGCTATCTTTTCCTCGGTTTGGGCCTTTGCTGTTCTGACTGCCTTTCCAGTTTCCTTTTGCTTTAACTGATACAGTTCTCTGTCCTGTTCCTTCCGTGATTCCTTGTACTTCCTGAATGCTTTCTTTTTCTCTTGAACCTATACTGCCACTTCCTTTGAGAACCATAGTGGTTTCTTACCTTGTTTCATTTTGTTTATTTGCTTTACACAAAGGCTTGTTACCTCTGTGATGGCAGTTTTATTATTCCCATTGTTCTTCCACCCTCCTTGCTGCCCATTTGCTAGTGCATTCCTTAGGCACTCACCCATTTTAGCAAAAGTCAGCCCTCCTAAAATCCAGTACCTTTGTCTTTGTGTGGCTTGACTCTATTGCTGTGTTTATTGTGAACCATACTGTTCGATGGTCGCTAGTTCCCAGATGGCTACCCACTTCTACATCTGTGATCCTCTCTTCATCTCCATTTGAGAGAACCAGGTCTAAGATTGCTCCCTCTCGAGTGGGCTCCAATACTAGTTGTCTAAGGCATGCCCCCTGTAGGGCATCTAGAATAAGCCCACTCTTCGAAGTGGCTGCTGCAACTGCACTCCAGTTAACATCTGCTTCCTGTGGTTTCTCATACATTACAAAACTGAAGAGAGAATAGTCTGAAAAGAGTCATGGCACTCACCCTCCAAACAGAATAAACAGAGGTTCATTCATCAAATGTTGCAAAATCTTCTTGTTTTATTCACACAAAGTGCAGCGTGCAGATAGCCACAAACAGTGGAGAGCAGAAAAAAATTACTGACGTTTCACTTGTTGCAGTTCTTTTTTGGGGGCGAGAATCCTGAAATGACTTGCTAATCTAAAGGTCGTCAAAGCAGTGATGTAAGGTCTGGTGCATCCAAGGGTACTGAGGGAGCTCAGGGAATACTGGCTGCACCTCTAACAGTTCTGTTTAACAGCTCACTGGAAACACGAGTGGTTCTGCAGGGCTGGAGGAGGACAGATGTAACCCACTACACAAAATTAGTAGCATGGAGGAGACTGACAGTTATAGGCCAGTCAACCTGACATTGGTGGTGGCAAGGTTAATGGAATCACTGCTGAAGGTAAGCATTGTCGAATATCTTGAACCCAATGAATTGCAAGACCCGAGGCAGCATGGTTTCATGGGGGGAGGTCACATCAAATGAATCTTATAGATTTGTTTGACTGGGTGACCAAGGAACTAGATCAGGGTGGAGCGGTGAACATGGCCTACCTTGGTTTCAGTAAGGTGTTCAACACTGTTCCACATAGGAGACTAGTAAGCAAGCTGGGTAGCTTAGGAGTGGGACCAAAGATTGTAAACTGGATAAGAAATTGGTTAGGGGATATTCAACAGAGGGTGGTGGTAAATGGAGTTTACTCCAAGGAAGGGAGTGTGGCCAATGGGGTGCCTCAGGGATCAGTGCTGGGATCAGTCCTCTTTACTGCCTTTATAAGTGACATTGCAGAGGAGTGTGAATGGAAGGTCTGCCTCTTTGCGGATGACACCAAAATCTGCAATAGGGTGAACACTCCAGATTGTGTGTAAAAAGGATGAGCGGAGACCAGAGAAAACTAGAGAAGAAGTCAGCAGTATGGCAGCTGGGTTTCAATGCAAAAAATTGCAAAATAGTGCACTTATTGTACAGAACCCAGGGGTGGAGTACAAAATGGGTGGAGTGTCCACCAGGCAGGAAAGAGACCTGGGGTAAGCATATTGGATGACCTAATGGTGGCCAGGCAGTGTGACAAGCCAGTAGGGAGGGCGAGTGGGATGCTGGGGTGTATAGGGAGGGGTATCATCAGCAGAAAGAGGGAGGTGGTGTTGGCTCTGTATAGATAGCTAGTAAGGCCCCACCTACAGTACTGTGTCCACATCTGGAGATCACATCTCCAGAAGGACATAGATTTAGTGGAGATGGTCCAGAGGAGGGCAACTAAAATGGTGCTGGGTCTGCATCAAAAGCCCTACAAGGAGAGATTAAAAGACCTCACTATGTACACTGTGGAACAGAGGAGGGAGAGGAGGGGTGTGACCTTTAAATACCTCACAGGGATAGATAAAGTGCAAGAGGGGAGTATTTTATTGGGACGTCGACAACATTCTGCACTGATTCCGGTCTAAGCAAACTGTCATTAAATGCTAAGAAAATGGTCTTTGTGACCTTTGGATCTAAGCAGAAGCTTTCCAGGCTTAGCTCTTTCCCTTCCTTCCAGACCCTAGATTGGACCACAATCATTGATGTCCCTTCCTTTAAATACCTTGGTGTATGGCTAGTCCGGCACCTCAACCTTTCGGAACACACAGTTGCCATCCACAAAAAAAAATCAACCCTAAACTTGATGCATTATACAGGAATAAGGGCTGCATTCCTCTTCCTGCTCACCAAGCTGTTACCTTGAAAATGATTCTCCCAATTTTCGACTATGGTGACATTGTCAACAGTGCTGTGCCAAAGACCACCCTAGCCAGACCTGACCATCTCTTTCACTCCTTCTGTTGCTTTGCCGTGGGCTGTCCATCCCACACTCACCTTTGTTCCTTGTACACTTCTCTCTCCCTTATCATCCTTGAAGCTAGACAGCCCACTTATTATGCTTCCTTTATCTTGAAATTCTGGCTGGTCTCTCTACACTCTTGCCTTACGTCTCTCCCTCCAGCCACCTCCCTCTTACACCATTCATAACTATTGCTATCATTCTTTTTTCCTCCCATCAAGGAACTCTCTCACTGGTCATGCAGCTTTCTCCTGCTGCTTCCCTAAACTTTGGAACTCTCTCCATCTAACCATTCACTCCTCCTCTTCCGAATGCTCTTTCTCCACTCTTCTCCACTACTTCATCTCTCACTCCTGCAATTGCACCTGATGCATATCCCTGTAGTCTACTCACTACAATCTTCCCCGCTTTTCCCACTTTTCTCCTTATTTTCCTCCTCATCTGCATTTGTTCTTCCCCTTCTTAGTTACACTCTCTACCCTACAGTATTCTAGCCCTAAGTGGCCTCTGCACTTTGCAATGTATTTTCTTAATCCCACATTGGGCAGGCTGCTATCCTGTGCCTTGTATAAATTTACCCTTTTTTTGTGTGTGTACATTTTTCTTGATTCTTCCACTCTCTGACTAGCTACCTGGACTCTCTCCAGTGTAGTTACTTGGATTGGCCAGTCCCCACCCTGCTGGAAATCCCCCAGCCCTACTTTTCAGCTAGGGCCCATTTCCACTCTGCACCACTGATCACCCGACCCCCCAGCTCTGAGCGCCCCGAGGTGGGACCACCGATTCCTCCTGGCACTCTATCTAGAATCTAGTGGAGCAACCAGGGCATGGAGGGTGAACCAGAAGTGGGCTAGTGAGACCTGGCATTGGGTGTGGGGGCCATCCACTGGATCCACCTTCGCCTACCAGGAGCCAGGGCTTTTCTGTTTTTGTCTCTCCCCTTTGGTGTGGACATGTAATGCACACCAGTGTGGGCATACATGTTTCCACATATGCCCACAAGAAAGCTGTTACCACCAATCCCCTTTTGAGGATCCCATAGAGCTGTGGTACCCCCAGTTTCCACAGGGAGTCACCCAAGCCAGGGATCTGTGCCCCCCCTTCCCTTCCAGGAGAGGAGAGAAGTCCTCCAGACACTCAATCCTCTCCTCCCCATCTGACCCCTGGCTCCCCAAGCTTGCTTCCGAACCCGGGTCACTGGTGTGGCATCCAGCACCTCAACCTTCAGCACCACCAGGATGACAATTTACCCTTGTTAATGCTTAGTATTTATGTACTGTATAATTTATTATTATAATTTACCTCTTCTTATTACTTGTATAGCTGTATTTGATAATTTATTGCTCTGTTTTGATTTCTTTAACTCCTCTCCCCCCCCCCCCGGACACATCTTTAAACAAGCCGATCAGCTCAGTATGTCTTTCTTGGTGAACCTTTTGAAATAAGTACATTTTTCAGAATAAAAGGTGCTCAAGAAGGGATAGATTTGGGAGAGATCTAAGGAAGTAGTTTTCACAGATAGAGTGGTGGATTCCTGGAACAGCCTTCCAGCAGAGGTGGTAAGGGCAAAAACAATGGTGGAGTTCAATAATGCATGGGATAAGCACAAGGGAATCATAGTAGAAAGGAAGGGTGGAGGGATAAAGAGCTGTAGATTGGGCACGGTCTGCGGTAATAGTGTATGTAGGGAAAAATGGGCAGACTGGATGGGCCAAGCAGCCCTTATCTACTATCAAATTCTATGTTTCTACACCCATCTGCACAGCTGAAAGAGTCTTGCCTTGCCTGGGCCACTGTTTACATACAAATTGTGGCATGCCGCCCGGCTGCTAGCCTTTATTTGTAGATATAATTCTGTTGTACTGTATATATGTTTTTTGTGTAATTCTTTTTTTTTTAACTTGAGTCTTTTATTAACGCTTCAGGTAAAAAGTAAATCCAACCATGGAACACACATTAGCATATTACCCTCATATGAGAGACATAATTAAATACATGCTAAGCAAGAACAGTCCTTGTTCTTATAGTCTATGGCCAATATTCAAAGGGTTGTGCATGGCACAACAGTGTTACACCATGCATAGCCCACTGATGCGCCCGGTATTGGATATTCAAAAGGAAAATCTGTGACACAAATCCTGATGCGGAGTGCATCAATAATATATCTACAGGCACAGGTGGGGGGCATTCCCATGCATAACCTGCACAGCCCGATATTCAGCCGGGATGTGCGGAGCCATGCATCAACCCTACTGCGCCACCACAAAGTTAAGCCAAAAAAAAGGAACAACTGATGGCCACCCACAGGTGAGCTGCCGCAGTGCAGGGTGCAACATGGCAGTTGCCACCTGTGGGTGGCCACCTGAGTTCCGGCTGCACCTGGCGGCACCCCCCCATGCCCGATCGCGGGCATTCATAAAATAAAAAAACATCCTATACCCGTGGTGGTCCAGTGGACCACTTCCTGCCTGATCGCGGGTATCTGTGTTAATCATAAAGAAAACCCGTCCTATATCCCTGGTGGTCCAGTGGAATCACATATCTGGAATGTGTAGTATGGTATAGGCTGCCTGCCCATTGGCTCACGCTCTGAGCTGTCAGTCAGCGGGTGGTGGGATGGCAGGCGGGTGGGGCGCTGCCACCCACCAGCTGTCGAGCAGGGTGGTAGGCTTAGTGGGCGGGTGGGGGAGGGTACCACTAGGCCACCAAGGATGTTGAGCAGGGAGGTCTCTTCTTACAACAGATGCCTGCGATCGGGCAGTCAGTGGGATCTTGGAGGGTCTCTTCTTACAAGGGATGCCCATGATCAGGCAGTCAGTGGGATCTTGGAGGGGGGTGTCTCTTTTTACGACAGATGCCCGCGATTGGGCAGAGTGCGGTCCACTGGACCACCAGGGATATTGGATGGGTTTTCTTTATGATTAACACAGATGCCCATGATTGGGCAGGAAGCGGTCCACTGGACCACCAGGGATATAGGACGGTTTTCTACTTTTACACAGATGCCCGCGATCGGGCTGCAGGGGGTGTTGGTCCCCGACAGCTGCTGCCTGGCAGGGCGCCAGGCGCAAGTCATTGGGGATCGGTGCACCTGCATGCTAATGGGATGCAAATGGGGCCATAATGACATGCAAATGGCCCCATTTGCACCTTGCATAAATTATGGCCTCATTTGCATGTCCCCTTTTAAATATCACAGGTGCTGTGACTGGCACAATGGCACTTGCACTAGCACATCTCTATGCTCCACTCTGGCCACTTGCACTGGCGCAGTGCCACTGCGCCATGCACAGTGGAGGTGGCCAGGGTGTGATATTCAAAGCTGCTGAGCCATAGCGCAGCTCCGTTGAATATCGCCCAGGCCACACCCCTGTGCAGCCAAGTTGAGCTGCGCCCAAGCTTGCGCCACAGCCTGATGCAGTTTGAATATCCAGGCCTAAATAACTAATGGATATATAAAAGTCCATATTCTTCTTCTTTCCCAGATGTCAGCCTCTGGAAGGCCATCAGTGAAGGACATATTGGTTTCCTCGGTGCAGCTATCAATCAATGAGATATCAACCAACTTAGAATATTCAGCATCCCTCAGAATAGTATCCAGTCCAAGAAGGATTACTTCCAATGCATGTACCAAATGTATCAAATATAGTAACAGGTACATAGTTTCAAGAAACTTATTTCAGATAAACAAACTATTAAACTTTACAAACACCCCAACCCTGTCTGCTGTGTGGTCATTTAACATGTATATTTTACAAGGGACAATCACTCATTCATATGGTACAATATTCCTGCAGCCTATTATTGATATAAAATGGTTGAAAAAATGGTGTGGAGCACAGGGGTTTGGCTTCACTGGGGACTGGGGTTCCACCTGGAGGGACACCAGCCTATACTGGCAGGATGGTCTGCATCTGTCCAGGAAGGGAACAAGTCTTTTGAGCAATTGGTTTAAATGCTTCATTGGCAAGCTTTTAAAATAGTCAAGGGGGGAGGCACTGATAAGCAGCAGGAAAATCCCAGCCTCTCCCTACAAAACAGGGTACTAAATGAGAAAAAGACCGAGGTAGAAAGGTCAGTGTGGGATGCTGCAACAGAAGGTAAAGCCATCAAAAATGGAAAGCAATGAGTACCAATGCCCGTAGTCTGAGTAACAAGCATCCTGAATTAGTGGCCTTGATGGAGGAGGAACATCTGGATATCGTGGCAGTCACAGAAACATGGTTCGCACAAAACCATGACAGGGACATAAACATACCAGGATACACTATCTACAGGAGGGACAGAGAGGATAAAAGAGGAGGAGGAGTAGCTCTTTACATAAGGGAAGGAATCAAAGCAACAGAACAAAAGGGAAAACAGGGAGGAGGAGAAGAAGCACTGTGGGTAAATTTGGAGACCGCAATGGCATCACAATCCGCTACAGGGTTTATACAGACCCCCTTCTCAGGGGGAGGAAATGGACAAGGAAATGATAGAAAGTATACTTAGAATGGCAGAAAAAGGGGAGATATTGCTGATGGGCGATCTGAATATGCCAGATGTTAACTGGAGTGCAGTTGCAGCAGCCACTTTGAAGAGTGGGGTTATTCTAGATGCCCTACAGGGGGCATGCTTTAGACAACCAGTATTGGAGCCCACTCAAGAGGGAGCAATCTTAGACCTGGTTCTCTCAAATGGAGATGAAGAGGATCACAGATGTAGAAGTGGGTAGCCATCTGAAACTAGCGACCATCAAACAGTATGGTTCCACAATAAACACAGCAATAGAGTCAAGCCATACAAAGGCAAAGGTACTGGACTTTAGGAGGGCTGACTTTGCCAAAATGGGTGAGTGCCTAAGGAATGCACTAGCAAATGGGCAGGAAGGAGGGGTTGAAGAACAATGGGGAATAATAAAAACTGCCATCACAGAGGTAACAAGCCTTTGTGTGAAGCAAATAAACAAAACTAAACGATGTAAGAAACCACTATGGTTCTCAAAGAAAGTGGCAATGAAGGTTCAAGAGAAAAAGAAAGCTTTCAGGATGTACAAGGAATCACAGAAGGAGCAGGACAGAGAACTGCATCAGTTAAAGCAAAAGGAAGCTGGGAAGGCAGTCAGAACAGCAAAGGCCCAAACCGAGGAAAAGATAGCCAACTCAGTTAAGAAGGGGGATAAAACCTTTATAGGTACATCAGGGAGCGAAGGAAGACCAAGGGAGGATAGTGAGGCTTAATAAGGGGTGGGCAGAGGTGACTGTGAAAGGCAGAGATACTAAACAAATATTTTGCTCAGTATTTACAAAGGAAGAGGGGAGGTACCTAAAACAAACAGTAGCAACACTCTGGATACAGAAGTTGATACCAGCCCATTTACAGAAGAAAGGGTTCTGAAAGAACTCTTAAAACTGAAGGTGGACAAAGCAATGGGGCCTAGTGGGATTCATCCCAGAATTCTAAAAGAACTAAGGGTAGAATTAGTGACACCACTGACTACCCTGTTTAACAAATCATGGGAGGATGGGGTGGTACCCGAGGACTGGAGGAGGGCAGATGTGATTCCCTTCACAAAAGTGGAGCAAAGGCAGAAACAGGAAACTACAGACCTGTTAGTTTAACCTCAGTGGTAGGGAAAATGATGGAATCACTCTGAAGGAAAGAATTGTCGAGTATCTAGAGGCCAGAGGGCACAGGACCCAAGGCAGCATGGATTCACAGCAGGAAGATCATGCCAGACAAATCTGATAGATTTCTTTGACTGGGTGACCAAAGTAGTAGATCAGGGAGGGCTGTGGACATGGTCTACTTAGACTTTAGCAAGGCATTTGACACAGTCCCACACAAAAGATTAATATACAAGTTAGCCAGCCTGGGAGTGGGTCCCAAGATGACAGCCTGGGCAAAAATTGGCTGGAGAATAGGACACAGAGAGTAATAGTAAATGGAATCCACTCTGAAGAAAGAGGGGTTACTAGTGGGGTACCGCAGGGTTCAGTATTAGGACCGGTCCTCTTCAATGTCTTTATAAGCGACATTGCAGAGGGACTGGAAGGAAAAGCATGTCTCTTTACAGATGACACAAAGATCTGCAACAGAGTTGATGCACAAGGTGGGATGGAAAGGATGAAAAGGGACTTGGCAAGGTTAGAGGAATGGTCAAATGTATGGCAGCTTAGATTCAATGCTAAGAAGTGCAAGGTAATGCACCTGGGAAACAAAAACCCAGGGGAAGAGTACACAATGGGGGGTGAGATACTAACAACAACAAAAATGGAAAGGGACCTGGGGTAGTCATATCAGATGACCTAAAGGTGGGCAAGCAATGTGAGAGGGCAGCAAGCAGGGCTGGGGATACTGGGATGCACAAGGAGAGGCATCACCAGTAGAAAACAAGAAGTTATTATCCCTCTGTACAGACAGCTGGTCAGACCCCATCTGGAGTACTGTGTGCAGTTCTGGAGACCCATTCTTCGCAAAGACATAGACAGGATGGAAGCTGTCCAGAGGAGGGCAACTAAAATGGTGCAGGGTCTGCATCGGAAGACATATGAAGAGAGACTTAAGGAGCTTAATATGTATAGCCTCGAGGAAAGAAGGAGAGGGGGGACATGATAGAAACTTTCAAGTACCTCAAGGGAATCAACAAAGTCCAAGAGGGTAGCATCTTTCAAAAAAAGAGGTGAGCAAGAACAAGGGGCACAATTTGAAGATGGGGGCGGCTCAGAGGTAATTTAAGGAAGTATTTTTTCACAGAGAGGGTTGTGGATGCATGGAACGGCCTTCCGGAGGAGGTTGTGGAGTCAAAAACAGTGGTGGAATTCAAGCATGCATGGGACAGTCATAAGGCAATTCTAGGGGGTGGGGGCAGGAAGAAGTAGGCCGCTGGTTAACTAGGATCTGCAGCTTATCCATTAGGTAGGGAAATGGGCAGACTGGGTGGGCCAAGCGGTCCTTATCTGCCATCAAATTCTATGTTTCTGTGTTTCTATGTTTCTATTCTCCTGGATGATCTGCTGTTTCTCTAGATGACCTCCTGAGCATCTGTGACCTCCGGGTTTATTTTTTAATTTAAATTTTATTTTTGTCAAAAAAGTACCTAGTAATAACCCTTAGGAATATTAACTTGCTATGACACAGTACATAGAAATGTGCATCTGCACATTGTTAGTCTTAACTTATCTTTCTTTGCTTGTGACCTTGCCCAGTAACAGTCCTGGTCTCCCACATAACTGTAGGTACAAATGATGCTGAACTCAGCATAAACAAGCATTTGTCAATGCTGAATGTTGTCTGCTGGCATTGGCATTGGTAGTGCAAGAGTTAGAGAGACACATACTAGGAATGGCAGTGAAGTATAGAACCGACGTGAGCCCCCACCCACCCTGCAGAGAGTGGCATGCATTGGGGTGTGACTTTGGGTCACTGGCCATAACGCTAATGCCATTTCACTTCACCCTACTCTGCAGACTCTGACAAGTGTTGCATTGTGCCTTGGGGTCATCAGGCCTTACGCTCACCCCATTTCATAAGGAAGTATGTTGAGATGGGTGCAGCATAGAAGAATGGGGTGAACTTTGGAGCCCAAGAGTCCAAGACACACCTGGATGCCTGTCAGTGGCTGCAGGAGGGGATGCAATGGCGTGAGCATTACAGTTGACAATCCAGAGGCAAACCCTGATGTCTGCTAGTCTGTACAAGCTGGAATGTTATGGTTAGAAACTCTAATGCCCTAGACATTTTTTGGTATTCACACTCCAAATTTTCAGCATGGCCTTTTTGTGACCCCACCTCATGAAAGCATGTGGGACCTCTGCTGATGAACAGTGTCCCTGTGATTTTGTTAATTTGTCCCGAACATTGATTTCCCACAGTGACCGCATCATTCGGCACCACATAAAAATGTCAGCTGCACCATTCATAAGGAGGTGTGAAGAGATGGCAATGTTGACAATCGGGTGTGAAAATATTAAAAATGCTTGACGTTGTGAATGTGCATGAAAACAAGACAACACATGCTCATAACAGTCTGTTTTTTTGAATTCTTTCACCAAATTTTTAACATAGGCATTTTGATATCTCTGAACAGTGGCAGTATGATTTACCCACAGTGACCATGCCATTGTGCGCCAGATGTGCAAAACCACATTTTGGGTAGGATGTGAAAAATGACAGCTATACTATTCATAAGAAGGTGTGCAAAAATGGTGATGTTAAACATCTGGAGTGAAAATATTAAACATTTTTGAACTTACAATGGTGCGTTGACACTGCGCAATGCACGCTTGTAACATAGTCATTTTGTGGAATTTTTTGACCAGCTGTTTAACATAGGGATTTTGGGAACTCTGCTCATGAGCAGTGTTACTGTGGTTTTCTTACTGTGTCCCAAACATTGTTTTCCTACTACGACTGCATCACTGTGCGCCGGATGTGCTAAAACACATTTTCGGGCAGGATGTGAAAAATGAAGCTATACTGTTCATAAGGAGGTGTAAAAAATGGCAATGTTGAAAATCTGGAGTAAAAATATTAAAAATTCTCGAAGTTACAAGCATGCATGGAAACTGCACAACACACGCTCATAATATGGTCATTTTGTGGAATTTTTTCAACAAATTTTCTACATAGGTATTTTGGGACCTCTGCACATGAACAGTGTTTCTGTGATTTTCTTACTGTTTCCCAAACATTGTTTTCCTACAGCAACTATGCCACTGTGCGTCAGATGTGCAAAAACACATTTCGGGCATGATGTGGGAAATGACAGCTGTACTGTTCATAAGGAGATATGAAAAAATGGTAATGTTGAAAATCTGAAGCAAAAACATTAAAAATTCTCGAAGTTACAAGTGTGCATGGGAACTGCGAAATACACGCTCGTAACAGTCATTTTTTGGAATTTGTTCACCAAATTTGCAGCATAGGCTTTTTGGGAGCCCACTTCATGAACAGTGGCACTGTCATTTCATTAATCAGTCCTGAAAGGTGATTTCGTGTAGTGATTGAAAAATAACCTTTTGGGACTGAATAACGCCATGACAGTGTCTGAAATCATGAGGTGAGGTCCCAATAGCCCCATGCTAAAATGTTGGTTCCAAAATTCCCCAAAATGCCCGAGATATGCGACAAAGTTGAAAAAAACCCTATTTATGCCATTATACAACTCACTGGCATATCTTCAGTTCTCGGTCGGCTTTGAAGAGTGCAGACATGTTCCCGGTCCACAGAAGATTATTGCGCTGGGCTCCAGAAGTACATATGGGGTGAGGGATATGTGTGGGGAGGTGGAGTGCACAGAAGGTGGTTGCAGGTTGGAGATGGGGGTCACCAACAGCCAGCGAGGGACTGTTTCCTTTGTTTCAGGTAAAAAAAATAAATCAGCACGGACCATTTTCTGTTTTTTTGACAGGTTGTGGCCGCACTGGGGTGGGCTCCCAGTGTGGCACATTGGTGGGGAGGTCATGTCACCCACACTAGGGTGGGATCCCAGTGTGGGTGTGGTACACAATCAGGGCAGCGCCAGGAAAATGGAGGGGGGTAACATGCCGACAGGGGGATTGGGCACCCCTGTCGGCAAGGCTGTCTGCCTTTGGAGGCATGATTGATGCTGAGGGGGATTGGACACTCCCCTCAGCACACCACAGAAAGGAAGGGGCCGCATATGCTGACAGGAGGATTGAGCACCCCCAAAGTTGGCTACAGAGGGACTGTGAGGGCGGGTGGTGAGCCACCACCAGCTATGTTTATTGAAATGTTAGACCGCACAAGGCATGCCCTGCAATGAGGTGAGCTCCCTCATTGCAGCGGCTAAAACATTTGAAAATGGTGACACGGCTTTTGCACTGCTGTCATAGACAGCGTGCAATCTAATTTGTGCTATGGAGCCCAGCCTGAAAAAGTAGTGGTGCCACTGGTCACAACACGGCTGTGCCTCCAAAACCTGCTATTCCAAAGTTACGGCAATATGTTTCTTGTGCAGACACAAGACAACATAAAAAGTTTGATGTAAACTTAGAACTCAGAAACACATTACCAAGTTTCATCTAACCTTGATGTGTGTATAGATGCCAATGTTATTACAAAAACACCAGGTCTTGTAATACAAACCCAGGCATAATACAGGGTAGTTTAAAAGCAGCGAATGACTAATTAGTCACTACTTAAAACAGAGTTAAATATTATCTGTATAAAACATATGATGAAAGGAGGGACAGCGGGGACATGATAGAAACATTCAAGTACCTCAAGGGAATCAACAAAGTCCAGGAGGGTAGCATCTTTCAGAAAAAGAGATGTGTAAGAACAAGGGGGCACAGTTTAAAGATAGAGGGGGGACGGCTCAGGGGTAATGTGAGGAAATTCTTTTTCACGGAGAGAGTGGTGGATACATGGAACAGCCTTCCTGAGGAGGTCGTTGGGTCTAAAACAGTGGGGATTTCAAACATGCTTGGGACAGACACAAAGCAATTATAGTGCGGGGTTGCAGGAAGCAGGCTGTTGGTTAACTAGAATCTGCAGCTTATCCAGTAGGTAGGGAAATGGGCAGACTGGGTGGGCCAAGTAGTCCTTTTCTGCCATCAAAGTCTATGTTTCTATGTTTCTATGTTTCTATATGGTAGGGACTTGACCAGATACTGCCACCTTGCATGGTCCATGCATTCATCAAATACACTGAGATAGCCATGGGGCGGAAAGCACCCACTGAACCTTTGGGTTTGGTGAGGTGTGCCCTGTTGCCTAGCAGTGGTACTCTGACCAGGTGAGCACTGAAATCCCACGGTAATTTCTGGTCAGAGCGACTCCGCTCCTCGGCCCCTCCCAATATAAAAAAGATGCAAGACCAACACACAGTGCAGTCCTTGCTCTCTGAAACACACACAGACAGAGCTCCCTGGAGGTAGGCCACATCATCAGCTATTTGTTACTTGTTTATGATGAAACACTGTAATCAGCAATTTCGAAACTTAGTATTGTCTCCCATACAGCTTTCCAGACTTGGGGCTTAACACTGACCACTGCAACACAGATGTGATGCAGTTAGTGAAAAATATGTACGTGTCAGTTCTTTTCACACTCAGTATGGCATTTCTAACTGTTTAAACTATGGCTACACAATGTAATGTAACAAACTTTACTATGCAGTCGGAAAACTAAAAATGTTTGTATTTTATCACCTAGAGCTTCTGCCAGAGAACAGACAGAACACCAGGAGGAAGGAGCTACTGGTATAACTAAAACTTCTCTACTGTGACTAAGAACTAGAAATCTTGTACTGGGACCTTCAATTTAGGGTAAAAAAAAGAGTTAGTGTGTTTGTCAGAGGTAGTTGAAGTAAATTGTTATCTGTGATCTGTGTACTTATTTAGGTGCTTGTCACAGGTGTCAGAAGGGAATTTTTATCTGTGAAATTAACTAAGTGTAGAAAGATTTGCAAAGTAGGGGGAATGGCTTAGCTAGAAGGAGCGAGGTTAAAACCAGATTTAAGCACTGCCCTAGATAGCTTCTGCCAGAGAACAGACAGAACACTAGGAGGAAGGTGTTACTGGTATAACTAAAACTTCTCTACTGGGGCTAAGAACTAGAACTCTTGTACTGGGACCTTCAATTTAGTGTAAAAAAAAGAGTTAGTGTGTTTGTCAGAGATAGTTGAAGTAAATTGTTATCTGTGATCTGTGTACTTATTTAGGTGCTTGTCACAGGTGTCAGAACGGAATTTGTATCTGTGAAATTAACTAAGTGTAGAAAGATTAGCAAAGTAGGGGGATTGGCTTAGCTAGAAGGAGCCATGTTAAAAACAGATTTAAGCAGTACCCTAGATAGCTTCTGCCAGAGAACAGGCAGAACACCAGGATGTAGGAGCTACTGGTATAACTAAAACTTATCTACTGGGACTATATTGCCCCCACACAAAGGCAGTTCTACTTTTATAGGCACAGGATTTAACTGATAACAGGAGCTTCCTGTTTGGGAGCAGGAAGTGAGTGATCACAGAGCCACCAAAGACTCACCATCCTAGAAGGGCAAAAGTAGCTCTCTGTCCCCCCCAGCTGCTGGAGGTCTGACTCTGAACAGGTAAGGAGACTACTGAGAAATATAGGAACTTCTTGTCTTAGAACAGGAAGATCAGGAACTAAAAGGGCACAGAGGCAGTAAGTAAGTAGGGGAAGAAAAAAGAGGAGAAAAAAGAAAATAAACAAACAGAGGAAAGAGTAAGTATTCCAAACAACGGTTAGGGGGCCAGAAAAAAGACATGATGGGAGTGGTGTAGTGCAGTGGCTGTGGAGCAGCAGTCTTCCAGGAGACGTTCTGGAGGATGCAGTGTTGTCCCATCTGCAGGCACCTCTCTGGGCTGAGGGAGGAGGTTGCTCATCTCCAGGCTGAGTTGGCCAGGATTTGTGGGACCTTCTCTCCCACCCAGGGACATGGAAACATAGAAATATAGACTTTGACGGCATTTAAGGACCACTTGGCCCACCTAGTCTGCCCATTTCTCTACCTAGAGGATAAGCTGCAGATCCTATTTAACCAACAGCGTATTTCTTCCTACCCCCCACAACAATTGCCTTATGTCTGTCCCATGCATTCTTGAATTCTCCCACATTTTTAGACCCCACAACCTCCTCAGGAAGGCTGTTCCATGTGCCACCATCCTCTCTGTGAAAAAATACTTCCTCACATTGCCCCTGAGCCGTCCCACCTCTATCTTCAAATTGTGTTCCCTTGTTCTTGCACATCTCTTTTTCTGAAAGATGCTACCCTCTTGGACTTCGTTGATTCCACTGAGGTACTTAAATATTTCTATCATGTCTCCACTCTCCCTCCTTTCCTCAAGGGTATACATATTAAGCTCCTTTAACCTCTCCTTGTATGGCTTCTCTTGCAGACCCTGCACCATTTTCATGTCTCCTCTGAACTCCTCCATCCTGTCTGTGTCCTTGCGGAGATGGGGTCTCCAGAACTGGACGCAGCACTCCAGATGTGGTCTCACCAACTGTCTGTACAGGGGGATAACAACTTCCTGTTTTCTGCTGGTGATGCCTCTCCCTATACATCCCAGTATCTCCCCAGCCCTCCCTACCACCTTCTCACATTGCTTGCCAACCTTAAGGTCATCTGATATGATTACCCCAGGTCCGTTTCCATTTTTTTTTTTGAAATAGCAATTTATTGAGAAGTATTTTCAAGAGAAATACAGATGGAAGTAAACATTTTAACAATGCAATTCCACAGTCATTAAATGCCATGATAACCATCAGTGTCTATAAGGAAAGATAGAGAGATATAAATCCGACACTAGAAAGAAGAGAAAGGAAAACAGTGGTCGGAAGTCAGAGAAAGATTAGAAAGTATGAGATAAAAGCAAAGAAAAGATAGTTGAGGTTATTATTTAAAGAGTAGAGTGAAAGCACAACACAAAAAGTGGGAGAGTACCGTCTGAGATCAAAAGATCACATACAAGAAGAAGAAGACAATGAAGGAGTAAAAGAGAAAGTTAAAGAGAACAAACAAACAAACAACAAAGCAGGCAAAAGTGCAGTTAATACAGAAGCCCAGGTATGCCCCCCTACTGGTCACCAGGGCATACTCAATACCACTAATAAACGCCACATAGCAGGTCCCCCCTGCTCATATTGTACAACATAAAAGCAATGTCAGATAAAGAGTTAACATGGTGACCATGAGGGACCAAGTACTATAGCCCGAGGTAGGCAAGTACCTCTGTTCGAGGCTCAAGGCCCCCATTTAAGCATACCTAGCGAGCAAGTCCATTATTGGCCTCCCCCTCTTGCGCGGCCATGAAGTGCAGAAAGGGTAGCTATCTTGTTTTGAACTTATCTACCGACAGTCTTAATTTGGCTGTCAAATACTCCATGTCTATTATCCTGGTACAAATACCATCCATGTTGTGAGAGTAGACTTATCCGGGGTGAGCCATGAGAGAGTGATAGCTTTAAGAGCTGCTGCCACAAGGATTCCAAACAGGAGATGAGAGGATCTAGAGACCAACTGGGGGGGCGGCAATCCTAATAACCAATGCTGCGGAGAACTTGGTAGTGTTAGTTCAAAAATATTGTTAAATTTATCTATTATTTCCCTCCAAAACTCTTCTATAACATCGCATTCCCAAAATATATGAAAATGGGTGCCAACCAACCGACAATGTCTCCAACAAAGATCGGAGCGGTGCAATCCAAAGTGTTTTGTCATCACAGGGACTCTGAAAAATCTAATGGCTATTTTCCAGCGGAATTCTCGCAAGAAAAGAGAAGATGTCGTAGTGCGAATGGACCTTCAAATAGAGTTCCAATCAGCATCCTTTCCATTTTTGTTGTTGTTATTAGCTTCCCCCCCCATTGTGTAATCTTCCCCTGGGTTTTTGTTTCCCAGGTGCATTACTTTGCACTTCTTTGCATTGAATCCAAGCTGCCATACTTTCGATCTTTCCTGCAACCTTGCCAAGTTCCTTCTCATCCTTTTCACGCCTCCTTGTGTGTCAACCCTGTTGTAGATCTTTGTGTCATCTGCAAAGAGGCATACTTTTCCTTCCAGTCCTTCTGCAGTGTCACTTATAAAGACATTAAAAAGGACTGGACCCAGTACTGAACCCTGCGGTACCCCACTAGCAACCCCTCTTTCTTCAGAGTGGACTCCATTTACAATCACCTTCTGTGTCCTGTTGTTCAGCCAATGTTTTACCCAGGCTACCACCCTGAAACACACTCCAAGGCAAGTTAATTTGACTACTAATCTTTTGTGTGGGACTGTGTCAAATGCCTTGCTAAAGTCTAGGTAGGTCATGTCTACAACCCCTCCCTGGTCTACTACTTTGGTCACCTAGTCAAAGAAATCAATTAGATTCGTATGACATGACCTTCCCGCTGTGAACCCTTGCTGCCTTGGGTCCTGTGCCCCACTGACCTCTAGGTACTCAACAATTCTTTCCTTCAGAGGTGATTCCATCACTTTCCGTACCACAGAGGTCAAACTGACAGGTCTGTAGTTTCCTGCCTCTGTCTTGCTCCCGCTTTTGTGAAGGGGAATCACATCAGCCTTCTTCCAGTCCTCAGGTACCACACCATCCTCCCATGACTTGTTATAAAGGGTGTCACTAGTTCTCTGCTTAATTCTTTTAGAATTCTGGGGTGAATTCCATCTGGCCCCATTGCTTTGTCCACCTTCAGTTTTAGGAGTTCTTTCAGAACCCTTTCTTCTGTGAAAGGACTGGGATCGACCCCCCTCTCCAGAGTGCTTCTGTTAATTGGATTAGGCACCTCCCCCACTTCCTCTTTTGTGAATACTGAACAGAAGTATTCATTCAGTATCCCTGCTTTTTCACTGTCACTCTCTGCCCACCCACCATCCATTCTATTCAGCCTCACTTTCCTCCCTTTGTCTTTCTACGCTGTCTGATATACCTATAAAAGGTTTTATCCCCCTTCTTAACCGAGTTGGCTATCTTTTCCTCAGTTGTGCCTTTGCTATTCTGACTACCCTCCCTGCTTCCTTCTGCCTGAACTGGTACAGTTCTCTGTCCTGCTCCTTCTGTGTTTCCTTATACTTCCTAAATGCTATCTTTTTCTCCCTAACCTTCACCGCCACTTCTTTTGAGAACCATAGTGGCTTTTTTCTTTCATTTTGATTTGTTTATTTGCTTCACACAAAGGCTTGTTGCCTCTGTGATGGCAGTTTTGATATTTCCCCATTGTTGCTCCACCCCTCCTTCTAGCCTGTTTGCTACTGCTTTTCTAAGGCACTGTCCCATCTTACCAAAATCAGCCCTCCTGAAGTCCAGAATCCTCACTTTTGTATGGCTTGACTCTGTAGCTGAGTTTATCATGAACCACACTGTTTGGTGGTCACTTGTTCCCAAATGGCTACCCACTTCTAGATCTGAGATCCTCTCACTGTCCCCATTTGAGAGTACAAGGTCTAAGATTGCTCCCTCATGAGTAGGTTCCAAAACTAGCTGTCTGAGGCATGCTCCCTGAAGGGCATCAAGAATGGCCCTGCTTTTGGTTGTGGCTGCAGCAAAGGTGCTCCAGTTAACATCTAGCATATTAAGGTCCCCCATCAACAGTATCTCCCCTTTCTCTGCCATCCTAAGTATGCCTTCTATCATATCCTTGTCCATTCCCTCCCCTGACATGGGGGTTTATATACAACCCCTGTGTGGATTGTGGTGCCATTTCCAGTCTCTAAGGTGACCCACAGTGCTTCCTCTCCTCCCTGTTTACTCTTTTGTTCCATTGCTTTTATCCCTTCCCTTACATAGAGAGCTACCCCCCTTCTGCCCTCCCTGTCTCTCCTGTAGGTTGTGTACCCTGGTATGTTAACATCCCAGTCATGGTTCTCTGTGTACCATGTTTCTGTGACTGCTATGATATCCAGGCATCCCTCTTCCATCAAGGCCACCAGCTCAGGGAGCTTGTTGCCCAGACTATGGGCATTGGTACTCATTACCCTCCATTTCTTGATGGCCTTACCTCTTTTTTGCCCCATCCCTGTCCTTATTGTGTTTGTCACTTTCTCCATTTACCCCTGCACTTCACCCTATTGACATCTCTATGTTGGTGCCTACCTCACTTAGTACCCTGATTTTTTGGGGGGGGGCTAGGATTTCCCTGCTCCTTTCCAGTGCCTCCCAGGACCACCAGGGTCACTGCTGTTGCCTCAGAGGTTGTCAAGAAAGAGGAGCGGTTGGACCGCAGTGGGCTCAGGGAGGGTGAGGGTGGTGGAACAGAGGCACATCCCTCCAGTTGTACCTCTCCACATTTTTTTATGCCATTCTGGAAAAGTGTGGTTCCTCTATGGAGGCACCCACAGTGGAGACCAAGGAGGATGCTGGGAACCTCCACAAAGGAGACCCACAGGAGTGTGGCATGGGACCCCACAGGGGAAGGAAACAACTGCTGGTGGGGGACTCCATTGTTAGGAAGGTAGAACTGGGGGAAGAAGGGGAGAGGGAGGTAAGGTGCCTGCCTGGCACTATGGCTTGGAGGGACAGGGAGTGAATCCTCAGGATCACAGGAGCAGCTGCACAGGGGAGGGAGCTGGATGTCATTGTCCACCTAGGAACAAATGACCTGGCTAAGAAAGGGATCAGAGCAGTGCAAGAAGCATTTGTGGAGATGGGGAGGGGTCTTAGACAAATAGCACACACGGTAACCTTCTTGGAGGTGCTGCCTGTCTATGGCATGGATGAGTCTAGGGTGTTCCACACCATGGGATTCAATCAGTGGTTGAAAAACTGGTGCAGAGCTCAGGGATTTGGCTTCACTGGGGACTGGGGGTCCACCTCGATGGATGCAGGCCTATACTGGTGTGATGGTCTGCATCTGTCCAGGAGGGGAACCAGGATCCTAGGTGATAGGTTTAAATACTTCATTGGCAAGCATTTAAACTAGCCAAGGGGGGAAGCACTGTCCTTGTTAAGGTAAGGGCTCCAAAACTGGACACAATACTGCAGGTGAGGTCTCACTAGGGATCCATATAGGGGAAGAATTACCTTGTTTCTCCTGCTGTCGATTCCCTTCCTATACTAAGGTTCATATTAAGGTGTAAGAAGCTGTGGAGGCAGTTTGTCCCTGATTGCTCCTATCCAATTAGCCATAATAGGACAGAATATTTCTGTCCTATTATGAACTAATTGAATGGGAGCAATCGAGACAACTCCTCCACAACTCCTACAATATAATTGAACAGTAATATAGGAAGGGAATCGGCAACAGGAAGAAAAATATTCTTCCCATATGGGTCTCTAGTGAGACCTCACCACAGTATTGTCAGACCCTTGGCCCCTAACATAACAAGACAGTGATAAGCTAGAAACTGTACAGAGAAGGGATACAAACATGATTCATGGACTCTGAGGGCTCTCATACGTGGAGCGCCGAAAATCACTGAACATGTACTCACTTGAGAAGAAGAGGGCGAGAGGGGATATGATTGAGACATTCAAGTTCATGAAAGATTTAAATAGGGTACTCTACACAGAACTATTCAACATGATAGAAGGCTCAACTACTAGAGGTCACAAATGGAAGCTACAGGAGGGAACTTCAGGAGGGAGCTAAGGAAACACTACTTCACCGAAAGTGTCATGGATGCATGCAATGGCCTGCTTGCTGAGGTGGTGGTAGCTAAGACCATAGCAGCATAAAAGGTTTGGTGGGACAGAGCAAGGGGAAATCTCTGTAATAAGGATGGACAAAGACCATAAAGAGGACTAGGTCACAGGACCAGTAGAAGGTCTCAGAAACTCATGGGCAGACTTGATGGACTCTTGGTCTCCTTCTACCATCATTTTCTATGTTTCTATGTTCACCTTCAGTCCAAATGAAACATATGTCATCTATGTAGCAAATATATAGTAGTAGTTTGCAGGGCTGGTGATTGAGCAAGTCTTCCTCCAATCGGACCATAATTAGGTTTGCATATTGTAGCACCATTTTTCTGCCCAGAGCAGTATGCATAATCTGTTAAAAATAGAAACGTAGACTGTGATGGCAGAAAAAGACCAGAGGTCCATCCAGTCTACCCATATTCCCTATAATCCCTGGAACCTATTGTTCCTCCAGGGTACTAACCCTCCCCATCCTATCCCCATTCTCCTACCTGGTCTTGTTGCCCCAGTTGACCACTATTCCCTTCATTCTGTCTCATGCCTGCTTGAATCCCATGACTGTGTTTGCTCCCACCACTTTGACCGTGAGACTGTTCCCAGGTTTCATTACCCTTTCTGTAAAGTAGTATTTCCTCATGTCCCTCCTGAACCTCCCTTCTGTTAATTTCTACTTGTGACCATGTGACCTCGAGTTGCTATTCAGGGTAAATAATTCCCCACAGTTTACCTTGTTAATTCCTTTAAGGAACTTGAAGATCTCTATCATATCTCCACTCTTCCTTCTGGTTTCCAGTGAATACATATTTAGTGCCTTGAGGCGCTCCTTTCAGGATCTGCCCTGCTGGCCTTGAATCATTTTTGTTACTCTGCAACCTATCCATGTCCTTTCAGAAGTGAGGGCTCCAGAACTGGATGCAGTACTCCAGGTGAGGCCTAACCAGGGATCTGTATAGGGGAAGTATTACCTCTTTTCTTCTGCTATCAATACCCCTCCTGATACATCCCAGCATCCTATTAGCCTTGCTATAGGCCTTGTTATACTGACTTGTTTGTTTAAGGGAGTTACTGATAATAACTCCTAGATCCCATTTCTTCTGTAGTGCTAAGTCTCATCCCACCCATCCAGTACTCCGTCTTGGGGTTCCTTTTCCCTAGGTGCATTAACTTACACTTAACTGTCAGACCTTTGACCATCCCTCTAGGTTTTGTAGGTCCCTCTGCATATCCCTTATTCCCTCATCACTATTCACCTTCCCAAATAGTTTTGTGTAATCTGCGAAGAGATATAGCCTACTCTGGATTCCCCTACCAATGTCACTAATGAACATGGTGAAGAGGACAGGACCCAGGACAGATCCATGTGGAACCCCACTTTTAACCTTCCTTTTCTCTAATTTAACCCCATTGACCACCACCCTCTGCTGCCTCCCTTTGAGCCAACTACCCACCCAGTTCACTATGGTTTTAGTCACACTCAGGTCTTTTAACTTTTTGAGTAAACATTTTTTTATATTGCATTTTAGCCCCCTACTCTCTCTCTGGTGACACCTTTCTTGACCGCTCCACCCAGCCCTATCACTTGTAGTTGTTTTTTTATGTAGTTGTTTTTTAACGAGGTATAGCACACTAAGCTGAAAGCTTTTTTACAGGAACGACCTGGGAGCACAAGGAGGTTAAGTGACTTGCTCAGAGTCACACAGTATGCAAGTGGAAACTGTGGGATTCAAACCCAGGTCTGGTCTGCTGGATGTCACCAGATTTGCAGCTCAGAGCCTTAGACCACTGCACTATACTGCCTCTCTGGGGCTTACCTGCACCTTCATCTTCAGCCCGAGGGCTATGGTTGTGCCTGGCCACTGGTGCAGGGTCTGAGGAGGGTTGGTCAATCATCCTGCCGCTTAGAAGGTTTTTCCTCCATTTTCTCCATTCCCTCCCTGATGCTGGGGCATGACATACCAATGTGCTTACATGGAGGCATATGCATGCTGCAGAGTCCCTCGGCACCCTCCCTTCTTTTGGTGTTCCCAACCCATTCTACTCTCAGGCCTTCACCTGGGGGTAGTCGTGTGGCAGGACTGCTAAACCACCTTCCCCAGGAGAGGAGAGCCATCCTCTGGATGCTCAATCCTCTCCCTCTGTCCCCCTCTGGCTAACCCCCAGTGATCCATGTCCACATGCTAACACTGGTCGCTGGTGTGGCAGGAGGTAAGGCATGATTCCTCAGCTCTCTGTGCCACTGGGCCACCTTTTTGAGCAACCTTTTGTGCGGTACCAAATCAAAAGCCTCACTGAAGTCAAAGTACAACAGATCCACAGCATGGCCCTCGTCTACTTCCTTGGTCATCCAACAATAATAAATAATAATATTAATAATAATAATAAATGTCTGTTATTAAAGAAGTATTTCTGATCCAGAATAAATCTTATTAAGCTTGTGATGTCATTGTATGGAGGTTTTCTCCACATGTCCATTTCTGTAGGAAACTTTGGTAAACTGCTATACCATCTTCATGGGGGATGTTGATGTAAAGGGCATGGGCATACATGGTGGCCATGGCAGTATTTGGAGGTAGTTTTCATATTAGTTTCAATTTTCTGAAAAAGCACCACCTAGGACCCTACAGACCATCTGTTGATATTACTAATGGCTTTAAGATATGTCCTGTAAGTTCTGAAATGTTTTCTGTAAGTGTGTCAACCCCAGAAAATATGAAAAGTATGGGATGACCAGAGTTCCACAGTGTGTGAATTTTATTGTTCTGGTACCAGGATTGTTTGGGATCAGTTTGTCTAACTATTCTTGAATGTTACCTGGAAAGGATCTGATCATATGTTCAAGATCTTGTCTGCATGTTGTATTGGAGTCTTTAGTGAGTTGTCTGTGATTAGGTTTCATCCAATAACTGTGCACTTTCCGAATAGAATCCTTTATGCTTAGACCCACTACTGCACTTCCTTTGTCAACCTGTTTTATAGTGTTACAAGGGCTGGTTTTTAGAAGTCTAATCTCTAATATGGTAAACATAAAAAAAAAAAAACAAATTCTAATATTAGCTAACACTAGCCCTGTTGCCATGGATAGGAAGCTAATGCAGATCTACATTTTCAATTTATACCTTTTTTTTAGTTTTTTTAGCCATTTTGAATAAGGTTAAGCATATAATGTTTTTACTCATGTGTACTTTCTGAGAGGGAATGAGCTAAGGAAAGATTTTATAACATTGGAAAAAAAATCACCTTTGTGTCCTTGTATTGCTCATATCATAGACAGTTTATATTGTGTAATATTTATTTGCCCTTTTTAGCATGCAGAGAACCGGCCACTTAACAGGCTTACTCAAAAACACATTTGAATCAGGAGAAAAAATGATGACTCGTATAATGAATATGAAGCATGAAGGGGTAGTCAGAACACTGGCTAGATTTTTTAAAGTTGTAGAGAAGAAAAGATTAAGACTGATGGGCACTTAATTGGAGAATCTGGCAGAATCCACATACCTGTATTCTCTACTATGGGGTGCTGCCCTCCTTAGTATCATTGGTTATAAAATGGTCAGTGCAAGTTCTACATTCTGATTGGCTGTTGACCATGCAGCAAATATGTTCCATGCATGGAGAAAAAAAAGTGCTGGCCATTGTGGGAGATATCAAGAACTAGAATTCCTGATCAAGTAGAATGTTGACATTCCAACTGGCAGCCATTTTTTCCCACTAACTGTCAACTAATCAATGATTTACTATGGCTACCAAAAGGAGTATTAATTTTGACCTAAGTATTTCTGAAGATGAACTGGAATATCTATTTAGACTTACTGATGATGAGGAGATGCAGTACAACAGAGTGTCACAGTGAGTAACCAGAATGTAAACATCAATACAAATGCTGATAGCAGTTTGCCCAGGTATCTCACATTAACAGTAGATCAGCTGAATGAAATTCAGGACTCTAAAAATGATCCTAATACTTAAAAAACTACTGTGTGGGCCATAAAGGTTTTTGAAATTTGGCGGACTCATAAAGGGCTGAAAACTGATTTTAAAACTGCAAACCCTGCTTGGTTAAATGAGACTTTCAGAACATTTTATGCTGAAGTATTTTTTTAAACATCAGTCCATAGTGCAACATGTGGCTAAATGCATTTTTTTATTTTAGATCCATAATCAGTCTTTTCCTCCCTCCCCCATATACATAGAAACTACTTTATGCAGAGTAAGAATATTTTATGAATTAAAATTAATTTTATGCAATGTCCCACATGTTTCCTGGGTGTTTTTTCCTAGATTAAGCAATTGTCAATTTTATAAGTGCAATAAGGCATTCTGTGGGTGTGTATGGAACATATTTTACTGCACTTTCTGGGGCTGAAGGCACCCAGCCTGCGGCCTCATACTTCACAACTCCCCTTGGTGCGTGGTAAAATATGTTCCATGCACACCCTGTCATGTCTTATTGCTTACATAGAAAAGCAAGGAATGTCTTTTTATGACCCTTGGTCTTTATTTTCAAATATTTGAGATTAAATGATTACGAGATGCACAACAATTGGGGGGGGGGTGTAGGTAAACATACCTTAATCCTTCAGTTTCCTGATTCATTCATTTTACTTCTTAAAGACCCTTCCTAATCTTCCTCTCTGTTTTGTGGTATATAATCCATGGAGACATGGGGCAAGATTTTCAAAACTCTTAGATTGCCACAATCACCGCCGATGATATGGTGCATGGGGATTATGGTGGTCTAATGGGATAATCTATCCTGTGTGGCAACTGCTGCAAGTTAGACCAACTTTTTGTGGTGTACCTTGCGACACTTCTTGGGGCCATTTTACGGAGCTTGTGTCAAATATTTGGTGCAAGCTGCCATAGTATGTAAAAAAATGTCACAACTATGCCCAAGATTGTAAAATTAGGCACAGTTGCAGTGGAAGGGTTTGGCATACTGCCAGAACCAAAGTGTAGTGGTGCTGGGCTGAATGCAAACCCTGAGCCACATTTTGAAAATCCTTCCCATGGTACAGTATTCATTACCAATTATTCACAGCAGTGCCAGTTTTACACAACTGAATGGAATACTCCTATTTTTGTTTGCTACTTCAGTGTCTATATGTAGTTGTGTCACAGCTGAGGCTCCTTAATTTAGAATTGGAATGCAACATGTTAATGGTAGTCTCCTCTTCAGAGAGAGATACAATGTTGTCAGTTATGTATCAGTTAGCTGTACCTCAAAGGTTTCCATCACAGAAGCATGAAGTATATAAAAATAATGTTTTAATACGTACAGATATTTTCACAGATAATGCAGGATATTACAGCAAGGCTATGGAGAACAGTAATTCTACTGACATAAAAGCAAATTGTTTTGAACAAGAGGTTACACACAGGAAAAAAACTATTTCTCTTTCTCTGTCTGTCTCTTTAGCAAGGTAGACTGGCTTACCACACAGATACTTTGGTGAATCAGGGCAGACTCAACACCTTAGATGGTAGCTTTTTCACAGTCCCAAACCTGGCTGTCTCTTTCAGGCTCTGCCTGACCTTAAGATCCTCCAGCTGCCCCCATGACATGTCCTCCAGTATGTCACTCTGACATTATAGATTCAGCATTCTTTGTATCTTGAGCTGGATCCTCATAAAAAAAACTGGTTTGATCTGGGCCTTGGACTTGGTATATACTGTACAAAGACATATGTTTCTTGTCCCAAAACCTGAGCCCATCAGGAATGTTTGATTTAGCTATCCATTTCCTGACATCAAACGACATGTTCTAAGTTCAACCATACATTGTTCAGGGGTTCTGCCATGAGATTGGATGGCACAGACAGTAAATGTTCATCATAGCCAGTTGGTCTGCTCTTATAAGAATCTTAGCTTTTCCCCACAGAAAATGCTAGCTTTATCCCTTTAGCTGTTGCATTCTAACTGCTACCCATGCAGAAAGAATTGAACAATATAACAAATATATTTGGTGACAGGTATATATAGCAAATTATTACAACTTGTTCAAGCTTTTAAAATTGTGTTTATGTCTTTTGTTTAATACTGTAATAACTTTTAAGTTAAACAATAGATTGTCATTAAAATTGAAAAAGTGATGACTGTATTTCTCTTTTCTTCAGTGTTGAGAGATTGTACCATAGTTTTTGTTGTTTGCTGAGAATCTGGGTGTTTATCCTTTGCTGGAAGCTGTCAATGTAAGCATCCAGTCTGGGGTTGTGTCTACTTGGAGGGGTCTAATCAATGGATTTTCTTGTGTTGTTATGTTGTGATATATGTACTGTTTCATCGTCCAAACAGAATTCTCTTAGTCAGAGTCATCTGAAGCAACCCTCCATCTCCATCTCACCACAAAACTTGATTCCTGTGGGGCAGAAAAGTAGGCCTTTTGATGATACAGCTTTCTCTCTCTCTACTGGAGTTAGTTCTTGATTTGAAAAAGTTGATTACTGATGATTGTAATGTAATATGTTGTTCCAAGCTGTCAGTTTTGTCAACATCTGTTTCTGCAGGTGTCATGGTGTAGTAGTAATTAATTTCTTATAATTGTTGAAACTTACCTTTCATTTGGGAATAGCTATCTTTAGAGGCTTTTTTTCATAGCTTTTTTTTAAGATCATGCACAAATTCTGCTGTACCCCCTTGTATTTTCCTGGAAAGTGCCAGAGTGGGTAGCAATTCAGTTTTTTTTAATTCAGTTTTTCCCCCAAATACTCTTTGGGAGTATGTTAGATGGATAAGGTGGTTTCTCAGTTTCACTGATGTCCTCTGGCACAGCTGTTCTGCATGCAGTACATTTTGTTTGTTTGCACAAGCTGGGGACATGCCATTTTTGTGCATACATCTGAAATTGCATACAACTGGAATGCCATAGGAAGCAACGGGCACATATTAATATCAAAGGGACCTGTTTTTAAAACTGAAAGTGCAGATAAACAAAAACTGTATCTGTTCACATCACACTGCTGCTTCTCCAACTCTCTGTCCACTACCAGCTGTTAAATTTAAACTACAAAGGATTTCTCTCATGTTGCACTGCCGCTCTTCAGTTTCCAGCTGCTCTGGCAAGCTCTGCTGCATAACGTGCTGCTTAATGTCTCAAAGTACTTGACTGTACCCCACAGTCAAATAAAAATTCTCTACTGCTGGTTTTATTTGGTACTTAATGTTTACAGACCTGTCTAAATCTAGAACCACACAGTTCAACTCCCTCGCTCCCTGAATCAGGACATGTTCACTGCAACCGACTGTGGAGGGTCTGGCATACAGCTAGTAGCAAAAAAAAACCCATAAATAAATAAACTAATGAAAAAGCCAAACTGTTAACAAATTAACTCTCCCGTGTACTACAGGCAGTATTAGTTGTAGTTCTAGGCTCACTACAAGTTCTGCATGTGGGAGTGGGGGGGTGGGGTGTTGAACTTAGTTTTACAACTGAGGATACCACAATGGGACAATAGCCCTATGGTAGCAGGTAGCAGGTGGAAGGACTATTTTACCTAAAATTAACATAATAATTTATGTTTTGAGACATGTAAATATAGTTCCTTTAAGGTGAGAAAAATATTTAAAAAAAGGGAACCAATTTTATAAGTGCAATAAGACATAACGAGGTGTGCATTGAACAGATATTACTGCAAGCCCAGGAGTGTAGAAGGGCATGAGGCCGCAGGCTTATGTATTCCTTCGGGAATTATGTTCTGTTTCTTGCAAGCAGTTAGGAAATAAATATTGCTGTTGAGTTTAGCTTCTCTTTTCCTCAAGTTGCAAAGCTGCCATTTTAAATGGCAAATCATGATATAATTCATTTCAAAAGAGATAATGTTTGCAGCCATGTTAGTCCTTGGAATACTGGATTAGTTGCAGATTGGGATACTTTTAAATAGACTAACAAAGAAATTGTATATACCTGTAGATGTTACAGTGCACAGACTTTTGAGGCCACGTAGGTCCCTTTTTCAGGTGCTTTCATGAACTGAACATAAGCAGATTTTATACCAATGGGTTACATTGCTAAGATACAGAAATTTGTTTATGTATACAATTATACATGGGCGATTAATGCATAGTCATATGATGCCTTTCAAACAAGCATAGGCCAGGATTTCCTAAGCCTATTACAGTAGAAGCTACAAATCAGGACTTGCTTAAAGGGGACATTTGGTTAAACGGGACAATCTCCAGGTCACTATTAAGTGTCAATGTTAGCAGATGTACAGGGCTTCCTTTAATTGAGATGGTTGTGTTGTTTAAATGGGGTGATTGAGGAACCATACTTCTAACAGTCCTGTGTGAGATTGTACTGTCAGGTGACAGAAACGGTTCCCAGAGTACACTGAAATTTTTTTTAAGTGCCAATACTTTTGGGGAAAGCTCAAGAGTTACACCTGGTGGCCTAAATGGAAGGGCCGGCCTTTATTCGCAGACTGGGGGGGGGTTGTCTTCTATTTAAGCTCTCCAGTACAAACTCTCAGGGCCATTCTGTTTGGACTTTCTCTCCTGACCACAAGACAACAGCTGCCAGCACAGAGACTGCCTAAGAGCCAAGGGCTGTTAACAGAAAGACTGAAATATTTTGCAAACCAGTGATTCTCTGGACTTTGAAATCTTCATATCTAAGGTAGACTAAGCTAAAATGTTTTAGTGCACATTTCTGTTCATTTTTTTCCCCAGTTTGTTTCTTATATTGTAAACTAATTTAATATATGCTCTCTTTTAGTTGTAACTGCATTTATTTAATTATTTTAGTAAAAGCTTTTGCTTTTCTACAGAAATTCAGCCTGTGTGAGAGTTCTTATATTGTATGTGTGGCTGTAGAAGATTTATTAATAATCTGGGAAAATGGTTAGTGCCAAAAGGGCCACCCTAAGCATGGAATTGAGAAAGGCCTGTAAGTGACCTGGAAGGATAGGAAAAATACCAGAGTTTACAAAGATTTTGAACCAGGCTGTTGCATGTCCTGTAGGGAGAAGGCCAACTTAGGTGTTACACTGCTACCCCAAAGAGAGTGTGATGCCTGGGTCTTCATCCTTTGTGTAATAGCCAAGGAAAGGTTCATATTGGCCACAAGACTCAAGACTGGTATTGTGCCCTTATCAAGGGCTAGAGGGATGCTCAGGATCCTCATGGCAGAAATGCAGTCATGACCTTGGCGAGCATTCTAAAGGATGTGGAAGGTATCCCTGTTCCCTCACCATCACAGATTGTACTTAAGGGTGGGCACTGTGAGCTCAGTGGGCCTGACCCCCAGGAGTGGTTTTGTGACACCCATGTCTATCAAAGTTCTCAAGGCCAGCCAAGCAACGCTTTGGTCTTTGTTGGGAATGTGTGAACTACATGGCTATCTCTGCAGAACTGGGAGAGAGAGGTGCTTCAGTACACAAATCAATGCCTCAGCAAGTTTCTTCCAGTTCCTTGACTTCCGTGGCTTTACTATCAATCAATCAACCCACCTCCTGTTCATTAACCCATCAGTCGCTGAGGGAGCTGAATCCCCCTCTGCCATTGATCCACCCATCACATTACCAGCCACCCAGAGGAGAAAGAGTACCTTTGGAGAGTTCTCTGCCACAGCCGACCCACCTGACCATGTGTAAGTTTGCTCCTAACAATCAGATTACATAAATTAGGTCTCCTGCTTGTAGCTTTTATTTAGCTTTCATGTGTTTTTTATATCTGTGAATGAAGTCCATTTGTGGCTCCTTGGCATTCAATTGCTGTATAGGAATGTGTACTACATAAAAAGGCTGAATGTTATATGTACTGCTAGTTCATGTTGTGAGAACATATGCTCACTCCACTTTCTTTTCCAGTTACAGTTTGCATGGAAACTTGATTACAGATAATTGGCTGTAAATTTAAATACTCAGTGCATTTGTTGGACTAATGAATCTCATAAAATAAGTTTAGTTGTATTCAAAATATATATTTAATATGATTAGATTATGGACTAGATAGTCTGGAATTCAGTATAATCCATTTTGCTAAACTTTGCATAGTTTTATAAATATGATGCCTTATGATTTGCTAAGCTCAGTGCAGGAACAGTCAATGCAAATAGCACAGTTCAACCCGAATCAGTTCTGGAGACCATACCTATGTAAGGACATAGACAGGGTAGAGAAGGTTCAGAGGAGGGCAACAAAGATGGTGCATGGATTGCATCACAAGTCCTATGAAGACAGGTTGAAGGAACTGAACATGTACTCCCTGGAGGAGAGGAGGGAGAGAGGGGATATGATAGAGACATGCAAGTATCTTACAGGGAGGAACAGGGTGCAGGAATACACTATTTTTAAGCAAAAAGATGTTCCAGGACTAGAGGGCATGGGATGAAGTTGGAGGGAGGACGATTCAGAGGAAACATGAGGAAGAATTTCTTCACAGAACGGGTGGTGGACAAGTGGAACACCCTGCCAGAGGAAGTGATGGGGGCTGAAACAATCACGGGATTTAAGAATGCATGGGATAGACATAAAGGAATTCTGGAGGTCAGGGGTAAGGGACAACAGACTTCTAGGAAAACATAAACTGAACTTATAAGCTCAAATGAGCAGACTGGGTGGGCCATAGGCCCTTATCTGCCGACACTATCTATGTATCTATAAGTCTGATAGTTCAATAACAGACACCTTCTTTAAACTATAGGCATCATAAGCATCTGTGGCTTAAATTCATGTTCTTTTTTTTCCCTAATTCAACACACAGTTCTGGGTTCTGTGTTGCTGAGTGAGAAAAAGCCTCTAGCAAATAAATGCCCGGGTGACTCGAAAGTGCCTTGGAGTTTACAAAAAAGGAAATCCAAGAAACTTCTGATCATAGGAGACTCCATGATTCATGGACTTGATACCCATCTCCAGCCAGGGGTAATGGTCAGATGCCTCCCAGGTACATCAGCATGGAGAGACACTGACCGCATTGCTAAAATTGTTCACCAAAGCAGGAGAAAACAATGATGTCCTAGTACACATAGGGACTAATGATCTCACCAGCTGGTCAGTAGTGGAGACCAAGGAACACCTGACCAGGCTGGGTGACAAACTATCATCCATTTCGTCTGGCGTCTCCTTCTCTGAGATTCTGCCAGTCTGGGAGAGGGGAGCAGATGGATGGAAGGTCAGAGAAGGGGAGATGGGGAGCTAAACACATGGCTCAAGGACTGGTGCCAGGAAAAAGGACACAGATTTGTAGGGAACTGGCAACAGTTCTGGGAGCGAAAGTTCTTTAAATTTGATGGACTGCATCTGACTAAGGAGGGAGTCAGTGCATTGGGGCAGAAGTTTGACGACTTTGCAGAATATTTAAACTAGCAAATGGGAGAGGTGCAGCACCCCATATGTCGAATGGGAAGAACACCCCTCCCCCCTCAGCTAGTGGTCAAACAGGGATTCAGCATGTTTGCAGTTCATTTGCATCACCAGGTAAGAAAAAAGGTTTGTCTCCCCATACGGCGCACAGGGGTAATGCCAAACCTCACCCAACAACTAACACACTGAAATCTGGTCAACGGAAAATCATGTACACAAATGCTCACAGCCTGGGAAATAAGATCCCAGACCTGCAGGCAATAATGTCAGAGGCTAAACTGGACATAGTAGCAATTAGTGAGACGTGGTTTACCAGTAACCACACTTGGGAGACTTCAGTACCTGGCTATGTATTGTTCAGAAGAGACCGAGGTGCAAAAGGGGGAGGAGTGGCCCTGTATGTCAATGAAAATATCAAAGCTACAGAAATTCAGAATACACATAAGGAGCCAGAAGAACTGTGGGTCACCCTGGAAACAGGAAATGGGACAGCCATAAGAACTGGGGTTGTCTACAGGCCCCCAGACCAGGGGGAGGACATAGACACATTACTGTTAGAAGATACACAAAACATGACAGCTAAAGGGGAGGTTCTGATAATGGGAGACTTCAACATGCCGGATACAGATTGGTCAATACCAGCACTGCAGGTACATCTGCCAGAACTAGACACATAGTGGATTCCCTGCAGGGGGAGGGCCTCAAACAACTGGTACAGCAACCCACAAGAGACAGGGCTATCCTAGATCTAGTACTGACTAACAGGGAAGGGATCACAGATCTCCAGGTAGAATGTCACCTGTGGGCCAGTGACCATCACATGGTATGGTTCAATTTGGCTACTACATCTAAATCATCCCATTCCAAGGCAAAAATATGGGACTTCAGAGGAGCTGACTTTGATAAGATGGCCAACAGAGTTAAGCTAGCCCTGGCAAAAAGAAACACAGGTGAGGGGGTACAGGCAAAGTGAGCAAGCATTAAGGATGCAATACTTGAAGCAACATCCCATTGTGTTAGACAGAAAAGGAAGTGCAAAGAAGAATGAAACCACTTTGGTGCTCAAATACAGTAGCAGAAAAGGTCAGAGCCAAAAGGCTGGCCTTCAGGAAATATAAGGGAACACAGCGGGATGAAGATAGGGAGGCATACCAAACTGCCCTAAGGGAAGCAGGAAAGGCAGTAAGGCAGGCAAAGTCCCAAACTGAGGAAACACTAGCACGAACAGTAAAAGAAGGTGACAAGACTTTCTATAGATACATTAGTGAAAGGAGAAAGTCCAGAGGGGGTATTGCTAAGCTCAATGGAGAAAAGGGAGCATGTGAGGAGGAGGACCCTGTAAAAGCATCTATCCTAAATAGATACTTTTGCTCAGTATTTACTGAAGAGAAGGTAGGGAAGGGCCCACAGCTCAGCATCATGGACACAGGGGGGAAGGAGGTGAGCACTACTCCTTTCACAAAAGAAAGGGTCCTAGAAGAGCTTGCTAAGCTCAGGGTGGATAAGGCAATGGGACCTGATGGCATACATCTTAGGGTACTTAAGGAGCTAAAGGTGGAACTAGCAGAGCCATTAGCAGAACTGTTTAGTGAGTCTCTGAGCACAGGAGAGGTCCCAGAAGACTGGAGAAGGGCTCATGTGATCCTGCTCCACAAGAGTGGTAGCAGGAAGGAGGCAGGGAACTGCAGACCAGTCAGTCTTACCTCAGTAGTGGGCAAGATTATGGAGGCACTTACCTCAGTAGTGGGCAAGATTATGGAGGCACTCCTTAAGGAAAGGATAGTGCAACACCTGGAATCCATAGGGGCACAGGATCCAAGACAGCATGGGTTTACAAAAGGAAGGTCCTGTCAAACTAATCTCATAGATTTCTTTGACTGGGTAACCAGAGTGGTGGACCAAGGGGGAGCAGTTGATGTCACCTACCTTGACTTCAGCAAAGCTTTTGACACTGTTCCACATAGAAGATTGATAAATAAGCTGGGTAGGCTCGGGGTGGGTCAGAAGTTGGTCAACTGGGTGGCAAACTGGTTGACGGGCAGAAAACAGAGAGTGGTGGTAAATGGTATACAGTCAGAAGAGATGGAAGTCACAAGTGGGTACCTCAGGGATCAGTCCTGGGCCAGTCCTCATCAACATCTTCATTAGTGACCTTGCAGATGGACTAGAGGGTAAGGCTTGTCTGTTTGCAGATGACACCAAGATCTGCAACAGAGTAGATGATCCAGATGGGGTGGGCAGAATGAGAAGAGATCTGGATAAACTAGCAAAATGGTCAGAAGAGTGGCAACTGGGATTTAATGCAAAGAAGTGCAAGATCATGCACATAGAAAGAGAAACCTGAAGCCACCTATAGGCTGGGAGGGAGTTGCTAGCAGTCACAAAGGAAGAAAGAGACTTGGGCATCATCATCACTGATGACCTGAAATCATCAAGCAGACCTCTAAAGCAGTAGGTAAGGCTAGGGGGTGTTAGGATGTATTAGTAGGGAATCACAAGTCGTAAGAGGGAGGTAATAATCCCTCTTTACAAGACACTGGTTAGGCCCATCTGGAGTACTGTGTGCAGTATTGGAGGCCACACCTTCACAAGGACATTAACCAAATTGAGGCAGTCCAGAGAAGGGCAACCAAAATGGTGCAGGGACTGTATCAGAAGACATATGAGGAGAGATTAACGGAGCTCAATATGTATACCCTTGAGCAAAGGAGGGAGAGAAGTGATATACAAACATACGAAATTTGCCAGCAGATAAAGGCCTAGAGGTCTATCAAGTCTGCTCGAATGTGCAGCTAGCACCCCTTATTCTGCAGCTGCCCCTCCCTTCCACCCTTCCCCTTCATTGACCCTCCCCCTTGTCCTGTCCCATCCTCGTTTGAAGCAGTCCACTGTTCTACTGCATACCACTTCTGCAGGTAGCATTCCACCCAGCCACCACCTTCTCTGTAAAAAAGTGTCTCCTCATCTCCTCCTGAACCTTCCTCGCTCCAGTCTCATATCATGGCCCCTGGTGGCCCTCCCCTTCCTTACTTTGAACGGCCCCTCTGTACCCATCTTGTTTATTCCTTTCATGTATTTAAAGGTTTCAATCATGTCACCCCGTCTCTCCTCTCCTCCAGTGAGTACATGTTCAACTCCTTCAACCTTCTCTTGTATGATAAGTCCCCCAGCCCCTTGATCATCTTTGTCGCCCTCGCTGCACCCCCTCCAGTAACTTAATGTCCCTCTTCAGATACGGACGCCAGTACTGCACGCAGTACTCCAGGTGTGGTCTAACTAATGACCTATACAGTGCAGAATCACCTCCTCCCTCCTCGAGGATATACCCCTTGCAATACAACCCAGAATTTTGTTGGCCTTTGCAGCTGCCTTCCTACATTGTGCCGAGTTGTTCATTGACCCTGTAATGAGCACACCCAGATCCTTCTCCTCCTCTGTCTGGGCTAGCTGCACTCCCCTAGCTGGTAACTCCTCCTTGGGTTCTTCATCCCAAAATGCAGCACCTTGCACTTTTTGGCATTAAAACCCAGTTGCCAGGTGTCTGACCAGGTTTCAAGCTTTGCCAGATCATCCTGCAACCCTGCCATCCCTAGGTCATCCACCACCGTGCCAACCTTGGTATCATCAGCAAACATACTGATCTTGCTCTTGATGTCCCATGATATGTCTGCAATGAATATCCCAAACAACACTGGTCCCAACACCGACCCTGTGGGACACTGCTAATCAGTGCCCTTGGGTGTGAGCTCCCACCACCACCACCTCTGTTGCCTTCCTGCAGCCAGTTTCCTACCCATCTCACCAGCTTTGCACCCGCCCCTGTGCCTACTAACTTCCTTCCCAGCCTTCCATGTGGCACCGAGTCGAATGCCTTACTGAAGTCCAGATACAGGACATCCACTGCATGGCCCTGTCCAGTTGCCTAGTTACCCAGTCATAGAACTCGACCAGGTTGGTTTGGCAAGATCTGCCCGCTATGAAGCCATGCTGTCTGCTGTCCTGTAGTCCTTTGGCCTCTAGGAGGCCACCAGCCTCTCCTTCAGGATAGTCTCCATTAACACCTCACGATGGATGTGAGGCTCACTGGTCTGTAGTTTCCCGGTTCATCCTTGGGGCCACTCTTGTGGAGGGGCACCACATGAGCCATCCTCCAGTCCTGAGGTACACACCTCGAATGTAGTGAGGCATTAAATAGGTCTGCCAATGGTCCTGCAAGGACCTCTGCCAGCTCCTTCAGTACCCTGGGGTAGATGCCATCTGGGCCTGGCGCCTTGTCCACTCTCAGTGCCTTCAAACCCTCTTGAACTCTGCCCTCCATGATTTCCCCATCTGTCACCACTTCCCCCCCTGCTTCTGCCATTTCTCCCACCTTGGGTGTCACCCCCCTCTTCTCTTTAGTAAATACTGAGCAGAAGTACTCATTCAAACACCTTAAGGGCATTAACAAGGTGAAAGAGTCTAACATGTTTAAATATAAGAAAAATAGCAGGACAAGAGGACACAGCATGATATTAGAGGGGGGCCGATTAAGGGGGAATGTGAGGAAATTCTTTTTTACAGAAAGAGTGGTGGATGCATGGAATTGCTTACCTCAAGAAGTGGTGGCTATGAATACAGTGCAGGGCTTCAAACAGGCATGGAATAGGCATAAGGGAGCAATACAAATGAGTATGAATAGATAGGCCACTGACAGAGCAAAGGCCGATGGCACATTTATAAGGTAGAAAAAGAAATGGGCAGACTGGATGGGCCTTGCGGTCCTTATCTGCTGTCAACTTCTATGTTTCTATGTAACTGTTAGTGCTTTGTACTGTCAGTATTTGGACATCTCTAAGCACAAGTTGACAAATTTCCTTATGAACTATGTGCATGTGGGGTAAACATATGAAATGTTCAACATTTAATAGCAAAAATATATTTGAGGTTATCAATTGTAATGTTTTATTTAAACCAGTTTATTTTCCTTAATTCTAGCTATACTTTTCTACTGCAACTTGCTGTATTTATTTTTAATGCATTTTATCTGAACAATTAAGCTTTCTGATAATAGAGAAGGACAATGACGATTATGTCATATTTTTCTTGCTATTATTTTTAAATTAGCATTTTTGTAAAATAGACAATAATAACTTTGTGACTCATGAGACTTTTCTCATTCTGTCCTTTTTGTCTTGCAGCTTATTAATTATAAAAATAATAAAGTCTTCTGTCAATCTATGTGCTCCATAGCCAGGTGTTTGCACAAATGGCTTGGAAGAGCTATGTCCTACCCCCCCACAATATTTTAGCTGTGGTTGCACCCCTGCTGGTGGATCTGGTAATCCAACACATGGCAGCTGAATCCAAGCAAAAAGAAAACAACAAACTTCTTCTCAGTCGCAGGAAGCCAGAGAGCTGAGGAGACCAAGAATGAAATAAGTTTTATTACAGTATTTTAAACAAATATCTCCGTGAAGTTTTTCCTTCAATCAACAACCACAACTCTCACTAAAGAAGCTGTAATAACTAAAACAAACAATGGTTGTTGTTGTTTGTAGTGTATCTGCTTGTGTCTGCTATGTTTGTTGTCTGTTCATCAAACCTGGTTCAAAACTACTTCTTTTGATAAATGAGATGGCCGATTAAATGGGATGAAAGGTTGTCCATGGAGCTGTCCCATTTAAGCAGCTTCTACTGTAAATATAATCCAACATATACTTTGGGAACCTCCGTTACTATGCCTTATTTTCCTTAACAACAAATTGGAATTCACAGTCACTCTTAAGGACTCCTCTCTCTCTCCAGTGTGCACCAAAACACATCACTGATAATGCCAACTAGGACCAGGGTATGGATAAAATACTGAATCCTTCAATGGGTGTAGCATCTGTTACCAGTTACCATAATATGTTACTTGGTCATGGAGAGAAAGACATCACATAAGGGAATAATCAGTTGTATCTGTTGCCTCAGAAACATTGAGCAGTTAAAACTGAGAGGTGGGTAGAGCCAGCAGTCCAACAGGGAACAGAGTTTTCCTCAAGCTCCCAAACTGGAACCCTTAAAATGTAAAACATTTATAACAACTAGATGACATAAAAAAGGAACTCACTTGATGGCTGAATGTGTGCTGCGAGGTAATATAGTAGTATATACTATGATGGTGTGACTAAAACAATCAACAAAGCAAGATTTCTTTTAGTGCAGCAATCCACAGGAGCAGAGTCAGTCAACATCAACTGCCTCAATGGCTACTTTGAGCTCCCTGCAGTAAGCCACGTTGGCTCTTCAGAGGTCAGTTCAAGCAAATGGACCAAAATTCAATTCTTTCATTCAACATTTAACAGTGAGTTAAACTAAGGTAGACACACTGAAATTATATATTGAATGAGTCTACAACCAAGGTGTAAAAGGCACTAGCAGTCATAGTGACCTTGTTAAAAGAACAGGCAGCTTTAAAAATGTGAATTGAGCAACTTAAAAATGCTGTGCATACCAATAATGTAAGAATTCTAGGAATATCTGAAGAAATTGAGGAGGGGTACCCAACATCATTCTTGCATTGTTGGCTTCCAGAGGCAACAGGGGTGGAGGCCTTCATCATCATTAAGGCATACCGCATCATCCCATGCCACACCTGGGCAGTGGAAGAGGGAACAAACCAACACAAGACAGCACACTAAACAGGATCAGTGCAGACAGACTGTGGCATAAAGCATAAAAAAACAGAAGGATTTTTCTAGCGCAAGTGAAATAAATTTAAAGTATTTTATTACTAAATAAATATAGCAACACATAACATGTGCAAAATTGCATAGTTGAAAACAATCCAGGTTGAATACCCATAGAATGAAAGAGATCCACCCTAAAGGAGGGACTATAATGACAAATGTATTACAGTCACTGCAGAGTGCAGTTTATACAGAATTCATAGTTTATAATCCAATTTAGCATTTGATAGCTTTAGATGGGTGGGGTGGGGGCAACTGAGAATTCGTGGTATTTGAATATTTTTATTTGCACAGGAATGTGAATATTTATTAGCTAATCACTATCACTTAGTCTTCCAGTTAGTCTGTGAAAGTCTGTAATAGTATATGATGCTAGAGCAGGTTTTTCAACTTTAGAGAAATCAGACAAATATTTCATATGTGAATTATGATTTCATGAAATATGGAAATGTATGTAAGGTGGAGGTAGCACATGCAATGTTCTGCTTTAAACAGAAGTTCAGCAACTGAAATGAATGAATGACACTGATCAGGATTGCCTTGTGGCAGACTAGACTGGCTGTTTTAAAATGGTATTAGCCAGTAAAAAAGCACTGTACTCTATTTAAACTATTGCTATTACCTGTTTGATTAGCTACGTCCCCCTGACAAAGAGGTAGAGTGCCCAAAACACTAAGGATTTGGCTGCTGTTTTTTGCACACATATGCCTCGCTATATTTTTTAATTAAAAATACTTTGCACTAATTTCAGTTGCGATGGACAAATCCGCTTGCTTTTTTACAGTGGAAGAGGCACCCAGAATCATGTTGCTTGTGGTAGGTTCATCGGTAGAAAGAGATCAGCTTCTATGGGTAGCGCAATCTAAGAACAAGATAATGATCAAGGAGAACAAAGTGCTTTTCCAGATATTTGTTATGCCAGCAGAAATTGATTTCAGGTGTTTGATGGTATAAAGAGGAAACTAAAAGACTTAAAGAATTTTCCTTTCCCAGTGGGTCTGCATTTTACCTTGGAGCAAAAGCAGTATACATTCAGAGACCTCAAGGAAGGGGGTGCCTGCCTGGAGAGGACTGAACTTGGGGACTAAGTTTTGTGGTACAATGTCTGAAATTCCTAGTACAGATTAGCTGCATGGTAAGGTGCTCTATTCAATTTTGATTAGGCTCGCTATGAATTGGGTACAGGGGATGGAACTGTTGTCCACTGGTTAGTTCTGGACTGTGGACTTTTCCATTGTTTGGATTTCTACTACTTTGTCTTTTCTTGGGCTTTAACAATGTCATAATGCACTGATAAAATGTTTTATTATGCTCAGCATAAGGTATGGTGTGCAGTTCTGGACTCTGGACATTTCCATTTTTTGAATTTCAACTAGTTTGTCTTTTTTTGAACTTTATCAACATTATAATGTGCTGATAAAATGTTTTATTATGCTCAGTATAAGTTATTGTGTGAATCTGATAATTACAGTAGCATCCTATGCCTTAAGTAACTGTGGAGAACTATGCCACGCTGTAAAATGTGGCAAATATGGCAGCTAGGAGTGTGGTGAACATGTCCCTCTGTGCAGTTTTTATAGCACTGGAGCACAGAGAGTTAGACCAAGCCATGTTAATGATGCTTTGGCAACACACTTTCCTGTGCATAATAATAATTTCCTGGTACACGCCTTGATGCTTTTGTCAATCGGGCTGGTATCTCCCAGCAGCAGGCATTTGGAGGGAGGCTTGGAGTTGGGCCCACTGCTAGGGTGATAGGCGGCTGAGGAGTGGTGACTGTTAAGTGGTGATCATGTTAGCTGCATTGGGCTCACCCTTTCCTCTGCGACATATTAAAAATTGTATATAATTACCCCAGATGGGGGAGTGACTTGAGGCCTTATAAGGTGGTACAAATGGTATATGCTGTTCTTTTAATCTCATTTGGAAATTTTACAGGCATTTGAAGATTTAAAACACTGTTTTGTATGGGTAAGAGGCTCCAGTGAGGAGGGGGGGCATGGAAAATGTGAGGTTGTCCTTTATTTTTTTATAATGGACAGTAATTTACAAGATCGAAATGGTTGGTTACTCATTAGTTGGACTCAGACAGATGTTTATCAGATTATATGGCATTGACTACAATACAGTTCTACTTGTGGTAAAACTGATCAGATATCTAGCAGTGGTACTCTAATTTGATAACTCGGAATAGTATTAATCACTTCTATAGTGATAATTGATTCTGTTGTACTTTAATTTTATCACTCCAGATGCAATTTTGTCATATACTGTGATAAACTATTAAAAATAAAGAACTGGGGGGATGGGGAACATTGTTAGAGGGCTAACGACACAAGATGTGCTTTGGAGAGCTCCTCACCTCTCATGGGAATAAATGTTTAAAAACACAGATTAAGTGAGCAATTTGTTTATTTTACAGACAAGTAGGTGATAGTACAGGTGATCAGGTATTATACTGTCATCTTTGGAGAGTTTCAGTCACGAGGAAGCCATGCCAGGCCATTCCTCAAAAGACCGTGAAGAGCAAGCAGGGAAATCCACAGGATGGCACATAGTGGGGACTTCGGAGGCCAGAGGAGGGTGTGAGTAGTAGCCTAGAATGCCTAACAGTTCAGTTCAGAAAGTTCTTAAGGAACTGGTGAAATTGGTCAAAACCATGGATTAAAAAGGAACAAACTCCTTCAACAACCAAATTAGATCTGGTTTCACTGAGGCACACTTTGCAAAAGAAATGGCAGATAAATCAACAGCCACAACTTCAGGGCTGATTTCTGAAAACAAGCTCCTCTCCCTATGCCTCAGACAACTGGAGAATGGTGCTAGGCTAGCACATATTCTGCTGTTGGGACTTCCTGAGGGCTCAAAGGACCTGAGTTCTTGGAGTTTTTCACCAATCTAATAACAAAATACATTGAATCTGAATGTGTTTAGACTTCTACAGAAAGTCTTTAGGATCATGCCAAGGAAGAAACCAACAGAGTAGGGGTTCATTGTATTATTCTCATAGCCATGGCAGGATCACATGTCTGTGATTTAATCTTACAAAATCTAAGAATAAAGGGCAAATTCAGTGACAGGATGGAACATGCTTATTTTATTTTCTGGGCTTGAGTTATGCTAAATGACAGTGTAGAAAAGCCTTTAATGCTGTCCGTAGTGACTTGAAAACTTTTGGCATAATCCATTCCCTATAGTTACCTGTCCGGTTATGCATTTTTTTGTTTAGTTTAGCTAGCTTTATGCCCCCTTGTGCCCAACTAGCCCCCTTCAGTTCTGCCACTCAGCTCAGCCCCATCAGCCACCATCTCCAGGACTTACCTCTGCTCCATGTTCCTCCATGGATGACTCCTCCTCATGAGAATGACTGCCGGAGGTCAGCACCAACTCCACCCAACAGAGTTCAAGAGTCAGTCTGGGAGCAGGGGCCCAGTCCGCAGTGTGGGACCTACATTGGACAGTGGCTAGCATCCTGCATAGTCAGAGGTTTTGTGCTTTTCTTCCCCAGCCTGTGGGTGTTGAAAGGCTATGAACTGATGCAGTAATGTGGGTAACGCATGAAATGTGCAGCAGAGCACCAGCATCCCCCACCTTCAGTGGCTGGCTCCAGCTTGCACTGCCAGTTATGGTCACTCAGGTAGCAGTATGGCAGGAGAGTCCAGACACTCTCCCACCCCTCAGTGAGGTGAGCGTCTCCTGGAATGCTCAACCATCCTCCCCCGGCCAGCCCTCCAACAACCCAGGCTCGTTCCTGAACCCAGGGCACCAGTGTCATGATCGGAAGTGCTACCACTGTGCTGGAGGATCAGTGAAAGTTATGCATTTCTTAAGTATGTAAAGTTTTCATCTTTATTTATTTGTTTAGCTTTTGTGTTCCGGATAAGCACGCTAGGCAAAAAATGCCAATTTTCAGGTACGACCCTGGAGGTTACAAAGGTAAAAATACAGAACAACGTGAAAGTGTAACAAAGAAGGGATGTACAGACAGTAATCTGAGAAGCATGAACACAATAATAGTGTGTGGTAGAACGTAGTTCAGCATGGATTTCCATGCTGTGTAAAAAGTCATTCTGCTGCACTAGTGACATCCGTACTGCAGCAGAACGACTTTTCATTCTGTTGCGGTAGTGATGTCAGCAAATCAGTTTGTCACTTGTGCTGAAGGAGGCGGCAACAGAATGTACATACAGATGGATACCATAGAAAAAGGCAGGCTCAACCTGCTATGATCAGTGTTATGCTGCAGGATCAACCAAATAAGTGAAAATACATGCAGCACCTGTTCCTCACAATGAAGTTCCTCTTGGTAAGAGAGAGGAACAGCTGCCATTTTTTTTCTTCAAAACCCAGCCCAAACTCAAAGCTAACCAATAGAAATTCATGATTAAAGCATAGGGAAGCCAGGTCCCTAGCAACCACACAAGCCTTATCAACCAGGGGTAACGCTTGACAGAAAACACTGATTTTATTTAAAAAAAAAAAGAAACATAATGTGATCAAACTATATTGTATTTGTTTTGGGAGCTACCATACACTATATAGAACAGTGTATGACTCATTCTACACTCGCTGTCGAGGTCATCTGGTTGGCATAGTAAACACTTAGTTGAGAATAGCCTTGTTGTGTATAGTGAGTCATACACTATCCTATATGTACATGAAATAACACAATAAAAAGCAATTTACATTACATAAAGGAATAAGCATTAGAACAAGCTACGATGCAATATAACTTTATATACAATATAGAGGATAATGACTGGGTTTGAGTCAATAACTGCACTGTAATCACCTCCAGTGGATGCCAGGACAACATAGTAAACCTTGAGAGTGCAAATTAAGAGGTTAATTGTTGTCCTGGAAACCATAAGAGGTGATTTCACCACCATTATTAACCAAAATCTAGTCATTATGTTTTATAGTGTATGGGCAAAAACAGTTAAAAACTCAACTGGACACCAGTTAAACAAAATTGTCCTTACTTTTTTTCCCCCCCATAGCACCGCTCTCCATTAGGGTCAGCTCTCACTGCTGCGGCCGTTCGTTGTGAGCCGCTAGTTCAAAGCTGTGCATGCAAAGATTAATTTGCATTATTATGGTATCGTTGTGATGTAGTCAAGTAAGCATTAATCCCCGCTGAAGGTGGCATCTAATGGGGAGTTAATGCATGGTAGGGGCCGTTGTGGACTGAGGCTGGAGGCCGAGGTCAGCCAGTGGCCCCTACCATGCATTAACTTCAATTAGATGCCACCGTCCATGGGATAATGCTTGTACACTTCGGAGAACTTCAGTACTGGCCCAGGGGACAGAGTGTGCTAAGTGGCTGACAAGAAAGACACCGGCAAGTAGACAAATTTGTGTGATCTTTATTCTTACTTTCAGATCCGATCACAGTGCTCTGTTACATACAGATGTGTGTCAAAACTGCTTTCGCTGTACGGGGACACAGTTCTTAGCTTGGCATTCTGAACAGATCTCCCGTGCCTCAGAGCATCCATTTCCGTCACAGCCTGTCTCGGAGGACCGCATCCTGGTCGTGACCTGTGCGTGACTTGGGAGCCCCTCATTTGCATGCCGGGCGCGTCACTCAGTGGGTGTGTTCACAGTGCCTCACTGCTTTGGCCGCACCATTCGCCGCGGCAGGACTACATACCTCTGCTCCCTTACACCTAAACTAAACTGCACTACCATCTGCTTCTTCCCTACAGTGTCTACTACTTCCTCCCTACATCTGTCTGCCTATGTGTGTTGTCTCTACCTGTCCCCGCTCTGTCCTTATGCTACAGTCTGGCTCCTCGCTGCCTGTATACTTCTTTGTGTGGCTGGCGCCGGGGGGACACAGCGCTATTTCGCATCCAGTGGCTACCATGGCTACTGCAAGAGCAACACGGCATTATCATCTCATAATGCCGTGTTGCTCCTGCACCACGTGATGCCGTCTCACCTATCGCGTGCCGCCCTGCTACAGCTGTCAATAGTGCCGTGTTACAACAGGGGTTAACAACCTCTTGACATCACAATGATATCATCACAACATTGTAAACAGATGGATTTCAGATAATAACAAGGGTTCCCCATACGTTATAATTGCTTAAGTGCATGAGTATAGTAAAAGATGTAGGACATCACTCTTACCCAAATGTAGGGGTCAAGGAAGCCATGCAGGGGTATGGCACACCAGGCACACTATGAATCCTTCTAAAGCAGGGAAAAGATTTAAAAATAAAAGAGGACATTTCAGCTCCCCAGGTGGAGTTGGACTCCGTTAGTGAAGGCTGAAGTAGACTGTCTGATGTATATTTTACAGCCTCATTAACACTGTTACATTTTGTCTGTAATACATAGTTCCTCAGCGATCTATGGCCACTGTTTCTAAGCCAAAACGTACTTACAGCTCAACTTGTAAGTTTGCTTTTCTTAAGAGGGGATATTCTCATCTCATTCATGGATGTTGAGGGGGGGGTGGAAGCCTTTACTTTTTGAAATTTATAATCTAGGGACATGGGTATGATGTACAGTTTCACACTTCTGGCAGTGTGCCTTTCCCTTTAAATCCTGTTGGAACGTCTCCAAGCTGGCTCCTCCCACCCACTTGGCTGGTAACTCCCTCGGTACCGCCCCATGATGTGAGATCTTCCTTTCTCCTGGAAGAAGAAGGTTCCCGCCTTATCACTCTGCACTGAGTAGGCCCTTTGCTTTCAAAATTTTATTTCAACTAAGGTCTTCAAGCGATTTTCGAATTCCTTCGAAATTCTTCTCATGGACTACTTGCAGTTGGTGCTTGGTTTCAAGAAGTGCGACTGCGGACAGATGTCCCAGATGGACCTGCACACCTAATATGTCTACTGCCTAGACCACAAACATGATCCTGAGGCTTGTGGCCTATGCTACACTTCATATCCTAGTACTTTGGAGGACCGGCATGCTCAACACCTTGGGTGAGTGGATGAACAGAACCCTCCCATTCAATCAAAAGATGCCCGTTGGGCAGTCTCTGCGCTGTAGGGTCCAAAGAACTACTTGTGGCATTTGAGGAGGTGGTGGCACAGGCTGTGGAGCATGCGTCTTCAGCTTCAGCTTTTGTGCTGCTTTCTTTTGGAACCATCTAAAAAGGAGATTAAGAAAAATTCTCGTTGATGATTGTGAGATCACAAGTGCCCTCAGGCCTCAGATTCCCTTATTTCCCTGGAAGTTTCAACTATGGTTGATCCTTCAGTCCAGGCCACTGGCTCCACAGTCTCTCCATTAGGTCAGTTGCCTGAGACCCCTTTTGACCAACCTGTTGAGATTTTTCTTGAGCCGGTCAATGCATTTTCGCAGGACTAGGTGGATATCTCACTTTCTAGGACTCCGGTCCTACCTGTTACCTCTCAGGGAGGGTTGAACCAGCAAGCTGATCCGGTCCCTAACTCTTGGAATTTCATTACCTCGGAGGATCCTCAGCTTCTGCCGCTCCCATCCCCTTCTTGCTGTTGGCTTCCCTGATGGTCGAGGTCAAGATCCTGTAGTCCACAGTCGATCAGCCCTCGCCGACATCGGCATTCCTGCTGTCAGCATTCGGGCAAGTGGTGCTATCGCTATTCTTCCTCTTCTTCCTCCTTAAGTGAGGAGAGGCTCTGACACAAAATGCGCCAGTGCTATGAAGAGCTCATGTAGTAGCAGCTCATGCTTTCTGAGGTTAAGCCGATCTTGCTCCCCCAAGTTCTTAATCTACAGTGGCTCCTGCCACCAAGGCCCAGCCTGCTCCCACTGGGCTGGTTCCGATGTCCCTATTCTGGCTTCTCCGCCCATCCAGATGGAGCCACCTCCAAAGCAACAAAAGGATGGTCCCCCTCCTAAGGATGCCCTTACCGCTCCTAGGCTTCCACGTCAGCTGTCAGTCACTGTTACTCCCAAAAGACCCTGCAGGGTCAGCAGGGACTTGGGCGGTCCACCGCTTTTCGGCAAATCCTCGCAGTCGGAGGACTCCTCCCTGCATTCCCATCCATTGGTCACCAAGTCAGGGGAGGATTTATCTACGGATCATGGCACTTCTTTTGGGAGGTTGCACCATTTGATTTCGGAATCTACCGGGATCCAGATGGAGCCCATACAAAAACGGGCCAATTATCACTTGACCGAAATTGCTGACCAGAGTGATTCCCCTGCGGTGGCCTTCCCAGTTGCTGAGGCCATTCTTGGCTCCACTCCGTAACTTTGGCAGAACCCTGTCTCCTGCCCTGCACCATCGGCCCATATAGCCTGCAAGTGTGCAGCCCCTATGGGTTCACTGTTGGGTTTCACTGAGCATCCCTCGGCTGAGGGTCTGGTGGCCAACTCCATCTTTTGGTGTACTAGCAACATCAGGGATGTGGATAAGCCTCCTGACAAAGAATCCAAGAAATTGGATCACATGGACAAAAAGATCTATGCAGACTCTTCTCTTGACTTTCGGCAGGCAAGTTCGGCCTTTTGATGGTCCACTTCATTCATGCCTTTCTAGGCACTCTCAATGAGGTGCTTTCTCAGCTCCTGGCTGAGTTACAGATTATGTTCAAGCAAGTCTGGGACCAGGGCAGAGCAGTGGCAGCTCCAGGCATCCATGAACATTGGCGATTCCTGCGCCTGGTCCGTGACTGCTGTGGTGGTCATGTGCCATAGGGTTTGGCTGTAGATTTCTACCTTTATAGCAGATACCCAGCATAAATTGGCAGATGTCCCCTTCTTGGGCACCAACCTGTTTGGGCCAAGAGTGAAAGGACACCTAACTAGAATTGAGATGTCCGATGCCTTCCTGGACTGTTACCTCTGCCCAGAGAGATCCCCAAGGGCTCCAAGCTTCAGAAGAAGATGCCCTTTCTGGCCTTTTTTGCCCCTGCAGACAAGCCATCACAGTCCCCAGCTGGGTAGCAAGTACAGGCTTAGATTCCTTGATCAAAGTCAGTTGCTTCGGTTGTCTACAAACCTGGTGGTTGAGGTACTTCTGCTTCCTCAGCTGGTCCCTCCTCCTCCAAGCCTGCCCAGTGATGGGATGGGGGGGATACCTCCCCATGCCTGTCCTGTCTCCTCTGTGTCCTCCTATGGGAGTCTGGCTCCACCACATCCTTTTTGCCTGGTCCCTTGTCACCACGGACAGGTGGGTCCTCAAAGTGATCAGCCAGGGTCTGCATCTAGAGTTTGAGGCTTACCTGCCTTGCAGAGCCCGCACTCCATGGGAGGACATGGTGTCCACAGATGTACTGTCAGCCCTTCAAGAAGACATTGCCCAGCTCCTCCAGAAGGAGATAGTGGCTCAAGTCCTTGACCCTCCAGTAGGCCCAGAGGTTGCTTCTAGGTACTTCCAGGTCCCAAAGTGGATGGGGGACTGGCGCCTTATCTTAGATCCGCACAACCTGAACAAGTTCCTCTGGCCACGCACAGTCAGGATGGTCACTCTGTCTCAGATCATTCGATCCCTGGAGCAGAACATGTGGTTCTGCTCTCTGGACCTTCAGGACACATTCTTCCACATTTCCATCCATCCATCCCACCACTGGTTTCTTTGGTTCCCTGTGGAGGGAAATCTTTATGACTTCCAGGCCATGCTCTTTGGCCTCTCCTCAGCTCCCAGGGTCTTCACCAAGTGCATTGCAGTGCTGGCAGCCTACCTGAGATGCTGAGGGGTCTGGGAGTACCCCTACCTATTTGATTGACTGATAGCAAGTCCCTTCCAGGAGGAGGTGGGGTGGTCCAGGGATCTGGCCCTCCAGACCTGCCTGTTCTTTGACTTCTTGGTCAGTGAGGCCAAGTCAGAGCTGGTACCTTCACAGGTGATACTTTTCATCCGGGCAGAGCTAAGCTCTTGCAGAGCCAGAGCTCGACTCCTGGTGGACTGGGCAGAGGTTTTCTCCTCCTTTGCCTGATGATTTTTGGTTGGGCAGTTGTGCCCTGCTTGGGACTTCCTGCATCTCCTTGGATTCATGATGGCTTGCACCAGCATGGTCCGTTGGGCCCAGTGGAGAATGTGCTCTCTGCAGTGGGAGCTAGCCTGTCAATGGTCTCAGCCCAAGGTCCACTTCGACCAGCTGGTCACTGGAACCCAATTGATGTGGGACACCCTCCAGTGGTGGTTAGTCCCAGAACATCTGCAGGAAGGAATCCCATTTGTTTTTCCGAAGCCGATGGTCACCATCTCGACTGATGCCTCCCTGATGGGCTAAGGTGCCCACCCAGGGGAGCAAAGAGTTCATGAACTCCGTACTCCTGAGGAGTCCCAATGCCATATCAACCTGCTTAAGCTATGGGCAGTTCAGCTGGTGCTGACAGCCTTTGCTCCACACATTTGGGGTCGGGTCATTCAGGTCCAGATGGACAACACTATGACCATGTACTACCTGAACAAACAGGTGGGACGCACTCCCTTCCTCTTTGCAGAAAAGCTGTCTGCATCTGGACCCTTGTGCTCAGCATGAACACTGATCTCCTGGCCATCCATGTGGCCGGCATATCCAACCAGCTGGCAGACAACCTCAGCTGGGTGGGCGAGGTGTCTCACGAGTGGTCTCTCCATTAGGAGGTAGTGCAGAGTCTGTTATCCCAGTGGGGTACCTCTCTGATGGATCTGTTTGCCTCCAGGGAAAACGCAAAGCTGAGGCTGTATTGTGTCCACTCTCCTCAACAGGGAATGATGCAGGGGGATGCCTTCTCAAGTCCCTGGACCCTGGGCCTCGTGTATGCCTTCCCTCCATTTCCACTGATCCATGAAGTGCTGTTCAAGGCCAAGAGAGACAAGGCATGGATGATCCTGGTGGCTCCGGACTGGCCCCACCAGTTCTGCAACCCCAATCTCCTCACCCTCAGCTTCAGGCTCCTGTGGCATCTTCCTCTACACCTGGACCTACTCTTTTGCAGTCAGGGGAAGGTACTCCATCTGGATCTTCAATCCCTGCACCTGACAACCTGGTTCCTCAGTGGCTAGAGTTCCAGGCTTTGGGTTTTTCTGAAGATGTCTTTACTGTGGTTGAGGCTTCTTGGAAGGAGTCGACCTGAAAATACTATGCCTTCAAATGGAAGAGGTTCTCCATTTGGTGCCAGGGCAAGGGGTCCAACCCCTTACCTTTCCCAGTGGCTAGCATTCTTGACTACCTTTGGTCCCTCTCTCAGTCGAGCCTTTGGCTGATGATCCTTAAGGTGCACCTTGCAGCCATCTCTGCATACAGGGCGCAGGCTGATATGTCATCATTGGTGCAGGAGAAGGTGGTCTGGCACTTTTTCAAGGGCTTTGATTACATTTTCACTCTGGTTTGTGAACCACCTCCACCATGGGACTTGTTGCTTGTGTTGGCAAAGCTCATGGGCAAGCCATTCGAATCAATGCACAGTCATTGATGACCGCCTTCTTGTGGTGATCACATTAGCCAGAAGGACCAGTGAGCTCCAGGTGCTCTCGGTGGAGTCTCCTTACTTGGTCTTCCACAAGGACAAGGTTGTTCTTCGTCCCAACCCAAAGTTCCTCTTGAAGGTTGTGTCTGAGTTTCACCTTAACCAAGTGATGAATCTCCTGGCATTCTTCACCAATCACACCTCTGAGGCTGAGCACAGGCTCCATACTTTGGACCTGCGGTGGGCACTCGCCTATTATAAGAGGCGCATGGCTGGAGTTCGGGGAGAGGTTTGCCAGCTCTTTGTCACCTATGCTGAAGCCACGCCTGGCAGACCAGCAGCTAAGCAGATGAATGGCAGGTGGATTGTATCCTGCATCAACCTCTGCTATAGGTTGGTGGGTATGGGTCCTCCCATCGGGCTAAGGGCTCATTCCACCCATCACACCGCTGCCTCGGTGGCTGCTTTCAGGGATATCCCAATCCAGGAACTCTGCAGGGCTGCTTCCTGGAAATCAGCACACATCTTCATTTTCCACTACTACATTTACCTTGAGTCACACCAGGATGCTGGTTTTGGGGTCTCAGTTCTCTAAACTCTGTTCCCTAAGTAGGGGTTGTGTGCCTTGCCCCTGCCTTGCTGGAGAACTGCTAAGAGTCTGCCAAAAGTGTGGAAGTGTACATCATATCCATGTCCCTAGAAAAAAACAGGTTACTCACCTGTAACAATAGTTCTAGGAGTGGTATATGATGTACATCCATACTGACCCAACCAACCTCCCTGGCAAGTGGCACATCGAATATTGCTTCCAGCGGGTAAGATCTGACATCACAAGGTTGTGCCAAGGGAGTCACCAGTCGGTTTGGTGGGAGGAGCTAGCTTGAAGACGTTCCGGCAGGAATTAAAGGGAAAGAAACACTATTACAGGAGGTGGGGGTGACAGTGGGATGACAAAGGGATGGGAGGATGGGGCAGCTGCAAACTAGGGGTGTTGGCTGCACACTCAAGCAGACTTAGATAGACCAGGTGGTCTGTTTCTGCTGGCACATTTGTACGTTCATATATACGTATAGAAGTGTGGATGTACATCATATACCACTCCTAGAACTACTATTAAAGGTGAGTAACCTGTTTATTTGTGTGTCAGATTGTAAAATAGGGGATATAATGCAATCAAACCATGCCCCAGTGCTAACATATTTATGACTGGGAAAAGAGATCACCAAGACCCAGTGATGCTTAAATGCCTGTCATCTAAGATCAGAAGAGTTCTTGGGAGAGAGGATCACAGAAATCTTGGAACTTATTCAGAGTGGGGGACATGGGGCACATTAAAAGTAGTCCTAAGAAGCCATATTATTGAATGTACTGCCAGGAAGCAAAAGAAGAGAAACTAGGGCTTTGCAGACCTACAGAATACCCTCCATTTCCTACAGGAGGCCCATAAACAGTGGCACATCTCTGTGGTAGGGTAGATTGCTAGGATAAAACAGGAGATAGACAAAATCCTCCTGCACAAAACCGAACTGACTCTTACGTACAGTGCCTCTGGCATAGATAATTTGAAGTGGGCCCCGGAACCATGAGGCACCTGGCACACCAGGCAAGAGGACAAAAGAATAGAGCCATGGTGGCTGAAATTAAACACCTGATCACTAACTGCCCCTACAAAAAACAGGGGAAATGTCCTAGGCTAAATTGCACACTCCTGAGAATGCTCACAATACGGAGACAGTGAGGGCATTTCTGGACTCCTTGTCTCTCCCCAAGCTACCCCAGGAACAGGCTGTAGCACTACCTAGGTGATTCCAACTCACAGAATTGGAGGAGTGCTGCATAAAGCAAAGATGCAAAAATCTTGGGTCCCAGATGGGTATATCAAGTTTTATAAATCTCTAAGGGAATTGATATTACCACGTCTGTTACAGACTTGTAATGAAGTGTTGGGGGGTTATCCCTCAGTCCTGACAATTAGGCTATGATATCAGTGATACACAAACTGGGGAAAGACCCCATGGAATGCTCAACCTATAGGCCAGTTTTGGTCCTGAATATGGACTATAAGTTGTATATGGCAGTGGTGGCCCAGAGATTGGATCCCTAGCTACCACCTCAGATCCACCCAGGCCAGACTGGCTTTGTCCAGGCTTGACAAACAGGAGATAACATCTGGCATAGCCTCCACATTCTCCACCAGGGCCACTCCCCCACCACTTCCTTTCTGACAGCTAGTCTTGATGCTAAGAAAGCATTCTATAAGGTTGCTTGGCTCTAGCTGTTTGCAATGCTAGAGAAGCTGGGGTTCTCTACTAATTTTGTTTCCTGGCTGCAGTGACTACACAGCTCTTCTCAGGAGTTCATTAAGATCTACAGTTATGCCTCCCACTCATTCACACTTGGCAGGGGCATGCAACAGGTCTGCCCTCTTTGATCCTTCCTGTTTATGTACATAGAATGTCTGGCACAAGCACTGAGGGATAGTATGAAGGTAACTTGCATCCATATTGGGGGTGGGATATAGAGCAGTCTTCTAAAGAGATGATGTCCTGTTGTACATAACATACCCAGGCTCTTCACTGGGTGAGATATTTACCATTTTAAAGCAGTTTAGTGAGGTCTCTGATTACAAGCTAAACACCTCCAAAACAGAGGTACCACCTATGTACTGGACCCACTCAGCTCCTTTGAGAAGACAGTTCCCTTTCTAAAGGGACCTCAAAGAACTTAAATACCAGGGTATCAGGTTGCATCTCTCCATGGATAGATTATACAATGTCAGTTTTGACCCACTATTTGCGCAGTTGACCGCGGACTTGCAACAATGGGAGGACCTACCTCTCTGTCCGATCAGGAGGGCGGACACAGTTTGTATGACTACCCTATTCCCTTCCTGTTATTTCTTTCAAAATATGCCTTTGCCTATCCTGGTGAGACAGTGGAGGAAATGGCAGACATCCATTTCCAGGTATATATGGAATGGCAGATGAGCAGGAATCTGATTCAGTACCTTGATGCTTCCGGGGGGGGGGGTTGGCCCGCCTTATCTTAGAATGTATTGTAAAACCTTACAACTGAGGATTCTTTTTCACTTGAGTCTGGAGGGGGCAAGCCCTCAATGGCTTGATACTGAGTGTTCTCTACTACCATTCTGGGATATAAACTGGTAAATTTTTGGACCTCCTGACCAGGCCTGGGATGGGGTAAGCCATAACCCTCCTTAGATCAGTCAGGTGCAACAGGTATGGAGGTAGTAACCTCAGTGAACCTGATCGCAACACTTATGTGGCTCAGTCCTCTAGTACAGCTCGAAAACTTCCCATTGGCCTGAAGGGATGATGCATACTGAGGGTGGCACAGGAGAAACCTCATATACCAGACACAATTCTTTACAGGGAACATTGTGAACATTTTCTCAAGGAGCTCCATGACCTAGAGAGGAGAGGAGAGATTTTTCCAGTATCTTCAGGTACAGCATTTTATTAAATTACAGACTCCGACTGGAAGAGACCACACAAAAGCCCCCCATCATTATAGCCCTGATAACTCATATAAGAAACCAGGTTTCTAACCACTTACTGTAAAGCTATTTATTTTCACACAAAGCAATTTTAGTACAAACCCAAATGCAACCATAATTATGCAAATGTTTGTATTCTCTGTTTATTCCCCCTTCTTCGAGACCAGCTGCCCAATCCTTCGGTGGCCAAGCCCCAGTACACCACTTCCTCCTGATCGCTGACCACTGCCCCTCATTGTGCCACTCCCAGGTTGACCCAACATACCCCTTTGCTGGGTGGGGGGCAATCCCGTGGGAGGGACCAGGAGGGGAGACGTTGCGTGCCTACCAGCACTTTCTTCCATCTGCACCGGGGGCAGTGAGGGTGCAGCATGGGGTGATCCTGGGCATTGTGGTGCCAGGAGAGTGGGCAACTGTCATCAGGGTGGCTGGATGGCCATTTTCCTTGTTCCAGTAAACCCGCCCCCCCAGAACGCATGCCGTGGCATCCTGGCGTGATCACGCATGCGATGTGTGGTCACCCACACTGCAAAGTGCGATGCCGATACCAACCCCCAGGAGCCACCTAATGGCGGTGCATTCTTGGCCCTCCTCCCCCAGGAGGACAGCATCCAAGGGATGCTCTGGAGCCCTCCCTGCCAGACTCCACTCCTGTCACCCCGGGCTCAGCCAAATAACATTTATTTTAAATTATTTACCCCAGTCTTGCAGTAGCCCCTCTTCCCTGTCACCTGGTGACAGATTAGGCTCTGGAGGGTACTCCCCCTGCCTGTCATGCCTTCTGTTTTACTGTCTCCCTAGGTGCCAAGCAGTGTCACAAGTTTCCACTGCAGTCTTGACTGCTCTTAAAGCTGCAGCTCCTTTTATTTCAATATCACCTAAGAGCACTCTTTTAAACATTTTACTTTCTTTTTTCTGCCCCGTTCCCTAGCATGCCTCTGAACTCCCACTCATATTACTGGGGCCATGGGGGTTGGAGCACATGAGAGAGAGCATGTCAAGAGCCACTAGAGCAGCTTTTACACTGGGTGCTGCAGTGCTGTGCTCTATGCATGTGCACCCTGCCGGCTTGCACATTCATAATGCAAATGGCGCAGCAGTGCACTCCACTGTCTCACTAAATGGATGAGGTGAGTCAGTTCCCCCAAATTCAGGCTTTTCTGGTCCCTCCCCAGGACTAGCACATGGGGGCCAGCGGAAGCGCACCTGAGGACTGGGTTTGGTGGTGGTGGGCAGATGGGAGGGAACCAAGGAAAGCCCCACCCATGGGGGGGTTCACATGTAAATGGCTCACAGACCAGAGGATCGGACTAGGGCAGGGGCAGCCAACCTGTAGCTCAGGAGCCACATGTTGCTCTTGAAGCAGTTTGATGTGGCTCTTGAGGGGTTTGTCAATTACATGTCAAGTACACGTCACAGTCTTTTAAATCTGAGAAAAGTCAAAGTACAGGAGCTCAAAAGTGCCTTGAGAGCTCAACAAGCCACTTTTACTAAGCCTGCAAGCAACTCTGAAGCTCAAGAGCTCCTCTGATTATTTTAAAATTACAACTATGTTTTAAAAATACTGTAACTTAATGAAATATGATTATTGACTGTTTACTATGACTATGTTACTATTTTAACACCTTAATATGGCTAAATATGGGTATGGTAAGGCCCGCATGTTGGATATAGTACGAGCCACACACTGTTGTAGCTCACATCTTACTCAGAAATTTAAATGTGGCTCATGACCCTAAAAGGTTGGACACATGTGAACTAGGGCATTGGAGAGATACTGTGAATGATTGATACAAAATGGAGAGGATCACATACAGGCATAAAGAAGAGGCAGAGGTGTTCACATCTAGATGGAATGCATGGGTAAAGTATGTCATTCAGCACAATACCAGTTTTGTCCCATTTACTGGGCTAAGTTGTAGGAGACTGGAGACCTAGTAAGCATGGGGGAGACCAATCAAAGAGGGCAGGACCATGCTATGGGAAAGGGACACTGAAATTAATGTGGGTTACCCCCTCTCCTTTAACCCCATGGCTGATAATGTATAAAGGGACACTGCATGTAACAATAGAGGTTCCTCCATCCCAAAGCTGATTCGGTAGATAGGAGGGATTCAACTGACTTTTAAAGACATCTACTGGTGTACTGAACCCCATCTATTTGCATCCCATAGCATAAATGTATTGCGCTAGTGATACACAGTGTTGCTCCATAAAAATATATTTGGAACTGTTGGGCTAGGAGGACTTCTCGGTGGAGACTGAGTGAGCCCAGATGGCTGAGATTGTATGATTGAGAGGGCCTTCAGCACTACATACATGGTAGGCTGGAACCCTCTGCACGGAGCAAGTGCGCTTGGGTAAGGCTACTTTTCTTTACTATGTTTTATGGAACTTTAACACTCATAAAAGAAATTACCTGATGCCTTGAATATTTCATATGTAAGAGTGTTTTTACAGCCTTAAACTTTATCAGTTCATAGATGTTTTCTACTCTTGTCAATTTTTTGCTGGTTATTATTATGGTTCATTTAATTTTTGATGACAATTTATATCGGGCCATTGGGAGAGATGGTGGATGTCCATGCACTCCTCAAATCACCAGTTGGAATGTCAAACCCATTTAGACTTTCATGGACTTTGTATAAGTCACTGGCTTACTTATTAGGTCTTATACCCTGGAACTTATCAGACTAATTTTTTCGGGACATAGTCCATGGTCATGGCTTTGTAAGCCATTGTTTAAACTGCTTTTATTTAACTGCTTTTGTCAGTGGGTTAATCCACCTCTGCACTTTAACTCAGGAAGATAAGAATGTAAATCCTGGTTTAGCACTGTCCTATATAGATTTCTATGTCTTGGAACCAAGCTTTGTATCATATATATTGGATGGAGGGTGATTCAGAAGAAACATGAGGAAGAATTTCTTCACAGAAAGGGTGGTAGACAAGTGGAACACCCTGCCAGAGGAAGTGGTGGGGGCTGAAACAATCATGGGATTTAAGAATGCATGGGATAGACATAAGGGAATTCTGGAAGTCAGAGGTAAGGGGCAACAGACTTCTAGAAAAATGTAAAGGGAACTTACAAGCTCAAATGAGCAGACTGGGTGGGCCATAGGCCCTTATCTGCCAACAGTGTCTATGCATCTATGTATCTATATGTCAGCAAAAAAAAAAAAAAGAAACTGAGAGGTGAACTAGCCACTATGTAATATATAGTTATGTCATTTTGCTGGTGGTTTTCTGTTACTGTTAATTACATTTTGATTCCAAATCTCTCACTCAGTTTATGAAACTCATTAAGAATGATGTTTTCTCAGAAATCTGTCAATTCAATGTTTGCACTGTCTTCACCAGGAAAGACAGTGGCCCCCTGCAAAAAGTGGTATCAAGGTGACCATAAAGGTGGGCCTGGAGACAAGACAGACAGTATTTATCAATGTAAGGGTCTGGAAGGGGCTAGCAGCCCCCAAATAGATAAGGCCCTAGGGTTTCATGCTATATATCTGAAAGTACTCAGGGAACTGGCAGTGGAATTGGCTGAAACTGTTGTAGGGCTATTCAGTAAGTTATTATAGATGGGGTGGTACAAAAGACTGGAGGGTAGTGGGCTGACAAGAAGCAAGCAGGGAACTCCAGAACTATGAGTCTTACCATTGTTGTGGGTGAACTGATGAAGTCACGGGTCAAAGAAAACCTAGTGGACTACCTGGAGAGCAGCGGTCTCCAGGATAGTAAACAGCATGGGTTCATGGCAGGGAAGTCTTTTCAAGGGGCCACGCCATGGATTTACTCTACTTTGATTTCAGCAAAACTTTCAACTCAGTATCTCACAGAAGATTGCTGAAGAAGATGGAGGAACAGGGTGCGGCAATAGACATAGTAAGATGAGTAGGAAACTGGCTGAAACAGAGACAGCAAAGGGTTGTGATTAGTGGTGTCAAATCACCAGCCTGTAAATCATAATCTTCCACATTGGAACACTTGCTTCTAAGCCTCAGGGACTGTCCATATAGAATGGAAGAAATCAAACTTTTTGGGTGGGTCTGCTCTTAACAAGCTGTCAGTGGCTATAGACTTTCTATTTGAAGAGCTATGCATGTTGCCTTTTCTTCCCTCCCAACTGGACTGGGGAGTAATATCTAGGAAGTTCATTTTTTCTTTATAAACCATACAGGTAAATCTTGGTTTCCAGAGCCTCGGGTTCAGAGCCATCTCAGACACAGACCACATCATTGACAAAGTGATGCCATTCTGTGTGCGTGTTAGTGCTGGTAGCTAACACCACAATTTCCTTCCCAAACCCCACAAATAAATTGGTAAATGAGAGTTCCATACTACCCATAGCTGTGCCACACAACTGGAGGAAAAATCCATTGTAAAATTGAAAGTAGTTGTGTTTCAAAATGAGCTCCAAAGATAATATGAAGTCAATAGGGAACTCGTCCTTTGGGGGTGTAGCTTGAGGATATGTTTGCAGGCTTGTACTCCCATCTCAAGATCTATGGATGCATATAGGGATTTGACCCCAATCCCTAAAAACAAAAGTCCTGGTTGCCAAATAATGTTTTAAAATGTCTCCAATAGAGACATGATATCACAAATATGTTAGAAAAGTCTACGGACATACTCCTTTAGAAAAAAGTCGATAAATGTGGATAGATTGTCCATAATCAACCCTATTTCCAAGACAACAGGGTGCCCCGCTAGGTCCTATATATTTCTGTGGATCTTAGGAAGGATGCATATAAGCAGTATCATAAATATATTTTTCCATATAAATGCAAACTCACTTGCAGTTGTAAACCTCCCTAATTTTTCCTCATTTCCAGAAATGTTATTAATTTTCTCTGTGACTTTGCTCAGCCCAGGGAGGACAGTGGGACAAGCAAACAAAAGATCAGAGCTTATATAAACAGTAACATGCACTGCAGGCTATTGAATCTCCCACTGCTGCCTACTGCTCTGATGTCAGCCACAGAGGTTTCTGGGACTTGTAGTAGCAGATGTCAGCCTTCAAATAAGCAAAATGATTACAATACAATCTACTGTACTACAGTAAACACTAAGTAAACTGAAATGTTTTTGCGCACAAAGTGCACATTGGGACCAGACCCACACTTGTGGGCGTGGCCCTTAGGGCTGATTGTTCCCCTTTAAATGGCACTTTATCAGTTGTTCACATCTGGTCAAGTTTTGCTTAGGTACTTTCCTTACTGCAGTGGCATTGATAACACTTGCAGCTTTGTTGTCTGGTGGTAGTAATCTTCTTCTTATATGATGTGTGTTCACTGTGCTGCATTACACTTTCACCTTAATGCATTGTTTTATATCTTTATTTTGTGTTGCCTTATTATCTGCTTGTGCAATGTGTCTGGACAACAGTAATGTATTTTATTTTTATTGTAATGTATTCATATTGTAGGGTATTTGACTTTTATTACTACTGCACTTTACAGGACTCTGTTTTCACTTGTATATCCTGTATTGCTTCTCCACATACCCCCTTGCTCAGGACGCATCTGAAAATGAACTGTTACCAGCTCAGTATGCATTTCATGGTAAAACATTTTGAAATAAACAGATAAATAAATACATATTCTAGTGATTTGTGAGAGTACAGAAATCAGATTTCACTTGGCACGTGAAGATATAAGATGCCCACTGGGCAAGGGGCCACAGAATTGAAATGTCACTCTCTGTATGTGCAACTTAATGTCTTGTAAATGGGGTAGGGTACTGTAGAATTTAACCTAAGAACTGAGAGTTTTTCTTTCTGCAAAGTGCCTGTGTAAACTGGTTTTATTTTGCATTTTCTAGTTGTTTTTCCCCCTTCTGTATTTTACTGTATATTCAGTAATTTTGTAGTGTGAATATTTATATATTAAATATTCACTTTGTGCAATGTTTTTTGGTACAGGTAAAATCCATTTTTATTGATCAATCTGGTTATTCACTTCCAAAGAAATTTGCTGTCAAGGGTAAAATTAACCTGTATCTGATACAGAGGATAAGAGATTCATGAAAGTAACTAAAAGTGTTGTTTTGTAACTTAAAATAAAGGCCTTGCACTGGGTGAGCAGTGGCCAGTGATGGGGCATGAACCAGATCAAGATACTCTAATAGGTGGTGGCAGCCTTGAATTACAGGTAGTCATCTGGGCACCTGGTGGCTCTTTTGTGTGAGGCTGTGACACCCGCACATCCCAATAAAAAGGTAATTGTTTCCCATCCATCTATTTCATATATGTTATGTGTTTTTTTAACTGGGTTAGTTTACTAGGGTAACTCTCCATTTACTAGAGTGACCCAGGGCTCTGCAGAAATAGACTAGGATACAAAATATGTAATTATTATTACTTAATCAGAAATAATACTCTACATTTTATTAATTTTATACTATTTTTTAAAATTCTTATTTATCAGTAAAAAAAAAATTATAATAATGTTCCTCGAAAGAGCATATACATAGTCAAGTGAAACTCCGTTAGAGAGCTGGCCCACTGGTACAGTGGTAGTGCTACTGCTAACGAAGCCGGCAACTTGGATTTGGAACAAGCTTGGATCATCAGGGACCATCTGGGGGGTAGGATTGAGTGTCCCAGGGATTCACTCCTCCTCCAGGGAGGGTGGGCAGCCAGTTCCACTGCTATACTGCCACCTGGGCAATCACAGGTGGCACTGAAGTCAGGAGCAGCTTGTGGGCTGGAGGATGTTGGCTGATGCCACACCATGCACACCTGCGTGCTCATGTGCTTATGTACCCTTGTTGCCGACATTCTGAGGGTAACGGGAAGAAAAATGGAAACATCCTGGCTGCCTGCAGGCTCTGCATCTGGCTACTCAGGAACTGCCTGTTCTGCACCAGATCCATTCTGCAGCAGAGATTGGGGGAGTCTCTACCATCCCTAGCAGACGGGGTTAAACTCAGGGGGGAAAACGGAGGTGAAGGCAAGACCTGGGCGATGTCAAGGTGATGCGGTAGGGGCGGCTGAGCAGATGGGGCTGACCAGAGACTAAGGGGCAAAAACAGCATTAACTGAAAAAAAAATAAAAACATTCTGTTATGTAATGATAGGCAAATGACTGACATCACTTATGTCTGATACTAGAATGTTGGGTGTTACAAACAACATAGTCTCATTTTGTTTCAGTTACCCCAGAGGTAATATGCCATCAATGCTTGGGTTATGTAAAAATTAATTATACATCTTGGGACAAACGACCTGGCTGACAAGACAGTAGATATAGCCCAGAGGAGGTTTGAGGAACTAGCACAATTATGTGAGGGGGCAGGAAGATCAGTAACTTTTCAGGGATACTTCCGGTGCCAAAGGCAAGCACAACAAGAAAGCTGAGAATAGAGGAATTTAATGGATGGCTAAGAACCTGGTGTTGTGCTAAAGGGTATGGGCTGTTGGGGTGGGGGAGTGGGGAGGGACCTGGGAGGACAGTAGTCCCTATGCCAAGGACAGACTACACTTGAGTGAGGAGGGAAAGAAAGTGTTGAAACAGAAGATGGAGGAGTACATAGAGGAAGTTGGGAATTTAAACTAGGAGTGGGGGGTGGCAGTTGGGGAAGAGATATGCAGAGACCACAGGTTGGGAAACCATATGAACTTACCCCCCATAACAGTGACAAAGGACAAATGGCAAGTAGTATTGGTGATGCTAGGAAAGGAGGGCAGGATGGGAGGAGGGGAAAAGGGTGGAAGGTGGTTACCGTTAATGCTAGGAGTCTTGGGAGGAAAACTGCAGAGTTACAGGTTCTCATGGCAGAGGGAGAGGTGGACATTGCAGCCATCACAGAAACATGGGCCACCCAATACAATGACTGGGACCTGTCTGTACCAGGGTACAGGTTATTTCGTAGGGACAGGGTGATTGGGAAAGGAGGGGTGGTGGCACTATATGTGAAGGAAGGACTGAAGTGTGTAAGGGAGGAAGGGGAGGAGGGTAGTACGGAGTCACTTTGGGTGCAAATCCAGGATTCCAAGAATAGGATTCTTAGAATGGGAGTGTTGTACAGGCCACCATTTCAGATGGAGGAGTTAGACAGGGAACTAGCGGGACAGATCAGGAGGACCTGCGAGAAGGGTAGTGTGGTGATTGTGGGGGACTTCAACATGCCAGGAGTGGACTGGAGCACCCCAACATCCAGGAACTGAAGGGAGCAGGTACTGCTGGATGCCTTCCAGGAGAGCTTCCTGCTGCAAATGGTCAGCGAACCAACCAGGTTAGGGAATACCCTTGACCTTGTGCTGCCAAATGGGGACTTTGTGAGAGAACTTACAGTGGACGAACCGCTGTCAGGGAGTGACCACCACTCAGTATGGCTCACATTGGATGTGGGCAAAGAAGGAGTGGAATCTGGCACAAGAGTGCTGGACTTCAGGAGGGCCGACTTTGGGAGGATGGGGGAAGTGGTAAAAGGGTACCTGGCCAGAATTCAATCTAGTATGGATACTAACCAGAGGTGGAGCTCATAAGCTGGGGATAGCGGAGGCAACCAAAACCTGCTGCAAAGCCCAGAGCAAGAAGGCTAGGGCTAAGAAACTGAGCAGGTTGAGCAAGGAGGTCATGGAAAAGGTAAGGAGGAAAAGAGCTGCCTTTAGGAAGTACAAGATAACAGGGAGAGGGAGGACAGGGAGGAGTACTTGACAGAATCGAAGGAGGTGACAAGGGCAGTAAGGGGAGCCAAAGCATCTACGGAACTCAGGCTGGCACAAGGCATTAAGAAGGGGGAGAAGGACTCTTTAAGTACATCAGTGAGAAAAGGAGCTGTAAGGACCATGCTAGGTGATTAGAAGGAGGGGGGCTGGTGAAGCAGGGTGCCATAAGGCAGAAGACTGAATGAGTACTTGCCCAGTATTTTCTGAAGAGAAGAGGGGGGTGACACCCAAGGTGGGAGAAATGGCAGAAGCAAGGGGAGAAGTGGTGACAGATGGGGAAATCATGGAGGGCAGAGTTTGAGAGGGTTTGAAGGCACTGAGGGTGGACAAAGCGCCAGGCCCAGATGACATCCACCCCAGGGTACTGAAGGAGCTGGCAGAGGTCCTTGCAGGACCTTGACGAGACCTATTTAATGCCTCACTACATTCGGGGTGTGTACCTCAGGACTGGAGGATGGCTCATGTGGTGCCCCTCCACAAGAGTGGCCCCAAGGATGAACCGGGAAACTACAGACCAGTGAGCCTCACATCCATCCTGGGTAAGCTAATGGAGACTATCCTGAAGGAGAGGCTGGTGGCCCTCCTAGAGGCCAAAGGACTACAGGACAGCAGACAGCATGGCTTCATATGTGGCAGATCCTGCCAAACCAACCTGGTGGAGTTCTATGACTGGGTAACTAGGCAACTGAATAGGGGCCATGCAGTGGATGTCCTGTATCTGGACTTCAGTAAGGCATTCGACTTGGTGCCTCATGGAAGGCTGGGAAGGAAGTTAGTAGGCACAGGGGCTGGTGCAAAGCTGGTGAGCTGGGTAGGGAACTGGCTTCAGGGAAGGCAACAGAGGGTGGTAGTGGGTGGGGAGCTCTCACACCCAAGGGCAGTGACGAGCGGTGTTCCACAGGGCTCGGTGTTGGGACCAGTGTTGTATGTTCGTATGTTCGTAAAAAGGGAACAGTAAACAAACCATGTGTAACTGGTTTACATTCAAACCTCATAACACCCAAGGAACTATGTAAAGTGCCCTGCTTCAAACTGAAACACAAAGCTCCTGTTAAAATAGAACAATTGAAATCTGCAGAACAAGCAACCAATCTGTTACAGTAATAGGCACTCCTGGGTTGCACTGTCTAGACTTTTAGATATAATTTGTTTATCCCATTAAACTCAAAGTTCCAATGTAAGAGAAACCACTTACATTAATCGGGGGTGCAGTGTTAAATAGCTCCGGAACAAGATACAAGTTGACACATTACTGCCAAACAGTTCTGGGAGCCTCACTAAAAGAAGTGTGAAACCACACTCTCTGTTGGTGCCATTTTAACTTTCTATACTACCCTCACAACATCACAGGTATTACTTCAGGGAATTTAACCTACCATAGTAAATTGTGCATATTCGTTAAGTGAGCAGTAACTTTAGGCAGAGCTTGGGAACACCATATTTCCTAAATCCCTATAGTTGCTGAACATTACTTTTGGTCAGGTAAATAATAAAGTATGGTATGAACAGATCTGGCCATTGTAGTAAAATGGATAGAGCATTTAAAACATGAATAAAGAATGAAACTGTGTATTTTCTGCAAGTTTGAGTTCTGTTCAGGTGTACTGCTCTGTTGACTGATCTGGGTCGTCTTCAGCGGCTGCCTCGTGGACATCATCTCACTGTATGCTGTCTTTCTCCTGCTCAAGCTGCTTCAGTAGTTTCATTACATCCTTTGGATTGGAAAATGCCTAAGATTCAGTCTTGCAAGGGGCAACAAGGCAAATGGGATTTGTTTCGCATGCACTCATATGAACACACAAACTTGCCAACAGATAAAGGCCTTATGGTCTATTGAGTCTGCTGGAATGTGCCTCTAGCACTTCTTGTACTGCAGCTGCCCCTACCACCCCTCTGCCCCTCTTGTGCCCCTCCCCCAACCCTGTCCCAACCCCTTTTGAAGCAGCCCACTGTTGTGTAGGATATCACTTTGGCAGACAACGCGTTCCACCCTGACACCACCCTCTCTGTAAAAAAGTATCTTCTCATCTCACTCCTGAACCTTCCCCCTTCCAATTTCAGATCATGTCCTCCAGTGTCCCAGTCCCCTCTTAACTTGAACAGCCCCTCCATTCCTGTTTTGTTTATTCCTTTCATGTACTTGAAGGTTTCTATAATTTCTCCCCTGTCTCTCCTCTCTTCCAGTAAGTATATGTTCAACTACCTCAGCCTGCCCACGTATGGTATGTCCTCCAGTCCTTGGATCATCTTTGTTGCCCTACGATGCACCCACTTCAGTAGCTTAATGTCCCTATTCAGGTACGGTTGCCAGTACTGCATGCAGTACTCCAGGTGTGGCCTAACCAGTGACCTATACAAAGGCATGATCACCTCCCCCTCTTCTTGAAGATATACCCCTGGCAATACAACCCAGCATTTTGTTGGCCTTAGCAACTGTCTTCCTGCATTGTGCTGAGTTGTTCATTGATCCCATAATGATCACCCCCAATCCTTCTCCTCCTCTGTCACGGCTAGCTGGAACCCCCCCAGCTGGTAGCTCCTCCTTGAGTTTTTCACCCTGAAATGTAGCACCTTGCACTTTTTAGCATTAAACCCCAACTGCCAGGTGTCCGACCAGGTCTCCAATTTAGCCAGGTAATCCTGCAACCCCTGTCACCCTTGTAGGTCATCCACCACTGCACCCATCTTGGTGTCATCAGCAAACAGACTGATCTTGTTCTTTATTCACATCAAGATGTCTGATATGAATAGCCAAACAACATTGGTCCCAGCACCAAGCCCTGCAGTTCCCCTTTTGTCACTGCCCTCGGAGATGAGAGCCCCCCCCACCCTCTACTTTCTTCCCTGTAGCCAGTTTACTACCCATCCCACCATCTTCTCCCCCACCTCTGTGCCCTTCAATTTGCTTCCCAGCCTCCCATGTGGCACCGAGTCGAATGCCTTACTGAAGTCCAGATACAGGACATCCACTGCATGGCCCTTGTCCAACTGTCTAATTACCCAGTCATAGTAATCCACTAGGTTGATCTGACAGGATCTGCCTGTGACAAACCCATGCTGCCCACAACCATCCTGCAGTCCATTTGACTCCAGAAGGGCTACCACCCCCTGCTTCAGGATTGTCTCCATCAGTTTACCCACTATGAAAGTGAGGCTTACTGGCCTGTAGTTCCCCGGTTCATCCTTGGGGCCGCTCTTACTGAGGGGTACTACGTGAGATATCCTCCAGTCCTGAGGTACACTCCCCGAGTCCAGGGAGGCATTGAACAGGTCTGTCAAGGGCCCTGCAAGGTTCTCTGTCAGCTCCTTCAGAACCCTGGGGTAAATGCCATCTGGCCCTGGCTCCTTGTCCACCCTCAATGCCTTCAAGTCCTCGAGTACCCTGCCCTCTGTGATTTTCCCATCTTTCACCCCACCATGCCTGCCCTCTCCCCTTCCCTTGGTATCTCCCCTCCTTTCTCCTTAGTAAGCACTGAGCAAAAGTATTCATTAAGTACTTCTGCCTGCTCTGCCCCTATTTCTACCCACCTCCATCCCTCTTAATCTTTACTAGATGGTCCTTGCAACTCCTCTTCTCCCTGATGTACCTGAAGAAGTCCTTCTTCCCTTTCTTTTTGTTCCCCCCTCCTCTGCCCTCCACTCTCCCATTCTTTGGGAGTCACCAGTGGTCTGTTACACCCTCGCTCACCTGACCACCATCCGGAGCAGTCCATCCCCTATGGAGCCATGGTTGTACCCCCCCAGGCAGGTATGGTGTGAGGACCCTTTCACCCTGATGTGTCTTTATACTTCATTGGGATGCTGTCTCTGGAGGTGGCAGGGGCGTTGAGGGTCGGGAGCTTGGTGCTTCATCTACTGGGATGTGGTGGGTGTTTTTCTGGCTTTCTGGGCATGCCGTGTGCCCATGACGTCAAGGCGCTATCCAGCGCCCGACGTGCGGCTGCGCACCCTCTTAGTCTCTGGGCCTGCTGTACCTTAAGTCTCCACTTCGGGTCACCCAGGCACCGGGTCAAGTACCCCCCCCCGGAGAAGGTGAGCCGTTTATAGGACTCTCAGACCTCCTCCCCTGGTTGGCCCTCCAGCTCTCCGGGCTCGTCCCGAACCCAGGTCACTGGTGTCACAAGTGGAAATGCAACCACTGCACCGGTGGGACAGCCTTCTCCCCTTTCTTGATGCCCTGTGCCAGCCAGAGCTCTTTAGATGCCTTGGCTGCTTTTACTGTCCTTGTCATCTCCTTTAATTCCTTCAGGTACTCCTCTCTGTCCTCCCCCCACCTGTTTTTTTGAACCTCCTAAAGGCAGCTCTTTTCTTCTTTACTTTTTCCATGACTCACCCAGCTAGGTTTCTTGGCCCTAGCTCTCTTACTCTGGACCTGGATGCAAGTTTTGGCTACCTCTTCAATCCCCAGTTTTATGACCCCCCCACCTTTGGTTAGTGTCCATGTTAGTTTGGATTCTAGCCAGATATCCCTTAACTATCTCCTCCATCCTCCCGAAGTCGGCCTTCCTGAAATCCAACACTCTTGTACCTCTTTCAACCCCCTCCTTACTCATACTCAACGTGAGCCACACTGAATGGTGGTCACTTCTTGCCAGTGGTTCTTCCACCCCAGCTACCTCACAAACTCCCCATTAGCCAGCAAGAGGTCTAGGGTGTTCACTAACCTGGTTGGCTTGCTGACCATTTGCAGTAGGAAGCTATCCTGGAACACGTCAAGAAGTTTCTGTTCCCTTCTATTTGTGGTGGCTGGGGTACTATAGTCTACTCCTGGCAGGTTGAAGTCCCCAACAATCACTGTACAACCCTTCCTGTAGGTCCTTCTGATTTGACCTGCACTCATGCTTGACCCCCATCAAAAGCTTTCCTTCTTTGGTTGCGTATGACCAGTCTTGAAAAAAAGAAGATATTTTTGCTGTCCTCCCATCACTGATGTTCTTTTTGTCATAAGGAACACCCTCTCTTTATCCTTCATGAAAGAAAAAGTGATCAGCGTGACTCTTGGTTGTTCTGAGCAAGTGACCACCTGCACAAGGTGATTTGATATGCCCTCTCCTGACCTGGTGGCTCTGTTAAGTGCAGTTCAGTGTGGAGCCCCTACTTCATAAATGCTAGGCTACTGTATCCCTCCAGGCCATAAGGCAGAACCACAAGCCTGGCATTCTTTGGCCATATTAAGTTTTGTGAGTTCTACTGTCTGATCTGAAGATGAGTGTTTTCTTTAACACGGTTATCTGTGACGGCCAGTGCATGGTTTGCTTTTTTGGTAGCGTGCGTTATTTGCAATAATCTTTACAAAGTCCATATTCTGTTCCACTATAATTAGCATCAGGTAATAGAGTCAATTATTTCGTCCATAGTGACCATGGAGGAACATCATTTTGCCACAGGCTTTTCAAGAGCCTTAAGGGCTACTCCTATTGTATCCTCCCCTCCACCAGAGCCCAAGGCTACAGTGGTGTCGGCAGGGCCTCCACGCAGCTGAAAGAAGTTGTATGCAGTCTGATAACGTACTGTAGCTTTTCTATGATTACTCATGGCAAGAGTTCAGCAAATTTAGTGCCAAAATTATCCTTTCTGCAGTCTCCGTTCAGTTCTGACAAGTAAAGCAAGTTTCTCTGTAGTTTGTAGGTTTTAATGATTATCAGCTTCTCTCACTGCAGGAGCTCTGTTAAAATGCTGCTGCTCAGTTAGACAGCTAGTTCTGCCTCCTAATTTATTATTTTTAATATTACTATCATGCCTTTTGAAAAGTAGTATGATGAAGGAATACATGTACTGATATATGAATGTTTTGAAGTGGTAAAAATGGCTAAGCAAAAGTGGCTATTACATGGACACAGTCTACAGAAAAGTAATAATAGTTTAAAACACATATTATGCCTATGTGCGTAATGAAGGAAGAAGTTACAATTTCCTGAAGACTATGTCCAGGAAAATAAGACTCAGTTAATAGACTTGTTTTTCTTTATGATATGTTGTACCAAGGCTTCCTTCAGATCATGTCAAATACCCAGGAAGCAATGAGCACAACATTAGAATTCAAACAGGCACTGACCAAGGCTGTCAATGAAGGGGTGGTTTGAAAGACATTTTCGCAAAAGAGCAGTGAAGCACCAGCATTAATAGCCTGAAAGAGACTATGGAAAGAGTTACTCACCAGTTTTGCTGCTAATTTGTATTTTCTGAAAGAAGGCCAACTATGATAATCACCTATTGTATACATTCTTATAAAGAGCAGTTAGCTACGAAAGGACACGTGAAAGATGTCTGTAGAACCTCCAGGAACTTAAATGCAGATGAAAATACTCTTCTGCTCTCACCAGGCTAAAAATGCATAGGGGTCAGGGAGGGGAAGGAATAGGGAAAGCAGAAAGGGGCATGGGGTGAGGGTTTATAAAGGAGGGGGCATTCAGGTAAAAAGCTCAGGGAGTCAGGAAAGGGAGAGAGTGGGTGGAACATAGCAGAGCTAGGAGGCAAGGAGAGCTGTGGGGGACCAAGAAATGAAGAGGGAAGAGGCAGGTAGTAAGGCAGAGGAGAGAGGAGGCACATGATCAGTTAAGAAGGGAGGAATCGGGGTGGTGGTGGGTGGTGTCCCATAATGCTAGAAGTCTCAGGAACAAAACAGGCAACCTGCAGGCCATAATGGCAGAGGGGAACGATGATCTGATGGTAGTCACAGAAACATGGGCTACCCCAAACCATGACTGGGACCTCTACATTCCAGAGTATACTCTCTACAGAAGGGACAGAAAGAAAGGAAAGGGAGGGGTTAGCACTATATGTCAGGAGGGCATCACTGCTGCCAGGGAAGAATTACGGGAAAAAATGTAGAGGCACTGTGGACACAACTTCAGACAGCAATGTGTAGGAAATTGAAGATGGGTGTAGTCTATAGGCTATCAAATCAGGATGAGGACAAGGACAGGGAGTTGGGTACCATGATCAGGATGACAGCAGTCAAGGGTGAGGAGGTGGTGGGGAGAACTTCAGTTTGCCATGGGTGGAATGGAGCATCCTGGCCACAGCCTGTGCCAGGAGACAGCTGATTCTAAATGATGTCCGGGATGGGTCCTGGTTTTGGGGTTGACCAAACATCTGGAACAACAAGGTAGAGGGTCCTTTTGGGAGCAGTGACCTCCAAACAGTGTGGTTCCAAGTGGATATGAGTAAGGAAACCTCAGGTGAAAGTATTAGACTTCAGGAAGGCCAGTTTTAGTAGGATAGGAGAGATTTTATTTATTTATTGAAATGTTTCACCAGGAGGGCACACTGAACAACAAGTTGCTCATCTCACGGTGCGACATAGAAACATAGAAACATAGATTTTGATGGCAGATAAGGACTGCTTGGCCCACCCAGTCTGCCCATTTCCCTACCTAATGGATAAGCTGCAGATCCTAGTTACCCAGCAGCCTACTTCTTCCTACCCCCACCTCCTAGAATTGCCTTATGACTGTCCCATGCATGCTTGAATTCCACCACTGTTTTTGACTCCACAACCTCCTCCGGAAGGCCGTTCCATGCATCCACAACCCTCTCTGTGAAAAAATACTTCCTTAAATTACCTCTGAGCCGCCCCTTCTATCTTCAAATTGTGCCCCCTTGTTCTTGCACACCTCTTTTTTTGAAAGATGCTACCCTCTTGGACTTTGTTGATTCCTTGAGGTACTTGAACGTTTCTATCATGTCCTCCCTCTCCCTCCTTTCCTCGAGGCTATACATATTCAGCTCCTTAAGTCTCTCTCTTCATATGTCTTCTGGAGCAGACCCTGCACCATTTTAGTTGCCCTCCTCTGGACAGCCTCCATCCTGTCTACGTCTTTGCGGAGATTGGGTCTCCAGAACTGCATGCAGTACTCCAGATGGGGTCTCACCAACTGTCTGTACAGAGGGATAATAACTTCCTCTTTTGTACTGGTGATGCCTCTCCCTATGCATCCCAGTATCCCCCCAGCCCTCCTTGCTGCCCTCTCATATTGCTTGCCCACCTTTAGGTCATCTGATATGACTACCCCCAGGTCCCTTTCCGTTTTTGTTGTTGTTAGTATCTCACCCCCCATTGTGTACTCTTCCCCTGGGTTTTTGTTTCCCAGGTGCATTACCTTGCACTTCTTAGCATTGAATCTAAGCTGCCATACATTTGACCATTCCTCTAACCTTGCCAAGTCCCTTCTCATCCTTTCCACCCCACCTTGTGCATCAACTCTGTTGCAGATCTTTGTGTCATCTGCAAAGAGACATACTTTTCCTTCCAGTCCCTCTGCAATGTTGCTTATAAAGACATTGAAGAGGACCGGTCCTAATACTGAACCCTGCGGTACCCCACTAGTAACCCCCCTTTCTTCAGAGTGGGCTCCATTTACTATTACTCTCTGTGTCCTATTCTCCAGCCAATTCTTTACCCAGGCTGTCATCTTGGGACCCACTCCCAGGCTGGCTAACTTGTATATTAATCTTTTGTGTGGGACTGTGTCAAATGCCTTGCTAGAGTCTAGGTAGGCCATGTCCACAGCCCTCCCTGATCTACTACTTTGGTCACCCAGTCAAAGAAATCTATCAGATTTGTCTGGCATGACCTTCCCGCTGTGAATCCATGCTGCCTTGGGTCCTGAGCCCCTCTGGCCTCTAGATACTCAACAATTCTTTCCTTCAGAAGAGATTCCATCATTTTCCCTACCACTGAGGTTAAACTAACAGGTCTGTAGTTTTCTGCTTCTGCCTTGCTCCCACTTTTGTGAAGGGGAATCACATCTGCCCTTCTCCAGTCCTCAGGTACCACCCCATCCTCCCATGATTTGTTAAAGAGGGTAGTCAGTGGTGTCACTAGTTCTACCCTTAGTTCTTTTAGAATTCTGGGATGAATCCCATCAGACCCCATTGCTTTGTCCACCTTCAGTTTTAAGAGTTCTTTCAGAACCCTTTCTTCTGTAAATGGGCTGGTATCAACTTCTGTATCCAGAGTGTTTCTACTGTTTGTTTTAGGTACCTCCCCCACTTCCTTTGTAAATACTGAGCAAAAATATTTGTTTAGTATCTCTGCCTTTTCACAGTCACCCTCTGCCCACCCTCCTTCCTCTTTATTAAGCCTCACTAACCCTCTCCTTGGTCTTCCTTCGCTCCCTGATGTACCTATAAAGGTTTTATCCCCCTTCTTAACTGAGTTGGCTATCTTTTCCTCGGTTTGGGCCTTTGCTGTTCTGACTGCCTTCCCAGCTTCCTTTTGCTTTAACTGATACAGTTCTCTGTCCTGCTCCTTCTGTGATTCCTTGTACTTCCTGAATGCTTTCTTTTTCTCTTGAACCTTCACTGCCACTTCCTTTGAGAACCATAGTGGTTTCTTACATTGTTTCATTTTGTTTATTTGCTTCACACAAAGGCTTGTTACCTCTGTGATGGCAGTTTTATTTTCCCCATTGTTCTTCCATCCCTCCTTCCTGCCCATTTGCTGAGTGCATTCTTAGGCACTCACCCATTTTAGCAAAGTCAGCCCTCCTAAAGTCCAGTACTTTTGCCTTTGTATGGCTTGACTCTATTGCTGTGTTTATTGTGAACCATACTGTTAGATGGTCGCTAGTTCCCAGATGGCTACCCACTTCTACATCTGTGATCTTCTCTTCATCTCCATTTGAGAGAACCAGGTCTAAGATTGCTCCCTCTCGAGTGGGCTCCAATGCTAGTTGTCTAAGGCCTGTCCCCTGTAGGGCATCTAGAATAACCCCACTCTTTAAAGTGGCTGCTGCAACTGCACTCCAGTTAACATCTGGCATATTCAGATCACCTATCAGCAATACCTCCCCTTTTTCTGCCATTCTAAGTATTCTTTCTATCATTTCCTTGTCCATTTCCTCCCCCCTGAGAAGGGGGTCTGTATACAACCCCTGTGTGGATTGTGGTGCCATTGCCGGTCTCCAAATTTACCCACAGTGCTTCTTCACCTCCCTGTTTTCCCTTTTGTTCTGTTGCTTTGATTCCTTCCCTTATGTAAAGAGCTACTCCTCCTCCTCTTTTACCCTCCCTGTCCCTCCTGTAGATAGTGTATCCTGGTATGTTTATGTCCCAGTCATGGTTTTGTGTGTACCATGTTTCTGTGACTGCCACGATATCCAGATGTTCCTCCTCCATCAAGGCCACTAATTCAGGAAGCTTGTTACTCAGACTATGGGCATTGGTACTCATTGCTCTCAATTTTTTGATGGCTTTATCTTCTTTTGCAGCATCCCCCACTGACCTGTCTACCTCGGTCTTTTTCTCATTTAGTACCCTGTTTTGTAGGGAGAGGCTGGGATTTTCCTGCTGCTTATCAGTGCCTCCCCCCTTGACTAGTTTAAAAGCTTACCAATGAAACATTTAAACTGATTGCTCAAAAGACTTGTTCGCTTCCTGGACAGATGCAGACCATCCTGCCAGTATAGGCTGGTGTCCCTCCAGGTGGAACCCCAGTCCCCAATGAAGCCAAACCCCTGTGCTCCACACCATTTTTTCAACCATTCATTAAACTGCGTGGTGCAAAGTACCTCGCCTCACTCATGCCATTGACAGGCAGCACCTCAGAGAAGGATATTGTGTGCTACTTGTCTTAGGCCCCTCCCAATTCTACAAAGTCCTTCTGCACTGCTCTAATCTCATGATTAGCCAAGTCATTTGTCCCTAGCTGGACAATGACGTCCAGCTCAGACTCCCGTGCAGCTGTTCTCGTGATCCTGAGGATGCGCTTCCTTTCTCTCCAAGCCATGGCACCAGGCAGGCACCTTACTTCAGTTTTCCCTGCTCCCCCCAGTTCTATCCCCCTAATAATTGAGTCCCCCACCAGGGGCTGCTTCCTTTCCTTGTGGTGTCCTCTGCCTCCTTCCTGTGGGCCTCCCTTGTGACAGTTGTCCTCAGCCTCCTTAGTCTCCTCTGGTGCATCCATAGGGGAGCTATGCTCCCCAGAATGGTGTATGGATTGTGGTGTGGAACAACTGACTGGGTGTGCCTCTGTTCCACCATCCTCACCCTCCCTGAGCCCACTGTGGTCCAACTGCTGTGCTTTCTTTGCAACCTCTGAGGTAGTGGTGGTGGCTCTGGTGCTCCCTGGGGGGGTTCCCTTCCTACCGTCCAGTGTGGCCTGGGGGAAGGTCCCCTTACTACTGTCCAGTGTGGCCTGAAGATGGGCAGCTTCCTCCCTCAGGGCAGAGAGTTGTCTGCAAATAGGGCAGCATCTCAGCCTCCAGAAAGACTCCCGGAAGACTGCTGCCCCACAGCCATTACATTGCACTACTCCCCACATTTTTTTTATTTTGTGTGTGTGTGTGTGTGTGTGTGTGTGTGTGTGATTGGTTTGTAATATATTATACAAAGTGTATGCTTATATTGTCAGTGCAGTGTGCTAGAGAGGATATGACAGTGATATGCACCTTGCACTCTTCAGGAAATGATGTCAGAACCCCAGGTATAAAGGAACTATTTCCAGGGGTGGGTGGGGTGAGGGTGGGAAGGAGTTGGGCCTAAACTGTGCCCTCACAAAACAATCAGCTAAAGCTCTGACCCACCACTGTGATGAGTGCCTTCCTGTCAGCAAGATGCCCTACACAACAATTTGACAGAGAAAATACCCTGCTAATCAAACAGAGAAAATCCACACATCCAAGTCAGACACAGGTAAACCTCCCAGCCCAAAACAGGCCTGAGTGGTTTGTGCTCTGAAATCTATCAGCCCCAAAATAAGTCAGCTGTGCTTTAAACTCTTCCTGCACTGAAAATGTTAAAATTGTAACAAACAAACATAAACCTAGATCCACCTCCCTCTGTTGCTTGAAAGACTGTCTTTTCCTGTTTCACACTGCAGGTTTTCTATGACAACTCTAACCACAGTAACTTATTTAAAAATAGTTTAACTATCACAAACTCCTACGCACCAGTAAATTATTTAAAAATAGTTTCTGTCCCAAAATCCTAGTAGTCAATCAATTTACCCCAAGGACAACAAAATGCAGTATTCAAACACTTGTGAAGTTACTTCCAAGATAAGCAGAGTTTGCAATCTCCTTTTCAACTCCTCAGCCACCTGTAATTCATTTAAAATAGTTTAACTGTCAGAAAATCCTAGTAGACAATCTAGCTACCTCAAGGATCTACCCAAATGCAGTATTTAAATCCTTCTGAAGTTACTAACAAGATAAACAGAGTTTGCAAGCCCCTTCTTGGTTAAACACTAAATAAATATGTGAATAAAAGCAATTACAAGGGTAGTTAGTTTCACCTCCACAGAATTAAGCAAAAGTGCACGCTTGTTGCAGATATCAAGTGCAATATAGAATTTAACCAGCTGAATAAAGAAGTAGTCCTTCCAGGTCAAGCAAATGTGCTTTGGGGGCTATGACCTGGGGGGTGGGGGTTATAGGGATAAACACAGAATTGATACAGAATCACAATTTACACAATTGGAATGGCATACAATTAAGAATCAAGTAGACAGCTAGTATACAAACAGTGCAAATGGTTTGGTCTAAGGCAAGCAGGTGTACAATAACATAAACAGTACAATAAGCATCAATGCAAACAGAAGCGCAAATTAAATTCAAGTGCATTTTAGGTTTGGGGCTATCAGTTAACAGAGGAGTGCAGTGAAGGAGGGGCGAGATGAGGGTGTAGAAGAGAGGAAGAAACAGTGGGGAAAGGGAGGGGCAAACATGCCAAGGACTGACTCCTTCAGGATGCTGTGAACCCTGCCGGGGCAGAAACAAGGTGAAGATAGGGATGAGGGAAAGAAGATAGATAGGTAGGGGGTACAGGAATGAGGTATGGAATTAGTACTGAGGAGTGCACTGGAGGAGGGGAAGGTGATGGATGGAGTTGAGGGGGAGGCATACCAATGACTGACCCCTATAGGATGCTGAGAACTCTGCCAGGGGGTGGAGCAAGGCAAAGATAGAGGAGAAGGAGAGAAGATAGATAATGGGGGGGGTAAGAGGGAGGTAGAGAGAGAAGGTTGGAAGAAGAAAAGAGGGAAGAGGCAATGGGGATGAAATTAGAGGAGTGGGAGATTAGAGGTCAATAGGCAGGAGCAAAATGTTGGGAGGAAGTCAAGAAGGATTATAGCAGGAGCAGTGGGGGAGAGGTAGTTGTGTAGTGCATATCTGAGGGAGTAGGAGTAGGAGTAGGAGGAGGAGGAGGAAGAGGATGAGTAGCATATTTGAGGCGGGAGAGTTCCAGACTTTGGGGAAGTGATAAAAAAAAAACAGACTGACTGATGATTGTGGAGCGGTGAGGGACTACCAAAATATGAGTGTCAGTAGATCTGAGGGAGTGGGAGGGAGGGGTGGGGTAGAGAGGAAGTGATGAGGTAAGGAGGGAGTTCTCCGAGCCAATATTTAGAGGTGAGTTTGGCACAATGGGAGAGGTGCCTGTTTGCAAGTGGGGGAAAGGACGAGGCATAACAGAGAACACAATGATGAGTCCGGGAGGGAGCATCAAGAGCCAAGCTACAGAAAGAGTTAAAGAGAGTGTCCAATCTGGACAGGGAGGACTTGGGGGCGACACTATAGACAATGTCACAGTAGTCAAAGATAGGGAGTATCATCTTCTGGACAAGTTCATGCCTGGCTGTAGGAAGGATGCAACTATGGTTCCAGCATAAGGCACCAAGCTTGGGGTGCAGTTTTTTCAGGATGGCGTCAATATGTTCAGAGAAGCTGAGGTGTTGCTTCCACCTCCAACCAAACCCCAAGGTATCTAAAAGAGGTGATATCCTCTAAGATTGTCCCGTCCAGGGTGTGGAAAGAGGAAAGGCCAGGGAGCCTTGAGGGTCTCTGCCTAGTGCCAAAGGTCATGCAGACTGTCTTCTTGGTGTTTAGAAAGAGCTCATGGGAGGCAAACCACAGCTGAACCTGGTGGAAGTCATGTTGCAGGGTGGTTGCAACAACAGCTGGGCATTTGCTGGAGGTATACAAGACAGTATCATCAGTGTACATGTGGATAGAGGAGGAGGGGGAACAGACTGATGAGAAGTCATTTAGGAAGATGAACAAGAGAATGGGACCAAGCACCGAGCCCTGAGGGACTCCTGTGGTGATAGGGAGGGGAAGGAAATGGAATCCCAGACCTTAACAGATTGGGTTCTGCCTGTGAGGTAGGATCTAAACCAGGTTGTGGTAGGTGTAGACAGACCAGCTGCCAAAAGGGAGTCAAGAAGTAGGTCATGGGAGACAGTGTTGAAGGCCTCGGTGAGGCCGACAAAGATGGTGGAGGTGATTAGGCCATTGTCCATCCCAGTAAGGAAGGAATTAGTAAGCCTGAGTAGGGAGGTGGTGTTGGTGGAGTGATTTTACTGAAATCCAGATTAGAACGGGGTGAAGAAGGAGAAGTCAGTTAGGAAAGGAGATGAGTTGAGAGAGAACCAAGTGCTCTTGGAGCTTAGCGAGGGTGGAGAGGAGAGAGATAGAGTGAAATTTTCCAGGAGAAGTAAGGTCACCACTCTTGGGAAGAGGGAGGACCACAGCATGTTTCCAGGGCAAAGGGACAGATGAAGATGAGAAAGAGAGGTTTAAGATTAATGAGAGAGGATAGACTATAGCTGGGGCTGACAGGAAGAGGAGCTTTGGGTCAAGATACTGAGGGGGTGCCTAGCTAGCCTCAAGGATGGTATGGGGGTAGCATAAAAGTGGACAGTGATCAAAGAGGGGATAGCAGCTGCCACTTACACCTATATTTGACAGATAGGGAAAAACTCCAAAGCAAGAATACCAAGTTGGTCCGATAGGGAGGAGGGCCAGGCATTGAGGGAAAAAGAGGGCCACATACAGGAAGTTTAGGTAGTCCCAAAGGGATGAAGGTAGGGGAGACTACTTGGAGAAAGCTAAGAAAGGGAAGTAAGATGGTCTGGCAAACCAGGGATAGAAAGGAGTTACAAACTGCAGAAGGGATAAAAGAGGGAGAAAATGCCTTCTTCTGGTATATCAGTGAGAAGAGGGACAAGAAGAAAGGAATAGTGATGCTAAAATTGGGGGAGGGTGGATGGAAAGCAGTAAAGAGAGGGCAGAGGTACTGAATGAATACTTCTGCTCTGTCTTTACTAGGGAAAGGGATGGACCAGTTCCACAAGGGAGGATGGTGGGGAAGGGGGGAGATATATGTCTGAGGATAGGATTCCAGAGGACAGGGTTAGGAAAGTGTTACTGTCTCTGAAGGTAAACAAGTCCCCAGATCCAGATGGAATGCACCCAAGGGTGTTGAGGGAGCTGGCAACAGAATTCGTTGGTCCACTGGCAGATCTATTGCACAGCTCACTAGAGATGGGAGCAGTACTGCAGGAGTGGAAAACCACTCATGTGGTACCATTGCACAACAGTGGGAGCAGAAATGGCCCTGGGAACTGCAGACCAGTCAGTCTAACCTCCATTGCTGGTAATCAAGACAATTTCTTTTTATTTTTCTGTGCGTGCATTTAGTGCTTGTAAAAGGTGCTGGATTGACAGCATTGGAACCTGAAGTACTCCATTTATCCACATGACAGGTAAAGCACGGGCAATCGTAGTGCAAGCTTACTCACACTGCCCTACCAGTGTGCCTCAATCCTGCCATGGAGGGACCATCACATAGGCAGGAGGGTAGTTCAGACTTCCATGCCCATTCAGTCCTTGGCCTCTTATGTGAGACTGCCAGCAAGTATGCCTGTTAGTGCCAAGTATGTTGGTGGTCTTGTGATGTGGACACCTGCCCTCTGAGAACTGCACTGAGATCACCAATCAATCAATCAACTTTATTTAACCAGGCATTAATGCCATTGAGCAAAATGCAAATAGAATCTTTTGAAGGTGACAAGCACTATACAGTACATACTGGTCAGCGTAATTAACAAGCAGCGGTACATTATAATAAAACTCATAGGAGTGAGGGTAGATGATAATCCCAGATAGCCTCTGCTAGGTAAAAGATCATACCTTGCTAATAATTAAGTAAGGAGGTATTAAGAGAATAGGGTAGTAGTGGGGGTGAAGGAATAGGGAGCCAAAAAAGGGAGGCCAAAAGAGCTAGTGGTGGGAGTATACTGGTGTGACCAAGATTAGGGAGCTAGTCTAATGGGTGTCTGATTGCCGTAGCTTGGGATGCAAGGTGAGTGAGATACTTGGGCTTTGGGAATAAGGAACGGCGCCATGTCTTAGGGATCATAGACATCTAAAACAGTTGCATGATTCCTTCAGATAATCTGTAATTAGAGATTTGAATTTGGACAAGCTTGGAAGTAAGGATAGTTTTTAATGAGCTTTGCATGGTGTTCCAAAGTGAAGGGAGTGTGGAGATGATTGCTGCACAGCCATAGTTTGCTTTCACCCTAGGAACCCGGAAGCAAATTATGGAGAAGCACCTCAGGCCATAGGAACCCTTTGCCCATTTGAAAAGGTGCGAGATGTAAGCAGGGAGGACAGCATTTCTTTTTCTCCTAGTTGAGAGCGAGGTCCATCCCGACATCTGGTATAGAAGACAGTGATGTAAGTAAGTAAGTAAGTAAGTCAAATTTATTTTTAAGCGCTTTTCAATGCCAAAGCGCTGTACAAATAAAACAATATAAATACATACATATAACACAAACAGCAACAATAACAGTATAATTACAATAAAATACAATAAATCACTCCCCATATGCCTTTTGAAATAAATAAGTTTTTAATTCTAACTTAAAGCTCTCAACGGTCAGGCAGCTTCGTATCCGACGAGGTAGAGAATTCCACAGGGTAGGGGCAGCATAAGAAAATGCCCGTGCTCCCGATGTTTTTAAACGAACCCTGGGAACCTCTAGCAATCCCTCGCCGGTGGAGCGGAGTGAGCGAGAGGGACAGTAGGGAACAAGGAGATCTTGAAGATACCGCTGTCCCTGTTCATGTAGGGCTTTATAGGTCAGTAATCCGACCTAAAGGTGATCCACCATTCTGAACCAGCAGCCAGTGCATTTCAAGCAGCATTAGGCGAATGTGACTCTCATAGATGTCCCAGTCAGAAGCCTGGCTGCCTGCTCTGCACTAGCTGCAAGCGGCAGATATCAACCCTCGCAGCCCTAGGTACAGGGCATTGCAGTAATCAAGGAGAGAAGTAACAAAGGCATGGACCAATGTCGAAGGTCAGCCGGAGGAACAAGGTGTTTCACCGAGCAATATTCCTAAGAGGGTAAAGGAAGATTTGATAGCAGAAGACACCTGAAATTTCAGGGTCAAACTGTCGTCAATAATAACGCCCAGGTTACGCACCCGGTCTGAGGTTGAGAGCTGTGCACCATCGATCCATACGCCCGAAGGGAGTCCAGTCCTACAACCCGCCTCAAGGCGATCTAGGTCCACCACCAACACCTCAGTCTTATCCGGGTTTAACCTTAGCCAGCTGGCACTCATCCAATCATTGCTCGGATAGACAGTTGTTAAGTATAGAGACTGTATCTTCCTGTCCGGGACTAAAGGATAAATATAGTTGGGTATCATCTGCATAGCAGTGAAACCCAAGCCATATTGCCTAATCAAAGTCTCCCCAATGGGTGCATATAGACAGCGAACACATGGGTGCCAAGATGGAACCCTGCGGAACCCCACAAGGCAAAGAGACAGCGTCAGAGGAATAAATTCCAGTGATAACCCTCTGTTTCCGCCCTATGAGAAAAGATTGAAACCATTGCAGAACCGTACCAGACAGTCCATAATAAAACCGCAGGCTTTCCAAAAGCACACCATGGTCCACGGTGTCAAATGCTGCAGAGAGATCAAGAAGGACTAGAATAGTACGAGCCTTTCGATCTCTCGCTATCAGGAGATCATTTAGAACCCGGACAAGAGCAGTTTCAGTACTATGTCTTTTCCTAAATCCTGATTGAAGAGTATCATAGACATTGTGATTTGTAAGGTGGTCATCCAGTTGCTGTGCAACCACCTTTTCAATAACCTTGCCCAAAAAGGGCAGGTTAGAGACAGGTCTGTAGTTAGCTGGGCAGTCCGGATTTAATGAAGGTTTTTTTAGGAGTGGTCGAATGACCGCCTCCTTTAGGGGTTCAGGAAAGATCCCCTGCTCCAAAGATTTCCAGACAATTTCAGCAATGGTCGGACAGATAATATCTACGCAATCTAAATAATAGAGGCGTAGGGCCCAGATCCAAACTACAACTGGTTGGACGACAGTCTGGACAATCCTCACAATGTCCATGAATTCGCCTACCAAAGTCAAACCAGAGGACACAGGTGTTTGTTTCCCCACGATCACTGCAAACCCTTGAAGAGTGAGCCTGGCCGATATCCCACCTAATGCTGGCAATCTTATCAGCGAAAAATCGAGCAAGCTCATCACACTTTATTTGTGAAAAATCTCTTCCAGACTGTAGACAAGTGGATTGCACAATCTGTCAACAGTCCGAAGAGTTGAGTGGCTTGCTCCAAGCAGCACTCTCCTGGACAGGAATTCTGCCTTCTTACGGGTTATTGCCGATTGACAGTTAACATAATGATCCATCAATCTAAGTTTGTCAGCATCCAGGCAAGATTTCCACCAGGCCCTCTCTAGCCTTCGCCCCACTCTCCTCAGCTCCTTCAAAGACTCATCAAACCATGGAGTCTTTGGGCGCTGAGTGAGTGGGCGAACGCGAACAGGAGCAATTTGGTCCAAAGCCCTGCTCACTGCCTTGTTATAGGCAATAACAAGGTTCCCTGGACCCATGCTCTCATCCGAAACACCCGATAGGTTCAGTACCGCTAATAGGCCTTCTGGGTTTACTCCCCTTAAAGGGCGATACTGGACCATCTCCGTAGGGGCAGGCCTATTAGGGGGTGCCCCAAAACTGAATCTTATGGTGTGATGGTCTGTCCACACATTTGGTTCCACCTCCAGATGTGAAACATCCAAATCTAGTAGGAACACCAGGTCCAAAGAGTGTCCCCCTATATGGGTAGCAGAGGTAACTACCTGTGACAGGCCCAACATAGACATAAGTTGGAGGAAGTTCTTTCCAAAGTGCGAGAGTTCATCGTCGACCCAGGCATTGAAGTCACCCAGTATTAACCATCTGGGCGACTCCAATGCCATGTCAACGATGAAGTCTGCGAACTCCTTCAGGAATTCACCACCATCACCGGGTGGACGGTAGATGAGGAGAATCCTAAACTCTGCACCTGCTACCAGGATACACTCAAAGGATCTGGTGTTACCCACTGGCACCTCCACAAGACTCAGATCTGATCTAAAAAAGATGGCCACTCCCCCGCCCCTACGATCCAATCTTGGACGGTGCATTACCGAGAACCCAGCTGGGCAGCAGAGTCTAAAATGGGACCTGCATTCTCATCCAGCCAGGTCTCAGCATACATGCCAGGTCAGATGTTGCAACAAGATCTCTGCGATAATAGCAGTCTTGTTCCTAATAGACCTGGCATTACATAACACCGCCCGAGTTGGATGGGTTTTCGGAGAGGATCGCAGTGCCTGCCCACAATCTGCGGAGCCCTTGGGTATGGGAATCAGGCAAGGAGGACCCTTCTCCTGATCCCATTTCACCCCAGGGCGTCTCCTTGATCCAACTATCTCTATCTGCTCACCCCTCTCCAATCTTCCACTCTGTCTAGCCCATCCATCCCCTAAACGCCTTCTCAATATCCCTGCTTTATGACAGTTGTTAAAAACATCATCCGACAACAGAGGACAATGGAAGGGACGGAGGTCCCGGAGCAGAGTGAAGAATAGCGCCTGACCGTTTTAAGCCCCATCAAACACATCATTGATGACAAATATCTAATAACTCTCAGCTTAACAACCTATCTTAATTAACAAGTAATATTATTAACCAAGAAAAACCTATAAAAATAAAAATCATATATCATAGAATCAAAAAGCATAGAAAGGTGAAGAAAATTTAAAATAATATAAAAGTCTGCTAGTCATCCAATACTAAGATTCCAGGCGCTCAAAAACTCAAACAATCAGAGTCAGGCTGTCTTATGAATAAACAAAACACATTATCAAATTCTAATCCAAAGGCAGAGGCAAAAAATATCACAGATTACCATGTGATGGAAATAGCCCCTCCCCCCAAAGTGGAAATCCGATCCAGGCCGGAACCTTATCAATAACCCCGGAACAATGTCCACCCACCGGTAGACCACTCCAGTAGGTTTAGGAGACTTCAGCAATTCCCACCCGCCCACCAGAAGGTCGATGCCAGAGTCACCTGACTCGGTCCCAACCAGCACCAGCCACCCCAGGCAGCTATCCCGTAACACATATGCAGGCCAAGACCATCACAGATCACAGAGTCCAAAGGCAATCTTATTCAAAGTCTCCAAAGATTCCTCATAGTAAAACAACAGAGACCATGGATCAATCACACCTCTCCTCCCGGGGTCAGTCACACTCTCTTCCCAGAGCTTCAGCAATCTCAGACACCCCAATATAATGTGATTCAATGCCAAGATATTCCAAAAAGTCATCCCCCTTGGATTCAAACTATATCAGGGGCTTAAGTTTAAATAAGTTTTTTTAAATAACTCCTGTAGTTGTCCAGCCCAACTCCCAGAATCCCTGTATAACTCACAGTTCATAAAAAGTGTTCCAATATTCCCAAAATCATAGAGCAAGTTTCCCAAATGTCTTCACTCATAGAGTGCAGCACAGCTCACAGCTCACAATAAAACAAATAAAACGAGTATTCTTCAGCAGCCGTGCCTGCCTCGCATAAGGGTATCCAAACGACTGTTCAACTGTTTGTCAGTTCCTGAAGCATATAAAGCAACACCGCCTGTCACCTTACCTTCCCTTGCACAGGGATTCCTGTATATTTCCTGTATATTTCAACAAACAGTACTCCTTATCGAGTGTCCGGAATCGAATAACCAGAGTCGCATAAAGGATACAAGGAAAACAACCCAAAAATGATCGTGAAGACGATCAGCAAACGGGCGGTTAAACAACGATCCGCAAATGATCAGCAACAGACGATCAGCAAACGGATATACAACACAGTGGCAAACCCAGCATGGCAGCCATCTTTCAGCAAGCCTGCACTGTTTGATCCTCAAACAAAATGTGTACCATGGGGTAGATTATGGATAAATCGTAAGGCCTGGTGATAAAGGGTGTCAAGTTTGTTAAGTATCGTTAAGGGGCTGTGACTGTAGAGAAAGTCAGCGTAGTCCAATACAGGGAGGAATGTGGATTGTACTAATTGCCTTTTAGCTTCTAGCGTAAGTAGATGTTTAATGCAATAGAATAAACCTAAATGCTGTCTTAGTTTCTTTGAAATCTCATTTATGTGGCACTGAAAGTTGAGTTTATTGTCCAGTCAGAACCCTAGGTATTTAAAGGTATCTACTACTTGTAGGGGTTCATCTAAAAGTGTTCGGATCTGTGGGATATGTGTATATCTGAGAGTGGACTCTGGAGACAGAAACATAGCTTTAGTCTTTTTAGCGTTGAGAAGGAGTTTATGAGTGATGAGGTTGTATTGGAGGGTGGTGAAGTCTTGCTGTAAGTACTCATGGGCCAATTCCAGTGATGAATTTGTGGTGTATAGTACAGTATCATCTGCAAATAAGTGCACATTGGCTGAGCACAGCTGCGAGACCAAATTATTGATGTGTATTGCAGAGAGGATAGGGCCCAGGATGGAACCTTAGGGAGCTCCTATTAAGAGGGATTTTTGTGGGGACAAGTCACCTATAGCTTTGACTTGTTGTAGTCTATTGGTTAGGTAGCTGGTAAATCATTTAATGCCAGAGCTATCAAGTCCGATATTAGTCAGTGCAGAAAGCATGAAGGTATGATCCACCGTATCGAAGGCCTTACTTAGATCAAGGAAGAGGGCAAATACATGTTTCTTAGAATCCAAGGCCATTTTCCAGTCAGTAGTCACTTTTGCAAGAGCCGATACTGTGCTGTGTTTGGCTCTGAAACTGGACTGAGCCAGGTTTAGCAACTTTTGTGAGTCCATATGTTCTCTCAGCTGGATGTTGACAATTTTTTCCAAGTAATTTAGAGAGGATGGGTAGTATAGAGATAGGCCAGTAATTGTTCAGATCATTCTGATCCCCGGACTTGAATAAGGGTAGGATGTGGGCAGTTTTCCACAGTACAGGTAACTCGCCCTGAGTTAAGGAAGTATAGAATAAATGGGTAATGGGGGAAGTCAGGTAGTTATGGCCAAGTTTTAGGAAATAAGGTTCAATATTGTCAGTACCGGCACTCTTTTTAGTATCCAGGGAAAGGAGGAGGTCCTCAACTTGTTTGAATGTAATTTTGTGGAAGCTGAAAGGGGAGCGATGCGGTCAGTTATGGTTGTGGTTATCAGTAGGGTCAACAGTGGAGTCTCCTGCGTGGTTAAATTTGCTGATAGGAGAGGTGTCAAAGGCAAGCCTTGCTGTGGCAAAGTGATCATTAAATTTCTCTGGCATATCAGCCTTGTCTGTGGGTGGTTCCCGCAAACACTATTTTGTTTGGGAGGGGTGTGACAGTAGGCTGTCCTTCAACCTCTTTGAGGATGTTCCAAAATTTGGCTGAATTGTTTTTATTGTCTTCTAGTTCTTTTTGGAAGTATCCACCACAACTCATTTCACATAGGCCACTGAACAGCTGACAGATAATAATGGCTTTCAACCACTACCGACCTGTGCTGGATTTGAACCTGTGACCTACAGGTGAAAGGCTCCTTAACCCTCTACTAATCCACTGAACCATCCCATTCTCCTTAATGAAGACAATTCTGAAGGAAAGGCTAGTCAGATTTCTGGAGGAAAATGGGCTCCAGAATGACAGACAATGAAGAAACATAGAAGGTGGGGGCAGATAAGGACTGTGTGACCCACCTAATCTGCCCCTTTTCCCTACCCAATGCAATACCGCAGACCCTAGTTGATCTGCGGCTAACCCTCTCTTCCCTATTGTGAGAGTACTCTTATGTCTATCCTGTGCATTCTTGAATTCTCCTACCATTTTTGGCCCCACCACCTCTGCAGGGAGGCTGTTCCAAACACCCACTACTTTTTCCCATGAAAAAGTACATCCTCACGTTGCTCCTGAGCCTACCCCCCTCTAGCCTCATATCCTGCCTCCTTGTTCTTGTACACCTTCTTTTCTGAAAGATGCTACCATCCTGTACCTTGTTTATACCCCTGAGGTACTTAAATGTCTCTATTATATCCCCCTTCTCTCTCCTCTCCTCTGGGAATACATACCGAGGTCCTCTAGTCTTTTCTCATATGACTTTTGGTGTAGTCCTTGCACCATTTTTGTTTCCCTTCTCTGGACTACCTCTATTTTATCTATGTTCTTATGGAGATGGCGGCCTCCAGAACTGGACACAGTACTCCAGATGAGGTCTCACTAGTGATCTGTACAGTGGCATAACCACCTCCTTTTTTCTGCTGGTGATGCCTCTCTCTATGCATCCTAGCATCCCACTGGCTCTCCTCACAGCCTTCTCACATTGTTTGCTTATATTTAGGTCATCAGTTATGATTACCCCCAGGTCCCTGTCTTTATTGGTGTCCATCAGTACCTCTCCCCTCATATTGTACTCCTCCCTTGGGTTTCTGTACTACAAATGCATGATTTTGCTTTTCTTTGCATTGAATATTAGCTGTCATACCCTAGATCACACTCCTCAAGCATGTTTAAGTCCTTTCTCATCCCCCCAGAATGTCGACCTGTTGCAGATCTTAGTGTAATCTGCAAAGAGGCATACCTTCCTCTCTAGCCCCTCTGCAATGCTGCTTATGAAGACATTAAAGAGGACTGGCCCAGCACAGATTCCTGCATCACCCAGATGGCCCCCACCCCCTCGGATTGAATGCCATTTACCACCAACCTCTGTGTCCTGTCACAACCAGTTTTGGACTCAGTTTATCACCTTGGGGCCCACTCCCAGGCTGCCCAATTTAGTTACCAACCTCATATGTGGGACAGTGTCAAAGGCCTTGCTGAAATCTAGGTAGGCCACATCCACTGCCCTTCCCTGATCTACCTCCCTGGTCAACCAGTCAAAGAAATTTATCAGATTTGTTTGTCAAGACCTTTCCACTGTGAATCCATGCTGCGTCAGATCCTGTGCTCTGCTGGATTCAAGAAATATCACAGTCCTTTCCTTTAGCAGTGACTCTATTAATTTCCCCACCACTGAGGTTAGGCTGACTGGCCTGTAGTTACCATCCTCTTCCTTGTTCCCGCTTTTGTGAAGAGGGACTACATTTGCCCTCCTCCTGTCCCCTGGAACCACCCCAATCTCTGTCAGTTAATTGAATAGGGCTGTTAGTGGTGCTGCCAGCTCCTCTCTAAGTTCTTTTAATATTCTGAGTTGTATCCTTCTCCTTCCTCTTCTTCTGTGAATACTGAACAAAAATATTTGTTCAGGATTGTTGCTTTTTCTAGGTCCACCTCCGCACTCCTCCCTCTTCACATCCCACCCCTGGTCTTTTTTCTTTTGCTAATGTACCTGACAAAGGTCTTGTCTCCTTTCTTAATTGCCTAGGCTATTTTTCCTTTCATTTGCTCCTTTGCGCTCCTGACTGCTTTCCATGCCTCCCTCTGCTTTTCCAGATACAGTTCCCTGTCTTCCGCACTCTGTGTTTCCTTGTACCTCCTGAAAGCCAGCCTTTTCTCTCTTACCTTCCCAGCCATGTCCTTTGAGAACCATAGTGTTTGTTTCTTTCTCTTTGTTTTGCTTAGTTGCCTAACACAATCAATCAATCAAAATCTTTATTTATGCAGGCGAACATCATTGAGCACAGCTCTTTTACAAGATGGACCTGGTTAGAACAGGGTCGGGTAACATCCATCATAAAAACATATAAATACATGTAAATAAGTATATAAACACAAACACGATGGTGCAGTAATAGGGGAGTCAAATGATAAAAGGAAGACAAGGCAAGTCATAACAGAGGAGGATTCAAATACAAGGGGGCAGGTCCACACAAAGGCTTGTCACCTGTGCTATGGCTCCCTTAAGGTTAGCCCATTGTTTTTCTATATCTTCCCCTGCCAGGGCTTCCTTGAGACATTCCCCCATTTTTGCAAAGTTGACCTGTCTGAAATCCAGGACCCTTGCTTTGGTGTGGTTTGACTCCTCCACTGTTCTCACATTGAACAACGCAGGTTCATGTCAGAGAGTTCCTGGCAGACCTACCTGATGAACTTTTTTGACTGGGTAATGAAGACAGTAGACAAGGGCCAAGCAGTTGACATACTATACCTGGATTTCAGGAAGGCCTTTGACTCAGTACCCTACAAGAGGTTGTTAGGAAGTTGGAGGATTTAGGGGCAGAAAGTAAATTAGCATGGTGGCTGACAAATTGGCTTAGAGGTAGGACAGGCACGTATGCTGGGGGGGGGGGTTCTGAAGCACCCCCCGAAAGAGAGATTGAGTTCCACTCTGCTTTTTTCCTTTTTATGTTTTCTTGCACGCATGTGCAAGAAACATAGTGCCATCATCCGAGTTTTCAGAGGTGTGGCAGCCCTCTTCCCCACACCCCCCCTCACCCCATACTTACCTCCAGACTCCGGCGCGACGATCTTCGGTGGACCGGGAACACGTCTGCACACTTCAAAGCCGACCGCGAACTGAGGAAATGCCGGTAAGCTGTATAATGGGCTAGATAGGAGGGGTTCAACTTTATTGCATATCTGAGGCATTTTTGGGAATTTTTGCACCAAATTTTCAACATGGGGTTTTTGGGACCCCTTCTCATGAATGATGTCACTGTCATGCCGTTATTAGCGAACTCGAAGGGTGATTCGGCGCAGTGACTGCAAATCCCGTAAGGGACGAATACCGCCATGACAGTGAAATCATTCCTGAAGGGCCCAAGCTATGTTCAATTCGATGTAAAATCAAAAATGACTGTTTGAAACAGCGTGCATTCGCGGTTCTCGCGGGCTCATGATTACGCAATTTCAATATTTTCACTCAGATTTTCCAACATTGCCATTTCCTTTGTACCCATCTTGCTCGACGTTACAGCTGTCATTTCATATCTCACCCAAAATTGTTTCTGCCCTTGTAGGCGCAGAGTGGCACAGTCGATTGTCGCGAAATCAATGTGCAGGACAAATTGAAAATCACGGTGACACTGTTCATGAGCGATCGTTTTGAAATGGCTATGTTGAAAAGTGGTGAAAAAAATCTAAAAATGACTGTTTCACGGCGTGCGTTGCGCGGTTCCTCATGGCTCATAAATTCTTGATTTTCAATATTTCCCTCCAGATTTTCCAACATTGCCATTTTTCCACACCTTCTTATGAGTAGTATAGCTGTCATTTTTACATCTGACCCAAAGCGTGTTTTTCTGCCCATGTAGCGCACAATGGCACAGTAATCGTGCGAACTCAGTGTATGGACACATTAAAGAAATCACAGTGTCACTGTTCATGAGCAGAGGTCTTAAAATGGCTATGTTGAAGAATTGATGAAAAATGCCTAGAATGACTTTTTCTGAGCGTCACGTTGCACAGTTCCTATGTAACAAGTAAGTTTGCAAATTTAATATTTTTTCACTCTAGTTTCCAACGTCCATTTGTTAAACTTCCTTACGAACAGTACAGCTGCAGTTTTCATATGTCACCCAAAATGTGTTATCGGCACATGTAGCGCACAATGGTGGTGCTGTTGATTGTGCAGCAATGTTAGGACACATTAAGAAAATCACTTACACTGTTCATGAGCAGAGGTCTTAAAATAGCTATGTTGAAAATTTGGTGACAAAGTCCATAAAATGACTGTATTACGGTGAGCATTGTGCAGTTTCCACGCATCCTCGTTAGTTCATGACTTTGTAATATTTTCAGTCCAGATTTTCACTAGTGGCATTTTGCAACACTTCCTTATGAACAGTACAGCTGCCATTTTCACAACATGGCGAAGTGTTTTCACACTTTCAATGCAGAATCGCGTGGTCGCTGTCGAAATCATTGTTCGGCACAGATAAAGAAAATCACAGTGACACTGTTCATGATGAGGAGCTCAAAATGCCTGATTGACAATCTGCTATAAATGTAATATCCCCAACCTACTTATATAACGGTGTGCGTTGCACAGTTTCTATGTAGCTTCATTGACTTCACCATTTTTAAATATTTTTACTACATTTGCAACATAGCCATTTTACACCTCCCATGACAGAATACAGCCGTCATTTTTACAGCCTGTTGAATAGTTTTGCACCTGTAGTTTTCAATCCCGTAGTCACTGTGCATAAGCAGCTTTAGGCTACCAACCTGATATTCCCCTGTTTCATGAGGGTGGGGTCACAAAACAAACATGTTGAAAATCTGGGTTAAAATACCAGCAGATGCCTGAGGTATTAGGCTTTCCAACTAAATCACCCAACCTATAGAGAATGACAGCAGGAATCAGGGGTGTGACTTGGGATTCTTGCCTGTGATGCTCATACCATTCCACACCCTGCAGTCACTGAGAGGCATCGAGGTATGCCTTGGACTCTTGGCCCCAAACTTCTTCCATTCTCCTATATTGCACCCATCTCACGTATTTCCTAATGAGAATGGGGTGCGCAGAGCCAAAGCCCCAAGGAACATGTGACACATGTCAGTCTCTGCAGAGTGGGGTGTGGTGAAATGGCGTGGCCGTTATGCCTGGCGACCCAAATGCACACCCTATACCTGTCACTCTCTGCAGGGTGGTGGTGGGGTTGGCTTCAGTTCAATACTTCACTGCCATTCCTATTACGCAGCTCTGTAACTTCTACACTACCACTGCCAATGCCAGTAAGCAAACATTCGGCATTGACAAATGCTTGTTTTTGTTGTTAGTATCTCACCCCCCATTGTCTACTATTCCCCTGGGTTTTTGGTTCCCAGGTGCATTACCTTGCACTTATTAGCATTGAATCTAAGCTGCCATACATTTGACCATTCCTCTAACCTTGCCAAGTCCCTTCTCATCCTTTCCACCCCACCTTGTGCATCAACTCTGTTGCAGATCTTTGTGTCATCTGCAAAGAGACATACTTTCCTTCCAGTCCTCTGCAATGTTGCTTATAAAGACATTGAAGACATGAATCTAATACTGAACCTGTGGTACCCACTAGTAACCCCCTTTCTTCAAGTGGACTCCATTTACTATTACTCTCTGTGTCCTATTCTCCAGCCAATTCTTTACCCAGGCTATCATCTTGGGACCCACTCCCAGGCTGGCTAACTTGTATATTAATCTTTTGTGTGGGACTGTGTCAAATGCCTTGCTAAAGTCTAGGTAGGCCATGTCCACAGCCCCTGCCTGATCTACTACTTTGGTCACCCAGTCAAAGAAATCTATCAGATTTGTCTGGCATGACCTTCCCGCTGTGAATCCATGCTGCCTTGGGTCCTGTGCCCCTCTGGCCTCTAGATACTCAACAATTCTTTCCTTCAGAAGTGATTCCATCATTTTCCCTACCACTGAGGTTAAACTAACAGGTCTGTGATTTCCTGCTTCTGCCTTGCTCCCACTTTTGTGAAGGGAATCACATCTGCCCTCCTCCAGTCTCGGGTGCCACCCATCCTCCCATGATTTGTTAAAGAGGGTAGTCAATTGGTGTCACTAGTTCTACCCTTAGTTCTTTTAGAATTCTGGGATGAATCCCATCAGGCCCCATTGCTTTGTCCACCTTCAGTTTTAAGAGTTCTTTCAGAACCCTTTCTTCTGTAAATGGGCTGGTATCAACTTCTGTATCCAGAGTGTTTCTGCTGTTTGTTTAGGCCTCCCCTCTTCCTTTGTAAATACTGAGCAAAATACTTGTTTAGTATCTGCCTTTTCAGATCACCTCTGCCCACCCTCCCTCCCTTTATTAAGCCTCACTAACCCTCCTTGGTCTTCCTTCGCCCCTGATGTACCTATAAAGGTTTTATTCCCCTTCTTAACTGAGTTGGCTATCTTTTCCTTGGTTTGGGCCTTTGCTGTTCTGACTGCCTTCCAGCTTCCTTTTGCTTTAACTGATACAGTTCTCTGTCCTGCTCCTTCTGTGATTCCTTGTACTTCCTGAATGCTTTCTTTTTCTCTTGAACCTTCACTGCCACTTCCTTTGAGAACCATAGTGGTTTCTTACATCATTTCATTTTATTTATTTGCTTCAGACAAAGGCTTGTTACCTCTGTGATGGCAGTTTTATTATTCCCATTGTTCTTCCACCCTCCTTCCTGCCCATGTGCTAGTGCATTCCTTAGGCACTCACCCATTTGTGGAAAGTCAGCCCTCCTAAAGTCCAGTACTTTTGCCTTTGTAAGGCTGACTCTATTGCTGTGTTTATTGTGAACCATACTGTTCTATGGTGCTAGTTCCCAGATGGCTACCCACTTCTACATCTGTGATCCTCCTACATCTCCATTTGAGAGAACCAGGTCTAAGATTGCTCCCTCTCGAGTGGGCTCAATACTTATTTGTCTAAGGCATGCCCCTGTAGGGCATCTAGAATAACCCTACTCTTGAGTGGCTGCTGCAACTGCACTCAGTTAACATCTGGCATAGTCAGATCACCCATCAGCAATATCTCCCCTTTTCTGCCATTCTGTATTCTTTCTATCATTTCCTGTCCATTTCCTCCCCCTGAGAAGGGGGTCTGTATACAACCCCTGTGCGGATTGTGGTGCCATTGCCGGTCTCCAAATTAGCCCACAGTGCTTCTTCTCCTCCCTGTTTTCCCTTTTGTTCTGTTGCTTTGATTCCTTCTATGTAAAGACTACTCCTCCTCCTACTCTTTACCTCCCTGTCCCTCCTGTAGATAGTGTGTCCTGGTATGTTTACGTCCCAGTCATGGTTTTGTGTACCATGTTTCTGTGACTGCCACAATATCAGATGTTCCTCCTCTATCAAGGCCACTAATTCAGGAAGCTTGTTACTCAGACTATGGGCATTGGTACTCATTGCTCTCCATTTTGATGGCTTTACCTTCTTTTGCAGCATCCCCACTGACCTTTCTACCTCAGTCTTTTCTCATTTAGTACCCTGTTTTGTAGGGAGGCTGGGATTTTCCTGCTGCTTATCAGTGCCTCCCCTTGAGTAGTTTAAAAGCTTGCCAATGAAGCATTTAAACTAATTGCTCAAAAGACTTGTTCGCTTCCTGGACAGATGCAGACCATCCTGCCAGTATAGGCTGGTGTCCCTCCAGGTGGAACCCCAGTCCCCAATGAAGCCAAACCCCTGTGCTCCACACCATTTTTTCAACCGTTCATTAAACTGCATGGTGCATGAGAGTGTTGACCACCCCCCTTTAGTGCCTCAAAGCTTGATTGTGCCTGAGCCTTCGCAAAATGAGTCAAGTGTTGTAGAAACAGAGCCTGCAGAGCTAGGAGCCGACAGTGCCCCAAGTCTGGACATTCCCACCCAGACAGAGGCATCCCTCGCAAGTGACGAGAGTCCCCAGACCAGTGCTGAAAGTACAGAGAATGTAGTTGTCCCCCTCAGAAATACTGTCCAAGCTGTCAAGCCAGTGGTACGCCGCAGTTATGATTCTCCCGGGAGACCAGTGGATTTGCCTCTCAATGTTTCACCAAGCTCACTGCCCAAATTGAGCTTGATGGCCCATTCCAGGTTACTTGTTCTGCCCTCTCACCATGGTGCCCCTGCTCCATCCAGCCCCAAGTTAGCTGATAGGGAAGGGCCCCCTCTTGCATTGTTCAAGGTATGAGAAGCTATTACCTGATTTAGTATAGTAATGTTCAACTGACCTGTGTGAAATATGCCTAATGTATTGTCAGAATGGACAAAGTATTGGGAAATGTAGTGAATATGTATAGTAAAGTAATAAGTTTATGTTAACTGATGCATGATGGTACAGACTTGACGTGGACACCAAGTTTTCTCCAGGAAGGGAAAGGTATAACCCCCCTATGAAATGGGGTTCCTGAAAAGTCTTCCTTGAGCTTGCCTAAATGGTCACTGCCAGGCTGGTGTCCTGCATTTTAGCAGTTTAAATGTGATTGCCAGAGAGCGTCTGTATAGCCTCTGTGTATTGTCTCTTTAACAGCTGCCTGGATTGCAGTCATAAGTAATCCGAGAGCGAGCTCTGTTGAAAGATGTAACTATTTGCTGAAAATCATTTAGAGTGATAATGATAATGTAGTTTGTCTAACCAGCCTTCTTTGCAGCAATGACTGTTTTGTTTATCTCCACTATCTTGGTCCTGGACTGCGAATTGGATCAATCAGAACTGGTGGGACCTAAAATGGAGCCAGACTACAGGAGCTGTCTGGAGTCAAAATCTGTAGGAATCGTAGTTTTGGTCTTTTTGCACCTTTTTGCACCTGAAGGGGGAGCCTTTGTTTTGACTTACAGGAGGATCAGCCAACCGAGCCTTTTAGATCTTGGGGAATTTTCCAGACTGCTGCAGCTAGTTTCAGTTTTTGAACTGAGAAGTGAAGAAGTAACAGCACAAGTGATTTTGAGCAGCAGTTCTGTGTAGCTTTGCATGGGAGAACTGTGAAAGGTCTGGGTTTTGGCCTGCCTGTCTTCCTGCTGTCCCTGAGAGGTAAAATAGAGTTTATTCGGACTGAATCCGAGTTGTGAGGACTATTTAAGCCACTGGATTGTGACCAGGCTTTAACCTGAAGAAGACAGAAGATTTGCTGAATGTGATCGGCCTGTCAGGATTTCCAGCTGCTTTTGAATCCCCGGTTTGTGCAGAGGCTTTGCGATCATGGCCGGAGAGCGGTTTGCCTGGTACAGTATAATTTCCTTACACATAAATGTGCTGTGTATTGAAAGTGGGTCGTGATTTGGTTCCCCACTGTGTGAATTGTGTTCTGCTTGTTGGTACCATAGAATCCTTTACATGTAAATGTGCTGTGTATTGAAAGTGGGTCATGATTTGGTTCCCCACTGTGTGAACTATGTTCTGCTTGCTGGAAGCTTTATCCAGCCTAATCATTCTGAATCCGCGTTCATCTCCATTCGGCCTGGGACATGCCATGCTGGCCCTGCCAGACTACCCCACTGCACAGAGAAAGCCACCGATGAGAGACCTGCCTGGGGATCAGCTCCCTGCTCCACGCTTGAACAAGAATGACATCTTGGCAAATCGTGTGGGCCCTGCTTCTCCTGGTACTCCAGATTAACCATCTGCTGCCTCGATTTTCATCCAGCCTGCGTCCAGTCTTGTGTATTGTGAGTAATCATCAGGGTAACTCCCTGCAACAACAGCCTAATCTAAAAGTGTGTCATCTGATTGTCTTGTTGTTTTCTTTTCACGAACTGAGCCCTCTGGCTCCAGATTACAAATAGTGTATGTTGTGCATGTTGCTTTCTTCCATCACAGGGCCCCAACCAGCTGCAACATTCCTGGCTAGCCCACCATTCTCCATCTGGGTACCCAGAGTGTGTGACTGTTTATGGACCCTGAAGTGCATGCATAACTGTTTGATTGATAGAGCCTTTAAGCAAATTAACCTGATTACACCCCTCACTTGTTCAAGCCTGTTAAATAAATCAGATCTAACTCTTTTTTTGCATTTACCCTGACTGTGGTTCCAGTTGTGCAAGATTACTGTACTACTGTTATTTGCTGTGTATAGCCTTGTTTTACAAGGGGGGGGGGCTCAGGGCCGGGCCAGAGGAAAGCCGTGGTGGTAAGTGCAAACACTGTGGGTACTTGTGTATCAGGAGTATTGTGAAACTGATTATTGTGTATTGTTCAGAGACACTAGCAAGGAAAGGGGGGTGTTACAGTGTCCCAGAGGGCTCTGCCCAGGTTAGTTTGACCTCTACCAACCCTGACCTCTGGGTGGAGGCACCAGTTTCTGAACTCAGGCCCCTTAACCTGCTACTAGCCAAGCAGGCAGGGGTAGTAGCCCTTGGGATAGCGCCATGTAGGGGTTACACAAACTTAAAGAAAGAATCATTACAATTCTCTTCTCAACTAGCTTCTTTATTTTAGTTCCTGCACTCCAAATGATTCCAGGAATGCAAGGGTCACATCCTTCTTTGAATAAATAAAGTACCTCCATGGGGCTATCTGAACTTTTTTACAACATACCCAGGCTGGACATTCTGAGCAGCATAAATGGTTTACAGGCAGTACGAGCTGGGCTTCTTCACTCTAACCTCCAGGATGATTTACCCAAGGAACCTCCCTACTTGGAAAAACTCAAAGGCTCCTGGCTCACTGGCACTGGTAAACCCAATCTCTCTTTTTTTCTATTCTGGGTTACACATTCTCGTCCGTCTCTGTCTGATCCGGCATTGGTCGGCTGCCCTGTCTCCAGCATGGGAAAGTGTGCTGCTTCTCCCACCTGGCCCCTGGACCTTGGCCCAAATTACGAGGGGTACCAAGATTTTTTCCTCCAACCCAGGTCCTATAGCCCACTCTCTCTCTCACTTTACAGAGAACCTAAACCTGCTAGTGCTCCCAACCTCACAGCACCCGTTCCCTCACTTACAGCTCAGCTCTCTCTCTACTGCTCTTTACTGGTGCAGTGGCCCTTAAACCAGGTGCTGCTCCATTACCTGAGTTACCTTGATCGGGCTGCCTGCCATGGCAGAGCCCCGGACCCTGCCACTGCCCCGGCTCCTCAGAGCAGCCCACCTCTACAGATCACACCCCAAGTCCTCTCTGGGCTCCCAGATGACCATTTACGGGAGGGATGAGACACAGTTTCTGGCCCACATCCCTGTCACCTCATCCTGGGCTTACGGTAAGCTCCTGCCAGAGGCCACCCTCCAAGGCCTGTCCTAAGACTTGCGACCCACCTGGCCCTTTAAAGCCGGTGCCCCATGACCTGCCCATCCAAGCAGGTCCCCTGAAATGGGTGAAGGGCCCTCTGACTCCCTCTACCCTCAGGCCACTTTGCCACACCAGGTACGGGGGAGAGCCACTGCCACTGGCATCCCCCCTGTGGGGACCCTTCCACCTTCCCCACAGCCCTGTTGGCCTGACCTGCTACTTCACGGGGATCTCTAAGGGCTCCTGCCTGTTCTGGTATCCTACTACCACCTGCACCTCCCTTACTCCGATGACACTGGCACCTGGCTGACCATCCTCTCCATAGAGCTTCCTCTCCAGCTCTTCGACTCCATGTCATGGCAGAGGCTGACCCTATCTGCCACATTTGGGGGGAAGATTGCCCCCCACAGGCCCGCCCAGACCACCAAGCTCCCTCCCTGACTGCCTACTCTGCTCTTCCAGCTGCCCCCTTCCAGCCCCAGGCCCAATGCCCAGGCTGGAAAAGGCCCAGAAACTTCCTGTCTCTAGCCTTATATAGCTTCTCTTACCTGCCATCTGCTGCCACCTTGAGGCATCCAGCAGGTATTGACCCCCAGAGCACTAATAAATTCCCTAGCTCTGAGGGGGGAAGTAGGAGGGGAAAAGGGGTTCCTTAATGGGAGCATAAGCCCCTCCTGCAAGGGGGACTTACATATAAAGCTGCACAACTTCTACCAATACTTAAGATGGTGGCCCCCTGGAGAGAAGAGGTGGGTGGTATACTGTGGAGGAGCTAGGGCATCCTTCAATACCGTTAAGGGTTCTCCCCTGGGTGGCACTCCCATGAAACTTAAAGCACATTACCAACCGCTGAACCAAACACACATTGTCACTGTGGCTGGACACCCAACAGTTGTGGGAAATTCCAGCCCAAATCTGGCAGTATATCCCCCTGGGGTTTCTTCCCAACTTCCCAGTTCAGCAGGGGGACCCCAGTTTCACCTGTTGTGCATCTCTGGGGCTGAAGTACGTACCACAGTTTATAGAGGGAGAGATAATTAAACATTTCGCCACACTACAGAGAGTTTCAGATCCCTAACACTGATTTTTTTCAGATACCTGCAATGCAGACATTATATTCAATCTGTCTCGGGTGTTTCTGCACTATCACACTCCTCCTCATTAGCTATAATATTGACCCACAACAAAAGTCTTCTGGGAGACAGTAGAAACTTTATTTCACAAATATACAAAGTGTTGCAGGAAGGGGTGGGTACTTTGTTGGTGCAGAGAATCGAAGATAAATGGTAGGAAGAAGTGGGCATCACTCATTCTGAGGCTGAATGGTCCAGGGTCTGGCGAGGCATACACAAAACTACAAACTCTCCATCCTGGAGAGAGTTTCATTGGAAGATCAATGCTTGATATTTTATAACTCTGATCATTTCAAAACACTGTGCCTCCCACCACTCAGACCTGTGCTGGAGAAGCTGTGTTCAAAGGGTACACACCGTCACATTTTTTGGAATTGTCCCAAAATCCACAACTACTGGGCAAATGTGATTGAAGCAACCCGGAAAATGTTCCATTTAGAGACCACTCCTGCCTTTGAAAACATGGTATTGGGACTCCCACCTCCTGGAATTAACAGAGCTATGGAGAAGTACTTATTTTATATTCTTGTAGTGGCTGCTCTTAATGCTATCACACAGAATTAGCTTACCCCAAATTAAATATCAGTTCAACACAGGTTGTCTATATTGGGGTTTATTAAAAACATGAAGACTATTACAACCCAGTTGAAACTTCAAGCAGGCAAGTTTAATTCCAGGTGGCTCCCCTACGTTGGTTATATAGAACATAGAGAGGGTACCCCAGTTGTTGAACAGCTCCTGGCTGCATATTCTGTGATTCCATGAATCACAGAAACTATGGACGACTGTTTTTGGATGAATTCCTTAGTTTTAACATTGGGCTACAATAGTAATTTTAGGACACTGACTCAACATCAAGGCGTAGTGTAGCCTTTTGCAGAGGCTTTTGTTGTTAATGTTTACTGTTTACAGTTGCTTATTTGAATAAAATAACAGACCAAATGGACAAAGAAAAGAGACAGAAAGCACTATAGTCAGCACCAGGTTTCAGTGGACATTGACATGTTCTTTATTAGAGGTACTGGTCACTAGGCCAGTTGGCCAACTCATTATTTTCAAGATACTTCTCTTGCTTTCGAGTTCTGTCTGGATGCATCTAAGAGGAAACGGGACACAGGGTTATTGATGTAGTAAATATGATTCATGGTTACTTGTTAATGAATCTATGGATGTTTATAGGCTTTGCTAAGGCTTAAAATGCTATGGAAATGTATTGCACCTTTTCCTGTCTGTCCATCTTTTTAAATAAAAAAATAAAAGTTCCAAAAAAAGAGAAAAGTCAGTTTTAATCTTTCTCCATTGAGAAGCCAACAACATAAATTAGGATTTGACAGCTTTCTCTCTCTCTCTCTCTCTCTCTCTCTATCTGCATGGAGCTGTGAGATTGAGAACCAAATCCGTGTATAAAGGAAAAATTGACTAAGAAGTGAGCTCTAACTAAAGCTGTTTTCCAAGAATGAAAGAACTCACATAATCAAGCCTCTAAATGCTTTCTTAGTGTCTCTGAAGTGCAGCAAAAAAATAGAGGGCCATGTGAAGCTGCCTGACTAATGACAATTGGAGTCAACCAAAGAAATCCTGCTTGATTAGGGGACCTACAAAACCAAGCTTCCTATAATGAACTCAACAAACTCAGAAGTTACGCCCCCTTCTACCACAGACTTCACTAGCAACTTTTAATGTAATCATTCCTTTTTATTTATTATCATTTACTGAGATTAGTCGGGGGGAGAGGAGCATTCTATTGAAATTCAGCTCAATGGGTAGACATTCAGCAGTGTTTAAAAGATTGTCTGTACTGTACTTCTGAAAGATAAAGCAACTCATATTATCTAGAACAAAAATATTTTACTGTCTGCAACATTGTCCATAATAGTTCTTTTCTGTGTTGCTGGTGTTTTAGACCTGTACTGATTTGTTTTATAGTTTATCAGCCAATTTTAGATTCCCAATAATGAGCAGCATACACAATGGCCCAGATATCCAAAAGAGTTGAGCCATGCGCAATAGGGTTACGCCTGCGCAAGTCCGAAATTGTGCCATTTTGCGATATTCAGCAGGAGGCAGTTGCACCCCTGAAATCATGCTGAGCAACAGCGCAATGATAATGAAGGCATGCACAACCAAAGGGGGAGGAACCATGCATAAATGGCGCAGTGTGATATTCAAAGACTTGCGCCATGTGCAATAGTGGAGCAAGCGGAAGTTGCGCCATAGCGGAAATGAGCCAAAATAAAAAGGAGCAAGGGAGAGGTGCAAGAACACTACAGGGAAGCCACATGTGTCAGAGGCAGAGGCAGACAGACAGGGCAGGAGGCACAAACAGGGCAGGCCAGGGAAAGGTCACTCTGAACAGCCAGGCACAGGGAAGGTGTGGGGAGCCACACAGCACAGAGGCCAGCACAGGCAGGTGTACCTGGTGCAGGGGAGGTAACAGCCAGGACAGCGGGGGGAATACAGCAACAGCTGCCAGGGGGGTGAGCACAAGCCAGGAACATGGCCAGTGCCATCTTCCACATGGAGGCTGTAATGAAGGGGGTGAGAAGGCAGGCGGCAGGGGGCGTGGCCATGGAAGGGCCCGTCGGCGGTATGCCCCCAACAGGCAGTACCGAGCCCGCACCAGCTTTGAGCTGTACACTGATACTGAGATTGTGGGCCAGTACCACCTGAACAGGGCAATTCTGAGGCGGCTCTGTGAGCTGTACAGTGATGTTATGCAGGCACCCACACGACGGAGCCATGCCCTGTCAGTGGAGACCAAGGTAACAGCCTGCATGTGCTTGCTCGCCACGGGTACCTTCCAGAAACCAACTGGGGACACCACAGGCATAACCCAGTCGGCCACGTCACGCCACCTCAACCAATTCCTCAGCACACTGCTGCCACATGCTGAGGAGTATATCCATTTCCCCAGCACAGCGGCGGAGCACACAGCAAACATACAGGAGTTCCACTGGGTAGCACATATGCCTGGCATGCTAGGGGCAATAGACTGCACCCATGTGGCCATCCGCTCACCACCTGGCCCCGAGGGGGCCGCATACATAAATCGTAAGGGCTATGCCAGCATCAACTGCCAGGTGGTGTGCGATGCCAGGGGGCGCATTATCAATGCCTGTGCTGCACACCCTGGGGGAGCACACGATTCTTTCATCTGGCACCAGTCGGTACTGTGCCACAGATTCGAGAGTGGGGACATCCCCACTGGACACCTACTGGATGAGTATGCAAACCACATGGACAATCATAGGGCCTGGGGGGGCATGGCCAGAGGTGGCATGGGCAGTGGCCTACATGGCCTGGGGCAAGGCGATGCTGATCACCAAACTAACCTCCGCCCTCTACACACAGGTGACAGTGGATAGTCACTCCATCCCTGGCTGCTTACACCCTACTGGTGGCCTGCGACCCCATCGCAGCAACGCTACAATGAGGCACATGCCACCACACGTAATGTCATCGAGCGGGTGTTCGGGATGCTGAAGGCACATTTCCATTGCCTGGACACCTCTGGCGGTGCCCTACAGTACAGCCCCTCAAAGGCCTGCGGGATATTCCTGGCCTGTTGCATCCTGCACAACATGGCCAATGAATGTGGGATAGCCGTACAGGTCGAAAAGGGGACAGCGATGGGGCGCCAGTGGCGATGATGGGCAGTCCCCCTGGCCGACCGGACCCCGACTGCTCTGGCTGGCACAGCTGCACCAGGACACCATCACGGAGGAGCACTTCAGCCAACCCAGGTAAGTCATGGGGCCATGCACAACCACCAGTGGCCAAGGCACAACCCACAAACACGCATGGACACACACCGGGGGTGCATGCCATCAAGGGAAGTGGCAGGGCACAGAGGCACACACACAACCAGGGATGGGTGTGGATTAACATGCCACGCTGAAGGACACACACACATGCTCACACACAATGCAACAAATGTGCACAGAGGGCAGAAGGCACACCGACCCAGAACGCACACCCTAGCAACACACATGTCCACAGGCCACCATGCCCACTGCCTGTCCATGTGCGTGTGTCAGATGCTGAGCACCATTGCATACTGGTGTACAGTGCAATGCAGGCATCATCATGCACACTCAACTGTGGACAGCACCCGGGAGGGTGTGCAGGTGGACTGTGTGTCCGCGTGCAGGCCCGGGTACCCACCCGTGCACTGCCCACTGAAACACACAATGCACACAGGGCAGCACCAGACAGTAGCCACGCTGGGAGACAGGTCAGTCACACGACACAGTGCCACGGCTGCAACGGATGCGTGGGCGGCCCCACCGAGACCCGCCAGCACTGGAAGGCTGACCACTGGCCTCATGGGGTGGCACCGATGGTCCCCCAGGGGTTCCACTGAGTGAACGCGACCGTGCTCGCGCAGGGGTCTGCAGCACACTGAGCATGCCTGCACCAGGAGTGCTCAGGATGTCCACAGCTGAACCCGGCATCGACAGGGTGGGAGTCACACGACACCGGGAACAGGGGGTGGATAGTGCACTGCGTGGTGTCCGCAATGCATGGGCACCTGACTGTGTGCCCATTGTGGCCATGACAGCAATGAATGCCTGTGCATGCCTGTCAATGGCAGTGGTCACATCCTCCTGGAAATGGTCCATCCCTGCCAGGATCAGTGCGGTGTCCCTGCTGTGATGCTCCTCTACCTGCTCCAGAGCCACACGCAGTGCATCCACGGATGTTGTAAGCCACATCTGCTGCTGGACCGATGCTCGCAGTAGGCAGGTGTGCTTGTCCAAGAGGTCATCAGCCTCCTCGGCATCCTGTCCCTCAGGGTGTGCAAGGCCCTGATGTTCAGCACCCCTTGAGGGTGGGTGCTGTGCAACAGGACCAGGTCTGGGCATGTTCACAGGTGGTGCACAGGCAGTGCACAGATGCCGCCGCCGAACCCTGTACCCCCAAGCCCATTGGGTGACTGCTGATGCTGCCCCTCCGGCTGCCACACCTCAGGGCTCAGTGGTGCCACCGCAGTGGCCACAACAGTCCCACTGTCCTGAACAGACACCAGTGCTGCCCCACTGGTGCTGACAGGCACAGCCTGGGACTGTGCTGACATGCAGGCCTCCACGGCAGCACCACCCACAGCCATGGGAGCAAATTGCCCTGCTGTGTGGCCATCCCATGGCACACACATGTCACTGCCCATGATGGTCGTGTCATTATCACTGGTGCCGGACTCTGCCCCGGCCACAGCCACAGTGTGCTGCCATCCGTGGATGCCAGCATGCTGGGACACAAGCAGGGCTTCCTCCACACCTGTTACAACAACATCAGTGTGGACAGCCAGGCGGCCCCACTGTTGCAATGCTCCACATATACCTGTGGAGGTGGATGGTCCCACCTCCGACTCCATCCGACTGTCCGCAGTGGACAGGCCCACCACCGCTGACCCATGCAGATGCTCAGGATCTGTAAGGGAAAGCAAGGTCGCGTTAGTGCATGTGACCTACTCTGCCCCCCCATAGACAGACCATGACTTACCATGCAGTGATGGGCCACCACCCGTCTGGAAGCCACCACCCGAAACACCCTCAATGGCACTGCGCTGCAAGCTTCCAGCAAACCTCTCCTCCGCTGGAGTCAGCTGTACCACCTCCAGCTGTCCCCCACCTGTTGCAGCACGTGCTGCCCTGATGGCAGCCACCTTCTCCTTTTCCCTCCTCCTGTCTGTGACCATCTTCTTCTTACACTCCTGCACGGAGTGCTGGTGGCTGCCATGCAGGTTCACGGCACATGCCACCTCCTCCCATGCAGCAGCACGGGCCTGAGGGGTTCCTCGCCGTCCACTGAGCAGTGGCTCCTGATCCAGGTAGGCCTCGAACTGGGCCTTGGTTTCAGCCTTTGTAAAGTTCAGCCTCCTCCTCCTCCCACCGTTTTCCTCCTCGCCAACAACCTACTCAGTCATTATGTAGCCTGTAAGAATGGCAGTTGTTACTTGTGACTGTGCAGTCCCATGCATGTCCCTGAATCCACAGTCCACTCTCCCAAACAGCATGCAACTCACCAATAAACTGCAATAATTGACTATGGCCACTGCAGCACATTGTCGCACCTTTATAGCGCAATCCATGCAAATGAGGCAAGGAGCAACTTTAAGTAGATGCAAATTGCAGTGCTGTGCCATTAAATGGCTGATTAGTTGATTTGCATATGACGGCTGAATATCGCGCTGTTGCATTTTGCGCAATTGTGTTGAACGTGCTGAGCCAATGGCGCAGTCCTGTGACATGTGTAGTACACCTCACTGCGCATGCCTGGGTTGCTGATGCAGGCATCTGCCGCGCTGATGACGTGCTCTGCGTGGTAGGCAATGCAGGGCATGGCCATCATTGTGCCAGTGGTGCTATAGCGATGGTCACTACATGGCGCTGTGGCACTGGGCCATCATAGGTGCAATGGCCCAACTGCTCGGTAGTCTGCTATGGCGCTGGCACACAGGCAGCCAATCTCACTACATGCATTGTCAACCGATGGCACTGTGCATGGCCTTGCGCCAGAGACCCTTGACCCTGTGCCCGACCTTTGCCCCCTAGGCGCCATGCATCAGGTATGGGTGCACCTCTATCACGCTGTTCGGTAACAGTGCAGTAGGGAATGGCAGTGCTGTACCCTGCAGAATCTGCATGTGGGGAGCCGCACTGCAGAGCGCCATATTGCCTACTATAGCTGCTAGGATGGCGCGCAGATGGGCAGCACAGTGGACAGCAATTGAGCTCGCCAATCTGGTGGCAATTGTGGAGCCACACCATGGGCCTCTCTTCGGGGAGGCTCCCTGGACAGGGCCAGGATCCAGGTGTGGCAGGAGGTGGCCACTGCCCTGGAAGAGGCCACCAGATGGGGCGGAGTGCAGAGCAGTGCAGGCACCACTATGGTGACCTGCTGAGGAGGGAGCCGGAGCTACTGGCCCGACTGCGGGCACGTGCCAGGAGGGGCATGGTACCACGTCCAGGTAGGGGTTCCGTCAACACACTTTTATCGTCCCTATGGGTCACAGTGTTGTATGTGTCCAGCACATAGGGGAGGGACCATATGGGGTTGGCCGTGGTGGTGTTCACAGGGTGTGGGGTAGGTGGGTCTGGCTGGATGGGAGGGCACACACCTTGGGGCAGGGGGACTTTGCTTCGGGAATGTACTGATGTTCTTCTCTCCTTTTTTTCCCCATAGGCCCAGATGAACTCCGCAGATTGCGGGCAGAGCGGCGGAGGGGGGAGGACAGTGCAGCCAGGTGGGGCGAGGGCCATCACCACCCACCTGACCGGCCCGATAACGGTGAGTGCCATACATCCATGATTACTATTGCATGCTGTGTGACAGGGTGGGCAGTGGGGCATGGCCACCACTCATCGACACCACTGCCATGCACGCAACTTGTTACAGTCAACACTGTCTAGTGGCAATGCATGTCTGGGTGTGCATCACCGGTGGTCCATGCGTGCACCAGGTGCATGGCTGTGCCACTGCCTTTGTACCACATAGCCATGTCACTAAACGGCCACAGTGGTGCTGTGCGTGACTTGACCGGTGGGTGTGTGCAGCATTCCGCATGGCTATATGCACCTGGATGGGCAGGTTCTGTGGACATGATCACTGCGGGTGGTCACACACCATCACAGTGGTATGTCCCATGGCCGTATGCCATGCACAGTGGGTGGGCTGTATGGGGTTGTACATTCACACCTATTGACTGTGCTCCCTTGTCCTAGGTATATGCCATCTCAGGGACATTTGGGACACCTTAAGGGAGATCCTACAGCTGGCCTGCGAGTCCCTGGACATTCTGAGGAGGCTGGACACGACGGGGTGCTGTGGAGGCACAGAGGCCAGAGGCCACGGAGTCCTGAACGGTGGTCCCGATTGGAGTTCCTCGGTCCCTGACTTCCCCTACCCCCCTGGACCCATCCTCACACCCCTCCTATCCCATCCCATTTGTCCACTCCTTCCCCCTACCCACCCCCACCTTGTTTGTGTCCCCCCCAAGCTTGTATATAGTTTTTATTCTTGTACATAGTTGACTGTTATATTTTCAATACATTTGATTTTGATATGAATACTGTGGTGGTCTCTGATTTGCAGCGGGCTATAGGTGCTCAGCTGCAGTGGTGTGCATGGCATCGGGGTGGTGCAGTCATGGGTATGTGTGTGTGTCTGTGTGGAGGTGACTATGGTGTGGGGGTAGCTATCAGTAAGTGTCTGTGGTATGTGTGTTGTTCCCTGTGCACTGGATGACTGTGTGCAGTGGTCCATGGTGCGTGCTCTGTGTCCATGGTGCACTCATCGGCCCGTCCATGGCCTGTGCAGCTGACACACATGCCTGTCTGTGACCTGCACCATCTGCTGGCATGTCAGTGGTGGCAGTTCCTGCAGAGCGGACACTATACCCGTCACTTTGCTGGGTTGTCCCTGTCACTGGTGTGGTGCATACCTGGCTTGGGTGGCACTGTGGGCGCCACAGTCATTGTCCCTCCTCCATGCTGTGCCTTGTGTGTGTTGCAGGGGATGTGCCCCACTGTCTGTGGCTTGTGCTCCGGACGACTACTGATGGTGTACGGGTCCACAGTGCCTGTGCAGGGTGGCTGGCACTCCAGTGCCATGGTGGACTGCGGGTTGTGTGTACACGGCTTACATGGGCCCACAATGGGGTCTTGGTTGCCCCACCACTGCGTCCCTGTATTGTTGTGCCCTTGGGTATGGGTGGGTGTCTGTCCATACTCTGTGTGGCATCCGGTGTGGTGCATGCTTCCACGCACCACTGTGGGTGTCTGTGCTGGCTGTTGTGGCCAGTGGTGGGTCAGGGTGTGTCACTGGAATACTGTGCAGGGTGCTGTACCACTGGTGGTGGTGTCAAGGGCACGCCCTGTCCCATGTGGGGTACCTCTTGTGCCGACGCATGGTCGGTCTCTCAGCAGTACCTTGGGGGGACTGTGTGTGGTGGCACTGTGTCTGCCGTTGTTGCATTGCTGGTGCTGCAAACCCACTGATGGGTGCTCGTGGTGGGGCTGGCTTGCATGGTTCTGTGGTGCACAGGGTTGCATTGACACAGTGGGGTGGTGGCATGCATGGGGTTTCCTGCAGTGGTGGTCACCGCTCATGGGGGTGTCTGGGGTCTACAGTGCAGGGTGTGCTCTGCACTGGGGGATGGTGTGGCATGGGGTGGTCTGCCCTCCTTGTGCCAGTCACAGCTTGCCGGTGGGTGTGATGGGGCACCATGGCCAGGCTGTGGGTTGGTTGCTTGTCTCCATGGGCCAGTGGTTATTCCAGCCCTCCCCCAGTTGTGCTGTGCTTGGGGTGTGGGGGGATGATGTCTGTTCTGCTGTGTGTTCCTGTGCCCATCTGTGGCATGGGTGGTGGGCCTCTACCTCCCTGATTGTGCAGTTACATTGCTCTGCAGCTGGGGGGCTCCCTGGTTGTGCTATGGCGCTTCTGGACTGCTCAGCTGAACATCCCTTGTTGCGCTATGGCGCATCTGATCTGCTCAGCTTCCCCTTCCTAGTTGCACTATGGCACAGGTGGTGCGATATTCAGTCATCGGCTGTAGGTGCAATTTGGCCTGCTCCGTTTTTGAATATCGCGTCTCTTGCGCATGGGCGCAATAGACTTGCGCTTGCTCCTGCTATTGCGCTCTTTTTGGGTGCAGTTTGAATATCTGGCCCAATGTTTCTACATTTAAATAAAACTTATTTTTTTACCACTTCATAGCCTGCAGTGCATGTTAGAGTTTTTATAAGCTCTGGGGCCTGATATTCAAATGTTTGCATGGGCCCAAATTAGTGTTTGCCAGGGCAATCTGGGTTTTGCACCAGAGTGTGATATTTAAAAGGGGTGGTTGCACAGGCAAACAGGGTTAGCAGCTGCCCAATACATAAAGTATGCGGGTGGGGAAAGGGAGGGTGGTGGAAATGAATATCCATGCAGCCCCATATTCAGCACATTTGTGCTGTGCAAAAGGAGTTAGCACAGTCCTTTTGTGCCGTGCAAATATCACAAAACAAAATCTTGACTTACTTCAGGCAGCCCTAATGGCTTCATGAGTTAGTACAGCCAACAGCTCCACTGGTTAGTGGGGGAGCACACCTGCCCCCTGGTGGTCCATGGTCCCCCCTGCTGAGTGCCATCCTAGTATCCATGTAGGTAAGCCCTGGTGCTTAGTGATCCAACCCCAATGATTGCCGGCCCATGTATTAAATTGTGTATCCTTGGTGCCTAGTGGTCCCCCCTCCAACTGGCAGCCTGTATATTAAAAATTGTGAATCCCTGGTGCTTAGCAGTTCCCCTATTCCTGATTGCCAGCCCATATATTACATTGTTACTCTCCAGTGCCTAGCAGTTCCCCCTCCCTCCAATCACCAGCCTGTATAGTCAGTTGCTACCCACAGGTGCCAAGCCTCCTCCCCTGTACCTGATCCCCAGCCCGTAATGTAAGCAGGCTTCCTGGTAGCCAGTGCCCCCCACTGGGTACCCAATCCCTGGCCCTGTACAAGAAACCAGCTTCCTCATGGCTAGGGTTCTCCCCCACCCTCCGATCACCATCCCATGTTGGGTAAGAGATGTCCGTGTCATCCATTGGTCCCTCCTGGTCCCTGAACCTTGGCCCGGCACGCACAGCAAAATTCTTCGCATCCAGTGGTCCCCCCTTCTCCTCCTCATCACTGATCCCAGCCCCATAACAAGGACTATGCCCTCCTGTTTACTTGGTTTACTTGGTTTGCAAGGACAAAAGAAGGCTATTGCCCATCGAGATTGTCCCCCACCATCATGGTGGGAAAATTAAACCCTGAAGTAGTTAGACTCCAACCAAGGATCCAATCCCCTTTTAAAGGATGAAATTGAATCACATTCTACCAGGTCTTGTGGTAATTATTTCCAAACCCTAGGCGTTCTAACTGTAAAATAATTTAACCTTTTGTTAGTATTAGAACTTGCAACATCAATTTGTTTGTTATGCAACAGAGGGCTAATTCTTCTACTTGACAAATTTAAACCACATAAGTTCATTAATTCCTGAGAATCAAGAATTTTGTATAAAAGTAGCAAATCACCTCTTATGCGTCTTAGTTGAAGTGAATGTAACCCAGTTTTCTGAAGTCTATCTTGATAGTCCAGTTTTGCCAAATGAGGAACCATTCTGGTTGCTCTCTTCTGAATTTTTTCTATTCTATCCCTATCATGTCTTAAATAAGGACTCCAGAAAGCAGACCCATAATCAGAATGAGGCCTCACATAAGCTCTAAACAAGGGGATTATACATTCCTGAGTCCTTGACACAAAAGATCGTTGAATACGGGTAAGTATGGCATTGGACATATTCGCTATCCTAATACAGTGATCCGTTGAGGATAATTTGTTATTTACAAGAATTCCAAGATCGCATTCTACTAATGACTCCTGAAGGGGAATATTATTTAGATAATAGGTTTGTTTGGGATTATTCTTTCCTAAATGTAAGACATGACACTTATCAGAATTAAGTATCATCCTGTTGGTATCTGCCCAGTCCTCAATAATTTTTAGATATATAGAGACCCTGTTTTGTGATGAATTAACAGACCCTCCCAACTTGATATCGTCAGCAAATTTTGAAAGAAGATTATCAGAACTAACCTGTAAATCACTAATAAAAATATTACACAGTGTTGGTCCAAGAACCGATCCCTGTGGATGTGTATATAAGAACTGTGCCTAGAATGGCGGTTGCAGTGCACAGAACATCCCAGCCTGGTACGGCATCCAGGCTTGAAAGCCACTAACTTCGTTGGCTGTACCGCGACAGCAGCTGTCCTCCGATTGAACGAGGCACCTTCCTCTGACTCTCCTCCTAACTGTGCTCCTCAAATTTCACATTTTCAGTGCTTTTTTTCATAAATTGAATTTAAGTAATTCTGGGGCTGAAGAATTTAATGTGCCAGCCTTTCTTAAAAAGTTTATTTGCATAGTTGGGGTTAGCAATTAAATGTGCCAGCCTAAATTGTTCAGCTTAGCTTTGGCTTTAAATTGTATTGGGGCTAGAAATTCTTTGTGCCAGCCTATGCTATACTGTTTATATTTGTACAGCACAGTTCGTATTTGTACAGAACAGTTAAACTAGCGCTACTGTTTTTATCCTGCCTTAACTGTACTGCTATTCTGCTAGTTTCTCTCCCAATTGATCTTGACCCTCAGCTCACAGAGTGTTGCCAGCTGAATAATTTTCTCCCCCTTCCCTGCTCGCTCACTCAGGCCGCTCGCGGCTTCCTTGATTTGCATCTTTAATTCTATTTCCTCTCTTTTCCCATTCCCTAACACTCAACTATTTCTATCACCTTGCTTCTACATCTATTCTTTCTCCCCACTCTGCATTTTGTCTGCTAAAGTGCCTACGGTGCCACAGCCCCAGACAAACCCCCCCAGGACTCTCTGCCCAGCTACCCTTATTTTCGCCCGCCCCCCTTTCTCATCTACTCCACTAAGCACTGTATTGCATCTTCGCTGCTCTCCTCGCTTATCCCTGGCTCCTGAGAATTCTTAATTCACTAATTCCCAACTTCTCTCCCTCTCTTGCAGCTCAGCCCCTCCTGGGCGATTTCTCGGTGGAGGCACAACTCCCCTCTCAGCCATCCACTCACTGACTTCCTAACCACCCACCCAGCCTAGCAGCTGGTACAGCATCCACGCTTGAAAGCTGCTAACTTCATTGGCTGTACCGAGTCAGCAGCTATCCTCCGATTGGACGAAGCACCTTCCTCTCACTCTCCTCCTAACTGCGCTACTCAAATTTCAAATTTTCAGGGCTTTTTTTTCATAAATTGAATTTTAGAGTCTAATTTTAAGAGTGCCTAGCTCAGTGCAAGCTAATTTTAAATGTGCCTGCATTACATGTATATGCTCTGGGGGGCCTACCCATGTTAGCCGATGACTAAGTAATTCTGGGGCTGAAAGTGTACCTCTTTGCCTGGCTTTAAATGTAACGTGCCAGGGGTCTGTTTTTATTGGTGTCTGCATTTAATCTGCACTGGGGACAAGAATTTAATGTGCCAGCCTTTGTTAAAAAGTTTATTTGCACAGTTGGGGTTAGCAATTCAATGTGCCAGCCTAAATTGTACAGCTCAGCTTTGGCTTTAAATTGTATTGGTGCTAGAAATTCTTTGTGCCAGCTTATGCTATACTGATTATATTTGTACAGCACAGTTCGTATTTGTACAGCACAGTTTAACTAGTGCTACTGTTTCTGTCCTGCCTAAACTGTACTGCTGTTCTGCCAATTCCCCTCCCGGTCGCTCTCGGCCCTCCGCTCTCTCCCTCCGGCACTACACGCCGGCCCACCACCCACCCACTGTATCTGGACACTCAGCTTTATAACTGTATATTGTCACATGGCCGTGCCCTTGTGAATTACTTTATAGCTGTATGTTGTCACATGGCCGTGCCCTTGTGAATTACTAACTACCATGCTCCTCATTTGCAAGTTATATAACCTGCCCACTAGAGGGCTTAGTATATTCATATAATAGTCCTCCTGCTCACTCACTAAGCTTTTGTAGTGCTGAAGCTCCTGTAATTCACTTGTCCTATTGCCAATTATCCTCACCAGTTATTTTCACTTTCATCTAACTACTCCGTCCCCTTACTCACTCTCCCCCGACCATTCCCCTCACCTACTTCTCAAATGGGAACTCTCTATTCCTTTACCTTACTCTTACTAATTCTCATCCTCACCTTCTCTACTCCTACATTTCAACCTTTCCAGCCTAAGAACCAGGCCTTGCCCTTCCCCCAATCCCTCTCATCCCAATACTCTATCCTTGCTATAACCCTTGCCCCCCCCTTTTGAACACTGGACTCATTCCCCACAAATATCACCGGCTCCTAGTCTCTCAATACCTAGCTACTTTGCATTCCTTCACCTTCTAGTCACCTTCACACCAAGTCCACACTCCTCCCTAATATCTCCTAAATCCTCCACCCATCTAAATTGCCTAAGCTCTGCTTCCTCATTATTGCCCTCCTCCTACTCACTTCCAGAAACATTCATCCAAACCCCGGCCCATACACCACAGATTCCTCCTACGTGTCTCTCACCTCTCATGTACCTCACTCTCAAGACCATTCTGCCCTCCCTAATGGACAGAAAATCATTCACCTGAACATCTGGCGTCTAATATCAAAGATATCCTCCTGCAAACATTGGCTGTGTCCCTCTCACCTGATATAATTATAACTGAAACTTGGCTCACCGACAAGATCCCTGACCACTCCATCTCCATCCCTGGCTACTCCATCTTCAGGCAGGACAGGGCTGGTAGAGGTGGAGGTGTAGCTATGTACACACTGTCCTCTCTAAACTACTCCACCATTTTGTCAGCTTTCCTCCCTACCAGCTATGAAGTCCTTGCTATCAGAATTGCCCTGCCCTTCTTCATCCTGATCTTCATAGCTGGCATCTACTGCTACCCGGGTATCCAGCCCATTGTCATATCCGAACTAATTACATCCATAACTTCCTTCTCTCACACAAGCGAGTTATATCTACTGTGTGACTTTAATTTAAACTGGTTGTCTCCCTCTACAACTAAGAGTCACAACGACATAACCTCCCAAAACTTTGTCCATCTCATCCAAGAACACACTTGCATAAATCATAAAACACAAAACCATTCCCTGATCTACTGGGCTCTCACCTTCCACCTCCACAGAGTTATTAAATATGGTATCCTTCCAGATGCCCTCAATGACCATCACCCTATCTATCAGGTAAGAAAGCTCCACAGGCCCAAATCCCCACATAAAATCTTGCAACTTCGCTCATACAAATCCTTAGACCTTGACCCCTTCCTACAGGATCTTGCCTTCTCCAATGGGGTCCCTCTTTTCTCCACTCACTCTGTGAACCAGGCTCTCGGCTACTTTAAAGAAAAATTTCTAACAGCATGGAATATATTTGTCCCTCTAAAACGAACTAGAGCTCGAGGTAACCATCTACCCTGGATCATCCCTTAACTGCTGGCCTGCCACAGGGCATGCGACAAAGCCTGGAAGAAACATAAGACATCCCAGCTCCCGTCTGACTATGCAGAGTATCACATGCTAAGAAATTCTTGCACTAAAGCTACCAGACTAGCCAAGTTAGAGTATTTTAGATCAACCTTACTCACGGAGACTTTATGCCGATGATCCCGCCCTTATTGCATCTGTCTTGATATCCAAGAACTGCAATATATAATTTGCAGATCGACTTTGATGGTGTGAGGGAGTGGTTCACCAGGTCAGGCCTGATTATGAATGTAAAGAAAACTAAGTTGATGCATTTTGCATCTAAAAGTACAGGAACAATCAAAATAAAAATAGATAGTAATGAAATACTAGAGCAGGTAGATCAATATTGTTACTTGGGAATTGTTTTTGATATTCAAATGTCTTTCCATGCCCATGTGAATACATTAGTAGTTGATAGGGTGAATAGAAGAATAGGAGCCTAATGTAGAACAACAAAATGTTTTGGAAAGAATGCTCGAAAAACTGTGGCACAGCAATTAATCATACCTGTGTTAACTTATGGTGATCTTGTATACCGTACAGTAAATAAACAATTAATTAAAAAATTAGATAGGGTACAGTATAAATTGACCAGATACCTATCGCAGAGTAATTTTAGAACCCATCTTTGTGTACTATTGTCCCAACTGCAATGGCAGTCTTTAGATATTAATTGTATTAGATCATGACAAAAATTAATATACAAATATCATGTGTTTTTTCCAAACCATTATATAAACATAACATTATTTGGTAAACAAAGGCAGACTGATAGGTCCACAAGGAAAGTCCATGTAGGAAAAATTTACATCCTTAAAATTTAGAACAGACAAGGGGAACGAACTTTGAATTATCTGGTGACAAAATATTGGAATAATTTGCCATATACAGTTTGCACCTCACCTTCATTAGGAATATTCATTCAGAGGCTAAATGAAATAAATCAATTCAGGTGTATACATAGACAGCTGGTAGCACTTTAGTACCTGAATGTAAAATAACATATCATGGAATAATTTAATAATGTATAGTGTTAGTTATTGGGGTGGTATGGTTGTTTTGTTGTCTCTGTAAATGTGTTATGCGTATGTGATTTTTCTTTCTGTTAATAACAGGACTGTCTTGTAAACTGGGGTTTTTAACTAAATTACATTACCCTGTATAAAAATAAAAGTTTTTACTACTACTACTACTAATATCGGCTCTCCCTCAAAATTCTGGAAAGTGGTACATGCTCTCTTCTCCCCCCCCCGTCCAGCCTCCCCCATGCTAAAAATAAACAACTCCCTTGAATATGACCCCTGCTTTGTGGTCAAGGAATTTAACTTGTACCATACCTCACGTGCCTCAGCTCTTCTAAAGTCCCTCCCAATTTCTCTACCCCCTCTCGCACCCCTCCTCAGGCTCTCATCCCTCTCCTTTACTTTATTTATTTATTCTAGGATTACAAGTACCTTTGAGCCAAACTCTTTTACAAAGGTTCCACGTCAGAAATAACAAGGAAGCAACAGTGAAATAACAGTAAACAATTCATGCACAACAGTGCTATTGAAAGTGGTCAATTATAGGAAGAGTAAAGTGTAGAGGAGGAGGAGAAGTGTAAGTAGCTAACAGAGGCAGCTATAGTAAAATGGTGAACACAGCTAGGACGCATGTGCCCACAAGAAATGGGTAGGGTCAGGCACCTGGGGGTGGCAGAGAAACAGGGATGAGAGGAGAGGGGGAGAATGAAGATGCAGCTAGAGGCATTTGTCGAAAAATAAATGGGAAGGAGTGATAGAAGAGAAAAAAGGGGAAGGGTGAGGGGGGAAATAAGTGCTACAATGGGGCAAGGAGAGACTAATGAGGTGGTATGAAGACCTGAGATTTGAAGTGGTGCCTCAGAAGCTGGGGGGAAGGGGACTGGAGAGGCCTGGGGTTAAGCAGTATATAAGTTAGGATTAAAGCTGTGTAGGTCATCAACTAGGAGAGGCTGTCACAGGAGCTAGCGGCAATGAGATGGACCCAGAGACTGGTTTTGAACAGACCTAGTGTTGAGGCAGAGGAGATGGCGTGGCTGAGATAATTCATCCATAGAGGAGCCCTATAGGCATAGTTCGACAGTGAGGAACTTGTAGAATCTGGGTTGTCGAGCTCCTGGTGTTCTGTCTGTTGGTGTTTTGATGTAACAAGGCAGTAACACCGGGGGGTGTGAGGCCAAGGTTGATTTTCCTGCCATAGTACATGTGAGATACTTTATATGGGTGGAGAGTTGGAGTCATCCAGGTTGTTCATAAAGGGCACAGATGTGGGTGAGGTGGTGGGCACCAGCTGTGAGTCGGCATGCTTTGTTAAGTGCAGTTGTTATACGTCAGAGGGCAGACGTTGTGGCGGATCCATAGATAATGAGGCTATAATCAATAATTGACACCACAGAGCTCCTACATCTCCCATGTTCGCCTTCTCAGCAGTCTCCACTGATGAAACACTAAATGTGCTTCTCTCACTTACCCTTCCAAAGGCTTCTCATCTGATGACGTTGACCCAAAGATCCTCTACCTCTCAGCCCCAGCTATAGCCTTTCCTCTCTCCGTAATCCTCAACCTCTCTTTCTCTTCCTCAACTGTCCCCTCGGCATGGAAACATGCTGTGGTCGTCCGCCTACCCAAGAGTTGTGACCCCACGTCTCCTAGTAATTTTCACCCTGTCTCTCTCTCCTCCCCACTCTTGCTAAGCTCCAAGAACACTTGGTCCTTTCTCAACTCATCTCCTTCCTAACTACCTCCTCCTTTTTAATCTCGTTCCAATCTTTTTTTTGAAAAAATCACTTCACTGCCACCTCCCTACTCAGGCTCACTGACTCCATCCTCACCGGTATGGACTATGGCCTCATCACCTCAGCCATCTTTGTCGACCTTGCCAAGGGTTTTGACATTGTCTCCCACACACTCCTTCTCCACTCTCTCATGTCAGCTGGTTTGCTGCGTCTGCCTCCTCCTCCTGGTTTAGGGCCTGCCTCACAGGCAGAACTCAATCTGTCAAGGTCCAAGATTCCATATCTCCTCCACTTCCTATCACCACAGGAGTCCCACAGGGCTTGGTGCTTGGTCCTAATTCTTTTTCCATATTTCTAAATGACCTGCCATCAGTCTCCTCCCTTTCCTCCTCCATCCACATGTACGCTGATGATATGGTCTTGTACTACTCTGGCAAAAACCCAGCTGATGTTGAATCCACTCTGCAGCATGATTTTCACCAGATTCAGCTTTAGCTTTCCTCCCATCAGCTCTTCTTAAATGCCGAGAAGACTGTCTCCATGACCTTTGGCAGCAGGCAGAGACTCTCAAGGCTCCCAGACCTGCATTCTTTCCACACCCAGGACAGGACTATCTTAGAGGACACACCTCATTCAGATACCTTGGGGTTTGGCTGGACCCACACCTCAGCTTCTCTGAACATGTTGACACCTTTCTGAAAAAACTGTACCCCAAGCTTGGTGCCTTATATAGGAACTGTAGCCGCATACCTCCTACAGCCAGGAGTAAACTTGTGCAGAAGATGATCCTCACCATCTTTGACTACTGTGACGTAGTCTATGGTGCCACTCCCAAGTACTCCCTGGCCAGATTGGACACTCTTTTTAACTCCCTTCTGGTCTCATAATTGTGATCTCTATCATGCCCTGTCATTTCCCTCACTCGCTAAAAAGTGCCTCTCCCATTGTGCCAAACTCACCTCCAAATATTGGCTGGGTGAACTCCCTCCTTACCTCACCACATCTCTTTCAATCTCACCTCCCAGCCCCACACTCCCTCAGATCTTCTGACACTCGCATTCTGGCTGTCCCCCGCCTCTTCACACTCATTGGACAGTCTGGCTTTTCCTGTAGGTTCCTTAAAGCCTAGAACTCCCTCCCCCCTCAAATAAGCCAATCCTCGTCCTCCTACTCCCTCTGTTCTGCCCTTCACAACTACCTCTCCTCCAGCTGTTTCTGCTTAAATCCACCTTAATCTCCCTCCTTTACTGTTTGATCGTTTACCCAACCCATTTCTTTCATCCTCAGATTTCTCCCTACTTACCTACCCTTTCTTCCTGCCTCCCTCCAGTCCTCTCTACCAGTTATCTTATCCCTGCTTAACCTTTGCCTTGCACCACCTCCTGGCAGGGTTCTCAGCATCTTGAAGGGGCCAGATCATGGTATGCCTCCCTCCTCCTATTTCTCCTCTCCCTGACCCCTATCTTTTGCCTTGCTCCACCTGTGGCAGGGTTCTCCACATCCTGAAGGGGTCAGATCATGGCTTGCCTCTCACTTCCTATTCCTCCTCTCCATCTACTCTGTCTTTGCCTGCCCTGTCCCCTGGCAGCGTTCTCTGCATTCTGAAAGTGACCAGCCTCGGTATACCTACCCCTTCCCTGCCTTCACCCCCCTCTACTCCCCTTCTCCTCTCCACTAATCTATATTATATCGACAGCCCCTAAACACCATTGCACTTGTACCTTATTCTGTACTTCTACTGTATTGTTGATTATTGTACTGTTGATGCCGATTCCAGTTCACCTTTGTATACCGTTATTGCACTGTTTTCTAGCTACTCCCTTGCTCCCTTCCCCTCACAAGTCATTGTGTATTTATACAGTCTATGTATTTCCTAGTTGCATGTTAACCAAATGTGTATTTTGCTATATTGTATCAATCTCTGTAGTTATACTCATATTCCCCCACTCCCTAGGATGCACCGTGAGATGAGCAACTTGTTGTTCAGTATGCTGTCCTGGTGAAACATTTCAATGAATAAATAAATAAAATCAAATATTCCCTGATGTCCTGTTGTTCCTCCTCCCCCCATCGACATTCTCCTGGTGTCACATATGCAATCCCTGGTGTGTAGCACCCTTCTGTGTAGTATCAACCACCCACCTTGCTACCCCCGCTTACCTGAATCGTTGGTGCTGCGGGAGACCATACAGTGACTGGCACAGCCCTCCTCACATCTCCTCAGCCAGCCACCATATGCAAAGTGAGAGAGTGTGCGTTCTATGTACTGGACAAGGTGCACATACTCTACTGTATGGTTGCGGTGCAGTCCTGTACAGTAGAGGATGTGAGCCCTGTACATTACATAGGACACGCGCGGTCTGACTTTACATATGGCAGCTGGCCAAGGAGGTATGAGGAGGCTGTGCTGGCCACCATATGGGCTCCTGTGGCACCGATGATTCTGGTAAGGGGGGGTGTCAGGGTTGGTGGTTAGTGCCATGGAGGTGGGCCACTAGATGCCAGGGATTACATATGTGACACGGGGGGGGATGTTGATCGGGTGGGTACCATGGGACATCAGGGAACATTTGGGTATAGTCTGTGTACTGCAACTGGCATTCTAGGCACAATTCTTGTATATATGGGAAGGTGTTGTCCTTGTTATGGAGCTAGGAATAAGTGATGGAAGGAGGGGGCGGTGAACCACTGGACACTAGAGACTTTGTTATATGTGACAGAGCTGGGGTTCAGGGACTGGTTGGTATCACTGGATGCCAGGGACATCTCTTACCATACATAGGGCAATGACTGGAGGGTGGGGGGGACCCTACCCACCAGGAAACTGGTTTCCTGTACAGGGCAGGGAATCAGGTCCTGGGGGGGCACTGGCATCCAGGAAGCTGGTTTATGTTATGGGCCAGGGATTGGGTAATTGGGGGCAATGCTTGCACCAGGGAATATCAATTTAACATATAGGTTGGCGATCGGAGGAGGGGACCATTAGCCTCCAGGCTGTCACAATTTAATATACGAGCTGGTGATCGGAGGTAGGGAGACCGCTAGACACCAGGGATTCACAATTTAATATACAGACTGGCAACTGGGGGGGGGACTATTGGCCAGTAGGGATACTATTCTGGTTTACCAGTCCACCAATCAGAGGGGGGTGGGACAACTTGGCACCAGGGACTGGGCACATACGGGGCAGATATGTGGAAACCTGCCACTGCTACCCAAATGAGCATGCAAATGGCAGTTTAGCACCTTTCATGCCCAATGGGCTCATTTGCATGGGTCCTTTTGAAAGTCGTTCCTAGCACTCTGGTGCTATTGTGTCTTGTGCTGCTGATCCCTGCACAGCAGGGATCCATGTTGGGGCAGTGCTACTTGACGTGCCCCTATATTCAATTGTCTAGTGCCAGAGTGCTATCTGACTGAATATGGCATCCTCAGACTCCTGGGCAAGGGTAAAGCTGAAAGGCCTCTCACACAGTTTGCAAAGAGTGCCAACAGAAGACACAGACACATGTTTTGTCCTACCAGGACTCATCAGTGTGCCTTGTCTGTTTGACACCCCAGTGAAATCAACCAGCTACGAAACACTTGTCTGTGTCTTCTGTTGGCACCCTTTGCAAACTGTGTGAGAGGCCTTGCGGCACCATGCATTTCTGCTTAAAGTTGAACCAGCATAATATTCTGTGGTGATTTGCATATGCAGCTCATGAAGCTTTGCATTATGGGGGCATGTGTGATTTTGTATTTCTTTGAAACTTGGCTTCCCAGCCAATGCCCTTTGGGGGTAACCATTGCCTCAGTGCGTGCATGCTGAAGTTCTTTGTCTTGTAACTTGTTTTTTGTTTTAATTGGGTTCATCACAACATAACCCAGATAGACCATCTTAGGGTAGCTGGTTCATTCCACTGGGATGTCAAACAGAGGAGGCACACTGATGAGTCCTTGTGGGATGAAACACATGTCTGTGTCTTCTGTTAGCACCCTTTGCAAACTGTGTGAGAAGCCTTTCGGCACCATGCATTTCTGCTTAAAGTTGAACCAACATAATATTCTGTGGTGATTTGCATATGCAGCCCATGATGCTTTGTATTATGAGGGCATGTGAGATTTTGTATTTTGATGATTGTTAGTCTAATTTCCAGGTTTTACTGGGATTCTGTTGTCATTCCTTTAGCATATGAATAAATGATCAGAGTAAAAGAAGGCTTAACATAAAGAGCCTCAAATGAAGCAAATTGAAAACGGTACAGGAAGCAATTATAAAAAAAAAATCAGGTTCTGTTGATTTACTGATCTGGTATAAAATGCCAAATTCCATGAAATTCTTTGTTTTTACCAGTGTGCAGGCAGTCCAGATTCTGGAATATTACTAGGTTTTCTGGTAAAAAAAAGAAAACCAGTGACCTTGGTTATGCATATTGGGACTAAGAATACCACAAAAAGTATTGGATAGAGGGTGTCAGAGTTAAACAGACTGTGGAGGAAAAGGACCTTGGGGTAATCATTGGTGGCAGCCTCAAGCCATCAGCCCAGTGCAACAGGGTGTATGTGAAGGGCGGCAAGATACTGTGTTGTATTGGAAGGAATGTCACGATCATGAGAGTGGATGTGATTCTGAACCTGTATAGGTCCCATGTGAGGCCACACCTGGAGTTCTGTGCTCAGTATAGGAGCCTCTGTTGCATAAAAGACCATGACTGATTGGAGACAGTGCAGAGACAGTCTGCCTGCTAGAGTCAGCAGGAAACAGCATTATGAGGAGGGGCTGGACAGTCTAAACATGTACTTGCTAAAAGGACATACTGCGTTTATTTAAGTAGGATAAATGCAGTTTTATTGCATTGGTGAATTAGGCATTTCAAAGAAGTTTGATTGGTGTATGGTTTGCAGTGTGGAGGGGTGGGGTCTGTGAGCTCTGGCTGTGACATTGGCACATGGAGCCATGTTGTTTGGCTCTCTCCATTTCTCCCACTACACCACCAGGTATTGTTTTTTATAACTACATTTAACCCCCATACAAATGGGGGCTTCCTTAAAAGTCTTCCTTGAGCTTGCTTAAATGCTCACTGCCAGGCTGGTGTCCTGCATTTTAGCAGTTTAAATGTGATTGCCAGAGATTGTATGTATAGCTTCTGTGTACTGTCTCTAAGAGCTGCCTGGATTGCAGTCATAAGTAATTTGAGAGGGAGCTCTGCTGAAAGATGTAACTATTTTCTGAAAATCATTTAGAGTGATAATGATAATGTATTTTGTCTAACCTGCCTTATTTGCAGCAAGGACTGTTTTGTGTATCCCTACCACTTTAGCCCAGGACTGCCGAATTGGACCAATTAGAACTGGTGGGACCTAAAATGGAGCCAGACTACAGGAGCTGTCTGGAGTCAGACTCTGTAGGAATTATAGTTTGGGGCTTTTGGCGCCTTTTTGTACCTGAAGGGGGAGCGCCTGTTGTGACTGACAGATGAATTAGCCAACTGAACCTTTTGGATCTTGAGGAAATTCCCAGGCTTGTGGCAGTTGAGTCAGATCCAAGTTGGTAGCTGAAGAAGCAACATGCTTGAGACAGTCAAGCAGCCATCTGTGTAGTGTCGCATAGGAGAATTGTGGAAAGGCCTGAGTTGTGGCCTGCATGTCTGCCTGCTGCCCCTGAGAGGGAGAGAAGAGAATTATTTCAGACTAAATCCAAGTTTGTGAGAACAAAGTAAGCCACTGATTTTTTACCAGGCTCATACCTGAAGAAGACCGAAGATTTTGCTGAATGCGATCGGCCTGTCAGGATTTTCAGCTGCTTCTGAATCCCCGGTTTGTGCAGAGACTTTGCGATCATGACCGGAGAGCGGTTTGCCTGATACAGTAGAATTTCCTCACATGTAAATGTGCTGTGAGTTGTTAGAGGAGCATGATTTGGTTCCCCACTGTGTGAACTGTGTCTGCTTGCTGGAAGGTGTAACCAGCCCAAAACGGACCGTATCTGAATTTGTCTTCATTTGGCCAGGACCTTGCCACACTGGCCCAGCCAGACTACCTGCTGCACAGAGAAAGCCATTGATGAGAGACCTGCCTGGGGATCAGCCCCCTGCTCCATGCTTGAACAGGAATGACGCCTTGGCGATTCGTGTGGGCCCTTCTTCTCATGGCACTCCAGAATAACCACCTGCTGTCTCGATTTTCGTCCAGCCTGTGTCCAGTTTTGGGTATCATGAGTAATCATCAGGGTAACTCCCTGCAACAACAGCCTAATCTAAAAGTGTGTCATCTGACTGTCTTGTTGTTTTCTTTTCACAAACTGAGCCCTCCGGCCCCGGATTACAAATAGTGTGTTTTGTGCATGTTGTTTTCTTCTATCACAGGGCCCCAACCAGCTGCAATGTTCCTGGCTAGCCCACCATTCTCCATCTGGGTACCCAGAGTGTGTATCAGTTTATGGACCCTGAAGTGCATCCATAACTATTTGACTGATACCGCCTTTAAGCAAATTAACCTCATTACGCCCCTCCCTTGTTCAAGTTCCTTAAATAAATCAGATCTAACTCTTTTTTGCATTTACCCTGACTGTGGTTCCAGTTTGTGCAGGAGTACTGTACTGCTGTTATTTGCAGTGTATAACCTTGTTTTACAGGGGCCCCCCTGGCCGGGCCAGAGGAAAGCCCTGGTGGTAAGTGCAAACAGTGTGGGTACTTGTGTGGTATATCAGGGGTATTGTGAAAGTGATTATTGTGTATTGTTCTGGCCACTAGTAAGGAAAGAGGGGGGTTACAGTGTCTCAGAGGCACCCGTTTCAGAACTCAGGCCTCTTAACCTGCTACTAGCCAAGCAGGCAGGGGTAGTAGCCCTTGGGATAGTACCACCTAGGGGTTACATACAGAAATAGGGACAAAGCAGGGGTATCTTAGGCTACTTGCACTAGGATGGTGTTATTACAGAGATAGAATGTGGTGGCAGGAGCTCCAGTTCCAGTGGGAGTAGAAACTAGAATACTTCTGGGGACAATTAGGGCTCTCTGTGCCTCAGTGGCAGAATCAGCAGGTATCTTCATGGGACATTGATCTTTGTGGCTGTTTTGGTGTAACCCACTAGACCACTAGGTATTTGAAAAAGAATTAGGTGCAGGAGGTCTGGGACATTAGTAGACATATGCAAGGAGCTGACAAGGGAGGCTGGGGATTTTGGTGTGTAAAATCGGTAATTGTTTCTGGAAGTTGCAGTTTATAAACATAAAAAAATCATCACTTAACTTATTATGTATGAAAAATTAGTATGAATAATACATATGTAGCCACCCCACTCCCTGACTGTCTGGGGCACCCGACGTTACATGGAGGAGAGGGGGCATACTCCTAAGGAAACCCAACACAGAAACTTTGACAGCCTGGCAAGAAACAAAGTAAAATGTACCTTACCAGGGCCTGGGTCCTAGTCACAGAACGATGAAACTGCTACCCCACTCACCTGCTTCAGATGCTGCTCTGAAACCAGGAGACCTCTTCTCTTTCTCATCTTTTCCAGTGAAGTTTCCTTCCAGCACCCCAGCCCAGGAAGCACAAGATCAAGCACGGGTTGAAACTCAGAAGCTCCCCCAAAAGAAGTCTGGTGAGAAATTCATTAGGTCCTCTACAATTTATCATAAAACTTTAAAAACTCTCGACACTCTGGATTCAGCAACAAACCAATTTATTTCACCTGAGATCTTAATGATTTAAAATAAAATAAAGAACCAGGGTTCCCATTGCTTGCTTAACACCTTCTCTACCAGCTCCATGGAGCACAAACTATATACAGGGCCAGGCACATTACTGGGAGAACAGATGACCTAGGCAACATTTTTCTTAGGCAGATACTGAACCCATGGATGGCATACCTGGGACCCTTTTCTGGATTCTTCAAACAACCTGCAGAGCCAACCCACCCTCTGGCACCAGTAAACTGGTCTCTGAGACTTTCTTGTTCTTTTCCTTTTCACCCTGGTCAGACATTCACCTGTGGAGAGGAGAGCGGCTTACTCCCACCTGATCCCATGCCACAGGGACACAGGGTTTTCCCACCTTGACCAGTCCCTTATAACCATTAAGTTACAGCTAACGTGACTGCCCTTCCACCAGTTTTCCCTTACTCTGGCAATGGGGGGGTCCTCCCAAATACCTTTGATCTGTGTTCCCACAACCTTTCCTCCTGTACTTGCTATAAAACACCTGATCTGGAGGGTTTCCCAAGGCCTAATCCTTTTTACCTGTCACCCACCCTCACAGCTTGTGACCGGGTCCCAAGACCTGCCCCTCCAAGCAGGCCTCATAACGGGCGAGAAGCCTCTGGCACCCCCTTATTTCCCAGACCTGCACCACCCTGCCACACCAGGAACCAGGAGAGGAGTTGCCACCACCCCTCCCCTGGAGGAATCCTGCCACAAAATCCCCAGCCCAGGCAGTGCAGGCCTAAAAACTTCCAAACAGGCCTGGGACCCACCAAACTCCTACCCCAGGCACTCTTACTACCCCTCTCTCCCTGGAGTCCCATTAACCCCTACAACGCTGGCAGGCTAACTACTGCCCTCCCCCATGCACTGTCCACCGACCGGTGCCATGTCACTGTACATACCAGCACTACCTTCACTTACGAGGAGGGGTTCCCTCCTTGAATCATCCCCAACCCAGACCAACAAGCTCCTCCCTGTCTGCCTGTCTTGCTATCTCCCAGCCAGCATCTCCTCTCCCTCTCTTTCCTGCACCCGCCGCTTTTATGGGCTCCAAACCTGCCTTTAGTGGCAGTTCGTAGTATAGCTCTGGATATTGTCTCCCCCCCCAACTACCTACTGAAACCTTTACCGGGAAGGGCACTGAAAGTGGAGCACCTAACTTACTCATAAGCCGCCCCTTAGCAAGGAAGGAATCATTCCCCTAGGGGAATGATGGCACCTCACCAGCTTCCCCACCTATCTCCCACTCCCCTTGGTATGTGCACTCCAAGGGGAAGCCAGAACCAGCCAAAGTCGCAAAGGTGGGCCTCCTTAGGTGGGTGGTACCACCCACTCCAACCTACTACTGTGCCTAATCTAAAAAATAAAATCCAGTCCAGGCTATGCCCTGTCCTGACTTGACAAAATTGCCAAGAGAGAGGGTGGCTGTGCCATTTATTTAAGGGAAATTCTTAAAGGGCTAGTCATCCCATTACCCCCGCAAACAACTCTCAAATCCTGCAGTTAAAATAATCCTTGGCCAGCAGGGAAGCAGGGAAAATCTCTCACAGTTGCGGCTAGTATATATCCCATCACGTGAACATGTTACAGGCTTCCAAATGATCACAAACTTCATGGATGACAGCAGTTCCCGTGGTGAGACAATTGTAATGGGTGACCTAAATGTAAATTGGCTCGCTCCAGAAGCCGACCCATATAAGGATGCCATTGCCGCCCTAAACATAACTCAAATGGTCGCCTCTCCCACTAGGTTTAATTATAAGTCTGGTAGTAGCTCCTTACTTGACCTGATCCTCACCTCTCATCCCAGCATAATCACTAACATGAAAGTTCTCCCAGATGCCCTCAGTGATCACTCCCCAGTTATTTGCCACTGGTCAAACAAGGCACCTAAACCTAAGTCCTCATTTTCCTATAAAAGAATCTTAACAAAAGGAAAGCTTCCATAATTCCTTGCTGCCCTGTCAATGGTTGACTGGACACCTCTTGACTCCTTGAGCAGTGTCGATCAAGCACTTGATTTCTTCATTGCCCAGTTTAACAAAGTTTGTAACAGTTTTGACCCCCCTAAATAAATGCAAAACTCAATCTATCACTAACCACTGGATTAACTCCGAACTCATCTCCATGATGCGAAACTGAGATAACCTCTGGCACCGAGCCATGGACTCAGGGAAACCACATGATATGCAGTTCTATAAGGCAGCTAGGAACCAGTGCACAATAGCCACACGCAGAGCCAAACAAGACTTCTACAAGCAGGAACTTACTAACTCCTGGAGAAATAGCAAACCCTTCTGGGAGAACATCAAGAGCCTCATGGGTTAACCAAGCAAATCCTCCCTCCTATGATTGAGGTTAATGGCTCCACTTTGCAGGACCCCAAAGAAATAGCAGACTCCTTTAATCTCACTTTTACTGATCTTAGCAGTGTCCCCCCCCCCAACTTCTTTGACAACTCTGCCCAGCCCTGCCTCAATAATTAAATCAATCTCCACAATAATACCCCCCTGTTCTACTTTAAGAGGGTATCCATGTCTGAAGCTAAAAATATCTTAACAAAGTGCTAAGCAAAGCCAGTTTCAGCAGTGATACCCTTGACCTCAAACTCCTCTCTCTCTCTCCTTTGACATTGTCCTACAACCTCTCACCAAACTTCTGAATCTCTCACTCTCTCATAAACAGTTCCCCCAGCTCTGGAAATCAGCAGTGGTTGCACCCATTCATAAAAGTGTTGATCGGTCTCTTCTCTCTAACTACCACCCTATCTCTATCCTCCCACTACTCTCCAAGGTGTTGGAACAAATTGTAGCTGACCAGTTGTCTGAATATATCAACAAATATAGTTTACTCTACCCGCAACAACACGGCTTTAGAAAGGACCATAGTACTACCACTGCCCTGCTTGACTTCACCAGCCATATTCATAAGGCGATTGACGCTGGCCACCTACTGGGAGCGGTGTTCATTGATTGGACCAAGGCATTTGACACTGTGAACCACCAGCTCCTGCTTCACTCATTCTCCTCCCTTGGGCTATCTAATGATGTAACCAAATGGTTTGAAAGCTACCTCTCGGCAAGGAGCCAAAAGGTCAAAATCGTTAACTCTCTCTCAAGTGCCCCTCCTGTCCGCTCTGGTGTACCCCAGGGTTCCATCCTTGGTCCTCTACTTTTCAGCATTTTCATCAATACTCTTCCTGCAGCTTGCAGTGATAACTTAATACTCTATGTCGATGATGCAGTCCTCTATTCCTCCCAGACAGACCCCATCTCGCTCTCCAAGGTGCTACAGACGAACTTTAGCCTAGTTGAAACCTGACTTCTCCAACACAAGCTGTTGATGAATTACAAAAAAACAAAGTCCATGCTGTTCCATAGCTCTCACAACAAATACAGATCCATAAACTTCACCATACATAATGAACTTGAACAGCCACTTGAGCAAGTGCAGGAGTTTAAATACCTTGGTATTACCCTTGATTGCACAATGTCTTTCCGCTCACATGTTCAACACATCTCAAAATCAGTCAACTCAAGAATTGGGCCACTACTGCCACCGTCACTGTCTTACCAAAGAAGCTATGCGCGCAGTCATAACTGTCTCAGTCCTACCCGTCATTCATTACGGGCTTGTCTTCTATGGGGCTGCCATTGATACCACCCTAAAATGGGTCAAGACAGCCCTTAACAAATGCTGTAGACTTCTCACTGGTGCAGGGAAGCATACGCATACCTGTGATCTCTACAAGCAATCCAACTAGCTCAATCTAAATAGTAGACTAGTCTACCAGACCTGTCTACTGGGTAAGAAAATTTGTCTTAACCTCACACCCCCTGCAACTTATGCCTTAATGTTGCCCACAGTCACTGCACATTTTGCGCGCAGTTCCCTCAAACCAACATTTATTGTTCCATTCTGCTGTACCAACCAGGCCCAATGTGTTTTCCACATCAGGGCCACCCTGCTGCTAAACAACCTTCCTCATGAAACTGCAGCTGAAAACAAGCTTGGCCCATTCAAAAGTAAACTCTGCCAGCACCTCACTGACCTCAGCAGCTGTGACTGCTCTGCCTAGGCTTGCGGCTTTGTTTCACTTCTCCCTCCTCTTCTGTCCTCCCTTGCTACCCTCCCCACTTCTCTCCACCCCTCCATCCCCTGCTACTCCCTGTCTCTCTCCCTTGCCCACCTACCATTCCACCCCTCTTCTGCTCCTCTCCTCCTGTCTTCCCCCATTACCCTATCTCTTGTTGCTCCACCCCAGACTACTTAGCACTTATCTTTCTGTTCTTGCACTTACGACAATGTCAAATCTTTGACTGCCTACCCCCCTTTCCCCACCCCTCACCCTCTTATCCACCACCCTTGCTCCACTTATGTCACCCCTAGGATGCTTTTTATTTGTATTTGTGTCTTGCTATATATACATACCCGTATTGTTAATTGAGCATTGATATTTGCCACTGACTGTTTGCTACTGTGCTAGTCTACACACATGTACTGTCTTTTGCTACTAAGTTAACCTCCTGACTTGTATTGTATCTTACCTCTGCTTACTTCTATGTTAACCTCCTGACCCTGTATTGTATCTTACCACTGTTTTGCTTACATCCATTGCTGACGCGGAACCTTTGTAAAAGAACCCTTGGTTCAAAGGTATTTGTAATCCTAGTAATAAATAAATAAAATAAAAAAATAAAAAAAAAACTATTTTCTGTGCCGGGGGAAGAAATATACCTAATAAAGCACTGCTCAATAATAACCAAGAGCAGCACAGTCTAAAATTCAGTTTAAGTTAGCAGACTAATACTGATCCTCTTGATTTAGTAAAATACCATAATCACTTAAGAAGATAAAAGATGCTGGCCTGCCGGTGCAGCAGTTGGATTTCTGCCTGCGATGCCGGTGACCTGGGTTCAGGAGCGGACTCTGGCTGCTGGAGGGCCGGCTGGGGGAGAAGGTCCAGGGGTAGTATGACACATAGCTCGGGCCTTCTGGAACAGTTCCAGAGATGGATGGCCACTACTTCCAGGACAATGCTTTAACTTTTCCAGCTGCTCTCGATAGATCCAATCCTCCCTCATTTCCTCCATGATATCCCATTTCTGCTTGGACAGGTAAGGGTAGTCCAGATTCTCATACTCCATTCTTAGTCACCGCTGTACCCATCGTTCTGCCTGACTCCATTCAGGCAGCTCCTTTATGCTGGTACTGCGGGCTTTTCTTTTTTTTTGAAATTTAGTTTTATTAATTTAGAAACATAGAAACATAGAAGTTGATGGCAGATAAGGACCGCAAGGCCCATCCAGTCTGCCCATTTCTTTTTCTACCTTATGAATGTGCCATAGTCCTTTGCTCTGTCAATGGCCTATCTATTCATACTCATTTGTATTGCTCCCTTATGCCTATTCCATGCCTGTTTGAAGCCCTGCACTGTATTCATATCCACCACTTCCTGGGGTAGGCTGTTCCAAGCATCCACCACCCTTTCTGTGAAAAAGAACTTCCTCACATTACCTCTTAATCAGCCTCCCTCTAATCTCATGCAGTGTCCTCTTGTCCTGCTAGTTTGTTTTTTTTATTTTATTTATTTATCTGTATAAAATACATAGCACACTACCCTCTTGGGTAGGCTTCCATTTAAAGTTATACATTCAAATAGAATGGTTGCTTCAGTGTTACAGTAAGGATTTGCCAAGCCGCCACATCTAGATACAACGCTGGGGGGGGGGGAGCTTTTAAAATAAGGTACACATTTCCAGATATCAACTGTATAAAAGGCTAATGGCAGCCATGAGCAGGGATTAACAATAAATCATTTTTATGTTATCTGCTACCCTATATATTGGGTAAAAAACATCCCACTAGCTTCATAAGGAAGAGAAAGAAAGAAAAGCATCTCAAGCAACAGAGTGCCCCAATTGAGCACTACCTAATTCGATTCTCATTCTAATAGTTTAGAACCATAAGTGATTTAAGAGAACACTTTTAACTGCAGTTGGTCCTTTTCACAACCACCAGCCTACTTTATCTTATTTTATGCAAAGCGCATGTCCAGAAAAAGAAGAGCGCCAAAAAACACTCTCCTGGCTGAAAAAGTAGGGATTCCTATAAACATCAGACCTCCACAGTCGCCATTTTAGATACCTGGTTAGTCCACCAAATCCACAAACCATTTTCTAAATTATTAAGCATAACTTGTATAACAAGCTTTACTACAACAATAATGTCCTTAACTGGGTGAGGAAGTAGACAAACTCCAAGTTCGTTAGTGTTGTAAGACTATCCGATCAGCACTGTCTCAAAATTTCTATTACTCACTGTCTTCAGACTCGCTCTCCGATGTGTCTTCCTTTGTTCTAAATTCATGTTCTATTCGGTCCACTAATTTAGTAGCTGCACTCAGATCCGAAAATTGGTAAACTTTTCTCCATAAATGATCCGCAGACTGGCTGGCATCAGGAGAGCGTGGTGAACCCCCAAGTGGCGCAGGTGAGCCCTGATAGCATCAAAGCTCTTCTGGTGATCTAGTGGAATAACTCAGATCTGGGAAAACGTGAATTTTTTTTCTCCATCCCAGTCCATTGGACCCCTTTTTTTCACCTGTGAAATTATGAGATCATGATCTCTAACAGTCCCCAGTACCACACTGAGAGTTCTAGGTGAGATTTGGTTAGTTGCTGTCCACTTTCCACCACCTCAGGGGGCTAATTCGATAGGATTTTAGGATTGTAATTGTTTCACTCAGCTGTAAAGTCTCCCCGAAAAAGGTGGCCAGAAAGGACAACGGATCGTCTCCCTCCATTCCCTCAGGTAACCCCCGGATTCAGATATGTGTGGCTCTGGATGCATTTTCTACAGTCTCCAGACAGTGCCACAGCACCTTGTTCTCTTTAGTCAGGCCCGTGGTGACTGTTATTGTAGTTGTAGCCGATTTTGATGCTGCTTTAGTTTGCTCCTCAAGTATGACAACTTTTGTATCCAGGATTTTGAATTGTGATGTAAAATCCTCTGATTTTTGGTCCAGCCATTGAATGGCCTTCAGAAGAGCAGCATCAGATGGTTGAGGAGCCGCGTCTTCTACAGCCCCCATAGTCCGTTTTTTACTGCTGCTTGGCTTTGGCTCTTTCTGTCGGGCCCCTTCTCCACCAGCACCCATTCTGTTAGTTCTTCCCATCTCTTCATTTTCCAGGTAGAAATCACTTCTAAAATTGTATCAGTCTGGTCGTTAGACTTTCTGCTTTCAGGTTCTGTAAATCTTTTGTCTTAAATCAAACTTTTGATCTATATTTAATTCAATTTGGCTTACTCCGATGGAGCTCTGTTACTTTGCTGCTGTAAGCTTGGCTGCTAGTCACACCCCCCTTCTGCGGGCTTTCCCTGTCTCTAGCCATGCCCCCTTTCTGTAAGCAGCATTGAGGGCATCCTCTCTATTAAGTTCATCCATCCTGCTCAGTAGGGCATGTGAGTGCTCTGGGATGTGGGGAGGGGGTCTATCATGTGCTGTAATCACTGGGCAGTGAAAAGGCTTGGGTATGGCCCAATAGATGTCAAAATTATTGAATTTCAGCTTGTGACCAAGGAAACTGTTCTCATCAAAATTTTCATCATCAGCCAACAGTCCTTTTTTAGGCACTCCCTCTTTCTTATCCAGTAGCCCCAGGCCAGCAGCAGCATTCCTTGGTCTCACCTTCTCAGGAAAGGTTGGACATGATCTTTCAGTTGGCAGGCTACCTCCAGACAGAGGCCTTGGTGGCATCTCCCTTGGTCCTGGGGGTTCACTCTCTGGTGGACGGAGGCCCCTACCCCTCCTTCTGCCATGGGGAGTAGAGGTAGCTGGTGAGAAGGAATGGGGTAGTTGGCTGTGTTCCTCCTCACCCTTCTTCTCCTCCGCTGCAGCTGCACCCTCCCCAATACCTCCTTTGCTTCAATAATCACATCGGGGGAGGGTCCTCTCACTGACTCTAGTTCCTTCTCCGGCCCTGGAGTCTGCTCCTCCAATGAAAACATCTTTAAAGGGCTGGGTTCCAGGCTTCCCTGGGATCATACCAAAACTGGGCCTTCTGAACTGCTATAGGTGTATACCCAATGGAAAATTGGAAGGGCCTGGTGGACTATGCCTCCGGGGGCCTGAGCTCAAACATAGACTGCACACTGGTAGACGGGCTATTCCATCTCCCTTGTAGCCATGTCAAACACATCTCTCCTCCACCTGTTCCCTTCCTGCATTGTTCCATAGCCACAAAAGTAAGGATGAGGGAACCATAGACATAGGTTCCTCAGAGGGAGGCATCCTCGGCCAAAAACTCCCACCCAGCCATGGGTGAAAGTGGATCCATACCTGCCAGGCCTCTAACAGATCCCTCCAGATTCATGGGGTTCCAAAAAGGTTGTCACGGTAAAACACCCCTCAGCTCAGATGTCTCGGCACAAGGCTCCTGGTTCTGCTTGCTCCTTCTGTCTCTCTCTCCAAAATGGTGACAGCTCCTTCACTGTTTTTCTCTCAGCTCGGTCCTCCAGCCAATCAGTAAGCAGGCTGGGTCATATGACCAGCACACCACTTGAGCAGACACCTAGGAGCAGGACTGCAGCCTACTACCCGGTCCACCACACCCAGAAAAGATTTTCAGCTGCACCACATGGCCTACCCTGCCCAGGCTGGACCTGCCAGCCCTTCAGTTCCAGGAATGGGATGCTGGGGGTGTGAAGGGTTCCCAAATAGATCCCAGACAAGCTCCCACATGTAGCCACCCCACTCCCTGACTGTCTAGGTGCACCCAGTGTTACATGGAGGGGAAGGGGCCTACTCCTAAGGAAGCCCAGCACCGAAACATTAGCAACCTGGCAAGAAACAAAGTAAAATGTACCTTACTAGGGCCTGGGTCCTATTCACAGAATGATGAAACTGCTACCCCTTGCACCTGCTTCAGATACTTCGCTGAAACCAGGAGACCTCTTCTCTGTCTCATCTTCTCCAGCGAAGTCCCCTTCCAGCAACCCGGCCAGGGAAGCACAAGATCAAGCATGGGCTGAAACTCAGAAGCTCCCCCAAAAAGAAGTCTGGAGAGAAATTCATTAGGTCCTCTACAATTTATCATAAAGCTTTAAAAACTCTCGACACTCTGGCTTCAGGAACAAACCAATTTATTTCACTTGAGGTCTTAATGATTTAAAAAAAAATAAAGAACCAGGGGTCCCATCACTTACTTAACACCTTCTCCTCCAGCTCCATGGAGCGCAAACTATATACAGAACCAGGGGGTACATTACTGGGAGAACAGATGACCTAGGCATAATTTTTTTTCTTAGGCAGATACTGAACCCATGGATGGCATACCCAGGACACTTTTCCGGATTCTTCAAACAACCTGCACACCCAATCCACCCTCTGGCACTGGTAAGCTGGTCTTTGAGACCTACTTGTTCTTTTCCTTTTCACTCTGGTCAGACATTCACCTGTGGAGAAGCGAGCAGCTTACTCCCACCTGGTCCCGTGCTACAGGGACAGAGGATTTTCCCACACTGACGAGTCCCTTGTAAACATTCAGTTGCAATTAACGTGATTGCCCTTCCACTGGTTTTCCCTTAATCTGGCGATGGGGGGGGGGGGATCCTTCCAAATACCTTTGGTCTGTGTCCCCACAACCTTACCTCCTGTGCTTACTATAAGACACCTGCCCTGGAGGGCTTCCCAAGGCCTAATCCTTTTTACCTGTGGTCCGCCCGCACAGCTTGTGACTGGGCCCCAAGACCTGGCCCTCCAAGCAGGCCCCATAGCAGGTGAGAAGCCTCTGGCACCCCCTTATTTCCCAGACCTGCACCACCCTGCCACACCGGGAACCAGGAGGGGAGCTGCCACCACCCCTCCCCTGGAGGAAGCCTGCCAACCCCCTTCCCTGGAGGAATCCTACCATGAAACCCCCAGCCCTGGCAGCATAGGCCTAAAACCTTCCAAACAGGCCTGGGATTCACCACACTTCTACCCTGGGCACTCTCACTACCCCTCTCTTCCTGGAGTCCTGATACCCCCTACAAGCTGGTAGGCTAACTACTGCCCTCCCCCATGCACTGTCCACTGGCACCATGTCGCTGTACATACCGGAACTACCTTCACTTACGAGGGGGGATTCCCTCCTCGAATCAGGCCCGACCTGGACTGACGAGCTCCTCCCTGCCTGCCTGTCCTGCCATCTCCCATCCAGCATCTCCTCCTGCCTCTAGTGGCAGTTCAGTATAGCCAGGATAGTGTCCCCAACTACCTCTTCGGAAACTGTTTCCGGGGAGGGACACCGTCAGAGGAGACCTAACTTTCATCAGCCCCCCCCTTAGCGAGAGGGGGCTTACACATAGATTAAGTGATGATTTTTACACCTTTTAAGAAAGAAATTGGCAGTAAAATTAATAGAGAATGATGTACTTGCGTGAAGGACTGCTACAGGAATGCTCATGCTGATTGGATTCTCTTCTGTTTGACATCATCACACTGCATGTTGGCAGCCATTTTAGGGAACCCAAAGGAGGGAGATTTGAATCAGGAGAGGCTGCTGTTTACATTTTTTAAATGCTGTGAAACTGCATTTATCCTAATTAAATAAATGCAGTTTCAGCATTCGTGTAAACAGTAGGCTTTCCTTTGAAGGGCTATGAAGTCAGATTTAAGAAAAACATGTCGAATTTATGTGTTTAGATGTCCTTTAAGGCAAAAAGTGAGAGAGGGGATATGATAGAAACTTTCAAATATATCAGTGGGATCAAACAGAGTGGATTTGAGCACACTGTTCAGGCAGACAGAGGGGTCATGCATCAGGGGCCATGAATAAAAACTAATAGTGGGTAAAGAGGGATACAAAGAAGCATTTCTTCACAGAAAGGGCAGTGGGCAACTGGAACCACCTTCCAAGTGAACTAACAAGGTCAAAGACAGTCCATGGGTTTAAGATGGGATGGGAAGGGTACAAGGGACGAGTAGCTGCCGGAACTGGGTGAGTTGGAGGGGATGATGATGCAGAGAAGGCAAGCTCACAGGAGGTGGGGACCAGACTGTGGCCACACAGTGGTAGCCAGTAGTGTTCTTTAGGCAGAACAAGAGCAGACTTGATAGACTCTCAGTCTTTTTCTGCCTGTGAAGTTTCAGTGATTCTTACGCTCATGCCTAGGGTAATAAATTGTAAAATCCTGGGTTCTAGTCCCCCAGAAGGAACTTTGGATGGTACTTAGTACTGACACATATGCACATAAGTGTGCAGCACCAGCTGACATCCCTCTCTCCATGCAGTACCATCTTGCAGTTCTACCTGTGGTCACTCAGGTGGCATTTGTACAGTGGCGTCTGACATCTGCCCCCACCCCAAGGAGGAGGAGAGCATCCACTGGAATGCTCGATCCTCCTCTCCCTCCCTAGTCCCCTGTGATTCTTGCTTTTTTCCAAACCCGGATTGCTGGCATTGTGAGCAGTAGCCCTGCTGCTAAGCCGATGGGCTGGCCACCTCTCACTAGCCTTTCTTAGCCTTCTGCTGTCTGGGTGAAGCCACAAAACTGTTCCTTGGGTGGGAACTTATATTGTAAACAGTGGCTGTCCTCTACTACTGTCTCAGCAAAATATATGAAATAAGTGGGAAAGATGAGGAAAAATGCAACTTTAGAGAAACTGAGGAGAAAAGCATGGACGATCTTTTTAATTTCTGACAATGAGAAATATTTGATGAGCATGAGATAAGAAATCAGATTGTTTGCTATGAGACATAAAGTCATGAAACAGAGAAACAGAGAATTTGACAGCAGATAAAGACTGCTTGGCCCACCTAGTCTGCTCATTTTTCTCTACCTGCTTTATTACCACAGGCCATACTTGATCTACAGCTCTTTCTCCCTCCACCTCTTCCATTCCACTATGGTTTTCTTATGTCTATCCCATGTATTCTTGAGCCCCACCACTATTTTCACCCCATCACCTCTGTTGGAAGGTTGTTTCTGCAATCCACCACTCTTTCTGCGAAGAAGTACTTCCTCACATCTCTCCTGAATCTGCCCCCCCAGCTTCATAGCATATCTCCTTGTTCTTGAGCACTGTTTCTTCTGAAAAATACTTCCCTCCTGTACCTTATTTACTCCTGTGAGGTTTTTAAAGGTCTTTTTCATATCACCCCCCCAGAACTGGACACAGTACTCTAGGTGGGATGTTACCAGCGATCTATATAGAAGCAACACCATCTCCCTCTTTCTGCTGGTGATACCCCACCCTATGCAGCCCAGCATCCCAGTAGCCCTCCCGACTGCCTTGTCGCACTGCCTGGCCACCTTTAGGTCATCAGATATGATCACCCTTAGATCTCTTTCCTGCTTGGTAGTCAATACCACTACCCCATTTTATACTCCACGTCTAGGTTTCTATGCCCTAAGTACATTATTTTGCACTTTTTTGCATTAAAACCCAGCTGCCATATCCTTGATCACTCCTCTAGTTTTCTCCAGTCTCTGCTCATCCTTTCCACCCCCCATCCCCCGAGTGTTCACCCTACTGCAAATTTTGGTATCATCTGCTAAGAGGCAGACATTCCCTTCCAGCTCCTCTGCAATATCACTTATAAAGACATTAAAGAGAATTGGTCCCAGCACTGATCCCTGAGGCACCCTGCCTGTTACCATCCCTTCCTCCTAGTGAACTTCGTTTACCACCACCTTTTGTTGCCTGTCCCCAAACCAAATTCTTATCCCGTTTACCACCTTTGGACCTACTCTTAAGCTAGCCAGCTTGCTTATTGGTCTCTTGTATGGAACAGTGTTGAAAGTCTTACTGAAATCTAGGTAGGCCACTTCCACCACTCCACCCTGATCTCATTCCATTGTCACCCAGTCAAAGAAATCTATCAGAATTGTTTGACATAACCTCCTTCCATGAACCCATGCAGCCTGGGGTCTTGAAACCCACTGGATTCATAATATTCCACAATCCTTTCCTTCAGGAATGATTCCATTAACTTTCTCATGACCGCTGTTAAGCTGACTGGCTTATAACTGCCAGCCTCCTTCCCGCTACCACTTCTGTGTAGTGGGACTATGTCTGTCCTTCTCTAGTCTTCTGGAACCACTAATGTTTCCAGTGAGCTGTTAAATAAGACTGTCAGAGGTGCAGCCAGTACCGACATGAGCTTCCTTCATACCCTTGGATGCACCCTGGCTGACCCCATTGCTTTTCCCACCTTCAGATTAGCGAGTCCCTTCAAGACTCTCTCCTCCGAAAAAGGACTAGTGTCCACCTCCTTCCCTCCAAAGCGTCTGTTATTTTTTTTGTGGCTTCTCTCCTTCTCCTTCCTTTAAACACTGAACAAAAGTATTTGTTCAGGATGTTTGCCTTTTCCTCATCTCCCTCTGCACAGTCCCCCCTTCCCTTTTTAACCTTGCAATCTCACCCCTGGTCTTCCTCTTTTCACTTACTTACCTAAAAAATGCCTTGTCCTCTTTTGTTACTTCCTGGTTTATTCTCTTTTCATTTTGTGCCTTTGCACTCCTTACTGCTTTGCCTGCTTTGCTTTGTTTCCCTGATACACCTCCCTATCCTCCTATCTCTGCATCTCCTTATACTGTCTAAATGCTACTTTTTTATCCTTTACTTTTTCAGCCACCCGTTTCGAGAACCACAGTGGTCTCTTTTTCCCTCTTGCTTTTGCTCACTTGTTTGACTTAGACGTTTGTTGTTTTTACTCTGCTCTTTTTTAGCTTTGTCCACTGTTCCTTCACTCCACTCAGTCCATGCCCCCCACTGCCAGGTCATCTCTGAGGCATTCACCCATCTTTATTAAATCTGCCCTCCTGAAGTCCAGGACCCTTACCCTTGTGTGGTTCAGTTCTGCAGTCATCCTTATATTGAACCACACTGTACAGTGATCTCTGGTCCCCAGGCGGCCTCCTACTTTGATGTCTGCAACACTGTCCCTATTAATGAGTGCCAGGTCTAGTACTGCCCCATCATGAGTGGGTTCATTGACAAGTTGTCTGAGGAATGCCCCCTGCAGAGAGTCCAAAATGTTCCTGCTTCTTGCTGAAGTTGCTGCTGGGAGGCTCCAATCTGTATCTGGCAGGTTGAAGTCCCCTACCAGCAGCACCTCCCCCTTATCTACCATCTTGCCAGTGGCTTCGACGAGTACCTTATTTAATTCCTCCCCTGTGGTAGAGGTCTGTAGATCACTCCAGTGCTAATAGTGGCACCATTCCCCATCTGCAGGATGACCTACAGTACCTCTGCCTCCCCCTGTATTCTATGTATCTCTGTTGCTTTTATGCTTTCCCTTACATAAAGCACCACACCCCTTCCTTTCCTTCCCACCTGGTCCTTCCTGAACAGAGTTTAGCCTGCTGGTATGGCCATATCCTAGTTATGTTTTTCAATGCATCATGACTGGGTAATGGCCACAATACCAAGGTTGGCCTCTGCCATGATGACCTCCAGGTCCGGAATCTTATTTCCTAGACTTCTAGCATTCACACACATGGCCTTCCAGATTTTGTTTCCATTCTGCTTGTTGTTCCCCTTTTCTTTTTTGCCCTCCCTCCTGCCTCCCTCTCTTTTTTTTTTTTTAAATTGTATTTTATCTCCTTCTCTTGACATCGGAGCCCCGCTCTGTCGGGAGTCGCTAAGGGTATTACCCCCACTGCTGCCTACCTGGAACCCCTGGTAAACCTCCATGGAGCTGTGGCTATATCCCACAGGTGAGTACAAGTTGGGGCCCATACACACCGATCAATCAGCTTTTGTTGGGTCCCCTTGGCGGTCAGGCAGGCAACAGTCATTAGGGCCTATACCCAGCACTCCTTCCACTCGGCGCTCTGATGTGTTTTTTCCTTGTTCCAAGGTAGTGGCTACGCCCAGATGTCAAGGCGTCCCCGCCGACGTCTTCACTCCCAACCCTCTGTGTGTGCTTGTGTGCTTGCTGTGCCACTGGCTTCTGCCAGAGGCCAGACAAGTGCCGCATCTACACCTCCCACCCTCCCGGGAGAGGAGAGCTGTTCTCCGGGTGCTCAATCCTCTCCCTTCCCTGCTGACCCCTGATGGCCCGGGCTCATTCCCGAACCCGGGTCACCGGTGTGATGTGAGGTGTGGTGTCCAGCGCCTCAACCCTCAGTGCCACCGGGCCGGCTCCCTCTCTTTTTAATGCTCCCATTCCTTCCCCCTTCGTCTCTAGCACCTGTATTACTTGGTAGTACTAGTTTAAGGTAGAAGAAGGAACTAAGCCCATTGGGACACACTCCTAGTGGGTGTATTATGCTACATCCCAGACAAATATCTATCCAATTCACATTTAAATTTATTAAAATTCTGTATATCCACAAGGTACTGTGGTAGATTATTCCGTGACCTACAGACCCTGACCGTAAAATAATTTCCCCTTTTATTAGTTAGTGCCCTGAAAACTTGTAACTGTTTGTTGTGAGATCTTAGATTAGTTTGTCTTAACAGTGGTGTAATGTTAAATTGCTCACTTAACTCTTTGTCCTGAAGGACATTGAACAACATAAATAGATCCCCCCATGCCTTCTTAATTGGCGGTCTTGAAGTTTAAGTAAATGAAATCTATCCATATATGTCCTTCCCTTCCACCTAGTTATAAATTGTGTTACCTGTCTTTAGACACCATTCAAAATGTTTTTATTTAAATAAGGTGACCAAAAAGATGCAGCGTAGTCCAAATGGGGTCTAATATATGTACTATACAGTGGCATAATGCAAGCTTCAGAGTTTGTTGCAAAAGATTTTTGTATTGCTGTAATGAGCCTATTAGCAGTCTGAGTGGATTTCCTGCATTCGCTACTGGCTGTAAAATCTGAATTAATAAGTTTACCAAGGTCTGTCTTCTTGTCCACTGATTTTAATAGATGCCCATTCATGAAAAAAGTTTTATGTTGGCTTTTTTTGCCCAAATGAAGTACTGTACATTTGTCTATATTAAATATCCCATTCGATTTGGCCCATATTTCCAATTTATACAAGTTGTTAACCAGTGACAGATATTTATCTTCACTGTCAGCCTCTGCACTTATTTTAGTATCGTCTATGAATTTCAGAATATTGTTGTGGACATTTTGATCAAAATCACTAATGAATACATACTGGGTCAGGTGTAAACTTAGCTGGAGATACACTACTATTTCTTGAGAGTCTATCGGTGTCTGAGCTTGCTCTCCCCAATCAGCAGACCGGTTTCAACTTTTGAATTTGGTATCTGACATCCTCTAGCCAATCAGGCTTTGGGAGCATGCAGTGTACTTTTCATTTTGACTGTTAAAGTGCCTTGACCTTAGTGGTCTTCCAAAGAGCTGCCCATAGTGGGGTGACACAGAGTTAAGCAGTGAGTCTACCAAGTCACCCGGAGCAGACAGAGCTTGGGCCCTGTATTCTGACCTACCCCTGTACCTCAGGACTACCCTGTTGCACTTTGCAAGTAGTAAGCAGGTGAGTCATAACTGAGCATATATATCTATATATATATATATATCTCCATGTCGCTGTCTGTCAGTAGCCAAGGTCTCTGGTCCCACAAGTGTGCAATAGGCACCAGAAGGTATTTGTGCTCTTTATGACGTTACTGTTGCTTACTGTTTAGCTGCTATTCCCACATAATTTGACTAGCCAGACAGACCTGCTCACCTTTTCTAGTAGTGTGGGCTTCCACACTGTCACGTTGGTCGACCTGCATTAATTGATTGCCTCAGATTTCTAGCTCACAGAGATCACCTAAAGAATAAACCTGAGGACACAGAGTTTTGTGAGAAGATGGACTCCATGGCTGGTGTCACTGGTGATAGGGGCAATTGATCTGGGTGGGGGGAGACCAAGAGAGGGGCATGGAGATACGAGAGCCTTATTAAAGACCACTTGAAGGGTATAATTTAACTAGCCTATCCTAGTAAAACGAAAAGTGATTATTAATGTGGAAAGAGTTTAAGCCGATGAAATATGATTATGTAATAAGATATCTCTGATGTAAATTGTATGTACTTTTAAAGTCAAAAGTGATGGAAATGACTCCTAATTATTGTATACCTGTGCTGAAATATGCAATAAACATGAATTTTAAAAATAAAAAAAAAGATTTCTAGCTCACCGTGTTGTTTAGCTACCATGCTGTGTGTTATCGCTGTAGCTATACATTTTACCCAAACCAACTTACCTTATTGAGAAAGCTGTCACACCCTTGTGAATATATGTTTTTTTCTAAAGTCTCCCTTGGTTATTCTGTACCTACTGGTTCATGTGTAAACTTAGCCAGAGATACAGTACTATTTCTAAACCACTCTGTTGCTTGTACACATCTCTTACTGATCCTAGGAAATATTTTAAGTTTCTTGACCTACACTGCAGGCATTTGATTATTGTGTTGCTGCTTCTCAGTGGAGATGTTTAACTAAACCCTAGCCCTCTCTCCCCATCTAAATCCCCCTATGTAGCTACCAGTTTACTTAAAAGCCTAACTATTTTTTCACTGCTGTGGTCATAGCCTCTTGCCTAAAATTGATCTGATAAGGACTTGGGTTCAGCATAACCAGCCTGAAGTTCTGTGTCCAACAGAGACTTGTCTGTCTGCTAGATTACATTCCAGCTCCATTGTACTTCCAGGCTAATGGTAAGACAGAAGTAAAAGGGGAGGCAGGGTCCTATTTGATATATCAAGTGTGTGGGTAGCCAAGCCTGCAGCCATTGTGAACAGGTGTGTTCTCTCCCAGCTCTGCTCAGAGACATCTACTTTGTTTTTTTATAGCCTTTACTGTGTTTTAAAATAATGAAACAATACTGTGCAGTTAGTTTGGCTGGTGATCTTGTGACTGTGCGTGTTTCAATCTTTATGGACAAGGGTAATCATAAATAAAACAGAGTGATGAGAATTGGCATAAAGGGCAAAAAGAACTAGGCGGCTCCCATGTATCAAGGCTGGTGCCAACACATAGCATATACAATACTCACAGTCAGGAGTCGGCACTCAGCAGCATTCCAGAAGGTAGTCCTTTAGATAAAGAACAAATGCACCATACTAGTTTTCTGAAAGTCTGTTTCTTTAATAAGCTTAATTAAATCCAAAGAAATGCTGAAAACAGGCAGAACGCGACCACGGAGTGTGACTGACCCCTTCCCAATAGAGTCTCACTCTAAGATAGCCAGTCGAATGCTTTCATGAGAGAGCACTTTCTCACTTGTGGCAAACAATAGTGCACCTCTTAAATGTAAAATGATTAAAGTGCCAGTGTGATGAAAAAAGGGGGATGAAAATATTATTCTGAATATGTGCTCATAAAACATGATGTGCAGGGGTGCACAGGCATATATTTAAAATCCAGTGAGAATAAACCCAGGCCAAGTGAAGTGCAAACTGAGTGCGAATGGGCAGTACAATAATTAAAGTGCTGATAAGTGCAAAAGCGAAGAATAAATTACATTAACGAGGTGTACTGCTGTATACCACCAGTCTTGAGAAAGTGCTCTTTAGCACGAAAATGTTTGACTGGCTATCTTAGATTGAAATTCTATTGGGGAAGGGTCAGCAACACTCCGTGGTGGTGTTCTGCCTGTTTTCAGCATTTCTTTGGATTTAATGGATCTGTATCACTGCAGACCCTACTTGATCTGTAGCTCTAGCTCTTTCTCCCCCACTTTCTCTTCACTAAGATTCTCTTATGCCTATCAGATGCATTCTTGAACCCCACCACTGTTTTCACCCCTCCACCTCCACTGGAAGGCTGTTACAGGAATCCACCACTCTTTCTGCGAAGACGTACTTCCTCACATCTCTTCTGAATCTACCCTCTCCTGTGTCAATGAATGACAACAAATTGGTACGTCATAGAGGGGTTATCAAAATTTATCAAAATTCGTATTTATATTGACTCCAAGAGCTATCAGTATCTAAGAATAAGAACATATAAAACTAAATCTTTGCAACAGCATTTATATTTATGTCACTATATTGATGATTAGCTGTTCTATTACACTATAAAGAAACAAACTTTGTGATTAAAGCAGGAAAATAATTAATTTCCCTCATTCAGGCCTCTTTGGCCATTACACTTAGATTATGATAAGCTTGAATCTCAAACCTGAGATCCAGTTATGAGTTATAAAACAGAAATTATATAGTTTAGCTAGTAGTTGGTAGCCTGTGACTTTGGCGCCTGAATGAAGGCACTGTTCAAAACAGGGATGCAATGTGGGCGAAAGCCTGAATGGCGAGGGGGAGATGGGTGACTGGATGTGGTGGGTGGGAGACTGTAGTGACAGGATGTCGCTATATGTACACGTGTGCAGGGGGGGAGTGAGCACAGTGGCGTGGCCTGGGAGGGTGGAGGATGTAGGGGTGGTGCTGCAGTTGGTTTGCCGAGCTGTGCCATGGCGTCGGGGTTTGCCTCCGCTTGCAGTGCATGGGGTTCCGGGTCTGGGTCCAGGCGCTAAGGCAGTTTTAATGCACCCCGCCTGAAACTTGTCTTTTTTTTGCTTTTGCCCCCCTGACATGCACCCCCCTGGAGTTGAGAATCCTTAAGTGGGGGGGGTGAGGGTCGGACAACCCCATCTGACCCTCTTCTTGTTTTTCTCCTACCACTATCTCTTCGGGCTCCTCTCCAACATGTTTGGGTGAGGATGGGGTTCTTAAAGCCATTGTATTAATTTATTTATTTATTGCAGTTTAGGATTAATACCTTTGAGTCCTGGGACTCGTTTACAAACGTTCCAGGTCACACACAAAACAATTAGTCAAACATACAGGTTGCAGAGATTACAAAAAAAAGTTAGACAAAGGATATCGGCTGCATACATTTGAACGATACGAGTTAGAATACATTGAAGGAACAGTTTGTTTCAGTCAGGTTACAAATAATATAGGAGGAACGTGGTTTCAAGGGTGTAAAGCATTTCAACGAGGGAACATTCAGGATACAGCTCAAACAAAGGAAACATTTTGAAAAGAAGTGCTTTAGTCTGTCAATTTAGGGTCATCAGGCCCCTGGGAGTACTGGCCATACAGATGGGGACTAGCTATACAGAGGGGGAGTGGGTAGGGGAGCAGCCTAAGGACGGCATTGTCGTTTTGTGGGAGGGTGAGTGATAGGGGGTGGAGAGTTGTTGCAGTGATGCCAGCAGCGTGGGGGGGGTTGCAAGCTGGAGCTCAGTAGGAGACAAGTGAGGGGGAAGGAACAGGTATGCAGAGAAAACTAAGGGGAGGGGTACTGGAGTGGGTGATAGGTGTATACTTACTGATATAATGTTTTCCTTGGGTTTACCCAAAATCTTGTTTTACTGGATTTAAGGCCTCTTCCTGAGCCCTTTGAATCATAAGCTCTGGACTGGTTACCAAAGCCTTATTTTTTACAGCCCAAGGACAGTCAGGGAAAATGCGCCCTGTCTCCTCACATAGATCACATTTGGTGAAATTTGCATATTGCGTGGCTATATGACCCACCTCTCCACAATTATCACATCTTGATCCATCACATATGCTGGAGAGGTGGGTCCTGGATCCACATTTATAGCAAGCCTCGGGTTGCCATGAGTAAAAACAGACTCCCCTGTCTCTTCCCAACATGAATGAATTAGGAAAGTGTTCAATAACATTATCTGTCTGCTGCAATTTAACTTTATATTTCCACCCTCCCATCCAGAATAGTTCAGAATCTAACACAGCTTCAGGTTCATCCAATAACCTTGCATTTCTGAGACAACCAAAAAGTAATGTCCTCAGCATTGACTCCTTCATTACGGAACATCACAGGAACAAATCTGATTAGTGGTTAAGTGAGGGGAATAACAAAAAATGGGGACCAAAGTGGAGAAAATTTTAAAGTGTTGTATCTCTGCCAAAGTAACCCCTAGGTGGCACTATCCCAAGGTCTCCTACTCCTGCCTGTGTGACTAGTTGCAGGTTAAGGCACCTGGGTACTGAAAACAGGTGCTTCCACCTGGAGGACAGGGTTAGTGGTAGCGTAGCCTACCTGGGTACAGTCCTCCGGGACACTGTGACCCCCCCTGCCCCGTTTCCCCTCTAGTGGCCTAAACTATGAACAGAATACACAGGTACAATAACCCCTAATCAGCATACAAATCCCCACTCTGTTTGCACTTACCACCAAGGCTGGTTCCACCAGTTCGACCCTGGAGACCCCCTGTAAACTAAGGTCAGACACAGCAGGTAACAACAGTACAATGCTTCTGATACAAAATGGAACCACAGTCAGGTTAAATGCAAAAAGAATTAGATCTGATTTATTCAGGGGGACTGAACAAGGGAGGGGTGTAATTTGGCTGATTAGTTCTGTAGCTGATTCAATCAGGCAATCATGCATGCACTTTAGGGTCCCTTAACAGTCACACGCTCCGGGTACCCAGTTGGAACAAAGGGAAGAGCTAGCCTAATTTGTTGCCTGGGGTAGGCCGGCATTGCAGCTGGCCGGGGCCCTGTGATGAAAGAAGAAGCATGCACCACACACAATTTGTAACCCGGAGCCAGGAGGCTCAGTTCGTGATAATTAGACAAAACAACAAAATCAGATGATGCACCTTGATTGAACTATTGTTGCAGGGAGCTACCCCAGTGTTTACTCATGCTACCCAGTACAGGACACAGGATGAATGAAATGGAGACTTCAGGATGCCTTGCTGGTTTGCCAGGAGAAGCAGAGCCCACACGAATCACCGAGGTGTCGTTCCTGTTCGGGGTGTTGAACAAGGGGCTGATCCCTGGGCAGGTCTCTTGTCGATGGTTTTCTCTGCATCGTGAGTAGCTGGCTGGGCCAAGTTGGCAAGGCCCAGACTGGGTGAACAGTTTGGATTCAGTCCGGTAAATGCTGGATGATGCTTCCAGCAAGTGTGACACAATTAGGCAGTGGGAAACCAAATCATGACCCACTAACAGCATTCAGCACACTTATAGTAAAAGAAAAGCAATACCACAGTTTGGATGACAGTCCGGTTGCAATTTCAGCTTTCCTGAGCAAAACCGTAATCTCAATGGTGATTCAGACATCCTGACGAGCCGATCGCATACAGCAAATCTTCAGTCTTCTTTAGGCAAAGGTACAGTCACAATTCGGTGACTTTTGTCACAATTGGTTCAGATACAGTCCGGTTATTTAAGCACTCTTTAAGGATCCCTTTTGAGGGACAGCAGGCAGACAGGCCAAACTCAGCCTTTCCATCATGACTACGCAGGAGCAGCTGCTCAAATCACTCGAGCCGTTCACTCTCCCAACTCCAAACTCAGACTGACACTCTGCTGCAGGCAGCACTGGGACTTCCTTCTGATACAAGAAGGGTTTGGTTGGTTGATTCATCTGTCTGTCAAAACCAGGGCTCCCCCTTCAGGTCCATGTAGGCGCCAAAGTGAAAAAACTACAATTCCTACAGAAATTCACTCCCACAAGACCCCTGGGGACAGACTCCATTTTAAGGTCCCCAAAAGGTACTGATTAGTGCAATACAGAAATATCCATGCTGCAAAGAAAGGCAGGTTAGAGAAACTATAATACCATTGTTATTAGAGCAGCTAATCAGCAAACAATTACCAGTTCTAACAGAGCTCCCTCTGCACCATTAACAATGGCAGAACACAGCAATATTACCGCAGCTCAGGCGGGACTCGAGCATGGAAATACTCAGCCCATAAACAGATTAATTATACACTACAAAAATAATATCTCTTAAAGAGACAGGCATGGAGGCTAACAGGGCACTTGCATGCAAGCACTTTTAAACCTGTAAAGACACAGAATGCCCACATAGCAGTGGGCATTTAAGCACACCCAAGGAAGACTTTTGGGAACACCCATTTATAGGCGGGTTATACCAAAATAACTCTAACATATATATCATGAACGAAAGCTAATGTCATAGTTAGCTTCCCCTGAGATGTTAATAAAAGCATATAATTCTTTGGGGGAAATTTTGAGAGTCTTTTAGAAGCATTTTTCCCACAAACTGATGGTCTGGTGGTATTTCAAGTCCACTTTTATACCTGATCCTGACTGCGTTTCTCCATGCTGCAGCTTCCTCCTTAGATTTATTAAACAAGTCAGATAATAAGGGTTTCTGAGGTGGCACATCCTGGCCATTATTTAACATAGTTGATACTTCTTGTGATAAACCAAGTTCTTGTCTTGGTTCAATTGTCTGCAGATCACTTCCTACGGGTGGGGGTGGGGTGGGGGATTATCTATACCTGAACTAGCATCTGGGTGTGCTAGATCTTTGACCACTGGCAACAACCTCAGCTACTGCTGAGGCTTCCATTCCTTGAAAAACTAAATCTTGTATTTGCATCTCCCATCCCTGTTTTTTCCCCTCAGGATGCCATTCACTGGTGTGTGTTAAAAGCGAGTTCTGACACTCAGGATCAGGAAGCCATTAACCTGACTGCATTTTGTTCCATTCTGATTCTTGCAGTGCTTTTTCTGGTGACCATTGGGCAAAGGGATCATCTATATTCATTTTATCACTGTGCATAGCAAAAGCCTGCTGTATTGCTGCCGAGGTGGAAAGTCCCAACCTCGGACCTCCTTGCTTTTTTGGATTTAAACAAAAGATTCAACACTATGTTCCCATTTGCCAATGTCACTGCAGCCCTTTTACTTTTACTTTCTTCTTTAAGCCCCGGTTTTGAACCTCATGCAGAAAAGGAAAAAATAGTAGCATCTTGTTACCCATGCATGTTTGACTGGTATATCACTTTATCCCCCTCCTGACTCCCCTGTCCCATCTGAGAAACATCCATTGTCTATGGTAATGCTGACTGATTTCTTTGATCATCAACATCTTTTTGTTTCTCCTCACATGAAAAAACTTTTTCAACAGATATCCATGTTTTTAGGCAAATTTTTTAAGTCATTACAGTCAGTTTTCGGCTGGATAGGAGCCTGAATAGGTAGGCCTGAATTATCAGTTACTGTCACAATTTTCTCTTTAATCTCATACTGTGGTTCTCAGCACATGTCCAAGGCATTTCTGCTGCCAGCCACTTCATGCATTAAGTTTGTTTGTACAAAAAACTCCTTCCGTACCAGTGAGTCAGGTTTTTCGGTCTCCTCTTTTGATGCTAGTACATCACAGCTGTCATCAGGGCCACACTCCTTGTCAACAAGTGGAACCTGCAGTAGCTTTAACATTTTAGCCTGTAAACACGCTTTCTGTGCTGCAAATTGTTGCTCCACTATGGCCAATAATTTTTTGAGTTCTTCACATCTTTCCTCCATATTCCTTGTCTTATTTCCAACAACACCATCCACAGTAGGCTCATCGGTAACTGTTGTTAAATCTTCAAGTGATATGAAAATATCTTCTCCAGAATCCTTTTTCCAAACATCTTTTCCAGTATTTAATGCCTGTTTAACCTTTTCCACAGCAAAGTTGGGGGACAAGGTCTGATCCTCTGTCTCAGTAGTATCAATCCTCTCCAGGCCTCTAGTAAAATAAGGACTTGGGAGGAGGCCCTCTCCCTAATCTCCCTCATTTCCACACTCTCTCGCTGTTTCAGTAGGACTGACTCAGTTTGTCAGGCCGGCATGGATCCCCCTACTAGTGAGTAGGGGAAATTTTTATTGACAAAGAAACTACAAACCAAACTCACATTGACAAAAATAAATATAAAAGACTCATGTAACAGGAAAATCAGAATCGGTCACCCATGGTAAGCATTTCCATAAAGCAAACAATGATCCAGATGACAAACTTCTTAGTTCAGAAAAATAAACATCTTTTAAATCCTGTTCAATACTTTGGACCACCAGTAGGTGGGACTTATCTTTTTGCTGCAAGGTGAAAAGACAGCGAGCAGTCCATAAATGCCATTTAACGATGGTAAACAATAAGTTTAGGGTGTCAATATTCCACTTTTTCCAGGTCGCTGGAAACCTACCATGTAATAACACCTCATAAGTAACAGAAGTAAATAAAGGTTCCTTCCATCTGTTCGCTAAAAATAACTAAAAACCAGTGATATAGGAACAAAGAAAAAACAGGTGTTGTATTGTTTCATCCTGATTTACACATAAAGGTCTGGAACACAATCTTTCATTCAGCTGTTTATGCTTATGATTTGCCTTAACATTGATCCGTTCATGACAACTAAGCCAATGTAGATCCCACATCTTCTGGGGGATGCGAGGATTCCTTAACAGTGTGTATAAAGCAGGTAAGGAAGTAGGGGGGCATTTGGGAAAAATTACAAGGTCTGCACAAGTGGTATCTATCAAAAAATTATAAATGGCTTTCCTATTTTGAGTCATAATCATATGGCTAGTAATCTTCCATTGTTTTAAGCGGCAAAAGGTATCACGAAGATAAGAAGGGGTAGATGATACATGTTTAACCTGTTTCAAAGTGTTAAGGTCCCAAAGATGAAACCAGGGTTGACAGGATTGAAAAAAATAAAATTCCCATCCCACATCATAATTAACTAAAAGTGGTTTAAGATTAGTCACAAAAAATAAACTATTATAAAAAAATAATGGGTGTATCATATTTAGACCACCTTCCTTGACAGGTAAGCAGGTAATGGAATGCTTAATGGGATTCAGGCGGCTGCCCCAAAAGGCCTGAAAAAAAATACTCAGAAGTTTGGTTTCCAAAACACGGGGAAGGGGAAAAACATAAGCCAAAAACAAAAAAATCGGGAGCAAGTGAGACTTTATCAAGTAAACCCTCTTTTTTTTACTGAGTCTCCAGGTGTTCCAAAGAGAAACTTTGGCCTGTGCTAGGTCCAGTTTAGGAGTCCAGTTGAGAATGTCTAAAGGACCTGAGCCAAATAGAATGCCCAAAATCTTAATAGGGGTGTCACAAAGTGCAATACTGGAAACTATTACATCATTCGACTGCTGAGATCCAAGCAGTCGACCGACACATTTCTCCAAGTTCAGGGATGCTCCTGAAACAAGACCAAAGGACTTACAGAGATGGAGTAATGCGTCTGCTGAAGGAACATCAGCTACTATTAAACTCATGTCATCAGCATAGGCTAAAACAGAAAGTGGTAAGGAACAAATAGGCCTAACATTGTGTGCTGTATTAATGATGCGAAGTAAGGGATTCCAAAAAAAAGATATACAAAAGGGGACTAAGTGGACACCATTGTCTAACACCTCTCTTTAAAGGTATCAAAGGACCCTTCCAGCCATTAACAAGAGGGACAGAAGTGGCTGTAGAATATAATAAGTGTAACCAGGAGAGAGTAGTCACAGGAACCCTATAATGTCTCAAAACCTGCCATAAAAAGTCATGACTCACCGAATCAAATGCCTGTCTTTGATCCAATGAATACAGGAGGCCTGTTAACCTATTTGAATTGTCATGTTCCACCAATTCCCGTAATAGAAGGACATGATTATGTATACTTCTGCCTGAAACATTACTAGATTTAGCTTCCGAAATAACAAGAGGGGCCAGCTTTGCTAGATGGAGAGCAATAATTTTAGTTAAAATTTTAAAGTCCATATTCAATAGGCTAAGAGGCCTCCAGTTAGTCAGTAATTTTCTGTCTCCTTTCTTATGGATATAGAAGGTACTACCCATATTAAATTCTAATGGTAAAGTATTAGCTTTTAAAAGGAAGTTATAAACTGCGGCCAATTCCACGCTCAACTCAATATTAAGCAATTTATAAAGCTCATTCGGAAGGCCATCCAAGCCCGGAGATACTCCAGATCGCAGAGTTGTGATGACCTCAACTACTTCTCGTGCCTGAATATCACAAGCAAGCATATCAGATACTGATTGTGGATGGGACTAAGGAAGGTCAATATATCACGTAGACATGCAGGGAATGGACTGAATAAGTTTTGAGTATACTTGGCCACATAATTTTGGATAAGTCTAGAATCAGTAATTATATGACCAGCTTCAGTCACAATAGTATCAATTGTTCTCCCCGTAATCTGTTTAGAAAAATATGCAAACGGGCAGATCACATCATAGGCACCTTTTACACTAAAACGTTGACGTTGTTGCATTGAAGCATATTTTTTGGAGTGATATTCCATTAAAGATTTTTTCAGGGTACTAATTTGTGATGAAAAATCCTGGCCAGTGGTATATAAAAGGGTAAGGAGTTTTTGCAGCTGATGTTGTGTCCTATGGTATGTGAAATAACAATCTTCATGATGGGTTTTGCTAAATGATTTCAGTAATTTCATCAAATCCTTCTTCGTATCTAACCACCACCACCAAGGATCATCGTAAAGAAAAAACACAGATTTTCTGTTTTGAAAAAAAGATTTAAGAAGTGTTAACAACAGAGAATTCTCTAATAAGGAAACATTAAATTTCCAAGTGCCAGGACCAAAAGTTGCAACATTCTTAGGACCAAGAAAAATGGTAAGCAAATCATGATCTGAAAATTCAGCCACCAGTACTTCAGCAGCGGAAGTTTGTAAAAAGGAGGACACAAAAAAATAATCTATCCGGGTAGCTAAAGAGCCTTTATGAAAGGTAGGGGTATGTGTCTGGGTGAGAGAAAGATAAGCATCCTTCAGTTTGCAGAAAATAAAAGATTTTGAGAAAAGTGGTATCACAAAATAATTTTGTGGTTTTGAAAATGAGGACCTGTCCTTAGTGGACAACCCACAATTGAAATCACCACCAAAAATAACGTGCATAGAGGTGTAAAGATAGGGTCGAACTACTTTCAAGAGTTCAATCCTAAGCGACTTGGTTTGTGGGGCATAAATATTGATAATCCTAAAAGGGTTAGAAAGGAACCTAAAGTCTATCAATAATACTCTGCCAGGGCATAAATCTAGAATCTTAATAATAGAGATATTAGGAAGATGAAACAAAATACCCACCCCAGAACATGTCTCCTGTCCAAATGACTAATAGGAGGGCCTAAATGCCAGGATTTTGGGCCCTAGAAATTTCAGGCAAAGAATGGAATCTAACATCTTGTAGAAGTATAAGACCGGCAGTAAGGCAAGACAAAATGAAAAAACTGAATCCCTCTTATGTTATTTTTTTATATTGTTAACATTAACAGTATGTATTGCAATAGAAGTAGACATATGCATAGCAATCACCTCTGTCTACCCTTTCTCGGGGTACATTCTTTATGTTTTGTCTTGGCCTTGGCTTTCCTTTTTTGGGACCCCATATTGTCAATAGGGACTTCAGTATCTGTAGTAGGTTCAGGGTGAGAGGACTGGACAGAAGAAGAGTCAGAGTCTGTGTTTTCAGAAGTATGTCGCAGCAATTCATATTTATTTGTCAAAGGGAGAGTCTCTGCCCTCTGAGCCTTAGAGGAAGGTGAACCAAACTTTCTTGAACCCCGTGTAATTCTAGAAGGTGTAGTAAAAGGGTCAGAAGGGGAAGGTTCCATTGTTTCTAATGGTGCCGGGGGGAGTCCCCATAGAAGAGCCACCTGAAGTAGAACAGCTAGGAAGAACTGGGGAAGAAGGAGTGTGGGGAGGTAGAGAAAATGTAACAGGTTGTGGGGCAGGCTCAGTCAAATCCTCCCCAGCAGTTATTACAGTGGCAATGGAAACAACACTATGTGATTCAGCTAAAGTAGTAGGAGGGGGACAACTTTAGAAGAAGAGGGACCCTTAATGTTAGAACGTTGGGCTACTGTAACAATAAGCCATTGCTCCTCTCCATCAGCTAAAGTAGGAGAATTATGGGCAGCCCAGGAACATTGCTGAAAAGTATGTCCCAGGTCTTCACATAAAACACAGAGGTTCTTCAGTACACTGTGAGCCTGCATGACCAAGACCAGCACAAACAGTACATTTAATAGTGTCACAAATGCTGCTGAGATGAGAAGTGGAACCGCACTTATAGCAGGCTTTAGGTTGTCCAGAATAGAACAAAACTCCCCTATCCCTGCCTAACAGAAAACTATTGGGTAGGTGTTGAATACCAGTATCAGTAGTCCGGCGCATAACCCTAACCTTCCACCCTCCCATCCACAAATTTTCCGAATCAAAAATAGCTTCAGGATCAGAGAGCACTGTACATCTTTGTTTCAGCCAAACTGTAATATCGTTCAAACTAACACCTTCATTTCTAAACAGAATAGTCACAGTCTTTTGTGCAGGTTTCGTTAAAGGAATTGCACTGAAAGGTGACCATAAAGGTATTTTTCAACAGATGAAATTGGGACCAAAATTTCTCTAAACCTTTTAAGGTTTTAAAACTTACATCAAAATGGGACTCATTAGAAACATGTATCAATGCGTGGATATCACAAGCAGCAAATTTCATGGAGTCTTTAAGCAAAGTGCGTCCAACAAAAACCCTATCAGGCATTTCAGGTAAACCCCCCAAATACTGTAATCTGACAGCATTGTGTCTCTTAGCCTGTTGGGTGGGAACAGAAAAACAAGATGCATATGTTTTAGTAGATGCAGAAGCAAGAGAAGTTGGTCGTTCAGTCAGCTGAGGTGGTAGACCAGGGCCCTGGGGTGGTAAACTTCGGTGAAAAGGGTCGGAGTCTGAAAACGGAGCTGCAGGAGAAGTGGAAACCAATAAATTGAGAATTGGATTCTGTGTTAAGTGCAAAGCAGGCGTTAGTGTTAAGTCCAACTGTTCTTGCACAGGAGAAATAGCTGGGGCATCTGCAGGGGTGATCTGAACGGGGGAAGGACCGGAGCACCAGGTACCGACAACTGGATCCCTCTCCTACCCTGCCGCAACAAGAGCAGAGTCAACTAACCAGTCTCCCTGTGGAACAACCTCTGCAGGGGGCAAGTCAGACGCAGAGGTTCGTGGAAGAAGATCGGGGGAAACAGCAAGGTTGTCAGGAGAAGTTTCAGCAGCAGGAGCAGAAGAAATCGTCGAACAGACCACATTGGAATGTGGAAATGTCAAGGCTGTCTTTCGGGCGTCTGACACAGTAGTCTGCAACAGTGAGTCAGAATCAGTAGGCAGCTGCAAAGCTGAGTTCTTAAGTGCTAAAAGCTCCTGTTTCTTTGTAAGATAGCGTGTTTCCTCAAGTAATAGCAAAGCGTCCACATCTGTAGGTCGTAAACATTCAGTATTCTGTAGAGACTCTAGCAGATGCTAGCTGTTGCAGTATAGGAACAGACTGGGAAGAAACAGTTGTTTGCTTACTTTAATCCATCGAGGTTTCTGAGGAAGGAAATGAACTGGGAGATGCATACAACTTGGATCCATTAGAAGAAGCTTGAGGAAGAATCGATGAGGTCTCTGGCAATCCAGAGACAGGGGAGGAGACCAACTCCCCTGACTCCAACACCTCCATGTTCTCCACAGCATGTCCAGAGGCAGCCATCTTGGTCCCACATGAAAATGGGACCCCCCTGCTTACACGAAGCAGAGTAGGGGGATTTCCCTGGTGCCCTGGTCAAAATTTCCCTCCATTCACTAAAAATATCACCAACCGCTTAATCTGGTTCAAGGTCAGTTGGCATTCATCTGTATCCCCTCCGCTGGGTCGTGCCTGAAAATAGGCAGAATTTGTCTAGTGCGCTTACCCGGTCAACAAAAACTAAATAAATAAATAAAAGACATGTGTAGTGGGCTGTACCAAGGCTATGTCAGTGCTGTGATTCTTTCAAAATCCATTTTGGACATCTGTGAAACGGGAGTTTGAATCAATATATTGTATCGGTTGTGTACTAATCTTTCTTGAACTTTTGCCAGAGTACTCAGTATGGGTATGGAATGGTAGTTTGCTATCAGCTCCTTGGCTCCCCCTTTAGGGACAGGAGCAGGGACATGTAATAGAGTGATTCCAGTGGTAACAAGGATAAGGGTAGCAAGTTTTAGAAATTTGGGTTCCAGTTTATTGTGGCCTCCAGGTTTGTCAGTTTTCATTTTTAGTAATTGGTCCAGAACCTCCTTCCTTGTGACCAGCCTAAAGTGGATGTTGGGATGGTCAGTCATGGTAGAGGAGCTGGGGGAGGACTAACAAAGGGATCCTTAAAGCATAAAGATCCATGAAGAATCTGTTGAATGCTTCCATGATCAGTGTTGGGTCACTAATGGAATCTTTATTGTGCTGTATTTCCTGGTTAGGGGCACCCGCCTGCCCTTTCAAGAAAGAGTTTACTTCGAACCAGAAGTATTTTGGGTTTTGCAGGTTGTCTAACCGCAGTTGGACATGCAGGAATTTTGCAGCTGTCTGTAGGCCAGCCAATCTTGCTGCTAGCCAGAGGTTTTAATACAGCCTTGGCAAGATCCTTCAATTTCATCAGATTGTGGGGGAATCTCTTGCAATCTGACTTTTGGAGCTACTGTACATACAGATTCACCAAGCTATCAGCTGTTGACTGTGGAGTGCTGACTGGGAAGCAGACTTTACCATTCTTGCAAGTCTTTCTCAGTGGTAAAACTCTACAAAAGCTAAGGAGAAAAAATTATGCTAGCCTTCTCTCACCCATGCACCCACATTCCATAAAAAGAAACACGATTGGGAAAGGGCAATGCAGATGGACATATCAGATACAAGCTAGACTCAGATGGTACAGCTGGCACACAAGGGAATTAGAGACATCAGATACCAGCTGATACAGAAGAAAGTCCTGCACAGATGGTACAGAACTCCAGTAGTCCTAAACAAAATGGGTGTGCTGAACTCAGATCAGTTGCTTGAGATGCCATGGCTCTGCAGGCACCTTAGTACATATACTGTGGTTATGTCCCTCAGTACAGGGCTTCTGGTCCCTGGTATTGGCACTCTGTGAGAGAGTGTGGGGTCATGACATTCTGGCAGACCCCAAATTGTGGTTGCAAGGAGATACCTCAGTGTCATCCAAGCACCCCAGTAGTACCAGAAGCTGGCTGCTACTGGCAGTCTTGGAAGTCAAATGACAGCTCCTGCTCAAATGGATAACTGTCACAGTACCTACAATAACTGAATAGACTGCAGCCCTCTATAAGTTAGTCAAATATGAGAGAATGTCACATATCTCTCAAAACAACCTTCATAGGTTCCACTGAGTGTGGGCCATCTTCCTGTAGTCTGCACCTCCGCCTCCCAACCCTGGCTCATGCCTCATGGCTGGACTCATTTCCCTTACACCCACCCCTCCCTAGCTCCTGAAAATACAGCTTATTCCTGATAGTTGGAGTACGTGATGGTTTACTGTTGACAGTGCTGGTCCGGTGAGTTGTGTGTGCACGGGCTGCATGGGCTTTTATGCACTGTAGCCTCGCTCCTCCTAATGCTCCTGGCTGTCAGATTGCTCCTGAGCCCCATGCCTGCCACAGAGCAAAGTTCTGTTGTTCTGATGCTGGAAAATAAATGTAATCAATGGCATACACCATATAAGGCAGCGGTCTCTGTGATGGCTTACTGTTGGCAGTGCTAGTCCGTTGCGCTTGTGCTGTTTTCTGTGTGCATGGGCAGCACAGGTTTTTATGCACTGTAGCCCTGCCCCTCCTGATGCTCCTGGCCACCGCTCACCCCCAAGCCCCCTGCCTGCCACAGAGCAAAGTCATGTTGTTCCAATACTGGAAAATACATTTAAACAATAACATACACTATATAAGCAGCAGTCTCTGTGATGGCTTACTGTCAGCAGTGCTGGTCCGGTGAGCTTGTGCTGGTTTCTGTGTGCACTGGCAACACAGGTTTTACGAACTGTAGCCCCGCCCCTCCTAATGCTCCGGGCCATCAGCTTGTTCCTGAGCCACCTGCCTGCCACAGAGAAAAGTCCTGCTGTTCCGATGCTGGAAAAAAACTTTAGTCATGGGCATACACCATATAAGCAGCAGTCTCTGTGGTGGTTTATTGTCAGCAGTGCTGGTCCAGTGAGCTTGGGCTGGTTTCTGTGTGCATGGGTGGCATGGGCTTTTATGCACTGTAGCCCTGCCTCTCCTAACACTCCTGGCCACCGGCTCACCCCCGAGCCTGTTGCCTGCCACAGAGCAAAGTCCTGTTGATCTGATGCTGGAAAATACCTTTAATTAATGGCATATACCATATAAGCAGCAGGCTCTGTGATGGTTTATTGTCTGCAGTGCTGGTCTGGTGAGCTTGTGTTTGCTCTAATTTATCAACTTTAAATAACCAAAACACAGTGGTGCTGGCCAGTATGCAACTCAATACTGCAGCATACTGCAGTAGAGCTACTGCTGTAAACAAGGCACCTTCATTGGCAGTCAATCCCTTTTGTCATGTAGTAACCTGAGACATTGCGTTGCATCCTGGCCAAGAGGCCAGCACGGGTGTACTTAGTATAGCAGCTTTCAATTTACAGTAAAGCCTTCAGCCTCTTCTGCCCCTTACATCTTCCATCCATTCCTTGCAGAAAAACTATTTCAAATCCCAGCTCCAACTGCAAGTAAGCAGAAGAGAACAAAACACACCTAGCACAACTTTAAATTCCAATAAGTATTTTCTTCGCTTTTTTCCTTTATAAAGGTGTATTAAAACTTTCAAATAGTACAGGGTTTTGTTTGGAAGTTCATTACTATCACAGTTCTGTGAGAGTGAAGAATGTGCAGGTCCAACCTACCCCTTTATAAGGGTGGTGCTGCTGGCAGTCTAAATAACTATCACCCAATGTCCCTCCTCCTTGTGCTCTCCAGAATACCAGAGATTAATCAGTGCATACCACTTACTGACCTTTTCCCTCTTTCAGTCTGGTTTCCATGCCAACCACTTCACCAGTACTTTCCTTTTCAGACTAACCAACTTCATTATCAGTAAAATGGACTATAGTAAGGGTTCAGAAGCTCTCTTTATTGAGCTTACTAAATCTTCTGATATCGTGAATCACTGCTATTTAATCAAGAAACTGGGGGCCTTGGGGATTATAAATGAATTGCTTCTCAAATGACTTATCTGTCATAAGAATGCTTTGTCTCACATTATATTGTATTCCATATGCAGATACATTGATAAGAATGACTTTGTAGGGCACTGTGTGTTAAACATAGAAACACAGAAATCTGTCAGTAGCAAAGGACACCATTGGCCCATCCAGTTTGCCCTTAACCCCATTCCAGTGGGTAGCCCTGGCCCTACCACTTTACACCCCACCCCTGTGCCCCTCCCCCATGGAGATTCCAGTCTCTTCCTTCCTTCCAGGTTTTATTCCCTTCCCTCTCTTGTTTAAACCCACGTAGTTATCCCATGTCCTCTTAAATTCCCCCCACTGTTTATGCCCCACCACCTCTTCCATGGGCCTGTTCCAGGGGCCCACCACCCTCTCTGTGAAATAGTGACCTCTCTTGTTACCTCTGAAATTTCCTTCCTCCAGCTTTAAGCTGTGCCCCTAGTCTTTGGATTTTTTTCATCTGAAGATGCTCAATTCCCTCACACTGTTTATCCCTTTCAAATACATTTTTATATGACCTTTTTCCATGCCTTCCACAGACTGGACAGGGGCTACAACTCCTCCCTTGGAGGGATACATCCTCCAGCCCCACTGACTGCTCTCGGACAGCCATCCCAGGTTCCTCCACAGCTCCCCCCCCCTCCATGGCGGGGCCAGGGCAAGGAGTGCTGGCTCACCTCCCCCCCGAGAACAGCAATCCAGAATTGGGGCATCCTGGGCGAGAGCAACCGGGTCCATCACAGGTCCTGTCCAGTCCCGGGTTTTCCTCAATCAATCAATCAAGCAATCAATCAGCTTTATTTTTAAATAGGCACTATTCCAAAGATCATAGCACCTTAACAATAAATACATAAATATTCAGATAAAAACATCCAACATCACAACACAGTCTGGTTCTTAAATAGTCTCACTGAAGACCATCTCAGACAGATAAGTTTTTAATGCAGTCTTAAAACTTTCCACTGTCAGGCACTCTCGTGTCTGATGAGGTAGGTAATTCCATATGGTAGGGGTCACAAACATAAATGCCCACAACCCAAATGACTTCAACCGCACCCTGGGAACCTCTAGCAATCCCTTGTCGGCTGAGCGGAGCGGTCGAAGGGGGCAGTAAGGATGCAGAAACTCTTGTAGATAACTTGGACCCTGTCCATGTAGGGCATAATAGGTCAGCAAGCAAAACTCGAAGGTGATCCGCCACTAAATTGGCAGCCAGTGCAGTTCACGTAATACAGGTGTGATATGACTGGACCGAGATAGCCCAGACAACAACCTGACTGCTGCATTCTGCACCAGCTACAAGTGACAGATATCAACCCCCGGAAGCCCTAGGTACAGGGAGTTACAGTAGTCAAGGCAAGAGGTCACAAAGACATGGATCAGTGTCGGAAGGTCACCAGATGGAACAAGGCGCTGAATCCAAGCAATATTCCTAAAATGATGAAAAGAAGACTTGACGATGGCCGACACCTGTAAATGAAGCACAAGCGGGTCCTTAGTTATTACCCCCAGATTCCGCACCCATTCAGAGGTCAGCAGCTGACTTCCATGGAGCCAAAGCCCAGAGGGCTGCCTGGCAACCAGCCTCTCTGTCCTGCAACCCTGATCCACTACCAACACCTCTGTCTTGTTGGGGTTCAACTTCAACCAGTTGGCATTCATCCAGTCTTGTATCTCGGTCAGGCATTTGTTAAACACTGAGACCGCATTATCCTGATTGGTCACAAAGGACAGGCATAGCTAGGTATTATCTGCATAGCAGTGAAACCCCAGCCCATACCTCTTTACAATGTCCCCAGTGGCAGCATGTACACCGCAAACAACATGGGGGACAGCACAGAGAGCCCTGTGGTACCCCACATGGCAGAGAGAATGAGTCAGAGGAGTAAATCCCAGACACAGCCCTCTGAGATCTGCCAGTGAGAAAAAGAGTGGATCCACCTGAGGATTGTCCCAGACAGGCCACAGATGAACCGCAGATGCTCCAGCAACACCCCATAGTCCACGGTGTCAAAAGCTGCCGAGAGATTAAGAATAATCAAGATGGAACGGCTCTTACGATCTCTTGCCACCAGGAGATCATTGAGGACCTGAATAAGGGCAGTCTCAGTGCTGTGCCTCTTCCGAAATCCAGATTGGAGAGGATCACAGATATCATGGATGGTAAGGTGATTCTCCAGTTGCAGCGAAACCACCTTCTCAATAACTTTCCCCACAGTGGGAAGGTTAGACAGGTCCGTAGTTAATGGGGCTGTCCGGGTCGAGAGAGATTTTCTTAAGGAGGGGTGTCACCACCACCTCCTTCAGGGAGTCTGGGAACTCACCTGAATCTAATGAACTTCAGACTATCTCCACTAGGACCGGGCCAATGACATCAATACACCCCATTAAGAAGCACGTTGGGCCTAGGTCCAAACTACAGCAGGTCGGCTGCAAACACCAGATAATCTGCATGACATCTACAATCTCTAACCAATCAAAGTATGACCAACTACACTGGGAGTAGCAACCTCACACCAACTGCTGCTATCCCCTAGAGAATGGTCTGATCGGATCTCAGACCTGATGTCGGCAACCTTATCAGCAAAGAAGTGAGCAAACTCCTCACACTTTTCTTGTGACAACACTCTTCAAACTTGCAGACAGGCTGGATTGCACAGTCTGTCCACAGTTTGAACGAGCTGGGCTGGTCGATTCTGAGCTTTGTCAATCTCTCCAGACAGGAACTCTGCCTTCTTATGAGTGATTGCCAATTGATAGTCCCTATAAGTGTCCATCAATCTAAGTCTATTGGCATCAAGGTGCGGTTTCCACCAACACCTCCCTAACCTTCGTCCTACTCACCTCAGCCCCCTCAAAGTCCTATCAAACCACAGGGACCAAAGGTAGAGGGTGAGAGGACAAACCTGGACAGGAGCTATGACATCCAGAGCCCCCACCACAACCCTATTATAAGCTTGTAGCAGGTTCTCTGGACCTTTGCTTGCACCCGGTAATCCCAATAGGTCCAGCTCTGCCAATGGGCCATCTGGGGTCACACCCCTCAAAGGGTGGTACTGGACCATCTCCACAGGGACAGGCCTATATGGGGAGCCTGAAAATGTAACCTTATAGTGTGGTGTAACTGACCATCCCACTGGTTCCACCACCAAGTAGGCGGTCTCCATCCCCAGGAGAAAGATCAGGTCCAAAGAGTGGCCATGATTATGGGTCGCAGAAGCAACTGCCTTTGCGAAGCCCAACAAGTTCATAAGTTGAAGGAAGTCCTGACCAAACTGCAAGAGTTCATCATCGATCATGTAATAGCTTGGCAGAAGACACCAGGAGGAAGGACTGCTGTGTGACTGAACTTCTCTACTGGGACTATATTGCCCTCCTTCCCTCCCTCACCCAAAGCTAGTTCTATTTTTATAGGCACAGGATTTGACTGACAACAGGAACTTCCTGTTTAGGGGCAGGAAGTGAGTGATCACAGAACCACCAAGGACCCACCATCCTAGAAGGGCAAGAGTAGCTCTCCGGCCCCCTCTAGCTGCTGGAGGTCTGCCTCTGAACAAGTAAGTGGTCTACTGAGAAATATAGGATATTCTTGTCTCAGAACAGGACAATCAGGAGCTTAAAGGGCACACAGGCAGAAAGTAAAGAGAGAGAGAAAAAAACCAGAGGAAAGAGTAAGGATTGCAAACAGTTAAGGGGCCAGAAATAAGACATGATTGGAGTGGTGCAGTGCAGTGGCTGTGGAGCAGCAGTCTTCCGGGAGATGTTCTGGAGGAGGCGGTGTTGTTCCATCTGCAGGCACCTCTCTGGGCTGAGGGAGGAGGTTGCTCATCTCCAGGCTGAGTTGGCCAGGATTTGTGGGACCTCCTCTTCCATCCAGGGACCACCAGTGCCACTGCCGTTGCCTCAGAGGTTGCCAAGAAAGAGGAGCGGTTGGACCACAGTGGGCTCAGGGAGGGTGAGGGTGGTGGAACAGAGGCACATCCTCCAGTTTTACCTCTCCACATCCCTATGCCATTCTGGCAAAGTGTGGTTCCTCTATGGAGGCACCTACAGTGGAGACCAAGGAAGATGCTGGGAACCTCCACAAAGGAGACCCACAGGAGGTGGCAGGGGACCTTCAGGGAAGGAAACAACTCCTGGTGGGGACTCCATTAGGGAAGGTAGAACTGGGCAAGGAAGGGAGGAGGTAAGGTGCCTGCATGGCACCATGGCTTGAGGACAGGAGCGAATCCTCAGGATTGCCGGAGCAGCTGCACAGGGGAAGGAGCTGGATGTCATTGTCCACTTAGGGACAAATGACCTGGCTAAGAAAGGGATTAGAGAAGTGCAGGAAGAGTTTGTGGAATTGGGGAGGGGCCTTAGTCAAGTAGCACGCATGGTAACCTTCTCGGAGGTGCTACCCATTTATGGCATAAGAGAGGCTAGGGTGTTCCGTATCATGGGATTCAATCAGTGGTTGAAAAACTGGTGTGGAGCTCAGGGATTTGGCTTCACTGGGGACTGGGGGTCCACCTGGAGTGATGCAAGCCTATACTGGCATGATGGGCTGCATCTGTCCGGGAGGGGAACCAGGATCCTAGGTGATAGGTTTAAATGCTTCATTGGCAAGCTTTTAAACTAGCCAAGGGGGGAGGCACTGGAATGGAGCAGGAAAATCCTAGCCCCCCCCAAACAATCATGGTAGTAAGTGTGGCAAACACCAACATAGAGGTGTCGATAGGGAGAAGGGCAGGGGTAAATGGAGAAAGTGACAAAGGCAAGAAGGACAGGGATGGGGCAAAAAGGGGTAAGGCCATCAGAAATTGAGGGTAATGAGTACCAATGCCCATAGTCTGGGCAACAAGCTCCCTGAGCTGGTGGCCTTAATGGAAGAGGGATGCCTGGATATCGTAGCAGTCACAGAACCATGGTACACAGAGAACCATGACTGGGATGTTAACATACAAGGGTACATAACCTACAGGAGAGACAGGCAGGGGAGAAGAGGGGGAGGAGTAGCTCTCTATGTAAAGGAAGGGATAAAAGCAACTGAACAAAAGAGTAAACAGGGAGGAGAGGAGGCACTGTGGGTCATCTTGGAGACTGGACAGGGCACCACAATCCGCACAGGGGTTGTGTACAGACCCCCATGTCAGGGGGAAGGAATGGACAAGGATATGATGGAAGGCATTCTTAGAATGGCAGAGAAAGGGGAGATACTGTTGATGGGAGACCTGAATATGCCAGATGTTAACTGGAGCACATTTGCTGCAGCCACATCCAAGAGCAGGGCCATTCTTGATGCCCTACAGGTGGCAGGCATTAGACAGCTAGTTTCGGAACCCACTCGTGAGGGAGCAATCTTGACCTCGTGCTCAAACGGGGGCAGTGAGAGGATCTCAGATCTAGAAGTGGGTTGCCATCTGGGGACAAGTGACCATCAAACAGTGTGGTTCACGTTAAACTCAGCTACAGAGTCAAGCCATACAAAAGTGAGGGTACTGGACTTTAGGAGGGCTGACTTTGGCAAGATGGTAGAGTGCCTCAGAAAAGCACTAGCAAACAGGCTAGAAGGAGGGGTGGAGCAACGATGGGGAATTATCAAAACTGCCATCACAGAGGCAACAAGCCTTTGTGTGAAGCAAATAAGCAAATCAAAATGAAAGAAAAAGCCACTATGGTTCTCAAGAGAGGTGGCTGTGAAAGTCAGGAAGAAAAAAATAGCATTCCGGAAGTATAAGGAAACACAGAAGGAGCAGGACAGAGAGCTGTACCAGTTAAGGCAGAAAGAATCAGGGAGGGAAGTCAGAATAGCAAAGGCCCAAACTGAGGAAAAGATAGCCAACTCAGTTAAGAAGGGGGATAAAACCTTTTATAGGTACATCAGCGAGCGTAGAAAGACAAAAGGAGGGATAGTGAGGCTGAATAGAATGAATGGTGGGTGGGCAGAGGGAACAGTGAAAAAGCAGGAATACTGAGCGAATATTTCTGCTCAGTATTCAAAAGAGGAGGGAAGTGCCTAATCCAATTAACAGAAGCACTCTTGATAGGGGTGAGATCCAGTCCTTTCACAGAAGAAAGGGTTCTGCAAGAACTCCTAAAACTGAAGGTGGACAAAGCAATGGGTCCTGATGGAATTCACCCCAGAATTCTAAAAGAATTAAGGAAGGAACTAGTGAAACCACTGGCTACTCTTTTAATAAATCATGGGAGGATGGCGTGGTACCAGAGGACTGGAGGAAGGCGGATGTGATTCCCCTTCACAAAAGTGGGACCAAGACAGAGGCAGGAAACTACAGACCTGTCAGTCTGACCTCTGTGGTAGGGAAAGTGATGGAGTCACTTCTGAAGGAAAGAATAGTTGAGTACCTAGAGGTCAGTGGAGCACAGGATCCAAGGCAGCATGGGTTCACAGCGGGAAGGTCATGTCAGACGAATCTAATAGATTTCTTTGACTGGGTGACCAAAGTAGTAGACCAGGGAGGGGCTGTGGACATGGCCTACCTAGACTTTAGCAAGGCATTGACACAGTCCTACACAAAGATTATTAGTCAAATTAACCAGCTGGGAGTGGGTCCCAGGGTGGTAGCCTGGTAAAACATTGGCTGGACAACAGGACACAGAAGGTAATTGTAAATGGAGTCACTCTGAAGAAAGAGGCGGTTACTAGTGAGGGTGCCGCAGGGTTCAGTATAGGGTCCAGTCCTTTTTAATGTCTTCATCAGTGACATTGCAGAGGGACTGGAAGGAAAAGTATGCCTTTTTGCAGATGACACAAAGATCTGCAACAGGGTTGATACACAAGGAGGCGTGGAAAGGATGAAAAGGGACTTGGCAAGGTTGGAGGAATGGTCAGGCGTATGGCAGCTAGGATTCAATGCAAAAAGTGCAAAATAATGCACCTGGGAAACAAGAACCCAGGGAAGAATACACAATGGGTGGGAGGTAGTAACAACAACAAACAGGAAAGGGACCTGGGGTAATCATATCAGATGACCTTAAGGTTAGCAAGCAATGTGAGAAGGCAGTAGGGAGGGCCGGGGTATACTGGGATGTATAGGAGAGGCATCAGTAGCAGAAAACAGGAAGTTGTTATCCTCTGTACAGACAGTTGGTGAGACCCCATCTGGAATACTGTGTCCAGTTCTGGAGACCCAATCTCCGAAAGGACATAGACAGGATAGAGGCAGTCCAGAGGAGGGCAACTAAAATGGTGCAGGGTCTGCAAGAGAAGCCGTATGAGGAGAGACTAAAGGAGCTTAATATGTATACCCTTGAGGAAAGAAGGGAGAGGTGGGACATGATAGAAACTTTCAAGTACCTCAAGGGAATCAACAAAGTCCAAGAGGATAGCATTTTTCAGAAAAAGAGACTTGCAAGAACAAGGGGACACAATTTAAAGATAGAAGGAGGGCGGTTCAGGGCAATGTGAGGAAGTATTATTTCACAGAGAGGTAGTGGATGCATGGAACAGCCTTCCTGAGGAAGTTGTGAGGTCTAAAACTGTGGGAGAATTCAAGAATGCATGAGACAGACATAAGGCAATTCTTGTGGGGGGCAGGAAGATATAGGCTGTTGGTTAACTAGGATCTGCGGCCTATCCTGTAGGTAGGGAAATGGGCAGACTAGATGGGCCTAGCGGTCCTTATCTGCCGTCAAAGTCTATGTTTCTATATTTCTATGTTTCTATGATCCACGCATTGAAGTCGCCCAGCATTCCTCCTCCAGTTTCTTCTGCACCCACACCAGTGCAATGGGCAGAGTGGCTGTCTCCACCTCTGTGGAGGCAGCCAATCACCCTGGATGTGGGCCGACCGCATGGCTTGCATCTGCGCTGACACCCAGCTGCCACTATCCTCCCCCCAAGGAAGGATAACAGTCCACTGGATGATCGATCCTTTCCTCCCCTGGCTGACCCCCAAATGACCCGAGTCCATTCCTGAACATGGGTCACCGGTGTGGCATGAGGTATGGCATCCAGTGCCTCAACCCTCAGCACTACTGGGCCGGCTCCTTTCAAATATTTAAAAGTTTCAGTCCTATACCTCCCCTTATTTCCAGGGGATACAGGTTGAGTTCTTCCATCCTCTCTTTATAGGTCCTCTGATGCATGCCATGCACCATTTTGGTCACCCTCCTCTAGACTCTCACCACCCTGTCTGTATCCCTCTGGAGGTGAGATCTGAGAACTGTACCCCATACTCCAGGTGGGGTTGAACCATGGACCTGTATTGGGGCATTATCACCTCCGTCCTCCTCCTTGTAATACCCTTTCCAATGCATGCCAGCATTCCAGTTGCCTTTCCAACCAATTTGTTGCACTGGTTTGCCTCATTTAGGTTGTCTGAAGTGATAATCCCCAGATCCCTCTCCTGCACCATTACCAAAACATCCTCTCCTACCAGTGTGTATGTGGCCTTTGGGCTGTTGTGCTCTATGTGCATTATTCTGCACTTCTTTGAATTAAAAGTAAATTGCCAACTCTCCGACCACTCCTCCAGTTTTATCAGGTTCTCCCTCATTTTCTCCACCCCCCCCCTTGGTGTGTCCATCCTATTGCAGATCTTTGTATTGTCTGCAAATAGGCACACCTTACCCTTCAGACCCTTCACAATATCCCCAATGTAGATGTTAAGGTGGATCAGCCTCAATACTGACCCTGGGGTACCCCACCTGTCATCCTTCCCCTCCCGGAGTGAACTCTGTTTACTACCACCCTCTGGCATCTGTCACTAACCCAGTTTTCCACCCAATTTGCTATTTTCTTTCCCAACCATAAACTGTCCATCTTGTTCACCAGTCTCCTGTGAGGGATGGTGTCAAAGGCCTTGCTGAAGTCCAGACAGACCACGCCCACCACCCCTCCATGATCACTCACCCTCATCACCCAGTCAAAAACTAGATCAGGTTCGTCTGGCATTACCTTCCCTCCATGAACCCTTGCTGTCTGTCATCCTGTAGACCACTGTCTTCAAGGTATTTGACAATCCTTTCTTTTAGTAGTGCCTCCATAATCTTACCTACCACTGAGGTAAGACTGACTGGACGATAGTTACTTGGCTCTTTCTTGCCTCTGCTCTTGTGCAACGGCACCACGTCCGCCCTTTTCCAGTCCCCTGGAACTCTCTGCACGTCTAGTGATATATTAAATAGTCTTGTCAGTGGTGCTACTAGTTCCTCCCTAAGCTCCCGGAGCACCTTTGGATGTAGAGCATCTGGACCTATTGCCTTGTTCACCCTCAATGTACCCAGTTCCCCTCAAATCCTACTCTCCTTGAAGAGGCTACAGTTCACCTTCCTGCCCTCTGTGCCTCTCCTCTGCAACGCCGGTCCTTTACCCTCCATTTCAACTGTGAAAACTGAGCAGAAGTACCTGTTCAGCAAGTCTGCCTTTTCTATGTCCCTCTCTACTAGAACTCCCCCATCCCCTCAATGTCTCATTATACCCTGTTTGTTCTTCCTTCTCTCACTGATATATGCAGAACTTTCTGTCTCCCCTTTTGGCCTCTCTCGCTATCATCTCCTCCGTATCTGCCTTGGCCCTCCTAATTGTCTGCCTAGCCACCCCTAGCTTCTCTCTGTCCTCCTTTCCTTGTGTTCTTTTATATGCCCTAAAAGGCTTCTTTTTTTCCTCATAGCCTGTGCCACCTCTCTAGAGAACCAGAGCGGCCTCCTTCCTTTTTTGGTTTTGCCTACCCTCCTAATGTACTGACCAGTGGCACTCAAAATTACCCCCTTTATTGCACCCTACAGTTCTTCCACATTCTCAAGTTTTCCTTGCTTTCCATATCTTCCCTGAAAATCTCCTGCCTTCTAGTGAAGTACGCCCACCTGAAGTCCAGTACCTGAGTGGTGGTTCGACTCACTTCTGTCCCTGTCCTAAGCCTAAACCTAACTGCTCTGTGGTCATTTGACCCTGGATTGTCACCCACCGAGATCTCTGCTACACTGTCCCCGTTGGTCAGCACTAAATCCAGTGTTGTCCCACGCCTAGTAGGTTTCCTGACCAGCTGTTGAAGAAGCACTTCTTGCAGGGATTCCAGTAACTCCCTACTCTTTGATGATGTTGCTGTTGGGATCTCCCAGCCCACATCAGGGAGATTAAAATCCCCTACCAGCAGAAGTTCCTCCTTGCTTACCATCCTTTGTACCTCCTGCATTAGTTCCTTGTTTACTTCCTCCCCCAGATTTGGTGGCCTGTATACCACTCCCAGGCGTATTGTTTCTCCAGACTGCATTACCAGTGTGACCCACAGGATCTCCGCCAGCCATAGTTATTACTTCTGTGGCCTTAATCCCATCCTTTACATAGAGTGCCACCTCCCTTTATCCCTGTCCCATCCTTCCTAAAAAGGCTAAATCACTTCCCACTCATGATTTTCAGTCCACCAAGTCTCTGTTATGGCTACCAGGTCCAGTCCCTCATCCACCATCGTGGCCTCTAAATCTCTCAATTTATTTCCCATACTCCTGGTGTTGGCTAGCATTCCTTTCCACCAATTTCTCCCATACCCTTTCTTACTACTGCCTACATCCCCTGCAGGGGAGTGCTTACTAGGCAAGATCCTCCAGATTAGTTCTCCACCCCTTTCCTAGTTTTGTACTCCCCCAGTCCTAGTTTAAATCCTTCCCTAGGACCTCATCTATATAACCTTGCAGCTTTCCCCTCAGCACCTTAGAGTTGCCCTCATTAATGTGTAGTCTGTCCTTTGTGTATAGATTCTCTCCTGCCCAAGTGTTATGTTGTGAAGTTTGTTTCATGTTGTTTCTTGTGTTTGAAAATGTTTTAATAAAAAAAATTACATTTAAAAACATAAGAAACTGGAGGCCCATGGTGCTGCCAGCAAATTCCTTGTCTGGTTTAGATTTTATCTTTCTTATTGTCTGCAAGTTGTTAAAGTGGGTTAGCCCTTATTGTCCCACTTCCTATTAGCTGGAGGTTACTGCAGGGTTGGGTACTGGGACCTCTTTTATTATTGACCTTTGTAAATGACCTTCCCACCTCTGTCACCACCTGTAATATGCACCTATATGCAGATAATTCTGTCCTGTATACCTCTGATCTCAGGTCTTCAATCATTAATCATAATTAATTAATGAAGGGATATCTGCAGAAGAGGGTGATGAGCAGCCTCAAGGGCTATCAGATCTCTAACTTCAGTTGGTCATTAGGCTGTGCTTGGAGCTACGTAGGCTTGGGAATTAGGTAGGGAAATGGGCAGACTGGATGGACCTCTGGGTCTTTTTCCGCTGACACAACCTACTGTTGTATTTCTATATGTTTCTCTTAATCATAACTTGCAATCTGATTTCCCCAACTTACAAAACTTACTATCTAATTGTAACACCCCTGCAAATGGGGGTTTCCAAAAGTCTTCCAGGAGCTTGCCTGAATGCTCCAAGTCTGGGCAGTGTTCGGCGTCTGAGCTGTTTAAATGTGGTTCAAAGTGAGCGCTATTTGAGCCTCTGCATACTGTCTCTTTAAGAGCTGTCTGCTTGCAGACTTAATTAGTTTGTATGGGGGGACTCTGTATTTAATGTTCAAATCCCACCCAAGCTGCAGAGAAATCACTCCGTTTCTGCAGTCGCTAAGAGAGCAGAGGGAGCCTAAATGAAAGATGTAACTGTTTGCCTGAAACCAGTTAGAGTGTTAAGTAAAATGCAGTTTGTCTAACCTACCTTTCTTGCAGCTGGGACTCTGTGTGTGTTACCCCTCCATTTTGGACCTAAACTGCTGTGCTGGGCCAATTGGGCTAAGGGTTCCCTAAAATGGAGCCTGTGGACTAATCAGAACGTGGACTCTTAATTTTGAGCTAGCCAAAAGGGGATTGTATGGGCAGTGACTCTCGGAAATGTAGTTTTGAATTTGGCGCTTTTTTCTACTAACAGAGGGAGTCTTATTGTGAGTGACAGCTGAATCAGCCAACAGAATAGTGTGGATCTAAAGGAAATGCCCTGCTCTGTAACTGGAAAGATCAGATCAGTTGTGGCAGTGAAGAGAGAAGGAGCTGTGTGCTTCTGCGGTGTATAGTTTCGTGCGGGAAGCATGTGTGAGGCCCTGAGTTTCAGTCTGCAGCCTTTGTGAGTGCCAGTTTGGACTGAATCTGAGCTGTGAGGAGAAAGAAGCACTGGAAGTGTGGAAACCAGGCTTACCTTGTAGAGGACTGGAGAAATTGCTGAATCACGCTCGGTCTGTCAGGAACTGAAGCTGCTGTGTATGCTCCCGGGTAGCTTACAGTAATTGCGATAGGGATCGAGGAGCAGCCTGCCTGGTATAGTACTTTCCTTTTACATATAAATGTGCGTAGTGCTTGTGGGGAATTGCTATTTCCAATCCCCTGTGCTGTGTGCTGTGTGTTGAAGCTGGAAGCAAACCCCAGCTTGTCTCAAACTAAATCCGTTTGCTATAAACTGCAGTGGGGTCCAGTCACAAGGACCTTGTCTCCATGCCCTGCTATTTCTGACAATCCAGAAGAACATCCACCATCCAGTTTTCAGCTTGGATATTGTGAATACAAATCAGAGTATTCCCCTGCAGCCTGTTTTCAATCACAAGTGTGTCATCTAATTCTTGTTGTTTCTTTGCTTCATGGAGTGAGCCATCAGGCTCCGGATTACAACTGGGTGTTGTGCATATATTTTCTTCTACAGGGCCCTATCCATCTGCACCTGCCCGCCAACCCTGGGCAACGGACCTGACTAGCTCCCCCCAACCTGGCTACCCAGAGTATGACTTTTCAGACCCTGTGTGTGTGCACAGTACTGTGATTTAATGCCACTAATTAACCTGATTTCCCCCTCCCGTGTTACTGTTCCCTAAATAAATCAGATTTGTTCTTGTTTTTAAACTTTAAACTGTCTGAAGTGTCAGTACCTTCATGCCAAGCACTGTATTGGTTTGTGTATGCTGCTTAACCTTATTTTTCAGGGGGTTCTCAGAGACGAACCTGTGAATCAGTCTCGAGGGTAAGTGGTACCTTACGAATGAACAGTGTGTACATGTGGGGTATTGGTACTGTAACTCCTGTGCAACACATGGACCATTAGAGGGATTAGAAGGGGGTCTCAGTATCTCAGAGGGCTGTGACAAAACTAGACCAACCATTAGAAACCCTGACCTCTGGGTGGAGGAACCCGCCATAGAACCTAGGCCCCTCAACCTGTTAGTAGTCAAGCAGACAGGGGTAATAGCCCTTGGGATAGTGCCACCTGGGGGTTACAAAATAATCAACTTGTAATAAATCAAAAGATAACTTTTACCTTAGACCAAACACTGACTCAACTGCAGCCCATCTTCACATTGTATCATCTGCTAATGTGTTAGACAATGTACCTCAATACAAATATCTTGACTTGATGCTTGATCAAGAATCGAACTGTTACAGTGCTGCAGTTGTGCCTGATTCCCAAATGACAATGACAAGGAACTATTACTTTCACAGCTGCTGCCAGAGCTCCCATTGGTGCTTGTGGCGACTGACATTTTTTAACCACAGGGGCAAATTATCTCATCTTAGTAGACTACTTCTAAAGGTTTCCAGAGGTTGTAAAGCTATAAAATAAAATGGCCTTGTTCATCGCCAGTGCCAAGCAGATGGAGTTTGCATAGCAAGTCAGAGCAACTCTCAGAGCTCATGAGGGACCGCATGTCATTTGCTAGCAAGAATTTTTATGACTTCTCTGTCAACTGGAGTAAAGCTGGTTACATCAAGTCTCACCTACCCTCAATCCAATGGCATGACACAGTGGGCCATTCAAATGTTGAAAAAAAATTACTGCTTAAGGCAATCGACAGTGGGAAAGGGCCACAGGTAGCTCTACTGGAGTACAGGAACACACCAGTAATTGGGTCAACATACTCCCCAGCTCAAAGTCTCATGGGTGGAGTTCTCAGTAATCTGCCAATTACCAGAAAACTGCTAAAACCAAAGCTACTATAGAGAGTTAAACCACATCTGCAAGCCTAACAGGACACACAGAAACACTTTTATGCCAGGAGAGTAAGACCCCTGCCACAGCCAAGCAGTGGAGTCACAGTGCAAGTACAAACCTCTGGAGGGGAACCAGCTGTTACTGCAGCACAACATCCTGAATCTCAATTATATACCACTGTGACATCAGAAGGCAGTCACTATTGTGGGAACAGAAGATCCCAGGTCAAAGTGCCCTGGTGGGAAAAAGCAGTAGGACCATCAGGGACAACTTCTGACTTGGACAAATCCAGCGTACCAGAACTGCAAAACAGTAATGAGGTTTTGGATGTTCCCATTCTAGTTACACCCTTCTCACCTTTACATAGCCCTCACACAGTGATCCAGCTTCCAAAAAAAGTATAATAACTTCATTTTATCTTGAGCAACAAGGGATAGTGGTAAAAGACTCATCCCCAGTGGAAGGTCAAGTTCTAGTAACATCTGACCTATATTACTGTGATATTGTTACAGACGCAATAGTTTCCTTCATTTGAAATATCTATGTTATTGAATGATGTTCGATTTTAAAGGAGGGATATACTGTAATAATGTATATAGAACTTTACTTTACTTATTTGTCCTATAGGGGCTGCTGTACTGTAGTAAACAACCATTCAGGGAGTGTGCAGTTTATTTTAACTCTGCTGTTGACTAAACGCACGTTGTTAATCATTTTTTTTTGCTCCTTCCACACTCTCTGGCACCCCTCTCCTTCGGGCCCTGTAATGCCACCTCTTGTACCCACCAGACTCAGCCCTCCTGACATCCCTCCACTGGGCTACACATCCCTGCTCCATCATCTCTAGGGACTGGTATAGCCCTGCTGGGGACCTCCCATAACCGTCATCATGGATTGACTCCTGAGAACCCCTGAACTGTCCCTCACCAAGTGGCCAGCTTATCCCTACCGGGGGCCACACTGCAGACTACTGGAGGAATGTTACTGTTGTCACCATAGGGGGTGTGGTTATTGAGTGCACTGTAGGAGGGTCCAGGTGTAAGGAGAGGCAGAGAGGCTGTCATCTGGTATACTGGAGCAGCAATTTGTCCTCTTCTGTGTCCCTGCCCACCATCTTCCCCATTGGTATGCATGTACAACTGACCACTGGGGGGGTGTCAGATGGTGTGTGGTCACCCATGCTGTCACTGGCATATCCACAAGCCACCACCAGAAGCCGCTGAACAGTGACATAACAACCACCTCCCTCTGGGAGGAGAGCATCCTCCCTGTCTTCCTCTGCTTCTGACATCCCGTGCTGTGGAACGAATCCGGGTCGCCGATGTGCCACAGCTATTCCTCATTGTTTGACGCCATGGAGCCAGCTGTTGTTAATCATTTTATTAAAAAATGTTTCAACATACAAACAGACAACCATAAGTGCATAGTACATACAGTCTTGGAAACTGATATGCTCAAGAGTACCACAGGTATGTGGTGTACAGAGCAGATTGATTCTTTTCATTAAATATATCAAGATTGCCATCACTGTTGTATGACTTGATTGGTGCTATGTAATGCTTAAAAGACAACATATGAATGCATAGTTGACGAGCTGTCTCAAAAAAGAACAAACAGCTGACTTTGGCCTATAGGTTAGGAGACTATAATACATTTATTTATGTTTCTTATTTAGCAGGTTCTCATGCTCCAAGAGTGAGAGAGCTTACTAGAATAGTCCTGCTTGTATCTGTGTGTCTGTGTGCATGTGCTCTACAGCTGTACACTTCATTGCCCTAATTTGCTGTTTTCAGTGAAAGCTAAAAAAGCAAATGGGAAACCACAGAAACTGCTCATAGGTGTTAAATGCAGAATATAGAAACTGCTCATAGCTGTTAAATGCAGAATATAGAAACTGCTCATGTCCAGATAGAATCATCCCAATCCCTCTAAGAAAACACATGACACCTGGTGTTTTGGCAGAAAGGCCAAACTTTACTTTGACATTTGATTGTCAATATACAAAATACATCATAACAGTGTGAATATACAATAAGACATGTCATACAGTTGACAAATACAAAACATGGGATATATATGTAGTATTCACCTGGGGCAGCAGATGCATTCAGCAGAATCCCCAAACTGTATTTACTCATAAGCCAGCCTATGGACACTGGAATCCCAGCAGAGCCCCCATGGGACCGGCCAGCTCTAGTGACAAGGAAGCTCGATGGACTGGAAATCTGCTAAGCCACAGCCGAGCAATTATACCCTCACTGCGCCTCAACTGCCCGATCATGGCCCCTCCGCTGTCCCGGCTCTGCCCAAAACAATCACAGTTTTCAAAAGAATTCCCATAATGCTGAAATGTTCACCACTAGATCCGTAAATCTTTATGAGTCACCCCAATAATGCCCCAGGCGAATACCTATACCTATGCCTCCAAAACGTTCAGCAAACTGAAATTGAACATAGCCTAGCCTGCCCTATTTCTGACAGATGCACCCCATCTGAATTGAAACCCTACACCCTGCTGCAATATTTCTGTGACTAATGTCCTCAATCCCTCGAGGGAAGCAGAAATGGGACACCACCCTGTTCACTTCTCTGTGAACCTTCCAAAGCAGCCTAGTCGCCTCTCCTGCTCTCCACTTCCCCCAAGGAATAATTCTGGACCATGCCAGCTGAGTATCCGGCATGTGTTGCCTAATCCAGCTGAGATCAACCATGATAGCCCTCATGATAGCTATAGATGACAAACAACCCAAGTCACCACCCCCAAATGTAAGATCATCCCATGAGATGGTAAAGTAACTAAACTGAGGTGTCTCAGGGTTGGGATCAGATCCTCCCACTTCATCCCACCAAGGAAATACCATTGAATTATTGCTCTGCTCCCTGGGATGCCCAGCTGATCGCCTTGCCCATGGCAAGCTGCCCACTCACGGGCTCTTACAACAAATGAGTGGCTGATCATGTAAAAGGTTTTGTCATCTTGGAGTGCACCTGCAAGACAAATCATAAATGATTAATGAACACCCTCTGATGTGCCTCTTTTGGTGCTGTTTCCTGGCTTGGCAGGCCTAACATAGCCCTGATAGGCCTTTGAATGCCATTTCCCGATGGCCTGAATTTCTACCTCCCCACAAGCAAGTCTATTTGCCTAGGTGGCCTCCCCAATCCTGAAAGAATGTGTGGTGAAACCCCTGGGGTCCCTGCCTGTTGCAGCAGTGCCCTTCCACAGGACTGTGGAAAACTGGTACCTAGTAATTGACCACCCATCAGCCTGTGTAAAAAATATCCCCTGCCTTGCAGCTCTCTGCTCCATGTATAGTTTTATAAGAGTCCATGGGCAGAGCACCTGCCCCACAGCCTGACAGAACTCAATGGGTTGGGGGGGCGGCAAGCTGCTCTATCTTTGAGTGTTGCAACACAGTAACCTAAGAATCTCCCCTCACCAAAACATCTCCCATTAAATGTTGTGACCCACTGACAAAAGGGAGTCCTCGACCAATTTGGAAACCCTAAAAGCTCTGAAAAAGGCGATGGTGAATAGAGTCTTAAACAACACCGCCTCATCTTCAGATGTGCAAATCCCTGGTAAAAGTGCTATGACCTCCCTTAAGAGTGCCACATCCAATGACTGCCTACTGTCCTGTCGATAGCCCCGTGTTCTGTGCCACCCCTTAATCATCTTCCTTATAATGAATGACCCCGTCACATCCCATAGTCCATGCATCTTTGCCATGAAGGCTATGCTGGACAGGTGACTGAGAATGTAAGCAGGGGCCATTCCCCTGCCGATCAGGAAATGTATGAACTAATGGACCATATGGGCCTGCTGGAGCAGGTCATGGTTTTTGCCCTCATCCCTACAAAATTCCCAGATGGAGTTCATATGTGCCTTATACTTATGCCATGTTCCTGGGGCCAGAGTGTGCTGTATCAGCTTAGCTGTTCTTGGATCGCAGCTTGCCACAGGAAGGCAGGCACTTGAATGGGGAATTTCTCCGCTGCTGGCGCCAACTATCAAAAGTGATTGAACTGCAGTCGAGACAGGGCATCTGCAATTACATTTAATGTCCTGGGGACGTGACCCGTCTTATAAAAACATTGAGTTGAAGGCATTTTAGCACAAAAACTCTTAGTAACCTCATTAATTCCTTGGAATTAGCAGACTGTGAGTTCATGATGGCCACCACCCCCATGTTGTCTGAGTGGAAGAGGACCTTCCTGTTCTGAAGTTCCTCCCCCCAGACAAAGGTCGCTGTCTCAATGGGAAAGAATTCCAACAGGGTCACTTTTTTTGTGAAACCCTCCCTTACCCAAAGTTCATCCCATGGGCCTGCAAACCAAGATCCCTGAAAGTAAGCCCCATAACCTAGTCTCCCCCGCAGCATCAGTAACCATCTAGCAATCCTGGCTGAAATGTGCGCCAGTTTGCCACATGGAAACCCCAATGAAGTGCTTCAGGAAACTTTCCGAGACTGCCAGTTCCGATCTCATGTCTGCAATGACCCTAATGTGGTGATGGGATTGTAATGAGCCCCTATTTGCCCATCCCAACCATTTTGAAAAAGGCCTGCCAGGTGACACTGCCCTGCAGGTGAAATTCAAGTGATCAATCAATGACTGCAGGGTCTTCAGGGTAACCTTCTTAGCTGACCTGACATCTTCCGCCAGTTTCCTCAATCACTTCACTTCGTTGGCTGGTAGCCGAGACACCATGGCTACAGTGTTCAGCTCGATACTGAGGTAAGTTAGCATGGTAACTGGTCCCTCTGTCTTTTCGTGTGCCAGCGGCAAACCAAACCAGTCCATCAAGTGTGTGAAGGAAGTGAGGGCCATTCTGCATTCAGAAATGCCTGCTGACCTGATGAAAAGAAAGTCATCCATGTAATGAGTTATCCTGGAGATACCACTATAATGTGTGGTGGCCCACTCCAAAAAACAACTGAAAGCCTTGAAGGTCATATACGAAATGGAGCAGCCCACAGGCATGGCAATTCATAGTAGAATTTCCCCTTGAAGCAAAAACCCAATATATCAAAGTCCTGCGGGCTGACCAGCAGGAGGTGAAAGGCAGACTTACTGTCACTTTTTGCCAGCTGAACACCCTTGCCTGCATCCTGAATGAGCTTAATTGCCAAGTCAAAAGATGCTTAATACACTGAGGAATCTTCGTGGCTAATGAAGTCATTCACCAAGGCCCTTTTAGGGTAGGACAGGTGATGAATCAACCTGTACTCTCCAGGTGATCTCTTTGGGACCACACCTAGAGGCGATATCCATAAGGGCTTCAGTGGCTGACTGTCGAAAGGTCCTGCAACCCTGCCAGAATCTACCTCCTTGCGTATCTTCTCAGCTACTACATGCTGCAGAGCAGCCACTGATTTTAAGTTATGCGCCATGTTGGAAATGTGTGGTCCCTGGTACAGGATGCGAAACTGAACGGTGAAGCCGTCCAGTAAATATAATGCGTCTTTTTTGCAAGGGTAGCAGTCAAGCCAAGCGGTTACTCGGTCAATTCTTGCTGGGGACCTCGCCAGCTTTCTTGAACTGCTTGTCCCCTTGTTTGTTATCGGCCTGCTGACCTTCCCCTTTTTTCGAGCCTCCCCCTACCTGGCAGGTGCTAGACTTGAGTTTAACACTGCAACTGCTGCACTCATTCCGGAATTTGCAGTACTCCCAAAAACACTTGTCTGTGTTGTACTGCCTGCAAGTGCCCTCCCCTTTTTGACCAGACCAGGGGGTCCTGGCAACCATGTGCCTACTGGCGGTGTAAGCAATATTCACCAGCTTGGCCCGGGTCATGTGTCTAAACCAAAGATCATGATCGATTTTGTCCCAGAGCATATCCGGGGATCCAATGAGATGCATCCGGAATAGCTCATCGTACCACGGCCAGGCATTCACTTCATACTCCAGGTGTGCAGTCTTGATGTTATCTCTGTACTCTAGCAATTGGCCAATTTTGGGGGGGAATTTTCCACAATAAATGGAGATAAAAATGCCAAAAGCTGCTGCCCAATTTTCAAAAGTGTGGGGCACTTCCGGCCTATGCAGCTTCTCCTGATTCAGTGAATCTTTGTCTGCTGCATTGGGCAATTCCCAATGCAGCAGTTTGAACATTTCAGTGTATTCACCTTTCCAAATTTTGTCCATGACCACAGATGTTAAGTGTGTGTCCATGGGGCCATCCACCCCACATATGCCTAATGGCCCTTTTGGGTCACAGCTGGGGGGACCAATTGGGATGCAGATGCTTGTGTCACAAAAAGGCTGGATGTTGGCACCCTCATCTGCTGCTGAGCATCATCATCCGCTGCTGCGGCAGCCCCCCCCCACTGCAGACCCCAAACCTGCCTGACAGATTGATCCACTTGCAGCTGCTGCTGGATGTCACTCCACTGCAAGGTGGTGCCATCCCCTGCTAAGGGGGCCAGTGGCACAGCCACAGCTGAACTGTCCTGCCTAGATCCACGGTTCTCACCCACCTTGGACCATGGGCTCAACCGCCATTGGGGAAAGGCCTTGTGACATGGCAACATTGTTACCCACATTACCACTCCCAAAAAATTGTTGACCCCCCCATGGGGCCCATGGCCAGGGCTGGAAACTCAGAGGGTGAGGGCAAGACCCCCACCCGCCGCTTGAGAAGTGGCCAGAGAAGCCCCAGGAGAGGCAGAACTGGGCATGGTTGGGGGGAACCAAGGGATTGGTATCAGCCACCAGCCCTGCTTAGTACCTGTTGGTGGTAGTTGAGCCCCGTCAGCTGCAGGTTATGCTGGGCCAGGTGGGCCCATAACCAGTCCGGCAGTGGCCTTATTCTGCCCCTTACCCACACAGCAATCTCTAGTGAGAGCCTTCATATATAACCATCTCCCCAGTCCTGCCTGACTCACCCTCGACTGCCTGGTACCCTTGTGGTTGCGCTGGCCATTGCCCCCCTTATGAAGCCCAGGTTGGCAGTCCTGACCGGGAACATCCGCCACTGGTGGCCTGTCATACAACTCACCCAATGCTCTAGGCAACAGCAGCACCATGCTGGGTCCTTCCAGTGGATGCTCCTCTTCGTCTGGTGAATTGTCCTGCTTCTCCTGGAAGACGTCATCTTCTACGATTGGTGCTGCATCCCTGGGTGCTTCCAGCTGTCTCCCGGGTGCTGCCATCTTCTGGACCTCTCTAGTCGCCATCACTTCTACCATTTTCATGGACAGCCTCCACGATCTCTTGGGTGGCCTGTCTTCACTGGGGTATGGCCCCGGAGCCTCCTGCAACACCACCTGAAGCCAGTCAGGGCCTCCCAGCTGCATCAGCTGCTGGAGGGCGTCCCTAAATTCTTGAGAGGATTGGATCCTGGTGCCCAGGTCCGAGGAAGCCTGCACCTCCTTGGACTCCTGCCCCGCTGGCCTTCCCCTGGTGTTCATGATGCTAAAAGAGAGTAGAAACCTGCAGAAACCAAGGAAACACAAAAAAATGCCATATTAGCATCCGCAACAACATATAGCAAGTAAACTGGCTTGCTCCCATCCCACTGACAGCGTACACGGTGGTGTGGAGACCTGGAAGCCATACGTTAGATGCAGGTGTTCTGCAGAAGTTAATCTGCCCTTTGATTATGTTCTTTGTCTCCTTTTCTTTTTTTTTTGTTTTGGAAAGGAAAAGGGGGATTGACAAACAATTGGAGGGTGGAATGGCAATGCCAAGCATAATAACCCAAAGTGAGGAAGTATAAATAGGGTTGAGACACCTGCCCTGCTATCGATCCTCCGGGACAGTTTTGAAAGGTGGGAAGAGGGATGGGAAGCCCACAGTGCTGCTAATCTGCTCAAGTGTCCCAATGCGAGGTATAACTGTAAGGGGCCCACCTAAGATGGCTACCAGCCCTCGCGAGAAGTCCCATGTGAGTAGGAGGCCCAAGGAACCAGAATTGAGCCTGATAATACCCAAGCAAGATGGCCACCATGAATCTCGTGAGAGCTGGTGAGAGTGCAAGTGGCCTATCTCCTGCACAGTACTGTGCCCTAGCCCTTGCCGTCAAGACGGTGAGACCCACCCTCCGAAGCTTTGTGTAAAGAATGCACATCAGTTGCACCCAGCCAGCAGCTACAAGACAGAGCCGCGGGAGATACAAAAATGGGTACCTGGCATCATCAGCCACCACTGCCCCCCTGCCAAGAGGATCACAGAACCACAAACCTGTGAGGAACAGCACTGCCACCCAGAACCCCCCCCAACTGCGCCCACACTCCCCCAGAAAAATCAAACAGGGCCCCCTTGAGAGACACAGGAGCCAGAGACCCAGCAACTGGCAGAGACTCAGACCAAATCCCAGGTCCCATGCCACACTGGCCAGGTAAGCGGGCCTGAAAAACGGGAAGGGGAGGTTGGGGTTTTTGCCCAGATGAAAGCAGCATCTGGGGGCTGTGTGGCCCTGAATGAGCAGGTGGCCCAGGCAGACCACCCTCCCGAAATCACGGTAGGAGGCATCAGGCAAGACCAGTAACATTTTTTTTTACACCACAAGGAAGCAGCACAGAATCCACGTATCCTGGCTAACGCCTCATAAAAATACAAGGCCTTTTATTGCCTCAGAGTGAGAGCCTGGGTAGGGGCGCCCCCATTCACTGCCTGTCGAGCCAAGTTGTGGCTGACACCCTGCTCTCCAGGAAATCAGTGAGAGAGCGAGGACCAGGAGAGAAATTCACAATAGCATATAATTCCAATAAATCTAGCATATCAGATTATACAATATGGTACAATGTTCTACAAAAGTGGTCCCAGGAAAAGCTGCCCTGGCCGCCAGTGATGTCCTCCCCAAGCCAGAGGTCTGCCAGCCACAAAAAAAACCCTGAGGCCCACCTGAAAGGCCTGTGCAGCAAGGAAGACTGGAAGACTGCTTGATTCTTCGGAGAAAGAGGAAATTCCTCTCCTGACCAGCTCCTAAGAATCTTGGCCTTTGCCCCTCCCTGCTGCAGGCTAATCTTAGCCCACACAGCTTAGGGCAAAGTCCCATTGGACACTACATTCATGGTCATTTGACCCCAGAAGGTACTGCCCAGTGATTAGTCCCCTGGTCACAGAGCAAGTGACCTCCCAGGAATTCTGGGAGGGACCATAGCTGTTAAATGCAGAATATAGAAACTGCTCATAGCTGTTAAATGCAGAATATTGAAACTGCTCATAGCTGTTACATGCAGAATATAGAAACTGCTCATAGCAGTTGAATGCAGAATATAGAAACTGCTCATAGCTGTTAAATGCAGAGTATAGACACTGCTCATAGATGTGACATACAGACTATAGAAACTTCTCATAGCTGTTAAAGAGAAAGTCCACTTAACCTGTTTTCTATATGCCTGTGCAGTTTGTAGGCATGAACAATGATTTCCTCTCTTTCCCCCCCCACCAATTTCATCCTAGTTTAAATTTAAATAAGGTTGCTTCACTCTGTTTTGCCCTAGTGTTAAAACCTGTTTATCTCCATTCCAAATGTCATGACCCCATTCAAGCAGGGCATTATCACAGTTGACGATGCGTACATGCACAAGCCAGCAGAAGATGTACTCTCTTCATTTCTGTTACATGTCTTGTGAAGTCCCTGTATTCCCTATAAGCATTTTTTTTCTAACTCAGACACACTCTAAAGAACACAGCGTGGTACTTTACTTATTTATTTATTTAGCTTTTGTTTACTGGGTAAGTACACTAGACAAGTATTATGCCTATTTTCAGGAATGACCCGGGAGAATACAACATGAGGAACAACAGTCAAGGAGACATGGCAAAGAGAGTACCGTTTTTTGTCACAGTAAACAAACATGTGGGAAATGCATCATTTGACGCTAGGGGAAACATATAGTAGTAAGCACATTTCAGATTATACACTCTAGACTAGCTAGTTCAACTGACAGATATATACAGGTCATCATACATAGGAGTGGAGCATAGCTCAAGGACTGGATTGGTCATAATATAACTTATAACATTGTCGTATACACCCCCTAGGCTAGTGGGATCGCGGACAAGTATATACAGCTCATCACATTTTTCTAAATATGCACATGTTAGACAGAAACAGAAACACTTGGTAGTACAAGTTTCTACCAAGAGACCAAGGTGCAATATGTCATGGTTAGCCTATGATGGGGGAACAATAATGGGTGTAAAAATGCCCAAGGCTTTTTAGGCAGGAGTAGTCAGAAGTCAGAGTTCCAGGAGGCCGGGAGAAGCAGTGTGAAAGCCGGCATTGCCCTCCAGCTCCAGCCGCAGAAGGGGCTCCGAGCCGCCAGCGGGCCGGCGGTGACCTCCAGCCGACCAAGAGTTCAGGAGGCGGGAGAAGCAGTGTGGCCGGCATTGCCCTCCAGCTCCAGCCGCAGAAGGGGCTCGAGCCGCCAGCGGGCAGGGCGGTGACCTCCAGCCGACCAAGAGTTCCAGGAGGCCGGGAGAAGCAGTGTGAAAGCCGCATTGCCCTCCAGCTCCAGCCGCAGAAGGGGCTCCGAGCCGCCAGCGGGCCGGCGGTGACCTCCAGCCGACCAAGAGTTCCAGGAGGCCGGGAGAAGCAGTGTGAAAGCCGGCATTGCCCTCCAGCTCCAGCCGCAGAAGGGGCTCCGAGCCGCCAGCGGGCCGGCGGTGACCTCCAGCCGACCAAGAGTTCAGGAGGCGGGAGAAGCAGTGTGAAGCCGGCATTGCCCTCCAGCTCCAGCCGCAGAAGGGGCTCAGCGCCGCCAGCGGGCAGCGGTGACCTCCAACCCGACCAAGAGTTCCAGGAGGCGGGAGAAGCAGTGTAAAGCCGGCATTGCCCTCCAGCTCCAGCCGCAGAAGGGCTCCGGCGCCAGCGGGCAGCGGTGACCTCCAGCCGACCAAGAGTTCCAGGAGGCGGGAGAAGCAGTGTGAGCGGCATTGCCCTCCAGCTCCAGCCGCAGAAGGGGCTCCAGAACATGGCGGGCCGGCGGTGACCTCCAACCCGACCAAGAGTTCCAGAGGCCGGGAGGAAGCAGTGTGAAGCCGGCATTGCCCTCCAGCTCCAGCGCGAAGGGGCTCAGGCAGCCAGCGGAGCAGTGACCTCCAACCGACCAAGAGTTCCAGGAGGCCGGGAGAAGCAGTGTGAAGGTGCGGGCAAAGCGCAACCAATCGGAAGCGACCCGCTGTCTCTGCCTTGCTTCCGATTGGTGCGCCTTTTCCCATTGACTTTAGCTGGACTCTGCAACACTTTTCTGGATGGGATTTTTCTGATTAGCTGTAACTTGTGTAATTTCCTTAAAGAGCTGTTTTACTTAAAATTGTGGGTAATTTAAACATGTTTTGATGTGATGTTTGCTAGTGATTCAGCTTTTTCTGGGGATCTGTGTGGGCTAGGCGGCTTAGGGCCTAACCCCCCAAACCCTCCCAGTCTTTTGTTGTGCAGATTCTTGCTTCTTGCACCTAATTGCAGATTGCCTGCAATAAAATTGCCCTTCTCACTGCCTTCTCCTCTGTCCCTGACTTGCAGCGGCATTGCCCTCCAGCTCCAGCACTTGAGAAGGGGCTCCGAGCATAGCGGGCGGCAGGTGACCTCCAGCCGACCAAGAGTTCCAGGAGGCCGGGAGAAGCAGTGTAAAAGGTACGGCAAAGCAGCAACCAATCGGGAAGCAACCGCTGTCTCTGCCTTGCTTCCGATTGGTGCCTTTCCCATTGACTTTAGCTGGACTCTGCAACACTTTTCTGGATGGGATTTTTCTGATTAGCTGTAACTTGTGTTAATTTCTTAAAAGAGCTGTTTTACTTAAAATTGTGGGTAATTTAAACATGTTTTGATGTGATGTTTGCTAGTGATTCAGCTTTTCTGGGGATCTGTGTGGGCTAGGCGCTAGGCGCCTAACCCCCAAACCCTCCCAGTCTTTTGTTGTGCAGATTCTTGTTTCTTGCACCTAATTGCAGATTGCCTGCAATAAAATTGCCTTCTCCTGCCTTCTCCTCTGTCCCCTGACTTGCAGCCGGCATTGCCCTCCAGCTCCAGCCGCAGAAGGGCTCCGAGCGCCAGGCCGAAGTGGTGACCTCCAGCCGACCAAGAGTTCCAGGAGGCCGGGAGAAGCAGTGTGAAAGGTACGGGCAAGCAAAATTTTTGCCCTCCCCCCTCTTGGTTAATTGTATTTATACACTCTTTCCCGCCATTTCTCTCATCCACGCCCACATCTAATTCCTTTCTCTATTAACCCATACCTACCCCGCACAATGCTAACTTGTTTCCTTTTGCTCCTTAGCCTCTCATCTCCCATTCCATTATGATAATCATATTATACCCCCTGTCATGACGAATAAGTTAAAGAGTATGTTCTGCTCTCCACTGCCATCCACAATGTACAACCATCTATTCCTTATTCACTTTGAACCACTATTACACTGCAACCCCTGGGGTATCCCACATAAACCTCTCTAACAATCCAGCTCTCCCCTAGCCCTTTACATGTATCCTGGATCTATAAAACCCTCTATGCCTGTCCATCAGACTCTCATGTTATGATAAAAGACACACCATATAACAGCACCATCTCCCACTACACAGTGTGCATCTAGGATTAAGAGGAAATGCTCTGATCACTCTCTATCCCTATCCCTTGGAGCCCTAGTCAATTAATCTTCTACCTCCTTTTATGCATTGGCACCATTGAGATTAATCCTGGCCCCATTGTCAATTTATCTTCCCTTCTGAGCTGGATCATAAAAGGACTAAGTCATACACTTCAATGCTTGCAGCCTCCTAAAAAGTTCATCTTAATACAGGCTTGGTGGCACATACTCTTCCAGACTTCCTGGTCATCTCTGAATCTTTGGCTCAGGCCTACAACAAAAGACAGTGTTGTAAACCTTCCCAATTACCAGCTCTTCAGAGCAGATCGCCCTTCCAGGGGTGGTGGGGTGGCCATATACATTAAGGACACCATCTCTGCAACCTGCCTCATCAACACATCTGAGCCAAGTAGAATTTGAATGTTTATCAATCAAAATTTGCCTTCCTAATTCGTCTCCATTTAAACTGATTGGATGCTATAGGCCCCCTCTGCAGGCCTTAAAACTGCTTTCTCACACCTGGTCCAATTCTCAACCAAGGCCCTGAAGATACCGTCATCCTTGGTGATTTGAATTTAAACTGGTTGTCTAATGTATCTGTAACCTTTGATAACCTTTTGTGACACCTATGGATTCACACAGCTGATTAAAGACCCAACTAGGATTAACGAAGAAATTCCAGCAACAGCTCACTCCTGGATATTATGTTGGTAAACAAGCCTCACTTATACTCACATGCAGGAGTACTGCCAAGTGATGTAGTGACCATTACCCTATAGCTGGCATAAGATCCACCTCAAACCACCAAATCCTGCAGAATTTATCCTCAAAAGGTCAAAAAAATTTCAATATCTCAGGTTACCTCCATGACCTGAGTACTACAATATATTGGCAAGATTTCTATCTTACAACCTCTGTTGAAACAACACTCCAGACCTTAAAGGATATTATCACCAATGTTCTCAATATTCATACACCTATCACCAGTATCAGAACTAAGGTAAAATCCTGCCCTTGGTTCACCTCTGAGCTTAAAGCAGCCTTGAGAACCAGAGACAAGCTGTGGAAAAGGCAAGAAAAACAAAGGACACCAGTGATTGGCTAAATTTCAGAAAAGCAAGGAATTCATGTACAAAAAAATAAGAACTGCCAAAACTGCTACTATACAGCTGAATTGGATGCCTCTACAATAACCCATCCAGACTCTGGGGTACAATAAAAGGACTTCTGGGCCAAGAATTCTACTCCTGCCTTAACCACCAAATTGCTACTAAATGACACAGAAATTACAGGTAAACAAGAAATCTTAAATACCTTCAATGTTCACTTCACCACTGCTGGCCTAGCATTTGACTCATCACCTGCAAATATCCTGAGATCTTCCTTGAACCTGCAAACTACTGTGGGACAAATGGCCACTTCAACTTTTCCTTCATCCCAATATCCGTGAAAAAGTGGAAGATCTCTCTCTAATTTAGACACAACTAAAAGTGCAGGTGCAGACTCCCTGGATCCCTATTTCCTGAAAATTGCTTCACATGTCTTATCTGCCCCCCTTACTCATCTCTTCAATCTTTCCCTAACTACTGGATCCATTCCATCTACTTGGAAAACAGCTCAAGTAGTTCCATTACTCAAATCTGGTGATACTAGGGATCTCAACAATTACAGACCTATCTCCATCCTACCAGTACTATCTAAGATGCTCGAAAAACTAGTAAACTCTCAGTTAAGGGACTATCTGGATAACAATAACCTTCTAAATTCTGCACAATCTGGATTTAGATCAAAGCATAACACCATTACTGCCTTAGCCAAGGTAACCAACGATTGGCAGACTAATTTGGACAAAAAATTTTACCTGTGCTGTGTTTCTGATTTGAGTAAAGCCTTTGACACAGTGGATCATGACTTATTACTCACCTCCTTAACTCATTAGGCCTGGATTCCCTATCACTCAACTGGTTTAAGGATTACCTTTCAGATAGAGTCGCAACTGGTTAGAAATGGAAATTACCTATCACCTCAAAACCTCTGCTAAAGGAATTGTACCACCAAGAGCTCTATTCTTGGCCTATCCTCTTTGCTATTTATATAAACAATATTGATGCCAACCTCACTCAATCTAACATTCATCTGTTTGCTTGATGATACTGTATTGTATGTCAGCAATCCCTCACCTTCCAAAGCCTGTGAACTTCTACAATCCGAATTCTCCATTCTGCAGCACAATCTACTTGACAAAAAACTACTTCTAAATGCAAAAAAAACAAAAGCTATGTTCTTTACCACAAAGAGTTGTACTACCACTACCCCAGCATCCAACACCCTACATATATCCACCTTACTTGGAGAAACTTAGATTTGTTGATAACTTCAAATACCTTGGAGTCTGGATAGATAACAGGCTTGACTATTCTGTCCATATTGAAGAGTTACTTAAAAGCTAAGACAGAGGCTCGGACTATTTTTAGAATAAAACATTACCTAAACAGTGATTCCAAAAAGGTTAATTCAGGCCTCATTCCTATCCTCATTGATTATGCTGATTTTCTCTACTGCCATTGTTCAAGTCATCTCTTACATAAGCTGGACACCCTGTATCACAGGTCCATAAGATTTATTACTGACCTTCCTCCAACACCCATCATTGCTCCCTTTATATGGCAGTCAACTGGACATCATTGCAACACAGAAGAAATAGGAATGCTGTTATCTGGATACTCAAAGCGTTAACAGGCAAACTACCGACCTATATCACTGATTGCTTTACCCAAATTACAACCAGGCCATACACCTTAAGGATCAGTAAACTCATCATTAAAGGTCCCCAATGCCTGCACCGGTATGGGAGGGCTGCTTTCAGCTATTCCTTAGCAGCTGCATGGAACTCTCTCCAAAAATCCATGAAGCTAGATAGCCTACTACCTCTGGCATCCTTCAAAAGATTGTTCTCCGCCCTTTTTCCAGAGCTCTGCAATTGCTTTTATAAAGCATAATCCCCCACCTATCTGACCCAACTAAACCTCCCTTTTTCTATCCATTATATTAACTCAATTTCTTTCTTCCGAATCACCTATTATATTCACTTAAAAACTAGTTTAGACCATATAACTTATATTTTAGGACTGCTATACCCTTTGTCCTCTTTTTTTCCTACAGGCTAAATGGTTCTATTGTTACTTGTATATATGTAAATTGTTGTATATAATCATTTCATGCCATTGTATTGCTATTTATTCTATTCTTGTCTATGTAATAATACTTGTATCCTCATTTGTATGACCACTCAGGTCCATCTTGTAAATGAGCTTTGCTCAATGATGTTCGCCTGAATAAATAAAGATTTTGATTGATTGATTGATTGATTGATTGATACAGTGGGAAAAATATATCCAGGAATTCAATGGAGACACCCTGGGGAGGTTCAGACAAAACAATTTGACACTTTACTCTAGGGAGGTTTGGGGCAGTCACACTCTGATGCTAGTTTTAGGAAACCCCACAGGGAATTTTGAAAACTCAGATAGGAGGGGGCAGCTCGGATATCCACAGGCAGCGAATTCCAGAGTCTGGGCGCACTTATGGCAAAGTCCCAATCCCCCATGAGGGTCCGGGTAGGAGGGACTTTGAGCATCCCTGATGTGAGAGACCTAAGTTGGTAGGGGGTGGGATTCAGTTTAGGCAGAAGTCGGGCCAGCCCCTGGGGGTGCTAGTTCTGATCACTTTCCCAGAGAGGCATCCCAAACCAAAATCAAGGTATCTAGCTGGTGAGAGCCAGCAGAGTTTCTCATATAGCTCACAACAGTGGGTGAGTCGGGGGGCAGCCAAGGCAAAACGACAAATGTTATTGTAAGCAGTGTACCACCGGGTGAGATGTGTCTTTGGAGAGCGAGCAAATATGTGCAGCCCATTACTGAGGGAGGGAAGGAGCACACCCTTCGCTAGGGCAAGCCTGGCTGCCGGTGTAAGGTTATACTTGGCCCTATAGGCCAGACCCAGTTTGCAGTTTGCCGCCTTGCACATGTTAAGGATATGATTACCCATGTGAAGTTGGGGGTCAAGTGTTACCCCCAGATATTTGATGGAGCTCACTATGGGTAGTGAGGATCCATCTGCGCTGGTGACGTGTAAGCAGGCCGATGAAGCTTTGATTTTAGCCATTGAGCCAAAGAGCATAGCCTGTGTCTTTTTCAGGTTCAGGACCAGCTTGTGACTAGTAACCCATGACAATACCCTGTTAAAGTCATCGGTCAGGTTCTGGTTTAGGGTACTGGCATTCTGGGAGTGAGCCAGGATTACCAGATCATCTGCATACATGGTGGCACTACAACTGGTAGTAACCATGGGTAGTTGATTGATGAAGAGGGAGAAGAGGAGGGAACCCAGTACCGAGCCTTGAGGCACTCCAGAGGTCACCGGTAGGGGCTCGGAGAGGACTTTATTGAAGCAGGTATGCTGCTTTCTGCCATGTAGATAACCCATTAGCCATTTCATGACATGGGGGGAGAGGCCAAGTGACCACAACTGTGCACCAAGCAGTTTGTGGTCAACGAGATCAAAGGCTTTGGACAGGTCGATAAATATTGCACCAGAGAGTTTGCCCTGGTCCACGGCTGTCCGGATACTTGATGTAACTGAGAGTAAGGCTGTGGTGGTGCTGTGTCCCTTACGAAAGCCTTGCTGGCCTTGAAAAGTTTCATGGCCAGCATAAATCAAGATGATAGGGACATCAGAGGATAATAACAACACTGACTAATACAGTGTAACTACTTCAGACTTTAGCACCAAAACATCAGAAATTTCTGGATGCCATACATGAGTCAGACCATGATCTTTGCAATGGAGTTAAGCAGGTTTTCACACCGACTTAAAGTGATTTACCAATATTTTGGTGTGACTTACATGACACAGAAGCCTATAGCAGTGAAAGTCTTCACATGGCAATTTCACATATTTTTGGACACTAAGTATTGAAGTAAAAGTATTATAGTTTGGCTCTGACATGGCAGCCAGCCAATCTCTTCACTTCTTGATTGATCCAATCTACCCTGCGCTCAGGCATGTAATGTGCCCTTTAAAGTCAATGGGGGACACTGTTAAGTCTGTTTTTTCACCTCTTATGTCCCAATCTTTTTGATTTATGCTGGCCATGAAACTTTTCAAGGCATACTAAGTGCCCCTCTGTCTTCTTCAGATTGTATCTGAGTTACAAAAAAAATGCTTTTAGCAAATACAGGGACTTCACAAGATATGTAACAGAAATGAATGACCAGTTTGAGATTAATGAAGGGTACCACTCGACTAACAAGGGCAGAGCGGAGCAATCAGGAAGTGAAGAGATTTGCTGGCTGCCATGTCATAGCCAAACTACAGTCTCTTCTACTTCAAAACAGAGTGTTCAAAAAAATGTGAAATTGCCATATGAAGACTTTCACTGCTATAGGCTTATACGGACTGTGTTACCCCACTGCAAGAAGGATAGTAAATCACTTTTAGTAGCTTCATTTACATTTAAATTCTGATTAAATTAGGTGGGTGCAATAGAGGTAATCACTGTGCATGCCTACAAACTGCAGAGGGAAACAGAATAATAGGCTAAGGGCAGTTTCCCTTTAAATGCAGAATCTGGGGGACTCTTTTTACTTATTTTTTTGGCAACTGGGTAAGGTCTACTAGGCACAAGTGCCTGTTTTCAGGGGTGACCCAGGAGCACTGGGGTGGTTAAGTGACTTGCTCAGAGTCACACAGTATGCAAGTGGAGGTTGTGGGAATCAAACCCAGTCTGCTGGATGTACCAAGCTCATTCACAGCTCATTACTCTAACCTCTAGGCTATACTGCCTGCCCCCAGGTTCTACTAGGTTCCTGTTGCATACTGTTTTTTATAAGGGCATCTACTTTATTATAAAGTGGGGTTTTCTGTGCTATAGTGTTGCATCCACCTCCACCCAGAGACCACTGGGTCCACAACTTGTACCTCAAAGGATGCCAGGGAAGAGGAGTGATTGGACTACAGTGGGCTCAGGGAGGGCGAAGGGGGGGGTTGAAAGCACATCCCCCAACCAGTCCCGCTTAGTAACTTCTACACTGTTTTGGAGGAATGGGAAAGCCCCACTTGTGAACCCGAGACTGGGACCAGGGAGAATGGGAGGGTCCTCCAGGATGGGGCCCCAGGGAAGGGAGACAGGGGACCACGGAGGAGCGGGAAGCTTGTCCTAGTGGGGGACTTTATTGTCCGGGGAGTGGAGTTAGGGACACCTAGCAGAGAGAGGGAGGTCAAGTGCCTCCCAGGAAGCACTGCATGGAGGAATGGGAAACAGATCCATAGGACTGCTATGGCAATAGCTAGGAGGGAGCAGCTGGATGTCTTCGTCCACCTGGGGACCATTGGCCTGACCAGGAGAAGGGTGGCATTAGCCAGAGTCCAGGAGGATTTCAGAAAGCTGGGGGGAACCTGAAACCGATAGCAAGTTCCGTCTCATTCTTGGAGGTACTACCTGTCCAGGGCACAGGGGAAGCTAGGGCATTCCACATCCATACCTTTAACTCCTGGTTGAAGGATTGGTGTGGAAGGGAGGGAGGGTTTTGGCTTCATAGGGGAATGGGGCGGACCTGGGCAGATGCGAGCTTATATATGGAGGACAGCCTGCATCTGTCCGAGAAAAGAACTAACAGTTCTTTGTGAGAAGTTTAAATGCTTCAGCTGTGAGCATTTAAACTGGCCAAGGGGGGAGAGCCAGGAGGGTCAGGAGGCTTAGGGAACACCTCCATGGAACTTGCAGGAACATGTTGACTACAGGGACAGCTAAAGCAGGCAGGGAGGGCCAGACAGGTAAAGAATGTATAATGAGTGATATGGGGGGGCACATAGGAAAGGAAATCGGGGTGGGGGGAAGTTGCTGGAGAGGGAGAACAAGAGCAGAGGGAGGGCAGTCTGTAAAACATGGAATGTCATGCTAATGAATGCCCATAGCCTAGGAAATATGGTTCCAGACCTGGAGACTTTGTTGGCAGATGCAGACCTTGACATAACAGCAATAACAGAGGGGTGGTACTCTGCTAATCATGGCTGGGAAATCAGTGTACCAACCTATACACTGTTCAGGAGGGACAGGGAGGGTAAATAGGATGGGGGAAGTGGCCCTGTACATCAGGGAGGGTATAAAGGCTGCAGAAGTTCAGGGAAGACATGGGGAAGCTGAGGTAATGTGGGTCACCCTGGAGCCAGGGAATGGAACAGCAATACGCACAAGGGTGATCTACAGACCTCCAGAACAGAGGGAGAAAGTAGACAATGAACTAGTGGAGAACATACATGACATGGCAGCTAAAAGGTGAAATCCTACTACTGGGGGATTTCAATATGCCGGACGTGGATATGGCCACCCAGGTGGCTGCTTCAGCCAGAAGCACAGCTATCCTAGAATCCCTGCAGGGGGTTGGACTCAGGCAGCTGGTGCATGAGCCAACCAGGGACAAGTCTATTCATAGAAACATAGAAGTTGACGGCAGATAAGGACCGCAAGGCCCATCCAGTCTGCCCATTTCTTTTTCTACCTTATAAATGTGCCATTGGCCTTTGCTCTGGCAATGGCCTGTCTATTCATACTCATTTATATTGCTCCCTTTATGCCTATCCCATGCTTGTTTGAAGCCCTGCACTGTATTCATAGCCACCACTTCCTGAGGTAGGCCGTTCCATGCATCCACCACCCTTTCAGTGAAAAAGAATTTCCTCACATTCCCCCTTAATCGGCCTCCCTCTAATCTCATGCTGTGTCCTCTTGTCCTGCTATTTTTCTTATATTTAAACATGTTAGACTCTTTCACCTTGTTAATGACCTTAAGGTGTTTGAATGTCTCGATCATATCACCTCTCTTCCTCCTTGTCTCAAGGGTATACATATTGAGCTCCGTAAATCTGTCCTCATATGTCTTCTGATGCAGTCCCTGCACCATTTTGGTTGCCCTTCTCTGGACTGCCTCAATTTGGTTAATGTCCTTGTGAAAGTGTGGCCTCCAGTGCTGCACGCAGTACTCCAGATGGGGCCTAACCAGTGTCTTGTAAAGAGGGATTATTACTTCCCTCTTACAACTTGTGGTGATACCCCTACTAATATACCCTAACATCCCCCTAGCCTTACCTACTGCTTTAGAGGTCTGCTTGGATGATTTCAGGTCATCAGTGATGATGATGCCCAAGTCTCTTTCTTCCTTTGTGACTGCTAGCAACTCCCCTCCCAGCCTATAGGTGGCTTCAGGGTTTCTCGTCCCTATGTGCATGATCTTGCAATTCTTTGCATTAAATCCCAGTTGCCACTTTTCTGACCATTTTGCTAGTTTATCCAGATCTCTTCTCATTCTGCCCACCCCATCTGGATCATCTGCTCTGTTGCAGATCTTGGTGTCATCTGCAAACAGACAAGCCTTACCCTCTAGTCCATCTGCAAGGTCACTAATGAAGATATTGAAGAGGACTGGCCCCAGGACTGATCCCTGAGGTACCCCACTTGTGACTTGCATCTCTTCCGACTGTATACCATTTACCACCACTCTCTGTTTTCGTTGCTTCTAGGTGGTGCTATCCCAAGGGATACTATCCCTGCCTGTGTGACTAAGCGTACCACTCTCTGTTTAGCGTAATTCTGGACATAGCATGGATCAATGAGAACAGAGTCGAAGAAATACAGGTGGAAGGGCAGCTGGAGTCCAGTGACCACTACATGTTGTGGTTCAGCATGGAGACATGGACTCAATTAAGCTACACAAGGGCAAGAGTATTAGACTTCAGGATGGCAGATTTCACTGAAATGGGTGTGTAACCCCTAGGTGGTGCTATCCAAAGGGATACTATCCCTGCCTGCGTGACTAAGTGCAGGTTGAGGGGCCTGAGTTCTGTAAATGGGTGCTTCCACCCAGAGGACAGGGTTACACAGAAACATAGAAGTTGACGGCAGATAAGGACCTCAAGGCCCATCCAGTCTGCTCATGGTAATGGTAGCAAAGCTGCTCTGGGTTCAGCCCTCGGGACACTGATACCCCCCCAACCCCTCTAGTGGCCTATACTAAACAGTTACAGTGAACACCAGAATGCAATGCTTTACCCACACTTGGCACACTTACCACCAGGGCTGGATCAGTAGCACTGGCCCTGGAGACCCCCTGCAAAACAAAACCTGCAACAAAGAAAGGCCATAGCAACCCAGTATCCCCACCACAAAGGTACACAATAGCCAGTGTAAATGCAAAAAGATTTAGATCTGATTTATTGGGGGACATGAACAAAGATGGGGTGGTTATCTGGTGTTTGATTCTGGTTCTGATTTAATCAGGCTAAGCATGCAGGCCTCTAAAAGTCCCTCTAACACAGTCACACACACTCTGGGTACCCAGTTGGTCTGTGGGCTAGCCTGAAGCATTGCCTGGTGTAGGCCGGCATTGCAGTTGTTGGGGCCCTTAGGAAGGAAAAAACACAACATGCACTTTAACCCACAATTTGTATTCCGGAGCCAGATGGCTCAATTCATAATGATTAACCAAAACAATTAAATCAGATAACACACTTTGTTTTGAGCTGTGTTGCAGGGAGCTACCCTGATGTTTACTCACATTACCCAGACCAAGAGGCAGGATGGATGGAATGAAGACCTCAGGAGGATTGACTGCTGTACCAGGAGAAGCAGGGCCCACACAACACACCGTGGTGGTCGATCCTGTTTGATGGTGTTGAGGAGGGAGCCGAATCCCCAGGTGAGTTTTTCATTGGATGTAACTCTGTAGTGTGAGCGTCAATCTTGGCCGAGATGGTGAGGCCCAGACCAGGTGAACAGTTCAGATACAGTCTGGTAAAGTGCTGGATACAGCTTCCAGCAAGCATGACACATTCAAGCAATGTGGGGAACCAAATCGCGACCCACACTTCACATTGAGCACAATTATAGTAAAAAGAAGTATAAAGAGAAGTAAATACCACAGTTTGGATGACATTCCAGTTGCAATTGACGGTGTCTCTATGCAAACTGTACGTTCTGTGGTTGTCTCAGGTCCAAAATGGCCGATTGCACCAAGGCAAATCTTCCTTCCACACAATGTGAGTTTCACTTTGTCACAATTTAGGATTCTGGTCACAATCACAGCAAATTCGGATAAAGTCTAAGTTATTAATGCAGACTTTTTTACTCGAGAAGATGGTAGCAGGCAGGCCAGAAACAGCCTTCCCACCAATTCCCCGCACTACTATGCAGGAGCAGCTGCTCGAATTACTCTAGCTGTTCATTCTCTCAACTCCAACTACACACTGACTTACTGCTGCGGGCAGCTCTGGGACTTCCCACTGATCCAAAAGGTTTGGTTGATTGATCCATCTGTCTGTCACAGCAAGGGCTCTCCCTCCAGGTCCGTTTAGGTGCCAAAGGGCAAAAACTACAATTCCTACAGAAATTCACTCCCACAAGACCCCTGGGGACAGTCTTCATTTTAGGGTCCCCAAAGATACTGATTGATCCAAACTGGCAGTCCAGAACCAAGATGGTGGTGATTAGCAGAAAGTATATGCTGCAAAGGAAGGCAGGTTAGACAAACTACAATATTATTATTATTAAAGCAGATAATCAGCAGACAATCACAGATCCTTGTAAAGCTCCCTCTGCACAATTAGTGATGGCAGAATGAAGCTGCTGTATTGTAGGGGGAAAGGGGAAATTGTTTAACCAGAAAAGGCACACTAAGCCGAAGCTTGTTTCCAGGTGCAACCTGGGAGCACAAGAAAGTTAAGTGACTTGCTCAGGGTCACACAATATGCAAGTAGAAGTTGTGTGATTCAACCCCAGGTTTGGTCTGCTGGATGTCACCAGATTTGCAGCTCAGAGTCTTAGACCACTGCACTATATTGTAGCCTGGGTGGGACTTGAGCCTGAAAACACTCAGCTCCCACCCAGATTATACACTATGAAAATGTTGCCACAGGTAGATGTATACAAGCAATCCTGGGGAAGGGGTAATAGAGGGGGTGGAAGAACAATGGGAGAAACTGAAAGGAGCCATAGTGGAGATAACAAACCAATGCGTTAGGATAGTGGTCAAAGGGTAAAGAAGAAGGAAGCCACTATGGTTCTCCAAAGAGGTGGGGGACAAAGTCATGGCTAAAAGGCTGAGCATCAGGAAATATAAGGGGAGCCAAAGGGAGGAGGACAGGGAGGTGTACCGTGAATGTCTAAGGGAAGGAGGGAAGGCTGTTAGGAGGGTGAAGGCTCAGACAGAAGAGGGTTTAGTATGGTCTGTAAACAAAGGGGATAAGGCATTTTATAGGTACATCAGTGAAAGAAGAAAAAACAGTGGTGAGGGGGATTGTGAGGCTAAAAGGGGAGAATGGAGAGTGTAAGGAGGGGGATCTGGACAAGGCAGAAATACTGAACAAATACTTCTGCTCAGTATTCACTGAGGAGGGGGATGGTCAATGACCACAGTTGGGTTGCAGAGACAATTTTGGGGGAGGAGTGGACATCAGTCCATTCACAGTGGAGAGAGTTCTGGAAGAACTCACAAAGCTGAAGGTGGATAAGGCCATGGGGCCAGACGGCATCCACCCGAGGATATTAAAGGGGCTGTGAAGGGAACTAGCCGTGCCTCTGGCGGTCCTGTTCACACAGTGACTCAACATGGGTGTTGTTCCAGAGGACTGAAGGAAGGAACATGTAGTCCCACTGCACAAAAGCGGCAGTAGGGAGGAGGCGGGGAACTACAGGACAGTCAGCCTCACCTCAGTGATGGGAAAGATCATGGAGACACTGCTGAAAGTAAGGATAGTGGTACATTTGGAATCCAGAAGTGCTCAGGATCTGAGACAACATGGATTCACAGCAGGAAGGTCATGTCAAACAAATCTAATAGATTTTTTGATTGGGTGACTAGGGAAATAAATCAGGGAGGGGCGGTAGACGTCGCCTACCTAGATTTCTGCAAAGTCTTCAACACTGTCCCACATAGAAGGATGATTACCAAGCTGGGTAGTCTGGGCATGGGAGTCAAGGTGGTGAACCTGGTTAGGAACTGGTTAACAGGCAGGAGACAGAGGGTTGTGGTAAATGGGGTACAATCTGGGGAGAGGGGGGTGTCCAGTGGGGTACCACAGGGATCAGTACTAGGACCAGACCTGTTTAATGCCTTCATTAGTGACATTGCAGAGGGGCTGTAAGGAAAGGTCTGCCTGTTTGCAGATTACAACAAGATTTGCAACAGGGTGGATACTCCAGAAGGGGTGCGGAAAATGAAGAGGGACCTGGAGAAGCATGACAGATTATTGGAGATGTGGCAACTGAGGTTCACTGCAAAGAAGTGCAAGATAATGCACCTAGGTAGAAGGAACTCTGAGGAGAGCTACAGGTTGGGGGAGGAGGAGAAGCTGACTGTCACCAAAGAGAAAAGGGACCTAGGGGTTATCATCTCTGATGACCTTAAGGTATCAATGCAGTGCACAAAGGCAGCAGGGAGGGCCAGTGGCATGCTGGGGTGCATAGGCAGGGATATCACTAGCAGGAGGTGGGAGCTGGTGATGCCATTGTATGAAATATTGGTAAGGCCTCACCTGGAGTACTGCATGCAGTTCTGGAGGCCACACCTGTGCAAGGACATAGATAATGCAGAGACTATCCAGAGAAGGGCTACAAAGATGGTGCAGGGCTTGCAACATAAAACATATGAGGAGAGACTAAGGGACCTCAATATATACTCACTGGAGGAGATGAGACAGTGGGGGACATGAATTAAACTTTCAGGTACCTCAAGGGCATAAACAAAGTGCAGGCGGGGGACCTTTCCCAATGTAGAAAAAGTACTAGAACAAGGGGGCACAATATGAAATTGGAAGGGGGTAGATTAAGAGGTAATATGAGGACATTTTTCTACACAGAAAGGGTAGTTGACACTTGGAATAGTCTGCCACAGAAGGTAGTGGGGGCAAGCACAGTGGAGGGGTTATGCATGCCTGGGATAGGCACAAGGGAAGACTGAGAGGGGAGGGAGTGATGAAAAGCCATTGATCACACAGGGTCAGTGGCCACATACAATATATAGGGCCTATGGGGAGACTGGATGGGCCCAATGGTCCTTATCTGCCGACAATTTCTATGTTTCTATGTTTCTGCAGACTGTTATATTCCCTGTGAATTAAGGACTAGGATGCCTTGTATGGCTTAATGAGATGATGTTGTAGTGGAGCCTGAAAGAGATGGTAATAAAGTGGTAATGGTGGATTGTTAGCAGCGCATGCAGTCTGTTTATTCTATCCAGTAAATATACTACAGTTTCTGGTGATGGGGGTGAATTTTTCTTGAAAGTGTACTTGTCAAAAAGAGAACATGACACTGTGTCATCATGGCTCAGGTTAGAAGAACTTTTTTATGAGACAAAAGAAGATTTTGATTCATATCTGGAGTTCTTTGAAATATGAATGGATGCAAATGAGATAGCAGTGAAAAAACTGGTGGGGAATCTGGTTTCAGGGATGGTGTAGTCCAACTCCAGCCCACATGAAATTAGTGGGAGGATGGAGACTCTGGGAGGGACTGAGAGCTGGAAGGTAGGGGCTCAGGAGGGACTTTTTAAATTTGTGTAGTCCCAGCTTACGTGAGCAGCATGATGTGCAGCTGAGTCATGTGACTCATGTTGGTTCTTGGTGGCGCAGCAGGAATTACAGCTGGGTGGATGGGGTTGGATTGAGTAGCAGAGCAGATTGGGGCAGTTGAAAAACCAAAAATAATGTTAGGAGTGGAGGCAGACAGTAGGGACTTGATGGCATTCTTTTCTGTGTGGCAGAAATTCCAGAAAATAAATTAAAAACAGAAGAAAAAAGAAGGATCAAAGCAGCAGCCAGCCACTGGCATAAGTGAGGTGGGGGTAGGGAACTTAACTTGCTGCTACTGAAGCAAGCATTTCAATGCCTTAAGCCCTGTAGATTTTTGCAAAATCTGTTCTTGCAATCCAAGGTGGAAGGGATCAGGGGAGTAGGGGAGCACTAGGCAGGCAGGGACCAGGGCCAGATTAAGGCAACCTGGGGCCCTAGGCTAAAGAGAAATTTGGGGCCTCCTCACCACAACCATGACCCTTCACCACAACTGTGCACCTTTGCTGTGACCACAACCCTTGGCCATTGCATATAAGTTACTGAAACCCAAAGAAAAATAGAAACATAGAAACACAGTAACGTAGAAGTTGACAGAGAAGGACCTCTTAGCCCACCTAGTCTGTCCTATTTTCCTTGCCTACTGTGCCACTGCAGACCCTACTCACTCTTTGGTCTTCACCACCCCCTTGCCTTATTTCTAAGGTCCCCTTTGTGTCTATTCCATGTATGTTTGAATCCTGTTACCATTTTAGCACCCACCACCTCCACTGGGAGGCTATTCCAGGCGTCCACCACCCTTTCCGTGAAGAAGTATTTCCTCACATCTGCTTTGAGTCTCTTCCCCTCCAGTTTCATAGCATGACCCCTTGGTATTGAGCATCTTTTTCTATGTAAAATGCTACCTTCATGTACCTTTTTAACACCTGCAAGGTACATGAATGGTTCTATCATGCCCTTCCTTCCCCTTCCTTCCTTTGGAGAGTACAGAGGTGGATGCATGGAACAGCCCTCCTGAGGAGGTTGTGGGGTCTAAAACTGTGGGAGAATTCAAGAATATATTGGACAGACATAAGGCAATTCTTGTGAGGGGTAGGAAGAAATAGGCTGCTGGTTAACTAGGGTCTGCAGCTTATTCTGTATGTAGGGAAATGGGCAGACTAGGTGGGCCAAATGGTCCTTATATGCCATCAAAGTCTATGTTTCTATGTTTATATTCCATGAATCTTTAATCATAGAGCTTCTGATGAAGGCCCTGCACCATTTTGGCTACCTTTTTCAGTACTGCCTCCACCCTATCTATGTCCTTCCGGAGATGGGGCCTCTCAAACTGGGCACAGTATTTAAGGTGGGACCTCACCATTGATCTATACAGGGAGAACACTACCCCCATCTTTCTGCTAGTTATGCCCCTCCCTGTATGTTCTTACTGTCCCTCAAAAGTGGCATAAAACATAACCTAACTAAAATGCTTCAAATTTAATGAAACTAGTAAGTATGGAAAAAGAACGAAAGTCTGAGTTTTGATAATTTAGAGAACATAATTACTAATTGGCCTAGAAAAAAAACAAATTGCATGTGAATTGTCATGTTGTGCACTTCTTCGAAACACACATGTATGTGCTTGCAGTTTGGGTGTTATCATTTTGTCCTGTCAGGTAAGGTCCAGAATTGTGTAGCACTCTGCTGTAGCCCCTTGGACCATAGAACCACATATCGTGCTCTGAACTTGAATACAAAATAAATGTTTTGAAATTTCATGTACAGTTGTTTGAATGTTTTCAACTGTTACTGCAGAGTGCTACACTGTTCTGGAACTTGCTTAACATGTGGGCTGGCCTACTATTTGAATGCGTACCACCTTATCCCAGCAAGTTGCTGCAGCTGCTTTTTTGGACTTTGTCCTGTCAGGTGTTATGAACCAGGATGTGGGGCTTTTGTTGGGTGGGATAAGACCCATCTCTAAAAGAAGCTAGGTCCTCAAGTGATGTAGGGATGAAGATTGTACTTTACTAGAGGAGTCATGAACTTTAGAGATTATATTTCAAAGTGATTGATTGTTAGAAGAAATCATTCCCAGGATAAAAAATTTCTGTTATTGATAAGTAAGCCAGGATCAATAAATGGCAAGATGTACTGATGGGATCCTGGAAGTACATTCATTTTTATTCACCCTGAAAACAGAACTATATCAATGTCAGAATTTCAGTATTAGTGAAATGTGGTAATTAGAAAAGAGTACAATTTTTAATTGTACCACTGAAATGCATTGTAGATTTCTTAATTTTAGGAAAGAGATTAAATATAAAGCATACCCATTGAATTGTACTGTTAATCTATTGTATTTAAGAGTAAGACTTGATTCTAAGTGGGGATTATAAATGGTGTTGGGAGACAAAGCAAAGGAAATAGGCCTGTTCACACATTAAAGGTCAGCCTGACCAGGGCCCCTCAAACTATCAACTGCACTTAACACCTAATTGGGGAGGTGAGTCATGTCACAGTTCAACCCCTGCCTTGCTCAGATAACTCAGTGGCTGAGTCATTTACAAAATAAAATGCAGCTCAGGCAAAAAGAAGAGTATATAATAGTAAATATATGTTGGGGATTGCTGGGGGCCCTCTGGCAGGCTGGGGCCCTAAGCCTGTGCCTATGTTGCCTATGCCTTAATCCGGCCCTGGCAGGGACTGATTGGGATTTGGTTGTCTCAGGTGAATGGTCATCATCCTGCTGTGTGCACTTTGACAGCTGCCAGTGTGTGACTCCTGTGTGGTGTACTGGGCTGGCCAGTCCATCATCCTGCTGTGTGCACTTTGACTGCTGCCAGTGTGTGACTCCTGTGTGGTGTACTGGGCTGGCCAGTCCATCATCCTGCTGTGTGCCCTTGACTGTTGCCAGTGTGTGACTCCTGTGTGGTGTACTGGGCTGGCCAGTCCATCATCCTGCTGTGTGCCCTTGACTGCACTGTACTGTACTGTATGTACCCTACCCGGTATGTGACCTTATGTAGCCCAGCACCCAGTTCTGGCATCTTTAAATAGGTGTCAGAAATATTTCCCTGTTGGGACGAGAGACAGAAAAATCTCTTACTTAGTACAAAAAAAAACATAAAAATAAAAAATCTGTGTGTCACTGTTGTGCTACTCTGTTTCCTAAGTGGCGTACTGGCCAGCCCATCATCCTGCTGTGTGCTCTTTGACTGCACTGCACCTTACCCAGTGTGTGACTGTGTGCAGCTCAACACCCATTTATGTGGTATATGTTAACACGTGCCAGAAATATTTCCTTGTTGGGAAGAGAGACAGAAAAATTCCTGAGTACAGAAAGACTCCATCTCCGTTGTGGTGCACTGGCCAGTGAATCCTCCTGCTGTGTGCCCTTTGACTGTACTGTACCCTACCCAGTGCATGACCGTGACCAACCAGCACCCATTTCTGTTATATCTGTTAATATGTGCCAGAAAAAATTTATTGGGGGACTTTGAGAGGAGAGAAAAAATCCCTTACTCTTTAAAAAAATAAAAATCTGTGACGTGTTGTGTGACTGTGTCTCCTACGTGGCATACTGGCCAGCCCATTGTCCTGCTGTGTGCCCTTTGACTGCACTGTACCCTACCCAGTGTGTGACCGTGTGCTGCCCAGCACCCATTTCTGTGGTTTATGTCAATACGTGCCAGAAATATTTCCCTTTTGGGAGGAGAGACAGAAAAATTCCTTAGTACAAAAAAAATATATGTCTGTGTGTCACTGTGTTGTGTGACTTTTCCTAAGGGGTGTACTGGCCAGCCCATCATCCTGCTGAGTGCCCTTTGATTGCACTGTACCCAGTGTGTGACTGTATGCAGCCCAGCACCCATTTCTGTGGTATCTGTTAATGCATGCTAGAAATATTTTCTGGGGGGGGACTTTGGGAGGAGAGAAAAATCTCTTATTTAAAAAAAAATCTGTGTGTGTGTTGCATGATTCCATCACCTATGTGGCATGCTGGCCATCATCCTGCTGTGTACCCGTGTGCAGCCCGATATTTTTTTTGGGTGTGGGATCTGTGGGGGGGGGGGGAGAGAAAAATACCTGACTTATTTAAAAAAAATTCTGTGTGTGTGTTGTGTGTTGCGTGACTCTGTTTCCTAAGCGGTGTTCTGGCCATCATACTGCTGTGTGCCCTTTGACTACTGCACTGAACCCAGCTTGTGACCGTGTGCAGCCCAGCACCCATTTCTGGGGTATCTTTTGATACATGCTGTAAATATTTACTTTTTTGGGGGGGAGAGAAAAATGAGAAAAATACCTGACTCCTTAAAAGAAACTGTGTGTGTGTGTGTGTGTGTGTTGTGTGACTCAGTCTTGTAACAGCTGTGGAATGACTGTTCCACAAGAAGTATTAAAATGGCTACCTTAGTGAAGTATAGGTCACCTAGGAGTAGGTTCGAGACTGGGTGTTGCTAGTACAGAGAGAGAGAGAGAGAGAGAGAGAGGGAGTGGATCCAGTACAGTGAATCAGAAAAGTAACTGTGAACATATCAGTAATGCAAGAGTAAATAGTAAGCAAAGAGGGGGAATGAAAGGGTTTTTGCCTCCTTAAAAAATGCACACATACATAAAATAATAGTAGTAGCAGAGTTTATTTATTTTGGGTGCACTTCCCCATGGTCTCAGGGTACCCTTACAACAGCATATACAGATACACAAATACATCAGCAAGGAGTAGTCGACATAACACATAAAATGACAAAACCCATTTGTCGACCCTCAGGTCATCGACACTATCCCCCCCATCGTGGCCTGATGTGCTTTTCCAGGCTCTCAGATGTTGGGGCCCTCGGACTCTCAAGAACCAACAGATGGCTAGTTGCGCCCTGTGCCGGTGACTCCTCCACTGTTGACATACCCTTCTCCTGTCGTCAACCTCAATTATATTTTGGCCAGGATAACTATGACCCTGGTGCATCAGTTGGGCTGTTACAGACCTAGGTCCCCAGTGCCGTTGACAGCCCAGTTATCGACGCCACTTATGCCTTCTCAGGCTGTACCCCGTATGTTGTCATCGGCCCTTCGATCGTCGTACCTCGAGTTAGAACAGGTCAATGCTGAGGAAGAGTACCACCCTGACCTTATCCTCCCTGAGGAAGAGGAGGAGGAGGAGGAACATCTTTACTCTGATAGGTCCACTGCTTCTTTAGTGAGTAAGGACTCTGTTAAACATACTTCCCAGTCCTCTCCTGAAGACCCTATCTTTTTTAATGTCATAAAGTAGCTGTCCAAAGCTATGAGCTTCCATACTGAGGAAGAGGATGCCAACAGGAGAGAACTGGTGGACTTCTTGGAGATTCTAGAATTGCCCCTTAAGATCACTCCTCCTATTCTCTCAGCTCTGAGGAATGCTACTACCATGGCTTTGCACTGCCAGACATGGTTCCTGCCATGCACTGCAGGGCAGACAAACTCTATCATGCCCCTCAGGGCCTGCCTTATTATACTGCCCAACCTGAGACTGATTCTGTCAAAGCAACATATGACAGGTCCAAGGTGCCCAAGCACCTTAGCTCCCTCCCCCCTGACAGGGAATCCAGATGGATCGACCTTTGGGGTAAGAGGGTTTATGCCTCCTCCACCTTGGGACTTCGGATTGCCAGCTATCTATCACATATGGTAAAGTACCAAAATACGAACTGGAAGAAGGGCAACTGCCCAAGCCCTCCTAGAATGTTCCCAGAAACAGGAGGTTCAGTAAGCACCTCCTCAGGTCCTTGTCTGACATTTCTGATACTGGTGCCATGACTGCTGCCACAGGTATTTCCCTTTGTAGGCATGCCTGGCTGAGGGTTTTGGGCTTCGTAGCCAATGTTCATCAGAAGGTGCTGAATGCCCCCTTCAGTGGCACAAAATTATTTGGGCCAGATTTCCAGGACATCATCAATGATTTGTAGGCATCTGGCAGGGCTATTAATTATGTCCATTCGTTCTACCATACGCAGCCTAGGAGCAGACAATGCCCACCCTTTTGTAAGGTGTCCCACAAGTGCAGAGCAGGCTCCCATCTCCAGGGCAAAAGAAAAGCCTCCTCTACCTTACCTACTCCCTCTTCCTCAGGACCAGCCGCAAAGTGACCTAGGGGTGATGGATCGGCCCCAGCAGCTGGATCTGCTTGTGCCTGACTCCTTGCCAGGCCCCCCTCTTCCGATCCCGGATCAAGTGGTGGTGGTTGGAAGTCAGTTTTCCCTTTATCTTAACCAATGGAGAACCATAACTTCAGATACCTGCATTCTTGAGATTATAGAACGGGGTCACACTCTGGAGCTTATAGAACAATCCCCAGAGACTCCTCCAGTACCTTCCACCTACCCTCTGGCCCATGTAATGGTTCTTTTGGAAGAGGTACAGTCCCTTCTGTAGAAAAAATGCCATTGAGCCAGTGCCCAAGTGGCAGAAGAACAGGGGTCTCTACTCCAGGTTCTTCCTAGTCCTCAAAAGAATCAGAGATTTGAGGCCTATTCTAGATCTCAAGGATCTCAATCTTTTTATCCAGTACAAAAAATTCTGCATAGTCACTCTGCCAGGCCTGCTGCCCCTACTCAAGCAGGGCAATTAGCTGTGCTCCCTGGATAGGCTGGATGTCTACTTGCGTATCCCAGTTTGTCCTCACAGGCGGTTTCTCCAGTTTCTTTTTCAGGGTGAACACTGCCAATTTAAAGTATTGCCCTTTGGCTCATCCTGTGCACAACAGGTCTTTACAAAATGTTTAACAGCAGTAGCTGCTGCCCGCTGGAGAGAAGGCCTGTATGTTTTTCCCTACCTGGATGACTGGCTCCTCAAAGCTCTCTCCAGAGACCAGCTCCTCTGGTCCCTGGAGAGGACCCTCCAGCTGTTTCACTTCCTGGGCATAACTGTCATTCTGCCTAAATCCATCTTGATTCCATCCCAGAGACTGCAGTATATAGTAGCAATCCTGGACTCAATGCAGGGCAGGGAGTTTCTGCCCCAAAACAGGGCAGAGTGCCTAATTTCTCAGGCTAAGGAAGTTGCCCAGAGCCGTTATGTCCCCGCGAGGGTGTACTTGTGGCTATTAGGCCTCATGGCTGCGGCCATTGCCACAGTTCTCCTGGCCAGACTGCACATGCGGGTGCTCCAGTGGACCCTCCAGGTGCAGTGGGACCAGTGCACAGGTGACTTGGAGCAGCTAGTGCTGGTCTCCTCTCCAGTCCACAAGGTGCTTCAGTGGTGGATGGACCTCCAGAACCTGTTGCACGGGATCCCATTTCTGATCTCCTCTTCCCATCAGATTCTCACTACGGATGCCTCTGGTTTGGGCTGGGGTACACACCTGGGTCCTTTTCACACTCTGGGAACATGGTCCCAGATCGAGATGTCTCTGCATATCAACATCCTTGAGATGCGGGCGATCCTGTATGCCATACAGGCCTTTTAGAACCATTTCCTTCCAGGTCAGTTGTTGGTCCAGTCTTGCAACCTCAGTGTTGTCTACTACATCTACAAGCAGGGGAGGAATGCTATCATACCCTCTGCGCAAAGAGGCCATGACAGTCTTGTCCTGGGCACTGGACCATGGCCTGGTACTCTCGTCAATCCATGTCCCAGGTGTGCTGAACACCCTGACGGACAGCCTCGGCCAAACTCTGTCCAGAATGCATGAATGTGAACTTCACTTATCTATCATAGAAGATCTGTTCAACAGATGGGGTCATCCAGAATTGGAACTTTTTGCATCCCCACTCAATGCAAAACTGCCCAGTTTCTGCCCACTAGATCCAGGGCCTGGAGTTTTCTGCTGAGACGCGTTGTCCCTCTCCTGGAGTGGGAGGTTCTTTTATGCCTTCTGTCCATTTCCTCTGATTCAGAGGGTGCTAATCAAGCTGCAGATGGAGGAGGCCAGCATGATCCTGGTTGCATCCTTCTGGTCATGGCAGATATGGTTTCCATTACTGCAATAGTTAGCAAAGGAGCCTCCAGTTCCTCCACCCTTTTGCAGGGATCTCCTGACACAGACTCAGGGGATCCTGGTCCATCCGAATCTCAAGTCCCTTCATCTGCATTCCTGGCACCTGAGGACATAGCCACCACCTGGTTTGGGGTGTCTAAGAGAGTAGTGGGTGTCCTTGTGGCTGCTCGAAAGCCCTCCACTAGAGCCACATATGCCATGAAGTGGAAGAGGTTTGCCATCTGGGCTGCCAAACATCATCTGGACCCTTTTACTTGTTCAGTGAGCCAGATTATGGACTACCTGATATCACTGTCAGATTCAGGCCTCCAGTACTCCTCCCTCAAGGTACACCTTTTGGCTATTTCTACCGTTCACGAGCCTGTGGGTGGTCATACCGTGGCTCTATTAGATGTGTCCCATACCTCTCGCCAGGGCATCCTGAACCTGAAATCTCCAATCAGTTCCCCTGTCCCGGCTTGGGATTTAAATTTTGTTTTGGAGAAATAGACCCTGTCTCCGTTTGAGCCAGCCATGATTTGTGAGCTACGCTTTCTTTCTTGGAAAGCATTATTTTTGGTTGCTGTTACTTCTGCTCCAAGGATTTCTGAGCTTCAGGATCTCTGGTATGAAGAGCCTTATATGATTTTTCACAAAGACAGGGTGTTTTTGTGCATGAATACTACGTTTCTCCCTAAGGTGGTGTCTGAGTTTATCCTGAACCAATCTATCCACCTACCAGTTTATTTTTCTGAGCATGCCAAGCCAGGGGAAGCACTGCTCCATACTTTAGATGTACACAGAATTCAGCAATACTATCTTCTCTGAACTAAGGACTAGAGAAAAACAAAGCAGCTTTTTGTTTCTTTCACCCCAGGAAGATAGGGTGCTAAGGTTTCCAAACAATGTTTGTTCAAAAATAGTTGGCCCATTGTATTGTGTTCTGCTACATTGAGCATGGCAAAAAGTTGCCAAGGGTGGTGAAAGCCCATTCCACAAGGGGCATGACTACCTCTGTGGCCTGTTTCAAAGGGGTCTCAACCACTGACATTTGCACTGCTGCCACCTGGAGTACCATCCACACTTTCATCAATCAGTACAATCTGGACATTGCTTCTAGAGCCCGAGCAAGCTTCGGCCCGATCTGTTTTGTAGGGCCTCCTGTATTAGGCTTTGGTCCATCCAGACTGTTCTGCTGCACCTCTAACTGCTTGGGACTTGTTCCTACAGTGTGACCTGATGACTGAGATACCCCCCCGAAGAAGATAGAACAGTTACATAAGAACTTTTCGTAACAGTAGATCTTTGAGGGGTCTCAGTCATCAGGTCTGTCTTCCCTCCCACCATCCCCCTTCTTGGTGTCCTCTGCTCAGACTGGCTACATAGTGTATCCAGTCTTTATTTGGACCTGGGCACCTCTTTCTCTCCTTGGCCCCCCATGGCATGGGTTTTTTCCCTTAGTCTCTGGGGGAAAGAACTAAGGAGGGAGAGTGGCCCACTCATGCCTTTATTGGGTTAGTGACGTCAGCATGGGCTGCCCCAGTGGTACTGCTGGAAAATCTTTTGTGTGGATCCTGCTTCACCCATGGTGAGGTTCCTATGATGTGACCTGATGACTGAGAACCCCTTGAAGATCTGTTGTTACGGTAAGTTCTTACATGACTACTCTTTCTGTTCAGTATTCATGAAGGAAGGGGAAAGAGATGGGACACAGATAGGGGGAAAGGCATAAAGGGAAGGGAGGTAGACATTATCCCTTTAACAGAGGAAAGAGTCCTAAGAGAACTAGCGAAACTAAAAGTAGATGAGACAATGGGGCCAGATGGGGTTCACACCAGGATACTAAAGGAACCAAGGGAGGAGCTGTCTGCACCTCTGATGGCCCTGTTCAGTCTATCACTTCCCCATGTTATGTCTACAACAATGCCTCTGGCTGCGCGCCTCCTCTATAGCTCTCCGCCCCCCTCTACTCTTCCTCTCTCTTGTCCTCTATCCTCTCTGCACCTCATCTGCTATCTCCTTGTAACCTAGCCTCCAAAACTTGTTTTGTTTCTCAGATACTTTGTAACTCTGTTTAGCTTCCACTTTTGTAACCTTGTCCTATGTATTGAATTTGTAATCTGACTTACAAGTCTTATGTTTTGAATTGTAACCTGATGTGGAACCTTCATAAAAAAGCCCTGGCTCAAAGGTATTATAATTCTAGACCTAATAAATAAAAATAAAAAAAAATTAAAATGGGGACATTTGGGGGGACTGGAGGAGGGCTGATGTAGTCCCAATGCACAAAATTGGGAATAGGGAGGAGGCAGACAACTATAGACCTGTAAGCCTGACTTTAGTGGTGGGCAAAGTTATGGAAACACTACTAAAAGAAAGGATTGTCGAATACCTTACAACCAGTAGATGAGAGGATCCGAGACAGTACAGGTTCACAGGGAGAGATCTTTCCAAACATACCTGATCAAGTTCTGAGACTGGGTTAGCAAGGAGGTGGAGCAGGAAGGAGTGGTGGATGTGGCCTACCTGGATTTCAGTAAGGCCTTCGACACCGTCCCACACAGAAGACTGATAAACAAGCTGGGCAGTCTGTGAGTGGGTCCAAAGGTAGCAAAATGGGTACAAAGTTGGCTAAGTAACGGGACTCAGTGGGTGGCGGTAAATAGGGTTAACTCAGAAGAAGGTACGGTAACCATGCCAGTGCCACAGGGGTCAGTACTGGGACCAGTCTTCTTTTTGTTCCACGTCATAATGGTGACCACTAAATAGCAAGTGTCATTACAGTGAGTGTACATCGCTGAAAAACAATACAGTGATGTACACTCCCCAGCAACCACAACAACAGCACTGAAATGCAAAAAAAAGGACTAATATATCTATGCAGGGGGGTTGAGCCCCCTGAGCCCACCTTCATGGGGGCTTCATCTTCCGCATCCTCCTAAATTAAGATTATTAATTCCAGGGTGGTGCAAGTCGAGGAGGGGGAGAAACTCGGGGGGGGTACTTAAACTCCCATAAACACCAAATAAAAACAGTACTCCTACCCAGCCCCAAACCCTAAACCTCTGTCACTGCAGCCATCCACCCTCACTACCACACCACACGCTAGCTTGGAAACACCCCACCAAACTACCTCTCACGTACCTCTTCCTATAGCCCTCCTGTTCTGAGCGCCGCCCTCCTGAACAGTCGCTGTTGTTGTCCTGGATTCACACTATAACTGCACCTCGCTATCCTTTCAAGGTAGCTCACATCATGGGTGCTCAAACTGAGTTTCTCAAAACTTCGTCACTCAATTTGAGTCTCCCATATTATGTTCTACCATCTTCTTCAATGTCTCAATGCTAACCCTTTTATATTGAATTGCATGCAGGACAATTGTGGCCGTCTTCTAATTGGTGAGCTCAAAGGCTCTTTTACAAAGGTTCCACGTCAGAAATAACAAACAACAAGGAAGCAACAGTGAAATAACAGTTAACAATTCATGTACAACAGTGCTATTGAAAGGGGTCAATTATAGGAAGAGTAAGGTGTAGAGGAGGAGGAGAAGTGTAGGTATTTAACAGAGGCAGCTATAGTAAGATGGTGAACACAGCTAGGACGCATATGCCCACAAGGAATGGGTAGGGTCAGGCACCCGGGGGGTGGCAGAGAAACAGGGATGAGAGGAGGGGAGGATGAAGATGCAGCAGAAGGCATTTGTCAAAAAATAAGTGAGAAGGAGTGATAGAAGAGAAAAAGGGCAGGGTGGGGGGGATCAGTGCTGTAATGAGGCAAGGAGAGACTAATGAGGTGGTATGAAGACCTGATATTTGAAGTGGTGCCCCAGGAGCTGGGGGAAGGGGGACTGGGGGGGCCTGGGGTTAAGCAGTATATAAGTTAGGATTAAAGCTGTGTAGGTCATCATCTAGGAGAGGCAGTCACAGGAGCTAGAGGCAATGAGATGGGCCCGGAGCCTGGTTTTGAACAGACCTAGTGTTGAGGCAGAGGAGATGGTGTGGCTGAGGCCATTCATCCATAGAGGAGCCTATAGGTGAAGGAGCATTGGCCCTGCGTAGTTCGACAGTGAGGAACTTGTAGAATCTGGGTTGTCGAGCTCTTAGTGTTCTGTCGGTTGGTATTTTGATGTAACAAGGCAGTAACACCGAGGGGTGTGAGGCCAAGGTTGATTTTTCCTGCCATAGCACATGTGAGATACTTTATACAGTTGGAGAGTTGGAGCCATCCAGATTGTTCATAAAGGGCACAGGTGTGGGTGAGGCAGTGGGCACCAGCTGTGAGTTGGCATGCTTTGTTAAGAGCAGTTGTTATATGTCGGAGAACAGACGTCATCGCGGAGCCATAGATAATGAGGCCATAATCAATAATTGACACCTCAGAGCTCTGGACGGCAATCTTCAGGGCCTCTGGGGTGAGGTGCTGCCTGCGTCTGTAGAGTAATCCAAGGTGTGTGCTGGCAGCTTTAGACACGCTGTCAATGTGAGCCATATAGGAGAGATTGGGGTCAAGCAGAATCCCTAGGTATTTGAAAGAGTAAACTTGTTTGAGGACAGTCCTCTGCTTGGTAAAGATGGCAAGGGGGTGTTGCTTGTAATGGTTATGTGAACTGCAGAATAGCAATGACTTGGTTTTCTTGTGATTGAGGACTAGTTTATGATTGGAGAACCATGTTTCAACGGCACTGAATCCGAGTTGGAGGTTGTGTTGTAGTAGTGAAAGGTCCTTGTGCGTAGAAAAGACAACAGCATCATCTGCATACCAGATGATTTGTTCTGAGCAGGATTGTGGTAGGGAGTTTAAAAAGAGGCTGAAAAGGAGGGGGCCCAGTATGGACCCCTGAGGTACTCCGGAGCAGACAGGCAAGGTGTCCGAGATAGCATTGGCAATTTTTACTCTTTGAGAGCGGTTGTCAAGGTAGCTTCTGAACCAGTGGGCTGAATCCAGTGTGAGGCCAGCAAGGAGTAGTTGGTCATACAGCAGCCGATGATGGATCGTGTCAAATGCCTTTGAGAGGTCGATGAAGACAGCCCTTGTAAGAAGTCCTTTATAAAGGGAAAGATACACTGCACCAGTAAATTCAAGCAGGGCAGTGGTGGTACTATGCCATTTTCTAAAACAGTGCTGTTGTGTGCACAGAATATTATATTTGTCCAAACAATCAGTGAGCTGGTCTGCAACAATACACTCTAGGGCCTTGGATAGCGGTGGCAATATGAAGATCAGGCGGTAGTTAGAGTGGCAGCTCTTATGCCCAGTTTTGTGGCAGTTTTCCATATTTCATGGAATGTACTGGTGTGGAGAGAGAGGTTAAGAATTTTAGTTAGGGAACTGAGGATCTCGTCAAGTGTAAGTGATAGCAGCTTAAGGTCCAGGGTGTCACTGCTGATTCTGGAAATGGAGATGGCTGAGGCAATGTGGCGGTGAGCTTCATTTATTTTAATCTCCCTGAAGTAGAAATGAGGGTGGTTTGACAGGGTGCATGGTGTGTTAGAGGGGGTGTGACTAACTGTGAAGAAATCAGGTGGTAGAACACTACTGAGGTCAGTAAAAGCCATGTTAAAGGCATTTGTAATGACCATGGGATCAAGGGTAGTGGACCCTTCAACAATTAACATGGCCAGAGGGGACTTTAATTGTTTCCCAGTTATGTCCTTGACATTGTCCCAGAAAGCACGGCCATTTCCCCAGGTGTTGGTGAGGACGTCCTTATAATATGAGCTTTTCGTGAGATGAATGGATTTTGTGCAGGCATTAAGGGCTTGTTTGTATTTTTGGATGTCAGATTGTTTGCCTGTGGCTTTAGCTACTGCCCATAGGTGGTCACTAGATTTCAGCTGGGAAAGGAGCTCTGCAGTTATCCAAGGGTTACAGAGGGCTTTTGTTTTCCATTTTTTTGAAGGAGCGAAGAGATCACAGGCTTTTTTGAAGGCGGTGATGAAGCAGCCGAGGGCAAGGTTAACATCCGTCGCCTTGTAGATGGGCAGCCAGTCTTGCATGGATAGGTACTGTTTAAGATGGGTAAGCTGACCACGGGAGGACTCTATTGGTAATGATTATAGGGGGTGGCTTTAGAAATTTATTACACCATTCACATATAACCGGGGAGTGGTCACTGAGAGAGTCTGGGAGAACGGAGGTATGAGAGATCCTGGTAGGGTGATTGGTGAGAACCCAGTCAAGCAGGGTACTGGTGCCAGTTTTGTAATTTATCCGAGTTGGTGTGGTGACCAATTGTAAGAGGCTGGCAACTGCAAGGGCATCCTTATGAGTGTAGACATTAGATGCGAGCCAGTTTATATTGAAATCACCAAGCAGAATGTGTTCAGAGCCAGGAGGTTGGGAGCTGATGAAGTTAAGAACTACTTTGATGCCAAGATCTTAATCTCGAGGTGAAATATATACAGAGACGATGGCGAAGGCTTTTTTTAACTGCAAAAAAGTGTCAACTTTTTTTTACTGAAGAGTGCTGCCAAGCCATTATTTATCTGATTTTAACTAAACATGGCAGGGATACACATTTAGATGTGCTCTGCATGAGGAAAAAGTTTATTTATGAATAAATGGTCAGGAATGGAGGGGGAAGGGGTGTCTCTGACCTGGGAAGGTGGAGTGACAGGAAATCAGGTTCCATGTTGCAGGGAGGCAGAGTGAAGGAGGAGCCAGGGCAGGGTGTAAGATTTCAGGCAGGAGGTGTTACAGGAGTCTGTGAAACAGTCCCAGGGAGTGGTTTAAGAGAGAAAATGAATACGTAAACAGACTGGGCTACAGACTAGTGCAGGAAGTGTTCTTAAAGGAGAAATGGATAATTTTAACAGAAATTTAGTTCTAGACAGTGGGGGAGAGTCACTGCTAAATGAGTGATTTTATTTAGTAAGTGAACTTCAAGGTTTAGAGACTCTGGGTTCCCATGGGTGAATTTCTGAGAGAAAAATGGAGGATAAAGATGAGAAAATGAGCTTTCTCACCATATAAGTGAAGTAATGCTTAGACATTGTAAAGCAGGATTAATTTATTTAGTTTTTATCAGGTAAGTGCACTAAACAGAAACTGCCTATTTTCAAACACGGCCTGGGAGAAATATGACAACATCAGATAACATGGGACAGTGCAGTACAATAGGACAGTAGAACACAACATAACTTCAAAAGAAGATACAACATCATCAGGTTACAAGGAATAGTGCAGTCAGTAGTACACTATGTAATTACCATAAGACATTTTCTCCCCCATGTCACACTGGGAGATGGGCAACTTGTTGTTCATGCCTTCCTGGGGAAACATTTCAATAAGTAAAATAAAGAAATAAAAATTTTAGGGGTAAGCAGTGTTGTAGTAGGAAGCAGTTGATTAGGCAGCCTTATAGCTAAAGCAAGTGACTAAATGCTAAGGTTTAGGTGGATGGGTTGCCTAAAAGTATAACGGAGACTCTGGGCATGGCACAGGAGCATTTGTCTTTAGCTTGTAGGAATGAGTGGAGCTCTTTCTTAAAAGTCAGGTAAGACTGTAAGCTCCTGATGTGATCCGGGAGGGCATTCCATATCCTTGGTGCAGCTGCAGCAAAAACACGTTCCCCCATTTTTGTTGTACTTCGAGGGATGTGGAGCAACGGTCTACCAGCAGATCTCAGTGGGTATGGTTGAGAGCTATGGTGTAGCATACCTGCCAGGGATTCAGGTACTTCAGCTCGGATAATGTTGTCTATGAGGTAGCGTGCTGTGTACTGATGAGTGGATGAGGGGGACAGCCACCTTAGACTAATGTAGAGCATACAGCGGTGGGTAAGTCTGGGGACAGCCAATGCAAAATGACAGATATTGTTGTAGCAAGTGTCCCATTTTTGCAGAGCTCCTTTATTATAGTCCTGAAAAGCCATAAGGCCATAGGTTAGTCTCGGCTTGAGAACCCCTTGAGCAATAGCTAGTCTTGCAGCAGCCGTTAGAGATGATATGACTCTGTACGCTATACCCAGTTTGGCATTGACAGCACTGCAGGTGTTAGTTACGTGAAGACTGAAGTCGAGTGAGTGATCAGGAGGACTCCCAGATACTTAAAGTTGTCCACTACCTCCAAGGTAGGGCCATCAGGGCCAGGAATTGCAAGAGGTATGGCACAGGACTTGATTTTGAAAGCAGAGCCAAACATCATGGCCACAATCTTTTTTGCATTTAGCAGGAGCTTTTGCTGCAGCCAGGTGTTCAGACAGTTGAAGTAGTTGAACCTCCCCCATAGTTACCATCCTTAAGTTGAAAGTGCATGGTCTATTATCCTTACTGGCAGTGATTTGATCAGGGGAATTTCCTAGTAGGTTGATGTATTCCGGGAGGTCGTAGAAATTAGAGTTCGTAGCATTGGTTATAGTATGCAGGTTGTTACAGTTGATACCATTCAGTGTCATTTCAGTGATGTCTGTCTTGCTTCCCTGCCCCATTGGGGACTTTATGTGAGACCAAAAGCCCTGGGAGTCACTCACAGAGTTCTGTAGCAGCTTCTTACAATAAGCTCCCTTTGCTTCCTGGATGTCTCTCGTGCAGGCATTTCTCTATTGCCTGTACTCTTCCAAATCCTCCTGTAGTGAGGATTTCTTAGCTTTGGCAGAGGCTCTGTACCTTTCCTTCATCGCCGCCAGGAAGTCCTTGTGATGCCAATTCATCATAGTGCCCCATACTCATCTCCTCTTAAGGGGCAGATGTTTATCGTGAAGAGCCATAATAATGGTTAAAAGATAGGCTAGAGCACACTCAACATCCATAGTGTGGTACAAAAGAGATCAGTCCACATTTTGCATATCTGCTATTAGTGCCCCCACGTTTAGTTTCAAGAAATCCCTAAACTGAATTTCTTTCAGCGGAGGCTTCTGCCTGTGTGTGCTCCATCCACAATAGACTGGGAGGTGGTCACTTATGGGATCTGCCAGAGTGTCTGCTGCCAGGATTCTGTCCACTCTGTCATTAGCAATCCAGTCTAGCAGGGAGTCACGGCTGCCACCAGTAGGGACTCTGGGCAGTTAATGAGTTGAGTGAGCAGAAATTTTCCTAGAACAGAGTTATAGGTACCAGCATTTTAACCACGCACGTCAAGATTTAGGTCCCCTAGTAGCAGTATCTCATAAATGCCCTTTTGATTAGTAAGATAGTCAATTGCCACATGTTGGTAGGTTATGGGAACATACAAGAAGTTTCTTTGTCTTCCCCAGCACTAAGACTGCATGAAGGGTCTTGCAAGAGCTCAGAGGAGCTGTAGAGCCCTAATGTTTAAATGTTCTTTGAAGAGGAGGGTGACACCCCCTTCTTTTTTAGAGAAGAGGTGATCAGCTCTGAGCAGCTTATAGCCCTGTACTGCACATATACAGTCAGGAACGGAGGGCTTTAGCCATGTCTCTGTTAATGCCAAAGTGTTAGATGAGATGTATGATAGCCACACTTACAAATCAGCCTTATTTTTAGGGAGGCTCCGAAAATTCATGTGGGCAATCCTTAGTCGCCTATCTGAGAACCATTGGGAAGTATTGTCAGGTAAAAAATATGTTATGTACAATGTGCAGTCCAAGCTGACTGGACAAGGCAGCCTCGGAATGTTCAGAGAGAGCAGTTAGGATTCAAACGTTGGAGTCTATTGTGGCTTATGATGGTCAGGATTCCAAGCAGGAGGTGTTTGTGATTGGTGCTGTGGGTTAGAACAGGATTATGTCCACTAAGATACCAGGATTTGGGTGAATTACAATGCTCAGAGAGTATAAAAGGAGCTGCACAGCTCAGTTTAATGGAGTTTTAGGAGGGAGAGCAACCTGAAGGGACAAGATCAGACCAGAGTGAGTCCAGCCTACAAAGGCCTACATGTTGATAGTGCCTGGGGGGACCAGCCTTCAGTTTAAACTAATAGATATAGGGAATCTCCTGTATCCCAGTGCTAGGGATAGCAGGGCAGTCTGCGAGAGTAGGGCCAGTGTTTAGAAAGTTTATTGCTTTTAGTACCTGCATTTTTCCCACAAGTTTCCAGTTTTCCACCAAAGAAGATCTGCAACAACTACAGTGCCAGGTGCCTCCTTGGTTCAGAACAACAATAATTTGCTGGCTCTGTGGGTCCAAGAACATAATTTTCTTCAGAGCCAAAAGAGATGTGGTATAGTACCATTTATCTGACAACCAGAGACTAGCTCAAGAGGGACACTCATCTGTATTTTGTGGTGGAATCCTTCTAACTACAAGGACTACCATTCAAATACTGAAGGGCTGTGTTTGTTAAGAGACTATGGGTGGGGAGTATTGCGTAATGGGAAATGTATAATGCTATGTGATGCCAGTACATTGAATGTAAATTTACAGAATATAAGAATATAGAGTATTAAGAGTTTTAAAGTATAAGGTACAGTAATAAATACCAGGGAAGGGTATCTGGGCTTTTAAGGTGTGAGTGGGTTGACTGAGGTGGGTATAAGCCTTGTAGGCACTGCATGCCCTTAAGGCATGTAAAGTGAATGTGCAGCGACTGAGGTTTGGGGTGTGACCTAGTGCAGGGTGTGTTACTGGGAAACTGGAGGGCTGGTGGGTAGTGTATAGCCTACAGTCTCCAGGGGTCATCAGGTATAGACCTATGGGTATAGAGATAAAGTGATGGATGTAATGTTTGATGAAATATGCAATTTTTTTACATGTCTGCTGTGTTATTTGTTGAATGCTAAAAGCTATTCATACAACTGTCTCGGTTCTTTGCAGTGCAGTTAGTAAAATGTTACCTTCTTTTCACTTTGAAACTGTTTTAGAGTCGTGCTTCAGGTTGTCCGAGTCTCACGTTTTCCCTGTGGTCTCCAAAGTAAGTCCAGTTCAGCTCCTCTCTCTCTCTGGCCTGGGGTATCAAGTACCTCAAGGGAATCAACAAAGTCCAAGAGGGTAGCATCTTTCAAAAAAAGAGGTGTGCAAGAACAAGGGGGCATAATTTGAAGATGGGGGCGGCTCAGAGGTAATTTAAGGAAGTATTTTTTCATAGAGAGGGTTGTGGATGCATGGAACGGCCTTCCAGAGGAGGTTGTGGAGTCAAAAACAGTGGTGGAATTCAAGCATGCATGGGACAGTCATAAGGCAATTCTAGGGGGTGGGGGCAGGAAGAAGTAGGCTGCTGGTTAACTAGGATCTGCAGCTTATCCATTAGGTAGGGAAATGGGCAGACTGGGTGGGCTAAGCGGTCCTTATCTGCCGTCAAATTCTATGTTTCTATGTTTCTCTCTTCATACGAATTATACAGCTGCTCAATTGAGGAGGTAAATGTAACAGTTCCTGTGTGTACCCAGTCAGTGGTTGTAGGTGGTAAGAGAGGCAAAGAACCTACTGGTGATGCAACCCTGTTAACCCATGTAAAGGTGCTGCAGCTACCTAGAGAATAACTATAGAAACATCTACCTCACTATGTCTAGGTGACCCTGTGGGTGTCGTATGTGCCCTGGGTCGTTATAATCTCCTACGTGGCATTTTGGCCATCATCCTGCTTCGTGCCATTTGACTGCTGCACTGTCCCCAGCTTGTGACCATGTGCAGCCTAGCACCCATTTCTGGGGTATCTTTTGATACATACTGTAAATATTTTCAGAGGGGGGAATTTTTGGGGGAGAGAAAAATACCTGACATCAAAAAATCTGAGTGTGTGTTGTGTGTTGCATGACTGTCTCCTACATGGCATGCTGGCCATCATCCTGCTGTGTGTCCTTTGACTGCTGCACTGTACCCAGCTTGTGACCGTGTGCAGCCTAGCACCCATTTCTGTGGTATCTTTAAATACATGCTGTAAATATTTTCTCATGGGACTTTTTGGGGAGAGAAAATTACTTTACTCATTACAAAAAAAAATGTGTGTTGTGACTTGTCTGACTGTCTCCTATGTTGCGTGCTAGCCATCATCCTGCTGTGTACCCTTTGACTGCTGCACTGTACCCAGCTTGTGACCATGTGCAGCCTAGCAACCATTTCTGTAGTATCTTTTAATACATGCTGTAAATATTTTCTCGGGAGACTTTTGGGGGAGAGAAAAATACCTTACGCATTACAAAAAAAAAAAAATCGGTGTATTGTGTCTTGTCTGACTGTCTCCTACGTGGCATGCTGGCCATCATCCTGCTGTGTACTCTTTGACTGCTGCACGGTACCCAGTTTGTGTGTAACTCCTTGTGGTATACTGTGGCCATCGTCTTACTCTCATGTGCCCTTTGACTGTACTGTACCCAGTGTGTGACCATCTGCCGCCTAGCGCTCAGTGTATGCAGTATCTTCTTGCATAAAATTAAGTAAAATAAATTAAAGAAAAAGAAATATAAATAAATGAATAATGTTTTGCAATACTGAAACAATAATTTTTTATTCAGTTCAGAATTACAATTCCTGACATTTTGCCTTGCTCTGTTTTGCTTTGCTTATACCCAATCCATTCTGTAAACCTTGAACCTGTGATTCAACTTCAGTTGCATATTCTTTAATAAGCTTCCCAGTCCACTGCATCACAGTGTCATAAAGCCCAAACCAAATTTTTGAGTTGTTGTAATCACAGACCATATTGTTTTGCAACACAGGAGATGTGCACAGTATACAACTGGTGCTGTTATGGCTAACAACACAGATGAAGCAATTGGTGCTGATGGTGGATCAGATGGTGGTGGTAGTGAGAATCCTAGTGTTAGCAGAAATAACCGAAATGTTTCATGTGGTAAAAATACAACATACAGCAAAAGAGCAACACAGAACTGTGGTAAAGGGGAACCTTTTAAGAAAAGTTGTACAGCTGCTGGTGTCACACAGAGAGGCACCACAATATGCCGTTCATGCTGTTAAAAATCCCTGTGACTAGCGGAAAGAGTAGTGCAAGTGAGAATGACTCAGTCTCTGACTCAGACGGTAGCTTTTGATCTGACACTGTAGTGACTGGTGACATATCAGTCCCTCAACCAAGTCAAATGAGTAAGTCTGCTGACAAAGAATTAGGTAGTGCACTTGCAAATAAATCCCCAAATGGTGGCAGAGAGAAGGACATATCCAATGAATTCACCACTTCTAACTGGATAAAAATGAAAAACCCTCAAGTGCCTCTGTACACTCTTCTAGCACCAAGGATGGCTTGGGTTCTGCTCAGATGGGTGAAAAAACAAACAACAGGTTTTAGTTCTGTTCCTAGCACTCAAAGTCCATCACTTCTGAAGTGTGTAATTATGTTTTTGTCAGTAAAATAATCCATGCAGAGCAATTTGTTCCCTATGTAAACAAATTGTAATCCGAGGTAAAGTTGCATCATGTCTCAGCACTATAGCTCATAAATGGCATCTGAAAAAACATTCTGTGTTGCTTGATCAGCCACAAACCTTGTCCTCCACCCCCACCATCTGGACCACAGAAGGCACAGATGTGATTGGTATTGATGTAGAAATGCATAGTGAATTTCGTGAACTTGACGTACACAGAACCAGTGTCAGCCCTAAGACCACCATTACCACCAATGCCAACACCATTAGCACCAGCTGCACGTCCAATGATGGCACTGAATGTACAAGTCCAAGTCCATCACCTCAATGTCCATCTAGCAAATGAAGCAAACAGCCTAATACACCAGCAGGGACATGACTCTACCAAGTCATTTGTGCCAACACCAATGCTGCTGGCTATGGAGCAGAGCGATTGACAGAAGTCTTCATTATTGTTATAATTAATTAATTGCAAGACAAAGGATAGAATGAGAAAAGTCTTGTGAGTCATAAAGTTACTATTTTCTATTTTACAAAAATGATCATTTAAAATAATAGCACATGGTAGGCCTGTGCATAGACTGGAAATTAGTTAAATAGTCAGGAGACCAGCCAGATAGGCCATCAAAAGGTAAACTCAACTCGGCAAACTGGTTGCCAGTACAAAGGCTTCAAGAGTGGAGCTGCACAACAATAGTTGGGTTGTGGGTTCAGTTCCCACATCTGGCACTTGGGTTAATATCCCAGTACTGACACTGTAGTGCAGCATGAGAGGCATGCTGCACTTCTGAGGTGCCGTCTTTCAGATGAAACGTTAAACCGAGGTCCCATCTGCCTGGATTGGTGGTAGTTCAGGTGGATGTTAAAGATCCCATGGCACTTCTCGAAAAGAGTAGGGGAATTTCCCCAGTGTCCTTGCCAAATTTCCCTCATTCACTAAAAATAACACCAACAGCTTAATCTGGTTCAAGGTCAGTTGGCATTCATCTGTATCCCCCTAACCGGGTCGTTCCTGAAAAAGGGCAGGATTTGTCTAGTGCACTTACCCATCAACAAAAACTAACTAACTAACTAACTAACTAAATAAAAGATACAATTCCATGCCACAGATGCACCCAGAGAGACACGGATCTCATTAACACAGGAAACAAGGAGTGGTTGTAAATACGGACATATGAAGATATCAGCAGATAGAGGCCTCACGGTCTATCAAGTCTGCTCAAGTGTACAGCTCTCAGTTTTGAATACTGATGCTGCCCCCCAACCCCCTCATCTTTCCACTTGAATACATCATCTGTGTTACCTCCTCCCTCCCCCTTCCTTCCCTCCCCATTCTGATTTTGCCATTGACTCTGTCCCACCCTTTCTTAAATCCTCCTACTGATGTCTGCATTATCAGTTCCACAGGCAAAGCATTCCATGGTTCCACCAGCCCCCGTGAGAAAGTGCCTCGTCTTCCTCCTGAACCTCCCCCCTCCAATTTCTGAGTATGCCCTCTTGTGATCCCTTCCTTTCTATTCTTGAACAGACCCTGCTGGTGAACCCTATGTATTCCCTTTAAGTATTTGAATGTCTCAATCATATCTCCTCTGTCCTTTCTGTCCTCCAAGGAGTACATATTTAGCCTCCATAGTCTCTCCTCATAGGATCTTTCCTTTATCCCACTTAGCATCCTGGTTGCCCTTCTCTGCACCTCCTCCAGCAGCCTGATGTCCCTTTTTAAGAAGGGGTACCAAAACAGCACACAAGAAAACACTCTGTCTGCCCTCCTACTCCTAATATTCACTGTATATTCTCTTGTTCCCCAATGAGTTAAGTGAAGCGTTCTGACATGTACTGTGCAATATGATCTGTTAAATGCACCATCCCCTTAATTAAGGTCTATGCCATCACTGGCTTACAATAGAGCAATGCAGAGTACCATAGTTTTATTGCACCATAAGCAGTAAAGGAGCAAGTAGCTATAGGTAAACGTTGGTAGTACTTCAAGTGTATTTTCAAAAAAAAAAAAATCAATAGTCTGTTGCAATATTTTATGTTTCAAGAATTGATGGTGTTATGCTGTAAAGAGACTATGCTAATTACCCCAACTGGTTAAATATTTCTAAGGTGCCTTATTGTATTTCATTATTTAAGAGGAAGCCAAACATTTTTAAGCTAAAAAATATTAGTTTGTATTTGGCACTACCTAAACAACTATATAAGCTTAGAAAATGGGTAAAGGAAAACTCTTATCCTGATTGGCTGAAACAGCCGGGCACCTGGGCTGTTATTTCTTAACAACGGCCCAGTTCAAAACAAGTGCCAATTCAGAGTGTCCTATTACCAAGGGTATCCTTGGGCTCCCCGAATTCTGAAACTTCCCACCACCGTTTTTTTTCTCACTCGCTAAACGAGCTATAACTAGTGGCTCAACCAATCTCTTTCCATTTCTTTTTCCCCATGGCAACATCTTCAAAATATGTAAGCAAGCCATGATAATTTTTAGAAAGTGGTTGAACTGCAGAATTTCAACAAATAACTTCAGGGTGAAACAAATAGCAGCGGCACCGACACTGTCTATGAAAGCAACGGGACTTTCCTGATTTTCTGTACTGCAGATAGATGTCCATCTCTGGTACAAAAAGCCAAGAAAGTCCTGGTTCTTTCATGTGCATTACCGGTACGGGAGCTACCACTATTTTGCTACTCCACAGCAGTTTGGAATAAACAAGCACCACACTATTGAAATATCTCTTCCAATACTGTTAACAAAGTGTAACCATACCAGAAAAACTCTGTTAGTGTCACCTGGAACCAAATGAAGTCAATGGCCTTCCCCACCACATTCAGTAACCTAGACGTGCACAGCAACACACACCGCGGCCACAGTAATACAATAAATGCCTGCTCCCCCTCCCCCATTTCTAAACTGCAGTCTCAAGTTGCACAAATGTCCATCATAATGGCAATTAAGGCAGAGGAACTATTTTATTACAACACTTACTGTAAAGTAATTTTTCTTTAACAATTTTTTTATTAAACTATTTTTTTTCACAGTACCCATTTTTCAGTGTAATAATACTCCTCCAGGGTGGGTGTTATGAATATAACGGACCTTCCAGGTTATGGCGCCTCTTCACCGCGGCGCCAGGCCTCATCACACACCTGGGCGGTCCATTATATCCCAATAACACCCAACCTGTCAGGTATTATTACTTACATACCATGCTGTATAATACAGATACAGGAGCATTACAAGAGCCACTGTGATCCAGAAAAAAAGATTGATACATTTTATTGGACCAACCTAGAGCAGCTGTACCAACAAGTGTGATTTCTGTGCTGCTTTGGTGGGAAAGACTTACAGGAGTGACCGTACTGGCAAGGCCAGTTTATTTGATGCTGGGAGAGGGGGCATAGGATGAGCTGTATCACCAAGGCAGGCTTCCTTCATTGATGTTTAGGGGCAGAAAGGAGGTGCACAGGAGCTGCTGCACCAGCAAGGCCAGTTTCATTGATAATAGGGAGGGGGGCTGGGGAGAGTGTGTCAGTGAATAAAACATCATTAACATTAGCATCCTCAGAAGGGCTGAAATAACTGCATATTTGATTTTCCTTTGTGGCTAACTGGACTGATTACTAGAATTCTGTGAGAATCTGCATCAATATATTTTGCAACTTTTGGTGGGGTTGTGTGATTCAAAATAGCAAAAGCTGCAGTTTGTAAATGGATGCCAGACATAGCCTGAGGTGGGGGTAATTGTCTTCACAAGTCAGAGGTCTGCATCACAGCCATTTGTCTAGCTAGACCATTTCAGCATTGTTCAATTACTATAAACTAGTGGTGTGATCCTGTTTGAGGCAGAAGTCCATCTTCTTCCAAATTGTGTACAGGGTGTGCTTGGAAACAACTGAGAAGCTGCGTGGGATATACTATTTTGGACTAAATATCTGTAACTAATCTCTCTCTCTTGCTTACATCTGAGAGAAGTTTTCCTCACTTTTAAAGTGGTATTGCTTTGTGTTTGTTTTAGTTTTTAATTCAGGAAGGTTTTTTTTAAAACGACTTATCTTGTCAGCATCCTCAGAAGGGCTGAAATAACTGCATATTTGATTTTCCTTTGTAGCTAACAAACCACCAGGCTGTTTTGGGGCTGGAGAGGTTTTCCTGTGTCTGACTTGGATGTCTGAATTTTTCTTTGTTTGATTAGCAGGGTACTTTCTCTGTCAAATTGTTGTGTAGGGTATCTTGCTGACAGGAAGGCACTCATCGCAGCAGTGGGTGAGAGCTTTTAGCTGATTGTTTTGTGAGGGCACAGTTTAGGCCCAACCCCTTCCCACCCTCACCCCACCCACCCCTGGAAATAGTTCCTTATACCTGAGGTTCTGACATCATTTCCTCAAGTGCAAGGTGCATTTCACTGTCATATCCTCTGTAGCACACTGCACTGACAATATAAGCATACACATTGTATAATATATATATTTCTATATAACAAATCACACAGACGCTACACACACACACACACACACACAAATACAAAAACTAGATAAACATGTGGGGAGTAGTGCAATGTAATGGCTGTGGGGCAGCAGTCTTCCAGAGTCTTTCTGGAGGCTGAGATGCTGCTCTATTTGCAGACAACTATCTGCCCTGAGGGAGGAAGTTGCCCGTCTTCAGGCTGCACTGGACAGTAGTAAGGAAACCTTCCCCCAGGCCACACTGGACAGTAGGAAGGGAACCTCCCCCATCCAGGGAGCACTAGCGCCACCACCACTACCTCAGAGGTTGCGAAGAAAGCACAGCAGTTGGACCACAGTGGGCTCAGGGAGGGTGAGGAGGGTGGAACAGAGGCACACCCAGTCAATTGTTCCACTCCACAATCCATACACCATTCTGGGGGAGCATAGCTCCCCTATGGATGCACCCACAGAGAAGACTGATGACAACTGTCACAAGGGAGGCCCACAGGAAGGAGGCAGAGGACACCACAGGGAAAGGAAGCAGCTCCTGGTGGGGGACTCAATTATTAGGGGTATAGAACTGGGGGAGCTGGGAAAACTGAAGTAAGGTGCCTGCCTGGTGCCATGGCTTAGAGGGACAGGAAGCGCATCCTCAGGATCACGAGAACAGCTGCAAGGGATTCTGAGCTGGATGTAATTGTCCACCTAGGGACAAATGACTTGGCTCATCATGAGATTAGAGCAGTGCAGGAGGACATTGCAGAGTTGGGGAGGGACCTAAGACAAGTAGCACACACAGTATCCTTCTTAGAGGTGCTGCCTGTCAAAGGCATGGGGAGGTGAGGGTAGTGGCACCATGCAGTTTAATGAATGGATTGAAAAAATGTGTGGAGCACAGGGGTTTGGCTTCATTGGGGACTGGGGTTCCACCTGGAGGGACACCAGCCTATACTGGCAGGATGGTCTGCATCTGTCCAGGAAGGGAACAAGTCTTTGAGCAATCGGTTTAAATGCTTCATTTGCAAGCTTTAAACTAGTCAAAGGGAGGCACTGACAAGCAGCAGGAAAATCCCAGCCTCTCCCTACAAAACAGGGTACTAAATGAGAAAAAGACTGAGGTAGAAAGGTCAGTGGGGATGCTGCAACAGAAGGTAAAGCCATCAAAAATGGAGAGCAATGAGTACCAATGCCCATAGTCTGGTAACAAGCTTCCTGAATTAGTGGCCTTGATGGAGGAGGAACATCTGGATATCGTGGCAGTCACAGAAACATGGTACACACAAAACCATGACTGGGACATAAACATACCAGGATACACTGTCTACAGGAGGGACAGGGAGGGTAAAAGGAGGAGGAGGAGTTCTTTACATAAGGGAAGGAATAAAAGCAACAGAACAAAAGGGTAAACAGGGAGGAGAAGAAGCACTGTGGGTAAATTTGGAGACAGGCAATGGCACCACAATCCGCACAGGGGTTGTATACAGACCCCCTTCTCAGGGGGAGGAAATGGACAAGGAAATGATAGAAAGTATACTTAGAATGGCAGAAAAAGGGGAGATATTGCTGATGGGTGATCTGAATATGCCAGATGTTAACTGGAGTGCAGTTGCAGCTGCCACTTCGAAGAGTGCAGTTATTCTAGATGCCCTACAGGGGGCATGCCTTAGACAACTAGTACTGGAGCCCACTCGAGAGGGAGCAATATTAGACTTGATTCTCTCAAATGGAGATGGAGAGAGGATCACAGATGTAGAAGTGGGTAGCCATCTGGGAACTAGCGACCATCGAACAGTATGGTTCACAATAAACACAGCAATAGAGTCAAGCCATACAAAGACAAAAGTACTGGACTTTAGGAGGGCTGACTTTGCCAAAATGGGTGAGTGCCTAAGGAATGCACTAGCAAATGGGCAGGAAGGAGGGGTGGAAGAACAATGGGGAATAATAAAAACTGCCATCACAGAGGTAACGAGCCTTTGTGTGAAGCAAATAAACAAAACAAGATGATGTAAGAAACCACTATGGTTCTCAAAGGAAGTGGCAGTGAAGGTTCAAGAGAAAAAGAAAGCATTCAGGAAGTACAAGGAATCGCAGAAGGAGCAGGACAGAGAACTGTATCAGTTAAAACAAAAGGAGGCTGGGAAGGCAGTCAGAACAGCAAAGGCCCAAACCGAGGAAAAGATAGCCAACTCAGTTAAGAAGGGGATAAAACCTTTTATAGGTACATCAGGAGCAAAGGAAGACCAAGGGAGGGATAGTGAGGCTTAATAAAGGGAGGAGGGTGGGCAGAGGAGACTGTGAAAAGGCAGAGATACTAAACAAATATTTTGTCTCAGTATTTACAAATGAAGAGGGGAGGTACATAAAACAAACAGTAGTAACACTCTGGATACAGAAGTTGATACCAGCCCATTTACAGAAGAAAGGGTTCTGAAAGAACTCTTAAAACTGAAGGTGGACAAGCAATGGGGCCTGATGGGATTCATCCCAGAATTCTAAAAGAACTAAGGGTAGAACTAGTGACACCACTGACTACCCTTTTAACAAATCATGGGAGGATGGGGTGGTACCCGAGGGACTGGAGGAGGGCAGATGTGATTCTCCTTCACAAAAGTGGGAGCAAGGCAGAAGCAGGAAACTACAGACCTGTTAGTTTAACCTCAGTGATAGGAAAATGATGGAATCACTTCTGAAGGAAAGAATTGTCGAGTATCTAGAGGCCAGAGGGGCACAGGACCCTAGGCAGCATGGATTCACAGCGGGAAGGTCATGCCAGACAAATCTGATAGATTTCTTTGACTGGGTAACCAAAGTAGTAGATCAGTGAGGGGCTGTGGACATGGCCTACCTAGACTCTAGCAAGGCATTTGACACAGTCCCACACAAAAGATTAATATACAAGTTAGCCAGCCTGGGAGTGGGTCCCAAGATGACAGCCTGGGTAAAGAATTGGCTGGAGAATAGGACACAGAGAGTAATAGTAAATGGAGTCCACTCAGAAGAAAGGAGGGTTACTAGTGGGGTACCGCAGGGTTCAGTATTAGGACCGGTCCTCTTCAATGTCTTTATAAGCGACATTGCAGAAGGACTGGAAGGAAAAGTATGTCTCTTTGCAGATGACACTAAGATCTGCAACAGAGTTGATGCACAGGGTGGGGTTGAAAGGATGAGAAGGGACTTGGCAAGGTTAGAGGAATGGTCAAATGTATGGCAGCTTAGATTCAATGCTAAGAAGTGCAAGGTAATGCACCTGGGAAACAAAAACCCAGGGGAAGAGTACACAATGGGGGGTGAGATACTAACAACAACAAAAATGGAAAGGGACCTGGGGGTAGTCATATCAGATGACCTAAAGGTGGGCAAGCAATGTGAGAGGGCAGCAAGGAGGGCTGGGGGGATACTGGGATGCATAGGAGAGGCATCACCAGTAGAAAACAAGAGTTATTATCCCTCTGTACAGACAGCTGGTGAGACCCCATCTGGAGTACTGTGTGCAGTTCTGGAGACCCAATCTCCGCAAAGACATAGACAGGATGGAAGCTGTCCAGAGGAGGGCAACTAAAATGGTGCAGGGTCTGCACCGGAAGACATATGAAGAGAGACTTAAGGAGCTTAATATGTATAGCCTCGAGGAAAGGAGGGAGATGGGGGACATGATAGAAACTTTCAAGTACCTCAAGGGAATCAACAAAGTCCAAGAGGGTAGCATCTTTCAAAAAAAGAGGTGTGCAAGAACAAGAGGGCACAATTTGAAGATAGAGGGGGCGGCTCAGAGGTAATTTAAGGAAGTATTTTTTCACAGAGAGGGTTGTGGATGCATGGAACGGCCTTCCAGAGGAGGTTGTGGAGTCAAAATCAGTGGTGGAATTCAAGCATGCATGGGACATTCATAAGGCAATTCTGGGGGGTGGGGGTAAGAAGAAGTAGGCTGCTGGTTAACTAGGATCTGCAGCTTATCCAGTAGGTAGGGAAATGGGCAGACTGGGTGGGCCAAGCGGTCCTTATCTGCCGTCAAATTCTGTGTTTCTATGTTTCTATGACATTGGTGCACATAAAGTGCCATCAGAATGGTAAACGCCTGCAGAGTGATGGGTGCAGCAAACCCCTTTGAAAACTGTACTTGCTAAGGAAATCATGTGTAATCAGAAAGGTCCAGCATAGTTTATATGTAGGGTAATTTCCAAGCACATCATTGGTTGACATCACAACCTGACACATTTACAAAAGCCTTTTTGATGAACCCAATGGTTCTGACTTGCATTCTGAAAACAAGCATAAACTGGGCAACCGGAAATGGTTTGTGTAGCTCAATACCTCTTTATGGGCAAAGAGTTAAAGGTGCAAAGATGGCAGGGATCTTAACTCCTATGCTTGCTAATAGTTCCACTGCTAGCTTTCCCATTTGCATGCTCTTTCATGTCATATACCTTTTTGGCCCATTTTTTAAAACATCATGGCCTCCAAAAACCAGCATGAGAACAACTTTTTTTCAAGCACTTTTTTATTTATTTTTTCTGTATAAATCTGGGTAACTTAATTTCTTGTAAAAACCTTTTTACTCATACCTTTTTAGTTATACAAGTGTTCTATGTCAGTTGTAACTAACCATGTTATTTCACCAGTTTCCACATTCTTTTGGATGTTTAGTGCATCTTTGGTGTCTGAGATATATGCTTTTACCTCTTTTGCATATGGCCTTATAAAAAGTCCAAATATTTTGAAAGGGGGTCTGTTACTGAGTTGAGGCAACTTACAATAAGCCTCCCTGGTATTTTTCTCTATTTTACGTGCCTTGGGTAGCAGGTAGATTGTGGGCCTTATCGAGATTTCTGTTAATAAAAATTATTTCCTTTCTGTGATCCATTTTTTCTCTTTAGCTGCTTCTATACATATTATACATATTTTAAATTTTATTTTTGGTCTCTTCATTTGGATCCCCTGTAAGTTTTTATAGATATTTTCATTATTTAATTGTCTTTCCATTTCTTGTATGTACAGATCTCTCCATACAACACTACCACCTCCTTTATCAGCTTTTTAATAATTGTTCCAGGTAATGCCTTTATCTGTTTTAATGCTTTCAGTGTTACTTAAATTGTATTTGTGTTTTGTAAATTCTCAGACCTTTGCAACTCTTTTCCACATCCTCATCTTCTAAATTTACTAAAGGTATTGATTGCACTATTATTCTACTTGTTCGATATAAAAGTTGATTTTTTTTATAAAATGGAGTTTTTTTTCTCTTTGTTACTCTCTTGTATCTTCTCCTCTATCCTCACATCTTACACTGTTCACCACTGTTATGGTTGGTACTGTGGTTTGTATTGCTTGTTGTTTTGAAAAAATGATTTCAGATGTATATCTATAGGTTTTAAACAGATCTACTTTAACTTTAAGGCATTTACATTCTGTATTGGTACAAAGAAAGCTTTCTTTTAAGCACTTCTTGTTTTTCTGTCAACTCATTTTTAGTCAAGTTTATCAGTTCCAGTTATTTTTCTGTTGGGATCTACCGGGGTCCTGTTCAGCCCAGTAGCCCCATAATTCCCTCTCTGTCCTCTTCCTCTATTTCTGAAGCCTCTTCCTCTTACTCCCCCCCCACCTGGTCCTCTTTTTTCTCTGCTGGAGCCTGTGCAGGGCCCTTCCCTGGAGTCCTCTTGAAACCCTGGTCCCTTTGTTCCTTTCTTTGTTGACTATCTGTTGAATCTGTATCACTTTCGTTGGTTGTTTCTAGGTTTTCTGTACAGAGTTATTTCCCACTTTTATAATTATAGCTGTGCCTTTTTCTGTGCCAGTTATATATTGTGCCTTTGCGATAATCTCTGGCATCTCTTTCATGTTTACCTTTCTTATATTCTGAGAAACCCTCTCTAAATTTTTCCATATCCATCTCTATTTTCTTTAGGATCTCTATTTCTCCAGTTTTTTGTGTACTCTTAAAATTTTCTAGTTTTTTTTTTATTTTTATTTAATTTTCCAGTTTTTCATTGTCCCTTTTTGCCTTTCATACTGTGGTCAACATTAGGTCACTTGAGGCCTTATTCAAAATCATCTCCCAGTCTTTAAAGTATTCTTCATCCTCTTCCTCAAAGGAGGGTGCTTTTTGGATTCTAAGGCCCCTGGTTATTCAATGTCCCTCCAGTACTTGCTCTAGCTCAACACATGCATTTGCATGTGGAGTTGTCTTTTCATTAAGTTTTTCTAGACCTTCCACATTCACTCTACTACCTTTATTTCCTTCTGAATTCCCAAATATTTCAGCATACTCTGCTGCCAAAAATACTAATTCATTACCTTCATCTTCTGTAAAGGCAAACATCCCTGTTGCTGGCATTTTTCTTTGTGCTGCCATTTTTTGTTACTCTTTGTTTTTCAATTTGCTTTTACTCTCACCCTTCTTTGTCTTTATTTATTTTTATTTATTGAGAATACCAGATAACAACCTATGAGTCTGGGACTCATTTACAAAGGCTTCTCGTCAGAGTACAATACATCAGTTGATATGCAGTATACAATATTATAGTGAGGTTAGGGAAGAATACTACAGGGATTGAGCAGTGTTAGCAGTACTAAGCAGTTGAACAAGTCCTGAGGGGAGCTTGTGTACATCAGGGAACAGTAGACTCAATGAGATGGTGAGGCCTATACACTAGTAAGTGATGTGAGCAGTCGGGATACCAACATTGTCATTAACACACAGTCATTACAATAATAGCACTGGAATTAAAACACACACACAGTCATTACAATAACAGTAGTGGAATAAAGAGCAGTCTTTTGTTATTTCTACAATTTACTCAGGTGCCTTAGGACATCCTATTTCCTGTTATATTTTTTTTGCTTTCAAAATTATGCAAACCCTCTGGAGCTTGCACAACTCACCACCCTGTATTGCTTAGTGAATTCCCTTACAATTTTTGCAACTGGAAATGGTTTGTGTAGCTCAATATCTCTTTATGTGCAGAGAATTATAGGTGCAAAAATGGCAGGGATTTTAACTCATATGCTTGCTAACAGTTCCACTGCTAGCTTTCCCATTTGCACTCTTTCATGCCATATACCTTTTTGGCCTGTTTTTTTAAAACATCATGGCCTCCAAAAACCAGCTTCGGAACAACTTCTTTTTTGCAATCACTTTTTTCTTTTTTCTTTCTGTATAAATTTGGGTAACTCAATTTCTTGTAAAAACCTTTTTAGTCAATTTTTTTACAATTCAGTCTTTTACTTTACCTGGACCTTCCTCATTTTATCTCAGGTCTCCATTTTTTGGTTCTTGGCTCAATTGCCTACATCTACACCAGTACTCTCTGCAGGAATCAGACTTGGTTGACCATTTGCTCTTTTGGCTTTTTAATTTCCTGCTTTATAAACCGTCTGCTCACTTTTCGGAGACAATTAAGTGTTCTTTTAAACGTCAATCCCTGCTTCCAGGACTGGCCATTTTTTTTACTTTTCACTTGTTTCTCCAGCTTTTTGCAGCCCGGTTGTGTTTGTGGTCAAAGCCCAATCAGGTAAACAGCCAGGTGAACGTGCTGATGTTTCAGAGGACATGCCTCCTTCCTCAGAGCTGATACATTTCTCATGGGAGATCCATCTTTATGCTTCCTGTTGCTAGGCAACCTTAAATTCATGCTGCTTTATCTCCCATACATTGATATAAGCCTTTGTTAATTTTTTAACATTTCATACTGCATTAGGCAGGATAATTTTTCTCTTTCTTACTTATTATATCTTTTACTTAATCCTCATGTGTATATTTCTGCACTCTGCCCTTTTGTTCTATATGCTATTATACTTTTTTATTATTTTCACACATCCTATATGACTTTGACTCATGCCATCTTCATTATGGAAATCTAAAAAGGTCCTGTTTGACCATTTTAAACATTCAGGGCATCTTATCTGACTTTCTGTTTACTCATCTAAACAGTACAGGTGTTTCAATTTGTGCACCAAAGGGCTACTTATTTTCACCTTTGGGGAGTCTTAGGGTGTCTTTTGAGTACCTTTGAGAATGAGGTACTCTGGGTCACCCTGAAGACAAGAAATGGCACCACAGTCTGTATGAGGGTTGTATACAGACCCCCATCTCAGAGGGAGGGAATGGACAAGGAAATGATAGAAGGCTTCCTTAGAATGGCAGAAAAAGGGGAGATATTGTTGATGGGGGACCTGAATATGCCAGATGTTAACTGGAACACCTTTGCTGCAGGCACATCCAAGAGCAGGGTCATTCTTGATGCCCTACAGGGGGCATGCCTCAGGCAGCTAGTACTGGAACCCACTGGGGAGGGAGCAATCTTAGACCTGGTACTCTCAAATGGGGATGAAGAAAGAATCTCAGATTTAGAAGTGGGTAGCCATCTGAGAACAAGTGACCACCAAACAGTGTGGTTCATGATAAACACAGCCATACAATCAAGCCATACAAAAGCAGGAATATTGGACTTTAGGAGGGCTGACTTTGTGAAAATGAGGGAGTGCCTCAGAAAAGCACTAGCAAACAAGCAAGAAGGAGGGGTGGAGGAACATGGGGAGTAATCAAAACAGCCATCACAGAGGCAACAAGCCTTTGTGTAAAACAAATCAACAAAACACAACAGAGAAAAAAATGCTATGGTTCTCAAAAGAGGTGGCAGGAAAGGTTAAGGAGAAAAGGATAGCATTCAGGAAATATAAGGAAACACAGAGGGAGGAGGACAGAGAATTTTATCAGTTAAGGCAGAAAGAGGCTGGGAAGGCAGTCAGAACAGCAAAGGCCCAAACTGAGGAAAGGATAACCAGCTCTGTTAAGAAGGTGGATAAGACCGTTTATATGTACATTAGAGAGCAAAGAAATACCAAGGGAGGGATACTGAGGCTTAATAAAGGGGAAGGAATGTGGGTAGAAGGTGACAGTGAAAAAGCAGGGATAATGAATTAATATTTCTGCTCAGTATTCACAAAGGAAGAGGAGGGGGGAGGTACCTAAACCAAACAAGAAAAACACTCTGAAGAAGGGGGTCGATGTCAGTCCATTTACAGAAGAAAGGGTCCTGAAAGAACTAATAAAATTGAAGGTGGACAAAGCAATGAGGCCTGATGGATTCATCCAAGAATTCTAAAAGAACTAAGAGTAGAACTAGTGACACCGCTGACTACTCTCTTTAACAAATCATGGGAGGATGGGGTGGTACCTGAGGACTGGAGGAGGGTGGATGTGATTCCTCTTCACAAAAGTGGGAGCAGGACAGAGGTAGAAAACTACAGACCAGTTAGTTTGACCTCAGTGGTACGGAAAATTAAGGAATCACTTCTGAAGGAAATAATTGTTGAGTACCTAGAGGCCAGTGGGGCACAGGACCCAAGGTAGCATGAATTCACAATGGGAAGGTCATGTCAGATGAATCTAATAGATTTCTTTGACTGGGTGGCCAAAGTAGAAGACCAGGGAGGGGCTGTGGATGTGGCCTACCTAGATTTTAGCAAGGCATTTGATACAGTCCCACACAAAAGATTAATACAAAAGTTAGCCAGCCTTGGAGTGGGTCCCAAGGTGGTAGCCTGGATAGAAAATTGGCTAGAGAACAGAACGAAAAGGGTAGTAGTAAATGGAGTCCTCAGTGAAGAAAGGAGGGTTACTAGTGGGGTACCGCAGGGTTCAATACTGGGATCAGTCCTTTTTAATGTCTTTATAAGTGACATTGAAGAGGAACTGGAAGAAAAAGTATATCTCTTTGCAGATGACACAAAGATCTGCAACAGGGTTGATACACAAGATGGAGTGGAAAGGATGAGAAGGGACTTGACAAGATTGAAGGAATGGTCAAATGTATAGCAGCTCAGATTCAGTGCAAAGAAGTGCAAGGTAATGCACCTGGGAAACAAAAACCCAGAGGAAGAGTACATAATGGGGGGTGAGATACTGACAACAGTAAAAATGGAAAGGGACCTGGGGTAATTATATCAGATGACCTAAAGGTGGGCAAGCAATGTGAGAAGGCAGTAAGGAAGGCTGGGGGATACTGGGATGCATAGGGAGAGGCATCAATAGTAGAAAACAAGAAGTTGTTATCCCTCTGTACAGACAGTAGGTGAGACCCCATCTGGAGTACTGTGTGCAGTTCTGGAGTCCCCATCTCCGCAAAGACATAGACAGAGTGGAGGCTGTCCAGAGGAGGGCAACCAAAATGGTGCAGGGTCTGCACCAGAAGACATATGAAGAAAGACTAAAGGAGCTTAATATGTATACCCTTGAGGAAAGAAGGGAGAGAGGGGACATGATAGAAACTTTCAAGTACCTCAAGGGAATCAACAAAGTCCAAGAGGGTAGCATCTTTCAGAAAAAGAGGTGTGCAAGAACAAGGGGCACAATTTGAAGATAGAGAGGGGATTACTCAGAGGTAATGAAACCAATGACTCACTCCCAATAGGAGCCAGACTACTGCAATTTTCACATGCATGGAGCAGAACAACACAAGACAAATGATTACTGGAAGAGGTATCTCAAGGAAGTATTTTTTCACAGAGAGGGTTGTGGATGCATGGAACAGCCTCCCTGAGGAGGTCGTGGAGTCAAGAACAGTGGGGGAATTCAAGAATGCATGAGACAGACATAAGGCAGTCCTAGTGGGGGGGGGTAGGAGGAAGTAAGCTGTTGGTTAACTAGGACCTGCAGCTTATCTGTTAGGTAGGAAAATGGGCAGATTAGGTGGGCCAAGTGGTCCTTATCTGCTGTCAAATTCTTTGTTTCTATGTTTCTACTTAAAGCTATGCAGCCTTTTTTTACCTTTTTTGATTTCCCACCTACTTGATCATATTCATATCTTCATGCCCATGTGTGCTACTGATTTTCAAACATCTGGGGGTCTCCTAACATATTTTAACATATTTTTAGCATTTTAAGTTCTACAACTTTTTTAATCCTTTTGACCTCCCACCTGCTTCAATGTATCCGCACTTTAAGCATTGCCATTTACCCTATCAGTGCATTCTATTGCTTCTGCATGGCTCTTAATCTGCTATTATTCCACATATTATTTGAGTTCTCTTTACCATATTATTCCTTCCAAATGACCTTTTCATTTGCTTTTCACATGCACATAAGAGTACTCAAAATGCTTTCTGAAGGTGTACTGTTGTCATGGCTTTTTTGTTCTGTTTGGATGCCAATGGGTCTACTTCAAAACTAATTGCTATCTTGTGTACTTAATACATTACACTAGCAATGTGCAATTCTAAACCAAATTCCTTAACAACAACATTTTCATATAAATATTTTTCAATCTAACTACTTATTCTCTTATTCTATATTTCTGTGCAGAAACATACCTTAGGTGTGCTGTATGTATAAGTCCAAGTCCACCACCCCAATGTCCATCTGGTAAATGAAGCACACTAATAAACCTGCAGGGACATGTTGTAAGCAGCTAACATTGTCTCAGGCACTTGGGAGGAGGAATACTTTTACCAAAGGCATCCAAAGAGTCTTCATATTACTTATAAAACTTACAAGGGACATGTCTTCAGAAGGTGCATCTCTGAAACTGGTTATCCTTCTTATAATGTTGATTTCACATCATCTGAGCGTTCTGACTCTACAGATAGAAAGAAACAGATCTGAAGATGAGACAGCATGTCGGCAGTATAATGGAAATGTTGTAAAGAGAAGGTGCAAGTGCTTCAGAAACAATGACAGATTAGTTGTGATGATGAAATCAAAACACTAATGTATCTAACCGGACTGATTTTTTTGGGGCTTGTTCAATAATTGTATTAAAGAACTCACATTCCCAGAAATGTGGAAAGGTGCTACAATAGTTCCAATACATAAAAAGAGGAACATTATGGACCCGACAATGTATGGACCCATAAGTCTCTTGGATGCAAGTTTATAAATATTTTCAGAAATCCTGCTGGGGAGATTAAAACTGGAAATTGCAAAAACAGGTGGAATTTGTAAGGCCCAGGCAGGTTTTAGGGCTCAATATAATACTCTTGATAATTGTTATATTGTAACCCACCTGATAGTGAAATATACCGTACTAAGAAACCAGAAAATATATGTTTTGTATGTAGATTTCAGAGCTGCTTTTGATACAGTTAATAGGGCTATATTATGGGATATAATGAGTGAATGAGTTATTGATAGTGGATTGATTAACATAATAATGATATTATATATGGATACATGGGCAAAGATAAAGATGGGACATCAGGGAATACTTACAAGTTCAATACCCGTTTCAAAAGGAGTCTGCTGGGGAGGGGGGTGTGATGGCTCCTACACTTTTCACTATATATGTGAATGGTTTATTAGAAAAAAATTGAGAATCACTTATGGACTCCTCAAAATTATTGGATGAAAGATGTGGTATTTTAGCATTTGCAGATGATATTATATTACTTTATCTAACAAAATCTAGATTGCAAAAGAAAATACACATTTGACAACAGATGTCTGATTATTTACAATTGGAAATCAGTCTTTCTAAGACACAATCTACTGTGTTTGGGAAAGGTAAAAATAAGGGTTACTTCACTTATAATGGAGATAAAATACAGATGGTTAAATGTTAAATCTGCCCAGTGGCCCCTAGGGCCCAGGTCTATACAAGTTTAGTTTGTAGGCCTAGGTCTATACAAGTTTAGTTTATATAAAGTGTCAATAACAACCTTTATACATACATTTGGTCATGCCAAAGTACAAAAGGTGTAAGAGGCTTGCAGAGAATACAGATGGCTAGTGGATGATTGAATGATGCCGACATGTGAATTGATATATCTAGGTAGCAGAAGGCTGCAAGTGACTAAATACATAAATGATACCACCATGTCACTTACACTATGTATGTACATGTAAGACTTTAAAAGGTTAATTGTTAAGATTCTGTAAAACAAAGAAAATAGCTGAAAAACATCAGGCCTGTTAAAATCAAGGTCTAAGCAAATTAATTTACCCTGCCAGCAAAGACTGTGTACCAGAACATGTCTTTTTGAAGGTTATGGCCAAGATGTGCGCACAGCTGTTAATAACTGCGTTTAGCCTTGAATGTTAAAGTTCCTCATCCTGTGATTCCCTTGTGTTCAACAAAATGTTTAACAAGGAATTGATAAGAAATAATGAGATACTTCATTTTGCCACTGTCTGCTGGTACAAGGCTACCTTTATATTTTTAGCAAGCCATTTTTCACATCCCTTCATGTGTTTCCTGTCTCTCAAGATAACGTTATTTGTAATAAATGTAACATTCCCTGACCACCTGTTTTTCCATCCAAGGATGAGAATAATGAACCCTCTCTGTCTCAGCAGGATGTCAAGTAATTTCTTGTAACCAAGAACTTTGATTACAGGATGTATCAGGAACTTTGATTACAGAATGTATTAATAACCTGATGTCTAAGCTAAAATGTGCTGTACTAGGTTTTGGAAATTTCCACTATGCATTTTTTTTTATTAATTTGAGTATAAATGCAGGACCTAGGTTTCATGTCCAATGTGTTCCAGAAGACTAGCTACATGGGCTGCTATGGATGTTGGACACCCAGAAAGGGGGAGCAAATTGGCTTCCCTCTTTCTGAAACCTGTAGCCCTGGTGGTAAAAAGCCATCAGCTGTTTAGAATTGATCATGTTAGAGGTAACATTGTTAGGGCTTACTTGGTATTAATAAATTGCAACTGATTTAAAACAACATCTGGTGTCAGGTGGCTTTATTGGATTACCAGGGGCCACTAACCAAGAACTTTGTGCTTTTACTACCTTACTGTCATCAGTGTGGTATAGTTTCTGTTTTTAAAAATTGGCGAGCCAGCCAGGAGGTGGTTTTGGTTCTGGTCTTGGTAAAGCCTAGTGTTTACTCTAAACAGGGTCCACACAGGTAAGGGTCATAACCTAACTGTGGGGCTGGGAAAAAGAGTCTAATAGACTCTGAGTGTTCAAGTGGGCTTGAACCTACAGGAAAAGGTCCATGGAGCAGCTATAAGCTGGGTAAGGGTAATGTATGTGTATGTGGGCATCTGAGGACCCCAATTTTAAGGATATGTGAAGAGATGTATTAAGGAAAAGTCTGTCAAAGAAACAAGGGAAACTGCTCTTGTAACTTGTGCCTGCTAGATAGCATGTCAGTGGAAAGCTGAAGTATATACAGTACTGTTAAAGCCGATGCTGGCTTTCACAGTTCAGGCTGCTTTTAGAAGAAAAGCAGTGGCTGATTAATTAATGTTAGATAAGCAACATTTAGGGAAAGAAAAACAAACCACTGTGGATGCATACACAGTAGGTGTGACTACAGACGGGTTGATTTGAAAATCCCCCCAAAGTTCACTATCTGCACAGCTTTAATTTTTTTTGTATCAATTTCAAGTTCCCTTGCCTCCTATAGAGGCTGAAACATTTGATCCCAAACCCAGGTACTGGGGATCTCCACCAGTTGGATCTCAACCTAGTACCTAGTACTGCTACAGATGTTTAAACTGCAAACCACAGCTCTGGGAAAAGACACAGTTTGGCAGGTTACTGAAATGGCCAAAAGGAAACCTTTGAAAAGGTTAATAGCTGCAGCACTTGGAGATTATCATGAAGGTCCTGCAGTCATTCTTCTGGATCGGATCGGTGTATCAGAAAAGAAGAAGGAAAATACCTTGACACAGGGTAAGTCTGAATATTTTATTTTAAAGTTTTTTTTTATGTCTGTCTGTTTTATTTCTGTAATACACACGCTGAACAAGGTAATGCTCTTCCTTTTTTCTTTTTAATTTTTTTCCCAGCATATATTTGTGGTTTATGGTTTGTGGTTATGTTCCGTTTTCAAGGTTGTTGTACAGTAATGTGGGCTGTTTCTGGAGCAGAGCATGTTACAGCACAAAAGAAAAAAAGTTCTCTGCCTCTTATCTAATTCTCTTAGTTTTTTTCTTAATGAAAGATTTATGTTGCCTGGATAGGGTTATTGAAAAACTTTCATATGTAGTTGTTGGTCGGAGCAAGTAGGTATTGAAGGTGAAGAGATATGACCTCATAGATTGCAATGTGCAAAAAGATTTGTAGTTTGCAGGCAATGAGCCAAGCCACTGCTAGGTGAAAATGTAATGTGTTAACAGCCATGAATGGCTTTATCATACTTCTAGTTAAAGCCAGAAACTTTTTGCTAAAGAGAATTAAATTGTTTGTCACAAAGATTTCAAAATGGCCGAGTGCCATATTTTGGCTATGCGCCAAAAGGTGTAACCATGTTATACTAGATGTGTCCACTAACAGATAGTAGGTTGTGCTATATTTTAAAGGAGTTGGAAGGTGTTTAAAAAATGTTTGTTCTGAAAAGATTTGGCATGGAGATATGTATAAATTTGTTGGTTTAGAAAGTTGCAGTGTGTTACAAGACAGGCAGGAGGCAGCATATATCTAAAACACTTACAATTTTCTAATAAAACTATGGGCATTACCTCAGCAAATTGGTGTCAAATAATGTCAGTCTTATTTTGTGTTAAGGATTTCTTTTTGTGTGTGTGTATGTGTGTGTGCTGTCTTGGCTAGCAGTTTTATTTTGTACTCTTTTATTATTAAAAGATACTTTAATATCAGTAGTGTTCAAGGACACTACAAAAATAGTCTGGTTTGAGCGACCCTTGCGTGCACACTGTGTGATCTTTTGCAGGATTATTTGACCTTCTTGTGTTTCAAAATGTTATGTTATTACCAGTTCAAACTTGATGTGTGTTCCCTACTTAAAGCACAACTTTTCTCACAAAGGCCCAGATATTCAAAAGAGTTGAGCCATATGCAATAGGGTTGCGCCTGCCAAGTTTGAAAATTCGCCATCCTGCGAATTTTCCAGCAGGAGGCAGTTAGCGCCCCCAAATCACGCTGAGCAACACGCAATGATAATGAATGCATGCGCAACTGAAGGGAGGAACCATGCATAAATGGCGCAGTGCGATATTCAACAACATGCACCATGCGCAATAGGAGCCAGCAGAAGTTGCGCCATAGCGGAAATGAGCCAAAATAAAAGGGAGCAAGGGAGAGGTGCAAGAACGCTACAGGGAAGCCACATGAGGGCAAAATCCAGCAGGAAACACTGGGCAGCAGGGACACACAGGGCAGGTCAAAAAATGGCACCTGAAAGCAACAGGCACAGGGGAAGGTGTGGGGAGCCACAGTGCAGAAGGGGGAAGTACACCATACTGCAGTGAGGCCAACACAGGCAGGTGTTCCTTGTGCAGGGGGAAGTAGCAGCCAGGACAGGGGGGGCTGAATACAGAAACAGCTGCCGGGGGGGTGAACACAAGCCAGGAACATGGCCAGTACCACCAGCCAGATGGAGGCCATAATGAGGGGGTGAGAAGGTGGGCAGCAGGGGGGCGTGGCAGTGGAAGGGCCCGTCAGCGGTATGCCCCCAACAGGCAGTACCGAGCCCACACCAGCTTTGAGCTGTACAATGATACTGAGATTGTGGGCTGGTGCCACCTGAATTGGGCAATTCTGAGGCAGCTCTGTAAGCTGTGCAGTGATGTGATGCAGGCACCCACATGACGGAGCCATGCCCTGTCAGTGGAGATGAAAGTGACAGCTTGCATGTGCTTGCTCACCATGGGTACCTTCCAGAGACCAACTGGGGACACCACAGGCATAACCCAGTTGGCCACGTCACGCCACCTCACCCAATTCCTCAGCGCACTGCTGCCACATGCTGTGGAGTACATCCATTTCCCCAGCACACTGGTGGAGTACATAACAAACATACAGGAGTTCCACAGGGTAGCACATGTGCCTGGTGTGCTAGGGGCAATAGACTGCACCCATGTGGCCATCCGCACACCACCTGGCCCCGAGGGGGCTGAATATATAAATCACAAGGGCTATGCCAGCATCAACTGCCAGGCGGTGTGCGATGCCAGGGGGTGCATAATCAATGTCTGTCTGGGGGAGCACATGATGCCTTCATCTGGCACCAGTCAGCACTGTGCCACAGATTTGAGATTGGGGATATCCCCACTGGCCACCTAGTGGGTGAGTATGCAAACCACATGGACAATCATAGGGCCTGGGGGTGCATGGTCAGAGGTGACATGGATAGTGGCCTACATGGCCCGGGGCAGGGAGATGCTGATCACCAAACTCACCTCCACCCTCTACACACAGGTGACAGTGGATACCCACTCTGTCCCTGGCTGCTCACACCCTACCAGTGCCCCGTGACCCCATCGCAGCAACGCTACAATGAGGCACACGCCACCACATGTAATGTCATCGAGTGGGTGTTCGGGATGCTGAAGGCACATTTCCATTGCCTGGACACCTCTGAAAGTGCCCTACAGTACAGCCCCTCAAAGGCCTGCGGGCTATTCCTGGCCTGTTGCATCCTGCACAACATGGCCAACAATCGTGGGATAGCTGTACAGGTTGAAGAGGGGGACAGTGATGGGGACGAAGAGGACGCCAGTGACAATGGTGATGGGCAGCCCCCCCTTGACTGATGGGACCCCCGACTGCTCCGGCTGGCACAGCTGCACCGGGACACCATCACGGAGGAGCACTCCAGCCAACCCAGGTAAGTCATGGGGCCATGTGCAACCAACAGTGGCTAAGACACAACCCACAAACATGCATGGACACACACCAGGGGTACATTCCGTCAAGGGAAGTGGCCGGGCATGGAACCACACCCACAACCAGGGATGGGTGAGGTCTAACATGCCATGTGGACACACACACACACACACACACACACACAAAACGCACCAGACATGCACAAAGGGTAGGAGGCACACTGACCCAGAACACCACCCCTAGCCACACACATGTCCACAGACCACCATGCCCACTGCCTATCCTTGTGCATGTGTCAGATGCTAAGCACCATTGCACATTGGTGTACAGCGCAATGCAGGCATCATCATGCACACACAACTATGGACAGCAGCTGGGAGGGTGTGCAGATGGACTGTGTGTCCATGTGCAGGGCTGGGTACCCACCCATGCAATGCCCGCTGAATGACACAGTGCACACAGGGCAGCACCAGACAGTAGCCATGTTGGGAGACAGGTCAGTCACATGCCACAGTTGCCCAGCCACCACAGATGCGTGGGTGGCCCCGCTGAGACCAGTCAGCACTGACAGGCTGACCACTGGCCTCATGGGGTGGCACCAATTGTCCCCCAGGGGTTCCACTGCATGAACATGCCCGTGCTTGCGCAGGGGTCTGCAGCACACCAAACATGCCTGCGTCAGGCATGCTCGGGATGCCCACAGCTGAACCCGGTGTCGACAAGGAGGGTGTCGCACGATGCCGGGAACAGGGTGTGGACAGTGCACTGCATGGCGTCTGCGACACATGGGCACATGACTGTGTTCCCATTGTGGCCATGACAGCAGTGAATGCCTGTGTCTGCCTGTTAATGGCAGCGGTTACATCCTCCCGCAACAGGTCCATCCCTGCCAGGATCAGAGCGGTGTCTCTGCTGTGACGCTCCTCTGCCCACTCCAGAGCTGCAAGCAGTGCATCCACCGACGTCGCAAGCCACATCTGCTGGTTGACTGATGCTTGCAGTCTGCGGGTGTGCTCATCCAAGAGGTCATCTGCCTTTCGGCATCCTGCCCCTCAGGGTGTGCACAGCCCTGATGCCCAGCACCCCTTGAGGGTGGGTGCTGCACACCAGGACCAGGTCTGGGCATGTCCACAGGTGGTGCACTGACACCACCCCTGACCCTGTACCCCAAGCCCATTGGCCGACTGCTGATGCTGCCCCTCCGGCTGCCACTCACCAGGGCTCACTGGTGCCGCTGCAGTGGCTGCAACAGTCCCACTGTCCTGTACACACACCAGTGCTGCCCCACTGGTGCTGACAGGCACAGGCTGGGACTGTGATGACACGCAGGCCTCCACGGTGGCACCACCCACAGCCATGGCCGCGATGTTACCTGCTGTGTGGCCATCCCATGGCACACACGTGTCACTGCCCATGCCATTAGTGACATCATCATCGGTGACGGACCAAGCACCAGCCTGGGTCACAGCATGCTGGCATCTGTGGATGCTGGCACACTGGGACATGGGCAGGGCCTCCACCATGCCTGTTCCAACAACATCAGTCTGGACAGTCAGGCGGGCCCACTGTCCCACTGAGCCATGTATACCTGTGGAGGTGGATGGGCCCTCCTCCATCTCCATCTGACTGTTCTCAGTGGACAGGCCCACCACCGCTGACCCATGCAGATGCTCAGGATCTGTAAGGGAAAACAAAGTCACGTTACTGCATGTGACCTACCCTGCCCCCCCAACAGACAGACCATGACCTACCATGCAGTGACGGGCTACCACCCATCTGGAAGCCACCACCCAGAACACCCTCAATGGCACAACGCTGCATGCTTCCAGCAACCCTCTCCTCCTGTGGGGTCAGGTGTAGCACCTCCGGCTGTCCCCCACCTGTCGCAGCTCATGCTGCCCTGATGGCAGCCACCTTCTCCTTTATCCTCCTCCTGTCTGTGCCCATCTTCTTCTTGCACTCCTGCATGGAGCGCTGGTGGCTGCCATGCAGGTTCACTGCACGCCACCTCCTCCCATGCAGCAGCACAGGCTTGTGGTGTTCCCTGCCGTCTGCTGAGAAGCAGCTCCTGATCCAGGTAGGCCTCAAACAGGGCATCGGTCTCGGCCTTGGTGAAATTAGGCCTCCTCCTCCTCCCACCACTGTGTTCCTCCTCTCCCACAACTCGCTTGGTCATTATTTAGCCTGTGAGAATGAAAGTTGTTACCTGTGACTGTGCAGTCCCATGCATGTCCCAATATCCACAGTCCACACTCTCAAACAGCATGCAACTCACCAATAGACTGCAGTAACTGACTATGGCCAGTGCAGCCCAATGTCGCACTTTTATAGTGCAACCCATGCAAATGAGGTGAGGCGCAACTTTAAGTGGATGCAAATTGCAGTGCTGTGCCATTGAATGGCTGATTAGCTGATTTGCATATGACGACTGAATATCGTGCTGTTGCGCTTTGTGCAATTGTGTTGAACGTGCTGAGCCAAAGGCGCAGTTCTGTGACATGCGCAGTACACACCTCACTGCGCATGCCCAGGTTGCTGACACAGGCGTCTGCCATGCTGCTGATGTGCTGTGTGAGGGAGGCAATGCAGGGCATGGCCACCATTGTGCCAGTGGCACTACAGCGATGTTCACCTATATGGCGCTGTGGCACTGGGGCATCATAGGCGCACTGGGGCAACAGTGCTGTAGGCCACTACTGGAGGTAGCACACAGGCACCCAATCACACTACATGCATTGGGTTCCAATGGGGCTGTGCCTGTCTGTGTGCCACAGACCCTTAACCCTGTGCCCAACCTTTCCTCCATAGGCGCCATGCATCAGGCATGGGTGCACCACTATCATGCTGTTCGGTGACAGCACGATAGGGAATGACAGCACTGTACTGCGCAGCATCTGCACATGGTGGAGCTGCACTGCAGAGTGCCATTTTGAGCTGACTGAGCAAGTGAGATGGCACGGAGGAGGGCTGCCCAGTGGACCCAAATTGAACTTGCCAACCTGGTGGCCATTGTTGAGCCACTTTATGGCCCACTGTTTGGGGATGCACCCCTGGACAGGTCCAGGAGCCAGGTGTGGGAGGAGGTGGCTGACGCCCTGGAGGAGGCCACAGGAAGGGGGCGGATGGAGCAGTGCTGCCACAGGTATGGCGACCTGAGGAGGAGGGAACCGGACCTGCTTGCCCGCCTGCGGGCATGTGCCAGGAGGGGCATGGTGCCATGGCCAGGTAGGTGTTATGCCCACACTCTTTTATCTTCCATATGGGTATCATGGTTGTATGTGTCCTGAACATGGGGGAGAGACCGTCCAGTGTTGGCTGTGGTGGTGTTATCAGGGTGTGGGGTGGGTGGGTCTGGCTGGGTGGGAGTGCACACACATGGGGGCAGGGGGACTTTGCTACAGGATTGTACTGATGTTCCTCTCTCCATGTTTGCACCACAGGGCTGGAAGAGAGGCGTCTGGCCAGGGAGATGCGGCGCCAGCAGGACGACAGGGCCGGTAGGAGGGGCGACGGTCCACAGCGCCCGAGGGACCAGCCTGATGATGATGAGTGCCATACCTCCATGATTACTATTGCATGCTGTGTAACAGGGTGGGCAGCGGGGCATGGCCACCATCCATTGACACCACTGCCATGCATGCAACTTGTTACAGTCAGCACTGTCCAGTGGCACTGCATGTCTGAGAGTGCGTCGATGGTGGTCCATGCGGCACCAGGTACATGGCTGTGCCACTGCCTTCGCACCACATAGCCATGTCACTAAGTGGCCACGGTGGTGCTGTGCATGACTTGGCTGGTGGGTGTGTGCAGTGGTCTGCATGGCTGTATGTGCCTGGGTGGGCAGGTCTTGTGGATGTGATCACTGTGGGTAGTCACACACCATCACAGAGGCATGTCCCATGGCTGTATGCCATGCACAGTGGGTGGGCTGTATGGGGCTGTGCATTCACACCTATTGACTGTGCTCCCTTGTCCTAGGTGTCCGCCAGCTGTAGGAGATATGGGAGGCACTGCAGGAGATCCTCAATGTGGCACAGGCATCATTTGAGATCCTGCAAATGATTGACTGGCTTGGGGTCCGGAGAAGACACAGGAGGCAGAGCAGCCGGAGTGGGGAGCGGGGCTCCCATTGATCATCCTTCTGCCCCTGATATCCCCTACCCCCCTGGACCCACCCTTACACCCCTCCTTTCCTGTCCCATTTGTTCACCCCTGCCCCTTACCCACCCCCACCTTGTTTGTGGCCCCCACATTTGTACATAGTTTTGTAAATAGTTCTTTTGATATTTTTTGAATACAGATCTTTTGATATGAATACTGTGGTGGTCTCTGATTTGCAGCAGGCTATAGGTGCTCAGCTGCAGTGGTGTGCATGGCGTCAGGGGTGGTGCAGTCATGGGTATGTGTGTGTGTCCGTGGGGAGGTGACTATGGTGTGGGAGTAGCTATCAGTCAGTGTCTGTGGTGTGTGTGTTGTGCCCTGTGCACTGGATGACTGTGTGCAGTGGTCCATGGTGCATGCTCTGTGTCCATGGCACCCTGTCAGCCCGTCCATGGCCTGTGCAGCTGACACCCTTGCATGTCTGTGACCTGCACGGTCTGCTGGCATGTCAGTGGTGGCTGTCCATGCAGGGCAGCCACTGTACCCGTCACAATGCTGGGTTGCCTCCTGTCACTGGTGTGGTGCATGTCTGCCTCAGGTGACACTGTGGCCTCCGCAGTTGTTGTCCCACCTCCATGCTGTGGCTTGTGTGTGTTGCAGGGGATGTGCACCACTGTCTGTGACTTGTGCTCCGGCAAATGATGGTGGTGTACAGGTCCACAGTGCCTGCGCAGGGTGGCTGGCACTCCTGTGCCATGGAGGACTGCAGCTGTGTGTACACGGTTTCCATGGGCCCACGCTGGGGGCTTGGTTGCTCCGCTACTGCATCCCTGTGTTGTTGTGCCCTTGGGTATGGGTGGGTGTTTGTCCATGCACTGTGTTGCATCTGGTGTGGTGCATGCTTCCACGCACCACTGTGGGTGTCTGCACTGGCTGTTGTGGCCAGTGCTGGGTCAAGGTGTGTCCTTGGGAGGGTGTGCAGGGTGCTGTACCACTGGTGGTGGTGTCCGGGGCATGCCCTGTCATGTGTGGGGTACCTCGTGTGCTGACGCATGGTCGGTCTCTCAGCTGTACCTCGGGGGCTGTGCGTGGTGGCACTGTGTATGCCATCGTTGCATCGCTGTGTGCTGCCACCCACTGATGGGTGCTCGTGGTGGGGCTGCCTTGCATGGTTCTGTGGTGCACAGGGTTGCATTGTCACAGTGGGGGTGGTGGCATGCATGGGGTTTCCTGCAGTGGTGGATGCTGCTCCTGGGCAGGGTGTCTGGGGGTCATGGTGCAGGGTGTGCTCTGCATTGGGGGATGGTGTGGCACGGGGTGGTCGGCCCTCCTTGTGTGCCAGTCACAGCTTGCCAGGGGGTGTGATGGGGCACCATGGCCCAGCTGTGGGTTGGTTGCTTGTCTCCATGGGCCAGTGGTTATTCCAGCCCTCCCCCAGTTGTGCAGTGCATGGGGTGTGGGGGGACGATGTCTGTTCTGCTGTGTGTTCCTCTGCCCATCTGTGGCATGGGTGGTGGGCCCCTACATCCCTGGTTGTGCAGTTGCATTGCTGCACTGCTGCTGGGGGGCATCCCTGGTTGTGCTATGGTGCCTCTGGACTGCTCAGTTGAACATCCCTTGTTGCGCTATGGCGCATCAGATCTGCTCAGCTTCCCCTCCCTAGTTGTGCTATGGTGCAGGTGGTGTGATATTCAGTCGTCGGCTGTAGGCGCATCTTGGCCGGCTCAGTTTTTGAATATCACGCCTCTTGCACATGGGCATAATGGACTTGGACTTGCTCCTGCTATTGTGCACTTTTTGGGCGCAGTTTGAATATCTGGGCCAAAATGTATGTTTTCATGAAAGCATGCCAAGGGTGAACCCCACAATTTTATTTTTATTATAATATTGGCATTCTGAGTAAAAAGGGACAAATGTTTTTTTTTTCCCTCTCTTCTAGGCTTGCAGCCAACACAGGCAATGCTCAAGGCCTTCCTCTACAAACATTTGGTTGTAAGCACGACTCCTTTGTTCCTGAACAATATCACGTGATTCCCCTACTAAGCAAGGTGCTTTAGAGGGTACTCATTACCCCCAGGTTTTTTTATATACAGTATCCTGTTAAAAAGAAATATTACAGCTGTTTTTGAGAGAGTTTACCATCTACAGTTAAAAAACAATGGCTTTTGTTTTTATGTGTGACCATGGCGTAATAATTTTTTCCTTCTGAAAATGCATTCTAAGAGATACGTACATACGGTATTACCACCAATCCAAACCTTTTATGAACTCAGCTGACATTTTGTCATGCTTAGGATAAGGGAACCCAGGGACGCTTGACTTCTTTTATCCTATCAGAATAATCTTGTTTTATTTTTTTTAAATTGGGTATGTTAGGTTTTTTGTTTGTTTGTTTGTTTCTTCTCTTTCTCCTAGAGAAAAGAAAGTTTCCCATCTTTATAGTAAGGTATGAAACTTACTAAACTAATTGTAATATTATTTTGTTAGAATTTAAAGTGTATTAGGTGGGGATTGTAATGGGGCCACCCCATTACCATTTATCCAGTCTGATAAGTGCTGCATGACTGGCTACTAATATTGCCAGACCATTTCTGATTTAATATGCATGTCACCATCCACAGTTAACCTTTTTATTGCTACAGTATTCGAGCTGCCTCTTCCACCAGTAGGAGCTGGAAGGGGGGGCATACTACCCTTCCTTCCAGTGTAATACCCACAAAGGTTACAAGATACAACACTGTCTCCCCATAGGGGTAAATATAAGAAAATGTGTATTTACTAATAATTTTTCTTATTTACAGGTTTTAAAAAGACCCAAGGTATTTTAACAGTATAACCCAGCTCAAGTCCTTCTGCTTTTTCTAGTGCACAGTTAAACCTCACACCTATTATTGGTACAAGGGCTTCTGCCCTCAGCAAGTAATCAGTCAAGCTGGAGGGGGGGTTGTGTATGTATTTCCACATATTCATTCTTTTGATTGACTTTTCAGCTTTCTTATCCTGTCAAGACAAATATAAAACAACTTCTTATAGCCTTACAGCAATGGATGCGATCATCTGCTTTCTATAAGTGCAAACAAAGTTTTTTTTATAATTTCAAAGTTCTAAAGCATTGCACACCCTGAAAAAGCCTTACAAGTTAACAAAAGCAGAGTGGTGGATTGCTCAAATAATTCTCTCAACCAAAACTAAGTAATTTTTTACCAAGGACTGCAACTTATAAACTTGAATTGTACCACACACCCTCTGCAACTTGTTCCATGGTTATGTTCAACAAGTAAAGTCACAATGCTCTAAGATTCCTTGACTCTGAACTCAATTTGCAGTCTATATTTGTTGTTTAAAATGTATTTTATGCATTATGCTCAATACTAAAATTGTTCTATTGCAAAAATTCTTATGTTTTACGTTTATGTTATAATGTTTTGATATACATCTTGCTACATTTTATCAAGTGTGTATTCAGAAAAGTGCTCCACATGTATAAATGTTTTTAATACCCATAACAAAACCTAAATACTGGGGCCAGCATTGCTGACCCACCCCTACAATATGTTCCAAGCAAAACCCCAGACAAACTAATGCTCTGTTTGTCTTATTACTCACAGGTACCCCTGAAAAATAAATGCACTCTATGTAGGTTTTGCCATTTTAAATCTTAACAATTATAATATGCAGAATTTGGACTGTGCTCCAAAACCTATGCTTCAAGCCTTACCTCACTCAGTACTTTAGAGTATTTCACTATACAGTGTGAAGAAGACAGACCCTTTCACTTGTCACAGGTGCAATAGGCGCTATTATCGGTTGGCATAGGCCAACAAAATATATATTTGTCCCACTATTGCATAGTGTAACAGGCATATTGCCATAAACTATATGTTTAAAGTGTGTTATTGTAACATTACAAGATTTTATAACACAGGTCTCAGTTAGGCCTGTCAACAACAGACAGATAGGGAAATCATGTTCATCACTGTCATAACCTCTTCTGCAATTTGAAAGCAGAGTGTAACCATAACATTGTCATGGATTCACAAATGGTCAAATGGTATGACTGGACCTCGGCCTGTACCCCCAGGTGTGTGGTTGACGTCCCATTTTTAATTTTCTCTTTCCACAATTGTCAGAATTTGGGCTCACACCACTCTTTACAAAACAAAAAGGTTATTGGTTTAACAGATTGTTATTTATGTGTTCTTAACTCAGTTTCTAACACACTTTGCAAGTTTGCAGGTTTCCACGGTGTGGCACACATAACATCTCCACATACACCAGCAGTAACACTTTCTTCTAAGCTGTCAAGACCGTCATCCTTTTCCTGAAAAGAAAACAACTGCCACAGCTTGAATGTCATCACCATCTTTGTGCCTGACTGGTTCCACATAAGGACTATTGCATGAATCAAGTTATTATTACCTCTGCAAGTGTAATGTTTTCAGCAAAGTTGCACCTATTTGTAAAACTTTAAATCAACTGAAAAAGGTCTAGCCAATTCAGACTCGACAATCAAGCTTATTGTTCTGCTTACTATAAGGCTAAGCCTGGGATAGGGGCAATCCCCTAACTTCAGCAAGAAGATTTTTCTTCAATTGATCTTCAAGCGAGACATCCATTTGCATCACTGCTGCTTGTTCCAAACCTGGCTGATACTTTATACAGACTTATTGCTCTGTTATGGGCTGTGTTCTTAAATAGTCTTATTGTAAACTGTTACTACTTTCTTTATGGACTGATCATCTTTGTGCAATGGTGTAATCAACCTCCACAACACAAATGACATGCTGATGTGTGCATGGCTACTCCATTAGCAGGACTTGGTGTGTAATCTAATGCACCCCTGGCAAGACCCTTTTCAAATTCAGTTATCCAGGAACCTGTAGCCTAAACATTGACTTTCTTACTATGATGGTGTTTCATCTTTCAGCTACCATTTGCATTGCCCCATGTGCCTTGTGGGGTTACTACCTTTCTGCAAATGACATTTCACCTGTACTGTAACTACGCCAACTTGTGGTTACTTATATGAACTTTATGGACTGTTAATTTCATGGATTGCTACTTGTATGAACTTTCTAAACTGGTCATATACATCTTCTAATGACCTATCTGACAAGAGACATTATTAACAGATTCTTCAATCAAGCTCCAAGGGTGTGCCACACCTCAACACCAGGTAGCATCTACCTTATCCATTCTCAAGGTGGATTCAATTAACTTTTTTTTGTTTGTTAATACCAGCTATTATGTTATACTTTGTTTTGTTGTACATTCACTGTTATGTGATATCAAATGTTCACTATCTTTTTACATATTTCCTTTGTGGTGTTGACATCCCTAAGTTCTGCACTATATTTTACAAACTCACCATTTGTGCTCCATCTGTAACCACCCCTGTACCAACTCCAGAATAGGATGTTTTTATAAATGCCTTGACTGTCTGTATACTGGCAACCAGTTTTAAAAAGGTTTTTCATGTAATCAATTATAAACTGTTTTTCTAGCTTTAAGAATTGTAGCTTGTATTATAATAGCTCAAAAATGATGTAAGGTTAGAATGCAATTAATAGATTAAGATCAAAAGTGTTTAGTTATACAAAACTTATCAAAGTATTATCTGTGAGGGTTCAGGACTCACCTTACCAGTCTTCCCTCACCCTATAATCAGAATTGTTAAAAGTGTCCACCGTGTACACCAGGGCCCCCTATAAGATCAACTGCCACCTCAATACCTGAAACCCTTATAAACAAAGTACAATTTATGCACATACCTGTTGTCTTAAATATTTCCCATTGAAATATAGCTGAGTTTGGACATTGCACATAAATTAATGTGTCCTTATTTTATGTCTCCCTGGTAATAGATGTAATAGCAGCCCATCATCAGAGGTCACAAGATAGAATCACAGGGCAAAAAATTCTAAGAACATTTAGTTAATAATTAACATCTATATTGTTATGTTTAATTTTGCGAAGGTTTGGGTCCCTTAGGGGCCCTTTATCTTTGAGGTAGGGACTGTTAAATCTGACCATTGGCCCCTAGGGCCCAGGTCTGTACAAGTTTAGTTTGTAGGCTGAGGTCTATACAAGTTTAGTTTATATAAAGTGTCAATAACAACCGTTATATATACAGTTGGTCATGCCAAAGTACAAAAGGTGTAAGAGGCTTGCAGAGAATGCAGATGGCTAGTGGATGATTGAATGATGATGACATGTGAATTGATATATCTAGGTAGCAGAAGGCTGCAAGTGATTAAAGACATAAATGATACCACCATGTCACTTACTATGTATGTACACGTAAGACTTTAAAAGGTTAATTGTTAAGATTCTGTAAAATAAAGAAAATAACTGAAAAACATTAGGCCTATTAAAATCAAGGTCTAAGCAAATTAATGTACCCTGCCAGCAAAGACTGTGTACCAGAACATGTCTTTTTGAAGGTTATGGACGAGATATGCACGCAGCTGCTAATAACTGCGTTTAGCCTTGAATGTTAAAGTTCCTCATCCTGTGATTCCCTTGTGTTCAACAAAATGTTTAACAAGGAATTGATAATAAATAATGAGATACTTTATTTGGCCACTGTCTGCTGGTACAAGGCTACCTTTATATTTGTAGCAAGCCATTTTTCACGTCCCCTCATGTGTTTCCTGTCTCTCAAGACAAAGTTATTTGTAATAAATGTAACATTCCCTGACCACCTGTTTTTCCATCCAAGGATGAGAATAATGAACCCTCCCTTTCTCAGCAGGATGTCAAGTACATCTTGTAACCAAGAACTTTGATTACAGGATGTATCAGGAACTTTGATTACAGAACGTATTAATAACCTGATGTCTAGGCTAAAATGTGCTGTAGTAGGTTTTGGAAATTTTCACTATGTATTTTTATTTTTGTAAACAGTTTGAGCATAAATGCAGGACCTAGGTGTCATGTCCGGTGTGTTCCAGAAGACTAGCTATATGGGCTCTTATGGATGCTGGACACCCAGAAAGGGGGAACAAATTGGCTTCCCTCTTTCTGAAACCTGTAGCCCTGGTGGTAAAAAGCCATCAGCTGTTTAGAATTGATCATGTTAGAGGTAAAATTGCTAGGGCTTATTTGGTATTAATAAATTGCAACAGATTTAAAACAACATCTGGTGTCAGGTGGCTTTATTGGATTACTAGGGACCACTAACCAAGAACTTTGTGCTTTTACTACCTTACTGTCATCAGTGTGGTATAATTTCTGTTTTTACATAAAACATATCCATATTTGGGCTTAATGTGTTCATCTAATGGTAAATGGACAGATTCTGTTGACAAAACATTAGAGAAATTAAATAAAATGGCCAATGCATTGTGTAGATTTAATTATGCTTAATGAGAGTCAACGTTGAACACCCCGGTGAAGGTTATAGAAATGAAATATCATATGCAGCTAACTTATGGGGCTGCAATTTGGGATACAACTAATAGAATGAAATTGATGACTCCAATATATAATATATTATGTATAATTTTGGCTGTAGGATGCTCATTCTCAGCACTTTACATAAGAGCAGAATTGGGGCTAGATAACGTGCATGCTTTGTTTGATACAACAAAGTTGAGTTTTTGGCTAAAGGAGTAGTACACCCAGAATGTGCAAAAACATATGTTATGTAGAGTGTTTTGATATGTATGTTAAATCCTAGTGTGTTTCTCCCTCTGTCTGCTATTTGGAGTTTTTCCTAAATTGCCTGCTAGCTGTATGGTAGTTTTACAACCCCTGGGGATCTCCATAACAAATAGTTTTATTGGCTTTCTTTCTCCCAGGATACCCCCATCTCATGTAACAGTGATGTAGCCATGCCCTTAGATTTAGCATGATTATTGTTTTAAAATTAGTTTAGCAACAGCAGAGCCTTGTAACTTCTTATCCAGGGAGCACAAATGGCAACAGTTAGTTTAGCAGATACATGAGAGCAAGCTAACTGGGGTTTCTGTAAGACAACAGCTACTAAATAGATATAATTCATTATTTGTGTTTTTGATGTTACAACACTCCCTCAAGCTAGACCTGATGAACAGAGAAAAAAAAAATAGTGAATTAGAGCTATTTAGTAGCTGTTGTCTTACAAAAACACCGGTTAGCTGGCTCTCATGTATCTGCTAAATTAACTGTTGCCATTTGTGCTCCCTGGATAAGAAGTTACAAGGCTCTGCTGTTGCTAAACTAATTTTAAAGCAATATACATGCTAAATCCAAGGGCATGGCTACATCACTGTCACATGAGACAGGGGGCATCCTGGGAGAAAGAAAGCCAATAAAACTATTTGTTATGGAGATCCCCAGGGGTCGTAAAACTACCATACAGCTAGCAGACAATTTAGGAAAAACTCCAAATAGCAGACAGAGGGATGGACACACTAGGATTTAACATACGTATCAAAACACTCTACATAACATATGTTTTTTTAAATTCTGGGAGGACTACTCCTTTAAGACTAACCAGATTTCCAGATGATACGTTGGTGAAAAGAAAACCCTTTTAGAAAAAGAAGAATGGTTGCAAAGGAAGTGTTATGACTCCAAATGATATAAAAGTATAAGGGAAGCAATGGAGAAATATGGCTTGAAGCATCTTATGGAGTACCACAAACATAATATAGTACTGAGCAATCAGTACTTGCCTTACATTTTGAGAAAGGTCAAAGAGTTTTGGATTGAACAAGATATAACTGAGATCAAAACTACTAGATATTCACAGTGGTATGCCAATAATATGATAAGTCATAGATTACAGTCTTATTTAGAGATTCTTACAAATCACTGGATTAGGGTGACATTTACATGATATAAGTTTGAAATACAAGAAAGTAACTTGATCTTAGCTTGTTATGATAAAACAATGCAAATAACCACCAAGTGTGATTATGGGAAAGATGAAAATGAGAATCTAATACATATTTTGTGGTCTTGTAATTTTTACTCTAATATTCGAAATAAATTTTTGAACAAAACGTTTGGATGTACTATCCAGGAAGATATTAGAATTCAGAAGGACTAATTGACAAGAATTTTCTTTAAAACACAGGATGAGTTTGCTATTAAATCATTGGGAAATTATCTAATGGGTATAACTAGAAGAAAAAGAACATGAAAGTAAGAGAAGGCTAATAAGAGAGTAGGATAAATAAATAATTTTGTTCAAATTATAAGATAGACTCTCTGAACAAAGAGTGCTTGTGCTAATAGATGAACAAAGTTCAAATGCCATATGTTATGTGATTATGATTGCTCAAAGGAAGCACAAGTGCAAGAGGATGTATTCTTTTTATCTTGTATTTATGGTCTTGAGTATTTTATTTATGTAAGATGTTGTAATAACACTGTGTGTTGAACAATAAACTATATAAAAATGAAAACACAACATACTTGGAATTCTCTTAGATCCCAGGTTCAAGGCTATACATCTTCCAAAAATAGGTAATGTAGAGCACTACACATTTCTGTTGCTAGATGATTTGCAGCAGTCACACGAGTCAAACACAGACACACACAGGGTTTACCTATGCTGAATTGACAACATCGTTGTCGGAGTTCGGCATAGCGAGATCCCCAATGTCGATAAGCAAAATTTCACCTGTCCAACATTGGAGTGTTTCTGTCGGGGGGGCTGTGCCCCAAACCCCCATGTGGGGGGCTGCATCCCCTGTGCCCCCTTCTAAAGATTATCAACTTTTAGTTGGAGTTGATTTGAAGGGGTGGGGTGACACACGGTGAAAGGGCAAAATTTCACCCTCAGGTCCCTCACATCGACAATTTCAAAGCCTGTCAAAATTGTCGCTGTGAGGGATTTTGCCATAAAAGGTTTGATGTTCAGTCAGCACACCCACATACAATAGCTTCAACTTGTCGGCTCCACAATGTGCTTGTGCATCTTCATGAAGAGAAGCAAAACAAGAAACGTCACCATAAGTAAGCAGTAGTTCTTCCACAACTCCCATTTTCACCCCTAGTAGGAAGCTAAATCTGTGGGAAATCCTCTCAGAAATTGCTGCCATGCCAACTCAAATTGATTCTTCTTCTTAGTATTCTCTGTCCGTCATGGTAGACAGTTACCTGCAAGAACCACAAATTGCTATTGATGCATGCCTTTTTGAGTGCTGGAGATCAAAAAAGTTAACATGGCCCATGCTGTATGATGAAGCCTTTAAATATCTTGGTTGTCCTGCAACAAGTGTTTCTTCAGAACACATGTTCAGTACAGCTGGCAATATTGTGACAGACACTAGAACTAGGTTACTGCCAGAAAATGTACTCACATTAACATTTATTATGAACTGGATCAAAAAAAGTCTAGAAATCTGATTGGCTGAGAGGTTCTTAAAGCCACAATGATATCCAGCTGCATAATCACAACTTCAAAAACCTCTGGCCACCAGCCTCCTCACCAACAACAAATACAGCTGCACTAAAGTTGCACTTGGCAGGAGCAGCTCCTCACTTGCTGCCATTCGCACATTCAAAAGCAGCACATTGTGGTAACAGCACATGAGTGGCAGCAATGGATGAGTCATTTTTTTTCTCATTAAAAAAGAACAAAAGACAAACCAGAATCCCTCATTCACACACAAACTGCAGCTCAAAATGCAAACCCTCACCCTCACTAAAAGAAAACCTTGCACCGATCACATAGAGAAACTGCCAGTCATGTCCCAGAGATCAGTCACAGTTCTATTACTATGCCTAACAGTAACAGCCCCCAATAAATTGCACCAAGACTCTACCTTTTCTTTTTTTCACACATTTAAACAAATAGCCATACCAAGCGGCCCACAAAGGCGACAGCGGTAATGATGTGACACATCAGCTCCCAAACTTCTCCCTCAGCTACCAGTCCTCCCAGTACCATCCTCAGCATCCAATTCAGAGTAGTTTCTCCCAGAACAAAAAAATAAAAATAAAAAATAAAGTGCAGTGTGCATGGAGAACAATGTAAAAAACTACAATGGGGAGGAGAGGGTCACCTAGTCACAAGAGCTTCACTTCCTTTATCATGGCCAACAACAGCTCCAACTGCTGCCCAAAGCCCTCCAGGAGCAATATTATCTAAAGGTGTTCTGCCAACACCCCAAAAATGAATTTTGAAAATGTTTTAACATTTGTTTTTCTATTTTTTTACTTAAAATTTTTTTAAACCAGTTCATGATAGCAATAATGCATTCCAAGGTGTGGTATAGCATGGGCTATTGTCACTTCTTGGGTGTTGGACGCACTTGGCCTACGGCCTCATGCTCAACCACCCAAGGCATGATGATATCCCATTATATACCACACTCGTCGTGCATTATTGCTTAATTAAAGTTAATAAGACAAGATTCTCATATCCCTACAAAAGCACACAAGCTGATCCTGATAAAGTGATTGATGTTGTGGTTGTGGATGTTGATGGTGACAACTCAGATGGTGGCTAGTAAATACTGAATGGAAGGGGGTCTGGAAAAGAAAAATAAAACTTTACAGACTGTATGTAATAGCAACCTGCTTTGTAGGCCCAAAGCCAGCATATTTTTTTTTTATAGGAAAAGCTTAACATCAGTGAGAAAAGGGCCAATGGTATGAAAGGGACATTTTCAATCCTTTTTGTATCATATTATTTTTAGTTGAAATGAAAATATTTTGGGATTTCTTTTCTTTCTGTAAAATTCATTGATGTTGCTGGTTGTGTTATTTGCTTCCTTTTTTACCACGACTCACAGCAGCAGTGCAATGAAACATGTTTTCCTAAAATTACCACAGGTTTCATTAAAGATGGGCAAGGTGTAATGTAACATATGACGTCTTAAATGTGAGACTATTTATACATCACTGAGTCTCTGGGACTCCGCCTCCTGACGAAGCACTGGGGCGTTTATTTTTCCTGGGTGACCATTTAAACATCTGGGCCCAGATATTCAAACTGAGCCAGTCTGAGGCGCAAGCCCCTGCGCTGCTCAAAATAGTTGCGCAGGGGTGTGGCTGGGGTGATATTCAAAGGAGTTGCGCTGTTGAGCAACTCCTTTGAATATCACCCCCCAGCCACAGCACTTGCGCATGGCGCAGTGGAACTTGCGCCACCGCAAGTTGCCAGAGTTGAGCATTAAACTTGCGGTGGCGCAAGTACCATTGTAAGGCCATGCAAATTCCGATATTCAAAGGTGACATGCAAATGGGGCCATAATTTATACAAGGCACAGGGGGCCATTTGCATCTATTTATGGCCCCATTGCATGCCATTTGCATGTAGGTACGCCCTGATCCCGAGGACTTGCTCCTGGCCACCCTGCCAGGCAGCAGCCGTCGGGGACAGTCGTCTAATGCAGCCGATCGCGGAGCATCACAATACATGACACCCCCTCACACATCTCCCACAGCCGATCGCGGGCAGAGACACATGAGCCCCCCAGTGCCCGATCGCGGGCAGAACCTGTAACCCCCAGTGCCCGATCGCGGGCAGAATGTAACCCTCCCCAACCGAATAACTCCCTGGTGGTCCAGTGGACGTAAAGCCCGATCGGCGGGCAGAATGTCACACCAACCCCTCAAACATCTCCTGGTGTCTAGTGTCCCCCCACCCACCCACGAAGCCCTCACCCGCTCCCCGCAGCTGGCGGCGACAGCATCCACCCGCCTGCCGCCCGCGCCCGCCGACTGACTGTCTGGTAGGGCTGCCGCCAGTGGTGCAGAGCTACAGCCAATGGGCGTGCAGCCCATACCTCTACATGACAGTCCAGATTTTGTGAATGATCATTCTAATCTGAACTATCATGTCTGATATATACACCATTGGCTGTAGCTCTGCACCAATGGGCGTGCAGCCCTACTGGATCGCTGCCCGCGATCGGGCTGTGGGAGATGTGTGTGGGGTTGCTGGAACTGTGATGCCCGCTGATCGGGCTGGTGGGGGGCACAGGGACCGAGTTGGGGCCAGCCAGGGTGGCAGCTGCTGTGTTGCGCCCTGCAAACAGCAGCTCTCACCTGTGGTGGCCCTCAACTGATCCTTTTTTGGCTCAAGGTTGTGCAGGCGCGGGTTGGGGTTAAGCATACAACTCTGCACACCCGACTGAATATCAGGCTGCGAGGTTATGCATGGTTCCTCCCCCTCCTGTTGAGCATGCATTCATTTGCATTGCTCTTTTGCGCAACCTGTTGCCAGTGGAGCAACTGCCTCCTGCTGAATATCGCAGAATGGCGCAATGTAGGACTTGCGCATGCGCAACCCTGTTGCGCATGGAGCAACCCTTTTGAATATCTGGGCCCTGGACTCTAGCACTACTTGAATGCTTCTTTCATAAATAAATATGCAAATCATTGAATACACTGGAGTTAGCATTCATTTTCTGATCCAGGAGTGCAGCACCTATCTGTGTGTTTGGTAAATGAGACTGCTGTTCTTTGCATGATTTACCTAGCAAGATAGTTTCAAATAAATACTGAGAACCATTAACAACCGAAAACATCTTGTTAGCATTTCATTTATTGTTGTATTTTATCTTGGAGACTTAAAAGAGAAGAACTGAGATCTTGCACTCTTCTGAGCAGAATGCATTTTCACTTTTTTCATGGACAGGTAGTTGTAAAAAAAAAAAAAAATCCAGAGTAACTTCTCTAAAAATGTAAAATCTTTCTTAATGAACTATAGTAAACTTAAATATTTGTAAATTGTTTCATTGTTTCCTTATTTCCTTTTAGTCACAGAACAGCTTGTGCCCTATAGAAACTGTAGTATAAGTTTTTTGATAAAATACAAACAATAGACAGCCTGGGTTGCTAAAAATCCACCGCTGCCTCTTTATTATCTCTTTCTGTCTCTACTATGACATAATCTCACTGAGCCATGCAAGGCATTCTGGTCTATGTAGTTCATCTGGAATATAAATCTGCAGTACAACACATTAAACCCAGATTTACAATGACTTAAATGCCCTTATAACAAACAGTATGTAAACAGCAGCCCCCAGATTCTGCATTTAACAGCTATGAGCAGTTTCTGTATTTCCCATTTGCTTTTTTATCATTCACTAGAAACATTAACGAATGGAATCAAAGTGTACAGCTCCAGAACACATACAGAAAGACACACAGATACAATCAGCCATATTCTAGTAAACACTTTCATTCTTGCAGCAGTCTTATATCATGATATGCGCTCCCTGGTGCCTAACTAATAGCATCCCTTTTGGAGGAGGCGAAAAACCTGGAATACCCCAGTAGGAAAACAACTGGAAAAAGTCACTCCCCAACCCCTACTGCAGCCACCCTGAATGGGTCAAAAGGGGGCCCTATCTTACCTGCCCCTGTTTTCCCCCAAATGGAGGGCCAGGAGGGTGGGTCTTCTGCTGGATGGAGGAGAAAGAGGGAGAGATCAGAAATAACCAGCCAGATATCCCTCGCTCTCCTTCCCACAGACCCCCCACTGGAGCATGTTGATACCTCCCCCTAAGTATGTCCAGGGTCTTCTATTCATTCCTGGAGACAGGTATCCTATTACTTATCTTGGCCAGGGGGGTAGGGCTCCCTCAGACAATTGGTCGGCTGATGCTACAATGCTTAGGCAGCCTCGTTCATTGTCTGGTATGCCTCCAACCCCCCCTCCAGAGAAGACACACACACAGATCTTGGAGGAAATGGCCGCAGCCATGTGTTTATTTATTTAACATATCGAATATTAATATTTAACTTTCACTGTTATTAAGTTCTTTATTTAATTCCTTTATTCAAACTCTCCTTAATATTAATATTCTTATTATCCTTGAGTAGTGCTTGCTGCCGGAAGGAAGCGCCATACCTCCGGCCCCCACACTGCCCATCAACATGGAGATCCCATATGGTGTGGGCCAGGGTATCACCCACTGTTGTGGGATAGGTCATATGGCTAAGGTCCTGGTGGCCATCCCCAACCAGTGCCATGGACCTTGCAGTCTTCACTGCTGAGGTTGGACCAAGACCCCCCCCATGTGGGTCCAGGTCTCCTGGTTCACCATCCTCATACCAGCTAAGGGTAATGAAACCTTCGAGAGAACTGGCCTCGTCCGCTTGTTCCCCACTGCCTTTCTCATGCGCTCCTCCTGAGCCACCACAAGCCAGACCAAGTCTGACCCCTCAAGATGCTAGCTCAGTCATATCCTCCAAGATCTTCCTGAAATCTTCCAATAAGGAATCCATACCTTCCACCTGCACTTGTTCATCCTCTCCCACCGCCAGGCCACAATGGTTGTTGTAAATCTTATCATGTCCAGTACTATGCCTCCCAAGGACTCCACAAAAACTCTCATCTCCTCATTATTCCTCATGCAATCCTTGTTCAACACTACTCCTCGCCTTGCATGAGGCCAGTGCATCCTCATCAACATGTGTGACCAGATGAGAATAGTATGGGGCCACCAGGCCTTAATGGAATGCAAATCATTCTTCATTGCCAGCAACAGGTTTACTGTCTTCCAGGGGCCCAGGTCCTTGCCACCCAGGTGAATCAATAAAATGTCCGGCTTCTTCCACCTGCCAGCCTCAATCAAAGCTTTGGAAGCAATGCCTCTCCCAATGCATCCCTTGGACTCCCATCCACCTAATTTGGGCTGCATTTTGTGAAATTGACAGGTTGCTTCCCCCAGCTGGCTGCTTTCTTTGCTGCCCACCAAATGAAAGAGTGTCCACATTTCCATATGCTCCTAGTGTCGTTCTTGGGGCCTGCAAGAGACAAGAATGCATTACTGCAAGAGTGGTTGTACATAGCACAAGAATGCGAGGGACCTCCACTGTCCCAATGCCTGAATCTTCAAATCAGACAGGCCCAAACTCCTGGCATTCATTGCGGCACCTATCCAGAAGGAATGAGTACCATATTCACAGTCATCCAGTCCCATATACTGAAGTGCCTTTTTTAGGATGAATCTGAACTGGTATGCTGTAACTGGCTTACCATCCTGATGATGGAAAAAGGCTTCCCCCAGCTCAGAGCAGGATGCCTGGTAGTCGCTGATCATGACCTCCAATGACCAGCCAGATCCTGTTGGCGCCTTCAGTTCATACCGACATCCTGTCCCTTGCTGTTCCATCTTTGACTTACATGAATGAATGCAAACTCTGGCTCCTACCGAGACTACATCTTGTGCTAAAAGCCCGGGGACCCCTCTCTTACCTGTGGTCTGCATCAACTCTGACACCCTAAATGCCCCACCGAAAGCCACCATAAGCAGTGTCTCAAGCAAGTTGGCTTCATACTCATTCCAGCAGACCATGGGCAGGAACACCCAAAGTCTGGCTAGAATCACCAGGGTAAAGGGCTGCCTCACATCCAGTGGGCTAGTCACCTCCCTCCATCAGCCTTCCAGTAACTTATGCACTTTAAAGGCCTTAGTGTTATCCACCATGCCCATGGCCCTTGCCAACCAAGACAAACCTGCCAGGTTCTAACTTATCACCCCCAATGAACAACTGGCCCTCTTCCCTGCCATGATGTATCTGCACAGTTGGTCTACCAGAATGGGCCAAACATCTGCCCAACCCGCAGCTTCCTGTGTGTCGATATAGTGTTCCACCCCTCTGGCAATAAGCCTCTCTTATTCTGGGTACAATGGAACTACCTATGCATCTCCAAGTCTCTCAGTCACCACCTCCCAGAGGAATGGTGGGACCCTGCATGGCCGTTGGTCTGCTGCTGGTGCCAACTCAAAGAATCTCTGCCACTGAGAATGAGATAAAGCATCGGCAATCCCGTTGTCAACTCCTGGTACATGCACTGTCTGGAAAGTAATGTTAAACAGCAAACATTTCAACACGAAAACCCGCATTAAGTCCCACAGTGGACCAGTTGGGCTCAACTGCTGATCGATTGTATGCACCACGCCCATGTTGTCTGAACAGAAGTGCACTACTTTGTCCTTCAGCCTGAAGCCACGACAGGAGTCTGACAGAAATTCTGTCGAACGCCCTGTCATCGACATTGGCAGGTCAACTGCATTCTGCAGTCGACTGCCAGTTCGCTACGGATTTTCTTGTTTTCTTTGGGGGGGCTTTGCCCTCCGAACCACCCACGTGGCAGGCTGTGCCCCCATACCCCCCACTTAAACATTCTCAACTCCAGTCGGAGCTGATCGGGGGGGTGCAGGACCCCCAACAGGCAGCGCCGGGTTCAAGCGGGTCTCCCACCGTGGCTAGGTGCTGTAGTCGCTGTGGGGGACCTCGCTGGTGAAATGTCACTGCAAGGAGGGTAAACGCTTTAGCATAACTCCCCAAATGCAGAGAGCCACCACCACCAGAAAAAATTCCAGTAGTGTAATCTGCTTGCCCAGTCCTGCCACCAGCCACCAAGCTGGCCACTGCCCTGCACATCATTCCACTTGGAAGTAGGCTCTGAAGCCGAGCCCTCCAGCTGAGTCAGTGTATAGTTCTAATGGCTCCCCAACTTAGGGAACTTGCCACATGGCCACCCCATTGAAATGGTCCAAAAATATACGTCAGAGTTGTATGTCCTCCCTGAACTGCTCTGTGACCCTGACCCTACGATGAGGTTTTACACGCCCTCAACCTCTCTTTGCCAGCTGGTGCATAAAAGTCCTGCCGACTGGAATGACCTGGCACACAAAGTTGAGGTGCCCCACCAACCGTTGTAACTCTCAGAGTGTGATTTTTTTCTTACCCTGTACCTTATGCAGGAGCCCCGTTAACATTTCCAACTTATCCTGAGGCAATCTGCATAACCTGCCTTCTGAATCAGTTTTGATGCCCAAGAAGGTGAGTACAGTTCCTGGGGGCTTCAACTTTCCAGCCGCCAATGGCACCCCAAAATCCCTGCACACCTGTTCGAAAGCCACCACAGTCCCTTCACAATGTGGTGACCCTGCCGGTCCCATGAAAAGGAAATCATCGAGGTAGTGCACTATGGCCTTACTATACACCACCTGTCTAGTAACCCAGTGCCAGAAGGTGCTGAAGTGCTCAAAGACTGTGCAGACAACCACGCAGCCCATAGGCTTGCAGTTATCTACATAGTAAGACCCTCAAACTTCATGCCCAAAAGCACCCTGTCTTCATGATGGACTGGCAGCAAGTGAAACGGGGAGTTGATGTCCACTTTTGCCATGAGGGCCCTGGGCCCCGCTGATTGCACCACCTCAGTGGCCCAGTCAAAGGACTGATAATGCACTGATGTGTGCAGGGAATTGATATGATCATTCACTGAGTCACCATCAGGGTACGACAGGTGACTGAACATCCAAATCTCCCCCGGTGTCTTCTTGGGTGCTAAGCCAATTGGTGAAACCCATAAATTTCCCCAAGGGGGCCTAGTGAATTGTCCACTCACCCACCCCAGCTGCCTCTCTTTCTCCAGTTTGTCCCAGACAACTTGTGGATGATCCGTGGCTGACTTCAAGGTATCCACCTTGTACACCTTGCTCGGGCCCAAGTATGGAATCCTGAAGCCCTCCATGAACCCTTTCTCCAGCAAGTCGGTGGCTGCTCTATCTGGTTACTGGTCCAGCCATGGCTTAATCCTTCTTATCTGTACTGGGGTGGTGAAGCTTCCCACCTTGGGGCTTGGTAAACTTACCCCACATGCCTTGCCCAGGCCCTCTCCCTCCTCATGCCAATGAGCAGTGCAGAAAGGGGTGCTGTTTCCTACAGGCCATGCACGCATGCCGAAACCTACAACTACTGCATGTGCACATGCTTTGGTTGTAAGCATAGCACAACTGCTGCACTGTACCCTCCAATTTTTGCTGTGAAGGCATCTTTATGGGGAGACTGCTGTCCATGTGCTGCACTCCCCCTCCTTACATGACATCCACCAGCAAGAGCATGTCTAGCTTTCCCCAGTCCAATGCAGTATCCACCTGATGCCTGCAACGAAACTCTTCATCATAGTTGAGCCAGGCCATCCTTCCTTTTTTCTTATGCATCAAGGTGATGTGGTGCATATAATTAAGCAGTTCCACCCTCTGCTTCTCATCCACCTGCAATAGGACCATGGCATATATGAGAAATGCCACCACCCAATTATCACGCATCTGAGGAACCTTAAGCTACTTGCGTTCCTGGTCATCCCCCTTTTCCATCTTCCCCTCAGTGGGCTCCACAGGCCAGTTCAAAAGGGAGAATATGTCCCCATACTCCTGGTTTTTCATCTGCTGCTTAACCTTATTGGTCAAATGGGTGCCCATTGGAGTGTCAAGCCCCACCTAAGGGTTTTGCTGTGGCGGTGGCACCGGCTTATAAGGTGATGGCCCTTCCTTTTCGGCGCTGACCCCACCTGAAAGCCCTGGTACTGTCTTATTCTTTATTTTGGCTACTAAGTCCACCACCACCCCAACTAACTGCTTCAGCCACTCATTCGCTGCTGCCCACAAGCTGGCCTCTGCTCCTGGCTGCCCGCCACCTGTCCCTTCGTCATCCTAAGAGTCTGGAGGCTGTGGTGATTCCTGTCATCTGTCTCCAACATGCCACCTTCCACTAGGTCTTCCAAGTCATCATTAGCCTCCTTGCCCCGACCACTCCCAAAATCTGTTTTACCTGACTGGCCCCTACTTGTGACCCATCAGGTTAAATTTTACCTTTGGCATGAGGCACCTTCGCTGGTGGTACTGGTTTTCCTGCTCCTACCCTCTTCTTTCTAGTTGAAGTTGACGGCTCCTCCAGCCCTTCCAAGCAGGCCTCCAGCCATGCCGCTCCTTTCTGCTTGTACAAGGCCCTCAGATTCTCCTCAGCCACTGCCAATGCCCTGGGGGATGGATTCCTCTTCCTACTGGTCATGGTCCTGTAAAGACAACTAAATCCCCCCCCAACAAAGATCATTAGAATAGGCACCCTTCCCTGTAGTTATCTTGCTTCCGGCACAGGTGATTAACCCTGGCCACCAGAACCTAGCTACGACAAGCTGAAGGGGGGGTTGGGGGCCAGTACCCCCAGGTAGCCACTCGAGCATCAGTGACCATGAGTCCCACCCATGTACAAGGAGGGTATCCATGGAAATGGATCCTGACCCTTCAGATGTGCCCAGCTCCACCAGCTGCTGTTAGTTTGCCTGTTTGTATATTGAAAACATTTTACGCAAATAATTAACAACAACAACAGTGTTTTAGTCAACAGCAAAGTGAAACTAAAGTGCATACTTCCTGGCTGGTTCTTTACTACAGTACAGCAGCTCCTATATTTATTTATTGAAAATGTTTCACCAGGAAAGGCACACTGAGCAAAAAGATGCTCGTCTCACAGTGCGACCTGGGGTTACAGAGGAGGCAGGTATACATACAATAGTTGAACTTACAGTAGCACAATATGGATAATGTACATAGTTGGGAGGGATTACATTTGAACTTGTTACATAGGCAGTGCAGTTCAGCACAGCACAGGCTCAGCAAGTACAGGTTATACAAATCGTGGTTACCCAATGAGGTAAGAACAGTACAGAACATGATCGTAAGGGCATGATATACAATACAAGGGTACACATTGAGGCAAAACATGAAATACATAAGTGCCAGTTACAGAACAGAGGCAGTAATAGCAGAACTTGAGTGCCAGTTGTGGAGGTTGAGCTTCAGGGAGATGCATCAAGTAGAAAGGAAGGATTTGGAGAGCAAGATGGGGGGTAGAGATGGAGGGTGTAGAAATGTAGGTGTATAGGGGAGAGGTTAGGTGAGGAGGGAGGAAGTGGGGCTGGGGAGCTTAGGTTGATTAGGAAGGGGGAAGGGAGAAATTGAGAGTGCGGGGTAGGTAATAGAGAGTATAAGTGTGCAGGGTAGTATATAAGCCAGACAATTAGGTGATGGCCGGGCCGCTGGTCAGGTGCAGGGGGAGCGGGGGAGGAGCTAACGGAGGTGGTCAGGTGGTAGCACTAGGTGCAAGTGAAGGAGAAGACATAGGAAGAGAGAGTTTGGATGAAGAATGACTTAATCTGGGTGGGCAGGCCATTCCAGAGTTTAGGGAAGAGGTAAGAGAATGCGGATTGGCCGGTGGTGGTCCTCACGTGAGGGGTGAATAGTAGTCTAGGGTCAGCGGATCTGAGGGCGTGGAGGGGTAGGGGAGGATAGGGCAGATGCAAGACACGGAGGAGGAGCTGAGCTGGAAGAAGTAATTTAATGCTATGAATTAGTCGACGTTACTCAGAGAAGGTAGGACAGGGAACGATAAAGCGGCAGTGATGTGACTGAGGGGGGCATCGAGGGCAAAGGCAAAATGCATTGAAGAGGGGGTCTAGTCTGGCTAGGGTGGTCTGTGCTATGGAACTGTAAACTACATCACAGTAGTCGAAGGAGGGTAGAATCATTTTCTGAACAATTTTGCGTCTGACAGGAAGAGGGAGACTAGTGCAGTTTCTATAGAGGGCACCAAGTTTTGGGCGCAGTTTGGAAATGATGGCATCGACGTGAGTGGAAAAGGAGAGGTGGTGGTCAAGCCAAACCCCGAGATACCTGAAGGAGGGTACTTCTTCGAGGACGGTGTTATTTAGGGTGTGCAATCTCAGAGGGGAGGTGAGTTTGGATAGGTGCTGTCTGGTGCCGAAAGTCATAGAGTTGGTTTTGTTAGCATTTAGGGAGAGTTGGTTGCTATTGAACCAGAGTTGGATTTTGTTGAAGTCAGTTTGAAGTTTGGAGGCGACTTCTTCGTGGGTCCGGCCGGAGGTCAAGAGGACTGTGTCCTCTGCATACATTTGGATGGCGGAAGAGGAGCAGGAGTTTGGCAGGTCATTTAGGAGGATGGAGAAGAGGATGAGGCCGAGAACTGAGCCTTGGGGTATGCCAGAGGTGATGGGGGGGAGATATGGTCAACTATTTTAATGGATTGGGTTCTATTTAGAAGGTAGGCACCGAACCAGTTTATGGCGGATTCAGATAACCCAGCTCCAGAAAGGCAGGATAGTAGGAGAGAATGGGATACGGTGTCGAAGGCTCGTGCTAGGTCAATGAAAATAGCAGCAGTGATTAGCCCTTTGTCCATCCCAGTGAGGATGTGGTCTGTGAGTCTGAGCAGGGAGGAGGTTGTGGAGACGTGTTTTCTGAACCCGGACTGGAAAGGGGTGAAGAAGTTAGTTTCTGCGAGGAAGTGGGAGAGTTGGGATAGCACAAGGTGTTCCTGGAGTTTTGCAAGGGTGGGGAGGAGGGAGATGGGGTGGTAGTTGGATGCAGAGGTAGTGTCACTGCCTTTAGGGAGGGGTAGAACAGTGGCATGCTTCCATACGGAGGGGAGTGACTTGGTACTGAAGGAAAGATCTAGTAGGGCTGTGAGGGGGGTAGCGATGGTGGGAGCAGATAAGAAGAGGAGTTTGTTGTCAAGACCATCAGGGGATTTGCATTTGGAGGGGTTTAGGGCGCAAAGGGCATCTAAGGTTTCAGTGGGGAAATGTGTCTAAGGAGAAGGGTTCATGCCAGATGGTTGGGGATAGGAGACTGAGGAGATGGAGTGTTTGCAGTGGAAGAAGCTTCAAGGAGGCCTGGGCACAGGTAGTGAAATAGGAATTAAACTGGAGGCGACTTCCAGGGATCAGAAAGGAGAGTCCCTTGGGCAAGGAGAAGAGGTGGAGGGCTAGCTGTTTGGGGGGAGAAAAGGGAGTTAATGACTTTCCAGAATTTGGAAGGTCTTCCAAGGTTTGCATTAAGTGTGTTATTAAAATATTCAGACTTAGCTAGGCGGGTGGCCTTAGTGCACCTATTGCGGAGCATGCGATAGGAGGTATAGTCGCCGGGTAGGAGTGAGGATTTGTAGATTCGCCAGGCCTTATCACGGGCTTATTGGCAAGCAGTCAGCTCAGGAGTGATCCAGGGTAGGTGGGAACCGCAGACTCTAGCCCGGCATAGGGGGGCATGTTTGTCCCAGGCAGAGAGGAAGGTGTTCTGAAAGTGCATAAGGGCCGAATCCATATTAGAGCGGTTTGTGCTTGGGACCCAATTAGAGTGGTGAAGATGATCCAAAAGGGGGGAGAGGTTGAGGGATTTGTAAGAACACTGGAATATGAATTTGGGAGGGGATTTAACTCTGTGGATTTTGCGGACTAAGTAGATTAGGTGGTGGTCGCTTATGGAATCAGGGAGAAGACCTGAGCTGACGACGCAGTGTGGGTGGGAAGTAAGCACCCAGTTGAGGAGTGAGTGATTACCGGACTTAAGGTTAGAGCAAGTGGGTTCAGTAATGGTTTGACTGAGATTAAGAGCAGTTAACTCAGTTTGGGTTTTGTTAAAAGTGGATGCTAGCCAATTGTGGTTAAAATCACCCATAGCATATAGTTCACCCGATTGGGCAAGGGAAGAGAGCTGGCCCAGAAGATCAGTGACTATTGTGGTTGGCGTGCCTGGGCAGCAGTAAATGCCAGCCACAAAGATAGGTAGTGGGGGACAGTTTTACCATCAGAAGCTCGTAAGCTTTGGGAACAGTTTTTGTAATGGAGACAGTGAAGCGGATGGCTGAACTGATGTAGATAGCCACCCCACCACCTCTGGAGGGCCAGTCTTGCCGTATGATGTTGAACCCTGGAATAGCAAAATTATTATCGGGTAGGCTAGGTTTTAGCCAGGTCTCAGATAGGATGATTATATCAGGGGTGTAGTGTACAGCTAGGACCTGGAGCTGATCGAGCTTAGGGGCTAGGCTATGAATATTTAGGTGGAGAAGACACAGGCCCCAGAGGAGGAAGCTAGGGTGGGAGACGGAGTTTGCTCTGGCTGAGGAGTTTGATATGGGTGGGCAGGGTCTGGGGTAAGGGTTGGGCAGGTTGAGGTAGGTCTCCCTGCCACCAGAAGGAGAGTGCAATGGTAAGGTAGCAGCGCAGGGTGGAGGGGCCGGATTTAGCCTTCGGTGGGTGGGGGCAGTAGAGGGGGCTGGATGAAGGGAGTAGGTGCAGGAGGGAGAGAGAGGCAAGGAGGCAACCAAAGGAATAGGCCGGGGAGGAAGGGGGAGTGGGGTAATGGGGTAATGGGACCAGGAGATAGTTGGGAGGGAAGCAGTGGACTTATAGGGGGCAAAAGAAGAGAGTGACAGAAATGACGGTGGGGGGGGTGGTGAAGGGTAGGGACATAGAGCGGGAGTAGATGTTGGGAGGGATAGTAAAATGGAGGAGAACAGTAGTACCAGGGTCACAGAAAGTGTCATTATGCCAGATTTGAGGAAGAAGTGACCAATCATAATACCCTTTTAAAGCCGGGTAGGGAGTTACAAGTGTCTGAATTGCCCTTCAGATAATGTAGATACCACTTTGGAGTAGTGGTACTGTCACAGCCTCTGGTGGACAGGGTGCAGGGTTCAAGACCCTGGTAGGGCAATAGGACTTAGACCTAGCTGAGTGCAGGGAACCTGGTACTAGGTGGCTTGCTGTGGGCTATGATTGGGCCAGAAAATGGGGTTGAAATAGTGACTCCTAGTGGTCACTGGGGTAAGTGGCAGGCTGGGTGAGGGGCAGGCAATAGGGCAAGGGTGGTGCATAGGGTTAGCCAGATGGCTGGGCAAAGGGAGGGGTGTGGGCGGAGGCAGGGGTTTAGAGAAGGGAGAGAAGTGGCCTGAGCAGGTAGAGAGGTAATCAGAAGTGAGAGGGTAATACAGGTAGAGGGGGTAGAGGAGGGAAGGACAGAGGGTCCCTCTAGTGGCTAGCAGGTATAACCTGCAAATGGAGAAATGGGGACCTGGTTAAATGAGTGACAGAATGTGATGTCACTAGAAAGAGCCTATAAAGGAAATGCTGAGCCAGGGTGGGTGGGGCAGTCGACGCGCGTAGTGCGTTGATGGGCTATCACCCTTCACAAGGGTGCTACAATTTGGAGGTAGTTTATTACCTCCTAGCTCCCGCGTGATCCATGCTCCGGGAGGGAGCTCTTGGGCTCTTGGGAGGGGATTCCTGCTGCTGCTGCTGGTGGTCTGGGGCAGGGAGTCTGTTCAGCAGGCTATATGACAAACTAATTAAGGTAGTGCCAGTATAGTTAGGGCTGAGTAAGGTGTTCAATGTTAAACCCCAATTTTTGCACCGTAAAGATCATGTGCGATGACATTTACAGAACTTAAACTGTCAACATTATTTATTAAATATTGCTATAAAAACAGAGTCTGCCTGGTGTGTTTTTTAAACTTTATTTTAATTGATCTTTCTTGTGTAAAACACTGAAAATCAGTAGTACATACAAGAACAGATTTCAGATAAAAACAATACAGTATCATTTTAGCACCCAGATTTAGTAATCTATTACATTAGGTATAACATATGGGGTAATCAACATAAATGAGTAAATCCTCACAAAATATATTACCGATATGCTCACCAAACCATGACTAGTGGAACAAAACTACATGGAGAATAACCAAGTTACATCTAATGTGACACAACTTAAGTCACTGGTTACACTTGACAATTCCTATATTAAGGGAAAAAATATTTTGCTATCATTTCTCCCTAGCTCCATGCAACATATGCCTGTTAAGTATCATGAAAAAACTGGAACATTTCACTATTTTGATATATGCCTTCAGTTACAAAAAATCACAGAGTAAGGCTATGAACTGCAACCATTCTAACGCTGTGAAAAGAAAAGTTTCCCGCCTCTGAAAGACAGCAAGTCTCAGAGGCACCACAATGGCTGATAATAGTGCAGCAAAACGAGCACTTCATTTCAATATATATAAAAACATCCATAAGGCAGAACTTTTTTTTTTTTTATAGTAAACTGTAATCTTAGGATTTTAGCTTCTAGTCCAGGATATTAGCTCTCAACAGAGACCACTTCAGCAAAAGGGGTCGCAAAAAGTCACCTAATAGAATGATTCAGTCTCAGAGTCAGGTTCCTCGTCTCTAAAGTCTGGTGCCTTTGTTCAAAATTCAGCAGCTGTTTTGTCTGTTCTTTTTTTGGCTTCTTTGGGGTCCATTAATTGGAAGGTTTTCCTCCTTTACATAATATGGAGTCTTGCTGTAGCATGAAGCAAGTAGACCACCCCCAAAGCCCTCAGTTGCTGCCTTAGGGGATTGAATAACTTTCTTCGGTTCCTGGTCACAAATGACCAATCTGGAAACAAACGAATGTCACTTCCCTCGTATTGAAGCGGGAGATGGAGTCTGGCCAAGTTCAGAAACCAATCCCTCACTTCCACTCCCACTGTTGTTATCAGGATTGTGTGTGGAGTCTCCGGGTACAGCTAGTGAGTTTGGAAGTTCACATGATAAGCTTTTCTTAAGTTCGTGAAATCAACCTCTGCATCCTCAGGTAATGTCTCTGTGAGCCATTGCCTCAGGAAGGTTAAAAGATTCTCTGTTTCCGTACCTTCAGGTAGGCCAACCAATTGCATATTTGTGGCCCTGACTGAGTTCTCTAAAGTTTCCAAATGGGTCCGGAGGTAAGAGTTTTCCATTGTAAGCTGGGCTACTACTGCCTGTGTTCTCATGGAGTGGTCATCAGCCTCCTTACCGGTGGTAATTGTGGTCTCGATTTTAGTATTCTGCATGCCTAGACGTTCTAGGATATTTTCCACCTTTTTGTCAATGTCACCCACTGCTTTTAGGACCCTTTCCCAAGGTAAGTAAGCAAGTAAAACTTTATTTTTATAGAGCCTTTCCAAAACCAAGATGCTGAACAGGTTTAAAATACACAGCATAAATGAACAATAACATAATAAATACAATGAATTAAGAACAATTAGGGAAGACTAAGCTAAATAATAAGTTTTCAGCATGGTCTTGAAACTACTGATGGTCAAGCATTCTCTTGACGGTCAGGCATTCTCTTAAGGTGGAGGCTCCATAGATGTATCGGCCTGGCTTGGGCCTAGTTGTTGTGTGGTTAGCTGATTGGACGATGCAGATTTGGAACTCTGTCCTCCCGCTGCTCCCTTTGTACGCCCCATCATCGAGTTTGGTAGCAATTGGTTGTATGGGATCTGCTGGATCGAAATCTGCAATAAGATCCAGTTCAATATTTCAATTCTTAGAGTTTTAGAGGTAAAAGTTTGCAGTTTTTCAGGAGCTGATGCAAAACATGACATGTCTGGTGCTTGGCTGTCTAGTGCCCCCGTCTGCCTGGTGTTTTACATGCAAATTTACTATTTCTAGCCATTTGTTGTGTGCTCTACTTCAACCACACTGCTAGATGCTGAGGCAGCATTCACTGAAATAGCCCAAATGAAATGCAGTGTTTTTTCCTATATTTAATACATGATTTTTTTTGCTCTCACTTACAGCTTTAGATGGTACAGAATTTATTTCTGAAACTTTTTGGGTAGAAGCAGCCTGTGCCAAGGTAGTGCCTTCTTTTTTTGCCATAAAGCTTTTTCTCCCCTTAACTGGCATTGGTCAGGCAGCGATGTGGTAATGGGTGTAGTTAACCTGTGAGAAAGCATGCTAGCCAGCCCGGTGGCGCTGAGGATTGAAGTGCTGGATGCCACACCTCATGTCACGCTGGTGCCCCATGTTCGTGATTGGGCATAGGCTGCTGGGGGTCGGTAGGGGCGGGAAAGGATCGAGTGTCTGGAGGACTGCTCTCCTTCCCTGGGGAGAGGGGATCTTCAGCACTGGCACCTGGGTACCCCTGGCGGAGGCTGGGGAGCAAGGTGATGTGCGTGAGCATGGGGAGAGCAGAGTGCAGACACATTGTGGGAAGTGCGCACAGGAGCATGCAAGTTCTGCCTTGGCTGGTGTCATTGCATGCACCCGGCTCCAGAGGGAGCAAAAACAGAAAATCTCACTGCAGTGCCTCCATGACACTGCCTCGCTGCCCCTCCATCACTCTCAGGCTGGTTCCCACAACCTGACCCATGTCTGTGGCACCTTGGCCGGTGCCACAGCCCTGCCCTGAGGGGGTAAGCCAGGGGGCAAGGGAGAGCAGCTGATTTGGGAGCGAGGGGCGATGAGAGCCATTACCGGTCTGAGAAATTGGCACTGAAGCAGACAAAAAAAAAAGAGAAAGCACACTAGTGCGAAATGCTTCAGGTGACTACATGGGGACATATTTGGAACTTTGGGGTAGCGGGAAGGAAGTATTGACCAGCGTTGTTTGCTTATGGATGTACTGATGTTTTTAACATTTTAGATTAAACAATAAAGGAAGTTCATCTACTTCAGCACAAAGCATTCAGTTAGTCTTTTGTGGAGCATCTAACAGACTGTGTACATGAAGTACTCTATTTGCCTTAGCAGGTGTCAGTTTCTCCCATATACTGTTTGCATGTTTGAGCTTTTCGACCATGGCACTGCAGTTCCTTGGTGCAGTTGTACCCACTTGCTCTGAACTGTAGTCTTGCAGGGCCTCATTAAGCCAGCAACAATCCTTGTCTGTTTTTCTCCCTTGTCCCCAACTGTGGTGGCACGTAAGCATGTGCATGTTGAGGTACACACACACACTGCAGAACCTGGCCCCTCCCTTCCACATCATTCATACTCCAGCGCTGCCACTCAGCCTCCAGCATGTGGCAGCCATGGAGTGAGACAGCAGTCCTCCCCACCCCGGGAGAGCAGTCCATCATATGCTCAGTCCTCTCCCCCCAGCTGACTCCCAGCAATCCATGCTCATTCCCAAACCTGGGTTGCTGTTGTGTGAAAAGATAAGGTGCTAATTTTGAATCTCCCCAAGCAATAATCTAGCCCCCTACATATTTGTCCTCTTCCAGAATTCTATTAATGTATTTAGTATAGGTTTAAGACAAAATAAAATGTATTTCACATGAAACATAGCCACACAAGTGTTCAAATTGTGAAACAAGCATTTGTCAATGCCGAATGTTTGCTTGCTGGCATTAGCATTGGTGGGGTGTGCCTTTGGGTCATCAGGCATAACGGCCATGCCTTTTCACCACACCCTACCCTGCAGACACAGACAAGTGTCACGGTGTGCCTCGGGTGTTTGGCTCTTATGCTCACCCCATTCCATCAGGAAATATGGTGAGATGAGTGCAGTATAGGAGAATGGGGTGAACTTTGGGGCAGAAGAGTCCAAGGCACACCTCGATGCCTCTCACTGGCTGCAGGGTGTGGGTGGGGGTGGAATGGTATGAGCGTTATAGGCGACAATTCCAAGTCACACCCCTGATGCCTGTCAGTCTTTACAGGGTGGGGCGTTATGATCGGAAACCCTAATGCCTCAGGCATTTGTTGGTATTTTCACTCCAAATTTTCAACATGGGTTTTTTGTGACCCCTACCTTATGAACAGTGCAATATCAGTTCGTTAGCGGAAAGCTGATTTTGCAAAGTGACTACGGCATTTGGCACCACAGGTGTGAAAACACATTTTGAACAGGATGTGAAAAATGACAGCTGTACTGTTCATGGGGAGGTGTAAAAAATGGCAATGTTGAAAATCTGCAGTGAAAATAGTAAAAAAAGTAGTGAAATCACGAGCGTGCATAGAAACTGCGCAACGCACACCCTTAATGTAATTAGTTTGGGGATTTTTTTACAGCAGTTAGTCAACACAGGTATTTTGGGACCTCCGCTCATGAACAGTGTCACTGTGATTTTCTTAATCTGTTCTGAACAGTGATCTCCCACAGCGACCACACATTTCTGCGCAGAAAGTGTGAAAACACATTTCGGCCATGTTGTGAAAAATTACAGCTGTACTGTTCATAAGGAAGTGTGGAAAAATGCCAGTGGTGAAAATCTGGACTGAAAATATTACAAATTCATGAACTTACGAGGATGTGTGGAAACATCGCAATGCTTGCTCGTAACACAGTCATTTTATGGACTTTTGCCACCAAATTTTCAACATAGCCATTTTAAGACCTCTGCTCATGAACAGTGTCACTATGATTTTCTTAATCTGTCCAAAACATTGATTTTGCACACTGATTGCGCCATTGTGTGCTACATGCTCGGAAACACATTTGGGGCAAGGTGTGAAAAATGACAGCTGTACTGCTCATAAGGAGGTGTGGTAAAATGGCAATGTTGAAAATCTGGAGTGCAAATATTAAAAATTTGCGAACTTACGAGCGTGCGTAGGAACTGCACAATGCACGTCAGAAATATCTATTTTGGGACTGTTTCCAAATTTTCAACATAGGGTTTTGGGGCCTACTCATGAACTGTGAAACTGTCATTTCGTGACACTGGTCCTGAAAGGTGGTTTTGAAAGTGACCGTGAAATCACTCTTCGGGGCCGAATAACAAAATGACAGTGACAGAATTATGAAGTGGGGTGCCAAACACCCCCATGTTGAAAATTTGGTGAAAAATTCCAAAAGTGCCTGAGATATGCATCAAAGTTGGAAAACCCTGTTTATTCCATTACATAGCTTACTGGCATTTCCTCAGTTCGCGGTCGGCTTTGAAGAGTGCAGATGTGTTTCCGGTCCACCGAAGATCATCGTGCAGGACTCCGGAGGTAAGTATGAGGTGGGGGGTGTGGGCAGTCAGGGTGCACAGAGGGTGGGCGCAGGTGGGAGAGGGGGTCAAGACAGTAAGCGTGGGATCGTTCTTTCTTTCTAGGTTTCTTTTTTCTTGTAGTAAGACGATGAAGGACATTTGCCACGCTGGGGTGGGCTCCCAGCGTGGCAGCTTGAAGTTTTTTTTGGGGGGCAAATGGAGCCGACGGGGGATAAGGCACCCCATTGGCCATAGAGAGCTTTGCCATGCTGGGGTGGGCACCCAGCATGGCACCTGGAAGTGTGTTTGGGGGACCACCAAACGGACATTTTCCATGCTGGGGTGGGCTCCCAGCATGGCACCTTGAAGGCTGTTTTGGGGGGCACTGGAGCTGATGAAAGATTGGGCACCCCGTTGGCCATACTGTGTGTGTGGAGGGGGAGCGCATGAGTACGCTGGGGTGGGCTCCCAGCGTGCTACTTTTTGGGGGAGGAGAAGCTGTCTATGACAGTTCTTGCACTGCAGTGCCGATGTGGAGGCACTTTGCATACTGCTGATGGCAGCAGTATGCAAACTGCCTACATGATGCGGCTTGTTCTTTCAACTGTACGCCGCTGCATTTGCAAATGCTGTCATAGACAGCTCTTACATTCATAGGCGTGGTGGGGCCATGCCTGCAAAAGGCAGCAGGGCATTGGATGTAGGGAGGCACACCTATGAATTCTCGTATGGTGGCACTATGTTTCTTGCACATGCATGCCAGCAAACATAAAAATGTTATACATGGTTCCCACATCTAGCCCCACAGTTCTCACATCCATACCTAGGTTTCCACGTTTACTTGGTTTACTTGGTTAATAGCACAAAAGTAGGCTGTTAGCCCATTGAGATTGTCCTCCATATTGATGGATCATTTACCCGTGTCTCGTTCATTCATCCATTTATCTAATCTATGCTTAAAAATGGCGATGTTTGTCGAGTCAACAATATCCTGGGGTAGTTTATTCCATAAACTGGGTGATCTAATGGAGAAGAAATTCATTCTTTTGTTGTTATTTAATTTTTTAACTTCCAATTGTCTATTATGTAGTCTTGGCACAATTTTTCTTGAAGAATACACAATACCACATTGTTCCATTTGAATTGGAGATTCAAGTATTTTAAACAACTGCAGAAGATCACCACAAGTTCTCCTTCGCTCAAGCGAATGTAATCCTATTTTTTTTAGTCTAGTTTCATATTCCAGGTGAGTAAGATGGGGTATTAACTTGTTGACTGTATGTTGAACTTTTTTTTTATATCTGACTTCAAATATGGGCTCCAAAAGGGGGAAGCGTAATCCAGATAGGGCCTTATATGTGATCTATACAAGGTCAAGAGACATTCTTCTGATTTAGAAATGAATGTTTTGTTTATTCTTCGTAGTAATGCATTAGCTTGATTTGCTACTCGAGAACAATGTGAAGAAGATGATAGTTTGTAATTTACCATGACAACTCAGATCTTTTTCTGTACAAGATGTCCTAATAATGCTGTTGTTTAAATAATACTTTTGTTTGGGATTATCTTTTCCAAAGTGAAGTACTGCACATTTAGATATATTAAAGTGCATTTTATTATTAGAAGCCCATTGTTCAATTAGAGCAAGATCCAATGCTAACTTATGGCAGTTTGCAGGGGTATTAACCTTTCCTCCAAGTCTGGTATCATCTGAAAATTTAACCATTATATTGTTTGATGAAATATGCATATCACTAATGAATAAATTAAACAATACTGGGCCCAGAACGGTTCCTTGGGGTACGCCACTAGCCACTACACCCACCTCTGACAGCACACAATTCACCCTGACTCTCTGGGTTCTACCACACAGCCAGTTGTTTATCCAGGATATAAAAGATGCTGAAAAACCTAGACAATTAAGTTTATTGACCAATATACTATGAGACACTTTATCAAAAGCCTTGCTGTAGTCTAGAAGGATGACATCCATTGGTATTTTGCAGTCAAGGTTTGAACTAATATGGTTGTAAAAAATGATCAAATTAGTAGTACATGAAAATCCTGCTTTGAAACCATGCTGGTAATTGTCATTAATGTTTAATGTAGGCATTTCATTTTCCAATTGATGTTTAATTATTTTCTCCATAAGTTTACACGGTATCGATGTGAGGCTAATGGGCTGGTAGTTTTCAATTCTGGAGTGAGAGCCCCATTTAAAAATGGGTGTAACAATGGCTGTACATCAGTCGGCTGGGACTAAGGATTCATAGAGTGATTTTTTAAAGATAATAATTAAGGGAAGAATTATCGTATCTTTTGTCTCTATAATGAATCTAGCGCTAATGTTATCTGGACCAGAACTAGTATTTTGTTTTAGAGTATCAAAAACCCACTGAATGTCCTGGAAAAGAGTTTTATATTGTTCTAAGTTTGACCCTGTTGGAATAGATGAAATTTTTGTTAATTCTGGGGTAAAAACAGATGAAAAATATTTATTTAGCTCTGAAGCTGTTTCAGTATCAGATGTTATAGTGATGTTATTACAAACTAAAGGGCCTATCATATTGTTATTACTTTTCTTACCATTTAGATAAGTGTACAGTGCTTTATGACAGTCCTTAGTATGTACAATTTTGAATTCAAAGTTATTTTTTGCCAGAATAATAGCTCTCTTTAGTTGTTTAACCGCTTCTCTGTATTTAAGTAAAAAGATGTCTTTTTGCGCAGATGGACATTTTTTTAAGGCTGATTTGTTGTTTTTCCATTTGGTTAATGTTTTGATTTTGCCATTAAACCAAGGGGGGATTTTTCCTTTGTTATTGTACTTAAATTTTTCTGGGACATATTTATTTTCTAGTTCAAGTATCTTTGTTTTTAAAAAGTCCCAGGCCTCCTCAGTATTCATTGAGTGCATTATTTGTTCCCAGTTAAGGGACTTTATTTGATGATTAATGATTTCAAAATTAGCCTTATTATATTGTTTTATTTTCAGGTTGTTAATTTTTGGTAACGGGCAATTTAATGGAGAAAAAAGGGACAGAAGGTCACTATTTCCCAATGAGTGAAGTAGTTGGATGTCGGACATGTGTATTTCAGGGTAGGTTATAACCAAGTCCAGTATATTCTTACCCCTTGTTGGTTCTCTAACACTTTGAGTGAGCCCTAGATTGATTATGACTGAAAGTAATTGTGCGTCATGCTGATTAATACCAGACAGCGTGTCCCAGTTTATAGTAGGAAGATTAAAGTCCCCTAAAATAAGGACTTGGTTTTTGCTAGCTATTTGAGTGATTTCATTACAAAGTTGTTTAGTTTGATCGATGTCAGAAGAAGGAGGACAATAACAGGTACCTATAAAGAATTGGGGGATACCAGTCGGTCGTATATGGACCCAAATACTTTCAGATTGTACTGAAGTTGTTGACTTATGTGATGGAATATCGTTCCGTACGTATAGACTGACCTCACCTCCTTTTCTTGTGTCCACTCTATTTTTAAAATAGTGCTTAAAACCAGGAATTTCTGCTCTCCACTTTTTATCTGTATTACCCCATGTTTCAGTAACTGCTACTAATGCTAAATTTAAGGTTTTAACCAGAATTTCAAGTTCTGCAAGTTTAGTAATTGTTAATGATCGAGCATTTAATGAAAGAATGTTAAGGTTTGTCCAATATGGTAAACATGCACTATCTTTACTAGAGATGTGGGGTGTCCCAGTCTTCCCCTTTCCTATCAGTTTAAATGATTATTTATGAAAGTTGCTATTTTTGTCCTAAGATTGTGCTACCCTTCTACTAAGATGCAGACCATCCCAGCAAAAGAGTGATGGTCTATCATCAAATTCCTCCCAATGGGTTAAGCAGCTCATGCCCTGTCGATAGGTCCACTTATGAATCCATTCATTCAATGCTTTTATTTTATTATTAATGTGTCTGGTTGCTCTTGGGATGGGTAAGATTTCAGAAAGACATATATTGCAACCACGTTCTGTTAAAACATTACTTAGGGCCACATAATCCTGTTTGATTTGTTGAAGTGGGGATCATGCTACATCATTAGTGCCAACATGGACCACCACCAGAGGATTTCCCCAGCAGCTGCTAGAATCTTTTTAGTCATTGATGTAATGTCTGCTGTTTGAGCACCTCTAAAACTAGAGCAGGTTCAATGTTCTTTGTCTGGGTTACAGACAGTTCGATCAACATATTTTATTATGGAATCACCCAAGACATATACTTGCTTTTTTGAATGAAGCACATCAGGAATTTGGAAGGATTGGGACAATAGGGGGGTTGCCAAGGAAACAGAAGCCTGGGGGATTTTAAGTGGTGAGGTCACAATTGTTTTATGTTTTATTTGTACTTGGAGACTTTCTCTATTTTGGTTGTCAGATATATGTTTAGAGGGACCCGGGGTAGTGTTAAAATTGTCCTCAATCAAATCAGGAAGGGTTTCAAAAGAGTCAGAGAGTGGAATTGTGTACATTTTGGAAACAGTGTTATTAGTTTTTTTCTATGCTTTTTTGTAGGAATCAAAGTCCAGCCATCAACCTCTGTGATGGGTTTGGGTAGATTTTTAGTAGTAATAGTTACAGGGGTAGAAGTAGTTGGTGGATGTTCAGTAAAATTAGTAAGTGGTAAACAACTTAGAGGTGGATCATTGGAAAAAGAGCTTTCTGGACATTTTGAAGAAGAGGTATTAGCCTCTACCAGTAATGACATATGGTCAATGTATTGTAGATAAATGTTTAAGCCATAACAGCTAGGTTCGTTAGTGTCATTGTTGCTGTTTAAATATAAGATATGCAAAAGATATATACACTTATTAGCTACTGCCAAGCAAGCTCATGAATCATGCTATATTCGCTGAGAAAAAGTTAGTAGGTCATATGCTCTGTCATTGTCATATGCATAGTATACTACCACAATATCACAAGCAAACCCCCTTCTCCCAGAATCTCCAGTTCCACAATTATGTCTATCCCCCTTTTTCATTGCTATCCTTTTACTCCTCTCCTCTCCTAACCCTCCCACCCTTCCCAATTGAAATGTGCATTGGTAATGTTTACTTTACTTGTTGTTGGATTCAGATTAAACCCTTATCCCACCCCTGTTTAAATACTAAAGGTTCACTCCTCTGCTTTAATGGTTGTAACCTCCTGACTGTTTTTTTAGGTGGTATTCTCTGGTTGATCTTCTGAAATATGGCTGAATATCTTAATTGAGGCAGTTGGCATGGCTGGACTCTTATCACAATTATTTGTACCAGCTCACACTTAACATATTAGCTCTGGGATAATATGTTACACATTGTGGTCATGGTAGAGATACACAGAAAGCGTAGTTATTTGGAACTATATACAAATCACATGGTTATGTAGAGACCTACAAACATTTACTTGTTGAGATCCATATTTCATACTATGCGGTTCCTTAACCTTCTTGAGTTAGTTCATTTTTATAACAACACTTTTTATTTACTTTGTGGTGGGAATGGGGATCAAAATTTCACTGATTTCACTTACTGGTAATAAAAAGCATTGTAAATGTAGAGAGATGTAAATATATAAAACTGAAGGGATCTTTAATGCCAGTGTATTTTGTGATTTTACATCTGTAAGAAAGAAAGTTTGCTAGAATCTGATGGCTAGAGTTGTTGCTGACAGGCAGTAAGCCATGCAGTGTGCCTCTTGAATATTGATTTCTGACAGTATGACACTGCTTTAGTTCATTTGGTACAAATACCAATGGATTATAGGGAAGTTACGTAGTTTATTTCTCTTCATGAACAGGCAATACCAGGATCATTTGTAAATTGTTCATAAATTTATAATACAGAGAGTTTTTCTCAGTGGATAAAATTATCTGCCTCAGTGGGTGTGGAGGGTTGTGCTAGTGGGTCTAATGTTTTAAATGTGCTGGACTTTGGGGACAGAAGGAGCACACATGTTAGTGGGGGAGTAATTCACCCCGATTCCCTATGCAAACAAAGTGTGTTCTGTGTAACATTGCCTAGCAACAATCAATCTCTCCTTGGGGGTGATCTTCCACAGTACACTGATGTCATATGATGTGGCACGTGCATGGAGGGTGATTTGAGGGGCTGGATCTGCTCTCAAGACTGGCAGTATTTAAACAGTGTAAGAAACAGTGGCTAGCACAGTAAACTATGAGCGCTACTAATTTAAGACACTGCCTGTAAGGGTAAATCACTACACATCCAGTGGTTTGTACTATATTTTGAAGACTTTTAATGCAGTTTCTATTTCCTAGAGGGAATTGTGCTTACTTACAGGAGATTAATTCCCAGTAATTCTAGGGAATCGTGATTATAATGGAGAGTTATTCCCAGTGATTCTTTATCCTTGCAGGCTAAAACTTTGACTTTAAAGAGAATGGAAGTAAAGTACATGGTACTGGCTCTTGGTATGAGAAGTTATACCCCAGCATGAGTTCTTAAACATTTTTATTAGATGTTTAACATTTCTGCAAGTGTTAAATATTAATAATGGGTCATGGTAAAAATAGGGAGTGGATAATCTCTTTTACATTTTTTCAAAAGCTTCAATGGCAACATCTTAGCTTAACAAACATAAGACTTAATGGGACACTTTGTTTAATAAGATTCATTTTTAAACCAGACTGGTATAAAATGTGTACACACAGCTCTTTATGTATTTCACATAGCAATGGGTCTGGTTATAGACATTTATGAGCAATTTTATTTCAACATATGATAACAGCAGCAGAGACTTGGGCTAGAGAGAAGGGAGGAAGCCAGGGACAGCCAAGGACTTTGGCTGAAAAGGGAAGGAAGGTACCTTGTTACTGCTGTTCATATATATATATATATGTGAAATCATATGGGTTGAAATATTGGGGGACAAATTACCTAAACTAAACTAATTAAACAAAAACAGAGATATTTTAGAGCTATGAAGAAAGATGGAAGTGAGTATAATAAATGGAAATATAAGACATCTCTAAAAAAATGTAAAACTAAAATAAAAAATGAAAAAATAAGGTTTGAAACAAATCTAGCCTAAATTAAAGATGGTGGAAAAGGTTTTTATTCTCATATAAATAATAAAAAAAACAACTCAAGAACTGTAGAGCCATTAGTTATAGACAATAACAAAATAACACTTCAGGATAGCACAGAAGAATTTAACAAATATTTTTGTTCAGTTTTTAATGCTAAAACAAAATTTGCAAAACAATCAATAAACAACATAATCGAAAGGGAATTAGTAAGTGAGGTAACTAAAGAGGAGATTATGACTAATTTAAATAAATTAAACATAAATAAATCACCTGGACCAGACAAGTTACTCCAAGGTTATTGAAAGAAATCAAAGAGTGGCTTGTAAATCCATTGTACAAACTTTTCAATATGTCATTAAATACTGGTGATGTTCCGAATGATTGGAAAACAGCTATTGTGACACCAATCTTTAAAAACGGTAATCAATCACACATACAAAATTACAGACCTATTAGTCTAACTAGTATAGTGGGTAACATCTTTGAATCAATACTTAAAACTAGGATTGAAAGTGTTTTACAAGATAGGGGATTAGAGGATAAATCACAACATGGTTTCAGAAAAAATAGGTCTTGTTTATCAAGTAATATGGCCTTTTACGAGTATATAAGTAAAAGCTTGGAAAATAATAAAGCAATGGATGTAGTATTTCTTGATCTTATAAGGCATTTGATAAAGGACCGCATGGACTCTTAATAGAGAAAATGAGATCTTTAGGAATTAAGAATCCAATTATAAATTGGGTGGAAGAATGGTTAAATGACTGTACCCAATGTGTAAGTATAAGAGGACATATATCCGGAATACGATCTGTGACTAGTGGAGTCCCACAGAGATCGGTCCTCGGACCAATCCTTTTTGATATATTTATATCAGATATGACATCCGACCTAAATAGCTTTGCTATAAAATTTGCTGACGACACTAAAATAACAGCACAGGTTGAAACCCTAATAGATTACCAAAAGCTTGCCAGTGATTTAAAAAAATTGAAATTTGGGATGATAAAAATCAAATGTCCTTTAGCATTGATAAATGTGTTATTATGCATTTTGGAAAAAAAAAACCTGCACTATCAATATGCATTAAAGGGCCAAGTAATAAGATCTGTAATGCAGCAAAAAGATCTAGGCGTAGTAATAGACTCTGACCTGAATTTTCAAGTTCGCTATAACAACATTATAAATAAGACTAATAGGCTAATAGGCTGTATAAAGAGAAGCTTTGCTTCCAGAGATAGAAGATGTATTATACCACTGTATAGGGCTTATGTGAGGCCACATCTGGATTATTGTTCCCTTCTGTGGAGACCCTATCTCAGTCGAGACATAAATGGAATAGAAGGGGTCCAAAGGAGAATAACTAAATTAGTTGGTGATATTTCCAGCAAAAGTTATGAGGAAAGACTGGAAGAGCTAGGAATGTATTCCCTGGAACAAAGATGAAAAAGAGGGGATGCTCTATTCATGCACAAGATTCACAATGATTATGAGTTACTTACACAACTGGATATGTCTTATAATAAACATAACTGTAATTTAAGAAGTCACAAATACCAGTTGACCCTTACATATCCTAAAACAAATAAAAGGAGATCTTATTATACACAAAGGATAATCCCATTGTGGAATTCACTCCCTAGTTCCATAGTAGAAAATGTTGATCATGTTAATTTTAAACATAAACTTGATACATTAGTGTTATAATAACATGGACTATACCAGCTTGGCTGGAGACATGCTTACATGGGCCTTGGCCTTTTGTATATCTATACCTCCTAGTATAACTCCTAGTACACACACACATACATATATATATATATATATATATATATATATATATATATATATATATATATATATATATGTATGCATGTATATATATGTATATATATATGGATACTTGATGGACATGAGTGTGATATGGCAACTATTGTCATTCCTGCAGAGTGAGCTCTGGATATCTCACGAGTGCTGAAGGCACAAGTGAGATATCCAGAGCTCATGATGCAGGAGTGACAATATTTGCCATAGAACACGATCTGCACATCATGTATTCGATATATACAATGGGGCCAAGAGTTTCAGAAGTTTTGTTATGCTGTCTTGTGTTTTGTTCCTGTTTATGTGTTTGCTCATTCTGTGTGTGAGCTTTTCTGTATAGGCTGGCAGTGTTATAAACTCTGGGAGACACATGAGTGTGTTTTGCAATGCTAAATGAGTGAGTTTTAGGTAGTAGTGAGAAACATGCTTTTGTGAAGCTGTATTGTTTAGAAGTCAGGCTGCAGTGAAGCTGAGAGCATCACAGTAATTGTAATGGGTTGAAAGGCAGCGTGTCAGAACAGCTGATACTGTTTTTAGTGGTAATTGAGTTAGCAGCAGGCAGAGTGCAGAGTGTTCTGTGAAACTGTGCTCTTTAGGATTCTGGCTGCAGTCAAGTTGAGAGTATCACAGTAATTGTAATGGGCTGAGAGTCAGAGTTTGAGGAACAAGTGAGAGTGTGGCTTTGTCCACACTGCACTGAAAATCTGTAATGTTTTGTAACCATTACAGACTGACAGGCCCTGTCTACACTACCCTTGGAAATCCCCTCTGTAACATTACAGAGGGTCCAAACAGTTACCGTAATGGTTTGTGTTTACACTGGTAACATTACAGAAAGTGTTTTTGTAACCATTACAGAAACTTGCTGTGAGGTGGTTTCAACAACAGTTTCTGTAATGGTTTCAGAGCTCTGTTTAACCCTGTCCACACTACACAAGTAAAATCCTGTAACATTTTCAAAATGTTTTCAGTGGTAGTGTGGATGCACTGTAGCATTTTCAGTCTGTACCAGTTTCAAAATGTTACAGATTTTCAGTGCAGTGTAGGCAGGGCCAAAACATTATAGTGCATCCACCCTACCACTGATAACATTACAGAATTTTACTTATGTAGTGTAGACAGGTCCAAAATATCAGTTTTCAACAACAGTTTTGAAAACGTTTTCTGTGACATTACCAGTGTAAACGCAAACTGTTACAGTAATGGTTTGGACCCACTGTAACGTTATAGAGGGATTTTTCTGGTGTAGTGTGGACGGGGCCTGTGTTTCAGTATTAATTGAGTTAGCTACAGGCAGCAGTGAGGAATAGACTGTTCTGTGAAGCTGTGCTCTTTAGAATTCTGGCTGCAGTCAAGCCGAGAGTATCACAGTAACAAGCTGGACGTCAGAGTGGGGAATAGGTGTGTTTTGTAATGCTCACTGAGTTAGCTGTAGACAGCAATGAGACCTCTCATATAGTTCTGCATTTGTGTCTATGGTAACCGCACAGGTGTTTCTTGCATGCTGAGGGGAAAGCTGCCTAGAGTGATGATATCAGTGACCTTTGTGACCTGTGTGTGTAAATGGCTGATATCACAGTAGAGCAGAGGGTACAAATATCACACTTCAGTGGATGATACACTGTTTTATCTCACTCATTTTTCACTCACCCCATTGTATAAATATATACATATATATATATATATATATATATATATTTTTTTTCATGGCAAAAAACTCCATTTAATGCATCAGTTAGGGTTGCTCCACAGTGACAAAAATAAGAAAATTTGGTGTTAGGGTTGAAAGCCCGGTTTGCACCCCCAGCCCCATCGGCGTGTGCATTGGGTCATTGGCCCTAACTCTCACCCCATCACATGTGTAAGCAAGCTGAGGTATAGGAGAATGGGGTGAGAGTTAGGACTGATGACCCCAACGCACACCCCAATGCTAGTTGGGGGGTGGGCTGGGGGGTGCAAGGGGGGCTTTCAACCCTAACACTGAATTCCCTTGCTTTTGTCGCTATGGAACAACCCTAGCTGATGCATTAAACAGAGTTTTTTGCCATGAATTTCCCTTCTTTTTGAGAATTATGACTATAAATATTGAATAGAATGCGGTGGTGGGAGCTCGGGCCCTTTGCACCCAGTGCTCCCACCACGTGATGTCTTGTGACATAGTAATGGTAACTGCAACACAAATGCAAGCTCTAATGGTTATGCACATGGTGATGCAAACGTAAATGGCAATGGAAACGATAATAAAAACGCAAGCACAAAATGACACCAAAGCGAACAGTGACGCAAAAGGAGATGCAAGCGTGTACGGAAACACAAGTGGTAATGTGCAGTGTCACGGTTCCGCTATTGTAAACACAAATGTTAACTGTTACAGCAACAATAATGCCAAAGGGAACAAAAACGGAAAGGCAAACACAAGCGCGTACAGAAATGCAAAGCGCAATGCGCATGGTCAGGGTACTGCAATTGCAAATGCAAATGGTAATGGTAACAGCAAAAATAATGCCAAAGTAAACAAAAACAGAAAGGCAAACGCAAGCGCGTATGGAAATGCAAAGCATAACGCGCACGGTCACGGTGCCGCAATTGCAAGCGCAAATGGTAATAGTAACAGCTAAAATAATGGCAAAGGAAACAGAAATGGAAACATGAACGCAAGCTCGTACAGAAATGCAAACCATTACATGCACGGTCACGATACCACAATTGTAAACGAAAATGGTTACGGTAAAAGCAACAATAACGCCCAAGGAAACAGAAATGGAAAAGCAAATGCAAGTGTGTACGGAAACACAAACCGTAACATGCACGGTCATGGTGCCACAATTGTAAATGCTAATGATAATGGTAAAAGCAACAATAATGCTAAAGGAAACAGAAACAGAAATGCAAACGCTTATGGAAACGCAAACCGTAATGCACACGGTCACGGTACCGCAATTAGAAACGCAAATAGTAATGGTAACAGCAACAATAACGCCAAAGGAAACAGAAACACAAACACAATCGCATATAGAAATGCAAACCGTAATGCCGCAGGCACAGGAACGCAATTGGAAACGCAAATGGTAACGGTAACAACAATGATGAGGCAAAGCGAAAGACAAATGCAAACACAAATGGAAGGGCGGCCGCAAACACAAATGGCAATGCACACTGTGACGCAAAGCAAAACACAAACAGAAACAGTACTGTAGACACAAATGGTAACAGTAACGCAAACGCAAGCACAAAGAAAAATGCAAAGGGTAACGCACATGGTGGCATACACGGGAATGGTAATGCAAACTGGCACGGAACCACAAGCGGAAATGGTAAGGGTAACAGTAACATAAGCTCACACCCGGGTTTTCCCCAACAGCAACAACAGTAGAAAACAGGAAGTTGTTATCCCTCTGTACAGACAGTTAGTGAGACTCCATGTGGAGTACTGTGTGCAATTCTGGAGACCCCATTTCCACAAAGACATAGTCAGAGTGGAAGCTGTTCAGAGGAGGGCAGCCAAAATGGTGCAGGGTCTGCACCAGAAGACATACAAGGAGAGACTAAAGCAGCTTAATATGTATACCCTAGAGGAAAGGAGAGAGAGGGGGGACATGATAGAAACTTTCAAGTATCTCAAGGGAATTAACAAAGTACAAGAGGGTAGTATCTTTCAGAACATGAGATGTGCAAGAACAAGGAGACACAATTTGAAGATAGAGGGGGGACAGCTCAGAGGTAATGTTAGAAAGTATTTTTTCACAGAGAGGGTTGTGGATGCATGGAACAGCCTTCCTGAGGAGGTTGTGGAGTCAGAAACAGTGGGAGAATTCAAGAATGCATGGGACAGGCTTAAGGCAATTCTAGTGGGGGGTAGGAGGAAGTAAACTGTTGATTAACTAGAATCTGCAGCTTATCCATCAGGTAGAGAAATGGGCAGACTAGGTGGGCCAAGCGGTCCTTATCTGCTGTCAAATTCTATGTTTCTATGTAGCTGCATAGAGAAACACAGTGAGTATAAAGAATGTATGCATAATAATGGGGCTCGGAGCAGAAAATGAGGAGTTGGAATAGTAAATTGCTTATATCTCAGGAACCGTATGATGTAGAAAAAAATTAAAATTTTGTATCAATTATGACTTTCCTGGCTAGTTTTGTGCTTAGCCCCTGTTTGGGGGGCTAAGCATTTTTCCGATGAAAAGTCCGTATCTCGCACTGTTTCCGAGATACGGGCCCCGAAAGGCATAGTGGATGCCGTAATGTCATCCTATGGGAAAAAACATGAACTTCGGAGTGCCGTAACTTTGCCGCCCTGTAATATTCTTTCACCAAACCACCAAAAGGCACATTTATGGGATGTTGGCTTTCTTCTCTCCAAATTTCAGCTGAAAAGACCAAACCGTTAATTGGCAGCAGGGTGGCAAAGAATTCCTGTCATGCGGTGGACGCCATTATGTTAGTCCATGGGAAAAAGCGCCAACTTCAGAGTGCCATAACTGTGTAGCCATCTAATATGTTTTCAACAAACCACCAATAGGCACATCTGTGGGATGTTGGCTCTCTTCCGTCCAAATTGCAGCCTAAAAGACCAAACCGTTCTTTTGCAGCACGGTGGCAAACAATTCCTGTCATTTTGGCCATAGTGTTAAAAAATAGTGTCATGATTTGCGACACCTTTTGCAAAGAAGTGTGACAGTGTCACAGGTGTGACACTACTTTGTGACACTACTTTTCCCGGAAATTTGAAAAACATATTTCTGGGGTGTTTAACCCCAAAATAAAGAAATGGCTAGCACCCTCAGGGATCGACTAGGTACACACAAAAGGAATTATGTCCCTAGAGTGTCCCAATTTTAAATTCCAAGCATTTTTGTGATCAGTAACTGAAAACAAAATGTTGGATTTGCCACACTACTAGGGTCATTTGCGACACTAAAAAGTGCATTTGCAACACTGTCAAACTTTTTGTTAACTTTTTCCATTGACTATAACGGGAAACTTGTTTTTTGAATAACTTTTGAACTGTTCAATGTGTTTTCACGAAATATTCAAAAGGCAATTTGGGAACCCCGGCCACACATTCTCGGAAGTTTTCGGACCGGTTACGCAAAGTGTGCGACCTTTAGGCATGAGCAAAGAATGCGCAAAAAAATGTAAATGCACCCTGGAATGTCACTTAATAACTCCACAGCTGTATATCCAACCGGTACAAAATTTAGTAGATCCCAAGATCTATGGTTATGCCCTAAGCCTGCCAAATTTCAGGCAAATCTGTTGAACGGTGGCAAAGTTATTAAGGTGCAAAGTTTCACCATTTAACCTTAAATGGGGTACTCAGCCCTAACTATGGTAGCACTACTGTCTACTATATATATATGTGTATATATATATATATATATATATATACACACACACAGTATATACATATTTTGTGTTTCTTTTTTTTGTTCTTTCAGGTGTTGGGATTAATAGCTTCCCCTCCTAGGTATTCTGCTATAGTATTTTAAGGTGGGTTGGGACACTTTGTTCAATGCATAGAGGAATAAAATGTGCTGCTCTAAGTTAACCGAATTTAGGATTTCTTACTAGACTTGCTTTCTTTATTGCTTTCTTTTATTGCAGGTACACTGCATAGTGGTAAAGTCAGATATTAATTAAAAACAGCAGCATTTGTGTCTGACTTCAGGGCAGCTCAGGGGATTTTTGGGAGGTTGTTGAACAAACGTGCTCCCTTCCCCCCAGAAGCAGTTAGCTACTGAGGCACAACTGAGGTACAAATATCTAGATATTTCTGCTTTCTGAGGGAACCATATGGCACTCTGGTGCTCTGAGCACTGGTGGCTTGATTGTTTCTTGAGGACGCCAGTGTCTAATCCTACATTCCCACCCCTACCCTCCCACCCCAAGGCCCCTTCCCCTTTATTCCGGTCTCCCCACATCATAGCCTGTTGCATCACAGGATATGAGTCATAGTACATCTGGTAACTAGGAAGAATTTACAGGACAAGACTGATAAACCAGGTAGAAGATAATGTTATAGAACAGCAATAGATGCTACACAGTTATTGCATTGTACCTTACTAGGTAAGGTTAGCGCAAATGTTGGAATATTTGGCACAGTGATTATTGCTTACAAATACATCCTATACTATTTGTGTTTGCAGGGCATTTCTGGAAACCCCAGTATTGATATATTTGGCACAGTGATTATAGGTTAGGATTTGCTGTACTACTGAAGTGTAACTAAGGCTTAAAGGGAGATTGCTTTTGGTTGTGCTTAGGGGACAGACTACACTTGTTGGTGGGGCAAACCTTGTTGGTTGGCTGACTTTTGCATGATAGTAAGGTATCAGAGAGATGGGGGAACCATGGACAGAATGGGAAAAGGTGGATGGGAGAGGTCACGGGGGTGATATGGGCATCCTTCTACTGAAAATGAGGGGGACTCTGGTGGGTGAAAAGTGAGATGGAAAGAGTGGTAGGTTGCAACAACTGTGGAGCAGCAATCTTTCTGAAAATTGCGTGGAGAGTGGGAGGGTGTTTGGTGTGTAGGCAAATAAGACAGTTTAGGAATGAGATCAGCTGTTTACAAATGGAGCGTAGGAAGGGAATGTGGGCTGCAAAGGAGGACAACTCAGCAGCTGGGGAGGGAAGGAGGGTAACTGAGAGGGGAGGACAGATCAAAGAGAGAGGGGGAGGAGAGGGGAAAGTGGCAGATGGGGGAAGGAGACAGGGGGTCCCAGTTCAGAGGAGAAATGAGGGCAGGAAAGGGGAGGAATGGAGGATGGCAGGGAAGGAGGAATCTAACAGTTGCAGAGTCAGCAGCGGTGGGATGGTGAGCTGAAGGAAGGAGGAAATAGGTGGTAGTGAAGGGACATTGAAAAATTGGTTTGCAGTACTGGCACGATTGGGGGATGTGTTAGGGGGAGCGCTAGGCAGAGGAGCTGATGACAGACCAGGTGAGAGGGGAGTGAGGGGAAGGGGCCAAGGGGTTGAAGGGATATGGTATGGGGGATAGGTTGAGTAAGGGGAGTTGTAGTGAAGGGGAGAGGGGAGGTATGTGAAGAAAGGGGTAGGGATGAATAAGAGGGAGGAAGCAGCTGGGGCCCAGTGGAGAGGGGAGGTAAAATCAGAGGAGAAAGGGGAGGCAGACAGTAGAGCAGAGACAGGAGACATTACAACAGGAGTGGAAGAGGGAACAAGTGTGCTGAAGGAGGAGGAGAGGGAGTGGAGAGAAAGGGGATGGGATAAAGGAAGGACAAGGTGAGTAGAACATGAAAAATGGGGTGGGATCCTAGTGCTGGGAGACTCAGTCCTGAAAGGGATCAGATGGAGAAGCAAAGGGGAGAGGCATAGTCACATATAGGTGGAGGCCATGCCAGGCGTGACAGCAGAAAGGGCGGATCAATCTGTTCTGAAGTATGCTAGTAGTGGTAGGGAGAAACTTAACATCATTCTGCATTTTGGAACAAATCACCTGGTGGGAAATACAATAGATGTAGTCCAGAGGAGGTTTGAGGAGCTGGGGCTGATTTGTGAGGAGGCAGGAAGTTCAGTAACTTTTTCAGAGGTGCTTCCAGTATCCAGGACAAGCACAGCAAGGAAGCAGGGAATAGAGGAATTTAACACATGGCTAAGAGAATGGTGTCAGTCCAAAGGGTATGGGCTGGTGGGGGTGGGGTGGGGAAGGACCTGGGAGGGCAGTGATCTCTATGCTAAGGACAGACTATACTTAAGTGAGGAGGGAAGAAGGGTACTGAAACAGAAACTGGAGGAATACTAAACAAGCAATGAGGATTCAACTAGAAGAGTGAGGTGGCAAGAGGGCAGGAGTCAGGCAGGATCCATAGGTAGGGAAGCCAAATGAGCTTACCCCCCATACCAGCAGCAAGGGACTTAGGGGGAGGTCAAGAGGGGAGGCTAGAAAGGGAGAGAAAGTAGGAAGGGGGGAAGGAAGCAGGGTGGAGGGTGGTAACCTTGAATGCTAGGAGTCTAGGGAACAAAACAACAGAGTTACAGGCTCTCATGGCAGATGGGGAGGTGGACATGGTGGCCATCACCAAGACATGGGCCACCCATTTCCATGACTGGGACCTGGCAGTACCAGGCTATAAGATATTTCAGAGGGACAGGGTAAAAGAAAAGGGGGTGGCATTGTGCATGAGGGAAGGACTAAAGTGTGTGAGGAAGGAAGGGGAAGATGGCAGCATGGAGTCATTCTGGGTGCAGCTCCAGGACTCCAAAAATAGGACCCTTAGGATGGGAGTGGTGTACAGGCCACCCTCTCAGACTGAGGAGTTAGACAGGGAACTAGTGGGACAGATCAGAAGGACCTGTTGGAGGGGCAGCATGGTGATTGTGGGGGACTTCAACCTGCTGGCAGTGGATTGAGGTATCCCAGCCACCATGAATAGGAGGGAGCAGGTTCTTCTGGATGCCTTCCAGGACAGCTTCCTATTGCAGATGGTCAATGAGCCAACCAGGTTAAAGAACACCCTAGACCTCATGCTGGTGAATGGTGAGTTTGTGAGGGAGCTGAGGGTGGAGGAACCGCTGGTGGGGAGTGACCACCACTCAGTGTTATTCACAATAAATATGGGGAAGGGGCAGTAGGAATGGGCACAAGGGTGTTAGACTTCAGGAGGGCCAACTTTGGGAGGATGAGGGAAATAGTAATGGTGTATCTGGCCAGGATCCATCCAAACATGGACACTAACCAGAAGTGGGAGGTGATTAAACTGGAAATTGAGGAGGTAACCATAACATGTACAAGGGTCCAGAGTAAGAGGGCTAGGGCCAAGAAGCCTAGCTAGGTGAGCAGGGGGTCATGGAAAAAGTAAGGGAGAAAAAAGCCACCTTTAGAAGGTACAAAGAAAAAGAGAGAGGGGAGGACAGAGAGGAACACCTGAAGGAGTTGAGGGAAGTGACAAGGGCAGTCAGGTCAGCCAAGGCGTCCAGGGAACTCAGGCTAGCACAGAGCATCAAAGAAGGGGAGAAGGACATCTTCAGGTACATCAGGGTGAAAAAGAGTTGTAAGGACAAATAGTAAGGATAAAGAAGGATGGGGTGGATGGAACCAGGGACAGAACAAGCAGAAGCATTAAACGAGTACTTCTGCTCAGTATTTACTAAAGTGAAAATGGGGGCTGTACCCAAGGGGAGTGGGAGGTGGGCAGGGGGTGGAGGAGGTGACAGATGGGGGAATCCCAGTGGGCAGAGTACTGAAGGGCTTGAGGGCACTGAGGGTGGACATGGCACCAGGGCCAGGCAGACCTATTCAATGCTTCCCTGGACTCAGGGAGTGTACCTCAGGACTGGAGGATGGCGCACATGGTACCCCTCCACAAGAGCGGCCCCAAGGTTGAGCCAGGGAACTACAGACCAGAAAACTTCACATCCAACGTGGGAAAGCTGATGGAGACAATCCTGAAGGACAGGCCAGTTTCCCTCCTAGAGTCTAATGGGCTGCAGGACAGCGACAGCATGGGTTTGTTTCAGGCAGATCTTGTCAGATCAGCCTGGTGGACTACTATGACTGGGTAAACAGACAATTAGACAGGGGCCATTCAGTTGATGTCCTGTACCTGGACTTCAGTAAAGCATTTGATTTGGTGCCACATGGGAGGCTAGGAAGTAAGCTGGAAGGCACGGGGCGGGGGCAAAGATGGTGGTATGGGTAGTGAACTGGCTGCAAAGGAGACAGCAGAGGGTGGTGGTGGGAGGGGAGCTCTCATCTCCCAGGGCAGTGACAAGCAGAGTGCTACAGGGCTCTCTACTGGGGCTGGTGTTGTTTGGGATCTTCATAGCAGATATCTCAATAGGCATCAAGAGCAAGATCAGTCTGTTTTCATACGATACCAAGATGGGAGCAGTAGTGGATGATTTAGAAGGGTAGCAGGGGTTGCATGATGATCAATCAAAATTGGAGACCTGGTCAGGCACTTGGCAGCTGGGGTTCAATGCCAAGAAATAGAAGGTGCTACATTTTGGTGCAAAAAACACAAAGAGGAGCTACCAGCTGGGGGGATTCAAGACAGAAGAGGAGAAGGATCTGAGGGTGATTATAACAGGAGCAATGAACAACTCAGCACAATGTAGAAAGGTAGCTGCAAACGTCAACAGGATGCTGGGCTGTAATTTGCCAGAGTCATATCCTCCAGGAGGGGGGAGGTGATCCTGCCGCTATACAGGTCACTGGTTAGACCACACCTGGAGTACTGCATGCTGTTCTGGTGACTGTACCTGAAGAAGGACATTAGGTTACTGGAGGGAGTGTAGCGCAGGGCAACAAAAATGATTCAGGGGCTGGGGACTTACCCTATGAGAGCAGGCTAAGGGAGTTGAACATGTACTCCCTGGAGGAAAGGAGGTCTTGGGGAACATGAATGAAATCTTCAAGTACATGAAGGGAATAAATAAGACAGGCACAGAGAGGCTTTTCAAACTAAGGAGGGGAAATACACTTGAGGGCACAATCTGAGACTGAAATGGGGAAGGTTCAGGAGGGAGATGAGGTGACACATTTTTATGGAGAGGGTGGTGTCCGGGTGGAATGCATTGCCAATGGAAGTGGTATTCTGTTGAACAATGGGCTGCTTCAAAAGGAGATGGGACAGGGTAAGGTCACTGGAGGTGGGAGGGGAGGGAGGGGCAGCTGCAGTATAAGGCCTGCTAGCTGCACAATCGAGCATATTTGATAGACCATAAGGCCTTTTTATCTGCTGGCAATTTCATAGGCTCGCATGTATGTTCGTATGATACTCTGATAGTATGGTATGCATATGACAATGCCAGAGTATATGACCCAGTAACTTTTTCTCAGTAAATATAGTATAATTTCTGAGCTCTGAACTTGACTGGCAGTAGCTAATAAGTGTCTGTATCTTTTGCATATCTTATATTTAAACAGGAACAATGACACTAACTAACCTAGTTGTTATGGTTTAAACGTTTTATCTATAATACGTGGAACCCCAGGTATGGATGTGAGAACTGTGGGGCTAGACGTAGGAACCATGTATAACATTTTTTTACAATGTGATCACTTGGGCAGCTATGTTTCATGTGAAATACATTTTACTTTGTCTTCCACCTTTACAAAATACATTAAAAGGATTCTGGAAGAGGTCAAATATGTAGGGGGCTAGCATGTTGTTTAGGGAGATTTAAAAGCAGCATACATTTTTATAATCTGTGAATATGAATTTGGATGCTGATTGTATTATTTTTTAAAACTCTGTTTTCATAGATCCTTGCCCCTGAGGAAGCCCACAGAATGTGAAACATTGGGCATGGTCAGGGGGATCGTGGTGTGAAATTGCCTTGAATGACAGATACTGGGATCTTAAATCTGGAGTGTGGTTGGTTCTTCTTGATTTATGCTGTGGATTAGTCCACTTCTTCAGCCCCAAACTACAAGTAGTGGATGGACATTTAGAGGAGTACCCATCTGTAACTGTTTTGAAAAGGTAAGGAGTGCCAGATGCCTCAGCCCTCTTCAGCACTGGGCCGGCTAAGGTAGTACCTTTTGAAGGTTTCATGAAAAAATATTAATCAGTTCCAGAGAATCTTTTTCTGAGCATGCTCAGTAGGGGTTTTGGACAACCATATGATATGAAAGATAAATTTACCATCTGTAGGCATTTACCGTTCACAAATTATCGCTCGTGGGAAAGAGATATTGTTTGTGATGGTTGCCATCTTGTTTTTTTTTTTTTAAAACATGGAACGTATCTAAAAATAATTTGTTTTTAAAAAACAAACACCTGAATCTAGCTAAATGGGAACTGTTTAACTAGAATCTGCTGTTTATTTTTTACACTTACACTCAGAAATGACTTTTCTGGGCACCCCAAAGACAGCGTTAGCCAGCAGTGAGGGAACCACGTTCTCTCTATGAGAACAGTGAGATATTCCTCACTACTGCAGCTAGCCAGCCACAGATGGAGAAGTGCTGCTGGCTTGCATGTCCACAGTGAGATGGTGGTCTCCTTTACACTACTGTGCAGCTTTAAAGATTATAGGCAAATTTGGATTATCTGTGTCTTTTCCTTCCTACCTATCTATCTATCTATCTATCTATCTATCTATCTATCTATCTATCTATCTATCTATCTATAAATTTGTAAGAAGACCAGAGTGCCCATTCCCTGTACAACTAAATTTATCCCCGTCCCCTTCAGAGGGCCCACCCCCACATATATACTGGGTGATGGCACTGGGGTGCACACCCTGCGTGCTGTCGAAGAGTATCCTGACACTGGGAACCCAATCCCCAGTGTCAGCATGGGGTTCTCATCTAAAAAAGAAAACAATCCCTCGTGGATTTTTTTTAACAAACCTGCAAAGGAGAAAATGGTCCCTCACTGATCTGACCTCCCATGTCCCCCCACTCTACCCTGACCACCCACTCAGTACTCACCACTGACACCATCCCACACCCTCACTCATCTAAACATGTCTTATAATGCATATCCACTCTTTGGTCAAAAAGATGTCTTGCTGCTGGAACCAGCAACTGCGATATGAGAAAATAAGGTACTCTAATTTTGGTTAATGTATTTCATTGCCTCTTGAACTTTTACTCATAACCTTGTCATTTTTCAATATTTTAACACCAAGTTTTCAGCATGGACTTTTTGGGACCCCACCTCATGAACAAGGTGGGAGCAATTTTTCAAAGCTGTTCCAAAAGGTGATTTTTGCTGTCACTCTGCAAAATCAGCTTTCAGGCTTTATTTCAAAATGTTCACCTATCAGGTTCATGATCATAAGTAGACTATGTTGAAAATACTTGTCGAAAAACATGGTAAAATGTGCAAGTTATGACTGAACATTTAAATATTTCAACGTTCACTCATAATTTTGCTTATTTTCAATGTTTTTCAACTAAACTTTCAACATTGCCTTTTTGGGAACCCAGCTCATGAACAATGCAGGTGAAATTTTTCAAATCCAGGCAGAAAGATTATGTTGCAGTTGTGCTGCAAAATCACTTTTTAGGTGGGATTTAAACATTTCATCTACTGGGTCCATAACATGAGGTCATAAGAACGCCATGTTCAAAATTTAGGTAAAAATATAATAAAATGACCAAGTTATGAGTGAATGTTAAAACCTTTCAACATTTTTTCATAACTTCACTAATTTTCCATATTTTGACTCCAAACTTTCAACATAGCCATTTTCTCATACCACCTCATAAATGTGGCAGGTGTCATTTTTCAAATCCTGGCTGAGATGTGTTTTCGTACTTGCAGTACAAAGTAACATTTGGTTACTATCCTATAAATATCATGTCATGTTTGTAAGTAGAGTCATAAAATGACTATCTTGAAAATTTGGAGTAAAAATTTAATAAAAAAAAATACATGTGTGTGTGTGTGTGTGTGTGTGTGTGTGTGTGTGTGTGTACTACAGGGGAGCAGTTGCTCCCCTATAATTAGGGTTGAGTAGACACTTTATTGTTAAAGCTGAAATTTTGCACTTTTTGCAACCGTTCAATGGATTTGCATGAAATTTGGTATGCACTTTTCAGTGGGGTAGATCTCTTGATGTACCAAGTTTCATGTCAGCTGGATTGGTGGATTTTGCGCTGCACATTGTAAAAAAATCCTAAAATTCACCTTTTTGGGTTGTTTTTTCCTTATTGCACTACGACCAAACTGTTTGGAACTTTGGTCTGAAAATTTCAGGGTAGAAAGAACTTGCCCCGAAGAACAAGCCAGCATTGGTTTGGTGAAGAAAATATTAATCCATTCCAAAGTTATTACATTTTGAAATTTTGGGTTCTGAGCATGCTCAGTTCAGTCTTTTGACAGTTGCATGGAGCGAAAAAGGATTTTGGTCTGATGAAAAAGGATTTTGATAGCTCATGAAAAAGGATCCTTAGAATCCCTTTTCATGAGAAAAAAATCCTTTATCATCAGCCCCATCTTGTTTTTTTAGCCCAGACAAACTGTCATAACTCTGCCCAGGGATGCCGCCTGCAGACATCCAAGTATGTATCTTGTTCATCAGGACATCCTTTATTGTTGTACGCCTTTACTGAAATTTGGTGTGGCCTCGAAATGCTTACTTTTATGTTTTAAAATCCTTGTTCATGACTTGTTAGCATTCCTTTTTCCTGCAGTGTCAAAATCCTTTTTCGCATCATGAAAAAGATTAGGGCATCTCATGAAAAAGGATGACTTTCTTAAATCATTTTTCGTGAGATGACTAATACTTTTTTTGCCAGCAAATTCTTTTTTTTGTGAGATAATTCTTTTGCATGATGCAAAAAAGGATTTGGACTTCTCCAACCAGATGGTCCTGCCAGTAATCCTTTTTTCTGAGATATCATAATTCTTTTTCGTGACATGAGAAAGGATTTTGACACCTCACGAAAAAGGAATTCATCTGCTGAAAAAGGAATACTGGCAGGCCATCTAGTCGGAGAAGTCCTAATCCTTTTTCACATCATGAAAAAGACATCTTACGAAAAAGGAATTTGCTGACGAAAAAGGATTGGAACATCTCACGAAAAAGGGTGACTTTCTTAAATCCTTTTTCGTGAGATGACCAAATCCTTTTTTGCCAGAAAGTTCTTTTTTCATGAGATGACATCCTTTTTTGTGATAAGAAAAAGGATTAGGACTTCTCTTTTTTTTTGTGGGGATCCTCCGTCCTCCTTCAGCCTGGTCACGGCCCCCGGAGCTTCCACCGCCTGCCCATTTGCCACCCCTCCCAGTCACCCCCTGACTTTCCCCCCAGAGGGCGGGGCCATGACACAGACCCCTCAACTCCAGTGCTGTGGAGCCAATATCTGGTTGGGAGTGCGGCGGCAGGGGTGCATTGAAGCCTCCGGGGAGGCTTCACCTAGACGGAGGACCTCCCCCTCCTTTTTTTTCCTCCTCGGTTTTCCTCCCTCCCGGAGGCGGGGACGTGCAATGATGCCAGCATCCGCCCCGCCTCCTCCATGATGTAGGCGTGGCAGCGTGAGTGCCCCCAGCCTCCGCCAGGGGTCCCCATCGCTCCGGATGCTGCCTCGACCCTCCCCCTGGAGAAGGAGAGCAGTCCATAGGATGCTCAATCCTTTTCCCCCCGGCCAGCCCTCCGATGACTCGGGTCCATTCCCGAACCCGGGTCACTGGCGTCGCAAGCGGAAATCCCACCGCTGCGCCAACGGGCCGGCAGGATTAGGACTTCTCTGACCAGATGGTCCTGCCAATAATACTTTTTTGTGAGATGTCCTAATCATTTTTCGTGATGTGAAAAAGGATTTTGCGCCTCACAAAACAGGAATTCATCTAGCAAAAAAGGATAACTTTGGTCCACAACTTTGCTGTCTTTTGAGATTTTGACCCCAAATTTTCAACATGTCCTTTTGGGGACCTCACCTTATGAACAAAATAACTGTTGCTACACAACTCTCCCCTGAATTCACCTTTTGGGTAGGATTTGTGTAATGACAGTCATATTGTTAATGAGGTGGGGTCCAAAAAAGGCTATGTTAAAAATTTGGGGTCAAAATGTAAATAAATGGCAGTGTTATGATGGTTCATTGGAATTGTGCAACGCACTCTTGTAACTTTATCAATTTAAAATATTTTGACCCCAAATTTGGAACATAGAATTATTATTACCCCACCAAATGTATTCCACAAGTGTAATTTTTCAAATCCTGGCTGAAATGAGTTTTCACATCTGCAGCTCAGAAATGGCATTGCAGTTGCACAGAATTACTTTTCAGTGGGGATTTTAATTTTCTTTGCCACTAGGTACATCAGGTGGGGTAATTACATGTCTGTGATGAGAACTGTATCACTCTTGGCCTATAAATGGAAGCACAGGGCCCTGCACTTCCACAGGTAAGTACATACAAGCATCTATGGAGGAATGGGAGTGCAGGGCCCAGAGAGCCCTGCACTCCCATAGCTACATACATATAAGCTTCTATGGAGGAATATCTGACAAGCACATTAGGATATGGTTACACTATCTCAAAAAAGTAAGGAAATAAATTGCAAAACTTTGTTAATACATCAGTTAGGGTAAAAGAGACAAAAGTAGGGAAATGTGGCATTAGGGTTTCCAACCCTAACACCTCCCCCACCCTTCACAGATGAAGAGGCAGTGGGGTGATGCATTGGGGTCATCAGCTCTAATGCTTACCCCATTCTTCTATGCTGCACTCACCCAGCTTAATTTGTAATGGAATCGGATGAGTGTTAGGGTTGATGACCCCAATGCTGCCCCAATGCCTCTTAATCTGTGAAGGGTGGGGGTGGTGTGGTTTGTGAGGGTCGGAAACCCTTATGTCACATTTCCCTACTTTGTCACTTTAACCCTAACTGATGCATTAACAAAGTTTTTAGCAATATATATATATATATATATATATATATATATATATATATATATATGTATATAGTAGTAATATGAGATCATGAGATCTTGACACTCAAAAGCCCAATGCTGATGACCCTGGCACCAAATCCTGACAGCCATATTCCCAATGGTATGATGACCCAGCATTGTCTATATATATTTACCGTGGTGTAGGGGTGCAGAGCCCCCCTGTGGAACCATCAGGAGTGTGGCTGTCTACCATCAGGATTCTGTCTGTTAGGATTTCAGTGCTGGGATTGTCAGCAGCAGGCTTTTGGATATCTGGATCTCATAATATAACCTCTCTCTCTCTCTCTCTCTATATATATATATATATACATATATATGGGATACATGACGGGAAGGAGTGTGATATGGAAAATATTCTCACTCCTTCAGAGTGAGCTATGGATAGTCATGAGTTCCAAAGGCATGAGTGAGAGTATCCAGAGCTCATGATGCAGGAGTGAGAATATTTTCCATAGCACACGATCTGTGCTATTTATACAATGGGGATGAGAGCTTCAGAAGTATAGTTATGTTTTCTTGTTTGCTGTGCTTTTTTATTTTATTGTTTGGTAACTGGGTAAGTTTTCATGGGTGATCTGGGAGCACTTGGCAATTAAATGACTTGTTCAGAGTCACACAGTGTGGAAGTGGAGATTGTGAGAATCAAACCCTGGTCTGGTCTGCTGGATGTACCAAGCTTGATCAAAGCTCATTACTCTAACCTCTAGGCAATACTGAGAGCACTGTTGGTGTGTGGTCTTAGTGTGTGTGAGTGTTTCTGAATGGGCTAGAAGTGTTAGAAACACTATGGGAAACAGGTGAATGTGTTTGGCAATGCTAATTGATTTAGTTGCAGATAGCAATGAGAAACAGAAACTGTGTGGTGAAGCAGTGTTGTTTAGAATGCAGTCTTTCTTGAAGTTGAGAGTAGCATAGTAATGGACTGGGAGTTGTTGAAACACTATGGGAGACAAGTGAGTGTGTTTTGCAATGCTAATTGACTTGGTTGCAGCTAGCAGCGAGACACAGAAACTGTTTTCAGCAGCAGTTCCATTTGGAATGCAGGCTGTAGGGAAGACGACTTAGCAGAGTGTGATAAATGTCATTTATCATCACAGTATTGATGTCATCGTCATTTATCACACTCCAGTGAAGATATTTCTGTTTATCACACTCTGGAAACTCTCACCCCATTTTATAAATACATATATATATATATATATATATATATATGTATATATACATGTATGTATGTATATATATATATATATATATATATATATATATATATATATATATATATATATATACACATACATATATACAGTATATCAGGGCAGACTGATCCATGTTATAATATTCTGTCCACCGAAACTGTTGTCCACCATTGCCGGTGGTAAGAAAAATGGGAGCTCACACCTATATTTCAAGGTTGCGATTTTGCAAAGCGATCACTAAGTGATTGGCAGCAGTTTATATTGTGCACACTGTAATATTGCTTTTGTTTAGATTTGGTTCGGTAGTTCTTCAGTGCTGTACTTTGTGTAGTGTTCACCTATATTTTTTGATTCTAAGATGCTGAGCAATGTCCCTCACACTACACTTAGGCAGTGTTTCAATCTGCTATAACAGCTCCACTTTTCTTGAAAGGGGATCCCTGGATGATGAGAGGAAAGCCATTACAGAGCACAGGCCACAGCTACAGTGACAGTGAACAGACAAAGTGGTAAGAGTGTGAAAACAGAGTTAATTGTCTCTATCATATTTATAATGTGCCTACTTCACACATACATAATTGTACTGCCAGCAAGCTGTCAAGTCATGTGTGAAATGACTGCGGTAAAAAAAAAAAGTGGCTGTTGCTCTATTTTTGTGTCCACGGTACGCGGCGCGCATAGTCTGCATTAGGCATGTGGTGTTTTTTTTTTATCACTACTTTATTTATGCACCTTATCCCAGCTTGCCCCCTTCAGCCTGACTGACGCTCCCAGCTCCGTCACCCGGAATTACCAGGGCTTACCTTATGTCAAGCCTGGGAGCGGTGCCTGTGGGGAGTCGGGCATCATTCTGCCTGCTGAAATCTTTTTCTCCTCCATTTTCTACCCAGGGCCCCAGGAGTAGATGCAAGCATGTGAAGGCATGCATGCAAACTACAACCCCAGTAACAACCCTATCTGCCCTCCCGTTGGCAACGCCTATGCACCTTCTAGCCTGTACTGTCTCCTGGCCTCCACCAGGAGGCAGACAATAGCTGAGGGATGCCACCTTCCCTCCCTGAAGAGGAGAGCTTCCTTCTGGCAGCTCCATCATCCCCCCTTGCCAACCTCTGATGACCTGTGCTTGTTCCCAAATCCAAGTCATCGGCATGGCATGAGGTAAGGCATCCAGCACCATAGCCCTCAACGCCTATGATAATTGGTTTTAGCACATGGATTTTGTCCATAAAAAGTGATTGTCTGTGGTAACCGTGTCTGCCTAATGTGGCGGTGACTGTAAGTACATACAATTATCAGGAAGCATTGTGTGTATTGATGGTCTTTACTCCAGAGGGTAGTGCTTTGTGATCCCGTACCAGTGAGCTGAGTTTGGCGGTGAGTTTGCTGAGCCAGCTGGATGAGCTGAGGCTGGGGGGATGATGCTGTCATGCTGCACCTCCTCCTCCCTGTCGGTGAAGGAAAGGTGCAGGTGTGCCTGCATGGGACCAATTACCATACAGTTTAGAGAAATCATCACTTGGCCCTGCATCTCTGCATTGGTGGCTGCTAGAGGCTCCTGCACTTCATCAGACAGATGGACTCTTTACTCTGTGTGTTTTTATATGTAGCCACATGGAAGCACAGGGCCAAGAGGGTCCTGAATGTCCACAGCCTGTCAGTCACACAAATCCTTGACACCTGTTGCCTCAGAAGTGCAGGGGCTTCTGTGTCTTGCACTTCTGCAGGTAGATGGATTCTTCTCTTGGCACAGGGTCTAGAGGGCCCTACACATCTACATCTGTTCACAGGACCTGCGTAAATGAGGATACAATTCTACTATCTCAGAAAGAAAGGACATTCTTTGCAAAAAACTGTGTTAATGCATGAGTTAGGGTTCAACTTAAAGCCACAAAAGTAGGGAAATGTGGCATTAGGGTTTTGAACCCTAACTCCACCTCCTCACTCAAGCAGCAAAAGGATAAGGCCAGACAAGCAATTACAGACAGTCATCATCAGGTAAGACAAAAAACATACAACCTACAACTATTTCTGCAACTGCTACCCTCTTTGGCCAGCAAAAAATATCTATTTTAACCTAATCTGAGCTTTCAATGGTAACATTTTACTTTTTGGGGGAAAGTGCTACCTCTAAACAGAACTGCTACCCCCTTGATACATTTCTAGATCTGCTGCTGAAACCATTATACCCACATTGCAATAGTATTTCTACAGATACAGTACAGGTACTCATGCACGCTATATGATACATGCACACATGTGTGGCTGCATAAGCACAACCACAGATACAAATCTATAAAGGTAGCACATCAGTGCTACTGCATTTGTGTCATCTGGAAAAAGTTGTATGATATGGGTGGTGAGGGTGGGGCAGCTGCAAGTTGAGGGGCTAGCTGCACAATCGAGCAGACTCGATAGACTGTAAGGCCTGCTTCTGTTGGCTTTTTCATATGTTCAGATATTATTTGTCTTATCTGATGATGGCTGTCTGTGGTTGCTTGTGTGATCTTGTCCTTTTGCTGAACCCTAATTGGTGCATTAAAGCAGTTTTTTGCAAAAGAATACAATATTATATACCCCCTCTTTAAAGTCAAAAAGTCATTCAATAACACACATTTCACATATAGGAAACTATTGCATCTGTAACAACATCACAGTAACATAGTTCAGAGGTTACTAGCACTTGACCTTTCACTGGGGATGAGTCTTTACCACTATCCCTTGTTACTCAATATGAAATGAAGTCATTAAACTATTTCAGAAGCTGGATCACTCTATGAGGCCTTTGTAAAGGTGACGGGGTATAACTGGAATGGGTGCATCCAAAATCTCATCACTGTTTTGTGGTTCTAGTATGCTAAATTTGTCCAAGTTAGGAGTTGTTCCTGCCAGTTCCACTGCTTCTTCCCACCAGGGTACTTTGACCAGGGGTCTTCTGCTCCTGCAGTAGTGATTACCTTCTGATGTCACAATGGCATAGGATCGAGGTTCAGGATGCTTTATTGCAATAATAGCTGGTTCCCACCTGCTGGAGGTTTGTACTTGCACTGTATTTCCACTACTTATCTGTGGCAGGAGTCTTATTCTTCTGTCATAAAAGCATTTCTGCATTTTCTGTTAGGCTTGCAGCTATGGTTGAACTCACCATAGCAGCTTTTGTTTTCAGAGTATTCTGGTAATTGGCAGCTTACTCCACTATGAGAAGTTGAGCTGGGAGTGTGGTGGCCCAGTGACTGGTGTGTTGCTGTACTCCAGCAGGGCTACCTGTGGATGATTTCCATTGTTGATTGCCTTGAGCAGTTGTTTTTTCAGCATTTAAATGGCCCGCTCTGCCATGCCATTGGATTGATATCAGGTGATATGTGACGTAACCAGCTTTACCCCAATTGACAGAAAAGTCATGAAAATTCTTGCTACCAAATGATGTGTTGTCACGCATTAGCTCCGGTGCTATTACTTGCTTTGCAAACACCACCTTCATGGTACTGGTGATGAATGTGGCTGTTTTATTTTGTAGCTTCACAACCTCTGGAAACCTTTAGAAATAGTCTACTAAGATGAAACAATTGTCCCCTGTAGCAAAAAATGCCAATCACCACAAGCACCCACAGGAGCTCTGGCACTGGGTGTGAAAGTAATGGTTCCAGGGCATTGCCATTTGGAAATCATGCACAAGTGCAACACTGGGTAATCATTCCTGGCCAGAACTTGAGAACTCTGGCCAATGCTTTGATTTTTTTGCAGCTCTATGTGAGTTTTATGTTAGAGTCTTAATATATGGTGTAGTTTTTCTACTGTGATGATCAGTCTTATACTTAAGAACACAAATCCCTCCTATACTCTGATGTGATCATGAAAGGTCCAGTACTGCCTAGCAGCCTTATTCATACTGGGTATTCATACTGCGTATAGAGCGAAAGAAAACATTTCATGCCCATACTATCACTCCCCATGTCAGTGGGACAACTGATCCCAATTTCTAACCAACCATTCATCCACCTTCTTTTTAAATTCATCCTGGTTTTTACTATTTACAACATCCCCAGGGAGGGTATTCCACAGCCTACCTATTCTATTTATAAAAGAAAAATATTCCCCATTTCATCTTGGGGTTCTCAGTTTGATTTGACTTTTGTGCCCTCTCAATCCATCTGGTTTTGCCACCTTTTCAATGCTCATTGTTTTACCCAGTTCTTTATCCCCCATTTTCTTGTATAGCATCAACAGGTTACCTCTTATCCTTCTCTGCTCCAGAGAAAACAAACCCATTTTCCTTAACCTATCTTCATATCTCAGATTTCGCAAAGAATCTATAGTCTTTCTGTGTCTCTTTTGTATCCTCTCTATATTATTAATGTCATCACGTTTATATGGGTTCCATATCTGTTACCCATAATCTAAGTAGGATCTCACATACAACTTTTACAGTGGCAACCTGCATTTCATAGATTTGTTTATGAAACATCTGTTGATATTCCTGATCATGTAATTTTCTCTTGACAACAAGTGGGACCTATGTTTGTTGAAGTTTAACTTATCGTCAATAAATATTTTTCGCATGTTACTTTTTTTAATATTGACCCATTTAGTACATACGACTATGAAATATTGTTGCTCCCTAGATGCATAATAACACATTTATTTACACTAAATGGCATCTTATTCCTAACTACCCAATCCTCAATGTGTTTTAGGTTCTGTACCATATCTAACTGTCGTTTGTTCGTTGCAACCGGTCCACCCAACTTAATGTTGTCGGCAAACTTGATAAGCTCATTTTTAGTATCAAATTGTATATCACTGATAAAAATTGAAAACAGTGCTGGTCCCAGTACCGACCCTTGTGGAACATCACTCGACACTACAGTCGGCACTGAGCATTCTCCTACTACTCTTACTGTCTGATAGCTGTCTGATAACCAGTTATTTGTCCGGTTAACTATCCTGCTATCTATTCCTAACTTCACCATTTTGGTAATTAAATTATGATGGGGAACTTTATCAAATGCCTTTTTGAAAGTCTAACAATATCACATCTACAGGAACATGTTCTTCGATCAATCTGTTTCTTTTTTCATAGAGGCAAAGATGATTAGTAATGCATGCTCTATTCTTTTTGAATCCATGCTGTTTATTATCATCTAACCTGATACTGGCCATATTTTCTTCCAGTTTAGTCTTCAAGAAACTCTTGACTAATTTACAAAGAATAGAGGTCAAACTGACCTGTCTATAATTAGATGCCTCCATTCTGTCCCCTTTCTTAAACAATGGTATCACCAGGGCATTTCTCCAATCCACTGGTATACCCCCTGATTCGAAAGAGCTGTTTAGGATCTTAACAAGAGGTGGTGCAACAAATTTACACAACTCTTTTAATAATCTAGGGGTGAGCTGGTCTGGGCCCACTGCTTTGTGGATTTTTAGATTAGTAATAAGATTCTGCAAAATTGGTAAGGTGATCTTGAGATCCAATTGTACATCAGTGTTATTATTTATCTCCAGATTTTTTTTTATCTTTGAGCTCGAACACTGTCCCATAGCGCTTGCTAAAAGTTTCAGTTACATCCTTAGGTGTGGTTATAACTTTCTCACCCTCCTTTAGAGGCCCTATTTGATTTTTGTTGCCCTTTAATCTGATTGTGTATGAAAAAAATCCCTTATTGTTGTCTCTGTAATGGACCAAATTGAATTCTATTTTGCTTATTTCTGACCATATTATTTTTTTAAGTAGTTTCAATATTCTCTTGTAGTTCTCCTTATTTTCCGAGGTGTCCAATTTCCTCATAATGTGAAAGGCCTTCTTCCTATTAATCAATTTCATCACCTTAGAGGTACACCAAGTTGGTCTTTTCCCTTTTTATTGTATAATTTCTTAATTGTCACATATTTGTCTTCCAGACTTTTCAGTTTATTTTTGAAGACATTCTACATATCCTGCGTATTTTTTCCAGCCAAGTCTGTTTCCCAATTCCATAACATCAATTCTTGTTTCATTTTCCTGAAATTGGCCCTTCTGTAATTTTTTATAATAGTAGTATCCCTCATTTTATGAAATAAATGTTTTTGATACAGAGTTCAACTGTATTATGATCACTGTTAGCTATTCCTTCTCTTATTTTTATATTAGTAATTTTTGTTCATGTTTGTAATAATCAAATCCTGTATGCTAGTTCTTCGTATTGATCTAAACACCAGCTGTTTCAAGTTTAGCGTCAAAGAGGTATTAACAAACCTACTATTATCAACAATTGTGTACAGACTATGTTCCCAGTTTATTTCCAGATAATTAAAATCCTCAGTTATCAGAACATCCCCTTTCATTGCCATAAGTTCAATTTCATTCTCTATTCTTTGGATAACAATACTGTTACAATTAGGAGCCGTATAATAAACTCTGATGTATAATTTGTTCCCTGTGCTATCTTGAAGTTCCAGCCACAAGGATTCAAGTTCTGAATCATCCAATGGGTTTACCCTATGGCAAGGGATATCATTCCTTAAGTAGATGGCAACCCCTCCTCCTTTTTTGTTTGTTCTGTTTTTATTGAAAAGCATATAGCCATCTATACTTTTATCCTAGTCTACTTCATCTTCCCACCATGTTTCTGCAATTATACAGATATCAATACTCTTAGACAATATTTACGACTCTAATTCATGTTTTTTTGTGTGTTATTCAAGCTTCTTGCATTAATTAACCATGCCTTTAAATCTTCTATTCTTTTCCTTTTCTGAGAACCTTCAGTATTGTTCATGATGTTAGTATCACCCTGCATAATTTCTATTTGAGTGGTCTGTGTATTTGCCCCACTTCCTCTCTTTTTCGGTTTAATGCTCTGTCCACAGTTCTTTTTATGCATAGTCCTAACTTTCTACTGCCTTTTTTGCTTAGGTGCAATCCATCTTTGCTAAAGCTCAGTGGGTCGGTTACAAATGATTCCCATTGAGTTATGATCTCCAATCCCTCTTTTAGAGTCCATAGCCTTAGCCAGCTATTTATCTCTTTTAGTTTATTTGTGTAATAAATATTTTCCCTTGGTACTGGCAGGATCTCTGACAAAACTAATTTACAGTTTAGTTTTTTGGCTTTCTCTCTTATTTGTTTATATTCATCCTGTATTTCTTCTATGCTTTGATTTTTGATGTTGTTTACTCCTGCATGGAGAATGACTGTGGCAGATCCATCTCTTTCCTTAATAATGTCTTCAAACATATCTTTAATATCACTCAATTTAGCCCCCAAAACGTAACTCATAGTTACTTGTTCTGTATTCCCTTTCAGTGTGTATCTATCCGTATATTTAACTTTTTAAGTCTTCTAGCACATATACATTTTTTGAGGTAGGATCTGCGACTTGGCCAGTTGACAACTCTGTATCTTATGCCTTATTTCTGTGCATAGACCATCCTGTTCATATTGTGTCCTGTAAAATAGATAACTCACTATCTACCCTTGATGCATCTGTCATGTTCTCCATTTCTTTCTCAGGCAACATGATGCAGCAGTGTAGTGCATGAATCTGTCCTTGCTTTCTTCTGGGCTTTCCTCAGAGGATGGGTCTACTGTAGCCAGAGATAAGGTGCCTGCTATCAGTAAATCTTTGTCTGGTACCTGAAGGTCATACAGTTGCAGTCTCAGCATCATCCTCTGTAGTCCCGATGGTGCTTCAAGTAATATTTTCTGCAGGATGGCTTCCAGTGGCTAATGGTCTTTCTGGACTCCTGTGTCCCTCATGTAAAGGTACAGGTGGAACTACTGCAACCAATTATTTTCAGTCTCTGCCTAGCTCTGGTCAGCATTACTGAGAGTGAGAGAGGCAAAGGTCACTGGGTGCCCCTGCTGAAGCAAGCATGCCTCTCAATCTATCTTTTGAGGCATCAGCTTGTATGTCCTCTTGGATCAGCTTGGTCATAGTACCTAAGAACTGGTATTTGTGAAACAATATTGTATACAGCATCTAGTGCTGCACTGTTCTGTGGTCCCCACAACCAGACCTTATCCTTCCTTAGAAGACGTCTAAGGTGTACAGTCAGTTCAGACTCATTCAGTATATACTGCACCAGATATTGAACCATGCCTGGTAGATGCTACAGGCCTTTTCAGCCTACTGGTGCTGGCATCTGCATTATGGCCTTCACCTTGGCTTTATCTAGTCTCATGGCTGTCACAGTAAGTTGATGTCCCATGTACTCTACTTTTTATACTTGAAACTGCACTTTGACTTTGTTAAACTCGACATTTCCATTTCTTGCAGTGTTCAGAACTTGCTGCAAGGTGGCATCATGTTCAGCCTCATTTGACGTTGCAACACTGCTATCAGCCATCACAAACACTCCTGGCATATTGCCAAATAGCTCTTGATTCTTGTGCTGGAAACTTTTATTTGCTGATAACTGTGGGGTGCCCTCTGCCTTGGACACATAAAACTGAAGGGTTTGCACTAATTTCCGGTGCTGAACTTTGCCTGTAATGTCCTTGTTGGTTTACTCTTTACACCACCATATGTTGTTATGATTGATGTGGTCTGTTGCATGTGTTGAGGAGCTGGTAATTGGTTGAGAAATTATATGGGCAACACACTGGCTTGTGCACCAGAGCCTAGTTTAAAGTTGACTGGAATGTCCTTCAGTACCACCTCGGCATATCACATGCCATCTGCCACAGGTCTCAGTGCATCCACCTACACTGTTATTGTCCCACTGTACAGGTTATCTATCCCCACTGGGTCAAAATTCTTTTGGACCATTGCTTTGTGGACTTCTGGGTTTGTCTCATACATTTTGGCATAGTGTCCATGCTGCTTATATCTGCAACAGCTTTCTTTAAATGCTGGGAAGTTCTGTGGAGCATGCTTATGCCTACATCTGCTACACTGTGCTACCTCCTCATCCGAGGGTTTAGACTGGGTGCTATCTTCTGATCCCCATCCTTGCTGTGCACCTACCCTCTGTTTGGCTTGATGGGGTTTCTCCTGCTTCTGGGAATGCGTTGCCTTATCCCAGCATAAGCCCCAGTCATGGCCTGCATCTATAATTTTGTGGCTTCTGCTGCCCTGCCAATATCTTCTGCTTTATACAGAGTGAGATTGGAGCCCCACATCATTATCTCTTTTATATGCCACATATTCCAAATACACTTTTATCTCTGATGAGCTCATTATTTATTTATATATTTATGAGCTTTTGTTTTCTGGGTAAGTGCATTAGGCATGAAAACTTGCCTATTTTCAGGCATGACCCGGGATAGTACAAGATACAGAGATTGCAAACAGGTGCAAGAAACATACAATTCATACAGCAACATCAGGTATTCCTGAGGGAGAAATGGTACAAAGCCAGTAACAATCCATGCAGGGATATAGAATAAAAAGACAAAACTACTCAGAGTTGTACAGGAGTGCTTTGATATGACAGGCAAGGAACAATAATGAACACAGCAAAAGAAATTAAGGACAATTACATGCCCCAAGTGAATAAAGGTGAGACAACAGTGCATTCTTGAAGGAGGAGTGAGATAAGGAGTCTTTAAGGTGGGGAGGTAGGGAATTCCAGAATTTGAAAGCAAAGTGTGAGATGGCCTGTTCACCCATCCTAGTAGTGCAGAGCAGGACTGATAGTTGGGGAGAGGTGGAGGACCTGAGAGAGCAGAAGTGAGTTACAGGGTTAAGCATAGTCCCCAAAGAGTTAGGGTGTTGATTTCTGGTTAAGGAATCTATGAAATGATCCAAGTAATAAGAGTGCAAGCACTTAGTGGGCAGACAGTGCATGGCAGAATAGAGCAGACAGTGGTGGGTGAGGCGAGGGGCCGAAAGGGCAAACTTGAAGATATTGTTACAAGTAGTGTCCCACTTTCAGAGAGTGCAAGCGCTGGCCAGGGAAAGAATCGGGGCAACATAAGTGAGACCAGGGAGCAGGACATCCCTGGCAACAGAGATCCTGGAAGCAGGGGTGAGGGAGTGACACACTCTATAAGCAGCACCAATCTTAGAGTTAATAGATTTGTATACCTCATTGATGTGGGGCAAGAAGCCTACAAAGGAGTGTAGCCTAACCCCAAGATATTTGAAGGAGTCTGTTGTCAAGATGGCAGTCCCGTTAAGGCATAAGACCTGATAGTTGGGGAATTCTGCATGGATTTTTCTAGAGGCACTGAATAACATAGCTTGGGTCTTGGTAATATTTAGGATTTGTTGGTTAGTGCTGAGCCAAGATTGGATCTGTTGAAAAGAAGAAGATAGGAGATTGTTGAGAGTGTCCATGGACCTAGAGGCAGCATGCAGAACCAGATCATCTGCATACATAATGGTGTGGCAGGGGGATGAGGGGATGGATAGATCATTTAAAAACAAGGAAAAGAGAAGGGGCCCAAGTATAGAGCCTTGAGGGACTCTGCAATAAATGGGTGCAGGGGGTGAGAGGACTTTGGAGAAGAAGACAGTCTGAGAGAGTCTGTCAAGATAGTTTCTGATCCAGAATAGGGTGGAATTGGAGGCACCTATCTTGAGAAGTATATCAAGTAGCAGGGGGTGGTTAACCAAATAAAATGCCTCGATGAGGTCAATAAACACCACACCAGTCAGAAGGCCTTTGTCCATGTTGGTCTTAACATCACTCGTGAAAAGAGTAAGCACAGTGGTGGTACTATGGCCCACCCTAAAACCATGCTGTATCGGAGTTTGAAGATTAGACTTGAGTAGGTGCTTTGATATCTGGTGATGGATTAAGTTTTCAAGCAGCTGCTTAGAGTTGGCAGTAACGCTATAGGTCGATAGTTGATTACGTTCTTTGGGTAACCCTTTTTAAGAATGGTCCTAGCAGTTTTCCAGGCCATAGAAACTGCAGAGGAGCAGCTGGAAAGGTTAAAAACTCTGGTTACTGGAGTAGCAAGAGTGGAGACAGCAAGTCATAGTATCCTGGGCTCAAGACCATCTGGCCCAGCAGAGCCATGGGATGGGATGGCACGTACTAATGTTAGGACCTTTTGATGTGAGATAGGGGCTAGAACAAGAGGGGCTTCAGTGGGGACCAAGGGTGGAGCATGGGAGCCAAGGGTAATAGGCGGAAAAGTATTGGGAAGTTTGGTGAATAGTGAGTTAAAGGCATTGGCAATAGTGGAAGGATTGTTACAGTTGACTTTGTTGATGTTCAATTCACTAGGGGTTTGATGCCTATTATTCCCTAAGATTTCATTAATTTGAGCCTAGTATCTTTTTGGATTAGTTGAGGATGAACGAAGAAGGTCATAGTAGTAGTTGCTCTTGGCTTTACGAATTTCCTTTTTACATAAGTTCCACGGGGCATGATAGGCTTCGAAGTTGGCTGGGAGAGAAGAGGATTTCCATATAGCCCATAATCTATCCCATTGCTTAAGTAATTGCATAGAGGATGCTTAAGCCATTTGGTGGCTCTCCCCTTAACCCTATGCGTGGAGAGAGGAATATGCTTCTTCTGCAAGTAGAGTAAGGTTTCATTAAAATAATTGATAGCGCAGTTTATGTCATTGGTAATAAAGAGGGGAGACCAGTCAACAAGTCATAGGTCATGTAGGAAAGCAGCTGAGTCGAGATTGAAAAAGTTGGAGAAGGACAGCACTTTAGGGGGGAAGGAGGGCGGAGAGGCATTCCAGACGTAGTAGACTGGACAGTGGTCACTGATAGAGTCTGCTAGGACACCGGTTGTAGAGAATATGTCCTTCCTGTTCGTGAGTATCCAGTCAATAAGAGTGTAACTGGAATGGTTAGGAGATATTCTAGTGGGAGACTGAATAAGATGGATAAGGTTAGCCTTGCTAATAGTGGAAGCAAGGCAGGATGAATCGGCCCCAAGCTAGTCTAGATTAAAATCCCCTAGGCAGATCAATTCATTTTTCCTGGACAGCTCGGGTAAAAGACCAATTAATTTTTTCAAGTCCGACTTTACTATTTTTTTAGGGTATGTACACACAACAAATGTGCACCTTCTTGGCATTACCCAGAAGTAGGAGTGAGTGTAATGCTTCACAGTTATTCGGGGGGGTCTGAGGGATAGGAGCGATGTTAAAGTGTGATTTGTAGTAAAGAGCCAGGCCACCCCCCCTCCCTTGGAATTAGGATGGTCAGCACATAGCAAACTATAGCCTGGTAGTGAGCAGGCATTATCTGGAACAGAGGGTTTTAACCAGGTTTCAGATATTGCAAGGTTGTCAGGTTTATTTAGCCATAGGCCAAAACTCACAGTTCTTTACAATTGACTTTATCACATTAAGGTATTGTTCAAATGTTTCTGTTGGGCTCTGCTGTCTTGCCCAAAGCCATAACCTCTTAAGCATTGTGTTTTTACAGGGGTTGCAGTACTCAGCAAACTCAGCAGACTTTGGTAGTACTATGTGAAGCTTCTTGCTGTCTTCCCCTTTCCCCAATACTAAATTTATTGAAAAACTCCCAAAGTCTCAGGCCCAAAAGAATGTTAAAGAATGGATACTTGTGCTTCTTCCAGATTGTCTGTTGCTCTTGATGTTGTTGTGCAGACTCAGAAATGCTGCTCCCATCTGCACCAGTTCCATGTCATGTTGCTTTCAATGCATAGTGCTCCTGGTAGTCAGAAATGATCCATCTTTCAACACTGAGCTACACCACTCTAAACAGTCCTACAAAACAAACAGGAGTAGGAATATTGTAAAATTTAGCACAGCACCCACTCTCTGTGTCCTACAGCAACAACAGTGGCTGTTCTGTCAACTTCTGACACCATGTACTGTTTCTTGGGTTCATTATTACAGGGGAACAGTCAGCACTCAGCCAATTTGTAGTTTTTGTGCAAAAACATTTTATAAGCTTCGATTAAATGTTTGAAAGTCATGCTGTTCCCTGAGGCTAAGTATAGTCATCTGTGACTGTACTTAGCTCAGGGAGAACAGCGGGACCAGCAAACAAAGTATCAAAGATTATAAAAAATCCAGCATGCACTGCAGGCTAGTGAATCTCCTACTGCTATAGCTGTGTTCTGATGTCAGCTGTAGGGTATTCTGGGATTTGTAGTTACAGAAAATGTCTGTTTGGGAGACAGCAGAATCAGACTGATACAATGTACTATACTGCAGTAAACAGTAAGTAAAAAAAATGTTTTTGCACATGAAGTGCAAATCTGGACTAGCCCCACAGCTGTTTATGAGTCTTCTAGTGCTGAATGTTCCCCTTTAAGACCGGATAATGAACAGTTCACACATACGCAGCTGAACTCCAACACTGAATTTACTCAACAGCAAAGTAAAGCTAAAGCTGCACACTTCTGGCTCTTTACTACAGTACAATATGAACAAGTAAAGCAGTCTTCTATAGAGTACAGTGTACACCAGCTATACACAGTTTGGATATAATCAGACTGTTCTCACGGCAAGGCTAAAAGCGATAGTTTAACAACTCAAAATGAAAGCCAGGTTATTTTTACATGAAAAACTATAACCTCATTAAAAAAAAATAACAGCACAGCAGCAGACCATAAAGGCATGAAACAGACTCTGTTAAAGAACTGCAGTATTTCTGTATCTGGCCTGCTATCTGTACAGGCAGAATACTGCAGCTACAGACATAGTACAGGCCTGTACCAAGTTCTGTGGGAGGGTGGACACAGTGGAGTGGAGTGGAGACAGAAATTAAGAGAGGAGCTAGCTAGGCTGGAGAAATGGTCAGGCATCTGGCAGTTGGGTTCAATGCCAAGAAATGCAAGGTCATGCACCTGGGTACCAGGAACCCAGGGGCCAGCTATTGGCTGGGGGAGTACAGGTGGCAGCCTCAGAGGAGGAAAAGGACCTTGGAGTGATGGTCAGAGGTGACATGAAACACTCGGCACAGTGCTGCAAGGCAGCAGCCAAAGCAAATAAAATGCTAGGCTGCAGCACCAGGGGAATGACCTCTAGGAGAGAGGAGGTCATTCTGCCACTGTACAAGTCAATGGTGCGGATGCACTTGGAATACTGTGTGCAGTTCTGGTGCCCATATCTGAAGAAGGCTATCAAACTTCTGGAGTGGGTCCAGAGGAGGGTGATCAGAATGATCCAGGGTATGGGGGACAGAACATACAGTATGAGGAGAGGCTGAGAAAGCTCAACATGTACTCCTTTGAGGATAGGAGAGAGAGAGGAGGGACATGATAGAGACCTTCTAATACCTTAAGGGAATAATCAAGGTAGGATCAGAGGGCATCTTTAACTTAAGGAAGGAGGCTACAACAAGGGGGCACAGTATGAAGCTAGTGGGGGGTAGATCTAAGAAGGAAATGAGGAGGCACTTTTTCACTGAAAGGGTGGTGTTGGGTGGAATGAGTTGCCAGAGGAGGTGGTTGCAATAAATATAGTAGCTAGTTTCAAGGGGGGTGGGATAGGGTAAAGAAGAAAACCTTGCAAGGGCTTCTGTGCAACTCCTCCCGCATGGGCCTCACAAGCAAGACGTGCTTAAAACCCTCCGTCAGGGGTGGACATTGGCTGGCACCTTCAGAGGACTGCCTATGTCACAATAGATGCCTCAGCACAGGCTTTTGCTGTGGGCGTCCATCTCAGGAGACACTCCTGGCTCAGGGTGCCAGGATTCGTGGAAGATGTGCAGCAGTCAATCCTGAACTCCCCTTTCTGGGGTCCTGTGTTGTTTGGGGGTGATGTCCAGGACATCCGCAGTAACCTCCAAGCCTCTAGTAGGACCCTTCAGCAGGGTGGCATTCCATTGTCTCTATTCTCTTATCTGTAATTCAGGTAATCAGGGCTTCCTTCATTATAGCTGGTAGCCGCACTTCTCAAATGCATTGTTATAAACTTTGCACATTCATACCAGAGATTTGACCAGTATTACTGCAACCATTCATATGTGGGGCTTACCTGAACTGCTCACTAGGGAACCAGTTGTGCCGTCTTTTGTTGGTTAATGCTCCCCGTGACCTCTGTGGATTGCTGTAGTGCTGGATGGAGAACCAGTGAATAGGCGTGCTACTTCTTGGCACTATCTGCACCTGGACTTGTGGTTTTATTACTGCATCACTTGTTTTCTCTGCCACAGATGGAGAGCATAGTCAGTGTTTGCGAATGAGCTGACCAGACTACAAAAAGAATAGTACTCCCTTCACCTGTATAATGCCAGCACATAACTGACCAAAGATTAAAAACAGATACACATATAGTCAAAATGTAGCCAAATTCATTAAAGTGCAAGCGAAAAAAACAGGTATTCCAAAATGGCGCTCTCGCTGGCAAAACCACCGGAGATTTCATACCTGCGGGTTGCAATTCTTCAAAAGTTTGGAATTCCAAAACTAACAAACTCCTTAAATACTAGATATTTAAAGCTATAAAATATACAGTACACCAATTAGACATATATATATAAAAACACAAAAACTGAATACAAAAAATAGGATATCCTGATGATCTGCCCAGTGTATTTTCATAATACAGGTACTTCATTGTTGTGTTATACCGTCAGACCACTAAGAGAGGCTTCAAGAACACATGAGAAATATTCTAAAATCTACTGATAGTACACCTGTAAGTTTGCACATCATAGCAATCACCCAACTCACATGCATTTCATGAGTCTTGAGTGGGTGATGCCTGGCACCCATGGAGGTGATGCAAAGAGAGCACTACTGGATTTTTCCCTAAACTCTCTGAGACCACCTGGTCTCAGTACTGATCTGAATCTTAAACCCTTTCTCTGATTCTATATTTCAGTTTCCAAAAATGTTGCAATTTTGAATGGTTTAAATCAGATCTCTCTAATGTTATAACTTTACCATTACTGGTTTGTTATATGATGTTACCTTCATGTACTGTATCTACTTTTCTCTTTCTACGTTTAGTCTCCTTCCACTGTTTAATCCACCCTTACCCATCTTACCTGTTTCTTCCCACCTCAGCCCACCCCCTTTAATATCATACCTATCCACCCCCTTCCTTACTCTTATCTTCCTTTGCTTCCATTCATTATGTTTGCTGTAATAATCTCTACTTTGTTTTCTTTCAGAAGAGGATGGCTGCTGCAGGCCAGCAGATCCCTCACTTGCCAGTTGTGGAACCCCATGCCTATAGGGAAGATTGAGGTTGAACAAAACCCCTGCCCTCTGTCAAGTATCTTTTTATCTTAGCAACCATCCATCCAGATCTGTGTGGAGCTCCCTCACTTCAGGTTTACTGTGTATTGTGCTTGATGTATATCAGTTTTGAGCTCCAGGACATTAGGGTTTTAACTTCTAATATGTACTCTCCTTTTCTAGTCCTTCCTGTATTTTAACATGGGCAATTCACCCACTTTGAATTTAAGCTCTGAAATTGTATATTAATTTTTTTTTTTGCCCTTGCATAGGAACGTAGGAATCATGTCGGTAGATGGGGACCACATGATCCATCTAGTCTGCCCATGTTTCTGCCCCCTCCCTATTTTGACTACACCCTGATGTGTCCACAATGTCTGTACCATGTGAGTGTGAACTCATGTACTGTCTTGGATTCCACTACCTCCTGAGGTAGGCTGTTCCATGGATCTATGACCCTTCCTGTAAAGAAGTACTTCCTTAGGTTGCTTCACTAAAGCGGCTCCCCAGCCCTCGCTCTGCTGCGCTCTCTCCGCTGCCTGAAGCATCCCCCGGTCAGACAGCGCTCCCGAAGCCGCCAACCGCAGCGCCAAGCCCGGACTCTCCTTCACTAAAGGAGCTCCCCAGCCCTCACTCCACTGCCTGAAGAATGCCCTGGTTGGACGGTGCTCTCAAAGCCGCTGACCACAGCGCCAAGCCCAGACTCTCCTTCACTAAAGCGGCTCCCCAGCCCTTGAGCCACTGCCTGAAGCATCGCCCAGTCGGACGGTGCTCCCAAAGCGGCTGACCGCAGCACCAAGCCTGGACTCTCCTTCACTAAAGGTATGGCCACTTTCTGACCAATCGGAACTTGGGCGCCTCCTAGCAAACAGCCCCAATTGGTCCAGAGCCACAGCTTTGAATTTGCGCTCTTCTCTGCACTAAGGACTTAGCCCTGATCTCTATTTTTCCCCTAAATCTGTCTCCGTAAGACTGCCTGTAATTTGAAAGTGAATTTACAGCTAAAAACCTTGTTTAAGTGATTACAGCTCTGTTAAGTGAAGTTACAACAGTAAAGTGTTTAACAGCTGCCCTCTTGGTGCCAGAATTAAGTACCTCTTTGTCTTGCTAATTTTCTCACGGTGCTATGAATTTTTTGCCTGCCCCCACCCTAGCTGCCTTTAAATTCTGCCCCTTTCTCTCTCCTTCCAGTGGCTCCCCAGCCCTCACTCCACTGCCTGAAGCATCCCCCGGTTGGACAGCACTCCTGAAGTCGCCGACTGCAGCGCCAAGCCCGGACTCTCCTTCACTAAAGGTACGGCCACTTTCCGACCAACTAGAACTTGGGCGCCTCCTAGCAAGCAGCCCTGACTGGCCCAGAGCCACGGCTTTGAATTTGAGCTCTTCTCTGCACTAAGGACTCAGCCCTGATCTCTATTTTTCTTCCCACCCCCACCCAGGCCCCCATTAAATATGCTTTTGTCCCACCCCCAGCTGGCCCTACAGCTTCTTTATTGGTCCTTAGCAGGACCAATCACAGTGTCCCTTCCCCCACATAATTAGGATAAGGCCCTCTCTATCTGCTTTCATCCAGATCCTCCTTCTGGAACAATGGCATACTGCGCCCTCAGCATTATATTATTCTTCTGTTGTCCACCTTTTGTCCTCCACACTAATGAATTAAATGGACCTAGCCCATCCCTCATCCTCTCAGCCCCAGCTAGCCTTACCCTTTATCAGGGCACCTCATTTGTTCTGGCGCTCTCCCCTCTACTAGGCTACACCACTTTATTTCCCCCCCTACACCTCCTGCTCCCTTCACCTATGTCTCTCAGAGCACTCCCTAATCTATACTCAAAATATCATACTTCTCTGGCACATACCAGCAGAAATAGGTTGTCTTTGTCAACCACAAATAAGCAGGGCAAAAGGAATAATGCTCTCAGGTCTCTCTTGAGTGCACTTAAGAAACTGTTATTCTTGCTCCTTCTATACTCGGGGAAACGTAGAGTTAAACCCTGGCCCACCAACCTTGCTCACCTCACCTTCTGAATTTGCATCAGCCTCAGGTCTTAAGTTAATGCTAGTTAATATCCTAAGCCTGCCTAAGAAAATCGACCAACTTCAAGTATGGGCTCTACATACTGAGCCTGATCTCATTATTATCACAGAATCCTGGCTAAAAAAATCTAACTCGGGCCAAAAAGTCACCCTCGAGGGCTACAAGCAGTACAGGGCAGATAGGGGGACCAGGGGTGGGGGAGTAGTTATTTACATTAAAGCCAAGTTCTCACTTAGTGACATCCTTTGTAACTCAAAACACAAGGAATATGAAATTGTTTCCTTAAAGCTACACTTTCCCTCCACGGAATGCATTACAATTATAGATTGTTATTGGCCCCCTAGTGGTAGAACTGATCTCCTTAATATCCTAAAATCACTGACAGCCACTGCTAACTCCGAAGTACTAATCTTTGGGGACATAGAAACATAGAATTTGACGGCTTGCCCCATCCAGTCTGCCCATTTCCCTACCTAATGGATAAGCTGCAGATCCTAGTTAACCAGCAGCCTACTTCTTTCTACCCCCACCCCCTAGATTTGCCTTATGGCTGTCCCATGCATGCTTGAAATCAGCCACTGTTTTTAACTCCACAACCTCCTCCGGAAGGCTGTTCCATGCATCCACAACCCTCTCTGTGAAAAAATACCTCCTTACATTACCTCTGAGCCGCCCCCCCATCTTCAAATTGTGCCCTCTTGTTCTTGCTCACCTCTTTTTTTGAAAGATGCTACCATCTTAGACTTTGTTGATTCCCTTGAGGTACTTGAACATTTCTATCATGTCCCCCCTCTCCCTCCTTTCCTCGAGGCTATACATATTAAGCTCCTTTTGTTTCTCTTCATACATCTTCCGGTGCAGACCCTGCACCATTTTAGTTGCTCTCCTCTGGACAGCTTCCATCTTGTCTATGTCCTTGCAGAGACTGGGTCTCCAGAACTGCACACAGTACTCCAGATGGGGTCTCACCAGCTGTCTGTACAGAGGGATAATAACTTCCTGTTTTCTACTGGTGATGCCTCTCCCTATGCATCCCAGTATCCTCCCAGCCCTCCTTGCTGCCCTCTCACATTGCTTGCCCACCTTTAGGTCATCTGATATGACTACCCACAGGTTCCTTTCCATTTTTGTTGTTGTTAGTATCTCACCCCCCACTGTGTACTCTTCCCCTGGGTTTTTGTTTCCCAGGTGCATTACCTTGCACTTCTTAGCATTAAATCGAAGCTGCCATACATTTGACCATTCTTCTAACCTTGCCAAGCCCCTTCTCATCCTTTCCACCTCACCTTGTGCATCAACTCTGTTGCAGATCTTTGTGTCATCTGCAAAGGGACATACTTTTCCTTCCAGTCCCTCTGCAATGTTGCTTACAAAGACGTTGAAGGACAGTCCTAATACTGAACCCTACGGCACCCACTAGTAGCCCCTTTCTTCAGAGTGGATTCCATTTACTATTACCCTCTGTGTCCTATTCTCCAGCCAATTCTTTACCCAGGCTATCATCTTGGGACCCTCCCAGGCTGAGCTAACTTGTATATTAATCTTTTGTGTGGGACTGAGTCAAATGCCTTTGCTAAAGTCTAGGTAGGCCATGTCCACAGCCCCTCCCTGATCTACTACTTTGGTCACTTAGTCAAAGAAATCTATTAGATTCAACTGGCATGACCTTCCTGCTGTGAATCCATGCTGCCTTGGGTTATGTGCCCCTCTGGCCTCTAGGTACTCAACAGTTCTTTCCTTCAGAAGTGATTCCATCATTTTCCCTGTCACTGAGGTTAAACTAACTGGTCTGTAGTTTCCGCTTCTGCCCTGCTCCCACTTTTGTGAAGGGAATCACATCTTCCCTCCTCCAGTCCTCAGGTACCACCCCATCCTTCCATGATTTGTTAAAGAGGGTAGTCAGTGGTGTCACTAGTTCTACCCTTAGTTCTTTAGAATTCTGGGATGAATCCCATCAGGCCTCATTGCTTTGTCCACCTTCAGTTTAAGAGTTCTTTTCAGAACCCTTTCTTCTGTAAATGGGCTGGTATCAACTTCTGTATCCAGAGTGTTTCTATTGTTTGTTTTAGGTACCTCCCTTCTTCATTTGTAAATACTGAGCAAAATATTTGTTTAGTATCTGTGCCTTTCACAGTCACCGTCTGCCCACCCTCCCTCCCTTTATTAAGCCTCCACTATCCCTCCCTTAGTCTTCCTTCACTCCCCTGATGTACCTAAAAAGGTTTATCCCCTTCTTAACTGAGTTGGCTATCTTTTCCTCAGTTCGGGCCTTTGCTGTTCTGATGGCCTTCCCAGCTTCCTTTTGCTTTAACTGATACAATTCTCTGTCCTGCTCCTTCTGTGATTCCTTGTACTTCCTGAATGCTTTATTTTTCTCTTGAACCTTCACTGCCACCTCCTTTGAGAACCATAGTGGTTTCTTACATCATTTTGTTTTGTTTATTTGCTTCACACAAAGGCTTGTTACCTCTGTGATGGCAGTTTTTATTATTCCCCATTGTTCTTCCACCCCTCCTTCCTGCCCATCTGCTAGTGCATTCCTTAGGCACTCACCCATTTTGGCAAAGTCAGCCCTCCTGAAGTCCAGTACTTTTGCCTTTGTAGAGCCGACTCTATTGCTGTGTTTATTGTGAACCATACTGTTTGATGGTCGCTAGTTCCCAGATGGCTACCACTTCTACATCTGTGATCCTCTCTCCATCTCCATTTGAGAGGACCAGGTCTAAGATTGCTCCCTCTTGAGTGGGTTCCAATACTAGTTGTCTAAGGCATGCCCCCTGTAGGGCATCTAGAATAACCCCACTCTTAGAAGTGGCTGCTGCAACTACACTCCAGTTAACATCTGGCATATTCAGATCACCCATCAGCAATATCTCCCCTTTATCTGCCATTCTAAGTATACTTTCTATCATTTCCTTATCTATTTCCTCCCCCTAAGAGGGGGGTCTGTATACAACCCCTGTGCGGATTGTGGTGCCATTGCCTGCCTCCAAATTGACCCACAGTGCTTCTTCTCCTTCCTGTTTACCCTTTTGTTCTGTTGCTTTGATTCCTTCTCTTATGTAGAGAGCTACTCCTCCTCCTCTTTTACTCTCCCTGTCCCTCTTGTAGATAGTGTATCCTGGTATGTTTACGTCCCAGTCATGGTTCTGTGTGTACCATGTTTCTGTGACTGCCACGATATCCAGATGTTCCGCCTCCATTAAGGCCACTAATTCAGGAAGATTGTTACCCAGACTATGGGCATTGGTATTCATTGCTCTCCATTTTGTGATGGCTTTACCTTCTGTAGCAGCATCCCCCACTGACCTTTCTACCTTGGTCTTTTTCTCATTTAGTACCCTGTTTTGTAGGCGGAGGCTGGGATTTTCCTGCTGCTTATCAGTACCTCCCCCCTTGACTAGTTTAAAAGCTTGCCAATGAAGCATTTAAACCGATTGTCCAAAAGACTTGTTCCCTTCCTGGACAGATGCAGACCATCCTGCCAGTATAGGCTGGTGTCTCTCCAGGTGGAACCCCAGTCCCCACTGAAGCCAAACCCCTGTGCGCTACACCATTTTTTCAACCATTCGTTAAACTGCATGGTGCAAAGTACCCTCGCCTCACCCATGCCACTGACAGGCAGCACCTCTGAGAAGGATACTGTGTGTGCTACTTGTCTTAAGCCCCTCCCCAACTCTACAAAGTCCTTCTGCACTGCTCTAATCTCATGATGAGCCAAGTCATTTGTCCCTAGGTGGACAATGATGTCCAGCTCAGACTCCTGTGCAACTGTTCTCGTGATCCTAAGGATGCGCTTTCTGTCCCTCCAAGCCATGGCACCAGGCAGACACCTTACTTCAGTTTTCTCTGCTTCCCCCAGTTCTATCCCCCTAATAATTGAGTCCCCCACCAGGAGCTGCTTCCTTTCCCTGTGGTGCCCTCTGTCTCCTTCCTGAGGGCCTCCCTTGTGACAGTTGTCTGCACCCTCCTTAGTCTTCTCTGTGGGTGCATCCATAGGGGAACTGTGCTCCCCCAGAATGGTGTATGGATTGTGGAGTGGAACAACTGACTGGGTGTGCCTCTATTCCACCACCCTTACCCTCCCTGAGCCCACTGTGGTCCAACTGCTGTGCTTTCTTTGCAACCTCTGAGGTAGTGGTGGTGGCTCTGGTGCTCCCTGGATGGGGGAGGTTCCCTTGCTACTGTCCAGTGTGGCCTGAAGATGGGCAACTTCCTCCCTCAGGGCAGACAGTTGTCTGCAAACAGGGCAGCATCTCAGCCTCCAGAAAGACTCCCAGAAGACTGCTGCCCCACAGCCATTACATTGCACTACTCCCCACATAACTGTCTACCTTGTTTAGTTTTTTTTTTTGTTTGTTTTTTATGGTGTGTGTGTGTGTGTGATTGGTGTGTTATATAGAAATATATGTATTTATATAATGTGTATGCTTATATTGTCAGTGCAGTGTGCTAGAGAGGATATGACAGTGATATGCACCTTGCCCTCTTGAGAAATGATGTCAGAACCCTAGGTATAAATGTAACTATTTCCTGGGGTGAGCGGTGGGAAGGGTTTGGGCCTAAACTGTGCCCTCACGAAACAATCAGCTAAAAGCTCTGACCTACCGCTGCGATGAGTGCCTTCCTGTCAGCAAGATGCCATACACAACAATTTGACAGAGAAAGTACCCTGCTAATCAAACAGAGAAAAATCCAAACGTCCAAGTCAGACACAGGTAAACCTCCCCAGCCCCAAAACAGCCTGGTGACTTGTGCTCTGAAAGAAGTCAGACTCAAAACACGTCAGCTGTGCAGAAAGGCAGACACAGAAAACAGTATTCAGCCTCCGTGGGTTTAAACTCTTCCTGCTCTGAAAATCTCAACAATTGTAACAAAAGTAAAGCAAGCTCCACCTCCCTCTGTTGATTGAAAGACTGCCTTTTCTGATAATTCTAAGTTCCTTATTTCACCCTTCAGTTAGAAGTATCCTTCACCTGAAGAATATTAACTTTCCTAAGGAATCTGCTTCAAACCAAAGACAAACTTTAACATGGACTGGCTATCACACAAATCACACAGGTTAAAGTCTCTCTGTGATGAACTTGGTCTTACCCAAGTAGTGTCTGAACCTACTAGGGTCAACAAGACAAACTTAGCTAATAGCTCACTTCTTGATCTTATATTATCAACCCATCCCCATAAAATCCTTCATTTGGCTGTATTCCATAATGATATGAGTGACCATGGCATTGTAGTCTGTACAAGACTACAAACTAAGATTCGCCACCAGCCTAAGATCATAATCAAATGGTTATTCCGTAAGTTCAGCGTGTCAGACTTTCTGAAAGACCTTAGCCAGGTTAGATGGCAAAACCTTTATCTCTCTAAATTGCCTGATGAAGCAGTCACGGTCCTGAATGACAGTCTTATCACATTAGCAAACAAACACGCTCTGTTTATCTGGTTCTCTGCTGAGTTAAAGAACGCTCTCTCTACCCGTGATAAATTATGGGCCAAGGCTAGACACACTAAAAGCCAAGCAGATTGGCAAGTTTTCAGAGCTGCCAGGAATGCCTGCATTAAACGTATTCGATCCGCCAAAGCCAACTTCTATGTCTCCTCTCTAGAGCAGGCTAAAGGGGACCCCCAAAAAATCTGGAAGACCCTTAAGTCTATTGAAGGTGGCCAGTGGCCCCTCCTCTTCCAATTAAGATCGTCAAAAATAATATGGCCGTTGAAAACAGTAACCAAACCCCTGAAAAATTAAACTCTCACTTTGTCACTGCTGGCCTAGCGTTCGACTCATCCCCGTATGCTGCACGTGTTAATAGCATGGACAGTACAAACTCCACTACTCCAGAAATAAGCCATCCCTTCCAGCTGCTCCCCCTTAACTTCAAAGAAGTTGAAGATTCTCTCAAGAACTTGGACACCAAGAAAATTGCAGGGGATGATGGAATTGAACCACTTTTCCTAAAACTCGGGTTCACCTACCTTACGGCCCCAATCTTACACATTTTCAACCTCTCTATTTCTTCTTCCATAGTACTTTCATGTTGGAAATCAGTCCACATCTACCCTTATTTAAGTTGGGGGATTCATGCGATTTAAATAATTACAGACCTATTTCTATCTTACCCATCCTATTCAAGGTCTTTGAAAAGTTGGTTTACACACAACTAAAGCACCACTTAGAAACCCATTCGCTTCTGAATCCAGCCCAATCTGGCTTCCGCTCTAACCACAGTACCGTCACTGCTTTGGCTAAAGTAACTGATGATTGGATCTCTGCTATGGACTCCAAGAAGTTCACGGGAGCTGTCTTCTTAGACTTCAGCAAAGCTTTTGACACTGTAGACCACAGCCTAAAAAACAGCCTTTCTAAAATAGGTGCCACGCTGCCACCCATCCAGTGGTTTAGTAGTTACCTTTCGGGAAGGTTGCAAAAAATCAAAGCAGGTGGCCTGTTTTCTTACCCCCTACCAATCAACAGGGGAGTCCTGCAAGGCTCCATCTTAGGCCCCATCCTCTTCTTTCTCTCTATACATTAATGACCTAGACCACCACATATTCAACTCAAAATTGCACTTCTTTGCTGAGGATGCAGTCCTCTACACATCTAATGCCTCACTGCTTGAGGTCAGGGATGTCCTCCAAGCCGACTTTGCTCTGCTTGAATCCAATCTCATTAGCGCCAAAACTCCTCTTAAATGCTAAGAAAACCAAAGCTATGATCTTCTCCCTAGTACACCGCCTTCTGTACTTGCCACCCTGCAGAAAGACTTTATAGTTACTTCCCTAGGTGAGCCTTTGGAAGTCACCCCCAAATTTACATACCTCATTTTTTGGCTAGACAGCAAGCTTGCCTTCACTGAACACTTTGATGACCTATGTAAAAGTTTTAAAATAAGGCTAGGCTTCCTCTACCTCAACAGGTCACTTTTCCCAACCGAGATCAGGACTAGGCTTGTTCAAGCTACTTTCCTCCTGTTATTAGACTATGGGGACATAATCTATAACACTTCTACAACCTCAAAACTCAATAAACTGGACATTCTCTAGCACCAAGCGCTGGGCTTCATTATGAACTCCCCATACCGGACACACCATTGTGACCTGTACTCAGCTGTAGGTTGGACGTCCCTTACTACCAGACGCATTCTCCATGCCAGCACCTGGACCCTAAAGCTTCTCCTTAACAAGCTCCTGAGCTATCTAATCTCGATCATCCATACCCACTGCAGTACCTATGCACTCAGAAAATCAGATTTTATCTTCCTAGATGTCTCCAAATCTTGCACCTTCTTTGGTAAACGTGCAATCTCCATTGCCCTCCCGGTCATCTGGAACAGGCTCCAATCCTCACTGAAACTATCTAATCTAGTCTCTGTTAGTCTCTTTAAAAAGTTAATTTCTGAACAAATAAAAGATGTCTGTAGTTGTCATTAAAATTGTTTTTTCTATGACTGTATATGCCTTCTGTTAGTCCCAAGGTCCACATGGATGGAAGCTGCACTTTATGTATGAGTATGATGACCTACTCGAGGAGATTTGGAATAATGCTTGTACACTTGTCACTCATGTACCCTACCAGCACTTGAAATCCTGTCATATGCATTTACTGTATGTTTCTGTTAGTCTTGTTGTACATGTATTCCAGGACCTCCTTGTGAATCAGCTTGCTCAATGGAGATTTTTTTCCTGCAATAAACTTGAACTTGAACTTGAACTTTTGAGCCTGCCTCCCACCAGACACAGGTTGTTCCCCCTTGAACATGCATTCCTGTTTTGCTGGAAGAGGTTTCCTGCTTGTGTTGTGTTGATTCCCTTAACATACTTAAAAGTTTTGATCATGTCCCTTCTGTTTCTTCTCTGCTCAAGGGTGTACAGATTTAGTTCTCTGAGTCTTGCTTCATATAGCTCACGATGCAGTCCATGCACCATCTTTGTAGCCCTTCTCTGTACTGTCTCCAGGTGGTCTATGTCTTTTATGAGGTGGGGCCTCCAAAACTGACCACAGTACTCTAAACGTGGCCTCACCAAGGACCTGTAGAGAGGAATGATAACCGCGCTCTTTCTACTTGTAATCCCCCCTACCAATGTATCCATGGATGCCACTCGCCCTCTGTGCTGACTTTTCACACTGTTTTCCAACTTTTAAGTCACCTGCAATGACTACTCTGAGGTCTCTTTCTGTCTTTGTCTCCTCTAACTGATGCTCTCCTAGTGTGTACTTTATCCCTGGGTTTCTTTGTCCTATATGCATAACCTTGCACTTCTTGGCATTAAACTTCAACCACCAAACCCTAGACCATTCCTTGTATTTTTTCAGGTCTGCTTCCATACCTTTCACTCCCTCCTGCATGCCTACTCTGTTGCAGAGTTTTGTGTCATCTGCAAACAGACAAACCTTCCCCTTCAAGTCGTCTGCAATATCCCTGATAAATATGTTAGAGGATCGATCCCAGAACAGATCCCTATGTTACGCCACTGGTAACTTTGCCTCCCTTGATAAAGATCCACTGACAAGCACTTTCTGCATCCTATCTTGCAGCCAGTTGTTGATCCAGTTCACTATCTTATGACTGACTTTGTATGCTCTAATTTGTTAGCTAGCCTTCTTTGGGGGACAGTGTCAAAGGCTTTGCTGAAGTCCAGGTATATAATGTTCATTGCTCCTCTCTGGTCAACTGCTCTGGTGACCCAGTTGAAAAAGTCAACCATATCGATTTGACAAGAGCATCCTGCTATGAAGCCATGTTGCCTGGCGTCAATCTTGCTGCTGTGCTCCAGGTATTTCACTATCCTCTCCTTTAGTAATGACTCCATAATTTTTCCTACCACCAAGGTCAAACTGACTGGTCAGTAGTTTCCTGCCTCTTCCCTGCTTCCACTCTTGTGGAAAGGTACTACTGTTGCCCTTATCCAGTCCTGAGGTATTATTCCACTTCCCAGTGACTTGCTGAAAGCTCAGCCAGTAGTGTGGCAAGTTCTTCCTGAAGCTCCTTCAGTACCCTAGGGTGGATGCCATCTGGCCCCATTGCTTTATCTACCTTGAGCCTATTCAGCTCTTCTAGGACTCTTTCTCTTGTGAAGGGTATTGTGTCTGCTCCTGTGGTGTTGTGTACTGACCTACTTAGTGTAGGACCCTTCCCGCTGTCTTCTATGGTGAAGACAGAGCAAAAGAAATCATTTAGTAACTCTGCTTTGTCTTCGTCTGTCTCTGCCATCTTGCCTTCCTTTGTTGCTAACCTGACTACTCCCCCTTTACTCTTTCTTTTTTCCCTTATATAGCTGAAGAAGGTTTTGTCTCCCTTCTTGACCTCCTGTGCTATTTTCTCCTCCGTCTGTACTTTTGAGCTCCTAACTGCCTTTCCTGCCTCATTCAGCTTGTTTTTGTATTCTTCTCTATCTAATTCACTTTTAGTTTGTTTATATTTTGCAAAAGCCCTACTTTTTCCTTGATTTTTTTTGCAACTTCCTTGGTGAACCAGAGTGGATTTTTCTTTCTTTTGGTTTTGGTTATCTGCCTAGTGCATGTAGCTGTAGCTGAATTTAAAGCAGTTTTTAAGGCCTCCCAACAGTCTTCTACATCTTCTGAGTTTCTGCCATCTAGCATGGATGTGACCATATGTTTCTTTTCAAGAAAGTTAACTCTCCTGAAATCTAGAACTTTGGTTTTAGTATGACTAGTTACTTCTATCTTGTTCACAGTTAGCTGGATTGTCCTGTGGTCACTGGTCCCCAGATTGGCCCCTACTTGTACATCTGAGACTTTTGTGCAGTTTGTGAGCACCAAATCCAGTATTATTTTGTCTCTGGTGGGGGAATTCACCAGCTGTTGTAAACCTGCTCCTTGCAGTGCAAACAGGAAATATCTGCTTCGTTTGGAGGATGCTGTATATGAGGACCAGTTCACATCTGGCAGATTGAAACATCAGCACAGTAGGACCTCAGCCAGCATTCCACAGTGTTCTGTCTTCTTCCTCCTGGTCACAAAGAGGCCCCCAGTCTAATCCGAGTGCGGCGCCAGCACTTTAGGTTCGACTTTCTAAGTCATCAGATAAGCAGTAGTAGCCACTGTTGTATTTGTGCACACAGTGTGTTAGCATTACTTATCTGAATTGTACTTCAGTCACATTTTAATGAGAACTAGCAATAAATATGACATTTTGCATCAAATATTTTATTTAGTTAATGAAATGTTTCATCAGATTTCCCGTAAGAAGGCAGAGTTCCTGTCTGGGGAAATTGCTGTCGCTCAGAACTGACCAGCTCAACTCTTCAGAACTGTGGACAGGCTGTGCAACCCAGCCTGTCTGCAGGTCTGAAGAGCTTTTTCACAACTGCAGTGTGAAGAGCTTGCTTGGTTCTTTGCTGATAAGGTGGCCAACATCAGGTTGGAGATCCATGCGACACATTCTATGTGAATTGTTAATGATCAAGGCTTGGCCACTATCCCTCCATTCTCCTGGAGTACCTTTGACCAGCCGGAAATCATGGATGTTATGCGGACTGTCCAGGGGATGCACCCTACATGCTGTAGTTTAGATCTGGACCCTACATCCTTGATAATGGGTTGTGGTGATTCTATCGGCCCAGTTCTGGCACAGATAGTCTGGTGCTCCCTTGACTCTGGTGAGTACCCCTGCTCTTTGAAAGAAGCAGTGATGACATCTTTGTTGAAGAAAGCTTCATTGGACCCAGACTCTCTTGCAAACTACAGGCCTATCTCTAACCTTCCCTTTGTGGGGAAGGTGATTGAGAAAGTAGTGGCTGCTCACTGGAGAACCATTTGACCATCCATAGCATCTACGAACCTCTCCAATCTGGTTTCTGAAAGAGGCATAGTACCGAGACTGCACTGGTTTGGGTGCTCAGTGATCTCCTGATGGCGAGAGACCAGAGAAAACAGTCCATTTTGGTACTTTTAGATCTGTCATCAGCTTTTGACACCATTGACCATGGGGTTCTGCTTGAGCACCTGAGATTTATCTGTGGGTTCTCTAGTTTGGTCCACAGATGGTTTACATCTTTCCTCACTGGAAGAACTCAGAGGGTGGTGTTAGTTTTTTTTTCCTCTGATCCTATCTCTCTGTCTTGTGGGGTTCCTCAGGGCTCAGTGCTGTCCCCCATGTTGTTTGTGGTGTACATGCTTCCCCTCGGAGACATTGTAAGATGGTATGGGCTGAGGTTTCATTGTTATGCCGATGATACCCAACTCTACCTATCTTTCATGCCCGACCAGGAAGGAGTACTCTTGGTATTCAATGACTGCCTTGTTGAAATCCAGGATTGGATGAAGTCCAGCTGGCTGAAGGTGAACCCTGGGAAGACGGAGGTGATGGTTGTGGATCCAGGTCACTGGATGGGGGGGTTGGGGTCAGGTCGACCCTTAGGATTATTCCTTGGGGACTCCAAGCTTCCTTCCTCTGAACAGGTGCGAGACCTAGGGGTGATACTTGACGCGGGGTTGACACTTCAAGCACAGGTCTCGGCAGTCGTTAAGTAATTTTTCTACCATCTGAGAAACATCGCTAGGATCAAGCACCTTGTTCCGTCTGGTGACCCTCCTACATTGATCCATGCCTTCGTGACCTTGCATCTGGATTATTGCAACTCGCTTTACTTTGGGCTACCGGGGGTTAATATCCGCTGTTTGCAGCTGGTGCCGTATTCCGTAGCCCGGTTGTTGATGGGGATTCCTAGATCTTCCCATATCATGCCGGTGCTGCGGTAACTGCACTGGCTGCCTGTTCAGTGGTGGATCACCTTCAAAGTTGGTTTACTGACATATAAAGCCCTATACAGACTGGGCCTTGACCACCTGAAAGAGCTTCTGGTCCCTTATTGCCCTGAGTGGCCACTCCGCTCGGCCGATGAGGGGTTGCTGGAGATTTCGAGGGTGTCTTTAAAATCTGCTGGGGCCCGGGCTTTTATGTTCATGGCCCCTACCCTCTGGAATTCTCTGCCCCGTCGGATTAGGGAGTGCATGACCGTGGGGGGATTCAAACAGGCCTTAAAAACCTTTCTTTGGAAAAAGGCATACGGTGATGAAGATTGTAGATTTTGATTGTACTGTGTATTTTAACGGGATTATGAGATTGTTTTATCTGTTTTAACTGTTTTAATTGTACTGCGCCTTGACAATTGCAAGGCGCATTAAAAATAAAGTATATTATAATTATTATTATTATCAGGAGGGCACACCAAACAACAAGTTGCTCATTTCACAGTGTGACCTGGACCGATATGTTGTTATTGTGTGTGCTTACAGGACAGCATCCAGTAGCTGGCTTGCAAAATTGTTTTTTGAAATCATTGACCTGTAGTGTTGGGGTTGGCGGCACCAGACTCTGGAATGGAGCACTGAGTTAACTTCAGGTTCAGACACAAGGAAGCCCCAGCAGGGACAGGATGGCACACAGGAACAGGAAGTCAAGAGAAGTTTAAGAGATGCATCTCCACAATGACTGGAGGCAGCCCCAGCAGGGACAAGCTGACCACAGGATGTGTGGCTGCAGGTCAGGAATAGTCTCTGCATGAGCAGGGAGTGGTGAGTCTGCTGGATAGCATGATGGCACTGGGAGCCTGAAGAACTGAAGAGTGGTGGGCACGGTGGTGGATAAAACACTGATGACATCTCATCTGTACAGAGTGTGTTTGCTGATGAAAAACTTCTGATGATTGCCACTACAGTGTTTGCATATAAATAACTTCTGACGATTGCTGCTACAGTGTTTCTTGTGTTGTGAACAGTTATTTTAGCATGACTGTATCAACATTCCCTGCATTGGGGAGGTTAATGTTTTCCAGGAAACTTATCTGCACATCTCTATTTATGTTTTATTTACATATTAATAAAATTATTTGAATAACATGTGTATGTGCTCAAGGTTTACTTAAGGGTATTTCCTCTTTGAAACGTAGCCTGATTTGCATATTGCTGCAGCCTTTGCGATAGGTTCAATGTTCTCTAACTTTATCTTCTGACTCCCATTATTTTATTCTTCAGGTCAAATTGTGTACACTTAATGTTATAACTTATTATTTTTACTTTTTGTTTGCTGTTCTTTTTATTCCAGATCACCAGAGCTGCCATCCTCTACTAGTCTGGCATCCTGCCCCCTCCTACACTTTCTCAGGAACTTAGCTGTCCTCATGGGTCCCACAGAGGCTGGGTAAAAGACAGTAAAGAGAAAGGATGGGACAGTGCCATATGATGGAATGGGGTGGAGGGGGTTTATGGCTGAGGACAAGATAACAGAAGACAGGATTAGGAAGGGGTTCATGACCCTAAAGGTGAACAAGTCGCTTGGTCCAGATGGGATACACCCAAAAGTTTTACAGGAATTGGTGGTAGAACAGGTAGATCTGCTAGCAGACCTGTTTAGCAGTTCACTAGATACAGGGGTGGTACTTCAGGAATGGATAACCACTCATAAGATACCACTGCACAAGACAGGGGCCTAGGGATGACCCTGGCAACTACTGATCAGTCAGTCTGACCTTTATTGTGGGTAAACTGATGGAGACCATTCTGCAGGAAAGGCTAGTTGGGTTCCTCAAAATGGGCTGCAGGGCAAGAGACAACATGGGTTCATGTCAAGGAGATCCTGTCAAACCAACCTTATGAGTTTCTTTGACTGGCTAATGAACATGGCAGAGAAGGGTCAGGTGTTTAACATTCTATACTTGGATTTCAGCATGGCCTTCAACTCAGTGTCCCACAAGAGACTGATCAGGAAGCTGAAGGACCTAGGGGTGGCAAACAAAATAACAAGATGGTGGCGAATTTGCTCAGTGACAGGACCCAAAGGGTGGCGGGGGTTGGGAGCTCTCAGGTACTAGAGATGTAACCAGTGGGGTCCTGCTGGGGTCAGTGCTGGACTCAATATTATTCAATCTGTGTTCATTAATGATATTGGAGATGGTATCAAGGGGAAAAATCTGCCTCTTTGCAGATGGCATCAAACTCTATTGGAGGGTGGACACAGATGAAGGGGTATAGGACCTAAAGGAGGACCTAGCGAAGTTGAGGTGGTGGTCTGACATTTGATAGCTGGGGTTCAATACTAAGAAGTTCAGATTCATGCACATAGAAAGAAAGAAACCAAGGGCCGAGTACAGTCTAGGTTGGTCAAGGTCACTGTATTGGAGGAGAAAAAGGACTTGGGGATGGCCATTACCACCAAGCTAAAACAGGTTACATGGTATATAAAGGCTACTGCATTTCTAGAGGGTTCACAAGCAGAAAGAAAGGGCACTAGGTCAAGATCCTGTATGTAATAATAGCGTGGTCAAGAACTGCACAGGAAAAATGGCGCTGACAATAACTGTGCCCATGAAAAACACCAAATTCAACAACAGTGTCAAAGGTAACGGTCCAAAAACATATGGAGGACTGCTACCATAGCAAAGTAAAAAACAAAATTTGTGTTTTTATGGGGGCTTTGACCACCACACCCCTGACATGGGGGGCTTCCCCAAAAAAACTTTATATAATCAACTCCGGGGTGGATCTTGGGGATGGGGAGAACCACGGAGGGGGAGAGGAATCAAATAAAGCTAATAGTCGAGGAACACAAAATAACACTTGGGGGGGGGACAAAAAAGATTAACAAATTCAAAAATGGCCAGAATGGAGAATTGTAAACCTACAACTTGGGAGGCTGGCAACAGAACCCAGGTGTCCTCTGCTCTGGATGTGAGTGCCTTAGCCTCTCCACCACAACTTGACCAAGCAACTTGCTTCTAGCTATTTGACTCTTCCCCATATACCTTCACAGCTACAGGGGTAGCGGTAAATGGCATGCGCTATCCTACCCCTGTTGCTGTAAAGGCATACGCGATATTTGAAGTGCTGTTTTGACAGCACTATCCTTGAAACCCTGTTCTAACTGGGTATGGAAAGAAAGAAGTTATCCTGCTGCTGTAGACCCTTTTGCAACAGCATCTGGAGTACATGTGCAATACTGGAGTCCTTACCTGACAAAGGATATCAACCAGCTTGATGCAATGCAGAGGAAGGCAGTAGAGATGGTTTGGGACAGCATGATAGGGCATATGAGGACAGGCTGCTAGAATTCAATATGTTCTCGCTCAAGGAGAGGAGGGGAGAGAGGGGATATGACTGAAGCCTTCAAGCACCTGAAAGGTATAAACAAGGTGGATATCGGGACCTTTCCTAACTTTGTGATAACAAGACCACAAGGGGACACTGTTGTAAACTGGTGGGAGAAGGTTCAAGAAGGAGGCCAGGAGACAGTTCTTTACAGAAAGGAAGGTGTCAGGGTGAAATGAGCTCCCATCTGAGATAGTCAATCACAAGACAGTGGGGGGTTCAAGAAGGGATGGGACAGGGTGAAAGGAAGGGTCAGAGTTGGCGGGGGGGGGTGAGACTCACTGTAATTTCTACAGAAAGGGTTCTTCATTCAAGCACACTTAATAGACTAAAAGGCCTTCTTCTGCTGGCTTTCCTCTGTATATTTTTTTCCATACTGCTGTATATGCTATGACTTGGGAGTTAAATGAACCCAGAGGATGAGAGTCTAACATGACAAATCTTATGAAATTTGATACTGGTGGCACAATTGGGTTCAGAAACATGTGTCTCTTCCCCAAAGGCTGTCAAAACTACCACCACCAGCCCCCCCCCACCTAGATGCTCCAATGCCCTCCTTCTTTCTTAAGTATTATGAACCCCCAGGACCCCCACACATTACAGTCTTAATTACTAAAATATCTCCCCACAAGGCTCCAATACCTGACATATAGTTGGGGTGGGGCAAATCTTAGCATGTTCATCGTACCTGGAGGGCAGACAGTTCTGTGGCTGGTTGGCGGTGAATTAAAATGTGAATGTTCATTCTAGGCTAACTCAACAGTCACAGGTTCCATATGCTGTAGCTGCCTGTAGCAGTCTGTGTTTCTCTGCACTAACCACTTCCGATGTGCTGTGCCATGGTGGTGGTGGGGCAGCCCTTGTTATAGTGTTAAATGCATAACCTACTTAGGTCTTACCAGATGCTTACCAGCAGGAGGCAAGATGTGATCCTGCTACTGTACAGATTCCTGGTGAGGCCACACCTGGAGTACTATGGGCCCTGTGCACAAAGCGGATGTAGGTACACACGACATGGGTGGTACGCCTGTGTAGCTGTGCACCTGTGGACAGGTGTGCTGGTACTGGCATTCACTAATACTGGCCACCTGTACGCAGCTCCACCCACCCAACACGCAGCTGTGCAGAGGGGTGGTACGTGGACAGGGCGCACATCCAATGGGATGCCCCGGACCCAGTCCACAAGTGGATCCTTTGCACCCGTGGGCACAGATATATAGCCACCTCCATGCCATGCGTGGTATCCAAGAAGTGGGCTGGTGCCTGGGTGGCCATCCCCACACCACCATTCGCAGTCCGTGGTCAGGGGTGGCATGGTGTGGGGAATGACAGTCCCCACCTGTCCTCCAGTGACCGAGGGGTGACATCCCAGGGGGGCATGCAGTCCTTATGGCAGGGGTTCCCCCTACATACCATGTGCCCCTGCACGCCTGGCACTCCACACCTCCGTGAATGGCAAGGAGTGTGGGCATGCCCCCTGGCCGACCCCAATCGCGTTGCCCTCTGCGCGGTCTGGCGGTGGGGCTGTGTGCCCCATTGGTGCATCCCACAGCTTGCCTCACCAGTGGCTCAATGGGCCGTATACACAAAGTGGGCATAGGTATGCATGACATGCATGTACCCTGCCCTCATAGCTGTGCACTCATGGACAGGTGTGCCGGTACCAGTATTCACTAATGCCAACCACCTGTTCACGGCTCCACCCACCCGGCATGCAGGTTCACAGAAGGGTGGTACGAGGACCAGGCGTGCATCCAATGGGATGCCTGGACCCAGTCCACGAGTGGATCCCTTGCACCTGCAGGCATGGATATATGGTCACCGCCACACCACGCATGGCATCCAAGAAACGGGCTGGTGCCTGGGCTGCTGTCTCCAGACCACCATTCACTGTCCATGGTCTGGGGTGGCATGGTGTGGGGAATGGCAGACATCCCGGGGGGGGCACGCAGTCCTTATGGCAGGTTACCCCTGTGTACTGTGTGCCCCCTGTGCCCAGCACTCTGCACCTCTGTGAATGGCATGGAGTATGGGCAAGCCCCCTTGGCCAGCCCCAACCGCGTTACCCTCCTCGTGGTTTGGCAGTGGGGTTGTGCACCCTATTGGTGCACCCCATGGCTGGCCATGCGAGTGGTGCAATGGGTGTGAAGTGGCTATGTGGCCCAGATGTGCTGCGCATAGCTACTCCACCCCTTCATGCATAGGGTCCTATGTGCACAGTTTTGGAACCCCACCTCAAACATGAATGAAACCACTTGGAAATGGGCTGAAAAGGGCCACTAGCATGGTGTGAGGTAGACAGGGAAAGTTGTATGAGGAAGGACTCAGTTGCTTGAACATGTAATCACTGGAGGTAAGATGGGAAAAGAGGAATATGATAGATATCTACAGATATATAGACATTGAGGTAGTCAGCTGTAGGGACTGCAGGGTAATAAAGTCATAGGCTACCCTGTAAAGGATGGAGCAATGCCATAATGCAGGAGATTCATGACATTCCAGTCACAGCTGGTAGCAGCATGGGAAGAGATATCTATGATGCGTCACCAGCTGAGCTGGTATCCACAGGCACACCCTGCACCCTCATTCCACCATAAGCTCACTGGCCCAGATATAGGGATTAGGAGCAGTAGTAATGAAAGCAGCACAGCAGGGGTCTATAATAAGTTAAGTAAGAGTGCCAGGGATGGGGGGGCTAACAAAGACAGCAGATAGCATTAAACCTAGAAGTTAACGAGGGAAGGGGAGGACAAAGGGAGAGGAGCTGACAAGAGGTGGAATGGTATAGGCACAAACTAGAAGGCAGTCTGTTTAAATGTCAGGAGCCTAGAAAACAAAATTAGTGCACTCCAGGTGATGGTGGCAGATGTGGGATTAGTCAATGTAGCTATTACAGGAATGTGCCACTGGAAATAACAACTGAGATCTAGCAGTATTGGGGTGATGATACAAGGAGAGAGCTCACATCTCTGGGCTCAGTCCAAGTCACTCAGTGGTAGGCTGTTGTGGGTATAGGTAGTACAAGGCAGACTCAATGTATTGCAAGTCTTTTGCTGCCTGTAAAATGTCTGTTCCTATATTCTCATAACACATGTGTTCCTCATTGCACAAGGTGTGCCAGGCCATGCAAGTGGCACTGCCACTGCCTTAGGTAAACAGTCTGGTATAATTAGGATCAGGAGTGACTCCTGGAGACACTCCAATTGACCGAGCTACAAGGGCCAAGGCTCTTGGTGGGCTCAGTGAGGAAACCCCTGTTTACTCTACCATACTGGGAGTTAATAACCAGTCTAAGTTTAACAACATTATAATGTATGGTGGAACATTGTTATATATAGAAATTTATCTTTTCCCTGGGTTGTTATGCCATTGATGTGACGTATCTTTGTTGTTAACCCATTGATGGTACGTCACATCGATGGCATAACAACATGGAATTCAGTCATGCGACTATCTCTATGGCAGTGCGACCGCATGAATGATCATTTGTATTTCAGCAGTGGTTCAAATAACGGTCACACAGCACATACTAATCATCCCCCCCCCCCCCCATCTGTGCCGAAACCCTTAGAAATCTTCACTCACTCACCAAATTAGGAGATATTTAGAGCGGGTTTCTGTATTCCTGCTTGTTTGCTAAATTTTTTTTTCTTTATGTCCCTTGTATGTATGTCTTGCAAATGTGTTATCCATAGTGCCGGAAAGTGCAGCAGAGGTCAATGCTTCACATCCTGACCTGTATCTCGGTGCATGGCATCCCCAGTTGGATGTTTCACATCACATGTGTTGTTTCTGTGACCAGTACTGTGTACTGCATATGAGCCATAGTTAAAATAGCTGTTACTGCTTAAAAGTGTTTCAAACTTTACATTGAAAAGTTTTTTCCATTCAGTCATTGAGTGTTTAGAATTTTTATTTTTACTAGAAGTTTTGACTGAGAGATGTATTAGCACATATCAGTCCAGGGTAAGACACTTTAATACGTTAGTTATTCACAAACTCCATAAGGTGTATTGATGAGCTGTTAAAACCAAAAATTCATAAAATATTTTGTTTTACAGATATGCTGACGATACCGATGCCCATACATTATAAAAGGCAAACTATGGGCATTGATGAATAACCACTTGAAGCTAGCATCAGTGTCCACACTTTATTCTCCATGTCTATTGTTCTGCATGTAAAAATAGCTTGGATAGTGGTTCACAGACCTGTAACATTTTAGATGTCATTAGTTCTACAGACCTGGGAAAATTACTTAATTATGCTGAGACTGACACTGAAGTTAGTGACACTAATACGTTTGTTAATGTGTGATGGAATCAAAGAGAAGAGAAAATACCTCTTCAGACCCGTTTCCACTTTCTGTCCTAATAGTTACCACCCTGCAATAACAGTATTTGAGAGGGTGGTGATTAAAACAAGTTTCGGAAGTTTTGAATGCTGCTTCTGCATCAGGTAATAATTTAACTACTACTGAAAGAAATGCTCTGTCAGAACTCTGTGAATGCAGTGAGATTATTATAAAATCAGTGGATAATGGAGGGAATAGTGGTCTTGGAGAAAGGCCACTATAAGTGTATAATTATGTCCCTGTTAGATAACACAGCCAACTGCAGAAAACTTCACAGTAATCCCTTAAAGATGCAGTATTACCTATCCAGGTAGTAATCCGTTTCAATGTTCTGTAGATCCACAGAAAATAGGGCACCTGCCTGTCTGCCTATCTTTTACTGTTGTTGTCAACATGGCGGGAGGCAGAAATGTAAACAAAAACAAAAGGAAACTGAGTGAATTACACGGAGATAGTACAATGCCAGCAGGAAAGAATACCAGGGACATGATTAGCTGAACACAGGGAATAAACTGACGAAAAAGTGCACTTTTTTTTACATAGTACTGCTTTAAATGTTTTCAAGAAAAAGCTATGTCATCTTTTTCAGGAGGCAGTAGTGCCGGGATCCATTACAGAAAAGGAGTATGAGTACATCTAGGAGCAGTTTCCAGTTGTTCCTTGTTTTTATATTTTGCCTAAAATTCACAAAAAAACATTGAAGATCCCCTCCCCACGTCAAAACTATTGTCTCTGGGGTTAACTCACTTACACAGAATTTAGGCAAACCAGTAGGGCTCAGTGATGAATAGGACATAAAACCATTTCTAACTAGAAGTTAATTGTCTTCTTGTGATTTCTGGTATCAGAACAAAGGAACAGCCTGAGGACCCCCTGTATATTAAGTGCAAGGTTACGTACTGAAATGCATTGCATGCTTTAAAATAAAGTACTTATTATTAGTTCTGCTTTGAAAATATTTTGCTTTGTAATGTTTGCAATGTAATGTATGCCTCTACTTATATACATTTTTTTCTGTTTTTCTGTCTTTCCCAGGTTATTCTGGGTACCCTTCTCTTTACCCTCCAGTATGTGGATCCCCTAAGAATTTTGGAATTAATTGCCAGGACTTACATATGGGTGATCACATAGAAACATAGATACATAGACTTTGATGGCAGATAAGGACAACTTGGCCAACCGAGTCTGCCCATTTCACTACTGATTGGATAAGTTGCAGATCCTATGTAACCAACAGCCTACTTCTTCACACCCTATCCACCATAATTGCCTTTTGTCTTTCCCCTTGCATTCTTGAATTCCCCCACTGTTTTTGACTCCATGACCTCCTCAGGAAGGCCGTTCCATGTGTCCACCACCCTCTCTGTGAAAAAATACTTCCTCACATTGCCCCTGAGCCGTCCCCCCTCTATCTTCAAATTGTGCCCCCTTGTTCTAGCACATCTCTTTTTCTGAAAGATGCTTCCCTCTTGGACTTTGTTGATTCCTTTGAGGTACTTTAAAGTTTCTATCATGTCCCCCTTTTCCCTCCTTTCCTCAAGGGTATACATATTAAGCCCCTTTTGTCTCTCTTTGTATGGCTGCTTTTGCAGACCCTGCACCATTTTAGTTACCCTCCTCTGGACTGCCTCCATCCTATGTCTCTACTGCTGTCTTTTTGTCTTTTTAAATTTTGTATCCCTAACCTGGCTGCAGGTTAAAACTTAAATGTTAAAATGTTGATATATTTTATTTAACCATAGCCTGTGCAGTTGTAGAGGACTAAACTGAATTCTGGATTTTTGCATATAGAGAATAATGTATGGGAAACCATACACTACAAGGCTGTGTTTCCATCAAGAGGTTGAGATGATAGCATATGAACCTTGAGAGTGAAGCTTGAGAGGTCCATGCTGTCATCTCAGCCCTGAAATGGAATCACATGCCTAGTTGTGTGTGGTTTCCCATATTTTAGTTTATATAGTATATGTTTTTTTAAACTGAAGTGACAAACCCCCACCGAAGTGAAGTAAAAAATCTTGCCATTTCTTTAATATGTTCAATGATCAAAATCAAATTTACAGACTTTTGAAAGTAAAAAGGTACAATTTTGAGCACTGGGTAGTTAGGAAGTAGCTGAGTGTAGAATAAATTAGAAATTTGAAATTGCATGACCTTCGAACTGTGCACAATAACTGTGCGTAATGTGCACAACAACACTTTGGAATGCGCACAACAGTTTAGAATGCATACAACAAGGATTTTGAAGAGGCGGATTTTTATACAGAACAAAGGCTAACCATATACTATTGTTATATCATAGTATAAGAAGTCATTTTAGAATGTTTTTACATGGTATCAACTTAGAGACTTTGTATTAATTTAGAGACTTTGTAATTTTGTAACTGTGTAATTAATTGTTTCACCTGATGTCACTATATTTTGGGGCTTTATAAATGACGAAGAAACTATTCTAGCCACACCCTCTGATGAAGGATGTTTGCAAAGCACTGGGGTTACCGGTTATTGCTCTTGCTCCAGCACAGCTTGAATAAAATACAGCATTTGCACTGAAATTGTTTTATGATATTGTGCAGGAAATTTGGATTTGAGAAAAGAGCCTTTTTATAAATAAAAGTTTGATTGATTGATTGATTTGAAATTCTTGTGATCTGGGTCACTGCTGTGCTCTGCTGCCTTGGAGTGCCAATTATTTGGGACTGTGTGCATGTAAAAATAGTCTGCAGAAATTAGACAGATTGCAATATTGCTTAGCCAGATTTGTATTATGTTTGGTTGGTCCATATTCAATGTCTCATCATTGTTCAGCACTTCTTTGGTTAGACTGGACTTCCTTGGAGATCAGGAGGGAGAGACTGCTGCGTATTTAAATGTATGAAGGGTCTCGCTACCCTGTATCTTTTGGAAAAATTAGCTCCAGTATCTTCTGTGTATTCATTATGTGAGAGTACAGGAAGAGGTCCAAAAATTCCTAGGACAAGCTCAAGATATGGACAAATGTGCTTTGATTACATTGCTGCTACTACTTGGAACTCTCTCCCAACAAAACTGTGAAACATAGCTACATGTCATAGCTTTAAGACACCCTTTTCAGAATGAAATCCTTTTTCATGTCATTGTTATTAATTTTAATGTTTTATGAATTGCATTCTTCTTCTTTATGTAACCTCATGTGTAGTATGTGTATATAAAGGATAACCCTGAAAACAAGCTTTGCCTAGTGCCTTATCCTGCTTAAATATAAATAAACTTCAAACAGCAAAAGATAGTTTTATTAGCAAATGAGGGCCTGGAAGAATGTAGTTAGTGCATCCATAAACTTTTGGTGTGGCCCTCTTTAGCACTCTTTTAGGTGGACCTGTTGTTCACTCTCCCCACCTGGTACCAGGATTTGGACAGACCCCAAAGTACAGCCAGGTGTAAATCAATGCAGGCCCATAGATGCTGCTGCAGGTTGGCTGATGTTGGGGGCACTTTCAACAGAGCTACGTGCTCAATCAACTTCCCCCACCAAAGGCCATGCAGTTGCTTAAAATAGCAGATCTGCAGGTCAGGATACTTGTAATCCAGTCTGATGACCAACTTGCAGTGCAGGGAAGAGAAACAAGCATTTGTCAATGCCGAATGTTGCTTGCTTGTATGTGCTGTTTAGGTATTTGGAAGTGATAGTTCCATGCCTTCCTCCCAGGACATCCACTGTGTCTTTCCATTCAGTATTCAGAGAAGAGTGGGAGGGGCAAGGGCTACAGTAGTACAGCAGTTGCCAAGGGGGTGAAGAGGTGGACAATAATCCATTCAAAGGCAAAAGAGTCCTGCAGCAGCTCACTAAATTGAAGGTGGACAAAGCGATGGAACCAGATGGCATATGCCCAAGGATATTAACAGAACTGCGAAGGGAGATAGCAGTACCTCTGGCAGCCATGTTCACTGAGTCATTCAACATGAGTGAATTGGAAAAGGGCACATGTGGTCCCTCTACACAAGTCCGGCAGCAGGGAGGAGGCAGGGAACAATAGGCCATTCAGCCTCACCTCAGTAGTGGGGAAGATCATGGAGACATTGCTTAAAGAAAGGATAGTGGGACATCTAGATGCCATCGGAGCCCAGGACCATAGACAACATGGATTCACAGTGGGGACATCATGTCAGATAAATCTGGTTGATTTCTTTGACTGGGTGACAAGGAAGTGAATCAGGGTGGGGCACTGGACAATGCTTACCCTGATTTCAGCAAAGCCTTTGACACCATCCCATATAGGAGGCTGATAAACTAGCTGGGTAGGCTGGGCATGGGAGAAAGGGTGGTAAACTGGGTTAGAAACTGGCTAACAGACAGGAGGCAGATGAGTGGTGGTAAATGGTGTGCAGTCTAGGGAGATGGGGCGACCAGTGGAGTGCTGCAGGGATCGGTCCTGGGGCCAGTTCTGTTCAATGTCTTCATTAGTAATATTACAGAACAACTGAAGGGAATTTTTTCACCAAATTTTCAACATAGCCATTTTAAGATCTCTGCTCATGAACAGTGTCACTGTGATTTTCTTAATCTGTCCCAAACATTGATTGCACACACCGAATCCGCCATTGTGCACTACACGCACGGAAACACATTTTGTGCGACATGTGAAAAATGACAGCTGTACTGCTCTTAAGGAGGTGTGGTAAAATGGCAATGTTGAAAAGCTGGAGTGCAAATATTAAAAATATGCGAACTTACGAGCGTGCGTAGGAACTGCGCAACACACGCTCATAAAACAGTCATTTTTAGGAATTTTTTCACCAAATTTTCAACATAGCCATTTTAAAACCTCTGCTCATGAACAGTGTCACTGTGATTTTCTTAATCTGTCCCAAACATTGACTGCGCACACCGACTGTGCCATTGTGTGCTATATGCATGGAAACACATTTTGGGCAACATGTGAACAATGACAGCTGTACTGCTCATAAGAAGGTGTGGTAAAATGGCAATGTTGAAAATCTGGAGTGCAAATATTAAAAATTCACGAACTTATGAGCGTACGTAGGAAATGCGCAATGCACGCTCATAAAACAGTCATTTTTAGGAGTTTTTTCACCAATTTTTCAACATAGCCATTTTAAGACCTCTGCTCATGAACAGTGTCACTGTGATTTTCTTAATGTGTCCCATACATTGATTTTGCACACCGACTGCGCCATTGTGCGCTACATGGGCAGAAACATGTATTGGGTGAGATGTGAAAAATGACAGCTATACTGCTCAAAAGGAGGTGTGGTAAAATGGTAATGTTGAAAATCTGGAGTGAAAATATTGAAAATTTGCAAACTTATGAGCGTGCGTAGGAACTGCGCAATGCATGCTCGTAAAACAGTCCTTTTTAGGAATTTTTTCACCAAATTTTCAACATAGACTTTTTGAGAGCCCACCTTATGAACACTGGCAGTGTCGTTTCATTAATCAGTCCTGAAAGGTGATTTCACACAGTGACCGCGAAATCACCCTTTGGGCTCAAATAACGCCATGACAGTGCAAGAATTCATGAGGAGGGGTCCCAAAAACCCCATGTTGAAAATTTGGGCCCAAAATTCCCAAAATGCAACAAAGTTGAAAAACCCTATCTATGCCATTATACAGCTTACGGCATTTCCTCAGATCGCGGTTGGCTTTGAAGAATGCAGGCGTGTTCCCAGTCCACGAAGGTCATCGCGCGAGTCTGGAGGTAGTATGGGGTTTGGGGATGTGGGGAGGCAGGGTGCGCAGTGGGTGAGTGCGGGTTGTGGGAGGGGGGCAGGGAGAAGTGCCGAGGGACAGTTTTTGTATTTACAGGTTTTTTTTTTTTTAATAAGACTACGAGGGACTTTTGCCACACTAGGGTGGGCTCCCAGCATAGCACCTGGATGCTTTGGGGGTGTGTGCAGCCGACAGGGGATTGGGCACCCCGTCGGCCATAAAACATTTTGCCATGCTGGGGTGGGCTCCCAGTGTGGCACTTGGATCTTTTGGGGGGCGTGGAGCCAGCAGGATTAGGTACACCCGTTGGCTATACAGTGTGGGGAAGGCGCGCAGGCACACAGTGTGCGTGCTTACACCATGTGTGTGTGGAGGGGCTCTGCTCTTTGAGCGGAGCTCTTCCTTTCAACTGTATGACCACTGCATTTTCAACTGCTGTCATAGACAGCTGCAGCAGTGATTGGGGAACTGGGGCCGCGCTGCAAACGCACTGACTGCATTGGAAGACGGGCGCCACACCTCCGAAAACTCGGATGATGGCACTATGTTTCTTGCACATGCATGCAAGCAACATAAAAACAAAAGAAGTTGCCCCTTAAAACAAGGCTGCACTGTGGCATACACACAGTTCCCAGACACAGATGGCTCCTTAGGTCACTGCAGGCCACTGGTGCTCTAGTCTACTGTGGTACTTCTGGCTCGGATTGACTGCCTCTTCAGTTTCACTGCAGGCAGTACAGTGTAGTAGTTAAGGGAACTGAGCTGCAAACCTGGAGACCTGGGTTTGAATCCCATCAGCCCCCACTTGCACACTATGTGACCCTAAGCAACAAGTCACTTAACATCCTTGTGCTCCCAGGTCACACCTGGGAACAAGATCTGTCTTAGTGTGCCTTTCCAGTTTAAACAATTCCCATTTTTCCTGCCTCTCTCAGGCTGGCTACCAGCTCTTCCATCCTCTCCATGCCTTCTCTCCAGAGTGCTGAGGTCTCTTACCTACAGACACATCTCAGCTTATTGACCCTAAGGTCAATGGCCACCCAGTACCTAGCTGTAGTGTCTGCTATGGGACCTAGATTAGTAGTCCCTAATTTCTGTTCTTTGCTTGTGCTGGACCTTCTGCATTGTACTCATGTAGGCTTACATGCAGTTGCCCTTCTCTTCCTTTCAGGAACTCAGCAGCTCCCTACACAGTTCATTTTCTCCTTTTTAAGCAGTTTGGGATAGTGTAGCTTGCACCCACTCCAAACACAACAGGACTCTCTATCACAAGATCTCCACAAGATCTGCCTGCCTCCACCACAGTTCTATAGGTTCTGCTCACAGTTCTCTCCTACTTGAACCTGGGGCTGTCACTCTGTGAACTCGACAGCCCACAGGCCAGAGGAAGAGCACCAGCATCTGTGGGCCCTCCTTCCCCCAAAAGTCTCCAGGAGTCCTTTAAATTGCAGGGGTGCCAAGTGTGGGGGCCAGCCCACCCATGCAAATCCGTTACACTACTGAATGAGTTTATGATGCTAGTCTGCTGCAGTCTGTACTTTTGTGCGAGTCTCTGCAGTCACTATTAAACCCTAACTGAACTAACAAATGATCATGTGAACAGTAATCCTTATCTTGCACTTTGCATACCACCTTCAGGCTGACCCAGGTAACAAGGTTGTGGTCATGAATATTCAAATATTGAACAAGGCACCAGGTGATTGAAATTGTGCAGGACAGATCAGCTAAAATGACTAGAAACATAGAAACCTGTTGGCAGAGGAAGGCCCTACAGTCTGTCCAGTCTGCTCTGTGAGGTGGTATATGCATCCAAGGTGTCCATAAACATCCTCCCCCACCCTGTTTCCTCCAGCTCCCTTAATCAGTCCTTCATGTCTGTCCCATCTTCTCTTGAATCCCTCCTCTGTCTGCATTGACTATGTCTGTCTTTAGTCTATTCCACTTTTCCACCACCCGCTCTTTTTTTTTTTGCTCCTCTGTGCACCCCACTGACCTGCAACTTCTTTTGGTTGCTCATTGTCCCGTTCAACCTGCCAAGCTCATCCTCTGCTGCTGCTTCTTGCCACCTTCATCTTGGAAGGACCAGCTTATCCTTACTGGGGTCCCTCCCCTCAGGGAACAGGAGTGGGGAGTAGCAGTCCTGGGGGGTCCTCCGAGTTATACAGGGCTACGGGAAAGGAGTGGTACACTAGGGGGACTATGGCATGGAGGGACTAGGCAGCCATCATCCAGCAGGCCAAGATGGGTGCTGTTTCCATTTTTCTGGGTCTCTTCCCACACCAGCCGGTGTGGTCACCCATGCCGATGAGGCTCCGCACACCACCAGGTTTTGCTCTCAAAGCAATGCTCCACAGCACTCCCACAGGAGGACAGCATCTGTTCAGATGCTCTATAGAAACATAGAAACATAGACTTTGACGGCAGATAAGGACCACTTGGCCCATCCAGTCTGCCCATTTCCCTACCTACTGGATAAGCTGCAGATTCTAGTTAACCAAAAGCCTACTTCCTGCAGCTCCCCACTATAATTGCCTTATGTCTATCCCATGCATGTTTGAATTTCCCCACTGTTTTAGACCCAACAACCTCTCCAGGAAAGTGGTTCCATGCGTCCATCACTCTCTCCATGAAAAAGAATTTCCTCACATTACCCTTGAGCCGTCCCCCCTCTAACTTTAAATTGTGTCCCCTTGTTCTTACACATCTCTTTTTCTGAAAGATGCTACCCTCCTGGACTTTGTTGATTCCCTTGAGGTACTTAAAAGTTTCTATCATGTCCCTCCGTCCCACCTTTCATCAAGGGTATACATATTAAGCTTTCTCAGTCTCTCTTCATATGGTTTCTAATGTAGACCCTGCACCATTTTAGCTGCCCTCCTCTGGACTGCTTCCATCCTGTCTGTGTCCTTGCATAGATGAGGTCTCCAAAACTGCATGCAGTACTCCAGATGGGGTCTCACCAACTGTCTGTATAGAGGGATAACCACTTCCCTTTTTCTACTTGTGATGCCTCTCCCTATGCATCCCGGTATCCCCCTGGCTCTCCTTACTGACTTCTCACATTGCTTACCCACCTTTAGGTCATCTGATATGACTACACCCAGATCCCTTTCCATTATTGTTGTCTTTAATACCTCCCTTGCTATTGTGTACTCTTCTCCTGGATTTGTATTTCCCAGGTGCATTACTTTGCACTTCTTTGCATTGAATCTAAGTTGCCATATGTCTGACCATTCCTCCAACCGTGCCAAGTCCCTTCTCATCCTTTCTAACCCCCTTGTGTATCAACTCTGTTACAGATCTTTGTGTCATCTGCAAAGGGCATACCTTTCCTTCCAGACCCTCTGCAATGTCACCTATAAAGATGTTAAAGAGGACTGGACCCAATACTGAGCCCTGAGGTACCCCACTAGTAACCCCCCTTTCTTCAGAATGTGTTCCATTCACTATTATCTTCTGTGTCCTGTTGTGCAGCCAGTTTGCTACCCAGGCTACCACGCTGGGACCCACTCCCAGGCTGGCTAACTGGATTATTAATCTTTTGTGTGGGACTGTGTCAAATGCCTTGCTAAAGTCTAGGTAGGCCATAGCCACAGTCCCTCTCTGGTCTATTACTTTGGTTACCCAGTCAAAGAAATCGATTAGATTCATCTGACGTGACCTTCCTGCTGTGAATCCATGCTTCTTTAGGTCCTGTGCCCCACTGGCCTCTAGGTACTCAACAATTCTTTCTTTCAGAAGTGATTCCATCATTTTCCCCACCACTGAGGTCAAACTAACAGGTCTATAGTTTCCTGCTTCTGCCTTGCTCCCACTTTTGTGAAGGGGAATCACATCTGCCCTCCTCCAGTCCTCAGGTACCACCCCATCTTCTCATGATTTGTTAAAAAATGTGGTTAGTGGTGTCACTAGGTTCTCCCTTAGCTCTTTAGGATTCTAGGGTGAATAATCAGGCCCCATTGCTTTGTCCACCTTGAGTTTTAGGAGTTCTTTCAGTACTCTTTCTTCTGTAAATGGACTGGTATCAACCCCACTATCCAGAGTGCTTCTACTGTTTGGTTTAGGTAACTCCTCCTCTTCTTCTTTTGTGAATACTGAACAAAGTATTCATTCAATATCTCTGCCTTTTCACTGTTTCCCTCTGCCCACCTCCCCTCTCCTTCATTAATCTTCACTATCCTTCCCTTAATCTTTCTATGCTCCCTAATGTACCTATAAAAGGTTTTATCCCCCTTCTTAACTGAGTTGGATATCTTTTCCTTGGTTTGGGACTTTGCTTTTCTGACTGCCTTCCCCACTTCTTTCTGCTTTAATTGATACAGTTCCCTGTCATGCTCCATCTGTGATCCCTTATACTTTTTGAATGCAGCCTTTTTCTCCTTAACCTTCCCTGACACCTCTTTTGAGAACCATAGTGTTTTTTTATTCCGCTTTGTTTTCTTTATTTGTTTCACACAAAGGCTTGTTGCCTCCATGATGGCAGTTTTGATTTTTCTCCATTGTTCTTCCACCCCTCCTTTCTGGCCATTTGCTAATGCATTCCTCAGGTATTCACCCATTATGCCAAAGTCAGCCCTTCTAAAGTCCAGTATCCTTGTCTTTGTATGGCTTGTCTCCATGGTTGTGTTTATTGTGAAGCACACTGTGCTGCACACCCTCCTTGCTGGCCTCCACTCATGCTGTTCTGGGCTTAGGGCTCTAACGTGGGTCGCCAATTTGCCAAGCAGGTACCCCACCACTTGACGCCAGGGAGCCAGTGAAAAAAGTACTTTCTAATGCCATTTTTAAAGAAGAAGAAGACAAAAGAGACTTGATGTAGTGCTTTTCATGCACAGTGTATCCTAAAGCACTTCAAAGATGGTGAGAGACTGATTTTAAAGTGACTGTAAATCTGTAGTGGCAGCCATATCGCACATCAACACCCACACCTAGCATTGGACAGTTGCATGAACTTTTTTGGGGGAAGGAGAATGCTGGCCTGTGTGCCCAGGAAAATCCCCTATTCTTGTGAAAAGTGCTTTTTTTTTTTTAACATTCACTTGTACACCCACCAGGACAGAACCAGAAATAGGCATAAGGGACCTCAGTTTAACATTTTATCCAAAGGACTAAGGACAACACACCTTGACAGTACAGCACCCCTCTAGTACTACACTCAAGTGTCAGGGTTTATGATATGAGCCCAGTCCCAGTGTGGGATGAGACCCCACACAATTTTGGCCCAGAGGCAGATGTGCTACCAACTGAGCCATGCTAACACCTCACCAGTTTTCTCTTGGGCATCTTGATACCGATGCTGCCACTCTCTGTGAATAGCTTGCTTGTGTCCACTTTATTTCCTGCATGTACTTAAACATTTCTATCATCCTCCCTCCCTCCCTCCTGGCCTCCCGAGCATACATGATGAGGCTGTCCAGTCTCTGTGAATATGTTCTATTGTGCTGCATGTGTATCATCCTGGTCGCCCACCTGCACTGACTTCAGTTTGATAATGTCTTTCCTCAGGTGTGGGTTCCAAAATTGCGCACAATATTCCAAGTGTGGTTGCACTAGGATTTGGTGCAGACACAAGTGTATCTCTCTTCTCCTGCTTTCCTCATCACTTTGTTACATTGTGCTGATGATGTGAGGTTGTTGGAAATTGCCATCCCCAAATCTCGTTTTGCCACAGTCACAGCAACTATCACCCCTCCCTGACTGTGTTCAGCCACAGAGTTTCTACTATCTACATACATGACATAGAAACCAAGATAAAGATGACAGAAAAAGACCAATAGTCCATTCAGTTTGCCTGTAGTTTCCCAGTCAAACCCTGGGACCTATTATCCATTCAGGGTACTAGCCTTCACTATCCCCACCCGATCCCCCCTACTACTACCACCCTGAGTGACCACTATACCCTTCATTCTGTCCCAGCCATGCATGAAACCATTTATGGTTTTGGCACACACCATCTCGGCTGGTAGACTGTTCCATGGTCCCACCAGCATGTCTGTAAAATAAAGCTTTCTCACATCCCTCTTGAACGTCCCTCCAGTCAGTTTCAACTTGTGTGCCATGTCCTTTGTTACTCATGCTATCTAGTTACTCGCAAGTCATCTTGTTTATTCATTTCAGGAACTTGAAGGTCTCTGTCATACCACCTCTTAATCATCTGGTCTCCAGTGGGTACATGTTCAGTGCTTTGAGGTGATCCTTGTAAGATCATCCCTGCTGGCCATGAATCATATTGGTCAGCCTATTGATCTCCTGTACCTGTTGCTTTTGGATGCCATTCTCATACATAACTCAGATGCCTCGAGAATGGCCCTTGTAATTGCCCCCCCATCTCTCCTCCACACCTCCAATGCTGTCTACCCTGACAAACTTGTCCCAGACCAACTCCCTCATCCTGCTGAAGTCTGCCTTTCTGAAATCAAGGACCTCAGCCCTTGATTGGAGCTTTCTGGTCCCAAGGGCAAGCTCAGACCAAATAGACTTATGGTCACTGGGCCCTTGTGGCTCCCCTACTTGCACACCTCCTACCACCTCTGAGTTGATGAGCACCACATTGAGAATGGCAGCCTGCTGACTTGCATCTACAACATCACAAACAATATCCAGCAGGTTCAGATCATCCAACACCACTACTGCCTCCCACTTTGCCACTCTCCTTCTACTTCTTACCCAAGCTCCCTATCCCTCTCCTACCCTTGTCTTGGCAGTCTATAGATCACCCCAACCATAGTTTCTTGCATTCAAGTCACTGTGAGCTGCACCCACAGCCCATTACTTCCCCTTGTGTATCCAACTTCCACAGATTCGAGGCCTTCCTTTAAATAAAGGGCGGCCCCCCCACCTTTACCTTTTCCTCTATCCTACCAAAACATTGCAAAACCGGGAACTGTAAGGTCCCAGTCACTATTTTCTGAGCCCCAGGTTTTTGTGATGGTTACAAGGTCCATCTCGGTATTTGCATCATTGCCTGAAGCTCACTGATTTTATTACCTAGACACTTGGCATTAAGGCAGACCCCCTTCCATCTAACGCCTGATCCCTTTGATTTTTACTTGTCTTTTTTCCCTTATTCTTTCTTAGTATCCTTAACTTCTTGTTTTACATGCTAATTGCAGGCTTTGTGAGCCCTCCCTCCTTGATCCATTCCCTAACCCAATTTGAAACTCAATCACATTTTTGTCGACTGTGCTGCTACAAGCCCCCAGGTTAGGGGGAGTAATAGCTAGGCTCCCTTTCCTGTCTCCTATCACCATGGTTCCTCCCATAGCCTCAGTCTCCCCTGCAGTCTAATGAAGAGGTAAATTTTTTGCCCCAGCACACTGGTATCCTCTCTTGTCAGGTGAAGACTATCACCCTTGAAGAGCCTTCTGTTCCAGAAATCCCTTCATCCCCCACAAAGTGATACCCCATCTCTTGCCACCATCCCTTCAACCAGTCATTGAACACCTCAATCTCATCCCTCCTTATTTTATCTCTCCTCCCTGCTCCACACAGGGAGGACCTCAGAAAAGGCCAGGGAGGCTGTGTGCCTTCTGTCTGTTGCCCATTTTGCATAAGTTCTGCTTTACCATCTTCGCAGGCTGGTCCACCAGATCATTAGTGTACCAGCACCCCAACTCCTGCCTCCCTTTCTGCCATCCTGCCTATCCTGTATATATCCCAGACTGCCAAAGCACTAAGTAGGCACATGGCCATCTCCCACCCATGCAATCCTCTTCCAACCACTCTCTCTAACCCCCAATCATGAGTTCCCTATTACTATGACTCTTCTGGCTGACTTCCTTCTGCTTGTCCCCTCGAGTGCCACCAAGTCATCCTGCCCACTACCCCCAAGTGATCTTACACTTTTTGGCAGTGAAGCTCAGAAGTAAGACCAATGACCACTTCTCCAGCTTCTACAGATCTTCTTTCATCTTATGGATACCCTCCTTGCAATCTACTCTGCCAAAGTGCTTGGTGTCATTTGCAAAGAGGTAGAGTTTCCCTCTGATTTATTTATTATTTATTTCAAATGTTTGACCAGAAGAGACATACTGAGCTGTGAACAACTTGTTTCCAGATGTGTCCTGGGGGAGAGGGTAGTAGGGAAAAATCTACATGTGTATTTAGAGTTCAAAAATTTACAGGGTAGCATAAAATACAAGCACAAGCACAATGCATTATACAATAAATAAACACTGAGGTGAACACTGAATGGCACAGAACAGTTACAAGGTATTAAATTACAGATCAATGCAACATCAGAGAATATCAACAGCCTTCAAGAATGGGGGAAAGGAGCAGGGAGGGCATAGAAGCCAAGAGGGCCCTAATGCCCTCGCTAATGTCACTGATGAATATTTAGAGTACTGGCCCAAAGGCTGACCCCTGTTGGACCCCACTAGTAACCTCCCTAGCCTCCCTCACCACTGAGTGCTCCTGATTTACCACCATCCTCTGTGTCCCCCTTATCAAGTTCCTAACCCACCATGTTAGTCTGTCACCATGTTTTCATGTTAATTGCAGGTTTTGTGAGCCCTCCTTCTTTGATCTCTTTTCCTAACCCAGGTTGAACTTCAACCTCAGGTAGCACAGACATGAAGTGTTCTTCTGGTCATGGATGCCCAATTATTAGGCCCATCTGCTGGCGCAGCTGTAGTGATACCACCTGCGATGCCAGTAACTCAGGTTCAGGAACAAGCCTGGACTGTTGGAGGGCCAGTCAGGGGAGGATGGTTGAGGGTCCCATGGATGTTCACCTCCTTGGTGAGAGAGGGACCCTGGTCTCTGCCACACTACTGTGAACTAGGTGACTACAGCTGGCAGTGCTGCAGAGCCAGAGTTCAGGGTGGGAAGCATTGGCGTTCTGACCTTAGGCATCAGATGCAACATTTTGTGACCTTCGGGGGAAAGGGAAGAGAAAACTGAGAAACATCCCTGACCGCACAGGATACCACCCACCATCCTACTGCAGGTCCTATACTACTGACTGAGATTCCTTGATTGATGCTAGATTCTGCTTGAAGGCAAGGGGTGGCTCCTGGGCAGCCCTTCCCATGGGGAGTCATCCACAGGGGAACACAGGTGAGAAGTAAGTCCCAGAGATGGCAGGTGATGGAGCCGGGCAGGGTGGAGGGGTCGAAGGGGGCTGGTCAGCATCAGGGGTTACAGCACAGTAAATGTGAACAAATGAAATGGATTCCCAATTATTAAACAGGGTACCTGGTGGCTGAAGAATGTTGTGATGGTACAGCAAAGGCCCAGGAAACATAAATGATTGAGGACAAAGATTATGAGTCCATCGAGTCTGCCCTGATGTCTTACATTGAAATTACACTCTGGCCCTTCAGAGCAGTCCCTGCCTCCCTCTTGTTCCTCATAACCCCCTTGAAGATGTTCCATTACATTTTGAACCCTGATATAGAAACAGAAGAACTTTTGGCAGAAGAAACCAAATTGGTCTACCCAGTCTGCCCTGTGCCTTACCTAACCACTGAGCTTGACACCTCCAGTGGTCACTTATCTCCCCTCTATCTTCCTATAATTTCCCCCACAATGAACCCCCATAACCCATGTTTCTCTCCCACCCGTCACTGAACCCAACTACCATTTTTGCATAGATCCCTCTCACTTTTCTAATACTCTCTCAATGAAAAAGTATTCTTACATCCTGTTTGACCCCTCCCCTTGTGCCTTGAGGTAAACAGCCCACTACTGCCAACCTTGTTAATCCCCTGAAGAAACTTGATTTGTCTCTGTTGTGTCCCTTTACTCCCTTCTGGTCTCTAGCAAGTAAATATTCAGGTCTCACAGCCTTTTACACAGAGGACCTCCTCTGCTACCCCTGAATCATCTTGCTAATTTTCTTTGTATCGACTACATCCAGTCCTTGTCCTTCTTCAGGTGTGGATTCCAGAACTGCATGCAGTACTCAAACTGTAACCTTATTAATGGTCTGTACAGGGGCAGTATCATTTGCTTATGTCTACCATTAATTCCCCTACCTATGCAGCCTGACATTTTGCTGACCTTACCCACCCCACATTGAAGTGAGTTCATTGTTTCAGATGATCAGATATGATAACCCCAGATCCTTTTCCTCCTGAATGGGTTCCAACCTTACCTTTCTCATCCTGTATTCATTTCTTGGATGCTTTTCCTCATAGTGCATTACTTTGCACTTTGCATTGAACTTTAGCTGCCATATCTTGGACTACCTCTCCAATCTCTCCAGATCCTCAGAGAAAACTGCAAAGCTGCTCCAGTCTGTCTCTGGTACCACGTCTCCAGAAGGCAATGAACTTTAAAGGCTAGGAGATAGCTCTCCCCCAGATTAATACAGAGAGAAGTACTGATCAAACAAGCATTTGTCAATTCTGAATGTTTGCTTGCTTGTATTTGCTCTGTAGTTGTTAAGAAGTATTATACAATGGCAAGAAAAATTCCTCTTCTCTGACTGGTCAGTGGGTGCCTGGAACAGTGATGTTATTTCATGATAATATCACTGTATTAAGCCAAGGCACCCAGATGACCATATAACACATCATGAAATCATGCCACAGCTACTTCATCCCGCTATTTACCCACAAACGGAGTGGACCTTTTCAGACTTCCCCAGCATTCTTCTCAGTAAATCTACTGTCAGAACTCATTCACAACCCAGTTTCCTACCCTCAGTTTTTTTCTTTCCCCCTGAAAACAAAACTGAAGCTGTGATTTCCATGGTTCACTTTAAAAAAACACACATATACAGTGTGCTGTCACACTATTGGCTGGGGGACAGCTTCAGTTTTCAGCTTGCTGCTTTAGAAAACAAACCCACATGTATCCTGGACACAACCTAAAGTACTTTCCACCATAGAGTTCAACAGCCTGATATCCTTATCTGTGCACTGACATACTGAAAATCTTCTGTTCCCGTCCTGCTCCTTTGTACTCATTAGGAGAAACAAAAGAAAGGCATGACAGTAAATGACTTTTCCATCTCCTCCCTGCCACCATTGTCATGTCAGTGTGTGCACAGTTTACAACCACTCTGTACAATCGTGGAGCTGCTCGCTGACCACACAAACAGAGATAATTCTGACTACAAAAAAAAAGAACATGAAACATAGGTCAGTGGTGGCAGTGGTGGTGGTAGGGTGGAAATTGATAAAGATCACATTCACAACACGCAGGACTCAGGACACAAACAACTGGGCAGCCAGGATCATTCAGACTGCACCTCCACCTACTGGTGGAAAGTATTCTGCACTTTTGTTTTGTAATGGTATACATCCACACACAAAAATCAAATATAAAATACATAAAACATGTTTTTTTATTCTTTTTTTAATTAAAAAATGAGCCATTGTATAACAACAATAAGGCACTCCAGGGTGTGTGTGTTATTGTGTAATAATGTCACTCCTGAGGTGGTGAAAGCACTTGGCTTCACCTCATGTGTCAACCCACTCCAGAAGTGATGTTATATATAGAATAAAGTATGGAGCAGGGTGTGTAATGAGAAGTTTACACACACCTGAGGGGTTAGATGCTACATAAACCCTGAGAGCGAAGCTCGATGGGTTTATGCATTGCATCTAACCCCGAAGGCATGTGTAAACTTTGAGTTTACACACCCTGACCCATATTTTACTTTATATAATTGTTGGGTTTCCCTTTTTCACCTCAGAAATTATATAAAATAAAAACAAAGACGTTTTGGTGCGGTCACCAGCCATGGTCAGGTTTCGGTGCGAGGGGTCTGGCTTACACCCTTTTTTCCCCCACAGTCGGCAGCCCAATTGTTTTCTTTGTTATTTTATGTATGACACCCTTGCTTTTTTAAATACTTACCACCAATTCTAAGTGGCGGTTTTGTTGGAGAATGAAAGGCAGCCGACCAGGAATGGTCGAGTGGAAGCTGCGGCATGCACAGAGCAAGGAAACTGTGTGTATGTTTGCCATAATAAACGCCCTTGCTATGGCAAATTATGTCACAGTTTCCCTATGGGAAAAGGGGAAGCCGGTAATTATTATACATTATAAAATGGGCATTTAAAATGAATGAATCTGACTGGTTAAAACGACTTCAGACCCATGTCCTTATCAAATAATATCCTGGTCAACCAACACTAACCTTCACCCTGCAAACACATAACAGCATCATACCACTGCCCTTTAGCCACATGTAAACAAAAGCTACATGCTTCGCAATCAACTATTCGGCAGCAGTTCTCATGCAGAACTACCTCAACAGTGGTAAATCAAGCAACGCCAACATATTCACAAATCCACTGCACAGAACACCTAACACTGTGTCTATTTAATGTCACCCTTCCTGCAGAACTCCCTAAACAGCTTAATTTTTACTCGCAGTCTGATACATTTGTTCCACACAGCTCCAACTCTCACTCCCGCTACTCGACGTTTCTGGAATCGGAGCCCCCCCTTTCTCCTGCCATACTATCCTTTAAATCCAACTGCAACAGCCAACAAGTAAGTAATGAAAAGCATATTAATAATAAAAAAAACATTGTTTTTGAAACAAAGAAATAACTATGACAGCCCGACCATGCATCAGGAAATCACGACAGACGTGCGTCATGAGGAACACGCTTAGTCCCAGTTGGGCAAATGATCCACATCAACAGAAAAAAAAAGAAATATGACAACAAAATAAAATAAAATGAGCAAAATAAATGCTCTCTGTATATCGGGAGGGGGAGGGGGGAGGAGACAGCTAATACAAAACCCATAACGGACTCGGTCAGTCCCGCTTGCCGCTAACTGCATGAAATTACAACTCCATTTTCAAATGAATAAAATATTAAAACAAAATAAACTTGCTTTGGGGTATTTCTATGTCTGTTTGTATTTCTGCAGACAGTAAAAACACAGACAAATACCAGTCACCACTGCTAACTTTTAATGCAAAACCTCCATTCCAACACATAAAGTGGGACTATTTTTTTTTTATGACAAAATCATATTTTTTCATTTTTTCTTATATATCCTTATGTCATTTTATATATATATAAATTTCTTTACTGAGTGCCCATTTTATAAGCGCAATAAGACACTCCGAGGTGTGGGTTACGTGCTGATAAAAGCACGCCCGTGCCTTAGTACACCCCTGGGCATGCTCTTATCAGCACGTAACTCACACCTCATCATGTCTTATTGCTTGCATAACACGCACTCTGTGGTGCCTTATTGCTTAAGTCAGTGTTGGGTACATTACTTTTAAAAAGTAATCAGTTACAGTTACTAGATACTCTGAAATAATTGTAATCAGTTACAGTTACTAGATACTCTGAAATAATTATAATCAGTTACAGTTACTCACTATTTTTGTATAAAAAGTAATTAGTAACTGTAACACCTATTACTTTTCATATTTCTTTTGATCAGTTAGTTATGTACACTTAGTAAACATACAGCACCTACAGTTTATGCTCAGAAAACTCCCAAAAAGCTTAAAAAAAGAAAATCAAATCTAAAGGCAGTGTTATATCAACGTTTGTTAGCGGCTGCTCCAGGAATCTGGACTGCTGGAAAGGACATAGCCAGGGTCAGAAAACCTGATGGGGTCTTTCAGAACCCCCCACCCTCCACCCAGCCCAGACAGCAGTAGCCCCAGCATTTGGCCCCCAGATGAACTATGTTTCTTTCAAAATTCATCTACCTAGTTCCCTTTTCACTTTTCCATCCCTAACTCTTTCCAAATTACTCATCACAGGTAGCTTGGTACTCATCAAAGAATTCTGAGTCTTTTTTTAAATAAAATGTAAAAATTTGTCTACACACAGACTCACTCACTCCTACGACCAAAGACTGTACATATTTCTTGATGCAAGTCCCTGGCCCGCTGCCTGTCAATGCACACAGAGTTCAGTCAACCTGTACCAGTAGCACATCCCTTACACCTATCACTAACCCATAACAGCCTGGCAAAATGATGCATATTCTTTTCCTCCTAGTCTAATTTTATTCCTGCTTGGCCTATCAAATAAAAATGCCCATGAACCCCGGCTGATCCATAACATCACAGCACAGCAAAGGAAAGGGAAATGGCACTGCATTATTTTGCTCCGTCAGGCACTGACTGGTCTGGTGCTGCCACTGGTAGAAGCAAAATATTAACAATGAACTGAGCTTTTCAAAATAAAAATAAAATAACACTAATACTGGCTGTCTGAGACTTGCTGTTCACTGGCTGCAGTTCTTTACTAGTCAAATCATTCAGAACTGACCCACCTGCTCTCTTTGCCATCTCATGGGTCCAATCAGCCCAGCTAGTTGAGATGCTTTTGTGAGCATTCATCAGTAGCAGCAGTGGCAGTGGCAGGCAAGTCACATCCCTGGATGGAGCGGACTGTGGAACTTTGGTATCCAAACTATAGTGATGTGCAGGCACATTTGTAACCCCCTTATTCCGCTCTTGCTTAGCACACTGGCTCCTCCCCTGGGCCCTCCTCCAGTCCCCATGTACCCCAGTCCCACTCTTCAGTCTTCCACTGCAACAGGACAACACAGATTTTAGGAAAAGACCAGGAAGCTACTGTATGGGAAGCTTCACTGTACTAAATTTGCATGCCATTAGTAAAACCATGATGTCAAGTGAAATCCCCCCTCTCCCAGTATAGTTCCCTGTCCTTTTCCCAAGAACTCTGTTGTGTCCTGTGGCACTCTGCACAGTACTTTTCCTGGGGTGTGGGATCACAACTATCAGTTTCTGGCAATCCCACTGCAGTCCTTCCGCCACACTTACTGTAGCCATGCAAACATCTCCAATCTTCCAACAGACAAATCAAAGAAACAGTGGAGAAAAACTAAACTGAAACATTCATAAAATACTCAGATGTTGGTGTCAGTAGAAAATGTTGTCACCAAATAAAACTGGAAGGTGCCTGGGATCTTTTACGGTGGAAAAAAGGCTGGCTCAGTTTGTTTCCCCAGTTTCACTGCACTGCTGCTCACTGGCCTTGGAAGGAGAACTGTGCTGAGCTGAACCTCTGCGTGGTCTGAGTGCAACATCCCTCACCCTCCATTTCTGTCTAGGGTCCCGATGGTATAGCGAAGGTGAGGTCACAGAACCTGAGAACCTCCTGGCACAGCTTCACAGAAATGGAACAAAACAGGCCTTACCTGGCTGATGAAACGTTCCGTAAAGGCCTCCTCTTATCAGGGTGGAAGGATAACAGACACCGCTGATTCTGCTGGCTTTGAAACTTATGGGGAGGGGGGAGAAGAAATGGAGACCTTCCTGGGAAGAAATGTGCAAATTAATTCATTAAAATCCTGCTTTAGCTAACACAAACTGGTTATGTGTCCTATATGACATGCTTGTATATGATTAACTTGTACATAAATTTTGCCTGCTATTGTCAACCATGTCCTTTTGTGTCTATTGTAAATTGTCAGGTTCCTGTCTTTATTAACCCATGTACTTATGATTCTATTTGCCTGTTGTTATTCTGTCTATTTTGTCTGACGTGGAGCCTTTGCAAAGGAGTCTCTCACTCAAAGTTTGTAATTCCGACTCTCTCAAATAAATAAATAAATAAATAAAACTCAGCACCACACCACTATATAAAAGCAAAAATAGAACATTTAATTTTATTTTTTTTTTCATTTTTTCATTTCATTTTAATTTTTTATACTTTATACCCTGATGAGCATCACTGCCTGTTTTCACAAGTGGCAAGTCTGAACAAATAACAAGTATAGCCATTTGGTACAAAAACACATAGGTACTATACAAAATACATACATTATAAAAACATGACAAACTATACTGTCAATTCCTAGAAGTACTGCTAAAATGTGAACAAGAGGTTGAGCTGTCCAACCATGCCTTAAATCTTGTTTTAAAAGTGATGGGGGAGAGACAGTTACTAACGGATGAGGGGATAGAATTGAAAAATACAGTGGCTCTGAATAACAAGCATTTGTCAATGCCGAATGTTTGCTTGCTGGCATTGGCATTGGTAGTGTAGGAGTTACAGAGCTGCATAATAGGAATCGCAGTGAAGTATTGAACTGAAGCCAACCCCACTATCACCCTGCAGATACTGACAGGCATTGGGGTGTGCCTTTGGGTCGTCAGGCATAAAGGCCACGCCATTTCACCACACCCTACCCTGCAGACACTGACAAGTGTCAAGGTGTGCCTTGGGGTCTTTGGACCTTATATTCACCCCATTCCATCAGGAAATGTGGTGAGATGGGTGCTCTACAGGAGAATGGGGTGAACTTTGGTGCCGAAGAGTCCAAGGCACACCACGATGCCTCTCACTGGCTGCAGGGTGTGGGTGGGGGTGGGGGTGGAATGGTATGAGCATTACAGGCTACAATCTCAAGTCACACCCCTGATGTCTGTCAGTCTCTACAGGGTGGGGAGTTATGGTCGGAAACCCTAACGCCTCAGGTGTTCGTTGGTATTTTCACTCCAAATTTTCAACATGGTTTGGCACCCCCATCGGCCATACAGAGGTTTGCCATGCTGGGGTGGGCTCCCCGCGTGGCACCTGGAAGTGTGTTTGAGGGGGCCAGCAAATGGACATTTGCCATGCTGGGGTGGGCTCCCAGCATGGCACCTGGAAGTGTGTTGGTGGGGAGCGCTGAGCCAACAGTGGATTCGGCACCCTCATGGGCCGTTGTTCACTTCAGACTGAATTTATGTTCCAGGAAGAGAAAGCAGAGACGTATACAAGCAGGATTGCCGGCAATATGCTAATCAACACTATCTTATCGCTGCTCACTGAAGCAGTCTCTCCCTTTCAACTGTACACCACTGCATTTTCAACTGCTGTCATAGACAGCTGCAGCATTCATCGGTGAACTGTGGCCGTGCCTGCAAACACACTGACTGAATTGTAAGACAGGGTGCCACATGTACAAAAACTCAGATGATGGCACTATGATTCTTGCACATGCGTGCAAGCAAACATAAAAATTATTTTTGACCAAAAGTTTTTTAACATTGGGAATTTTAAACTGAGGTTTACGCTGAGACTTGGTCCCTAGGAAATTGGAGGTTCTGGGAAATAAAGAAAGTAGAGTAGTGGAAGGGAGACCCCTAGAAGCCTTAAAGGGACACTGTCAACCTGGTTTTCATCATATTATTTCTAGTTAAAAACCTACATTTTATGATTGCTTACCTTCTCTAAAATTCATTGATGTTGCCGTTTGTTTTGTTTGTCTCCTTGTTTAGTAGAACTGAAATGCATGTTAATGTATATTTATAAACAACCTTGTTTTGTTTACAGTCCTGGATCTGTTCTTACTGCATGCCTCCTGAGCATTAGAAACACCCCCAAGCAGTGCAGTCACTCATGAGGCAGTAGCCTCCAAAACTCTCACTGCTTTATAAGTGTCTAGACTGTGTTGTGGGTGTTCCCAAGTCTAGGAAAGATGCAGCTGGAGTTGATCAAGGAATGTAAACAAACCTATTCTGGCGTGGTAACACCAGTATGTTGGGCAGTCTGTTTTTCACTATTTTTTTTAAAAAAAGAATCAGAATCAAACTACCAGCTACATCAGCCATCTTCACAGAATGCTTGCGATCATAAAATGTGTTTTTTAAACTAGAGACACTTTGAGACATAAGGAGGTTGACAGTGTCCCTTTAAAGAGCAAAATGCAAAATTTTATCTTTATTCTATTTTCTAGAGAAGGGATGTTGGTCATGCTAAATACATCACATCTATGGGTCATAGAGGGAAGACCAGTAACAAATCTTAATATATTATTATACTGTATGTGACTTTAAGTTTTGAGAGGACCTTTTCACTAGTAGATGAGCATATGAGAATACCATAACCCAATACCCTTAAAAGAAAGCCATGAGTGAGTTGTGCCCTTGATGATGGAGTCAAAAACTGTTTAATTAAGTGATAACATTAGGTTTTATGGAGTATACGAAGCAATAACCAGCTTCTGTGGATGATTCGCATCAGTGTTTAATCCCCACAGAAGCCGGTTGTTAGCAGTATATAAAAATAATACTAATATACGCTAAATTTGTGGTAAAGTTGTATTTTATGTAGAAATTAAATTTGGGTTGGGCGGAGGTAATATGTGCTCTAAGCATCTCTGACCTGTAGTGCCGCGGGAGCAAATAGGAAGGTCCTTTATCACTAAATGATGTTTTTGTGGGGCTATGTCTGAAAGTAGTAATATGAAAGACTTACTGGTACATAGATTATTTCAAAGTTGGTTCCGTTGAAAACCGAGCACTAGAAGCCTTTTTATTTTCTGTTCTGAAACTGAATCCCTGATTCTGGACATGCACATGACACAAGCTGGTAATGCACATGTCCAGAATCACGGATTCGATTTTGGAAGAGAAAATAAAAAGGCTTGTAGCACTCGGTTTTCAATGGGACCAACTTTCTAATAATCTGTGTACCAGTAAGTATTCCATATTACTACTTTGAAAGAGAGAACCACAAAAATATGTTAGTGAAGTGGGCGCATGGAAGGGGCTGTCCGGTTATGTCGATACTTTCTCTCGCCAATTCACTCATGGCCATGGACAGGTAGGGCGACCGGATGAGGGATGGGCGAACTAGATGACAGGATGTCGCTATATAGGCACATGTGGGGGGGTGGAGGCGAGCACGGCAAGGGTGGGCTGGGAGGGTGTGGAGAAGCTGAGGGGAGTCATGCTGCAGTTGCGGTCAAGCTGCGTCGTGGCATTGGGGATTGGCTGGTGGTTGGGGTGGCCGAGGTACTGGTTTCGGGTCCTGGTACTGGTGCGATTTTTATTGTGCCCGGCCTGGACCTTTTAATTTTTACTGCTTTCACCCCCCCAACATGCACCCCCCCCAGAGCTGAGAATCCTTAAGTGGAGGGGTGAGGGGGTTGCAGCCCCCCCACAGAAAGCAGTAAAAATATGTCCTGGTGCCATTGTGCTGGTGCGCCGGGGTTGTCAGAGTGCCGAAAATGTGTTTGGCACTCTGACTGAGGGATAACGGTGATCACCTTTAGGCGTTCGCTGTTATCACATTGACCCCAAAAGTATCAGTTAGTTATAAACGATCTTCTTAGTTGCTCCCACAGCACTACATCTTAGAGACGTACAGAGGAGGAAATTGTATGTGCGGTGCGAGTTCAATTTGATGTGAGGTGAAATTTTGTTTTAGCAGTGAAAAGAAATCATGGGGAAAATTGTACAGATTTTAGAAGTGGGATTACACAGTTTGTGCCAGCGTTTGAAAATCAGTTATACAGAGCACTGCGACAGTGTCTGTGCATGGCATTCCCTGTGACTGAGTGGATAGGAATAGAAGGGAATGTGAATAAACGACTGTGGGCATGGTTATAAATGAATAAACTACTGTGGGAAGATGAATAAACTACTGTGGGCGTGGCTATAGGCGAATAAACTACTGTGGGCATTTAGGTGGTAGTTTGTGGGACAATAACTTACCGTTTTCCTGTGTTCTGATTGGCTGAGACTAGACACCTGTGGTATAATTCTATACAAACCACTTAATCTCTGATGTATAACTTTTATTGTTGTTAGAATATGTGTCTCAAATGTTAATCTAGAATCTAAAATAATCCCAAGATATTTAAAGTGATCAACTTTCTCTACCATGTCCTCATACAAATCTGCCATCATAGGTAAGTCCCTATCCTACTTCTTAGGGCCTGAAAAAAAGCATATATTTAGTTTTCCTTATGTTAATTATCATTTGTTTACAAACCAACCAATTATGAACTAACAAAAAATCATTTTGAACAACAGCTGGGTCACTGTTTGGATGACAGATAACGGCATAGTCAGTGAATAAAATCATTTGAGAATGATGACATGCTTGAGGGGCAGAATTCATATAAAGTGAGAAAATTAGGGGACCAAGGATTGAGGTCTAGGGGACTCCACACCTGGTTTCTTTGGACTGAGATAATGCCCCATTAATGATAGTTTTATGGGCTTAATTGGAGAGATAGTTAGTGAACCAATCAGAAACCTCAGTTGAGTTAATATTTGTTCAAGAATGATCAGTAAATTTAAATAAATTAAATGGAGCAGCTCCATAGGGCTGAGAAATTGTGAGGCATGACAGGCAAATGGCATATGGCACCGACCATAGCTATTTAATTTTCTGGCCTAGATCATGGACCACACTGGCTCCACACTTTCCCGTATGAGCTGAAATTTAGCTCACATCCTCTCCTCCATACTGCTTGCACTTGTTCCTTTTCCTTACAGGTGAGTGCCTTACTCCTCCCTGCCACTGAACCTTTAGTACCAGGGCATGACACAGTCTAAATGCCTCCCGCAGCTGCTCCAAAACCTTACTTCCCACCAGAGCCATACCAGATTCCAATTCCAGGCAGTGTGGGACTGGGCAGACTTCTGTGCCCCACATCACCCTAACTGGCAGGTTCCTCCACTGATTCCACCACTACATTCATCTCCGGGACCTCAGACTTTTGCACCGAGATAAGGGCCAGTATCTTGGCCTTTGCCCCCAAATCCAGGCTTCCTGGTGAGAACAACTATGTAGTGCCCATTGATGCTCCTATGGGGGAAGGCCGGGGTAGCCAAAGGGAGTGCCTTCCAAATGCCCATGGCTGACCTATTGGAGCAGATTGAGCACAAGGGCAGCTTCACCATTACTTCCCCTCGGTATCCACACTGAACTCATTTCTCTTCTGCTGATCCTCTCCCAGTTGAATTCCACAGCCATATCAGTAATGATGTGGGGATAGTGGTATGGGGTTCCTCTGATGGAAACTTCTCAGCCATCTTGCCTTTTTTAGCAGGTTCTAACAACTCGTCTTCTCCTCCACCACAAGTACAGAAAATGGAAACTTCTGTTCATTCTTTCCAGGTGCTGCACAGAACAAGCCAAAACCGAGAAATGCTGCTCCCCACCTGACCATTCCTTACATTTAACAGGTGCCCAGACAGCAGTGCACAGGAGAAATGCATCATACTATAATGGTGGATCACATAGCTGTGCCATCTCAGCCAGGCCCGCCGCAGCAGTTGGACACCTTCTAGCTTCTTTGCCCCCACAAAACCAGCAGTACTGTAGTTCATAATCACAGAAGAAATCCCAGTTGAGCCCCCACATTCTGTAATCCCCCTCACCCTCCATTTCTGTATAGGGGTCCCGATAGTATAGTGGGGGGTGGGCACAGAACCTCAAAAATTCCTGGCATAGCTTCACATAAATGGAACAAAACAGGCCTTACCTGGCTGATGAAACATTCAAGTAAAGGCCTCCTTTTACCAGGGTGGAAAGATCCCAGACACCGCTGCTTCTGCTGGCTTTGAAACTTATGGGGAAGGGGGGAAGAAATGGAGACCTTCTTGGGAGGAAATGTGCAAATCACTTCATTAAAACTCAGCACCACTATATAAAAGCAAAAATAGAACATTAATTTTTGTTCAAGAATGATCAGTAAATTTAAATAAATTAAATGGAGCAGTTCCATAAGGCTGAGAGACTGTGAGACATGACAGGCAAAGGGCACATGGCACCAACCACAGCTATTTGATTTTTCAGCCTGGATCATAGATCAAACTGGCTCCAAACTTTCCCATATGAGTTGAAATTTAGCTCACACCTTCTCCTCCATACCGCTTGCACTTATGGGGGAGTTCCTTACTCCTCCCTGCCACTGAACCTTTAGTACCAGGGCATGACGCAGTCTAAATGCCTCCCGCGGCTGTTCCAAAACCTTACTTCCCACCAGAGCCATGCCAAGTGCCAATTCCCATCTTATGTTCTGAGCTAAGACAAGGCCTGCCAAAGAGCATGATGGTAGTCCACTCCTTCTACATCACTGTTTCCTGAAACTGCATCCTTTAATGGGTCTAACGGGTCCTACCCCAGACATGGGCATAGCAGGCCTAAAAGTCAACTCCCAGGATGTGGCCCACCTCTCTTACTTCCAGCAGAGTGCCACACAAGAATGGCTCCCCAAACCTGCCACCTTTGGAAAGGCCTGCCATGGTCCTGTCACCACCTTGGCAGCCCCACTGCCATGAGTCCACTCCATTCTTTTGGGTAACCAGTACCCCCAGCCTCCAGATGGTTCTGCTGACTCTCCACCTCCTTCACTCCTCCTGTACAACCCAGCAAAGGTATCCCTGGCTCCAAATGGTCACCAACTCCTGCTTCCTTTCCTCAGAAACCTCCCACTCATCGCACTGATGCTGCCAGCTGACATCTTCTGGGCCAGGGAGTTTTTGGCCCCCCGGCTGCACTGGCCCTACACAGCCTGCCAAATCTCCAACTCTCTGCCCACCCCTCCAAAACCCTGGGCTTAAATATAGACAAACTCTGCCACTTACTGGGCAGAAAAGGGAATCACCCCCTAAGCTGACTAAAAGGAAACAAGGGGGGGGGGAAGTAGTAAGCTCACCCTGCGAGGGGGCTTACATGATTGTCTGACTCCACACCAGTGATGTGCAGACAAATGTTTAACAACCACTCCCCAAAATCCTTGAGCCCTGTGGCCACAGCCCCACCTTCTATGTGCACCCATCAGTCCTACCGTCACTGTGTTCAGCACTCCCTCCTGCATCACTGCCATTCTTATATTATTGCTGCAACTTTGATAAGAGCAATATACAATTTTCCAAGCTTCATGCCTGAATTGGTGGTCCTTCCTGACCACAACACAACCACCAGTGTGCAGCAGCTATTGCTATACAATTAACCAGCTCAAATTTTGCTCTTAGCAAAGCCCCAGAGCCAGTGCCCTCCTAGCATGGCAGACCGTCTATGTCTCAAAAACTGCATTCATTCATTAACCCCCCCCAAATACACACTTGACACATTCAGTTCAAATCTGTTACTCCCCAGTACCAAAAATCAGTGTGATAGTTATATTGAGTCCAGAAAACCATAAACCACAAGAAAAAAAGGTAAGACTAACAAATTTAACTCTCAGTGCCCTCTCATGTCAAACAGCATCAAGCATGCTCAACTGCAATTCTGAAAATTTCCCATAGACTCATTGAGCCCAATTCTCAAAACTACCCGGCATGGTACAAGGGGCTTGTACCACAAAGAATGAGGCAAAGTGCCCCTTGCACCAAAAGATGTGCCAAGAGCGATTCTCAAACACAGTCTGCTTGCACAAAATGGGGCTTGTACTGTCTATGTGACACAAAATGGGCTGCGGCATGGGGCTAGGTGCTTGTGGCAGACACAGGATGCCAAATCTCCTAAATCAGGATTCTCAAAACCCTCCCAGAGGACAAATTTCTAAGTACTATTAGACCAGTCAAGGTTGGTGTAAGGGTACTTAGAAATTTGCCCTCTGGGAGAGTTGAGCAATTTGTGGCAATGTGCCATGGTTCCCTATCCTCAGCTCTTCTCCCCCCTTTTTTTTTTTTTGCACAAGGCTTTATACTCCTCCCTTGTACGGCCCCCATCTGACTGGGTCCCCCAGCTGCATCCCCCTGGAATTACTGGGGCTTACCTTACGCCTGGTCCGGGAACGGTGCCTGTGCAGTGTTGGTCGCTATCCTACCACCATTTTTTTCCTAATTTTCTCCCCATTTTTACCCGAGGGCCCCAGGAGAAGGACGCATGCATGTGGAGGCATGCATGCACCCTACAGCCCTGGTAATGACCCTCCTCCACCCACCCCATTGGCCTATCGTCGTTACCCTGCTTGCGCAGCCCATCGGCCTCCAGCAGGGGGCAGCCGTGAGTGAGGGGATGCCATATCACCTTCCCAGAGAGGAGAGCTGCCTGTCAGTAACTCTATCCAGCTCCATCCTCTCCCCCCGTGCTGACCTCTGATGACCCAGGCTCGCTCCCGAACCCGGGTTGTTGGCGTGCCATGAGGTGAGATGTCCAGCACCTCAGCCCTCTGTGCCACCGGGCCGGCACTCTGATCCCCCTTTTTATTAAAATAAGTCCCTGATGACCTAGCAGACCCCCCAAGCCCTGACCCCCCATTAAGAAAATTTAAAACATCACTGGTGGTCTAGCAGCCCCCCCAGCCCTGTTCCCCCATTATGGAAAGTAAAGATGTCCCTGGTGGTCTAGTGGACTGTCCCAGCCCTGATTCCCTGTTATTAAAATTACAGATGTCCCTGGTGGGTTGTCATTTGGCTGTCAGTCACTGAGTGCATACTGTATACAGTAAGTGCTCATTGAGAGCTCAGTCAGTGACTGGCTGTGGTGATTAGTGGTGGGCTGTGCCAGTCATTGGCTCAGCTTCAGGATGGGGGGCGGGGTGGTGTGGCACTGCCTGCTGTGGTGGGGTCTACTAGATCAGGAAGAAAGTTTAATATTACATAAGAGGATTGGGGCTGGGGGGTCTGCTAGACCACCAGGGATGTTATACCTTTTCATAATGGGGGATCAGTGCTGGTGCAATCTGCTATACCACCAGGGACATCTTTAAATGTCATAACGGGGGATCGGGGCTGAGGCAGTCCACTAGACCACCAGGGACATCTTTACTTTTAATAATGGGAGAGGAGGGCTGGGCCAGTCTGCTAGACCACCAGGGACATCTTTAGTTTTCATAAGGGAGGGATCAGGACTTTGGGGGATGCTAGGATGTCCTAGAGTGGCTCACGACTGCTCCACAGCTTGGGGCAACCCATCCAAATGTGCTGTCTGTTTGGTGCATGGCCACAGTTGCTGCAAGCTGGGGGACTTTGCTACCAGGAGCCTACCCTATAGAGAAATGGGCACAGGGTCTCTGGTGCATTGGTAGTCGGTGCAAGCCATCGTTGGCATGTCTTGTGCTGAATTTTGAGAATCAAGCCCATGGTGTTTAATAATTTTTTTTTAAAGAGTAGAGACCTCACCTAATTGTTTGATTTGCCCCTTTCCTTTCACTCCTCCTCGTCCCTGGCTGGGTGGCCTGCTACATCTGTCTTGGGAAAAAAAATCATCTTCCGGTTTCCAGTCCTTTCCTCCTGAAGCTGATGGTGACCAACAGAACAACTAATGAAGCAATTTTCAATGGCAACCGAGAGACCACTGATTTCACTTGCCTGCCATGCAGTGAGGATCTGACTGTTGTTTGCTTCTGCATTAGCTGAAATGGAAACCTAACCAAAAATGTAAACTTAACAGCAATGTTGAGTGTAGCATTGCAATGGTGCTTTTCACATCAGGCAGCAGACAGGAGCCCCACTCACACATGCATGTAGCATCACATGCGCTTGTTGGGGAATGGGTTGGGGTTGCTGTGAGGTCATGTGATTGGTCACTGGCAGTGAGTGAGCAAATGGGGAAAGGAGGAAGGCAAGGCAAGCACTGCTGCAGCAACCAACAGGAAGGAAACTTCCAGATAAATTCAGGCACACAGTGGCTGCCTGTCAAAGGTCGTTGCCTTTACTTCACAAGGAAGTCCTCCATGTCAACTTGCTTGGTCCTCACAGTGCAACTCTACACAATGACCAACGAACTCTGACTGTAAGAAGGAGTTGATCCTGCTGCTCAGCTTGTTGCTATAAATGTTAGCAAAAGTAGTATAGAAAACTGTTACAGTAATACATTAATTGTATGAACATTTAATTTGTAATGTCCCATAACTACATTTTCTTACAAGTAATCCATTACAATTACAAGTATCGTGGTAATGTAATTAGATTACAGTAATGCAGTACTTGTAACGTGTTACTAACAAACACTAGGAGTAGTACACCTTCACATCTGTAAATGTTATTTGTTTCCTTGTCAACAGATAACTCTTTTTGTGTAGCTGTTGGGGAGATATCTGTTTGCTTTAGTTTGTTTTCACTGTTCACACCAACCCCTGTAACTAGCCTAGGGGTCTCAATTTTCTGGTTATTGAAATCTCATTGTTTCTAAGAGCTGCTTTAGCATATGAGAACATGATGCCACCAGGGGGTGGCAAGTTTTGAAAAACTTTGTGGGTGCTCAGGGAAGTAATAAAAGGCTGGGGGTCTTGGAGCCGCTTAGGCCCCCAGAAGCTATAGAATTTTTCATGCTTTGTGGTGCATTTTGGGGGGTATTTTGATACATTTTAGAATGTATTTGCACCACCACCACTACTCCACTGCAGAGGATGCAAGGTTGCCCTTGGGGGCTCCTTGATGCCTGGCAAGGTTCTAAGACCCATAGAAAAGTGCTATGGAGGGATCTTTGATGCCCCCAGGTGTTGCAAGCATGCCCCGAGTATGGATTTCAGGTTACAGTGCCACCACACCACAAGGTGTGAGAGTACCCTGGAGGCCTCTTTGATGCCTCATAGTGCCAAGGACCATAGACAAGTTCACTGGAAGGCTCTTTGATGCCCCAGACACTGCAAGGATACTCCAAATATGAATTTCATGTTACAATGCTACCCCCCCAGGCTGTGAGAGTGTCCAAGCTTCAAGCCTGGGTGGCTCTGTTGTCTGTTCTTGTCATTCCGTAACCTTACTGACTGAGTTTACTTAGGCACCAAGCAACCAAACCCCAACAAACACCGCCTGCTCACACCTCACACACAAACACAGATTGCCATGTTCCCCCCTTTTTAAATGTCACAATCTTATTGAGTTTCTTTTAGTTTTTGGTTTTATTGTTTTTTTTGGAGGGGGGCTGGACACTTGGGACTGGACAGGACAGTAGGCATACACACTGACAAATTAAGTTATCGGCTCTCCTCCCCAATAGCTCACGCTCTCACAGAGAGTGAGTCAGAACAGGAGGACTAAACCTTTCTTTAGCTCCCTCTCTACTCTGTCCTAGGCAATGTCTCTCACTTTGACTGGACAAGAGAAGGACTGCAACAAACAGGCAGTGTCCTGTGAGTCAGAAAACACACTGCTCTTCCTCTTCCCCTCACAGCAGAAACACTCATGCAGAATGTTACTGATTCCGTAAAGATAATTGGAAACAGTTTTTACACTTCTAGGTACCCTCCAGTTGTTCTTTTGTTACCTACCCTGTATTGTGATATGTGTTTGACCATTTTTTTGTTAAATTAATAATCTAATTTTGTTGCCTTTTGAACTACCCTGGATCCCTCTCTCCTTAGCAGTTGTTGCTCTCTTGTTTTGCTACTGCCTAAACATTCTACGAGAACAGTAACTTCCATTCCAAGCAATTCAAATGAATCACATGGAATAGGAGTTATTGATGTCATAGAATGTCCTAGAAATATGAAAATCGAGCAGTAGCTGGTGAGAAAAGTAGAGCTCTATGCAGATCTGATGGCACCGCCAAACAAGATTATTTATTTATTAAAAAAATCATCAAAGCATATCAGAATACTTGTTATAATAGTATCTGTCACTTTGCGCTATCAGTACCTAGGCGCACCCACCATTGCGTACTTTACTCCAGTCTGGGCTTGCTGTCTCCCACCTCTTACTGAGTCTATACCACAGGATGTACAATTGACAGTATCATTTGAACTGGAACACCAGTGTCCCCTGCATGCCTGATGAACCCAGCCCATCAGATTTACCAGCTGAGATCTACCGAAAAGTCACTCCTTAATACACCCAAATGCGCCACTAGGATGGGTGAGCAAGCATTTGTGGTGTCTGCCCCAAGGCTATGGAACTCCCTGCCTTCAACTGTGAGGCACTCCACTACACACCTAATCTTTAAAAATGAGCTCTGTGCCTTCCACCTGGCCTCTGACAGATGCACTTGTGACTTAAGCGCTGGGGAGGACACCTAGATAGGCTTCCTTTACATGTCCCTTCAGCACATATTTAGGCACTTATCACTCTCGCCCACTTTTAAATAGCAGGCAAGAAACATAGAAACATAGATTTTGATGGCAGATAAGGACCGCTTGGCCCACCCAGTCTGCCCATTTCTCTACCTAATGGATAAGCTGCAGATCCTAGTTAACCAGCAGCCTACTTCTTCCTACCCCACCCCCTAGAATTGCCTTATGACTGTCCCATGCATGCTTGAATTCCACCACTGTTTTTGACTCCACAACCTCCTCTGGAAGGCCGTTCCATGCATCCACAACCCTCTCTGTGAAAAAATACTTCCTTAAATTACCTCTGAGCCACCCCCCTTCTGTCTTCAAATTGTGCCCCCTTGTTATTGCACACCTCTTTTTTTGAAAGATGCTACCCTCTTGGACTTTGTTGATTCCCTTGAGATACTTGAAAGTTTCTATCATGTCCCCCCTCTCCCTCCTAGCAAGGACAGGCTATGTGGTATCCCACCCTGAGACTGTCTGGAATAGTTTCTCTGTTTACTTATACCGTATGGTCTGTCTCCTTGAAACTGTATTGTGTATTCCCCTCTACCTATGAATAGCCTAGTGTAATGTCTAATTTCTCCTGTATAGTAGGTATCACCATGCCTGTCTATACTGTAATGTGTTTGACCCAAGTCTGTATTATGTAATAACCATTGTGATGTGATGTGCTTTTGCCTATGTCTGTAACTCTCCTGGGTCATGATTGAAAAAAGGCAATTTCTTTGTCTAGGGCACTTACCCAGTAATCAAAAACTAAATAAATAAATAAACATAACTGGCATGTAAAGAATGCTGGAAGGACAATTAACTGTGTAAAAATCATTTCTATGTCCTTTAAGAGCAAAGTATTCTAGTTGAACTCACACAGAGGAAAACAGTCCATTCAGTGTCTGACTGTAGCAAACAGAAGTCCCACCTCCAGCCTGAACTGCAGGAATAGTCAATACAAATAAATGACAGTTCAATGTGCCTGAAAGTGCATATCAATGCACTTTTGCTCACTGATATTTATCACATACCTTGAGATACGCATATTCAGTGGTGGTCTGGAGAGCTGCATTTTTATTGGAACTTGCATTTTGCATTCCATTTTCTGCATCCACATCCTGAAGTGCATTCTTAGTACAGTAGGATAACTTCACAGTTTACAGGGGTATATACTGTACCAAATTTATTACTTTCCTTTTTAGACTGTGTGATGCACATTACTCTGAAAGGGTACTTCACAAGTTTGGTGGCAAATCTGAAAATCACATGCAGAGTTCAAGATAATTTTTAACACTGCTGCCCCCAGTAATGCCATGCTTGAATTTTCCTACTGTAATCATGTACATTGCCTTCTGGCACTTAATCCTCCCCCTCTTCCACCACCTCATCTCTTTCCTAATTCTCCCCCAGCTCCCTTCTGGCCTGGTTTGCTTCCTCCCCCACAAACCCTTTTCATCCTGCACTAATATTGAGCAATGACTCTATGACTTTCAGCACTTAATCTTCCCTTCTCCCTCCATCTTATTCCTCTTCTAACTCTCCCCATCTCCCTTCCAGCCTGGTTTTCTCCCTCTCCCTTTAAACCCCTTCATCTTCATCCTGCACTAGTATTAAACAATTGTGCAGCTTCCATCCCACTTGTTGCTCCCCTCTCCTTGTCCCTTCTTAATCTTCTGCATCCTCCGCCCACTCCCTTACCTCATACCTCCTCTCCTCTCCTCTCCCATTCCTGTTATTTGTACCCTGTATGTCTTTTCTGCTTTTGACCCTCCTCTATTGCTAGAATTCACCCTGACCTAGCATTTTATGTCCTCTTCTATTATTCCTACTTTTCTTTGGCACTAAGTTTTTTTCTTTCTTTTCTTTTCACTTGTATAGGCATTTGCTCTAGAGTTAGAATCTTTTAGCTATGCTGCATTGTACCTAGTTAATTTCTTTATGTCCACTTTTCTTGTATGCAACATCTTAGCTGTATCCACATTGTATCACTGCAATTGTATTGTATTTTGTATATCCCTCCAGGACCTATTTGCAAATGAGTTGTCTCAATGAAGTTATCCTGATTAAATAAACTTTGAATTGAATTGAATTGAATAATACTAAGGCTGGGCTTTGCTTGGGATGAAATAATTGAACACCAACAAACTTAAGACTGTTCAGTTCATCTAATGTAAGGTAGAGTTGTCACAGATGGTAGGGACTTAACATTTTCAGGACTCTTCAATGAGACCTACAAAGGGTTGCAGGGAGAGAGAGACATACTCTGCATTCACTAAAACATAATCCCTATTCTCTGGGTTAGGATTTTGCTAATATTCACTTTTTTTGTAGCAGAAATGCATTTGTTTCTAGATAAGAACCTACCAACACAATTACAGCTGTAATAATGATGACCTGTGAGGATTACCCTGTGGGTGAATACAGATAGATCCTACCTTGAACCAGAATATGGGAAGAGTGTTCTGAAGATCTGTGTACTACCCAGTGGATACCCTGCAGATAGAGTCTTCCTGCTTTATGGTCCTTATGCTCCATTACAGCTTCATTTGCTCCTTTGGGAAATAAATACTGGTCTACTAGTACTCAACTGGGGCTAGCAAGTCACCTTAAGTGTCCCAAGAATTGGCAGTCTAGAGTCCTGTACCGCAACTTTTCACAATACCCTCCCACCACCCAACCACCTTTAACCCCACACAGCAGCACAATCAGCTCAGCTTTACAAAAATAAATAATAAAACTTGACTCACAGCCCTCTCATCACTGAAACACTAAATAAACAATAAACCTTGACTCACAGCCCTCTCATCACTGACACACTGAATAAACAATAAAACTTGACTCACAGCCCTCTCATCACTGAAACACTAAATAAACAATAAACCTTGACTCACAGTCCTCTCATCACTGAAACACTAAAGAAAAACAATAAACCTTGACTCACAGCCCTCTCATCACTGAAACACTAAATAAACAATAAAACTTGACTCACAGCCCTCTCATCACTGAAACACTAAATGAACAATAAAACTTGACTCACAGCTCTCTCATCACTGAAACACTAAATGAACAATAAAACTTGACTCACAGCCCTCTCATCACTGAAACACTAAATAAACAATAAACCTTGACTCACAGCCCTCTCATCACTGAACCACTAAATAAACAATAAACCTTGACTCACAGCCCTCTCATCACTGAAACACTAAATAAACAATAAAACTTGACTCACAGCCCTCTCATCACTGAAACACTAAATAAACAATAAAACGTGGTCCACAGCCCTCTCACCATTGCAACACTCGAGGTAAGCTCTTCTAAAGTGGAAAAAAATAAGCCATGTTTTCTTCTTTGTACTGATAGCTCTTGATTTGTACTATCAGTTTCGGTTTTATTGATCGGCTATAAGTCATTACAATATCGACAATAAAAATTTAAACACATTGTACCATCTCATATTTGTGCTATCAATTCATGTTTTTCCCCATAGCATAACTGCACTAAGAGCCAGTAGCCTAGAGTCCCACCTTACAACCTACCACGGTGCCTTTCCCTTTGAAACCTCCCCTAGCCCCCACACAGCAGCACAATCAGCTCAGTTTAAAAGTAAACAATACAGCTAGGCTTACAGCCCTCTCAGTATTGCACTGCTCTGGATAGTTGGCTCCCTTCTGACCAATACAGCTCAGCTCTCAGAGACTAAAAAACAGTACTACAGGTTTATAAGCCCCCCTCCACACCATCCCATTCCTAGGGTGTATCAGGTTCTGGTGATATAGTAAAACATTTTGAGCTTTGCTGGTTTTCTTTTTGATGCCACCAAACACCCCTCCATTTCTAACAGTCTTGTATTACACAGTTCCTCATTCATTATTCTATATGTTTTTATCAAGTTACTGGCCACATTCAATCAGACAGTAACTTTTTGACCAGCCCCCATGTTCAGGGGCATGATGTTACAAAAATAATTTTCTACACTGAGTTGTGAGCTACTGAAAAAATATTTCCAGCTGTTGTACATAAAGTACTTTATTTCACACTGACCATTTGCAGTTAACACCAGCGCGGGAGTGCTCTCTCAAGTGTTTCTGTTTTGCTGAGATCATAGATCATAGGCAGAGACAAGCAGTCTGCATCACATGACCCCTCTCTGAGAAGCCAAGAGATGGGTCATGTGATACAGAGCAGCAGAATGGAGATTTTTAAAAGAGAATCTGCACAACATAAATCCCAATAGAACCCCCCCCCCCGCCACTGCCAGACTGGAGCGGAACAGGATGTGCTGCTCAGTGAGTGAAAGTGACAGTCTCATTGACTCAGACTGTCAGTCTGACTGTTTTGCAGTAGAATGGAAAAATTAAAATTGCTTGACGATTCATATTCTTGGAGAATTTGAACAGTCTAGTTTTTGTCGGTGCACAGTTTAACTTTGTGGGTGCGTCGGCACCTGAGCACCCTGACTGTTGACACCCCTGGATGCCACAGCACCCATTTACTACATGTAGCTCTATGCTGAAATTACACATAAGCTGAAAAGACTCTCTAGAAACTCACAGATTAAACACAGTTTAAAGGAAAACCCTTACTTTACATCTAAATCAGTTTGTAAAGCTAATTGAAGGTAAATGTGGTATTTCATATCTTTCAGCAACTTTTTTGTTGAATTTTAAGTAAGCAGGCAGGAATACTGTGGCGTCTTAAGGGCACTGACACATCATGTCTATTGACAAGGAAACAAATAACATTTATTAGATAATGAGGGTGTACTACTCCTCTAATCATAGATAGTGCAGAGGCTAACGTTAATAAATTAAGAACATGAGTTATAAGAGAGAAATTGTTATGATTGGGAAATGAAGAGGTTGACACATAATGTTGGTGTTTCCCTAGATTGTGACAAAATATCAGTTTTTATTACCCCAACATATGAACATGACAGGAATCATTTATCAAATGGTACCAAAAAACATTATTTTATGGAACAACTGTGAAACAGATTTTTGAAGGGAATTTGAAAATGACACGTGCCATGTTCATTCGATGGGTGTAAAAAATATGAACATGTTGAAAACTGTATTTATTTATTTAAAGAGCAGCTGATGTCTTCAGGAGAACTTTAATAAAACGTAATATTTTGGCACAGTTTAGCTTGTATTAGCTTAGTTCTGTATTTCTTCTGTCTGTTATTTATTCCTGATGCAATTTGCATGAAAACAGGAGCTTTACTGCTGAAGAGTTTTATCTGTTTCTGTTGCTTTCTCCCTACCTGAAGTCATAATGCACTGCCTGTAACATCACAATTACTCTCTCGGCAACAGATTGTGATGTCACAACAGAGGATTATGACTTTAGGTAGGGAGTAAGCCACATGGGCAGATATACTCTAAGGGATAAGGATCATGCATTCATGCAAAATTTCCCAGTAATAAATAACGAGCAGCAGAAATCTAGGGAATATATAGAGAAAGCAAGCTGAATTGTACCTAGTTATTATGTTTTTTAAAGTTTTCTGTGAGGTGTCAGCAGCTCTTTAAGTGTTTCTCCAGGAAAGGCATACTGAGCAATGAAATGCTAGTTTCGGATATATCCGGGGGAAAGGGGAAAAGGGAAAAACAGTATAAGATAGAATCAACTACAAAAGAAACTTACGGTAAGACAATTTGAATAGGAGATACAATCAGTGAAATACATGTTGACACTTGAAGGCATTCATTGCAATACCAGAAAAAGGACGTTTTGGTGAGACAATATGAACAAGAGAAACAGTCAGCCAAATACATGTTGACACTTGAAGGCATTCAATTACAGTGCCAGAAAAAATAGTATAGGAAGTTTAATTAAGCAACACAGATGCACTAGCAAACAGATAAGTGTTCTTAAGAGTTTATGGTGGAGTAGGGGTTGGGGAAGGAATTTTAACAAGCAAACATTTACATGAGTAACTCAGAAAAAGTACAATCATGTGGTACAGAACAAAAAGTGTGGTAGTAAGAGTGGGGGAGGTATGTTATGAACCAACTGTTGCAGAGTAACATTTATTTATTTAGTTTTTGTTGGCCTGGTAAGTACACTAGACAAATTCTGCCTATTTTCAGGCATGACCTGGGGAAGGGGGATACAGATGAATGCCAACTGACCATGAACCAGATTAAGCTGTTGGTGGTATTTGTTGGTGAATGGGGGGAAATTTGGCTAGGGCACCGGGGAAATTCCCCTACTCGCCTACAGGGGGACTTGCTTTCTGTGAGCAAGATGGAGGATCCCAGTACTGACCAGATCATTGCAGAGGAAGGCTGTGTTTCAGAGAAGGCCCAGGAGCCTACCTTTTATGGCCCAGCAAAATACCTAGTACTTCAGCACAGGCTATGGAAGTTATGAACTTGGCTTCGCCTACCATGGACAATGCACAGACAGCTTCAGGTACTGACATTATAATATCCCAAGATATGGAGGATGAAGAAGATATTTTACAACAGGATTTGGAGAAAAAAATGTCCAGTTATTAGAAATGTTGTCAGCTGCAAAACAGGAATATACAATACAAAAAATTGAAAATAGAGGACGAAAAGAAAAGAAAAAGATTAGCAGCAAGCCCAACAAGTGTACAGGACAAATAGTTATCTATGAATGCTTCAAATGATTCTTTACTTATAGAAGAGGACCAGATGGAAATTGTTGGACAACTGGAGGAAAGCCAAATGGACAGCATTGGCTTTAGCGGTACAGTGGTTGAATGGTCACTGGAATCTGCACTCAAGAAGGCAGATTGGATTTTTGTTGGTAATCAATGGATTCCTGACCTCAAAATCCCACTACCTGACACACTGGAAAGAAAGCCAGTTCAGATGCAAACTGAAGAGCAGTCCTAGGGAAATATTCCATGGAGCAGGACAGAGATGGGGACAGTAGCTGCTGCTGCTGCAGCTGCACAACATGGTACTGAGGTCCCAGAGAATGCAGCTGTGACAGACGCCGACAGAAGCAACTTGCAACAGGTACAAAATAAAGATTCACAAAGGACTTCTCAAGCTTCCTCAATTTTGTATCATTCGATGGATGAGAGAGCGGGGACAGACAGAGAAGATGCTACTGTAACAGGTACGAATTTACTTTCTTATGATGTTGACAGTGGGGGTAGGTGGGGGTGCATCCCTTGGAACAGAACCAAGCCCAGGAACAGCTGACACAGCAAAGAATGAATTATACCAGTTTGTTTAAAAAGCTGGTGTAAGCAGCCAAATGTAGATTTGTGGTGAGACCTAGATATAGAGGCATGGCAATACTGTCTCCTGATAGGCTAAGGGTTGGGACACACTTAATAAAAGAGTCATTAAAATTTACACCAGCTGAAGTTTATGCATTCATTCATTCCCCAAGAGACACGAATTATGATATCACTTTCTGCACTGCTTCTTAGTTAGACAAATTCTGGAGGCTGTACTATGAGGTTAAGGACACTGATTTATGGAGTGACTTTATTGCTATACCCATTATTAAACCTATTCTGAAAACTGTAATGATTCTTTTCCGAAATGAAGGAGTCAACGTCAATGATGTAATCTTTCGGTTAGAAAAACATTACGATATACAGGGTACATCTAACCCCATAATGGATGATAATGGCTTTTGAACTGGGGGTGGACTTTTTGTGTAACTCTATGACAAACAGAACAAGGCATACAACACCTGCCAAATTGTTTTTATTTGGGTAGGGACAGGGGGATCTTATTTTATCCTGGCCAGACAAAGAGTTACATAGAAACATAGAATTTGATGGCAGATAAGGACCACTTGGCCCACCCAGTCTGCCCATTTCCCTACCTACTGGATAAGCTGCAGATCCTAGTTAACCAGCAGCCTACTTCTTCTTACCCCCACCCGCTAGAATTGCCTTATGACTGTCCCATGCATGCTTGAATTCCACCACTGATTTTGACTCCACAACTTCCTCCGGAAGGCTGTTCCATGCATCCACAACCCTCTCTGTGAAAAAATACTTCTTTAAATTACCTCTGAGCTGCCCCCATCTTCAAATTGTGCCCTCTTGTTCTTGCACACCTCTTTTTTTGAAAGATGCTACCCTCTTGGACTTTGTTGATTCCCTTGAGGTACTTGAACGTTTCTATCATGTCCCCCTCTCCCTCCTTTCCTCGAGGCTATACATAATAAGCTCCTTTTGTCTCTCTTCATATGTCTTCCGGTGCAGACCCTGCACCATTTTAGTTGCCCTCCTCTGGACAGCTTCCATCCTGTCTATGTCTTTGCAGAGATTGGGTCTCCAGAACTGCACACAGTACTCCAGATGGGGTCTGACCAGCTGTCTGTACAGAGGGATAATAACTTCCTGTTTTCTACTGGTGATGCCTCTCCCTATGCATCCCAGTATCCCCCCAGCCCTCCTTGCTGCCCTCTCACATTGCTTGCCCACCTTTAGGTCATCTGATATGACTACCCCCAGGTCCCTTTCCATTTTTGTTGTTGTTAGTATCTCACCCCCCATTGTGTACTCTTCCCCTGGGTTTTTGTTTCCCAGGTACAATACCTTGTACTTCTTAGCACTGAATCTAAGCTGCCATACATTTGACCATTCCTCTAACCTTGCCAAGTCCCTTCTCATCCTTTCCACCCCACCCTGTGCATCAACTCTGTTGCAGATCTTTGTGTCATCTGCAAAGTGACATACTTTTCCTTCCAGTCCTTCTGCAATGTCACTTATAAAGACATTGAAGAGGACGGTCCTAATACTGAACCCTGCGGTACCCCACTAGTAACCCTCTTTTCTTCTGAGTGGACTCCATTTACTATTACTCTCTGTGTCCTATTCCCCAGCCAATTCTTTACCAGGCTGTCATCTTGGGACCCACTTCCAGGCTGGCTAACTTGTGTATTAATCTTTTGTGTGGGACTGTGTCAAATGCCTTGCTAAAGTCTAGGTGGCCATGTCCACAGCCCCTCCTGATCTACTACTTTGGTCACCCAGTCAAAGAAATCTATCAGATTCGTCTGGCATGACCTTCCCGCTGTGAATCCATGCTGCCTAGGGGTCCTGTGCCTCTGGCCTCTAGATACTGACAATTCTTTCTTTCAGAAGTGATTCCATCATTTTCCCTATCACTGAGGTTAAACTAACAGGTCTGTAGTTTCCTGCTTCTGCCTTGCTCCCACTTTTGTGAAGGGGAATCACATCTGCCCTCCTCCAGTCCTCGGGTACCACCCCATCCTCCCATGATTTGTTAAAAAGGGTAGTCAGTGGTGTCACTAGTTCTACCCTTAGTTCTTTTAGAATTCTGGGATGAATCCCATCAGGCCCCATTGCTTTGTCCACCTTCAGTTGTTATAGGTGTGGATCCTTATCACACCTTAACATGGATTGCACCCAAACTAAATGCTTTCAATGTGGGATGTTAGTCCATATAGCCAGTGTATGCCCTGCTGTCACGATTTGTAACGTTTGAGGAGACAATGAGCACTCTTTTAGTACTTATCCCTGGGCTGCACACAACTCAGAGGAATTGGTTGAAAAACACTATTATTTGCAATTGACTAAAAAAAGTTTAAAACTGCTGAATATTCTAGGGGTTGACCACCCTATGCATCTAGGGGCGGGGCTGAGAGTCCCATAGTTGGTCCACTGCATGGCCTACCTCCCAGACAGAACTTCCCCAGGCTGCTGCTGCTGCAGCTCAGAATACTCAGTATGACACTACTACAATTGTACAACTAGTACAGACAGTACACAGGGACGACGTAACACAAGACCCAGCTCACACTCAGGAGATAGATTCTGATACTACAGCACCTACTTCACCCAGGATACTATGGACAGAGCAAGCCTCTTTACAAGACTTTGGGGACATGCCTCCCACCCCCCCACCTACCCCACTTCCCCCAACAGTCTCCACGGAACCTTTTCAGGATATTCCTATAAAACATAGACAGCACCATTATTCTCACGAGATGCCCATTGACTCAGACCCCATTCCTTTGAGAAATATGTATTAAGCACTGCAACCTTGGGGAGATAGTATGGAAACAGCAGATTTGGATATATCTGCTCAGAATGAACCCTCTTCTGGTCAACCCCTTCCAAGCAGTGTTAAAGGGGCACAGTCAACACCCTTAGGTCTCAAAGTGTCCCTAGTTTAAAAAACACATTCTATGATTGCCAACATTCCGTAAAGATTGCTGATGCAGCTGGCAGTTTGATTCTGACTCTCTTTTTCTTTAAAAAAGTGAAAAACAGGCTTCCCACCATACTGGTGTTACCACACAAGCACAAGTTTGTTTACATTTCTTGATCAGCTCCCACTGCATCTTTCCTGGACTTAGGAACACCCACAATACAGTCTAGCCCCTCATGATGCAGTGGGAGTTTAGGAGGCTACTGCCTCATGAGTGACTGCGCTGTTTGGGTGTACTTCTAATGTTTAAGAAGTATGCAGTATGAACAGATCCAGGATTGTAAACAAAACAAGGTTGTTTATAAATATACATTAGTATGCATTTCAGTTCTACTAAACAAAGAGACGGACAAAACAAGCAGTAACATCAATGAATTTTAGAGAAGGTAAGCAATCAGAAAATGTAGGCTTTCAACTAGAAATAATATGATGAAAAACAGGTTGACAGTATCCCTTTAAGACCAGAATGCAAGGGAAAAAAAACAGAGTGACTTGCTCCAGTTCCAAAGTAACATAACCATCAGTCTCTAACACCGCTACTTAGGCTAGCTAGCCTAAACGTGAACAGTATAAAATCAGATTTCAAATGTATTACCACACTTCCTATTTTACAGCAACTGCCTTTTGATGTTTTTTTTTCTTCAGGACACACGTTTGCATTCATTACAAAATGTTCAAAAAGCTACGAAGGACTGGCATTTGGGATATTCGTATTGGTCTATGGAGACAGATTTATGTTGTGGAGTGGGATTTAGCTTTACATCTAAATATATTACAGTACAGAAAAAGACAGAGGAAGAACCAGGCAGAGCAATGGTTTTAGGTATTCTCTTTTATAACGAAGCTTGCAGGCTTATTAATATTTATGAGCCCCAAATCAAAGCACAATGCATAGAATTATTGAGAAAAAATACAGCCTTGTCTATGCACAGGTAGAATGGTTTTCTTGGGAGGAGATGTTAATATAAATCTTGGTGTACAGCCTCAAACTGCAAAGGGGGCAAAAGGTGTATTGTGATAAATCCTACATGCATTATATACTACAACGTCATTGCCTGCAAGGACGAACCCCCACAACCCACCTTTTATAAAGGGAAACTGTCATCAAGAATTGAAATTTTTTTTATATCTAAAACCACTCCACTGATTTCAGCACACATTTTGTCAATAGAGACATCTGACCATGTTTTGATTGGTGTCAGTGTGTCTTCGGATCTCCCCAGGGCCCATCTGGGAGGGTTCTGGAGATTAAATGCCAGCATGTTACAAAATGAGAAAATTATACAGGACTCAATGGAAATTACTGAAGACAGAAAAACAGTAGCATTCCTGTATGATTCACCCATTTCATGGTGGGAAGACTCCAAATCACGTACAACAGAATTCTTTAAACAAACGGCTAAGATTCAGGCCAAAACCACATACCAAAAATATATGGCCCAATGTCGACAGCTTCAGACACTGCTTTCTGAACAGAATTCATCACACATTGATTTATCGGAAGAAATTGTTTTGGTGAAACAAGAAATGTTCACTTTCCAATATAATGGGCAAAAAACACTAGAACTAGAACAGAGATTTGATACACAAGGAAAAAAGGAACAAACAAATCCCTTTGATGACTACCATAGTAGGATAAATAAGAGGCAGTTTGATTCTTTAGTTACAGATGATGGAGAGGTGCATGTCAGTAATACCGGAATTATGCGTGTATTAGAAACCCATATAATGAATGTATTCGGCTCCCATTTCCCGAGAACAGAGAACATGGAAAGGTTAACAAGGTCTGCAGCTCTCCCAACACTTCAACCTACAGTCATACGTCATTTACTAACAAACTTCACCTCACAAGAACTAGAAACAGTTATACACACATTACAAAATAATATTTCTCCTGGTTCAGATGGTTTACCTGGAGAATTGTACAACTTATTATAGAACATTATGCCCTCAGAACTGGTTACTATATATAATGCTTTTCTAGATGAGGACAGGATTACTGATCAAATGTATGAAGGATTTATGATTTTTTTTTATACAAATCATTATCAGGAGATAAATCAGACCTTACCAGTTGGAGACCCATTACTTTACTAAACTGTGATTTCAAAATATTTACTAAACTCTTGAGTAATAGATTATCGAAACTTTTACACTATATCATTCTTGATACACAGTATTGATCAATACCAGGACGACGCATTACAGATGCTTTGCTGTTAATAAGAGAAATTATGTTGGTCGGAACTCAGGGACTGATGCAAGGCTATGTCTTTAGTATGGACCAATCCAAAGCTTTTGACAGAGTGTCACATGACTGCCTTTGGTTATGTATGGAGCAGTATGGGTTTCCATCCAAATTCATACTCTGGATACAGAAGTGTGATGCCTTGGCATATGTGAAACCTTATGAGAACGGCTGTATGGGGAAAAAGTGCAGAATTGCAGTTGGGGTCCGCCAGGGTTGTCCCCTAAGTCCCTTTTTATATAGCATTACTTTGGACCCAGTTTTACATATCTTACAGGCATCACCCAACATAAAGGGAATAAGTTATAAGGATACACCAATCACTAAATCATTGTCGTACGCAGATGACCTGTTTCTCTTAGTATGAGATAGATATTCAGGGGAACTAGCTTGTAACCTGAAGAAGGCCCTGACAACCACAAGCAATAAAACCAAGACTAATTGTATGAACATACAAAGCACTGAACTCAGTGAAGGGGTCATTGCAGAAATCCCAGTAGCAACTTCACCATGTAGAATTTTAGGTTTATATTTTGGGTCAGGGGATATGGCCTTGTATAACAGAAACCTTTGTTTAGACAAAGAAAGAGCTAAAGTGCCAAGATGGAATGCATAGAGAATGGGGAAATTGAAAAGAATTTTTATGATTAAAACATTTTTGTTACTGCTTTTCCTATATCTAAGTTATGTGTACCCAGTACCAGTACAATTGGAAACTGCATGAATGGGTTGTTTTTTTCTCTTGCTTTTGGGGCAGTAGATTGAACCCCGTGAAATGGAATGTATTGCATAAAGACATAAAAGAAGGTGGGGTAGGGATGCCAAATCCTTTGGTATTTTATTTTTCAGTCTTTTTATACGCAAATGTACTCCCAGTACAATGAAATAGTACACAACTTTGGGTGGCCTGGATGAAAATCAGGATTACAAGAGTGCTCCATGAATGGGAATCAGGGCACTTTGTACACAAAAATAAACGAGCCCCTAGATTACTCCACCTCTGGGAATTGATTTTTGATTATGTTACAAAATGAAACATTTCCTTTCCTGTATTTCTCTGTCTTCTTAGAAAAGGGTTATGTATAGACATTTTAAACTGATGTTTTTCAGAATCACCATTTTCATAATTTTCCATACCAGCACAAGACCAAGTACAACATTTACTGTGGGAACCTAGGATACCACACAAGATGTGGGATATAATGTGGTAAGGGGTCCACGGGAGAATGACCACTAAAGGAAATCACCAACATAAAGAAATGAGTGACAGATATTTAAGCAATAATGCCCAACAGGGTGTGTGTCATGCTGGGATAACATCATGCCTTAGGTGGTTGGGCACGAGACTGCAGGCCGAATGCGTCCAACAACTGAGGCATGACGTTATCCCAAACGACACACACCCTGGAGGGCATTATTGCTATTATACAATGGCTCGATGTTATATATAAAATAAAAAAATAATTTTAAAGAGTGTTTTTATTAGTGTGGAAAAATATTTTTGTTTCTTAAGAGGAGATGCAAAAAAAAAAAGCTGGTGGTCCATATCATCATCTGCATTGGTTCACAGTGAGGCTGAGACAAGAGCCGTGATGTTGTGCTGGGATAACATCATGGATCCAGCCCAAGATTGACCAATCAGAGACCAGGATTTTTTCTTGCCTTTGTATAATGTCCTAGAGTGACATGTACTATACAAATTGAAATTATGGACCATTAATATTTTTCATGTCCATTTATCCTAAAATTCTGGGATTTGTTACAGGAAAGACAGAAAACAGATATTTTTCTCCCACTAACCCCTAACGCTTTATATTATGGTATATTCCCTTCACAATGGTGACATTATCAGGACAGTAGTATGTGTTTGTTTATGTCTTTTTTCTTATATTGTATCTGGCAAATGAGGTGCCGTTTAGTACTACAGCAACAAGACATAACAGTTCATGAATTACTTATCACCATTACTACAGAACTTAAATTGGTTAGACAAACATAATTTACGACTTTAGATAGAGATTTGAGGGATTCATACTGGAACCCATTTCTTTGGTTGAAGTAAGAATGATAAGATATACAACATTCTAAAAGTTTGTTTTGATTTGGATTCTGCTTACAGGAATTTATAGTGGTATGGGAATGTGTAAATAGCTCAGAACCAGTTTCATATGTTTATTTTGACAGTATGATTTCATTTATTTTTTACATAGGTCATTTTGCTTGGAGCAATGAACTTATTTGTATAGTTATTAATGATTTCTTATTCCTCCTTTGCTTTTGGTTTCAACAGGACCTGTGTATTTGTTTTAATTTTTTTGTTTTCTCATACAAAAGGTTTTGAATTATGAAGCTGCTTTATTTTCTTCGCTCTGTTGAATGTGGATGTAATCAAACATTTTCTTTGGATGTTCTATTTACTTTTCAAACAAAATTCCCCTGCTCCATATGGAAATTGAACTGTATAGATTTGGTTTGGTCACTGGGAAGTTTCATTATGCATATTTTCTGCATGTATTTTTTTGATGTTTATCATTTTGTGTGACTAGTTAGATTTTTCAATATTTTTGGATTTCTGTATATGTTCTATTTTCGCTGATAAATAAAAAATTCTCCTCCTCTTTTCAAGAAGTGCCATGGGATCTTTAACATCCACCTAAACTACCACCAGAACCGACAGATGGGACCTCGGTTTAACATCTCATCAGAAAGACAGTACCTCAGGAGTGCAGCACCCCCCCTCCCATGTTGCACTACAGTGTCAGGATTGGGATTTAACCCAAGTGCCTGGTGTGGGAATAGAACCCACAGCTTTCTGATCTCCTGGCCTCAGATGCGAGTGTGCTACCTGCTGAGCCACTGACACCGCAGTGTGATAGAAGTGTGATATATGTTACAGAACAAGGCTGGCAGTAAGGGCAGGGCAGTAATTAATCACAGCTGCAGGAGGGGGGGAATTGGTCTTTTAGGAGGGTGGTGAGGACATAAGGGGAGACGGCATGATGGATGGGTGTAGGAAGTATGTTCCAAATTTTATGGAAGTGGTGGGAGAAGGCAGCCTGGCCTGCTGAGGTGGAGCTTGGAGGGATGTTTAATGTGCAGGAGTCAAGGTTTCTAAGGGAGTGAGAGGAAGGACATCTGGATGAAAGACAGGAGGAGAGATATGGGGGAGAGAGTGAAAAGAGAATTTAGCTAGAAAGCTACCACTGTGCATACTGCACCTATCTTCAAGGGAGGGAAAGGAGAGAGCCTGGTATACGTTGCAGTGATGGGTGTGGGGAGGGCAGTCAAGAGCAAAGTGGAATAAGGAATGAAAGAGAGTGTCCAGCTCAGTTAGGAAAGATTTGGGAGTGGCACTGTAATCTACATCCCCACAGTCAAAGATAGGGAGGATCATTTTCTAGACAAGTGCATGGCAGGCCGGCAGTGGAATACACCCACGGTTTCTGTATAGGGCACCCAGCTTGGGGTGCAGCTTTTTGTGGATAAATATGTCCAGAAAAGTTGAGGTTCTGGTCTAGCCAGACCCCAAGGTACCTAAAGGAGGTACTGTTCTCAAGTACGGTCCCATCTAGGGTTTGAAAGGGGGATGGGAGCTGAGAGAGTATCTGTCTAGTGCCAAAGGTCTTGGAGACTGTCTTCTTGGCATTTAAAAACAGCTGATTCGAGCAAAACCAGAGATGAATCTTATCAAAGTCGTGCTGGAGTCTGGCAGGTACAACAACAATGGAGGGGCGGGATGTGTACAGAATGGTATCATCCACGCTCATGTGGATGGAGGAATGAGAATAAGTAGTGGGAAGGTCATTGAGGAAGATAGAGAATAGCAGTGGACTAAGAACAGTGCCCTGAGGAACTCCAGTTGCTATGGGGAGGGGAGGGGATATTTTTTCTCTGATCTGAATAGATTGGGTTCTTCCCATAAGGTAGGAATGGAACCAACTGGTGGCTGCATCTTAGAGCCCTGCAGCAGAAAGTTTGGCAAGTAGGAGGGGGTGGCAGACAATGTGGAGAGCCTTGGCAAGGTCAACAAAGATTGCGAAGGTGATGAGTCCCTGGTCCATACCAGTAAGGATGGAGTCAGTGAGCCTATGGAGGGAGGAGGTGGTGGACTCGAATTTCCTGAAACTAGACTGGTAATGAATGAAAAAGAAGGAGTCATGGTAGGAAGAGAGTTGGGATAGCACCAAGTGTTTCTGGAACTTAGCAAGAATGGGGACCAGAGATATGCGGCAGTAGTTTCCTGTGGAAGAGGGGTTACCACCTTTTGCAAGGGGGATAACAATAGCATGCTTCCAGTCAGTAGGGACAGAGGCTAGAGAGAAGGAAAGATTTAGGAGAGAAGCAAGAGGGAAGGAAATAGCAGTAGTGGACAGGGAAAGGATTTTGAGTCAAGTCTAGAGGGACACTTACCTTTTGTGAGATTAAGGTTAAGAAGAGCTTTGAGGGCATCAGCAGGGGTAACAGAGTAGACAGAGAAAGAGGAGGGTGGGGGAGTCCAATTGAGTGGCTTAGGGAGGGAGTGGATGGTGGATAAAACAGGTAGAGCAAAGAGAAAGGAGGAGCTGCAGGTAACGAAAAATGTATAAAACTCTGTGGCTACAGAGATGGGATCTGATAGGGAGACATCACCTGCCTGGATAACTGGAGCAGGGTGCTGGGATGTGTGGGGGGGGGGACAGGTCTTTGACCACCTTCCATAATTTGGATGGGTGGTGTATGTTTGATTTAAAGGTGGCTGAGAAGTATTCAGCCTTGGGGAGTTTGATTGCCCTAGTGGCAGTGCAAACATTACACAGAGTGTGCTACTTCTGAAGTGCAATAGGGGAGTTGGTACGAATATACGAAAACTGCCAGCAGAAAAAGGCCATTTGGTCTATTGAGTATGCTCGATTATGCAGTTAGCAACCCTACTCTGCAGCTGCCCCTCCCTCCCTACACCCCCATCCCTTGACTCTAACTTTTGCCCTGTCCCAACCCCTTTGGAAGCATCCCACTGTTTTACAGGTCACCACCTTTTCTGGTAGCACGTTCCACTCTGCCACCACCCTCTTTGTAAAAAGTGCCTTCTCAATTCCTTTCTAAACCTTCCACCCTCTAATCTCATATCATGACTTCAGTGTCCCTCCCACCCTCCCTTGAACAGTCCCTCCATGCTTGTCCTGTTTATTCCTCTCATGTACTTGAAGGTCTCGATCATATCCCCCCCGTCCCTTCTCTCCTTCAGTGAGTACATGTTCAACTCTCTTAGTCTACTTTCATATGGTAACTCCTCCAGACCCTGGATCATCTTTGTTGCTCTGTGTTGCACCCCTTCCAGTAATCTAATGTCCCTTTTTAGGTACGGAGGCCAGTACTGCATGCAGTACTTACTGCATGCAGTACTCCAGGTGGGGTCTGACCAGTGATCTATACGGTGGCAGAATCACCTCCCCCCTCCTTGAAGTTATATCCCTTGTGATACAGCCCAACATTTTGTTGGTCATTGCCGATGCCTTTCTACACTGTGCAGAGTTGTTCATTGCTCCTGTAATAATCACCCCCAGATCCTTCTCCTTCTCCTCAGTCTCAGCCAGCTGTACTTCCCCCAAATGGTAGTTTTTCCTTGGATTCTTAGCACAAAAATGCAGCACCTTGTATTTCTTGGCACTGAATCCCAGTTGCCAGGTGTCCGACCACCTCTCCAGCCTTGACAGATCTTCCTGCAAGGTTTATCTATGCTGACCCAACAACAATGTTGTCGAGGTTCAGCATAGCGACAGCCCCAGTGTCGACAGGTGAAATTTTGCCTGTCAGACATCTGTCTGTTTTCTACTGGGGACTGCGCCCCCGGACCCTCATGCGGGAGGCTGCGCCACCCATGTCCCCTCTTCTATAGATTGTTAAGTCTGAGTTGGAGTTAACTCAATGGGGGGTGCAAATCTCGTCGAAAGGGCAAAATTTTGTCAGCGGGTCCCCTACAGCAACATTTTCGAAACTTGTCGAAAATGTCATTGTGGGGGATTTTGCCGACAGGATTTCGCTCTTCTGTTGGTACACCTTCCTGCAAACCCTGCCACCCCCCCATGGTGATCCATCACTGCGCCTATCTTTGTGTCATATGCAAACAAACTGATCTTGTTCTTGATGCCCACCAAAATGTCTGCAATAAATATCCCAAATAACACCGGCCCCAGCACCGACCTCTGTGGAACCCCACTCGTCACTGCCCTTGGGGGTGAGCGTTCCCCTCCCACCACCATCCTCTGCTGCCTTCCATGCGGCCAGTTCTCCACCCATCCCACCAGTTTTTCCCCTCCCTGTGCCCTTTAGCTTACTTCCAAGTCTCCCATGTGGCACCGAATCGAATGCCTTACTGAAGTCCAGGTACAGGACATCCACCACATGGCCCTTGTCCATTTGCCTAGTCACCAGTCATAGTATTCTACTAGATTGGTTTGGCAGGATCTGCCCTTGACAAAGTCATGCTGTCTACTGTCCTGTAACCCACTGCCCTCCAGCAGGGTCTCCAACTTCTCCTTCAGGTCTGTCTCCATTAGTTTCCCCATGATGGATATGAGGCTCACTGATCTATAGTTCCCCGGTTCATCCTTGGTGCTGCTCTTATGGAGTGGAACCATGTGGGCCATCCTTCAGTCTTGAGGTAAACACCTTAAGTCCAGTGAGGCATTAAATAGGTCTGCCAAGGGGCCTGCTAGGACCTCCACAAGCTCTTTCAGTACCCTGGGATGTACGCCATCCAACCCTGGTGCCTTGTCCCACCCTCAGTTCCCTTAACCCCTCTAGCACTATACCTTCTGTGATTTCCCTGTCCGCCACCCCCTCCCCCTCTGTTCCTATTCTCACCCCACTGTGGGTATTCCCCACTTCTCCTTTGTAAAAACTGAGCAGAAGTAGTCGTTAAGTGCTTCTGCCTTTTTGACGCCCTTTTCTGCCCATCCCCCTCCCTCCCTCTTAATCCTTACTATCTTCTTTTCTTCCTGATGTACCTGAAGAAGTGTTTCTCCCCCCTCTTTAATGCCTTGCGCCATCCTGAGTTCCCTGGATGCCTTGGCTACCCTTACCTCCCTGGTCACTTCCTTCACTTCCTTCAGGTACTCCTCCCTGTCCTCCACCCTCCCAATTTCTTGTATCTCTTATAGGCGGCTCTTTTCTTCCTAACCCTATCTTTGACTCCCTTGCTTATCCAGCTAGGTTTCTTTGTCCTAGAATTTTATTGTGGGCCTTACTGCAGGATTTAGTTGCCTCTACTATCCCTAGCTTTATGAGCTCCCATCTCTGATTCATGTCCATATTAGGCTGAATTCTGGCCAAGAACCCTTGTACCACTTCAACCATCTTTTTGAAGTCATCCTTTCTAAAATCCAGGACCTTTGTGCCAGATGCACCCTCTCCTTACCCATCTGCAACTGGAACCATACTGTTCTGTGGTCGCTCCCCGCCAGTGGTTCTTCCAGCTGAAGATTCTTCACCCACTCCCCGTTAGTCAGCATGAGATCAAGGGTGTTCCCTTCCCTAGTGGTTTCCGACCATCTGCATCAGGAAGTTATTTTGGAAGGCGTCCAGCATTACCTGTTCCCTTCTACACTTGGTGGCCAGTATACCCCAATCCACTCCCAGCAGGTTGAAGTCCCCTACTATGGCCACACACACCCTTCCCACAGTTCCTCAGGATCTCTCCCGCCAGTATCTTATCTATCTCTTCTGATTGGAAGAGTGGCCTGTATACCACTCCCAACCTTAGTGCCCTATTTTTGGGATCCTGGATTTGCATCCATAGTGACTCTGTATCTCCCTCCTCCCTTACACACTTTAGTGCCTCTCTCATGTAGAGCGCCACCCCTCCTCCTTTCCCCTTAACTCCATCCTTGCAGAATAATCTGTATCTTGGAAATGCCAGGTCACAGTCATGGTACTGGGTGGCCCATGTCTTGATGATGGCCGCCATGCCCACCCTTCCCTCCGCCATGAAAGCCTGTAGTTCTGCTGTTTTATTCCCCATGCTTCTAGCATTTAATGAGACCATTTCATCCCCTTCCTTTCTTCTCTCCCCCCATCTGCCCTCCCTTTATGGCACCCCCCGTAGTACTTACCCTTGTCTTATTTCACTATTATGGGGGATAAGCCCATATGGTCTCCCATTCTGAGGCCTCTGAGTACCTCTAACCCTCATGCTACCCCCCTCTCCTAGATTAAATTATTCTCAATGTACTCACCAGTCCTTTGCTTCAGTACTTTCTTTCCCTCCTCATTTAAGTGCAGTCTATCTTTAGTGTACAGACTGCTGTCTTCCCAGATCACACCCCACCCTTCTACCAGTCCATACCCTTTTTCTGATACCAGATTCCCAGCCATTCAATAAATTCCTGTGGGAACTGGAAGTACCTCTAAGGAAGTAACTGAGCTTCCTGTCCCCTCACAAACTGATCCTAGTTCTTCAAACCTCCTCTTCACTTCACCTACCATCCCATCAGGCAGGTCCTTCATCCCAAAGTGCAGAATTAGGTGAGGTTTTTCCCTGCCCCTTCTGGCATACTTTACAACAGATTGCCCTACCACTTCTGCCATCATTCTCGGCATGACTTCCACCCAAACCTGACCTTTGCCTCTCTCCCTTGCTACCCCACCTGACCCTTCTTAGTACTGAGTCCCCTAACACTAAGATTCCACCCTTTTCTCCGTCATCTTTCTTCCCTTCCTCCCAGCTCCTCCCTCTTTTTCCTCTTTTGTCCTCCTCCATCTTTTTCCCACCTTCTGCTCTTGCTTTACTTCCCTCATCAGTACTCCCCTCTTTGCCCATTCCATCCTGACACTTTTCAATTACTTCTCCATACTCACCCCCTCACTCTGTCATTTTTCTCTTCATTACTACGGAATGTTCTTCCACAGTTACTTCTCCCTTATCTGTCATCTCTGTCAAGGGCCAGCACCTGTTTGAGCCTGTTGTGTAACTATGCTCATTTATGCTGCCACCCGTGCCCTTTGCACCCCTGTACTGGTTAAACCCCCCCCTTGGTCCCCAGTGTGGCCTGCTCTCCCCACCTCCTGTCCCTGCCTTCATCCCGTCTTCTGTTATTTACCGGTTACATTCTGAGCTTTCCATTTCCACTTCTCTATTTGGCCAAGACCGTTCTCTCTTTAGCCAAGACATTTCCCCCTTTAGCATTGATAGCTCATTCTCCAGCCTCCCCAGCCTTTGACAAACTGGGCACTCCCCCAGCCTCCACAGGGTGCCCATGAATATGGCTGCTCCACAGTTATTGCACCCTATGATCCTCCCTCCTCTGTATCCCCTGCACTCCTCCCTCTACTGGTCCACCCACCCCTTATGCTGCCACTGACCCTCCCCCGGTGCACCACCCTGCTCTGTCCCTTCCACCAATCTCCACAATCCTTTCCCTGATCCATTCCCTCCTCTCACCCCAGTGCCCCCCTTAATCCATGCTCCCATGTATGTACACGTATAATGTATCAAGGAATGTAGATTTATGTCAGGGTGTGGTGTATGGCTGTGTCGTGTACTCTTATATGGCTAACAGTGTGTGTATGCAGTCAGCTGGTGCTGTATGATGTTACAGGCTAACGGTATAAAGGAAGTGATGCGCTAGGGGGCTGGGATGGGCCCCATCTGACCACCAGAGACAATCAGTTTCACCAGCAAAACCCCCAGAGACACTCAGCTGCACCAGCAAAAAAAACGAAACAGGTACCTTTCCAACTTAAATCAGAAAGCACCCAGGTAACAATTGAAAACAACAATAAGCTTCAAAAGAAACAATAACAGCTGTGAAATCAGTGAAAATCAACAGTTACTTCCCCTTCCAGCCCTTTATGAGAATCCACAAGGGAACCAGCTACCCAGTCTGGTGGATTTGTGTAACTTCCATGCCTGATCCCCAGCATGCAGGCATGCTATCAGTTCTGCAGTGACCCAGGGGAGGTGGGAGCTATGCATCCTAGTGCATCATGTTGGTGCATAGCGGTTCCAAAGTGAGAGGAGTTTTGATTGGTAATATTGTAATGCAGAGTCAATAGAGGAAGTTAAGAGGATGTGAGACCAGTCAGAGTTTGAGGGATCATTTAGTAAGGGTGCCAGGTCCAAGGATTTGTAGGAGTAAATCAGTAGGACTTTACGTGGGGCTTTAGGGCAGTGAATTTTGTGAACTGTGTAGAAGGGAGTACAAGGGGTGAGAATGGTGCAGAAATGGACACAAGTCCCTTTACACGAGAAAGGGTCCTGAAGGAACTGGAAGTAATAAGAGTTGATAAAGCAATGGGGCCAGATGGGGTGCACCCCCGGGTCCTTAAAGAACTAAGAGAGGTGGTGGCTGAACCTCTGGCTATCCTGTTGAGCCGATCACTGGAAACAGGGGAGGTACCCAAAGACTGGAGGACAGCAGATGTAGTCCCCTTATACAAAAGTGGGAACAAAGAGGAAGCAGGAACTACAGACCAGTCAGCCTCACCCCGGTAGTGGGGAAGATCATGGAAGCACTACTGAAGGAGAGATTGGTGGAACATCTGGTTGTCAATGGACTACAGGACCCAAGGCAGCATGGTTTCACCAGGGGGAGGTCATGTCAGACCAACCTCGTTGAATTTTTTGACTGGGTGACTAGGGAGATGGATCAGGGGGGCAGTGGACATGGCCTATCTGGACTTCAGCAAGGCCTTTGACACTGTGCCACATAGAAGACTATTACACAAACTGGGGAATATGGGTGTGGGCAGGGCAGTAGTGTGGTGGGTAGGTAACTGGCTGGGTGGCAGGACACAGAGGGTGGTGGTAAATGGCTGTCACTCCCACAGAGGAAGAGTGACCAGTGGGGTACCACAGGGATCAGTGCTGGGACCGGTCCTATTCAACATCTTCATCAGTGACATTGCGCAGGACCTAGAAGGCAGAATTTCACTGTTCGCTGATGACACAAAGCTCTGTAACAGAGTAGACACACCAGAGGGTGTAGACAGAATGAGAAGGGACCTGCAGAAACTTGAAGAATGGTCAGGGTTTGGCAGTTGAAATTCAATGCAAAGAAGTGCAAGATAATGCATATGGGGCACAAAAACCTGGCACAATATATCAGTTGGGGTGAGGATATAGCATGCACCAAGCAGGAAAGGGATCTTGGGGTTATCATCTCTGATGACCTCAAGGTAGAGAAACACGTGTGACAAGGCAGCAGGTAAAGCAAATAGGATCGGAGATGTATAGGCAGGGGCATCACCAGCAGGAAAAGGGAGGTCATAATTCCGCTATACAAGACACTAGTGAGGCCCCACCTGGAGTATAGTGTACAGTTCTGGAGACCATACCTACGTAAGGACATAGACAGGGTAGAGAAGGTTCAGAGGAGGGCAACAAAGATGGTGCATGGATTGCATCACAAGTCCTATGAAAACAGGTTGAAGGAACTGAACATGTACTCCCTGGAGGAGAGGAGGGAGAGAGGGGATATGATAGAGACATACAAATATCTTACAGGGAGGAACAAGGTGCAGGAAAACACTATTTTTAAGCGAAAAAGATGTTCCAGGACTAGAGGGCATGGGATGAAGTTGGAGGGAGGACGATTCAGAGGAAACATGAGCAAGAATTTCTTCACAGAACGGGTGGTGGACAAGTGGAGCACCCTGCCAGAGGAAGTGGTGGGGGCTGAAACAATCACGGAATTTAAGAATGCATGGGATAGACATAAAGGAATTCTGGAGGTCAGGGGTAAGGGGCAACAGACTTCTAGGAAAACAAACTGAACTTACAAGCTCAAATGGGCAGTCTGGGTGGGCCATAGGCCCTTGTCTGCCGACACTGTCTATGTATCTATGTATCTATGTATCTGGAAGGATACCAGCTGAGATGATGCAAAATGGATGGGCGGTGGGGGCCCAGTCAATTAAAGAGTGGTTCTGAGATTTAAAGTTTAATTGGGTGGGTTCTTTTATCAACTGGGCCAGGTTTAGTGTGGCTATCTCATTGGGTGTTTTAGTGTGGGTGGGAGAGAGTGTAGAAAGACAAAGGGAGGGATAGTGAGGCTGAATAGAATGAACAGTGGGTGTGCAGAGGGGGACAGTGAAAAAGCATGATAGCTTGGCAGAAGACACCAGGAGAAAGGACTGCTGTGTGACTGGACTTCTCTACTGGGACAATATTGCCCTCTTTCCCTCCCCTCCACTCTCCCACCAAAAACTAGTTCTACTTTTATAGGCACAGGATTTGATTGACAACAGGAACTTCCTGTTTGGGAGCAGGAAGTGAGTGATCACAGAGCCACCAAAGAACCACTATCATAGAAGGGCAAGAGTAGCTCTCTGGCCCCCTCAAGCTGCTGGAGGTCTGCCTCTGAGCAAGTAAGGGGTCTACTGAGAAATATAGGATATTCTTGTCTCAGAACAGGACAATCAGGAGCTTAAATGGCACACAGGCAGAAAGTAAGGAGAGAGAGAAAAAAGAAAGAAAAAAAAACAGAGGAAAGAGTAAGGATTGCAAACAGTTAAGGGGCCAGAAATAAGACATGATGGGAGTGGTGCAGTGCAGTGGCTGTGGAGCAGCAGTCTTCTGGGAGACATTCTGAGGATGCAGTGTTGTCCCATCTGCAGGCACCTCTCTGGGCTGAGGGAGGAGGTTGCTCATCTCCAGGCTGAGTTGGCTAGGATTTGTGGGACCTCCTCTTCCATCCAGGGACCACCAGTGCCACTGCCATTGCCTCAGAGGTTGCCAAGAAAAAGGAGCAGTTGGACCACAGTGGGCTCAGGGATGGTGAGGGTGGTGGAACAGAGGCACACCCCTCCAGTTGTACCTCTCCACAATTCCTATGCCATTCTGGCAAAGTGTGGTTCCTCGATGGAGGCACCCGCAGTAGAGACCAAGGAGGATGCTGGGAACCTCCACAAAGGAGACCCACAGGAGGGTGGCAGGGGACCCCACAGGGCAAGGAAACAACTCCTGGTGGAGGACTCCATTGTTAGGAAGGTAGAACTGAGGGAGGAAGGGGAGAGGGAGGTAAGGTGCCTGCCTGGCGCCATGGATTGGAAGGACAGGGAGCGAATCCTCAGGATTGCCAAAGCAGCTGCACAGGGGAGGGAGCTGGATGTCATTGTCCACCTAGGGACAAATGACCTGGCTAAAAAAGGGATTAGAGAAGTGCAGGAAGAGTTTCTGGAATTGGGGAGGGGGCCTTAGACAAATAGCACGCACGGTAACCTTCTCGGGGGTGCTGCCCATCTATGGCGTAGGGAGGCTAGGGTGTTCTGCAACATAGGATTCAATCAGTGGTTGAAAAACTGGTGTGGAGCACATGGCTTTGGCTTCATTGGGGACTGGGGGTCCACCTGGAGTGATGCAAGCCTATACTGGCATGATGGGCTGCATCTGTCCAGGAGGGGAACCAGAATCCTAGGTGATAGGTTTAAATCCTTCATTGGCAAGCATTTAAACTAGCCAAGGGGGGAGGCACTGGAAAGGAGCAGGGAAATGCTAGCCCCCCCCCAAAAAAATCACGGTTGTAAGTGCGATAAACACCAACATAGAGGTGTCGATAGGGAGAAGGGCAAGGGTAAATGGAGAAAGTGACAAAAGCAAGAAGGACAGGGATGGGGCAAAAAGGTGTAAGGCCATCAGGAAATGGAGGGTAATGAGTACCAATGCCCGTAGTCTGGGCAACAAGCTCCCTGAGCTGGTGGCCTTGACAGAAGAGGGTTGCCTGGATATAGTAGCAGTCACAGAAACATGGTACACAGAGAACCATGACTGGGATGTTAACATACCAGGGTACATAACCTACAGGAGAGACAGGCAGGGGAGAAGAGGGGGAGGAGTAGCTCTCTATGTAAAGGAAGGGATAAAAGCAACTGAACAAAAGAGTAAACAGGGAGGAGAGGAGGCACTCTGGGTCACCTTGGAGACTGGAAAGGGCACCACAATCCGCACAGAGGTTGTGTACAGACTCCCATGTCAGGGGGAGGAAATGGACAAGGATATGATAGAAGGCATTCTTAGAATGGCAGAGAAAGGGGAGATACTGTTGATGGGAGACCTGAATATGCCATATGTTAGCTGGAGCACATTTGCTGCAGCCACATCCAAGAGCAGGGTCATTCTCGATGCCCTACAGGTGGCAGGCCTCAGACAGCTAGTTTTGGAACCCACTCGTGAGGGAGCAATCTTAGACCTTGTACTCTCAAACGGGGATAGTGAGAGGACCTCAGATGTAGAAGTAGGTTGCCATCTGGGAACAAGTGACCATCAAACAGTGTGGTTCACGTTAAACTCAGCTACAGAGTCAAGCCATACAAAAGTGAGGGTACTGGACTTCAGGAGTGCTGACTTTGGCAAGATGGGAGAGTGCCTCAGAAAAGCACTAGCAAATAGGCTAGAAGGAAGTGTGGAGCAACAATAGGGAATCATCAAAACTGCCATCACAGAGGCAACAAGCCTTTGTGTGAAGCAAATAAACAAATCAAAATGAAAGAAAAAGTCACTATGGTTCTCAAAAGAGGTGGCTGTGAATATCAGGAAGAAAAATATAGCATTCTGGAAGTATAAGGAAACACAGAGGGAGCAGGACAGACAGCTGTACCAGTTAAGGCAGAAGGAAGCAGGAAGGGAAGTCAGAATAGCAAAGGCTCAAACTGAGGAAAAGATAGCCAACTCGGTTAAGAAGGGGGATAAAACCTTTTATAGGTACATCAGCGAGCGTAGAAAGACAAAGGGAGGGATAGTGAGGCTGAATAGAATGAACGGTGGGTGGGCAGAGGGGGACAGTGAAAAAACAGGGATACTGAATGAATATTTCTGCTCAGTATTCACAAAAGAGGAGGGGGAAGTGCCTAATCTAATTAACAGAAGCACTCTTGATAGGGGGCTCGATCCCAGTCCTTTCACAGAAGAAAGGGTTCTGCAAAAACTCCTAAAACCGAAGGTGCACAAAGCAATGGGTGTCTGATGGAATTCACCCCAGAATTTTAAAAGAATTAAGGGGGGAACTAGTGAAACCACTGGCTACTCTTTTTAATAAATGAAGGGAGGATGGTGTGGTACCCGAGGACTGGAGGAAGGCAGATGTGATTCCCCTTCACAAAAGTGGGACCAAGACAGAGGCAGGAAACTACAGACCTGTCAGTTTGACATCTGTGGTAGGGAAAGTGATGGAGTCACTTCTGAAGGAAAGAATAGTTGAGTACCTAGAGGCCAGTGGGGCACAGGACCCAAGGCAGCATGGGTTCACAGCAGGAAGGTCATGTCAGACGAATCTAATAGATTTATTTGACTGGGTGACCAAGTTGTAGACCATGGAGGGCTGTGGACATGGCCTACCTAGACTTTAGCAAGGCATTTGACACAGTCCTGTCAAAAGATTAATAGTCAAATTAACCAGCCTGGAGTGGGTCCTAGGGTGGCAGCCTGGGCAAAACATTGGCTGGACAACAGACACGGAAGGTAATTGTAAATTGAGTCCACTCTGAAGAAAGAGGGGTTACTAATGGGGTACCGCACGGTTCAGTATTGGGTCCAGTCCTTTTTAATGTCTTCATAAGTGACATTGCAGAGGGACTGGAAGGAAAAGTATGCCTCTTTGCAGATGACACAAAGATCTGCAACAAGGTTGATACACAAGGTGGCATGGAAAGGATGAGAAGGGACTTGGCAAGTTTGGAGGAACGGTCAGAAGTATGGCAGCTAGGATTCAATGCAAAGAAGTGCAAAATAATGCACCTGGTAAACAAGAACCCAGGGGAAGAATACACAATGGGGGGGGGAAGGTAGTAATAACAACAACAAAAAAGGAAAGGGACCTGGGGGTAATCATATCAGATGACCTTAAGGTTAGCAAGCAATACGAGAAGGCAGTAGGGAGGGCTGGGGGTATACTGGGATGCATAGGGAGAGGCATCAGCAGCAGAAAACAGGAAGTTGTTATCCCTCTGTACAGACAGTTGGTGAGACCCCATCTGGAGTACTGCGTCCAGTTCTGGAGACCCCATCTCTGCAAGGACATAGGATAGAGGCAGTCCAGAGGAGGGCAACTAAAATGGTGCAGGGTCTGCAAGAGAAGCCATATGAGGAGAGACTAAAGGAGCTTAATATGTATACCCTTTAGGAAAGAAGGGAGAGTGGGGACATGATAGAAACTTTTAAGTACCTCAGTGGAATCAATAAAGTCCAAGAGGGTAGCATCTTTCAGAAAAAGAGACGTGCAAGAACAAGGGGACACAATTTAAAGATAGCGGGGGGCGGTTCAGGGGCAATGTGAGTAAGTATTATTTCACAGAGAGGGTAGTGGATGCATGGAACTGCCTTCCTGAGGAGGTTGTGGGGTCTAAAATTGTGGGAGAATTCAAGAATGCATGAGACAGACATAAGGCAATTCTTGTGGGGGGTAGGAAGAAATACGGTGTTGGTTAACTAGGATCTGCGGCCTATACTGTAGGTAGGGAAATGGGCAGACTAGATGGGCCAAGCGGTCCTTATCTGCTGTCAAAGTCTATGTTTCTATGTTTCTATGTTTACATTAAAATCTGCCAGGATATGGAGTTTGTCTGTAGTGGCATGAGACTGTAGTGCAGTCAGAATAGAAAATATATGTTCAAAAGAGAAATATATTGCAACATTGTGAGTAAACATTGAAAAATGTCAACATTTGTTCATAGCTTTATTGTTTTTTGAGATTGTGACTCCAGATTTTCAAAATAGGGTCAGATTGTTTAATGTGCAGAGAATGCCGCAAGCCCGGGGTGTGCCAAACACATGGAGCATGGGACTTGTGGCATTCCACAGCTGGCAACTTGGATTCTCGATCTCGTGCACCAGTTGTCACAAGTTAGACCAGCTTTTTCTGGTCTAGCTTGCAGCAATGTCAGGTACCCTTTTTTTTTTATCAGGCGAGACACACTAAGCTGAAGCTTGTTTGCAGGTGCGACCTGGGAGCACAAGGAAGTTAAGTGACCTGCTCAGAGTCACTCAGTATGCAAGTATGGAGGCAGTGTAGCACAGTGGTTTAAGGCTCTGAGCTGCAAACACATGGAGACCTGGGTTTGAATCCCACAGTCCCCACTTGCATACTGTGTGACCCTGAGCAAGTCACTTAACTTTCTATGCTCCAAGGTCGCACCTGTAAACAAGCATTCAGCTCAGTGTGCTACTCCTGGTTAAACAATTGAAAAAAAAAAGTGGGAGCTGTGGGATTTAAACCTAGGTCTCCAGGTTTGCAGCTCAGAGCCTTAAACCACTGTGCTATACTGTCTCCATTTACTGGGTTGGCACCAAATATTTTCAACAAGTTGCTGTAAATTGGGTGAAGTGTTGTAAATGAGCCCAATCTTCTTGAATCGGGTGCGTTCTGTGGCAAACCTTTCAGCACAGCTGTGCCGGATGCAAGGTTTAATGCATGGCTTTGCACAAACCCTGGGTCAACCTTTGTGAATCCAGGTCATAGTCTTTTTATGACACTACCTTATGACTTGGCAGGTGTTATTTATGAAATCCTGTCCAAAACTTTACTTTGTGGCACAACCACGAAAAGTATGTTGGGCAGAATACAAGAAATGACACATCATGTTCATAAGGTGAGGTGACCAAAGGGCTATGGTGAAGATCTGCAGTCAAAATATCCCAAAAAAAGAAAGTTATGAGTAAATGGTGAATAAAATTCAGTGTTCCTTCACAACTTCATTGTTTTTGGGCATTTTGCTCCCGCATTTTCAACCAAGAAGTAAGTGAAAGCACAGCTTCTTTTAATAAAGCAAATTACGCAGGTGTTTTTGATCAAACTAGTCTGCCCACATTTCTGTACTGCATCATATCAGCATTGAAAATCAGATAGCCACCAGCAAACCAGGAAACCAACTGCACTTACATCTCCTTAAAACCCCACCCCCCTGCATTTTGGATTTTGCATATTTTTTGGTTCCTTTAAAAATTAACATTTACTTGAATAGTAATAAAATGTCATCACTCACACAGAAGTACTATTTCTCCATGGTATAGCTACTGGGGCTGTGGCCTATTCATGCAGATTTCTTCTTTCTTTGATTAAAGGACCATTCGATAAATCACGAAGGTGCAGAATATTTGCAGTGGTGACACTGATGTTTTATTGCAAGCCTGCTTCCATAAACTGGTAAAAAGAGATTTATTTAGCTCTATTGTTGAGGTGTATTAATTTTTAGCAGCAAGTGATTTACAGTGAATGCAATTGTTCCGCTAGGCAAAAGAGGTAGAAACACAACCTGATTCTGTCAGTTGGTGGAATGATCTTTCCTTTGTTTCTGAGTGTGTGAAAGGGATGGCAGTTGGTGGAATGAACTTTCCTTTGTTTCTGAGTGTGTGAAAGGGATGGATGCTAATGTTACAGAGGTCACACTCCTCCCTTCCCTCCCTCCAATCCATCTCTGCTATCACAACTATCCTGCATTACCTATGCACATGGGTGAGCTGGGGCTGCTTCATCTCTCAGGTGAGCTCTTGCTGTCCTCAGTTCAGGATCTGGACTGGCTGTGGCAGGTGAGCTGAGCATTGGGGGAGGGGGTTGTACCAGTCTCTATTCTCTCTCACTATGCTTTGCTATTGGACCAAACTGAAAAAATTACTAAGCCAGCAGCCAACAGATCTTGATATTCTGCTCCATCACTACAGAAACCACATCTACAACCTAATGCAAAGAGCATCTAATCTGAGTGCAAACCAGCTGTAACACAACTATCAGTGCTGCTGTCTCCAGCCTTTTTTTGCAGTAGTTCAGGTGGGGGGGCACAGTTTGCTCTCTTGCTTGCAACTTGGCTCCCCCAGCAGAGCCCAGGATCAATAGGCATGCTGCTGTTTATCCATTAACCTTACTTCTCAAAATCATCCAGTCTCCCAACTTTTATACATCTGTAGATGTTGAAACTGTTGAAATTGAGCATTCCCATCAGTTTGGATTCCTTCAAGACCTTATACACTCGGATTGTGAGGGAACCCTGTAATTGCTTCCCTCGTCTCTAACCTGCCCTGAATCCTAGGCTCTTGGCTCTCAGTGGAATATGCTACAGTAACTGCTGTTTCTGTGTGTCCCCATCACTCTAGATCCACCTCAAGACCTTATATTATTTCACTGTGAGGGAATCCCATAATTACTTCCCCGCTCCCTTAGCATGCCTCTGACTCCTAGGCACCCTGCACCCTATTTGACTGCATATCTAGTCACGGCCACTGGCCCCCTCTTCCCCCACATACCTTGGCTCACTTACCATGACTCTCCCCCCCCCCAAATAAAACTGCACCTCCTCCTCTCTGTTCTCCTGCCTCAGTCTTCTGGGAATTCTACACATCCCTTCAACTTAGCTGTGACTCCCTGGCCAGGACTAGGTATCATACTTACTACATTTCCTTGCCATTCTCTCACCTAGTTGCTTACCCTGGACCCTTGTCAATATTTCCCAAAAGCTATCTAAGTACCACCTATATATACTATAGTCACCCTCTGAGCTGTTGTATGCCTGCCTCTGTATATTACCGTTGTTGCATTGTACACATACTTTATATTTATTCGTTGCACATGCTGATGTTATTTGTCTCTGCTGACTGTAAATTTTTATGTAATATATTTTGACCCGGTAATAACCAGGTTCATCTCGCAAATGAGCTTTGCTCAACGATGTTCGCCTGGATGAATAAAGATTTGATTGATTGATTGATTGCTTGATGTTATTAGAAGCCCCAGACCTACAAGAACATGCACTCCTCCATTATGCCACCCTCCTTCTGGTGGTATAACGAGTTATCAGCACATGTAGATGCCAGTTGTATGACAAGCACTAATAAGGGCACCAAGAGTTGTGAATCCTTTACTGGATAAACACAAACATGTTTTTTTTATAATGACATTGATGTTTTATCACAAGTTTGCTTCCATGAACTGGTAAACAGAGATTTATTTAGCTCTGCTGTACAGGCTTATTGTTTTTGTAGCAACAAGTGATTAACAGTGAGTGCAGTTGTTTCCCCTAGGGCCTAGGCAAAAGAGAGACAAACACAAGCAGTTTCTGTTACTCTGTGGGATGATATTCGTTTGTTTCCAAGTGTGTGAAAGTAACAGATGCTAATGTTGCAGAGGTCAGATCCCGTCTCCTCCCCCAGCTGATCTCTGCTACCACCACTTATGACAGGGTTGAATAAGGCCCTGTTCCATTTATTATGCAGAAAGAGTTAAACGCAAGGATCTGTTCTAGCCTCTCCTTCTCTGTCTCTTGTCTGTCTGGTTGCACAACCAAATGTTCTCATGAGAACTAGGAACCACTATCCTACATTACCTCTGTACGTGGCCAAGCTGGTGCTGTTCCATCTCTCAGGTGAGTTCCTGCTGTCCTTTGTTTAGGCGGGTAGGGACTTAGTGGGGAGGGTGTGTAGTGGGCAAGTGAACATGGGAAGGTACCAGACTCTCTCTCTCTGCTTTGCTGCAGGACCAAATTGAATGAAATTTGCAAATCCAACAGGTAGTAGTTCTTGACATTCTGCTCCATTTCTAAAGAAACCCATCTATAACTTAATACAAAGAGCATTAACTCTGCATACAAATCAGCTGCAACAGAACTATTAGTGCTGCAATCCCAACTTTTTTTCCAGGAGTTGAGATGTGAAGGGGTGCACAGTTTGCTCTTTTGCTCACAACCTGGCTTCTCCAGCAGCATCCAGGATCAGTGGGCACACTGCTGTTTTTCCGATAACATGACACCTCAAAACCATCTAATCTCCCAGCCTTTATACATCTGTCTTTCCTTGAGATTTTGTTTTCTCTGCCAAATGTCCCCACTATGTTTTTAAAAGCCACAAACCTACAAGGATATGTACTACTCCATTATGTCACCCTCCTTCAGCTGCTATAATGAGGTATTAGCACATGGAGATAGCAGTTATATGACAAGCACAAATAAGGGCACCAGGAGTTGCAAATATTTACTGGGTAAATGCAAGAATGTGATTTTTATAGTGGCACTGTTGTTTTATGGCAATTTTGGTTCAATATTTTCTTCTCCCCTCTACATATAGGAAACTGGGTGCAGACCAACAGATTAAGTGTCTTATCTTTAATGAGTAGTAATCTCCAAGGGGTCACGAATGTATAAGTGGTAATGGTTTTTCCAAGAAAGATTTTCGGGGGGGGCATTTTTACAACTTTATTTCTCTCGATCCCCTCACAGCTGTATTGGAGAAACTACCATCTGTAAAGGGATGAGGGAAGGAAAAGGGCACTGGCCTAGTGTGTAAGACAGATGTCCCCCAAACTTTTCAGAGAGGTTGACTTTTAGAACAAAACAAAACATTAATACTCCTTTATTGATGCGATGCCTGTTGCAGCACACATCCTCCGCATTGGCATCGAACTAGCCATGAGTATGGGGGCAGTGGGACCAAGGTCTCATAGCCAGGGTAGGTGAACTTGCAGTATCCTTGGACAGCACCCTTCTTAGCCAGTAAGTATTGCTCACGTGGCATTGATAGGCACACCTCTGAAGGATCAGAAACATGAACAGCTGCAGCTGTCCTCACATTTCTCAATAGAAATCTATAAATACTGATGTCTGTAGATGCCTGGCCTCAGTTTTGTAGCACAAGGATATCCAAAGTTCTTTATGGTTTACAAACCCCCAGTTCCCAGTTAAGGTCAGCAAGCACAGGCTTTGCCTGTTCAAAAGCTGGGATGCTCCCCCCCCCTGGCCTCTCCCTCATTCTTCATAAGTAGAGGAGGCAACTATTAATTCATGCATCAACAGGAAACTGAGGTAAAATTAGAATTAAAGTCACTATTGGCAACTTACAGCATGGGGTTCCAGGTGTGGATCATATCTGCACCACAGTATGTTCAATTGACAGGGCACAACAACCTTTTCACATTGTTTAAAAGAGATACTGAATCCAAAAATCAGCTAATTGGGTGTCATTCTGTAAGAAAGAAATAGCTTTATTAGGCTCTGCTGTAGAGATGTATTTGTTTTTCGCAATGAATGATTTAAAGTGAATGTATTAGTTTTCTGTAGGTGAAGGAGGGACAAATGCAACTGGATTCTGTCACTTGGTAAGATGTTATTCCCTTGTTTCCAAGTGTGTTAAAGTGACAGATGCCAGTGTTACAGTGGTCACACTCCTCTCTCCCCTCCCCCAATCCATTCTCTCTCTCTCTCTCTCTCTCTCTCTCTATCTCTCTCTCTCTCTCTCAGCTTCTACCATTTACCAAACTAAATGAAATTTACAAAGCCATAGTTGGGGTTGGAAAATACATGACTTTGGCAAATTGAGCGGGAAAAAATCGAAAGCCAGACCACCAAGCTGATTTAATCGGGAAGTGGCCAAAGTTGTAAGGAAAAAGAGAGCAGCCTATAGAAAATTCAAAAGAACAGCAAAGGAAGAGTATGATGAAGAATACCAGAGGCTAGCTAAGGTGACAAGAAGGTAAGTGAAGCAGGCAAAGGCACAGAAAGAGCTCCAAATAGTCAAAGGAATAACAAATGGGGAAAAGGCCTTTTTTTCACTACATAACAAGCATTTGTCAATGCTGAACGTTCGCTTGCAGGTATTTGCAGTGGTATTTGGCACTTGGACATGGCTTAAAAAAATCAGTGACAAAGAAGTACAAGCATTTGTCAATGCCAAATGTTGCTTGCTTCTATGTGCTGTTTAGGTATTTGGAAGTTATTGGAGTGCAAATATTGAAAATTCTCGAACTTACGAGCGCATGAGGAACTGTGTAACGTCACGCTAGTAAAACAGTCGTCATTTTAGGAATTTTTTCTACCAAATTTTCAACATAGCCATTTTAAGACTCTTCTCATGAACAGTGTCACTGTGATTTCTTAATGTGTCCCATACATTGAGTTCGCACACCGACTCGCCATTGTATGCAGCTACATGACATGGAAACACATTTTGGCAGGATGTGAAAATGACAGCTATACTGCTCATAAGGAGGTGTGGTAAAATGGCAATGTTAGAAATCTGGATCAAAATATTGAAAATTGCAAACCTACAAGCGTGCGTAAGGGACTGCATAGCATACGCTTCATAAAACAGTCATTTTAGAATTTTTACAAAAATTTTCAACATAGCCATTTTAAGACCTCTGCTAATGAACAGTGTCACTGTAATTTTCTTAATGTGTCCCATAAATTGATTTCACACACACCTACTCCATTGATGCGCTACATGGGTGGAAACACATTTTGAGCAGGATGTGAAAAATGACAGCTGTACTGCTTATAAGAAGGTGTGGTAAAATGGCAATGTTGAAAATCTGGAGTGAAAATATTGAAAATTCGCGAACTTACGAGCATGCGTAGGAACTGCGCAACGCACGCTCGTAAAAGTCATTTTTAGGAATTTTTTCACCAAATTTTCAACATAGCCATTTTAAGATCTCTGCTCATGAACAGTGACACTGTGACTTTCTTAATGTGTCCCATATATTGAGTTCACACACCGACTGCGCCATTGTGTGCTACATGGGTGGAAACACGTTTTAGGCAGGATGTGAAAAATGACAGCTATACTGCTCATGAGGAGGTGTGGTAAAATGGCAATGTTGAAAATCTGGAGTGAAAATATTGAAAATTCACAAACTTATGAGCGTGCGTAGGAACTGCGCAACGCACGCTCGTAAAACAGTAATGTTTAGGAATTTTTTCACCAAATTTTCAACATAGCCATTTTAAGATCTCTGCTCATGAACAGTGACACTGTGACTTTCTTAATGTGTCCCATATATTGAGTTCACACACCGACTGCGCCATTGTGTGCTACATGGGTGGAAACACGTTTTAGGCAGGATGTGAAAAATGACAGCTATACTGCTCATGAGGAGGTGTGGTAAAATGGCAATGTTGAAAATCTGGAGTGAAAATATTGAAAATTCACAAACTTATGGCGTCGAGGGGAACTGTAGCATGCGCTCAGAAACAGTAATGTTTAGGAATTTTTCACCAAATTTTCAACATAGCTATTTTAAGACCTCTGCTCATGAACAGTGTCACTGTGATTTTCTTAATGTGTCCCATACATTCATTTGCACACCAACTGCGCATTTGTGCGCTACATGGGTGGAAACACATTTTGGGTGAGATGGAAAATGACAGCTGTACTACTCATAAGAAGGTGTGGTAAAATGGCAATGTTGAAAATCTGGTAGAAAATATTGAAAATTCTGCAGAACTTACAAGCCTCATTAGGATTTAGAGCAACATGCTAAGTAAAGCAGTAATTTTAGGAATTTTCCACAAATTTTCAAAATACACTTTTGAGAGCTCCACCTTATGAACACTGGCACTGTCATTTCATTAATCAGGCCCAAAGGTGATTTCACGCAGTGACTGTGAAATCACCCTTCGGGCCCGAATAACGCCATGACAGTGACAGAATTCATGAGAAGGGATCCCAAAAATCCCATGTTGAAAATTTGGTGCAAAAATTCCAAAAAATGCCTGAGATATGCAACAAAGTTGAAAAAAACCCATCTAGCCCATCATACAGCTTACCGGCATTTCCTCAGTTCACGGTCGGCTTTGAAGAGTGCAGACGTGTTCCCGGTCCAGCGATGATCGTCGCGCCGAGCTCCGGAGGTAAGTGTGGGGTGAGGGGGTGAGGAGGAGTGAGATGCGCAGTGGGTGGGTGCGGGTTGTGGGAGGGTGGGAAGACAGCGATGGAACGTTTTCTTTTTTTACAGGTTTTTTTTTTTTACTCAGACGACGTGGGACATTTGCCACACTGGGGTGAGCTCCCAGCGTGGCAGCAGTGAAAGCTGTTTGGGGGGTCATGGAGCCGACGGGGGATTGGATGCCCCCATCGGCAGACGATGCGGGATGTTTGCCACTCTGGGGTGAGCTCCCAGCATGGCAGCAGGGAAAGCTGTTTGGGGGGAGGTGGAGCCAACGGGGGATTGGGTACCCCCCATCAGCAGAAGATGCAGGACGTTTGCCATGCTGGGGTGGGCTCCCTGCATGGCACCAAAGATTTGGGGGGGGCGTGATGCGCTGCAAGCACACAGCGGTGGTTTTCTTTGAAGAGAAGACCACCGCTGTCATACACAGCACCGCATCGACTGGTGTAGGACCGCCATGCCTGCTCAATGGAGCAGGGGATTGCACAGGACAGGCACACCTCCAAAGTGTTCCATTCTCCCGAGACATTCCTTGCGCATGCACACAAGCGAATGTAAAAAGAGGGACAAGAAGGATGGCATTGTTAGACTGAGGAAGGGAGATGGCTGGATTGACAAAGATGGGAGCAAAGCAGTGGTATTAAACAAATACGTCTGCTCATTCTTTACGAAGGAAAAGGATATACCAGTGCCACTTGCAGGGAGAAGGAGGGAGGTAACAGGGAGGGAAGCTGTAGGGGGTAATCAGGATTGAAAAAGTGAGAGAGGGGCTGATGGCCCTGAGGGTGGACAAATCCCTGGGGCCAGACGAAATACACCCCAGGGTGCTGAGAGATTTAATGGAGGATCTGGCAAGGCCGCTGGCTGTTCTCTTCAATCGATCTCTGGAGTCAGGAGTGGTGCCATTGGAATGGAAAATGGCACATGTAGTGCCACTCCACAATAGGGGACCCAAGGATGACCCGGGTAACTATAAGCCAGTCAGCCTGACCGCGATAGTATGTAAACTCACGGAGATCATACTAAAGGAAAGGCTGGTGAGGTAAACAGAGGAGAATGGTCTACAGGATGAAAGAAGCATGAGTTTGTGACAGGCAGATCACACCAAACGAACCTGATTGAGTTCTTCAATTGGGTCATGAGGGCAGTGGACAGAGACAAGGTGGTGACATCATATACCTGGACTTTAGCAAGGTCTTCAATTCTGTATCACACAAAAAGTTGATAATGAAACTGAGGGATCTAGGGTTGGGAGAAAATATGGAAAGATGGGTTGAGAACTGGTTGAGCGGTAGAACCCACAGAGTAGTGGTTGGGGGTGAGTTCTTCAGCAACAAGATCACCAGCGGGTCTGGCAGGGATTGGTGCTGCTGCCAGTGTTGTTCAGTGTCTTCATGAGTGACATTGGGGAAGGCATTAAAGACAAAATGTGCCTCTTTGCGGATGACACCAAACTCTGTGGGAGAGTGGACACCAAGGAGGGGATACAGGACCTGAGGGAGGACCTTGCCAGATTAGAGAGGTGGTCAGGAATCTGACAACTTGGCTTCAATGCTAAAAAGTACAAAGTAATGCACATAGGGGCCAAGAACCCTAGGACAGAGTATTATATAGGAGGGGTTTGGGTAATGGATTCTAAAGAGTAAAAGTATCTAGGGGTAGTGATTACGAGTGACCTGAAATATACCTCTCAGTGTAAAATGCAGTGGTGAAGGCTAACAGGATGCTAGGGTGTACTGCAAGGGGATTCAGTAGTAGGTGGAGCAAGGTTATTTTACCATTGTACAGGTCATTGGTGAGACCACATTTAGAATATGGGGTGAAGTACTGGCATCCTTACCTTAAGAAGGAAATCAGCATGCATTCTAAAAGAATTAAGGGGAGAACTAGTGACACCACTGACTACCCTTTTTAACAAATCTTGGGAGGATGGTGTGGTACCTGAGGACTGGAGGAGGGTGGATGTGATTCCCCTTCACAAAAGTGGGAGCAAGACAGAGGCAGGAAACTACAGACCTGTCAATTTGACCTCTGTGGCAGGGAAAGTGATGGAATCACTTCTGAAGTGGCCTAGAGGCCAGTGGGGCACAGGACCCAAGGCAGCATGGGTTCACAGTGGTAAAGTCATGTCAGATGAATCTAATTGATTTCTTTTACTGGGTGACCAAAATAGTAGACCAGGGAGGGCTGTGGACATGGCCTACCTAGACTTTAGCAAGGCATTTGACACAGTCCCACACAAAAGATTAATAAACAAATTAGCCAGCCTGGGAGTGGGTCCCAGGGTGGTAGCCTGGGTAAAACATTGGCTGGACAACAGGACACAGAAGGTAATAGTAAATGGAGTCCACTCTGAAGAAGGGGGTTACTAGTGGGGCACCGCAGGGTTCAGTATTGGGTCCAGTCCTTTTAATGTCTTTATAAGTGGCATTGCAGAGGGACTGGAAGGAAAAGTATGCCTCTTTGCAGATGACACAAAGATCTGCAACAGGGTTGATACACAAGGAGGCATGGAAAGGATGAGAAGGGACTTGGCAAGATTGGAGGAATGGTCAGAAGTATGGCAGTTTGGATTCAATGCAAGGAAGTGCAAAATAATGAATGTGGGAAACAAAAACCCAGGGGAAGAGTACACAATGGGGGTAGTAACAACAACAAAAATGGAAAGGGATCTGGGTGTAATCATATCAGATGATCTTAAGGTTGGCAAGCAATGTGAGAAGGCAGTAGGGATGGCTGGGGGAATACTGGGATGTATAGGGAGAGGCATCAGCAGCAGAAAACAGGAAGTTGTTATCCCTTGGTACAGACAGTTGGTGAGACCGCATCTGGAATACTGCGTCCAGTTCTGGAGACCCCATCTCCCTAACGACATAGACAGGATGGAGGCAGTCCAGAGGAGGGTTACTAAAATAGTGCAGGGTCTGCAAGAGAAGCCATATGAGGAGAGACTAAAGGAGCTTAATATGTACACCCTAGAGGAAAGGAGGGAGAGGGGGGACATGATAGAAACTTTTAAGTATATCAGTGGAATCAACAAAGTCCAAGAGGGTAGCATCTTTGAGAAAAAGAGATGTGCAAGAACAAGGGGACACAATTTGAAGATAGAGGGGGGATGGCTCAATGGCAATGTGAGGAAGTATTTTTTCACAGAGAGGGTGGGGGATACATGGAACAGCCTTCCTGAGGAGGTTGTGGAGTCTAAAACTGGGAGAATTCAAGAATGCATGGGACAGACATAAGGCAATTCTTGTGGGGGGTAGGAAGAAATAGGCTGTTGATTAACTAGGATCTGCAGCTTTTCCAGTAGGTAGGGAAATGGGCAGACTAGGTGGGCTAAGCGGTCCTTATCTGCCGTCAAAGTCTATGTTTCTATGTTTCATGCTGAAGGGGTCCAGAAGAAAGCAACCAAGATGATTGAGGGGCTACAGGATAGGTCCTATTAGGAGAGGCTGGGAGCCCTGGGGATGTACTCCCTGGAAGAGAGGAGGCAGAGGGGTGATATGATAGAGACCTTCAAGTACATGAAGATAATTAACAGAGTGAAAAGGAAGGATTGCTTTAAAATGAGTGACAACAGCACCACAAGGGGGCACAGCCTAAAACTGATGTGGGGGGCGTGAGTTCAGAAGGGATGAAAGGAATCATTTCTTAACAGAGATGGTGGTGTCCACCTGGAATGAGCTGCCAGAGGAGATGGCAGCAGCAAGGATGTTGGAGCAGTCAGGAGAGCCTGGAACAAGCACAAAGGGAACTCTTGAGACCAAGGAAGGGGAGAGGGGGCAGGGCCACTGGTGTAAATTGTAAGGCGAGACTCTGCATCACTTACCGAGCAGACACGGTAGATCAGGTGGTGGTCTTCTTCTTCTGGCTTTTTTCATATGTGTCTCAGTTTAGATGGGGAAAAAATGGTGGTTATTCACACTCCAAAAAAGTTGAACACCATTTTGAGAGAGAGAGAGAGAGAGAGAGAGAGTGAGAGAGAGAGAGAGAGTGTGTGAGTGAGGGTGTGTATGTGTGTGTGTACATAGAAAACAGGCTCAGCATGATACCAGAAAGTCATAAAGCTGCTCAGCTGCTTGTCGGCCAGCTTTATGCAAATGGAAGGACTGAAGTGCTGTCTAACTGGACAGCTTCAGTCCTTTCAACTACACAAAGTTTCTACCCATCAAACTGTAACCAGTGTCATACTCAACTTGCCTGGTCATTGGTCTGTCACTGATGAGCGTAATGCAACTTGACCTACATTGGGCTAGTCAGTTCCACATCCCTGAAATGCCATTCATTGTAACAAAATATTTCTTGCGCATGTACAAGCAAACATAAAAATTGCCTCTTTATTTATTCACAAGGAGTTGTGATACAAACAGCTTAAAAATGACTGCTAGCATGGCTGACAGCACCCCATGGGACAACCTAATCTTTCGCAGTAGCTTTGTCAGAAGTGACATCCACCAATGTTTGAACACAAGTTCAAAATTGCATGTTATTCACAAAAAGTCAGCAGGTGGCACCAAAGCAGTTTACAATAAACCATAAAGCATACTAACATTAAAACTCCCTAGTGGAAAAACATACTACAAGATTCCATCAGTCCAAGGAGGAAAGCTAACAGTATGTATCAGTAGGATTTGAAAAATAGAAATATATACAAAAAGGAATACACATACACAAAGAATATAAGCACATTTATTAAAAAGTTGCCTTCTTATGAAATAGTGTGCAATCACATGGAAGAAAAGACTGATTTACTATTAATCCCCACTATAACATTACACATACAAAGCAGTGAGTAACATTTATTTAAATACCAATCCTACGTACAGCATAAACCTAAGGTCACCAGCAATATTATCAGGTGTCTATAGATTATTCCTGTAGCAATCAATATTTAATGGTGCCCAGGTTATTTTCATTTCTTTTTTTTCATTTTTGTTAAGAGTTAAGCCACTGAGCAAGCTCATTGGAAATAGTGACCCATGGTAAACAAATTACAAAACATACACATGAGACTCATTACAACACATTTTATAGAACATAAAAGATACAACAATTAATTGACATTAAACCGTTTGCACAGTTAATCATAGCGATGACCACAACAACATTTTTTTGGGCAGTGATGTTATCTAAAAACCATTGTTTTACAACATTTGATTGAGGTGGTCTTGATGTTTAACAGTCAAAATATATGTGGTAGGTTGTTCCAATAGAAGGGCACCATTTGACTATAGAAATACTTTGATCTTTGTGTTCTGTTTATAGGTACAGTCAGTTCACAGGTTATGTGCTGTGTGCAAATAGGGCAGAAAATTACCACCAGGTGGACAAAAATCAGGTCTTTATAGACTGATGTACAGTATTTGTCAATGGAGTCCTTGGATGTTAAATTAGTTGGGGCAAAATACAATAATACTACAATGTGTTATAGTGCCTCACAGTGTACAATTTCAGTGACGTCTTCAAAAAGACTATGGCCGAGATAACAAAAGGAATCTTGCACTGATACAGAAAATAACATAGGACAGACATACAAACAAGTTGAATCTTATACAATGAAAGAAGCAGGAGGAATGTTTACAGAGGTCAAACAAAACAATACTGTTGCTTCTGAAATGGACTGTGACGAGTTGGCCACAATCAGCCAATCATCCAGGTAGGGATATCCCAAAACTCCCTGTCTTCTGAGATGAGCTGCTACCACTGCCAGGCACTTGGTGAATACCCTGGGAGCAGAAGTGAGCCAGAAAGGCATGGCTGCAAACTGATAATGACCGGATGGCAGCTGGATTCTGAGGACCTTTCTGGGGATTGCCTTATTGGTAAATGAAAATAGGTGCTCTTCAGATCCAGGGTCACTAATTCTTTAATTGTTTAATTAGTATTTCGGAAAGACCTTTGCGCGTGAGCTCTTTTACAAAGGTTCTACGTCAGGGTGGACAATAAGACAATACATATATTCAATGGTTACAGAGGCCTGATCATTAGGCATTAAAGAGCGATTACATGACAATTAGACAAATAGGAGAAAAAAATCTGAGCAGTTGTATTTGAATACTAAGCTATTTCTAATCGGTTGTCCTAGGTAGCACACTCCTGGAAACCTCCAAATCCATTGATAGACTATGGCAGAGTAACTGCATAGGGTTTAACGCTATCCCAGATGACGAGAGGCTGCGTGACAGTGAAACAAGGGGGATTGGGTTTGAAACCAACCGTAGAGAGCGAGAGGTGGGGATAGTGAAACGGGGGGAGCTATGATGGGGAGGAGCAGCTCCAGAGGGCTTTGTCAGTATGTGTGTGTGTGTGTGTGTGTGTATGTGGGGGTTTGGGAGGGCAGTACTGATAGCTTACTTAAGCCCTTGGCTAGGCTGGAATGGAGGCAGGGTTCTCTAGGTAGCCCTGCTAGGTGTTACCTTGGGGGTAGGCCTGTCTATCAAGTGGGGCCTGAGAAGCAGATGCATTTTGAGTTAGACGTTAGGTGCTGTTTGAGGCCTACTTTGAACTGAGACAGGCTGTTGTTTGTTTGTAATTTCATCGGGAGTTCATTTATTCAGAGGGGGGCCCGATAGGACAAAGCATGCTGCCCTAGTGAGGTTCGGCGGAATGGTATGGGCAGTGCTCCATTCTTCCTCCGTCTGGTGATGTGTATTGAGAGAAAAGCTTCGAGCAGGTTTCCTATACAAGGTGGGGGTTTTCCGAGGAGTGCCTTCTTTCCCAGGAGGCAAGTTTGGTATTTGATCCTGTCTTTTAGGTTAAGCCAGTTTGTACGCTCATACAGGGTGCAAGTATGAGTGTAGTGATCTGCACACAGGGTGAGGCGGCATGCCTTACTGAGTGCAATTTGGACCCTTTTGAGCACTGTAACAGTAGCAGCTCCATAGACCACCAGCCCGTAGTCTATCGTGGAGAGTATGGAGCTGGAGACTGAGATTCGGAGTGCTTCCGGGGTGAGGGATTTCTTCTGCCTATAGAGGACCCCGATCTTTGTGTTTTCCCACTTTGACAAGCCAGTCCCCTTGCTTTAGTGAGTGGATGACCTGAGTCAAGGTTACCATTCTGAACTTTGGTTTTGTCAGATGCTTGTTCAGGTACCTAAGGTCTAGACTAGGTCACCATTCCCCTGTTTTCTTTAAGGTAAGGAAATATCTGGAATAAAGATCCTTTCCCCACTGGGGAAGCAGCACACCTTCCATTGCCTTAGCCCTCATGAGATTCTTGACCTCTGCCTCCAGCAACAATCATTCTGCAGGGGAGGAAGGTTTTGGTTGTGAGGGCCTGTGAAGAAGGGGACATTTTGCGAACTGAAGGGATAGGCCCTGCTCCATTACCTCCAGAACCCATTTGTCTGAAGCGACCTGACGCCAACAATGGAGGTAGTGTGAGAGCCTGACCCCCAAGGGGAGAGGGCAGGTGACTAGCCAGGAGTCAGGAAGACTGTTGTCTAGACTGAGTAGAAGTAACAGGAGTGGGATTAGCCCTTCTTTGGCTCCTCCTGCCTCTACCCCTGAAAAAACCTCTCATCTGAGAGAAATCCATGTTATATGGCATAGGGAAGACTGCCCTAGGGAAGTAACCCCTGCCCCTACCCCCCTCTATGGTGAGCTCTCTGAGGGAGGGCCTTTTCTTTTGCTGAATTACTCTTGTACGTGTGTTTGAACTCGTCCATTCTTTTCATATTGGCTTCAGTATGGTCCCTGAAGAGAGAGTTATTCTGAAAGGGAGACTCTAATGCCTGGGTCTGGACATTCTGGGTAAGACTAATGGTTCTCAAGCAAGCAAAGCGTCTGAGGGAAATAGCCTGAGCCATGACCTTTGAGGCAGTGTCATTATTATCTACAGCCATGTGAAACTGGTACTTTGTGTCTTCCACGGCCTATTTAATAGCTGCAGAAACATCCCTGAACATAGTGTCCCCCCCATGTTGCACTATGGCCAGTATAGTTTTTACGTTTGCTTGCGCGCATGCGCAAGGAACGTTTTGGGAGAGTAGCACATTTTGGAGGTGTGCCTCTCCCATCCAATGCACTGCTCCCTTGAGCAGGCGTGGCGGTCCTGCACCAATGGGTGTAGGAGCTCTGTATGACAGCGGTGTTCCTCTGCTTCAAAGGAAAGCACCGCTGCCATACTGAGCACCGCATCACACTGTCCCCCCTCGCGTCACGCGCTCCCCCCGCGTGCGTCACGCCCCTCCCAAAGCTTTGGTGCCACGCTGGGTGCTCACCCCAGCGTAGCAACGTTGTTGCCGACAGGTGCCCAAACCCCGTCGACTCCCAACCCCCAAGCCATCCTACTGCCATGCTGGGAGCCGACCCCAGCGTGGCAAGCGTTCCTTTGTTTTGCCGACGAAGCAATCCCCTCAGCTCCTAACCCCCCTGGTTTACCGGCGGGGTGCCCAATCCCCGTCGGCTCCTCGCCCCCCACAGCCATCTTCTGCCACTCTGGGAGCCCACCCCAGCGTGGCAAATATCCAATAAATCGGTTTTGTTTTAAAAACCTGTAAAATAAAAAGCGGTCCACAGGCGTCTCCCAGCCCCCGACCCGTACCCACCTGTGCACCCGCTCCTACACCCCCTCACCCCATACTTACCTCCGGACTCCGGCACGCGATCTTGATGGACCGGGAACACGTCTGCACTCTTCAAAGCCGACCGCAAACTGAGTAAGCTGTATAATGGGCTAGATAGGGGTTTCAACTATTGCATATCTCAGTCATTTTTTGGAATCTTTGCACCAAATTTTCAACATGGGGTTTTGGGACCCCTTGTCATGAATGATGCCACTGTCATGGTGTTATTCGGGCCGAAGGTGATTTACGCAGGCACTGCGCCGTCACTGCGGTGAAATCGCCCTTCGGGCTCAAAATAACACCATGACAATGACTAAGCTCATGAGGAAAGTTCAAAACCATCAATTAGTCTAAAAAATGACTGACTAGCGTCGTTGCGCGGTTCCTCGCGGGCTTGTGAATTAAGCAATTTTCAATATTTTCCTCCAGATTTTCAACATTGTCATTTTATCACACCTTCTTATGAGTTGTACAGCTGTCATTTTTACATCTCACCCAAAATGTGTTTCCGCCCATGTAGCGCACAATGGCGCAGTCGGTGTCTTGAAATCAATGTATGGAACACATTAAGAAAATCACAGTGACACTGTTCATGAGCAGAGGTCTTAAAATGGCTATGTTGAAAATTTGGTGAAAAAATCCTAAAAATGACTGTTTCTGACGTGCGTTCTTGCCAGTTCCTATGCCTTCGTATGTTTGCAAATTTTCAATATTTGCACTCCAGATTTTCAACATTACCATTTACCACACCTCCTCATGAGCAGTACAGCTATCATTTTCACATCCTGCCCAAAATGTGTTTCTGCCCATGTAGCGCACAATGGCGCAGTCGATGAGCGAACTCAATGTATGGGACACATTAAGAAAATCACAGTGACATTGATCATGAGCAGAGGTCTTAAAATGGCTGTGCTGAAAATTTGGTGAAAAAATTCTTAAAAATGACTGTTTTACGAGTGTGCGTTGTGCAGTTCCCACGCACGCTCGTAAGTTTGCGAATTTTCAATATTTTCACTCCAGATTTTCAACATTGCCATTTTACCACACCTCCTTATGAGCAGTACAGCTGTCATTTTTCACATCCTGCCCAAAACGTGTTTCCACCCATGTAGTGCACAATGGCGCAGTCGGTGTGCAAAATCAATGTATGGCACACAGTAAGACAATCACAGTGACACTGTTCATTAGCAGAGGTTTTAAAATGCCAATGTTGACAATTTGGTGAAAAAATTCCTAACAATGACTGTTTTACGAGTGTGCATTACACAGTACCCAGGCACGCTCCTAGGTTTGCAAATTTTCAATATTTCCACTCCGGATTTTCAACATTGCCATTTTACCACACTTCCTTATGAGCAGTACAGCTGTCATTTTTCACATCCTGCCCAAAACGTGTTTCCGCCTATGTAGCGCACAATGGGGGTAACAAAAAGGTCATGCTGACAATTTATTGTGCAAATACCAGCAATAGCACAGGGCATTAGGGTAAAGCACCATACATGCCAAACACCACTGCAAATACCTGCAAGCGAACGTTCGGCATTGACAAATGCTTGTTACTACTGCTATAACTTCACATCCAGTCTGCTCTCCCCACTGTGCACTTATTCTCTCTCTTCCTTATCCCTCCCCCTCCTGCTAGCACTTCTCTCTGTGGTCCTTTGACAATGCCTTTGTGCTGCTCTTGTCTCTTTCTTATGTGCATGTCCCCTATATTCTCACCTCACCTCCCTTTCCCTAGCGGTTCTCCCTGGGCCTCTCCATGCTATTCCAACTGTTTGTGACATAGTGTGACTACTGTTATGTGTACCTGATTGCTGAAAATTGTTGTAGCCCTGTTTATTTTCATGTATGTACTATTTCTGAAGTGGAATCTTTGTAAAAGAGCCTTGGCTCAAAGGTACTTGTAATCCTAGACTTTGAATAAATAAATAAATAAATAAATAAATAAATGGCAGTATAGCCTAGAGGTTAGAGGAATGAGGTGTGAATGAGCTTGGTACATCCAGCAGGCTAGATCTGAGTTTGATTCTCACAACCTCCACTTGCACACTGTGTGACTCTGAGAAGTCACTTAACAGCCCAGTGCTCCCAGGTCACTCCTGGAAACATGCACTTGTGCCTAGTGGGCCTTACCCAGTTACCAAAGACTAAAATAAATAAAAATAAATAAATAATATAAATAATAGAGCCCTCTGATATCTAGCTGAATATGCCATGAAAGAAGACATGCACAGCAAGAGAGAGGTAGTAGCATAATATTTCTTACCCATAAGATCTATTTTTCTAGAGTCTTTTTCTGGTGGCAGAGCAGATAGTGGTACATTAAGTTTGTCACAGGCTGCCTTCTGAACTACCCCTCTGTGATCTGGATGTGTATAAAGAAAATCAGCAGTTGGCTTACCGAGCTGGTATTTCTTCTTAGTTCTTCTGTCCACCCAGGTAGAAGTTGAATGGGTTTCCAGAACCTTAAAAGTACTTCTCTTGAAAGTGTTGTTGATAGGGAGGATGAGCCTCTTAGGAGGGGAAATGCCCATCATCTCCACATAGTCATCTTCCATCTCCTGATCGGTGTCATCCTGGAGAGGCAAGTCCAGGGTGTCCACCATCTGTTTTAGAAACGTATAAAAGGAAGGGACTTCTTCATTTGTATCAGTATCATCATTTGCACCAGCCCCAGGGTGACCATCAGGATTAAGAGGGTCCCCATGAGGCAGTTCATCACCATGATCCTCTCCCTCATCAAAATAAAAGCCCCGAGCTTAGGGTTCCTCAAGAAGAGGATTACTCGGTCCAACAAGAGCCAAGAAAATACTGCCCATAGATTGTACAGTCTGTTATAAATGGCAAGCTTTATCTAAATCATCTGCAGATGGCACAATTTTATAAGCTACTGTCTCCGAATGCCTTTTGGGAGGAGGGACAGTATTGTTATTATCTTTCTTAGTCTTTTTAGTAGGGGCAGGTTCAGAAATCTGCTCCATAGTTCTTTTAGAAGCTTGGCTAGAATTTTTACTTCTACCAGAATTAGTTTCACTAGCGTCCCTAGAGAATTTGTCATTAATTCTGTGTTGACTTGAGGTACCCTCCTCAGTGCTTTTAGAGGAGGAGGAGGTAGACTGAGATGCAGTGATAAAGGGATAGGCCAAAAGCTAACTAAATCAAAATTAACCTTACTAGAGGTAATAAGATTTATATAATTTTTTTTTCACAAAAGCGGAAAGGAACAGAAATCACCTCCACACCTCTTGCCAACAAAAGTCCACTGCACAGTCAAACAAAGGATGTCTCCCCAGAAAATGAGGGGATTACTCTTCAAATATAATAAAACTTAAACAGAATAGAGAAAAATAGGGTTCCAAAAATTTGCGCGGGTGCGCAATGAAAATTAGTGCACAAGCGAGAAAAAATGATTCAATGATTTTAACGCAAAAGTAGTAATAACCACTGAAAAATACTGAAAAATAATTTAAATAGAAACAATTCAATTTATCATGCATGCGGGTGACTTTTACCTCATAAAAAACACAGAAGCAGTAAAAACACGATAAAAAAACGCAGCTACGCAGAACCCAGCACAGATGCCGTAAACATAGATAAAATGAGGAAAATATACAAAATACCTTTAAAGCAGCACTCAAAAGGAAAGAAAATGGCACAGGAAACTCTCTGAAGAGGAGAGCTCTGGGGCAGTGTTGCCAGTTCAGCAGAGGAAAAAGTACTGAGGTCCCTCAGGTTGACTGCAGGCAGCACCCTACTCTATCTGTATCCTGATTGGCCAATGCCTTCCTCATTTGCATTGGCTCCTCCTCTCTGGGGCAGCTGAACCCAGCTGGCATATTGCATTTGTCAATAGATGCTAAAGAATTTCCGGGGTGAGAAGTTACTGTTTACACCCTATCTGCTGTTACCCATACCTTTATATGTTGTATATTGCTGTATATTGTATTGTGTATATTGTATCATGTCTTGTCCTCATTGTTGTACTCTCCTGAGTTGTACCTGAAAACAGGCAGTTTCTGCTTAATGCATCTACCTGGTTAACAAAAACTGAATAAATAAAATGTAAAAGGTCACAGGAAACAATGTATGAATGAATTCTTTACTGATCAACCAGAGTGTGCAATCATTTTGATTTTTAGAAATCTTTATACAAATAGAGAATATTAAATTAAAATGCATAGTATGCAATTTAAAAACAGTTAAAACATTATATCATTCCATAGGTATTAATTTTTTTAGTGAAATTAAGCATTGTGTTGTTTATAATTAAACCAAAATTGAGTATATTAAGGCAACTATATTGGTCTCCCTGGATTTTAAGTATTTCTTGAATCACATCTTTCTTTGCTTCACTGCAGATGCTATAAAGCTTGTTATACAGTGTCTTCTAGGCATTGCAGATGAATAATATAAATATAACATCATAACCAACATTTGCATATTTGATTAAAGTATCCAGTAGTTACATGTTTCTTAATTAGTATATAAAGGAAAAATTGTAATAATATGCTGTGTTTCCTTACATTATTTATTGCAAGGGCAAAATTCACTTTTTTGTTTATCTTTAACAGTGTCAATCTTATTATAGTATGTATATCTAGAATTTAAAATTTCAAATCTTGCCCAGGTTAATAGTTTGCAGTATTCTGGCTGTATTGGAAATGTTAGGTACTCTTCCAGGCTATTGCTTATTTTATTCATTTTGTACCAAGGGGCACTTTTTTGTGTTCTGATTATTTCCATATCTTCTGATTTTGCTAACATGAACAATTTTCTTTTAATTAATTTATAATAATGTAAAGAAATTGCAATATTTCTATTAACATCTGTCCAAAGGTGCTACTTGTTAATTTTCTTTAAAATGTCCATCAATGATTTTATCCACTCCGAATTATTACCAATGTTTGATCATCTAATTTCTTCTTTTAGAGACAACCAGGGTATCTGGTTTTTGTCATTACGGATAGTTGTTAGCCAATGTGTGGCTAGTCTTCGATCTTTCAAGGCCTTTAATGATATCCTGCTTAATTCATCCCATACCATTGCACAACAGGTTGACAAAGGAACTCCTAAAAGTGATTTGTAGTAATATGAGGGAACCATTTCTAATAATGTTTTATTATAGGTACCCCAAATTTCTGCCCCATATAAAATGATTTGATTTATTTTGGCTTCTCCGGACCTTAATGTTGGAAGGACAGTTTTCCCCCAAAATTGCAAGTTAAATCTCAGAAGGGCTTTTGCTGCTAATTTCATCTTTATATTTAGTTCTTTAACATGTGGGACCCATGAAGAGTTGCTGATCATTTTTATACCTAAGTATACATATTCTGTAATTATTTCTGTTTTTTTATTCTAAAAAGAAGTTACAATTGTTTTATTAACCTTGTGACCAAATAGCATTATTTTTGTTTTGTTTAGATTTATTTTCAATTCAAGTTTAGTGCATTTTTGAAAGATATTAATTTTCTTTTGTAAACCATTTTTTTGTTAAGGAAAATAAGACAACATCATCTGCAAAAGCCAAAGCATGCAGACGCACATTGTCTATTTTTGTGGAGTAATAGGTTTGACAGTTGTCAAACTCAAAGAGGCTACTCCTATAAATATTGAATAGTACTGGCGCAAGTAAGCAACCTTGCTTGACCCCTTTATTAGTTAAAAAGGGGTCAGTTGGTGTCCCATTATTATTATATCTTACCCTAGTCGAAGTATCTGTATAGAGGAGGTATATAGGCACCGGGAGAGCTGAATTTATTCCCTTTTCAAGCAGTATTTGCCTCAATAGTTGTCTATTTATGTAATCAAATGCAGTTGTAAAGTCAATAAACAATGTATATAGTTTCATTTTCCTCCATCTCACATATTTTTCAAATAGATGGAAAAAATAGTGAAGGTGATAGTATTCCGCATTGTTCCACCCACAACGTTAACCTGTTTAGTAAACGTTTGGCAAATATCTTAGAGCTCACATTCAACAGACTAATAGGTCTAAGGTTGCAAAGATTGTTAACTGAACCCTTTTTATGGAGTGGGACAATTATGTTTTCTTTCCATGCAGTAGGAATACATCTTTGTTTTGTACATAAATTAAAAAAAGTGTGTCAAGATGGGTGTCCCAAAATATGAGAATTCTTTATAAACTTCACTGGTGATGAAGCATACTGCAGCACATGGGGCGGAGCAGCAAGGTGGCTGCGGTGCTGCTCTGCTCCTCTCAGCTCAGAAACCTAACCAAATTACTTTAAACAATTTAGTCTGTCCAGCCTGGCTGTTGTACTGTTTTTAGTGATTTTTTTCACAGTGGATAGTACTGTATTTATTCTGTTCAGTTATGACTTTTGATAATGCTGGGTCTCCCGAACAGTGCCCCTTCAGCATTAGTATGGGCAGAACTTCGCCAGTTGTCAGTAGAATGTTATATCAAACAAAAAGTAATAAACTATTGCTTCAAAGCTTTTGGGATGCAAGAAGACAGACTTCCTTGAATCTGTCTTGATGAAGCTATTATATAGCAACATTCAAATATAATTTTTCCTAGTATGAATGTAGTGGAAGATATACTTAAGCCATATGGACTTCTACAAACTATTATGGATTGTCTCAGATACCCTTTTGCCCAAATAAAAGACAGTTAAAAATCGGGTTAGAGATATATACATCCAAAAGGATTTAGAGGCATGCAGGCAATGTAAGGCCTGTGCTTGGTTTGCCAAAAATACAAGGTGCCGTAAAATGGAGAAATACTTGCTGACACTCCTAAATCTGATTCACAGGTAAACAGTAACACGATTTAGATTCAAATGTTTTTCCAGCAACTGGAAAAAGGGCAATACAATAAAAGGGAGAGAAATGATTTGTTATGTGGATGCAAATCAGGGCAAGATAATCTACTCTAATTGGTCATATTGTGTCCTCTTCATGAAAAATATAGGTGCCGTCTGTCACAAATGCACTCCGGAGGTCAGGCCCTCTGCTCCCACAGTGCCAATCTCAGAGTGCAATAGTGTGAACAGGCAACAGACAGGATAATCCTACTGTCTGCTTTGGGTCCGAGTCACCTTTAGCCTTGAGTTCTGAAGGGATTCAAACTGTGAACCTTATGCTAGCATACCCAATGTACAGGCTCAGATATGTACCCTCTTCAGTACTACAGTACAATCTTTTGCCAGGGGCACCTAACTGAGTATCCAGAATGAACTCTTTTTAGCTCTATAAGAGACCTAGGTAGTTCTTACCTTTTTAAGCAAGCTCAGTAACACAATCAAGCTTTTCAAACAGCTGTCAGACCTAACCACCTATACATCACATGCAAAAAGAACTGACAGACGCCCAGGCAGAATTTCAAAGAAATGGTTGTTTACTAAAAGATGATAAAAATATGTAAAAGTAAACACAGAACAATACATCATACAGCTTACAATCCTATAAAACAAAAAGGAAGTTTCATAACAACACTCCTACCACAGAAACTTAATTGCTTTCTAACTGTTACCTTTCTAAGTGCACTCCCAGTCAGAGTCTATTTCATATGTGCCCATTCCATACTATGTTTCATACTTAACTCTATCTGTCCCCACCCCCTTTGATGAGGTCAGCTAGAACCTCCCCAGTTTTAATATTCTTACATCAGTGTCTCTGAGGAAGTGAGTCATATGCTTTCAAAAAATCTGTAACTAGCCATTTCCCAAATATGACAGTCTTTAATTAAGCATTTTTCTTTGCACTTAACAATCCCACACTTGTTTTCCTTATTCTCAGATACGTGAGAAAACCATTAAGATTCAGTCCAGTGACTTCTTCTTCCTGCTATGTCATAAAAGTCATATATGTGGGACACTTCAAAGGCAGCACAGGTTATAAGGGCCATAAACTGTCTCTTTAGAAGGATGTCTTAATTAATGGTTCTCCTGGTCTGTTTAATTACATCCTGTAGCTCCAGCTACTGATTTTTAAAGTTACAGGCCAAATTTGCCAACTTGTGTGAGACGATTTCATACACAGACCAGTTATTTATTTTACAGATATCATACAATAATCATAAACAATGGGGCAGAGCGTCACACTATCTAATGGGTAGTATATTGGAACATCTACAAAATCAACCTCAGCAATTACTGCCTTATTTGCTGAAATCTCAGGACATAAGAGTACTGGTCCCTGTGGCTTCCCTTCTCAAAATAATTGAAGAAAGAGGTCTTCACCTGAAATCCTGATGTGTATAGAGGGGATATGAATAAGTAAAATACCGATATTACATAATATTTCAACATTGTGCTTACAGCACATTCTCTGACTTCTGTATAACTAATAAAAAGTGCCTGGCCACTGGTGGAATGCCTGTGAGTGGATGGTCTTCATCCATCACAGAGGGTGTTTTTCTACCATTTTCTCCCCTTACTCATTGGAGTCTCAGTGCAAGAATATGCAAAGCATGGAGGCACGTGTACACTCCTTGATCTGAACAGTACCGATCCACACACCAGGCCTAGCACCTAGCCTCCCCTGGTCAGTACTGCATCATGCCTCCACCTGGTGGCAGACAAGGGCCAGGACAGTTATCTTCCCCAATCCACAAGAGGAGAGCTGCCTAGTGACCTCTCCATCCTCTCCTGACTCTACCCACTCACCAACCCTCTGCCCCCCCAAGGTCATTCCTGAACTCAGGTTGCTGGCATGGAAACAGTAAGGCGCAAGGCACCTCAGCCCTCTACGCCACTGGACTGGCTCAATTGGCACCTTTTTAAAGCTAATTCAAGGTACATGTGCTCAAAGAGAGTGGGGAATCTGGTTGGGTGGCTGTAAGGACTTGAGATGGGCAAGACAAGAGAGTGATTAGTTGGAGAGGAGAGAGCTAGTGAGTGACAGCCAGGCAGCAGAGAAAAAATCATTGGTAACAGAAGAAGCTAAGGACTAAGGAGGACATTCATTGGGGAGCAGTGTTATTTTGTAGCCGATGGCCCAGGCTGAGAGTGACAGTCAGTGAGGGGAGCAAGCCAGGGTGACTTGAGGGAGTGAGCTAGGGCAGAAAAGTGTGAGTGGCAGATGTGGAAGTGTGTAATATGGGTGTCCCTGGAGTCGGTAGGCTGTGAGTGGCCAGGGTGTGTGTAGGGCTGCAACTGTGCTGTGTCATGTCATGTGATGGTCATTGTGCCAACAGCTGCTTAGGGAGGAGGACTGTCTTTGATGACCACTGAATATGGTACAGTGGGTACCTGAAAGCCAGCAGAAGCCAGGTACGGTCAGAAAGTAAGGAAGCATAGCTAAAGTCTGTTTGATTATTTTTCATTCAACAGGTAGATGTACAAAGTTTACAATGTAACATGAACTGCTGCTTTCAAAATGTTGGGGCTGGCCCAAAGGTTCTCTGAAATCAATCACATTTACAGTAAATAAAGATGACAAGGGGTTCTGTAAAGGCCATTTCCGTGTTTTGATTAGAGTGATAGGTGCAGGCGTACTGTAGGCCAGGTGAGCTAGCCTTTCTTTTCTTCAGATTAATCATGTTCCTTAGATAGGCCTCTTTTTCCATTTTTCAGCCTCCCATCTAGGCTACTCCTTTTGTTCCTTATTCCTTCCATCTCTTCCCCCCAAAGTTTCTTTTGTCTTCCCCCCACCCTCCATCAGACGAAGCCTACCCAGGCCGACTTCTCATTTCCTGACAAAGCCACCTCTGGCTGCCTCCTTTGCCTGTTTCACCCACTAATAACACAATAGTCTCCTAGTATATGTACTTACTGGCAGCTACATTGTTATAAATACCTGAATTAATCTCACCCAGTCTCTGATATCTTGCATGCTATTGCAACCACCTTCTGAAATCTTTGTTATCTGGATAAGTATTCGCTAGTCTTTTTTTATGTTGTGATTCTCATGCCTAGTTTATATACAACTCATTTTTCTCTTGGTATAAAGCTGGTTCTGCATACCTATATGCACCTAACCTTGTCTCTGAAGCTTGTAAACTCTTTGCAACTGCTTCTTGATGTTTTTTGTTTATATATTACATTTATTCCACTCTTTTGTTTTATTGACATAGAACCTATGTAAAAGAGTCTCTGACTTATAGGTATTTGTAATCCGAGATTTGAATAAATAAATAAATATATATATAGGTACAGTAACTGTGGAAATAGCAGGATTCAGTCACAGAGTTGGCAATATTGATTAGAGATGCAGTGAAGTAAAATTCCGCCCTCAAAGTGGTCGTGAAGTGGCCATTTTGCGTTAGTATTCCGCTATGCGGAGTGCCCATTTTAAACCCTCACTTCACCATTTCGCATTGTAATTATGACTTCGCGTTGTGCACTTCACCTTATTCAGCTTTAAGGCGGAGTGAGAATTCACAGGCAGCCCACACACATCACATGGCTTACACAGTGTAGGTTACATGCTTCAGGCAGTCGGGCAGGAGGTTACAGGCAAAAACACTTTCCAAAATGGGCTGACTTACATGTTTTGCACGGGGTGTGACAAATGGCTCAGTTTTGAGAATGGCCGGGGGTGGGGTGTGGACATGTGATGAAGAGGGGTGCACAGGTGACAAGTCCACAAATTAAGTTATTTTCCCTGTTTTACATACAGGAGTTGATGTACCACTTGCCCTAGACATACTGCATTGACCACCACCACCACTGCTACTCTGACCGCCACTTGACAAGATTTCTAAATCATAATCCTCCCCCTCATCATGCCTGTAGTAATCCTCTGGTGTTATTTCATCACTATTGCAGACATTCCTACTTGGTCTTCCACTTCTGTAAGGGGATAATATGCTCAGTAAGGTTGATGATGAGGGTGAACGCCCCACTATGGCATTAGCTGCCATCTGGTGCCAGGTCCACAGTGCCATGTGCCTGTTCTTAAGATGTGTATGCTGGCCCCCTATGCCCAGATGACTACCCTTTTTACCTTGACTCACACACACACATGGCAAAGCTGGCAGATTGCAACTGACTCATTATTTGCATCTTGGACAAAACAATCCCAAACAAGGGATTGTGATCCCCTACTTTTAATGTACAGTATCCCTGATGCTGCTTATTGGACTCTGGTTTTTTAACCCCTGAAATGGGGGTTGTACTACATGATTTTTCAGGCTGGATACATTTGGACTCCAACTGACCACCATGACTACATATGGTTATTACTGGGTCATCAACATTATCATCAACAGAAGCCGCTAAATCACAACTTTTTTGAGGAGGGAGGGATTTAACGTCAACAGACCCAGACACAGTCACCTTGACTTTCTTTTTCTCTGGTTCCCAACAGGGGTCACTGACATCATTATCATATTCATCAACATCATCCGCATCCACATTTTCAGCTTGAATGCTGTCGTGTGGAGAACATGTTCCATCCACAGCATCATCATCATCATCACCCGATATTTTTGCGCCACACTTTGAATCATTGAATGGCAAAGGCATGACTTCAACAGTGCTGGAAGAAATATGACATTGTGAGTTATCGTTGCCAGGATCAGAATCATGTTCAACTACCATGAGGATGTTAATGGGGAGAATGACATCATCTACACTGTCAGTCACAGCTTTAGACTCAACTATATTTTTTGAAATGGTTAACTGGTCAGAAGTGGAACTTGAGGCAGCAACACCCATGCCAGCAGAAACTGCACTAACACCATCAGCTGGGACAACATCATCTCCTCCAACTATGAGAAAAACTACAGACTGCACTGTAAAAAACATTGATGGAGAAATCCCTTTACTGACATCAGCTATGAACTTCTGTGTACTACCACACCCATGGACAATCTTGTCAATGGCAGCAGTGCCATGGTCAGAAACAGCTTTGCTTGCACGTCTCTTTGCAGGCATTTTGGGGATCACCAAGAAAAGTCTAAACAAATTCAGATTTCTGAACTTTCAATCTGGGCCAGTGGATGTGAAGTCAAAAAAAAAAACTGACTTGCAGATGGAGATTGGGCATTAAACAGATACAAAAGCACAAACAGATTAAGATTGCACTGCACGATCAAAAAGAGATGCAGACACAAAATCACAATACCACCTTAACCAGTGCTCACAAGTCACAGTCCAATCTGGAAAAAGAATACCTTTTGCCGGTTGGGGGGCAGTAACAGTCCAAAGCCAAGATACCACAAAGCAGTACAAAATCACGCAGGTGTGGTGGATAGCAGGTTCACACTTCTACAATTACTCTGTGGCACAATTAAATGTATCTGATTTGATGGTACACGTTGCACACACGCTACAAGTAATGCGCAGCAAATGGAAAACTTCAGTAATATAACCAAATATTTTAAACAAACTGAAATTATGCACTGCAGCACCACAACAATAATCAAAAAAGTCAAGAATTACTGAAAATATTACTGTGTGTACATTAACACAGTTATACAAGGAAAATATAACCAAAACAGAAAGATTGCCTTTTTCTCCCAGTTTTAACCTACAGATACACCCCACCCCCAAATCACACTTCAAGTGTCTTTGAGAACACAGACTGAAAGTTCTAAATTAACATTCAAAATCCACACACAAACAATAAGCATTGCAATAAGCAATGATGTGAGCACAGGATGGTTTCCTACAATCGATGTACTAAGTTTTGAGCAATAAAAATGGCTCAAAAAGGCTTTTTAACAGCTTTTAGAGGATCTGAATTGCAGAGCTCTGAGAGGAAACTGTCTCCATCTACCACTACACACACACTACACAGAACCAAGGCTGTGTAGAACAATCTAGAGCCCATATGACATGCAATCCCATGACTCACTGCAAAATTTGCCTTGGAGCTCAATAACAAAGTGAAGTGATGCAAAGTACATTGATTTCTATGTACTTCACATTAAAATTGCTGCAGGAGTGGTTGGGGGAAGGCGGAGTAATGCAAAGTCATTGTTATCAATGGACTTCGCGTTCCTCATTATGACGCAAAGTACTCCGCTTCGCATTGTGGATTACTTAGCAGATTCCGCTGTTTCCGCATTGCTCTGCAAATTGTTTCGTGGAGTGAATTTTGGCCACTTCGCCCACATCTAGTATTGATTTCCCAGAATGAATTGGGATGGTGTTTTAGGTAATTAACTCTTAGTTGCTGAGGCGTTAAGGCTTTTCTCTATAAGGAACATAAAACCTGAGAGTCTGGCTGAAACACAAATTTTAATGAAATGTTTGAACAGTGTAACAATATGTCTTGAGTTTGTGACTGTAGCCACTTATGGGCTGACAGCCATTGCTACTTATGCCTTACATAGTACATCAGTGGTTAAACATAAAATGCTTCTGTTTGAGTGCTGGCATAGCTGAAAGAGTTAATGGAGCTAACCAGACAGCCTACTGCAACAGTAAGATGCTGGTGTGATTCCAAATGTTCTGTGGAATAAAAAGATTGCTGTTAACAGATTTCTGAGTCTTGTCATGCAGGGTTGTTGTGATGGTGGTGGTAGTATTCTGGGGGCATTGCTGGCACCTTCACTATACTTCGTCTAGATGCAGCTGGCAAGAGGGGTATGCCAAAAACCACCCCCCTCGGAAGGAGATCCTCGCTAGTCTTCCTGCCCATCCGTGCTTATGGAATCCAGCACTTGTGATGCCAACTCATGTCATCAGCTTCCCAGGCAGCCCCATGCTTCCTGCCTCAGAGCTGGTTGTACTGCATATTCTTTTTTGGGGAGGGGAACAAAAATCCAGAGTATTCCTGGCCAAAGTTTAAGTTTATCACAGTGATGGACATTGACAGTAGTAATTATTTTTTAGCGATAAGACTGAAATTTAGAAACGATAACACTTGAGCATGAGGATAGTTCGCTGAATTGTGACAGGGATTGTATCAGTACAGGTTTACTTACTCCCTGTCCTTGGCAAGTGAATCACAGAAGGGTTCGGCATAACATGCCTCACACTGCCAAAAACTATGAGCAATACCAACTACTCTTGCATCTCTTAGCAACCGAGTTGTTTAAAACATGCATTGCTAGAGAACCATTATTTAGAAGTCAGTGATGCTAAAACAGAATAGGTCATTCCTCTAAAAGGTGTCATTTACCACAGTAAAAAAAAAAAATAATACAGCATGTTCAAGCCCCATTTAGAGATGCATCAGTACCCATTACTCCTATTGTATAATTTTTAACCATTAAAAATGTGCTGTGCATGTACTGCTTATGCCAGTGCTAGTGCTAATAAAGTGTGGTGGTCCATAAAACGAAATTGTAAGTCCAGAAATGAAATTGTACTTCTCCCACTTTATAGAGCATATGTTCATCCTTTTCTAGACCTTGCTTCCAACTATGGTGTCCATAACATTAAAAAACTATCATTCAACTAGAAAAAATTCAATGTAAAGTAATGAAATATATTAAAGGAGCTTCAGCAACACCTGATGAAGAAAGATTAAATAAATTTGGTCGTATTTCCTTACTCACAAGAAGAATGTGTGGCAATCTATTGTTTGCTAGAGAAATTATAAACAATGAATATCTTATGAATGACATAGGTCTTAAATTTAAACAGCTAGACATTAACACTAGAGGGCACCCTCTTCAGCTAAAACACAATATTTCTTTTACAAAGAAATGTGCGTTCTTTTATTGTCAAAGAATAATCAAACCATGGAACTCGTTGCCCTTTCACATTGTTATAAGCGAGTCTAAACTGGCCTTTAAAAATAGACTTGATGATTTTTTGTTGGAATATAAAGAGACTAACCGATAGGTTTGTGTCCATTACCAGGGAGTAATAGCATCGAGAGGTTCTGGACACATGAACCTAGAGAGCGAAGCTCGAGAGGTTCCAATGTGTCCAGAACCTCGAGATGCTTTTACTGCCCGGTAATGAACACAAAGCTATCGGATATTTTTTTTAATATACAGATACGATTTTTGGGATTTAAAACGGGCTCCTGACTAGTTTACTTAAACACTTAGTACGGGCACCTGAAGTGTAGCCTGCACACAGCTTGTTACAGAGGAGACAGGAAAAGTGTACTGTTTAGTGAGGAGTCACTCGCTCTCACTCTTACCTTGAGTGGCGACTTCAATTCAGCTGTAGCAAGACTGAATGGAGGAGCTACCAGCTACCGTAGTCAACATTGTTTCCTCCCCCTCCAAAAAAAAAAAAGGAAAATACTGCTTGTTTCTGTTAATGGACATTTCTCTCGCTAAGCGAGAGGAAGAGCCACCATGTTTTTAAATTTTTTCAGCTCGTCCAGAAAGGAAAAGCGGCCAACCAGAAGGCACGCTTTAAATGACGTGGGGTGGCAGACTTGCAGTTGCACTGTTGAGTTTAAGTGATAATACTATTGTTTGGGTCCCAATGATAGTATTACTGGACATGAACGATAGTATTATCATTTCTGAAGTGTCCTAGTATCACTCTGGAAGTGATAGTATTATTGTGTTTTTTTTGTATGCTTTAGTAGCATATTAAATTTACAATCCATATATTAAAACAAATTAGTCTATTACGGATGAATGACAGAAGCTTTATGGGCTTTTTGCCTTCTGCTTCTAAACCTTCTAGTAAATCTAGTGATCATAGTGATCTAGTGATCAAATCATAACAAATGCTTTAGAGCAATAAAATCTTGATTGACTGATGAGTTCTGGTGAATGCACTTAGTGGCTGTCAGCCCTTTGTTGCTTATTAGGAGCTACTACTCGCATGCCTATTAGCCACCAGTATTCCTATTTATTCATTTTCGTTCACTAATTTACTTATTCTGCATAACAGGAGAGCTTCATTTAATAATGAAATAATTTAAGGCTGGAAGGGACTGTAGGTCAGTCAGGTCCCCCAAACCCCCGTTTTAGAAGCGAGTTTGAATAAATATGTGGCACAAAGATGTACAAATGTATTGGGATTTCCCACACACTGTATTACCCAGGATACCCTTCAATTCCTTTGGTAAACAGACATTTGTCCAGGCTTACCTTGAAGGCCAGTACTGTTGTCATATCCAATCTCTCCACTAGAAGGTTGTTCCTTATGTCCACTACTTTCCGGGACAAGATATTTGTCCTGACCTAATTTATAAATTTACCACCTCTGAGCTTCAGGGTTTGACCTCACATCCTGCTGGAGCACACCAGATTAGAGCTTACTGAGCCACTTGCAATAAAATGTCTGTCTCTTTAAATTGAACAGTTAAAAGGTGTACAATGATGTCCTTGATATACCACACTGGCGAAGAGTTTTACTTGTGAAAGCTTATGGTTTTAGAATGGGGCTCCTGCCTGCGCACACTAGGGCCAGTTGTTGGCTTTTTTATCTGCATATCCAGATATGGATTGAATTCTTGGGATTGAAAGACTTTGCTTTCCTTGTGACAAGCTTGGAGCATAATTCCTTTTGAAAATATACTTCTTGGACCTCGATGTGTACCCAGACTTGCCTGCTGCATGCTTTGGCTTTGTGCTGGCTACTACCTAGGGTACTCCTGGTATTCCCCTGGTAAGCAGAAATTAGTCCAGACTTCCCTTAATTAATCTGTTGGTGCTGTGATGAATCTACAGTGAGCAACATCCCTAGGCCCCACCAAAACTTTTACAGTTCCAGCACCTATGCCAGTTTTTGTCAAGTTCCAAAGTTCATACACACTGTCTTTTTAGTGCTGACCTTAAGCTGGCTGGACTGGAAAAAGCTCCAAACCTTACTGAAATCTTGTTGGAGTAGGCTTTCTTCAGAGGCTGTAGAAGAACCGGAGGTGGAGATGACTGTGTGATCAATCTACATGTGTATATGTGAGTTGATACAAGCACAGGTTGACATCATTAAAGAAAATAGAAAATAGGATGGGGTCTAGGATAGAACCTTGTGGGACTCCAGCCAGAATGGGGAGAAGGGAGATGACATGTCTTCTACCTGAATGGACTGCTGTTGACCTGTTAGGTAAAACCTGAACTAATCTGTGCTAGGAGTAGAGAGTCCAGCCAAAGTCAGCTTCTCCAGGAGGAGCAAGTGGGACACCGAGTCGAAGGCTTTTGACAGATCAGTGAAAATGGCAGCAGTGATACGCTCCTAATCCATCCCACAGAGGTTGGAGTCAGTGACACGTAGCAGGGAGGAGATAGTGAAGTAATGCTTTCGAAAGCCAGACAGGCATCTGAAGACTGGCATGCATCCTTCTGGTTTTATAACAGAAGTATTCATTCAACGTATCTGCAATTTATTTAGGTTTGTGTTGTATTGTCCCATAGTACCTTATAGGTATCACATATCTATTTGCTCCTTTACTGTTATTTATGTATGCGAAACAAAATACTTTTTGTTGAGCTGTGTATGTGCAGTCCTGAACTCACACTCATTGTTCCCAATTTAATCAGTTTTTTTTGCATGCTTTAATTCTTTTTTTTTTTTTTTTGCTGTTAATCTTTTTATTGAGTGATTTCAGAGTTATTACAATACCAGAACCTTAAACAACAAGTATATAAAATCATTTTACAACATCACCAACATAGATCCATATACTACATCAAAAATCTCGGAGTCATTATCTGCAGGGTAATAATAGAGAACTTGGGGTGACTTACACGATTTTCCCTTGGACTTGAACGCACTGGGACCTTTGTGCATTTGATCTTAAGGAGTTAGTAGGGTCTGCAGAAGAGGTTACCTTTCTTCATCTTTATTGCAGAAGGTGGGGGAGAGAAGGGGGACCAAGTGGCTGTCCACCGGTTAGTACTCGAGATACCTGTCAGGAGAGAGAGAGTAAACAATCGTAAGCATTCATATTCCACCATCTCTTCAAGGAACTTCAGGGGGGTCAGAGTAGATCTTTTGTGTACATGGTGTGTTTCCCAGCATGCATCGAATTGATGAAAGTGAGGTCGGGGGCCCATACCAGTTCAAATTTGGAAATATTACCAGATTAATAATAGGACATTCTAGTCAAGTTAGCAACCCCTTCTATGGCCTTATGCCACTCCATAACTGTTGGTACCATTGTCATTCTTCACCTCATCAGGATTAGCCTTTTCACTTCCACAGAGGCCTGTATGATCCATAGCAACTGGAGTTTGAGTAAAGGATGGGTGTGAGATGACAGGCACAGGATCCAGAGCTCTGGATTTGAGGGAATGGGTATCCCAAAGATTTGGGAGCAGTGGTTACTTACCGGGGCTCATAGTGGGGTCAGACGTAGACATTCCCAAAGTATATGAAGTAGATCTGTGCCAGGAGGTGCCACACCTCCAGCAGGCATCAACTGGGAGCAGGCCCATCACTTTAATTTGGGAGGGAGTGCAGTACCAGAGTGCATAATTTTGTTTTGGATGAGTAAGCTTCTCTGGTTGTAGCAGGTTTGGTGTATTTTCATCCAGCCTTGTTGCCATAGTTGTTCTGTAATAGGGGAACCCACTCTTTCTGCCCATTTGTTCATTGCCAGGAGGGAGGGGTTGGGGGCAGAATCTCTTATAAACTTTTGATTGGTGCCCGCCCTCCTTTTTGGATGCTGAAGCCAAGGCTCCACAGGTAGTGGAATGCATATACCTTTCTTATACTTGAGACATACCACACATGTACATTTCTGTTTAACCCAAAAGGCAAAGAGGTTTCTGATTTGAAGATGCTTCCAAAATTCTCTTTGTGGTAAGTTGTATCTGGCTCTTAGCCCTTAAAACAAGTCCATAGATGAGCCCCCAGGAATGGTAAGATCTCCCCATTGCTCTATATGCTTAGATTGCCAGTTCAGCTACCTGATCGGTTTATTTTTGATACAGAGGCTAAGATTAAGCCAAATAGGGGTGTACCTGCCCAGATTAAGACAATGCTTGGTCTGACCTTGTTTATGCTTTTATTATACTGAGTGAGCCAGTGAAGCAATTGTTTGGTAAGGGGGAAAGGCAGGATAGCAGGAGGGGGTCCTTTCAGAAGATCCCTCTCTATTGTCATCCATGCGGGGGCATGGAGGATGAGGGACTTAACCCATTCAAGGATTTGGCGACTATGAAAGCTATGGAGTACTGAGTGAAGTCTGACAGATTCCATCCCCCTTGTAGCTTCTGGGCCTGCAATTTAGCCTTGCTGTAGCTAGGCCTGGAGGCTCCCCACAGGAATTTATTAAGTAAACTGTTTAATTTCTTGGCCCACATGTCAGGCAATACAATAGGAATGTGGGATAGTACATGAAATACCTTAGGGGCTAACATCATCTTAATTGCTGATATCTTCCCTGCTAATGACAGGTGTAAGTGTTTCCTCCTAGCTGTGTCTTTCCGAAGGGTGTCCAAAAGCAGCTTGAAATTGATATCCACCAAGGAATGTATCTTTGGGGAAATTCTGTTCCCCAGATACTTAATGTCAATATGTGCTCACGAGAGACCAAAATTTCCCAGCCAGGTTTGGGGAACTAAGCTCATTCAGTGGTAGAATCTCTGACTTTGAAACTTTGATTTTCAGACCCGAGAGACACCCAAATGTTTTTAATGTTGAAAGGATGTTTGGGAGGCTGAGAGGTAAATCTCAAACCAGTATCAAGCAATCATCTGTGTATAATTTGATGGTATCCCCGGGTAGGGTCTCAGGGCAGTGGCAAGTGGCTCTATGGCCAAGACAAACAGCAGGGGGGACATGAGACACCCTTGTCTCTACCCTATCTGTAACCAGAAGGGGACTGAAAGGTTTCTATTAGTGAGCAGCCATGCTACCAGGCCAGTGTATAAAGTTTTAATCCAGGAGGCAAAGTAAGGGCCTATGTTAAAACCCTCTAGCACCTTGTGCAGGTAGTCCCACTCCACCGAGCCAAAGGCTTTCTTGAGAACTATAGTAATTGCTATGGCTGGAGTGGGAAGGGTGATAGCTGTCTGCATTAGGGAAATCAGGGCCCTTATATGGTCAGAACTGATTCTACCTCTGACGAATCTCACTTGGGAGGGGTGTGCCAGGTCAGGCAGAAACTTCTCCAGCTGGGAGGCCAGGACTTTAACCAGGATCATGTCATCTGTGTTGATAAGCGAGGTGGGCTGGTAATGCGCAGGGAGGATATGGTCCTTGCCCTCCATAGGAAGGATCGTGAGTATGGCCTCTGACAGGGTGAAAGGGAGTGTTCAGTTCACCTGGGCCTCCTGCAACATATCGGCCATTGGAGTGGTTATCAGGGGTTGGTCCAATTTGTAGAAGTCCATAGGGAAACCATCCTGCCCGGGGGCCTTATGTGGGGCCATACTAGTTATGGCTGCTGCTATTTATTCCTTGGTGATGCTCTGTTCAAGCATCTCCTTCTGAATTTCTGTTAATTTGGGAAGAGATATGGATTCGGTGGACTTATTAAATTTATCCTTGCCCCACTTCACTTGTGATGAATACAAGGATTTATAGAAATTGGCCATAATGTCATTAATGGCCTTGGGGTCGGGGGTTAACATCCCTGACCAATCCTTCATCCTAAGGATAGATCTCTCCACCAGCATTTGTTTTATCCTATAGGCCATCAGTTTACTGGGTTTTCCCCCATCTGCCCAATACCTGTACTGCACCCAGTGAATATATAGTTCAGCCTTCCTGGTTATCAAATTATTAAGTTTTAGTGTGAGGGCCATAGGTTCTGCTATCACAGAGGGAGATTGCAACATGGAGGGTTTTGATTTATATTTAGCATCCAATGTGCTGAGGTCCAATTCGAAGTTGTTTTTGTTCTTTCTCCCACTGCTTCCGCCTTTAGGAGCAAAGCCAATTATTTTACCTCTTATGGTGGCCTAATAAGATTCCCATATAGTGGCAGCTGAGGCCAATCCAGCAGGGTTGTCAATAAAAAAGCCTTCAGTCTCCTTCTGCAACCATGGGACAAATCCTTTGTCATGCATTAGAAGAGGGTCAGAGGGTCTAGTCACCACATTAGTGACTTGGAGGTTTGTGGTGAGGGAAGGAAAGTAAGGAACACAGGTGTGTAACTTTAGATGTATACATGTAAAAAATTAACCCCGTGGTAGCAGACGTCAGGTTAGGGGATGTAAGCCAAAAGTCTAACCTACTGGCCATAGCTCTTGGAGCAGAAAAGAAGGGATAATATTTAACCATGGGGTATACTACCCTCCACATGTCTGACAGCTGGTGTAGGGCAACAAATTCATGCAGGGACTGAAGGAATCTCTGGTGGGGTTCTGACCTAGTGTTGGATCTGTCCAATAGGTGGTCCAGCACTAGGTTGAAATCCCCTCCCACTAGGAAGTCTGGATTTTTAAAAGAGATGGCCATGATTTTTTGGGAACTGGTATGGAAATATTCTGGGGAGTCTTCACTTGGACCATACACATTAACCAGTACCAATGGGCCTGTGGGGGTGGAAACCTTCAGTACAATCCACCTTCCTTCACCTCATGTGTGAACCTCTATAGGTTGCCATTGCAGCTTCTTATGCAGCAGAATAGAGACACCCATTTTGGCTTAACCTGCTACACTATGAGCCTCGTTACCCACCAGTCCCTGACCAGCTTAGTCGCTTCCTTGAAGCTTAATTTAGTCTCCTGGAGGAAAGCAACCTGGGTGCACAACTTCCTAAGGTGAGATAATACCATTTTCCATTTCACCAGAGTTTAGCCCCCTCGCATTCCAAGAAGTGGTGGTTATATTATTAGAATCAGCCATAGTCAAGGTGTCTCCATTTTACATACAGACAACTGAATACTGTGAATACTATCATCTTGAGTGCTTCGGTAGCATTACCTCTTTCATAAATCCCCTTAGATCCCCTTCTGATAGGTACTCTCTCCCCCAATTGAGAGTCAAATGTTCTCTGCATTGCTAGTCAACAGGTAAAACCTGAAGTCACTACTTTTGTTTACCATCGACAAAGTAGTGAAAATGTCCAGGTAGGCCAGGTATCCCATATCAATGCATTTGCCCACCAAGTCTGGTTGTGGATACCGGAGTGGTTGCCTTCCTGAACTGCAGTAAACAATGTCTCTGTAACCTTAAACAAGTAGGGAATGGGTCTAGTCATAAGACCTGGTGTGGTTTTGCTTGGAAAGTGTAGTACCACCACTGACCAGGGAGGCATGGACGGTAGCCCACCTCCCAATGGTCAAGTGCTACACCTCTAGGGGGTTGAATTGGTTGCCACAGACAACCAAACTTGTATTGCTGAGGAGAAATAGTTACGAGCCACCTGGGGTACCAGCCACCCATATGCTTCAGGCCTACTTGCCCCCCCATCCATTAAGTGTTGTGCCCCTTGCAGCATGTCCAGCTTGAGCCCTATGGAGTGCCCAAGGCCTTCCCCAGAGGAGCAAAGCCTGCAGCACTCTTAGCTAGGCTACCTCAGCCCTCTTTTGTTGTAATTTGCCCTGGGTGGTGCTGCTAAGTAAGGCAGACAGGAATATGCAGCCCCTGCCCTCACAGGGCTAGGAACGCCAACACAGCCTAGGTATGTCTAACCGTCAGCATTATAGTGCCTAGGAATTTTCTGTAGCTCCCTATGCTCAGACTGCTATGCTAGGCCTGATGAAGTTTCATATTAGCCTGAGTCTTATCAGGGCCTAAAGCCTTTCTTCTAGTGCATTTCCCTCTCTCCGGGGTGTTGTCAGGCCATGTACCTTTCCTACCGACTGAGGAGCTAACTCATACTCCCATGCCAAATCTTATGTACTCTCGTAAAGAGGGGGTGCTCTCCCATTTAGTCTTTCAGACCAGTAGCGAGTGATCATTATTCTCTATCACCTGTCTTCTTCCGCGACATACTAGGATATGGAATAGTGTGCAAGTGTTCCCCATTCAACCTGTACCAATGTGCCTCAAAGTATCTTTCTGATCCCATAATGTGTATGGTCGGGAGCTATCCAGGCATAAGTGAGCACGTTACTGGTATCAGGTGACAGGCTGTGTGGCAATTTGGCCAGGGAACTGTAATATTCCTCTCTGCGACTTCACTCCCTATTCTCTGCTGCCTCAGAAGAAGGACCAAGCTGAACAGGCTAAATTTAATGTATTTATAAAGGGCTCGCTGCCTAGCTGCATGGGAAGAGAGTTCCCCGCAACCGTGTGTTGAGTGATAACCTTATGGCAACTGAATTTTGTTACCCCAGTAATATATTAAAGACTAACTCTACCATATGAGTTATAACAATGAGAGAACCTTAATAACTATTACCTTATACATATACCAGGCTAAAGAACAGAGCCTATAATTAAACAATAAACTTTGAACTTTTAAAGTCCCACAGCTGCACTGGGAGAGCCTTAATGTGCAGTAGTTTGTATAGTGGGCATTACGGACATCTTTGGGAGAGAGGGAGGGGGAAATGGTCTGGTCTCTTGGCACTTCAGAGCACCCTAAAACAGACTACCCACCTCCCACAGCAGTAAAACAGGTGGAGGCACCATAATCAACAAATACAGAGCCTTTCACTAAAGGAATGGGGCACCTTGGTGGGGGGGGATAACCGCAACCCCTTACCTGCGAACTGCAGAAGCTGGCTTCATGGCTCAACCAGTGGTAAAGGATCTCCAAAGGGGTGGCAGCATCGTGTTCTAACCAGGGGCTTCCTACTTCCATTGCCCATTCCTGGTAAATCAGGGCCCAGTTCCCGGCCAGCTCCTCCAGCATTGGAATGGTAATATCATCAGTGGAAATGCTCTTCTGTGGTGGAACAAGGGTCCCTAAGGAGAAGCTCACCGAGCGACTCAAAGTGATTAGAGGTCTATATTGGTGTTGTGTAATTTGACAAGCCATTTCTTTCTGAAAGGTGCACCTTCCTCCGTTTACTTCTGGGCTGGGTTCTTTGGGCTTTAGCCGGTGGAGATGGCAGGGTCTTGGCCTGTTTGCTAGCGGTCTTCTTCTTCTGTCTCTGCCGTTGAGGAACCTGCCATTCCATCAACTTTCCTGCTGCAGTTGCTGGGGATCCGGTGTTCCATAAGAAAGATTCTGGTTGCTCCGTCATGTACATCGGCTGCTGGGCCTCACATCAAGGCATGAGCGGCTGTAAGCAGGGGAGCGTTCTCTCTCTCCAGTGATGTCGTCTAGAAACATCTCGACTTCCTCCAGTTAAAAGTGATTTGCTCACCCCTAAATGAGATCCTGAGTTGTGCTGGATACCTCAGTGACACCAGGATGTTAAGCTTATATAGCGCTTGTTTCACCGGGCCATAGGCATGCCTCCTGCAGGACAGGTCGTAAGAATGGTCTTGATAAATTTGGACCTGTGCCCCTTCCCATTGTAGGCTTTTTAGGTCCCTTGCTGCTCTTAGAAATGTCTCTCTAACTGGATACCAAGAGAATTTGCACAGTATAGGACATGGACATTGGCCTGGCTGTGGTCTGGGTGCAAAAGATCTCTGGGCCCTCTCCAGCTTGAGGGGGAGAGGGGCTTGTTAAGTTTTAACATTACTGCGAGAGTATGTTGCAAAAAGGCTAGCATGTCATTCCCTTCAGCCCCATCCAGTAAGCCCACAAACCTAGTGTTTTTCCTCCTTCCCTTGTTCTCCAGGTCGTCTACCTTAGCCAGCAGAAATTGAAGTTGGTTGTGTGCTCTCTCAGCTGGCATTAATGGTTGTGCAGAACCTCCCCCTGCCATTTGACAAGTACCTCATTGTCAGTTACTCTTAGTCAGTTTCACTACACCTGCTTTAGTGCTGTTGGTAGTCTCAATAAGAGCAGCGATGTCCAAAAGTACCTTATTCAGCAGGAAAGTTATGTTACCCAGTTGTTGCTCCATAGACTGGGGAGTAGCAAACTGTAGGTCCCTAGGATCTGCCATCTCAGTACTTGTGATGAGCGTGCCAACTTGACCCTGGTGGCTTAGAGATGTCTCACAGGCCAGGCAGTTGCAATAAGGAAAAATCTAGTTTATAGGAGTAAATGACAATCCTGAGTTCGATTTACACAGTTTAGGCATCAAAATGAACAGCATCCTCCGAGGAACTCAGATCCATTGAGTGATTCTTGGATAGTGGTTTTCGAGATGTCGGATGTGTCCCAATAGGGGAAGCTGGTACTGCAGTAGTCAATTACACTGCTTCCATTTTGGATGGCAAGCTCCACTCCCCCCCTCTTTTTTGTGTTTGAATTTATTTTCTTCTGTGGTTGTTCCTTTGAATTTTGGATATGCCCGCTCCTTTTTCCTTATACAATTTTTTGGGTGTTATTTATTTATTTATTGAATTTTGTTGACCAGGTTGGCCCGCTGAGACAAAAGGTTCCTTTTTCAGGGGTGACCTGGGTTTAGTTACAGATAGTAAAGCACATACAATAATTATAATTCATTACATTACTTGTGAACCATATTGGTATTTTACCCTTTTGTTTGTACTTTTTTTGGAACAAAATTTGATTCCTTCTCCAGTGACTTTGTTTTTATTATGTTCCAGTAGTCTTCTACTGGTTTAACCCCCATATTGTTCTGCTAATGCGATAATTTCATGTTATCGAGTGTCTAGCATGAATCTACTTTGTAATAATTCCTGATGACAGTGGTTCCATAATCTCTAAATGTATCTGACGCAATGGTAAATTCTAAGATGTTGTGATCACTATTTCCAAGTTGTTCCTTGATTGATATTGTATCAGGGTAGGTACCTATCTAGCTCCTGGAGGACGTTTACTTTCTCTTGCAAGGTCTACAGACCTGTAAACAAAGAAGGCATGTCCTATGAACAAACAATTTTCTAAGACTATTGCAACAACACTTTGCTAACTTTTCATTTACTGTCCTATCTTTTCTTTTTCTGGCTGTGGGATGTCCACTCAAAGTCACCTTTTCTCTCTTGATCATTCACTGTTCTTTCTCTTTCCATTGCAGACATTTGCTTTAGTCTTTAGACTGATGATTTGAGTACCATGGCCCCCCTAATAACAACGAAGTTTAAGCAAAGAACTTTGGTGGTCACTGAAATACAGCCAGGGAGTTGTCTATATTGCTACTGTTAGCAGTATACAGTATCAGTGTTCAAACATATACTGAGCATTGCGTTGAATCCTTATAAAATTAAGCTGTTTTCTGGCATGCACAAACAGATGAAATGCAGTTACAAACACTTATGCCCCCCAGGTTTATACCTGAACTAAAGAACAGTGTTAAACCAACACTTTCTGTGAAAGGACCCTGCCATATTAAAGCTGTTTCAAGTAGGGATGGGCCAAAGCCTTCTCTTGAAAACCAAGCCACTTTGAATGCAAGTGGCCCAGTTTTTGCAAGGCCCAAACTGAACACAGCTGACTCAGCTTGGGTCTTGCAATCCCTCGCCTCCCTATCATGTGACTGGTTTAGGAGGCTGGAGAAGAAGTGATAGGGTGCTGAGCAGTGCATGGGCACAAATTCAGTATGTAGCAGATGGCGCAGCTGCTCACCATGCCATTCTGATAGGGACTGCATGGATGGAAGGGAGGGAGGGACTGGGTCTGTTGGTGTCCATGGAGGTCCCCAGATGTGACCTCATTTTTTTTGTGCCACTAGTTTGCCCAAACCTGGTGGCCACACAGAAGATGCCTTCCAGTGCCCTGGGTCCACTCTTGTCACTTTTGGCCACCAGGTTATCCAAGCCTTCTGGCCACACAGACATCCCCCCCAGTTTCCTTTTAGGCTTCTAGGTTGACCAAGCCCAGTGACCACACAGATGCCTCCCCCCTCTTTTTTGGACAATGGGTTTCCCAAGCCTGGTGGCAGCAAAGATACCCCCCAATCTTTTTTGACCACTGGGTTGCTCAAGCCTGGTGACTCATAAAACAAACAACCCCACCATCTCCCACCCTCTTAGCACCCATGTTACCCACCCCTCCAATCCAAGTCAAATCCTGTAAAAAAGAAAATAGTCCAAAGCTGCCCTCGTCCCCCCCAGCACTAAAATGTGACAAGAAAACAGTCAGTTGACACATTTGCCTTCTAGCACCCCACCACACTGCGCTCCCCACTCACTAACCTTGATAAGGTTCTTCATGGTAATCCTCACTTATCACAGTGTGTGACCTCTCTGAACTGCATCCAGCCCCCAACTGAGAAAATCCTAAGTCTAAAATGATTTTCAAATTTAGGATTTTTTAGTTCAGCATAACTTACACTATAACTTTATGTTTTTTAAAGATTTTGACCCCAAATTTTCAACATAGGCTTTCTTTGACCCCACCTCATAAATTAGACAGGTGTTATTTTCAAATCCCACCAGAAATGCTATTTCACCATCATTCTGTGAAATGACATTTACAGTGGGATTTGAAAAATGATGCCTGTCTAGTTCATAAAGTGGGGTAAAAAAAAAGACCATGTTGAAAATTTGGGTCAAAATCTCTAGAAACCATGAAGATCTAGGTTTGTTAATAGTGAGTTTCAACTTCAGTTTGCAACTTCATGTTTTTTAAGATTTTGACCTCACATTTCCACCATGGCCTTTTTCTTACACTACTTCATGAACTAGAGAGGTGTCATTTAACGATGTTTCTGCTGGGATCTGAACAACGATACCTGCCTAGTTCATGAGGTGGATTCAAAAGAAGCCCATGTTGAAAATTTGTGGTCAAAACATGCAGGGTTGGTCATAAGTTAACACTTTAAACAGAAGGATGCCACGAATCTCAGGCAGTGGGCCCCCTTTTAATATAACTGTCACTTCACTGACATTTTCTGGTGCTTTTCTCTTGATAACCCCCCTTTTCCTTTAATTATACATTTGGGCCAAATCTGGCAAATCCAACTCCTTAAATTGTAAATCCAAAGCCAAATTCCACCTGGATTTGGCAAATCACAAACCAAATCCAAATCCACCGCGGCTTTGCCCATCCCTAGTTGCAAGCACTTTCTGCATGTTTTTTTTTGTTTTAGCAATGTTTTAAAGAAAAAGGAAATTATGTTTCTTACCTGCTACTTTCTGGTGTCTGGTGAACCATGCAGAACAGTTTCTTATTGCAGGGTTAGCCTCATTTACAGATTACTAACAGTTCCTACAGGAGGGCTGTTCCTGACCACACAGCAGTGATCAGGGCTGGACTTCAAGGACATTTACATACAGTATATAGCTATTAACGTTTTACACTGTACCTGTTACATTCATTTTATAAAGAGTAGATATTGGCCTAAAGAGGTCCATGCCCAAAGTGCTGTTTCTGTGCCTGCCTTAACTTTTATGTTTTACCATTTGTTCCACTGTTTCAAAGCCTAAATGGAGGAAGGGGTAGATGTATTGATCAAAAGTGTGGGTAAAAAAACTCCAAAGGAAGATAAAGAGATCAGGGGCTAGTTTCACAAAAATTGCCAGTCACTGAGCAAATGTTTGCATTGCACTTTGCGTTTGCCCAGGTTGCTATTCACAGTGCTATTCACAGTTGGATAGTGTACTTTGCTGTCCAACTGAGAATAGGGCTAGTTCCAGTCAGTGGTAACCCCAGTACCACTGGAACTGCCCAACATGCAGCCAAGAGTATGGCCCCACAATGAATAGTGTAGGTGCGCTATTTCCAGTTCACAAAAGCAGCAATGTAAATGATCCCATTGGGCATGAAAGGCACTAGTTGGCCATTTGCATGCACATTATGGGTTCATTTACATATGCTTTGCTGGAGGTTAGTGCTCTCCCCTGCCCCTGCCCCAGAGGCAGCCCTGTGTCTCTGGCATCTAGTGGTCCCCTCCACCATTGATCATCAGCTCAATATGTACAAGTATACATTTCCCTGGTGCTAGTGGTCCCCCACCACCCCCAATCGCCAGCCTGGGACTGAAATAAGCATTTTCCCTGGTGCTAGTTGTGCCCCCCCCGCCGATCGCTGCACCAATGTGACCACACATCTTTCCTTGGTATTCAGTGGTCCCTCCACCTACCCAATCCCTCACCCAATATCATTAAACATCTTTCCCAGTGGCCAGTGGTTCCTTCCGCCACCCGATGCCCACCTGATATACAGTAATTTTATCCCTGGTGTCCAGTGTTCCCTCTCCTCACCTGATGCCCACCCCATATACAGTACAGTTTTCCCTGGTGTAAAGTGATTCCACCCCTGGTCCACACCCATGCCTGATGTGTACTCCATTATTCCCTGGTGTCTAGTGGCCCCCCGCTCCCTGTCCCCTATAAAAGTCATAACAGCTATTCCCTGGTGTCTAGCAGCTCCCCCTCCATCCCTATCCCCAATGCCCAGTAAAATAAATCACATCCATTTCATGGTGTCTGTTGGACCCCCACCCTCCCACCCCAGTAGGTAGTGCCCCACCCCAACCCTAAGCAAGAGACTGGCACAGCCCGCCACTCTCCTCCACAGCCATATTCCAACTGAGCTGTCAATGAGTGCTTGCTATTGCGGTTGACTTTATGACTTTTATAGGGGATTGGAGATAGGAGGGGAGTGCGCAAGACACCAGGAAATAATCGCGTACACATGAGGCATGAGTGGGGGATGGGACTACTGGATGCCAAGGAGAACTGTATTGTACGTGGGGCAGGCATTGGGAGGGTGGAGGGACCTTGGTACACCAGGGAAAAACTGCATTGTTTATGGGATGAGCATCGGGTGGGGGAGGGACCAATGGACACCATGGATAACATTGCTATTACCAGGAGGGCATCAGGTCGGGGGAGGGACCACTGGCCACCAGGGAACGTGTTTACTGATATCTGGTGAGGGATCCAGCAGGGAAGGGACCACTGGCCATCAGGGAACATGTGTACTGCTATCTGGTGAGGGATCCAGCAGGGGAGGGACCACTGGCCACCAGGGAGCGTGTATACTGATATCTGGTGAGGGATCAAGCGGGGGAGGGACTACTAGACATCAGGGAAATAGAAACCTAGAAACATAGAATTTGACAGCAGATAATGATGCTTGGCCCACCTAGTCTGCTCCTTTCCCTGCCTAATGGATAAGCCGCAGATCCTAGTTAACCAACAGCCTACTTCCTCCTACCCCCTACTAGAATTGCCTTATGTCTGTCCCATGAATTCTTGAATTCCCCCACTGTTTTTGACTATACAACCTTCTCAGAAGGCTGTTCCATGCATCTACAACCCTCTCTGTGAAGAAATACTTCCTCACATTACCTCTGAGCCGTCCCTCTTCTATCTTCAAATTGTGCCCCCTTGTTCTTTCACATCTCTTTTTCTGAAAGATTCTACCCTCTTGGACTTTGTTGATTGCCTTGAGGTATTTGAAAGTTTCTATCATGTCCCCCCTCTCCCTCCTTTCCTCGAGGCTATACATCTTAAGTTCCTTTAGTCTTTCTTCATATGTCTTCTGGTGCAGACCCTGCACCATTTTGGTTGCTCTCCTCTGGACAGCCTCCACCATGTCTATGTTTTTGCGGAGATGGGGTCTCCAGAACTGTACACAGTACTCCAGATGTGGTCTTACTAATTGTCTGTACATAGGGCCAACAACTTCCTGTTTTCTACTGATGATGCATCTCCCTATATATTCCAGTATTCTGGGTGTGTGCTTTGGGGTCTTTGAGCCTTATACTTACCCCATTCCAGAAGGTCATATGCTGAGATGGGTGCAGTATAGGAGAATGGGCCTCACTGTACCCTGTACAAGTGTCGTGGTGTGCTTTGGGATCTTTGGACCTTATACTTACCTCATTCCATAAGGAAATATGCTGAGATTTGTGCAGTATAGGAGAATGGATCAAACACTCCAAGGCACACCTCGATGCCTGACACTGGCTGCAGGGTGGGGGTGGGGGTAGAATGGCGTAAGCATTACAGCCAATGATCCCAACTCACACCCCTGATGCCTGGCAGTCTGTATAGGGTGGGGTGTTACACTTGGAAACCCTAACGTTGTAGGAGTTTGTTGGCATTTTCACTCCAAATTTTCAACATAGGCTTTTTGTGACCTCACTTCATAAAGGGTGGCACAATCAGTTTGTTAGCTTAAAGGTGGTTTTTCACAGGGCTATGCCATTTGGCGACACAGGGACGAAAACACATTTTGGGCAGGATGTGGAAAATGACAACTGTATTGTTCATGAGGAGGCGTAAAAAAGTGGCAACGCTGAAAATCTGGAGTGAAAATATGAAAAATTGGTGAAGTCATGAGCATGCATAGAAACTGCACAACACACGTCCGTAACCCAATTATTTTGGGGAGTTTTTTAGCCACATTTTCAACATAGGTATTTTGGGACCTCCCCTCATGAACAGTGGCACTGTGATTTTGTTAATCTGTCCCAAAAGTTGGTTTCCCACAGTGACCACGCTATTGTGTGCTACAAGTGCGGAAACACATTTTGGGCAGGCTGTGAAAAATGACAGCTGTACTGTTGATAAGGAGGTGTGAAAAAATGCCAGTGTTGAAAATCTGGCATGACAATATTGCAAATTTGCGACGTTGCAAGGGTGCGTGGAAACTGCACAACGCATGCTTGTAACACAATTATTTTATGGACTTTCAGCACCAAATATTCAACATAGGCATTTTAGGACCTCTGCTCATGAACAGTGTCACCGTTATTTTCTGAAACTGTCCCGAAAACTGATTTCACATAGCGGCCGCGCTATTCTGCGCTGGACGTGCGAAAACACATTTTGGCAAGGATATGTAAAATGACAGCTCTACTGTTCATAAGGAGGTGTGGAAAAATGCCAGTTTTGAAAATCTGTAGGGAAAATAATACAAATTCACGAAGTTACGAGCGTGCATGGAAACAACATAACACACACTCATAAAACAGCCATTTTTTGGTTTCACCAGAATTTGCAACATAGACTTTTTGACAGCCCCCCATGAATAGTGGCACTGTCATTTCATTAGTGCTCGAAGGTGATTCCACTGCAGTGACCGCAAAATCACCTTCCGGGACAGAATAACACCATGACAGTGACTTAATTCATGAGGAGGGTCCCAATAACCCCATGTTGAAAATTTGGTGCACAAATTCCAAAAAATGCCCAAGATATGCACCAGAGTTGAAAAAAACCTATTTATGCCATTATACAGCTTACCTGCATTTCTTCAGTTCGCGTTCGGCTTTGAAGAGTGCAGATGTGTTCCCGGTCCACCAAAGATCGTCATGTCAGACTCCGGAGGTAAGTATGGGGTGAGGGGGTGTGGGGAGGCAGGGTGCGCAGAGGGTTGGTGCAGGTTGTGGGAGGGGCAGGGAGACCACGAGGGACCGTCTTCTTCTTTCAGGGGTAAAAAAAAAAAAAATCTTGGATGGTTTTTCTTTTCAGGGGATTTGGCACGCTGGGGTGGGCTCCCAGCATGCCACCTAAGTGTTTTGGTGGATGCTGTAGCTGGCGGGGGATTGGGCACTCCCGTTGACACACAACAAAAGCAGGGGAGCAAGAGCCAAGGGGGATTGGGCACCCCCCTCGGCACATAACAAATGGGGGGTGCATTATGCCAACAGGGAGTGGTCTCCCCCATTGGCACATACATTGGGTCAGGACATGCTGACAGGGGGATTGGGCACTCCTGAAGTTGGAATTGGGACCGTTTTCTTCTTTCACAGGGTTTTAATTTTTCAGGGGATTTGACACATTGGGGTGGGCTCCCAGCATGCCACCTAAGTGTTTTTTTTGAGGGGAATGCTGTAGAAAATGCGGGATTGGGCACTCATGTCGGCACACAACAGAATTGGATGGTAACAAGAGCTGAGGGGGATTGGGCACCCCCTCGGCACATAACAAATGGGGGGTGCATTATGCCAATGGGTCAGGGCATGCTGACAGGGGGATTGGGCACCCCTGAAGTTGGCATTATGGCAGGCAGTGTGCCGCCATGTTTAATGTACTTTTTCACCAGGAAGCATGTTGGGAGGTGCCGCTGTGTATGATGAGCTTTGCTCGCATTGCAGCAGACCTCTCGTTAGATGTCCTCGCCACATTATGTATTCATGGTGTGGTGCCAGCATGCAGACTTATTGGGGAATGATGGACGCATCTACTGATGTGTGCCCTGCATTCGCCCAACAGTGACTGCGTCTCTAAATCTGCTACTAATGCAAAATGTTGGCTGGTGTGCAAGCACGAGCCAACATAAAAAGGACTGACCCCAGTAGTGAACCCTGTGGTACCCCACTAGTAACACCCCTTTCTTCACTGTGGACTCCGTTTACTATTACCCTCTGTGTCCTGTTGTCCAGCTAGTGTTTTACCCAGGTTACCACCCTGGGATCCACTCCCAGGCTGGCTAATTTGTTTATTAATCTTTTGTGCTGGATTGTGTCAAATGCCTTGCTAAAGTCTAGGTAGGCCATGTCCACAGCCCCTCCCTGATCTACTACTTTGGTCACCCGGTCAAAGAAATCAATTAGATTTGTCTGACATGACCTTCCTGCTGTGAATCCATGCTGCCTTGGGTCCTGTGCCCCACTGGCCTCTAAGTACTCAACAATTATTTTCTTCAGAAGTGACTCCATCATTTTCCCTACCACTGAGGTCAAACTGACAGGTCTGTAGTTTCCTCCCTTTGTCTTGCTCCCACTTTTGTGAAGGGGAATCACATCCACCCTCCTCCAGTCCTCAGGTACCAGGGAAAGCTGTGTGGTCACATCAGTCTGGCAATCGGCAGGGAGGACCACATTACACACGACGGGTATGGCAACAAATGTAGTGCACCCGTGGAGGGTGGGGGGAAGTGTGTAGTGTGTTTTGGAGTTGCAGAATGATCGTACTGCAGCTCCAAAATTGTTCTTCAGTGTCAATCCGGTGGCTCGTTTTTAGAGCTCTCGCAAGACAGATGTAGGCTCCGCCCACTACAGCCATAAAAATTGAGTCATCAGCATACAGTGAGATTTTTGATTAATATTTTCAAATTAAGGGTGTGCCCCCTGCCATTATCGCCAGACTGCACCTACTCATTGTTTCAGGCAGAAGACAAACAACAGCAGTGACAGAAGCATCCCTGTCTGATTCCTCTTGTCAAATAAAGTGGGGCAGAATTAATTCCATTTACTCAAACTGTGGTTTGTTGCTCCATATATAAATTTGTGAGAACTGCTATTAATGTGTTGCAAAGTTTCATTTTCTCTGTGTTTTTTTTTCTAGAAGACTTCCAATTAACTGTACCAAAAGCTTTCCAGTATAGATAAAAATAGCCAGTTGAAATGTTGTCTGACCCCAATGGATAGATATTATATGGAGCCTCTTGATATAATTCTGTAGTTATCTGACAGAGAAAAACCTGGTCTCATTACAGTGCACCTCAAAGGAAATTGCAGTCTGTATGTGGCCACTAAGATACCTGTGAAAATCTTTAGATTTATGTTAGGTAATGACAGCAGGTGGTAAGACCTGTGGTGAGTATGACAACTGCTGGCATATTGCAGACATATTTTTTTTTGTAGTATTTTTTTTCTGTGGTTTTTGTTTATGCTTTAAAAGGGTTACATGCAGAGGAACTTGGCTATGTTTCAAAGTTACAAACAGCCTAGAACTAAGGGTTGCCAAAAGATGCCCATATTTTTCTAAAGGGTTACATGCAGATAAAATTGATATTCTGTGATCTGAGAAAGGCTTACTTGCCAGAAAGCTGAAAATAAAATTTCAAAGGCAGGGGTATCGTAAAGTGACAGAAATGGAGACGTCATCCCCCCCCCAGTCATAAACTGACACTTTAAAGGAAAAGTGCTTTAGATTTCAGGAACTGTCCTGGTATAATTTCATTTTATTATGTGGCAGGAAGGAGAGGGATATCTACACTGGAAGCCAAGTGTGAATACACTTCAGGTGTTATAATTCATCACCGTTTAGAAGTCAGGAAGGATGAGGGAAGATCAAAGGATATTGGAACTGTAAAAGAATCTAACTAATCAATAATATAATTCATTTAAAAATCTTGGACAAAGCAAGAGAGATCCCTGCTGGCCTAAGAGATAATGCCACCAGCTGTAAACCAGAGAGGGTTTTACAGACTGCAAGAGGGGCTATAAAAAACCCTCCAAACAGAAGCTTAGGATATTCATTTTGGACACTGTTCTTGACATACAAGAGAAGCAAGATTGCCACACTGAAGACCAGTGGCTGCAAAAGAGAACTGGGTCTTTGCAAACTCATTTATTCTTTGGACTTTGATCATCCACAAGCCAGGTAGAAACAAGATAGTGACATTTTGCAGTGCATGTTTGCATGTATATTTCCACCTCTGTTTTTGTTATTTTGTTACCAGATTTCTAAACCCTTTGTTTGTAAAGTTTGTATGATAATCATTTAGATTTAGTAAAAGAATTTTGCTTTTAAAACTGCCTGTGAGTGATTTTTGTGTGTGTAGAGATAAAAAGGTTTAGTCAATTCTGAGACCAGCTTGTAATTGCTAAAGTGCGACCATTCTCTGCCAAGACTAGGCTCTTGAAAAGGTAATCTGAGTGCCTTAAGTAAGGGAGATATGCAGGTCTCAGGGAGAAACTGTGTGGGAGAACAAGGTGTTACACACGCCATGGGGGAGGACTCAAACAGGTTTTCGAGGGCAAATCCCAAAGAGCTCATAATGCCTGGGTCATCTCCCCCCAGTACAGCAACCAAGGAGTGTTCTCATCTGGCTACAGACTTGAGACTGCATTGGGCCCTTACCCAGAATAGAGAGAGAGGAAGCTCTTGGACCTCATGGTGGGTGTTCAGTTGTGAACTTTGCGAGTACTCTAGGAGGACACCTGAAGGATATTCCTGATTCCCCCTGTCATGGATTGAACTTAGGGGTGGGTTCTGTGAGCTCATTGGACCTGGCCTAGAGGAGTGGGTATGTGAAAAGACCCACAATGTATTGGGTTTTCTAAAGGTTCAAGTAAAGTGGAAATATGAGTGTGTCTCCACAAATCATGGATAGCGCACCCCAAACACCTTTCAGTAGCAGTCCAGTAATGGTGGTATCAAAGGCCTTGTAAAATTCTGATTGGAACCCATTAACCCTGGATGACTTATTGTTTCCTATATTCTTAATTTTTCCTCTAGCTCAATCATTCAGAATTGGGGTTCTAGGACATCATGCTAAGAATCCAAGAAGCTTGGGAGGAATCCCAGAAGAGAAGCCCAGCCAATTAGTATTACAAATCTGGACTCATTTCCTGAGTGTACAGAGTTGCATAGAAATCCTAAACAAGGCTGAGATTTTTAACTGGTTAGCTGTAATATGGCCACCCCTGCTTAGGTCAGTAAACTATAATACTGCTCTACTAATCTGTTGTTCATGTAAGCCCAAAGTCAATAAGTGCTCTGCTTTAATGCCCCCTTCACAGTAGTGATGTACCCTGCATAAGCTGTGCTTTATTTGGTCATTAAGCCATTTATCCAAGGAATTTTTCTCGGATTCCCTCAGCTTTTGATTTGGAGGTTAACAGTCAATTTATGTTAGAATTTTGCTTGCTTCAGTTCTATTTCCAATTGAAACTGCTTTTCAGACCTTGATTTATTGTCCCCTACACAGTAATTAATGACACCTTTAAGCACCTCCTTCAAGGCATCCTACCTGTTTGTCACAGAAGTGCTGTCCTTAGGATTCTGCAGGAGATAATTCTTAATTGCTCTCTCTCTATTAAAGTTTCAAACTGAGGGGAGTGCAAACAGCCCATATTAAACCTCCTGTGGAGTTCAAACAGCCTAAGTTAAGACCACAGTTAGAATTTTAGGGGGTGGGGCAGACAGGTCAAGATACGCTTGAACAGAGCCAGAAGATGTCATGGGTAGGATTCTACAGGTTATCACTTCATGTGTCCACTCTGTAGAAAGAGAAAACATATCCAATCAAGAATAGCTGTTGTGCCTGCTGGAATAAAAAGGATAATCTTTTGTCTGGAGGTGTAATGATCTCCAGTTTTCAGTGATTCCTGTTTCTGCATATATTTTGGAGAGCAGACCCCGCACGCTATTGCCAGTACTGGGCTGCATACCCTGCCTGTCTAAGGTGGATGTAAAGACCATATTAAATTTACCCCCCTCCCCAAGATGATGTACAGGGACTGAGGATCACTGACAATATATAAAATGACTGTTTCCAGAAAAAGTGTATTATCCCTGTTCTCACTGGGTGTGTATAGATTCAAAAAAACTGCAATGTTGATTCCTTCCTAGGACTCTTTAACATATGAAATGACCATCTGAGTCTATTCTATCTGCTGAATTTGAAAGAAGTAGTTCTTAGGTATGAGGATGGTAGTCCATCTTCCATGTGGGTGCCCTGCCTATTAGGCTGCATTAATCTCCTCTTCTCAGGATCTCTTCAATTCAGGATGCCCAGTATATGTTAAGTGCATCTCCTGCAGATAAGTTTTCATTGCCTGCTGTTTATTCACCTCCTACAGAATCCTACTGTAGAAGACTTAACTGGGTCATTATAGCCCTTGACATTATAAACTTATAATTGCAAGGTCAGCCATATAGTCAGTCAGTCATAGTCTATTGTTCATCCAAAACTTAAGACAAAATTATTGGGCATTACAACAATACATACATATTACAATTTGTTTTTTGAAACAATGACAAAGAGTAAGTAGATATAACTAAACTGGTACAGAAATTGCAATACCTTGCATTATAGCTTTTTCCACCATTCCCCGACCCACTCCCACCCCCAACCTCTGGTGAGATAGGTGCATTTGAACAATATACCAAAACTGCTGTCATAAAACAAACAGGAATCATAAAAATTCAGAAACAACCAACAGAGTAACAGGAAGTAAAGTCAGAGACAAATTAAACTACATGCCAGGGTTACTAACATATGTAAGATCAACAATCCCTAGGGCATGTTTGGTCACATTAAGCAAGGTACGATGGGTAGGGATGTATGTGGGACCATAGGGGAATAGCATAACATCAGCCCAGTGACATGGCAAAATAGGACCCCGAAATTCAATCAACCTGTACCCCCAAAACAGTAACAAACTCTGCAGTATATCAGTAAACATACACATCAACTTTCCAGGTCAATAGTATTCTCTTCTTCCTGAGTTCTAACATTGAGAAGAAAAAAAAAAACAGTTGTCAAGTCCCCCTCCATGGGGAGGCTTAATGTCTATTCTTCCACATATGCCCCATACCATTATCATATGCAACAAGTTTACAAGGTGAACCTTAGCTGTCAGCAATAGAGCATGCCATTAAGTATAACTCACTCAGAAACCAAGAGTCTTTGGGATTAAAATGATCCGTTAGTCCACAGGCATGAAGAAAGTGAAAGCTGGCTTGGAACTTCAGGTATGCTCATCTGAGCTGTATGGCGAGTCAGAGCGTTCTCATTCAGTACTATTCTAAGCTGCTGACATTTCAGCTTTCTGGCTAGTCAAGGCAGAAGCCTTCAGTGTGTTTGCTCATCAACCCACTATGTTGTCCCTGGGAGAAGAGCCAAGAACGTTAATGTTATTGGAGGATTTAGGTCCAGTTTGCCGGGGTGTGTGCCATCTCCTCTTCTCCAGCTTTCACAACTTGTGAGGGTCAAATATCTTTTTCTTCTTTTTATTTATTAAAAGTATCGCAATTACAAACCTATCTCATCATCTACTGTCCACCATGTTGAAAGGGTATATCTAGCCTCCTGTATGCTATGGAAGCTTTGTACTCCTAAGTACATGAACACCTTGAGTATAGTCAAGTAGTAAATTCTGGCTTTCATACCTTTCTCTCATAAGGCTTTGACAACCAGGAAGAGATGCTTACATTGGTCCATAGTTATAGGGGCATAATCCTGTTCAAAATAGAGGTGTGTCCCCAAACACAGTTTCTTTCTTGTCCCAGGTTCTTTTCAAAATGTCTAACTTGACTCTAAAATCCAAAAAAAGAATGATCACTAACATTGGGTGAGCCTTCAGATCTGTGGGAATTGCTGCCAGGACCAAATGTGCTCTAATAATATTCAAACTGCTAATCTGAGTCCATGTTCAGTATTTCCTGTAGGAAGCCATCTATAAAATTGACCATGTTACCAGTCTCCATTTTTTGAAGGATGCCATGAATTATAATACTGAATCTCTGGGTAATATTTTCTACGTCCTCCAGTTTCTGCTGCAAAAGTAACTACAAGTCATGGAACTGGAGTATTACCCCATTATGCATATCTACAGTGGCAGAGAGTTTGATGGTGTGTTGTTCTACTATCTCAAGCTTTTTGCTGTGCACCTTAATGCCACAGTGATAATCAGCAACCTTGCTTTGAATCTGCAAGAATGTCTCCCTAGACAGTGGAGCTCTGTAAACAAGAATTTGGAGGTGATCACATTCTCTGTCTCCTCATCCTCTTCTGTCTCGCTGTTCAGGATAGGATCCAAGGATTCGATCCTTCTCAAGAAGGAACAGCTGTCATCGTAGGCCCATGCCATATCTGTTGATTGAAGTTTTTTAGAGGACCCAAACATGAAGCTGCTGCCTTGTGGACATGATAATGTTGTCAAGTATACTTTTGGCCGTCAGTTTGCAGGTCGATGGAGAGTGGACTAAGCTGTATTCAGCTGTACCTAAGAGGAACTGCACCACGTCAGTCCACCATAGAGGGTGACATCTCCAGGAGTCCTCAGATCCCTTATGATTTAAAGCAAATTATACTATTGTAGACCAACTAGGTGTCAGGTGGTGTTGGGCAGTTCCATGTCAAATCAGCGACTTCAAAATGGCACAGACTAATAACAACACATGCAAAACAGCACAGATAAAAAAGTAACAGCACTACCGTATGCTCCCAAATGAGAAAAGATACACTTACTTATTACATTTTCTATGGGGGCTTTACCCTGCACCCCCCCTTTACAGAGGGCTTCACCCCCCACCAGGCACACACCACATAATATATATAACTATCTGTGTTGGGGAGCCGACATTGAGGCAAAGATGAAACTTTGGTAGGAAGGGAAACTACAAAGGGACAGACAGGTCAGGAGGGGAAGAACATTGTTGGGGGCTACCTCAGGGTGGAGGGAAACAAGCTCAGGTGGGTAGGCTTAAGGGAACTTTAACACACCAAAAAGAAAGCATAATTTCTCCTAGCAGCCAGTCCTGAACCAGGGTCTCTCAGATGCACAGGTGGTGATTGTAACTGCTGTTCTACACGGCCTGCTAAGAAATGGCCTGACAAAATAGTAGCTACATCTTTACACAATCACTACATCCACAACTCCCTGCTAAAACAAAAGCGCTGAACTTTCAATTCACTATTCATGGAGAAACCAAAATGCTGAAAGCTTTTAATGTAACAGTAGCTCATTTACCAGTCACTGCTTTTACCTCACCCAGATGTATTCCCTACCGGGTCATAATAGTGTACACTTAATAGCGTACTATATTATAGCTAACTCGAAACAGTGCTGTCTATGACAGTGAATGGTGCAATACCACGCATACTGCTGTACGTGGTATTTCACCATTCACACAATCCCAGGCAGAGGATAAGACCTCTGCTGGGAGTGGGTTCTGCTGAGCCACAGCAGCAGAAACCCAGGCGTTGCATCTGGGACTGGGTTTGATTCCTGGTCCCAGACATTTTATTGTTTTCACATATTGTGCACTCCCCAAGGTAAACCCCCCCCTGGAGTTGAGAATCCTTAGTGGGGGGTGGTTTGGGTGGTGCAGCCCTCTGTAACAGGGGGTGTCCACCCCCCACAGAAAAAAGACTTATGCTGCATGGCAGTAATCACGCTGTATTGGCAGTGCAATTTAGCCATGCGGCATAATGTCTTGTGACATTATGACCCCGTGCCAATGTATTCACTATAATTCTTTCACTATATTCACAAACTACCATGTCTGGCTCGATACATTTGATGGCCTGCAGAGTCTGCTCCATCTATCGAAGGTCCAGCATCAATTGCTTCTACAGGTCAAGTTCCGAGTGTTGTGGGGTGGTCAGCAATACTTATTCAATGAATCAAAAGAAGCAGACAAGCTGGTCCAACATATAGAACAGGAATTGGTCGAGGGAGATGATGATGGGAACTCATCTGACTGAGCCATTTGGCAGTTTTGGTAAAGTATGCTCTGGACTATGGGTCCTGGGGTTGTTTACTCTAGAGACCCTGCTCTAAATGACATAAAGCAGCCACTGAATGCTTATTTTGGACTTTCTACTGGATTTTGAACTTTAATAATAATGGCTGTTTCATGTTTGGCTCCTTTAGTTAATTCAGGGCAATTTTAAAGTGGGGATATCCATTTGAGTTAATGCCTTTGACTTTACGAATGTTTATGAAGCCACAAGTTTCTGGTTTAACTTTCTTCTATATGTAGAGCTTGTTAAATGAGGGGTGATTTTCTTTGTTAGTCTACAACATCTGCACGTTAAGAGAATATGGGAGGAAACCCTTTACTATTAGGTTAAAATGGCTATATGACAAATACTCCCTGTATGATGATCCGTTTTATTGGTGTTGCTGCAACAGACCTACTGTATAACAATGGTATGACTTATATTTTCCTGAGAGTCTTGGGAATAATGTTTTCTATATGCATAAATTGTTTGTAATGGGGGAAATCAGTTAGACCGTAGAGTAATTTTGGTAATAGATAATTCTGTATACACATTCTTCTGAGATTCCTTGTTGTTCTTCCTGGGCTGCATGCGTTGGGTAATTGATTTTCTGTAAGCAGTTTTAACTTGGAATCCCTCCAATGATGTACCACTAGAGGAGGTGTCTTTCAATAGCTCTTTGTAAGCCAACACTTCTTGTAGCCAACCCATTTTTGACAAGGCCCCATGGGGCTGCTTCCCCCCCTCTCCTTCTACTTCACTACCCCTCCTTTTTTTTCTCTCTCTGACACAGTATCAAATCACTGCAAATTTTGGAACACTGCTTTTACATGACTCATGTTATTTATTTGGGGTACTACTAAGGGCTATCATTAAGCAGATCTGCAGTACTCAAACTGTAATTGCTCCTTATCCACTGTGTGATTCTCCTGCACCTACTGCTCATGTAACTGTAACCATATTACTGTATTGTAAAATATTCTTGTTGCCTACTCTGATGTGGAATCTTTGTAAAAGAGCTTGCATGTAAAGGTCTTTCCAAACTACTAAATAAATAAATAAAAATAAAAGGTATTGTATTTTAATGCTATCCTCCAGTGTAATGTCATCTTGTAAGTTTTTGTTTGCAAAATCAACAAATAAAAAGTTTAAAAAAAGAGAGGAGGAGAACAGTGTGGATATCAAAGACATCATGAGTGCAGGGCCCTGGAAAATTCAGAATGCCCTTGTCATTTATAACCTTTTCCAACTGCCCTAATTACGGCACCAACCTACTGGTATACCCTAAACCAACCAGGGCTGAAGAGGTGCCAGACTTGACACTTACTTATAATGTATTAGTTTTGTCAGAAGTCTGTGGCTATTGTCTCCATCATCAAACCAAAACAATTTTCTTTGGGAACTGCTTCAGATAAAAAATCAGAATGAAAGTGTAATTTAAAAAAAAAATCGTGTTACTAGAATAGAGAAAGCAGGAGTCGTAGCAGATGCAGATGATATGTTCCCTTATAATTAACTATCCATGTGCAGGGACGTAAAATGCTTGTGGTCAAGCAGAATGGAAGTATTGATTCAATTAAATTACATTTTTAGTTCAGGATTAAAGCTATCGAACCAAGGCTGAGTTAAAATAGTGCCTAAATTCAAATCATTGTAAGTTGCATAGCAATGCAATCATCCACCAGCTAAGGTAATGGTGTTTAAATCAAATGAAGATAAGAAAACTGTATCAGATGCAACACTGATCACCAAAGATTTCAAGGCCCTGATATTTAAATGGTAAAAACTCCTGAAAAGGGGGGACTCAGAAGTTTTATAGGCGGTATTGGATAAAAAAAATAGGCTTATTAGTATTCTTAGTCAAAACTTTTACGATTAGGTGGCACAGTTACTCAGTTCAGATTTGAGTAATTGGTGGCAGGGAGCTGAATAGTGTTATTGACCAACAGATTGAAAATAGTTTTTAATACTGGAAAGATGGAAAATAGTAATTTGACTAAAATATGTCTTCATATTTTTCTGTTTTTGAATCTTGTGTTTTGATTTCTGCTTGAATTGTTTATGCTTTGAATTGTGGTGTTTTGATTTCTGCCTGAATTTGCACAACCATTGTTAGTTGTACTGCATTTTGAACTTGACCTTGTATTTTTACACCATTGCTGCTTGTACCCTGCACTGCCTGACATTGTGTGCATTGTACCTTGTCCATTATATCTTATATATCATTGTAATTCACTGTTGTACCTGTACTTATTTTGCCACATTTTGTGGCCCAGGTCATGACTGAAAACAGTCCTCTGGATCAGTGCACCTACCTGGCTACCAAAAACATAAATAAATAAATAAATAAATAAATATTAACTGTTCCTTACTGTATGTTCAGTAACTGCTGAGTGGACAAGTAAAATCCTCCTGTCTAGTGTAATTGAAGTGATCTCTTAGTTTCTGGCTATAGTTTCTGGCCCCAATATTCAGAACTGCGCTTGTCAATGGTGCATGTGGTGGGGCAGTGCAACCCCTCCCGATGCACTGTTCCCTGTAATCAAACATATACCTAGTTCCATTATAGTCTAGTGATACCCCCTTCCCTGCTCGTATCCCTGATTGGTGGTACAATCGCCGTACATATCACCATGGTGGTCCAGTGGCACCCCCCACCCACACAGGACCCCCTGCCCACCCAGCCACCCTAGTCTTCGGTGGGCAACTGCACACCCACCTGCATACCACTGTGGCTGCTCACCGAATGACAGCTTACAGTAGCAACTGGAAACTCATTGGTCCACACAGTGGACCAATGAGCTAGCAGTGCATACTGTACTACTCATTCACAGATATGTGAATACATAACTTCATTCACATATTTGTGGATGAGTAGTACAATATGCACTGGACCAATAGGCTTGGCTGCTACTGTAAGCTGTAATTCAGCGAACGCTCTGGTGTCTGGGCAAATGTCTGAGCTGCTGCCCGCCAATGACGGTGGGAGCAGGGTGGGTAGGGGTATTATGGGTGAGGGGGGTGCCACTAGACGACCAGGGTGATAGGTACTGCAATTGTACCACCGACTGGGGATATGGGCAGGAGGGGTTCCATTAGACTACCAGGGAACTAGGTATATTTTGATTATGGGGATCAGTGCATTGAGAGGTGGGGGTACCACCAAACTACCAGGGAATATGTGTCATGGTATTTAGCAGTGATCAGATCTATGGGCAGGGTGGGGGGAGGAACCGCTGACTACCAGGGCATATGTATACAGTTATTTTATGGTGACCGGGCTACACAGAGGGAGAGAAAGACCACTGGACCACCAGAGACATCATGAGTGCTTATGCATGGTGTGCTGGAGGGGCAGGTGGCCACCCATGGCTGGCAGTTGCTGTGCTGCACCTTGCAGTACAGCAGCTCACCTGTGGGTGGCCACCATTTGAGCCATTTTATTCAGGCTCAACTTTGCCCAGTGGTATGCTACCCATCCCAGGGTTGTGCCTGCCACACATCCTGGGCTGAATATCAGGACGTGCCACATGTGCATGGGCATGGGCATGCTCCCTGGAGTTGTGCTGCATACATTATCTTTGCAACCCAGTGCATTGGGACTTGTGCTGTGCAAGGCCATCTTTCGAATATTGCACCAGGGCTCATTTCTAGGGTTGTGCTGATGCAACTCAGTATCTTGGCCTATATGTTTATTTATTTAAACTTTTGGTAACTAGGAGAGGCACACTGAGCTGAAGCTTGTTTCCAAGTGTGACCTGGGAAAAAGGAAAGTAGAGTAGTGCCCACATAAAGACAGATTACAATCAAATAAAACATTCAAGAAAGAAATATATGGATTGGAATAATGCAAGGTTATTTACACAACTAATTGGTATGGGTAAAAACTATAAGAAGCAGCAAAAATTAACAAGAAAGATGGGAAAAATCATACAAAAATGGAGCAAGGTAATAGTAGTTTGCAACAGGATCTGGATATATGGGGAAAGTATAGTGCACAAAAAGACATGTAAAATAGGGATACAGGGGGCGTGGTTAAGGCACTGAGAAAAATGGCTGCTTAGGTTCATTACTCTGTTCTACCTTGGACCAAAATATGATTTTATTCCTGGTGCTTACATACACTTTTCATGATCTGGAGAAAGGGGCTTGTCCGGCAATATGCCCTGATGCTGGTGACCCATTGACAGAACTTTTAACCTGGACTTAATCTGAGGATTTTATGTTTTTCCCTGAATGTGCAGTGGCTGACCATAAGGAGCAAAAATCTGCAGCCTAACACCACAGTGATCGAGCGGGGAAGAAACGGACAGACCTGGGCAAATACCCTCCAAGGACTATGCTGCACACTTGATGGTTGTTAAAACAAAAACTTCAAACTACTGTCCTGGAACACTTAGCAGACAAACTCATAACTTAACTGACCTGCTAGTAACAGGAGTCCATTTCCTTTTTCATTTGGAAGCTGCATGGCGGTATGTCCTAGGACTCGATAATCCATCATGGCAACCTCTAACCCTGAAGCCTCAGTCACTCCTGTAGAAGATTCCTTGGCTACATAACCTCCATACTGGAGGTTGATGTCATTAAAACCTCACTGGTAGGGAACATGAAGGATGTCAAAGACCTCCAAAACAGAATGAACATGTCTGAACAGAGGACAGATGAGCTGGAGAGACAACAGCACTCTATTCTGCAAAGAATGGAGGACCATGAACTTAAGATGCAAACATTATGGGACCAAGCAGAAGACCAAGAAATTCAGGGATGTTGTGACATTAGACTCCTTGGTGTCCCAAAGGGACTAGAGGGGTTCAGTATGGAAGGCTTCCTAAATGACTTCATCCCCAGGCTGCTAGGAGACAGATGGAGATGGCCTGTAGAGGTGGAATGGGTGCATAGTATAAGGGGGGAAAGCAGCAGCTCCAAGGTTCCCCCCAGACCTATTATTGTGTATCTGCTCCAGTACTCAGTTAAAGACTGGGTACTGAGAGCAGCCAGGGAACAGGAGGATTTACATTGGAATGGGGTCCACAGCTCACTATATCTGGATTTCTTGCATGAGATTGCAATGAAGAGGAAGTCTTTTGTACCCATTAAAGCCAAACTAAGAGAAATGGGCTTCAAATATGGCTTCAAAGGCCTTCCTAAAGTCTGGGTATTCAAGGATGGCAAAGATTCTTGTTGGAACAACTCCTCAAGACATAGTGAACTGGTTACACAAAAGCTGTCCCAACTCCAGGGAGATGACTACATCCTCCAGAAGCCTTTGGGACCAACACAACTGCCCAGATAAGCAATGGAATGAAAGGCGCTGCAATCTGCACTCAGGGGAAGATAAACAAACAGCTTCAGAAAACTCTAAAATGGCCAACAACAACCCTAAGATGGCGGTCCCCATACACGATTGGTGGACAAAGGTGCAGGGAAATACTTTAGAACCAAAGTCAGAGGAGCAACGAAAAACAGGAGGTCAGCAGTAGTCCCTGAGCTCAGCAGTCTGGACACAGATCCTGTAGCAGAACTGGGAGAGGAGAATGCTGCAACACCCAGCATAACCCTCAGTGACACTCCCAAGGGATGACTCAGACAGCCTTGAGGTGCTGAGTGCACCGGAGGCAAGACCCAACACTGAAAACATCCTGGGAACAATCACATACAGCTTGGTGGATGCCTCTGAGGATCTCGAGGCTGAAGAGGAAGCCATGAACAGCTCCAAAGTACAGGTGGAATATGTCCGACCTGGGAACAGAACTTTTGCAGCAGTGATAGCTGTAGGCAAGGGATGAATGAACTTTAGCTTCCCTGCTAAGCTTGGCTGGAGGGGAGGTGTAGACATAGTAAACTGACATAATGGCAGCTAAAATGTGGTATGATACTCTTTCATATATTTTGTCTAACTTGGGTAAGCTGAGAGGAATGTAGGGAGGATGGTTTTAAGGTATAGAGAGGTCCCCCCCATGGCTTACGCAAAGAAAGGACTGTGGAACCCCCCCAAACCCACAGTAGTAAATGACAGGGATGGGGGTTACTGACCAGCTATTTTCAGCCGAAGTTCCTCCTGTCTCTTTACTGGAGGGCTGACAACAGAATGAGAGTCACTCCTTCTAGCAGCAGGCCATCCCACATAATAGCTGGACATTTAAAGCTTTGAAACATTAAATAAGGGGTTGGCATTACTATCTCTACTGCACGATACTGACTGTTATCCCACTAAATCCATGTTAATAAGCATCCACGGTCATGCTAGCAGACTCTTGTATAACCACAGTGCTGGAGGATATCAATCAATTTTGGGGCAAGGTCTGGGGCAGAATGGGTATTTTCTTTTAGGAAGTACTTAACCTCCCTGACAGGTACTAGGGTGGAGAAGCTGGGGAGGTGTCTAGTGATACCCCCCTTCATTCCAATGCAACACTCCTAGTTACCTTAGTGTATTCACAGCTGAGTATTGTTTTTCTACACATCCAAAGCTGTGCAGCACACTAAGTGGTCAGCTTCCCCCCTTTTGGGTAAGTGCACCACTTCCAACACTGCTGAGTGGTCTAAGTTGCACTTATTTGTACATGGCTGTTATTTGCACTAATTACTGTTATTTTTGCTTAACCACAGATCTGGCACCACTGGGTTAGGTATCAGACTCATCCAGTTAGTTGCTCACTTCATACTGTATTTACTTTGAACATGGTCACAAACCATCACCCAGGATACCAGGTTGCACCTCATCTTTCTCTAAAGGGCGCCACACCTCTCCACTCTTGGTGGGCCCCAGCTTAACTTGCACAGGAGACAAGTCTTGAAGTAAGTAACTAAGGAGGAAAGTGGAGTTTGGGTGTTAATGGTTGTGCATCATGTCCAACAACACACAGCAGGGGTGGAGGTGTGTCTTCTAGACCTTAAAGGGTCTAAACCACCTGGTCAAGAGAGCCAAAGTGCATCAGCACCTGAAATTCTTGAAGATGGACATTGCCCTGCTCCAGGAGACATACCTCATTGCCAGGATGATTAAGTGGCTTTGGAAACACTGAGTTGGGAGGCTGGTGCATAGCTCTGCCTCATCAAAACCGGGGTACAGTACATGGCCATCCTAGCACACAAAAATTGTCCATGGGTGGAGGAATGTATCAGAATGGATAGACAAGATTGTTGGATAGCAGCACACTTTGCATTCCTGGGGGGAAAGTAGTGATAGTGAACATTTATGCACCCAACCACAATGAGCAGGATTTCTTCCCAAAAGTTAGCCAGGCCCTGTCTGAGGCAAAAGGGGAAGGTGACAATTTACCTTTAATAATGGGAGGGGGGAGACTTTAATTTCATGGTGAACATTTTTCTGATATATTCCACCCCATCCTCAAAACCCACCATAAGGCCACAGAAGCCCTATCAGGACTTAGGGAGGAATGGTGCATGATTGACCCCTGGCACAGGGACAACCCTACAGGGAGGGATTACACTTTTTTCTCTGCAGTTCATGGATCCCATAGTCATACTGATTTCTGGTTGACAGATGGAGTGGCACCTCAGGGTACTTACAATACCAGTATTGAACTCATGGTCATATTAGCCAATGCCCCATTAGCCATGTCATACCTCCCTGCGGGACATCAGCCATTCTCTCTGAGATGGTGTTATAGCTCCCTTCTCTTGAAAGATAAGGAGTTCTGTGTGTGGCTACATGTGGAAGCTCAGACCTTCTTCCAGATTAATGCAACAGGAGGAGTTAAAGCAGGGACAGTGTGGGAGACATTTAAAGCATTTCTAAGAGGCTGCTGAGTATCATAAACTGCCTCCCAAAATAGGAAATGCAGGGAAGAGGTGAGTAAGCTGCAACAAGTACTCTCCACCCTGGAGACACAATTCCTGCACACACCATCTCCCCCAGTGGATCTACTACGATATCCTAACAGTCGGTTCCCCGACACCCTAAATCCTGATGCCACTTGCCTGAAACCTGTTTGCCTGACATTTAGATTTTGCCCATGGTGAGATTTATTTCATGTTTCTGGGTGCTTTGCCCCTCGCACCCCCTGTACTTTTAATACATAACTCCACCGCGGGCAAAATGTATATGTCAGCCAAATTAGTTTTGGGCACGTGACATCGGGATTCATGGTGTCGGGAAACTGACTGTCAGGATATCATAATACTTCCCCCCCCCCCCCAGTAACCTCATTTCTGTGATCAATGGCCTGAAATACAGGATAAACATCCTGATGCAACGGAAAGCAGAATGGCAGCTCCTCAGGGCCAAACATAAGTTTTTGGAGCTGGGCGGCAAGGGTGGAAAGCTGCTGGCTTTTCACTTCAGGAAGTAGAAAGCATGCTTCCAGATCCACAGACTTAGATCCTCATCAGGGAGGATGCTAACTAAACCATTGTAGGTTAATGAAGCTATTCAGCAGTTCTACCAATCCTTTTATACTTCCAGAACTACACCCAAGGGCCCTTCCCTGAACCAGGACACAGTAGATTTCTTTCTTTTTTTTTTATCATTTTACACTTTTTCCCTACCTGCAGCCACAGTCCTGCTCTACATCCAGCCACCGCTCCCCTTCCCCCCCTGAAGCTCACATGCCCAGCTAGGAGATGCATCTCTACCTGCAAGAGGGGCCGCCCTGTAGCCCCCGTGCCTGGTGAGGAACCATTACCGGCACATGGCTCCAGGCATCGTCGGCTGGTGAAACTGTATCCATTAAGCTGCCGTGGACCTGTGCTGCCTTTTTTCCCTTGCCTTTTCTCCCTGATGGAAGCATGGGCATGCAAGGACATTGGCCCACTAACATGCAGACATCTGCCGTGCTTCCCTCCTTCTAGCACCCGCACGTCTGCAGTACCTCTGGGCGTCCCCAGGGACCAGCAGAGCATGGCGTGCATCCATCCCTTCCCCAGGACTAGGAGAGCTATCATTGGATGCTCAATCCTAGTCCTCCCCTGCCGGCCCCCGATGACCCAGGCTCGTTCTAGAATCCGGGTCGCCAGCGTGGCGCGAGGTGTGGCATCCAGTGCCTCAACCTTCAGTGCCACCGGGCCAAACAGTAGCTTTCTTTAACTCCCTGACACATCCACACTTAAAGCATAAGGAAGCACAAAAGCTAGAGGTACCCATATCTCACAACCAGAACTTAAGGGAGTGCTCCATCAGCTGTCCAAAGGGAAAGCCCCAGGAGCGAATGGCATGTTGACTGAGCTCTACCAGATGCTGTCAGAAGAGATCTCCCCCTACTCCTAGCTGCACTGCAGGAGGCACATGAACAAAGAGTCCTTCCCCCAGTGCTAAAAGAGGCTATCATTAACCTGACACCAATAAAATCCTCAGACCCTCTGGAATGTACTAACATTTTCCCCATCTGCCAGATCTCGGTGGATACCAAGGTTTTGGTGAAAGTGCTGGCCAACAGACTGGAGGCAGTACTCCCTTCCCTGATGCACCCCTCCCAAATCAGATTCAGTAAGGGCAAGATGGGGCCCAACAACATTAGAACTGTCCTTAACCGTAAATGGTTCACCCAACACTCCACCACACCCATGGCAGTGATGGCAGTTGACTTCTCCAAGACCTTAGACTCGGTGGGGTGGGAGTACCTGCACTATACCCTTGTGGTTTATGGGTTTGGCCCCTACTTTTGGACTTGGGTAACCACCCTATACAACTCCCCAATGGCCAAGATTCTGACCAATCTCAATACCTCCTCTTCCTCTGATCTGCTGAGGGGAACCAGGCAGGGATGCCCCTTATCGCCACTGTTGTTTCTATTTGCACGTGATCCCTTCACCAGAAAACTGCTGTCAACTCATAAAATTCAGGGTATACAAGTCCAAGGGAAATGGTTTTACTATAGTGCTTCGACAGTGCTAGCACCAACATCCCCTACAGTGACAGCTACCATGCCGACTGTTGGCATAGTAGCTTTGGGGACGTCAGTGCATTTCTCTCGGGGGGGGCTGCACCCTCCAAACCCCCCCCCCCCGGAAGTGATACACTGGGAAACACACCACCAGTGTTTTCTTCATACCAGGTCAGAGACGCTTCACCGACAGGTGATTTCAGTCGCTGTGCTAGTGTTCGCGGTGGATGGTTTGACCTTGAGTCAGCGCACCAAGGGGAACAATGTCTGGTAAGCACATATATGCAGATGATCTCATGATTTCATTAGCCAGCCCAGGTAAAACACTGCTCCACATCCTGCTTGTCCTTCAGAAATGTTCTGATTTCTCAGGCCTCACAGTGAACTGGAGGAAAACTGTCTTGTCACCAGTAAACCTGGCCTGCATGAAAGACTGCCAACAGGGTCATCTATAGGCAGGATGCCACAGAGGTTTTCATACCTATGGATTGTCATCACTGCCTACTGGAGGAATGTAGTTGAAGCAAACTACACACCTCTGATCAATGCACTGACAGCAGAGGCACAAAGATGGATAAAGCTAAGACTCCTTAAAAGGTAAAGTAGATGCCCTGCAATACATATGTTCACTCTCCTGAAAGTGGACTGTATTTTTCATAACTTATCAGGCAAATTGCCTCCAAAAACATGGCAAACCCTGGATAAGCCGGTGGCTACATTACTGTGGGACGGCAAACCTCATAGGTTTGGAAAGGTTAGATTGAGGGCACACTGGATGAAGGGAGGATTGTGCCTCCATTGATTCCAGGACTACCACCTGGCCTACAAGGCAGCTCAGGCCATCAAGTGGTCCACACCTATAACTCATACAATGACAGCCTGGGCTGAGCTAGAAACTGACTTAGCAGGCACTTCATGACTGGGGACACTCCTAGGTACCAGATGATACTGAGCACCACAGCCTCCCCAATGCTGTGGGAAACCTGAAGTGACATTATACAATGACAAGAAAGAATCCTGGATTCTGATTGATCAGTGTGTGCCTGAGACAGTGATGATATTACAGTATAACATCACTGTCTTTGATTAGCATTAGCTTTGCTGGCTGTATTCATAGAGCCTTTTTTTCCTCTTCTCTAAGAAACTCACTAAAAAGCTACTAAAAACATTTTTTAAATGTTTTTTTTATTTTGTATAACATCGAGCCATTGTATAATAGCAATAAGGCACTCCAGGGTGTGTGTTATTGTGTAATAACGTCCTCCTGAGGTGGTGGAAGCACTCGGCTTAGCCTCGTGCTTCAACCCACCCAGGAAGTGACGTGCTCTAACAATAACACACAATGAGGTGTGGGTTATCTTCCCGATAAGAGCACACCAGGTGCATTGTTAGCACGAGGCGCTACGCAGTGCCGTATGCACCTGGGCGTGTTTATCAGGAGATAACCCACACCTAGGAGTGCGTTATTGCGCTTATAAAATGGGCTCTGCAGTAAAGAAGTTAATATAAAAAAAAAAATCACAAAAAATGGACATAGAGTGAGTGAAACATTTTATATTAGTAGAAAACAAGAAAATGTAGTCCCTGTTTTTGTAGTGGAATGTAGCTTGTTAATGGAAAAATCACAATAGAAGGGTGGGATTTCTGTATCTGCAACACTAGAGAAAGATTTAATGAAATTTTTTTTTTTGTTTAATATCAGTTTGGTTTGTTTTATTTAGAGTCAGCAGGATTAGTTTTTTTTTTAACAGCTGGCTGCTGTGTCATTGAGAGTGAGCATGTGGAAGCACTGTCAGTATGCAAAGCAGTGGTGGAATTTCATTTTCAAATTACATCAAGAATATGCATGATTCTTGGTAATCTGTATTAGGAATGGTTTGTTTAAAATCTGTGCAGCCGAGTCCACGAGCAGGAATGGCACCGAGCCGCGGTTGAACTCGTTCATGAACGAGTTTGTCATTTTGTGCCCTGTATCAGTCAAATATTGCAGTGCCTAGTTTGTATAACACTGGGCAAGAGGAAGTAATTCTCGTAGAAAAACGAGCACCCAAAGACATTTAATTTTATTTCTTAAAGCTTGAAGCTGGGATTCCAGGCATGCAGATTAGAGCTGACACTAAGGTGCATGCCTGGAATCCCGACTTTAGCTTTCAGAGATAAAATTAAATGTCTTCGGGTGCTCATTTTTCTAGGAGAATTACTTCCTCTTGACCAGTGTTATACAAACAAGCACTAGCAATATTTAACTTCTTACAGGACACTAATGACAAACTCGCTCATGAACATGTAATCTACTTGTGGCTCGGCGCCATTACTGCTTGTGGGCACTCCTGTTAGAGTAGAAAGAATAATGGATATTTTAATGTAATTTTAAAATGTTATGCTACCACTGCTTTGCACACTGACAGTAATTCTTCTAGGTGTATTGAGTGCTGACATGGCGGGAGACACACTTGCTATATCGGGATGGAGAGTGTGAGTTAGCGGCGACAGCCGTTTCTTTGCAGCACGCGGGATGCTCGGAAGATTGCAGATGGCTGTTGGGACAGTGGAGATTTGAAGTGACTGTTTTTTTTTGTGTCGGGGAGCATAGTTTATAAGTTTGGTTCACTGTCATTTGAGTTTGGTTATGGGGTGAGGGCGGCATAACAGGACATTTATTGTGTTCAAAGAGGGTGCCGTTTCTCCGCTGTGAGCTGTACCACCCTGTGTTCTTGTTTAGGGTTGGCACAGCTAAATGATTTCTTGTTGTACTGGAGCTCGGGAGTGGAGGGTAGTGCTGGTTGGCTACAATATCTTCTGATAAGGACACAGCACAGAAGATGTTGCAGCCAGTTAGGTTACAGGATTTCTTGAGCCCATTTTATAATACACAATAACACACACCCTGTCATGCCTTATTGCTTAACTAACACACACCACTAGGATGGCATGGACACCACCAACAAGGTACATACTGATGTGGGACAACCCCAGCATTGGGATGGGGGGACTGTTAAATGGCTCTCCTGACTCAGGAGAGGGGTACAGTTAATCAGAGATCTCCTGCTGCCAGAATCAGAGGAGCTAATGTCTTTTCAGCAACTCCAGGGAAAATATCATTTTCCCATGACTGAGTTTTGGAAATATGTCCTGATCCAAGAAGTTATCTGGGGGTTTAAGCAGGGGAGAAGCAAAGAAGAGAGATGGCAGTGGCTGGAAACAATGCACATGCTGTGGAAAGTTAAGGGGGTGGCAGGTCAGACCTATCGTATGCTTCGAGACTCTTAGGCTGACACTACTGATAAGTGCAGGGCAAAATGGGCTCCGGATCACCTAGTAAACCTATTCTCAGACACATGGCTCTGCTATCTAAGAAACACTCACTTGTTGTACTGGGCCACCAAGAGTCAACTTATACAGTTGAAAATACTTCTGCAATGGTATTGCATGCTAGAGGCCTGACAAAGTATGGGCCTCCTGTCCCATGCCAAATTCTGGAGATGCCAGGCCCGGTAGGCCAATCTGCTACATATCTTGTGGCAATGCCCCATGCTGATGCCCTTTTGGAAGGATGTGCTAAAAGACTGTTGAAAAGAGATGGGCCTAACAATCCCCCTATCTCTGTTCCTTACATTACTTGGGGACACAACACAGTTGAAACCCCTACCTACACCTGGGAAGGAGTGGGTGGTGACTGTGATGCTAGAAGCCAAGAGAGCAATCCTAATGAAATGGCAGCAGGTCAGGCCCCCATCCCTCCTTACGTGGCATACAGCAGTTGTTAGATTTGTCATCTTTGAGCAGTTATCATTTGCCAGCTCAAATCCCCTGCACAAATACAAATGGGTGGGCATATCTGAACTCACATCTCTACTCAGTCCTCACCACCACCACCACCACCTGCCAACTCCCTACTGTGAATGTTTTAACATTCAATACCACTACACTCTCCGCCCCACGTTTAGGCAATCTTGTGCTCTCTGCCTAAGATGATCCATAAGGAAGGCTGTATAGAGATGCAGAGAGGACTAATAGTAATGTTACTGTTTTTCTGTTTTCCTATTAGCTTCTGAACTGATTTATCCTAATAGTTATGGTAGAAGACCTACTGATGCCATAAGGCCACTGGAATAATATAGAAGTGTAATATTGTAAACCAATTTGATCATAGATATATGCATGCATTCTGGGGGGATACTGGGATGCATATGGAGAGGCAACACCAGTAAAAAACAGGAAGTTGTTGTCCCTCTGTACAGAGTTGGTGAGACCCCATCTGGAGCACTGTGTGCAGTTCTGGAGACTCCGTCTCCACAAGGACATAGACAGGATGGAGGCTGTCCAGAGGAGGGCAACTAAAATGGTGCAGGGTCTGCACCAGAAGCCATACGAAGAGAGATTAAGGAGCTTAATATGCATACCCTTGAGCAAAGGAGGGAGAGGGGGGACATGATAGAAACTTTTAAGACCTCAAGGGAATCAACAAAGTCCAAGAGGGTAGCATCTTTCAGAAAAAGAGATGTGCAAGAAAAAGGGGGCACAATTTGAAGATAGAAGGGGGACGGCTCAGAGGTATCATGAGGAAATATTTTTTCAAGGAGAGGGTTGTGGATCTATGGAATGGCCTACTTGAGGAGGTCATGGAGTCAAAAACAGTGGGGGAATTCAAGAATTCATGGGACAGACATAAGGTAATTCTAGTGGGGGGTAGGAGGAAGTATGCTGTTGGTTAACCAGGATCTGCAGCTTATCCATTAGGTAGGGAAACAGGCAGACTAGGTGGGCCAAGCGGTCCTTATCTGCCATCAGATTCTATGTTTCTATGCACAGCATTAGTCATATGTAATATGTGTAATATAGAGAAGCTTTTTTTTTCTTTATCTGTTTATCCCCCTCCTACCACACACAACCGTCCACTCCTTTGGGCAGCCAGCCTGCCATTGCCTTCACGCCATCCTGCCATCTTGCTGCTCCATCGGTCCGTTGTCCTGGGCATATCCCTTTGCCAGGGTGGGCCCCCCCAATCCTTGGGAGGATTACAGGGAGGAGAGATCAGAGTGCACAAAGCACTCCCATGCATCTAGGCAGAGCGCGGACATGCAGCCTGGAGGCAACGTGGCGGAGAGGTGCGGGGAGGTAGAGCTGCCATCATCTGGATTGCGATGTGCCCTTTTTCATGTTTTCTTGCTTGACCCCATACTGTGCTGTGCTGCTCAATGTAGTCCCTCTGGTCTCCGCCAGTGGCCGCTACAGAGTGAGGTTCAACCCTAACCCACCCCAGGAGAGGAGAGCAGTCCTCTGGATGCTCAATCCTTTCCTCCAACCGCTAGCCCCCGGTAACCCGAGTCCGTTCCCGAACCCGGGTTTCCGGTGTGGTTTGAGGTGTGGCGTCTAGTGCCTCAACCCTCTGTGCCACTGGGCTGCCTGTATAGAGAAGTTTTAACTGTTTCTATAGCTGTTTCTAAAACTTGATTATATCCGTACCCTTATCTGTACTTTGTTGAACGTGTTTCTTAATTTTGTACAGTGAAAATGTCAATAACATTTTTCACAATAAAAAAAGAATAGGGTTACAGATAGCCACCATCCCACTGTAAAGAGAAGGAATGACAGGGCCAAGGGGTGTTTTAAGCAGAAAAGAGATGGAGCTACTTGAATGGAAATTGGAAGAGAGTTTCAGAAAGAGGGCAGATGATAGGAGAAAACAGCCTACCCCAAACTGGATAGAGGAATGGGTAGAGAAAAGGGACAGGAGTCTCCAGAGTGTAGTGGATAAGAAGAGAGGGATGAGGGGGAAAGGAGAGGAGAGGGGAGAGGAGAGAGGAGAGAAGAGAGATAGGAGGGGAGGGATCCATACCAGAATTGGAGATAAAGGTGATACTGTGATGCATAGGCAAAGAGAAAGAATAGAGAGAGATGAGTAGAGGGAACAGTGGTGTGCATGGAGAGGAGCATTAGAGGCAAAACAGCAAAAGGCATTAAAGAGGGAGTCTAATCTAGAGAGGGATGAAGCAGGGGCAGACCCAAATACCACATCAGCATTCTCAAAGATGGGGGTATCATTCCAGTAACCAGCTCACAGTGGACAATAGGATAGAGAAAGTCTTTGTTCCAATACAAGGCTCCTTGTTTGAGATGGAGTTTGGAGTGGATATAGTCAATGTCTGAGGAGAAATTGAGTTGCCCTTCCAACAAGACATCTAGATATTTGAATATGTGGACAACATCAAGGGTGGTGCCATCAATGGTGGGAAAAGGAGGTGAGGGGGGAATGTTTGGAAAGTTTCTCTTTGGTACCAGAAGTCATGGACACTGTTTTCTTGGTGTTTATCTTAAGTTGGTTTACTAGAACCAGCGCAGAACTCTTAGAAAGTCATTCTGTAGCCAAGACTCATCCTTAGGAGTTGAAGGTCCTGAGGCACAGACAACAGTGACATTGGTGTACAGATGGATATGGGAAGAGATACAGACAGAGAGAAGGTCATTTAGAAAGACTGAGAAGAGGACAGGACCCAGAATGAAATCTTGATGGACACCTGTTTGAGTGGAAAGGGGGGGCAGTGTATCTTCTGTCTGAACACATTGCAAACGACCATTAAGAAAGGACCTAAACCAATCCATGACATCGGTTGAGAGACTGGAAGACTGAAGTTTGGATAAAAGTAATGGATGAGACATGGAATCAAAAGCTTTAGCTCGGTCAATAAAGATGTCTGCTTTGATGTTTCTCCAGTCCATGCCTGTGAGTATGGAGTCAATGACACAGAGTAGGGAAATAACATTAGAGTGATTTTTTTTTTTCTGAAGCCAGACTGAAACAGAAAGAGAAAATCTGTGGAGTTTAGTAAATCTGTAAGCTGAGTGAATACGAGGGACTCTTGCAGTTTAGAAGGGGAGGGCAAGAGTGATATAGGTCTATAGTTACCAGGAGTAGAGGGACAGTCCTATTTGTGAAATGGGAGCACCATGGCAACATTTAATGCCCTATAGAGTGATGACAGGGGCAGAGATCTTAAGATGTTGGGGGTCAAGGCCATCCGGGCTGGATTTTTGAGGATTTATCAAGAGAACAGCATAGAAATGGTTCTTGCACAGAAACAGTAGAGAAGCAAATGTCACTAGATGGAGAGAGGGCTGGAGAGGCAGGGGTTGTAGAGACTGGGTTAGAGGGGAGGGCACATGTGAAAAGGAGTTGAGTATTGAGGCAACTTATTTCCTAACCTTTTGAGATAGCATAATGTGCATGTACATTTTTTAGGCAGCAGCATGAGGTCCTTCAGACCCTGCACTCCCATACATATTGAGGTGGTATCACAGTCACATTTTGAGGATGCAGCACAGGATTCTTCAAATCCTGCACTCCCCATGAGTTTTGTGGTTGAAGTGCAGGGTCCTTTGAACCCTGCACTGTCCCCAAGTTTTGTTGTGGGAGTGAAGGGTCCTCCGAACCCTGCACTCATGAAAAAGGATTCCTTTTTTGTAAAAAATGATTCCTTTTTGTGAAAAAGGGTTCTTTTTTCATGAAAAAGGAATACTTTGTTGAAGAACTCATAAAAAAGGAATTGGCTTGCGAAAAAGGGATCATTGTGCAAGAAAAGAACTAAGCAAGTTGTGAAAAATGATTAAAAATGAAAAAGAAAACTCCTTCCAAGGTTGATCTTCTGCCAAATACTGTATGCCTTATGATTTTATATTGTTTACTTCCATCTGAAGGCTACATTACTGACATTTATACAAATTCATTAGTTTGTTTTGTACAAAGAACTTTCCCCATCCTTGAGAATAACTCTCTCCCACTGCCAAGTATCCCGCTTACCTTCCAATACTTTCTCCAGTGCCTCTTCCATAAAAATAAAACTCCCTCCCACTTTCAAGTATCTCACCCACTTCCTAATCCCTTCCCATGCTCCATCCATAGAAAAACACACCCTACCACTGACAAATATCATACCTACCTCCCAGTCCTTCCCCCGTGCCCTGTGCATAAATCCATTAAATAATTAAATGGTCCAGTGATGACTTCTGTCCCCCACGCCTCCCCCATTCCATACTTACTTATCTGGTCCAGAACTGCTCCTCCTGTATGTCCTGCTGCTTCTGCGCTCCACTGGGAAGTGACAAAAAACAGGCATGTTCTGTTAATGGCTTTTTAATGCATTTTGAAGTTTTACTCACAACTTAGTCATTGTTTAATATTTCTACTCCAAATTTTTTACGTGTCCTTTTGTAACCCCACCTCATTAACCAGATAGGGGAAAATGTTGAAATCCCACTGAAATGTGTTTTTGCAGTCACTCTGTGAAATCAGGTTTTGGATGGAATTTAAAAAATGTCACCTGTCTTGATCTTAAGGTGAGGTAATAAAAATAGTATGTTGAAAATATGGGATCAAAATATCAAAAAGCAACAAAGTCGTGAAGCAACATTGAAATTCTTCAATGTTTACTCATAACATTTCTATTTTTCCAGATTTTGATCCCAACATTTTAACATTGTCCTTTTTTTATACCTTGCCTTATGAACAAGCTGGATGTAATTTTTCAAATCCCCTCCAAAAAGGCATGGGGTCATAATGTTGCATGACACAATGCTGCAGCAATATACTGTGCTGCCAATACAGCATGATATTTTGCTAATGGCATTTCTCTTATGTTTTGCGGGGGGCTCTGCCACCCACACCACCTATTATGGGGGACTGTGCCTCTGAACCACCCCAACTAAAATAATCAACTGGGGGGGGGGTGTACACTTAAATTGCATGAAGTAGGAAATAAAGAAAATTCCCATGCATCTGGGAGTGGGATTCGATACCTGGGCCGCAGACGCACCACCTCCATTGCTGCCTGTGGCTCATCCTATCAAGCCATGGCAGCTGCTTCATGGATCCCCTCCCAGCAGAGGACTTATCTTCTGTGAGGGAACAGAGACAGGGTGCACAGCCACGCATAGACCATTAAGCAGCTTTAAACCCTGTCACTGTTCCTGCCCACACAGTCTCTGTTGATGTGCATCATTCTACGCATGGTGAACTGAACCAGTAGGCTCAGAAACATATTTTCACTGTCCCTCTGCAAAATCACTTGTTGGATGGGTTTTAAAAAATTCCACTTGCCTTGATCACAACTTAGTGTAATAAATAGGCTATATTGAAAGCTTATCACTGTTGGTGGTGGTCAGTGGGGAGGTGATGCCTCTCCCAATATTTAAACTATTGAAAACAAAGAGGACAGCACACACCCCTGAAGGCTACTACTTAAAGAAGCACCAAAACACAAAAGTGCAGTTAAGGCTTCTTTACTCTCATTTTTCCTTCAAACACAGCAGTGCAGTTACAGGTTCCTTATGTTTTGCCCAACTCTTCGGGCTACATCAGAGATAGTGAATTAATTCCAGTGAGCAATTAAGACACCTGTGACATTATAACACATAGACCAATGCATTTATGTTGTTGTTAATTAGGCAACCAAATCAAAGTTTCCAACTTAGAATTCAAATTTATATACATAGGACAAAATCAATTTAAGATTCCAGACACCCAAAACAAAAATATGCTTCTAAAAAAATCCATTTCACATTCTAATATTTACAGTGCCTTTAGAAAGTATTTGCCCCCCTTGGATTTTGTCACATTTTATTGTGTTACTACCAGAATTTGTAATGCATTGAAATGAATTTTTTCCCCCTTGATTCACACAGCATACTCAACAATTTAAAGGGCCAAAAATATTTATATTGTGTAACACAAATTTATGAAACATTAAAAACTGAAATATCTTGTTTACTTAAGTATTCACCCCCCTGAGTCAATGCTTTGTAGAAGCGCCTTTGGTAGCAATTACAGCTTTGAGTCTTCTTGGACATGTCTGTATCAGCTTTGCACATCTGGATTTGGGGATTTTCGCCCATTCTTCCTTGGAGATTTGCTCAAGCTCTGTCAAGTTGGATGGGGAGCGTTGGTGAACCACAATCTTTAAGTCTTTCCACAGATCCTCAATGGGATTCAAGTCTGGGCTTTGGCTGGGCCACTCAAGGACATTCACCTTCTTATTCTGAAGCCACTCCAGTGTTGCTTTGGCTGTATGCTTGGGGTCGTTGTCCTGTTGAAATGTAAATCTTCGCCCCAGTCCAAGGTCTATTGCAGACTGATGCAGGTTCTCCTCAAGGATGTGCCTGTATTTGGCTCCATCCATTGTTACCTCTATCCTGACAAGTGCCCCAGTCCCTGCCACTGAAAAGCATCCCCATAACATGATGCTGCCACCACCATGCATCATGGTAGGGATGGTGTTACATGGGTGATGAGCTGTGTTCGCTTTGCGCCAGGCATAGCGCTTTGGATTCAGGCCAAAGAGTTCAATTTTTGTTTCATCAGACCAGAGAATCTTTTGCCACATGGTCTCAGAGTCTGCCACGTGCCTTCTTGCAAACTCCAGGCATGCTATTATGTGGCCTTTTCTCAGGAATGGTTTCCGTCTAGCCACTCTCCCATAGAGGCTACATCTGTGAAGTGCTGCAGAGATTGTTGTCCTCTGGACAGATTCTCCCATCTCAGCCATGGAACTCTGTAGTTCTGTCAGGGTGGTCATTGGGTTCTTGGTCACTTCCTTGACCAAGGTCCTTCTTGCCCGGTTGCTCAGTTTGGGAGGACAGCCTGCTCTAGGAAGAGTCTGGGTGGTTCCGTAATCTTTCCATTTCCTAATGATGGACTTGACTGTGCTCCTGGGAACTTTCAACACCCTAGAAATGTTTTATACCCTCCCCAGATCTATGCCTCCTCACAATTCTATCATGGAGTTCTACGGACAGCTCCTTGGTCTTCATGGTAGAGTTTCTACTCTGACATGCACTGTCAACAGTGGGACCTTACATAGACAGGTGTATTTCCTCTGAAAGCATGTCAACCATTTGAACTGACCACAGGTGGACTCCATTCAAGTTTTAGAGTGATCTCACAAGGAAATTGGATGCATCTGAGCTCAGTTTGGAGTGTCATAGCAAAGGGGGTGAATACTTATCAAATCAAGACATTTCAGGTTTTTATTTTAAATTACATGTACAAAAAATTCTAGAAGTTTCATTCCACTTTGACATTATAGAGTAATTTGTGTAGATACGTGACAAAAAAATCCCATATAAATGTATTTTAATTTGAGTTTGCAACATCACAAAATGTGACAAAATCCAAGGGGGGGGGGTGAATACTTTCTGACGGCACTGTAGAAGCTTCTTAGTTTTTGGTCACTTTTACACACTTCTTGCTTCCAATAATCAAGTACTCATCTCTATTCCTGGGAAACTGTAAAAAAGAGACATCAGAAAGATTTTAAGAAAATATCTATCCCTTCTTTTTTACTTTCTACAAGACAGATTCTTAGTTCTACAATTCCTACTCATTTTTTAGGGTTCCTTATAGACACTTCCCTGTATATAACATTCCTTCCCTAATAGACAGATAATGTTATTTTGGTGGTGGTAGGGGGGTTGAAAGAGGGGCAGTTTACTCCATCTCTTTTCTGTCATGCATCCTCACCTCCCATCCACAGTTGTTCATGCAGGTTGGGGGGGGGGTTGTGTGTTTTTAATGGAGGTACACCAGAATGGGAGAAAACAATGATCTTCTTCATTTCTTTAAAAAGGGTTTAAGTTCAAATATTTAATTTATCCCTTGCCCTTTGGTTGCTCCTAGATTATAAATCTAAAGTTGTTGTTTTTCATTCAGGATAGACTGTAAGTCCCCACCTCTTATACCTTTTGGTACACTTTCTATGCCCATGGCTATAACCCTATGTCTCATGTTATTTTACTATTCTTAACATGTAGTGCCATGGTATATTCAGTGTTTTGCTTTTTAATGGCCAAAATGTGTTCATTTATTCCTAAATGCAATTTCCTTTTGGTTCGTCCTATGTAGAACTTACCATAGGAGCAAGTCAGCTATAAATAACACCATCTGTGTTACAATTGATGCTGCCCCTTACTTTTTCAATTCTGCCATTTTTTGAATTTACAAAATAATCCATTTTTTCCATGAAAGAACCGGTCCCACAAAAGTCACATGGCTTTGAACCTTTACGAAGGGGTGTTCTCAAATCAATGGACTTCTTCTGATAGCTATTAACTAGTCCATCTCTGAGATTGGGGCCTCTCCTGTATGACATCCTGAGTTGTTTCTCAAACAGGGAGGTCATTGGAGTAAGGCCTCTTAGTATTGATAGATTATTCTTTACAATATATATCACTTCCTTTGACCCATCACCAAATGTCACTATAAATAATAGACCCCCACCCAGATCATGTGGCCATTTCTTACTGTGCATCAAGTTACCTCGAGGCAAATTGTCAACAACCTCTCTGGTTTTGCTTATGTCATTTTCTTTGTAGTTCATCTCTCTTAGCTTGTTTGACAGCTCATTTGCTCTGATGGTATAAAAACTTTTTGACCCACAATTCCTCTTCATTCTCATAAATTGCCCCCCAAGGCATGTTTTTTACCACATGCCACAGGTGGCAACTGTTTGCCAGGAGTAGGCTATTTCTATTGGTGGGTTTTTTTGTACAAAGCTGTTAAAAGTGTGCCATGCATCTCTTTCTTTATAGTTAAGAAGAAGAATCAGCATTTATATAGCGCTTTTCAAACATCCAAAGCACTTTACAAGCAATGCTAGACTGGTAGTGAAGTGACTGAATGTGTGGTGGCGGCCATATCGCACATCATCACCCACACACAGCCTGGATAATTGCATGAACCGGTTTATGGGAAGGGGAATCTTGGCCAGGACACCGGGAATGTTCCCTACTCTTTGCGAAGAGTGCCCTGGGTTCTTTTACTTCCACCTGGACACCCACCAGGACAACACCAGGATGGGCAGAAGGGACCTCGGTTTAATGTCTCATCCGAAGGACGGCACACCCCAGCAGTACAGCATCCCCCAATACTGCACTCGGATGGCAGCGATTTTTTTAGGTGCAAGTCCAATCCCGGTGTGGGACGAAAACCCACAACCTTCTGGTCCAGAGGCGGATGTGCTACCAACTGAGCCACGCTGACACTCTTAAATCTACGAAATGAATCTCCCATAAGTCTGCACTAACTTTAAACCTAAGATTTGGGTTTGATGTCTCCAAACTTTCCACAAACAGAACCAATTCACTTCTTGTTCCCCTCCAAATTAACAAAATGTCGTCAATAAAACATTGGAAAAAATCCAATTTCTTAAGGAAAGGGTTACCATCTGGATTATACACCTATTCCTCCTCCCACCTAGCTACAAAGAGGTTTGCAAGGCTTGGGGCTAAAGTTGCCCCCATAGTTGTGCCTTTTGTTTGCTTGTATATCCTTTTCTGAAACATAAAAATATTGTTTTTAACACCAGTTTTGTTAAATTGACCAACATATTAAATTTTTCTTGAGGCAGAGTAGTATACAGAAATAAACTCTGTTCTATGGCAATAGCCCCCCCCCCCACTTGGGGGATGTTTATGTACAGGGCATCTATGTCCAAACTAACCAGCCACAATTCTTGTTCTATTTGAATGTCCCCAAGGAGGGTCAGTACACTTTTAATGTCGCTAATATAACTCCTTGATTTGGGTACAATTGGACATATTTAGAGAGAGGTTCACAGTTGCCCATCCTATCCCTGATACAATGGGCCTGTGTGGTGGTTTGGAAAGACTTTTGTGGACCTTAGGGAGCGTGTAAAAAGCTGGCTTCTTTGGAGATTGTACAGAAAGATAGTACAATTCCTCAGCTGAAATAAGCCCATTTTGAAAAATCTCCAGCAAGTACAGTTCAATACTTTTCAGAATCATTTGTGTAGGATCTGAGGTTAGGGGTTTATAAAAAAAGTATCCACTAGCTACCTGTTAACCTCTGCCATATATTCAGATTTGTTCTGAACAACTATACTGCCCCCTTTATCAGCCAGCTTAATAACAATAAATTTGTTATTAGTGATTTCAATGCTGCCCTCTCTTCATTGACCATATTACAATAGGGGAGTCTAGGTGTTGTTGTGAAAGTGTCTTCCAGGTCTCTTATACAGCATTCTAAGAAAGAGGAAACCCTGGGGTGTAGAGGTGAGAAAAATGTTGAGGGTGGTATAAAATACTGGGATTATACAGGTCCTATGGGTAACTCACTATTCTGTGTATTATACTCATCTAAATCTCTAACCTGTGTGTCACCCCCTCTCCATCATTATCTCCATTTTCTCAGAATTCAAACAATTTTAAGGTTCAGTTTTCTAGCAAACTTGTTTGCATCAATAAATGCATCAAATTCTGAGACAGAATGAGTGGGGATAAATGATAAACCTTTGCTTAATACCTGTATCTCTGTCTCTGTATGACTCAGGTCCAAGATATTAATTACAGTCAGAATCTGTTGTGAGGTCCTTGACCCCTTGCTCTCCCTCTTGTCCTTCCTCTTGCTCCTCCTTGTTTTCCTCTTCCACTTCTCTCCTGCGATTCCTGGAACTGGAACCTGCTTCTCCGCTCACTCCTCCTGGGTTGGATATACCTATGAGGGCTAGCCCTTAAAAAAGACCCCTGTTCATTTTCGCTTTCAGGTTCTGATGCACTGTCCCCTGTGTTGTAATCAGTAGACACATGTTCTGTCTGTTTTAAGATGGAGCGTGGTTTTAAAGTTCCTGCTGACTAGGAGCTTGTACTTGGGGAAGGGGTACTATCACTCATAGTGGCGTTCCTAGCAGTGGGAGCTTCTGGATTACGCATGGTGTCATTTTTCTTAAATTTCTTTTTCCAGGTAAACACTTGGTCTCTAAGATAGTCATTGGCATCTCTAATCTTTTGCTTTTGCATTTTAATTTTCTTATCATAGAAATTCATATACTCACTAAATTTTTTTTTACAGTTCGTAAAGTCGGGGTGTTATTTGAAAGACGCAACCACTTTCTCCTGTGTTTTTGTGCCTTGTTTTAATTCTGCTATGATTTCATCCCATCATCAGTGATTAGCTTGATCAGTTCTTGTGATGCACCATGCATTACATTCTTCCACTTCTTTAGTAAATTTGGTCGTTCTTCGCTTGAAACAGGTTGCTGCAAAATTCTCAGTCCCCTTGGTGCCCTCTGTACCTCCAAGTATGCTGTCATTGCTTGTTTCTGCCAATAAATCCTCCATGACCGAGTAGCTAGTTTTTCTAATAGAAAAAATTGCGTGCCTAATGGAATTCCCCTCAGTGTTTTCAGTGCCTTCCATTGTACGGTGTCCCCTGGGTTCAGTAGCCCCTTGAAGGAAAGGAATAACTTCAGTTTCTTCCAGTAACAGGAACGGGAACAAATTCACTATCACTGATGAAGCCCAAAGGGTCTGATGAAATGTAAGGAACCTGTGATTCCGCTGCTGTCTTTGAAGAAAAAAATTAGAGTAAAGAAGCCTTAATTGCACTTTTGTGTTTTGGTACTTTTTTAAGTAGTAGCTTGCAGGGTTGTGTGCTCTCCTCTCTGTTTTCAAGAGACTATATTGAAATTCTAAGGTCAAAATCTTAACAAATCAACTAGGTTATGAAACAACATTGAAATTCTTCATCGTTGTCTCATAACTTTGCTATTTTCCTAGATATTCTCCCCAAATTTTCAACATAGACTTCTTTTACCCCACATCATGAACAAGGCAGGTGTCACTTTTCAAATCCACTCCAAAACTTTTGCAGTCACTCCGTAAACTCACCTTTCAGATGTGATTTTAAAAATTCCACTCTTCTTGATCATAAGGTGTGGTCATAATCAGACTATGTTGAATATTTGGTGTCAAAATCTCAAAAAACAATGAAGTTATGAAGAAACATTGAAATTCTCTTCCATTGAAAACTCATAGGTTTGCAATTTTACCAGCTTATGACCACACAGTTTCAACATAGCCATTTTTATAACACACATCATAGAAACATAAAAACATAGACTTTGATGGCAGATAAGGACCACTTGGTCCACCCAATCTGATCATTTCCCTACCCATTGGATAAGCTGCGGATCCTAGTTAACCAACTGCTTTCTTCCTGCTACCATCCACTATAATTGCATTATGTCTGTTCCATGAATTCCCACACTGTTTTTGACCCCACAATCTCCTCAGAAAGATCATATCCTGCTTCCACCACCCACTCTGTGAAAAAATACTTCCTCATGTTGCCCCTGATCCTTCCCCCCTCTATTTTCAAACTGTGCCCCCTTGTTCTTGCACATCTCTTTTTCTGAAAGATGTTACCCTCTTGGAATTTGTTGATTCCATTGAGGTATTTGAACATTTCTATCATCTCCCTCCTTTCCTCAAGGGTAAACATATTAAGCTTCTTTAGTCTCTCTTCATATGGTTGCTGGTGCAGACCTGGCACCATTTTAGTTGCCCTCCTATGGACTGCCTCCGTCCTGTCTATGTCTGTGCAGAGAAGGGGTCTCCAGAAATGCATGTAGTACTCCAGATGGGGTTTCACCAACTGTCTGTACAAAGGGATGACAACTTCCTGTTTTCAACTGGTAATGCCTCTCCCTATGCATCCCAGTATCCCCCAGCCTTCCTTACTGCCTTCTTACATTGGCTGCCTACCTTTATATCACCTGATATGACTATCCCAGGTACCTTCCCATTTCTGTTATTGTTAGTAACCCCCTCATTGTGTACTCTTCCCCTGAATTTTTGTTTCCCAGGTGCATTACTTTGCACTTTTTGCATTAAATCTAAGCTGCCATACTTTTGACTATTCCTTCAACTTTGCCAAGTCCCTTTTCATCCTTTCCACCCTCACTTGTGTATGAACCCTGTTGCAGATCTTTGTGTCATCTACAAAGATGAATACTTTTCCTTCCAGTCCCTCTGTAATTTCACTTATAAAGACATTAAAGAGGACCAGCCCTAATACTGAACCCTGCAGCAGCCCGCTAGTAACCCTCCTTTCTTTGGAGTTAACTCTGTTTACTATTACCCTCTGCGTCCTGTTGTCTAGTCAATTTTTTTTCCTAGGCAACCACCCTGGGATCCACTTCCAGGCTGGATAACTAGTTTATTAATCTTTTGGGTGGGACTGTGTCAGATGCCTTGCTTAAGTCTAAGTAGGCCATGTCCACAGCCCTTCCCTAGTCTACTACTTTGGTCAACCAGTCAAAGAAGTCTATTGGATTCATCTGATATGACCTTCCCAATGTGAATCCATGCTGCCTTGGGTTCTGTGCCCTGCTGGCCTCTAGGTCCTAACAGTTCTTAATTTCAGAAGTGAGTCCATCATTTTCCCAATCACTGAGGTCAAACTAACCTAGCCTTGCTCCCACTTTTGTGAAGGGGAATCACATCCACCTTCCTCAAGTCCTCAGGTACCACACCATATTACCATGATCTGTTAAAAAGGGTAGTCAGTGGTATCACTAGTTCTCCCCTTAGTTCTTTCAGAATTCTGGGGTAAATCCCATCAGGCCCTATTGCTGTGTCCACCTTGAGTTTTAGGAGTTCTATCAGGAACCTTTCTTCTGTGAATGGACTGGTATCGACCCCCTATCCAGAGTGCTTCTATTGTTTGGTTTAGGTACATCCCCTTCCTCTTCTTTTGGGAATATTGAACAAAAGTATTTGTTCAGTATCTCTGCTTTTTCACTCTCACCCTCTGCCCAACCCCTTCCCCTTTATTAAGCCTTACTATCCCTCCCTCCTTTGGTCTTTCTTCACTCACTAATGTACCCCATCTTAACTGAGTTGGCTATCTTTTCCTCTGTTTGGGCCTTTGCTATTGTGACTGCTTTTCCCGCTTCCTTCTGCTTTAACTGATAGAGTTTTCTTTCCTGGTCCTTCTGGGATTCCTTGTACTTTCTGAATGCTATCTTTTCCTCCCTAACCTTCCCCACCACCTCTTTTGAGAGCCATAGTGTTTTTTCCTTCATTTTGTTTTGTTTATTTGCTTCACACAAAGGCTTGTTGCCTCTGTGATAGCAGTTTTGATTTTGCCCCATTGTTCATCCACCCCTCCTTCCTGCCCTTTTGCTAGTGCATTCCTTAGGTACTCTCCCATTCTGCCAATGTCAGCCCTCTGAAAGTACAGTACCCTTGCTTTTGTATGGTTTGACTCAATGGCTGTGTTTATTGTGAACCACACGGTCTGGTGGTCTCTTGTTCCCAGATGGCTACCCACTTCTAAATCTGAGATCCTCTCACCATCCCCATTTGAGAGTACCAGGTCTAAGACTGCTCCCTCCCGAGTGGGTTCCAACACTAGCTGCCTGAGGCATGCCCCCTGTAGGGCATCAAAAATGACTCTGCTCTTGGATGTGGCTGCAGCAAATGTGCTCCAGTTAACATCTAGCATATTCAAGTTCCCCATCAACAATAGCTCCCCTTTTTCTGCCATTCTAAGGATGCCTTCTATGATTTTCTTGTCCACCCTTCCCGAGATGGGGGTCTGTATACAAGCCCTGTATGGATTGTGGAGCCATTTCCTGCCTCCAATGTGACCCACATTGCCTCTTCTCCTCCCTGTTTACCCTTTAGTTCCATTTCTTTGATCCTTTCCCTTATGTAGAGAGCTGCTCCTCCTCCTTTTATGTCCTCCCTGTTCCTCATATAGATTGTGTACCTGGGTATGTTGACATCCCAGTTATGGTTCTCTGTGTACCAGGTTTCTCTGTCTGCCATGATATCCAGGTGTCGATCTTCCATTAAGGCCACTAGTTCAGAAAACTTGTTACGCAGACTATGTGCGTTGGTACTCATTGCCCTCCATTTTTTGATGGCCTTACTACTTTTAGCCTCATCCCTGTACTGCCTTTGCCTTTTTCTCCATTTACCCCAGTCCTGTCCCCTTTTGACTTTTTTACCTTGGTGTTAACCTTGCTAGCTACCCTGTTTTGTGGGTGGAGGCTTGGAATTTCCTGATCCTTTTCAGTGTCTCTCCAGTTGACTAGTTTAAAAGCTTGCCAATGAAGCATTTAAACCTATCGCCTAGGATCCTGGTTCCCCTCCTGGACAGACGCAGACCATTGTGCCAGTATAGGCCTGTATCCCTGCAGGTGGCTCCCAGTGTCCAAGGAAGCCAAAACCCTGTTCTCCACACCAGTTTTTCAACTATTCATTAGATCTTAGGGTGCTGAGTACCCTAACGTCACCCAGGCCATAGACAGGCAGCACCTCCGGGAAGGTTACTGTGCATGCTACTTATCTAAGGCCCTTCCCCAACTCCACAACTCCTCCTGTACAGCTTTGATCCCATTCCCAGCTAGGTCATTTGTCCCTAGGTGGACAATGACATCCAGCTTCCTCTCCTGCGCAGATGCTCCAATGATCCTGAGGATTTACTTCTTGTCCCTCCATGCCATGCCACCAGGCAGGCACCTTACCTCCATCTCTCCTCCCTCTCCCAGTTCCAACCCCCTAACGATTAAGTCCCCCACCAGGAATTGTTTCCTTCCCATGTGGGATCTCATACCACTCTTCTGTGGGTCTCCTTTGTGGAGGTTTCCATCATCCTCCTTGGTCTCCATTGTGGGTGCCTCCGTAGAGAAACAATGCTGCACTAGAAAGGTACATGAATTGCGGAGAGGTAGAACTGGAGGGATGCACCTCTGTTCCACCACCCTCACCTTCCTGAGCCCACCATAGTCCAACCACTCCTTGTTGTTGGCAACGTCTGAGGCAGCAGAAACAGCCCTGGTGATCCCTGGGTGGGGGAGGAGATGTTCTAATCCCCCACCAGGTCCTGAGTTGGGGAGGAGGTTTCTCTACTCCTTGCCAGATCAGCCTGGAGATGGGCAACCTCCGTCCTCAGAGCAGAGAGGTGTCTGCAAATAGGGCAGAATTGCAGCCTCCAGAATGTCTCCCAGAATACTGCCACCCCACAGCCAGTGCATTGCACCACTCCCCACATGTCTCTCTCCCTCCCTGTTGAAATTGTGTATGCTTTTTGTTTCACTATTAGGGAACCTCACTTCCTCTTAGTAGTGTATCTCTTTTCCAAGGGACTATGTACTAGTACTCCCCAATTTTTTATTTACTCATTGTTTTTACAATAGCAATCACAAGAAGATATCCTCTCATGTTATGCAACACTGCCTGGCTGCCTTCTGTGGTACACTCCACTCTGTTTTGTGTCTGAGCAGTCATGAACATGACATATAGTAGCATGACATTTTTCAAATCCTGCCCAAAATGTCTTTTCAGATTTCTACCACAAAATGATGTTTTGGACAGGATTTCATAAATGTGACCTGTTGTTCATTAGGTGATGTAATAAAAATACTGTTGAACATCTGAGGTCAGAGAGCTAGCAGTGTAGCCTAGAGGTTAGAGTAATGAGCTGTGAATGAGCTTGGTACATCCAGGAGCCCTGGGTTTGATTCCTACAACCTCCACTTGCATACTGTGTGACTCTGAGCAAGTCACTTAACCACCCCTGTGACCCTGGGTTGCCACTGAAAACAGGCACTTGTGCCTAGTGGGCCTTACCCGGTTACCAAAAAGAATAAAAAAAAAAAATTGAAAAACAAAAAGTAAGTAATGAACAGATGACATTTTTCAATATTTACTTATAACTTGGCAATATTTTTACTTTGCACCCACATTTTCTTTTTGTTTTTAACATCTTTTTATTGCATTTTCATATCTATCTATCTATCTATCTATCTATCTATCTATCTATCTATCTATCTATCTATCTATCTATCTGTCTGTCTGTCTGTCTGTCTGTCTGTCTGTCTGTCTGTCTGCCTGTCTGTCTGTCTGTCTATCTATCTATCTATCTATCTATCTATCTATCTACCTATCCAGACAATTAGCACAATGGCACAACAGAGTTCCATATCATTGCATGGATATCATCATGAATCAGCAGGTAGTGATACATTTCATGGAGAATACTGGCTGGGATGGGTTAAGCTGGGGATCACTGAGGAGGAGAAGTACCTAGGGGTAATGGTAACAGGGACCATGAACAGCACTACCCAGTGCAGGACAGTGGCTGCAAAAGTGAACAAAATGCTGGGGTGCATAGTGAGGGGGTTTACGTTCAGGTGAAGAAAGGTGATCTTGCCCCTCTACAGGTTGCTGGTAAGGCCACACTTGCAGTATTGCGTGCAGTTTTGGAGGCCATACCTTTACTTATTTATTTATATATGTTTTTGGTTACCAGGTAAGCAAACTGGCCCAAAGGACCATTTTCAGTTGAGACCCGGGACATACAGTGGCATAAACAATAAGCGCAAGTTATAATACAGTGAGCATAAATAATACAGTGGGTACGTTGGTAGCGGAAACCATGATACATAACAACAAACATAAGTAAGGGGTAAGGACATAAAAGGAAAGAGGTTCATAAACAATTGGCAATGTATCTATGCATTGCAGAGAGACTCAGGTCATATACTTACAGGAATCAAGAATTGATCAAGCAGTCAAGGATTCACAATTCAGTGCAGAAAGGTATTACACTACAGCAATCAACATTAACGAATTTTTACACAATGAGTCTAGAAACAATGTCTGTTTGTTTTATTTTGTAGCCAGTACTTGGGAGGCAGTGCAGGTGGTACACTGAGCCCCAAAGGCGGGTTACTGACTAGGGTGTTTCCTGGGAGCAGTTTCCTGGGAGCAGTTACAGGGGGCCTATGTCATAAGCCAAGCCCTTAGATTTTATTTGAAGTATTGATGAGAGGGGGACTTTCTGATATCTGGTGGTGGTCTGTTCCAAAGGGAGGGGGCAGAGACAGAGAAAGCCATGCTCCCCATTACAGTAGACACATTGGGGACAACCAGTGGGGGAACAGTTGAGACCCTGAGGCACTGATTTACCACCATGCCAGTGAAACACGAGGAGCAAGGGGACTTTTGGGAGTTTCTGAGAGCAGTGTCCGCTAGACAGCCCATAACGTATTCAAAATGGCCCTGCAGAATTAGCCAGCCTAGGGAGTGATATAGAGAGCAGTGGAGGAATGGACCTGAAGGGCAAATCGACAGATAGAGTTGTATGTAGTATTTAGATGAGAGAGTAGTGAGGAGGACATGGCGGAGAACACTGGGGAGCAACAGTCAGGTAGCAGCAGTAGGTTTCTCTGGGAAATAAGGTGAGCCTCTGGGGTCAGGAGATGGTTGACACAGTAGGCTGCCCCTAGCTTCTGGTGGACTTTCTTCACAGTGTTGGCAATATGGTCACTGAAGGTAAGGCAGGGATCAAGAGTCACACCCAGATATTTGAAAGAGGATACAGTGTCAAGTGGAGGGCCTGCCTAGGTGACTATGTGCAAGAAGATTTGTGATTTGGCAGCTTTTGCAAAGTATGGCTTAGAGCCAAAGAGCATGGCCATTGTTTTTTTTTTCATTGACAAAGGTTTTTTTGGAGAGGAAGCAATTCTGTGCAGCTCCATAGTTTGATGTGAGAATGGAAGATATAGATTCAAGGGACTTAGCACTATGGCAGATGATGAGGCCATCTGCATAGAGGAGTGCATGACAGTTTATACTTTCAGCTGGGAGATTATTTATGAACAGTTACCTGTTATGAACAGGTACCTGAAGCATGATATCAGGCTACTGAAGGGGTGCAGAGGACGGCAATGAAGAAGATGTGTGTAGAATGGAGGGGAGAGACTATGACAGCAGGCTGGGAGACATGAATATATACACCCTGGAGAATAGAAGGGATAGGGGAAACATGATAGAGGCATTCAAGTATCCGAGGGGAATCAATAAGGATGGGACAGAGAGGGTCTTTAAGCTAAAGAGGGGGAGGGACACCAGGGGGCATGGGCTAAGAATAGACGGTTGAAGATTTAGGAGGGAAATGTGGAGACACTATTTCATGGAGAGGGTGGTTGCAAAATGGAATGCACTACCAGAATGAGTGGTATCATGTAAATCTGTGAACAACTTTAAAAGGACAGGGAACAGGGGAGAGTGAGGGTGGTGGAGGTGGGGGCGGGACAGCTGCAAACTAGGGGGTGCTAGCTGCACACTTGAGCAGACTTAGATAGACCAGATGGTCTGTTTCTGATGACACATTTGTATGTTTGTATTCTGTAGTCTATTTAATCAACTAGGCATTCTGCTTGTCCTATTCATTCTGAGCACTGCTACTTCAGTGAGGGGAACTAATCAATGAACTTATCCCATACCTTTTATTTATTTATTTATTGAGTAATTGGAATTACAACCTTGGAGCTAAAAGCTCGAGTACATAGGGAGACATTAACCTCAGCAGTATACCTACAAAGCTCGCCATACATGTTTAAAGAATCCCCCTCCATCTTTTAATTTATATGTAGTTCTCCCCAGTGTAATGGCTGTGGTACAGTAGTTCTAGGCACATTCCCACTGTGGGCTGTTTGTACGAGATCTATGAGTTTTATACACATTTTTGTGTCATTACCAATATAACCCTGATAATGCTGGGGTGTGGGTCTCATTCTGCCCCCCCCCCCAAGCATCTACTCTGAACATAATGGATGGAGGCGTATCTTGTATATCACTCCTCATTCTCTGCCCTGTCTTTGCCTTGGCCTCCCACAGGAACTGCTGCAAAGTATTACAGCTCCAAAAATGGTGCAGGTATGTTCCTCTGGCCTGTCCGCATCTCCCACATATGATAAAAACTCCTGGAGAAAACTTGCTTAAGTGTCTAGTATGAGATACAGGCAGTGAATAAATTTGAATTGGGCCTGTTTATATTTATTACACCATAACAATCCAATATGGGGCTCATATATCATTGCCAAGTTGTCATCTGTGATCTCCAGCCCTAAATCTCATTCCCATAAATGGCAGATCCTCATGGAGTGGTCTGGGAGTGCATCTCTCAGGTGCTCATATATGCTGGCCATTGAATCCTGTGGATACCTTCTGACTGCCATGACTACTTTCTCAAGCCCACTTATCGTAGCCCCCATTACCATTCTGTCCATGCTATGCAGGTGTGCAGGGACCTGCAAGTATAGAAATCTGTGCTGCTCTTATAGTGCCAGTCCGGTATACCGACTGCACAGTGATGGGAATACCACAAAGACCATCACAGTGACATTTTCATCATTTCGCTGTGATGGTCTCCAAGTTCCTGACACTGTTGCCGGTGGGGTGTTTGCCCCCCCTCCATGAACTGACTACAACTGGAGATAGTAATCTATAGTGTAGGGGGTGGTGGGGGGCAAAGCCCCCCCATAGAAAACACTTATTCCCCCCAGCGACAGCACAACACCGTCGCTGTGCTGATGGTCAACACATTTCTTGTTGCCGCAGCATAGTGGGCAGCCAGTCCCACTTCTAGTTCCACCAGGCCTCTCCAACCATATAGTCCATATAAGTCCCCAAAACACTCAGCCCCTCCCTCCTTCCACTGTTTTAAAGTTACCTTCCTCCACACCTGTCAGGCATTTGGGATTTTGACAAAGTGGTACCAAAAGGTTTTTTCTGTAGCCCACCTAGTATCCTGACTGCTGCACCCCAGGCTTCAAGTACATGGATTACCAGTGGGTTCACTCGCCCCTTGTTTAGTATTTAACTATGCCTCCCTTGCATAAATAGACAAGGGGTGGCAGATCTGCCTCTTTATTTCCAGGGTAATCCAACTCACTCCCTTTTCCTTCATCAACCATTCCCACATGACCCTAAGTTGGGCTGCTAGGTAGTAGTGTTTCAGGTCAGGGAAGCGTAGTCCCCATTTGGATGTAGATCCCTTCAATTGAGCTAATGCCACTCTCAGCCTGTTCCCTCACTAAATAAATTCAGAACATTTGGCCTTCTATCAGTAGCATTTGTGTAGGGTAGAGTACATGGGGACGTGTATTTATCTTAAGCAGATTAAATGGACACTGTCAACCCCCTTAGGCTGAAAATTGTCCCTGTTTAAAAAATAAGTGTCATGATTGCTTACATTCTGCTGAGATTGAGGATGTCACTGGTAGTTTGATTCTGATAATGTTTTTCTTCTTGAAGGTAAAAACCAGACTGCCCACCATACTGGTGTTACCAAACAAAATGTATTTGTTTACATTTTTTTATCAACTTCCACTGCATGTTTCCTGGACTTGGGAATGCCCCTAACACAATATAGCCACTGGTAATGTTGTGGGAGGAGAGGAGACTATTGCATAACGAATGGATGCACTGTTTGGATATCAATTACACCATTCCCATGCATTTCAATTCTACTAAGACAGGAAGCATATCAAACAAATAACCACTTCAATGTGATTTAGAGAAGCTAAGCAATAATAAACTGTGGGGTATTAATTAGAAATAATATGAGGTGAGAAGGTTGACACTGTCCATTTAATGCTTCACATCCCTCATCTTCACCCAATACATCGACACAGTGGTAAAGGCAGTGAACACCAAGCTGGGTGTACTCTATGGGCATAAAAAATATCTCACTCCAGAGGCCCTCCATCTCTCAGTCTTCAGCTCCATCCTTTCTACCATCGACTATGGATTGGTGGTCTACGGAGCAGCAACAGACACTGCACTAAAAAGGATTCACATTGCCCTCAACAAGGCATGTAGGCTCATAATAGCCGCAGATCAAAATACCCACACCTGTTCCTTATACAAGGAGACCAACTGGCTGCCACTAAAGAACAGAATTATATTCCAAACATGTCTCCTTGGAAAAAAGGCGCTAATGGGTAAGACCGCCCCATGCATTTCTACCATCCTAACACCAAGTGCTGCCAGCTATACCATCAGAGGCAGGATGAGGGGGCCCTATTAACACATTTCTGTCGAACAGTGCAGGGACAGTGTGCTTTCAGCTATAGAGCCCCCCAATGGCTCAAAGAAATCCCAGGGCACATTCTAAACTCCCAATGCATCTCAAAATTCAAAAATGGCCTAAGGCAACACCTTCTTACTAGGACAGTTTGTGACTGCCACTAGGATTCTAACACCCATACTGCCCACTTACCCACACTCTCCTTTCCCTTCCTTTTACCCCCAGTCTTTCCCCTTGCCCTATCCCTTTGTCTTCCTCTCCCCCCCTGTGCCTTTTCCCCCACTGGATCAACCTTAAAACCAACCTACTACCACTACCTCCCAACTTCCTAGACAAAGCCACTTCTTTTGGCCGCCCACCTCTCCCAGTATCTCCTCCCCTTACCTTGACTCCTCCTCGGACTCTCACACTAGGTGTCACACCTCTTTATCTCCTTCGCTACATATAAACACTCTCCTTTACCCTAGTTAAATGCTCTTGACGCTGCACTATCACCACTGGTACTATGAATGACATTGTAACCTTATTGTATCCTAGCTATCTACAATTCTTGTATTGTATATAAACTGTTTGTTATTGTTGTCATTGTCACTGTTTGACGTGGAACCTTTGTAAAAGAGCTCTGAGCTCAAAGGTATGATCCAAAATCCCTAAATAAATAATAATTAAAAAAAAAAAAAAAAATATATATATATATATATATATATATATATATATATATATATATATATATATATATATATATATATATATATATATGGCAACACTTTCCATCTGGCTAAGTTACTTTGGATCACCTTGAGCATAGGTTTTTAGTTCAGTTCATGTAGACTGGACAGTGTGGGGGCCTGCCTTAATACCTAAGGAGGCAGTATAGTGCAGTTGGTTAAGGCTCTGGGCTGCAGATCTGGAGACCTGAGTTTGAATCCCACAGCTGCCTGGGTGCATACTGTGTGATCATGAGCAAGTCATTTAACTTCCTTGTGCTCCCAGGTCACATCTAGAAACAAGCTTCAGTTTAGTGTGCTACTCCTGGTCAAACAATGTTCCCTTTTCCTTTCCACCATAAGAATATAAGAAGGTTGCCAGCAGAAAGAGACCACTTAGCCTAACTAGTCTGCTCATTTTGTTGATGAAACCCAGCTATCCACCAATGCCTCATGCCCCACTTCCCACTCTGCCCTCTCCCTTTCTCCCGTCATGACCTCTGTACCCTTGTTGCCCTCTGTGCCTGTCCCATGCCTTTTTAAAAGCTCCAACTGTCTTAGCCTCGACCACCTCCTCTGGCAGCTCATTCCAGGCCATCACCACCCTTTCTGTGAAGAAATGTTTCCTTTCGTCTCTCCTGTATTAAGTGAGACAGCCAGTGATCCTTCTAAAAGGCAAACTAGGTATCCTATCCTGCTCCTCCAATACATCAGCTCTGATGGAGTAGGAGGAAGTAGGCTGTTGGTTAACTAGGATCTGCAGCCTATCTATTAGGTAGGGAAATGGGCAGACAAGGTGAGCCAAACGGTCCTTATCTGCTGTCAAATTCTATGTTTCTATGTTTCTATGATATATTCAAGTTAATTTTATATCTTTATACTCTAAAAAATGTGTTGAGAACACTGGTGATCTCTGGGATGGACTGCTTTGGACTACTCAGAAAGAGAATGCCATCCACATATAGTGAAATTTTATGCGGTGGTCCTCACTTGCCTATTATCCCCTATATCTATGGGCACTGTCTGATGCAGTCTACTAAAGGTTCTATCCTCATAGCAAATAGAAAGAGGGATAGGGACATCTCTGCCTAGTACTGTGCAAATGTGCAAACTCTCCTGATAGACCCCCATTCACTAAAATCCTAGTTCTGGGTCCAGCATACAGTAGCTGCACATATTTCTGGAAGCCCCCCCATAAATGTGTCTAAAACTTTGTACATACAGCATAGGCCCACCCCACTCAGTCAAATGCTTCCTCAGCATCCAGGGAGAACTTGAATGGTTCTCCTTGATGCCTAGAGCTCTAGTGTACCACATTCATTAACTTACATATATTATTGTAGCAGTATCTTCCTTGTAGATAGCCAGCTTGGTCTGGCTTATCAAGCTGTGGAAGCAAACCCTCCAGCCTTCTTGCCAATACCTTGGCTGTTAGTTTCATATTGCAATTTGACAAGGAGATGGGCCTGCATGCTGTAGTTGTGGGGTCTTTTCTGGACTTTGGTACAACTGTAATGGTAGCTTGGTAGCAAGAGTACTGCAGAAAGCATTGTTCCATGGCCTCATCAGCCACCATTTTAAGGGCTGAAGTATTGGACCTCCTAGTACCTTGTAATATTTTGCTCCCAGACTATCCAGTCCTGCTGCTTTGCCATTCATAAGGGTTGCCATGGCAGCCATGAGTTCTGCTAGTGTTATTGGCTCTCTCAGCTTTTCCACTTGGGCCTTTGAAAGTTTGGAACAGTCCAGTCACTGCAGAAAGCATCAGCAACATTTATACACAGCCTAGATGCACCCCATCACATACAATGCCTTTTCGTAGATCACATATTGTTTTCTAATGTCCTGTCCTTTGCTGTGTACAATCCCTGTACCACCCTTTAGAGCTGTGATGTTTGTAGCCCTTCTACATAGAGCCAACCTAGCTAGTAATGGGCTACGTTTATTACCCAATTCATAATTCCTCTGTATGGCATAATATAAAGTTGTGCTAGCCCCAATAGTAAAGGCTAAATTAAATGCTTCTCGGGCAGTTCTCAACTATTTAAGAGAGGTCTCACACTGATCCTCATTTGACTATTTCTCCAACTCTTTATCCCCCCCACCAATGTTTTTATCTTTTCCCATGTATGCTTCAGGATGTCATATAAGAAATGATCATCCCCTCATAAAAGCTTTCCCCACTTCCCATAATACTGTTTAATGGGTGGAGCAGTAGCCTGATTTGCCTTTAAATATATGCCCCACTGCTCCTGTAGAAAATCTGTAAAGTCTTTCTACGATGTAGGGTAAACTGGGAATCTCCAAGTTTTCTGGACCTGTTTGGTATTTTTAGTGTGCAAAGATAAGAATACCTCTGTGTGGCCCAACACTAAGACTGCAGTCATTTCCATCCGGGAAACTCTACGATACAGGACTCTAAGGCCAAATGTATAGTCAATTCTCAGCCACATTTTGTGAGTGCTGAAGAAAAAAGTATGTTCTCTTGAGCTAGGATAAGCCTCTTGCCACATGTCCACTAGACCCAGCTCTGCTAGGTCTAAGCCTCACCTCTTTATTTTGGACTGCTGTCTTCCTTTTTCTGAACACTGGTCAAGGGCCACATTGAGGGTACGTTTAAAATCCCCTGCAGGATCAGGTTAGGAAATTGCTTTTTGTGCAACAAGGCCAACATTTTATCCAAAAATACGGGGTCATGTTTTGTGGGGGAATAAATATTCCCAAAAGAAATCTGCTCTCCATATAGTTGCCCCTGGACAAATACATATCTTCTGCCTCTAAGCTCCGCAAATTGCCTCTGCTCTACAAATTGCAACCCTCTTCATAGTAGTATGGCTACTCCCCTTTTGTGTCATTTGCATGATGCTGCACAGCTCTGACCCACCAATTCACTAATTAGTTTCACATGTGCCAGAATGGTGAGGTGTGTCTCCTGCAACATAACAACATCTACATTTAGCTGTTTAAATACATTGAGTAGTTTCTTACTCTTAATGTGAAAGTCCCCCCAACCTAACTTCAGTATACCTGCGTAGTTTGTAGGCATGAACAATGATTCCCTCTCTTGCATCCTCCTAATTTCATCCTAATTTAAATAGAACAACGTTGTTTCACTCTGTTTTTGCCCTGGTGTGAAAACCTGTTTGTTTCCATTGTCGAGGTCATGTCCCCACTCATGGAAGGAATCATGGGAGTTGATAATGTGTACCTGTGCAGGCCAGTGGAAATTATATTTTCATTCAGTTCTGTTACATGTCTTGTGATGTCCTGGTATTCTCTAAAAGCATTTTTTGTCTAATCCAGATACACTTGCCAGCAGCATACCAACCTCTCACCCCTGCAGCCACTGGCCAACAGACATCTGCGGGGCGGGCTGCTAATGTGCGCCCTGCTGTGTGAGGGATCCAGTGCTTGACCCAGTCTGGGCATCTGATTGGATGCCTGGCTGGACTCGCAATCTCACCCCCAGCCACACTGCAAAGTCATGCACAGGGGGCTGGGTCATGGACAGGTTGCCACTGGTTGTGAATGCCGCCGGTGCACACCTGTCCACAGGTGCAGAGCTCCATGGGTGTGTAACATGCCTCCGGCACATATTACCTGCCCATTAGTCTATAGGGGCCAATAACAATACATCAATCCAATCAACCACAAAAAACAAACCAATCCCCCACTCCCAGAGCACCATTAAAAAAAAACCATCATAATGGGACCAAAACAACTAAAGAGAAGCAGTCCCACCTAGAGGAACAAAACAAATTCAACCATCAACAGTCAAGAGTCAATAGGGAACCCAACTGAAGGAGAGAACAGGCAGATGAGCCCATCTCCCCAAAAACTCATACTATAATATTACATATGGACTATGATAATGTAACAGTGGACAGGAGCAGATGGAGTGATTCCCAACAAGACCATTCCCTATCTATGGCCCCATGTGTAAAGGCAAATGATTTCTCCACCCGAAGGTCTTGAAGAATGTCTTGGTGTCAGTCTCTATATGTAGGGACAATGTCATGCAATCGATATCTCAAAATAGGTAACTTGGCTGAGGCTGCAATCAGGGCCATCTGTGCCTGATGAAGACCAAGAAGATCTTCTTGGAAAATACTCACCAAACAAATCTCAGGTGTGAAGCAATTATCCAACCCCACAAGCGGATCTAAGGATGCCTTAATATAATTCCACGGGGGGGGGGGGGTGTCCTTAAGACAATCCCACAGAATATGTTTAAGGTGACTCTCTGCTGATCCACACCTGGTACAAATGGACGTGGGGAGTCACCCCATAGCATACAGTCTCAAAAGTGTATAATACAAATTCTGTAAGATTTGAAGTTGAGTTAATGTATACTTTTCCTGTTTAACATACTTATAGATGCAAAGTCACATGCTACTTCAGAGCAAATGATTGGCAGGAAGGCACAGGACCTGCTGCTAATAATTACAAACTCCTTGGGGGCTTGCAGAGTCTTTCAATTGAAGTGTCAAACAAATGATAGATACCGAATGAGGCTTCACCACTAAGTAAATAAGTATGGGAATGTTGAGACTATCCAGGAAGAACCAGGGGGAAGGGCATAGAAAAGAGGCAACACTGTGTCATAATTGAAAAAACTTAAAAGCAAATGTTTGGGGTAATGAGAAATGCTACCAAAAATCAGTGAATGGTAGCAGTCTGCCCACAATGAAAGGGTTACCTATGGTCGTGGTCTCAAGTTGAGGACAGAAATCGAACGTAATTGGGTGTTGAGCTTTACATATATTGGGGTAATCTATGAGAGGCTGGACAAGTGTGTGTGACCAATCCCCTTTTATGAGAGTGGGCATCACAGAAGTACAGTTGGTAGGTAATTGTCTTGGACTACAGGAAATAGATGGTGGTGGTAAATGGCTGTCACTTCACAGATGGAAGAGTGATCAGTGGGATAACACAGGGATCAGTCCTATTCAACGTTTTCATCAGTGACATTGCACAGGACTTAGAAGACAGAATACATAGATACATAGATACATAGATACATAGACAGTGTCGGCAGATAAGGGCCTATGGCCCACCCAGTCTGCCCATTTGAGCTTGTAAGTTCAGTTTGTTTTCCTAGAAGTCTATTTCCCCTTACCCCTGACCTCTAGAATTCCTTTATGTCTATCCCATGCATTCTTAAATCCCGTGATTGTTTCAGCCCCCACCACTTCCTCTGGCAGGGTGTTCCACTTGTCCACCACCCGTTCTGTGAAGAAATTCTTTCTCATGTTTCCTCTGAATCGTCCTCCCTCCAACTTCATCCCATGCCCTCTAGTCCTGGAACATCTTTTTCGCTTAAAAATAGTGTTTTCCTGCACCCTGTTCCTCCCTGTAAGATACGAATTTCCCTGTTTGCTGTTGACAAGAATCGCTGTAACAGAGTGGACACGCCAGAGGGTGTAGGCAGAATGAGGAGGGACCTACAGAAGCTTGAAGAATGGTCAAGAGTTTGGCAGTTTAAATTCAATGCAAAGAAGTTCAAGATAATGCATATGGGGCACAAAAACTCTGGAACAACATATCAATTGGGGGATGAGGATATAGCATGCACCAAGCAGATAAGGGACCTTGGGGTTATCATCTCTGATGACCTCAAGGTAGGGGAAACAGTGTAACAAGGCATCAGGTAAAGCAAATAGGATGCTGGGATGCATAGGCAGGGGCATAACCAGCAGGAACAGGGAGGTCATAACTCCATTATGCAAGACACTAGTGATGCCCCATCTGGAGTACAGTGTACAGTTCTGGAGACCTTACCTACTTAAGTACATAGGGTAGAGAAAGTTCAGAGGAAGGAAACAAAGATGATACAGGGATTGCATCACAAGTCCTAAGAAGACAGGCTGAAAGACTTGAATATGTACTCCCTGGAGGAGAGGAGAGAGAGTATATGATGGAGACATGCAAGCACCTTACAGGGAGGAACAGGGTGCAGGAATACACTATTTTCCAGCAAAAAAGATGTTCCAGAACTAGAGGGCAAGGGATGAAGTTGGAGGGAGGGCGATTAAGAGGAAATGTAAGAAAGAATTTCTTCACAGAAAGGATGGTGGAGAAGTGGAACACCCTGCCAGAGGAAGTGATGGGGCTGAAACAATCTTGGGATTTAAGACTGCATGGGATAGACATAAGGGAATTCTGAAGGTCAGGAGTAAGGGGCAACAGACTTCTAGAAAAACATAAAGTGAAGTTACAAGCTTAAATGGGCAGACTGGGTGGGCCATAGGTCCTTATCTGCCAACAATGTCTATGGATCTATGTATCTAATCTGAACCCATGTACAAACACACTTAATGAAGGGCTTTCAAAGACCACATTATCAGCGTGTATTTCAATCTTTTGGGTAAGAAAGCTGGTTTCAGAGACAAAAGGCTCTTGAGTTGAACCTCCATTATAACTCTCCTCCTTTCCCCTTTTCTCTACCTCTTCCCCCTTGCCTCAGGACTCCTTCTTCTCTACAATCTCTAGCCATGAAGTCTACCATGTTCTTCTTTTCCTAAACCCCAAGAAGTCAAATCCTGATGATCTCGACCCCCTCCTTCAGCACATCTCTGTTCCTGCCATCACTCTCCCCCTTACCCATCTGCTGAACCTCTCTTTCAACCTCTACTCAGTCCCCAAGCATGAAAGATTGCTAAAGTGATTCTTCTGACAAAGGGGGCGATCTTTCTTTTCCAGCGAACTACAGACTCATATCCCTCATTTCCTCCCTGGCCAAATTGCAAGAATCTCTTGTTTTCTCCCTACTTACTGATGCTCCTACATTCTCTGTATTCGTCAGTCCCTTCCAGTCTGGGTTTAGGACCAATCACTCTACCATTACCTCACTCTCCTTCACGTAACTAACTCCATCCTCACTAACACAGATGAAGGACACATAACTGCTGCCATTTTTTATTGATCTAGCTAAGGGGTTTTATTCCATTTTCCACCCCCTTCTTCTCAGAAAACTCAACTCTACAGGTCTCTCCTCCTGGACCAGCAACTAGTTCACCTCTTATCTCTCTGTCTGGACTCAATGTGTCTTTACAGGCAGTTCAGTTCCCCCCCACCTGTCCAGGATGGTGTTCCTCAAGGCTCTATTTTAGGCCTCATCCTCTCCTACATCTTTCTCAACTACCTTCTCATAGCCTATTTTCTCTCCAACATAGATAATGCACGTGGACAATACTGTCCTATATGTCTCTGGTCCCTCTGCCTCTGAAGTCCAGTCTCAGCAGCAATCTGACTTCCACTCAGTCCTGCGTTGGTGTCATGACAATCAGCTAAGAATCAATACCAAGAAAACTATATTGATGTCTTTTTGAACCCCTCAAAGATTGGTCAAAGTCTCCCCATCCCTCTCCTTTATCACTGTGGATGGTACCACCCTAGATGAAGTCCCCTCTTTTAAAAACACTGGCATCTGCTAGACAGTCAGCTAGACATCTCATCCCATATGGGCCATGATAAACTACACACCAAGCTGAGGCCCTGTACAGTAACAGACTCATTCTCCCTGACAGTCCACCATGAACTACTAACTAAAATGATTCTCCCTTTGTTTGATTACACTGACGCAGTATATGGAATCACCCCTGCCTCTTCACTATCCAGGCTGGACTCTCTTTACAATGCTTTGTGTCACATTGCACTCAATGCTCCCCATCACACTCATCACTGTTTCCTCTAGTCCTCCCTCACCTCTCTTCAACTTCGCCATCAGAACCATGCCACACTCTTCATCTCAAAATTCTGGCTCCGGTCCCTCTCACCCCTATATCTCCTCTCTGCTCTCACCTTCCTCCCTATCCTCATATCCTCTCCACTCCAGAGATTCCTGTATCTTCTCTCTCCCCCTGGCCAGCCATCCTGTTCTGACCAATCAGCCTTCTCCTGTAACTTCCCCACTCTCTGCAACTCCCTTCCAACTTCCCTTAGACTATCACCCTCCTTGCAATGCCTGAAACATGCACTCTCCCATTCAATCCCCCCCGTGCTCCTGCTACCCCCCTTAGCCCCTTGTACCCCCCAGCATCATCCATTCCTTCTACTGCAGTGGTTAGCACAACCCACGGCTACTCATGCACTTGCTCAAATTTAACCCTTCCACATAATCCTCTTATCTGTAAGTTCCCCCTCTCTCTTGTCAATGCATAGTGACAACATTTGGGCTATCTTGTATTACTTATATAAAGTTTTTATCATGCCAATGTACTGAATCCTTTTGTCAGAATGTTCCTCTTATATGTGACTTGTATAGTGATGATTCTATTATAAATTTATATGTTTGATGCTCCTTACCTGGAAATGAACCTTGACTCACTGTACCCCTCCCAGTCACTGACTTTTAAATAAAATAAAAAAATACATAATAATAACAGTTTAGTATTTCAACAATATTAGTATGCTGACTGTGAAAGGTTAAAACCCCTTCCTCTCAATTGAAATTAACTTGGGGCACCAAACCAGGGCAGTATCTGAAGGTAGAGGACCCTGGACTGAACACCCTGATGTACAAGGCCCTGCAGACTCTTAACTGCCCCCCCCCATGTCCTCCAGTCCCACCCTTCAGTATCAAGACAAAACAAACTTCCACCTGGTATTAAAACAGAAGAGAACTTACACCATACATTCCTTCTCAGTTCTCCTCCCCTGACTTCTCCACCCACCGTTCTGCTGGACACTGAGGTCTATGGACCCCACCTGCCCATACTTTGTCTGTGATTGCCTACAGTTCTAAATTACTCTGTGGGGTCACCCAATCAGTCCCTCCAAGTCCAAAGTCACAGATATGTCCATAAGTGGTACTATTATGTATATTAGTTTGTGAATGTGTCTCCCCCTTCTCAACAGAACAGTAATGCCAGAGACCCTGTAATCCCTCTAAGTTGCATGCAGTCCTTTAACGATGACTTATCTGCATGATGAGGGTGGGATTACTCGTCCATGTCCAATATCCTAGAATAAGAGTTTAGGAATTGCAGTCATCCACAACTCACCTCCAAGATGTATGCAGTTAGCACAGACAGCCCTGCTGGCTAGTCAAATTGTACCTGCAGTGATCACAAGCAGAACTCAGCATGTTTGCTGCCACAGCTGAGGAAGGAGGGCTGCTTTGTCCCTGCCAGGACACTCTCAGCCCCAGCTACCAGAATAGGTTTTTGAGCAGGAGGAATTTGCTGCTTAAAGATTCTGCAGGGAAAATCCTGCAATAAATTGCAGCCTGAGAAGTGCTGTGGTGGACCAGTCAGGTCCTACCTGGGAGGAAGCACCAGACTGTAAATTGGGGAAGCTGACCCTTGGCTTCCAGAGAGCAGAACTCAGCACGTTGGCTGCCACAGCTGAAAAAGGAGGTCTGCTTTGTCCCCATGCAATAAATTGCAGCCAGAGAAGTGCTGTAGTAGCCAATCGGGTCCAACCTGGGAGGAGGCATCAGACTTTAAAATGGAGAAGCTGACCCTCTGCTACCAGAGGCAGAACTCAGCACATTTGCTGCCACAGCTGAGGAAGGAGGGGTGCTTTGTCCCCACTGGGACACCCTCCACCCCAGCTACCAGAACACTTTTCGAGCAAGGGGATTTGATTTTGTCCCTTCCACCCACCCCAACCCTGACATCTATTAAATGCCCAGGGGGGAGGTGGAGCCATCTTTAGGAAGAATCACATGCCAGGCAAAGAAGAAGGTCTGAGGAGGGTGCCATCCCCTTGAGGGATGAACTTGTAGCAGAGGTGGAGGTAAAATAATAAAGACAGAGATGATCTCTACCTGCAGAGATTGGACGAGGAAGATGGTGGGTGTTTGAAAAGACAGTAAAGAATGAGCAGGGTCTTAGATGGGCAATGGAGGGAGTGTTCATACAACTAATGTAAGGCATCTCAAGTAAGTGATTACAGTTCATAGGGGGTGTTTGCACAGCTGATGTAAGGCATCTCAGTGTAAGTGATTACATCTACTTTTAGGGTATCTCAAAGTAGGAGAACAAATACAAGTGCTAGTATTGGCTGTGTGAGCAGACAGGGGTATTTAAAGTATGCAGACGTATGCAGAAAGGGGGCTGTTTTTGGTGAGACTAATTGATGTGGTAGATGGCTAAGTTGGAAAGAGGGACAGTAGATAAAGTGTGTGTGCAACAAAATAGTCAACATAAAGGTCATGTAAATATAATCCAAGGGTATTTAGAGAGGGCACTGATTACACGGGGTGAAAGGTTGGGGTACAGCTTGTTTTTTTCTGAAGGTTTTTATCTCTGCTTGATTGTTTGGAGCAAGTGAGACACACGAGGAGAGGATGGAGTGGATCAATGGGAGGGACCGTGGAAGATGGCGGAAGGGGCAGAGTGCATGGGTACCCCAGTGGGAGGGTCAGTGGCAGCAAAAGGGGAGAGAGGGCTGGTGGAGGGATGGGGATAGGAAACATAGAGGAGGGAGGACTGTGGGGTGCAATAACTGTGGAGCAGTCATATTCATGAGCTCTCTGTGGAGCCTGGGGGAGTGCCCAGTTTGTCAAAGGCTAGGGATGCTGGAGGCTGAGATGTCGCAGCTAAAAAGGGAAATGTCTTGGTCAATAAGGGAACTAGAAAGGAGAAATGCAGAAGGTAAATGGGTAGGGGGCAGGAGGCAGGATGACGGGAAGGATAGGAGGTGAAGCGAGCAGGCCACATGGGGGGAAGGTGCCAGGACAGAATTTAAAGGCACAACAGGAACAAGGGCCAATGTAAATGAACATTGTTGCGTAATAGAGACTGGCTGGGGACAAGGTGTCGTGGGGCTTGATTGGGGGGGCAGGGAGGAAAGGGGCCAAGACCAGGAGGTGAGAACAGATATGTCTGCAAGAAGTAAGGTCTAGGGGAAGGGGGCCTCAAGGAAGGCCACATATCTCAGCAGAAGGGAGTAGGAAGCCAATAGTTGGAAAAGGCATTACAGCATCCAACAGATACACTTCTCTAGCAGGCGAACTCGGGAAGGGGGTGCTAAAAGGACCAGTTGAAGCAACAGGCATGGCCTAGATAATGGGGCTAAGCAGAAGGGAAGAGAACGTGAGATGGGAAACCGGGGGGGGGGTGCAAAGGCAACACAGGAAGGAGTAGAACTGAGCGTGGAAGGGATTCTGAGTTTGCAGGAGGAGGAGGAGAAAGGTAGTGCAAAGAAGGATAAGGGAGAGAGGAAGGCTGAAAGGAAGCCAGGAGTTAATGGAGAGACTCAAGATAGCAAGTGCCTATAGGGCAAATCAGAGGAGGTAAATTGGAGGGTTACCAACCCAAAGAGAAAATATGAGGGAGCGCTGGCAACAGAAGGACAAGGGGGGGTGACAGAGACAGATCTTAGGCAAGGAGGAGTAGAAAAATGGATAACATCAGCGGGAAGTGCAAGCTGGGAGAAACTCTGGGGTGGGGGTGCTCAGGGTGAGGAGGGAATCAAAGGAATGGAAGAGAAAAGGGAGGTAAACGGGCTGCCCAGAGCTAGGAGTAATAAAAAGGCAATAAATAATAAGCAAAAGCAAAATGGGGACAGAGTCCTCCTCATAGGGGACTCAATTTTCAAGAGGAATTAAATGGGGAGGGGGGGGACAGGATAGTGCAGTTTGAGTGGAGTGCTTGCCAGGTATGACAACACCAGAGGTAATTAACCCTATTACCTCATGGGGCAAGCCACAGGATGAGAAAACGCACCTGATATTCCATCTGGGGACAAACTATTTGGATGGGAACAGACTGTTGGAAATACAGGAGAGATTCACAGTGCTTGCTCAGTTCAGTAGCAGTATGTGTTTCAGATCTTTAGCTTTTTCAGAGGTGTTGCCAGTGCCTTAAGTGAGCACTGAAAGGACACAAAGGATCAGGAAGTTAAACCAGTTCAACCAATGGCAAATGGATGGTGCAGGCAGAAGGGGATATAGGTCAGTGGGGGACGGGGTAAAAAAAATGGAATGATGAAAGCCTATATGCCCAGGACAGACTGCACCTAAATGGGGAGGGAAAGGCAGTATTGAAAATTATATTTAAGGAATTCATTGAGCAAACACATGGTTTAAACTAAATTGGGGGGGGCATGATGACTCACCAAATGGCGCAACAAAAGTCAGGAGAGTCGGAGGGGGGGCATTCAGTCTCACTCCCCAGGAAAGAGAAGGAATAAAAAGCAAAAACATGCTTAGGGGGGATGGGGAAGGAAATTGGTGAAGGGATTGTCCACCAATGCCTGAAGCCTAGGGAATAAGATGGTAGATCTAGAAGAATTAATGGAGGGGGGAGGGATTAAATATTGTAGCCATAACTGAGACCTGATGGTCCGAGCACCATGACTGGAAGGTGGGGGTCCTGGGGTACAGGTTATTCAGGAGGGGTAGGATCGGCAGGAAGGGGGGAGGAGTACCACTATAAATCAGGAAGGGAATTGTGGTCACAGAGGGATTGGAAGAGCAGGGAGAAGTGAAAAGCGTATGGGTCATGCTGGACAGGGAGGCTGGGACAACACTAAGACTAGTGGTGGTATACAGATCCCTTACACAGAGTGAGGATACAGACATGCAGATGCTGTGGGAGGTTCAAAGAATGGCTCAGAAGGGAGGGATTCTGCTGGTGGGAGACCTAAATCTCCCAGCTATAGACTGGGATATCGCATCAGCAAGGTTGGACAGGAGTGGGGAGATTCTAGGTCACTACAGGGTGACTTTCTGCAGCGGCTGGTCAAAGATCCCACAAGGGAGGGAAATATACTTGATGTGGTCCTAACCAATGGAGATAGTGTGGAGGGAGTGAGGGTTGGGGCCAGCCTGGGATATAGTGACCACAGCAGTGAACTTATTTATGTCTTTGGTAAACAGCTAGGTGCACTGATCCAGGGGACTGTTTTCAGGCTTTAAGGTCAGAGCAGGTTATGAGGCTAGTCAAACCACCAAGAAGGTCCTAGACTTCAGGCAGGCAGATTGTCCCAGGATGAGGGAGATATTCCAGAAGGAAGTGGGAGGGTGAGAGGGGATGGAGTAAAGGGCAGAGGAACTATGAAATAAGAACAAGGAGGGGGGGCTCCTTACAGCAACAGAGAGATGTGTAAAGAGGGTGAGAAGGAAAGAAAGAAGAAGGAGGCTGTTGTGGTTCAATAAGGAGGTAAGGAAGGCAATGGGGGAGAAGAAAATAGCATTCAAGGAACACAAAAGGACGCAGGGGATGGAGGATAGGGAAACTTATGAAGAGAAGCTGAGAGTGGCAGGGAAGAGGATTAGGAAAGCTAAACAGAAACAGAGGGGAGAACTGCTAGGCAGGCCAAATGGGGGGGGATAAGACATTTTTTTGATACATAGGGGAGAGGAGGAAGGTAAGGCAGGAGATAGTAAGGATTAAGGGGGAGAGAGGATTGCAGGTCTAAAGGGATTTCAAGAAGGCTGAGGTGCTGAATCGATACATCAGCTCAGTTTTCACAACAGAGGGGGAAGGAAGGGGCACAGCTATAAGGGAGAAGGGAAAGGGGAGGGGGGGTGGATCTTAGCCCAATCAGTGTGGAAGAGGTAAGGGAGGAATTAGGTAAGCTGAGGATAAATAAGACAATGGGCCCTGATGGCCTACACCCTAGGGTACTCAGGGAATTAAGGATTGGTACTGGCTGAGCAACCGGCAGGGTTATTTAACTTGTTCCTGAATACAGAATACAGGGTGGGTACCAGAGGACTGGAAGAAGGCAGATGTGGTGCCATTTCATAAAAGTGGCAGCAGGAAGGAGGCAGGCAATTATCACCCGTTCATTCTCACGTTGGTGATGGGTAAAGTAATGGAGACAATATTGAAACAAAGGGTGGTTAGCTATTTGGAAGGGGGGTCTGCAAGAGATTCTGCAGCATGGCTTTACCTGGTTGGTCATGCCAGACAAACCTGATCGAGTTCTTTGATGAGGTGACGAGGGTGGTTGATCAGGGTGGGGCAATGGACGTGGCCTACCTGGACTTTGGGAAGGCCCCACAAAAGACTGGTTAAAAAGTTGGGGAGTCTAGGGGTGGGGCAGAAAATAATAATATGGGTGAAGAGATGGCTGATGGGTAGAAACCAAAAGGTGGTGGTCAATGGGGTGCACTCTGGTGAGACAGAGGTGATGAGTGGGGTCCCACAAGGGTCGGTGTTGGGGCCATTCTGTTTAACATTTATGTCAGCGACATAGCAGAAGGGCTGCAGGGGAAGGTTTGTCTTTTGGTGGATGATGCAAAACTCAGCTACAGAATGGACACCCCAGGGGGATTGAGGGAATGAAAAATGGTGTAAGATTACTGGAAGAGTGGGTGGAGCCATGGCAGCTAAAATTCAATGCCAGGAAATGCACAGTGATGCACTTGAGGAAGAGGAATCCAGCTACCACATACACATGATGGGAGATAATGGCTGCAGCCAGGCAGGAGAAGGATTTAGGAGTTAAAATCACTGATGACCTTCAGTGCAGCAAGGCAGTGTGCAAAGCCAACAGGGTGCTAGCATTCATAAGAAGAGGGATAACCAGCAGAAGGAGGGAGGTGCTGATGCCACTCTACTGTTCCATAGTTAGGCCACTCCTGGAGTATGGGGTACAGTTCTGGAGGCCCATCTCTGAAAATATATAGATGGCATGGAAAGGGTACAGAGAAGGGCCACTAAAATGATGCATTGGCTAAGCAGGAAGACATACAAGGAGAGGCTAAAGAGTTGAATTTGTATCCTCTGGAAAAAAGGAGGGAGAGGTGGGACATGATTGAAACATTCAAGTATGTGGAGTGTATCAGTAATGTGGGGGAGAGCTTATTTTCTGAGAAGGTACATGCAAGAACTAGGGGGCATGGATTCAAATTGAAGGGGGGATGGTTTAGGGCAAATGTTAGGAAATATTACTTCACACAGAGAGTGGTTGAGCCTTGGAACGGTCTGCCGGAGGAGGTGGTGAGGGCCAGTACAGTGGAGGGTTTCAAGAAGGCCTGGAACAAACCCAAGTGGTTGACATGGGGAGGAGGGGGGAATCTTGAAGGGTGGACAAGTAGAGGGGGGAATGAGCACTCGATGGGCCAGGAAGGTCCTTTTCTGTCCACACGTCTATGAATCTATGACTCATGGAGGCACTACAGTGTGCCATTCCATGCCATGCCATGTCCCCCTCGCTAATACAAGTGGCTGTTCTTCATCTTCAGATGCAGACAATTAAGTTGTACTCCTAGCAAATCACTCAGGTGTTGTGAATGCCGTCATGCTGCTGATTCTTCTCACATGTGCAGCATCCAAGGATCTTGTCAAGAGGAGAGCACTGCAGTGACAGTGGTAGGGTGGGGGGAACAGTTGTGTAATGGGGGTGGGTAGGAAAAAAATGCCAAGTGGGTTTAAACTGTGCAAAACCTTAACATTTCAGGGTTTATGAAAACTCATCCCACCTTCAAGTTTTTGGGACTAGTCCCATCTCCACACAGGAGTGCCTTGCTTTATCCACTTCCCAAAAGCTATAAGTGTGTCCCTCATGTTTGATTCTGATGACTGCTGAGTAAAGAAAATGAAAGTCCACCGACTGCACCTTAGTTCTACCAAGAGAGCTCCAAATATCATTTGTTTATTTTGGACCAGCCTTTGGAAATCCTGGAATAAATACACTCTATGATCACCATGTTTCAAGGTGCCCATCTTCCTGTAGACTGTTTGAGTTCTTTGCTTGTCCACATAACTATGAAGCTGAAATCTTTTACTTCCGTTGGCCCTTCCAGCACATTCCTTATATCTTACTCAATCTCCGGCCTGCTTTGTATTCCTGTGATGCCTGACATTGCATAATGCTTCCTTGAACTTTAATTAGGCTGCCCCCACTCACTGTTAGACACCCACCTGCCTGCTAAGGAGAGCAACTACAGTACAACAAGATGCTGCAGTGATGTGCTAAAGCATCACATGCACCTAAACAAACAAAAAAAATGCTTGGTCATCTGAACACCAGTGTAGTACAATACCTCACTCCCCTACTAGCCCCGACTGCCAAGAAGCTTACCTCCAACCAGTTCAAACTATTTTCCCAAGACGGCAATGAGCTACTCTAGTCAGCGAAAGGGAGCACAAGGAACTGCTCCACAGAACCACACTCCCCCTCCACTCATTCCCTTTAATACCACACTACAGCAGTTCCTGACATCACTATGTTGGTGTTAGCAAGAGCGAGCAGTCAACTCAACTGCTTGCTCTCCATTCAGTCAACCTGAATAAAATCTGGGAATAAACCCCAAAGGAAATAAAAAAAACTTAAAGCAAATGGCATTGCATAAATTAAATATGCCATGGCCCACGACTGAGAATATTATTGATATTGTCAACTTGTGGAGTTTGACCTTTGACATCACTCATGGATACGCAACTCATGATGTCATAAGTTCAAACTACACTTGGGGAGAATATCAATGATATTCTCAGTCAGGCTGTGGCGTATTTCTTATATGCTTTGTATGCAGTGCAAAAACATACAGTAGCACGGTACATAAGATGCGTGAGAACCAGCCCAGTGGCCAGAGAGCTGAGGCACTGGTGCCTTACCTTGCGCTACACCAGTGACCCTGGTTCGGGATCCACCTTGGGTCACCAAGGTCCCGGCTTGGGGGGGCTGGAGCAGAATAGAGCCATGGCTCTCCCCTACAATGGGGTGGATGTCTGCCTGTCCATAGTCCTGCTCCCTCTGGGTGTAGGTCCAGTGGGCATGTAGACAGCAACGGGCAGTGACAAAAGTCAGGGAAGAGGCAGAAGGGGCCACCGGATCCTGACGTATACATGCGCCTCCACGTGTGTACACTCATGTGTACTCCGTGGCCCCGGGGGTAGTGGGAGTAAAACAAGAAAAAACCCTAAAAGTATAAATGAAAAAAAAAAAATAAGACGCATGAGGAAAATTAAAAATACACAAAGATAGTAGATGTAGTTACATATACATTACTTGGTTTTCAGTGCAAAAACATATTGCACATAAGATGCATGAGGAATATTAAAAATACACAAAGATACTAGATTTGCATGTACTTTTTTTTTCCTCCGGACCCCACACCACTGTCCTGATGGGTAGAGGCTTCTCAGCTTCCGCCCCTACATGCCTCCCCCGAGCCCAGGCTTACCTTCCCTGAGCAGGGCCGGCAGGCTGGCACCCCCTTCCTGGACACTCGGTCTCTATCCCTGGCTTAGCCCCCAGGATGGGGTCATGGGAGTGTGATCCTCCCCCAGCAGAACTTGTAAAGGAGTGATGGCGGAGGAAGGAGCGTCACCCATGGGGACAGATTTTTTCAGATGCTGGAGTTCCCCTGGAGGTGAGATCTGCAATGATGTCAATGGGTGCAGCCAACATCTGTCCCTGCTTCCTGTAATGTACTTGTGTCTCCCAGCCTCCATCAGGGGCCATCAGTGTGTTGAATGCTCATCCCACCTCCCCCCTGGAGAAGGCGAGTTTCCAGATGGCACTCAATCCTTCTCCACTCTGGCCAGCCCTCCGACTCCCGGGTCCATTCTCCGAACCCAGGTTATCAGTGCCACAACCAGATGCCCTGCCGCTGTGCTGGTGAGCCAGCTCTTTGTAGTATATACTTAGTATGAAGGGCAAAACAAATAGTAGCATTGCACATAAGATGCATGAGGAATATTAAAAATTGGCATAGAGAGTAGATATAATACCATTTACTTGGTATGCAGTGCAAAAAAACATGCAGTAGCATGGCACATACAGTGCATGAGAAATATAAAAAAATACACACAGAGAGTAGATATAATAGCATATACTTGCTATGCAGTGCAAAAACATAAACTAGCATCAGGTAGTGGGGTAGGGACATAAGATACAGAGGATCAAAGTTTAGTCACAAGTACAAACATCAATACAATGTTCATCGAGAAGAGCACTGAACAGATTACGACTGACCAGGGGCCCCAACTTCAGAGTAGATTGCAATTTGTTTCACATAGTGAGGATAGTAGAACTGAGTGCAGAATTTCCAAATTGTGTGAGATACCCCGGAATTTCAAGAAGAATGGCATTATTTTGCCTTAGCTTAAGGGCTGATATTTCTATTAAAGAATTCTGTAATGGAGAGTGGTAGGTCATTTTGTAATACCCTGTAAGTTCACATATAAATATTTTTTAGCTACCTTGTGATTAGAAAGGGCCAACCAAATGCAGTGTACAGAGAACAGTGGTGGGTCCTGGGGGCTAAGTTGGTTATAATTATAAGTGTCCTGTGATAGAACACATCCATTTTAGCAAGTGTATGACAGAGCAATGACTTTAGAGCAGGTCAGTGAACTCTATAACTGGAAGAAATGTGGCTTGAACCGATCATTTCCCTGCGTCAGCAATGAAGCAGCAATTTATTTCTATAGTAGAAACCAAATCTGGAACAGTCACTTACATAGGGTCTTGATGTGAGGTGTAATTCCCTATCTATCCATAGACCCAAGTACTTATTTATTTAGTTTTTGTTGATCGGATAGGTGCACTAGACATATTCTGCCTATTTTCAGACATGACCTTGTGGAGGGGGATACAGATGAATGCCACCTGACTAATTAACCACATTACGTTTTGGTGGTATTTTTAGTGAATGGGGAGAAATTTGGCCAGGGCACTGGGGAAATTCCCCTGCTCACCTGTAGGGGAACCAATGCCCAAGATGGCATCGACAGACTCTGAGATGGAGCTGGAGGAGAACTATCACCTGGCTTTAAACACTGAGAGTCTTTCTGCAGATGAATTGCATGTGTATACAAGGGTTGTGGCTACAGAGGCTGCACTTAATGGATTAATTGCGACTTCTGTCATGAGTGAGCCCTGTGGTTCCCTAAAGTCAGAATCAATGGAAGAGAGTGAAGTTGGTGGATTTGCCTATGTCGGGGCTTGTTCTGGATCCACTGGTTTCAGTGGTAAATGTGGAAGAGAAAGAGGCACTGCAAATGGCAGCCCCTAGAGTGGATTGAGTAAGACTACAGGACTAGGAGGTTTCGGATCAGGATTCAGATCTGGCAGACTTCAGGGAGCAGCACTGTGATCGTAATGGAGCTCATGCAGCACAGATTGAGCAGGATGCTCCAACTGATTTTGAAACATGGTCACTGGACCAGGCATTAGGCAATGCTGGTTGGAAACAGGAGCCAGATGATCGTTGGCTGCCTGTTTCACAATGGATAATTTTTGATGATCCAGAAGACTTTGAACATGCAAGGGAGGAAGGGAGGAGAAGTCAAGATGGAGAGCCTGAAAAATCAGATGTGACAGAAACTGAGAGTATAGCAGCTTCTATGGAACTTTCAGATGCATCAGCTTCTGCTGGCCCACAAGTTGTGGAGGCGGAGCAGGTAGAACTTTCTGTACTTTCTGAGAAAGTAACCTCACACTCTCAGGTCCTTTCTGAGGGGGTTATTGGAACTCACGTACAGCCATTTTTGAAGGCAACTTCTCATGGGCCTGTGGATACATCGGAAGCCCGAGAGCTCAGGGGTGCTCCCCAGGCTTCCGCTGACACATCCACAGAGGCTTCTCATAGGCTGGATATTCCGCTTCTCACTGAGGAAGTTTCCCCTCCCCTTTCTCCACAAAGGACAGTGGATCCATCTTCCAGAAGAACAGCACCTAGACCTACATTTTCAGAATTATTTCAAAATAAAGTTACTCAGGCTTCTAGAAAGAATGCTGTTAGGTTATGCTATCATGGGGGTTTACTGGAACATCCTGACTGACTTATGTTGCTCATAAACTTTTGTTGGACTCTGTGCTGTTTTTGCCCTCAGAGATATATATGCTTTGACACATGTGTCGGGGGAGGACACGCATGATATTAGTTTTCATCAGCATTTGGGATTAGATAGGTTTTGGTCCAAGTTTAATATGATGAAGTCTACCCCGTTGTGGGTACCATTTATTGCTATTCCCTTAACGAAACCTTTATTGAAAACTATATCACTGTAATGTTCCATAATGAGGGGGTTAATGTTAATGACATTTTATTTTGGTTACAAAAATGGTGTACAATTTTGGTGCAGCCTGAACCTGCGTTAGACACTATTGGTTTATGAACTGGAGAATGACGGTTTCGAATAAAGTTGTGGCAATTGGATTCTAGTATTCAACATATTCCTATTAGTGTTTTTTTTAGGAAGGAACAGGGGGGTCTGATTTTATGCAGGGCAACTGAGGGCCTGCTACAAGTGTGGATCTCCAACTCATTTGAGCAGTACTTGTGACAGAATGAGGTGTGCTTTGTGTGGAGATTTTGGCCACATCAGTGTGGTCTGCTCCAACGTCTTTAAATGTAATTTATGTGAGGAAACAGGCCACGCTTACCATCAGTGTCCATGGGCAGGGCAGAATAGAGCTGATGGGTTGAATCAGGAGACCTTAGTTCACATAGCACAGGGTTCCTCTGCCGAGCAGTGCACAGAGATTAGGCCTGAACCTCAGCAGGTTGGGGTCAGTGATCTGGAGACACAGCCCTCGGGGGTAATTCTTGCGGAGTCTACTGCCATAGAGACAAATACAGTACAGGCAGTTAGAGGCTCTTCTCCCCCAGGCTCAACAGTCAGAGCCCACAATGATGCCCCCTCCTGACACCTTTCAACCTCTCAAAGCCTGTAAGGTGACTAGATCCTCTTCAAAGGCCAAACTTCTGTCTCCTCTGTTGTTTCTCCCAATCCTTTCCAGGTACTACAGGTAGAAGGAGAATCAGATTTGGATTCTGATGTGTCATCATGGTCTGGAATGGTTTCTGATATAGAGCAGGAAAATTTGTCTGCTATATCAGCTTTGGGTAAAAAAGGAAAAAAAGGAAGTCCAGTCTTAAAACGAGGGATCTGGGATGATTTAGTTGTTCTTTTTTGTTCCGTTCCTTTTGTCATCACAACACGTAGCTTCCCTCAATGTTTGTTGCATGCTTAACTATAAAAAAGGTTGATAGCCTTGTCTTATTTTCAGCAAGCACCATATGACATTATTTTTTTACAGGAAACAAGATTGCAATCTCTTTTTTCTACAGGTCAGACTAGGAGAGGATGGGTTTGGGGGCCATCCTTTTGGTCATTTGGTACTGAAGCTGTGGATGGGGGGGTCCTTTTGAGAGGGACAGATTTTCAGTTGCATCAATTGGTGGATTTGGATCCGGGGGGGGGCATTGTTGTTAGATTGTTCTTTTAAATACATCTCTCTGAGATTTATAAATACATATGCACTTCAGACTAAGACTAAAAGAGTAGAACTTTTTGATTTAATTAAACCTGTTTTATTTACCTCATGTCATGTTATTTGGGCGGGGGATATGAATTGTGGGTTTGATTTTAAAGCTCGTACGGCTGTTCAAAAGAAGGTGTACTATGATTCAAATGCCTTATCAGCCATTATACAGCAAGCTAATCTTACTGATACATTCAGAGCCCTTTCACAGGAAGCAGGGTATTCTTGTTTTAGACACAGATTTGCCACTAGAATTGATTATATTTTTTGTTCCAGATTATTGTTACCTCAGAAATTTCAATTGTTACCATGTGAGTTCTTAGACCATTTGTTATTTTCTTGTTATATTTATTTAGGTAGAATTCCTCCACGTTTGTTCTCTAGCCCAAAACGATGGTGAATGAATATCTCTATAGTGACACTAGACAATGTGATACAGGAGCTAGAAATGTTGTTCCAGATTAGAGAATCTGTTTTGTGTTTCTATGATAATTAGTGGGAAAGGTGGAGGGATACGAAATTGGATGTGAAACATCTTTTCACAAGTTTTGGATATAAGAAATCTTCTCAGGACTATATACAATACTTGGAGTGTAAGAATCAGTTCTATAAATATCTGTCCATGTCTTATGATCATAGAACTCAATTTGCTACACAGATTGCTCAACTTAAAAGTCAGTTGTTTCAGTTCCAGTGTGACTGGGCTGTCTCTTTGGAAGCAGAGCCGAAATATAGGACTGAGACGCAACCTTCAGCTGACCCTTTTGCAGCATGCAAACAGCGTAGAGATGCTACATTAATGACTGAACTGCGGGATGCTGAGGCAAGACATATATACTTGATATGGATATCTTGTTAGCTGTATGTAGACATATTCAGTTGGGGTTTGGTAACCCTTTTCTTCCTGATGAGAATATTTTGGATTATATGACACATAGACCCCCACTGTTGACAGAGACCCAAATAGTTGAGCTTAATGCTCCTATTCAGACTGAGGAGATTGTTATAGCTAACAAGGCTTTGAAGGATGGGCCGTCACCAGGGCCTGATGGGTTGTCTAGAGTTTTGTATAAAAGATGTATTTCTTGTTTTTCACAAATATTATAGGTCTTATTTAATGATGTGTTAGCACATCTTGAAGAAGTTTCTAGTCTGAGTGCAGCTATCATGATATTTACATATAAAAAAGGTTTCAGACAGATATTAGGAAATTGGAGACCTATCAGGTTACTCAACACTGATTATAAAATATTGTCTAATGTGTTATGTTTCAGACTACAAAAAGTAAGTGCTCATGTAATACACACTGCTCAGACATGTGCAGTTCCGGGAAGGAATATAACTGCGAATCTGGCCTTGATCCAGGATATTTTTGAGTATGGTAGGTAAAACAAATTCAAAGGATTTCTTTTGGCAATTGATCAGGCAAAAGCCTTTGACAAGGTGCCTCACGAGTATTTATTTAGAATCTTGTCTATATATGGGGGTACCACAAAATGTGTTAGTATGGCTACAGGCTATGTTTGCCAATGCCAGAATCCTTCCTTATGTTAATGGTTTAATGGGAGACCCTGTAGTAATGAGAATAGTGATTAGGCAATGGTGTCTGGCTAGCCTGCTGCTCTATACTTGTGCACTGGACCCATTAGTAAGACAGGTTATTAATAATCAAAGGAATGCGGGGTTGTCTCCTCATTTAACATTAGAAAGACAAAAAATTGTGGCTTATGCTGATGATTTATATTTTTTCATTCCTTCAGCTGCAGATGGTACTGAAGGTACGGAAGAACTGCATAGGTTTTCTCGGGTAGCTGGAGCAGTTATTAACAAAGAAAAAAATGTCAGGCTATTAGAACTGGGAATGTGGAGGTGCAGCAAGCAATTTCGGTTGCAGGGATTCTCCTTGATTTCTGATGCTATTTCTATGCTAGGTATTTTATTTGGAGATGGGGATCTACAAAATAAAAATTGGGAAGCAATATTAAAAGTATGTTAGCAAAAAGTTCAAATTTGGAAATCTTGGAAGTTCTCTAAACATAAAAGAATTGGAACTGTTGAGCATTTTTTATTGCCCATTTTTACTTATTTGAGTTTTATTTACCCCACTCCCATTTGTTATGAAACAAGGTTATATAGCTGTTTTTTTCAGACATTGTGGGGCAGTAGATTAAACCCTGTAAAGTAGGAATTTACTTATTTATCAGTTAAGTTAGGAGGTTTAGGTATGCTAAATCCTGTAGTTTTTTTTTCATTCCTTTTTTATTTTCTCTACATTGAAATTGGGGTGGAATGGGATTATGAACCAATGGCACACATGGTCTTGGTTTGGATTTCGGAATTATTTTGAGAAATGGGTGATGGATCCCCCCAAAATATTGCAGCAATATGAAGTTCTGGAATATGTGGTTTCCTCATTGAAAAAAGTTTGACAATGCAAAATTGATAAGACAGTAATGTTGACATCTACAAGGAAGGCAATTTACTGTTTAACCATGTCATCCCAGTTTGTGGGACAGGAATTTTTTCCTGTATGTCTACCTTCATGGTATTCCATGGTTTATCACTCTTGAATGATAAATAAATACCAGTTAAAACTTGGGATATTTTGTGGTTGAGCTGTTATGGGAGGGTTGGAGTTAGAGGTAACATGAAACATAAGGTGGTTTGAGGAAAGAGTATGTCCTAGGGCAGAGTGCTTCCAAGTTGAGAAAACGCAATCCCATTTTTTTTTGCATTGTTCTTCCACTCGCACATAGTGGTGGGCGAAGAAGTGGCCGAAATTCACTCTGTGAAGTGATTTGTGGAGTAACACGGAATCCACGAAATGCTCCGTAACATGAAGTGAGTACTTCACGTTATAATGGGTAAGGCAAAGTCCTTTGGAAACAATGACTTTGTGTTATTTCACCTTCCCCAAACCACTTCTCCACCAATTTTAAGGTGAAATACATTGAAATCAATGTACTTCACCTCACTTCACCTTGTTCTTGAGCTCCAAAGGCAAATTTTGCAGTGCTTTATGGGATTGCAAGTCACATGGGCTCTAGATTGTTCTGCACAGCCTCAGTTCTGTGTAGTGTGTGTGTAGTGGAAGATGGAGACAGTTTCCTCTCAGAGCTCTGTGATTCAAATTCTCTAAAAGCTGTTAAAAAAAGTATTTTTGAGCTATTTTGTTTGCTCACAATTTACTACATCGAGTATAGGAAACCCTCCTGTGCTCATATTATCATGTGTTTATTGTTTGTGTGTGGATTTTGAATGTTAATTTAGAACAGTCAGTCTGTGTATGGTGAAGTTTGCTTTGGGGGAGGGACTCATCTGTGGTGCAGGTAGATTAACCGGGAGAAAAAGGCAGTCTTTCAATTTTGGTTATATTTTTCTTGTATAACTGTGTTAATGTACGCACAGTAATATTTTCAGTAATTAGTGACTTTTTTTTCTGATTGTTATGGTGCAGCAGTGTATAATTTTAGTTTGTTCAAAACATTTGGTTATATTACTAAAGGTTTTCAATTTGCTACGCATTACTTGTAGCGTGTGTGAGTGTGTGTGTGTGTGATGCGTGCCATTAAATCAGACAACTTTTATTGTGCCACAGAGTAACTGCAGCAGTGTGAACCTGCTATCCACCACACCTGCATGAATTTTTTATACTGCTTTCTGGTATCTTTACTGGTAGTGGACTGTTACTGCTGTGCACTACCCCCCCAACTGGCAAAAGGTATTCTTTTCCAGATTTGGATTTTTGACTTATGAGCACTGGTTAGGTGTTGTTGTGCCTTTGCATCTGCATCTCTTGAGTGCACAGTGCAATTTTAATCTGTCAGTGCATTTGTAGTACACCATCAATTCTGGGAGACTTTGAATTTCTTGTTACACTCTCATTTCACTTCATCAGCACTGGGGCATTTTCTGGACATAAGACAGTAGCATTTTTGGGATGCACATTAATTCTGGTGACTGTGTGTGACCACTGCACACATGACAGAATGCACCATTAATTATGGGAGACTTTGCATTTTTTTTACCCTCTCATTTCACTTCGTCAGCACTGGGTAATTTTCTGAACACAAGACAGTAGCATTTTGGGGATGCAAATTAATTCTGGTGACTGTGTGTGACTACTGCATGCATGACATCTGAGTGCGCAATTAATTTTGGGAAACTTTGCATTTCTTGTGCTTTCATTACACTTCATCAGCACTGGGGAGTTTTCTGGACACAAAACATGAGCATTTTGGGGATGCACATAAATTTTGGTGATTGTGTGTGTGAAGGGCTGCCAAATATTGTTGTCACTTTGCCTTACTTCGCGTTAAGGCAGAATGACAATGCAAAGTAATAATTACTAGGCGAATTGAGCCTTTTGCGTTGACCACTCTACATAGCGGAGTGACAATGCAAAGTGCCCACTTCGCCGACGGAATTTAAATTTGCTGCATCTCTACTTGCACATTAGTGATGTATCTGGCACTTAAATGGCAGTGGCCATATCTGAATTCGCTCACTTATGAATATTTAATTTGGGGGGATTATTATGGATATTTAAAGATATTTCACCCCAGTACATTAAATGTGATATTTGCATGCCTTAAATTTTATCTTGGCAGGCTAGATGTAAATTTTTAACACAACAACTGAATACATCTCTGATTTCCTTTGTTGCAATTCTGAAAAAAGAGCTTTTGCAGGTTAAAAGAATGGACTGTAGAAGATTACCTAAAAGTAGGGCAGATGTTTTGTGGAGACGTATTGCATGGCTAAATTAAGTGACTATGTCTTAGGAGTTTTGGGAGGTATAGTCTCTGTTATTTGATGAAATTGTATATGGGTTAACTTCTTATTTTCTGAATTTTGTGTTGTTATTAACCAAAAGGATGTATGCTCGCTGTTGAAATTTATATTCTGGATTTGTTGTCTTTTGTCAAAATAAAAATTCCCCTACTCCAGTAGGGGGATTCCTCAACAGCTTTCTGGAAACTGTCAGTTGATATGAAGACAGCCATGCGAGAGGAAGTGCAGGAGGCTTGGGAGCAGGTCTCCACCCTGGCATCTATACCCCAGGAGACTGGCATTGAAAATCAGAAGGAATCAGTTGCAGAGAATGAATGAAGAAGCAATGATATGAGGAACAAGAACAATGGCAGTAAAACAGCAGATGCAGTTACAAAGGTGGAGACCGCAAGTTCTAAAGTAAAAATTTCAGCAAACAGTAAGTCCGATAAAATGGCTTTGTTATTGCTTGAATTAGAAAAAGAAGAAGAGATACTGATTCTCTCTTTTCATTTTTTTCCCATTTCCATCAATCCAGTCCCTGAAATGATGCCAACTATCAGGAAAGGTGTTGTTTAAAGTGCATAAGTGCATTTTGTGTACCAAAAAAACATGAAGGCTAATTTAAATAGGGATACATAAAGTTAATAAAGCATTTTTAAACAAAAGGATTCAGAAGACATATAAAACAATAATAATTTCATGATTAATACAGTTATAAGAAATCCTTAAGATATTTTCATAAATTCACATTTTAAACCTGTTACTGTATAAGGTTTTATGTATAAACGTGCTTAGTCACTGTGAATCAGAGATATGGAGTCAATATCTGTGGATATATACACTGTAACTTTAACTGAACCAGGAAGTTCCCAGAAATAACCCCTCCCCCCTTGGTTTTGAAACAACATGTTCAGACATGAAACAACATGTCCAGACTTATAAATACAGAAAGAGCTTAGTCACGTGACCCCACCAAAAGATATAAAAAGCCTCTTCACTAAGTTCTCTCCGGTTCAGCCCAGAGGGGCTTAGCCCTAGGAGAGGGAGAAGAGAGGCAGACAAGCTGTTGAATGCAGATGAGAAGGGTCTTAGGAGCTCTAAGATCCAGGACTGTATTTTGTGAGAAACTACTGATGTTAAGTAGTGATTTTCTTTGTCATTTTTTTGTTTTCATTTATTATTTTTCTAACTTTTGAAAAATAAATATCACACCATGATGTGCTTTAAACCTGTAAATTTGCCTCATCTGAAGTTTATTCCCACACACTGTGACAGACCCAGTTGTTCAAAACAAAATAAAACAGAAATGCATGAGGAAAGTTTTAAAAATCCAAATGAGGAGAATGTTGAGAAGCCTGATAAAATGCAAAATATGTCTGCAAATACAGATGATACCAAAGAAATAGAGATACTAACTGATAAGGACAGTGAAAAACTTTCCATGGAAGTAGAACAAAAAAACAATTCAATCAGAAAAAGATCAAAGCGAGGAGGAGGTAGATGGAAAACAAAATGCCTGGAAGGGTAACACAAAGGAAAAACTACTTTCAGAGGACCAAAAGAATCAAGCTAAAAGACAAAATGTGGTTCATCTTAAGTTTAAAGGGGTAGCTACAGATGCCCTTGATATAATCTATATAGGAAGAGAACTTTTGAAGGAATGCATGAAATTTTACCATTACAAGATTTATGCCTTAATTCATGTCCCACGGAAGCACCAAGTGTGACATAAGTTTTAAACATCCAAGGGGTTTTGACAGATTTTGGAAGCTATTTCACCAAATCAAGCATATGCCACAATGGAATACATTTTTTGCAATCTCTCTAACTAAGCCTGCCTTCCAAATGTTGGTGCTTTTTAGAAATAAGGGATTAAATGTGTCTGACATTACCTTTTGGTTAAAACAAAAATATGTAGTGCACGGTCCCCCAGAACCAATCTTAGATGAAGAGTGTCTATAGAGTGGGGGATGGAAATATAAAGTGACTTTGAAACAGCTCAATGGAGAGATACAACACCTGGCAAACTGTTTTTTTCTTTGGAATGGACAGAGGAGTATTTTTTTATGCATGCCAGCCCAGGGCCTGCTACAGGTGTGAGGACAAAGGTCATCTTAATAGTTCCTGTGAGCAAATAAAGTGTGGATTATGTGGAATAATTGGTCATCATGGGGCATATTGCAAAAACAAGGTAAAATGCAGTTTATGTGAAGAAGGACATTTATTTCTACATTGCCCATGGGTAGTCCACCACAGTCCAGACCCAGGTGAGACAGCTAAGCAAGATGTGTATTTAGAAGTGGCTCAGAAAGCAAAAGGGAAAGAGAATAAGGCAATTTATGAGGCCAGAAATAAAGACAGGCCCCCTGACCCTCCAGCTGGGCCAAAGGAACAGCAAGTACAGCAGAAAGAGGGTGAAGTTACAGAGAACAACACAGAGGAGGACAAAGGAATAAGAGATACTAAACAAAAAGAAGGGGGGAAAAGGAAACAGAATTTACAGTGGTGACTAGGTCCAGAAAAAAGTCACAACCCAGATTCCAGAAAAGACTATCAGTGGAAAGAGACAGTGAAGGTATAGAACTTACAAATAGATATGCCCTTTCCCAAGACAAAGAATGTGCAACAATAGAAGAAGATTCAATATCATCATGTGCAGACATATCAGTCCCAGAAGACACAGCAGATGGGGAGGCAGTAGATGGTGACACCACAAACACGCAGTTTTTTAAAAAAAGGAAAAAAGCTAAAGATGGGTGAAAAAAAACATTTTAAATAAATGTACTGCCTGTCTTGCATTATGAATAATATAAACAGTATAAAAGATAGGAGGAAAAGAGTAATAGTTTTTCATACATTAAGTGAGTTAGAAAATGATATAATTACAATGCAGGATACCCGCCTGCACACCACTGAGAAAATAATGCTTGCACAGAAAGATTGGAGGTGGGGGCCATCATTATGGTCTATTGGGGGAAGAAAGATGCTTGGGGTGGGGATTGTTTTTTTGACAAATGATGTAAAAGTTACTAAAATAGTGGACTTGGTGCATAGTAGAGTATTAGAAACATAGACACATAGATTTTAATGGCAGATAAGGACTGCTTGGCCCACGTAGTCTGCCCATTTCCCCACCTAAAGGATAAGCTGCAGATCCTGTATTCATAGTAGATGCAAGTATAAAACAGACAGCAGTGAGGATTATTAATATTTACAATCCCTAGACTAAGTTGGAAAGGAAAGAGATGATGGGCCAAGTTGAACTATACCTACATACATCAGAATTAGTATGGGGGGATTTTAATTGTGGCTTGGCAAAAGAAGATTGGGGGAGGAAAACTAGTAAAATTGATTGTGATACACACATGTTAAAATATATTTTAAAAAAGGGGGTTTAGAGTATGCATACAAACTAAAAAAGAAACAACCAGATCATACCTATTTTAAAGGCAAGCTATCAACAAGAATAGATTTCTGGTTGATTACTAAGGAAACTAAGATCAATGACATCATACAAACTACACACCACCTACGGGTAAAAGTAAAGATAGATTTAGGCAGACACATGAAGTTTGGAAAGGGTTTTTGGAGAATGAATACAGAGAGATTACAAGTACCCAAGTGTGATGAGAAAATAAGGGATCTATTTAAAGCTAGAGAAACAGTTTTAGAATTATATGATTCAGTGCAAGAGTGGTGGGAGGATACAAAGAATGACATTAAGCAACTAGTTATTGAAATATCACAAATCACAGAGATGTCTAATTGTAGGAAATATTTAGGATTAAGGGGTAAGTTGCACAAATTACTAACACATCAATTATATAGTAAAATAGATGAGTCAGAACAGATAACAGAACAAGAGACAAATACATAACTATCAGTATAATAGGGCAAAATCATTAATCATGGAACAGAAAAGTGGTACACAGGGCACACAATTTCAAACCAACCCCTTTGAAAGTAGTAAGGAGAGAATAAATACTAGAGTAATGTATGAATTAAGATATACTGAGGGGGGGTTGCAAACATATATATATAATATTAAACAAATTGTACAAGAACACATAAAACAAATATTTCAGAAGAAAAAGGCATGTAAAGCCTAATTCTTTAAATAAAGTAAATATACCTAAATTAGGACATGCAGAAGCCTTGACTTTAAATGGGGAAATTAAATTAAAAGAGGTAAAGGAGGCAATACAATCCTTGACAGTTAATACAGCACCAGGCATAGATGGTATCCCTATTGCCTTCTACAAGAAATATGAGGAAGAAGTTTCAAATATGTTAACTCTAGTATTTAATGAAATCTTTCAGACAGGAAAGATGGCAGAAAGTATTAAGTTAGGGATTACTATTTTTTTTATACAAAAAAGGGGACAGAGCAGATATCAAAAACTGGAGGCCTATAAGTTTGCTAACATATGATTATAAAATGTTGACAAAAGTAATAAATAAAAGATTGATGAGTTATGCAGACCAACTAATTATACAGACACAAACATGTGTGATACCTGGCAGGGACATTAGGAAAAACTTAATATACATTAGGGAAATTATGAATGAGGCAGAGGAAAATAGACTACAGGGGTATTCATATACAATAGACCAAGAAATAGCCTTCGATGCCATACATCATGATTACATTTGAGATATGCTGGAGGAATACAATCCACCAAAACAGTTCATAGGATTAATAAATACATTATATTCAGAAGTGCAGGTATGCCCTATGGTAAATGGGCATTTAGGAATACCAATGTATGTACATAATTGGTGAGGCAGGGTTGCCCACTCAGTCCACTGTTACAGTATATGTTTTTAGTTTGGATCTGTTATTAAGAAAGCTAGAAGCAGAACCTAACATAAAAAATGTAATTTGGGAGAATAAAGCAATACAGAAAACATGTGCCTGTGTGGACGACTGTGTTACACTAGTGAAAGACCAAAAATCTGGAGAAGAAATGTTAGAAATCATAAATAAGAACCATAAGTATATGGGTATTGGAGTTAACAAAGATAAAAGCAAGATATACCCATTATGGAACGTTGACAGAGAAAAGGAAGGCAAGCTAGAGCTAGTTCAAGGAGAAATAACAATTCTGGAAATTATTTTTGGTAGAGATAATGCTGCTCTTACAAACTGGGAAGTTAAAATCTCAATAGCACAGGGAACAATAGCAAAATGGAAGGATTGGAACATGATGGGGAAAAAAGGATTTACTTATTAAAATGTTTTATTATATTGATCTTTTTATATATAACATACATCTATCCTATACCACAGCAGCTTCAGACTAAAATTCTAGAATTGTTTTTCCAGCTTTTATGGGTCTCCAGACTAAATCCAATTAAAAGAGTCCATACATATAGACCAATAAGGAAAGGAGGTTTGAACATGATCCAACCCCCAGTTTTTGTTATACATATTTTTATTTATGCTAACATAGTACCTATTTTACAAGGGGAAAATGTACTATGGAGACAGTTGGCACAAAGATGGAGTAGAGCCTTGTTAATGAGCATAGATATAAAGGAGAACATAAAAATGAACCAAGATATACCTGTATGTATGGAAATTTGTAGGAAATACTTTACACAATGGGTGCTCACTAAAGATTTAGTAGGGAGGAAAGGCAGAAAACAAATTTACAAAGAAGTAATGGTGAGGAACTATTATGAAGAACCAGTTTTTAAGGTTGATAGTAGTATGCGTATTGATACAATCTTAGAAATGACATTGGAAAAGAGGGTGCTGAGCAAAAAGAGGGAAACAGTTTGGTTATGTAGCCATGGGAAGCTAAATGTCAAAGGTAATCAGAAGCATAAAAGTACAGAAGAAAGGATATGTGCAGAAATGTCTTGTGGGATGGTGGAAGAAAGTATGGAGCATCTTTTATTATTGTAGTTATATAAAATCTTTCTGGGGAACTCAGCAATATTTTGGGATATGGAAATTTTTGAGAAAATGATGTATAATATTTTAGTGTATGGGCAACAGACAAAAGATTGGGGACATGTGAATAAAAAGACAGTATACGTAATATTGACAATTTTGAAGTGGGCTATCTGGCAAAACAGGTGTCAGAGATTTTTGCAGAATAAAGTATTTGGGCAACAAGATTTATTATTCAGAATTCAAGTGGAAGTAGATAAGGTATATCAAAATGAGTGTAACCTGAATGGGGAAAAGAGAGCTAAGGAATTATGGGAGAATGTAACTGGAATAGGTTAAAAGGAATGGCTTAAGAGTTTGAAAAATTCTGGTTTGTTGTGGGATATAACATGTTGGATGTATTTTTGTTCTGGTTTATTGTGTATAATGTTTGTTTTCATTTTTAAATAAAAAATTCAGCTACTGAGCTTTAGGGGGAGGCTCTGGTCACTTGGCTGCTGGCCAAGATGGCAGTGGTGGCCGACGGTGAGAGGCTGGAAGAAATGGAGGCAGTGGAACTGGTCTCTTCCCCCACCTCTGCATGTAGAGAGACCAGTGAGAACACTGTGGAAAACTGAGTTATGTAAGGACCTGATATACCTTTGGACGAGGATGCTATGAGCAATAATTCATCAGAAAAAGAACAAGAAAATACTAAGGCTGAACAATTACAAGTAGAAACGTTACCGAAGAGTCCAGAGGAATGAATTCTGAAAGCCCAACTGGAAAAAGAAGAACAGAGATTTTTCCTGGTGAAACTGAAACTGAACTGCCAACTACAACAACTTCAGTTTGACAAAGCTAAGAGAACTGTTAGCAGGCCACAGGTGGAATGCGATGACGTGGATACATCAAAGGAACCATATAACAGCTGGGAAGTGGCTGTAGAAGCTGAACTGGAATGGCAGGCAGCTGACAACTACTTCTGCAGGTAAAGAGAAATGCAGTTTTATTTATTTTCTGAGGCAGAAGTTGGGGCAGAAAGTACTCAGTTGGGAATAACATCAGGAATGGCACACACGAACCAGATAGAGTCTGGCCTTGACCCAAAGCTGCCATTTTTCATAAAAATAAAAACTGATTTTTGAATAAAGCATTGATGGAAGTAGGATATGAGCGGGACAAGGGGTCAAGAACATAGTAATTGGGTTCTTCTCCCATTTGTATGCCTGGTAACTTCCCACAGAAAGTAGTTGATCAGCCGACAGACATGGCACTGGGCTCAGACCTTCTTGTATTACCTCCTGAACTTAACTTAACCCAAAATCTGCAACTCCATCTCCGTGACTCTAATCTAGACTCAGGACACCCTCCAAAGGGTAAACAGACTATCACTTCAGAACAACCTGGGCCCAGTACTTCTACAGCAACGGCATTGCCGGTTGTTAATCAACGAAAGACGCCATTTGCTTCCTTATTTTAACTACCAATTGAGCCAGCAAAATGAAATAATGCTGTTCATCTGTCTTATGTGGGAGAATTATCAGAACCACCTAATAGAACTTTTGTTGCATGTACACTTTTGAAAGATTCAATTAAATTCTTTGCCAGTGAGATATATGCGTTAATTCATGTGTCCAGTGAAACAATGTTTGATATCAGTTTCAAAACTGTTCACGGACTAGAAAGATTCTGGACTAAATATAATGCTTTGAAACATTCTCCACCATGGGAGGCATTTTCTACAATTCCTCTCACCAAACCTTCACAGAAATACATTACTGTATTATTCTGGAATGAAGGAGTGAGAAGACATGATCTGGTACACTGACTGAAACAAAGATGCACAGTTTTGAAAGACCCAGAGTCTATCATCGAAAATATTTGGACGGAGGGTCTGGAACATTTTGGTGCTCTTAAGAACATTGCAGTCGGGGGTTATTCATTTGCCAAACTCTTTCTTTCTAGGGAGGGACAGGGGTGTACAATTCTACCCGGGGCAGCCAAAAGCCTGCTATCGATGTGGGTTCACTACACAATTAAGCAGTGTCTGCAACTCTACACAATGTAATTTAAGTGGAGAACTTGGTCATTCAGAGAGTCACTGTGTAAATGAGTTTAAATGTAATTTATGTGAAGAGGTGGGGCACACTTTTCAAAATTGTTAGTGGGCCACACATAATGTGCCTGACAAAGCTGATAGGGAAGATCAGAGAAGACATATTACCTTTGCTCAACAGTGCAGTTTAAAACCAAAGGGCAAAATGTGACTGACAACCACACCCCAGTAGAGGATAGGGTCCCACCAACTGACCACCCCTAAATGGATCCTTTTCCAATTTTGACTAAACAGACAACTTCTGAATTACCACCACCAGAACAAGAAGGAACTGCTCCTCCTGGGGATAATATCTTGACTAGCACCATGGGACCTGGGGTACAGGTAACTGACACAAGGTAAACTGACACTATGCCTTCCCCTCCCCATCCGCCTGCTGAAAAGGAGAAGAGAATGACTAGGTTCAGGAATAAACCTGCACCAACCCCAGTGCTGGTCCCTATTTCTAATAAATATGAATTATTACAAGACACTTTGGTGGGTTCAGGGGAGGAATCAGATTCATTTCTTGCAGCATCCTCTATAGCAAATGCTACATCTGATAACGAAAGCACTCCTGTAAAAGTTAGTGGGAAAAAATGGAAAGCAGAAACAAAAAAACCTTTGGGCATAGGAAGGAGAAATATAAATGACTGAATGTGTGGTAAGTTTTCTGTCTATACTGTGAACATGAACGTATAATAGGGCTGGAAAAGTGTAAAGTTGTTTTTTTCATTTCTGACATGTTTACGCATAGAGGTAATATTTTTACGGGATGTCCATTTTCATACTCTGTCAGAAGTTCATACTGCACAAAAACAATGGCTTGTGGGCCCCTCATTTTGGTCTATTGGTCATGAACCATGTTCGGGAATGGGCATTCTATTTCATATGCCGGGGATCAAAGTATTAAAATTATACAATTTGGCACCTGGACAGGTCCTAATTATGGATGTTTTGATTCAAAATAATACTTATAGACTGATAAACATTTACGCCCCTCAATCAAAGACAGCCAGGATCGATCTTCTGAAACAAATAAAACCATTTTTATATACCTCCCATGCAGTAGTTTTTGCAGGGGACTTTAACTATCCTGTGTCTCTGCAGGACAAGAGTAGACAGGCTAGAACTGGAAAAATGTACTGTGATTCGAATTTCTTATCACAGGTACTTAAGGATGTCAGGTTTCAAGACTCCTACTTAAAAACCACACTCCAACAAACACCAACCTTTCACAAAGGGGAATTGTCTACAAGACTAGATTATATCTTTACTTCATCATATATACCTGTGGAAACAGCACAGGTAGTACCCTCAGAATTTTCAGACCATGCCTTATTATTGGTTACCATAGGCCAGTCACAATTATTTTAAACAGGACTAGGCTATTGGAAATTTATTGTCTCTTTACTGCAGAATGCACCAGTACAAAAGGATATACTGGACTTCTGAACAGCAAGAAAATCAGTCTTTATTTTCTTTGAAAATCCAGTGCAGTGGTGGGAGGACACTAAAAGAGAATTGCAAATATTTCTTAACAATTTAAGCAGAAGTATTAGCACTGATAAATATTTACATTATCTCCAAAATAGATAACAGTTCCAACATGTATTATCCCTTTCATATAAACATCAGCAAGATGTATCTGTATAAGGGGTGCTAGCTGCACATTCGAGCAGACTTAATAGACCTCCAGGCCTTTATTTGCTGGCAAATTTCGTATGTTCGTAGATTAGTACGTTAAAAAGGGAAATGATGTGTTATCACACCCATAAGGTGGAGACTTTATATTTTCAACAAAGATTTGGCACACAGGGAAAGGCAAATGTAATTTGACCCTTTGAAACTTTGAAACACAAATGGTTGGCATAATGGATGAACAAGGCCAAACATACACCACGCGAGACAAAATAATAGGAAAGGTAACACACTATACAAGTAAAATGTACCAATCACTCCCTAAGAATGAAGTATATATTGATCAGTATTTACAGGACATACCTTTACCAAATATTGATCAAAGTATCATTTTGCAATTTAGCCAGGATATTAACACACAGGAAGTTTCAGATGCAATTGTATCTCTGAAATATGGGACAACACCTGAGCTAGATGGCCTAACAAATGAATTATGTAAAATCATGAAGAGGGTCTTACTCCCTGAACTCACTAGGGTTTACAACTATATTTTGACAACTGGGGACATCCCTTTCTATATGAATATGGGAGTTCTAACATATCTGAATAAAAAAGAAGGTAAAAAAGACTGGATAACTGGAGACCAATTAGTCTATTAAATTCAGATATTAAAATTTTAACTAAAATCTTGCTGAAATGTCTAATCCGAGTCACACAACACTTAATCTCAGAAGCACAAGCCTGTTCTGTTCCCAATAGACAGATACATGATAATCTTCTTTTAATCAGGGAAATTGTAGAAAGAGGGAAGAATGGAATCTAGATGGCTTCTTAGTGTCATTGGACCTGAAGAAGGCCTTTGATCAATTAGTTATGATTTTTTGTGGAGATATTTGTGTCATTATCAAATTCCTCTGAAATTTATATCCTAGATTATGGGCCTTTATAAAACAGCCACAGTAGTCCCTCTAATAAATGGATGGAAAGGTCCTATAATACTGATACAAAGGGGAGTCTGGCAAGGCTGTCTGTTAAGCCCTATTTTATATGTTTTCTTTATAGATCCTTTGCTGATAAAGATAAATAAAGATATATAATTCCTTTGAAATTCAGCTGCTATCTAATGAGTTCAGAGAGATGCCTTTTAAAGTCACAGCTTATGCGAATGACATGACACTTATGGTAAAAGATGAACATTCCATAAAACAGACAATTAGAGTATGCTCGGATTTCAGGCTTGTCTCAGGGGCATCCTTGAATTTACAGAAATGTGCTGGGCAGAGATTAAACTATGCATTAAAATATAACAATACCATTGAAATATTAATTTCCAAATGGAATCTTTGCAAATTTTAGTGGTACATTTTGGGAATGTTATAATGGCAGAATTTAATTGGTCAAAGAAATTAAAACTCAGGCAACAGAAAGTAGTTCACTGGAACCGATGGAAATTAGGGAAAAAGAAGAAAATTTATCTTATGAAAATATACCTGATCTCAATATTTTTGTACATTAGTTATATCTTTCCAGCACCAAAAAAACTGGAAACTTCATTATTTAGTTTATTTTTCCAGGCTGTGTGAGGAAGCAGATTGAATTCTGTCAAAAGGAATATACTTTATTTACCATTACAACAGGGTGGTTTACAGATGAGTAATCTAATCATTTTCTACAGTAGTATTTCTCTAACAACAAATTACAAACCACTATTAATGGACTCTATTGCAGTTGGGCAGTATGTTTTTTTAAGATGTGCCACACATGGTTCAATTTATGGGTTGAAGATAGGCTGAAAAGTTTGAAAAATACATTATTGGTTCCAGAATATATTAGAGAATCATTTATATGGCTGAAACAATGGCATATCACAAGTTATATGCTTACAACCATGCATAGCAGCTGGCCCAGTGGCACTGAGGGTTGAGGCGCTGGACGCCACACCTCGCGCCATGCCAGCAACCTGGGTTCGGAAGCAGACTCCGGTCATCAGGGGTTGCCATGGGAGGAAAGGATCGAGTGTCTGGAGGACAGCTCTCCTTTCCTTGGAGGAAGGGGGATGAGGCCTCACTGTCTGGAGACATCTAGTGGTGACTAGGGGCAATTCAGCTGTTGGGTATTGGAAATTGGGGGATGGCTGTGATGGCGCTCCTGTGGGAGTGAGTGGGAGTGCTCACACACCATGCTGGAGTACATTGCACTGCTGGGTAATGGGGGGAAGTTCAGTTAAAATACCCCCTTCTAGCAGGTAGGCAAAGGCCAGGTCTAGGGGCATGGCACCACATCAATTCTGGGTCCTTGATGTCCTTTGGGTTCTCTTCTCATCCACCAGATACTTTGAGATAGAGTGCCAGTTAGGAGTGTGCCGGCCCATGCTCTTAGATCCCAGGGGGGGTTTGGGGGAAGTGGCGAGAGAGAGGAGTGTGGTGCCATAGAGATGCCAGGTTTTCAGGAGGATGGGAACAGCTGGCTAGCCTAGAGACCCAGCTTGAGTGAGTCCAGCAAGGTAGGGAGAAGAAACAGAGTTGACAGAAAAAAAACATGCATAGAAAACAGCTTAATACTTTTCTTTTAAATTCCTTATGTAAGGTAGAGGTAGTGTTTGACAAATGTCCATCATCTCTCATCCCTTCCTTAAAGGACTGGTTAAATAATAAGAGGATTCCTTCAGAATTTTGGGACATTCATTGGCTTAGTTGCCATGAGAATTTAAATGTGAAGGTGAATCACAAACATAAAGAGTTATCAGATAGATTATGTATTAGACCAAAATGTATACAGCAACTTGAAATTATTGATAATTTGTTTTTTCACTGTTCATTTATAAATTCTGTTTGGACATACTTTGCTCAAATGTGGAATGAACCTCTTTTTTCTACAATGGACTATTCACTTTTAATACAGGGTCCCTTTCCTATAACATGGACAAAATGGAATTTGGGAACTACGCAGGTTATTTTGAGTTATAAAGTGGCATATCTGGATGATGAGATTTTTTTTACATTACAGCAGAAGGAGAGTTCACATATTGAAACTGTAAAAAAGGTAACTCATGATATTGTTAAATTACAGAGAAAAGAAATGCAGATTCTTCCACAACATGAGTTGGAAAAATATTGGATAGGTTTGCCATGGATCACAGATAATGATTTTTCAGTAACTTAAGTGTTGTATTGCTTTTGTTTTCTGATTGGTATGATTATGTGTGAGAGACTGTAGTTCACATCTGTAATACCTCATTACCAATAAACGTTTCCCCTACTCTGCTGATGGGGGCGCTGTACTGAGTCATGAAGGATTCAGTCATGCAGGAGCCAGCACCGGAGCAGGCCATTCTGGACCTACAGGACATGCCAGCTAACGATGAGACATATCATGCAAAACAACCAGATATTGTAATAAGTTTGGATAAAACTACAAATCTTCAGGAGGCAAACAGTGATCAACATATTGAAGATATTTTTCTTAGAGAACAACAACTCCAGGAGAAAATGGGTGTTTAAAAAAATACAAATGATGCCAGCAGAATTAGAAATAAAACAAACAGAGGACAAGTTGGAAGAAAAAAAGAAAAAAAAAAGAATACTAAGCTACTCACCAGACAGATCTGGAAAAAGAGCTGCTCAGTCGAATATCTTTCAATTTGGAGCTCCCTACAGTTCCCCGCATCAAACCACAGGACAGTTGGTAGACTCAGTAGAAAATCACTCGTCTCTTGTCTGGGACCCAGCACTTGCATTAGAAAATGCTGGGTGGAAGATACCACACAAGGATCCTGGACACTGGACACCGACATTCCTTTACCGGGGACACCAGAATGATGACTGCAATTTCCCTCAGCAGGGACTGCACTTTAGGATGCAGGAACATCTCGGCAGCAACTTCCAGCACAGGGCCGGGAACAGTAAAGGGTCTGTCAGAGCACCATAGGTACATCAGACACTGTTGATCATGATATAGCAGAAGAAGTGTTTTATGAAGCTTTGCCACTGTTAAATGCACCCATAACTACAAATGATACTCCTGAGCACTATGTAAAATACTATCAATTGTGGCTAATAATGAATCACCAAATGACAACCCTGATAATACTACCACAAACAGTAATACCATCGGTGAGCAACCAAGAGTCACATATGATAGCCTGTTACAAAAACCCATAGAATATGCTAAACGCAGGCATGCAGTAAGACTACGATATATGGGAGGTCTACCAACATCACCAGACAGATTTTTTGTTGGGAAAGAGATTGTGAAAATCAAAATGGGGTTCTCCCCTACTGAGGTTTATGCCCTCATTCATGCCACAGGGGAAGAAACTTTCGACATTAACTTTCAGAATGAAATATTGCTAAATAGGTTTTGGACAGTTCACTCTTCTCAGAAACAAGACCCCATTTGGCACTGTTTTCAAGCAATTCCTCTCTCCAAACCTACCATAAACATTGTGATCACTTTATTTTGTAATGAGGGAGTAAATATAGCAAACATTTCATACTGGCTCAAGAAGTGATATGAAATACAGGGCACGCAAGAACCAATCATTGACCAGGAAAGTTTTTGTATGTGGGGGATGGAAATTCCAAGTTAAAATGCAACAGAATGAGAAAGGCATTTATTTAGAACAACATAAATTGTATGACAAAATGCAGCATGGATTTATAGAAGATAGATCAAGTAGTACTAATTTGATTACGTTTTATAATTACGCAATAGAAAAACTGGACGACAGTAGGGCAGTGGACGTGGCATTATTGGATTTCACTAGGGCTTTCGACAGGGTTCCACATAGAATGATAATAACTAAGTTGATGGAGTTAGGTATAAATAACATCATAGTGAAATGGATAGAGAGGTGGCTGTAAGACTGAATACAGGTGGTGAAGGTGAATGGTCATTTGTCTGGGGAGCAGAGGGTGACTAGAGGGGTACCACAGGGGGTCCATCCTGGGCCCCATATTGTTTAGTATTTTCATAAGGGATTTGAACATTAGCAGCTCAAATAAAATTAGTACATTTTCGGATGATGTGAAGATTGGAGGAGTAGTAGATACTTTTGAGGAGAGGCTTGCTTTCGGGCAAGATTTGTTAACCATTGGAGATTGGGCTGTTAGGAATGGAATGATGCTGAGTAAGGAAACATGCAGAATATTACATATGGGAAGAAATAATATCCGTCAGGATTACTATTTGCAGGGAACAAGAATAAAAAAGTCAAATGGAGAAAGAGACTTGGGAGTTTTTGTTTCGAATGACCTAAAAAGTGAGATGCATTGTGAGGTTGTTACAAAGAAGGCAATGAATTTGGTATACTGCATTCAAAGTAGTTTCTTTTCTCATGACAAAAGGATACTATTGCCAATGTATAAAACGTATATAAGACCAATTATGGACTATTATTCAGCGATTTGGAGCCCATTTTTGAAGAAAGATAGGATTCTTGTAGAAAGGCCACAATGAGCCCTTACTAAATTAATTCCAGAGTTAAAAGATGCATCTTATGAAGGAAGATTAGTGAGTCTTAAATTGTGGCCAACAGAACTTAGAAGAAGGAGACGAGATTTGTTGTTATTTTGTAAGATAATGCATAATGAAGAACTTAGAGAGGAATTAAAATTGGAATATAGGCCACAGAAGTATAATCTGAGGGGACATGGACTCCAATTCATTGAAGAAAAATATAGGACAGAACTAAAGAAGAATAGTTTTAAGATCAGAACTATAAGGGAATGGAATAAGTTGCCACAGGATGTGGTGAAGATGGGTAGTTTCAACACATTTAAGGTAAATTTGGATAAATATTACTTAGTTGGTATCTCGAATGCCTCCACTATATAGTGGAAACAGCTTATATGGGCATGCACCTTCTGCTGTTTTATCAATTCCTAGTATTCCTAGTATCTTCCAAACTGCTTTTTCTTGGGGAGAGACAAGGGCATTATTTTTTACCAAGGCCAAATGAAAACTTGTTAAAATGTGGATCCACCAGACATATTAGTGTAGATTGCAAGAAATTGAAATACTCTGTCTGTGAGGAACTAGGACATTTGGGATATCATTGTAGTCACACCCAAGTACAATCTGTGTGATGCAGAAGATCACTTGTTCACCACATGCCCCCGGACAGCGACAACACAGATAATGAAGATTATCATGAGCAAGACTTTTAGATTAACAAAGCTGCCAGAGCACAGTACCAAAATATTCCCCCAGAGGCTCAGACAAAGACAGAGATTACGAGTTGGAATACTAGCAATGACAGGGCCCACAGACCTATGAAGGAAAGGGAAGAGTTGAATCCAGCTCTCCTCCCTGGCCCTTAGATCACATGCCTGCAACAAACAAGATAGAAGAACAAAGCACATCACATGGGCCTCCTTCCAGGTCTCATGAACAGATGCTTCCACCCCCCCAGAGGACAATGGTTTTCGAATAGTACAAACAGTGAAAGATCACCCATTACAAACAGTAGTGCACATTACTGATGAAATCCCACTCCAAAATAGTTATTCTGTACTACAATGGGGGGAGGGGAGATACAGAAATCGAGGATAAATCAGATTTAGCATCCGTCTCCTCTAAGACCTCATCCCAAGTAGATATGCCTTCTGATGCTGAAGTCACTACTCTCAACAAAGCAAAGATGTACCAAAAAACGATGTGGCACCAGATCTGGAGTCAAGAAAGTAACCTGATTGTACCAAAATTGCCATTTAAATGGAACTTTACCATGTGACAGCTGCCTCTCTGAATACAAACACTATTAAGTCCAATAGAAAGAGAGGTGCTACACTTGCATATTTGGCACAGACTCACTTTTATCTGTTACTTTTACAAGATACCAGACTCCATACAGACAATGAAATCCCAGACTGCAACCAAAGAATGGTTTTGGGGAGAAAGTATCTGGACTATGGGAGAAGACAGTTGTTGTGGGTGAGGATTGGTATTAATAAGGACCACATTGCCATATAGCAATTAATTAACCTTTTTCCAGGTAGAGCCATGAAATTGAATATCTCCTTTAAAAACTATGATTTTAGGGTAATTAATATCTATGCCCCTCAGACAAAGCATGACAGGGTAGAATTATTGAAACTTATTGAGCCTTATCATTTTGCAGCGAGACAGACTATCATGGCAGGCAATTTTAATTGTGGCAGATTTAGATCTGACACAGGACAAAAAACAAATAAAATCTTCAGTGACACCATATTTTTGAATAAATGGAATACATTAATTTTATAAACAGGTTCGTAGATACTGTAGTTTTGCTAAATTACATAAAAATCCAGTTCATACATACCATCGAAGAAAACCTTCATATAGGATTGATTATTTTTTTACATCCCCTTCCCTACCTCTGATTTCTGCTCAAGTCATGGCCCATGGCCACGCCTAACCATGACCTTATAGAAATTAAGACAGCTAAATTTAAAGAAATTGCCCCAGGAAAAGGCTATTGGAAACTGAATAACACATTACTCACAATACTGATAGTAACTGATAGTCCCTAGCACTCCCTAGCACTCAGCACCCCCTTAAGTAAGTATCCACCTGCAAATACCTAGGGAGTACCTTCAACACTGCCCTCTGGATCAAAGGTTGTAAATCCAATTTGTATAAATAACATTAAAAAAAATACAAAATAATACAAGGCTTTAAAATATATAATTGAAGCAAGAAAATCAGTCCTGTTTCTGTATGAATCACTTATATCTTGGTGGACAGAGAGCAAAAGGGATTTTTCAGATTTTATAAATTAGCTGGACAAATGCAGGGGAAGTGCAACAAATTACAATACAACAAATTGAGATAAAAACTGTATAATTTAATCACATTACAAAACACTACTGATTTAGATTACTCTATAGCAGTCTCGGAAACTAAGCAAAATATGTCCGATTTTCAATATAGCAGAATGAGCTCTTTAATACATGAACAACGATTTTGCACAGAAGGAAAATCAATTCATATTAACCCCTTTGAAAATTGTACTGATAGAAGGAAAACTCAGCAAATGAATTGTTTAATTTCAAACCAGGGAGTGGCAGTTACTACACATTCTGGTATTTTAGCAACGGCAGAATCATACATCCAACAAACACTAGGACACCTGTCAACAGGTAATAACACACGATCATGGTTACAACAGATACCGTTACCCAGTATGCCCTCAGATATAAAAAATACACTGGTTCAACCCATATCAAGTCAAAAGATTACAACCACGGTTCAACAAATGAAAACAGGAACTGCACTTGGAAGGGATGGTCTAACAGTCGAATTTTACAAATACATAGTTTCAGAATTAACAACAGAATTAGCTAATGTATTTAAGTACATCTTAGCTACAGGCGGAATTCCAGAAGGCATGCAGACTGGACTCCTTATATTTCTTTTTAAAAAAGGAGACAAAAACAACTGAAAAATTGGAGACTATCCTATTAAATTGTTGTTTTAAACTTCTAACCAAAGTACTGAGCAGAAGATTATCCCTGTGATTACCTTTTTTGATTCATCCATCCCAAATGTGTTCCATTCCAGGTACAACAATGTCAGACATTTTGGTGTTAGAGAGATATTAACTAAGGGAAATAAGGAAGAACTCACTGGATATATGCTATGTTTAGACCAGTGCAAAGCTTTTGATTCTGTCTCCTACACATATCTTTGGAAGGTTTTATTATCTTGCAATAACTGGAGGACATTTTTTCTCAAAGGAGAGGCTGGTTATAAGTCACCGTTATAACTCATGGGTTATAACGGAGAACACTCACCCACTTTTCCTCAACCCCCACTCATGCACATTCACTGAAGCTCTCACATTGCACAGGTCAAGTACAGATACAGTTCTCTGAAACAACAGTGACTATAAATTGCTGGCAGAAGTCAAGGAAATAAAGCAGAAATCTCTAACCTTTGAGATCACTGTCAGGCAGTTTAGAATTTGGCACACGGTCATACCTTCTGTTCTGCCCCACTCACACTCAGCCCTGCTGGTCTCAGTAAACCAGCAGTCAATTGCCAGCATTTCTAAACTCAGAGAATAAATCATAAAAGACAAGTTAAAAAGCATACATACATCTCTGAAAGCTACCAACATTTTTCAAGATTTTTTTTCAGCTCCAGTTCCTTGTTGTCATGGTGATATGCAAATGACTATCTCTGAACTTCATTTGCATATCTCCAAGACAACCATCACTCAGCCCTACACTAAATCTTAAAAACACTTGTAAAACTTCTTTTCACAATATTTTAAACTCCCCATGCAAATAGCTAGGTATTTTCTCCTCTTGTATGAAATGATCTGAAACAACAACAAAAAAGCAGACACAAGATTTTATTGAGTAGCATTTATTTCAAGAAATCTGGATGAAGAAAAAACTTCTCGCAGCAATTACATAAAACAATACATGTGGGGAGAGTGCACAACTAAAATTTAATGCACACCCTCAGTGTGGGATGCTTTGATAAACCCCTCAGGCTTCACCCTCGGGGTTTATTTAGCATCCCACACCTTGAGTGTGCATTAAATTCTCATTATGCACTTACCCTATATATTATTCTATGCATAATATACCACCAGAAGTTGTCAAATAGATATAAAAATGTTACTATAAAACCACAGTGTCACCCTATATAAACAGATGGATAGGGATAAAATGCTTTATATAACAAGGTGTCAGACAAGAGTTTCCATTAAGCCCACTGTTATATATACTGTCACTCGATCCATTACTTAGACATCATCAACAATGTATCAATGGACTATAAGTCTCTAGTTCTGATCCAGAAATGAAGACATTAGCATATGCTGATAATCTTATATTAATTCTAGCAGGTAAACCTTCAGCAGTAATAGCGCAAAAAACAATACATGAATATGAGACCATAACTATATCTATAAATTGCACAAAAAGCACTGGTATTACAGTAGTATAGGACCCCACCTCTCGGTTGATGGTGACTTGATTGGAATAAAGCTTTCATCAACCCAGAAAAAAATACTCAGAGTTCTTTTTGGCTCTGGAAATCTAGCCCTAATTAACTGGGAAATTATCTTAACTAAAGCCGTTAATAGGGTTAAAATGTGGAACCAATGGTTCATGAGTGAAAAAAGAGGATTTATTTACTTAAAACATTTTTAATACCTATGTTTTTGCATTTTTTTAATTTTTCAGTCTTTGGTAACCAGGTAAGGCCCACTAGGCACAAGTGCCTGCTTTCAGGGGTGACCTGGACGGTTAAGTGACTTGCTCAGAGTCACACAGTGTGTAAGTGGAGGTTGTGAAAATCAAACCAAAGTCTGGTCTGCTGAATGTACCAAGCTTGTTCACAGCTTGTTAATCTAACCTCTAGGCTATACTGCCAGCCCATCAGTCATACATACCTACCTCCACTGAAACTGGAAACTAAAATAAATGGCTGTTTTTATCTTGCATCTGGGGTAGCAGGCTCAGTCCTATACCACATAGTATTACATATTTGCCAATCTCAGAAGGAGGGATCAATATGCTTAATCTAATAGTTTTTTTTCCATAGTATTTTCATATTGACTAATATAAAATCGGCAATTATAAATCTTCTAAATGTTGGATATGCTGGATATAGGATTGCGTCTTACCACTGACATTAACATGGGACTTCTACACCAGTATACCCAAACAGAAATTGTTACAACACTTACTGTCATATTTAAAGTGCTGTTTTAGGAAACTCAAACAATGGAATAATGTAAAGAATGACATCATTCATCAGAATAGAAAGGGATCTTATGACAAAATACAACAGGAAAATTCTCTGTTACACCCCCCCTTCTCTCACAAATCCCTCCCCAACTGAGAATAAACTCATTAACCAGAAGGTATTAGGTCACAGAACACCAGAACAGATGTGGGATGTCATCTGGTTATGTGCTCACAAAAAACTGAACATTAGAAATAACCTAAAACAGAAAAAAACAGAAAAACAGATATTGCCCCAGAGACTGCTATGCATCTATTTGAGAAACCATGAAACACCTATATTATGAATATTTGTACATTATTAAATTTTGTCAGGTGGTCAAACTTAGCTGGAGTCACTCCCCCTTCTACAATATACCTCCAGATGTATTATTCTTATGGATCTTGCTGAAAACATGGGCCTTTTTCCATTCCAGTACATTCAGAATAGTACTAACCTGTATACAGTATTGGATATGGATTATTCAATGCAAATTGACTTTTCAGCAGTTAGAAATACCTCAAGAACAACTGTATAATTATATCAAAACCAATATTCAGGACTTAAAAGAAAACTGAAGAAAAACAATACCCAATAGGGAAAACACTAGAATTGTGGGAAACTTTACCAGATTTCAACTATATACCCTGGATACTATATAGAACACAAGAAAGGCTATTACTGTGAACATGAAACTAACTAATATAATAGTAAGTATGGACAGATGGAATAAACTCCATTAGTAGTATTCATTTTATATGGAGCCCAAACTCCTACAAAAAGCACATAATTGGGTTTGTAATAATTTTTTCAGAAAATGTAGTGCTTTGTTCCAAGTGGATGTTTTAACATGACTCCTCTTTAAGGTTCTGAGCTGACAGAGTGTTGAATGATAAGCTATTATGCCTGGTGGAAAGTCTTTATATGCACTCTAACGCATATGGGGTAGTTTGGGAGGAAAAGTGTAATTCCCATTCCTCAAAATTAACCTAGATACTGAATGATGAAGCAAGATATGGAAGGACATGATGGCAGAGCAAGGTTTTCTAAAACCTTTTTTTTAGTCTTTGGTAACCAGGTTAAGGCCCACTAGGCACAAATGCCTGTTTTCATGGGAGACCTGGGAGCACTGAGCAGTTAAGTGACTTGCTCAGAATCACACAGTATACAAGTAGAGGTTGGGAGAATCAAACCCAGGTCTGCTTTTCTGGATGTACCAAGCTTGTTCACAGCTCATTACTCTAACCCAATAGTTCTTAGACTTTGTCACAGTGAGCCTCCCCAAATCCATGGAAAAGATTTTAAGCCTCCCCAACAAATTTAAATAATCTTGGGCCTCCCCAAATGAAAATAATGTACTGTACTTTGTGCAGTACACCGTTGATAAATTGAAACCCCTTTGAGTGCTTGACTCACATTTAGTTCTTTGTCTTATACTGACTTAAAACTTTTGAAAAAGAGCTCCTGTGCTCAAAGGTGTATCTGAATAACAAATAAATAAAATAAACAAATATTATTATTCAGCTTATTGTAACCCCCCAGCCAACCTACCTACTCTGCTATTTTCATTCTTGAACCATTGTCAACCCTTGTTGCAGTACCTTCATGGGTCAGACTACTTCTTCTGTTTCCTCTCTATATGAAATAACCTTCCTACATACTTTGCCTCTCCCCATGCTTCTCTGCTCCTAAGCAACATCTCAGGGATTACTTTGTTCCTTCCTGCTATTGCTCTTAGCACTTTTATGTTCAACACTTGGTATTTGGGTTGTTCTGCCTTCAGTTTACAAATTGATCAATTCCTCACCACTCATTATTAATTTATTGTTCATATTTATTTGCACTATTGCTCATTGTATATTTATTGATTGTTTTGCAGTTACCTTTTGAAATGTATTCACTCCCTACCCTTCCTCAGGTACACCTGAAATGAGCCTTGGCTCATTCACCTTCTTTTGTCACCTATTAGTAAATAAAAACATAAAATTCACCTATTATTATTATCCTCTTTCAGTTTGCTTCATCTCTTCACACAAAATATATATAACCCAAATTTTAAATACAGTAATTTTTCAGACTTGCTTGGGCCTCCCCTAGAACAGGTTGGGGCCTCCCCAGGGAGGCTGGCCTCACCATTTGAGAATCCCTGCTCTAACCTGTAGGCTATACTGCCAGCCCTACTGCACTTACAACCAATTGCCACATAAATTAGGCCTAAATGGAGTCTTTTAACATCTGCTTACAAAACAATGGAGTCTGAAATGTAAATGAAGCCTCTAAGCCCTCATTTAGAAACCCATGGACTCCTCCGTGTAAACGGAGTATTTAAACCCTCGTTCAAATATGGATGGACTACTAAATGCAACAGAGTCTGTCAGCCCCTCTCTTGTTCAAATTTATTTTCAGCATCTTCATATTGAAACATTTTATAAATTATTTAAATGTTTATATATTTTAATTTATTTATTTATTTACAGTTTTAGGATTACAACTTCTGAGTCAGAGACTTGTTTACAAAGGTTCCACATCAACAATGATAGAAAAGTAGCAATAATAATAAAATACAAAGCGAAATGAGCAACTTCAAAAAAATAGAAGGGAAGAATTAACTGCAGCAGAGAGCTGTCGATGATATTCGATCTTGTCATATTGTCATGCTACGTGGGTGAATTTTAACAGCTTTAAATATTCACTATCCTTGCTGTTTTTCTCAGTAATATGAGTTAATTGTTACTTGTTAATGTGTTTTTGCATGCACATAAGAAAAACAGGCTTGTAGCATTAAACCCTAAACTGAGATGGCTTAAATAGCTTAATCATAGTTATCACCAGTGATACCCCCAGTGCTGAACTATTTGGTTGGAATCACCAAGTTGTAGAGTTACAGTCCTGATACATCATCTGGTGATCCTTAAACAGGAGCAGTAAAATTATCTAGGAAAGGTGTAATCTCTCTATTATCATATAGCCTTTTAAAGGGAAACAGTGGAAAAGGCACAGCTTTACCCAGGCACTACAAAAATGCCTGATTAGTGTTTTCAGACAGTAACATTTTTTTAACAAATAACACTAATTGATTTTTCAGTGATTTAAACAGTGGCCTTCAACTTTCACTTTCTATTGCTGGCAGCCACCATTTCATGAGTAGCAGAGGAGCTCACTTTATGCTAATATGTCCTGCCAACCAATAGCTGAAGTCAGACAGGCATATTAGCATACCGTGAGCTCAAGAAGCTCACTGCTGCTCATGAAATGGCTGCTGCCAGCAACAGGAAGTGAAAGTTGTGGGTAGCTGTTCTAAATCATTAAATAAAGTTGTTACTGTCTGAAAGCACTAATTGAGAGTTTCTGCAGTGTCTGAGGAAAGCTTTGTCTTTTCCATTGTTTCCCTTTGACTGTTTATTACTTGTATTCTTTTATGCTGGCTATATTAAGTGACTGAGTTTAGCCTGGCAATGTATTAGAGTTTGGGGCACTCTGATTGTGACTTGCAACGCTTCAGTATTTATGTGTTTACAAGGGGAGAATGATAATGTCAGTATGGATTGGTTACTGCTTACAGTATAAGGTATAATGAACTTTTTTCATGCTTTAAGGGTTATAAATTAACAACGTTTTGTCCAGTTTTAGATACTCATTGATAGGGGATATTAGCAATTTAGGCAAATAATTTAGGTATAGTTTATATTTACAGCCTCCCTTTCCTTTGTAAAGACTGAACAGAAATAGTCACTGAGCACTTCTGCCTTTTCACCCCCCTCTTCTTCCCATCCCCCCTCCTTCTTAATTCTTACAATTTGGTCCTTACAGCTTCTTCTGTCCCTGATGTTCCTAAAGAAGTATTTTCCCCTTTTTTATACCCTGCACCAGCCTGAGTTATCTTGCCATCTTGGCTGCCCTTACCACCCCCCCAGTTACTTCCTTTGCTTCTTGCAAAGATTTCTTCCTATCCTCAAGGCCCCTAGAATTTTGCAGATGCAGAATTTTGTGCAGAACTTGCAACCTACAACAGAACTTCTGCAGTGTTGCAGAATTCACTGTTCTTGGTGATTGTTTATTGATATTTCCATTTATCTACAGAACTTGGTTCCCTTCCCCTCTTTTTATATCCAAAACCCCTCTATACTCAGAATGTGATGTTATCAGTGCTATAACATCATACATTAGCTAATGAAATGGCTGCATTCTATCACAGAAATGAAGTTATTTAGTTTTTGTTTACTGGGTAAGTGCACTAGCCATAGCAATGACTATTTTCAGGCATGACTTGGGAGGGTAAAATACAACAATACAGGGAAAACATTCCAATACAAGTACAAAAAATCATTGACAATAGCATTCAAGCAGGTTGCAAAACAGTAGCTAAAAACAAGGAGATTGCTGTAACAGTGTAGGAAAAGATAAAAACAGGAGCTGTACAATAACTAAATTACACCACAATTTGCTTTGAGGAAGAAGAAACAGATTAAACATTTTAGTACTAATAAGGGATTAAATAGTTAACTTAGGGGAGGAATAATAGTAGGTGATAGTAGTAAGGGACGAAAAGGGAATTAGAGAGAAGTGACGTGGGAGGTGGGGCAGACAGGTATAGGAGAAGTGCATTGCATATAGAGGGGCAGATCAGAAAGGAGAGATAAGGCTGGGATGGAAAGAGCTAAGGAGGTTTGAAATGGCACAGGGTCAAAATGTTGCACGGTAGGATGCCGTGCGACTTAATCATGTTGCAAAATTTCCCCAAATTTTTTTTTCTGTGGGGGGCTCTGCCCCCACACCCCCTGTTACAGGGAGCTATGCCCCCTGACTCTCCCCCCACTAAGGATTCTAACTCTGGGGAGTCCAACTCCAAGAGCGCACAGGTCCGGGATACACCGTAATGCTGTACGCTATTAAATGTATGACATTATGACCTGGTAGGGTCTGAAACCGGAGCACATGTAGGAGGTATCAAGATAATTACACAACCCTTTTTAAAAGATGCACTAGATGGTGAGTGGCACAAGGCTAGTGGAAGGGAGTTCCAGTATTTGGGGGCATGGCAGGCAAAAGCACTAGCACCTTTTGTGGTGCTGTGTCTGGGGATGAAAACAGGGGCCTGGTCAGTAGAATGCAATCCATAGCAAAATGTCAGCTTTTGGAAGAGGCCTGCCAGGGATTTAGGAATTTGTAGATGGACCATATTGTCAATGATAGAGCCATAAGCATGTAACCTTAGTTCAGTAGGAGGAAGCCATCCCAATTCAGAATAGAAGAGACAGTGGTGTTTCTGCCGGTGTGAGGAGGATGCATAGTGACAGATGTTGTTATATGTGACATCCCATTTCTGAAGGATTGATTTTCATGCAGAGGCATATGTTGCAGCACCATAGGTAAGTGATGGTAGGAGTATGCCACGGGCAATGGCAAGCCTTGCTGAGGGAGTGAGCACATAGCTGGTTTGGTTGGCTATTCCAAGTTTGGTGTTTACCAGTTTGCAGGTCTGATTGATGTGTAAGTCAAAATTTAGTGATAGATCAAGGGTGATGCCCAGATATTTAAACAATTTTACTACCCCAACTACTGAGCCATTTAAGGAGGTGACATTAAATTGGGGACAGGCATGTTTGAGCTTCGCATTTTATCTAAAGGGCATAGCTTGGGTTTTAGGTTCATTTAGTACAAGTTTGTGAGTAAATAGCCACTCCCGTATTAGGTGTAAGTCAAGAGAGAGTAGACTGTTTATGTTGTCAATACTTTTAACATTAGCATACAGCACAATGTCATCAGCATTTAGCAGGGAGGCTGTCCTGTGGAGATCAGTGGAGATGTTATTTATGAAAAGAGAGAAAAGTAGGGGCCCAAGAATGGAGCCTTGTTGCACCCCAAAGTTTATGGTGGTTTTATCTGAGAGGATAGAGTTGTATTTCACAATTTGAGACCTTTCAGATAGGTAGTTCCCAAACCATCTTACAACGTTAGTTGAGAATCCTAGTGATCCAAGGGTGGTTAGAAGGATGGAGTGATCAACTAGGTCAAACGCCTTAGCCATGTCAATAAAAACTGCACTGGTGAGGAGCCATAGCCATTAGAGTAGCTGATGTGAATTTGAGGAGGGTGGTAGTGGTGCTATGGCCTTTGCAAAAACCATGCTGGGCAGTGGTGAGTAGACAATGCTTCTGTAAGAAGTCAGTTTTCTGAGCAGCTACAAGTTTCACCAGAATTTTATTTAGGACAGACAGGATGGCAATGGGCCTATCATTTGAGGTATCTTTTTGATCTCCTTTTTTGAAAACTGGAGTAATCCTAGCTACTTTCCATATGTCAGGGATGTAGCCCTGGCACAGGCAGAGCATGAAAATCCTGGCTAGGGAAGCAGCAATGAAAGGGGCTACAATCTTACAGAGCCAGGGTTCTAGATTGTCAGAGCCAGCTGCTGTGCAGTCCAAGATACTGCTTAGCAATCTAAGCACTTCACATTTTGTGACTGATTTGAAAAAGAACTGAGGACCGTTTGCAATAGGCTGGATGGATACACTCGGTTGGACAGGGAAAGAGGAGGTGTAGTTGGTTAAGTCTGAGAATTTAGTATTGAAAAAGTTGGCAATGGTTCTGGGATTATTACAGTGTATCCCATCAAGTGACATGTCATTAGGGGTGGATGCCAGATTTGAACCAAGAAAGAATTTAATATGGGAACAAAATTTTTTTTGGGTCACCATAGGAGTTGGTCAGTAGGTCCTTGCAGTATGAGCTCTTGGCTTTTTTGATGTCTTTTTGCAGGCATTATGCAGAACCCTGTAGGTATTAAGGTCGGAGGCTAGCCCTGAGTTTTTATAATGGAGCCAGCTTTTGTCCCATAGCTTAAGTTTAGCTAGTAGGTCAGCTTTCAACCAGCGGGTTTGTCTATTTTTTTACCTGACGGGTTAAACTTATCTACCACAGCTCCCGCTGTCAAAGGCGGTGGCACAATACATCAGGCACAGTGATATTTGTCAGTCTGCACAACAGCTTCATACAGTTTTTAGTCATGTTATTTTACTAGGGCCAACTTAAACAAGACTGTGACAATAGCATAGACCTGTTAAGTCCATACCTTACTTTACACAAACTTACTTTTGCCTTTACGGTATAGCAATGCCATCTGAAATGAATAACTGGTAGAATGAATTCACCTGTCATTTAAGAAAAATAAAGTAATTATGCCCAGAAAAATGGAATATAATAATGTGCAGATCTGTCGAAAGAATAGACCCTGTTAAATAAATAATTGTGCCGTACACATTTTGCCAGGGTAACTGATTACATATTGTCATTGGTTGATAGAATCACCTAAAAGTTATGGAGAAATATTGTTTTCAGGGCCAGCTCTTGGGCCAGAGGGTAGCAAGTTGTGTTCCCATGCTGGCAACTCAGGTTCAGAGATGAGCTCGGGAGCTGGCTAGGCAGCACTCGGATTGAAGAAACACACCACTGCTCTGAGCCTGGGAAGATATGGCGCAGTCTTCTGTCACATGGGGACACATTGTGAATGGCTGGAGAGCTTTATCTCACAGGGGGTTCACATACATGTCATGGCCTGATGATGTTACGCAGTGTGACAGGGGAAGCAGGTTGGTATGAAAAATGAGTCTTGCAATATCTCCTCTATTCTGTTTATTTCATTTCCAAAGGGACCTGTATGAATGAAGATGCAATTTCATGTATATATATATATATATATATATATATATATATATACAGTATATCTATCTATCTATCTATCTATATATATATATATATATATATATATATATATATATATATATACATACAGTATCTCTCTCACTATATATCTATCTATCTATATATATATATATATATGGTAGCATGGTAGTGCTACCATAGTTAGGTTGAGGAGCCATTTTAAGGTTAATGGGTCAAACTTTACACCTTAATAACTTTGCTACTGTTCAACGGATTTGCCTGAAATTTGGTATGCACAATTGGCAACGCCGTGCTCATTTCCAAAATGTACATTTTCAACAAAGAGGACGGGGTTGGGCAGCGTGGCAATAAAAACAGGACCAATTACTAATTAAGAAAATTCTAAAAGATTCATATTATGAAGTTAGTGCGAGTAATGAAGTGTATAATGTGCAATTTCCTTTAGTTGCTCCTACTTTTTGTAAGCATCATAACGTAATGCTTGAATCTACATCTATCCCCACAGCTGACGTAGCCTTAAATTCTGAGATATCAGGGAATGTACTAGGTCCAAATGAAAATGTTAACTACAATTTTAGTGAAATTTCTTCAAAAGATATTCAATCAAATGTTTTGGTGGATGTTAACACAAGTGAGGCCTCTGGGAATTCACAAAATGTTCTATTTAAATATCATAATGATCATTGTGTTCCAGATAATAGCCAGTTGCCACATAATGAGTGTGATATAGAATTTTCCTTAGAAAGTGAATCTTTATCTGGTGGTAAACAATTAGATCCTATAGTGCCAGTTATTAATCTATCTAGCTATGCTCTGACACAGTATGAACTTTCAACTTTAAGTAAGGGCCTGTCTTTTTGTCCCACGACAGGTGTGGATCATTTCAACACATTTGTAGATTTATATAAGCTGCGTAGAAATTTAATGTTTAAGTGCACAATGAACAAATTTGAGGATGATCTTGATGCTAGAGATGATACTTTAAGATTACAACCAAGATCTGAATATTGCCCCCTATGAATCCGACAGTTGCAGTTTTCATAAAAAAAATGTGAGATGGATTTGAGGCATTTACGAGAGAAAAAAGAAATACAATATTTTGATAACTGCACTAGGGAAGAAAGGGATGCCTTAAAAGATCTGACTTCAAATCAGCATATAACTATTAAGCCAGCAGATAAGGTGGGAGCCATTGTGGTGCTCAAAACTGGAGATCACATTAAGGAGGTAACTAGACTTGCTAGTGATGAGACTTTTTATGTTAAAATTACACATAAAACTGTGGACCTTTTTAAAAAAGAGGTGGACAGATGTCTAAATGAAGTTTTTTTAAAGGGATACATTTCTGAAGTTGAATACAGAACACTTACAGTTGTACATCCAGTTATTCCAACAATTTACGCTTTACCTTAAATTCGTAAAAGTCTAATACAGCCTCCTGGAAGACCCATTGTCTCAGGGGGTGGCTGGCTTACTGAACCAATCTCAATGTATCTTGATGGCTTCTTGCAGCCTATTGTACAAAATTTGAGATCGTATCTGAGTGGTTCCACTCAAGTAGTGCAAATAATTGAGAAGTTGTCAGTTGAACAGCATTGGTATTTCACTGTAGTTGATGTTAATTCTTTATGCAATGTAATACCACACCATGAGGGATTGAGAGCCTTGTCTTACTTTTTAGATATGAGACCAGAGGAAGATAGAGTAAAACCACCAACACAATTTCTGGTGCAGCTAGCGGAACTGGTTTTGACCATGAATATTTTTTTATTTGAAGGTCATCTGTACCATCAATTACGGGGTACAGCTATGGGCACCACAATGGCTCCCAGTTATGCAAATTTGTTTGTGGGTAAGTGGGAGTTGGATCATCTGTATAGCGACACCACAAATCCATACTTTGATAGTTTGGATTTGTGGTGTCGCTTTATTGATGATATTTTTATTGTTTGGAAAAGCATGTTAGAAGATTTTGAATGTTTCATTCAGTGGATGGAACTTACCAGTAGTAGCCTGAGATATAAATATGAATGTAATCAGACTAATGTTACATTTCTTGATTTGAGAATTTATAAAGATGGTGAAGGTGGAGTTTGTACCACTCTATTCCAAAAAAATAGTGATAGGAATACCTTATTAAGATTTGACAGTTGTCATCCCTTTCATACAAAGTTTAATATTCCTAAGGGACAGTTAATAAGAACCTTAAGAAATCACACTGAATGTGCAGAATATGATATAAAACAATGTGAACAGGTACAACGATTCCTAAATAGAGGTTATAGTAATAAAAGTATTGCATCAGCTATTAAAAAAGTTGATGAATTGGATAGAAGTGAAACACTGTTGTATAAACAACAGAATAACAAACAAAAAATAGAGTGTCCCTCTGTCACCAGTTTTTCCAGCCTGGTTTATGAAGTCAAACAGATTATTACAAATAACTGGCCCATTTTAAACCTTGAATCCGCATTAAAAGAGGTTACCAAAAATGGACCCAAAGTTATTTTTAGAAAATGTGAAAGTGTAAAAGATTATGTAGTGTCCAACACAGTAGCCATCAACAGAAAGGACAAACAAATGTTGCTAACATCTAGACCTAAAGGTACACATAGGTGCGGTAATTGTATATATTGCAAATATGTTTGTGGTTGTAAACACATTAAACATCCGGTTACAGGGAGCAATATAGAACTGGATGATTTCATTACATGCAACAGTTCTGGTGTAGTGTATTTGTTAAAATGTGATTGTGGGGCATACTATGTTGGACGTACCACACGAAAATTTAAAGTAAGGATAGGAGAACATGTAAGGGCGGTAGAAAGAGGAGATACTACATATGCTATTGCTAAACATATTTTGAAACATAGTTCCCAAAAACACACCTTTAAATTTTTGGGTCTGGAATTAGTCACCCTAGGCCCCAGAGGAGGTGATTTAAATAAAAAGATTGGACGGAGAGAAAGATACTGGATTTACTTCCTAGGGGCTTGTTCACACATGGGTCTGAATGAAAACATCGAACTCTCAGCTTTTTTGAAAAAGTACAAGTGATAATACATTGCTTACATATTGTTCTTTTTCTCCCCCTGTTGCCATGACATAAGTTAGTGTCTGATCACCTCATTTGTTATGTCGTCTTTAACTTTATTCCATATCTTTGTCCTAAATAACTAAATTGCATGGACAATGATTTATGCTGGGATTAATATATAGAACAATCATAATTTGTAATTTATTTCTTCCTAATAAAGTTATAATATAATATTTGAAATAGATGACATATATTATTTGAGGTCACCAAGTGATTTTACCTGTGCTATTAAATGGAACCATGGAACTAAAGAGTTAATATATTGCATAGGGGATCTAATTTGGGTCCCTTTAGTTCTATTAATTAATATTCACTTAATGGGCACATAGTATGTATTGGTGAGTTTGTGTCACATGATTAATTGCACTGTGTATTTACTGAGGCATTTGTATGTTGATTTTTCACTCTGATGAAGCCTAGCAGTGTACCAGGTGAAACGTTAGTACTTTTTTAAGCTATTTTTGTACTTGTGCTCATCTGCATATCTATAAAACTTTTGGAGTTATATTCCATTTGTTGTCCGTTTTATTGCTGTATGGCTGCTTACATATTCACCACTCTCATATGATTGGGCATTATAGATCTTGGGATCTGACAAGTTTCGTGCCAGTCGGATATACGGCTGCGGAGTTATTAAGTGCCAATGAAATGTGCATTTACACTTTTTTGTGAATTCTTTGTTCTCGCCTAGAGGTTGCATGGTTTGTGCGACCGATCTGAAAACTTCAGGGAATGTGTGGCTGGGGTCCCTGATGTGCCTTTTGAAGATTTCACAAAAAAATATTAAACGGTTTAAAAGTTATTTAAAAAACAAATTCCCATTATAAGTCAATGGGGAAAGTTAACAAAAAGTGAGAAAGTGTCTTACATGCAGTTTTTAGTGTTGCAAATCATCCCAGTAGTGTCATGAGTCAGCCATTTATTTTTCAGTTAGTGATCAGAAAAACGCTTGCCATTTAAATTTGGGACCCTCTAGCAACACAATTCCTTTTGTGTTTACCTAGTCGGACCCTGAGGATGCTAGCCATGTATTTATTTTGGGGTGAAACACCCTAGAAATATGTTTTTCAAATTTCTGGAAAAAGTAGTGTCGCAAAGTAGTGTCGCACTCATGAAAGTGTCGCAAAATTTGCGAAAGGTATCGCAAAACACAACACTGCTTCTCCAGACTATGACTAAATTGACAGGACTTCTTTGTCACCCTGCTGCTAAAGAACCGTTCGTCTTTTGGTTTGAAATTTGGAGGAAAGACAGCCAGTATATCACAGCTGTGCCTTTTGTTGGTTTGGTGAAAAAATATTGTGCAGCTCCAAAGTTACGGTACTCCTAAGTTGGCATTTTCTCCCATAGACTGACATGGTGGTGTACACCGCACCTTTCGGGGCTCGTATCTCGAAAACAGTGCGAGATACAGATTTTTTGTCACAAGTTACATAGCCATATAGGCTATGTAATGCAAAATGGTAGCCAGGAAAATAATTATTTTTGTGAAATTTAAATTTTTTTCTACGTCGTGTGGTTGCTAAGATATTACCAATTAAGTACTTTCAATGCTCATTTTAAGCTTCGGTCCCCATTACAATGCAAACATTCTTTATACACACTATTTTTCTGTATGCACCTGTTTGGAAAACACAGGGTATGCGCTTCCGTTACTGTTACAGTTAATGTTTCCACTTACGTTTATATCCCCCTTTGCATTACCATTCCCATCTACACCATGTGCATTTCCCTTTGCGTTCTCATTCACACTTGCTTTACCATGTGTGCCACTGTTAGTGCTTCTGTTTGCATTGCTGTTCCTGTTACTATGTCACAAGACATCATGTGGTGGGAGCATGGGGCCCAAAGGGCCCCGCACTCCTGCCGCCACATTCCATTCACTATTTCTCATCATCATTCTCAAAAAGAAGGGAAATTAGAGGCAAAAACTCCATTTAATGCATTAGTTAGGGTTGTTCCACAGCAACAAAAGCGAGGAAATTCGGTGTTAGGGTTGAAAGCCCCCCTTGGACCCCCCAGTCCACCCCAACCAGCATTGGGGTGCGCATTGGGGTTGTCAGCCATAACTCTCACCCCACCACATGTGTGAAGAAGCAGAGGTATAGGAGAATCAGGTGAGAGTTAGGACCAATGACCCCAATGTGTACCCTGATGCTGGTTGGGGGGGTGGACTGGGGGGGTCCAAGGGGGGCTTTCAACCCTAACACCAAATTTCCTCACTTTTGTCACTGTCGAACAACTCTAACTAATGTATTAAACAGAGTTTTTTGCCTCTAATATACATATATATATATATCATACCTATATATCTATATTCATGGCAAAAAACTATATTTAATGCATCAGTTAGGGTCATTCCACAGTGACAAAAGTGAGGAAATTTGATGCTAGGGTTCCCATCTCCCTTGCACCCCACCCCGCCCCCACCAACAGGCATTGGTGAGTGCATTGGGGTCGTCAGTCCTATCACTCCATTCCATGTGCTAACAAGCTGAGGTGGTGCAGTATAGGAGAATGTGGTGAGAGCTAGGACTGACGACTCCAACGCACACCCCGATGCCTGTTGGTGGGGGCGGGTGGTGTGGTGCAAGGGGTGGAACCCTACATTGAATTTCTTATTTTGTCACTGTGGAACAGCCCTAACTGATGCATTAAACAGATTTTTTTGATATTAATTTCCCTTCTTTTTGAGAATGTGCACTATCAATAGTGAAGTAACGGCAACGTAAATGCAAGCGCAAATGCTAAAGCACATGGTGATGCAATTGGAAATGATAACACAAATGGTAATACAAACACAAGCGTAAATGTTAATGTAAACAGAAATGCAAATGCAAGGGTGTACGGAAACACAAACCGTAATGCACATGGGCACGGTAACGTAATTGGAAACGCAGACAGTTACGGTAACAGCAACGATAACACCAAAGGAAACACAAACAGAAATGCAAACGCAAATGGAAGTGCATATGCAAACGCAAATGGAAATACACTCGGTGCCGCAAAAGGAAATGCAGACAAAAACAGTAATGGAAACACAAATGTTAATTACGCAAATGCAAGCACAAACAAAAACGCAAACGGTAACGCACACGGTGGCATAGACAGGAATGGTAATGCAAACAGAAACACAAATGCAAGTGCGTACGGAAACACAAATGGTAATGAGCATGGTCATGGTACCATAATAGGAAACACAAATGCTAATGGTAACAGAAACTATGACGCCAAAGGAAATGCAAATGCAAATGGAAGTGTGTATGCAAACACAAATGGTAATGCACATGGTGATACAAAACAAAATGCAAACAAAACCAGTAATGGAAACACAAATGTTAACAGTAATGCAAATGCAAATTGAAACACAAAGTGTAACGGACATGGTGGTGTAGATGGTAACGGTAACACAAATGGAAATGGAAATGCAAGCATGTATGGAAATGCAACTGGTAACATGCACGGTCACGGTACCGCAAAAGGAAATGTAAATGCTAAGGGTAACAGCAACGATGACGCCAAAGGAAACGCAAACGCAAATGGAAGCACGTACGCAAATGCAAATGGTAATGCACACGGTGATGCAAAATGAAACGCAAACAGAAACAGTAATGGAAATGCAAAAGGTAACAATAACGCAAATGCAAGCGCAAACAAAAAGGCAAAGCGTAACGCACACAGTGGCATAGACGGGAATGCTAACGCAAACGGTTACAGAAATGCAAGTGGGAATGCTAACTGTGACAGTAATGAAAGCGCACACCCTTTTTTTCACCAACAGCTGCATAGAGAAACACAATGAATACTACGAATGTATGCATAATAATGGGCCTCGGAGCAGAAAATAAGCACTTGCAATACTAAATCGCTTATATCTCAGGAACCGTACATCGTGGAAAAAAAATTAAAATTTCAAATAATTGCTGACTTTCCTGGCTGGTTTTGCAGTTAGCCCCCAAGTAGGGGGCTAGGTGTTTTTCTGACGAAAAGTCTGTATCTCGAAGCGTTTCCGAAATACAGGTCCTGAAAGGCGTGGCAGACGCCGCAGTGTTAGTCTGTGGGAAAAAGCATCAACTTCAGAGCATCATAACTTTCCATCCATTCAATATTTTGTCACCAAGCCACCAAAAGGCACATCTGTGGGATGTTGGCTTTCTTCCTTCCAAATTTCAGCCCAAAAGACCAAACTGTTGTTTTGTAGCAGATCGGCAAAGAATTCCTGTTATTTTGGGCACAGTGTCGCAAAATAGTGTGGCAAATCATGACACTTTTGCAAATGAAATCACGAAAGTGTCATGAGTGCAACACTACTTTGCAACACTACTTTTTACAAAAATTTCAAAAACATATTTCTGGGGAGTTTAACCCCCCCAAAAAAGACATGGCTAACATCCTCAGGGTCTGACTAGGTTAACACAAAAAGAATTGTGTCCCTACAGGGTCCCAAATTTAAATGCCAAGCATTTATGTGACCACTACCTGAAAATAAAATGGCTGACTCATGACACAACAGGGGTCATTTGCGACACTAAAAACTGCATTTGCAACACTGTTAAACTTTTGGTTAACTTTTCCCATTGACTATAATGGGAAACTTGTTTTTTGAATAACTTTTGAATCATTGAATATTTTTTCACGAAATCTTTGAAAGGCACATTGGGGACCCTGGCTGCATGTGTTTTGGAGTTTTAAAACTGGTCGTGCAAACTGTGCAACTTGTAGGTGCGAGCAAAAATTGCGCAAAAAAAGCATAACTGTGCTATGGAATGTCACCTTATAACTCCGCAACCGTATATCCAACCATTACAAAACTTGGCAGATCCAGAGATCTATAGTACCGCTCTGCACTTGCCAAATTTCAGGTAAATCTGTCATACAGTGGCAAAGTTATTAAGATGCACAATTTCACACTTTAACCTTAAATGGGGTACTCAATCCTAACTATAGTGGCACTACCGTGCCACTATAATATATGTACACATACACACATTTGTATGTATGTTACAAATTGCATATAAATAGATAAGTGATACTCAGAGGGGACCTCATGAGTGGTATAGACAGCATGAGTATAGAAATACCTTATTTATCACAGAAGGTCCCCTCTGCATATTTCATTTATGCAATAGGCTAGGACCTTAAGGGATAGATTTTTTTTTCTTTTTTATGCATAAAATTATTTCTGTAAGTCTGTCATTTTTTTAACTAGTGTAACTGTCCTTTCCCCCATCCTGATTACTATAACCATTGCCATGGACATGAAGTCAGGATGACAAGCTGATACTGTGATGTGGTAGTTAATTAGTGCGTCAGAAATTACAAACCACTGCCACGGAAGTTCTGCGGCATATGGTAATTTTGTGCTGCAGAACTTGGTCCCAAAGTGCCGCAGAAAAGTAGGGGCCTTGCCTATCCTCCATGCTCCCCAATTTTCTGTATCTTCTGTATACTGCCCTTTTCCTCCTCACCCTGTCTAACACCCCATTTGCTTATCCAGCTTGATTTCATTCCCCTAGCCTTCCTAGTCTGGGCCCAACAGCAAGTTTCAGTTGCCTCCACTATCCCTGTCTTATCAGTTCCCACCTTTGCTGCATGTCCATATCAGGTTGAACTTTGCACAGGAACCTCATACTACTTCCCTTATCATCTTAAAGTTGGTGTTCCTGAAATCCAGCACCCTTGTGACAAATGCCCCCCTCTCTTTAGCCATCTGTAACTGAAACCATACTGTCCGGTGGTCGCTCCCCCCCACGGTGGTTCCTCCATCCTCACATCCCTCACCCACCAACTGTTTGTAAGTACGAGGTCAAGGGTGTTCCTTTCTCTAGTTTGTTCCTTGACCAACTGTACTAGAAAGCTTTCCTGGAAGGCATCCAGCATTACCTGCTCCCCTCTGTTCTTTGTGGTAGGTGTGTCCCATTCCACCCCCAGCAAGTTGAAGTCTCCTACTATCACCATCCCCCCTTCCAGCAGTTCCTCCTGATCTGTTCTGCCAGTACCCTGTCCATCCCTTCAGATTGGGAGGGTGGCCAGTACACCACATGCAGTCTTAGTGATCTATTTTTGGGATACTGTAGTTGCACCCACAGTGCTTCTTATCTCCCTCATCTCTCTCCTCCCTTACACATTTTAAACCCTCCTTTACATACAGTGCCACCCCCTCACCCTTCCCCTCTTCCCTATCCTTCTGGCGTAATCTGTACTCCGGAACTGCCATGTACTAGTCATGGATTGGGTGGCCCATATCTCAGTTATAGCCACCAAGTCCACTCCCCCTTCCTCCAGGAGAGCCTGTACTTCTGCCCCCCTTATTCCCCAGACTCCTAGCATTTAGTGTTACCACCCTTCAACCATTGTCTCTACCCTCCAGCCTTTCTCCTCTTATGTCTGCTCCCATAGTAGTTGACATCCTCCTTAACTTGCTATCACGAGGGGTAAGCACATTTGGTTTCACATCACTAGGCCTCTGAACTCCTCTATCCATCCTGCTACCCCCACTTCTAGTGTAAATGCTCCTTAATGTGCTTCCCTATCCTTTCCTTCAGTACATTTTTTCCCCTCCTCATTTAAGTGCAGTCTATCTTTTGCGTACAGACTGCTGTTTTTCCAGGTCCTCCACCCCACCCTCCTACAAGCCCGTACCCCCTTTTCCTGACACCAGGCCCCCAGCCATTCTTTAAACTCTTGAATTCTCCCTTTTCTTGTCATACTTGCCCTGGGAATGGGAAGTACCTCTGAGAAGGTGACAGATCTGCTCATTCCCTCACACAAAGGTCCCATTTCCTGAGACCTCCTCTTTACCTCCCGTACTGTCCCATCAGCCAGGTCATTCGTCCCCAGGTGTATTATTAGGTGAGATCTTTCCCTTCCCTTGCTTGCATACCTTAGTACATATTGCTCCACCCTTTCCACGCTCATTTCTGGCATGGCTTCCACCCATATTTTACTGTGCCTCTCCCCTTTGCTGCCCCACCTGACCCCTCTTAGTATCAAGTCCCCCAACACCAAGACACCTCCCTTCTCCCTTGCCCATCTCCCCTTCTCCTTTCCTTCTTCCTCCTGCACAACATTCCCCTCTATTGTCGCTGTTTCTCCTCCCATGTTCTCCACTGTACTCAACTCTTCTTGCCCCAGTTCACCTATGTCTCCATTACCCTACCCAGCTCTTTGTACCCACAGACCGTGCGTCCCCTTCCTCCTTCCACTCCTTTGACCCCTCTATCAGATGTTGGCCCCCATCTGAGCTGACTGTGTTACCAGTTCCCTGTACTCCTTCTCTTATTCTCCTTGCACATTTGTTTCCCATACCTGTGTCACCCTCCCTGCCCCCTTGTCCTGACCATGCCCCATCTCTCTTATCTCCCTGATCTTTTTTATTTTCCTGGATGTATTTTATGCTTTCCATATCCCCTTTTCCTCCCAACCTAATATGCCCCTTCATCATTCTTGACACTTCCCCCATTATTCTTAGTACTTCTTTCTCTAGCCGTCCCAACCTGATACAGACTGGGAACCCCTGTCCTCCACAGGGTGTCCATGAATACTGCCCCTCCACAGTTATTACATTCCATGATCCTTCCTCCCCTGTGATTTCAGTTCCACCCTTCCCTGATTCCTTTGCTCCTCCACTCATCCTCATTCTGGCCTGCCCCATTACCTTGTCTCCTTCCCAGACTTCCCCAATCTGTCGTCCTGGTCCCATTGCCCCTTCCTCTGCTTTGTTCCCTCTGCTCCATTCTTCCTCTCATGGTTCCTCTTCTTTTTATCTTGCCCCTGTCTGTTGGCAGCACTGTTTCCCTTATTTTCCAGTCTCTCTATCCTGTGGTGTGTGGCTGGGATGTGAATGGAACTAAGATGGCTAGCAGTGTGTGTATGCAGTCAGCAGGTACCATATGATGTCAAAGGCTCCCAGTATAAAGGAAGTGATGTGCTAGGAGCAGGTGGGGAAGGACTGGGGGGTTGGTCCCCTCCTGAGCACCTGAGACAATCAGCTACCCCAGCAAAGCCTCACTGAGACACTCAGCTGCACCAACAAAATTCCCAAAACTGGTACGTTTCCAGCTTAAATCAGAAAGCACCCTGGTACCAACTGAAAACAACAATAAGCTAAAAAAAGAAACAATAACAGCAAAACAATCAGTGAAAATCAACATATACTTCCCTAAGATGTGTCTGCTTCCTTCTCCGGCTTCACCACTCTGACTCAGCCCCACCTTCTGTTAGCAATAACTCTGATGAGGCCCAAGGCCAGACAATAATCACCCATCCCCCAAGTTACTGGGCTAGACACAGTCAAAAAAAAAACTACAGTTCTTGCAAATCCCCCACACAGGTACCTTTCTAACTTATATCCGAAAGTGCCCTGGTACCAATTGAAAACAACAATAAGCTGCAAAAGAAACAATAACAGCAATAAAATCAGTGAAAATCAACAGATACTTCCCTGAAATATGTCTGCTTCCTTTCCCAGCTCCACCACTCTGACTTATCTCCACTTTCAGTTAGCAGTAACTCTGATGTGGCCCAAGGCCAGACAGTTATCACCCTTCCCTCAAGCTACAGGGCTAGGCACACATACAAAATAAAACTACAGTTCCTGCAAATCCCCCAAACAGGTACCTTTCCAACTTAAGTCAGAAAGCACCCTGTTACCAACTGAAAACAGCAAGCTGCAAAAGAAACAATAACACCAATAAAATCAATGAAAATCAACAGATACTTCCCTGAGATGTGTCTGCTTCCTTCCCCAGCTCCACCACTCTGAATCAGCCTCACCTTCAGTTAGCAGTAACTGTGATGACGCCCAAGGCCAGACAATTATAAATAAGTGCCAAAGTGTGATACAGCTCACAGTGGTGCATAAGGGAAGGGGAGTCTAGAGCAAAGTGATAGAAGGAGTTAAAGAGGGTGTCAAATCTGGTTAGGGAGGATGGGGACAGCACTTTAGACTGCATCGCAGTAGTTAAAAAGGGGAGAATCATCTTCTGGACAAGTTCATGCCTTGCCATAAGTGGTATGCAGCTACAGTTCCTGTGAAGGGCACCAAGCTTGGGTGCAGTTGTTTTAGGATGGCGTTGACATGTCCAGAGACGGTGAGGTGTTGGTCAAGCCAAACCCCTAAGTATCTAAAAGGGGATGTGTCCCCTAGTAGCATCCCATCAAGGGTGTGGAAGGAGGACATGATTGGTAGCAATGAGAGTCTCTGCCTTGTGCCAAAAGGTCATCAAGACAGTCTACTTGGCATTGAGGAAAAGATGATGCAAGCTGAGCCAGTGCTGAAGCTTATTGAAGTCATGCTGAAGTTTGGCAGCTACATCAGAAGGGGAGTGACCTGAGGTAAATAGGACAGTGTCATCTGCATACATTTGGATGGAAGATGACATGCAGACTGAGGGAAGATCATTGAGAAAGATGGAGAAGAGCAGAGGACCTAGAACTCAGCCCAGTGGGACTCCAGTATTAATTGTGTGTGTATGTGGGGGTTGAAGTCAGGAATTCTTAATGATTGTGTGCTTCCTGTAAGGTAATCAGTTAGAGGCCAAAACTGAGAGGCCAGCTAATGTGAGAGTGTCAAGGAGCAGGGAGTGGGAGACCATGTTGAAGGCCTTGGCAAGGTTGAAAAAAATGTCGTATGTGACTTGGCCTCTGTCTATCCCTGAGAAGATAGAGTCAGTGAGCCTAAGCAGGGAGGTGGTTGTGCAGTAATTTTTCCTAAACCCAGGCTGGAGTGGGGTGAAGAAGGAGGTATCAGAGAGGATGATGGAAATTTGGGAGAGAATTAGATGTTCTTGAAATATAGCAAAGGACGGGACTAGTGAGATAGGACAATAATTACCAGCGAGGGAAGGATCACCTCCCTTTGGAAGAGGAAATACAATGGCATGTTTCCAGGCAGCAGGGACTGTGGCTAACAAGAAAGAGAGGTTTAGTAGGGTAGCCAGTGGTGCTGCAATTGCCAGGGCAGAGAGATAGAGCAGCTTGTGGTCGAGTCCATCAGGGGACTTGCCATGGGGGGGGGTTAAAGGAGAGAAGGGCATTTAGAGTGTTAGTTTGGGAGATATTTGTGAAGTTAAATAGGGAATCTTCAGATAGGGATGGCATGTTAATAGGATTGTTCTTGGTAGGTCTAGTGGGCAGGAGCAGAGGAAGAGAGGACAGGAGGACTGAGGCAAAGAATGAAAATTGAAGGTAGGGGTTAGGGGGAGAGGACATTTACCACCTTCCAGAATTTGGAGGTGTTATTTATATTTGTATTGACATTGGTACAGAAGTGTTCAGACTTTGCTAACCTGCTTGTTTTTGTGCAGGAGTTGCAAAGACACCGATATTTGTTAAAGTCAGCTGGTAGCTTGTTGGTGTTATATTGCTTCCAAGCTGAGTCACAGATCCTTTGTCAGGCTAGTAGTTCTGGGGTTACCCAGGTGAGGTGATCGCCATGAATCCTGGATTTTTTAGAGGCACATAGCAGTTCCAGATGTTGAGAAGTTTTGATATGAAATATTCAAAGGCAGAGTCGATGGTGGCAGCTGTGCTTATTGGTGTCCAGTCAGTATGAGACAGGTCCTGGAGTAGTTGGATTAGGTATGGGGATTTGTAGAACTGAATTAACAGGGTTTTAAATGGGATTTTGGACATATGCATTTTGTGGACTAGGAAGATATTATGGTGATAGTTAAGTGTGTCAGGGAGTAGCCCTGACTGTACGACCCTGTGGGGGTGGGATATAAGGGTTCACTCTTTGAGTGAGTGGTTATTTGATTTGTAGTTTAGGCAAGTAGGTTAGAGAATTAATGAGATAAGTTGAGGGCAGTTATGTCGGTATGAACTTTGCTTAGGAGGGGGTCAGCCAATTGAGATTATGATCACCCATCAAGTAAAGGTCACTGGCATGGGTTTGGGTGACTGTGTTTGTAATTAGATCCATGGTTACAGTGGAGGGATACACAGGTGATAATAGATGCCTACTATGAAAATGGGGATGGAGAAATGTAGGATGACTCTTATGACCAGTGCCTCATAGGTTGAGGGAAGGGACTTGGATAGAGTGATAGAGAAATTGTATTGATGAGGAGATATACATTGCTATGCCACCTCCTCTTGCTGTCTGATCTTGATGAGCAATAGACTAGCCAGGTATGGAGATAGCAATATCAGGGGTTTTATTACTAAGCCAGGTTTCAGAAATGATGAGTATGTTGGGGGCCAAAAATTTCATGAGTGGTTGGAGAAGATCAAGTTTAGGTAGAGGGCTTCTTATAGTTAGGTGTAGTATTATGAGACCATTTGGTATGGTGCGGGGGTCAGGCGTTGAGAGATTAGGGATGGCATTTGAAGCTTCAGCTTTGATGGAGGGGTGGCTAGGGTTAGGGCTTATGTTACCTGATGTAAGGAGGAGTGATGGTATTATAATGTAATGGAGTTTTTTTTATTTTTTTAAACCAGGATTGGAATCTGGCAGAGAGAGAAGTAGAGAAGAAGTGGGCGGATGGGATATGGGAGATCGAGAGTAGGTAGAGAGTGGCAGTGAAAAAAAATGTAGATATAATAGAGGGACTGGGGAGGAGAGGAAAGTGAGCTTATTGATAGTAGAAGGGCATCAGGGTTGCTGCATAAATATATGTGAGAGTAAGCAGGGGAGGTGGATCAGTAACTGGAGGGCCAAATTGTTTGATTATGGGGAGACAGGGGTGCTGCATTTTGAGATCTGGGTAGTGAGTTAGCTCAACAGTTGCTAGAGAGTGTGCCATGTAATGGAGTGAATAAAACACACAGAATAAACAGAATTGTGGTCTGAGAAAGAGCTCCTCTAGTGGCAGACTTGTATAAGGAGCTGGGGGATATTGGACACTTAGTTATGTGATAAGACAACACTATATAAGCAAATGCTCATATAGGGTGGGCAGGGTTTCTCTGATGCAGCTGCTTGATGGTGTTAGCAGGCAGGCAGCGGCAGGAGTAGATACCTCACTGCCAGAAGTAGCACCCAGTCAGTGGGCTGTGGAAGCTGAAAAGAGAGATAAGAGGGACAAGGTTAGGAGTTAGTAAGGGATGCCACAGAAGAGAGGGGGTGGCATGGAGAGTTTAAGTGATGGAAGACAAAAGATTTGAGCTGGCCACAAAATGGTGGGTGGGTCCTAGCTAGATGGGCTGATGCTCAGAAGAGAGGATGAGAGAGAGGAGTAGTGATAAGGGAGCCAAGAGAAAACAGTGAAGTTTTATTACGCAGGGTCAGTGCCTTGGGGGTAAAGATAGGAGTGTGGGGAGAGATAGCTTGCAGACTGGGAGGAGAGAAATGGAGGAGGTAGTGAAAGCAAGGAAAGCCAAGAAGGTATCAAACTATTTGCTTCTGAATCTGTTCTTACAAGGATCAAGAGGGCAACTAATCTATTTCTGCCAGGAATTTGTAATTGTTTGTAGAGTTGAATTATAATGTATAAAATCCAAATAAACTGTTAATTTAACAAAAAAGAAGTAAGAAGATATTTGGTCTAAACCCTAAACTGCCTCTCATGTAACAAATAGGGAAAAAAAAGAAGAAAGAAAAACATTTTTTGTAAACAGTTAGCAGGTTCTTTGATTCTTCAGTCTTTAATATGCCAGCTGTAGGGCAGTAACTAAAGCATATATAGAATCAGTTGATATCACTGACTGATCCTTATTATTCAGTATGTCCCTAGCACTAGCTACTTTCAGGATTACTTCCATGTGAGTCCCTGCTCTCAGAAATATTTTCAAAAAGTTTTATAGACAATAAATTATGATTAGCAATATAATCCATGAAATTATATACAGCTCCATTCATCAACACTCATAATTGAGCAGACAAAAGTAATTGAGCAGAGGATCCTATTTCAATGACGTCCGATTTTGAAGTTATCAAACTCTTTCTTCATTTTCCTGTATGTCTAGTTAAATCTGTAGAAACACAAACTTTCTCCTGAAAAGTAGCCCTTTTGATTTTCTGGCCAAAGTGTAGGCGGCATTTCTGTTCTGCAATGTTGTGAAGCTTGATATCAAGGTAGTCTTTGCCGGAACTTGCATGGGAGCATTAGAGATTGGGAATGTATATTTCTGTTATATTGGGGAATTAAGAAGGCTTTTTCCGCATGCAAAGAGGGGGTAACCCTTCCAATGAGGACAACAACTGCTGAATAAGAGTTAAAGTGCTGCCCCTCCAACCAACGTCACAGCTTTTTTTGGAATGACCACAAATCGTGGATTCTTCTCTCTCTACAGGTTTTCCATTCATTATATTTTTGCATTTTTAATAGTATTGTCAATTATGTGGGTTTTCAATATGGAAGTCACCATAGCCACATCTGGCTTTAACTGCTGCGTATCAGATTCTACTTGTTTTATTCTGTCTGCTAATGATACAATACTCACATTTGTGGAGGACACCATATCAATGATACTGTCAATCGTTTTTTGAATTTCTGCTGAATCCTGTTCCCTGACCACTTGCGGTTGCTGCACAATCTGTAGCACAGATGCCTGAGTATTCTTTGATTCCACTGCCATTTTACCATCCCTCTTCTCTGCACCTGGTAGTTCTGCGTTACCCTTAGTCATATTAGCAAGCTCAGGGGGCTCTTCTGAGTCTGTAGACCCCAACTGTGACACCCGCCCAAGAGAGGATACAAGCTGAATCACATATGTATCAAGCAAACACTGTTTCTCTTGCTTCTTTAGCACTTTCTTTTGTTCTTTAGAGAGTCCAACCTCAGTCAGTTTGTCTTTTTGATTTTACTTTGCAGCACAGCTCCTTTCATCAATAACAGGTGTGACAAACTGGATTTTCAGCATTTCACACATAAGAGATTACACAGAGCTTCATGCTCCAGCAGTCATCTTGTTACAAGCTCGACCACATAATGAGGTCGATAAACAGGAAATAAATAAAATATCAGTCCAAATTATTCTCACAATTATATGAAAATACTAAAAACAAAATTTCTGCCGGCCCATCGGCATAGCTGTTAGATTTCTGCTTGTGACGCCAATGGCCCAGGTTCAGGAATGGACCTGGGGAGTTGGAGGGCCGACAGGGGAGAAGGATTGAGCATCACATGGACTGCTCTCCTTCTCCGGGGGAGGAAGGGGTAGAATGTCCAGTGCTAGGTGGACCCCTGGTGGGTGCTGGGGGAACCACAGGCAACAGGCACCTGTATACTTGAGAGGCAGGGCAGGCTTGAGGGGCAGGGCAGATGCTGGACGTCACTGCACGTCCCTGCCCCTGGCACAGCTCAAGAAAATTGTTGGCCACCAAGGATGATGCCCACCCCAGCACCTGACCTCTATGGCTTCCTGCCTCTCTGCTGACCAATCTTGGCTCCATGGTAGTGCCAGGCCCTGAACCCCACCCTTGGGAGGGGAGTCAGGGAGGCAATGTTGGTAGTTGCCAACACCTTCTCCCATCATAGACAGGCCTGACTTGATGCCATGACCCTGCCTTGGGGGGCAAGTCAGGGGTTATCTGTTGAGACAAGACAATAGGGGAAGAAGGTAGGTGCTCGGGGGGTTGGAGCTGAGTAATGGGCAGCAGATGGCAAAAAGCATACTACATAAAAAATTGATAAAGGAAGAAAACATTTCTAAGAAATTCTGTTTAATGGTAGCTAAAGGTACAAATTCTTCTGCTGTGTCAGTAGAATCCTATATCTAACCTTATCAGTGGGAAGCTAATTTTTCTCAAGTTTACTTTAGTAATCTTGAAAAAATTGTCACACAGTAACAATAACATCGATAAATTGTCACACAGTAACATAGAAATTCTTAGGCATTTATTACAGCTTGAATATCGTCCTTTAGTCATTATATTCTCCAAGGAGGAGGTAATCATTGCTATTGGTCAGACTAAATGCAATAAAGCTCCTGGACCTAACAGAACTCCTAGTGATACCTTTAAACATATTTCTAGCTGGTGGATTCCTTTATTACATCATGCATATAATTACATGATACAGTATAACAGTTTACCAGATTCATGGAAAAGATGGGGCTGCCAGGGTAGCCTAAAGGCTAGAGTAATGTGCTGTGAATGTGCTTGCTATATCCAGCAGACCTTGGTTTGATTTCCACTTGCATACTATGTGATCTTGAACAAGTCACACAACCTCCCCAGTGCTCCTGGGTTGCCCCTGAAAGCAGGCAGGTTTGCCTAGCAGGCCTTACCCAGTTTCCAATATAATTTATCCAATGCACAAAAAAAGGGCAGTTAAATGACCCCCCCAAAGTATCACCCAATAAGCTTAATCAATACTTTTCAGAAGATGTTTTTTGGTAGAATAGTGTTAAACAGGCTTGAAACTTGGGTAGAGGAAAATAATATCCTGGATGAAGCCTAATATGACTTCAGGAAAGGTTGCTACACAATACAATATTGTCAAGTGTTATAGCATCTAATAACTAAAATTGGTTTACATTAAAAAAAATAAACTCTTCTGCTATTTATAAATGTCAAAATGGCATTTGATTACATTATCAAGAAAACACTTTGGATCAAATTCACTGAATATGATGTAGACAAATATTTATTAGATATCTTAATAAAACTCCATGAAAATACATAGTTTGAAGTCCAGTTTAATCTTTGGAGCAACCTTATGGTCCCAATCTAAACAAGTGTAGGAGTTAGACAGGGCTGTATCATGGCGCCATTACTTTTTCAATTTGTATATAAACAGTATAATAGAGAAACTGTATCATCAGGATTTTCATTCCTCTAAAGTTTTCAATAGATCTCTTACTTTCTTGGCATATGCAGACAAAATTATTTGAATATTGACATCTTTATTGGGCTTAAAGAGGAAACTGGATGCATTCTCAGAAATGTGTAGTAGTAAATTCGTGCGGATAAACAAGAAAAAACACAGATGATAGTTTTTGGTGCAAAGTCATTTTGGAAATAATTTAAAGTTGAACTGCTCAGCCACTGAATACTATCTCTTTGTGATTATTTAGACATACAACTTGCCATGAATAGTAAATGGAACTCATAAAATGTTTTATGAAGATTTATGGTTGCTACTCATTTAAGGGTTCATTATGTGTAATAAATGCCAAAATTACAAATGTAATACTGTATGAAGAAATACAGAGCCCTATTCATCTCTTAAAATAATATTAAATACATTATATTGTTATCTGTTGAAACTTCCAAATGGTACTCTTGCGTATATTCTCAGATCTGAATTAGTACAATATTCCATTGAATCTTCGTATCTAAAATAGTAATATACATAATGAACTACAGATAATGGGCTTGATTCTCAAAGAGCCTATAGACAGAGGCAAAGTGCAACAAAAGGCAGGTTGCATCAAAGCCTAGTGTGTCAGAGATCCTACATCTAATTCTCTATTGGACAGGGTCACTGTGGCAAAGTCCAGCAGCTTGCAGTAACCATAGCACTGTGCCTAACAGATGGCGCATCTTCATAGTGTGCCTTAAGCTGCTGGGTATCCAAGGGCCAGTCCCTGGTGGCTAGCAGAACCCCCACCCAGCCCCAATCAGCATGTAATGTGCAATGTTATAATAATTAATTCCTTGATGATCAAGCGGTGCCCCCCCCAGTCCACCCCAATCAGCCTGTAATGTAAAATGTTATAAGAAATATATCCCTGGTGATCTAGCAGTCCCCCTCACCTGAATCAGCACATACTGTAAAATGTTATGACATATATCCCTGGTGATCTAGCACTTCCACCACCCAACCCAATCAGTCTGTACTGTAAAATGTTATAAGAAATATATCCCTGGTGATCTAGTGGTACTCCTCACTCGATTATGCTATACTGTAAATAGTTATAAGAAATATTTCCCTGATGATCTAGCGGACCCCCCCCCAAGCTCTGATCCCCTGTTATGTACAATTACCACATCCCTGGTGGTCTACTGGATCCTCATCCCAGCTGGCAGGGCCCCACCACCCTGCTCCCCCAATCGTGAAACCGACCTGGTGACTGGCACAGCCTACTGCTCACCACCATGACCAGCTGCCAAATGAACACTCAGTGAACACATATTGTATACCGTACAAGCTCAGTGACTGACAGCCCACTGAGCTGTCAATCAATGAGCATATACTAAATACAATATGTGCGAATAGAAATCTCAGTCAGTGGTAGTGGTGGGTGAAGTGTGCAAAATTTGCTCTGCGAAGCAATTCATGGAGTAATTCAGAATCTGCAAAGTAATCCACAATCCGAAGCGAAGTACTTCGTGTCATAATGAGGAAGGATAAGTCCATTGAAATCAATGACTTCACATTACTCTGCCTTCCCCCAACCACTTCTGCACCAATTTTAATGTGAAGTACATAGAAATCAATGTACTTCTCATCACTTCGCATTGTTATTGAGCTCCAAGGTGAATTTTGCAGTGATTCATGGGATTGCCAGTCACATGGGCTCTGGATTGTTCTGCACAGCCTCAGTTCTGTGTGGTGTGTGTGTAGTGGTAGCTGAGCTCTGTGATTCAAACCCTCTAAAAGCTGTTACAAAAGCCTTTTTGAGACATTTTTTTGCTCAATCTTTAATACATCGATTGTAGGAAACCCTTCTGTGCTCATATCATCGAGTGTTTATTGTTTGTGTGTGGATTTTGAATGTTAATTTAGAGCATTCAGTCCGTGGACTGACAGACACTTGAAGTGTGCTTTGGAGGAGGGGTGTATCTGTGGAGGAGGTAGATTAACTGGGAGAAAAAGGCAGTCTTTCTGTTTTGGTTATATTTTTCTTGTATAACTGTGTTAATGTACACACAGTAATATTTTCAGTCATTCTTGACATTGTTGTGCTGATTGTTGTGGTGCAGCAGTGCATAATTTCAATTTGTTTAAAAGATTTGGTTATATTACTGAAGTTTTTAATTTGCTTCGCTTTACTTGTAGTGTGTATGTGCATGTGTGTGCTACACATGCCATCAAATCAGACACATCTGATTGTGCCACAGAGTAATTGCAGCAGTGTGAACCTGCTATCCACCCACCTGTGTGATTTTGTACTGCTTTGTGGTATTTTGGTTTGGACTGTTACTGCAGTGCACTGCCCTCCCACCCCCACCCCCACAACCGGCAAAGGTATTCTTTTCAGATTGGATTGTGATTTGTAAGCACTAGTTAAGGTGTTGTTGTGATTTTGCGTCTGCATCTCTTCTTTGTTGCGCAGTGCAGTCTTAATCTGTCTGTGCTTTAGCATCTGTTTAGTGCCCAATTTCCATCTGCAAGCCACAGTTGTTTTTTTGGCTTCACATCCACCGGCCCAGAATGAAAGTTCCTAAATTTGTTTTGAATTTTCTTGGTGATCCCCCAAAATGCCTGCAAAGACACATGCAAGCAAAACTTTTTCTGGCCATGGCACTGTTGCCAGTGACAAGATTGTCCGAGGGCGTAATAATACTCAGAACTGCATAGCTGATGTCAGTAAAGGGATTTCTCCATCAATGTTTTTAACAGCGCAATCTATAACTTCACTCGTAGTTGGAGGAGATGATGTTTTCCCCTGGTAGTCTTAGTGCAGTTTCTGCTGACATGAGTATTGCTGCCTCAAGTTTCACTTCTGACCAGTTAACTATTTCAAAAATTTATAGTGGAGTCTAAAACTGTGACTAACAGTGTACTGTAGATGATGTCATACTTCCCATTAACATCCCCACGATAGTTGAATATGATTCTAATCCTTGTAATTATAACTCACAATGTCACATTTCTTTCAGCACTGTTGAGGTCATGCATTTGCCATCCAACGATTCAAAGTGTGGCGCAACAATATTGGGTGACAATGATGATGATGATGCTGTGGTTGGAACATGTTCTCCACATAACAGCATCCAAGCTGAAAATGAGGATGTAGATGATGTTGATGAATATGATGATGATATCAGTGATCCGTGCTGGGAACTGGAGAAAAAGAAAGTCAAGGTGGCTGTATCTGGGTCTGTTGGCATTAAATCCCCCCCCCCAAAAAAAGTTGTGATTTAGTGGTTCCTGTTGATGATGATGACCCGGTAATAATCATATGTAGTCATGGTGATCAGTTGGAGTCCAAGTGTGCCCAGCCTGAAAACGTATGTAGCACATACCCCCCATTTCAGGGGTTAAAAAAATGGAGTCCAATAAGCAGCATCAGGGACATGTTAAAATTAGGGATCACAATCCTGTTTGGGATTTTTTTTGTCCAAGATGCAAATGATGAGTCAGTTGCAATCTGACAGCTTTGCCATGCGTATGTGAGTCAAGGTAAAAAGGGGAGTCATCTGGGCATGGGGGGCGAGCATACACATCTTAAAAACAGACACATGGCACTGTGGACCTGGCACCAGATAGCAGTTAATGCCATAGTGGGGCATTCACCCTCATAATCAACCTTACTGAGCATGTTATCCCCTTCCATGAGTGTAAGACAAAGTAGGAATGTCTGCAGTAGCAAATAAATAGCATCAGAGGATTCCTACAGGCATGATGAGGAGGAGGATTATGATTTAGAAATCTTGTCAAGTGGTGGTCAGAGTAGCAGTGGTGGTGGTGGTGGTCAATGCAATTTGTCTAGTGCAGTGGTACATCAACCCCTGTACATAAAATGGGGAAAACAACTTAATTTTTGGACTTGTCTCCTGTACACCCCTCTTCACCACACATCACCACCCCCCGGCCATTTGCAGAGCAGAGTCATTTGTCACACCCCATGCAAAATGTGTACATCAGCCCCCTTTGGAGAGGGTTTTTGCCTGTAACCTTCTCCCTGCCTGCCTGAAGCATGTGACCTACACTGTCCAAGCCATGTGATGCATGTGGGCTGTCTGTGAATTCCCACTCCACCTTAAACTGGAATGAGGTGGCATGCACAACGCAAAGTCATAATTATAACGTGAAGTGGCGAAGTGAGGGTTTAAAATGGGCACTTCGCATAGCAGAATACTAACTCGAAGTGGCCGCGAAGTGAAATTTTACTTTGCTGCATCTCTAGTCAGTGGCTGGCTATGGTGGTGAATGGTGAGCTCCAGTCACAGGTCAGTTACAGGATGGGGGAGTGGGGTGGTGGGGTACTGCCTGTCTGGGTGGGGTGATGGGGGTCAATTATACCACCAGGGATGGGGTAAATGTACATAATGAAGGATCAGAGCTGGGGGGGCCTCCAGAAAATAAGGGAATCATTTCTTATAACATTTTACAATATGGGTTGATTGAGGCAGGGATGACTGCTAGATCACCAGGGATGTATTTCTTATATCATTTCACAGTATGGGCCAGCTGGGGCAGGTGTAATGCTAGATCACGAGGGATATATTTTTTATAACATTTTACCATATGGGCCAATCAAGGTGGCGGCACTAGATCACCTAGTATATATTTCTTATAACATTTTTCATAATAGGGGATCAGAGTTAGGGATGGGGAAATGCAGCACATTGCTGCAGAGTGTGCAATTGTCTATGTACCCTTAGACCAGCCCTGGCTGGTCTAATGGTACTTAAAAATGTGACATCTGGGAGAGTTTTGATAATCCTAATATAGGGGATTTGGCAGCCTGCATCTGCTGCAAGCCCCTAGTGCCATGGAACAGCTCATTTTGTGCTGCATGGGCAGTGCAAGCCCTGTTTGGTGCAGGCAGCCTGCGCTTGACACGGACTGCCTTTGAGAATCACTCCTGGTGCATCTTTTGGCACAAAGGACACTTTACGCCATTCTTTTTGTCACAAAACCCTTGCACCATGCCAGGAGCTCAGAGAATCTGGCCGCATGTCTTAAAACTGCTTTACCAAACTATGTTTTGAGGAACAAGTCTTAATCATTAAGGTGTTTTGTTTTCCCACCCATGGCATTATTGAAGTCCAAAGTGTTCCTAATGGGACTGTGGTTTATTTTGACTGATATTTATAGAGCTCCATAATTCATTCTGGTAGATCATATCAGACGTAAGTGTAAAGACATAGTAGTGCAACAGGACAGGGTAAAAATCCATATCTCTAGAATTCATATTGCATACAAGCATCTTAAAAGGGTTTTCCTGATGGAAGCGTATTAAGCAAAAATAATCGTTAATGGTTAAACTCAACACATGGTTCTGTTTGGAATGTTTTGGTTCTATTCAACTTTAGAAAACAAGGCACTGTGTTGGATTCCTGCTCTGACTGCTGCACGTGCCTTTTTCTTGGGCTGCCTGTCTGTTTCCAATTCTGCTGCAAGCCAACACCACATCTCCCTTTGTGTGAGATGAAATCAGAAAACTACAGTTGCTGTGATAGCTGTGTTATTCCCCCACTCTGAAATGCTGCCAAAAATGAAATGGGAAAAACAACAAGGCAGGAGTGGACCTTTTCAGATTCTGATACAGCATTCTCCTATACAACTACCCATTGTCAGTTATCACTGTAGAGGGACTACTTTATCACAAAGGAAGAAAACTGACTTCAAAATCATTTTAACTTCATTTCTTTATTCTTATTTTATAATTTTTTTTAATATGTCACCTATAGCCTGTTTTCTAAGTGCAATAATACCCTTGAGGGTGGGTGGAATGGGCTATACCTGCCCTTCCAGGGGCTATAAGGCCCTCCGCCTGTGGCATTTAGCCTCATTATGCCCCTGGGCGGGAGGGTGTAGCCCAATACTGCCCACCCAGTTGGATATCATTGATTGCTTGCTACAAACAGAGATGGCAAGGAGTTCTTTCCCCATTCTAGAAATGTACTAGGGATGATGAGCTACATGATTTTGAACATATTATCTTTGTGTGACAAAGATTAAAAAAGGAAAGGAAACACTGGCTGGAAAATTCTTGAAAGAAGAACCCTGGTTCAAATTATGAAACATTATATGTTCTGTTTTCATTTGGAAATTATAGATATATAAAAAGCCTACTGGCTTTCTTGAGCTAAATAAAACTGTTCTGACTGATCACAGCACCCCATTCACTAGTGCTCAGATGAATTGTTTAAAACAATCTCTCTCAGAATCTGAGTATCTGGAAATTAATAATATTATTATAATTTCTGGCCAGCATTTTTCCCCAAGGAACACCCAGTTATAATTTACCATTATTAGCAGTGTCAGTGGCTCAGCTGGTTGCACACTCACCTCTAAGGCTAGAAGATCAGGAGGCTGTGGGTTCTATCCCTACACCAAGCACTTGGGTTAAATCCCAATACTGATACTATTGTGCAGCATGGAGGGGGTGCTGCACTTCAGGTGGACATTAAAGTTTCCATGGCACTTCTAGAAAAGAGTAGGGGGATATTTTTATTATAACTTCAAAATCAAATAGGTACAAACAGTGTTGAGTCACCCAAAAATAATATACAAATACAAAATGAAAAAAGTAAATAAGTATTTCAATCATATTCATGTCAGGTCACCTTTTAATGAATATTTAACACAATAAGGAAAATATAGAAACAAAACGATATCCCCTTCCCCCCAAAAGAAGCAGGAGAATTTGATTAGTACTGTAAAATTAAATAGTTAAGAACAGTATTAAGTCACACACAAATAATATATAAATCCAAAAAGAAAGAAGATCAAAATAGTATTTTCATCAGACTCCTTTCAATTTTACCTCTCAATAGACATTTATGTCCAATGAAAAAAATAGGAAAATTAAGCAATCCCGCTCCCCACCCACTAAAAGAGTAGGGGAATATTTTATTATAACTTCAAAATCAATGTTATACAAACATGTTGAATTCACATCACCATCATCATAAGTAGAAAATCAAAACTCAAATGAAAAATAAATATGTATTTCAGTCATACTCCCTATACCACATTCCTTAGTGACATTTTTGATTAAATAATTGTTATGCATTTAAAAAAATATCTATCCCTCCCTGCCAAACACAAAATTAATGAAATGTTTATTATAGCTATGACATTTATGAAAATGAATATTTAAATACCTGTTGACAATCACATGAAATAAACATACAAATCATATCCCTAGTCATATGCACAAAAAAGCAAATGAAGTATTTTAGCAAACACCCTTCCCTCCTCCCCCTACCTCAGAGGTTGGGGGATTATTGCAGAGTATTACTTAAACCACTGTAATTTAGGCCATCTCTCTGAATATTGCACTCCAGTGCATGTCCCCCTCCCTTTTTGTTTAATACCATGTATGTTTTCCAAGATAGAATACATCACTTGGTCTGGTGACCATTCAATCTGTCGTACAGTTGATCTTTTATTTTTTTTTTATCTATTTGAATCTAGGATTACAAGTACCTTTGATCCAAGGCTCTTTTACAAAGGTTCCATGTCAGTTAGGGTACAATTCAAACAAGACATTGAATAACAGTATAACAGTGGGTTACAGGCAGTTATATACAGTTTTATACATTCAATACAGTGGCAAAAATGTCAGAAGAGGTCTGGTAACAGGGTTGACACAGTATGGAGGAGAGACACACTAGTGGGGTGTGGCAATAGGCACTTATCAAATATCAATTAAAGTGCTACGGGGGTAGGGAAGGAGGGTGGGAGGAGGGGAGGATGAATGGGTGTATGGGAGAAAGAGTTGAGGGGGACAGGGTTAAGTGCTAGGTGGAAAAAGCAAAGAAGGGAGGGGAGAACAATTAGGAAGGACAGACACAGGAGTTAGATGCAGACAGAATGTGATGGAGACTGGATATGAATGGACCACGCTTTGGCATTGAAGCAATGTCAATGTTGAGACCATTGAACCAGCTGGGAGCTCTGTGCACAAATGATCTTTGCCCTTGTGTGGTGCAGAAATGAGGGATATGTTGAAGCTGGGATTCAGAGCCCCTGGTGATGTGAGTAGTCTGCACTGGGCAGAGGAGAGCTTGGACACCTGGGGGAGCAAGGCCTAGTGTTATTTTCTTTGTCATAAGGCAGGTTTGGTACTTGATCCGTTTTGAAAGTTGAAGCCACCCAGTCTGTGCGTAGAGATCACATGTGTGGGTGAGGTGATGGGAGTTGGTTATGAGACAGAAAGCTTTGTTTAGTGCAATGGATATGCGCCTGAGGGCAGTGGCAGAGGCAGTGCCTTAGATGATCAGACTATATTCAATTAATGAGATTACTGAGCTTTGTACTGCAATCCTTAAGGCATCTGAGGTAAGGCATTGCCTGTGCCTGAAGAGTAGGCCAATGTGAGTGCTAGTAGCCTTGGCAATGTTGACAATGTGCGTAGCATATAATAGGTTACAATAGATGGTAATACCTAGATATTTAAAGGATTGAACCTGTTTGAGGGTTGCACCAAGGCAGTTTTTGATTGTGATGGGATTGAGTCTGTGTTTGTTGTGCAGGCTGCAGAAGAGCATGGACTTGTTTTTTTTGATTCGTACTAGCTTGACATAACCAATACTTTATGTGTGTGATAATTAGCCTAGGGGAACGTTTATTAAAAGAAAGGTCTTCTCTAGGGAATATTCCTAAATGTAGTGTTTCTGGTGTACTAATACAGGTAGGAAACTGTTCCCATCTATTTCTTGGGAGTTCACAGAACTCATTCAGGAAGGGACTCTCAAAACACAGATGTGTCGTGGTTTCTGACTGACCTATGCAGGATGCCCTGGGGCAATTCCTTTCCGATTTATCTTTCTGTTTTAAGTCATCCTTTATTTGGAGTTTCCCATGCACACTCTGCCATGTTTCATAGAATCATAGAAATCTGTCAGTAGAAAAGGACCATACTGCCCATCCAGTCTGACCATACCCCCCCAGGAAGACCCTTTCCCTCCATTGTCAGCCTGCCCCCCTTCCTGTTAGGCCATTGTACTTTTCCCAGGCTCCTTTGAAGTTGTCTACTGTATCCACCCCTACCACCCATTCCGGCAGACTGTTCCATGGCCATACCCCCCTTGGTAAAGTATCTCCCCCTGATGTCCCCTCTGAATCTATCCCCCTCTAGTTTGTGTGCATGCCCTCTAATGGAATTGGTCATACTCATTCTGAAGATGCTGTCTACTGTCACCCTGTTTATGCCCTTCAAGTACTTGAATGTTTCCACCGTATCCCCTAACTTCCTCCTCTCCTCCAGAGTGTACAGGCCTAGCTTCCCCAATCTCTCCTCAGATGACTTCCCCAATACCCCGACACCATTTTGGGTGCTCTAATCTGGACCCTTTCCAGACTGTCCTTGTTCCCTTGCAGGTATGGTCTCCAGAACTGGACCCCATATTCTAAGTGTGGTCTGACCATGGTTTTGTATAGTGGCAGGATCACCTCCCTCCTTCTGCTTGTGAATCCCCTCCCTATGCATGCCAGCATTCTGAATGCCTTTCCTGCTGCTCTGTCACATTGACTCCAGACTTTTAGGTTGTCTGTAATAGTGATCCCAAGGTCTCTTTTTTGTTCTGTTAACTCCAGCTCCACACCCCCAAGCCGGTGCTTTTTGTGAGTTATTTGACAACACTTAGCAATGCTTGCTGAGTTATGGAATGTGTCAAAAAGGTGGAATCAATGTTGGATACCTTTGGTAAATGACTACTTTTTAGCCATTCAGCTGTTTCACCTGAACTGGAGTAGGCCATACTATGTAAAGCAGAAACATATTGTACTAATTCTGCTAATATCTTGTGATTCTCTGTCACTCTTTCTTCTTGGGCCATTTTAAATGCAGAGATTGTTTTATTCCTTGTGCATGTCATGCAGCTTTTAAAGGGACTTTTCTGAAACGGATTTCCTTGCATGCTATCCTTCTGTTGAAATTCGAAGGACTTTAGTCTATCATATTGATGTGCTGCAAGTTCTTGTTTAGTGTGGGCAGCATCTGTTGTGTAGTCTTGCCCTGTTTATGTTTGTTCCTTGCATAATGTTTTCATCCTCTAGTAGTGCAGTATTCAGTCTCCAGTATCCTTTCCCTGTTGCTAAATCTATGGAAGTGGAATGTTTTACCTCTAGCAACCTGTGGTCTGAAGTAACCATTAGTACTACTGCTGCTGATGATACTGGAAGATGCAGTGACAGAAACCAATAGTATATCCTTGTTTTTAGTTTTCCTCTGTATTATGTGAACTGTGGTGTGTTATAGTGAGTGTGAAAAATGTCTATTAAGTGTGTTTGTGTCTGAATTGTATTTAAAAAAGCCGCATCACAGAATGTTTTTTCAGTTGCTGACCCTCTGTCATATTTAAATCTGCTACAATTAAAATCTCCACCTAACATGATGGTCCTCACTATAAAATTATAAGGTTGTATTAAAGTCAATAATTGTACCAGCCCTGCCTTATTGTGGGGAGTATACACATAACTCTAAAGTCTTGTCCTTCTAAGTATATCAACTAACAGACTCCTCCCAGGGGAAATATCTACTATTTTAGAAAGCTTTATATTTATTTATTTATTTATTAATTCTCGAATTACAATACCTTTGAGCACAAAACAGCTCTTTTACAAAGGTTCCACATCAGTGGGATGGGTGACAGACAGACAACGGATGATATTACATAAACATTTTGACAAGTATTTGAAATGACATTAACATTGCAACTAAAATGAAAACTAGGAATCAGTAGGAAATCAAAAATAACCTAATAAAAGGAGACAGCCCAAGGTGCTTTGTCAAGTAGGTATAGGTAGATCTGGGTGAACAAAAGTTCAGGTAAGTGAAGTTAAACAGTGGAAAGAAGGTGGAGGGTGAGGGGTGAGGTGAAAGAGGGATTGGGGAAGAAGGTGGGAAATAGGGCAGAGCAGTGAGGGTGAAAGTGGTCATTCGCAGAGAAACAGTGGGAGAAGTAGGTACACAAGGATGTGTCAGTACTGCTGAGGTAGTGCCACGTCAGTTGAAACAGTCACATGAACTGTTATCTATAAGATGCTGACAAAGAGTGCCTTTAAATGGTCCCAGTTTTGATAAGGAAGAGAGATCTCTGGGCAGCACATTAAACCATAGTGGTGCTCTAGATGCAAACAGTCATTGCCCTTGTGTAGGCTGGCATTTTGGGACAGAGAAGAGTTGGTTGACTGAGCCACATGTGTGCTGGGAGCTGAAAGAGGGGTTGAGTAAGTTTGTAACAGCAGAAGGCAGGAGCCCGAGAAGTGCCTTTTTAGTTAGCAAGCAGGTTTGATAGTGAATCTTCCCATTTAGCTGAAGCCAACCTGTTTGCACATATAGTTCACATGTATGAGTAAGGCATGCTGATCCAGTACGAAATCGGCATGCTTTATTGAGTGCCACTGGTATTATGCGGAGGGTAGTGGTGGAAGCTGAGCCATAGATAACCAGACTATAATCAACAATGGATACGATGGAGCTATGGATAACTAGTGGAAAGGCTTCAGGCATTAGATTGTGTTTATATCTATGGAGTAACCATATCTAGATGCTGGCAGAACTGGCAACATTCTCAACATGCTGGGCATATGACAGTGAGCTGTCCACGGTTACCCCTAGATACTTGAAATGTTGAATTTGTTCAAGCAGGATGCCAGCGGAGTTCCTGATGGTTAGGGCACTGGATCTGTGTTTGCTGCGAGTACCACTGAACAACATAACTTTCGCTTTTTTGGAGTTCAGAATTAGCTTGTGTTTCCTGAACCAGTCCTCCACTTCTTCAAAGCTGAGTTGAAGTTGGTATTCCAGTGATTCAGGGTCAGTGTTGCTAATGTATTTGACCACGTCATCTGCATAGAGAAGGATCTGCTGGTGCCAGGAGTGAGGGAGACTGTTAAGAAAGTTGCTAAAGAGAAGTGGATGCATTATGGAGCCCTGTGGTACTCCAGATTGGACATGTTGATGGTCAGAGGTGACATTAGCTATCTTCACCCGTTGAGAGCAGCCTACAAGATAGCTTTTGAACCAGGACACAGTATCTGCCAAGAGGTCAATTGAGGACAGTTGCTTGAGAAGTACAGTGTGGTTCACTGTATCAAAGGTCTTTGTGAGGTCTATGAAGGCCACACCCACAATTTACCTTGATCCAGAGATTAGTGTATGAAACCAGTGAATTCTGGCAGTGCTGTGGTAGTGCTATGTCGTTTTCAAAATCCATGCTGCTGGGGGCACCGGATTAATTATTTTTCAATATACTCCACCAGCTGATCCACAACTATGTGCTCAAGTGCCTTAGACAGATGTGGAAGTATAGAGTTAGGTCTATAGTTTTTGTGTACAGTGCGGTCTCTACTTTTGTGAACAGGGGTAACAAGGGGTGACTTACAGATGGGGATATGATTACTATTTTTACTTTTTACAGTACCGCAAGGACTTTGGTTTGGGGATCAGGATTTGTGGGGGACGAGATCAGCCCTGCGGGGCTGTTAATTATACATGGTGATCAGGACTGGGGGGAGGGTCCGATAGCCCTGTGGGGCAGTTTTACTTAGTAATGGAGGATCAGGGGCTGGGGCCCCATAACCCTGTGGGGCTTTTATTTGTGCATTATTGGGGAACTGGGGGCAATGTGGGTCTGATAGACATGCAGGCTTTTATAATCAGTATTGGGAAATCAGGGGCTGGGGTCATTTCAGACTTGGGGACTGGGGCGGGGAGGTACTTGCGCACGTCAGTGTGCATGCCACAGGCTTGCGGACAACTGTTCAGGAATGCCTTCCATTTGGTGTGCCTGTACAGTTAGCACAAGTCACAGGACTTAGCCGAGGTGACCCTGCCCCTTACAGAATTGGGTGGAGGGTCCATGGTGCAACTACACCCCTTGCATGTCACATCTTATGACATGCATAGGAGTGCTTCTAGAATCAGGCCCTCATGTTCCAAATATACCATTTAAAAACAGCAAAAATAATGCCTGAGCTACTCTTATCCCACCTTCTCCACTGATTTGTATACATATATAATAGAACATTTTAGTTCACTAAAGAAAAAAATGTCAGCATCCCAATGTTCTGCTACATAATCCCAGAAGGTTTTGATACAGGAACAAGAGAAAAATAACTGTGCCCTTGTTTCAAGCTGATTCATACAACTAGACCTAGAACAAATTTGATCCTCTATCTTTTTGTGCTTTTTGTTAGCCTTAACATTCAAACATTCATGGCCATAAAACATCCTTAAATTTACCTGGTATACGCTGTACTGTAAAGAAGAAATACATTCAGGAGATCATTTTGAAAAAGTTTCTTGTTCTGAGAAATGTGTATTCAAAACTTGCACATACTGTATATTGAATACATCATGGGCAGGAGTGTGATATGTGAAATATCTCCATGAGTGAACAGTGACTTCTGGATACTCACGAGTGCTGAAGGCATGAGTGAGAGTATCCAGAGGTCACTGTTCACGAGTGAAGATATATCACATATCGCACGATCTGCACATCATGGTCTAGATATTCAAAGAAGTTGCACCTGGTGCAACTGAGTTGTGCAAGCACAACCCCAGAAATGAGCCCTAGGGCAATATTCAAACAAGGGAATTGCATAGCACAGTTCCCGATGTGCTGGGGTGCAAAGATCAAGTAAGCAGCGCATCTCCGGGGGGCATGTTCATGCATATGTGGTCCATCCCAATATTCAGCCAGGATGTGTGGCTCACATGCCTGCACAAACCTGGGATGGGCCGCATACCAATGCCCAAAGTTGAGCCTGAAATAAAAAGGGTCAAATGGTGGCCACCCACAGGAGAGCTGCTATACTGCAAGGTGCAACACAGCAGCCACCAGCTATGGGTGGCCACCCCCCCACCGAGTACACTGTGCAGAAGCACCCATATTGTCCCAGGTGGTCTAGTAGACCCCCTCCCTTCCCATAGCCCCGATTACCACAAATAAACTATTTATATAGCTCTGGTAGTCTAGTGGTTCTCCCCACCCCTCCCAATGCCCCCATTTGCATAAAAAAAGTCATATTACCCTGGTAGTCTAATGGTCACCCCACCCCTCCTGATGCTCAAATCCCCATAATAAAACAGTTTCATTTTTTTCTGGTAGTCCAGTTGTACCCCCACCCCTCACGATGCTCCGATCTCCATAATAAAACAGTGTCATATGTCCCTGGTAGTCTAGTGGTACCCCCCATTCCTTCTGATGCTCTGATCCACATAAAAAAATTTCACATTTCCCTGGTAGTCTAGTGGTCCCCCATCCCTCTGATAACCCTGAATGATGATCATAAGTAAAAGTTACCTCCTGCTGAATGACAGCGTACTGTATGGGCTGCAATTCCATTGGTCCACAGTGCATATTGTAATAGTCATTCACAAATATGTGAATGAAGTCACATATTTGTGAATGACTATTACAGCATGCACTGAAAGCCCACTGTTCCACACTGTGGACTAATGGGATTGCAGCCCATACTGTACGCAGTCATTCGGCAGGCAGCTGCGGAGGCATGCAGGTGGGTATGCTGCTGCCTTCCGATGAGAGGGCCTGTGTGGCCTGGGGGTTCTGTGTGGGTGAGGGGTGCTGCTGGGCCACCAGGGAGGTGATTTTCACTTATGATCAGTGATCGGGGTTGCAGGAGGGTGGGGACCACTAGACTAACAGGGAAAAGGAAACAAGCACTACAGGGATCAAGCATTGGGAGGGGAGGGACCACTAGACACCAGGGAAACATGAAAATGTTTAATTACAGGGATTGGAGCATCAGGAGGGGTGGGGGACCACTAGACTACCAGGAACATATGAAAATATTTAATTACAAGGCTCAGAGCATCGGGAGGGTTGGGGGATCACTAGACTACCAGGGAAATCTGAAAATGTTTAATTACGGGGATCGGAGCATTGGGAGAGGTGGGGGACCACTAGACTACCAGGAAAATATGACAATTGCATTTCATGGGGCTCATGGGTACAGGGCCAGCAGGGGGGGTACTACGAGACCCCCTCTGGCACCACCGCATGCTGTGCAGGCCACCATGCACATTTTGCTGGGCCACCCTGCACAATGCATGCAAATGGAGTCATAATAACATGCAAATGGCCCCATTTGCACCTTGAATGTATTATGGCCCCATTTGCACACTGCTGGCTGAATATCATGAATTTGCACACAATGTAACCCTGTTGTGCTGGCGCAGTTCTCATTCCTGGTATTTAGCCCTTTCTGGTGGGGATGCACCGGGGCATTGTATTTGTGCAATGCGCATTACTTGATGTATTCAGAGGCGATGTGCCATGGCTTTTCTCTTTTGAATATATTCCTGAGTTGCACCAGTGGACCTCAGTTGCACTGCCCACCGCATGCGCCATTGCCAGGTACACTTCTGAATATCGGGGCCCATGTGCGCGATTTATACAATAGGCTTTTGTGAAGTGGTTCTCTTTTGCTTTCAAACTGTGTGCAAGATGGAAAAACTTCTTCTACATTCATTGGCTTTGTTTTCTTCTGTAAGGAGAATTTATTTATTCTTCCAGTATAGTTCAGCAGTATCAAAGTATGTTTTGTTGCTTTGAGTCTGCATGGTTGGATGTATTTAGCAGTCAGTGCTCTTTCTTTTTTTCTTTCCTTTTAGTAGGAACTTTAGAGATATCAGCATGTGAGTGTCTGAGAAAATGAATGCAGTAAACCTGTTGTTGGGGCTTCGGGTGCTTGACAGACGTTTCATTTGTTGTTTTACTGAGCTGAAACAGGTTACAGCACTGAGGAGAGTTAATGGGCTTGTCTGTGACATCACCACAAATGAGAATAAATGCTGGTGAGGTAAGCACAGCTTGTATGAATGGTATTTATCATCACCGTGTTAGCCTGAGCCTGCATTTTTCTCACTGTGGTAGTAATACATACTTTTATCAGTGAAAAATATAGCTCACTCCTATTGTAGAAATACATATTTCTTAGATTTGATACCAATCAACGTACTGGAAATATGCCAGGTTTTCATTTTAACAAACACTTCTCTTAGGTATAATGGAGATGTTTCATCTGAATTAATAACCCTTAATGTTCCTGCCTCCCATGCCCTATACCATGATGAAATAGCAGAAAGAAATATATTTGCCCCAAACTTCCCAGTATTAGTGAGTAAAGGTTTTAAGTTGGTAAAGATAAACTGACTATAAAAAAAGAGAATTGGACTGATCATATTACGACACCCTTTATTTAGGGGTAGGTATAAAATATTCCTTTTAATGGGGTTCAGTCTACACCCCCATTTTGCTTGGAAAAATACTTAGAATGGTTGCTTCTCTATCTTTGGGAGAAGGAAAAATATTACTTGGAAAAAGAAACAGTAGTAACAGTTAAGTTTTAATTAAATAAGCCCTCTTTGGATGGCTCTATGGTGCCAGGCGATAGGGGAATGCCTGGCACGCTGGCTACCCGCGTTCGCACTTGAGCCTGAGACATCAGAAGCAGAGGCCGGCAGGGAGGGCTCAAGAGTATCTCATGGATGTTCCCCTCCTGGCAGGAAGGGTTCCAGAGGGAATCACCCTGGAGTGGCTCCTTGTGGCTAGATTCGGTCTAACGCCTTGTGGCGTGAGTGACCATACGCCACCTGCGCAAGTAAACAAGGACATCGTGGCATGCCTTCTAGGGGGTGGGGCAACAGAAAAACAGGAAAATGGCCGTCCATACCAGCTGGATGACAGTGGCCTGCCTTCCCTGGCCACAAAGCCCCTGGATCTACTCCCACGCTGACCAAGATGTAAGTGGGTGCCAAGATGAGAGGGGGTGACAATAAGGCAGACCGATCTCCCCTCCCAGATCCCCTCACATGGGAAGGGGGCCTCTGCGATGAAGGGATACATCGGGACAGTCAGCAGTGGGGGAGAAGGATGACAGATCAGGGGAGTGGAGGACAGTGAGATTTGGCCAATAGAAGGAGAGGGCAGCTGGGTTGGAAGCAGAGGGCATAAACAAAGAATGCAAAAAATATATATACCCTCTTAACCTTATACATTGTCCAAATATTCAATTTTTTGACCATTTGGATATCTTGTTGTATTTTATTATCCCAGTTAAGTACATCCAGCTGTGTAGTTACAAATTCTGTTACTAACATTTTTATTAGCTCTCTAGTTGAAGCTATATCAGCAATTTGTTCATTAAAAATATGTTTTTCCCAAATTCCCTGCCTATACATTTTGTGGTACTGAGGGCAGCACCTGCAACTGTTCCATACTGATTAACTATTTAAATGGATGTTTCTGTAGAAGAATCATTTATTGAAAGACAGATATCATCTGCATAAGCCATTGCTGAAAAAAGAACCCTTTACTGGGGCAATTGAATGGGAGTAATAGCTTGAGATTTATTTAATATCCTTAATAACGGATCAATGTTAAACATAGATACATAGATACCCAGACAGTGTCAGCAGATAAGGGCCTAGGGCCCACCCAGTCTGCCCATTTGAGCCTGTAAGTTCACCTTATGTTTTCCTAGAAGTCTGTTGCCCCTTAACCCTGACTTCCAGAAGTCCCTTATGTCTATCCCATGATTATTTCAGCCCCCACCACTTCCTCTGGCATGGTGTTCCACTTGTCCACCACCCATTCTGTGAAGAAATTCTTCCTCATGTTTCCTCTGAATCATCCTCCCTCCAACTTCATCCCATGCCCTCAAGTCCTGGAACATCTTTTTTGCTTAAAAATAGTGTATTCCTGCACCCTGTTCCTCCCTGTAAGATACTTGTATGTCTCTATCATATCCCCTCTCTCCCTCCTCCAGGGATTACGTATTCAATTCCTTCAACCTGTCCTCATAGGACTTGTGATGCAATCCATGTACCGTCTTTGTTGCCCTCCTCTGAACCTTCTCTACCCTGTCATGTCCTTATGAAGGTAAGGTCTCCAGAACTGTACACTGTACTCCAGGTGGGGCCTCACTAGTGTATTGTATAGTGGAATTATGACCTCCCTTTTCCTGCTAGTGATGCCCCTGCCTATGCAACCAGCATCCTATTTGCTTTACCTGCTGCCTTGTCACACTGTTTCCCTACCTTGAGGTCATCAGAGATGATAACCCCCATGATTCCTTTCCTGCTTGGTGCATGCTATATCCTCACCCCCCCAACTGATGTATTGTGCCAGGGTTTTTGTGCCCCATATGCATTATCTTGCACTTCTTTGCATTGAATTTCAACTGCCAAACCCCTGACCATTCTTTAAGTTTCTGCCTAAACAGATAAAGAAGAGGGCTTATAGAACAACCATGTCTAACCCCTTTGCCTAGCTATACCATAGGACCACTAAACCCATTGACCTGTGGAATGACTACTGCATTTTTATATAACATTTTTAACCAGGTCACAAAACCTTCTGTAATCCCATATTGTTGTAAAGCATACTATAAGAAATCATGACTAATAGAATCAAAAGCCCTTTGCTGGTCAAGAGATAAAACATAACCATCCAAAGCATACAAATTATCAGTTTCTATTAATTCTCATATTAAAATAAACTGGTCACTGATAGATCTGCCAGGAACTGTGCATGACAGAGCTGGTATAATCAAGTATGAGGTTACAGCTAATAATCGCTTATTTAATTTTTTTTTGTCAGAATTTTAAAATCTACATTAAAGAGGCTGATTGGCCTCCAGCTTGACATAATTCTTTTTTCTCCTTTTTATGCAGAAATGTAAGAATCATACAATATCCGATTTTCCCTGAGTTCCATATGTTCGTTGCATTTCCAAAGTGTCTATTTGTTTTTGATGATACTCCTTTTGTATCCTGAATTTGGTTTGTGTAGTTATGCCTGGTAGTTTGTGCCAAACTTATTAAGTGTTGCAAGTGTTGCCTATTTCTCTGACATTGGAGGTGTTCCTCATTCTTATTGAATTTACTAAGGGAAAGTAAGAGCTTTCTGAGCTCCATTTTGTATCATCCCACCATAATGATGGGCCTTCATATATTTCAAATAAAGATTTCCTACTAATTACAAAATATAGCACATGCTGCCTGATTACTTCTTGTTGCAATAGAGAGGAGTTAAACTTCCATCATCTGGGCCCATGGACATTTTGCTGAGATCCTAAGGTTACAAATAATTCCTTGTGGTCTGAATATTCCACTGATACCACTTTCACTGACTTTACAAGTAGTACCTTGTTCAGAAAGAAAAAATCAATTCTTGTAGCTAAGTTACCTTTCTGAAAAGTAGGATCTGCTTGTGCTGCTTTTGCATAATAAGCTTCTACCAAGGCAGCTATCTTTATGGTAAATTACAAAGACATATCACAGTAGAGTTTTTGAGTAATAGTGTTACACCTTCTATCATTTTTTGTTAACAGCAATTAAAATCACCACCCCAAATGACATTTTGGGAAAAGGATATGTATGGTTTAACTTGGCTAAAGACTTCAATTCTGTCTGTTTTTTTTTTCCTGAGGAGCATAAATATTTAACAGTCTGTAATAACCGCCATAAAACTTAATATCCCAAATCAAAACCCGACAAGGTATTAAATCAATAATTTTCAAAACTTGTACATCAGTATGGTCAAAAAGAATACCCACTCCAGAGCGGGCTTCCATCCCCATAAACCAATATGATACACCAGTATACCATTCCTTCATAGTCCTTGAGACTTCTAATACTGTGTGAAGCCTAGTACAGTATCTTGTAAAAATAATATCTGCCCTATTTGTCCTAAGATGTGAATAAACACTCCCCCTATTGATACTGTTGACATTAATAGTGACTAATGATAAAGGCTACCAAATGGGAAAGATAAAAAATAAGATGAGTCACCCCTTATAGATGTTAATCTATGGTGGCTTTGCCATTTTATTCTTAGCACTCACACCCAACTTTTTTTTTTGTCATTTTGGGTTTCCCCTTTACTTTCACATCCTGTTGAACCTCTGATTCACTGATTTCCCTTTCAGAAAGAATTTCTTGTCCTGATTCTGAAGAGCAATCCTCTGACTCATCCTCTGAGCCCTCTGTACCTTCTGCTAAAACCTGGTATCTTTTTGATGTGGTTGTGACTGAAATTATGGGTACCTTGGGAGCTGACTTCAGCCATGCCTGCCTCCTCCTAGTGGTCATTTTATTATGCTCTTTCTCTTGTGGAGGTGGGAGTGGGAGTGGGGGCAGAGGCATAATAATAGTATCTGCATCTTGACCAGATGGAATACCAGTGGTTTCCATTACTCCCGATTGGACATCTGCTACAGTACCTGAGGGTATGTTGTCTGAATGTGCAGACTCAGGCTGGACAGTTGCTACATCTTCTATACAGTATACCTGTTCCATAGGAGAGGTGGAGTCCTGTTCCATCTGGGGGAGGGGATTTCTGTCTCTCTGGGACAATTATTACATCTTTTGAGTGTGCCCTCTGTGTTATAGTGACCATATGCATTGCTGCTCAGTGTCTACAGAGTCTGGTGTATTATGAGATGCTTTAGGACGTTTTGTATAAGAATGACCCCTTATCCCACATAAATCACAAATGGCTTCACTCCTGCATTAACTACTTGTATGACCCAATGTGTTACACAGCATACATCTCAAACAATCACATGTGCTGCTTTTGCGATCAGGAGATCCACATTTATAACATGTTTTAGGTTGCCCTTGATAGAAAGCACACCCCTATCCCCACCTAGAAAAAACTGTTAGGAAGATGTTGCAACCCCTGTTCATCAGAACACAAAATCTTTCTAATCCACCATCTGTCTGCCCAAATACTCTTTGAATCAAACATGGCTTCAGAGTGATCTACTACAGTACATTGATGCTTCAGCCGATAGGTGAGGTCAGTGCCTCTCAGAGGTAGATCCAGAAGTCCTGTAGATGGGGGAGCTCAAGTCAGATAAAAACATTTAAATAATAGGCCATGGGTCTGGTGGGACACCTAGGCCCCTAGAACATTTTTTAAATTTGGTTAATTCTGGTGTATTTTGGAAGGTATTTCAAACATGATTTCTACCTCACTTCTCCCTCGTCATGCTCTGTCAGTTGCACCCTAGCACCATCCCCAGAGTCCCCACAAACCACCCTCCCACCCAAAAAATAACAAAAGACCAAAATACTGCAGCTGGTCATCCAGTTCAAAACACTTTATTACAAAGATTACATGCAGGCAGCAGCACATCCGAAATGCATAAAAACGAGACAAGTTGGCTCTTGGTCAAGTCACTTACTGCAAATAAAAATAGACAGATCTAGGCAGGTTGTCTGCTACCTAAATTGATTCTTACAATTCTGTAATACATAAAAACTATCTTACCTCCTAAGACTAAGTCTGTTTCTCTCCAGATTAACGTTTTCACTTAAGGGAAGAGAAGAAACAAACTGCTATTCAGTTTTTTCCAAACACATTTTAATTTGCAAAAAGAATACAACAGCATTAACTCAACAGCATTACTTCAACAGAATGAAAAAGAAAAAGCTTTGCATTTGTATAAAAGGTTATAATTTATAACTGTTGTGCATCTATCTTGGAAACCATTTTACCTACTTTTATAACATGCAACCCTCTATACTGATCTATTCTTTATATATATGAAACATTTCTATACTAAACCATGGAATGGTTAATTCTTGACTTACTTTTCTGTAATTATCATGAATAGTGAAGAGTAACAGGTTCTACTATCGCAGCTGCTTTTGGCATCCCAATTTCAAATATTGACCACCCTGATGTAATCTAACTAGTGAAGTCTTGTTCCCCCTTTCTTAAATGCAGCTTAAGGTACAAAGTTACCAATGCTCACAGTAATGAAGGAAGCCAAAAGTTAGTAAATTCTGGCTTATGGCACCTGCAGGCCTCAGCCTTTTCAGTACAGTAACCCCTCCCCCCCGATGACCTGAAGTTGCACTAATGGTTTTTTCAGTTCAGCAGGCTGTTACATTAAGTGTGGGCACTCTGCAGTCTGACTATTATCATAGGGAGCTGAATGAAACTATGGCTCATGTTATACAGGTTCTTGTCAGCAGAGAGGCTGCTTGATTATGGCTGCCTGGCTTGCTTACTGTCATGGGTGCCCACCTTTAAGTTCTCCGTCCTCTCAGGGTACACTGAGTACTGGGTTGGTGATGTCACAAATGCCAGCTCACATAGCTGAGAGGAAGAGATATAGGTGGATTGGGCACTGGTAGTGGGCCAACACATTCTCTGAAGGACAGGTCCTCAAATGGTCCTACAAATCACAACATGGATATGGGCCCAAAGAATATACACAAAAGAAAGTAAATTACCTGAACAAGTTGGGATCAGATGCTGCTAAGAAAGACTGGAATACTCCTCTTCCTGTTCTAGTCTCACAGCCACCTTAGTTCCTCCCTGTTTGCCGCACTTACCACTGAAACTCCAGGCTCTGAGCACAAACACCCAAATCACTGCTCCTAGCAGACGTACAAGTTTGGACCAGTGGATGATGGACCCACTGCCACACTATGGACCAACCACTACACAGCATGGCTCCCATACAGTGCACTGACTGCAGCACTGTCCTGAAACACTGGCTGGGTTTTTCTTCTCGGTCTTTGGCTCTGATCCACGCTCAGCTCAGCTCCTCCACTCTGTCCTTGGCCAGCACTAATACTCCAGTCTCGTCTCATCACAGTCTCTCTCCAGGACCCAGGCAACTCTTCAGTGAAATACAGTTCACATTAAGACTCCACAGTTAGGACATTTAAACAAGGTGCCCAACTGGCCACACCCACTACCAGATATGGCAGCCAATCAGGAGACACAAGCAGAGGTGGACCTGGGTGAGAACTGCAAAGTAACAGCCTCAGACAATCTCCACTTTACTAGTAGCCACCCCCCAGCCTCATGAACAAAGGAGCTGTACCAACCCCACAAAAATCAAGTGAGAGGACGACACCAGGAGGAAGGCAACTGCCACAGTGCGGGGAGGAGTCAGGTGAGATATGGAATCCACTGTGTCTGGCTGGGGCTGTGTAATGTTATGGGGGGGGTAGCTTGGCACAATAAGGTCAGACTCACTCCTTTGACATTAATTACTGGTATGGTTCTGGCAGCTTTACGCTCACTGACTTCAGGCACTGGTTGGGTGATTTATGATGGGGGAGTTACAGCCCCTTAGTCCCCCCCCCAGTAAATCTGCCCCTGACACTCACACCTTCATTGTGAAATAATACAGTCATAGTTCAATGAGCTGGTTTAGTTAAAGGGATCACTTTGAAAGGTGTCCATAAAGAAATGTTTTTAACCTTTTGACATTGTGCTCAAAACTTTTCTAAGCCACTATTAAGTTTGAAACTCACATTAAAAGAGGATTTTCCTGACACATGAATTAGGGCATAAAGTTCAGAGGCATGAAATTACAAGTTTTCTTTTAACAAAGCCTGTTCCACACAATACTCTAGCATGGAAAACATCTAACTCCGCTTTATACAATATACGGACCGCATTATGACTCTTAGCCAGATATACCGGCTGCTGAAAAAGGGATGCATAAGACCTTAATTGTTGCCTGCCTCCCACCCCAGAAGTTCTGCTTGTACTTAATTCAGAATTTTTGACATTGTGTCCCTGGGTGGACTCTGCAAGATCTGACATTTAGGAAAAGTCACACAGTGCATTCTCTGCTCCAAACTTTATCACTTTATGTATTTCAGAAGTTTATGAATTAGAGTCTGCACTTTTAACTGGTAACTTCAAAACAGGGGTTTGGGTAAGAGATAGTTCTTTAGGCAAAGTAAGCAAACCATCCACATTCTTAGCTTCAGTCTCTGTATTTTTAGGCACAGCCCCGATATGTGTTTCATTAGTTACTGTTTCTTTGGTTTGCAATGATGTTTCTTTTGAAAATAAAGGTTGTTTATTTAAGCTTGCCCCCAGAATATGCAAGTGTGCAAACCTGGACATCCATTCTCCTGATTTGGATGATCAAACCCACCCTGCAACTTTAAGGGAGTTTTCAACTGTCCGAGGCATCACTTGGTCCACCATGTCTGCCCATGAAGTTTTGAGCAGCACCGCTTTTCCAAAAGTCCTGGTTTGCATTTTCTATTCTGTCCTTGCAGTAAAAGAAAAGACTGTCACTTGATCTTGATTGTCATTAGCAGTTTTAAATAGAACTTTCCCTGACTCAACCTGCACAGCATTATTCTGGCTACTTTCCTGCACATCGGCTGTCTCCAAGCAACTACTGCCAGCTGTGGTCTGGCTGCTATGGAGGGCTTCCTCTGTAGCCGCTACTTTAGCTCCTGCCATTGGTGCACAATACTCTTGCTTTCTTCTGGAAAAATGATCCTCCTTTACCAGCAACATTGCTTTTAAAGCTTCTACCAAATGAGAATTAAGGTTTTGTGCCTCCAATATTGTTGAAGGCTTCCTGTCCTTCTCAGGTACGTCTTCCTCATTTTCTGGTATAGCAATCTCCATAGTTATCTGTGGAAGAGGTTCTGGCAGTCCCGCCACTTCATATTTCTTCAGTCTCTGGGTTGGTTGCTGTTGGGAAGGAGACCAGCTCCCCAGCTGCCCACACGTCCTGCTCCATCTCAGTCTACAGACAGTCTGAAACAGATGTCCTCCAACGGCCAAAGGTTCCCCCTACAGTTGAGTAGGGGGATTTTTATTGAAGAAGGGGCTACATAACAATATATATACATTATATACAATATATCCTTTTACAGCATGAAACTCATCTACAATATACTAAGAAACATTTGTTTAAACCTAAAAATAAATACGCTAGAAAATAACAAACAAAATTACAAAACAGGATCTACTTTATTTAATATTGTGCATACATTGTTTAAATCAAGGGAAACAAATTAAATTATAGTGCCATCTTGTACTTTTTTTTTCAAGGAGGGTCTTTCCATTTTTCACAACACAACCATAATTGTCTGTATTTTTCTAAGTTAATTTTTTTTGTAATCGCACTGAGCAACCTTCTGTGAGGAGGTCTGAATATTTTTCTTCATCTCTATATACTGTACTTATCTTTGTTGAGTGACCCATACACATCTAGATTGCCATATATAGTACCTTATAATGGCAAAAATTATAAAGTTTCTGAATGGTACTTCCTCCATTCAACAGAGTATTCACCATACATTAGGGTAGGGTAAGTCCAAGTAGCTAGTAGGGGCTCATTCCACTTGGCTGCTAAGAAGGCCAAAAACTGCACACTATATGCACACTCTAGAAACAAATGAGCTTGTATCTCGAGCATCTGTACACAAGTATCCCTCAAACAGTAACTCTCAATTACCTATTTGCGTTTATTATTATTATTTCAAATGCTTAGTCACCCATAACTCCCTAACCGCGTGAAGTCCCAAACTCTGAAAGTCTTTTAAATGACAGACTATTAATAACTTTCTGCTTACCCTCTTGGGAGCAATCAAGGAAAGTTACAGTCACCTTCATTTCTGACAGTAATGTGTCAAAGTACAACCCTTTCTTGCTGGATGTTTGCATTTGTAAAATCAAGACGTTCCATTTTGGCAGTGTTTTTTATTTGCTCAGACCCACACCTGGGAAGATTGGGGATTTTGTTCAACATTATTCCTGTTACTTCAATGAGGTATACATCGTGATAACCAATCTAGGACATGTGGAGCCCAAATCTTATTTCCTGGTCTTAATGCTTGCCCAAAGTCGTACCACAAGAATATGCTGCAGTAAAAAGCTACTGGGTTGATCATATCAAGGCCACCCTCCTGAATCTTTCTATATGTATGCTCTCTCTTAATTGGTTTAACCTACTCCCCCACAGCTCTTGAAAGAAGACACTAAATAGTGTTGTATGAATAAAGGGGGGAGAAAAAATATAACAAATATACAAGAAGATGGGAAGTAGAAGGGTTTTAATCAACAGAACCCTTTTCTTTTCTACTATTTGTTACCCCTCTCAAGAGGAAACTAGCATGTTAGCCCTAACCAGGCCTTTTCCCAGTTCTGTTTTGCCATATCCTCATTACTGTATTAAAAGCCCAGAATAGAAATACTGGTATCCCTGCATAATTACCACCCTCCGGAATTGGGGATTCTCCTAATGTGACCCCAGGCTTTTAGTGTAATTTATTGTTGACCCAGACCTTCTTGAGAAAGCTACCAGTGTTTTAGAAAGTTACTGCATGTCAGAGGTAGGAACTAAAACAGAAACTAAATCATCAGCATAAACTAACATCTTTACAGGTGGAATCCCTACAGCAACTTCAATACCATGGATTCTGTTGTTCTGCTTATTGTAAGTCTTAACAAAATATCAATAGAGAAAGCTTATAGCAGAAGACTAAGGGGGCATCCTTGACACACTCCCCTCTGTACTCTGACTTCTTCCACCATCATCAGTTAAAATCTGTGATAACAAAAGCATTCTTGTACATTAATTCAGTCCATCCTACAAACACACCTGGTATCCCATGTGCTTTAAGTGTTTCAAATAGATATTTGTGGGAGACCCTGTCAAAGGCCTTCTCCTGGTCAATTCCTAAAACATATCCCTGTATTTGTCCCCCCCGGACCTTTTAAAAAAATGCTTCCCTCAACTTAATCAAATTATTGGGAGCTATTCGAAACTGAACATGTTTGTTGTAGACTTAATTTGTCTGAAATGCTAGTTGATCTGGTTAACAATATTTTGTACAGAATTTTTAGATCTGTGTTTAAAAGACTTAAGATTTGGCAGTTTCTCAAATCTTCTTTCACTGCTTTTTTATACAATAAAATCAGAAGAGCCTGATTCATCAACTCAGATAGGGACCCCTTCTCCACCATGCAACTATACACAGTTGCCAAAGATGGAACAAGTTATAACAAATACAAAACAGAGTAAACACACTAGGTAGGGGTGCTCAGGATAAAAATACATCAAATACAAAGTAATCCAGTGCTCACCACCACATATAATGAAGGACGCTGCTCTTTGAAATTATGAAAAATGCCCAAATTTATTAAAGTGCCAGAGTGCCTTGACACATTTCTGATACAAATGGATCCTTTATCAAAAGGCTGTTGTTGCTACTATCAGGTTGCCTTATATACCAATCATTGCAATGATGTAATAATGATGTGTCAAATGGCAATTAGAAAATATTTAAAAAAAAATCAAAAACCACAACATTCTTCTATATACATAATAAAGTACATATCTAGCTATAATACTATTAAGGCATACAAATACAAATACACATCATAAAAAAAAACCATTTCATTTCTTGGAGCAAACATCAAAATTTCAATTTAGCATTTCACTCTTCTAAAATTCTTGGTGGGGTAAAATTATGAATCAAAAATCAGAGAGAGCTGTAGAAATAAAACACAAAAACTCAGAATGATCATTTTCATATTGTAATGTCTTAAATACTTCATTTCATTTCTAAACACCCTGAAAATATATAGGAGACTTAAATACTTATGTATGTACATCTGTCTAAATATTTTTGTATTTATTCATACATTTAATAGTGGGATCGCTACTACAGATAGTTAAAGAACTTATTCCGGAGTGCATCTCAGTATACTTCTTCAATTACTCCAGCATTCCTAAATCTGAAATGAGAACAAAATTATTATATACAAAAATATGTGCACACTATAATAAAAAACTTATTTCAAATTCTATTTGCACTAATAATTATATATACATTCACCCCTGCTTTGAACTCTTTATGTTTAATTTAGGTATGGCATCACATCAAATGTACCATTCAAACCAGGATATTTACAAGCTTGCAATGTGTAGATCCAAAATCCTTCTCTTTTCTTAATTACATTATCAAAGTTACCTCCTCTTGGATTTGTACACTCTTTATCAATAGCCCTGTAAGAGAAACTGTGTATTGAAGGATCTGCAGAATGGTGTATGTGGAAAGCAGTTGCATATTTCAAATCTGCATTAGTAATAGCTCTACAATGTTCTGCAACTCTTTTTTTAAACATTCTCTTAGTTTTACCTACTGTATATAGAAAGCACCACATATACACATTGTTGCATATATGACCCCTATACTTTCACATGTGATAAACTGTTGAATATCATATTTTCTACTATTGTAAGGATTGATAAAATACATTCCTGTCAACACATTTTTACAATGAGAACACTTTTTGAATGTAAAGCATCCAACAGTTCTGTTTGTTAACCAGGTAGTGCCTATCAGCTTAGATTTTTGAAAGCTATGTACCAAAGCATCTCTCAATGTGCCTTCTTTTCTATAAGTAACCCATGGCACATTGCTGGATATCTGATTCAAACCTGGGTCTCCTTTAAGTACATACTATTTATCTTTAAAAATCTTCTCAACATGCGAAGCGTGAGCTGAAAAGAAAGTAACTGTGAATCTATTTTCCATTTCTCCTTCTTTTCTTACTACACAGTTATTCTCATTCTATAATAAATTTTCTGTATTCATTTTGCTGGCATCACTGAAGGCTAGTTCTACATCTTCAAAATTGAAACCCCTTTCTATAAATCTGTACTTCATATTCACAGCTGCCACTTGGAAACTGTTCTCCATACTACAATTTCTACGAATTCTTAAAAACTGTCCTTTAGGTATATTCTTGACAGTATGTCTCAGGTGGCAACTAGATGCCTGAAGAATCATATTTTTTGTATTCTCTTTCCTATCAATACCTGTAATTATGTTACCTTCAGAATCCTTGTTAATTTGAATATCTAAAAACTTCACTGATGTCTTACTAGCTGTAAAAGGAAATTTTAAATTAGGATTAGTCACATGTAAATAATGAATAAGTTCCACTAATTCAGTTAATTCTCCTTTCCATGTCATTATGACATCCTCTATAAAAAGAGGCCATAGTTCAATTTTGTGATAGAAAAGGTTTGCATCAGGATCTGTAATGTACTGTTGTTCCAGAAGACCTACATACAAGTTAGCTACACTTGGTGCAAAAATAGACCCCATTGTTACACCTTTCATGTGAAGATAGACCTTTTCTAAATAAAAATTAAAAATAAAAAAAAATTAAACTTAAGGACAGATTCAGACAGTTTCAATAAAACTTCAGTATTGGGTTTAGCATTAATGTCTCCTAAGTTTAAATAATGTGCAATTGAGTCTAAAGCTCCTTCTTGAGGTACATTCGTATATAATGATTCGATATCAAGTGTCACTAAAAATGTTCTTTGTTTCCTTACAAGTCATTTAGAAATCTCAAAATATCCATAGTATCTTGGATGTATGATCTTAATTCACTTACAAAAGGTCTGAGGTAATAGTCCACATACTGACTGAAAGGTTCCATTAATGATCCAATCCCACTAATTATAGGCCTTCCTGGTGGGTTCTCTATAGATTTCTGGACCTTTGGCAAGGTGTATATTGTTGCTTTCCCCAGAAACTGTACTGTCAAAAAATCCCTTGTGTTCTTATCTATCGAACCATTCAGTAAAAGTTCTTGTAAAAATTCATCTATCCTCCATTTAAATTCAACTGTGGGGTCTTTATTTATCTCTGTATAAAACTGAGTGTCCTTTAACTGTTTTTTAATACATGCTTTATAGTCACAAGTATCTTGTATCACAACAGCACCCCCATTATCAGCTGGCTTTATAACTATTGTGTGGTCATTTTGTAAAGCTTTAAATGCTTCTCTTTCAAGTCTCATCAAATTATCAAATCTTAATACAGGCAGATCATTAAATAATTTCTCTAAATCTTGTTCACACAATTCTTTAAATGTGGAAACAGCAGCTGTCAATGGCGAATAAAATTTAGATTTGCCTTTAAAGATCCTGGCATCACTATCGTCTCTCGCAGAACTTGAAGCAGCAGAATCAATATCTAAATTCATGTCCTGTCCGTCTCCTTCTCTCCTCATTTTACTCATCTCTTGCCTTTTATAAAATGACTTGAGGCTCAAATTATGACAAACAACTTGTAAATCAACAAACATCTGAAACCTGTTAATTGGTCCTGTTGGTGCAAAAGACAATCCTTTATTTAGTAATAATATGTCTGTATCTGTAAGTGTTTTAGTTGATAGGTTAATCACTTTATCTTGATGTTTATTACTTAACTGCTGATTATGTGCTTCTGGTTCAATTGCACTTGATGGATCTAATTGAGCTGATGTTCCCATAAGTTTTGATGTGGAGATCCCCTGTACATGTTGCTGTAGTAATAGTTTGCTCACCTTCCTTGTTCTCTCCTTCTTACCCCTTCCTGGTCTTTATCTGCCTCTTCCTCTCTGTACATATTCCATTTGAAACCCTTGATACATATTGCTCCGCTGGCTTCTGCGTAATTCTTGTTGTAAATGAATAGGTGGGGTGTGTGGAGTTGTTGGTAATGGAGGCTCTGTTACTGATTGACTTTTGACTAAAAAAATAGTCATCTGATTCTGAACCACTGGCATCCATTGATAAGTTAAATGAAACTCTCCGTTCTGGCCTGAGTATTCCTTTTCTTAGATTTTTCTTTTTCCAATCATATACTCGATCATTAGCATAATCATTGCAATCTCTGATAAATTTGACCTGTTTTGTAGCTTTCAATTCACTATCTAATGTAACCAATGTTTCTTTTAGTTTGTTGTTATGAAATTCAAACTCTGAATGATTTTTAAAATTTAAAACCTCTTTCTCTTTAAGTTTGATATCTTCCATAAATTGCTCTGTTACCTCTTTGTTATATTATATTATTAATTGCATTAGTTTATCTGATGCCTCATTTAATATTGCACACCATTTAGTCATAAAACTTTCAACTTCCAGTCCGAAAAAGGGATCTTTGAGTAACCTTAATCCTCTCTGTATTCTGGATTTACGAAAATAAGCTTCTAAATTCATATTGTTCAATTAAATCATTTTAACTTTAATAATTTCTCTAGATTTTTAAAAGATTCAAATAAGGAAACAGCTTTAATGTTTCCAGACTGTCCATCATTAACTGAATTGTCTGTTAAAAATGGATTTGCTTGTTCTGCTGCAGTTAGCAAGGCATTCACATATGAAAGACAATTCTCCGTACTATGTTGCAGTACAAAAAATGAAATGTTTTTTATTATGTGTATTTGTATTTGTATGCCTCAATAGTATTACAATTAGATATACACTTTATTACGTATATAGAAGCATGTTGTGGTTTTTGATTTTTTTTTAAATATTTTCTAATTGTCATTTGATGCACCATTATGTCATTGTAATTATGAGTATGTAAGGCAACCTGATGGTATCAACAACAGCCTTTTGATAAAGGATCCAGTTGTATCCAAAACGCATCAAGGCACTGAGGCACTTTAATAAATTTGGGCATTTTTCATAATTTCAAAGAGCAGCGTCCTTCATTATATGTGGTGGTGAGTGCTGGATTACTTTGTATTTGATGCTGGAGCAAGTTCTTCCACAAATGTCCTATAAAATTCAGTACCTAATCCATCTGTTCCTGGGGCAGAACCTAATTTCAGTTTAGATATTGTTGTCTTAACATTCTCACTTGTAATGGGGCTAGTCAGGGCCTTGCATTCTGTCTCTTTTGCTTTTGGAAGTACTAAGTGTTCCCAAAGGGGTGATTCTAGACTGAATTCTGGTGATTTATTTTTAATTATTTTGTTTATTTAGTTTTTGTTGACCCAGTAAGTGCAATAGACAAAATCTGCCTATTTTCAGGCACGACCCTGAGAGGGGGATACAGATGAATGCCAAATGACCTTGACCCAGATTAAGCTGCTGGTTGTATTTTTGTGGTATTTATTAAATAAGGTTTTAATATATTCTACCACCCTTGCTAATACGTCCATAAAGAAAGTTACAATATCCCCTGTATCTGTTGCTAATTCTGTAATAATTATGTGGCTTACCTCACCTTTGCATTCTTTAAAAGGGTCTACCATACCTATTTTCATATTGGTGCCAAATCTAGATTCCTGCTCTAGTGACTTAGCCCTATCATATTGCATTTGGAACATCTGTTTTTTTATAAGATTAATCTGTGAACTATAGTCCATTTTATAGTTTTCTGTATATGAAATTAATTTCTGGAGTTGATTCTTTAACTGTAAATAAGTAAGACAGTCTTTGACTACTTGTTCCTAGACCTGTATTGAAAAACATTACTCCAAGATTTTATAGTATCCTCCCACCATGTTGAATATCATTGTGCATACTAATAACTGATAATCTAGCTTTCCACTCTTTCTGCCAGGCTTTCCTAGTATCCTTGTCTTCTAGACTGCTATTATTTAGCCTCCACAAATTATTCTTGCACCATAGGAAAGTTTCCTACCCTAATTGTACTGATATAGAGATAAGGTCCAAAAATTCCCAAGCTTGCAATTTAACTTTCCTAACCAGTAAAGTAGTAGAAATTAATATAAAATCTATCCACGTAGATAAGGGTCCTCTAAAATATGTGTGTCCCCTATCTTTGTTTGTTTCCCTCTATGAATCAATAAGGTTAGCTGTATTTATTATGTTTTGCAGGGCATTGGTATCACAATAAAGTTTGTCCATTCTCAGGCATCTGTCTTTCCTTTAGAGACAGCAATTAAAGTCCCAAGCCCATATCACAAGTCTAGAAATACATAAGTAGTGTTGTACATTCTTAAACAGGGCTGCTGTCTGTGCCTTGGTCTGAGGTGTATACACCATAATCAGTCGAAAGCATTCCTTCTGATAGCTTATGTCTAAAAGCAAAGCTCTACCTGGCTGAACCTCTACAAGTCTAGAAACCTGGAGGACTGAGTTACAAAATAAAATTCCCACCCCATCACACATTTTATCCCTGATAAACCAAAAGGAGGCCCCATTTGTCCATATCTTAGATGCCTGTTGTAACTCTTTCTGAGTTTTCAGTCATGTATCTTGGATACAGAAAATGTCTCTATCTCCCTCTTGTAGAAGTCTAAAGATGGTAACCATTTTTTATAGCTCTTAACACTATTTACATTAATAGTGGTAATTTTCAAAAAGCCCATTTGATCTTAGTGGGGAATGGCGTTATAGGTCTCAAGAGGGTTTTGAAAACCTTCTGCACCTGGTACGTCTTGAGATGTGCTCCTCTACCCCCTTCCTCTACATCTGAGGTAATGTCAGTAGTTGTAGAGGCAACCAAGGAAGAGTTTGACTCTACCCCTCCAGAGTCTTCCCTTTGTGTGTTAGTTTAGTTTAGTTTATTGTTCTAGGAATTACTACCTTTGAGCCAGAGGCTCTTTTACAAAGGTTCCACGTCAATTAGGTACAGTACAAAAGGTTACATAGATAACACAACAATTTGTGTTGTGTCAAAACAAGAAAACATATACAAATACATATCAAATCATTTGTGCAAAAGGACATGAGATATCAATAATCACATTATTATTACAAGAAAGAGGTCATGCCAGATTAGGAGAAACAAATAGGGAAAAAGTCCAGAACAGAGAGGGTAAGTGAAAGGTGTGGGGAGCAGACAATAGCAGGAGAAAAGGTTTCCCAAACATGTCTTTGTCAAATAATGGAACAGGGTGGGTAGTGAGAAAATAGGAGGTTTAATCAGGGCAGTCACAGGAGCTGGAGGTGGCAAGGTGAGAGAACAGCCTTGATTTGAAAATACCTAGAGAGGTGGAGGCAGTAATATGAGTGCTGAGGGCATTTAGCCAGCTGGGGGCATGATAGGCAAATGATCTTTGTCCCTGAGAAGTCCAGCATCGGGGGACTTGGAGAGGCTGGTGTTCTGATCTTCTGGTAAAACGGGTGCTAGCGCTCGGGCATAACAGGTCTTGGATACAGGGTGGAGTGAGGCCCCAGAGTGGATTTTTTTGCCATCAGGCAGGTAAGGTACTTTATCCAGTTTGAGAGTTGCAACCAACCTGAGTCAGCATAGAGTTCACATGTGTGGGTACGTCGATGTGCACCAGTGAGCAGCTGACAGGCCTTATTTAGGGATGTTGTAATGCCACTAAGTGCTGTAGTAGTGGCAGATCCGTATTTAACTAAGCCATAGTCAACGACTGAGATGACAGAGGATTGGATGGCAATCCTCAGTGCAGAATGGGTAAGGAGCTGTCGGTTCCAATACAGAATCCCAATTCGCTGATTAATAGTTTTTTGCTGTACTATTAATGTGAGTTGCAAAGGTTAGGCCTTGATCAAAGTTGATTCCAAGATATTTGAAAATTGGCACTTGTTCAAGGGTATTTCCCAGGTATGTATTAATGGTGAGTGGGACTTGCCGTTTCTTGTTTTGTGGGTTAGAGAAGAGCATGGATTTAGTTTTTTTGTGGTTTAGAACCAGCTTATGTTCAAGGAACCACATCTCAATTTTGGAAAAAGCATGCTGAAGGTTGAGGCGTAAGAGGTTCGGATCTTTATGAGTGGCAAGAATCACGGCATCATTGGCATAGAGGATTATTTGTTCAGGGCAGGATTTGGGGAGGGAGTTTAGGAAAAGGCTGAAAAGGAGGGGGCCCAAGATGGATCCCTGGGGAACTCCTGAGCGAACCAGTTTTGAGTCTGAGAGAACTCCAGCTACTTTTACAGATTGAGAGCACTGAGCAAGGTAATTTTTTACCCAGTCACCAGGACCCTGCGAGAGCCCTAGGGATAGTAGTTGTTTGATAAGTAGACCATGGTGTACGTTATCAAATGCCTTGGTTAAGTCAATGTAGACTGCTCCAGTTAGGTTTCCTTTGTCCATGGCATTGTGGATTGCTCCTGAGAATTCAAGTAGGGCAGTTGATGTGCTGTGCCCTTTCCTAAATCCATGCTGCTGAGTGCATAGGATGTTGTGCTTTTCCAGGTAGTCTGAAAGTTGGTCCGCCACCAAGCGTTCAAGGGCCTTAGAGAGAGGTGGTAGTATTGATATCAGGCGATAGTTACCAGGCAGTGACTTTTCACCACTTTTGTACACCAGAGTGACAACTGCAGCCTTCCATTTCCTAGGGAATTGGCTGTAGCAGAGGGAGAGATTGAAAATTTTTGTAAGGGGGAGCAGTACTTCCTCCAGAGTGAGGGACAGAAGTTTAAGGTCAATAGTGTTGCTGCTTGCTCGGGACTTAGAAATGGCCTTCTTTACATATTTATAGACTTCATGGGCCTTTACTAGTTTGAAATGGAAGGGTGGTTTGGTTGGAGAGGCAGTAGTAGAAGTAGAAATTGGAGGGTCAGCATCAGTGAAGAAATCAGATGAGAGGACACCACTAAGGTCCGAGAAGGTATCATTTAGGGTGTTTGCAATGATCTCTGGGTCTAATGTAGTGGTTCCATCCACATTCATTATTGTAGGAGAGGATTTGGACTGCTGACCCATGATATTTTTTATGTTGTCCCAGAAGGATTTCCCTTCACCCCAGGAGTTGGAGAGGGCATTCTTGAAGTAGGAGCTCTTCTTCAAGCGGATCTGTTTAGTACAGTGGTTGCGAGCCTGTTTATATTTTGGATGTCCGACAGAGTGCCAGTAGCTCTTGCAGTGGCCCAGAGGTGATCCTCACTTGAGTGAAGCGAAGAGCTTCGCTGTGTGAGCCAGATTTGTGAGAGTGCTTTGATTTGCGCTTTTACTGGTATAGGTGTCACAGGCAGTGCTGGAAAGTAGTAATAAAGTAATCAAGGGCTAGGTCAACATCTTGAGTTTTGTAAATCAAGGACCAGTCTATCTGCCTAAGACAGGTCTTGAGATGAGTAAGGTTGCCATAAGGTAGGACTCTGCTATAGATGGTTTTTGGAGGCGGCTTACAAAACGTATTTGTCCAGGTACATATTATTGGAGAGTGATCACTGAGTGAGTCAGGGAGAACACTTACATTGGTTATACGGGTAGGGTGGCTGGTAAGGATCCAGTCAATGAGGGTGCTGGTCCCTGATTTGTAGTTTTTCCTGGTAGGGGAGTTTACCACTTGTGTTAAATTTGCTGCTAGGATAGCATCTTTGTTTGACCCTGCATCAGGAGCAAACCAATTTATATTAAAGTCCCCAAGGAGAAGGAGTTCGATGTCAGAAGGTTGTGTACTTACGAACTCGAGGACAGCCTGTAGGCCGGAATCAGGATCTTTTGGTGGGATATAGACAGCAGCAATCATGAGGTCTTTGTTTTGGGCTAAGTAGTATCTTGATAGGGAGGAGTTGCACTGAGGTTTCTGTGGTGGGGTAAGAACCAGGGAGACAGGTGAGGTAGTCCTTTATGTAGATTGCACACACCACCCTTTTCGAGGTCCTATCCAGCCTGAATATCTTGTAGCCTTGTATAGAGATGGCATGATCGAGTATTAGGTGTCAGCCAAGTTTTGTGATGGCAAAGATACCCGGGTTGTGTTGGCTGGCAAAGATTTGAAGGGAGGCCAGTTTTGGGAGGAGACTGCAGATGTTTAAGGTAGCAATTTTGAGCCCCCTCTCCATTTTGGCAGGCTTTGTTGTACTGTAGGAGACAGGGCCAGGATTTGAGTGGACACTTCCTGATATCAAGAGGAGGAGGAGGAGGAGGAGTTTAAGAGACAGTTGCTGTACTTTGTAGACAATAGAATTACACTTCTGAGGCTTTTACGGCTTGGACCAGTGCAGGCGTCTAGGGATCCAGAGCAAGGAGGTTGTTAGTAATAGAGGATGATATGCCCATTTATCCTTGTTGTAGCTTGTCAGTTGCACCCAGTCGCTTGCAGATAGGTACCTGGTGGTTAAGTCAAAAGCCAAAAGAATGATCAACAGCTGAGGTCCAGAGTCACTGAAATGTTAAAATTCCTGAAGGTGATAAACTGTGCCTGCATATATGCAGGATGTGAAATCCCTTTGTCTGTATGCTTCTTTGTCATTCAAACAGGTTGCTGAAAAGCCAACAGACAGATCATGGAGCAGGTCACTAGTGAGGCCCCACCTGGAGTACAGTGTACAGTTCTGGAGACCATACCTACGTAAGGACATAGACAGGGTAGAGAAGGTTCAGAGGAGGGCAACAAAGATGGTGCATGGGTTGCATCACAAGTCCTATGAAGACAGGTTGAAGGAACTGAACATGTACTCTCTGGAGGAGAGGAGGGAGAGAGGGGATATGATAGAGACATACAAGTATCTTACAGGGAGGAACAGGGTGCAGGAAAACACTATTTTTAAGCGAAAAGATGTTTCAGGACTAGAGGCATGGGATGAAGTTGGAGGAGGACAATTCAGAGGAAACATGAGAAAGAATTTCTTCACAGAGCAGGTGGTGGACAAGTGGAACACCCTGCCAGAGGAAGTGGTGGGGGCTGAAACAATCAGGATTTAAGAATGCATGGGATAGACATAAAGGAATTCTAGAGGTCAGGGGTAAGGGGAAATAGACTTCTAGGAAAACAAACTGAACTTACAAGCTCAAATGGGCAGACTAGGTGGGCCATAGGCCCTTATCTGCCGACACTGTCTATGTATCTATGTATCTATGTAGGTCAGACGAAAATGTGGATTCCAGCAGGACCCAGAGTCACCGAGTTTGTCAGATGTAGTTGCTTCACTTATGTTTTGCTTGGGATAGCTTCCAAAAAGTTGATTTTAAAATGAAAATAAAGATACCTGATGATGATTTTTTGCAGAAATCCAGTCCAGGAGACTTTCACGGATGTAGTGAGCAAGAATGGAATAGTTACCAGAAGCAGAAAAACATGTAAATCCACAAAAACTAAGCTACAGACACAGACAAACACAAGCAGCCACCACACAGACCCAGCGGGAGTGGTCTTTTTTGTGTCCCAACCTGTGTGTCAGTGGTTAGTGCAGCATATTTATTCCCAGTTTTCCAAGACTGCTTACCTTTCCCTTCTCCCTTTGCAGGGGTGCTTGCCTTATGGGGGAGAGTCTTCCCTAGCCTGTTTCTCTTTTTTCCAACAACTTTTTAAATGGTTGGGGCTGACTTGGGGAGGGGGGGGCATCTCTGTAGTGCTATCATCCTCTAAAGCTGAAACCATTGGGGCGGAGCGAACTGAAGGTTCCAAGGCATTGTCTGACCACTGTATGTCTTCTCCCTGTTCTGGTGGTACTGTGTCATGCTCAGGGTATCTTTCTCTTGATTCTGGTGCTAAAGTTTGTACAGAAGGATGTGTATGTAGTTTGTACGGCATCTTGAGCAGTGTCTTGGGCCACCATCCTCTGGGCCTGTATCTGCTGAACTTTATTTATCAACCCTCCATGTGAAGGATAGTCTTAACTGTTGTCTGAAGCCCAAGGGCAAGTTCCATACTCATGCCCTATTTTTTCGCACAGATTACATTTAAATGAGTTGAGACATTTTGCTGCCACATGTCCATAATCTAGGCAATGGCTGCATCGGGGGACAGGCAGGTATCGCAGGCAGAGCTCAACTGGGTCCTTGACCCACATTTAAAACATTCCTTTGGTTGTCCTATATAAAACAATACCCCCTATCCTTCCCTAGAAAGAAACTACTGGGTAAGTATACAGGACCATTCTCTGTAGAGTATAACTTAACTTTTATTCTCAACTCCCCCATTCCATATCTGCTCGCTATCCAAGATGGGGGCAGGTTGATCTAAGACGTCACATCTTTGATGTAGCCAGAAGAGGATGTCTTCCACATTTACTCCTAGTTTGTGCAGCGTCTTGCGTTGCCACCCTCTGGGCCTGCATCTGCTGAGCTTTATTTATCAATCCTTCTGGTGAAGGATAGTCTTCCCTGTTGTGCGAAGCCCAAGGGCACTTTCCATTCCCATGACCTGTTTTTTTCCCCACAGATTACATTTAGATAGGTCAAGATATTTTGCTGCCACATATCCATAATCTAGGCAATGGCTGCACCGGGGTGGGGGGTATTACAGGCAGAGCTCAAGTGGGTCCTTGATCCACATTTAAAGCATGCATTTGGTTGGCCTATATAAAACAATACCTCCTATCCTTCCCTAGAAAGAAACTATTGGGTGAATGTACAGGACCAATCTCCATTGAGTATAATGTAACTCTTATTCTCAACCCCCATTCCATATCTGCTCACTGTCCAAGATGGGGGTGGGCCGATCTATCACTTCTCATCTCTGGCATAGCCAGAAGAGGATGTCCTCCACATTTAATCCTTTGTTTTTGAACATTATAGTTATATGCTTTACTGCTGGTTCTGTTAGGGGGACAGCGATATAGGGCATCCAGACTGGATTATTCTTTACTGTCTGGTACTGGGCCAGCAACTGTTTTAAAACTCACATCATAATTTGCATTCCCTAAATGTATCAGGGCAAAGATTTCTGATGAGAAATACTTCATTGAACCTTTCAGTAGCTGCTTAGCTACATACAACCTGTCAGGTGGAGATTCCAGTACCCATTATAAATTAATCTTACAACATTTCTGCAGGGGGCTGGCTCCCATTTGTTCGGAAGAAGGTCTGCAAGTTTAAACATAGGTCTTAACCAGTTACTCTGTGCAGAATTTTGCAAATTGTCCTCTGAGGGCTCCATTCTAATAAAATCTTCCCTATCTGTCTGTGGTCTCTCACGAACCTGTGAATCTTAAGGCCTGTTGGAGCTATGCTGAAATCTTTCATTGGGGCCCATAGCAGGAGCAACAATAGTGATCTCTTGATTTACACCAATTTGGGAGATTTCATCAACAAAGAAATCAGTGTTGTTACTCATAATAGGGCTGTCCCTCACATTGCCCCCTTCTCGATTATATCGTTGTTCATCGTAATCATCTGGGTCAGGGACCCAATGTCCATTTATCTCTTGCACCCTTCCTGCATTTTGAAGAACTCTATTGGGTGACCAGTTCCCCGAAATATCCACAGGATTGTCTGCCTCGCTGTGATTTTCCTGAGCATTTGTTGCAGATAACATCCCATTTATTACAGGTACAGACATTGAGGGAAGTACTACTTCTGACTTTTCATTACTGTGCGCAGCTTTGTTTGTGACTGCTGGACTTCAACCATTCTTTGTCTTTTCTGAGCTTTTTAAAGCTGTTTGTTTTGCTTTGGTGGTGGGGGATGCTGCAGGCCGAGTCTCATACAGCTCATTTTTCCATTCCTAGCTTTCCCCTTTTATCCACTTCTTTTGGCTTTCACCACATACTGCTTTCTTTCTTTCTTTCTGCCAGCCAAATTTAGCTTTTGACAGCTTGATTCAGGGCGGATTGTACTTCTGTCATCAGCCTTTCATGCTGCTGCGTCATTCATTAGCTGAACTTCAGTTGATGACTCAGCCCATAACTCTCTCAGGGGCGCAGTTTGCAAGGCTTCAGTCTCAGCCTACAACTATTCCTTACATTTTCTGTATTGAAGCTCTGCCTCAGCAAGCTCTTTCAACATTTTTTCCTGTAGTGAGAGAGAACCACAACCCACAATATTTACAGAGTCTGAGTATACCTTCAAATCAATCTGTGGATCAACAGTGCCCTGTGAACTTTCCATGTCCGAATCAATGAACACTTCTGGTTGTTCCATGATTTCCATTCCTTCCTCAACATTGATGTCAGCCTCTTGCAAAGTAGAGACAGAGGAGGAGGCCTGCTCCTCTCTCACTATAGCTTCCACCTCTCCTCTCGGATCCACCGAAGTGGTCAACTTGTATAGACAGCCAAGAGTTCTCCCTACTGGAAGAGTTGGGGAATTTTCCCAGTGTCCTGGCCATATTGCCCCCATTCAATAAAAATACCACTAACAGACTAGTATGATTCAGTGTCAGTTGACATCTATCTGTATCCCCTTCCCCAGGATAGAAACATAGAAGTTGATGGCAGATAATGACCGCAAGGCCCATCCAATCTGCCCATTTCTTTTTCTACCTTATGAATGTGCCATCAGCCTTTGCTCTGTCAATGGCCTATCTATTCATACTCATCTGTATTGCTTCCATATGCCTATCCCATGCCTGTTTGAAGCCCTGCACTGTATTCATATCCACCACTTCTGGAGGTAGGCCATTCCATGCATCCACCACCCTTTCTGTGAAAAAGAACTTCCTCACATTACCCCTTAATCAGCCTCCCTCTAATCCCATGCTGTGTCCTCTTGTCCTGCTATTTTTCTTATATTGAAACATGTATGTATGCAGTATAATGTGGGGAGTGGTGCAATGCAGTGGCTGTGGGGCAGCCATATTCAGGCAGACCTTCTGGACACTGAGGTGCTGCCCTATCTGAGAGCATCTCTCTGGACTGCGGGAGGAGGTAGCCAGACTCAGAGTGGAAGTAAACTGGGTCAGGAGTACCATCACCCCTATCCAGGGACCACCCAGTCCAATGCAACTGCCTCAAAGGATGCCGAGAACGAGGAGCACTTGGATGACAGTGGGCTCAGTGAGGGTTAGAGCAGTCAGGCAGAGGCACATCCCAGATCCTATTCCACTCAAGAACTCATATGCCACACTGGCGAATGAGGACAACCAAATAGAGGTACCCAGAGAAGTGGAAGGAAAGGATGTGGAGGTTAGCCAGGGAGGTGACCTCAGCGGGGAAAGCAGTGGACCCCAGAGGAGGAGGAGGAAGAATCCTGGTGGGGACTCCATCATAAGAGGGATCCAGCTAGGGACACAGGAGGGGAGGACAGGAGGTGAGGTGCCTACCAGGTGCCACGGCATGGAGGGATGGAAGGAAGATCCTGGGGATCACTGGGAAGAGCAAGACGGGAGGGTGAGCTGGATGTCATTATCCACCTAGGTACTAATGACCTGGAAAATGGGAGCCAAAGGAAGTTCAGGAAGAGTTTAGGAAACTGGGAGGGGTCTCAACAAGTAGCTACTTCTGTCACTTTCTCAGAAGTACTACCTGTGAGAGGCAAGAGGAGAGCTGGGAGTGCATGCACCAGGAACTTTAACTCATGGTTGAAGAACTGGTGCTGTGAGAAAGGTTTGGATTCATTGGTGACTGGGGACCCACCTGGAGGGATGGAGGTTTGTTCAAGCCTGACGCCTGCATCCATACTGGAGGGAATCCAAGCACTCAATGATAAGTTTAAATGCTACATTGACAAGCATTTAAACTAGTAAAGGGGGGTGGCAGGCCAGCAAGGAGGGTACCCTTCGCTCACCCCCACAGCTAGCAGTGGAACCAATGAACCAGAGGAGTGACTATCTCTGCAAAGCAGTGTGCAAAAAGATGGAGATTAGTGCCCAAGAGGTGGATAAGCAGAAAAGGCAAAATTCAGCAGAAGGGCAGACAGCAAGGAGAACTAGGGATAAATGACAACCAAGGAAGGGCTGGAGTAGAACTGTGAAACAGTCTAGGGAGGTCAAATCATGGAAAGCCATGTGTAAATGCCAGGAGCCTTAGCAACAAGATGGAAGATCTGGAGGCTGTCATGGTGCAGTCAGACCTGGACATTGTGCCCATCACTGAAACCTGGTGTAATGATAACCATGACTGGGAGATGGCCATACCTGGCTACAACATATTCAGAAGAGACAGAGCAGGCAGGAAGGGAGGAGGAGTGGCACTGTATGTGAAAAATGACATAAGGGCCACAGAGATCCAGGAGGAAACAAATGGGGAGGGATACTGTGGGTTAAGCTGGAAAGAAAATGGGGACAGCCATCCCACAGGTGTGGTCTATAGACCACCAGCACAGGAGGAAGAAACAGATAGGGAGTTGATGCTAGCCATCCAAAGGATGGCAGACAAGGGTGAGTAGCACTGGTTGGAGACTTCAATATTCCAGACGTGGACTGGAGCATCCCAGCAGCATCAACTAAGAGCAGATTTATCCTGGAGTCCTTCAGGGTGCCTTCCTCAAGCAACTGGTCATGGAACCAACTCGGCAGAAGGCAATACTGGACCTTGTGCTCACAAACAGGGACAGTGTGATGGGGGGTAACAGTGGGGAGCACCTGGGAAACAGTGACCACCAGTCATTGTGGTTTGAAATCACAGAAAGAGCAGAACCAAACCACACAAAACATGTATCCTGGATTTTAGGGTCAGACTTTGGGAAAATGGGAGATACTTGAAAGAGGCATTAAGGGGAATGGGACAGGAATCAGGGGTTGAGGAACAGTGGGCAGTATTTAAATGGGGATTACAAGAACAACAGAATTATGCATTAAGCAGGTTAGCAAGAGGAAAAGGAAGAGGAGACCATTATGGTTTTCCAAAGAGGTAGCAAAGAAAGTGAAAGCCAAAAGATTGCATTCAGGCAATACAAAAAAAACAAAGCAGAAGGGGATAGGAGAAGTATCAGGAGAAGCAAAGGGAGGCAGGGAGGTCAGTAAGGGAAGCCAAAGCTCAGACAGAAGAGCACATTGCAAAATCAGTGGATAAAGGGGACAAAACCTTTTACAGGTACATAAGTGAAAAAAGAAAGACAAAGGGAGGGATAGTGAGACTAAAGGGGGAGGATGGGGGCCACGTGGAGGATGACAACAGTAAAGCTGAGATATTGAACAGGTATTTCTGCTCAGTCTTTACTGAGGAAGAGGATGGTAATGGTTCTGAAGGGAGTACAAGGGGTGAGAATGGTGCAGAAATGGACACAAGTCCCTTTACATGAGAAAGGGTCCTGAAGGAACTGGAAGTAATAAGAGTTGATAAAGCAATGGGGCTAGATGGGGTGCACCCAGGGTCCTAAAGAACTAAGAGAGGTGGTGGCTGAACCTCTGGCTATCCTGTTTAGCCGATCACTGGAAACAGGAGAGGTACCCAAAGACTGAGGACAGCAGATGTAGTCCCTTATACAAAAGTGGGAACAAAGAGGAAGCAGGGAACTACAGACCAGTCAGCCTCACCTCGGTAGTGGGGAAGATCATGGAAGCACTACTGAAGGAGAGATTGTAGAACATCTGGTTGTCAATGGACTACAGGACCCAAGGCAGCATGGTTTCACCAGGGGAGGTCATGTCAGACCAACCTCGTTGAATTTTTGACTGGGTGACTAGGAGGTGGATCAGGAGGGCGGTGGACATGGCCTCATCTGGACTTCAGCAAGGCCTTTGACACTGTGCCACATAGAAGACTATTACACAAACTGGGGAATATGGTGTGGGCAGGACAGTAGGGTGGTGGGTAGGTAACTGGCTGGGTGGCAGGACACAGAGGGTGGTGGTAAATGGCTGTCACTCCACAGAGGGAAGAGTGACCAGTGGGGTACCACAGGGATCAGTGCTGGACCGGTCCTATTCAACATCTTCATCAGTGACATTGTGCAGGACCTAGAAGGCAGAATTTCACTGTTCGCTGATGACACAAAGCTCTGTAACAGAGACACACCAGAGGGTGTAGACAGAATGAGAAGGACCTGCAGAAACTTGAAGAATGGTCAGGGGTTTGGCAGTTGAAATTCAATGCAAAGAAGTGCAAGATAATGCATATGGGGCACAAAACCCAGGCACAATATATCAGTTGGGGGGTGAGGATATAGCATGCACCAAGCAGGAAAGGGATCTTGGGTTATCATCTCTGATGACCTCAAGGTAGGGAAAGCAGTGTGACAAGGCAGCAGGTAAAGCAAATAGGATGCTGGGATGTATAGGCAGGGCATCACCAGCAGGAAAAGGAAGGTCATAATTCCGCCTATACAAGACACTAGTGAGGCCCCACCTGAGTACAGTGTACAGTTCTGGAGACCATACCTATGAAGGACAATAGACAGGGTAGAGAAGGTTCAGAGGAGGGCAACAAAGATGGTGCATGGATTGCATCACAAGTCCCATGAAGACAGGTTGAAGGAACTGAACATGTACTCCTGAGGAGAGGAGGAGAGAGGGATATGATAGAGACATACAAGTATCTTACAGGGAGGAACAGGGTGCAGGAAAACACTATTTTTAAGCAAAAAGATGTTCCAGGACTAGAGGGCATGGGATGAAGTTGGAAGGAGGATGATTCAGAGGAAACATGAGAAAGAATTTCTTCACAGAACGGGTGGTGGACAAGTGGAACACCCTGCCAGAGGAAGTGGTGGGGCTGAAACAATCACGGATTTAAGAATGCATGGGATAGACATAAAGGAATTCTGGAGGTCAGGGTAGGCAACAGACTTCTAGGAAAACAAACTGAACTTACAAGCTCAAATGGGCAGACTGGGTGGGCCATAGGCCCTTATCTGCCGACACTGTCTATGTATCTATGTATCTATGTATGTTAGACTCTTTCACCTTGTTAATGCCCTTAAGGTGTTTGAATGTTTCGATCATATCACCTCTCTCTCTCCTTTGCTCTAGAGTATACATGTTAAGCTCCATTAATCTGTCCTCATATGTTTTCTGATGCAGTCCCTGCACCATTTTGGTTGCCCTTCCCTGTACTGCCTCAATTTGATTAATGTCCTTGTGAAGGTGCGGCCTCCAGTACTGCATGCAGTACTCCAGATGGTGCCTAACCAGTGTCTCATAAAGAGGGATTATTACCTCCCTCTTCTGACTTGTGATACCCCTACTAATACACCCTAACATCCCCCCTAGCCTTACCTATTGATTTAGTGGTCTGCTTGGCTGATTTCAGGTCATCAGTGATGATGATGCCCAAGTCTCTTTCCTACCTTGTGACTGCCAGCAACTCCCTTCTCAGCCTATATGTGGCTTCAGGGTTTCTCTTCCCTATCTGCATGATCTTGCACTTCTTTGCATTAAACCCCAGTTGCCACTCTTTCAACCATTTTGCTAGTTTATCCAGATCTCTTCTCATTCTGCCCACCCCATCTGGATCACCTACTCTGCTGCAGATCTTGGTGTTATCTGCAAACAGATAAACCTTACCCTCCAGTTCATCTGCAATGTCACTGATGAAGATATTGAAGAGGACTGGCCCCAGAACTGATCCCTGAGGTACCCCACTTGTGACTTGTATCTCTTCAGACTGTATACCGTTTACCACCACTCTCTGTTTTTTGCCCACCAACCAGTTTGCCACCCAGTTCACCAACTTCTGACCCACCCCAAGCCTACCCAGCATATTAATCAATCTTCTATGTGGAACAGTATCAAAAGCTTTGCTGAAGTCAAGGTAGACGACATCAACTGCTCCCCCTTGGTCCACCACTCTGGTTACCCAGTCAAAGAAATCTATGAGATTAGTTTGACAGGACCTTCCTGTTGTAAACCCATGCTGTCTTGGATCCTGTGCTCCTATGGATTCCAGGTGTTGTACTATCCTTTCCTTAAGGAATGCCTCCATAATCTTGCCCACTACTGAGGTAAGACTGACTGGTCTGTAGTTCCCTGCCTCCTCCCTGCTACCACTCTTGCGGCGTGGGATCGCATGAGCCCTTCTCCAATCTTCTTGGACCTATCCTGTGCTCAGAGACTCACTAAACAGTTCTGATGATGGCTCTGCTAGTTCTACTCTTAGCTCCTTTAGTACCTTGGGATGTATGCCATCAGGTCCCATTGTCTTGTCCACCCTGAGTTTATTGAGCTGTTGTAGGACCCTTTTTTTTTGTGAAGGGACTAGTGCACACCTCCCTCCCCACTGTGTCCGTGGTGCTGAGCTGTGGGCCCTGCCCTACCTTCACTTCAGTAAATATTGAGCAGAAGTATCTATTTAGGATAGATGCTTTTACATGGTCCTCCTCCTCCTCCTCACATGCCCCCTTATCCCCTTTGATCTTAGCAATACCCCCCTGGACTTTCTCCTTTTACTAATGTATCTATAGGAAGTCTTGTCACCTTCTTTTACTGTTTGTCATAGTGTTTGCTCGGGTTGGGTCCTTGCCTGCCTTACTGCCTTCCCTGCTTCCCTTAGGGAAGTTTGTTATGCCTCCCTGTCTTCATCTCACTGTGTTCCCTTATATTTCCTGAAGGCCAGCATTTTGGCTCTGACCTTTTCTGATACCGTTTTTGATGAGGCTGAAAATAGGCAGAACTGTCTAGTCCTCCTTTTCCATTCAATAAAAGCTAAAATAAAATAAAATTATAATCACCTGGCTATAATGGCAATCATGTGGCAGGTTTTTCTTCCTCTGTGCATGTGCATGTCACTGCTCTTCCCTTCTTCATTGACAGATGCACCACTGCCCCTTGGCATTAAGTAAATTTAAAAAAAAATGAAAAGAAAAAAACAAACTTACCTCTCAGTCTACAGAGAAACATAGATTTGATGGCAGAAAAGGACAGCTTGGCCTACCTAGTCTGCCCATTTCCCTACCTAATGGATAAGCTGCAGATCCTAGTTAACCAATAGCCTACTTCCTCCTACCCCTCACTAGAATTACCTTATGTCTGTCCCATGCATTCTTGAATTCCCCCACTGTTTTTGACCCTACGACCTCCTCAGGAAGACCGTTCCATGCATCTACAACCCTCTCTGTGAAGAAATACTTCCTCACATTACCTCTGAGCCATCCCTTCTCTATCTTAAAATTGTGCCCCCTTGTTCTTGCACATCTCTTTTTCTGAAAGATGCTGCCCTCTTCGACTTTGTTGATTCCCTTGAGGTATTTGAAAGTTGCTATCATGTCCTCCATCTCCCTCCTTTCCTCGAGGCTATACATCTTAAGCTCCTTTAGTATTTCTTCATATGTCTTCTGGTGCAGATCCTGCACCATTTTGGTTGCCCTCCTCTGAACAGCCTCCACCCTGTCTATGTCTTTGCGGGGATGGGATCTCCAGAACTGTACACAGTACTCCAGATGTGGTCTTACCAACTGTCTGAACAGAGGGCCAACAACTTTCTGTTTTCTACTGGTGATGCCTCTCCCTATGCATCCCAGTATCCCCCCAGCCCTCCTTACTACCTTCTCACATTGCTGGCCCACCTTTAGGTCATCTGATATGACTACCCTCAGGTCCCTTTTCATTTTTGTTGTTGTCAGTATCTCCCCCCACCCCTGTGTACTCTTTCCCTGGGTTTTTGTTTCCCAGGTGCATTACTTTGCACTTCTTTGCATTGAATCTAAGCTGCCATACATTTGACCATTCCTCCAACCTTGCCAAGTCCTTTTTCATCCTTTCCACCCCACCTTATGTATCATCCCTGTTGCAGATCTTTGTGTCATCTGCGAAGAGACATACTTTCCCTTCCAGTCCTTCTGCAATGTCACTTATAAATACATTAAAAAAGGACTGGCCCCAGTACTGAACCCTGCGTTACCCCACTAGTAACCCCCCTTTCTTCACTGTGGACTCCATTTACTATTACCTGCTGTGTCCTGTTGTTCAGCCAGTGTTTTACCCAGGCTACCACCCTGGGACCCAATCCCAGGCTGGCTAATTTGTTTATTAATCTTTTGTGTGGGACTGTGTCAAATACCTTGCTAAAGTCTAGGTGGGCCATGTCCACAGCCCCTCCCTGGTTTACTACTTTGGTCACCCAGTCAAAGAAATCAATTAGATTTGTCTGACATGACCTTCCTGCTGTGAATCCATGCTGCCTTGGGTCCTGTGCCCCACTGGCCTCTAGGTACTCAACAACTCTTTCCTTCAGAAGTGATTCCATCATTTTCCTTATCACTGAGGTCAAACTGACAGGTCTATAGTTTCCTGCCTCTGTCTTGCTCCCACTTTTGTGAATGGGAATCACATCCACCTTCCTCCAGTCCTCAGGTACCACACCATTCTCCCATGATTTATTAAAAAGGGTAGTCAGTGGTGTTACTAGTTCTTCCCTTAGTTCTTTTAGAATTCTGGGGTGAATCCCATCAGGCCCCATTGCTTTATCCACCTTTAGTTTTAAGAGTTCTTTCAGAACCCTTTCTTCTGTGAAAGGACTAATATCAACCCCCCTATCCAGAGTGCTTCTATTGACTGGATTAGGTATCTCCCCCTACTTTTTCATTGTGAATACTGAGCAGAAGTATTCATTTAGTATCCCTGCTTTTTCACTGTCGCCGTCTGCCAACCACCTTCCTCTTTATTCAGCCTCAGTATCCCTGCCTTAGTCTCTCTTTGCTCCCTAATGTACCTACAAAAGGTTTTATCCCCCTTCTTAACCGAGTTGGCTATCTTTTCCTTGGTTTGGGCCTTTGCTATTCTGACTGCCTTCCCTGCTTCCTACTGCTTTAACTGGTACAGTTCTCTGTCCTGCTCCTTCTGTGTTTCCTTATACTTCCTGAATGCTATCTTTTTCTACCTTACCTTCCCCTCCACTTCTTTTGAGAACCACAGTGTTTTTTTCTTTAGTTTTGATTTGTTTATCTGCTTCACACAAAGGCTTGTTGCCTCTGTGATGGTGGTTTTGATGTTTCCCCATTGTTGCTCCAACCCACCTTCTTGCCTGTTTGCTAGTGCTTTTCTGAGGCACTGTCCCATTTTGACAAAATCAGTCCTCCTGAAGTCCAGTACCTTCACTTTTGTGTGGCTTGACTCTACAGCTAAGTTTATTGTGAACCATACTGTTTGGTGGTCACTTGTTCCCAGATGACTACACGCTTCAAGATCAGAGATCCTCTCTCTGTCCCCATTTGAGAGTACCAGGTCTAACAGGTACAACAGACTTCTTGAATTTCAACTGATTCACAAAAACTTTAATAAAAAAAAGAAATGAAAAGCACTGTGTGACTGCCAGGCTGCTGACCACTATTCATCCATACAGGACATGGCTCAACACCAGTGTACAGTATCTATATTTTATATATTTGCTGTGGGGAAAAACAATGTCCATCAATTACATTAAATAAAGGCTGGGTAGTTGTGTAAAACTTGAATTTTACACACACCCCTTCAGTGTTGAATGCCTTCATACACCCCTTGAGCTTTGCTCTTGAGGTTTATGAGGCATCCAATACCTCAGGTGTGTGTAAAATCTCATTATAGCCCCCTACCCAGCCATTATTCTATATGCAATGCCCTTGGGATTGACTTGTTTACCATATGTTTATTGTTATTGATCCTGATTTTTCATAAGGATGAATGTTATTAGCTTCTGTTTCTATAGCTTATTAAACTTTCTTTTCCATTTTGGAATTTGGAATTATAAGCTCCAACACACACATCCAGGAATGTAGGCAATCAGACCTAAACCCTACAGCATCATCAAACCAAAGTGGTTTAGAATTATATAAAGTACAATCCAATAACATTCACCCAATACATAACTCCAATAAACAAATCAGATACAATGTCTTTACTGTTAATTTCTGACTTTAGATAGACAGCATGTGGCCATTGCCTTACCTTATGTAAATGTTAAAGACTTGAATAAGGCATATTTCAAAAACATTTTTTGTAATTTTCACTTTAAAACCTTATATACAGTTCATATTAATTTTCAAACCTATGGGTCACAATTTTACAAGCTGTATAAAAGCGGTTGGATATCTTTTTTATCATATAAACGTGTTACCAAAAGCATCAATTATGTATGCGTGTAATTGATAGTTCCCATCCATTTGGAATTCATTAGCCTTAATTCAAAAATGATTGTGCCTGGGGCTCATTTGGATTCATAAGTGATTGTCATAATGACACATTAAAAGTATAATAATCTCAAAATAAAGTAGTACTTGTAAGCCTAACATTAAAATGTATGTTACAAATGATCTATAATAACATACTAGTTTATGCATGCTTTTTGTCCTTATGTAGACCCAAAAATAGTAATTATTGCATTAATTGTGTGAGCACATGGTTGTAAAAATGTTTTAGGAAAAATATGCAGATGCTTAATCACATGACGTGTATAAAAGCACTGGTTTAAGGTTATTTAATTCACTCTGATGAAGCTCAGCAGTTGGCTGCGTGAAACATAAGAATTGTTCCAGCTGTAGCTCTGGCTGTGCTATTCTAGCCATTGGTTTTCATATGCCACCATTAAATTATTTATTTTTGACACACATATGTTTGGTGTCTTTCGTGCATATCCAGTCAATGGATGCTTTTGGTACCTGCTTTGGTTATTTATTTTTATACAGCACCATTGTTTAATTTTCTGGTGCTTCTTTTGAGTCTGATGGATGTAGATTGGTGCCCCTCAGCTGTGGCTTTAGCTTGAAGCATGGATATTCTGGACTCCCTAAAAGGGGTGTTCATTAGGTCCTGTATATAGTCAGTGAATCCACACATGATGGAGCAATACTGAACTTGGTACTTACTAAGAGGGTCAGGGTTGCACACATGAAGATGAGAGGCCACCTGGGGACCAGTGATCACCATACAGTGTGGTTCTAAATCAGGGTGGCTGCAGAATTGATCCACAGATGGGCAATGGACATGGATTCAGGAGGGATGATTTTATAAAGATGGGTGAATGCATAAGGGATGACAAGGTAGGGGGGATGACCTGGGAGGATTAGAGGAACTGTTGGCAAAGTTAAATTGGGCATAGCAATGGAAACAGACCTCTGCATCAAGCAAGTGGGCAAAATAAAGTGGAAAAAGAGACCACTATAGTTCTCAAAAGAGGTGGCTGAAAAGGTAAAGGTTAGAGGGTAGTTTTCAGAAGGTATAAGGAAATACAGAGGGGGGAGGATAAGGAGGTTTATTATGGGAAATATAGGGAAGCAGGGAAAGCAGTGAGGAGCATGAAGGTTCAAATGGAAGAGAGAATAGCCTGGGTGATAATGATATGGGACAAGACATTTATAGATATGTAAGTGAAAAGAGGAACACTGGAGGTGGGATGTTGTAAGGTTAAAAATTGAAGTAATGACTATAACGATGGAGACAAGAAAAAGACAAACATCCAGAGCAGATATTTTCGTTCACTGTTCCAGGAGGAAGGAGGAAGGAGAAGGAAAAGGGCAACAAAAAAGTAACAGGAGCTTTGGAGAGAAGGAGGTGGACACTCATCTTTTTTTGGGAGGAAAGAGTCCAGAAGGGCCTCTCTAATCTGAAAGTGGATAAAGCAATGGGAATAGATATGGTGCATCCAAAGGTATTGACGGAGCACATGGAGATACTGTCTGCACATCTGAAAGTCCTGTTTAACAGCTCACTGCAAACAGTAACTTTTCCAAGGACTGGAGGAGGGCAGATGTAGTCCCTCTTCACAAAAATGATAGCAAGAAGGAAACTGGCAATTATAGGACAGTTAGCTTGACATCACTGCTGCAGAAGTTGATGGAATCACTGTTTTAGGAAAAGATTCCGGACTATCTTTTTTTTTTTTTTTTTTTGTTAGCTTAGTGTGTGGGCGCTTCAATCATCGTATAATCTCATGAACACATCATCACAGCCAAATTCCAAAACAAAATGTTTCATTTTTAGGCCTGATTATTCAATTAGGTCAGAAAGGGTGACCAAATTAGATTGTATTTTTCTAGCTCATCCTCTAACAGGTATAGCACTCTGTCTACTTCACTAATGTCTAACATATGTTCTACCCATTCCTTATATGGAGGAGTCCCTACAGCCTTCCAACATTGCAAAACTACCCCTTTTGCTGCTTTTTATCCTATATTACAGAAATTGTTTTGTTATTTCCCATAATCACGATACCATAGTTGGTATCCAAAAAGGGCAATGCCAAGGTCAAAGGGGACATCATAGTCTAAAACTGTACCCAAAGTAGACCTTCTCCCAATATGTTTTTATCTTGGGGCAACATAGCATCATATGTAAAAGAGTTCCCTTAGTCCCTATGCATCTCTGACAGGTTGAGGGGTTGAGGGTAGTGAACTATCCATCTTATGTAGCCTGGCAGGGGTCAAATATGCTCTGTGGAATGTACTGAAATGGATTTGAAACAATTTATTATTTTTAATTCCTAAAGTGTCTGGGTCACTAATTTCATCCCATTTAGGGCCCATTTAGGTTCAGGAATGGAGTTATTCAGTTCTTGTTCCCATGATAATCTAAGTCAGGTGAAAGGTAAGGGTAATCCATTGAATAATAACTTGTACATTCTTGAGATCAGGGGCCAGATTTTCAAAGGCCTTAGACTGACGCAAGGTGCTTGCGTCAAACAGGTCTGACGCAAGGGCACCTTGCATCAAGGGCTGTGCCAAGTGGCAATTTGAAAGGCAGCCTGCATCACCCTGCAGGCTGCCTGCCCCAAAGTGTGCTAGAGCCATCCTTGTGCCATGAAAGTGGCTACGGCATGGCGCTGGGGGCTTGTGGCAGACCCAGACTGCCGCATCCCTCAGATCTGGGATTTGAAAGAACTCCCCCCAGAACCAAGTGCCAAGTACCCTTAGACCAATGAGGGGAAGGTCTAAGGGGACTTAGATGGCTCCTGGGGGGTCATCCTGTAGGTGCCACTGTGTGGCCTGTCCCATCCATCCCTGGTGGGTGATCCCTGGTGGTCCAGTGGTCCCCCCTCACCCCCATCACATCCCCGACACCCACATCTGTGCATCCTGCCAACCCCCCCATCCATCTCAGCACTCCCACCCCCCCATACCCCAATCTGGTGACAGGCACAGCCCTCCTAACACCACCACAACACGGCTGCCGAATGAGCAGTCTGTACATATACTGTATACAATGTACAGTATGCGCATGGACTGCCCGTTCGGCCAGCTGGGGTGGCGTGCAGGGCTGTGCCAGTCGCTGGATTGGGGTATGGGAGGGGGTGGGAGGTTGAGATGGGTAGGGGCACCAGCCCACCAGGGTACCAGGAAGGTTTGCAGCATGGGTGCAGTTGGCACGGTGGTGTTGGGGGGGCAGTGCCCGGTTGCCAGCCCCTATCCACGGGTGCTGCAGACTCCCCGCAGCTGCTGCGGCATTCCAGGTGGGTGCACCATACATCAGGCACAGCACCCCCTTTGCTGCAAGCCACCGGACTTAGGTGCCGGGACCCTGAGAAATAGAAATTCGGGCACAGGGTCCCGGGTGCACTGCACTCGGCACAAGCTGTCATTGTCGCAGCTTGCACCGGGGCTTTGAAAATCCGGCCCCAGATGTTTATTTGATTCTAACCCCCCCAAAAAATCTTCTGTCAAAGAAGTTTCCAGAAGATAGGCATTGTTATTTTTTTTATAAATGCAGTACAATTTTTATCATGAGGCCCGGATATTCAAAGGGGTTGCACCTGGTACAACAGAGTTGTGCCGGTGCAACCCCACATCGTGCCCCAGCGTGATATTGAAAAGGCTGCCTTGTGCAGCTCAAATCCTGATGTGCCAGGGTGCAATGTATCGTATGCAGTGCAGATTCAGGGGGCGTGCCCATGCATATGCGGTACATCCCAATATTCAGCCTGGGATATGCAGCACATATGTTGGTGCACCCCTGCACTGCACCACATATGGGGGCTCAAAGTTGAGTCCGTGCAGAGTAGAAAAAAATCCCAGCCACTCACAGGTAGGCTGCTGTATTGCAGGGCACAACACAGCAGCCCAGCCATGGGTGGCCACCCACCCTCTCAGAACACCATCCGCAAGCACTCACAACCCTGGTGGTCAAGTGGACCCCTGCACCCATTGCCATGATCACAGTATATGTATAAACAGTTATCCCTGGTAGTCTAGTGACCCCCCATCTCGACGCCATTCTCGATGAATAACACCAGGCCCCTGGTGGCTCGGTCCTCCTTCCTTACTCTGAGTCCCCGATTCATCAATACATGTATAACCACCAGTCCCTGGTAGTCTAGTGGAACCCCCCCACACCAATTGCCATGATCATGGTACACCTCCAAATGTAATGCCCTGGTGATCCAGTGGCACCCTTCACCCCACCTCCTATCATCAGCAGGTGGCTGCAACCTGCCCCCATCCTGCCCAGCCACCCACTGAATGACAGGTACAGTATGGGCAGTAAGCCCATTGGTCCCCAGTGCAGACCAATGGGCGTGCAGGGCATACTGTACTAGACAGTCCCAAATATGTGAATGAAGTCATTCACATATTTGGGACTAGTCTAGTACAGTATGCCCTGCAAGCCCATTGGTCCACACTGAGACCAATGGGCTTACAGCCCATACTGTACCTGTCATTCAGCGGTGGCCAGGCAGTATGAGGTTGGGTTGCAGCCTCTCGCTGATGACGGGGAGTGGGGTGGGTGTTAGTTCTGTGAGTGGTAGGGTGGTACCACTGATCACCAGGGCATTTCATTTGGAGGTGTACCATGATCACAGCAATGATCAAGGGGGGTTCCACTAGACCACCAGAGACCAGTGGTTATACATATATTGGGGAATCGAGGACTTGGGTGGGAGGGGGGACCACTAGACCACCAGGGCTGGTCATGTATTTTATTCATCGGGGTATCAATGATGGGGTGCCACTAGACTACCAGGGATTACTGTTCATACTTAGACTATGATCATGGCTACAAGGCGGGGGATGCCCCGGAATCCCAACTGCACATGTCATGCTGTGCAGGGTGCCAGGTGCAAGTCATCGGGCTACCCTGTGCAAGGCATGCAAATGGGGCCATAATGACATGCAAATGGTCTCATTTGCGCCTTGCATATATTATGGATGCAATTTGCATGCCCCCTGCTGAATATCATGGGTGATGCACCTAGCACAACTGCACTTGTGCTGGTGCATCCCCGTGCTCCCTATCTGTGGCTTGCACAGGCACAGTGCCACTGCACTGTGCGCAGTGCGGGCCATATTCAATGGTGCTGCACCATGGCATATCACCCTTGAATATCACCTGCTCCTTGCCTAGCGCATCCCAGTTGCACTGCATCCAGGCTTGCACCACTGCCTGACACAGTCTGAATATCTGGGCCACAGTGTATTGACAGATATTCCTATCAGATATGCCAAATTCCACTTTGAATTGCTCAAAGGTTTTAGAGGTGTTTTGTTGCAAAAAATCCTCTATGGTATGGATCCCTTTAAAAAATACCATTGTCTAAATGTTTCATCTGATAAAGATGGAGGGAAACATTTATTATTAAACAACTGTGTTAAGCGAGATAGTTTATCTGACCCAGTGATAATTTTTGAAGCTTGAGCCCAGGCAAATTTAACTGCCTTAATTGTATCTAAAAGTGCCACTTTTTGATAATGTATTGCTAAAGAGCTCTTTAATTCCAGTCTCTTAATGTTTTCTTGTTCTAGGCATAAACCTGCCATTGTAGTATTTTTTTGTTGATGAAACCAGAAATAGACTATTTCCAACTGTGCTGCGAAATAATGTATTTGACAATTTGGGCAGCTTAAATTTCCTTTATTCTGTGGTTGGTACAGCTTTTGGAGAGCAATTCTAGGGTGTTTCCCTTGTCACAGAAATGTTCTTACTATTTTAGCCATATCTGTGAAAAAGCTACTCTTTAGAATAACCGGTATAGCTTCAAACAAGAATAGTGGCCTGGGGAGAATATTCATTTTGAGAATGCTAATTCTGCCTGTCAAAGTGAGAGGTTGATATTGCCACTTTTCCAGATCTATTTTTACTGTATGCAAAAGTGAGTCATAATTAAGTTGAATGACTCTATTGATGTTTTGAGCCAACTGTACTCCCAAGTATTTAATATTATTCTTGCTTATGGCTAGTAAGGCTGGATGAGTTAGGTTTATAGGATTGCCTCAATAAAGAAGTTCACTTTTTCCCCAATTAACCTTATAACTGGATAAGGAACAAAATTCATTTAGAATGTTTTAATAACTAAATAATTAAAGTTTGCATTATTAATTGACAGCAAGCAAGGCCCCTGGAATTCTGCAGTTCTGCGGTTGCGGAATTTGCGGCAGAATTTGCATCATGCCACAGAATATATATAGTGCCACAGAATTCATTGTTTTTGGTGAATTTTCATATAAATATACTGTTTTTCTATAGTGTCAGGCTTTCTTTCCCACCTCCTTTATCCTGAAGCCCCTCCTCTATGCTCAGCATATGATGTCATCAATGACATCACATCATATTTAGCCAATGACAGAACTGCATTCTGCCAGATAAATGAATAAATCATGCCGCAGAAATCAGAACATGCTGCCGCAGAAGTCAAGGAGCCCTGCCGCAGAAATCAGAAAATTCTGCCGCAGAACACCAGGGGCCCTGACAGCAAGACATCATCTGCGCATAACATAATGGTGTTAAAAGTGTTCTTCACTGGTAGCCACAGAAGGGCCTCATAAGATCTTATCTTCATTTCTATGGGCTCTAGAAATAGAGCAAAGAGTATAAGATAAAGAGGACAACCCTGCTTTGTTCCCCTAAATAAAGGGGAAAAATTGCATATGTGCTATGGGTCTAGCTGGGGGGGGAGGGGGTGGCCAGTATAGATCACATGAAACGAGTCTAAGAAGCTGCTCTCTATCCCAAAGGCCCATAGAACATCCATCAGGAATGGTAACTGCACCCTGTTAAATGCCTTTTCTGTATCCAGTGAGAGAAGTGCAGTGTCCATTCCTGAATAGACTTTAATGATGTCAAATGCTCACCTTGAATGATGTTGCAACCTCGTATTTTCTATGAACCCCATCTGATCAGGATGCATTAATTTACTAATATATTTGGTTAATCTGTTTGTTAATATATTTGTATGCTGTAGATTTTGTAATCATGGTTTAAGAGTGAGATAGGGTGATATGACACACACTGCTCTGGTGTTTTTTTTTTTTTTGAGAAGCAAGGTGATATCAGCCTGGTTGAAAGACAGCAGGAGCTTATTTTCTAAACAAATGGTTTTAAACAATTCTTGGAGCCTAAGTGCCAAGGTAGTAGATACATTTTTATAAACTTTGAAAGGTAGGCCATCAGGGTCCAGGCTCTTTCCATTGGGTAAGTCTTTTATACAGGAGGTGACTCCTTCCAGGGTAATTTCTTTATTTAACAATGCTTTTTCTTGTTCAGATATTTTAGGTAGTCCCATTCTGGTCAAGTAGTTAGTTATCTGTGTATCTACTATCTGTGATTCCGGGACATACATATTTAAAAAAAAAATGTTTTAAATGTAGAATTGTTTTCATCTTCAGCTGTCATCAAGAGCCTACTCTCTCCTTTAATGGTATGTATTAGATTTTTTTGAGACTCACATCGCATTTGATAAGACAATGTTTATCCTGGAAGATCACCAGAATAGTAATATTTGGCCCTTGCACTGTACATTTCTCTATTAGCCTGTTCTTGTAAGAATTTTTCCAATTTGTCCTTAAGTAGTGTGACTTTAATTTCTGCTTGTTCAGTAAGTGTTTTGGCATTTTCCTCCTGAGTTGTAGAAAGGTCAGCCTCTAACTTTTGTAATTCTCTGCCCCATGTTTTTTTTCTGATGCCCACCTGTGCAGAGGTTCAGCCTCTGATGTAAGCTTTCGTAGCATCCCAGATGACTAAGATGCTCTTTCCCTGATTATACTTGTTTTCCCAAAACCAATTTAGCTCTTCCCTCATGCCCTCTGTGAATCCTGGACAATACCAAAGAGACCTATCCAATGATCGTTTATTATTTTGTGTTCCACGATATTGGTCTATTTTAAGTTTTAATAGTACTGGAGCATGATCAGACACTCTTATAGGTTCATATGTGACCTGTGTAATTTGATTGAGAATGATTTGAGAAACCAATAAATAGCCTATCCTAGAATATGCATTATGAACCTTGGAATAATGGGAGTATTTCTTTACGGTATGAGAGACAGAGAGAGAGAGAGAGAGATGTCTAAAGGGGTCTATGAGTTGGTAATCCTTCATGCATTGCTTTAATAATGTTACTACATTTTTTTTCTTTCAGATGTAGGAGGGGGTCTATCTATATGACACAAAGTTAATAGTCCCCATCAATAAGGAGAAGGGAGTTAAATTGTGCTATTACCAATATAAATTCCATAAAAAAACTTGGATCTTCAGAATTGGGACCATATATTTTAACCAATGTGAGAAGTTTACCTAAAAGGTTAACCTCTGCTATTACATCTCTTCCTGCATGGTCCACCACCAACCTCGAGAGCTTGTGATCCAAACATTTTTTTACTATAGATAGCTACCCCCTAGCTTTATTTGAAAATGCAGTGTAATATCCTGTTGCCTTAAATAGATTCCTGAACAAAATTGCATCCTTATTATTAAAGTGAGTTACCTGTAGTAACAGGCAATCTATTTTCTTTTTATTAGCTATTCTAATCACCTTTCTGATTTTAGCCCTGTCTTTACACCCATTTAGAGTCCAAGAGAGAACATTTAAATCAATCATAGTAGAATCTATACAAGCCCCCAATCTGTAACCTCTTTGATCTATATTCCCCCCTCCCCTTGAAGATGACCTGACAGATCTGCCAGAGAAACTCAGGACCAAAAGAAGGCTGATACAGAGTTGACATGATGTAAAGTGTTTCTTATTAATAATTAGAACATTATATTCTCTCCTAGTAAAGAAAAATAATAATAAAGATCTAGTGCAACCACACTTTTTCATTTTATTTAGCCATAATTTATTTTTTTAGATACCTAAAAAGAAAACCATTCCCAGTACTTCTTTTGATGTAAGTAAACAAAGGAATAGCAGCCATTTTTGCCATAGCATACCCAACATCAACCTAGTACTGCTTTGGTTTTACCCTTTAGGCATCTTAAAAATGTACGGACTGCCTTTAGCCACCCCCCAAAGAAGTTGCTGATCCTCTGCTGAATCTGTAGTTCTGAAAACTGGAGAGAACCACCTATATCACTCATAAAGAAAAAATCTAATTAGCATCCTTTCTTGTTGAATTGTGACCCACCTCTCTGCTATCTGCCCCTCCCCCCATTTCTGGAATATCTTGAATCCAACTGTTTATGAACCCAGATGCAGAATGGTTTCATATGGAGGAAGTTAAATCAAATGAATCTGATAGATTTCATTGACTGGGTGACAAACTAATTCGATTGTGGTGGAGCAGTGGAAATAGCCTACCTAGAGTTTAATAAGGCTTTCAACACCGTTCAGCATGGGAGACTAGCATGCAAGCTGGGCAGCTTAGGTGAGGATCCAAATGTGGTAAACTGGCTACGAAACTGGTTAGGGATTAAGTGACAAAGGTTGGTGGTAAATGGAGTTCACTCCAAGGAAGGGAGTGTGACCAACAGGGTGCCGCAGAGACCAGTGCTGGTACTGGTCCCCTTTAATGTCTTTATAAGTGACTTTGCAAAGCAGCTGGAAGGGAAGGTGTACCTCTTTGAGGATAACACTGATATCTTTAATAGGGTGGACATTCCATGTTGGGGGGGGATCAAAATGATGAGCACATACCTGAGAAAACTAGAAGAGTGGTAAAGGCTATGGTAACTAGGTTTTAATGCAAAACAATGCAAAATAATGCACGTAGGGCACAGAAACCTAGGGGCAGAGTACAAAATGGATGGGGTGGTATTGACAGTCACCAAACAGAAAGAGACCTGGGGTAATCATATCTGTTGACCAAAAGGTGTCCAGGCACTGTGACAAGGCAGCTGGTTGTGCAAATGAGATGCTGGGGTGCATTGGGAGGGGAGTCACCAGCAGAAAGAGGAAGATGGTGTTGCCTCTGTGTAGATTCCAGTTAAGACCTCTCCCAGAGTACTGTGTCCACTATCAGACACTATATCTTTGGAAAGACATAGAATGGAGGTGGTCCAGAGGAGGGCAACTAAAATGGTGCAGAGTCTACATTAAAAGCCATATGAAGAGAGACTAAATGATCTAAGTAAGTATACCCTGGAAGAGAGGAAGGAAGGGGATATGATAGAGGGCTTTAAATACCTTAAGGAGGTAAATAAGGTACAGGAGGGAGGTGGTTTTCAGAAAAAAAAGGTACTCAATAACAAAGGAACATGCTATGAAGCTGGAAGGGGTAGATTAAGGAGAGATGCAAGAAAGTACTTCACAGAAAAATTGGTGGATTCCTGGAACAATCTTCTAGCAGAGGTGTTCTGGGTGAAAACAGTAGTGGGGTTCATGAATACATGGAATGGGCATCAGGAAATCTTAATGGAAAGGAATGGGGGAGGTACTGTAGGAAGCATTGGAGATCAAGTAGGGTCTGCCATGATACTGGAGGTAGGGAAAAATGGGCAGATTGTGTGGGCCATGCAGTCATTATCTACAACCAAATTCTACATTTCTATGTTTCTTTGCCCCCTCTCTCAGGCACATATGCAAACAGACTTTTAGTTAAATATGTTTTTCCTGGTGAAACTCTTGAAATAAATATATAATGAACCATAACCTAGGTACCTTTGCACAATGCAATTTAATTCACAGATGAGAGCTACGAGCTGTTTGTCCTCTGGTCTGCATTTTCATACTAAGATATAAGTATAGTGATGCTGATGCTGAATGCTGCGGGGCATGGATTGTGACACTGCCTCATACAATTTTCGAATAGCATGTGTATAGAAATTGGTTCTTGAAAGAATTTGTCATTTGCAACAGGCATGGGACATCAACTTTCTAAATCCCACATTCTCCAGAAAAGAAAATGGTGACAGATTAATTGTCAGCACTTATGCTGTTGCTCTGTTTAGTTAATGTGCAGTAACATGATTGGGTGGGTATTTGGGCTGACATTCAAATATGCTATGCAGCATAGGTTGGACCTTTCTTGGTTGTGGGCTATCAAACAGATGGAGTCATTGTGGCTGCATTGTTAGTGGGGTAATATTTGACTGCTTGGAATTCAAATGTGCTTCTTGAATGAAAGCAGTGATTTTAGGTTTTTTTTCTGCAATGATGTCATTGTGGTTTGGTTCTTATGATACAGATGTGTGAAAATGCTGAATTTCGTTATGCAAAATACTTTGCGTAATTTGGCAATTTTGTGAAATTTTTCACAAAAGTGAAATGTGGAATTTTACCCATGGAGTACAAAATTACCCCATGGAATGCAAAATTTTGCCTGTGAAATGACAAAATTCTCCACTTGCAGGTAAAATGTCACCATTTTTGGGTGAAATTTCATATTTCTCATGTAAAAGTTTGCAACTTTGCACCCTGCGAAATATTTACTGGCTGAATTATGTGAAATATTTAACGCAGCAAAGTTACCAGTTTTGTCAGAATTTCACAGGCACAATTTAATTTCACAACATCTCTCCTTATTGGTGGTACTACTCCATCCAACTCTTCCACTGCAAGCACTACTAGGCAGTCCCACACACTCCTCCTCCTGTTTGTAGTCCTCTGCGCTCATCCCTCCTTTCTCTGGGGCAACATCTCTGCCAGTTATGAAAGACTTGGTTAATGATGATTAAAGGAAAACTCCATGTTAAAATCAGAAAAAGATATGTAGTAGTCTTTTTTTTCTGTGTTCTAACCAGTTCCCAGCATTTTATTTTCTTCTGGCTGTGAGAGATGTTTTTTCTAACTTTCCCTAACTGTTTTATTGCCCTTGGAGGTTGCCATTCTGGTTTCTTTTATGGCAGCTAGTCTTCCCAGAGTGCCCTTTGGTGTGATGTCTAATTGCCCCTGCAGTAATCCAGTGTCTTGTTACAGGGTCTGTCACAGCTCAGCCACAGAGAAAATACTTCTTCCAGAGAAGACAAACTGCTAGATTTTGGGTGAGTGTAATCATTATTATTTTTTGGTATCAGTACCTTGTCCTGCTATGCTCTGCTGTATGTGTGTGCGTGTGTGTGAATCATGTCACTGTTTACTCTATTCCTCTCAGTCACTTTCAGTTTTTGCACCAGTACTAAGTAGCAAAAATTGAACATCACCCTATAGGTTGTAACATAGCAGGACAAGGTACTAATATCAAAAAATAATAATGATTACACTCACCCAAAATGTAGCGATGTGACTTCTTCTCTGAAAGAAGTATTGTCTTTGTGACTGAGCTGTGACAGACCCTGCTAAATCTAGGGGCATTGCTACATCACTGTCACATGAACCAAGGTGCATCGTAGGAGAAAGAAAGCCAATAAACCTATTTGTGATGGAGATCCCCAGGGGTCATAAAACTACCATACAGCTAGCAGGCTAATTTAGGAAAAACTCCTAATAGCAGACAGAGAGAAGGACACACTAGGACTTAACATACATATCAAAACACTCCACATAACATATGTTTTTGAACATTCTGGGTGGACTTCTCCTTTAATGAAAAAGCCCCTCTGCACCTACCTCCTTCTGGTGTTGAGTCCAGTGCAATAGATGCCTGTACACTAAGTGTGTGTGTTTCCCACCGGTGCCTTGATGGCTGCCCTTTTATCCCCTACTAACTAATGCCTGAAACAGCTGACAGATAGAACTGTGTTTCTTTAGCTGTGTCCAGTATATAGAAGTCCATAACTAGTGGTTTGGTATGCCTTGGTTTTATATAGTGGGAGTGGAGCAGGGGAGGGGAGAGATTGGAAATGGGTGTTTTTTTGGGATCGTTTATTAACTTCAAACACAAGGTGAATGACATGTAATGGGTTAATTAGTAAGAGGAACAGCTGCTGTAGCATGGGTGGGGCCTTAGTAATTGGATGCATTACGGGTGGGCAAACACCCACATCTTCAGCAGCACCACCCCTCCTTTTTTTCTTTTTGGGCTTCCTCAGAAGATTCAAATCATCATCTCCACAGCTGCTGATATTCTCCTCCTCCTGAGGTCTCTCCTCATTATCATGATCACTTTTTCCAGGCTCTGCCTCCCTCTTATCACCCTAAATCTGGCACACATTTTTACATGTATTTGTTTCTGATGCTACAACTGTCATATCTCCCTCTTCAGGCGCTGGCTCATGCTCAGGCTCTATACTTCCGCTAGGAATGGGAAACTATCATCAACATCAGGCGCAGGAGGTTGGCCCAGTTGATGAGTGGTTGCATTTCTGCTACCCACACTAGCAACCTAAGTTCAGGAATGTACAGGGTCACTTGGGGGTTGGCAGAGTGAGGTAGGATTAAAAACCTGATAGCAGCTCTCCTTCTTTGGGGAGGGGGGGACACCATTTCTCAATGTGTGTTCTGCCACCTGGTGTAGGCTAGGAGGTGACACAGCAGAAGTGCACATGGTAAGAACAGAGCTGGAGTGCGATGTGCTAACACACACATCCTGATGCTCCATCTCTGGGGAGAAATACCAGGCAGCCACATGCCAACACCCTCCATAGGCTATGACATGGCTAACACAGCTAGCCACCCACTTAGTTGTGTTCTGCATAAGTGGCGGATAACTGATCAGTCTGTGACAAGGTCAGTGATGGGGCTAGGGGATGCCACCAGATAGACATGGGCAAGGAGGATAAAATTTTGATTGAAAAAAAAAGATCAGGGTCAGCGCCATCACCATCAGTGGTTACAGAGAAACCAAAAACCTTTACCTCAATCACTGTTTCTGGGCCTGACTTTTTTTCTCTTGTACTGCTCCTTTTGTCACCAGCTCCTCCAGCCCCTATCAGCATGGATGCCACAAATGTGTCAGAGAAACGTTTGGCCATGCTAATGCCACCACCACTGTTGCAAACTACTCCTTTGCTACTACTACTACAACCATCACCTGAACCCTTAGAAGACATTCCTACAGCATAGTGTTTTTAAGTGCACGACTCTCTTGCCATTGAACTTCAGAACTGCTTTTCCACCTTCCCAGCACATCTCCTTTTAGCAGATCTCATCCCAATGATTTGTTTTCATATTCATATTTATAATATTGTAGTGAAAAAAAATTAAAGAAAGACTGCAGTATTGTATAACTGACTCATTGCAGCAGACAGCGCCTCCCCTAAAGGATTAGAATTGTGATCTGAAAAGTAACAAAAAAAAAAAAAAAAAAAGGCTTGTTGACCTGCTAGGAAAGCCACCCCAAATTTTTTCTTTTTCTTTCTTTTAAACTTCTTTATTGATCACCAAAGAAAGTGTACAAGACAACTTCTACATTTCCATCCAGCTCTCCAGTGCATTATGCTTCATTCCAACCTCAATATCCATTACATTTCGTACTGCTTTATTCTCCAGTTGTCTTTGCCCTGCATTTTTGAGTTATATTCAATCCTAAACGTACAACAGCAACATTAAACTCCTTTTGTGGCAAGTCCTCATTTTGGTCTATTCAGTCTTTACATGTTCTTCTGTTCCCTTCTTATTCATAAATCATTAGCCCCTGAACAGGTGTCCCCTTTATGCTTTCTATTAAGTGCACAAATGGCAGTCACCTTGTGTTGAACCTCTCTGTGCTCAGATTTATTCTAGCCAACATCTCCTCTATCACTTTAATTTTTTTGCAGTTCTGTATCTAGTGATTTACATTTGGGATGTGTATCATCAGCCACTTTTGTGTTTTCAACTTGAATGTGGCAGCTATAAGAATATTAACATACTGCTTTGCCTTTCCCTTCATCCAGTATTAATATAACCCACAGAGCATATTAATGTCTTTAGGGTCTTGGGGTAATTCTATTGCCTCCTTAATCTTATCACACAACAGGGATTTGGGTGATTAACAAGGTAGTACAACCAAGTGACAGATCACAGTCACTTTATGAATTAAATACAACTAATATAGAAAGAACTGACACAATGCTTCACTTAAACGCAACAAGTGACAGTAAACTACAGAAACAAAGTGAGGATTAATGGACTGCAGATCAAAAATAATAAACAAGAAAGAAAGGAACAATATGGCAAATCTGCTGCTCAGTCAAGAATACTTCTAATCTTTTTAGGCTGTCTTGCTAACCAGATTCACCCCCTTCCCCCATAGCAGTGCTTCAAGAAAAGAAAAACACTGCTTTAAATAATTAGCAAAAACAGAAACAAACAACTTGATTCTAGCGATACAAGGCCCTCCAAAACAATATGCGAGTGATCTGGGTGTAAAATGCTTGGTTTTGAGACTAATTTCAAAGGTTTTTGTTTTCTCAGACAAGCACAGACAGATGTGTCTCCTACTCTCTCTTCAGAAACACAGCACTGAACACAGGCTGCTCATGGTATACGAACCCTTTAGGTACCATGTGACATCCCAATCCCATAGCACATTGTGAACTTAACCTTTGTGGCCAACATTGCTGGTGAAGTTTCCAACTATGCAATTCATGAAGTCATCCCTATACTGTGAATTGACTATTTGCATGGCAGATTGACTTTGCAAATGGCAGAGAATTGGCAAATGTTTCCAACTTCACACACCACTAAGATGCTGTTTGTTTCTTTTTTGTATGTATAACCATTCCACGACAAGCTACTATAGGTCAATGTTTTTTTTTACCATGTTGCCATGTTCTATAAAGAGCCTAATGTCATCACAGAAAATGCCTGATATCTGATGTTTTGATTTTATCACAATCTGGTGACCAGCTGTCATGAATTAAGGTTTTATAGTTGTGTCACCATGTTACTGTAATTAGAGAGAAAGATGTCAGCACAGTTAATATCTATTATTTGATGTCACAAGGTTATAACCATCCAGTGTGCAACTGCCACAGGTCAGGACTATGTAACACCACCAGGTACTCAAGAGAAACTGATGTCTGCATAGACACTTTCTTTGGTCTGTTGTTTTGGTTTCTTTTTAATTTGGGTGTGAATTTCCTCTTCCTGCTTCCTGTAAATCACATGATTTGCCCCTTTGCAGTCACTGAAGTCTAGGATTGTGTAAGTCACATCATGATCGACATCCATTACCTGACCAACCTATTGAACAAAAAATAAATCTATTAAATATGAACAATCACAAGTAGAACTATTGCTTGGATTACAGTTAGAGTTCTGCTGAAAGAGAAATATAAATTGAACAGCACATAACAGTACTCTGAAATCACATTTATAGTCTATAAAACTGTCAAGGGCCTCAGTAACCCACATTGTGACATAGCACAGGGAAAGCACCATATTGAATGAGGACTATATGTTTTTGGATTTATTAAAATATAAATCGGACTGCAGAAAGTACCACAGTTACTGCTCTGTGCTACTACACTGATGGAATGAATTTGGGAATGAACTCTGGCTCCTGTGTATCAAGTAGCATAGAGGTGGCACCACTGCCAATAGCAGTGTTCTCCATTTATGGAGCAATGAATCCTGTGATGGGGCAAGGCAGAATTCAATGCATGAGATAACATTTCCTCCACTGGAGTGCTCCAGTCAAACAACATACTGTAAATGAGTAACTGCACAGTACAGAGAGTGACTGTTCAGCACTGAGAGTGCCCTCAGCACTAAGAGTGACCCAACAGCACTGAAGTGACTTTAAGAACAGAGCATGATTGCACTTCACTAAGCATCACCACACAGCACTGACAATAAAAAACAGAACTGAGAGTAACTGCACAGCACTGAGAGTTACCACACAGCTCAGAGAAATATCACATAGTCCTGACAGTGAGTGCACAGCACTGACAGTGGATGTGCAGTACTGAGAGTTATTGCACAGCTCTGAGAGTGGCTGCACAGCACTGACTGTGAGTGCACAGCACTGGTAGTGGGTGCAAGTACTAAATGTTATGGGACAGCTCGGAGAGTGAGTGCACAGCACTGAGATTAAGTACACAGTGTCAATAAAGGGTGAAAGTACTGAGAGACTGCATAAGATTGAGAGTGAGTGCACAACACTGAAATTTTGTGCACAGTTCTGAGAGTGTGTGCACAGCACTGACAGTGGGTGTAAGTACTGAGGTACTGCACAACACTAAGAGTGAGTATACATTGCTGACCATAGGTGCACAATACTGAGAGTTATTGCACAACCCTGAGAGTGACTGCACAGCCCTGTGACGGAGTGCATAGTATTGAGAGTGAATGCACAGCACTGACAGTGTGTGCAAGTACTGAAAGTTACTGCCATTACTGAGAGCGCACAACCCAGAGAGTGACTGCACAGCCCTGCAACTGAGTGCAAAGCACTGAGAGTGAATGCACAGCACTGACTGGGTGCAAGTACTGAAAGTAATTGCACAATACTGAGAGTGAGTACACAGCACTGAGAGTGAGTGCACAACCATGAGAGTGACTACACAGCACTGAGAATGGGTGCACAGTACTGAGAGTTATTACACAGCACTGACAGTGAGTGCATAGTACTGAGAGTTTTTCCACAACACTAAATGTGACTACCCAGCAGTGATAGAGACCACACAACACTGAGAGTGACCACACACTTACACATCACTGAGAGTGACTGCACAGCACTGAGAGATAACACAGCACTGAGAGTGATAACACAGCACCGAGAGTTATAACATAGCACCGAGAGTGACTGCACAGCACTAAGTGTGACCACAAAGCAATGATAGTGATGGCACACCACAGAGAATGACCAAAAAGCACTAACAGAGACCACAGAGCACTGAGAGCAATGAAACAGCACTAAGAGTGATCAACAGCACTGAAAGATGCTGCACAACATTGAAAACAACTGCACTGCTCTGATAGTGATCACACAGTAATGAGTGAGACCACATAGCACAGACAGTGACTGCACAGCACTGAGAGTGACAACACAACACTCAGAGTGATTGTACAGTACCACAGTGAGAGTGGACACACAGCATAGAGAGTGACTGCACAAAATTAAAAGGGACTGCACAACACTGAGAGTGACAGCACTGCTTTGATAGTGACTGCATAGCACTGACAGTAAATGCATATTGCTAACAGTGACTATACAGCACTAAGAGTGATTGCACAGCTTTCAGAGTGACTATACAGCCTTGAAGGTAGCCACACAGCACCTGTGAGAGACTGCACTGCATTGAGAGCATCCATACAGAAATGATACTGACTCTGCAGCACTGAGACAGACCATAGTACTGCACTGAGAGTGACCCAACAGCACTGATATTGACTTCAGAGCACAGAGAGTGATCATGCATCACTAAGATTGCTGCACAGCACTGAGAATGGGAAGACAGCACTAAGAGTAACTGTGCAGCATTTAGAGTTATTACACAGCACTGAGAGTGACTGTAAGCACAGTGGCATACTGTGTCAACTGGCACCTCATTGGCCAGTCAGGACAGAGAACAACATAAATATTTGTGCCTATGCAACCTCTGTCCTGTAGCGGCCACGTTGTACTGTTCTGGATCCCTTCCCCAACTCTCTGAAATAGTACCCAAAAAACAGAGAAACCACAAAAATACCATTATGCTAAGTAGATTCTAGTCCCCCCACCACATGACCAAAACCATGATTTCAACCTTTGATTTTGGCTTTCTTGCTCCCCATTTCTCCAATAGTTGATGTAGCTCTGGTGACCATTGTTCAAAGTGATAATCAGTGGCCATGGTCTTCAATCCATAACATCCAACCATAAAATCACAAACCCTTCTCTGTAGAACTCTATAACAAAGCAAAGTAATAAAAAACAAATGTCCAGTAGCTTCCTCGATACAGTTTGAAAACTGCAAATGAAACTGCTCTGTAAGGCGTCTGCAAAGAGACACACTCGTTCCGACTCAAGGAGGACTCTGAATGTAAGGAAAGAGTTAAAGTCAAAAAGAGAAGGATTAAAAAAAAATAAAAGGACACCTATGAAAAAAAATTCTGTATGAGTGGGGGCAGGGCTTGGGGGACAAGAAAGATCAGCTAAGTACAGCAGCTGATATTGGACACGCTCACTGTAAGTGAATCTCAGAAGTCAGTCACTCCTCAAAGACATAGGGAAACTAAGAAATGTAAAGGGAAAAAAAGCAAAATAAGCACAGATTTGACCAGTACTGTCTGTGTGTGTGTGTGTGTGTGCGCGTGTGTGAGTGGCAGGGAAGAGGAGAGTGGTGGCAGCTAATTAAACAGCTCCATTTGAAGGCAATGACAGACTTTTTTTTCTATATTGATATGAGAATTTTTTTACTCTTTTGATGTACACATTTTCTATGCATTTTTTAATTAACCACTTTACTGTGGGTCCATTTTATAAGCAGAATAAGACACTCTGAGGTGTGGTTTATGGCCTGATAAGAGCACTTCCCAGGTACTAAAGACACTCGGCACAAGCACCTTGTGACTCATTTTGAACCTGGGGCAATCACTTATCAGGCCATAAACCATACCTCATCATGTCTTATTGCACACTTAAGCCCTTTAAGTGTGACACCACAGCACTGCAATTAACTACATAGAACTGAGAGTGACCACACAATGCTCCATAGCACTGAAAGTGACTGCACACAACTCACACATAACTGGGAGTGAACGCACAGAAGTCACACACCACTGAAAGTGACTGCACAGCACTAAGAGTAATGGAACAGCACTAGCAGTGACCATACAGTACTGAGAGTGACTGCACAGACCTGATAGCAATAACACAGCATTTAGTTGAACTAGTACAAAGTGTGACAGCAAAGCACTAATAATGACTGCTCTGTACTAATAGTGACCACACAGCACTGATAATGACTGTACAGAACTAATAGTGGCTGCATAGCACTGAGAGTAACTGCATAGCAATGATAATGCCTATGCATTATTGAGAATAACTGGACATCAATGAACGTAAACACACAGCACTGAGAATAACCACACAGCATGGAAAATAAGTACAACACATTACTTGTGACTCTATAGCACTGCAGGTGACCACAAAGTACTGAGCGAGACCACACAGAACTCACACATCATTGAGAATAACAACACAGCATGAAGAGTAACCAAACATCACTGATAGTGACTGCACAGCAATGAGAGTGAACACACAGTAATGAGTATAACAGCTCAGCAATGAATGTGACAGCACAGCAGTGTGGGAGAGGTGTAGGTAAGCGAAAGGGAGGAACAAAAATAAGAGGGTGTGTGGGAATATAATCACAACTGACCATAGTAGTCTTCCTAAGACCAAGAGGTGGTGACCTGGATAGAAACTACTTATGAGAGAAAACCTGTGGCAGTATAAATTGGGTGCCTTGTATTTTCTTGGATTCAGTGAACATTTTCAGCTGCTACCATTCCAGAACTCCTAATGGATCTCAATAATTGAGACTTTTGGGGTATTTGAGCACATTGCAGCTGCATGCTTTTGTGCTTTATTATTATGGGCTGTAGTGACTGTATTCCCACACATCCTATTTGTGTCTTTCCCTTCCCCTTCCCACCCACTTTTTAGTCACCCATTCCCTTGACGCCCCATTCCTTCTTCATATGTAGTAATTCATGCCACATTGTTTCCTCACTCCCTTTACCCCTCCGTTTTAAAAAAAATTTTTTAACAGACTATTATATCAGGTCACCCATATAGTAAGGCACATTATGTGGTTTTTATATATTTGTGATCTGTATTTAATAATTGAATGTGAATTTACTGTAGCTATGATGGAACTTGTGTTATTGGGTTTAGAAGCTACATGAATCATTCAATGTTTTGTACTGTACTACGGTTTTTGTACTGTCATTTTAATGTATTGACTAAGAAAGCACCCAAGCAAGGGCCAGGATTAAAAAAAAATGCAAAGTGTGCACAGTTTTGTGCAGCACCTCATGGTTGTGCAGAAAGGCAATGATGCTATTCACAGCTGGATAGCACAGTGCACTATCCGACTGTGACTACGGGCCAGCGGGGGCAGTGCTAACCCAGGAAAAGCAGTGTGATACCCAGTAGCGCTACCCCTGCAGCCAACCAGGAAAATGGCACTGCAACCAACAGCGCTCATGTACTAAAGTGCAATTTGTAAATGTAGCCATGCAATTGAGTTCACTGGGCATGCAAGCAGGTGCTAGTGGCCATTAGCATGCCCACTATGGGATAATTTGCATGGAATTAGTATGGCATTGCATGCCCCTCCAACCAGCCCAAGTCCCAGGCAGCCGCATCCCCTGGCAGTCTAGTAGTGCCCCCCCACCCCAAAGACCAGCCCTACATTTATAACAAATGTTTTCATAGTCTAGTGTCCCTCCCCCACCCCTGTTGCCCACCTGATAGAGATAAAAAAAGTCCATAGTGTAGTGTCCCTCCCCTGTCCAAGATCTCCCACACAATATGTTTAACTACATTTTCAAAGTGTAGTGTTCCTCTCCTGTCCCTGCTCTCCCACTTGATCTGTTTAATTATATTTTCCATAGTGTAGTATTCCTCCCCAGTCCCTGGTATCCTACCCAATATGTTTAATTTAATGTTCCATAATGTAGTAGTCCCCAGGTCCCCGATCTCAGATCCAATATGTTTACTTACATTTTCCATAGTGTAGTGGCCCCTCCCTCTCCCCGGTCTTGATTGCTGTCCCTATATGAATAAATAATGTTTATCGCTGGTAGTCTAGTGTCCCTCCCTACTCCCTGGTATCACCATCACCGTATGAATATGTTTTTATCGCTGGTAGCCTAGTGTCCTTCCCCAGTCTCCAATCACCGTCCAGGAAGAATGACTAATGTCATCCCTGGTAGTCTAGTGGTCCCTCCCCCCATCTCTGATCACTTCTTGATTAAAGTACTTATCCCTGGAAGTCTAGTGGACCCCCCCCACCCAGTCAGACACAGACTCCCACCCCACTCCCCCAACTCGATCCTCAGCCAGTGAACAGCCCAGCCCTCCTCGCACCACTGTGGTTGGCTGCCGACTGAGCCCTCACAGAGCATGTACTGTATACAGTATGGCTCCTTGACTGTGACTGACCAATCACAGTCAAGAGCCATATTATATACAGTGCGCACTCCTTTAGGGCTCAGTTGACTGACAGCTGGTGTGGTACGAGGAGGGCTAAGCCAGTCACCAGCAGAGGGTCAGGTTGGGGTGGGGGGATTGAGGTGGGGTCTATGTCTCACTGGGTAGGGGGTCCACTAGCCTACCATGGATATGTACCTTTTTCACAGAGGATGGTTGGAGATGGGGGTTGGGCAGAGGGACCACTGGACTGCAAGGGATGATATTAGTTATTCTTTCAGGATGGAGATCAGAGACAAGGGAGGGGAGAGTGACACTAGGCTTCAAGGTATAATAATCTATTCATGCGGGGATGGCGATACTAGGGAGGGACACTAGACTACCAGGGATAACCATTATTTACTCATATGGGGACAACTCATATGGGAAGGGGGGAGGGGCCAGTACACTATGGAAAATGTAATTAAACATATTGCATGGGAGATCAGGAACCATGGGGGGGAGACCACTACACTATGGACAATGTAAGTAAACATATCAGGTGGCAGATTGTGGACTGGCGGGTGCCACTACACTATGGAAAATGTAAGTAAACATATTGGGTGCGAGATCGGGGACTGGGGAAGGACACTACATTATGGAAAAATTTATTTACACAGATTGGGTGGGAGATCGGGCACTGGGGATGGGGGGGCTGCAGTACCTACACCAACCACTAGGGTTGCACAGATTACCTCCAGGTTTTTGTCAGCAGTAATTTGCTCCAACCAAGGGCCTTTACAAATGCCCTTGTGTGGAGCAAAACCTTAGAGAATGGGATTGCGGGGATATGAAGATTCCTCCCCCACACACACACTCATTTGCATTGCAGCCTCCCTCCTCACTACTTTGCTCAGGCGCAAACCCAGTTTCTGGGGGCAAACTGGGCTTTGTGAATACCAACTCCAGGTAAAACCCAGTTTGTCCCCGGGCACTGTTTTGTGAATCCAGGCCCAAATTTGTTATCATTCCTTAAAAAAATTCATGATATGTACAAAACTGTTGGTGTCAGTTCACGGGAGGTCTAAGATGCTAATACCATTTGTTGCACCAGTTATCTTCAATGGTGCAGAGAGATCGCGACGCACCTAGGCAGGTCGTGCTATTGATTTAAAATAACAGTGAATGAGTAGGGAAAAAACCCAGCACTGTAACCAAGGCTTTTACAGAAAAGTCTCACTCGAGATACTGAAATCCTTATAATGACTCACGGACTCTGGGTCTTTAAATTTTCTTAGATTTAAGGTCCTGGCTTGGCAGTGTCTCTGAACCTTTGAGAAAGCCTCTGATTGGGCGAAACGCGTCAGGTGACGAGACACTAAACCAGGAAATCAGGAAGTGTGTTGTTGTGTGCCGATTTTCACTGTTATCTCTGTTGGATTTTATTCTGCTGGATAATTAAAGTACATTGCAGTTTACAGTTACAATATTCCCAGAGTCGGTGAGTCATTATAAGGATTTCAGTATCTCGAGTGAGACTTTTCCGTAAAAGCCTTGGTTACAGTGCTGTTTTTTTTTTCCTACTCAACCAGTTATCTTCACAATAAATATCTGGATGACAAAAGTATTGCTTTGGATTTATTATTGGAGGGTAAATGCTCAATCTTCAGCTATTGTGACTGCTGTGATAGGGACTGTATAGCACTGAGAGTGACTGCAAAGCACTGAGAGTGACCACATAGCACTGCGACTGACCACACAGCACTGAGAGTGACTGTACAGCACTGAGAGTTACCACACAACACTGACAGGCACTACACAGAACTGAGACACACTGCACAATAATGGAGGTGGCCAAACAGCACTGAGAGTGACTACACAGCATTAATGGAGCTCGCACACCACTGAGAGTGCAAACAGTGCTGAGTGCGACTGGCCAGCATTGATACAGACCGCACAGAACTGAGAGATACTATAAAGCACTGAAGGTGGACACACAACACAAAGAATGACTGTACAGCACTGAGACTGACCACACACCACAGAGAGTGGTTGTACAGCATTAAAAGTGACCTCACAACAATAAGAGTGCATGTACAACCCTGAGACTGACCACAGAGCACTGAGAGTGCAAACAGTGCTGAGTGAGACTGGCCAGCATTTATACAGACCACATAGCACTGAGAGATACTGCACAGCACTGAAGGTGGCCACACAGCACTGAGAGTGACTGAACTACACTGAGACTGACCACACAGCACTGAAGTGACTGCACAGCAGTGAGACTGACCACACAGCACTGAGAGTGATCACAAAGCAGTGAGACTAACCACACAGCACTGAAGTGACTGCACAGCAGTGAGACTGACCACACAGCACTGAGAGTGATAACAAAGCAGTAAGACTAACCACACAGCACTGAGAGTGACCACACAACAGTGAGAGTGACCACACAGCAGAAAGTGGCTGTACAGAACTGACAGTGACCACACAGCGTTGAGAGATACTACGTGTCACTGAAGGTGGCCACACAGCATTGACAGTGACTGCAGCACTGAGAGTGCATGCACAGCATTGGTAGTGACCACACAGTAGTGTGTGACTGCACAGCACTGAGACTGACTATTCAGCACTAACAGTAACTACACAGCACTGAGAAACAATACAGCCCTAAGAGTGGCAACTCAACGCTGAGAGACAACACAGCATTGATAGTGATTGCACAGCACTGAGCATGACCACACAACATGAAGAGTGATGACACAGCACTGAGAGCAACCACACAGCACTGGGTATGCCACACAGCACCGAGAGACAGCACAGCACTGAGGGAGACAACAAAGCACTGGGAGTGACTTGACAGTGACATGATACCTGTGCCCGAGTGTGGCTGCATAGTATTGATAATGATCACATAGCAATGATAGTGACACACAGCACTAGAAATGACTGTACAGAACAGAGTGACTACACAGCACTTAGAGTAACTGCACAGCACTGAGAGAGATTTCACAATATTGGGAATGACAGCACAGCACTGAGAGTGACCACACAGGACTGATAGTGACCACCCAGAACTGGCACAGAGAACTAGGGGTGACTGGACAGCATTGAAAATATATTGACTATGTAGCACTGAGAGTGACTGAACAGCACTAATTGGGACAGCACACCATTTGGAGCAACTGCACTAAATTGAGATCCCAAAGCACAGGGAGTGTCTGGACAACACTGAGAGTGACTGTGCAACACTGATAGTTCCCAGTGAGGCTTTGATCAGGTACCTTGTGGGAAGCTGATATGATAGTGACCATCACCCACTACTTGAGCGGATGAGCTAACACAATGAAGAGCTAGGGTTAGGGAGGGGTGATCTTTTGACTACAAGGGAGTGACACTGCTAGTAAAGTGAGAGGGCCACTTGACAACCAGAGTATAGGCCATCATATTATGGAACTGCAAATTCACTGGAGTCAGAAGGGACCCATGGCTAGGGTGAAGAACCTCCAGGCTAATGCCTGTATACAAAAGACTGACATTTGCTATGACATGCTGTATCTCAGCAGCTGCTGGAAACCAACATTTTAACAGTTGCAAACAAAATTTACACCTCTCAAGACCTGAAAAAAGTGATTTGAATAGTGCTTTAGCTGGAGGCCAGAATAGCTCTTTCCCTTGCAACAAACTGCTATTCTCTGGGAATGGAAAACTCCCCAAGCCCCATACCCACAGTCACAGTCACATCTGTAAGCCGCAAAGTCATTGCAAAGACCATTGTCATCCTTGTGCTCATTTTTGCTATACATAAAAGGACACCAAAGCTTTAACTGTATCTATGTAATGTGTATTGCACTGGCATACTGAAAGAGTCTGGTGCCAGCCTGATAAGGAAATGTTGCACTGTGTGTTATCCCCACCCAGCACCCAAATCCACTGCCTCAAGCTGCAGGTAGGTAAATCAGACGTACTTCATGCTTCAAAACAGCATTTAGTGGTGAGGCATTGCAATTAAAATTGATGAGTAACTACATAGATAATAACGGCAGAAAAAGGCTCATAGGCACATAGTCTGTCCACCCTACCTAACTACTCTGCACTGGTCCTAGTGGTCTTTCCCCCAATGGTTTCTATGACCCCTTTTCTAATATAATATGCCTGTCCCATCCCAGTTTAAAGCTGCTCACTGGTTTGGCCAGTACCACTTCCTTCGGCAGCTTGTTCCACTTGTCAGCCACCCCTTCAGTAAAAAAGTAAATGCAGATCTTTCTACTTAATCTCCCAGCTGCAAGTTACAGTGAGTTTGACTTTTTCCTTCTATATTATTTGAGCTCAAGGAGAAAAGCACCTTGGCATCTACTTTATTTATTTCATGCAGGTACTTGAATTTTTTGATCATGTTACCCTTCCTTCTTTTGTTGAAGGGTGTACATGTTCAAGTCCTTCTGCCTCTCCTCATATATTTGTCTCCTAGTCCATGTACCATTTTGGTAGCCATGTCCTGTACTGTTTATACATTGTCACAGTCTTTCTCAGGTGTGGACGGGAATGCCATGTGCAATATTCCAGATGTGATAACAGCAGTGACTTGTAGAACTCATCTTGCTTTAACACCACATAGGGGTGCTTAGGTGGTCCCACTAGATACCCGGGATGGAAATTACTAGAAGGATTAGCCATGAACTAACAGGATATAAGGGATTGTAATGATAAAATGGATTTGTCTTGAGACCACTGGATACCAGGGATTGCAATGACAAAAAAGATTGGTTGTGGGTCCACTGGAACCAAGGATTGAAATTACTGGAATGGTTAGTTATGAGGTTACTGGACCTGGAAATGTAATTACAAGGATTGGTAACAAGCCCACTGCATACCAGGTATTGCTATGACTAGAAGGATTGACCTTGAGACCATGGTTTACCAGGGATTGAAATGATATAGAAGGATTGGTTGTTGGTCAACTGGATAAGAGGATTGCAGTGACTAGAAGGATTGGTCATGAGGCTACCAGATTCCAAAAAATGCAACAACTAGAGGGATTGGTAATGGGGCCACTAGATACAAGGTATTGCAATGATTTGAGCAATTGCTTATTGGCCCACTTGATACTAAGGGTTGCAATGATTTGAAGGATTGGTCATGGGTCCACTGGATACAGGGGATTGCATTGACAAGAAAGACTGGTTGTAAGTCCACTGGAAACCATGGATTGAATAACTAGAAGGATTCATCAGGGGTCACTGGATAGCAGGGATTTCATTAAATGGAAGTATTGGTCTTGTGAGTTCTAGGATACCAGGGACTGCACTGACTAGAAGGATGGGTTGTGGGTCCACTGGATATCAGGGAATTCAATGACTACAAGGATTTATCATGGGGCTACTGGATACCAGGGAATGAAATGACTAGAAAGATTGGTAATGGGACCACTGTATATTGGGTATTGCACTGACTGGAAGGAAAGGTCATGAGTCCACTGAATGCCAGGGATAACAATGACTAGTGGAACTGGTCAAGGGGGCCCCTGGACACCATGGATCACAATGACTACATGGAATGGTACTGGGACTACTGGTTACCAGGGATGGTTGTGATTAGAAGAATTTGTTATGAGGCTACTAGATACCAAGGAATGCAGTGACTAGAAGGATTGGTCATGTCCACAAAATAATGGGGATTGCAATGACTAGAGGGACTGGGCATGATGTAGTGGCCAAAGAGGCAAAGATGGCAGATGGCTGAAGGCACAGCTCTCACAGGGATGCTCACAATTCCCCTATAATTGCTAGCATCTGTTTCAGAAATCACCAGGAAACAGCACAAAATGTTTGTTAGCAGCAGTCCCTGGAAAAGAAGGAATGGTCATGTGGTGACTTGATAAAACAACTGCAATGAATAGAAAGAATGGCCATGAGGTCACTGGATAACAGTCATTCTTATGACTAAAAGGATTACATACAATGTTGCCAGCAGATTAGGCCCAGAGGTCAATCTTGTCTGCCCGAAATGCAGCTCCCAATCGAATTTCAGAGGCTGCCCCTTCCCCTCTTTTGCTGTCCTTGCACCTCGCACCCCCAGCACCCTTTTAATGCCCTCTTTCCTAACTGTAACATGCCCATGTACCTGTCCCATCCTACCTTGAATCCCTCCACTGTGTCCTTCACCAGCAACTCCCTTGGTAATGCGTTCCAAGGAGCCACCACCCTCTCTGTGAACAAATGTCTCCTCATTTCCCCCGTACCTCCCCCAACTAGTTTAAGGTTATGTCCCCTCGTATTTCCTTCCCCCTTCAATGTTAAGATACCTTTCATGACCACCCTATTAATCCCCTTCATATATCTGAAGACCTCTCTGGGCTGAGGCAGAGGTTGCCAGCATCTCAGTTAAGTTGGAAAGGATTCAGGCTTCCTCTGTCCCCACCCAGGAACCACTTAGTCAACCCCAACTTGCTCAGAGGTTGCCTAGCAAGAAGAGTGGATGGACTAAGGTGAGCTCAGGGAGGGAGGGAGCAGAGGTGCAGAGATCCATCCTCCTACCAGTACTACTACATAACTCCTTTGCAGTCTTGGAGGAAAGGGGGAGGGTCTAGCAGCAGCCCCCGAGCTAGTACCCAAGGGAGATGAAGGGGAAATCCATAATAAATCCTAAGGGAACAACAGTGGTAGACCCCAGCAGAGAAGGAAGCAACTCCTGGTGGGGGACTCCACTGTCAGGGGAATTCAGCTGGGCAACAGAGTGGAGAGGGAGGTGAAGTGCCTATCAGGAGGCACTGCTTGGAGGGATGGGGGGTGTATCCTTGAGATCACAAGGGCAATAGCTAGGAGAGGGGAGCTCAATGTCGTAGTCCACTTGAGGACAAAAGACCTTGGAGGGGAGGAGGGAGATGTAGGCCAAGTGCAGGGAGATTTTAGAAGACTGGGGAGGGGCCTTAAGGAGACAGCAACCTCCTTGTCCTTCTTGGAGGTGCTACCTGTCCAGGGCATGGGGGAGGACAGGACACAATGCATCCATGACTTCAACACTTGGCTGAAGGAATGGTGTACAAGTGAGGGCTTTGGCTACATGGGGGGACTGGGGTCCCACCTGGGGGGATGGGGGCCTGTATAAAAGGGACAACCTGCATCCTTCTGAGGTGGGAACCACAGTCCTTTCCAAGAAGCTTAAAAACTTCCTTGAGAAGGATTTAAACTTACCTGGGGAGTGGTGGTATAGTAGCACACAAGGACAAGGACCCACCCTCAACAGCACCACAGACACAGGGACAGGTAGGGAAAGGGATGCAGGATAGCACCAAAAAAAAAAAGGAAAAAACTAGGTAACAAATGCAGGAGGGGGAAACAAGGGAACAAATACAAGGTGGGAAATCAGGGAGACAAATGCAAGGTAGGAAAAAAAGAAGACAGTATTTCATAAAAGGTCATGTACACCAATGCACTCAGTCGCGGGAACAAGGTCCCAGACCTGGTGTCTGCAATGATGAAGGCAGATCTGGACATAGTGGCCATAACTGAAACATAGTACACCACCAACCACAACTGGGACATAAATGCGCCAGGTTATGCCCTGTTCAGAAAAGACAGGGATGGCAAAAAGGGGGGTGGGGTGGAGTAGCCTTTTACATCAGAGATAATATCAAGGCAACAGCAATTCAGAGCACAGAGTGGCAGACAGAAGAAGTATGGGTTACACTTGAGCCAGGCAACAGAACAGTTATTTGCAAAGGTGTCATCTACAGACACCCTGCACAGGGCAAGACATTAATGAGATACTGCTGGAGAACATACAAGAGATGACGGCAAAAGGGGAAGTCCTACTAATGGGGAATTTTAATATGCCAGATATTAACTGATCCATCCCAGCAGGAGCCTCAGCTAGGGTAGCGGACGTCCCTTCTAGGGGCAGGACTCAGACAGCTTGTGCAAGAACCCACTCAGTGCTATCCTGGATGTGGTACTGACCAATGGGGGACAGAGTGGCACAATCCCAGGTGGAAGGTCAGCTAGGGCCCAGCAACCACCATATGGTGTGGTTCAAAGTGGACACAGGGACTCAGTTACCTCATACAAAAGTAAGGGTCTTAGACTTTAGTAGCGCAGACTTTACCAAGATGGGATTACAGGTTCAGAAAACGCTAACAAAAGGGGGATAGGAGGGGGGAGTAGAGGAGAAATGGACACACATCAAGGAAGCCTTAATAGAAGTCACAAACCAATGTGTAAGGCTGGTAAGTAAGGGGAAGAGAAGGAAGAAATCACTTTGGTTCTTGAGGGTGGTGGCAGAAAAGGCGAGTGCCAAGAAACTAGCATTCAGAAAGTACAAGGAATCACAAAGGGATGAGGACGAGGAAGTGTACCATAATTGTCTGAGGGAGGCAGGGTAGGCTGTAAGGACTGCAAAGGCTCAAATGGAAGAGAGAATAGCTCACTCTGTTGAAAAATGAGACAAGACATTCTTTACGTACATCAGTGAGAGAAGGAAAGCCGGGGGAGAGCTAAACTCAAAGGGGATGGGGGTGAGTGTGTGGAGGGAGACATGGAAAAAGCATCTATCTTAAATAAATACTTCTGTCTTCACTGTAGAGGGAGAAGGGCAGGGTCCACAGCGGGATTTCAAAGGAATGGAGGGGAAGAAGGTAGACCCTTTCACAGTGGAAAAGGTCTTGGAAGAGCTTACTAAGCTAAGGGTGGACAAAGCCATGGGTCCAGATGGCATACATCCAAGGATCCTGAGGGAACTGAGGATGGAGCTCGCAGCCTCTCTAGCAGACCTGTTCAGTGAGTTCCCAGACAATGGAACAGTCCCAGAGGACTGGAGAAGGGCAAATGTTGTCCCTCTTCATAAGAGTGGCAGCAAGGAGGATGCAGGGGACTACAGGCCAGTCAGTTTTACATCTGTTGGGAAGATCACGGAATTACTTGTAAAGGAACGTATAGAGTAGTACCTGGAAGCCATTTGAGCCGTAGATACCAGTCAACATGGTTTCATAACACAAAGGTCCTGTCAAACAAATCTGATTGATTTTTGGGGGGGGGGGCTGTAAATATTGCCTAACTTGATTTCAGTAAAGCCTTTGATGCTGTTCCGCTTAGAAGATCGGTCAACAAACTCAGAAGTCTGGTGGTTGCCCACAAGGTAGTAAAATGGGTTACAAACTGGCTAGGGGGCAGAAAACAGAGGGTGGTGGTAAATGGAACCCACTCAGATGAACTGGAGGTCACCAGCAGGGTATCTCAGGGTTCGGTACTTGGGCCAGTCCACTTCAATGTCTTTATCAGCAACATTACAGATGGGCTGGATGGAAACATTTGCCTGTTTGCAGATGATACCAAGATCTGCAACAAGGTAGACATGCCAGGAGGGGTGGAAACAATGAGAGGGGACCTGGAAAAGCTGGAGAATTGGGCTGAAGCATGGAAACTGAGGTTTAATGTAAAGAAGTGCAAAATCATGCACGTGAGAAGTTAAAACCCAGGAGCAAGCTGCAGGATGGGGGGCGAGTTGCCTACGGTTACAAGGGAGGAAGGGAACTTGGGATCATTATCACAGCTGACTTGAAAGTCACCAGGCAGGCAGCCAAGGCAGAAGGGAAGGCAAGTGGGATATTGGGTTGTATTGGGAGGGGTATCAGGAGTCAGAGAAGGGAGATAATAGTTCCACTGTACAAAACCTTGGTGAGGCCTCATCTGGAGTACTGTGTGCAGTTCTGGAGGACACACCTTCATAATGACATCGACAGAATGGAAGTGGTGCAGAGGAGGAGGACAATGAAGATGGACAGAGGGTTACAGCAAAAGCCTTATGAGGAGAGAGTGAGGGACCTCAATATGTACACCATGGCACAAAGGAGAGAGGGGTGATATGATTGTGATGTTCAAATACCACAAGGGTATAAACAAGGTTAAAAGGGAAACTATCTTCCAGTTCAGAAGAATGCCAGGACCAGAGGACATGACATGTGACTAGAGGGAGTCCGATTAAAAGGAAATGTATGGAAGTTATTTTTCACTGAGAGGGTGGTGGATGCATGGAATAGCCTGCTCCAGGAGGTAGTGGCTGCATGTATGGTGGATGCATGGGACAGGAATAAAGGAATACTAGTGATGGTGGGAGCGAGCATAGGGAGAAAGAAGAGGATTAGGGAATTCAACGTGTGGCTGGAGGAGTGGTGTAGATCAAAAGGGTATGGGTGGGTGAGGGTATGAGTGCAGACCTGGGACAATAAATAACTATATGCAAGAGACAGGTTGCACCTAAGTCAGGAGGGAAAGGGGGTATTAAAGCAGAAGTGAATTTAAACTAGCTGTGGGGGGGAGGGGGTCAGACTATAGGCAAGGTACCCAGGGACAGGATAAGCCTACCCGTCAAGCTAGTAAGACAGTGCTTGGGTATTTAGTCCAGAAGGGCAGGGGTGGGGAGGGGGATCTGGAAAGGAAGGAAGGGAGATGGGGTGGAGGGTAGTCTCGGTGAATGCAAGAAGCCTTGTTAACAAGGCAGTGGAGCTACAGGCACTCTTGGTTGTAGGGATGGTGGACATCGTGGCCATCACAGAAACATGGGCCACAAAGCATCAGGACTGGGACCTGGCAATCCCAGGTTTCAAACCGTATAGAAAGAACTGTGGGGAAGGGAGGGAAGGGGAGTGGATATCTTTGTGCAGGAGGGGATCAAATGTACAAGGGATGAAAATTAAGAGAAGGATACAGAGGCAATGTGGTTACATCTCCTGGACTCCAGGGAAAGGAATTTGCAGTTTGGGGTGGTGTATAGGTCCCCATCCCACACAGCCACAAGGGACAGGGAACTGGCAGAACAAATCAGCAGGGTATGTAGGAGGGGAAGGGGGAGGTGGTCATAGTGGGGGATTTCAACCTGCTGGGGTGGACTGGACCGTGCCAGTCACCTCCAGTGCCAGGGAGAGGGTCCTCTTGGATGCATTCCAGGAGGGGTTCCTGACACAGCTGGTTGCTGAACCCACAAGACTGGGAAACAAGCTAGACCTGGTACTATCTGACAGCGAGGCAGTAAGGGATATAAGGGTTGAGGATCCATTAGCTAACAGCGATCATCAAATGGTGTGGTTTAACATCACAATGAGTAGGGAACCAGAGGGATCCGCAACAAAGGTGGTGGATTTCAGCAGGGTGGACTTCGGGAAAAATGGGGGAATTGCTGTAGGGGAGACTCGAAAGAATAAAGTGGGGGATGGGGACAGTGCAGAAGTGGGACATAATAAAGCAAGGAATCATATAGGTGATGGAAACATGCAACAGGCTACAGAACAAGAAGAATAGGGCAAAGAGACCATGCTGGCTGAACAGGGAGGTGATAGAGAGGGGTGACAGCAAAAAAAGCGGTGTACCAGAGGTTCAAAAGGATGGGGAAGGGGGGAGGACTGGGAGGAGTACACCAAGTGGTCCAAGGAGGTGACCAAGAGGGTAAGGGGTGCAAAAGCCACTAGGGAACTCAGATTAGTGCAGGGAATTATGGATTTTATGGTTTTATGGATTGTGGGAAATTTTAACTGAAACTGAATTTTTGTAAGATTTTATTGAATTGTTTAATGATATGTATGTTATGTACAGTGCTTTGATATTGGAATTCCGCTATATAAATAAAAATATTATTATTTATTAATAATTAAAGGAGGGGAGAAAAACTTTTTTAGATACGTCAGGGAGAAAAGGAAGTGCAGGGACAGTATAGTGAGGATAAAAAGGGGGAAGGAGTGGGTAGAAAAGGGGAAGGAACAAGCAGAAGCATTGAATAAGTACTTCTGCCATATCAGCCTTCCCTGTGGGACCAAGTCGAAGGCCTTGCTGAAGCCCAAGTACAGGACATCAACTGGCCTTCCACTGTCGAGTGATCTTGTCACCCAACTGAAGAATTTAATTAGGCTGGTCCAACACAATCTGCCATGGATGAACCCATGTTGGCTTTCAACCTGAAAGCAGTTAGCCTCCAGGAACTCCACTATCTTTTACTTCAAGATGGCCTCCATCAGCTTACCCACTATGGACGTCAGACTGTCTGGTCTGTAGTTTCCCAGTTCATCTTTCAGTCCACTCTTGTGGAGCAGCATGATGTGTGCTGTCTGCCAGTCCAGGAGTACCCATCCTGATTGGAGTAAGGAATAGAATAATTCCATCAATGGAGTGGCCAGGATATCTGCCAGTATATTTAGAACTCTGGGGTGGAGTCCATCTGGTCCTGGAGCCTTATACGTCTGCAAGGACTTTAGACCATCCCTCACCCTCTCCTCCTAGATGTCACAATCTCTAAGTGCCCCACCACTGTCCCCATCCTACCCCCCAGTAGTAACGGACCTTCCCTCTCCCTTGTTAAGACCGAGCAGATGTACTCATTAAGTACTTCAGCCTGCTCTATCATTTCTTCAGCCCAGCCCCCTTTCTTTTTCAACTTGTTAATCTGCTCCCCTTTCCTTCTCTTTCTTTCTCTCTCTCTCTCTCTCTCTCTCTGACATACCTATAAAATTCCTTCTCCCACTCCCTGATCCCCTGTGCTAGTCTAAACTCCTTAGACATCTTTGCCAACCCTTACCTTTCTACTGAACTCCTTTGAAATCCTGCGATACTCATCCCTATCTGCCTCCAAATGGGAGAGCTTGTACCTTCTGAACACCAACCGCTTCTCTCTCACCCCCAGCTGTACTTTGCTGAACCACCAACAAGGACTTTTGGCCCTAGACTTCTTGTGCTGGGTTATAGTACAGGCTTTTAGAGCTTACAAGGAGGCCTGAATTTATCATTCCCCACTGATTCTCTGGGCTCATCCCTGCCTGATCTCATAGATACATAGATACATAGACACTGTCGGCAGATAAGGGCCTATGGCCCACCCAGTCTGCCCATTTGAGCTTGTAAGTTCACTTTGTTTTCCTAAAAGTCTGTTGCCCCTTAGTCCTGACATACAGAATTCCCTTATGTCTATCCCATTCAGTCTTAAATCCCATGATTGTTTCAGCCCCCCCCACTTCCTCTGGCAGGGTGTTACACTTGTCCACCACCCGTTCTGTGAAGAAATTCTTCCTCATGTTTCCTCTGAATTGTCCTTCCTCCAGTCCTGGAATATCTTTTTCTCTGGAAAACAGTGTGTTCCTGCACCCTGTTCCTCCCTGTAAGGTACTTGTTTGTCTCTATCATATCCCGTCTCTCCCTTCACTGAAAACCACATGGGGGGTGGAGTTGGCCCTAGGCATGTCCGAGGAGATGGGGAGGGTGGCAGGAAGGACCAAGCGGGGGGATAGGGTGGGATTCTAGGGGCAGGGAAACAGAGAGATGCATAATGTCAGTTCAGGGCAAGGTGTGATTGATGGAGGGACAGTACGAAGGAGGGGAGAGAAGCTACGGACAGCAGTCACTAGCTGTTCAGAGGGGCAGAGCTGCCATATTAGCAACTCGTGAAGCAAAGGAAGGGGAGTGACTAGCTATCAGAAGCAGTCACACTCTGTGCTTGATTTAAGGTGTTGCCTTAGGCCAGTTTTGAAGTGTGATAGGCATTTGGAGGTTTGAATGGGCACAGGGATTTTGTTAAGCTACTGGGGGTCCCTATAGGTGAAGACACATTGTCCAAGCGCAGTTCGATGGAAAGGTGTTGATAGGGGCCCCCCGCATCCTACCTCTGGTGTCATAGAGGGTAGCAATTGGTGAGAGGATGTTGGATACTCAGGGGGGTGCATTTGCTCATTAAAGCCTTCTTACCAAGGAGGCAGGTTTGGAACTTCTTTTTTTATATATTTATTTTTTATGCCCCCTTACTCACCACATCAAGCTCCTATCTTCAGGGAGACCTTTGCCATGCGTGCTCCCATAGTCCCACCCCAAATAACTCCCTTAGAGTGCCGATGAGCCTGCCCCCATCCTGCCTCAGTTTATCCCCCCCCCGGGTGGGGAGGAGAGAGAGAGAGAGAGAGACCCCCCTATGGTCCCCTCCAGTCCTTAAATGTGCATCAGGAATCCTCACCGACCCCCTCTGTGGATCCTGGTTATGGATTTCTAGGGATGGCCGGGTCCCATCTTCAGGTGTCTGGTGCAAGGTTTTTCATTTTTTCTGGTGCCGCCCACAGGATGTCGGCACGCTAGGGGAGCCTAGGGGTGGGGCACATTGTGATGTGCTACAGCTTAGGCTCCCGGCTGATGTCCCCTTCCCTTCTTCATGCTGTCTCACTGCACCTCCACCCGTGGTCACCCAGGTGGTGGTAGAGCAGTGGGTAGGACATCCCCACCCATCCCAGAGGAGAGCTGCCTATGGGCACTCAATCCTCCTCCCCCAGATGGCCCTCCAGCAGCCCGAATCCGTTCCCGAACCAGGTCACTGGCGCGGCAAGCGATAACCCTACTGCTGCACCAGCAGGATGGTGTGCAGGTTTAGAACTTGATCCTGTTTTTCAGAGGCAGCCAATTAGTCCATTCATATAGAGAGCAAGTGTGCATATGTTGATCCACAGTCAGGGTGAGACTGCAAACTTTATTGAGAGCAATATGAACCCTCTTTAACGCCATATCCATTGCTGCTTTGTAGACAACGAGGCCATAATCAATGGATGATAGGATGGAGCTGGAGACTGAGATGCAGAGGGCCGCAGGGGAGAGATATTTCCTGTGTCTATAGAGGACACCCAGCTTGATGTTTATCACCTTAACCACTGAGTCAATGTGTTGGGTAAGGTGAGGGTGTCATGTAGGGTGACCCCCAGGGACTTGAACAAGTGCACTTGTTCCAACGGTTCGCTGACTTTGTTGGAGATGACAAGGGAGGGAAGTTTCTTTTTGTGCTAGGGACTAGAAATAAGATTGTGAAACCAACCTACAAATGGGGGTTCCCGAAAAGTCTTCCTTGGGTGTGCCCAAATGCCCACTGCCAGGCTGGTATCCTGTGTCTTAGCATTTTAAAAGTGTTGTATGAGAGTGCCTTAATGCCTCTATGCTCTGTCTCTTTAAGAGCTGCCTATAATGTGGTGCTTATTTAATCTGGGAGGGGGCTGAGTCTTTCTATGCTCAAGTCCCACCTGGGCTGCCAGATAATCACTCCGTTCTGCCATCCCTAGTTGTGCAGAGGGAGCTCTGTTAGGAGCTGTACTTATTTGCTGATTATCTATTGTAATAGTAATGATATTGTAGTTGGTCTAACCTGCCTTCTTTGTAGCATGGACAGTTCTGATTATCATCACCATCTTGGTCCTGGACTACTTATTTGGACCAATCAGTACCTTTGGGGGCCCTAAAATGGAGTCTGCCCCAAGGGGTCTTGTGGGAGTGAATTTCTGTAGGAATTGTAGTTTTGAGACTTTGGTGCCTAACTGCACCTGGAGGAGGAGCCTTTGCTTTGACAGACTGATGGATCAGCCTACCAGAACCTTTTGGACCAATGGGAAATTCCCAAGCTGCCTGCTGCAGTGGGTCAGCTGGTGTGAGGAGTTGAAAGAGTAAACAGCCCGAGAGATTCCAGCAACTGCTCCTGCGTAGTTCGCACGGGAGTTTGGTGGAAATGCTGAGTTTGGCCTGTCTGCTTGCTGTCCCTGGAGAGGGATTCTGTGGATAATCTGGACTGTACCCAAACTGAGTGTGGGAAAAGCCACTGAAGTGTGACCAGACATAAACCTGAAGAAGACCGAAGATTTGCTGTATACGATCAGCCTGTCAGGACCTCTATTCACTATGGAACTCCTGGTTTTGCTCAGAGACACTGATATTGCAGCCGGACTGCTATCCGCTTTGTGGTTTGGTGTTTGCTTTACTCTAAATATGCTGTGTGCTGTTATTGGGTCATGATTTGGTTCCCCACTGTTTAGTTGCGCCACACTTCCTCGAAGCTGCATCCAGCCTTCCCAGACAGATTTCCGAACTATTTTACCCAGCCTGGGCCCTGCCACACTCTCACAGCCAGCTACTTCAGGTGCAGAGAACACCATTGATGAGAGACTCGCCTGAGGATAAGCCCCCTGCTCAACATCTCGAACAGGAAAGACACCTTGATAATTCGTGTAGGCCCTCCTTCTCCTGGCATACCAGTTGTCAGCCTGCAGTCTCAATTTCATCCCTCCTGTGTCTTGCATTGGGCAGCATGAGTAACAATCAGGGTAGCTCCCTGCAACAACAGCTAAAGTCACAAGTGTTGTCATCTGATTGCATTGTTGTCTTCCTTTCATGAACTGAGCCTCCTATCTCCGGATTACAAATTGTGTGTGGTTGTGCATGCCTTTTATTTTCATCACAGGGTCCCAATCAGCTGCAACGCTGGCCTACCCTGGGCAACATTCCAGGCCAACTCACCTTATCTTCAACTGGGTACACAGAGCATGTGACTGTGCAGGGACTAAAAAGTGCATGCATAATTCCCTGACTAGATCAGTTTTAGAATCAGTCAACCTGATTAGTCCCTTCCCTTGTTCAAGTCCCCTGAATAAAATCAGATCTAGCTCTTTTTGCACTTAATCTGACTGTGGTTCCAGTTTGTACTAAAATCACTGTACTGTTGTTATTTGCTGTGAATAACCTTGTTTTACAGGGCGTCTCCAGGGTCGAATTGGTGGAAGCAGGCCTGGTGGTAAGTGCAAACAGTTTGGGGATTTGTATTCTGAATAGGGGCTACTGTGAAAGTGTATGTTGCATATTGTTGAGGCCACTGGAGGGTAAACAGGGGGGTTAAAGTGTCATGGAGGGCTGTACCCAGGTTACCATTGCTATGAACAGCCCTGTCTTCCAGGTGAAGGCACCTGTTTCAGTACCCAGGCCCCTTAACCTGCAACTAGCCAAGCAGACGGGGTAGTAGCCCTTGAGATAGTGCCACCTAGGGGTTATATCTTGGAGGCACCACCTCTTGGATCAGTGCCCCCTAGTGGCCTGGAGGACCAATATCTGACTTTACTAGAAGATTTGGCGGCAACTGGTTTCCCGCCTTTGGCCAATCATGGAAAGCGTGTTCTCTGGAATTGTACCCACCCTCAGCGGGGAAGAAGATTGGGAAACCTGGAGGGTGCATGCTGAATGGCTAGTGTGTGACTGGTGTGGAACTGATGATCAGAAACGGCAGGAAATTTTAGCTACGCTTAAAGAGCCTGCATTACATGTTGCGCAGGGGATTCAGGAGAGGAAGGCCCCTGTTTCTGCCCAACAGTATTTGGACACTTTGGCTTCTGTATTCAACCCTGACTAGGATGTGAGGAAGTTGTGGTGGAGTTCACGGCCATGCGGTAGCAGCCGGGGAGTTGCTGCCGGCATACATCTTGAGGATGGAGGGGGTGCTGCAGAAGTTGGTAGCCCAAGGGAAGATAGCACCCTTGGGGATGGACTGGTTGTGGATGGGCCAGTTGTTCACATCAGCTACAGACCCTATGTCCCTGATGTCTAGACTGCAGATGCATCGGTGCCTAGATGATGCATCTGACTTTTTCTTACTGATGTGAGTGACCAGGAGGACTGAGCAGTTGTTCAAGGAGGATTCGACCATGGCTCTAAAACCCGCTATTTTGGTTGGCCTTTGATGGAAGGGCTAGGTTAAAATGGCTGATGAAGAGTCTGGGGCAAGTGGAGAGGCCCCAGAGATTACTGTGGAAGACCACCTGAGACTACTGGAGATCAAGTTCACTTGATTGTGTGGGGTATTGCTTGATGCATTTCAGCACCCTGATTTCCCAGTTAACCATAAGGATGCTCAGTCTGTTACGTAATTTAAAATTTGAATGTTCTGAGGGAAAAACAAGGTGTCCCTGTCCTATCTAGCCCCAAGTTATCTGATAGGGAAGGGTCCCCTTCTACATTGTTTACTGTACATGAAGTTATAACGTGAAGTCATAGGTAACTGTTCATAGTATGCTAATCATAATAGAATCAGTATATGAAGTATGAAACATGCATAAGTATTGTCAATGGAGATATGGTATAGTGAAATATAGTGAAATGTATAATAATGTGATAAGTTTACGTTAACTGATGCATCAGATATTATTTCCATAGTATGCTAATGTCAGATATGTTTTGTATATATTGCTTCTTCAATACTGTGAAGGTGTAGACTTGACGCGGATTTCAAGTTTTTCCAGGCAGAGAAGGGTGTAACCCCCCTACAAATGGGGGTTCCTAAAAAATCTCCCTTGGGTGTGCCTAAATACCAACTACCAGGCTGGTATCCTGTATCTTAGCATTTTAAAAGTGTTGTACGAGAGTGCTTTAATGCTTCTATGCGCTGTCTCTTTAAGAGCTGTCTAGAACGTGGTGCTTATTTAATTTGGGAGGGGGTTAAGTCTTTCTATGCTCGAGTCCCACCTGGGATGCCAGATAATTGCCCCGTTCTGCCATTGTTAGTTGCGCAGAGTGAGCTCTGTTAGAAGTTATACTTATTTTCTGAGTATCTATCATAATAGTAATGATATTGTAATTTGTCTAACCTGCCTTCTTTGCAGCATGGACAGTTCTGTTTATCACCACCATCTTTGTCCTAGACTACTTGTTTGGACCAGTCAGTACCTTTGGGGTCCTAAAATGGAGTCTGCCCACAGGGGTCTTGTGGGAGTTAATTTCTGTAGGAATTGTAGTTTTGAGACTTTGGTGCCTAAATACACCTGGATGGGCAGACCTTGCTTTGACAGACCGATGGATCAGCCAACCAGAACCTTTCCGACCGAAGGAAAAATTCCAGAGCTGCCTGCTGCAGTTGGTCAGTTGGTGTGAGGAGCTGAAAGAGTAAACACCTTGAGAGACCCGAGCAACTGCTCCTGCATAGTTTGCATAGGAGATTGGTGGAAAGTCTGAGTTTGGTATGTCTGCCTGCTGTCTCTGGAGAGGGAATCTGTGGATAATCTGGACTGTATCCGAACTGAGTGGAAGAAAAGCCACTGAAGTGTGACCAGACGTAAACCTGAAGAAGACCGAAGATTTGCTGTATGCAATCGGCCTGTTAGGACATCTATTTACCATAGAGCTCAGGTTTTGCTCAGAGACACCAATATTGCTGTCAAACTGCTATCCACTTTGTGGTATGATGATTGCTTTACTATAAATGTGCAGTATGCTGTTAGTGGGTCGCAATTTGGTTCCCCACTTTTTAATTGTGCCACGCTTGCTGGAAGCTGCATCCAGCCTTCCCGGATGGATTTCTGAACTGTTTTACCTGGCCTGGGCCCTGCCTCACTGGCCCAGCCAGCAACTTCAGGCACAGAGAACATCATCGACGAGAGACTCGTCTGGGGATCAGCTCCCTGCTCAACATCTCAAACAGGAATGACACCTCAGTGATTCATGTGGGCCCTGCTTCTCCTGGCATACCAGTTGTATTCTGCAGTCTTCATTTTGTCCCTCCTGTGTCTTACATTGGGTAGCATGAGTAACAAACAGGGTAGGTCCCTGCAACAACAGCTAAAATCACAAGAGTTGTCATCTGATTGCATTGTTGTCTTCCTTTCATGAACTGAGCCTCCTGGCTCTGGATTACAAATTGTGGATGGTTGTGCATGCCTTTTCTTTACTTCACAGGGATGCAACCAGCTGCAAAACTGGCCTACCCTGTGCAACATTCCAGGCTAGCCCACCTTACTTCCATCTGGGAACCCAGAGCGCGTGATTGTGCAGGGTCTAAAAAGTGCATGCATAATTCCCTGACTAGATCAGTTTTAGAATCAATCAACCTGATTACGCCCCTTCCTTGTTCAAGTCCCCTGAATAAATCAGATCTAACTCTTTTTGCATTTAATCTGGCTGTGGTTCCAGTTTGTGCCAAAAGCACTGTACTGTTGTTATTTGCTGTGCATAACCTTGTTTTACAGGGGATCTTCGGGGTTGAGTTGGTGGAACCAGCCCAGGTGGTAAGTGCAAACAGTGTGAGGATTTGTATGGTGAATAGGGGCTACTGTGAAAGTGTATGTTGCATATTGTCTAGGCCACTAGAGGAAAATATGGGGGTTACAGAGTCCCAGAGGGCTGTACCCAGGTTAGTCTTGCTACTAACATCCCTGTCCTTCGGATGGAGGTACCCATTCTGGTACCCAGGCGCCTTAACCTGCAGTTAGCCAAGTAGGCAGGGGTAGTAGCCCTTAGGATAGCACCACCTAGGGGTTACATCTTGGAGGCAGCACCATTGGGATCAGCGCTCCCTAGTGGACTGTAGGACCAATGTCCGACATTACTAAAAGATTTGGCGGCAATTGGTTTCCCGCCTTTGGCTAATCATGGAAAGCGAGTTCCTTGGAATTGTACCCAACCCCAGTGGGGAAGAAGTTTGGGAAATCTGGAGGGTGCATGCTGAATGGATAGTGTGTGATTGGTGTGGATCTGATGATCAGTAATGGCAGGAACTTTTAGCTTCGCTTAAAGGGCCTGCATTACGTGTTGCATGGGTGTTTCAGGAGAGGGAGGCTCCTGTTTCTGCCCAACAGTATTTTGACATGTTGGCTTCGGTATTCGACCCTGACTGGGATGTGATGAAGCTGTGGCAGAAGTTCACGCCATGCAGCAGCAGCCGGGGGAGATGCTGTCAGCATACATCTTGAGGATGGAGGGCCTGCTGCTGAAGTTGGTAGCCCGAGGTGAGATAGCACCCTCAGGGATGGACCGCTTGTGGATGGGCCAGTTGTTGGTGTCAGCTACAGACCCTAAGTCCCTGATGTCTCGACTGCAGATGCATTGGTGCCTAGATGATGCACCTGACTTTTTCTTACTGATGCGAGTGACCGGGAGGACTGAGCAGTTTTTTTTTTTACAGTTAAACTTTTTTATTAATTTTTCATAAGATATACAGACAAACCTCTTACAGTACAGTACAATGAGAGGATTTTTTTTTTAAAGAAATTGAGGCAGCATATAATAAGAACATTGCTACAATAATACAAGGAGCTTTTGGTTTAAAATATAGTAAACAATACAGGTCATGTAATTAGCATATACTTGACATTTGTAGTGAACTTAAAGCAGATAGTATGATTAGATACGGTTTATATTAAAATGTTACATAATTATATATGATGCTGCAAAAGGGAAAAAAGTACATTCGTAAAAGGATTGTGGAGTAATAAAGAACGATTGAGAACAGAGTATAGGAAAGAAAAGATATATAAGAAAGTTAAGAAGAGAGAGAGGGAAACTATAAAAAAGGGGAAAAAAGCGAGACTACAATGATGTATCAGTAAAAGGGGAAAATCCATATATATTAAGTCCATACATTGGTGTTGGAAGATTTAGTTGATTCCAAAAAATTAAAAAAGCCCAGCCAACAATTGTTATATAACATGAGTCAGTCAGAAAAGATATATGTCATACGGTCCAGAGAGGCATATTGCAATAGTTGGTTAATGATACTGGGAAGGGTAGGGATAATGTTGGATCTCCAATGCATGAGGATTGTGCGTTTAACTTGAAGGAAGAGTATATATAACCATCTGCTCTATGAATATGAAATTTTATAAGAACGGTGATTAAAATACCAAGAATGCAATGTTTAGGGTCCAGTGTAAAAGGTTGACCTACCACTTTCATTGCAAATCTGTGAGTACAGTGCCAAATCTTTTGTATGAGGGGACAGTGCCATAAGATATGCAATAAATCACCATTGGGGGAATTGCAGCACCAGCAATTGTTATTGTTCAATAAACCCATTTTTTGTAATACAACAGGAGTTCTGTACCACAAATGAAGGATCTTGGTTTGAATGAGGGAACTGCATTTATCATTAAAAGATTTGTGACAGGAGAGCCAACATCTGGACCATTGTGCATTGGTGATATTATATTGTAGCAAAGTACTCCACCTGTTTTTAGCATTGACAGAGTAGTCAGGAAGGATATCACAAATATCTTTGTAAACAGTGCTATTTAAATTGGATGTTGTTTTTATCCATTTAGAGATGTGCTTATCATACAGAGAATTGATAGAGAGGGGTGTGAGGTAAGAGTTGCATGTGGTACGAAGCTGTAGATATTTCCAAAAATCCTGATGGGGAAGATTCCATATGCCTCGTAGGTCAGTGTAAGATTTTAACTTTAATGACTTGGGTTCAAGTATATCCTACAAAAAGAGAATACCCTTATTTTTCCAGGTACGACAAAAAATGGGGTGATTATCAAGAGATATATGGTGGTTACCCCAGATGGAGTGTAAGCTAAGGGTTTGGGGTTAGATTTAATATACTTGTGAATGATTTTCCAATAGAATATAGAAGCAGCTATGGTAGGGTGAGACTTAAAGAAGAGGTAAGGGTGTTATAAAGGAAAGAAGTTGCCACATTACCAGGACATAAGGATGTTTCCATATTGACCCATAAAGGAGACTGGATGTTGGGTTTGTTAAACCATTTAATTGTTTGAGATGTAATGGAAAGCCCATAAGTAGGATTGGAACCAAGGAAGGCCAAAGCCACCTTTGACCAATGGGATCTAAGTTTATTACGACTAAATCTAGGTATTTTGCCTTCCCAAATGAAGCTGCTGATAATTTTGTCTATTTTGGTAAGAAAACTAGAGGAAGTATCAAAGGGATATTGAAAATAGGTATAATATTTTAGAGTTATAGACATTTTAATGGCGGAAATTTTACCATTAAAAGAAAGTTTAAGTAGCTTCCATCTATCAAGTGTTGTTTGGATACTGGTTAACAGAGGGAAAGATTAGCATCCCATAATTTATTCAATGTCGGGTGATCCGAATGCCAAGATAAGATATACCTTGGGGGCCCAACGAAAGCCTAATGAGTTGTTCATGAGGGGACTACAAAGGGTATTCAATGGTAGCGTTCAGATTTGTTAAGGTTTAGAGCTAGTCCGGAGTGGAGGTGAAGTCATTCAGTAGTTTAACCAAAGGTTGCCCGCCCGAACTTTCGAGGTTTTCTAGCAAAATAAGGAGATCATCTGCATATGAGAGTGAAGTATAGTGAGAGTTACCAATAGTAATGCCTTTAATTGTACCAGATTGACGTAGGGACGCAGAAAGAGGTTCCATGGCAAGTATAAACAATGAAGGCGATAAGGGGCATCCTTGTCTAGTGCCTCTTGCTAAGTAAAAGAGGAGGACAAAATAGAGTTTGTGAGAACTCGAGCTGAAGGGGAGGTATACAATAATTGAATCCAAGCACAAAAATTATTTGTAAAGCCAAAATGAGATAGCACCTGATACAGATATTCCCAATTGAGAGAGTCAAATGCTTTCTCAAAGTCAATGGCTATTGCAGCTGCAGGGGTTTTAAGAGTTTTTGCTTTGTGAATTAAATTGAGTAATGAGCGAAGATGATCGGAACTGTTTCTATTTTTGATAAATCCTGATTGAGAAGTATGGATGAGTTTAGTCATTAAAGAGTCTAAGCGGAGAGTTAATAATTTGGCAAAGATTTTTCCATCAGTATTGAGAAGTGAGATCAGTCTATAGTTTGAAGGAAGAAAAGGGTCTTTGTCTTTTTTTGGTAAGACTGTTATAATGGCTTCTGTCATTGTGCATGGGAGTTTCTTTATTAAGGTAGCTTCTTGGAATACATTGACTAATACAGGACAAAGAGTGTCAGATAGGGTTTTATAAAAATCAGTAGGGAACCCATCACTGACTGAGCAGTTTTTGAAGGAGGATTCAACCATGGCTCAAACACCCGCTATTTCAGTTGGCCTTAAAGGGAAGGGCCAGGTGAAAGTGGCCAGTGAAGAGTCTAGGGCAAGTGGAGAGGCCTCAGAGATTACTGTGGAAGACCACCTGAGGCTACTGGAGATCAAGTTCACTCAATTGTGTGGGGTATTGCTTGATGCATTTCAGCACCCTGATTTCCCAGTTAACCATAAGGATACTCAGTCTGTTATGTAATTTATAAGTTGAATGTTCTGATTGAAGAACAAGGTGTCCCTGTCCTATCTAGCCCCAAGTTGTCTGATAGGGAAGGGCCCCCTTCTACATTGTATACTGTACAAGAAGTTATAAAGTGAAGTCATAGGTAACTGTTCATAGTATACAAAATCACACATGCCCCCACAATGCAAAGCATCATGGGCTGCATATGCAAATCACCACAGAATGTTATGCTGGTCCAACTTTAAGCAGAATTGCATGGTGCCGAAAGGCCTCTCACAAAGTTTGCAAAGGGTGCTAACAGAAGACATAGACACGTGTTTCGTCCTACCAGGACTCATCAGTATGCCTCGTCTGTTTGACACCCCAATGGAATGGACCAGCTACCCCTAAGACAGTGTGCCTGGGATATATTGTGGTGAACCCATTAAAACAAAAAACTGTTCATAGTATGCTAATAATAATAGAATCAGTATAGAATGTATGAAACATGCATAAGTATTGTCAATGGAGATATGGTATAGTGAAATATAGTGAAATGTATAGTAATGTGATAAGCTTACATTAACTGATGCATCAGATATTATTTCCATAGTATGCTAAAGTCACGTATGTTTCATATATATTGCTTCTTCAGTACTGTGATGATGTAGACTTGACGCGGACACCAAGTTTTTCCAGGCAGAGAAGGGTGTAACCCTCCTACAAATGAGGGTTGCTGAAAAGTCTTCCTTTGGTGTGTCTAAATGTCCACTGCCATGCTGGTATCCAGTGTCTTAGCATTTTACAGTAAGTGTTCTATGAGAGTGCCTTAATGCCTCTATACTCTGTCTCTGTAAGAGCTGCCTAGAACATGGTGCTCATTTAATCTGAGAGGGGGCTGAGTCTTTCTATGCTCGAGTCCCACCTGGGCTGCCAGGTAATCACTCCATTCTGCCATCGCTAGTTGCACAGAGGGAGCTCTGTTAGAAAGTACACTTATTTGCTAATTATCTGTTATAATAGTAATGATGTTGCAGTTTGTCTAACCTGCCTTCTTTGCAGCATGGACAGTTCTGTTTATCACCACCATCTTGGTCCTGGACTGTGTATTTGGACCAATCAGTACCTTTTGGGGCCCTAAAATGTAGTCTGCCCCCAGGGGTCTTGTGGGAGTGAATTTCTGTAGGAAATGTAGTTTTGAGACTTTGGAGTCTAGATGCACCTGCAGGGGGAGCTCTTGTTTTGACAGACTGATGGATCAGCCAACCAGAACCTTTTGGACTGAAGAAAAGTTCCCAAGCTGCCTGCTGCAGTGGGTCAGTTGGTGTGACGAGTTGAAAAATTAAACAGCTCGAGAGATTCGAGCAACTGCTCCTGCATAGTTCATGCTGGAGAGTGGTGGAAATGCTGAGTTTGGTCTGTCTACCTGCTGTCCCTGAAGAGGGAATCTGTGGATAATCGAGACTGTATCTGAATTGAGTTGGAGAAAAGCCACTGAAGTATGACCAGACATAAACCTGAACAAGACTGAAGATTTGATGTATGTGATCGGCCTGTCAGGACATCTGTTCGCCATAGAACTCCCATTTTTTACTCAGAGACACTGATATTGCTGCCGGAGTGCTATCCTCTTTTTGTGTATGGTGATTGCTTTACTATAAATGTGCTGTGTGCTGTTAGTAGGTCGCAATTTGGTTCCCCACTCTTTAATTGTGCCACGCTTGCTGGAAGCTGCTTCCAGCCTTCCCAGACTGATTTCTAAACTATTTTACCAGGCCTGGGCCCTGCCACACTGGCCCAGCCAGGTACTTCAAGTGCAGAGAACACCATCGATGAGAGACTCACCCAGGATCAGTCCCCTGCTCAACATCTCAAACAGGAATGTCATCGCGGAGATTCGTATTGGCCCTGCTTCTCCTGGCATACCAGTTGTCAACCTGCAGTCTCCATTTTATCCCTCCTGTGTCTTGCATTGGGTAGCATGAGTAACAATCAGGTAACTTGCTGCAACAACAGCTAAAATCACAAGTGTTGTCATTTGATTGCATTGTTGTCTTCCTTTCATGAACCGAGCCTCCTATCACTGGATTACAAATTGTGTGCGGTTGTGTATGCCTTTTCTTTTCATTACAGGGCCCCGACCAGCTGCCACACCTGCCTACCCCAGGCAACATTCCAGGCTAGCCCACCTTACTTCCAACTGGGTACCCAGAGCATGTGACTGTGCAGGGACTAAAAAGTGCATGCGTTATTGCCTGACTGGATCAGTTTTAGAATCAGTCAACCTGATTATGCCCCTTCCTTGTTCAAGTCCCCTGAATAAATCAGATCTAACTCTTTTTGCATTTAGCCTGACTGTGGTTTCAGTTTGTACCAAAAGCACTGTACTGTTGTTAATTGCTGTGCATAACTTTGTTTTACAGGGGTTCTCCAGGGTCAAATTGGTGGAACCAGCCCTGGTGGTAAGTGCAAACAATGTGGAGATTTGTATGCTGAATAGGGGCTACTGTGAAAGTTTATGTTGCATATTGTCTAAGCCACTAGAGGGGAAAGAGGGGGGGTTACAGAGTCCCAGAGGGCTGTACCCAGGTTAGCCTTGCTACTAACTACCTTGTCCTCCGGGTGGAGGCACCCTTTTCAATACCCAGGTCCCTTAACCTGCAATTAGCCAAGCCAAGCAGGCAGGGGTAGTAGCCCTTTGTATAGTGCCACCTAGGGGTTACACTTGGCCTTGGTCTTTTTATAATTTAGTAGAAGTTTATGCCTGCAGAACCAGTCTTGTTTGTTGAAAGAGTTCTGTAGTTTTGATTGGAGGGTGTCATGCGAAGTACTGCATCGTTGGCATTTAGGATAAGTTTAGTATCACTTGCTTTAGGAAGATTGTTCCGAAAAAGGCTGAAAGGTAGGGGCCCTAGTATTGACCCCTGGGGGACCCCCCTAATGATACTTCTCTGGAGCTAGACACTGTTTGTCTAACTTTAACACGTTGGCTTCTATGAGTCAGGTAGTCCTGGAACCAATAAGCGATATTGGCCACCACACCCAGGTTCTGCAGCTGTGCAGCTGTGCCAGGAGAAGGGAATGGTTAACAGTGTCAAAGGCTTTGGTGAGGTCAATAAACACTGACCCCACCAATTTGCCTTTGTTCAGTGCCTTGTGCGCATTGTCTATGTACTCCAACAGGGCAGTGGTAGTACTATTATTCTGCCTGAAGCCATGCTGGTTAGGGCATAATAGTTGGTATTTGTTAAGGCATTTGGTGATTTGTGATGCCACAATCTTTTCCAATGCCTTGGATGAGGGGGGACAGGATGGAGATAGGTCTGTAACTAGCTATGCATGTCTTGTCTCCGTTCTTGTGCACAGGTGTCTCAAGGGCCTGCTTCCAGATCTCTGGGAATTTAGCAAGAGCCAGTGACTTATTAAATAGTTTTGTTGTTGGCATGATGAGAACATCAAGTGTGAGGGATAGAAGTTTCATGTCTACCCCATCACTGCTCATTCTGGTCTTGCCTCGCACTTTTTTTGCATGTTTTAGAACCTCCTTTACCATCAGCCTCTTGAAGTAGAAGTCTGGGTGGGGGCTCTTGAGTGTCTTGCAGTTGGGTTGATCAGCAGCAGGGAGCAGGTAATCGGGGTAGTACCAAGGTCAAGCCAGTGAAGGCCATGTTGAATGAGTCCGCGATAAGTAGGGGGTCAGTTATGGGGGAGCTGATGATGTTGAGCAGATGAGGGTGCTTCTTATCATCCTTCTTAAAGAAGTTTTTGACATTCTCCCAGAACCTCTTACCGTCACCCCATGAATTGCTAAACTGTTCTTATGGAAGTTAGCTTTTGCTTGTTGGATGAGGTTAGTGCAGTGGTTTCTTGGGGCTCAGTAGCACAGATAATCACGTTTGCTGTGGGTGGACCTGGCTTTTTCCCAGAGGCTGACCCTTTCCTTCATCTGGGTGAGGAGATCTCCCATAATCCGTCCATTTTCATACCCCCGGATTTTCCTTTTTCTCAGTTGAGCAAAGATATTGCAGATGTTGTTGAATCCATTAATAAAGTAGCTAAGGGCCTGTTCGAGATTGGGTGCCAGGTCAGTGGGGGATCAGCCATGCAGGGAGAGGGCTGAGGTGAGGGATCCGAGTTTGCCCTTTCTTAGGACCCTGCTTTCAATTAGGATGGGTGGGGATTTACTAAATTTGTTGGGCCATAGGATTGTGACTGGGGAGTGGTCACTTCAGGTGTCAGGCAGAACCTTGAGCTTGGAGATCTGGAATGGGGAACTTGAGAGAAGCCAATCAAGGAGGGTGTCATTGCCTGTCATGTAGTTCTGCTTGGTGGTGCAGGGGACAAGTTGGGTTAGGCTGGAAGTAGCGACCATATCCCTTAGGGGGGTTGATTTCTTGCCATCACAGTCAATGTTAAAGTTGCCTGTGATAATGAGTTCTGTGCTTTTAGGGAGAGTGGCAATTGCATCCAGAATTTTAGGAAGGCCTTCTCAGGCTTTTTTAGGGGGTAGGTAGACCGAGGCAATGATTATAGTCTTGCCTTCCTGCCAGACCTGGGCTTTTACTGTTAATAGTTTATAATCATCTGCCACTATGGTAATAGGGAGGACAGAGCAGTGTAGGGATTTCCTGGCATAGACGAGGCATCCTCCACCTTTCTTGCCCTTCCTGTCTATTCTGAAGGCTTGGTACCCAGGAAATGCTATGTCATTATCTTTAATCTTGCTTGACAGCCAGGTCTCCATCAGGCAGAGAATGCTGGGAGAATGGTGGGTCATCCATGCCTGGAGCTATTCAGATTTGGCAGTTATACTGCAGATATTCAGTGCAGCTATTCTCAGGCCTTTGATCTTGCATCCTGCAGTGCCTGATAAAGTTGGTGGGCCAGGGTTGGCATGGATATTTCCAGATATAAGCACTAGCATGAATATAACCTTCCTGGCTGTGAGGCTGATGCTTATTGCTGTCTGTATCTTCTGCTGCCTAATCTTGCTATGAGAATGGTGGGCGGCCACTGGTGGAGCCTTGTAGGGGAAATAATCATTAATTTGTCTAAACTGTGGGTGGATGTAGCAGGCCCAGGGTTTGTTGATGGTATGCAGGTGGAGTACAGATGGTATCCAAGACAGGCAGTTTCCGTGGACATGGTTGACAGCCCATTGTTTCCAAGATATGGTTCTGGTAGAGGTGGCAGAGGGACATTTTGGTAACAAGGGCCAATACTACTTGAAAGAGGTTACAAAGAGCAGAAGGAGAGTGCATCCCATGTTAGAGCAGCCACAGCTAGCATGGGGAGATCTTGCAAGCACTGATGGGGAATGGGTGGCTGATTAAGAGGTGATACTGCTTTAAGAGTCCACAATCTGACAGGGAATTTTAATGTAGGAGGGAGCGTGGCTAAGCAAGTATTTAATAGAGGCCAGGGTAGGGGCGGGAGATCATGAAGAAAATACAGGTTTAAAATTACTTGAGAGGCAAGGGAGTGCCAGAGAGTTGACAACAAGGCAGTTCAACTGGGCTTGAGAGGTGGCCCAGTCAGTGGCTCAGCACTTTTGGTGCCTGCCAATCAGGGTGACAGGTAGAAATTCCAAGACCAGCGGTGCTCAGAGCCTGGAGAAGCCATACCTGGATGTTCATTCTTTGGTTGCAGGCAAGGGTGGAAGGCAGCATGAGAGGGTGCAGGACCGCTGGCTAAGGGGGGGAGGAACAGAGAGATGCCTTAATTAAAAAGGAGTAAATCAGTGGGAAGAGAAATCATTTAGAGCTAGGGACAATAGTGGTGCGAAAAAGTGTGAAAAAGGAGGCTAGATGCACCAGAGGTCTGGGATGGGGGTGGGGGAATGGTTTAGACACAGGATCTTAGGGAGAGTGAAAAAAAAGAGAGCACAAAAACAGAAATTAGTGTAGCTCTCTAAACAGTTACAGCAACAAATTCACTAAAATGGCTGTAGTCACTTCTCAAAATGCATGCAGTTCAAAAGCGCATCAGTTAAAACATGGCTAACATAAATGGCTAGGCTCGCAGTACAAAATTTCTAACTTTAAAAAATATAGGTTTTAAAATTACTTTAGAGACAATAGAGTGCTGGAGAGCCGGCAACAAGGCAGTCCAACAGAGCTTGAGAGGTGGGCCAATCAGCAGCTTAGTGCTTTCACTGCTAGCCAATAAGGGGGAAAATCCAAGACCCGTGGTTCTCTGAGCCTAGGGAAGCTGTACCTGGACGTTCGCTCTTCAGTTGCAGGCAAGGGTGGAAGGCGGCCAGAGAGGACGCAGACTATCCAGTTCTCTTCTGTGGCTTTTCAGCTTTGGGCATGCCCAAGGTGGGGACCACCACTTGACAGGCAAGGGAGTGCCACAGAGCCAGCAACAAGGCAGTCCAGCAGGGCTTGAGAAGTGGGCCAATCAGTGGCTTAGCACTTTTGGTGCTCACCAGTCAGGGTGCCAGGTGGGAAATCCAAGACCAGTGGTGCTCAGAGTCTGGGGAAACCATACCTGGATGTTCACTCTTCTGTTTCAGGCAAGGGTGGAAGGTGACAGGAGAGGGCGCAGACTATCCAGTTCTCCTCCGCAGCTTTTCAGCTTCAGGCGTGCCCAAGGTGGGGGCCGCTGCTTGAGAGGCAAGGGAGTGCCGAAGAGCCAGCAACAAGGCAGCCCAACAGGGCTTAAGAGGTGGCCAATCAGCAACTTAGCACTTTCAGTGCCAGCCAATCAGGGTGCTGGGCAGAAAATCCAAGACCGGTGGTGTTCAGAGCCTGGGGAAGCCATTCCTGGATGTTCGTTCTTCAGTTGCAGGTAAGGGAGGAAGGTGGCAGGAGAGGTTGCAGACTATCCGGTTCTCTTCCGCAGCTTTTTGACTTCGGGCGTGCCTGAGGTGGGAGCCGCCGCCTAAGGGGGATAGTAAGGTGGATACTAAGGACTGCAGTCACTAGAATGATTTGCAATGGAGCCAATGGATGCCAGAAATTGCAATGGCTAGAAAGACTGGTTGTGGGGCAATTAGTTACCAGGGAGTGCAATGACTAAAATGGTTTGTCATGGGCCACTGGATACCAGGGATAGCAACATCTAGAAGTATTGGTCATGGCACAACTGGATCCCTGGGACTGCAATGACTAGAAGAATTGGTTGTGGGGCCAGTGGACACCAGGGCACACAAATACTAGAAGTACTGGTCATGTGACCCATGGACACCAGGAATTCTAGAGACTAGAAAGACAGGCTTTTTGGTCATGAAGGACTGATCTTGGGAGCACTAGATATCAGGAATAGTAAGACTAGAAAGATCTGTTGTGGGGCCACTGGATATGGGACCACTAAGAGGCTCTTTGCATCCTTGTGGTTACTGGAGTTGAGTCTTACCCCGACTCAAAAGGGGCTATGGGTATCACAGTTTTCAGGACAGGCACAGCTCGTAGTTTGTGCTACTGAAGCTGCTGAAGGAGACTCCTACCCTGGCATCAAAGGCTGGGCTGCAGTATGCGTATGGCAGTTTTTTTTTGGGGGGGGGTTGAAAAACTCATAGCCTCTGTGTGTCCCTGAAGCCACTGGTGGAAACTCCTTCTCTGATATCAGAGAAGGGTGTTGTGCATGGCAATTTACAGGGGTTAGCAGAACCCAAAGCTCTGTGTGCCTCTGACTACACTTGTGGAAAATCCTATCCCAGCATTAGATCTGTGTGGAATACAACATTCTGCTGGTGGAATTCTAGCACCCCAGCCATATTCTAAAATTATGAATCCCTACCACATTCTGAAATAGCACATCTCTCCCCATTCCCAAATTGTACATCCCTGCCATGTTCTGAAAAGGCACATACCCACTAAATTCCAAAATTGCACATCCCTGCTAAGTTGTGTTTCAATGTCACATTCTAAAATCATCCCTGCCACATTCCAAAAGTATGTGTCACCAGCACATTCTGAAATTGTGCATCACCGCCACATTCTGAAGGAAAGAAATGTTGAGTACCTAGAGGCCAGTGGGCACATGACCCAAGGCAGCATGGATTCACAGCAGGAAGGTCATGTCAGACAAATCTAATTGATTTCTTTGACTGGGTGACCAAAGTAGTAGACCAGGGAGGGGCTGTGTGCATGGCCTACCTAGACTTTAGCAAGGCATTTGACACAGTCCCACACAAAAGATTAATAAACAAATTAGCCAGCTTGGGAATGGGTCCCAGGCTGGTAGCCTGGGTAAAACACTGGCTGAACAACAGGACACAGCTGGCAATAGTAAATGGAGTCCACAGTGAAGAAAGGGGGGTTACTAGTGGGGTACCGCAGGGTTCAGTACTGGGGCTGGTCCTTTTTATGTCTTTATAAGTGACATTGCAGAGGGACTGGAAGGGAAAGTATGTCTCTTTGCAGAATACACAAAGATCTGCAACAGGGTTGATACACAAGGTGGGGTGGAAAGGGTGAAAAGGGACTTGGCAAGGTTGGAGAAATGGTCAAATGTCTGGCAGCTTAGATTCAATGCAAAGAAGTGCAAAGTAATGCACCTGGGAAACAAAAACCCAGGGGAAGAGTATACAACGGGGGGAGAGGTAGGAACAACAACACAAATGGAAAGGGACCTGGGGATAGTCATATCAGATGACCTAAAGGTGGGCCAGCAATGTGAGAAGGCAGTAAGAAAGGCTGGGGGGGGGGATACTGGGATGCATAGGGAGAGGCATCACCAGTGGAAAACAGGAAGTTGTTGGCACTCTGTACAGACAGTTGGTAAGACCACATCTGGAGTACTGTATACAGTTCTGGAGATCCCATCTCTGCAAAGACATAGACAGGGTGGAGGCTGTCCAGAGGAGGGCAACCAAAATGGTACAGGGTCTGCACGAGAAGATATATGAAGAAAGACTAAAGGAGCTAAAGATGTATAGCCTCAAGGAAAGGCGGGAGAGGGGGGACATGATAGAAACTTTCAAATACCGCAAGGGAATCAACAAAGTCCAAGAGGGTAGCATCTTTCTGAAAAAGAGATGTGCAAGAACAAGGGGCACAATTTGAAGATAGAGGGGGGATGGCTCAGAGGTAATGTGAGTAAGTATTTCTTCACAGAGAGGGTTGTAGATACATGAAACAGCCTTCCTGAGGAGGTCGTAGAGTCAAAAACAGTGGGGAAATTCAAGAATGCATGGGACAGACATAAGTCAATTCTAGTGGAGGGATAGGAGGAAGTAGGCTGTTGGTTAACTAGGATCTGCAGCTTATCCGTTAGGAAGGGAAATGGGCAGGCTAGGTGGGCCAAGAGGTCCTTTTCTGCCATCAAATTCTATGATTCTATGTTTCTATGTGCATCACCACCACATTCTGAACCTGTGTGTCACACCCACATTCCAAACCTGTGCATCACTGCCATATTCCAAAATTGTGTGTCATCACCACATTCCAAACCAGTGTGTCACTACCACATTCTGAATCTGTGCATCACCGCTGCATTCCAAAACTGTGCATCACCACCGCATTCCACAATTGTGCATCACTGCTGCATTTCAAACCCATGCATCACTGCCACATTCCAAAATTGTGCATCATTGCCACATTCTCAATTTGTGCATCACTGCCACATTCTGAAAGTATGTGTCACCACCACATTCCAAAATTGTTCGTCACTGCCACATTCTGAAATTGTGCATCACCACTGCATTCTGAACCTGTGTGCCAGAGCCACATTATGAACCTGTGCATCACTGCCATTTTCTGAAATAGTGCATCATCACCACATTTCAAACCAGTGTGTCACCACCACATTCTGAACCTGTGCAACCACCGCCACATTCCCAAATTGTGCATCACCACTGCATTCTAAAATTGTGCATCACTGCCACATTCCGAACCTGTGTCTCACTGACACATTCCAAAGTTGGGCATCACTGCTGCATTCTAAAACTGTGTGGCAGTGCTGCATTTTGATTCTGTGCATCACTGCCACATTCCAAAATTGTGCATCACTGCTGCATTCTGAAATTGTACATCACTACTGCATTCCGAAATTGTGCATCACTGCCACATTCTGAACCTGTGTCTCACTGACACATTCCAAAGTTGGGCATCACTGCTGCATTCTGAAACTGTGTATCACTACTGCATTCCGAAATTGTGCATCACTGCTGCATTTTGAAATTATACTTCACGGCCACATTCCAAACCATTGTATCACCTCCACATTCTAAACCTGTGTGTCACTGCCACATAAACTGTGCATCACTGATACATTCTGAAATTATACATCACCACTGCATTTCAAAATTGTGCATCACTGTCACATTCTGAAATTTTGTGTCACTACTGCATTCCAAAGTTATGTGTTCCAGCTACTTTCTGAGATTGTGTCATTGCTAAATTCCAGAACTGCAGCCTGGTAAAATTTCAAAATATCATACCTGCAGTATTTTAAGAATTGCACACAACTTTGCCATTCTAAAGCCATGTTTGCCACTGAACTCCAACCCTCGTTACATTCTAAAGTACTGTACCTTGTCTCTGCACATTATGGAAGTGCATGTGCTGACCCACCTACCTATTGTCAGTTTTCCTTTTTCAGATGTTTACTACAAATGCAGTTTTAAGTAACATAGGAGAAATAAGTCATATAAGGTAGCTTGCAGGGAAGACTAGGTTGTGAGATCAGATTATAATATCAACAGTAGCTCTTCTCTGAAACTGGCTTATTTTAAAAGGCAGTGAATTAAGGGTTACAAAATGACTTTTAACTTTTAAACAAAGTAACTAACATATTTGATTTTTGGCATGAGGCTGATTGAGGATATGCTGATCCACATTTTGTATTTATTGATGCCAAAAATGTTGGCCTCAGTCCCCCTTTAAATTTATATGATTTAAAACAAAGGACTCATCCAAATGGTACCACATTGTGCACATATGCAGGTCCGTAAATGTACAGCATTTCAAATATCTGGATTTAAAGGCAACTGAGTTATAGATGACAAAACAGATGATTAAAATTTTTTTTATTTTTAATTTTATGTAATTTAAAAATTTATATCCAAATTTCTCTGAAGTCTCAAGCTTAGAAAAGTTATAAAACATGGGTATGCTGTATATACCGAGTTTTAGGTTCTCAGGTTTTAAAGGGTGCTGTGGTATAGGCAGCCAAACATTTTGCCAAATTTTAAATTTCAGTTACTTCTATATACATTTAAAAGTTCTCATCTAAATGTTAGAAAATGTGTCTGCTATACAGGTATGTATCACCTGTATACAGTATGTGTGCCAAGTTGCAGTTTTCTACCTTTAAAGAGAATTGATATATAGGTAGCCAAACATTTTGCCAACACTTACATTTCAGTAATTTCCATCTAAACTTAAGATCACTTAACTAAATTTCACCACATTGAAAGCAGGTAAACTATTGGACTACATGGCTGTGTGTTACATATTTCACATTTGTAGCTTGAATGGGACAAATTATAAATAGCCACATTTTCAGAAATTTTTAAACTACAATTTGAAAGTATGTATATTACACAATTACAAAACCATGTGTCTCTAAAACTAAAGATGATAGAGGTGGGCAAAAGTTGTGAATTCTGCTTTTGTGTAACGTTTGTGAAAATTCCAAAATTTCACAGAGTTTTCCAAATTTCTGCCATTGGCGAGATCAAAATCTTCTGAAGGTGTTTGGCAGATTTTCGCCATGTTTTGCAAAATATTTTGGCTGAACTGCAGAATAAATACACATGAACTGCGGCATAACAGTTATGAGGAATTTATTTCTACAGTTTGGTGAATTATTCCGTAATACATGCATTCTGCAGTTCAGTGATCAGTTCTGCTGACTTTTTTCTCAGTAGTTTAATATAATAATCCACAATTTAAACATTAATTCCACCTTTCTAAGTTGATATTTCCCCAAAAGTTGCTAATTTGATGTTTGCACTTCTGCAGAAGCGAACATTTGACTTCCGTGGAAATTCTACCAGCGGAAGTTTTTTTTTTGCACATCTCTAAAGAATGCAGTCCCAGTATTATTTCTCCAAGAACTGGACAGCACAGCTGGGTAGAATAGTAGACCCCTCCAGCTGCAGCAAGGAAGCAGAGATTGTGAACAATTCTAGCTTGAATGCAGATTTTATAAGAATCACACTCAATGAATTAACTATACAGGGAACCTGATGTCTGCACTGTGTAATACTGAGAAAATGCTATGACAGAAGACAATATAGGTGACTCTTTTCAAGAGATTGTGTCACTGAAAACAAGCATTTGTCAATGCCGAATGTTGTCTCGCTGGCATTGGCATTGGTAGTGCAGGAGTTAGAGATGCATAATAGGAATGGCAGTGAACTATTGAACTGACGCCAACCTCACCCCCCGTGGAGACTGACAGACATTGGAGTGTGCCTTTGGGTCATCAGCTATAATGCTCATGCCATTTCACCTCACCCTACCCTGTATATACTGACAAGTGTTGTACTGTGCTTTGGGGTCTTTGGGCCTTATACTGATCCCATTCCTTAGTGGAATATGCTGAGATGGGTGCAGTATAGGAGAATAGGGTGAACTTTGGGCCAAGTACTCCAAGGCACATGTAAATGCCTGTCACTGGCTACAGGATGGGGTGGAATGGCATGAGCATTACAGCCGATGATCCGAAGTCATACTCCTGATGCCTGTCAGTCTCTACAGGGTGGGGCATTACAGTTGGAAACCCTAATGCCATAGGCGTTTGTTAGTATTTTCACTCCACAATTTCAACATGGGCTTTTTGTGACCCCACCTCATGAAGCGTGGCACTATCAGTTTGTTAGCTGAAAGGTGATTTTGCATAGCAACTGCTCAATTTGGCACCACAGGTAAGAAAACACATTTTGGGCAGGATGTGAAAAATGACAACTGTATTGTTCATGAGGAGGTGAAAAAAATGGCAATGTTGTAAATCTGGAGTGGAAATATGAAAAATTGAAGTCATGAGCATGCATAGAAATTGTGCAATGCACGTCCGTAATCCAATTATTTTTGGATTTTTTAACCACATTTTCAACATAGGCATGTTGGGACCTCCTCTCATGAACAGTGGCACTGTGATTTTGTTAATCTGTCCCAAAAGGTAATTTCCCACAGTGACCACGTCACTGTGCACCACCTGTGTGAAAACACATTTTGGGCAGAATGTGAAAAATAACAGCTGTACTGTTCATAAGGAGGTGGGGAAAAATGCCAGTGTTGAAAATCTGGCATGAAAATATTGCAAATTTATGAAGTTACAAGGGTGCATGGTAACACAGTCATTTTATGGACTTTCATCTCCAAATTTTCAACATAGGCATTTTAGGACCTCTGCTCATGAACAGTGTCACTGATGTGTCTTGATCTGTCCCTAAAACTGATTTCCCACAGCAACTGCACTATTCTGCGCCGGCAGTGCAAAACACATTCTGGCCAGGATATGTACAATGACAGCTGTACTGTTCATGAGGAGGTGTGGAAAACTGACAATGTTGAAAATCTGGAGTGAAAATATTACAAATTCATGAAGTTATGAGCATGCGTAGAAACTGCTCAATGCATGCTCGTAAAACAGTCATTTTTTTGATTTGTTTCACCAAATTTGCAACATAGGCTTTTTGAGAGCCCACCTCATGAACAGTGGCACTGTCATTTCATTAATCAGTCCTAAAAGGTGATTCTATGCAATGACCACAAAATCACCTTTCGGGACTGAATAATGCCACGACAGTGACTGAATTCATGAGGAGGGGTCCCAATAACCCCATGTTGAAAATTTGGTGTAAAAATTCCCCAAAATTCTCGAGACATGCACCAAACTTGAAAAAAATGTATTTATTCCATTATACAGCTTACCGGCATTTCTTCAGTTTGAGGTCCGCTTTGAAGAGTGCAGATGCGTTCCCAGTCCACCAAACATTATTACGCCGTGCTCTGGAAGTAAGTATATGGGTGCGGGTGTGTGGGGAGGTGGGTGTGCAGAGTGTGGGTTGGGGGAGTGGCCACTGGACTTGTCGAGGGACCATTTTCTACTTTGCAGAGTAGGAAAAAAAAAGGAAACATCGCAGGACTTTTTTTTGTTACAGGGGCATTTGGCACCCTGGGGTGGGCTCCCAGCATGCCACCAGATTGGTTGGGGGGCTGTAGCCGATGGGGGATTGGGCACCTCCATTGACACATACCGAGGTGGGGGCAGGAGCTGAGGGGGATTGGGCACCCCCTTCAGCATACAACAAATGAGAGAGGGGGCATTATGCTGACTGGGAGTGGGCTCCCCCATCAGCAAATTAAGCTGGGAACAGTGGGGAACTGAAGCCAACAGGGACTGGGCTCCCTGTCAGCAAAGAAAGGTTACGTGGGGGGCGCATGATGCCGAGGGGGACTGGGCACCCCCTCTGCACAGAATTGAAATCGGAGGGGGGCCATTATGCTGATGGGGAGTGGGCTCCCCTGTCGGCACATGAACTGGATCGGGGCATGCCAACAGGGGGATTGGGCAACCCTGAAGTTGGCATTGTGACTGGCGGTGGTGGCAGTCACTGCCGCTATGTTTATTGGACTGCTTCACCAGCAAGGGCATGTCAGGAGGTGTGTTCTAGTGCCACTGCATGACGAGCTTGGCTCTCATTGCAGCAGACCTTTTCTTAGATGTACTCACCACATTATGTATTGCTGGTGTGGCGCCTGCATGCTGACTTATTGGGGAATGAGGTACGCACCTACTGATGCGTGCCCTGCATTTGTCCACAGTGACCGCACCTCCAAATCTGCTACTACTGCAATATGTTGGCTGACTCGCATGTGCGAGCCAACATAAAAATGATAAGGATATTAGGTGGATCAGCAGTTCCACTGAGTCTGCCTGGCTAAAAGAGAAAAGGGGGGACAAAATAGTCCCCCAAAGAGAATCCGAAGGACCGCCAAATGCTCAGCTCACCAGGTTAAGTAGTGATGTTTGCTTTGTGAATGTCAAATGCTGCACATAAATTTCTGGAGACATTACTTGTTATGCTATAATAAATATTTGTGAAAATGTTGCCAATAATAATTGTTGGTATTTCTACTGTAAATTTAAAACTGTTACAACAATTTATTTCCAGTTTTGCTAGATGTCAGGATACACTTACATTGGGTATGTATGACAGATGTTAGGTCTATAACTGCAAGAGTGTAGAAGACATAAACTTTCAATTTTCTAGAAAGATTTCACCACATTTTGCAAATAATTAAAGTACATTTTGAACCCCTGTAAGTTAAACATTTCTTAACCAATCTCTCTATATCATGACAGTTTGATAACCCATACAAAAATATTATGCATACTGATAATCACATATCTCCAAAGGTAGCTATATTATAAGCAAATACAAATGTTAATGAAATTTCCTCCCACAAATAATATGACACACACAAAGCCACTTTACTTTTCACATGATTCATCCAACTGTCATGATATTTGGGATGTCATTAGGGTACCTTTGTATCAACAAGAACCCATGTCAAATTTCAGATTTCTAGCTCAATGAATGCCCAAGTAATTATAAAAATAAAGCTGTATAAAATTATGTGAAATTCTGACAGAAATCCATAGAATGTTATGAAACACAGTAGAATGCTTTCAGAATTCCACAAACTCAGAATTTTCTACAATTACTTCACACAGCTCTACCCAGCATCAAAGATAGGGCCATGTGTATGCCACCGTTCAGGGGTGGCAGAACTCAAAGTCTGTTTATGTCCCTGAAGTCACTGCAGGAAACTACTAACATCTTAATTGTCCTGGGGGACCTGCAGTCACAAACTAATTGGATTCTATGTACCATGGACATAGAATCTTCATGCACAAACATCCCCAATAAAGAGGTTAAATATTTCACCATGTCTTTTATGTAAGCATCCACATATTGGGATAATGGCACTGTTAGCAAGACTATTCCTGTCAAAATGGGGTGGTCCAGTGGATTTACTAGAGACTTGGATGCTTTGCCCTGAAAAAAAAATGTCTCATAGAAACATAGAATCTCACAGCAGATTAGGACCACTTGGCCCACCTAGTCTGCCCATTTCCCTACCTAACGGATAAGCTGCAGATCCTAGATAACCAACAGCCTACTTCCTCCTACCCCCCACTAGAATTGTCTTATGCCTGTCCCATGCATTCTTGAATTCCCCCACTGTTTTTGACTCTATGACCTCCTCAGGAAGGCTGTTCCATGCATCTACAACCCTCTCTGTGAAGAAATACTTCCTCACAGTACCTCTGCGCCATCTGCCCTCTATCTTCAAATTGTGCCCCCTTGTTCTTGCACATCTCTTTTTCTGAAATATGCTACCCTCTTGGACTTTGTTGATTCCCTTGCGGTATCTGAAAGTTTCTATCATGCCCCCCCTCCTTTCCTCGAGGCTATACATCTTAAGCTCCTTTAGTCTTTCTTCATGTGTCTTCTGGTGCAGACTCTGCACCATTTTGGTTGCCCTCCTCTGGACAGCTTCCACCCTGCTTATGTCTTTGTGGAGATTGGGTTTCCAGAACTGCACACAGTACTCCAGATGTGCTCTTACAAACTGTCTGTACAGAGGGCCAACAACTTCCTGTTTTCTACTGGTGATGCCACTCCCTATGCATCCCAGTATTCTCCCAGCCCTCCTTACTGCCTTCTCACATTGCTGGCTCACATTTAGGTAATCTGATATGACTACCCCCAGGTCCCATTCCATTTTTGTTGTTGTCAGTATCTTATCCCCCATTATGTACTCTTGCCCTGTGTTTTTGTTTGCCAGGTGCATTACTTTGCACTTCTTTGCCTTGAATCTAAGCTTCCATACATTTGGCCATTCCTCCAACCTTGCCAAGTCCCTTTTCATCCTTTCCACCCCACCTTGCATACCAACCCTGTTGCAGATCTTTGTGTCATTTGCAAAGAGACATACTTTCCCTTCCAGTACCTCTGCAATGTCCCTTATAAAGACATTAAAAAGGACTGGCCCCAGTACTGAACCCTGCGATACCCCACTAGTAACCCTCCTTTCTTCACTGTGGACTCCGTTTACTACTACCCACTGTGTCCTGTTGTCCAGCCAGTGTTTTACCCAGGCTACCACTCTGGGACCCACTCCCAGGCTGGTTAATTTGTTTATTAATCTTTTGTGTGGGACTGTGTAAAATGTCTTGCTGAAGTCTAGGTAGGCCATGTCCACAGACCTCCCTGGTCTACTACTTTGGTCACCCAGTCAAAGAAATCAATTAGATTTGTTTAACATGACCTTCCTGTTGTGAATCCATGTTGCCTTGGGTCCTGTGCCCCACTGGCCTCTAGGTACTCAACAATTCTTTCCTTTAGAATTGATTCCATCATTTTCCTTACCACTGAGGTCAAACTGACAGGTCTGTAGTTTCCTGCCTCTGTCTTGCTCCCACTTTTGTGAAGGGGAATCACATCCACCCTTCTCCAGTTCTCAGGTACCACACCATCCTCCCATGATTTATTAAAAATGGTAGTCAGTGGTGTTACTAGTGCTTTCCTTAGTTCCTTTAGAATTCTGGGGTGAATTCCATCAGGCCCCATTGCTTTATCCACCTTCAGTTTTAAGACTCATTGACTCTTTCAACATAGGACCTTTTTTGAACAAAAGGCAGTTGGAATGCCTCTTGATAGCCTTTCTGGCCATCATACCTGCCTAGATTTTTTTTAGGGATCACGTTCATGAACCAGCTGAGAAGTTCTCCAACAGTAAAACCTTTTTATCGAATCATTTTCACACACTGCAGTATCTATATTGCCAATAGGTGCTGTGATGAAGTATTGTTGATTTGTTGCACAGCTAGTTTTATATACTTTCTTACTTACTATTTGCCAGCAAATACAGGCCACATGGTCTATCAAGTCTGCTTGAGTGTTCGGCTAGCACCCCACTTTGCAACTGCCCCTCCTGCCCTCACAATTACCCCCAACACAGATGAATGCCAAGTGAGATGGAACCAGATTAAGCTGTTTGTAGTATTTCAAGTGAATGGGGGAAATTTGTTCAGGACACTGGGGAAATTCACCTACTCTTTCAGTAGGGGGAACCCTTGTTGACCACTCCCAAGATGGCCGACTTCCAAGATGGCAGAAGGGAAGGAGGATGGTGTGTTTCACCTTTTTCTATGGCTCCTACTTCTAATGCTTTTCCCATGGTTTTGGATGATGAAAGGCTGAAATTTGCAGGAGGCATTATGAACACTGTGATAAACCAGACTATTCAGGATATTGATAACCCGGACTGGAACTCTGACATGGGTAATACTGTTTCGGACAATACTGCTTGTGCATCTATCTTAGAACTTCAACTGTGCCATGTTTTCCAAAATGCAAACACTTTTTAATACAGCTCTCCCAGAAAGAAACTCTCTCTCAAGAAGACATCCCTGATGTCACATATTCTGCAACAGCACCTGAAACCTGCACCGCTACTTCTGTAAGACCTTCTACTATGGACAATCCTGCTTCTTTACATGGTGACCCACAAAAGCCTGCTTCTCTGTATCTTACAGCTAATAATAGAATTATTTGCTCCTCTGAATGTACCTGGTCTCCAGAGTCCACATTGCAAGCAACGGGATGGCAGCAAAATGGCAAAGACGCTCCTTGGACTTCCCTGAATCCAAACAGTGTGAAGGAATCATTGCTGCCACTCACAGCACAAAAAATGAGGTGCACCAAGAGGAAAACATTGCATCTTGGCATGACAGCACAGCTGGTGAACTGCAGCCTGACTGACAACATCAGCCAGTGGAAACTGTGACCAATTTCTGGGCCCCAACAGTGCACAACAACTCATAGAGGATGCAACTTTGGAAAAGGATAGAACTTTCAAGGCAGAACCAACTGAAAATGACTCTTCCAACCCACAGCTTAAGTTAAGTGACTTGTTTAAAAATGTTGGTGAACTTGCACAGTGCAGGAACGCTGTCCGTCTCAAGTATCTTGGGGATTTGAACTCTGCTCCTATTCGGAGCACTGTACTGCATAGCATGCTCAAGGATTTCTTTGGTATCAGTTCCTCCGAGTTATTTGCTTTCATCCACGTGCATGGGGAGGCTATATATGACATTAGCTTTAAAAATGTTTATACGCTGGAGGTATTTTGGGTAACAGGTTAAATCCTCTCCTCTCAGTGCTTCCTTTTTACTTATCCCCCTCTCTAAACCCTTAGTAAAAGTTATCACTCTTCTGTTTAGAAGTGAGAGAGTGAGTATTGCAGATGTCCAGTACTGGCTGAAGCAAAGATGTGATCTTTTGGATGCCCCGGCCCCATTTCAGATGAGGATTTGGTTTGGACAGGAGGTTGGAAAGTTAAAGTGCAGCTTAAGCAAGCTGAAAATAGGTATTTTTTACCTGTCTGGCAGTTTTTATATAGAACAGGATAGATGTTTGTGCTTTTAACCTGGGCAACCTCGAATTTGCCATAAGTGTGGCTCCAGAACACATTTGAGCTATACATGTGATCAGCCTCAGTGCATTCTGTATCTTGCCTATCTGCATGTCAGTTTAGGGTGTCCCAATCCCATGACATGCACCTTTGCAATAAGCAGGGACATACATACAAGCAATGTCCTTCAGCTGACCATAATAGGTTAGACTGACCCCCCACAAGACCAGCTTGCTCTTATTATAGATTCCCAGGTACAAGCATTGTGGAGAAGGGAAGATACTGTTGTTACCATAGCCACACCATCTTTGCCCCTAGAAATGCTTGAGGCAGCTACTTTAGCACCCGCCACACCTACTGTTCCACAGGATCCCCCCTCCCCTTGATTCAATACAGGTAGACCAAGTAGAGACCTCCTTCCTTCCTTCCCCATAACCCAGTCCATCGGCTAGGGGTTGAGCAAACTGCAGGGACTTTAGACATGGGAGCAATGCCTCCCTCGAGCAGAAGAAATCTCCATACCAGCTCCTATTTCTAGACAAGGGAAGGGGAAGCGCAAGTCTGAAGCCCATATTCCCAAGAGAGCAATCCTCACTAGGAACAGAGTTAAGTCTTTGGCAAAGAAGCAACAGTGGGGGGGACACTGAGGAGGAGGATGCTGACTGACTCCTCCAGGGCGTCCTCCTCAAAAATGGATTATTCTTCAGACTCTTATCATGATAACCCTCAGGCTGCAGGAAAACACAAAGAAAAGCTCCCTAATAGGTGGTTTATGCAGGCATACTTTTCTTCCTCTTTGTTTTCATGCACACCAACACTAAATTGCAATGCTTCACACTGAATGTGTGTAGCATGAAATCATTTAGGAAACAATTAACCACAATGAGCTATTTAATGGTCTGCAGAGTGACATTTATTTTCTCCAAGACACTAGGTTGAAAACTTGGCAGGACATTTCCCAGGTTACAAGAAAATGGGTGAAAGGACCTTCCTTTTGGACTTTTGAAGAAGACCAGTGTGATGGTGTGGGAATACTATTTACAGGTTTTGATTTTTATATCTCTAAAGTACTAGATATATTTCCAGGATGTATTATGTTAATAGACTGTACCTGTAAGCATTTAAAATGTAGACTGATTAATGTGTATGATCAGCAGAGTATTGCCTCTTGGTCCAAACTTTTTAATTTAGTCCAACCCTATCTCTACACCTCTTGCTATGTGTATTTAGGGAGCAACTTTAACTGTGGCCTCACTTTGGCTTACAGAGGTGAAAGTACCTAGAAGGTATTTAGTGATACGGCCACCTTGAATAAAATAATCAACACTACTAAATTTTCTGATGGATATTGTGCAGTACATCAAAAAGGTGTTAAAACATGTTATAGGGGGACTTTGCTACCTGAATAAATTATATTTTTGTGTCAAAAAATATTACAGTGAAGCAAGCTATGGTCATTCCATGTGAGACCTCTAATCATTTGGCTATCTCTGTAACCTGTTATCCTGCAGGAGGCTCCTTCCCATGTATTCCACAATCTCACTAGAAATTGAATGGTTCTCTTCTAACAGATCTGCATATCTCAACAGCATGCCTGGACCTACTGCAAGCAAGCTGCTCTGTTTATGACGCATATCAGTCTCCTATAAACTGGTGGAAGGATACCAAAACAGATTTAAGAAACTTTTTCATGAAACTAGCCAGAGATAAGTCCCTGTCAGCATCATACCTCTCAACTGTCCCTGATTTTCAGGGATGTCCCTGATTTTGCCTCAAAATTTTACTCTGTCCTGCCTAAAAATTGTGTTTCTGTGACCAAACTGTGGAGGTTATAAGCATAAAATAATGTAAAACATTACAGTTACAGACTTATTCTTCCTTAGAAAATGCATTTTACACTAAGCCCTTTATTCTACCAGCTTCCTGAGTGGATATCTCCAATTTTGAAGAAGTGTCCCTGATTTTGGTCCTTTGTCCCTGATTTTTTTAAGCCTTGCCCCTGATTTATGAGGCAGAAGGTTGAGAGGTATGGTCAGCATATTTTAGATACACTTGTATTTGGCAAAAATTGTTAGACACTGTTTCTAAATCCTATGAAACTAGGACAAATTATATTCAGCAAATTCATGCACTTAAGGCTGAAATGGAAGCCTTTCAATATGACAGAGCCATCTGTTTAAAATTGGAGGCCCAATGTGGCACCCAAAACTTAAAGCCCTCTTTGGACATATTTAAGAGCTGTTCAGACAGGGTGTCCACCACACATATTAAGCAAATCATAGACCCAGACACTAACATTGTGCATAGCTCTTTACCTTCCATTAAACATACAATACACTGACCTAGTCAATAAATCAATTAAAGAATGAAAAACGATGAAAGCTTGGCAGGAAGCAGTTGTCTCAGCAATACACAAGGGAGGTAAAAAAGAGGAGTCCAATAATTACCGGCCGATTAGCTTAATCTCAGTAATCGGAAAAATTATGGAAAGGCTCCTATAGGGGTTTATAAATTATCATATTATGAATACTGGAATAATAGACCACAGTCAGCATGGATTCATTCCAGGTAGGTCCTGCCTCACCAATCAAATCCACTTTTTCGAGCCAATAAGTATGGCATTATATAATGCCATTCCTTGTTATGTAATATTCCTCGATTTTGCGAAGGCATTTGACAAGGTGTCACATTACGCATTAATAAAGAAATTGAATAGGATAGGATAGGACTGTCCCCCTTTATTATTAACTGGATTAACTCCTGGTTATCATATAGACATCAAAGAGTATCAGTAAAAGGTCATCTATCCAAATGGGGCAAAGTGACCAGTGGTGTCCTCCAGAATTCAGTTCTGGTGGCCAACACTCTTTGATATCCTAGTAGCCACAATGCCAGTCTCAGAACATGTGTGGTTAACAAAGTATGCTGACGACTGTAAGATTGGTGAGTTTGTAACATCTATTAACAATGTTAACAACATTCAAAGACAGCTAGACATTCTTAATGACTGGGCTGATACAACTAAGGTGCTATTTAATAAATAAAAATGTAAGGTAATGCACCTGGGGAAGTGCAATCCATTGAAAGATTACAAATTGGGGTCTACTATAGTTCATACTATTGATGAGGAAAAGGACCTTGGAACTTAAATAGCAAATGATTTCAACTTTGAAAGAAATACTGTTTGAAAGTTAAGACATGCAATACAATTACAGGTTCTATCCTAGCAAACATTAAAAGTAGGCAAAAAGAAGTATTAATGCATCTTTACTCCAGCCTTCTCCACCCACACCTTGAATATTGCTCCCAGTTTAATCAACCACTCACTAAGAGGGCCACAAACTTAATGAGAGTGTATAAAGGAGATATACTAAAAGGATAAAAAATCTAAGGAATATGGACTATAACACAAGACTCAAGACACTTAATATTTATTCAGCAGCATACAGGCAACCCCAAGGAGACCAGTATCTAACTTTTAAGGCAGGTAAAAATGAATGCCTTGGGGCAACCCTAGGTCTGACATTGGTTGATTGTCACATTAACATGAGGGGCAATGATTACAAACTCAGTGGATTACAAATAAAAACAACTAAAAGAGGTTTCTTCTTCACACACAGAGTTGTGGATTATGCAACAGCTTGCACAGGTTGTCTCAAGTCTGAATATCAACATTTAAAAAAAAAAGATTAGATGAATACAGTAGCAACCACAGGCACTGCCAGCTATTTCCCCAAATTTCTGTGATATTTCCAGAAATATCTCATGCTTTCTCCATTTCCACAGTAGGGGCAGCAGAGAGAGAAACTCTTTAGAAATTTCGTGAAATAGCTGGCAATGTCTGTGGCTACTACTGTACATGAGCAATCAAAAATATGAGTTCCACCTTCAACTCCAAAGGTGGCGAGTTCTTCAAATAGCAAAATAAGCCTATAAAAATCGTACTATACCTATGAACCTATAATACAATCTTATCTAATTCACATGTTTGGATCAGCATCCACTGCAGATACTGGGTCTGCTTTTCTTACAGATATCCCCTTCCTCGATGTCCCACATGAGCAAATAAGGTTTCTCATGACCCCTATATCAGTAGATTTATTATTTTATTTTTATTTTATTGAATTCTCGGATTACAACCTTTGAGCTACAAGCTCATTTACAGAGGTTCCACGTCAGGAAAATAAGGCAAACATACAATAGTAACCACAGAGATGCAAAGAATTAAGCAGTTAACAATGGCAAAAAGACAAATATAGACTTGGGTTAGGGATAGAGCCTTAGTAGACAGTCAAAGATAGAACAGCAGGCGCAATTGCCAGGGAGAGAGGGGAGGAGGAGGGTGGAAGGATATAAGGGAGAGGGGGGAGGAAGTGGGGGTAGTCATCTTGCAGTAACCCCAAGTTAGGAGTCACCATGTCTGAGAGAGAGGTTGGTGGAGGGGAGGATGGGGTTGTGAACAGGTGGGAATGGAGCCTGGGGGAAAGGAGGTAAGATCCATGACAGGCAGGGGTCTGTGGGCTTGCGGTTGGGAGAAGGAGGGAGGAAGAGGGGGGGTAGTAAATTGGGTGCTCATGAAGTGCGAAATTGGTGGGGTAGTCAGGGTTGTAAGCAGGAGGGTTGGTCAGGTAGGACAGGTGCATTTCCCTTGTGAGGAGAGGTAGGACCTAAGTGCAGATTTGAACTGGCCGATTTTGCTAATTGTGGCTAGTTCTGTTGGGAGTGAGGAGAGCCATAGCGGGGCCTGGTATTCGAAGGAGCGCTGACCTTGGGTAGTGCGGTGATATGGGATCTTGATTGATATCTTATTGGATGTCCTTGTAGTCCTGGTTGGAGCAACCTGGTGTATAAGGGAGCTGGGCCCAGGGGGCAGTAGGCCCAGGGTTGCTTTTTTGGCTAGGAGACAGGTTTGATAGCAGGCCCTATCAAACAGATTTAGTCAACCAGTTTGCTGGTAGAGGTGGCATGTATGAGTCAGGCAAGGGGCTCCCAGTGCTAGTCTGCAGACTTTATTGAGCATGGAGGCGAGTCACCTCAGTGTGCTGTCAGAGGCTGCACAGTAGGTGGCAAGGCCATAATCAATGGTTGAGAAGACCGAGCAGATTATGGAGAGCTGGAGGGCTTTGGGAGTGAGGCAGCTACGGTGCTTATATAGCAGGCCATGCTTCCTGTTAGCTGCAGTGGCCACCTGGTTGATATATACGGCATATGAGAGGGAGCTGTCAAGGGTGAGGCCCAGGTATTTGAAGTTGGAGACCATATCAATGGTGATCTTGTGTAGATTCTGTATATTAAGGGTTGCGGCCTTGTGGCGGCTGTGCGCTGAGGCAAAGAGCATGGTCTTCATCTTTTTGTGGTTGACTAGGAGTTTAGCTTTGTTAAACCAGGCTTCAATGTTGTTGAAGTCCTGTTGGAGACGCTGTTCCAGAATGATAGGGTCAGAATGACTGGAGTAGATCACCACATCGTCAGCGTAGAGAAGGATTTTTTGTTGGCAGGCTAGTGGTAGGTTATTTAGAAAGAGGCTAAAGAGGAGAGGGCCAAGGATGGAGCTCTGGAGGACTCCAAGGGACGCTTGAAGGGGGTCAGAGAGTTCATTGCTTATTTTTACCTGCTGAACACGCCCCAAGAGGTAGCTCCGGAACCAGCACAGGGAGTCAGAGGAGAGTCCTATAACCTCTAGTTGTGCCAGGAGGAGGTCATGGTTGACTGTGTCAAAGGCCTTGGTGAGGTCGATAAAGGTTTCTCCCATCAAGTGCCCCTGGTCAAAGGCACAATGAATGTAGCCCATGAACTCGAGAAATGCAGTGGTAGTACTGTGGCGTTGACGGAAGCCATGCTGCTGCTGGCATTGTAGTTGGTATTTATCGAGGTGAGCTGTCAGCTGGTTGTGGACTATTCGCTTGAGGGCTTTTAAGATAGGTGGTAGGATTGAAACTGGGCAGTAGTTGGCGTGGTCTGACTTGCTACCAGCTTTACAGACAGGGGTTACTATGGCAGCTTTCCAGAGGATAGGGAAGGTACCTGTTGTGAGGGATAGATTTACGATAGATGTTAGTGGGGTTAGCAGTTCATCAAGGGTAAGTGAGACTAATTTTAGGTCGAGACCCTCGGAGCTGTGCCTGGATTTCCTAAGGACTTTGACAAGGTATTTTTTTACTTCAGTTTTAGATAGGACTCTGAGGTAGAAAGGGGTCTTGTGTGTTATGGGGGGACTATGGGGGGTGGGCTGGGTGAACCGACTTGGTCTTGGAAAATGGTGGGGAGCACTGTACTGAGGTCAGTGAAGGCTTTGTTGAAGATGTCTGTGATGGATCTGGGGTCTTGTGTGAGAGATTCATTGTGGCTCAGCAGTGTGGATGCCGTGGTATTACTTTTCCCACGTCTGTGGTAGTTAGCTTTAGCCTGGTGGATTGCCTCGGTGCATTTATTCTGTGCAGCCTTGTAGTTTTGCAGGTTCTAGCCAGAGAGAGTATGTTTGTACTTATGCCAAAGGTGGTCTCTGGAGGTCATCTGGGCAAGGAGGGGAGAGGTTATCCACATTTTATGTGAGCCACTAATTTCCCTTTTGGTTAAGGGTGCAAATAAATCACAAGCAGAATTAAAAATAGCTATGAATTTGCACAGTGCTGTGTTAACATCATCAGCTTTATGGACAGATGACCAGTTCAGTTGCAGGAGGTACTGCTTGAAGAGGCCAAACATGCCCTTTTTAATAAGCGGGACGTTATCAACTTTGGGCGTGGTTTATTGGCCTTAATTGAACCAGGCAAGGATGATGGGTGAATGGTCACTTAGGGAGTCTAGGAGCACTTTTAGCATTCAGAGATGCATTCAGGGTAGTTAGTTAGTACCCAGTCCAACAAGGTACTGGTACCTGTCCTGTAGTTTGTATGGGTAGGTAGTTCCACGAGCTGGAAGAAGTAGATAGAAGAGACTGCATCCTTGTATGTGGCGGAGTCCTGAGACAGCCAATTGATGTTGAAGTCCCCCAGCACTATGACTTCGTGGCTAGAGCCGATATCTGCCAGATGCTCATGTAATACCCTAAAACCCTCGGTTACTTCCTTAGGAGATAAGTAGGCTGCGATTAGAGTGAGGCCCTTGCCCTGGGAGCCAAGGGTTAAATGCACAGAGAGTATTTGAGCGTTTTTTCCCATACTTAATTGAGGGAGAGCGACTCCCTGCAGGTAATCTTTCATATAGATTATGCAGCCACCACCTCTCTTCCCTATCCTATCATGGCAGAAAGGGGTGTACCTATGGAGCTGGACTTGGCTATCCTTAGTTCTGGGGGTAAGCCAGATTTTGGTTTAAAGCCAAAATGTCTGGGTCATGTTGTGCTACCCAGGCTTGTAGAAGATCGAGTTTAGACAGCAAACTGCATATATTGATGGAGGCTGTGGTAATTGAGCTACTTTTCCTGGATTGCCCTGAGGCAGTTAAGCCCGGGCCAGGGTTAGGATGAATATTGCCCGAGAGCATTAAAAGAAGCCAGGCTACTCAGATCGCAAGTAGTTTAAGTTGCTTGAAGGAGCAGGGTGGCAGTCATTGGGAACAGAGTGGGACACTAGTGTTATAGGTAAAGAGGCAAGTGAGTGAGGTGGGTCGTGGGATAGGGTAGTGGTAGGCAGTGATATGCCGACCCAGGGGCCCTCATAACAGGGGGGCTGCATCCATTGGGATACCTGGCCCTGTAGTAGTGTTAGAAATCCCATCTCTATAACTAGGAAGTGGCCCCAGAGATGTTTTACTCCAGAAATACTGCAAGGTAGTAGGAGGTAGGCGGAAGGCAATGAGAGATATTATGTGCCAGTGTATTCTAGGTGACATTGCTGGCTTTATTGCGACTGGCATTACTGGGCAGTGAGGGTACAATTGTTGGTTTGATAGCAGGTACAGAGCCCCCCTGTATGAGTGGGCAAATCGGTGGATAGTGCACCTAGAGAGGCAGAGGACTGTAGGGCTTTAAGGGGCATCGCCTGCTATGGAAGGGTTCAGATAGGCAGAAGCTCAGTGGAGAGGAGTGGTAGAGAACAGAGTGGGAGGGGCAAGAGTGAGTCAGGGGACTGTAGGACTTTAAGGGGCAGCGCCTGCTATGGAAGGGTTAGGATAGGCAGGAGCTCAGTGGAGAGGAGTGGTAGAGAACAGAGTGGGAGGGGCAAGAGTGTATTTAAAGGAGGCCTGGGAGGGGGTGGTGGGAGAAAAATATAGCTCAATTAGCGGCAGACAGAGCAGGCTGAGGAGCCCAAAAGTACTATTAAAAGTCAATGCAAAAGGCGCTCCAATCAGTGGTGACACTGAGAGGAGGCCGGCCAATCAGGAATCACCAGAAAGTTAGTAGATGAGACTAGACTGGCAATTGCTCGCCAAAAAAAAAACGCATATCTCTGGGGGAGGATGGGTTCTTGGTTGAATTATATCAGCATTTTGTGGAAATTTTTTCATCCTTCCTAACACTTGTATTTAATGAAATTTTAGACTCTAATACTATACCTAAACTGTTTTCAGATGCCCTTATAATTTTATTATCCAAAAAAGAGGGACAGGACGGATATACAGAACTGGAGGCCTCTCAGTTTACTGAATGTAGACTAAGAAATTTTGGCATCTATATTATTGAATCGGCTAATACCCATAGCAGCTCAAGTTATTGCTGAAGAGCAAACCTGTGCGGTCTACATGGATCTATGCTGCATAAACTGTTCCTGTTAAGGGACATAGTTCACACTAGCTCATTAGATAACCCATTGCTCCTCATATCCTTTGATGAAGAGATAGCATTTGACCGGGTAGAGCATAACTATCTGTTTCAGGAATTACACCACTACAACATTCTGCAGAAGTTTATTTGATGGATTACATTATTGTACGATACTGCTTGGATTACACCACATATTAATTACTCCCCAGATTCCCCCTTTTTAGGTTGGAAAGGTGTGAGGCAAGGATGCCCTTTAAGTTCACGTCTACATGTATTTCAAATAGACCCACTCCTATGGAAAATATTGCAGCATCCTAATATCCTTAGGATCACCTTTGCCATAAGTGCTTCTGCTCCAGTAATTTGCACATATGCTGATGATTTATGCATTTGCACTACCCTCTCTGTTGTGGCATCCACGATTACGTCTGTTCTTTTTTTTTTTTCCAATTGTTTAACCAGATGAGACACACTAAGCAGAAAGCTTGTTTACAGGTGCAACCTGGGAGCACAGGGAAGTTAAGTGACTTGCTCAGGGTCACACAGTATGCAAGTGGGGGCTGTGGGATTCAAACCCAGATCTCCAGATTTGCAGCTCAGAGCCTTAAACCACTGCACTATACTGCCTCCCTATGTAGCTTTGAGACACTTTCAGGCTCTAAACTGAATTATAATAAAAGTTCCGCTATTTATTTTCCTAGCACTTCCACCCCTGAAGTTTCTACTTGTATAGCAGACATTCCTATTGTGACTGCCCTGTTAAAATCCTAGACCACTACATTAGCAGCACATATGATGCTTCTTACAATTGGAATCTTTCTTTAGAAAAAGCTACAAGATTAGTGCACTCTTGGAAGGGAAGATCAACAGCAAAGAGGAAGAGGGTGCTGCTATTGAAAACCTTGGTATTATTCCCTTTTCTGCATATTGCCTCAGTATACCCAATACCCTTTTCCTTAGAAGCAAGGTTAAATAATGACTTTTTTCAGGGCATCTGGGGCAGTCGCATGAACCCCATTAAAAGAATATATACTTACCCGGACTATAGCTTTGGAGGGGTTAGACTGATTAACCCCATTGTTTTTTTTTCAGTTTATTCATTAAACTCAGCATCACTCAAATATTACGCACCTCTCCCCCTTTTTGGTTTTCATTAATAAAAGTTCTGACCCTACCATTATGTGTTGTTTGGCAACAGGCAGTTTTTGAGATCTGCAGGAATTTGCAAAAATATAGAATCCCCATGTACTTAATACCTACCTTTCTTAAAATAAAACAGTGGGGGCTAATGCCCACTATGATTCAGATGTTAACATGGAAGCAAGTATACAAGAATATTTTGGGCTCTGCATATTTTGAAACTCCAAAAATCCTAGACGCTCAAGGGGTAGCTTTAGATCCCAATGCTGTTTTTTTTTACAGCTTACTGATTCCCGTATTCCTTTAAAACTCTGGTATGTCACATGGCTTTCTTGCCACGGGAGACTCAGGGTCTGGAGTACACTAAAACATAAGTCAGTAGATGTATGAATGTACCCAACAGACACATGCTTAATTAATTCCTAAATTATGCAGCATTTGTTTATTGAATGCCCCTATAGTGCATCTCTCTGGACTCTTCTGTTTCACAAGTGAAAGGATAAGCACCTTACAGTTATCACCTATGAAATGCTAGTTTATGGAATATTCCCTCCTTCTACATCCCACTATCACACTAGTACTTAACGGTTCGTCTTAGCACTATGTAGGCTTTATTTATGGCAAGCTAGATGTGCTTATTTATTACAGCAAAAAACATTTACTGTGGTACAGATTTTGAATCAAATTGTGAATAATTTGCAGGATATTTATACAGCAGAGCATAAATTGATTCCCTGAAAAATGTGTAAGTATTGAAAGTTTTGGACATGGTTTTTGAAGGGTTAGCAATATAGTTAAGTAATTTTTTTTGTGTTCTTGCTTTTTTTTTGTTTCCTTTTGTTTTCACTGGTACCTGCTTTGTTGTATGAAACCTATGCAGTTGTGAATGTACCTGTATTCTGTATTATCTGATTAATATTTTTGCAATAAAAACATTCCCCTACTTTTTTCAATAAGTGCCATGGGATCTTTAACATCCACCTGAAATACCACCAATCCAGGCAGATGAGACCTCAGTTTAACATCTCATCTGAAAGACGGCACCTCAGAAGTGCAGCATCCCCCCCAATCCTGCACTACAGTGTCAGTATTGGGATATTAACCCAAGTGCCACATGTGGGAACGGAACCCACAGCCCTCTGATCTCCCAGCCTCAGAGGTGAGTGTGCTATCTACTGAGCCAGTGACACTGGTATATAGTACTACATATGTGTATAGACTGTATTGTGCAATATGATGCCAATCACATGCCTTAGTATTGATGTACTGTAGTGATGTAACTTAAATCCATTAAAAGAAAAAAAAAACTTAGCATGTGGATTAGGAACATATTGTAATATATGGATCATGAAAATAATACTATCGAAAATGGTGCAAAAAAATCCTTGTAATAGATATCATTTCCCAATAATAGCATACTTCACTCCCAATAATTCACTCCCAATAAACCACTCCCAATAATACTATCGTTCAGGCTTTAGAACGATAGTATTATCACTCCTGCAGAAAAGCGCAAGCGCACCCTGCCACCTCGCGCTCACCACGAGTCAGCTTCTTCAGCAGTCAGCATGAAGAATTTAAAAAACTTCTCCGTGGGAAACAAACACCACAAAACTTTCCATCGGCAACAATAATATCTCTTTGAAAGCCACAAGCAGTTACTGAAAACAGGCTACAGTTCATCTCTGACCAAGAAAATCAAAATACCTTAAAAAAACAAAAAACAGCCTTTAACTGTTACTCTTACTATGAACTGTTTCCTTCACTTTCTTAATGACCTATTCAAACAGCTTCCAGATTCCTCATTCAAGCCATGCCTCAGCCTACACAACACTCAACAAGTAAGACCTCACCACCTTCATATCCATATATTACAAAAAAAATAGGTCACAGTGAGTGCTAAGCTAAAATTCCATCTAGGAGTTCTGGGGACATAGAAACCTCTTGAGCTTCGCTCTTGAGGTTATCTATGTCCCCAGAACCTCTCGATGGAAATACAGCCTTGTAATTCACTGCAACCTATCTATTATTCTATTTATTATCTTGGATGACCCCTATGACCTCCTACACTGAAATGAGAAATACATTGTTGAAAACAAAACAATTATATTGTGAGTAGGTTGTGAGTCATTCAAAAGGGTACAATTAACTGACATATTTTACTATGTATCCACATTTTAGTCTTTAACAACTGGTAAGCCGTTATTGAAACAATGGATGCTAATAGTTCCAAGATGAAATGAAATAATGATGCTACTGAAATGACGGTGGGGGGGCTACACCACTTTCATTGTAGAAAGGGCAGTTTTCAGTGATGGGGGAATTCAGATCCTCTTTAAAAGTCCTCTGCCCTAGAATACATCTGTGTACTGAGACCACAATTTTTTATTATAATCCATTGCCACAAAGAACAAGGACCTGGGGGATCAAAATTGTTGATGAAAACCTTTAGGCAGTTATACTTTAAAGAGATATTTAGTTAGGATCTAGAAAATGATAAAATTGCCCCAAGCAGGGATAAAGGAGCATCTTGCAAGACAGGAGGAAAAAGACAATTAAAAGCTAATGTTTTTCTTACTAATTTAACACTTCTATCTCAGCAGGAGTCAGTGCATGTTGGGATTAAGCAAACAGATACTTTATTAGAAGTAGAGGGGGTCTCATTTAGGGTTTAAAAAAAGAAAGTCAGTGTGTGTTTCTGTGTTAGGAAAGGGTACTGTATCAACTTAGTTTGCTAATCATCTATTTCTAATTTACCTTCTTCCCATTTAATTTCTTATTTTTACCAGCTCTTAAGGAAGGGATTGAGGAAAAAGGAGGTCCTCCACATTACACTTGGGATCAGATGTTACCATCGAAGTCATCCAAACAACGGTCATGATCTAAGATCTGGACCTATCTATATCAAGGTATAAAATGGCCCAGATATCGTATTTTACAATTTTATGTTATACACAATTTGTATTATACACCAACTAAATTGTATAAAATGGGCAAACTTTCCTCTGATTTGTGTACGAGATGTCATAAATACCCTGGGACTCTATTACATATAATGCGGGACTGTGAAAAAACTTTACCATTATGGGAAGTAATCAAAACTAAAATTGATCCTTTATTAGGACTTACTGAGGCTTTTAGACCAGAAATCTGCATATTGGGGGACTATGGTGATTATTTAATGGGAAATGAGTGAAAGCATATGGCTTTGATATCATTATGCGCCAAAAAGGTAATTTTAAGGCACTGGTTAGATCAGATTGTTCCTTCTTTCACAGAATGGTTCAGGGAGATATTGTTTGCTCTTCAAGCAGAGAATATCACCACTCAAATGCTCAAAAGACCACATCATTATCAGAGAGTGTGGGCGCCTTTGCATACACTACTGACTATTATGTGAATGGGATTAGAGAAGAGATAATTTCTGTAGAGGCTATAGTCTAATTTATATGTTTGGAAATGTGACTCTCAATGACATCAGAAGAAAATTAGAAGTTATAGCTTTAGGACCTTGCGTACAATGGGGGAAGGGGGAGAGATAGGGAAGAAGGGAGGCGGGAGGGAAGGTTGGGAAAGAGGATAGATTACTATAAGTAAGAATATTAGTATCAAGGTAAAAGTATGCCTGAGATGTGATTGAGGGTTTGACTGAGTACACTGGTAAATACCAGGACAAACGGTTGTGTCAATTTTCTACTCTGTCATGGCTCGATATATTATTATGTAACGTTTTCAAATTGTACTCATATATTGGAATGCTGAAACAACTTTCCTTCCAATAAAGTAAATTAAATCTGAAAAAAAAAAAACTTAGTTTGCTAAAAATCAGTAAGGGGGAGAGAGGTTAATTGAGGGTGTGGCTTAGGAAGTAGAAAAGCAGGTGACTCCAATTATAACTTCCTACTGCTAGCATTTGGAAGACAGAAATCTTGCTTTTAGAGCAGAAAGCAGCTGACTAAAAAAGCTACCATTTATTTTACTAATTTAACACTTTTATCTCGGCAAGAGTCAGTGCCTGTTGGGATCAAGCAAATAGATAACTTTATTAGAAGTAGAAGGGGTCTCATTTAGGGTTAAAAAAAAGTAAGTCAGTGTGTGTTTCTTTGTTGGGGAAGGGTACTGTATCAACTTAAAAGACAAAGAACCTCAGCTTGCAAGTGCTGAGGCAATGGTTATCCCAAAGGACGTTGGCTGGAAAGCCAAGTTTCAAAGACATTCAAAATCACACATGCCCCCATAATGCAAAGCATCATGGGCTGCAAATGTGAATCACCACAGAATATTTTGCTGGTTCAACTTTGAGCAGAAATGCACGGTGCCAAAAGGCCTCTCTCACAGTTTGCAAAGGGTGCCAACAGAAGACACAGACACATGTTTCATCCTACCAGGACTCATCAGTGTGCCTCACCTATTTGACACCCCAGTGGAATGAACCAGCTACCCTAAGATGGTCTATCTGGGTTATGTTGTGGTGAACCCAAATAAAACAAAAAATAAGTTAAAAGACAAAGAACCTCAGTTTGCAAGTACTGAGGCAATGGTTACCCCAAAGGACATCAGCCGGGAAGCCAAGTTTCAAAGAAATACAAAATCACACATGCCCCCATAATGCAAAGCATCAGGGGCTGCATATGCAAATCACCACAGAATATTTTGCTGGTTTAACTTTAAGCAGAAATGCATGGTGCCGAAAGGCCTCACACACAGTTTGCAAAGGGTGCCAACAGAAGACACAGACATGTGTTTCATCCTACCAGGACTCATTAGTGTGCCTCATCTATTTGACACCCCAGTGGAATGAACCAGCCACCCTAAGATGGTCTATCTGGGTTATGTTGTGGTGAACCCAATTAAAACTAAGTATCAACTTAGTTTGCTAAATCAGAAGAAGGGTAGAGAGGTTAATTGTGGGGGTGTCTTAGGCAGTGGAAAAGCAGGTGACTCCAATTACAACTTCCTGCTGCTAGGTTTTGGAAGACAGAAATCTTGCTTTTAGAGCAGAAAGCCCATACCACTTCTCCCCTTCCCTCCCCACCATCCTTTCATTAGCCCTACTCTCCTCATTTAATGTGCTCAAAGTGTGACATTCTATTGCACATGTATAGTTATAAATCGTAATGTATATAGATTTTTATAGATATGTAAAAATGGTGTACATAACTAGCTCTACTGTATTGTATCCACTTACAATATATGTCAAATTGTACCCACCGTACAATGTATGTCAAATTTGATACTGTAATGCACTGGCTCCCTGTACAAATGCTATGCTGTACTGTACCATGTATGACCCCGGGTCGACCCTGAAAAAGGGACTGTAATTGTCTCAGTGATCTTACCTGGTCACCAAAACTCAAATAAATAAATAAATAAAGTGGCTGACTATAAAAGCTACCATTTTTTTTAATAATAGAACACTTCTATCTCAGCAAGAGTCAGTTCCCTTTTGGGATTAAGCAAACAGATACTTTATTAGAAATAGAGGGGATCTCATTTAGGGTTAAAAAAAGAAAGTCAGTGTGTGTTTCTGTGTTGGGGAAGGGTACTGTATGAACTTAATTTGCAAAATCAGTAGGAGGGGAGAGAGGTTAATTGGGGTGTGGCTTAGGCAGTAGAAAAGCAAGTGACTCAAATTACAACTTTCTGCTGCTAGCTTTTGGAAGAAAGAAATCTTGTTTTTAGAGCAGAAAGTAGCTGACTAAAAAAGCTACTGTTTTTCTTACTAATTGCCCTCCATCCCACCCCTCCACCCTCCCACCCTAAGCCAGTTCTACTCTTATAGTCACTAGAGTTGACTGACAACAGGAACTTCCTGTTTGGCAGTAGGAAGGGAAGGATCATAGAGAAAAATTAGTTTTGTCAACCCTGGAAGAAGAAAGTAGCTCTTTTTCCCCTAGCTGCTGAAGGTCTGGCTCTGAGCAAGGAAGAAGGCGACTACTGAAAAATACAGGAAGTTACTGTCCCAGAACAGGAAGGGTGAGAGTTGTAAGGCAAGGAGAAAGTAAGTATACAGTGTACAGACCCCCAACTCAGGGGGAGGGAATGGACAAGGAAATGATAGAAGGCATCCTTAAAATGGCAGAAAAAGGGGAGATATTGTTGATGGGGGACCTGAATATGCCAGATGTTATCTGGAGCACCTTTGCTGCATGCACATCCAAGAGCAGGGCCATTCTTGATGTCCTACAAGGGGCATGCCTCAGACAGCTAGTATTGGAACCCACTTCGGAGGGAGCAATCTTAGACCTGGTACTTTCAAATGGGGATGGAGAAAGAATCTTGGATTCAGAAGTGGGTAGCCATCTGGGAATAAGCGACCACCAAACAGTGTGGTTCACGATAAACACAGCCATAGAGTCAAGCCATATAAAAACAAGAGTATTGGACTTTAGGAAGGTTGACTTTGGGAAAATGAGAGAGTGCCTCAGAAAAGCACTAGCAAACAGGCAAGAAGGAGGGGTGGAGGAAAAATTGGGAGTAGTCAAAATAGCCATCATGGAGGCAACAAGCCTGTGTGTGAAGCAAATCAGCAAAACACAACAAAGGAAAAAAATGCTATGGTTCTCAAAAGGGGTAGCAGAGAAGGTTAAGGAGAAAAGGATAGCATTCAGGAAATATAAGGAAATGCAGAAGGAGCAGGACAGAGAACTTTATCAGTTAAAGCAGAAAGAGGCAGGGAAGGCAGTCAGAATAGCAAAGGCGCAAACCAAGGAAAGGATAGCCAACTCTGCTAAGAAGGGGGATAAGACCTTTTATAGGTATATTAGTGAGCTAAGAAAGACCAAGGGAGGGATACTGAGGCTTAAAAAAGGGGAGGGAATGTAGGCAGAGGGTGACATTGAAAAGGCAAGGATACTGAACAAATATTTCTGCTCAGTATTCACTAAGGAAGAGGAAGGGGAGGTACCTAAACCAAACAAGAGAAACACTCTGGATACAGGAGTCGATACCAGTCCATTCTCAAAAGAAAGGGTTCTGAAAGAACTAGTAAAATTGAAGGTGGACAAAGCAGTGGGGCCTGATGGGATTCATCCAAGAATTCTAAAAGAACTAAGGGTAGAACTAGTGACACCACTGACTACTCTCTTTAACAAATCATTGGAGGATGGTGTGGTACCTGAGGACTGGAGGAGGGCAGATGTGATTCCTCTTCACAAAAATGGGAGCAGGGCAGATGCAGGAAACTACAGACCAGTTAGTTTGACCTCAGTGGCAGCTGCTGTTTTCGACAGAGGAGAACTTTGCTGTCAGAGCAAACAACAGCAGTCTAGAACTACAGCTCTTTTACTGATAAATCACTTCTATCTCAGCAGTGCCGGTTTGGATTAAATAAACATATACTTTATTAGAAGAAGGGGGTCTCATTTAAGTAAAAAAAAGAAGAAAGTCACTGTGTGTTTCTCTGAGGAAGGGGGCTGTATCAGCTTAATTTACTGAGTCAAGAGCAGAGGCTGAAGCTAATTGGGGTGTGGCTTAGGAGCTTAGGAGTACAAAAGCAGGTGTCTCCAATTACAGCTTCCTGCTGTTTTTGACAGAGGAGAACTTTGCTGTCAGAGCAAATAACAGCAGTCTAGAACTACAGCTCTTTTACTAATTGCCCTCCTTCCCACACAAAGCCAGTTCTACTTTTATAGCCACTGGATTTGACTGACAACAGGAACTTCCTGTTTGGCAGTAGGAAGGGAAGGATCACTGAGGCACAATAGTTTCAACAACCTTGAAGAAACCTAAAAAAAATAGTTCTTTCTCCCCGGCTGCTGGAGGTCTGAATCCAAGCATGGAAGAAGGAGACTACTGAAAACTACAGGAAGTTCCTGTCCCAGAACAGGAAGGGTGAGAGTTGTAAGGGCACATAGGCAGTAGGAAAGTAAGTGTAAAAATACATAGAGGGAGGAGACAGTAAGCATACAAAGCAACAGGAGAAGCTACACAAAATAAGTCAAGATGGGAGTGGTGCAGTGCAATGGCTGTGGGCAGCAGTGTTCTGGAAGACATTCTGGAGGCTGTGATGCTGCCCTGTTTGCAGGCACCTCTCCGGTCTGAGGGAGAAGGTTGCCTGTCTCCAGGCTGACCTGACTAGGATTTGTGAAACCTCTTCCCCCACTCAGGGACCACCAGGACCACCACCGCTACCTCAGAGGTTGCCAAGAAGGAGGAGCAGTTGGACAAAGGTGAGCTCAGGGAGGAAGAGGGTGGTGGAACAGAGGTGCATCCCTCCAGTTTTACCTCTTCATAATTCATATGCTGTTCTGGCAAAGAGGGGTTCTTCTATGGAGCCTCCTGCAGTGGAGACCAAGGAAGATGCTGGGAACCTCCACAAAGGAGACCCACAGGAGGATGGCACGAGACTCCACAGGGGAAGAAAACAACTCCTGGTGGGGGAATCGAGAATTAGGGGGGTAGAAGTTGGGGAGGAAGGGTATAGGGAGGTAAGGTGCCTGTCTGGCACCATGGCTCAGAGAGACAGGAAGCGAATCCTCAGGATCACAGGAGCAGCTGCACGAGGGAGGAAGGGAGCTGGATGTCATTGTCCACCTAGGGATAAATGACCTGGCAGTCAATGGGATCAGATTGGTGCAAGAGGAGTTTGTAGAGTTGTGGAGAGGCCTTAGACAAGTAGCATGTATGGTAACCATCTTGGAGGTGCTGCCTGTCTATGGTAAGGATGATGCTAGGGTATTCTGCATCTTGGGATTCAATGAATGATTGAAAAACTGGTTTGGAGATCAGGGTTTGGCTTCATTGGGGACTGGGGAGCCAGCTGGAGGGATGCAGGCCTATACTGGCGCGATGGTCTGTATCTGTCCGGGGGGAATCAGGATCCTAGGTTACAGGTTTAAATACTTCATTGGCATGCATTTAAACTAGCTAAAGGGGGGAGGCAATGAAAAGGAGCAGGGAAATCCCAGCCTTCCCCCACAAAACACAGTAGTTAGTGAGGTAAACACCAAGGTAGAGAAGTCAGTAGGGAGCAGGACGGGGTAAATGCAGAAAAAGGCAGTAAGGATAGGGATGAGGCTAACATGGGTAAGGCCCTAAAAACAAAATGGAAGGTGATGAGTACCAATGCCTGCAGTCTGTGTAACAAGGTCCCTGAACTAGTGGCCTTGATAGAAGACGGATGCCTGGATATTGTGGCAGTCACTGAAACATGGTACACAAAGAACCATGACTGGGATGTCAACATACCAGGATACACAAGCTACAGGAGGGACAGGGTAGGTAAAAGAGGAGGAGGAGTAGCTCTCTATATAAGGGAAGGGATTAAAGCAACAAAACTAAAGAGTAAACATGAAGTTGATGAGTCACTGTGGGTCACCCTGGAGACAGGAAATGGCTCCACAATCCACATGGGGGTTGTGTACATACCCCCATCTCATGGGGAGGAAATGAACAAGGAAATGATAGAAGGCATCGTTAAAATGGTAGAAAAAGTGGAGATATTGTTGATGGGGGACATGAATATGCCAGATGTTAATTGGAGTACCTTCGCTGCAGGCACATCCAAGAACAGGGTCATTCTTGATGCCCTACAGGGGGCATGCCTTAGACAGCTAGTGTTGGAACCCACTCGGGAGGGAGCAATCTTAGACCTGGTACTCTCAAATGGTGAAGGAGAAAGGATCTCAGATTTAGAAGTGGGTAGACAACTGGGAACAAGTGACCACCAAACAGTGTGGTTCACAATAAACACAGCCATAGAATCAAGTTATACAAAAACAAGAGTATTGAACTTTAGGAAGGCTGACTTTGAGAAAATGAGAGCTTTAGGAAGGCTGACTTTGAGAAAATGAGAGCGTGCCTCAGAAAAGCACTAGTAAATGGGCAAGAAGGAGGAGTGGAGGAACAATGGGGAATAATCAAAACAGCCATCGCAGAAGAACAAAGCCTTTGTGTGAAGCAAATCAAGAAAACAAAATGAAGGAAAAAAACCCTATGGTTCTCAAAGGAGGTAGAAGGGAAGGTTAAGGAGAAAAGGATAGCATTCAGGAAATAAAAGGAAACACAGAAGGAGCAGGACAGAGAACTTTATCAGTTAAAGCAGAAGGAGGCAGGGAAGACAGTCAGAATAGCAAAGGCACAAATTGAGGAAAAGATAGCTGACTCTGTTAAGAAAGGGGATAACACCCTTTACAGGTACATTTAGGAGCAAAGAAAGACCAAGGGAGGGATACAGAGTCTTATTAAAGGGGAGGGAATGTGGGCAGAGGGTGACAGTGAAAAGGCAGGAATACTGAATGAATGTTTCTGCTCAGTGTTCACAACGGAAGAGGAGGGGGGAGTACCTAAACCTAACAAGAGAAACACTCTGAATATGGGGGTCAATACCAGTACATTCACAGAAGAAAGGATTTTGAAAGAACTCTTGAAACTGAGGGTAGACAAAGCAATGGGGCCTAATGGGATTCACCCAAGAATTCTAAAAGAACTAATGGTAGAACTAGTAATGCCACTGACTACTCTCTTTAACAAATCATGGGAGAATGGGGTGGTATCTGAGGACTGGAGGAGGGGAAATGTGATTTCACATCACAAAAGTGGGAGCAGGACAGAGACAGGAAACTACAGACCAGTTGATTTGACCTCAGTGGTAGGGAAAATTATGGAACCACTTCTGAAGAAAAGAATTGTTGAGTACCTAGAGGCCAGTGGGGCACAGGATGCAGGACCCAAGGCAGCATGGTTTCACAGCAGTAAGGTCATGTCAGACAAACCTAATAGATTTCTTTGACTGGGTGACCAAAGTAGTAGACCAGGGAGGGGCTGTGAATATGGCCTATGTAGATTTTAGCAAGGCATTTGACACAGTATCACACAAAAGATTGATATACAAGTTAGCCAGCCTGGGAGTGGGTCCCAAGGTGGCAGCCTGGATAAGAAACTGGCTGGACAACAGGACACAAAGGGTAATAGTAAATAGAGTCCACAGTGAAGAAAGGAGGGTAACTAGTGGGGTACCGCAGGGGTCGGTACTGGGACCGGTCCGCTTTAATGCCTTTATAAGTGACTTTGGAGAGCACCTGGAAGGAAAAGTATGTCTCTTTGCAGATGACACAAAGATCTGCAACAGGGTTGATACACAAGGTGGGGTGGAAAGGATGAGAAGGGTCTTGGCAAGGTTAGAGGAATTGTCAAATATATGGCAGCTCATATTCAATGTTAAGAAGTGCAAGGTAATGCATCTGGGAAACAAAAACCAAGGGGAAGAGTACACTATGGGGGGTAAGTTAATAACAACAACAAAAATGGAAAGGGACTTAGGAGTAATTATATCAGATGACCTAAAGGTGGGCAAGCAATGTGAGAAGGCAGTAAGGTGGGCTGGTGGGATACTGGGATGCATAGGGAGAGGCAACAACAGTAGAAAACATGAAGTTGTTATCCCTCTGTACAGACAGTTGGTAAGAGCCCATCTGGAGTACTGCATGCAATTCTGGAGACCCCATCTCCACAAAGTCATAGACAGATTGGAGGCTGTTCAGAGGAGGGCAACAAAAATGGTGCAGGGGCTGCACCATATGAGGAGAGACTAAAGCAGCTTAATATGTATACTCTTGAGGAAAGGAGGGAGAGGGGGGACATGATAGAAAATTTCAAGTATCTCAAGGGAATTAACAAAGTATTAGAGGGTAGCATCCTTCACAAAAAAGATGTGCAAGAACAAGGGGGCACAATTTGAAGACAGAGGTGGGGACAGCTCAGAAGTAATGTTAGAAAGTATTTTTTCACAAAGAGGGTTGTGGAAGCATGGAACAGCCTTCCTGAGGAGGTTGTGGAGTCAGGAACAGTGGAAGAATTCAAGAATGCATTGGACAGACATAAGGCAATTCTAGTGGGGGGTAGGAGGAAGTAAGCTGTTGATTAACTGGAATCTGCAGCTTATCCATCAGGAAGGGAAATGGGCAGACTAGGATGGCCAAGTGGTCCTTATATGCCAGCAGATTCTATGTTTCTATGTTTCTGTGTTGTAGGGAAAATGATGGAATCACTTCTGAAGGAAAGAATTGTTGAGTACCTAGAGGCCAGTGGGGCACAGGACCCAAGGCAGCATGGATTCACAGTGGGAAGGTCATATCAGATGAATCTAATAGATTTCTTTGGCTGGGTGACTAAAGTAGTAGACCGGGAAGGGGCTGTGGACATGGCCTACTGTACCTAGATTTTAGCAAGGCATGTGTTACAGTCCCACACAAAAGATTAATATACAAGTTAGCCAACCTTGGAGTGGGTCCCAAGGTGGTAGCCTGGATCAAAAATTGGCTGGACAACAGGACGCAAAGGGTAGTAGTAAATGGAGTCCACAGTGAAGAAAGGAGGGTTACTAGTGGGGTACCACAGGGTTCAGTACTGGGTATGGTCCTTTTTAATGTCTTTATAAGTGACATTGCAGAGGAACTGGAAGGAAAAGTATGTCTCTTTGCAGATGACAGAAATATTTGCAACAGGGTTCATACACAAGATGGAGTGGAAAGGATGAGAAGGGACTTGGCAAAGTTGGAGTATGGTCAGATGTATGGCAGCTTAGATTCAAAGCAAAGAAGTGGAAGGTAATGCACCTGGGAAATTAAAAACACAGGGGAAGAGTACACACTGGGGAGTGAGATATTGACAACAGCAAAAATGGAAAGGGACCTGGGGATAATTATAGCAGATGACCTAAAGGTGGGCAAGCAATGTGAGAAGGCAGTAAGGAAGGCTGGGGGGGGGGATATTGGGATGCATAGGGAGAGGCATCAACAGTAGAAAACAGGAAGTTGTTAACCCTCTGTACAGACAGTTGGTGAGACCCCATCTATAGTACTGTGTGCAGTTCTGGAGACCCCATCTCCACAAAGACATAGAAAGAGTGGAGGCTGTCCAGAGGAGGGCAACCAAAATGGTGCAGGGTCTGCACCAGAAGACATACGAACAGAGTATAAAGAAGCTTAATATTTATTTATTTAACAGGCTTTAGATTACAATCTTTGAGTTAGGGACTCATTTACAAAGGCTCCACATCAGAAAAACAAACACTTAATACATATAGACATAGAATGGCAGCTAAAGATCACTTCAGTTATACAATATTGCAGAATCAAGATCAGCTATACATTGCATTGAACGTGTTACCGAGAGCTGTATTTTACAGTTTTCAAGAGAACAGTAAGTTTGCTGATAGAGGGAGGGAGTAACAGGTTTGATATTTACAGTGAAGTAGAGAAATAGACATATCTTGTGAGTGCAGCCAAAAGAGGCATTGTTAGTAGGTAATGTTTGGTAGCCCTATCAGTAGGAGCTCAGTAGTGGGGTGGTCCCGTAAGATGATAGATAGATGACCCGGCACTATCTGGTATGTTGGCAGCACCGTGAAGGAAGAATGTGCTCTCTGAGGACTGACTTGAAAGGTCTTAATTTGGAGATGGAGGAGACGTCGGAGGGGAGTTCGTTGTACCAGACTGGGGCCCTGTGTGGGAAAGACCTTTCGGAGAAGGAGGTTCTAATCCTCAGGATGGACCACACCTGTCAGTTGGCAATGCGGGTGTTCACTGAGGTGTGGGAGGATAGGAGAGAGGCAGAAACTCCCAAGGGGGAAAGCCACAGGTGTATTTTCTTTGTGAGGAGACATGTTTGATAAAATAGCCTTTCAACCAAGGTGAAGAGATTTGTCAGGGCATATAAGGTACAATTACGGGTACGCTTGTCTGCCCCGGAGAGGAGTCTGCATGCTGTGTTTACGGCCAGGTGGATTTTGTTAAGGGCTGTGTGGTCAGTGGCCAAGTAGCTAGTGAGCCCATAATTGACTAGGGAGAGGAATAAGGGCTTCTGGAGGTAGGCAATCCTTGAGCCGATCCAATAGGCCTATAGGGACATTTATGGCTAATGATAGAGTGTCAATGTGTGAATGGAAGGAGAGACTGGAATCAAATGTAAGGCCCAGGTATTTATATGTATGGACCTGTTCTAGAGGAAGGAAAGAGTGGGAGAGGATTGTTAGATGTGCCTTGTTAGCCTTATTCTGTCGGTGGGCAAAGGTCATAGTCTTTGTCTTTTTTACATTTACCACAAGTCTTTGGTCTATGAATCAGTTTTCAGTCTGGTTAAATGCGTGTTGGAGGGAGGACTGCAATATTGTGGGATCTGGGCGTGAGGCAAAAAGAACAGCGTCATCCACATAGAGTAGTAGGTTGCCGAAGCAGGAATTGGGCAAGGTGTTTAGGTAGATGCTGAATAAAAGAGGGCCGAGGATGGAGCCCTGAGGAACCCCAGAGTGGACTCGCAGGGTGGCTGAGAGGGTGTTGTTTATTTTGACACATTGTGATTTTGCTGTGAGGTAACTGGTAAACCAGGAATTGGGTCCTTAGGACAGACCTATGTGATGGAGTGTGCTTAAGAGTAAGAGATGGGAGACTGTATCAAAGGCCTTTGACAGGTCGATGAAGACAGCTCCAGCTAGGTGTTTTCTATCCAGGGCAAAGTGAATAAAATTAGAGAACTCAGTGAGGGCCATAGTTGTACTGTGCCCAGATCTGAAGCCATGCTGCTCCCTGCAAAGTAGGTTATGAGCAAGCAGGTACTCAGTGAGTTGGGTGGCTATGATTTTTTTGAGGGCTTTCAAGAGTTTTGGGAGAATGGATATGGTACAGTAGTTATTGGGGGAGGTGCTGTTACCACTCTTCAGTATTGGGGTGACTGTAGCAGTCTTCCAGGCTGCGGGGAACTGCCCCAGACTTAGGGAGCGGTTAATGAGGTCAGTCAGTGGGGAGAGGACTGTATCTAGTACTGGATGTAGGATTCTCATTTTAAAAAAATCTTTGCAATAGCAAGAGCCACTGAGTGCTTTAATGAAATAAGGCCTTGTCTCATTCGTAGAGGTCACCGTGAGAAAGAAGGGTGGAAGCTGGGTGTTAGGGGATGAGGTTGCAGGAGTGGGGTTGAAGAAGTTATTTGAGAGTACTGCACTAAGGTCAGAGAATGATGAGTATGATGAGTTGAGGCAGTTGGCGATGGCCAGCTGGTCAGTGGTAGGGACAATGTTGACAGTTAGTAGGAAGGGGGGGGAAGCTGGGATTTGCCATTCAGTTCCTTGATATTGTCCCAGAACAACTAAGTATTCCCCCAGGAGGAGGCAAGGGTTGTTTTGTAGTAGCCCGATGTGGCCTGTTTTAAGGCCCAAGTGCATCTGTTGTGAGCAACTTTATAGGCTTGCCTGTCCACCTGTGTGCCGGATGTGACTGCTTTATGTCAGAGATCATCTCTGTGCTTTAGTTGTTGGAGCAGTGCAAGCATGACCCAGGGGGCACTATGCTTCTTGGATTGCACTTTTGCTAGTGGGGCACAGATGTCACATGTTTTATTAAAAGAACAGGTGAAATAATCAAGGGCTTCATCTATAGTAGGGGCCCAGGAGATTGGGGACCAATCCCATTGTGTTAAGTATTTTATTTGTTTTGTGAGGCCTCCAGGTTGGAGACGACACTGGGCAATATAGTTTGGTTTGGGTTTCTGCTGAAGACTTGACCAGGAAAAGAGAATGGGTGAGTGATCGCTTAGGGAGTCCCAAAGGACCACCAGGTCAGAGATTCTGTGGGGATGGTTAGTGAGAAGAAGGTCAATCAGGGTGCTAGAGCCATTAGTGGAGTTCATCCTGGTAGACTGGCTGACCAGCTGGTTCAGGTCCAGTGCAGTGAAGGTGTCCTTGGCATGGGAAGCTGAACTGGCAAGACGATTCACGTTAAAGTTCACATTAAATATGTATACCCTTGAGGAAAGAAGGGAGAGGGGGACATGATAGAAACTTTCAAGTATCTCAAGGGAATCAACAAAGTTCAAGAGGGTGGTATCTTTCAGAAAAAGAGATGTGTAAGAACAAGGGGCACAATTTGAAGATAGAGGGGGACGGCTCAGAGGTAATGTGAGGAAGTATATTTTCATGGAGAGGGTTGTGGATGCATGGAACAGCCTTCCTGAGGTTGTGGAGTCAAGAACAGTGAGGTAATTTAAGAATGCATGGGACAGACATAAGACAGTCCCATTGTGGGGTAGGAGAAAGTAGGCTGTTGGTTAACTAGCGTAATCCCCCCTGTTACCAGGGGTTACTAGAATCCCAATAAGACCTAGTGGTAGGCAGGGAAGGCAGCTTGTGAAATTTCAGTTAAATGGATTTCACACTGTCTCACTCTGTTCTCAGTCTCTGCTGAGACTGAGGGATGACATCATTTTAGAATTCTGCAGCAACATAAGCCACAATGGAATGTTGCAGCTGGAAGTTAGGATAACGTTGGGGAATTTGAAGTCATCTGAAGTAGGCTCAAGAGAGAGAAGGATGTAGATCCTGTAGTACAGTGGAGGGAGGGGGTGCCCTGTAGGGAAAGGTCCCTCTGCCCTCAGCTCTGACTCAGAGCTACCTTAGGGTGTGTGCTTCCAGCAAAAGAGAGGCACAAGGAACCAACTCCCAGGGGCAACCCCCTGGCCTGGGAAAAGGAAGAAGCTGCCTGACAGAGAGTGCTGGGGCACTACAGTTTTGAGGAATAGAGATTCCTGCTGAGTTTGGACATCTGCAACATGAAGGGTGATAAAGCTTTCACAAAAGGCCAGTGTCATTATCCAAAACAGTGAGTAAATAAGTCTCTGGGGTTGTGGGTCAGTCAGGATGCCAAGTCCAGGGCTTATAGAACAGTGAGATGAAACAACTGTTGTATGTGGGGGGTCTTTAAGGTAAAGACAGTTTCTGCATTACAAAGCCATGTACAGCCTGCACTATAGTAGCCAAGGAAGAGGCTTATGGAACAGTGAGATGTAATGACTGTTGTAAGTGGGGGTCTTCAAGAGAAAGACAGTTACTGCATTACAAAGCCATGTACAGTCTGCACTACAATAGCCAAAGATATGTGTGTGTGTGTGTGTGTGTGTGTGTAAACAAAGGAATGGCCGGGTATGGGTCTATGGAACAAAAGGTGGGAGACCCCCCACATGACATAACAGGGCTCACCTCTACGGATTCACTTTGAAACACCAGATACCCTTTTTTCAGGTACTGGCCAGTGCCTGAAGAGGGTGCCCAGATGTTGGGATGGAGTAGAGAGTGGTAGTGTGCCACTATTTGAAGAGTCCATGTTATATGGGAACTTAAGATCCAAGATTGGATATGTGTCTGTGTATTCACCTAATCTGCATTACCAGGAGTGTAGTCCTGTGGGGGTCCGTCTATGCTTTTTGTTCAGAGTGTTTGAATAAAGCCACACTTTGGAATCCTAACCCCTGGTATTGGACATTCTGTTATTGCTTCTGGTCTCCGGATTACTTAGGGGCCCCTGTGCAGAGTAGCCAAACCTAATCACCATGCCGAGTGACACCTTTCTCCCCAAGTTTCAGCTTATAAAAATGGAGGCACCATGTCAAAGGACCTAGGCCCCTCAACCTGTTACTAGCCCTACAGGCGGGGTAGTAGCCCTCTCAGTTTAGCGCTGACTGGGGGGTTACACTAGAATCTGCAGCTTATCCATCAGTTAGGAAAATGGGCACACTAGATGGGCCAAGCAGTCCTTATATGCCGTCAAATTCTATGTTTCTATGTTTCTGAAATGGAGTCAAAGCAGATTGGTCTATAGGTTTTTACAGAAATATAAACCACTACTCTAATGTCTCATATTTCCTGTCTTTAGTTTAGTTTATTGGTCTAGGAATTAATACCTTTGAGCCAGGGCTCTTTTATAAAGGTTCCACGTCACATAGAACATCAAACAGACAAAACACATTACAAGTATTATCAGCAACAGAAGTTACATAATAAATATGCTTTACACAGTTGCAAGGCATTACAGTTTAGGGGTTACATAGAATATATGCTTTAAACAATTTCAAGGCAGTAAACAATTTGGGAAAAACCAAAAGCTTCCAAGGAGAGAGAGGTAAACTGGGGACCTACAAGGAGGCAAAAAGAAGGGGAAGTGATGAGGCAGTAGAGCAAGTGAGAGGGGAAGGAAAGGAGGTTGTAGAAGAGTGAGTTAGGAGGCAGAAAAGGAGTAGTTGGTGGTACGTGTGGGTTCATTAGACAGGGAGGATGGGCCATGGTTTGGGGATGGTCAGATGAAGAGAAGTCTGTATCAAAAGCAGTCACAGTTGCTAGTGGTAGAGAGGTGGACATAGAGCATGGTTTTGAAAGCTCCAAGAGAGGTAGAGGATAGAGTAGGTGGACTTAGAGCATTGTACCAGGTCGGGGCCCTGTACGCGAATGACCTTTGTTCCTGTGCAGTCCGACATCTGGGAACCAGAAAAGGTTGGTGTTCAGATCTGGTAGTGGGATGCAGGCCATGATTCCAGCAGAGTAGGTTTTGGATACATAGTGGAGTCATCCCCATAATAGATTTTTTTGCCATTATGCAGGTGAGATATTTAAGGCGACTTGATAGTTGTAACCAGCCGGTTTCATAGTAAAGCTCACACATGTGTCAGTCTTTGTTCCCCCGTAAGGAGCCAGCAAGCCTTATTTAGCATGACTGAGATACGCCTTAGTGCTGTGGTAGTGGCTGAGCCATAGATAATGAGGCCATAGTCTATGATTGAGATTATGGAACTCTGTATAGCAATCCTCAGTGCAGCTTGGTTAAGGAATTGTTGGTTTCAAAATAGTATTCCTAGACGTTGGTTCACTGTTTTTGCCGTGTTGTCAATATGGGTTGCAAAGGTAAGACCTTGGTCAAACGTGATGCCAAGGTATTTGAAAGTATTTACTTGGTCCAGTGTATTACCAGCTGAGGTGTTTATGGTGAGTGGAGTGTTTCTATTTTTGTTTTGGTGATTGGTGAAAAGTATGGCTTTTGTTTTTTTGTGGTTAAGCACAAGCTTACTATCCAGGAACCACTTTTCAACACTAGAGAAAGCAGATTGTAAGCTCTGGTGTAGGGAGTTTGGTTCTTTGTGAGAAGAGAGAATTACAGCATCATCAGCATATAAGATTATTCTTTCCGGGCAGAATTCTGGGAAGGAGTTGAGGAACAGGCTAAAGAGGAGCGGGCCTAGAATTGATCCCTGCAGTACACCCGAGAGGACATGTTTGGAGTCAGAGAGTACACTAGAGATTTTTATGGCCTGAGACTGATTTGACAAGTAACTTTTTACCCAAGCACTGGGTCCTTCAGTCAGGCCAAGGCTGGTCAATACAGAGATAAGTAGACCATGATGGACTGTATCGAAAGCTTTTGTGAGGTCAATGAAGACCGCACCGGTTTGATAGCCTTTGTCCAGGGCTGAGTGGACTTCTCCAGAGAAGTTAAGTAAGGCTGTTGTAGTACTACTATGTCCTTTCCTAAATCCATGCTGTTGATTACAGAGTAGATTGTGCTTGTCCAGGTAGTCAAGTGAGTTGGTCTGCCACAATGCGTTCAAGAGCTTTGGAGAGGGGTAGGAGTATTGATATAGGTCGATAGTTTCCTATTGAGGCTTTGTCAGCCCCTTTGTGCACTGGTGTGACTATGGCAGCCTTCCATTTGTTGGGAAATTGACTTTGGCATAGGGACAGATTAAGAATTTTGGCAAGAGGGTGGATCACTTCGTCCAAGGTGAGAGACAAGATTTTTAGATCTATGGTGTCACTACTTGTTCTGGATTTGGAGCAGGCCTTTTTTATGTATTTGTAAGCTTCGTGCACTTTGATTTTCTTGAAATAAAATTGTGGATTGTCACTAGGGGTGCTTTGCGAGACTAGGTTGGACACAGGTGAGTCCAAGAAGAAATCTGGGGGGAGGACTCCACTGAGGTCTGTGAAAGTCTTATTTAGAGCATCTGCAATAGTCTTTGGGTTGAGTGTGGTGGATCCATCAACATTCATAATGGTGGGAGAGGATTTTTCTTGCTTACCCATTATATTTCGGATGTTGTCCCAGAAAGCTCTCCCGTCACCCCAGGTGGATTCAAGGGCATTTTTGAAATAGGCGCTTCATTTGCCTAATTTGCGCGGTGCATTTGTTTCTGCCGGTTTGTACTTTAGGGTATCAAGTGGGGAGCCTGTTTCCCTGGCTGTGGCCCAGAGGTTGTCCCAAGCCTTCAGCTGGGCAAGTAGTTTGTTAGTGATCCAAGGATTTAAGAGTGCTCTGATTTTACGCTTTTTTACTGGGGCGTAAATGTCACATGCAGTATTGAAGGTTGTGATGAAGTATTCTAGTGCAGCATTAACATCAGTCATTTCAAAAATTGGTGCCCAGTCATGTTGCAGAAGACAGGTCTTTAGTTTGATGAGATTCCCTTGTGGCACTACTCTGCTTGAAATAACTTTGGGGGGAAGCTTGAGGAATTTGTTAGACCAGATACAGGACACTGGGGAGTGGTCACTGAGAGAGTCCGGGAGAACTTTAGTGTTTTTTATCCGGTCAGGGTGATTAGTGAGAACCCAGTCAATGAGGGTGCTTGTTCCAGTTTTGTAATTTTTCCGGGTTGGGGAAGTTACCATCTGAGTCAGGTTGGCTGCTAAGATGTCATCTTTACAGGAGCCAGTGTCGGAGGCGAGCCAATTAATATTGAAATCCCCCGAGAAGGAGGAGTTCATTATCAGGTGGTTGCAAGCTTACAAATTCAAGCACTGACTTGAGACCGGAGCGGTAGTCTTTTGGAGGGATATAGACTGCGGCCACTGTAAGTACTTTATTTTGTGCACTGTGGAGCAATTTGATTGGGTGAAGTTGCACCTGGGTATTTGAGGAGGTGAAGCTGCCAAGGTGACTGGATTGGTTGTCCTTTATGTAGATAGCACAGCCCCCACCCTTCTTGCTTGCCCGGTCAAGTCTGAAAAGATTGTAGCCTTCAAGCGAGACACCATGATTCGGGATGCTGGGAGACAGCCAGGTTTCCACAATGGCTAGTATATCGGGATTTTTTTTGCCTGACGAATGTTTGAAGAGATGTCTTGGATATGTAAACAACATACAGGGCAATATCTGCATAAGGATGTGCAATGTTTGTGCAATTTTCAGAGATGGAACCATGATAGTAATGTACATCTTTAGGGGGGAATAAATGTGTCCATTGACTTGATCCTAAAATGCTGCAGAATGTATGCATTATGCTGTTTCAAACTGAGTCACCATTACTGTAAACAGTGAGGAGGCAGTAATTGTTTTGAAATACAACAAGCATTTGTCAATGCCTAATGTTGGCTTGCTGGCATTAGCATTGGTAGTGCAGGAGTTAGAAATGCAAAATAGGAATGGCAGTGAAGTATTGAAGTAACACCAACACCCTCCCCCGCCCCGCAGAGACTGAAAGGCATTGGGAGTGTGGCTTTGGGTCGGCCATAACGCTTATGCCAGTCCACCTCACCCCACCCTGCAGAGAGCGACAGGCGTCAGGGAGTGCATTGGGGTCTACAGCCCTTATGCTCAACCCATTCCATAAGGAAATAAGCTGAGATGGGTGCAATGTTGGAGAATGGGGTAAACGTTAGTAGAACAGAACCCAAGGCACACCTCAATGCCTGTCAGTGGCTGTAGGGCTGGGGGTGGTGGTAGATTTCTGTGAACATTATGGCTGACGAATCTAAGTTACATCCCCAATGCCTGTCAGTCTCTACAGGGTGGGTGTATGATTGGAAACCTTAATGCCCCGGGTGTTTGTTGGTATTCTCACTCCAAATTTTCGACATTGGCTTTTTGGGACCCCACCTCATGAACAGTGGCACTATCATTTTGTTACTCAATCCTGAAAGGTGATTTTGCACAGTAACTACACCATTGGGAGCCATAGGTGCAGAAACACATTTCGGGTAGAATGGTAAAAATGACAGCTGTACTGTTCATGAGGAGGTGTAAAAAATGGCAATGTTAAAAATTTGGAGATAAAATATGAGAAATTTGCAAACTTATGAGCATGCATACAAACTCTAGCAATGCACGTCGGTAATGCGAACATTATTTGGAATATTCTTACCAAATTTTCAACCTGAGCATTTTGAGACCTCTGCTCATGAACAGTGTCACTGTGATTTTTTTAATCTGTCCAAAACATTGATTTCCCACAGCAACTGTGCCATTGTGTGTCAGATGTGCAAAAACACATTTTGGGCAGGATGTGAAAAATGACAGCTGTACTGTTGATAAGGATGTGTAAAAAAATGGCAATGTTGAAAACCTGGAGTGTAAATATTAAAAATTCTTGAAGTTACGAGCATGCGTGGAAACTGCGCAATGCACGTTCATGACACAGTAATTTTTGGGACATTTTTTAACCAGATTTTCTGGATAGGCATTTTGGGACCTCTGCTCATGAACAGTGTCACTGTGATGTTCTTAATCTGTCCTGAATGTTGATTTCACAAATCGATCGCACCATTGTGCGCCACATGTGCGAATACACATTTCGTAGAAACATAGAAGTTGACGGCAGATAAGCACCCCAAGGCCCATCCAGTCTGCCCATTTCTTTTTCTACCTTATGAATGAGCCATCGGCCTTTGCTCTGTCAATGGTCTATCTATTCATACTCATCTGTATTGCTCCTTTTGCCTATCCCATGTCTGTTTGAAGCCCTGCACTGTATTCATATCCACCACTTCCTGAGGTAGGCCATTCCATGCATCCACCACCCTTTCTGTGAAAAAGAACTTCCTCACATTACCCTTAATCGGCCTCCCTCTAATCTCATGCTGTATCCTCTTGTCCTGCTATTTTTCTTATATTGAAACATGTTAGACTCTTTCACCTTGTTAATGCATGCAATATGGCAGCAGTGTGTGTGAGCTGCCTGAGCTGTGTCCATTTTTGTGCTCTGAAAATGTGTTTTTAAATAATTTTGATTTGTTTTCGATTTGATTTTTGTTTGTTTATTATTTATTTGTTACCATTGTGATTTGTGTTGGAGTAAACATTAAAGTTCTGGTATCGCGGTCTCGATAGCAATAGCGACTAATATTAGCTTTCAGCGTTCTAAATATATTCCCCTAAGAAAACCACGGGTACTGTGGGGGTGTCCTGGAATTTCAGTGGACTCTGGAAGGGGAGTCTGTGATCTTGGAGTCTAGCATATGCCTTCAGGAAAACTGTGGATACTGTGGGGCAGCCTTGGAATTTGGTGGTCCTTTGAGGGAAGTGTGTGACTTCGGAGCCCTGTGAGTTTTGGGGTTACCTGTTAGCATTTTTGGTGCACTTCTTAAGGAAACCACAGATGCTATGGGGTACCTTGGAATTCAGAGGAGGAGTTTATGACCCTGGAGCCTCGTGGTTTTTGGTGACACATCCTTGGGACTGTGGACTCTGATCCGTGAGTGGAACTCCTTTTTACCTGCTTTTGTTTTGCTGTGAGAGCGCATGAAGTATTGATGCTAGAAGTGGGTTCTGCTGCTTGCCTGTAAGTACTGTTGGGGCGGTGAGAGCACCCGGAGCTTGGGGGCAGCAAACGGAGGATTGGTGTACTGAGAATGAAGAGAAACATCTTTTTCCCCTGAACTTTTAGGCAGATGCTCCTTTCCTCTTGGTGTGGATGATCTGCAGGGTTTTGGGCTGTTTGGGGAGGAACTCCAGGGATTTGAGCCGGAGGGCTCTTTTTCTGTGGTTGTTGGTGAGGGGACTTCAGCGGCTGGTGGGCAGCTGGGGTTACAGATTCCCCTCCTGGAGCAGCCTATTACTTCTGTGGGTTTTCCACTCCTGTGGGGGGGGGGTTGCATTCTGCCTTTAGGGCCATGGCTCCTGAGTGGGAGATTGTGGCTGAATTTTGGGTTGTGTTTTAGAGGGAACTCCAGGGGCTAAATGGTGGTATGGGTCCCTTTTGGGGGTTCCTAAGGTTTCTTTGTGGTGGGAGCAATTACTTCCTTCTCAGGGTCCTATTTATGACCATAGCCCTTCAGTTTGATCCTTACTCTGGTGTCTTGGCCTGAGTTTTGGAGTATTCTCTGGAAAGGATTGGAGAAGAACTGGTTTTCAGGAGGAATTTTTCTAGTGACTAGATTAAGAGAGTGTGAGTCCCTCTTGCTACCTTTAAAAGAATTTCTTGTTTGACCTTGAAAGTCTTCATTTGTTTTTAGATGCTGATCTATCTAGATTACTGCGAGACTTGTATTTTTGTGCTTTGCTTTGGAATTGAGGTAGGGTGAGAGCCTCTCTTGCTTCAAACATTCAGTAACTTTTGGACATTTGATCATTTGGACATTAGTTATTTGGACATTTTTATTTTGTTAGTCTGATTTAATTTGTTTTGTGTTTTTATATTATACTTAGTTTAATTTGGGTAGTTTATATTTTGTTTTGTTGGGTTTGGGTGTTTGGTTGTGGGGTTTTTAATATGTGTAGAGGGCCTGCCACCATGGTCGTATGCTATTCGTCCTCCGCTCTTCGCACCCTCTGCTCTTTCTTCCCCCTTCCACTACAATTGTCAACTTACCAGTGCTGTAGAGCATTGGGGATTGTGCGGTGGGGAAGGAGGGATTTGGGGGGTGTGAACAGTGGAGGCCAAATGAGTGGGATCATCGTATTGGGGTAGTGGAAACCAGAAGATGCCCTGGGGCGAAATGGACTCTGGAGCGAGGTCATTCTTGTCTGGTTTCCATACCCAAAGGCACCACTACTATTAATGGTACTGAGCAAGTGGACTGTACTGCTCCAGAGGCCTGTCCAGCCCAGTTGTACAATGCCAGATCCATAAGAAACAAGACTGCAGTTATTGCAGATCTTGTGCAGTCTGTGGATCTGGCTTGCATTACCGAGACCTGGCTGGATGAAAATGCTGATCCAGTCTTGGAGGCAGCAGTTCCAGCTGGGTACTCGGTGTTATACCACCCAAGGTTGGACCGTGGGGGGGTTGCGGTCTGTTTCAAGACTGACCTGGGCATCACAAGTGTACCAGTTGAGGGGGCTGAGTCCTTTGAGTGTACTATAGTGGCAGGTGCGGGCTGTAGAATTGTTCTCATCTACCTTCCACCAGGTGATGAAAAACATTTTCTATAAGAAGTAGCCAACTTCGACATTGACATGGCATTTGAGTCACCCAGACTGATGGTCCTGGGTGACTTCAATGCCTGGGTTGATGACAAACTTTTGCAGTTTGGACAACACTTTCTCCAATTAATGACATCTTTGGGCCTCACATAAGTGGTTACTTCTGCCACCCATAAGAGCGGTCACTCCTTGGACTTAGTTTTCCTCCTGGGGATTGAGGCCTTTGACATGGGGGTGAAACCTGTCAGTTAGTCTGATTATTACACTGTGGGGTTCAGTTTTTGCACCCACACTTGTAGGCCGACCCCTGTGGAGATGGTTAGGTATCACTGTTTACGAGATATTAGCATTACAGGCCTGGCAGTGGTGCTTAACTTATCGGAGTTGTCTGGAGTGAACAATGATCCTGATGCTTTGGTGCTGGCCTAAAATAGGGCCATCTCCTCGGCTCTCGATCAAATTGCTTCTGTCCACGTTCATCCTCTCCCCCTTCGACCTCGGTCTCCATGGTTTGATAGGACCTTGAGGGAGATGCGGTGACAAGGACGAAGATTAGAGCATTGTTGGTGGAAGACTGCCCTTGATGCCGACCATCTTAAACTGTTGGAACATTACCAACTCTATCATTCCGCAATGTCTCATAAGAAGGCAGAGTTCCTGTCCGGGGAGTTTGCGGCTGCTCAGAACTGACCAGCTCAGCTTTTTTGAACTGTTGACAGACTGTGCAACCCAGGCTGTCTCCAGGTTCGGAAAGCCTTTTCACAAATAGAGTGTGATGAGCTTGCTCGCTTCTTTGCAGATAAGGTGGCTGATATCAGGGCAGCATTCTGGCTTGCTCCCTCTATGAGAGAAGCTACAGATTGGCATTTAGTCGCATCCTCCGGTCTCTCTTGGAGTTCCTTTAACCAACCTGAGTTCATTGATGTCATGAGGATTGTCCATAGTATGCGGCCTTCTTGCTGTAGTTTGGATCTGGGCCCAACTTCCCTGATAAAGTGTTGTCTTGATATCATTGACCTGGTCCTAGCACAGATAGTCAGGGGCTCCTTGGATACGGGTGAGTTTCCTAGCTCCCTGAAGGAGGCAGTGGTGACACCCCTCCTGAAGAAAGCTTCCTTGGACCCTGGCTGCTTTGCTAACTACAGGCCAATCTCTAATCTTCCTTTTGCTGGGAAGATTATTGAGAAAGTAGTGGCTGCACAATTACAGAACCATTTAACCATCCATGACATCTATGAACTGCTCCAGTCTGGTTTTTGAAAGAGGCATGGTACTGAGACAGCGCTGTTTTGGGTGGTCAATGATCTCCTGATGGCTAGAGATCAGAAGAACTGTTCCATTCTTGTTCTTTTTGATCTCTCATCAGCTTTTGACACTGTGGACCATGGGATACTTCTCACGCACCTGGAGTTCATCTGTGGCATGTCAGGTACAGTCCTCAGTTGGTTTAGATCTTTCCTCACTGACAGAACTCAAAGAACGGTGTTGGGGATAAATTCTTCCTGCCAAGTCTCTCTGTCATGTGGGGTTCTACAGGGCTCGGTGTTGTTCCCCATGTTGTTCGCAGTGTACATGCTGCCCCTCGGAGACATTGTAAGAAGCTTTGGGCTGAGATTTTAATGCTATGCAGATGATACCCAGCTCTACCTATCTTTTGCATCTGACCAGGATAGAGCGCTCTCGTTCTTTAATAGCTGCCTCACTAAAATCCAGTGCCAGATGAGTTCAAGCTGGTTGAAGTTGAACTCGGAGAAGATGGAGGTAATGGTTGTGGACCCGGGTCGTAGGGTAGAGGGGACGGGAGCTGGTCTTCCCTCAGGTTTTTTTCTGGGAGGTGTCCAGCTCCCTACCTCCGAATGGGTGTGGAACTTGGGGGTGATTTTTGACAATGAGCTGAAACTGCGATTGCAGGTGTCGGTAGTTGTCAAACTTTCCTTTTACCATCTTAGGAATATCGCCAAGATTAAGCACCTTGTTCTGCCCGCCGATCTGCCAACGTTGGTCCACACCTTTGTGACCTCACGCCTTGATTATTGCAACTCCCTTTATCTAGGACTTCCTGGGGTTGATATCCACCGCTAGCAGCTGGTACAGAACGATGCGGCCCAGTTATTGACGGGTACGTCTCGTACCTGACATATTTCACCGGTGCTGCGTGATCTGCACTGGCTGCCAGTTCAGTGGCGGATCACCTTTAAAGTTGGTCTTTTGACTTACAAAGCCCTACATGGACAGGGTCCAGACTACTTGAAAGAGCTTTTAGTTCCCTACTGCCCTAAGCGATCTCTCCACTCGGTGGATGAGGGGGTTGCTAGAGATTCCGAGGTTTCTTTAAAATCTTCAGGCATTCGTGCTTTTATGTTTGCTGCTCCGACCCTCTGGAGTTCTCGACTCCATCTGCTTAGTCAGTGTGCATCCGTGGAGGAATTTAAAAAAGCGTTGAAGACCTATTTATGGTTTTAATTAATTATTGTGATTTTAGGAGCTCAGATTATTAAGGATTTGTTTAGTTATTATATTGTAAAATATTGTAAGGCATCTTGATTTTAGAAAGGCGTGATACAAATAAAGTTTCATTTCATAGAAACATAGAAACATAGACTTTGATGGCAGAAAAGGACCACTTGGCCCACCCAGTCTGCCCATTTCCCTACCTACTGGATAAGCTGCAGATTCTAGTTAACCAACAGCCTGCTTCCTGCAACCCCGCAGTATAATTGCTTTGTGTCTGTCCCAAGCATGTTTGAATTCCCCCACTGTTTTAGACCCAACGAACTCCTCAGGAAGGCTGTTCCATGTATCCACCACTCTCTCCATGAAAAATAATTTCCTCACATTACCCCTGAGCCGTACCCCCTCTATCTTTAAACTGTGCCCCCTTGTTCTTACACATCTCTTTTTCTGAAAGATGCTACCCTCCTGGACTTTGTTGATTCCCTTGAGGTACTTGAACTTTTCTCTCATGTCCCCCTGTCCCTCCTTTCATCAAGGGTATACATATTAAGCTCTCTCAGTCTCTCTTCATATGGTTTCTGATGTAGACCCTGCACCATTTTAGTTGCCCTCCTCTGGACTGCTTCCATCCTGTCTATGTCCTTGCATAGGTGAGGTCTCCAAAACTGCACACAGTACTCCAGATGGGGTCTCACCAACTGTCTGTATAGAGGGATAACCACTTCCCTTTTTCTACTTGTGATGCCCCTTCCTATGCATCCCAGTATCCCCTGGCTCTCCTTACTGACTTTCACATTGCTTACCCACCTTTAGGTCATCTGATATGACTACTCCAGGTCCCTTTCCATTTGTTGTTGTTAGTACCTCCCTGCTATTGTGTACTCTTGGTTTTGTTTCCCAGGTGCATTACTGTGCACTTCTTTGCATTGAATCTAAGTTGCCATATGTCTGACCATTCCTCCAACCTTGCCAAGTCCCTTCTCATCTTTTCTACCCTCTTGTGTATCAACTCTGTTACAGATCTTTGTGTCTTCTGCAAAGAGGCATACCTTTCCCTCCAGACCCTCTGCAATGTCACTTATAAAGATGTTAAAGAGGATTGGACCCAGTACTGAGCCCTGAGGTACCCACTTAACCCCCTTTCTTCGGAATGTGTTCCATTCACTATTACCTTCTGTGTCCTGTTGTGCAGCCAGTTCGCTATCCAGGCTACCACCCTGGGACCCACTCCCAGGCTGGCTAACTTGATTATTAATCTTTTGTGTGGGACTGTGTCAAATGCCTTGCTAAAGTCTAGGTAGCCATATCCACAGCCCCTCCTGGTCTATTACTTCTGGTCACCCAGTCAAAGAAATCAATTAGATTTGTCTGACATGACCTTCCTGCTGTAAATCCATGTTGCTTTGGGTCCTGTGCCCGCTGGCCTCTAGGTGCTCAACAGTTCTTCTTTCTTCAGAAGTGATTCCATCATTTTCCTACCACTGAGGTCAAACTTACAGGTCTGTAGTTTCCTGCTTCTGCCTTGCTCCCACTTTTGTAAAGGGAATCACATCTGCCTCCTCCAGTCCTCAGGTACCACCCCATCCTGCCATGATTTGTTAAAAGTGTGGTCAGTGGTGTCACTAGGTCCCCCTGTTCTTTTAGGATTCTGGGTGAATCTTGTCAGGCCCCATTGCTTTGTCCACCTTGAGTTTTAGGAGTTCTTTCAGGACTCTTTCTTCTGTGAATGGACTGGTATCAACCCCCTACCCAGAGTGCTTCTATTGTCTGGTTTAGGTAACTGCTCCTCATCTTCTTTTGTGAATACTGAGCAAAAGTATTCATTCAGTATCTCTGCCTTTTCACTGTCTCCCTCTGCCCACCTCCCCTCTCCTTTATTAATCTTCACTATCCCTCCCTTAACCTTTCTATGCTCCCTAATGTACCTATATCCCCCTTTTTGACTGAGTTGACTATTTTTTCCTTGGTTTGTGACTTTGCCATTCTGACTGCCTTTCCTACTTCTTTCTGCTTTAATTGATACAGTTCCCTGTCGTGCTCCCTCTGTGATTCCTTATACTTTCTGAATGCAGCCTTTTTCTCCTTAACCTTCCCTGCCACCTCTTTTGAGAACCATAGTGGTTTTTTACTCTGCTTTGTTTTCTTTATTTGTTTTACACAAAGACTTGTTGCCTCTATGATGGCAGTTTTGATTTTTCTCCATTGTTCTTCCACCCCTCCTATTTGGCCATTTGCTAGTGCATTCTTCAGGTGTTCACCCATTTTGCCAAAGTCAGCCCTTCTAAAGTCCAGTATTTTTGTTTTGTATGGCTTATCTCCATGGTTGTGCTCATTGTGAAGCACACTGTGCAGTGGTCGCTTGTTCCCAGATGTCTACTGACTTCTAAATTTGTGATCCTCTCTCCATTTGAGAGTACCAGGTCTAGTATTGCTCCTCCCGAGTGGGTTCCAGCACTAGCTGTCTAAGGCTTGCCTGCAGGGCATCAAGAATGACCCTGCTCTTGGATGTGGCTGCAGCATGTTCTCCAGTTAACATCTGGCATATTCAGGTCCCCATCAACAGTATCTCCTTTTTCAGCCATTTTGAGAATGTCCTCTATCATTTTCTTGTCCATTTCTTCCCCTTGAGACGGGGGTCTGTATACAACCCCTGTGCGGATTACGATGCCATTCCCCATCTCCAAGGTAACCCAGAGTGCCTCTTGTCCTCCCCTTTACTTTTTAGTTCTGTAGCTTTGATCCCTTCCCTTATGTATAGAGCTAATCCACCTCCTCTTTTGCCTTCCCTGTCCCTTCTGTAGATTGTACCCTGGTATGTTGACATCCCATTCATGGTTCTTGGTGTACCATGTTTCTGTGACTGCCACAATATCCAATTGTTCATCTTCCATCAAAGCTACTAGCTCAGAAAGCTTGTTTCCAGACTACGGGCATTAGTAGTCATTGCCCTCCATTTAATGTTGGCTTGATCCTTTTTCCCCATCCCTGCTCTTATTGCTCTTATCTATTTTACCATTTACCCCATCCTGCCCTGTGTTGAGCTCTGTACCTCAGTGTTTACCCCTACTACCTGCCCTGTTTTGTGGGGAGGCTTGACTTTCCTGCCTTTTATCAGTACCTCCCCCCTTATCTAGTTTAAAAGCTTGCCAAGGAAGCATTTAAACCTGTCACCTAGGAGCTTGGTCCCCTTTGTGGACAAATTTATTTATTTGCTTTTGGTAACCGGGTGGGTGCACTAGGCATAGGGATGCCTATTTTCAGGCACGACCCGGGAGAATACAGTTTTAGGAATACAAAGTCGTATATGTGTCGCAGCACATAAAACAGTACAATACATAGTCAAGTAAAAAACTTACAGATGTAGGGAGATACATTCAGTAACAAGCGAGGAAGTAAAAAGCATGATAAGGTTGCAGAAAACAGTATGACAGGTAACACATTAAATAAGAACATAAGTATTAAAATAAGGGCATACATATAGAACATTATGTAAATTTTACACAGAGGTGGTTGAAAGGGAAGGGGAGAAAGGGAGTGAGATAGGAGAGGGAGAGGGAGAGAGAGAGAGAGAGAGAGAGAGAGAGAGAGAGAGAGAGAGAGCAGAGGAAGAGGGAGGAGGGGCGGAAGAGATAAGGAGAAAATTATGTGACAAGAGAGAGAGGATAGAGAGTAGGAGGGAGATGACCTGGATGAGGGTGTAAGAGAGGTGGAGAAGAGAAACAACTAGAGAAGTAGACTAAAGCAGTGCAGGGGAAGAAGAGTGTAGGAAGGAGAGTGGAGCTAAGGTGGGTTAAAGCAGATGCAGGAGTTTATAGAGTGAAGGTGCTTTTGTGAAGTTTCTTAAAGGTGTGCGGTAGTTGTTTTGTCGAATAGCTTGGGGTAAGGAATTCCAGTATTTAGGGGCCACATGAAAAAGGCGTGAACCCATGTGAGTTCTGAGTCTGGGAAGGTGAAAGGGGCTTGGTCAGTCGATCGCAGTCCATAGGAGAGAGGCTGTGTGACCAATAGGGATGAGAGGATGGTGGAGGCCCATCTAACCAATGGAGTCAATTAAAGAACCATAAGCCTGTAGTCTGTAGAGCCGAGGGCACAGCCAATTTAGGTCACTGTAGAGCTGGCAGTGATGTCTGAAATGGGGAGATGCAGAGGCATAGCGGCAGATGCTGTTGTAGGTGGTATCCCACTTATGGAGGGATGATTTAGAGGCAGAGTGGTAAGTGACTGAGCCATATGAAAGGGCTGGAGAAGAAAGCCTTGGGCCACAGCAAGTCTGGCAGATGGGGTCAGGGCATATCTAGTTCGGTAGGCACTACCAATTTTGGCATTAACTGATTTACAGGTGGTAGTAATGTGTAGATCAAAGTCTAGGGATTGGTCAAGAGTGACACCAGATATTTAAAGGAGTTAGTGCTGTTCAGTGAGGAGCCATCTGTACATGGGATAATTAAGGCAGTATGATTCGCTTTAAGTCTGGCAGATGAACCAAAGAGCATGGAATAGGTTTTACTAGAGCTGAGAATAAGTCTGTTTTCTGTGAGCCATGATTGAATGTTAGCAAAATCTACAGCAAGAGGATGGTTTAGGTCGGTAACAGTTTTGGCACTGCGGTAAATAACTAGATCATCAGCGTATAGCAGAGATGAACAGCTAGGTGCAAGAAGTGGGATGTCATTAATAAAGATTGAGAAGAGTAAGGGCCCAGGATAGAGCCCTGGGGCACTCCGACTTGAATAGTGGAAGGGTCAGATATGGCTGAGTTGAAAACTACAGCTTGCTTTCTGTCGGACAGGTAGTTTCCAAACCAGGCCACTGTATCTTTGGAGAAGCCTAGGGAGCGTAGTTTTGTAAGAATAATTGTATGGTTGACCAGGTCAAATGCTTTAGTAAGGTCAATGAAGACTGCTCCTGTTAGAAGGCCCGAATCCATAGAGGTATATATGTCATTGGTAAGTTTGAGGAGGGCAGTGGAGGTGCTATGTCCCTTGTGAAAGCCATGCTGTGAGCTAGAGAGAAGGTTATATCTTTGGAGGTATTCAATGGTTTGGGTGGACACTAGTTTTTCCAACAATTTACTAAGAACAGAGAGGATTGCAATGGGGCAGTAGTTCTGTATCTCTTTAGGGTTACCCTTCTTAGGGATAGGTGTGACTTTAGCTGATTTCCAAATATTAGGTACTTTGCCATGGCATAGAGACAGGTTGAATATTTTTGTAATGGGAGAAGCAATGAGCGGAGCAGCAGCTTTTAGGAGCCGTGGTACAAGTCCATCAGACCCTGTGCTAGTGCTGTCAGGAATAGTACGTAGCAGTTCTAATACTTCACCTCTTGTTATTCTCCGAAACCTAAAGGGTGGGTGTGAGATTGTTGGACTAGCGACGTTAGGAGGTACAGAGTTGTGGACGGGAGGGAAAGACTTGAGGTAGTTTGAGAGATCTGTAAAATAGTGATTAAAAGAGTTAGCTATGGTTATTGGGTTGTTGCAGTGAATGCCATTTAACAGCATGTCACTAGTATGAGCCCTAGGATTAGCTCCAAGAAGTGATTTAATGGTTGACCAAAATTTCCTGGAGTCACCGGAGGCTTTTATTAGGAGGTCCTTGCAGAACGAGCTTTTGGCTAAGCGTATATTTTTTTTGCATGAGTTTCTCAGGGATCGATATAGATTATGGTCTGTCTGCATCCCTGTGATCTTGAAAAACCGCCATGCCTTATCCCTGGCTCTTATTTGGGTTAGCAGGGCTTTTGTTAACCACTTAGACTGAGTGCCACGAATACGTCGGGTGACTCGGGGAGCATGAGTGTCTTGAAGGGGGCTAAAGAGGGCTAAGAAGTAGTCAAAAGCTGTCTGAGCACAAGTTGAGGTGTAGATCGGGACCAGTCAAGCAATGATAGATCATAAGTAAACTGCTCTAGGTTAAAGTTGGCCAGATTGCGGAAAGTGATGAGTTTTGGGGGGGAAGACAGTTTACTGGTAGACCAGATACAGTAGATGGGAGAGTGGTCGGTGATTGCATCGGCTAGGGTGCCTGCACCCATTATGCTGTCGGGGCGGTTTGTAAGGATCCAGTCAATCAGGGTACTGGTCCGAGGAGGAACCATAACCCTAGTTGGGTCTGCGATCATTTGGTGAAGGCTGTGGCTTTGCACCAGGGAGTGAGAGGATTGGGTTGCATTGCCAATCCAGTTCAAGTTTAAGTCTCCCAGTATAAGGACTTCATTGCAACTAATGGTGCTGTCTAATAGGGAGAGGAGTTCTTCGAGACCCTTGGTGCCACAAGCGGGGGGGTTGTAGGTGCAGACTATGTGTAATTTTTTTGAGCCTAGCTGTAGTGTGGTATGAAGTGCTTCACAGTGTGACAGTGTAGGCAGTACATTATGGGATAAAAGCAGGTGTTGCTTATAGAAAATGGCAACCCTCCTCCACGCTTTGATGAGGGTCTGTCTTGTCTGATGATATTGTAATTGGGTAGGGAGCAGAGAGCATCAGGGGTGGATGGCTTTAGCCAAGTTTCTGATAGGCACAGTATATCAGGGTGGTGTTGTGCGACCCAGGCCTCAAGTTCTGCACTGTTGTGAAGGAGGCTCCTGATGTTCATGTGTGCAATATGGAGGCCCTTGGTGTCTTTCCAGAGTGCATTGTTTAGAAGAGGGTTATCGACTGGTCCCGGGTTTTGTTCAACATCCCCAGCTAGTAGCAGGGCCAAGAGTAAAAGGTACCATAGTTTACGATGGATGAAAGGGGAGGGCAGGATGCTGCAAGGCACTGGGGATTTATGGAGGGTGTAGGATAGGTGAAAGAAGAGTTTTTTGGTGATGAGAAGCAAAGAGGTGTCACGTGGCCAGTATGCAGTTCTTCCCAGTATGTGGAGTTTGTAGTCATCTGAGTGGGTGCAACGTTGATTAAAGCTTGGAGAGTAGAGTAGAATAGGTAGCCATATGAGGAGAAAAGAGATAAATAAGAATGTTCTGAGTGAGCTTAGAGTGATGTAGAAATAAGTTAAGTGAGACATTAGTGCGTAGGATGTCGAGAAATATAGTGCAAAAAAAAATCAGGACTTTAGAAGTGTGACCAGCGTAAAGGAAGCAAGGCTTTAGGTAATTCACTGGAAATGGGTGGTTAAATGATAATGTGGTAGTGCTATAGAGATTTGCAATGACTAACTCCCTTCTAGGAGGTACTCAAGGAGAGAGAGCTCTGTTTGATTACAACGAGGTAAAATGCAGCAGTTGTTCAGATTGCCCTAAGCTAATACAGAAGAAGAGAGCTGTATTTGTATCAGCAAGGTAGAAAGCAGCAGAAGTTCAGCCTGCCACCTAACATAAGAGTAATCGCAGCAGGAGAGAGCTCAAATAGGTATCAGAGAAAGTAAAGAGCAGCAGAAAATCCGATATCCACCTTGGCTAAATAGAGCAATAGATAAAAGAACACCTAGGTTAACAGACCAATAGTATAAAGTCCGAATTGACCTTGCCTACAGGGTTGGGAAAAAAACTGCATGGAAGAGGGAGCAGCTAATTAGCAAGTTTCCGTTGTCAAAAAACTTTTTAGTTAACACAGCTACTTGGCATTTTACGGAACAACGAGAGAAAGCCCCTTTATGATAGCAAAGGGAGTTGGGCTACCAGGCAGAACAAAAGCAGGAGGGGCTGTTCAGATGGAGCTACAGTCTGCTGGATTTGTTGATCAGAGCTTAATGGTAGTAGGATCCTTTTGAAGTTAAAAGGTAGGTGTGGGACTAGGCGGGCAAAGCAAAAGGAGATACTTGAGAGTTATATCCAACCTGCTGTACAGGTTGGTGATTAAAGTTTAGATAATGGGGAACCTTACATGAAGTTTGCTGAGATCACAGCGTATAGGGAAGTATAGGGGAAAGTGTGGTGCTGCCTCTAGTGGAAGAAGAGTATAACCTGCGGGTGGGAAAGTGAGCTGATTGGTTAAAACGCCCTTGACAGCCCCTATAAAAGGGAGAGCCGACCAAGGGTGGTGGTGGGTGGTGGGGAGCCGGCGCGGAGCGCCGCCGGGGCTAATTCAGCTTCCTAGCCTGCTGATTGTCCGGCGGGGCTAATTCAGCTTCCTAGCCTGCTGATTGTCCTACAGCAGCTCGGGCTCTGCGTACCTGTTTCTGGGGCTCTGGTTCACTGGTTGCAGGGAGGGCTTCAGAAGTCTGGCCCTCGCGACCCTCGACCACCCGCGACTTGGGGGTGCCGGCTGGCAGGATCTGGGGGAAGAGAAGATAGCTTTATGTAAGAAGGGGCTATTGTTCAGAGAAAGGGGGAGGGAGGTGAGAGAAAAGGGAAGGCTTTACTTGGTAATTACTTTTAGATTTACTGCACTGCACTAAGGTTTGGCAGAGCGCAAGGGTAAAGTGTACAGTAATAGCTCTATTTAAACAATCAGGCGCCAAACTAAATTCAAAGCAAACGAACACATTAATTGCATTAAAATTGCCACTAGCTGGAGAGTCAAGTTAAACACAAGTAGTGAAATAAAAGAAAGCTTGTCCAACTAGCAGTGCATGCTCAGAAAAAGCAAGGTCTTTTCGTTGTTCAGGGTCCAGGCAGATTTAAATTGGAAAAAGGCACCAAAGGAGAGAGAAATCCCCTTTCAGCTTCCTAGCCTGCTGATTGTCCGGCGGGGCTAATTCAGCTTCCTAGCCTGCTGATTGTCCTACAGCAGCTCGGGCTCTGCGTACCTGTTTCTGGGGCTCCGGTTCACTGGTTGCAGGGAGGGCTTCAGAAGTCTGGCCCTCGCAACCCTCGATCACCCGCGACTTCGGGGGGGGGTGCCGGCTGGCAGGATCTGTTTCTGGGGCTCCGGTTCACTGGTTGCAGGGAGGGCTTCTGAAGTCTGGACCTCGCGACCCTCGACCACCCGCGACTTCGGGGGGGGGCAGGATCTGTTTCTGGGGCCCGTTCACTGGTTGCAGGGAGGGCTTCAGAAGTCTGGACCTCGTGACCCTCGACCACCCGCGACTTCGGGGGGGTGCCGGCTGGCAGGATCTGTTTCTGGGGCTCCGGTTCACTGGTTGCAGGGAGGGCTTCAGAAGTCTGGCCCTCGCGACCCTCGACCACCCGCGACTTCGGGGGGGTGCTGGCTGGCGATGCAGACCATCATACCAGTATAGACCTTTATCTCTCCAGGTGGACCCCCAGTCCCCAATGAAGCCAAAGCCTTGTGCTCTGCACCAGTTTTGCAACCATTCATTAAACTGCATGGTGTGCAGTACCCTAGCCTCATTCCTGCCATGGACTGGTAGCACCTCTGAGAAGGTTACTGTGCTTGCTACCCATCTGAGGCCCTCCCCAACTCCACAAATTCATTCTGCACTGCACTGATCCCATGCTTTAGCTAGGTCATTTGTCCCAAGTGACAATGATATCTAGTTCTCTCTCCTGTGATGCTGCTTCTACAATTGTGAGGATTTGCTTCTTGCCCTCCAAGCCATGGCACCAGGCAGGCAGCTTACTTCCTTCTCTCCCTTCCCCAGTTCTACCCCCCTAACAATTGAGTCCCCTATCAGTAGCTGTTTCCTTCCCCTGTGGTGTCCCTTGCCACACTTTTGTGGGTCTCCCTTGTGGATGTCCTCAGCATTCTTCTGGGTCACCACTGAGGGTGCCATCATAGAGGAACCTTGCTCTGCCAGAATGGCATCTGATTTGTGTAGAGGTACAACTGGGGGGCTTCGCCTCTGGTCCACCACCCGCACCCTCCCAGAACCCACTGGTCCTACTGCTCTTCATACTCCGAAACCTCTGACTCAGTGGTTGTGGCAGTGGTGCTCTTTGGGAGGGGGAGGCCTCCTTAGTCCTTGCTAGTTCAGCCTGGAGGTGGGCAACCTCCTCTCAGAGCTGACAGTTGCCTACAAATAGACAGCAATGCAGTTTCCAGAATGTTTCCTGGAAAACTGCTGCCCCACAGCCAGTGCATTGCACCACTCACATGTCCCCGCCCTTATTCTATACAATATGTAATTATATATGTATTATTATTTGTTTTTGTAACTACCTTTATGCACGTTGCAGGTTATTAGGAATATGACAGTTCTGCCCCAAGACCTATTGAGGAAGTGATGTCAGAACTGTGGCTATAAAGGAAATGCCACGCCTGGGGGTGGGGTGGAAGGGTGGTGGGTAGTGCACAGCCACTGGTGACTGTTAGAAACAATCAGATACACAACTGCTCCACCACCCTGGTGAGTACTGTCCTTTATAGTAATACAACTAACACCACAATTTACTAGACCACGGCTCCAACACAAACCAAACCACTCTACTGAGTCCAGGGATAAAAATGAACTCACTCCTCAGCCAGCAGGACACTTAAAATGTTACAAAAATATCCTTCAAAATGCTAGGTCTCAACCCCCGCACTCAAGCAAATTCAGTTGTATCTCACTCTGGTTATAAAATTACTACCCTTTTAAAGGAATCCTGCAATTCTCTGCTTAATGCCAATAAGGAAAAATACAAATAAAACTTTTTGTAGAAAGTGTATCTCCCTTCTTACCCAGTGCTCTGCAGTATTATGCCTTAATCAGGTTTCCATTTCATTTCATTTCATTTCATAATACCCTTAAGGTGTCTGAATGTTTCGATCATAGCACCTCTCTCCCTCCTTTGCTCTAGGGTATACATATTGAGCTCCATTAATCTGTCCTCATATGTTTTCTGATGCAGTCCCTGCACCATTTTGGTCACCCTTCTCTGGACTGCCTCAATTTGGTTTATGTCCTTGTGAAGGTGTGGCCTCCAGTACTACATGCAGTACTCCAGATGGGGCCTAACCAGTGTCTTGTAAAGAGGGATTATTACCTCCCTCTTCTGACTTGTGATACCCCTACTAATACACCCCAACATCCTTCTAGCCTTACCTACCGCTTGAGTGGCCTGCTTGGATGATTTCAGGTCATCAGTAATGATGATGCCCAAATCTCTTTCTTCCCTCGTGACTGCCAGCAACTCCCCTTCCAGCCAGGGTTTCTCTTCCCTATGTGCATGATCTCGCACTTCTTTGCGTTAAACCCCAGTTGTCACTCTTCTGACCATTTAGCTAGTTTATCCAGATCTCTTCTCACTCTGCCCACCCCATCTGAATCACCTACCCTGTTGCAAATCTTGGTGTCATCTGCAAATTGACAAACCTTACCCACCAGTCCATCTGCAATGTCATTGATGAAGATATTGAAGAAGACAGGCCCCAGGACTGATCCCTGTGGTATCCCAATTGTGACTTGCATCTCTTCTGACTGTGTACTGTTTACCACCACTCTCTGTTTTCTGCCTGTCAACCAGTTTGCCACCCAGTTGACCAACTTCTGATCCACCCAAGTCTACCCAGCTAATTAATTAATCTTCTATGTGGAACAGTATCGAAAGCTTTGATGAAGTCAAGGTAGGCAACATCAGGTGCTCCCCCCTTGGCCCACCACTCTAGTTACCCAGTCAAAGAAATCTATGAGATTAGTTTGACAGGACCTTCCTTTTGTAAACCCATGCTGTCTTGGATCCTGTGCTCCTATGGATTCCAGGTGTTGCACTGTCCTTTCCTTAAGGAGTGCTTCCATAATCTTGCTCACTACTGAGGTAAGACTGACTAGTCTGTAGTTCCCTGCTACCACTCCTGTGGAGCGGGATCACATGAGCCCTTCTCCAGTCTTCAGGGACCTCTTCTGTACTCAGACTCATTAAACAGTTCTGATAATGTCTCTGCTAGTTCCGCCCTTAGCTCCTTTAGTACCCTGGGATGTATGCCATCAGGTCTCATTGCCTTGCCCACCCAGAGCTTATCGAGCTCTTGTAGGACCCTTTCTTTTGTGAAGGGACTAGGGCACACCTCCCTCCCCCTGTGTCCATGGTGCTGAGCTGTGGGCCCTGCCCTACCTTCTCTTAAGTAAATACTGAGCAGAAGTATCTATTTAGGATATATGCTTTTACATGGTCCTCCTTCTCACATGCCCCCTTATCCCCTTTGATCTTAGCAATACCCGCTCTGGACTTTCTCTTTTCAGTAACATATCTATAAAAAGTCTTGTCATTATCTTTTATGTTTATGCTAGTGTTTCCTTGGTTTGGGCCTTTGCATACCTTATTGCTTTCCCTGCTTCCCTTAGGGAAGTTTGGTATGCCTCCCTATCTTTATCCTGCTGCATTCTCTTATATTTCCTGAAGGCCAGCCTTTTGGCGCTGACCTTTTCTTCTACAGTTTTTGAGAACCAAAGTAGTTTCCTTCTTCTTTTGCACTTCCTTTTTTCTCTAACACAGTGGGATGTTGCTTCAAGTATTGCATCCTTAATGCTTTCAACTTTTCCTGTACCCCCTCACCTGTATTTCTTTTTGCCAGGGCTTGCTTAACTCTGTTGGCCATCTTATCAAAGTCAGCTCCTCTGAAGTCCCATATTTTTGCCTTGGAATGGGATGATTTAGTTCTAGTGGCCAAATTGAACCATACCACGTGATGGTCACTGGCCCCCAGGTGACCTTATACATGGAGATCTGTAATCCTTTCTCTGTTAGTCAGTACTTGATCTAGGATACCCCTGTCTCTTGTGGGTTGTTGTACCAGTTGTTTGAGGCCCTCCCCCTGCAGGGAATTCACCATGTGTCTAGTTCTGGCAGATGTTCCTGCTGGTATTGACCAACCAGTATCTGGTATGTTGAAGTCTCCCATTATCAGAACCTCCCCTTTAGCTGTCATGTTTTGTGTATCTTCTAACAGTAATGTGTCTATGTCCTCCCCTGGTCTGGAGGCCTGTACACAACCTCAGTTCATATGGTTGTCCCTTTTCCTGTTTCCTGGTGACCCACAGTTTTTCTGGCTCCTTATGTGTATTCTGAATTTCTGTAGCTTTGATATTTTCATTGACATAAAGGGCCACTCCACCCCCCTTTTTGCACCTTGGTCTCTTCTGAACAATACATAGTCAGATACAGAGTCTACCAGGTGTGGTTACTGGTAAACCATGTCTCACTTATGGCTACTATGTCCAGTTTATGTCTGCAGGTCTGCGATCTTGTTTCCTAGACTGCGAGCATTTGTGTACATGATTTTCCATTGGCCAGATATCAGTGTGTTAGTTGTTGGGCGAAGTCTGGCATTTCCGCTGTGTGTCGTATGGGGAGCAGGACCTTTTTCCTTACCTGGTGATGCAAATGAACTACAAACATGCTGAACACCTGTTTGACCACTAGCTGAGGGGGGAGGGGTGTTCTTCCCATTTGATGCATTGGGTGCTGCACCCTTCTCCCAATTCGCTAGTTCAACAAGAAGAACAAGGGGACACAATTTAAAGATAGAGGGGGGACGGCTCAGGGGTAATGTGAGGAAATCTTTTTTCACAGAGAGAGTGGTGGATACATGGAACTGCCTTCCTGGGGAGGTTGTTGGGGCTAAAACAGTGGGGGAATTCAAATATGCATGGGACAGACACAAGGCAATTGTAGTCCCCTTCTCTGACCTTCCGTCCATCTGCCCCCCTCTCCCAGACTAACAGGATCTCAAAGAAAGAGATGTCAGATGAGATGGATGATAGTTTGTCACCCAGCCAGGTCAGGTGTTCCTTGGTCTCCACAACTGACCAGCTGGCGAGATTGTTAGTCCTTATGTGTACCAGGATGTCAATGTTTTCTCCTGCTTCCTGAACAATTTTAGCAATGTGGTCAGTATCTTTTCACGCTGATGTACCTGGGAGACATCTGACCATTACCTCTGGCTGGAGATAGGTATCAATTCCCCGAATCATGGTGTCTCCTATGACCAGAAGTTTTTTGGATTTCCTTTTTGCTTCTTTTGTTTTGGTTCCTATTTTGGGTGAGTTTTGGTGTGCTAGCTCCTGTGCTGCAGTGTCCTCTACCCCTTTGTTTGATTTCAGAGATAGAGGCAGATACCTGTTTGTAGTTTTTATATGGTTGCTGGAGGTGATATGTTGGAAAGCACCGAGTTATGGGGCACCCTATTTGCCCCTCCAAACCACTTGCCAACCTCCTGGACCAACTACACTCTGCGATCGAGGTGCTTCTGTTGGACGTTGGGGAAATGGCAGGTGGTTCTTGTAGTATATTTCTTCTTGAATATGCAATCTGAGGCATGCAGTCTCTGCCCATGCTGCCTGGAGCTGAGCCCTTAGATCTCCAATGGCCCAACATGTAGAACAGTGTCCTAAATCCTGTAAAACTGCCCTTCTGAAAAGTGTTCCATAGTACCTGTACCTGCAGTTAATGATATCCATTCTAGATAAGTTGCTGGGTTTATAACCTGGTCAGAGTAGTTAGAAGGAAGAAAATGAAAGCAAAAGTTTGATTTTGTGTTTTTGGTGGTTTGTTTTTGTGTAACTTGTTATAACAAGTTAAATTACTAGTGCCCCCTCTAAATGAGGTCACTGTGTGGATACCCCTCTGAGCCGCCCATTCCTGCTTTGCTACAGGAAATGTCACGATTGTGCTTCCTTATTAAAGGAGTGTAGTGTGGGGTGGTTCAGGATGGGGGTGGGTGGCTGGGCCCTTCCCCTGCTGAAAAAGAAGAACCATGGAAGAAATAAACAAAGAGTTAAGAACAGAAACAATCAGCCAGCAACAAATGCAGTAGCCCCAAACGCTTTTCCTAATGATAGATAAAACTGTAAAACCTGAAAAGCACCACCTGTAATGTTTTCTGGCAGGATATGAAAAATGATAGCTGCACTGTTCATAAGGAGGTATGAAAAAATGGCAATGTTGAAAATCTGAATTGAAAATATTAAAAATTCTTGAAGTTACAAGCATGCATGGAAACTGAGCAATGTATGCTCGTAACACAGTCATTTTTGAAATTTTTTTCACCAAATTTGCAACATAGGATTTTTGAGAGCCCACCTCATGAACTGTGGCACTGTTGTTTTGTTAATTGGTCCCAAAAGGTGATTCTGCATAGTGACTGTGAAATCACCTTTTTGGGACTGAATAATGAAATGACAGTGACTGATTTCATGAGGTGGGGTACCAAGAACCCCATGTTGAAAATTTGGAGCCAAAAGTCAAAAAATGGCTGAGATATCCACCTAAGTTAAAACCTCCCCCATTGATGCCATTATACAGCTTACTGGCATTTCTTCAGTTCACGGTCAGCTTTGAAGAGTGCAGATGTGTTCATGCTCCACCGAAGATCATGGCGCTGACCTTCAGAGGTAAGTATGTGGTGAGGGGGTATGTGGGGAGGTGGGGTGCGCAGAAGATGGGTGCGGATTGGGGGAAGGGGCGCTGTGGACAACAAGGGACCATTTTTCTTTCTACAGGTAAAAAGAAAAAAAAAATTGGAGGATTCTTTTTTAAGGTTACAGAACTACATTTGGGCACACTGGGGTTTTCTCCCAGTGTGCCACCTGTTTTTTTTGGGGGGGCTGGATCCGATGGGGATTGGCACCCTGTCTGCAAAAAAAGTGTCTGCATTGGGGAGGGCATGATGCTGAGGGGGATTGGGCACCCCTCAAGGCAGACAAATAAAAATGTGTCTTTCTAGGGATAGTGAGAGGTGGATGGTGAGAGACGCTGCCATGTTTATTGAAATGTTTCACCAGGAATGGCACATACGGGAGGTGTGTCAGATCTGGCACTGCAATGAAGAGCTTGTCTCTCATTGCTGCAGTGGATTTGTTTGAAGTTGTTGGCACTCTGTGAAACTGCTGTCATTGGCAGCATGATCACTGGTTGGCAGCTGAAGGACACACCGACTAAAGCATCCCCTGGATTCACCACAACACTGACACACCTTTGAAGTGCTAGTACAGTGCTACTGGCATACAAGAGGTTGCTTGCGCATGAGCCAGCCAACATAAAAATGATGAAATCTCATGTTTTAAACATAGTTCAGAATACCTGCCTTGTCACAAAAGAAGATGAAAATCTCAAAGATGAGAGCTGTCGTAATTTATCTCTTGTCACCTCTGCTGGTGTCATCAGTAGACAGCAAAAGAATCTGCATTGTTTATGAGTACAGATGCATGGACTTTGCCATACCTCTCAGTTGCTCCACTTCATGAGGGACAGCTCATCATTTTACCAATAGACACTGCCTCTCCCATGTTAAGAGAATGTTGACGTCCTATATTCCATACTACAAATTTCAAGCAATTCATACTGATAAATGTGAAAAAGTGTTCATCAATGGACCAAAACATACTGTGAGCAATAAAGTACAAATTTTCACATTATTCTGAGCTTTCCGTCTCTATGACTTAATAATGACCCAAGTGTCACCTCTTTGCTTCCCATTTTAGGTGATGAAAGGCTCAGAGTTGTAGGACTGGAAAAATAGGATAAGAAACTCTGAAAAGAAGACAGCCCAATATATATTTAATTATTATAAACAGTAGCAGCATAAAGCAGGGATGGTATAGCTAAAGAAGGAATATACTACTTACCTGTCCTTCATCTGCTGTGATTTCTGCAGTATATGCATCAAATTGTTGTCCTTATGGAGACAAAAACAGTTTCAAATGGTATTAATGTTTGCTAAGATATGGATTATAATTACATTAGGACTGCACTTCAATTAAAAAACATGTTTTAAGCAACAGACAGAGATAGATTACTATAGATTAAGTGACAGGGAGACACAGTAAGAACATTTCCAAACAGTTCCTGAACAGATAGAGACAGATTACTACTAGTGCTGTGCAGAATTTTCAAATTCCAGCAGAACAAAATTTTGCATAATGTCTTGAAATTCCACTGAAATTCCTTCGTATTTTCCTTGAAACACAATGGCAGAGTTCTGCAGCAGAAAAATGTGGAATGAGATTTTCTGCAACATTTGAATGGAATTGTATTCCACAGATTTCAATATTTTCTACAGAAATGGTTGTGGAATGATTTTCTGTGGAAAAATGTTGTTCTGAAGAATATTTTTCCACAGATCACAGCAGGTAGAATTCCAAAGAAGAATCAGTGAAATTCCAGTGGAAATTCAACTAGTGGAATGATCATTCTGTGCTAATTTCACCAGTGGAGTTCTGCATTCCACACAACACTAATTACTTCAGACAGACACAGAAGCATACATGAGAGGAACATTTCCCATCTGTTTCTGAACAGACCATCAGATTACTATAGTAGGTAGAAACAGAGGTGGACTTGATATGAACATTTCCCAGCTGTTTCTAATCAGATAGAGAAGACTGCTATAAGGTGAGACCAAGGAAGACATGGTATGAATATTTCCCAGCTGTTTCTGAGCAGATAGAGACCAATTAGCAGAAGGAAGCGAGGAAGGCAGTCTGAATAGCAAAGGCCCAAACCGAGGAAAAGATAGCCAACTCAGTTAAGAAGGGGGATAAAACCTTTTATAGGTACATTAGGGAGCAAAGAAAGGTCAAGGGAAGGATAGTGAAGCTTAATAAAGGGGAGTGGAGGTAGGCAGAGGGAGAGAGTGAAAAGGCAGAGACACTGAACGAATACTTTTGCTCAGTATTCACAAAAGAAGAAGATGAGGAGTTACCTAAACCAAACAATAGAAGCACTTTGGGTGGGGTTGACACTAGTCCACTCACAGAAGGGTCCTGAAAGAATTCCTAAAACTCAAGGTGGACAAAGCAATGGGGCCTGATAGGATTCAGCCCAGTATTCTAAAAGAACTAAGGGGAGACCTAGTGACACCACTGACTACCCTTTTCAACAAATCATGGGAGGATAGGGTGGTACCTGAGGACTGGAGAAGGGCAGATGTGATTCCCCTTCACAAAAGTGGGAGTAAGACAGAGACAGGAAACTACAGATCTGTTAGTTTGACCTCAGTGATAGGGAAAATGATGGAATCACTTCTGAAAGAAAGAACTGTTGAGTACCTAGAGGCCAGCGGGGCACAGGACCCAAGGAAGTATGGATTCACAGCAGGAAGGTCATGTCAGAGAAATCTAATTCATTTTTTTGACTGGCTGACCAAACTAGTAGACCAGGGAGGGGTTGTGGATATGGCCTACCCGGACTGCAGCAAGGCATTTGACACAGTCTCACATAAAACATTAACAAACAAGCTAGCCAGCCTGGGAGTGGGTCCCAGGGTGGTAGCCTGGGTAACAAATTGGCTGCACAACAGGACGCAGAGGGTAATATTAAATGGAACTCGCTCCAAAGAAACATAGAAACATAGACTTTGACAGCAGAGAAGGACCACTTGGTCCACCCAGTCTGCCCATTTCTCTACCTACTGGATAAGCTGCAGATTCTAGTTAACCAACAGCCTACTTCCTGCCACCCCCCACTACAATTGCCTTGTGTCTGTCCCACACATGTTTGAATTCCCCCACTGTTTTAGCCCCAACAACCTCCCCAGGAAGGCAGTTCCATGCATCCACCACTCTCTCTGTGAAAAAAAATTTCCTCACATTACCCCTGAGCCGTCCCCCCTCTATCTTTAAATTGTGTCCCCTTGTTCTTACACATCTCTTTTTCTGAAAGATGTTACCCTACTGGACTTTGTTGATTCCCTTGAGGTACTTGAACGTTTTTATCATGTCCCCCCATTTCTCCTTTCATCAAGTGTATACATATTAAGCTCTCTCAGTCTCTCTTCATATGATTTCTGAAAGAAAGGGGGGTTACTAGTGGGGTACCTCAGGGTTCAGTACTGGGACCAGTCCTCTTTAATTTTTTTATAGGAGACATTGCGGGGGTTCTGGAAGGAAAAGTATGCCTCTTTGCATATAACACAAAGATCTGCAACGGAGTTGATACACGTGGCGGGGGGTAGAAAGGATGAGAAGGGAATAGGCAAGGTTGGAGGAATGGTCAAAAGTATGGCAGCTTAGATTCAATGTAAAGAAGTGCAAAGTAATGCACCTGAGAAACAAAATCCTAGGCGAAGAGAGTACACAATGGGGGGGGGGGTACTAACAACAACAAAAATGGAAAGGGACCTTGGGGCAGTCATATCAGATGACCTTAAGGTAGGCAAGTAATGTGAGAAGGTAGTAGGGAGAGCTGGGGGGATACTGGGATGAATAGGGACAGGCATCACCAGTAGAACACAAGAAGTTGTTATCCCTCTTACAGGCAGTTGGTGAGATCTCATCTGGAGTACTGCATGAAGTTTTGGAGACTCCAGCTCCATAAGGTCATAGACAGGATGGAGGCAGTCCAGAGGAGGGCAACTAAAATGGTACAGGGTCTTCAACAGAAGCCATATGAAGAGAGACTAAGAGAGCTTAATATGTATACCCTTAAGGAAAGGAGGGAGAGGGGGGACATGATAGAAACTTTCAAGTACCTCAAAGGAATTAACAAAGTCCAAGAAGGTAGCATCTTTCAGAAAAAGAGATGTGCAAGAACAAGGCAGCACAATTTAAAGCTAGAGGGGGTACTGCTCAGGAGCAACGTGAGGACATATTGTTTCACATAGAGAGTGGTAGACTCATGGAACTGCCTGAGGAGGCTGTGGGGTCAAAAGCAGTTGTGGAATTCAAAAATGCATGGGACAGCCATAAGGCAATTATATTGGGGGGGTAGGAGAAAGTAGGCTGTTGGTAAACTAGGATCTGCAGCTTATCCAATAGCTAGGGAAATGGGCAGATTGGGTGTGTCAAGCAGTCCTTAACTGCTGCCAAAGTCTATGTTTCTACATTTCTATGTTCTATGATTACTATAGGCTGAGACAAAGGTGGACATGGTACACACATTTATGAGCTGTTTCTGTTTACATTGCAGCAGACTGGCAGTCTAACACAGAGTTGGGCAAGATATGACTATTTCCCAGCTGTTTCTGATCAGCTAGACAGATTAATAATTTCAGATATGGAGGACACACTATGAGCATTTCCCAGCTGCTTCATGGCAGATAGAGACAGATTCCTATATGTTGAGCTGGAGGCAGACTCAGAATCAGTACATTCTAGTTGCTTCTGGAGAGATAGAAATGCAGTACTTCAGGTTGAGATTAGGCTGACATAGTATGAGAATTTCCCATCAGCTTCATAGCAGATACAGACAGATTCCTGTGGATTAAGGCTGAGGTAAACAAAGAACGAACACTTTCCAGCTGTTTCATGGCAGATAGAGACAAATTACTATAGGCTGAATCAGAGGAAAACATAAACATACCAGCAATTTATGAACAAATAGTGATAGATTAGAATCAACTGAGTTAGAAGTTAATAGTTAATAGTCCTGAATGGCAGCCCCCACACACACAACCACCGCTGCCCCATCCCCGTCCATGTACTGCAACCCCAGCACACATCACTGTCCTGTCCATAGTCATATGCAGGCACCCCACCACACAGCTCTGACCTGACCCTATCGCTGTGCAGAACCCCTCCATCACTGTGCAGGAATGCCCCCAGCACACATCGGTGCCCTGTCCCAATGTAGTTGAACCCCTCCCAACAAATCGGAGCCCCTACTCTGAGGCAGCTGACCCCCCCCAATAAGAGCCTTGTCTTGCATGGCACAGAACAGTGCATAACATCCTGAACAGCCACCGATCCCAACACCCCACCCCTCATTAGTATTCAGTGGTCCCCCCCACCCCAATAGCACCAACATCCTACCCCAGTCCCTGTACCGTTGTTGATGCGCGGCTGGAGATATCAGAGGCACAGCCCTCCACACACCTCCATGGACACTGGCCATCCAAATGATGCTGGGAGCACGACACCTATATATAGATGTGCGCTCCCAGGCTCAGTTGGACGGCCAGTGGCCATGGAGATGTGTGGAGGCCATGCTACTGGCTGTCCTGAGCCATGGGACCAACACCAGGTATATGGACTGGGGGGCTGTTGTTGGTGCTGTGGGGCGACTGGGGCTACTGGCCACCAATGATGTGGCAAGTGTACTGGGGTGGGGATCTGGGTAGAGCTGAGCTTGGCACCTCTGTGTTTTGGGGGGGTTGTCTTGCCATACACAGGGGCTGGATGCCACTTGTCAGGGGCGGATGGTATGATGTAAGCAGACAGGGACCAGGCAGACATATGTTGGGGGAGTGTTTTATGTTCATGGGGAGTCGGCATTCTTGTTTCAGGGTGGTGGGGGTTGACCTGAATGACCCGGGGATGGGGTGGAGGTGCTGTGTGAGTGGGGGGACATCAGTGTAGTGTGTGTCACTGCAGGGGCTATTTTTGGGAAGGATGGTCCATTGAACTGAGGGGCATGGCACGCGGGCCCGGGTGCCTGCTGGAGCCATTTACTCACTCAGACCCACATCGCCCTGTGCAAGTATTCCACTCTGGGACCAAGGACGGGCATAGCATTGGATGCCTGCCCAGGTCCACAGTTCCACCCCTGGCTACCCTGAAGAGTCCTGTTTGCTGGTGGTGGGCCAGTGGACAGTGGTAGCCATTAGTGCATACCAGTCTGCGTGCATCTGTCCGCGGGTGTTGGGCTACACAGGTGGGGTATGTGCCTCTGGCGCGTACTATCTGCCCCTCTGTGCATAGCCCCAATAGTATGGTAAATATAATGACACCAACAATTTACAGGGTTGCACCACCTCTTAAATCATAGCTGCCCCTTCCTGACATAAAACACAAGGCCCTTGCCCCCCCCAGTTCAATAAAGGACCCCATCCCACATACGCATTAGTTTGTGCCTCCCTTCTCCCCTCGAGTCCACTTATACTGTTTATTAATAAAGTAACCTCCACTCCTATAATAAATGTCATGTTATTGTCAATTTATAGGGATGCATCCCCCATGTTAAACCATTGCTACCTATGCCACCCTGACACAAGACACAAGACCCTAGAACAACTCCACACTCAACACAGCCACTAGCCCCCACCTCCCTTCTCCCCCTGTAGCACCAAAAGAATTATAACAGTGATGTCCCCATGGAGGAGTGGCTTGCACTGGTCTTCATCCTACTCTGTATATTATGAATGAAAATAACATCCTTCTTCAGTAGTCATACCTCATTAGAAACATAGAAACATAGAATTTGACGGCAGATAAGGACCGCTTGGCCCACCCAGTCTGCCCATTTCCCTACCTACTGGATAAGCTGCAGATCCTAGTTAACCAGCAGCCTACTTCTTCTTACCCCCACCCCCCAGAATTGCCTTATGACTATCCCATGCATGCTTGAATTCCCCCACTGATTTTGACTCCACAACCTCCTCGAGGAGCCGTTCATGCATCCACAACCCTCTGTGAGAAAATACTTCCTTCAATTACCTCTGAGCCTCCCCTCTATCTTCAAATTGTGCCTCTTGTTCTTGCACACCTTTTTTGAAAGATGCTACCCTCTTGACTTTATTGATTCCCTGAGGTACTTGAAAGTTTCTATCATGTCCCCCTCTCCTCCTTTCCTCCAGGCTATACATATTAAGCTCCTTAAGTCTCTCTTCATATGACTTCCGGTTGCAGACCCTGCACCATTTTAGTTGCCCTCCTCTGGATAGCTTCCATCCTGTCTATGTCTTCATGGAGATTGGGTCTCCAGAACTGCACACAGTACTCCAGATGGGGTCTCATCAGCTGTCTGTACAGAGGATAATAACTTCCTGTTTTCTACTGGTGATGCCTCTCCCTATGCATCCCAGTATCCCCCCAGCCCTCCTTGCTGCCCTCTCACATTGCTTGCCCATCTTTAGGTCATCTGATATGACTACCCCCAGGTCCCTTTCCATTTTTGTTGTTGTTAGTATCTCACCCCCCATTGTGTACTCTTCCCCTGGGTTTTTGTTTCCCAGGTGCATTACCTTGCACTTCTTAGCATTGAATCTAAGCTGCCATACATTTGACCGTTCCTCTAACCTTGCCAAGTCCCTTCTCATCCTTTCCACCCCACCCTGTGCATCAACTCTGTTGCAGATCTTAGTCTCATCTGCAAAGAGACATACTTTTCCTTCCAGTCCTTCTGCAATGTCGCTTATAAAGACATTGAAGAGGACCGGTCCTAATACTGAACCTCATGTGTACCCACTAGTAACCCTCCTTTCTTCTGAGTGGACTCCATTTACTATAACTCTGTGTCCTATTCTCCAGCCAGTTCTTTACCCAGGCTGTCATCTTGGGACCCACTCCCAGGCTGGCTAACTTGTGTATTAATCTTTTGTGTGGGACTGTGTCAAATGCCTTGCTATAAGTCTAGGTAGGCCATGTCACAGCCCCTCCTGATCTACTACTTTGGTCATCCAGTCAAAGAAATCTATCAGATTCATCTGGCATGACCTTCCGCTGTAATCCATGCTGCCTAGGGTCCTGTGCCCCTCTGGCCTCTAGATACTCGACAATTCTTTCCTTTAGAAGTGATTCCATCATTTTCCCTATCACTGAGGTTAAACTAACAGGTCTATAGTTTCCTGCTTCTGCCTTGCTCCACTTTTGTGAAGGGGAATCACATCTGCCCTCCTCCAGTCCTCGGGTACCACCCCATCCTCCCATGATTTGTTAAAAAGGGTAGTCAGTGGTGTCACTAGTTCTACCCTTAGTTCTTTTAGAATTCTGGGATGAATCCAATCAGGTCCCCTTGCTTTGTCCACCTTCAGTTTTAAGAGTTCTTTCAGAACCCTTTCTTCTGTAAATGGGCCGGTATCATCTTCTGTATCCAGTGTTACTACTGTTTGTTTTATGTATCTCCCCCTCTTCCTTCGTAAATACTGAGCAAAAATATTTGTTTAGTATCTCTGCCTTTCACAGTCTTCTTCTGCCCACCCTCCCTCCCCTTATTAAGCCTCACTATCCCTCCCTTGGTCTTCCTTCGCTCCCTGATGTACCTATAAAAGGTTTTATCCTTCTTAACTGAGTTGGCTATCTTTCCTCGATTTGGGCCTTTGCTGTTCTGACTGCCTTCCCAGCCTCCTTTTGCTTTAACTGATACAGTTCTCTGTCCTGCTCCTTCTGCGATTCCTTGTACTTCCTGAATGCTTTCTTTTTCTCTTGAACCTTCACTGCCACTTCCTTTGAGAAGCATAGTGGTTTCTTACATCGTCTTGTTTTATTTGCTTCACACAAAGGCTTGTTACCTCTGTGATGGCAGTTTTTATTATTCCCCATTGTTCTTCCACCCCTCCTTCCTGCCCATTTGCTAGTGCATTCCTTAGGCACTCACCCATTATGGCAAAGTCAGCCCTCCTAAAGTCCAGTACTTTTGTCTTTGTATGGCTTGGCTCTATTACTGTGTTTATTGTGAACCATACTGTTCGATGGTCGCTAGTTCCCAGATGGCTACCCACTTCTACATCTGTGATCCTCTCTCCATCTCCATTTGAGAGTATCAAGTCTAATATTGCTCCCTCTCAAGTGGGCTCCAGTACTAGTTGTCTAAGGCATGCCCCTGTGGGCATCTAGAATAACTGCACTCTTGAGTGGCAGCTGCAACTGCACTCCAGTTAACATCTGGCATATTCAGATCACCCATCAGCAGTATCTTCCTTTTCTGCCATTCTAAGTATACTTTCTATCATTTTCTTGTCCATTTCCTCCCCTGAGAAGGGGTCTGTCTACAACCCTGTCGGATTATGGTGCCATTGCCTGTCTCCAAATTTACCCACAGTGCTTCTTCTCTCCCTGTTTACCCTTTTGTTCTATTGCTTTTATTCCTTCCTTTATGTAAAGAACTATCCTCCTCCTCTTTTACCCTCCCTGTCCTTCCTGTAGATAGTGTATCCTGGTATGTTTACATCCCAGTCATGGTTTTGTGTGTACCATGTTTCTGTGACTGCCACGATATCCAGATGTTCCTCCTCCATCAAGGCCACTAATTCAGAAAGCTTGTTACCTAGACTATGGGCATTGGTACTCATTGCTCTCCATTTTTTGATGGCTTTACCTTCTGTTGCAGCATCCCCCACTGACCGTTCTACCTTGGTCTTTTTCTCATTTAGTACCCTATTTTGTAGGGAGAGGCTGGAATTTTTCTGCTGCTTGTCAGTGCCTCCCCCTTTGACTAGTTTAAAAGCTTGCCAATGAAGCATTTAAACCGATTGCTTCAAAGACCTGTTCCTTCCTGGACAGATGCAGACTATCCTGCCAGTATAGGCTGTTGTCCTCCAGGTGGAACTCCAGTCCCCAATGAAGCCAAACCCCTTGTCTTCGCACCATTTTTTCAACCATTCATTAAGCTGCATGGTGCCATTACTCCTCACCCATGCCTTTGACAGGCAGCACCTCTGAGAAGGATACTGTGTGTGCTACTTGTCTTAGGCCCCTCCCCAACTCTGCAATGTCCTCCTGCACTGCTCTAACCTCATGATGAGCCAAATCATTTGTCCCTAGGTGGACAATTACATCCAGCTCAGAATCCCTTGCAGCTGTTGTCGTGATCCTGAGGATGCGCTTCCTGTCCTTCCAAGCCATGGCACCAGGCAGGCACCTTACTTCAGTTATCCCAGCTCCTCCCAGTTCTATCCCCCTAATAACTGAGTCCCCCACCAGGAGCTGCTTCCTTTCCTTGTGGTGTCCTCTGCCTCCTTCCTGTGGGCCTCCCTTGTGGCAACTGTCCTCAGCCTCCTTAGTCTCCTCTGTGGGTGCATCCATAGGGGAGCTATGCTCCCCCAGAATGGTGTATGGATCGTGGAGTGGAACAACTGACTGGGTGTGTCTCCGTTCCACCATCCTCACCCTTCCTGAGCCCACTGTGGTCCAACTGCTGTGTTTTCTTCGCAATCTCTGAGGTAGTGGTGGTGGCTGTGGTGCTCCCTGGATGGGGGAGGTTCCCTTCCTACTGTCCAGTGTGGCCTGGGGGAAGGTCCCCGTACTACTGTCCAGTGTGGCCTGAAGACGGGCAACTTCCTCCCTCAGGGCAGAGAGTTGTCTGCATTGGCTGAAAGATTACTGTAGGTGGACATAATGAACAGTTTCCAGGTCTTTCTGAGCAGATTAAGACAGATTATTACAAGTTACTATAGGCTGAGACAGAGGTGAACATACTATGAACAGTTCCCAGCTGTTTTTGAGCAGACTGAAACAGATTATCATAGGCTGAGACTACACATGCCTGGATACCTAAAACTCTTACCTGAGCAAGGATAGCTGGATATTACAAACATCCATATCCGACTGTTATCTGATCCTTGCATTGGATGTCATCCAGTGCAGATTAAGATATACAGTACTAACATCCAACTCTTCTATATCCCAAACCAGTTATCGCCCAACCTGCAGTTAAATAGCTCTCTGGACCCTACCCTGACCATCCTGTGGCCATTAATCATACCCCCCAAGCCCCCTGAAAGCAGTTATTAACAATCAACTAACCTCTTTTTTTGTTTATTGAAATCTTAGATAATACTGTTGTGCAGATGCTCGTTAGTTGGTTCTACATCAGATACATAGATATATAGACACTATCGGTAAATAAGGGCCTATGGCCCACCCAGTCTGCCCATTTGAGCTTGTAAGTTCACTTTATGTCTTCCTAGAAGTCTCTGGCCCCTTACCCCGACCTCCAGAATTCCCTTATGTCTATCCCATGCATTCTTAAATCCCGTGATTGTTTCAGCCCCCACTAATTCCTTTGGCAGGGTGTTACACTTGTCCACCACCCGTTCTGTGAAGAAATTCTTCCTCATGTTTCCTATGAATCACCTTCCCTCCAACTTCATTCCATGCCCTCTAGCCCTGGAACATCTTCTTTTCTGGAAAATAGCATATTACTGCACCCTGTTCCTCCTTGTAAAGTACGTGTATGTCTCTATCATAGCCCCTCTCTCCCTCCTCTCCTCCAGGAGTACATATTCAAGTCCTTCAACCTGTCCTCATAGAACATGTGATGCAATCCATGTACCATCATTGTTGTCCTCCTCTGAACTTTCTCTACCCTGTCTATGTCCTTATGAAGGTGAGGTCTCCAGAATTGTACATTGTGCTCCAGGTGGGGCTTCACTAGTGTCTTGTATAGTGGAATTATGACCTCCCTTTTCCTGCTGGTGATGCCCCTGCCTATGCACCCCAGCATCCTATTTGCTTTACCTGCTGCCTTGTCGCACTCTTTCCCTACCTTGAGATCATCAGAGATGATAACCCCAAGATCCCTTTCCTGCTTGGTGCATGCTATATCCTCACCCCCCAACTGATATGTTGTTCCAGGGTTTTTGTGGCCCATATGCATTATCTTGCACTGCTGTCCATTGAATTACAAATGCCAAACCCTTGACCATTCTTTAAACCTCTGCAGGTCCCTCCTTATTCTGTTTACACCCTCTGGCACATCCACTCCATTACAGAGGTTTGTGTCATCAGTGAACAGGGAAATTCTGCCTCCTAGTCCTTGCACAATGTCACTGATGAAGACGTTGACTAGGACCAGCCCCAGCACTGATCCCTGTGGTACCCGACTGGTCACTCTTCCCTCTGTGGAGTGGCAGCCATTTACCACCACCCTCTGTGTCCTGCCACCCAGCCAGTTACCTACCCACTGCACTACTGTCCTGCCCACTCCCAAATTCCCCAGTTTGTTTAATAGCATTCTGTGTTGCACAATGCCAAAGGCCTTGCTGAAGTCCAGATATGCCACATTCACTGCCCTCCCTGATCTGCCTCCCTTGTCACCCAATCAAACAATTCAATAAGGTTGGTGTGACATGACCTCCCCCTGGTGAAACCATGCTGTCTTGGGTCCTGTAGTCCATTGGCAGCCAGATGTTTCACCAAACTCTCCTTCAGTAGTGCTTCCACAATCTTCCCCACTACCGAGATCAGGCTGACAGGTCTGTAGTTCCCCACTTCCTCTTTGTTTCCTCATTTTATAAGCGGACTACATCTGCTGTCCTCAAGTCTTTGGGTACCTCCCCTGTTTCCAGTCATCAGCTAAACAGGATTGTCAGAGGTTCAGCCACCACCTCTCAATTCTTTTAGGACCCTGGGGTGCACCCCATCTGGCCCCATTGCTTTATCAACTCTTATTCCTTCCAGTTCCTTCAAGACCCTTTCCAGTGTAAAAGGACTTGTGTCCATTTCTGTGCTTTTCCCACCCGTTGGACTCCCATCAGGCTCATTGCCCTCCTCTTCCTTAGTAAAGACTGAGCAGAAATACCTATTCAGTATGTCAGCTTTACTGTTGTCATCCTCCACCTGGTCTCCATCCTCCCCCTTCAGTCTCTCTATCCCTCCCTCTACCTTTCTTTTTTCACTTATGTACCTGTAAAAGGTTTTGTCCCTTCTGCCCACACATTTTGCGACATGCTCTTCTGTCTGAGCTTTGGCTTTTCTTACTGCCCTCCTTGCCTCCCTTTGCTTCTCCTGGTACTTCTCCCTGTTTTCTTCTGCCCACATCTTTTTGTATTGCCTGAATGCAATCTTTTTGGCTTTCACTTTCTCTGCTACCTCATTTGAAAACCATAATGGCCTCCTCTTCCTTTTCCCCTTGCTAACCTGCTTAATGCATAATTCTGTTGCTCTTGTAATCCCCTTTTTAAATATTGCTCACTGTTCCTCAACCTCTGATTCCCACCCCATTCCCATTAATGCCTCTTTCAAGCATCTCCCCAATTTCCCAAAATCTGCCCCCCTAAAATCCAGGATGTGTGTTTTTGTGCGGTTTGGTTCTGCTCCTTCTGTGATTTCAAACCACAGAGACCAGTGGTCACTGTTCTGCAGGTGATCCCCCACTGTTACCCCTATCACACTGTCTCTGTTTGTGAGTGCAATGTCCAGTATTGCCTTCTGCTGAGTTGGTTCCATGACCAGTTGCTTGAGGAAGGCACCTTGAAGGGAGTCCAGGATAAATCTGCTCCTGGTCGATGCTGCTGCTGGGAGGCTCCAGTCCATGTCTGGAATATTGAAATCTCCAAACAGCACCATCTCAACCTTGTCTGCCATCCTTTGGATGGCTAGCATTATCTCCCTATCTATTTCTTCCTCCTGTGCTGGTGGTCTGTAGACCACCCCTGTGTGGATTGCTGACCCCATTTTCCTTTTCAGCTTGGGCTCAGCAGGTAGTACGCTCACCTCTAAGGCTGGAAGGATAGAAGGCTGTGGGTTCTATCCCCACACAAGGTACTTGGGTCAAATCCCAATACTAACACTCTAGTGCAGCATTAGGGGATGCTGCACTCCTGAGGTGCCAGCTTTCAGATGAAACGTAAACCAGGGTCCCATCTACCTGTTCTGGTGGTAGTTCAGGTGGATGTTAAAGATCCCATGGCACTTCTTGAAAAGAGATGGGGGATTTTTCATTAAAACCCAAAACAAATATTACAGAAAAGTCTTACATTATTACATCAAACATACCACATTTATACATATTTCAAAAATATCATTCATTATTTCCCAACATTTTATTACCTCTTTCTTCCTTTGTATATTGATCTTACTAAATATTTTATCCTATTGCTTTTATGTTTTCCATAATTTTTTTGCTCTGTTTTCCGCATATATTGTACATTCATTCTGATATATTTTATCAAGCTCAGTTTGAATTATAAACATTAAATCATTTTGCTGTAATTCCTTATTTTGTAGAACCCTATGACATCTTATCTGCCATATTCCCCACTTTAATACTACTAGAATTACATACACTGTTCCATAATCAAAGATTTTCCATTCTTTTGTTAGTTGTTCGGATACTAATATGTCATACATCATTTCCCCAAAACTTTGCTAATTTTTCCCAAAAATTCTTAATGAAAGAGCAGTCAAAAAGTAAGTGATACATGCTTTCCTCAGCCATGCCACATAAAACCTCAGAACATATTGTCTCCTCTTTTGCTTTGTGTTTCTGACTTCTTTTTGTGTTAAGTTTACCATGGCTACACATCCACACTACTTCTCTCATTTTTAATGGGATTCTTTTCTCCAGTCATATTTAGTATTTTTTCTGTACTCATACCTTCTTCAACATTAAAGATAGGATCTTCATAATAATTGTTTTCTAATATTTTCTTATACATTTGTTTCATATCTACTCTGGTTATTAATTCTAATGATATTCCAATTTGAGTCATATATTTTCTACATTCCTCCTTGTAGACTGGTATTTCTTTCTTTTGTTTAATATTTCCTTTTTTTCAAATATTTGGAAACATATTATTATTCCACTTTTGTGCATAAGGACTCCATAATTTTTCTTTTCTTTGTAAAACAGGCAATATGTTTGCATAAATAAATAAATATTCTTTGAAAGAAAACTATTGGGTGAACTATGTTTAGCCCACCTTCTTTTACTGGTCTATATGTATGAGCTCTCTTTACTGGGTTCAACCTTGTACCCCATAACAGTTGAAAGAATAACCCCAATATCTTCATTTGTAAATCTGGTGGGACTAGGAATATATACACAGGCCCAGATATTCTGATTGCACCGGGCAGTGGTGCAAGTCTGGGAGCAGCGCAACTGGGCTGAGTCGGGGCCAGGTCCAGGCGATATTCAACGGTGATGTGCCATGGCGCAGCACCATTGAATATGGCAAGGTCAGCACACATACTGCGCATGGCACAGTCTCACTGCACCAATGCAAGCCACAGATAGGGAGCATGGGAATGTGCCAGCACAAACACAGTTGTGCTGGGTGCATCACCTGCAATATTCAGCAGAGGGCATGCAAATGAGGCCATAATATTATATGCAAGGCACAACTGAGGTCATTTGCACGTCATTATGACCCCATTTGCATGCCTTGCACTGGGCAGCCCAGCAAAGTGTGTCTGGCGCCCTGCACAGAATGACCTGTGCACAGTGGGGGTCCTGGGGCATCCCCGGCCCCATAGCCATGGTCACAGTAAAACTACAGTACATCAATTCCCAGGTAGTCTAGTGGACCTCCCTCCTCCCTCCCTCCCTCCCATATCCCCAGTTGGCAGTAAAGTTGTTTACTTAAACCCTGGTAGTCTAGAGGTACCTCCCTCCCTCCTGTGTACCTGATCAGTGGTGACAGTTGATGAAGTTAAGCCCTGTAAGTCAAGTGGTACCCCCCCTCCTATTGCCACGATCACTCCGTAAAATACATCTCTGGTAATCCAGTGGCACTCCGCACCCCTTCCACTCACACAGAACCCCATGCCCACCCCACTTCCCCCCCATCATAGGCGGGTGGCTGCAACCTGCCCACATACTGCCTGGCCACCTGCCGAATGACAGGTACAGTATGGGCTTGCAGGGCGTGATGAAATAGACAATCCCATATGTGTGAATGAAGTCATTCACATATTTGGGTCTGTCTAGTACACTGTGCCCTGCAAGCCCATTGGTCCACACTGTGGACCAATGGACTTATAGCCCATACTGTACCTGTTATTTGGCGGTGGCCAGTGGATTGCAGCTGCATGCCAATGATGGGGGGGACAGGGTGGGCATGGGGCTCTGTGTGGGTGGAGGGTGGGGGTGCCACTGAATAACCAGGACGGTTTATGGAGCGATTGTGGCAACGGGCAGGGGGGTACCACTAGACTACTAGGACTTTACTTCATCAACCTTCACCACTGATCAGGGACATGGGAGGGAGGAGGGTGCCACTAGACTACCAGGTTTATGTGGGTGCTTCATGACAGTGTTCTGAGTGGCCGAGCATCCACCCACAGCTGGCGGCTGCTATGTTGCACCTGGCAATACAGCAGCCCACCTATGGGTGGCCAGGAGTTGTTCCACTGTTTCATAGGCTCAACTTTGAGCCACCCTATGTGGTGCAATGCAGTGGTGCACTGCACATCCCGGGCTGAATATTGGGATGTGCTGCATATGCATGGGCATGCCACACCTGCATCTGCACTGCATACAATTACACTGTGCCCCGGTGCATCAGGATTTGCACTGCACCAGGCAGCCTTCTCAATATCCCGCCGGGGCACAATGTGGGGTTGCAGCTGGTGCAACTCTGTTGCGCTAGGCACAACCCCTTTGTATATCCCAGCCACTATGTATAGAAAAATAGGAATAATAAAAATCTTCATCAGATATATCCTTTTTAATTTTGTCATTTCCCATTCTTTCCATCTTATTATTTTTCCTTGTGCTACATTATATTTCTCCTTTCAGTTTTTCCTTCCTGCATCTAGCCCCCCATATGTGATTACTAAGATCTTTATATCTCTTTGCACTATTTCTAATTCTTCTACTTCTCCTTTCTCATATTTACCTAAAGGAAGTATCTTACTTTTAGCTGTATTTAGTCCAATCCCAGTGTAACCATCACATGGTATGGTATGGTTCAATTTGGCCACTGCAACTAAATCATCCCATTCCAAAGGGAAAAATATGGGACTTCAGAGGAGCTGACTTTGATAAGATGGCCAACAGAGTTAAGCTAGCCCTGGCAAAAAGAAATACAGGTGAGGGAGTACAGGCAAAGTAGGCAAGCATTAAGGATGCAATACTTGAAGTAACATCCCATTGTGTTAGACAGAAAAGGAAGTGCAAAAGAAGAAGGAAACCACTTTGGTTCTCAAATACAGTAGCAGAAAAGGTCAGAGCCAAAAGGCTGGCCTTCAGTGAATATAAGGGAACACAGCGAGATGAAGATAAGGAGGCATACCAAACTTCCCTAAGGAGAGCAGGGAAGGCAGTAAGGCAGGCAAAGTCCCAAACTGAGGAAACACTAGCACAAACAGTAAAAGAAGATGACAAGACTTTCTATAGATACATCAGTGAAAGGAGAAAGTCCAAAGGGGGTATTGCTAAGATCAAAGGAGATAAGAGGGCGTGTGAGGAGGAGGACCATGTAAAAGCATCTATCCTAAATAGATACTTCAGCTCAGTATTTACTGAAGAGAAGGTAGGAAGGGGCCCACAGCTGAGTACCATGGACACAGGGGGGAGGTAAGCACTAGTCCCTTCACAAAAGAAAGGGTCCTACAAGAGCTCAATAAGCTCAGGGTGGACAAGGCAATGGGACCCGACAGCATACATCCCAGGGTACTAAAGGAGCTAAGGGTGGAACTAGCAAAGCCATTATCAGAACTGTTTAGTGAGTCTCTGAGCACAGGAGTGGTAGCAGGGAAGAGGCAGAGAAGTACAGACCAGTCAGTCTTACCTCAGTAGTGGGCAAGATTATGGAGGCACTCCTTAAGGAAAGGATAGTGCAACACCTGGAATCCATAGGAGCACAGGATCCAAGGGTTTACAAAAGGAAGGTCCTGTCAAAATAATCTCATAGATTTCATTGACTGGGTAACCAGAGTGGTGGACCAAGGGGAGCAGCTGATGTCGCCTACCTTGACTTCAGCAAAGCTTTCGATACTGTTTCACATAGAAGATTGATTAATAAGCTGGGCAGGCTTGAGGTGGGTCAGAAGTTGGTGAACTAGGTGGCAAACTGTTTGACAGGCAGAAAACAGAGAGCGGTAGTAAACGGTATACAGTCAGAAGAGATGCAAGTCACAAGTGGGGAGTTGCTGGCAGTCACAAGTGAAGAAAGAGACTTGGGTGTCATCATCACCGATGATCTGAAATCATCCAAGCAGACCACTAAAGCAGTAGGTAAGGCTATGGGGATGTTAGGGTGTATTAGTAGTGGTATCACAAGTTGGAAGATGGAGGTAATAATCCCTCCTTTACAAGACACTGGTTAGGCCCCATCTGGAGTACTGCATGCAGTACTGGAGGCCACACCTTCGCAAGGACATTAACCAAATTGAGGCAGTCTAGAGAAGGGCAACCAAAATAGTGCAGGGACTGCATCAGAAAACATATGAGGACAGATTAATAGAGCTCACTACGTATACCCTAGAGCAAAGGAGGGAGAGAGGTGATATGATCGAAACATTCTAACACCTTAAGGGCATTAACAAGGTTAGAGTCTAACGTGTTTCAATATAAGAAAAATAGCAGGACAAGAGGACACAGCATGAGATTAGAGGGAGGCCAATTAAGGGGTAAAGTGAGGAAGTTCTTTTTTCATAGAAAGGGTGGTGGATGCATGGAACATCCTACCCCAGGAAGTGGTGGATATGAATACAGTGCAGGGCTTCAAACAGGCATAAGTGAGCAATACAGATGAGTATGAATAGATAGGCCATTGACAGAGTAAAGGCCAATGGCACATTTATAAGGTAGAAAAAGAAATGGGCAGACTGGATTGGCCTTGCGGTCCTTATCTGCCATCAACATCTACGCTTCTATGTTTCTATGTAACCCTTATATTCCTCAATAATATTTAATGCTATTTCTCCTGCTTTAGAGTTTTTAACTGAAATGATGCAGCCGTCTGCATATGCACAAGTTTTAACTAAGTCATTATCTCCCCATGTTATACTTTCCACTCATTTTTCTTTCTCTATATTTCTTAATAGTGGGTCCAAACAGTGGATATACAAAAGCGGGCTTAATGGGCAGCCCAGTCATACCCCATTCTTAATGTAAACTGGTATTCCCAAGTGCCCGTTGATCATTGGGCACACTTGGGCTTCTACGTATAATACTTTTATTAATTTTAAAAAGGTTTCTGGTATGCTGTAATTATTTAGTACATCCCGCATATATATATGTTTTATGGCATCGAATGCCGTTTCTTGACCTAAAGTATACAAAAGACCTTTTAATCTTTCTTCTTTTGCATCATTTATTATTTCTCTTATATATATATATATATATATATGTGTGTGTAAATATATATATATATATATATATATATATATACTATTATATATATATATATATATATATATACACAGTATATATATATATATATATATATAAAAAGTTTTGTCTGATATCGCTCCCAGGTGCTGCACAAGCTTGTGTATGCAACACTAATTGCTCTGCAAAGGAACATATTCTTTTATTTATTATTTTGGCTAATATTTTGTAGTCTGATGTTAAAAGACGTACTGGCCTCCAGTTTTTAATGTCTGCTTTGTCACTTTTTTATGTAAGAAAATCATAACTCCTAATTTACTGTCAGTCATAATCCCTCTTTGAAATATTTCATTAAACACTTTAGTCAACATATTTGTCATATCCTCTTCATACTTTTTATAAAAGGCACTAGGAATTCCATCAATACCAGGCACTGTATTGATTGTTAAGGACCTTATGGCTTCTTTCACTTCACTAGGCTTTATTTCTTCATTCAAAGCCCTGGTCTGTATTTCCCCTATTTGAGGTAATATAGTTTTTTATGTTGCTTGCGCGCATGCACAAGAAACATGTTGCGGCAGCTTGCTGCAGAAGAAGGTTGTGGAGGTGTGGCAATGTTGTGGCCAATGCCCCCACTGCCTTTTGAGACTTGGCCCGCGTTCCTCAATGGGGTGGCATGTTGCTGCTGACACTAGTTTAGCTAGCGTGCCACACACCTTGAAACGTTTTAGCCACTGCAATTAAGGGCTGCTTCGTCATTGCAGTGTCAGCCATTCCACTGCAATGAGGGTGCGACCCATCATTGGAGGGCAGAACGTTACCTAGTGTAATATATTTTGTGAATAGCGGCAAGTGCCGCCAAGTTCACAAACAATATTATCCTGCCCCCACTGCCGAGGGGGTGCCCAGTGCCCCTTGGCAGCATGTACCCCCCCAAAACAATCTTTGTTTGTTGATGGGGGGCCCAGTCCCCATTGGCTTCAGTCCCTGTCCCAGTTTCATTTGCCGATGAGGGAGTCCACTCCCCATCGGCATATTGCCCCTCCAAAAAAACCTTTATTTTCTGCCGAGGGGGGTGCCCAATCCCCCTTGGCTCTTGCCCCCATGAGCCGATGGGGGTACCCAATCCCCCATCTGCTACTGCCCCCCACAAAAACACAGTCAGGTGGCACATTGGGAGCCCATCCCAGTATGCCAAATGCCCCTGTGAAAAAACCCCAAAAATCCTGCAATGTTTTTATTTTTTTATTTTACCCTGTAAACAGAAACGGTCCCTTGCGGTCTGTTCTGCTCCCTCCCCAACCCACACCCACCCTCTGCACACCTTGCCTCCTCACATCCCCCTCACCCCATACTTACCTCCGGAGCCTGGTGCAATGATCTTCAGTGGACCGGGAACATGTCTGCACTCTTCAAATCCGACCACGAACTGAAGAAATGCCAATATGCTATACAATGGCATAAATAGGATTGTTTCAACTTTGGTGCATATCTCAGGCATTTTTAGGAATTTTGGCACCAGATTTTCAACATGGGGTTATTGGAACCCCTCCTCATGAATTCAGCCACAGTCATGGTGTTATTCTGTCCAGAAAGGTGATTTCGCAGTCACTGTGTAGAATCACCTTTCGGGACCGATTAATGAAACAACAGTGCCAATGTTCATGAGGTGGGCTCTCAAGAAGCCTATGTTGCAAATTGGGTGGAAAAAATCTAAAAAGTTACTTTTACAAACATGCATTGTGCAGTTGCTACATACACGCATAACTTCGCGAATCTGAAATATTTTCACTCCAGATTTTCAACATTGCCATTTTTCCACACCTCCTTATGAACAGTACAGCTGTTATTTTTCACATCCTGGCCAAAATGTATTTTTGCACTTGCAGTGCAGAATAGCGTGGTCACTGGGGTAAATCAGTGTTCGGGACACATTAAGAAAATCACAGTGACACTGTTCAAGAGCAGAGGTCCTAAAATGCCTATGTTGAAAATTTTGTGATGAAAGTCCGTAAAATGACTGTGTTATGAGTATGCATTGCGCAGTTTCTACACATCCTTGTAATTTTGCAAATTAGTAATATTTGCATGCCAGATTTTCAACACTGGCATTTTTTCACACCTCCTTATGAACAGTGCAGCTGTTATTTTTCACATCCTGACCGAAATAAGTTTTCACCCTTCCACTGCAGAATAGCACAGTCGCTTTGGGAACTCAGTGTTTGGAACAAATTAAGATCAGGTGAGAGAGGGGGGTGACCAAGCTCAACTGGGCTCTGTCGGGACTGCTGTGGATTTCTTGGTGGGCAGAAAAAGGCGTCAATGCAGGCAGGGGCCCAGTACAAAATGGTAGCCTGCAGTGTCGGGAGAAATGGAATGAGCAAGTGAGAGAGCGGGAGTTAGCGAGCACAGTGGAGCCCTGTTGGGACTACTGTGGATTTCTTTGTGGGCAGAAAAAGGCACCAACAGAGGCTGGAGCCCAGTACAAAAGGGCAGCCTGCAGCACTGGAAGAAATGAAAAGAGCGACTGAGGAAGAGTGAGTGAGCTCAACGGAGCTCTGTCAGGACTGCTGCAGATTTCTTTGTGGGCAGAAAAAGGCAGCAACAGAGGTAGCAGCCCAGTACAAAAGGGTTGCCTGCAGCGCCAGGAGGAACAGAATGAGTGAGTGAGAGAGGAGGAGTGAGCTACCTCTATGGAGCTCTGTCAAGATAGCTGTGAACATCTTTGTGGGCAGAAAAAGGTGGCAACACAGGCAGAAGCCCAGAACAAAAGGGCAGCCTGCAGCACCGGGAGAAACAGAATGAGCGAGTGAGAGAGGGGAAGTGAGCCAGCTCAATGGAGCTCTGTCAGGACTGCTGCAGATTTCTTTCTGGGCAAAAATAGGTGCCAACGCAGGCAGGAGCCCAGTACAAAAGGGCAGCCTTCAGCTCAGGGAGAAACAAAATGACTGAGTGAGAGAGGGTGAGTCAGCGATCTTAAAGGAGCTCTGTCTGGACTGCTGCAGATTTCTTTGTGGGCAGAAAAAGGCACCAACGCAAGCAGGATCCCAGTACAAAAGTGCAGCCTGCAGTGTCAGAAGAAATAAATCGAGTGAGTGAGAGAGGGGGCATGAGTGAGCTCAACGGAGCTCTGTCAGGACTTCTGTGGATTTCTTTGTGGGCAGAAAATGGTGCCAACACAAGCAGAAAGCCCAGTACAAAAGGGCAGCCTGCAGTGCCAGGAGAAACAGAATAAGTGAGTGAGAGAGTGGGAGTGAGCAACCTCAAGGGAGCTCTGTCAGGACAGCTGTGAACGTCTTTGTGGGCAGAAAAAGGTGCCAACACAGGCAGCAGCCCAGTACAAAACGGCAGCCTGCAGCACCGGGAGAAACAGAATGACCAAATGAAAGAGGGGGAGTGAGCAAGCTCAACAGAGCTTTGTCAGGACTGCTGCAGATTTCTTTGTGGGCAGAAAAAGGTGGCAACACAGGCAGGAGCCCAGTACAAAAGAGCAGCCTGCAGCATCGGGAGAAATAGAACAAACGAGTGAGAGAGGGGGAGTGAGCGAGTTCAGTGGAGCTCTGCTGGGACTTTAGAGTTGCACACCTTCCTGCCCAGGGTCCTCTGTGGTCCTATATTACAGCAGGGTCTCTGGAGTGGACACAAAGCATTGATTGAATACTTTTAGGATTGCAGTAATAATATAGATTTAGTTGTTCTGTTTATTTCTCTAACTGAGCTAAGTACTGAGCTATACTGTTATGATTGCTGTAGTAATACAGTGGATGTCTTTGGGGGGGGCATGACAGTATTTAGGCATGGTACTTTCACTTCCAAATACCTAAACAGCACATATAAGCAAGCACTATTCGGCATTGACAAATGCTTGTTCTAAGAATTCTGTTCTTCTTTCCTCTTTTTGTTTCTGAAAGTTATCTCTTATATGTAACTGTACAATTAATATTTGTTTGCATACTCCCTCCTCTATCTATTAAACCATACATGACTCTATTTTTAACTCTTTCTGTGCTACTCTCAAAAGAATTTGTCTGGAATTTCGTACCTTGAGTCCCACCTTTCTGAGCCATTATTAATGATTTAACTATTATATCGAAAAACTTTGTGCTTTAATCTCTGCTATTGTTTCTGATTCATCTATTTTATTTTGAACTTGTGATGTATATAGTTTGTACAACCTTGCTCTTAGCCCCAAATATTTTTTATAATTAGTCATTTCACATTTCTGTGATATTTTTAACATCAGATGTTTTGTCTTTTTAGAATCTTTTCACCATTCAGCTACATTATCGTATAAATCCTGAACTGACTCCTTAGCTCTAAATAGAGCTTTCATTTTTTCCCCGCACTCTTTTTCTTGTAACCTCTCTACATTCATTCTCCAGTAACCCTTTCCAAATGTACACTGATTACCCATATCTAATACCATTCTAACTCGTAAATGATCTGAAGTTTCCATCAGAACTACTTTTATTTCTTCAATCTTTTTCTGTCTTTATCAACCAAAAATCTATCCTAGTTGAGACTTTTCCTTTGAAATACATATTTTCTTGCTTTCTTAGTTATTTTATAAGCATCTAACAAATTCCCTTTCCTTAAAACATTATTTAAATATTGTGTATCACAATAAACTTTATTTGCTCTTCTCCTCGTCTTCTTTACTTAAACTGCAATTAAAGACACCGCCCCACAAAACTATTGTAGATGTGTGAATGTAAGGGTCTGTTAGATTCATCATTTTATTCCTATCCAATTTAGTTTGCAGGTTATATATATTTATTACTCTCAGTGCCCTATTCCTAATATACCAAAAGCTATCCCTACCCCCGTACGCTGCTCTTCCCCTATGGACCACAATGAGGCCCGCCATCTCCAATCCTTTTGGACCAGCTTTATCTCTTCTATAGGATGTAAATGAGTGTCTTGGAATATTATTATTTCATTTTCCAATTCACTTAAAAGTGAGAAAGTAACTGCTGTTTTATGTTTATTTTTTTATACTGTTCACATTAATTGTTAAACATGCTCATGTTTCCATTTAAAGTTCTCAATAAAAAATAATTTTCCCTTTTCTCCTTCAACCATCGTTTGTCTTTTTCCGCCTTTTTGAGGCCTGCTTATCCATAGTGTCCCCATCTGTTATTTCTTCTGCTTCTGAAAAATCCACACAAGATGACAAAGATTCTTTTTCTATTGTGTCCCAGTCTTTCTTTTGTAACATCGAATATCTGTTGGATAATTCAGTTCCCTCTCTATCTTTTTCTTTCCTTGACACTTTATTTGTTCCTGGTTTTTCTCGGGGTTGAGATTTCCTCCTTGACCTTGTTACCATTGTGAAACTGGTTTCCACTTTTCCCTTTCATTTTTTTTTTTTTTTCATATTTTGTTTCTTTATTTCTTTATTTCTAGCTTCTGACTCTTTTTCTTTTATTAGGGTGCAAGAATCCTCCTTATTCCTTGCTTCATATACCATCTTGTCATCTTGACCTTTCATCTTTTGTGCTTTAGCCAGATAAACATCTTGGTTAGCTGTTTCCTCTGGGTCTGGGCTATTACGAGAAGTCCAGGGACAATGTTGAAAAAAATGTCCTTCCTCCTCATACAGACTACATTTGATTTTATTCTTGCAGTCTGCTCCCTGGTGCCCAATCAATCCACATAATCCACATTGTATTTGCTCACATGAGATGCTTAAATGGCTTTTGTCTCTGCACCTATAGCAGGCCCTGGGCTAGCCTGTGTAGAATACTACCCCCCCCGTCTCTCCCCAAAAAGAAACAATTTGCCAAGTGCTGAATTTCACCATTTAGTGATTTGAATGTAACTTTGTATTTCCAACCCCCCCGTCCACAGGCACTCTTAATCTAATACAGGATCTTGGGGGCATTCACTATACATCTTTGTTTTAACCAAAAGGAGAGATCAGCCACATTTATGCCTTCATTTCTGAATAACACTCACAATTTTGAAAGTAGGTTTAGTCAAAGGTATTGCTATAAATCAGTTCCATTGTGGTGCGGTTGTTAATTGATGAAATAGTTTCCAGAATCTGTCCAACCCCCCCATATTTTCAAAACTAATATCATATTTTCTACTTCCAGGTACATGTATGAGTACATAAGTTTCATAGGGGTAGAATTTCATATCTTCTTTTAGTAAGTTTCTCCCTATGTGCAATCGGTCTGGGGCATCTGCAGCTGCCCCCTAAATTTAAGGTGGACTGCGTTCCTCCTTTTGGCTTGCTTTATTTGTTCTTCTAAAAATAACTTCTCTTTTGTGTTTCCTTCCCATGCTTTTTGTTTTTCTTTCTCCTCTTTTTTGCTTTGTTCTTTATCCTCCTGAATTGTGTTTAATTCTATTTCCATAGAATTTTCTTTATCTCCGGTTTGCTCTAAATTATTTTGTATCATCAGCATTTTCTGTTTCAACATTTCTGTCCCCTTTTATTTCTACATTTTGTACATTTTCATTTTCAGTAGCTGTTGAACAGCAGGGCCTATTCAGGTCCTATCCATTTCCATCAGCAGTTCTTTTCCATCCAGTATCTATCAAAACTTTTGTAACCCATTCTGGGGTCTCTTTGTAATTTCCAAACTTTTCTTCCTCTATTTCTTCTTTTTTTTCCCTCCACTTCAAAGGGCTCCCTCCTTTTTCCTCCAATGTATCCACATTTCTTTGTTTGGTATTAATTTTACTTTTTCCTTTAACACTTTCTGCCAGTCTTAGGCCTAGTCTCTTGCAACTTTTTGTGGCCATTCCCTTCAGGCCTTTTTAACTAGGGTTTTCTGTTTCAGTAGGAGTGGCCTGCTCCATCACTGCTACATCAGCACTTTTCAGTTGTTTTTGACAGGCCTCAGGCTTGTCACATTCCTCTTTGCCTACTTAAATTTTTTTTAATAACATTTTTTTCCTCTGCTTAATCTCTTCTTTTTCCAACTCTTTTAGTAAAACAGTTTTTGACTTACTGTGCTCCGTGGAATTTTCTTCTTCATCTGTATGTTTTTTCATTGCTTTTTTTCCAATTCCATTTTCTTTCTCAAGCTGCAGTTTCTGCACATCGCTTTTATTCCTACCTTTTACAGACATTGCTTTTTCCTTAGCTTCAATCGCATCTGTCTCCCTTGGTAACAAGGCAGGGGTTAAGACCTGGTCCCCTGTCTCCTGCACATGCGAAGAGAATATAGGCCTTGAAATCAGGCCTCCTCCTTGCAGCACAACCTGCTCATCTGCCACCTCATCACTCTCTCCTCCTCCTGTGTCCAGCTGCAAACTGGGTCCCTCCATCCTGTCCATAGGAAGTGACAGCACCCCTGCAGGCACAGTAGGGGAATTTCCCTGGTGCCCTGGCCAAATTTCCCCCCATTCACTAAAAATACCATTAACAGGTTAATCTGGTTCAAGGTCAGTTGCCATTCATCCATATTCCCCTACCCCGAGTGGTGCCTGAAAATAGGCAGAATATGTCTAGTGCACTTACCCAGTCAACAAAAACTAAATAGAAAAAAGTAAATCTTTCAGATAAAGTGCCACTCCTCCTCCCTTCCTACCTGCCCTGTCTCTTCTGAATATGCTGTAGCCAGGTATGTCCATCTCCCAGTTGTGGTTATCATTACACCAGGTCTCTGTGATAGCTACAATGTCCAGGTCCAACTGCACCATATGAACATACGAATGTGCCAGCAGAATCAGACCACCCAGTCTATCTAAGTCTGCTCGAGTGTGCAGCCAACACCCCTAGTTTGCAGCTGCCCCACCCCCTCCCCTTTGTCATCCCACTGCCACCCCCACCTCCCCCCCTCACGTTCCCCTGTTCCCTGTCACATGCCCTTTTGAAGCTGTTCACAGATTTAGATGATACCACCAATTCTGGTAATGCTCCATTTTGCTACCACCCTCTCTGTGAAATAGTGTCCCTCATTTCCTTCCTAAATCTTCCCCCTCTATCCTTAGCCCATGCCCCCTGGTGACCCTCCCCCTCCTTAACTTAAATACCCCATCTGCCTCATTCTTATTGATTCCCCTCAGATATTTGAATGTCTCTATCATGTCCCCCCATCCCTTCATTCCTCCAGGGTGTACATATTCAGGTCTCCCAGCCTGCTGTCATAGTCTCTCCTCTGCATTCCACATATCATCTTTGTTGTCCTCCTTTGCACCCCCTCCTGTAGCCTAATATCATGCTTTAGGTATGGCCTCCAAAACTGCACACAATACTCTAAGTGCAGCCCTACCAGTGACCTGTAGAGGGGCAAGTTCACCTCTCTTCGCCTGGATGAAAAAACCCTCGCTATGCACCCCAGCATTTTGTTCACTTTTGTAGCCATACTCCTGCACTGGGCAGTGTTGTTCATGGTCCCTGTTATCATTACCCCTAGGACCTTCTCCTCCTCAGTGATCCCCAGCTTAACCCCCCCCAGCCAGTATTCTCTTCTTGGGTTCTTCACCCCAAAGTGCATAACATTACACTTCTTTGCATTGAACCCCAGCTGCCACCTCTCTGACCACTCCTCTAGCTTGTGTAGGTCCCTCTGCAGCTGCTTCCATCCCTCTTCTCCATCTACCTCTGCTCCAATTTTAGTGTTGTCGGCGAACAGACTTACCTTACTCACCACCCTGTGTGCAATGTCTGGTATAAAGAGCCCAAACAATACTGGCCCCAACACAGAGCCTGTGGCACCCCACTCGTCACTGGCCTTGGAGTTGAGAGCTCCCCTCTCACCATCACCCATTGCAGCCTGCCACTCAGCCAACTTGTAATCCACTTCATCATTTTTGCCCCACCCCTACACCAGTTAACATCTCCCCAAGCTGCCCATGAGGCACCAAATTGAAGGCCTTGCTGAAGTCCAAATAGTCACCCAGTCATAATATTGTACGAGGCTGGTTCAGGGTTGGCACCTATCCAGTTTTTGACCGGATAATCTGTTTTTAAGGGTCCTTATCCAGTCATCCAGTTTTGATTAAATGCAGTCCAGTTTTTGGCCCATGAGTGCTCATATATTCTTAAAACTGAGGTATCAAATCATCCACTGTTTTGGCTGCATTGCATATCCAGGTTACAAAGAAATTCTGATGTAACAGTCATTCAGACCTGCCTTTTTTTGTAAAAAACAGTCTGTCTGTGAGGTGTAAAGTATGGTACAGCACCCACCCACCTCACCAGGATTCTAAGGCAGAGCCAACCCTAGAATCTTTCAAGACATAACCAAATTCCTCTCACGTTAGATTTGTTTTCCACTACTAGACAATAAATCTCATACTGCTCTTACACTGCCTAATACTGTATGCTGAACCCTGTGATAATTGTATTTGTTCTGTAGTCTGTAACCACTCTATTTGTGCTATATCCTGTAACAACTGTATTTGCTCTGAAATCTGTAATTACTGTACTGGTGTTTTGTATCATTTGTCCACCCTGACGTGGAACCTTTGTAAAAGAGCTCACGCTCAAAGGTCTTCCAAAAACTCATAAATAAATAAATAAATAAAAAGAATATTAGCAGTAAATTAACCTAATCTTTTCCACTCTGAATTTTAAGTATGATCTTTTACTGCTATGACAGGAAACAGCCTGCTCACCATTATATGCTCTCATGTGTTTCTTTTTGTTTGTCCTATATTCTGGTATGTTTTAGACCCATTTTTGTTAAATTAATAATCTAACCTTTATTGCCTTTATCATTACATTTGCTCTCAGTTTTGTATTACCTGAACATTTCATGATATTAGCTACACTTTTACAGGTCATTCAGATAAAAAGCATGCAATGGTGTTTCTGAACCTGTGGAATGTGTTAGAAATATGAAAAGAAACAGCAGTAGCTGCTGAGGTAAAGGGGAACAAGCCACAAGCATTAATAATTACGTTATCAAAAATTGGTCAAAGCATCATAATACATGACTGACATGTAAAGGAAAATGGGAGAGGGCTGAGCAATAAGCTGTGGATTAGCTTGGCACATCCAGCAGACCTGAGTTTGATTCCCACAACCTCCACTTGCATACTGTGTGACCAAGAGCCAGTCACTTAATCTACTTGTGCTCCTGGGTCACTCCTGTAAAATGGGCTATGTGGCCTATGGGAGGTAACCTGGTTGCCAATGAATAAAAATAAATAACTGAATAAATAAATCAAATAAATAACAGTAAAAAAATGATTTCTTATCACTAGTAATGTTTATTCCAACATTACAAATGGCTTTGGGTGAGGAGCGATATACTTAACAGTCATAAAAAAGGGGTGTTGCCAGAGGGGGAGTTTGGGGTGTGGTTTAGCATCTGGTTTTTACTTCATCCAAAGGTGGTGACCCTAGGTTGGTTTGACAAGACTTCCCTGGAACAAACCCATGCTGCCTCACATCCTGGAGGCCATTGCCATCCAGGTATGACACCAGTCTTTCCTTTAGTATCATTTCCATGAGTTTGCACACTATGGAGGTGAGACTTACCGGACGATAATTACCTGGTTCATTCCTTGGCCTGCTCTTGTGTAATGGTACTACATGTGCCATCTTACAGTCCAGTGGTACACACCCAGACTCCAATGAAGTACTGTACAGATCCGCCAGCAGCTCCACCAACACCTCCGCCATCTTCCTCAGTACCCTGGGGTGGATACCATCTGGCCCTGGTGCCTTGTCTACCTTTAGTGCCCTCAGTCCCTCTAGGACTCTACTTGCCTCAATTCTTCAATCTGTCACCTCTTCTCCCCTGTCCCCACCCTCCCAGCCCATGCTGGTTGTGGTCCCCCTTTTCTTCCGTGAACACTGAGCAAAGTATTCATTCAGCGCTCAGCCTGCTCCTCCCCTTTCCATCCACTCCCACCCTTTTATCCTCACTATTATCTCCTTGCACTTCCTTTTCTCCCTGATGTATCTGAAAAATTCTCCCCTCCCCCCCATTAATTCTCTGTGCTAATCTCAGCTTCCTCTAGGCCTTGGCTTCTCTCACTTTTCTAGTCACCTCCCTGGACCATCTTGCATATTCCTCCTTGTCCACTTCCTTTCCTGTCTTCCTAAACCTCTGGTGTGCCACTCATTTTGCCCTCACCACCTCCACAACCGTGCTGTTCAACCAGCATGGTTTTCTTGCTCTGCTACTCTGTGCTTTAGTGCAGGCTTCTGTTGCCCCCATTTAAAAATATCCCATTTCTGCCATGTCCATCTCCTGCCTTATGCCCTCCAGTTTCTCTTTCAGTGCTTTCTGCATTCTCCCAAAGTCACCGCCCCTGATGTTTACCACCCGAGTAACTGAAGTTTCTGGCTCCCCACACATCATGATATTAAACCTCACCATTGACAGCCTCCAGATCCTTCATCTTGTTGCTAAGTCTCCTGGCATTTGCACACATGGCTTTCAATGATTTTAACTCACTGGACTATTTAACTGTTCTACTCCAGCTCTCTCCCTGGTTGTCTTTTATCCCTGGTTCTCCCTGCTGTCTGCCCTTCTGTTGAAATTTGCCTCCTTTCTGTCTATCCACCTCTTGGGTGCTTATCTCCATCTTTTTCACACTGCTTTGTAGAGATATCTACTCCTCCTGTTCACTGGTTCCACTGCTAGCTGTGGGGATGGGCAATTAGGCACCCTCCTTGATGGCCTGCCACCCTCCTTGGCTAGTTTAAATGCTTTTCCATGTAGCACTTAAATTTATCATTGCATGCTTGAATTCCCCTCCAGGATAGATACAGGCAGTACACTTGAACAAGCCTCCATCCCTCCAGGTGGGTCCCCAGTCACCAATGAATCCAAACCCTTCCTCACAGCACCAGCTCTTTAACCATGAGTTAAAGTTCCTGGTGCTTGGTCCCCTATGCTCTCCCATGCTTTTCACAGGTAGTACTTCTGAGAAGGTGACAGAAGTAGCTATGTGCATGAGACCCCTCCCCAATTTCCTAAACTGTTCCTGAACTTCCTTAGGCTCCCCATTTGCCAGGTCATTAGTACCTAGGTGGGTAATGACATCCAGCTCACCCTCCCCTCCCCTCCTGCCTTCCTGTTGAACCCCAGGATCTTCCTCCCTTCCCTCCATGTCATGGCACCTGGTAGGCACCTCACCTCACCTCTCTGTCTTCCCACTCCTGTGTTCCTAGCTGGATCCCTCTTATGATAAAGTCCCCCACCAGGAATCACTTCCTCCTCCTCTGGAGTCCACTGCTCTTCTGAGTGAGGACACCTCCTTGGTTGATCTACACATCCTTCCCTTCCACTTCTCTGGGTACCTCTGTTTGGTTGCCCCCATTTGCCAGAGTTCTGGAGTGGAATAGGATTTGGGATGTGCCTCTGTCTGACTGTCCTAACCCTTCCCAAGCCCACCATCACCCAAGTGCACCTCGTTCTTGGCATCTTTTGAGGCAGCGGCATTGGAATGGGTGGTATCTGGGTAGGGGCGAAGATACTCCTGAGCCAGTTTACTTCCACTCTGAGTCTGGCTTCCTCATCCCACAGTCCAGAGAGATGCCTGCAGATAGGGCAGCATCTCAGCATCCAGATGGTCTGCCTGAATATAGCTGCCCCACAGCCACTGCATTGTACCACTCCCCATATTATACTGCACTTAAACTTCTATTCCAATACTTGTCTATTACTGAAGCTCTCCTTGTTCCCTCTTTATTAATTTACTGTCCTAAGAATCCTGCCACCAATCATCAGATACTTTTCACTAAAGAAGGAAAACAAAGAACAAACACAAAAATGAGTCAAAACACTTGTGCCGAGGGCGGGCTTCCTCTCCCTTATGCCCCTCCCACTCTACAACCCCTGCTATTCCCTGTGCTTAGCTACTGTCAATCAAATTTAACAGGGCATATAATTAAGAGTGGAGGCAGGGGAGAGAGGGTGGGTAAAGATTTGCAGCAAGTAAAGACAGCAAAGGTAAACACCACCACTACAAGCACACCAAACTAGGTTTTAAATTTTCAACAGCCCAAAAACAATTCTAAGTAAAGACAGCAAAGAAATAACAGTGCCACTAAAATCCCACAAATCTAAGTTTAAAACATAAACAGTAATGAGCAGTTACTGCACTGTATTGAAATTAATCTGGATCCTTACCCTTCTGACTTCTTCTGAGAAAACAAAAATCAACTTGCTACCTCAAATATGACTTAGTCCCACCTCCAGTTATAATGCAGCTGAGATCAGAGGTCAGACAATTAGGACCCTTCCCCCAAACTACAGGGCAAAACAGACAAGGTCAAATTTGCTGCAATCCCACAAATCTAAGTTTAAAACAAAAAGAGCAGTGAGCAGTTACTGCACTGCACTGCAGTTAATCTGGATCCTTCCCTTTCTGGCTTCTTCTGAGCCAGATGAAAAATACAGACTAGTACAATAAACAGGGACAAAAGTTCATAAGCATATATATATGGCAGTGGAGGTCTAACGTTACAGTTAGTGTATAGGGTAGACTCTACTGAGCTATTGTACAATGTATGCTTGCATCCTGGAGATACAGAGAGGTTTAGGAGTGGACACAGAAAGAAGGAATATGGTGGAGATGACTGGAGTTAAGGACAAAAGGATAGGGTTGGTGGGGGAGGGAAGAGGATAGGGTGGGAGATAGATGGTGGGTGCCGTGTGGCTGTGCCATGGAGGAAGGGCAGGGAGGTCAGAGAAGTGCAGAGTCAGGGCTACCCAGGGGTACAACTGACATGGTAGATTAATTGCTAGTGTGGATTACTATCTTCAGCAGTTGTAATTACTGTCTTTAGCCATTGTAGTTTTCCATCTTAAATGGGATCTAGTGGGAGCACGCACTTCTGCCTCATTACTAAATACAGAATATTATAACTGACAATTTAAACTTCTGTATCCCCTATTACATGATAGCTGCCCTTCCCCTGACACAAGTTACACGGCCCTTATATCTCAAATTTAATAAAGGACCTCCCACCAAGCAGACTCACTAGTTCCTACCTCTCTTTTCCTCCAAGTCTGCTGGTAGCATTAATTAATAAAGTAAGCTCCTCTCCTATAATATAATATTGTCAGCAATCTTTTGTCTTTGAGTGTATTTAAGAGACATTTAAAAATGACTGTCTAGTCAATTCTCTATGCTTTTGCTATAATACTTGATGTTATATGTACCTTTCTGATTTTAGTTTTTGTAACTCTCAAGCCCTCCTTGAAAATGGGCATTTAATGCTTTTGGGATTTACCTGGTCAACAAATTTTAAATAATAAGAAAAAAAATTAAATGGCAACACTCCCCTCTCCAAATCAAAGCTGCACCATTACCATGACAGAAGACACAAGGCATCTGTCCCCTTTATTCCATAAAGGGCCCACCATTGAAAACACCCACAAGCCCCCACTTTCCTCCTTCCTTAATAGCACCAAAAGTAGAGATAACAGTAATTGTCCCATGGTGGCTTGGCTTGCATTCATCTTCATTCTAGTACATACGTCATGTATGAAAATGACTGCCTATTATAGCAGTAACACCTGATTGTCTGAGTATGAAGATTTCCCAGCTGTTTCTGAACAAAAAGTGATAGTTTACTAAAGGCTGAGACAGAAGCGGGTACAGTAGAATATGTCCCAGCTATTTCTGTGCAGACAAGACAGGGGTATAGGTTGTGACAGGCATGTACATGGTATGAAAATTTCCCACATATTTCTGAGCAGACAGAGCCAGGGTACTATAGTCTAAAACACAGGCAGACCCAGTATGAAAACTTGCCAGCTGTTTCTGAGCAGATGGACAGAGTACTATAAATTGACAAATGGTCTTAACTTTCTTAGCTGTTTCTGTGCAGATACAGATTACTATAGACTGGTGCAGTATGAATACTTCTCAGCAGTTTCTCCCCTTTTTTTCTTTATTTTTTCCCTCTTATCAGATTAAATGTCTAGTGGATCCTTTTCCATCAACTTGTTGTTTCTGAAAAATCCTTATAATGCCATTTCTACATCATTTTCAGAGGGTGTGAGGGGAGCTCCTGTTCCTATTTATTTATTTATCTATCTATTTATTTATTATTTTTCCTATTTTGTATTATAGTTCAACACATTTAAATTAATATCTATCATAATTATATAGCTCCACCTATGACTACTTCAAAGCCAACTGGAAATTGGTCCACATTTCCTTAAATTGTTCCATTTTCCTTTGTTTAATATATCCCACTTATTCCAAAGCAGACACATCCACCATCGCATTGATCCAATGGGTGAACACCGGTGGGTCAGGATTCCACCATTTTTATAAAATACACTTCTTTGCCACTATTATGAAAAGGATTAAAAATTTATATTGCTGTATTTCCCATGTATCTTTATCTGGTAAAAAAGCTAACATTTTTAACATTGGAGAGAAGAAAAAACATTTTCTTTTAAATATTCTTTGTGCAAATTTCTCTATATCATGCCAAAAGTTTGAGAGACACGGGCAAGAGGCAAGTAAGTGTATTAAAGTGCCAGTGGAGTTAAAGCATCTTGGGCACTTGTCTGTTATGGTTCGGTTTAGTAAATGTAATTTTTTTGGGAGAAAACTAAACATGATGAGTGGTATTCATTTGTATTTGTTGAAGCCTCACAGATTAAATGTTTTCTGTATAGAGCTTAATAATATCCATCCATTGCTCTTGTGAAATATGAATTCTCAGATCCCGTTCCCATTTCTTCCTGACTCCTTCTATATTATAATTAAATGATTCCTGAAGAGCATCATATAATGGTATCAGTTTTTTTACCTAATTTATTATCCTGAATATTTTTAATCAATGTAGGTAATTCTCTCAGCTTGAAATGTAGTTTATTTTTATTTATATAAGATTTAAGTTTATTATAATAGAAAACATGAACATCTTTTAATTGAAATTTATTCTTTATTTGTTCAAATGTCCCTAATGAATCATTAATAAAAATGTCTCCTATTTGGTTCAACCCCCTTTCTCTCCAATATTTAGAAACTTGTAAAGGTACAGTAAAAGGAAAATTATAATTTACAAAAATTGGTGTATACTGAGTAATATCATTACCAATCTTTAACTTCAATTGTAAACAGTTCCAACATTGATATGTAGTTTTTGTTGTAACAGCAGCTTTTACTTTTTTTAATGGGATGCCAGAATACAACAACTGCATAAACGTATTATAAGAATGTTCTTTAAGTTCTATTTGAGCTGAGGGGAATTGTAACTTCTCTTCATTTAACCAATGCCATATTTGAGTCAGCCGAGCTGCCAAATAATATAAATAAAAATCCGGCAATGCTTGTCCTCCTTTATCTTTAGGTAGGACAAGTGTTTTCCAGGAAATCCTCACACTAGCATGCTTCCACAAAAAATTCATAACCATCTTTTTAAGTCTTGTGAAAAAATCTATTGGAACTGGGATAGCCAAAACCTGAAAGAAAAACAGTAACTTTGGCAAGATTTGCATTTTGATTAAATTTACCCTTCCAATCAGTGTTAGATAAAACGAGTTCCATTTTTGCAAATATTTTTGTATATGATTTAACAAAGGTTCATAATTTAATTTATATAGATCTGTAATAGAAGAACATATATTAACTCCTAAATATTGTATTCCCTCTGCCTGGTTCAAATTTGGAACCCATGGCATGTCTAATAATACATACTTTTTATCTAATTGCAACATAGCTGATTTTGTCCAATTAATTCTATTACCTGAATAAATCCCAAAATCTTTGTTTCTTGAATAGCATGCCTTAAAGACACTTCTGGTTTAGTAAGATAAAGTATGATGTCATCTGCATACAGTCCTATTTTTCCTCTTGTGCTTTAAGTGTGATACCTGTAATAAATTTGTTTTGTCAAATTTTAATTGCCAATGGTTCTATAATAAGATCAAAAATCAAATGAGACAGGGGGCATTCTTGTCTCATTCCTCTTTGTAATTCAAACTTAGATGAAATTAAATTATTAATTTTAATCATTGCCGTTGGAGCTTCATATATAAGTTTTAACCAACCACTGAGCTGTGCCCCGAGGCCCATCTCCCAAACCACGGTCATCATACATAACCATTCAACTCTATCAAATGCTTTTTCAGTGTCTAAGGCAACAAATGTTGCATCAACTTATGTATTCAAATCCATAATATTCAATGTATGCTATACATTTTCTGTCAATGTTCGATCTTGTATAAATCCATTTTGATCTCTATGGACTAAAGTAGGTAATATATTTTCTATTCTCCTAGCTATAATTTTAGTAAAAATTTTATAGTCCTTGTTTAATAAGGAGATGGTCCTATATGAGGCACAGCTCAGTGGATCTTTATCTTTTTTTTAAGAAAACTTGAATTATGGCTTCTTTAAATGATTCTGGAATGTTATTTATTTCCAAAAAAGAATTAAACAACAGGGGTCAACCTTAACTTTTTTTTGCACTAGCCAGCCAGACAAGTTGATTAAAAATTACACTAGCATGCAGATGGTTGCACTAGCCCACAATAATAATGGTCAGTTTTGATCAGTTATACAGGAAAAATGCAAGCCAAGAAATACTCCGATTATTACATCTTTATCCTGCTCCCACATTGCTTACTGCCCCAGCAAAAAAAGACTACAATACAATCACATGCAGTGTGTACTCCCACTGTTTTTTACCATGTGACCCTTGCTTCCTCTTTCTTCTCCCCCTCCCCACTAGACTAAAGAATACCATAATAGCATATGTTTAGTCACGCAGTTCTAGCTCTGCACACACAATAGACAACATCATCATGCACCTCACCACAGCCCCACCCTGACCTGCAAGCCAATGTACAGAATCTGGCAGAGAAAAACACTCTCATCCCCCACCCTGTGATTAACCAGACCTGTACTTCTGGAAGTTTTCTTACACTGTGAAGTGAGCCAGGGGAAGTTTTAGGATTTCTTTTGAGAGAGTTAAACAAACACAGGGGGCTTGGGATGTAAGAAACTTTGACATATCTGTTTATATATACTAGGCACAAACGTATTGATATAACATGCTCTGCCCTAACAAAAATGGATTTTTCATAACAGTGTCCTTTCATCAGTCAAAGGGGAGCAGTATACAGGCATGATGCAGTACTACTTCTCTTTCTATATAGGATGATCTATGCATACCAGGAATACTTATTTTAACCTTTCAAATTATATATTTTACTAAAGTTTTGCTTTGTACCATACATGCATCAAAGCATTGTTTTTCGGATGAAATGACATGCTGGGCGGTACTGCATGGATGGCATTGACTGGTGTGATCCATTAAGAGGAGCTGTGAATCCTACACCAGTCAGTAATGGCAGCTATGGGTCTTTGGATGGCCACTTCAGAGTCTAGTCTACAGTGGTGTCCAGAGAAAGTATAGAGTGGACAGACTACGTGGCTGGGCAGACCATGTATACATCATAGCATTCTGCCATTGCTGTGTTGGATACAGACACTCAAAAGGTTGGGAAATGAGGCACACTGGTCTTAATATTGTGGGACAAATCAAAGACAAGTTCAGCAAACTGGAAGCTAGTGACTTAACCACTCTAGCACTCTACCCTTGATCACAGCATGCACACTAGCTGAATCTCCTAATGACTGAGTGATAATGACTCACATCAAGTCTTTTATTGGATCACCCTCTTGAACTGCCAGATAACTGCAACTCTTAATGAGTTGTTAATCACACCAGGCCACCTGGAACACTGGGGGAGATTAGCAAAAGGACTACAGCCTGCTAAAGCATGGACTATTTCAACTTCATTAATAGCTATGAAAAACCTGCACTAGTCAAGACGGACAAGTAAAGGGTTAGCTGCACTAGCCCTGGTCAATTTGCACTAGGTTCAGGGCTAGTAAAACAATGTTAAGGTCGAACCCTGAAACAATAAACATAAAGGTTCCATAAGGATTGTTTTCTGAATTTTATATATCTCCACCCCTAAACCATCTGGTCTGGGTGCCATCTGTTTTGCCAAGTCTTCTATTGCCTCCCCTACTTCATTTATTGTAACAGGTAGATCCAACATATTTGTTATATACTCCGGTATTTTTGGCATTTCTATCGTGAGCAGATACTGTTTAATCTGATCCTCATTAACTACCAATTCTGAAGTATAAAGTCCCTTATAGAACTGTAAAAAACTTTCCAATATTTCTTCTGGATTATTTTTAACTACACCTTTTTCATCTTTTGTACTATTTATTGTATTCTTAATTTGCTAGGAAAGTAATTTCAAAGGTTTATCAGTGTCAAAATAATAATATAATCTAGTATTATATATTTGTTTTTCTGCTATTTCATTAGATTTAAGGTTAAACTGATCTCTTTTACTCAACATTTGTTTAACAATCTCACGTCTCAGCAGTTTCGGAGCATTCTGTGAAAAATAACTGCTGTCTGAGATGGTGGTGGATAAGGTTGCTTGAATACTTCAACATCTGATCCCTGCTATGATAGTCAGATATTAAGATAATACATATCCAGATTTGACATCTGATCCTAGCATCATATGATATCAGATTAGGATACCAATACCATACAATCTGACTTTAACTCCTGTTTTATAAGATTTCCCCACCCCTGCCACACAATTGTTTAGCCTTCCTTCCCAATTGGCAAACATCCTCCCAGACACCCTGTGACCACAGCCTCTCTCCTCAAACCCATAGCTCCCAATACTTTATCAAAATTAATTCATGGGCCAGCCCACTGGTTTAGCAGTGGTGCTACTGATTGTGATGTTGATGACCCATCTTCAAAAGTGAACTCAGGGCATCAACAGGCCACCCAGGTGGAGGAGGATTACACATAAGAAGGACTGCTATCCTCTTCTGGGGGAGAGTGTTTGCAGAGCCTGATAGCTGCCTGCCTCTGGCCAATGCTGGGGGAAATGCTTCTGGAACTGCTGAGGAAGTAAAGGGGATGTGACAGATGCTGACATGCATTATATGAGTACATGTGGCACACATCGTGGCATTATTAAATGTCATGCCTCTCAGGAACCACAGGCAAAAGGGATAATATTGTTGCAGGAAGGCACTGAACACCTGCAGGCCCTGCACCTGACCAGCTGGGCTCACAAGTCAAGAACTGGATCCTGAACTGTGACAGTCCCAGTGGACATTGGGTTGGTAGGACTGGGGTGTGTGGCACATGGGAACCAACTAGTAAAGAAGAGAAACAGATTAACAAACAAAAAAAATTGAGTAGGGTTATGGTCAAGGACTGGCATAAGTCAGCATCTAACATACCCACCCCATAAATAATAACTCTCCCTGCCCTTGCAGAAACCACAGTACTGGCTGTCGCACAGTTCAGATGTCACCCCCCACATTCAGCACACCCACTAGCCCATATCTCCCTTCTCCCCCTCAAAGCACCTAATATACCTTTGATGTCAGGTCAGGTGATGGTCAGGTACTAACTCAGCAAATCTAAATTTAATGAACCCCTAAAATAATAACTCCCCTGCCCCTACACAAGCCACCTTCCCAACCACTATACTGTTCAGAAGGTACCCTCACCCAACACACCCACTAGCCCCATCTCTCGCTCTCCGACAGCACTCATACACGTTTATCAAAGTTGGGGAGGAGGGATGGGCACAGCAGCACAGTGCTCACTATAGGTCCCACGGAGAAGCATAGCCTTGCACTTTACTTCATTATGTATGAGTGAAAAGATGTCCTCCAATAGCCAAGAATAAGTGTATAGTGTATGTTGGAATGCAGTTCTCACTTCGTTTTCTGGCACTGTCAAAATGTGGTTCTGCTGCAGTAGTGACATCCATACTGTAGCAGAACGACTTTTCATTCTGCTTCAGTATGGACATCATACTGACTCCTTCATGAGCACCTGTGTTGCCATGGTAATGATTCACGCCACTGCTTCCACCTGCTAAAGCAGCAGTTTTTTAAAAAAAGCTTCACCAGTGTATTTCCAAAGTTACGCTACTGGCTACCGATTGTAACACGAGTAAGGCGAGCACAGATGGGTGTTAGATGAAAGTTTAAGTGTGTAGCTTGGTGATGGTGGTACTGGTCAAAGGGGGTGATGAGAGTATCAAGCAAGTACGCAAGTAGCGCCGGTCCTAGGAAGCACTCTGAGGAATCTGATATGAATCTGCATTTTTTTTTAGTAACTTTTCTGATTGTTCTCGTTCTCTCTCGTTCTCTCTCTCTCTCTCTCTCTCTTTTTCTCCCCCTTAATTTTCCTTTCTCTACAGGGCCAAGATATGACGCTGGTTTGCTCCCCCGATAATTATTCATGTTTGATGATTCATATTTCACTGTTCAGTTGTTGCTGTATTTACTTTGTGTTTGGCTGTTCTGCATGCAGTAAAGTATATTCATACACTAATTTACAAATAAACATAGAAACATAGAATTTGATGGCAGATAAGGACCGCTTGGCCCACCCAGTCTGCCCATTTCCCTACCTGATGGATAAGCTGCAGATTCTAGTTAATCAACAGCTTACTTCCTCCTGCCCCCCACTAGAATTGCCTTATGCCTGTCCCATGCATTCTTGAATTCTCCCACTGTTCCTGACTCCTAAACCTCCTCAGGAAGGCTGTTCCATACATCCACAAGTCTCTCTGTGAAAAAATAGTTTCTAACATTACCTCTGAGCCATCACCCCCTCTATCTTCAAATTGTGCCCCCTTGTTCTTGCACATCTCTTCTTCTGAAAGATACTACCCTCCTGAACCTTGTTAATTCCCTTGAGATGCTTGAAAGTTTCTATCATGTCCCCCTCTCCCTCCTTTCCTCAAGTGTATACATATTAAGCTGCTTTAGTATCTCCTCGTATGTCTTCTGGTGCAGACCTTGCACCATTTTGGTTGCCCTTCTCTGAATAGCCTCCACTCTGTCTATGTCTTTGCGGAGTTGGGGCCTCCAGAATTGCACACAGTACTCCAGATGGGGTCTCCCTAACTGTCTGTAGAGAGGATAACAACTTCTTGTTTTCTACTGTTGATGCCTCTCCCTAAGCATCCCAGTATCCCCCCAGCCCTCCTTACTACCTTCTCATTGCTTGCCCACCTTTAGGTCATCTGATATAACTACTCCTAGGTCTCTTTCGATTTTTGTTGTTGTTATTAACTCACCCCCCATTGTGTACTCTTCCCCTGGGTTTCTGTTTCCCAGATGCATTACCTTGCACTTCTTTACATTGAATCTGAGCTGCCACATATTTGACCATTCCTCCAACCTTGCCAAGTCCCTTTTCATTCTTTCCACCCCACCTTGTGTATCAACCCTGTTGCAGGGGGGGCGCTGTGGAGCATCCAACATGGCGGCAGTTCTTTTTTAAGGCTCTTCAGCTGGCTTACCTAGAATCTCAACTAACAACGATTTTGGGACACTTCGAGGACTCCTGAACTTTTTGTATTGTGTGGGAACAGTTCGGGACGGAGATATGAGCCCTAAGAAAGTCAACAGACAGGCTATGTCAAAGCTCGACCCGTTTTTCTCCGCACTGAAGGGCCTAAAAGAACCTGGTAATGGAATACCCACTACATCGGCAAATGAAGCCCTGAATCCACAGCTGATGGCGATGCTACAAAAAATACAGGCGACAGGGGAGGAGTCGAACCGCCGCATGGCAGCAGTGGAAACACGCTTTACCGAGCTAGTTATAGAGGTGCAGACAAATGCCACTAATATAAGCGAACTTCAGGTGGAGGCTGAGCGGCAACGGGAACGAAATGCCATGTTTGTAAAAGACCTTACATTCTTTAGGGCTAAAGTTGAGGCCTTAGAGAACTTGCAACGACAGCCTAATGTACGTATTGTGGGCTTTCCTCCCAGATATGCCAGTGCTACTGAAATTTCTGCAGCAGTTGCAAGAATGATTTTCACGGACCTGACCTCTACTGCCTGAGGGTTCAAGTTACAATACCAGCGCTTTGTAATTCCTATGCGCACAAGAATGAAAGAACTGGAAGTGCTCGCGTTAACTGCCATAGTTACACTCTCAAACCCAGAGGCAAGGACCCTCTACTTACAAATGCTAGACAGAGAAGCGAAATAATTTGGGAGGGCAGTAAAGTTGCTTTTTTTCCAGATATTTCTTCACAGTCACAGAATCGGAAGAAAGCTCTTCAACTCACAAAAAAGCAACTACTTGAGAATGGGATTGCAGCTCAGTTGGTGTTTCCTGCAAGGCTTCAGGTCCGTCATGCCGGTAAGACTCATATCCTAACTGATCCAGACGCTGCAACAGCCTTTGCTTCTAAGCTTATTGCAGCCCAGATGGCTTCAGCTGAAAAAAGAGGGGGTCTCAGACCAGGAAAATGATACCAATGACTGATACTAATGAGACTTTCTAATAGACTCAGTTCTGTATCCCAGATATGAGATTGTGGAGGGATCTCGGTCTACCTGAAGTTGAGATCTAGAGGGGGTCATAATATTACCATGGCTTTACCCTCTTTTTGCCTAATTTTACTTACATAAGACAATTGTTTTAAGGTCAGCCATGTTGATTGTTTATTTGTCAAACTAGTAGAATAAATTCCTGCTTATTAGGGGATCTGTTATACACTGGGGGAAACACCCCACTCAATTTGTGAACTGTGAAATATAGCCCTAAGTTAAGTTTAGGTCTCCCTATCGGTCAGTAATGTGACCCTAATGATAGGGGAGGGAAGCAACTTAATTGAGTCAAGGCAATCTGGTGTAAGTTAGCACTACTGCAACATCCCTTATTAAGATGTCCAGTCCTCCACTTATATAATTTGCTAACCTGCTAGGAGCGGAAATATTGGCATAGTCCCTTTACGACACAGACTAAGTGAGAATGTTCACTTCTACAATATTATCCAGCTAAAATATTAGAATTGTTTTACTAGATGGTTGTTCAGACTTAATCAAAAGAATATATTAAGCATTTAAAGACATAAGGGATTACTTATCCTGTATTCTGAAGTGATGTACAACTAAAATATGATGCTGTATTACTGTATGTACTATGGTTTTTTACCTGTATGAAAACCAATAAACATAAATTAAAAAAAAAAAACCCTGTAGCAGATCTTTGTGTCATCTGCAAATAGGCATACCTTTCCTTCCAGGTGCTCTCCAATGTCACCAATAAAGATATCAAAGAGGACCAGTCCCAGTACCGAACCCTGCGGTACCCCGCTAGTTACACTTCTTTCTTCACTGTGGACTCCATTTACAATTACCTTTTGCGTCCTGTTGTCCAGCCAGTTTTTTTATCCAGACTACCATCTTGGGACCCACTCCAAGGCTGGCTAACTTGTATATTAATCTTTTGTGTGAGACTGTGTCGAATGCCTTGCTAAAATCTAGGTAGGCCATATCTACAGCCCCCTCCCTGGTCTACTACTTTGGTCACCCAGTCAAAGAAATCTATTAGGTTCATCTGACATGGCCTTTCTTCTGTGAAACCATGCTGCCTTGGGTCCTGTGCCCCACTGGCCTCTAGGTACTTAGCAATTCTTTCCTTCAGAAGTGATTCCATCATTTTCCCTACCACTGAAGTCAAACTAACTGGTCTGTAGTTTCCTGCCTCTGTCCTGCTCCCACTTTTGTGAAGTGGAATCACATTTGCCCTCCTCCAGTCCTAAGGTACCCCTCCATCCTCCCATGATTTGTTAAAGAGAGTAGTCAGTGGTGTTACTAGTTCTACCCTTAGTTCTTTTAGTATTCTTGGGTGAATCCCATCAGGTTCTCATCGCTTGTCCACTCCTCAGCTTCAAGAGTTCTTTCAAACCCTTTCTTCTGTGAATGGACTGGTATCGACCCCTATTCAGAGTTTTTCCCTTGTTTGGTTTAGGCACCTCCCTCCTCATCTGTTGTGAATACTGAGCAGAAATATTCGTTCAGTATCCCTGCTTTTCACTGTCCCCTCTGCCCACATTCCCCCCTTTATTAAGTCTCTGTATCCCTCTTGGTTTCTTCACTCCTAATGTACCTATAAAAGTTTCTCCCCCTTCTTAACAGAGTTGGCTATCATTTCCTCAGTTTGTGCCTTTGCTATTCTGACTGCCTTCCTGCCTCCTCTTCGCTTTAACTGATAAAGTTCCTCTGTTCTGCTCCTTCTGTGTTTCCTTATATTTCCTGAATGCTATCCTTTTCTCCTAACCGTCCCTGCCACCTCTTTTGAGAACCATAGTGATTTTTCCTTCGTTTGTTTTATTGATTTGCTTCACACAAAGGCTTGTTGCCTCTGCAATGGCTGTTTGATTATTCCCATTGTTCCTCCACCCTCCTTCTTGCCCATTTGCTAGTGCTTTTCTAAGGCACTCTCTCATTTTCCCAAAGTCAGCCTTCCTAAAGTCAATACTTGTTTTTGTATGGCTTGACTCTATGGCTGTGTTTATTGTGAACCACACTGTTTGGTGGTCACTTGTTCCTAGATGGCTACCTACTTAAATCTGAGATCCTTTCTCTCTTCCCCATTTAAGAGTGCTAGGTCTAAGATTGCTCCTCCCAGTGGGTTCCAACACTAGCTGTCTGAGGCATGCCCCTGAGGGCATCAAGAATGACCCTGCTCTTGGATGTGCCTTCAGCAAAGGTACTCCAGTTAACATCTGGTATATTCAGGTCCCCCATCAACAATATCTCCCCTTTTTCTGCCATTTTAATGATGCCTTCTATCATTTCTTTGTCCATTTCTTCCCCCTGAGATAGGGGTCTGTACACAACCACCATGCGGATTGTGGTGCCATTTCCTGTCTCCAGGGTGATCCTTAGTGACTCATCAACTTCCTGTTTACTCTTTAGTTCTGTTGCTTTAATCCCTTCCCTTATATAGAGAGCTACTCCTCCTCCTCTTTTACCCACCCTGTCCCTCCTGTAGACTGTGTATCCTGGTATGTTGACTTCCCACTCATGGTCCTCTGTGTACCATCTCTGTATTTTTCTGTAAAAATTAATAGGCAGTTATCGGTAGCAACATACGCTATATAGAACAGTGTATGGCTGAACGTTAACAACAGGGCTGATTCTTACACTCGTGGTTGCTATGCCAAATGTTGACCTTGAGAGCGCACTCATGTAAGAATTGCCTTGTTGTTAACGTTAGGCCATACACTATCCTATATTTTTTCTCCACTAGCCAATTAAATGTTGCATCTTTTCATTCATGCAGAATCTAGGTCAGTGCAGCACTAACGTGATTTGTGCTGCGGTAACCTTTTGAATATCGGCACAAAGAAGGCGATCATAAACAATGTCTAAAACTGTTGCAAGCTTTAATAAGACCATGGAATGTTATAATGTATGTGGTTACAAATAATGCACTATTTTTTTTCTTAAGTTCAGACAGACTGACTAAAAAAAGAGTACTTGCACATTGCTGAATGAAGCATTTTTAAAGAAAACTGTTACTATTAGAGTAAACCCAATTTCTCATTATGCTGAATCCAGTCTACTAATTTTTTGTGTACTACATTTCAAGCATTGCTTTTTAACTCATGTTTTATTTGGGTGGCTGAAAACCATCACAAACAAAAAAGACTACCATAATTAAATGATTGTTTAATGTATTGAATAGGTGCTGTTTCCCTGATGAAGTCCAATTTGGGGCAAAATGCTGCACTAGTAAGGATGGCCACTTGACTTACTGGTTATGAATAAACTTACAAAAGTATGAAATATTGATTGTGTGGCTAATTTCCTGAGAGTTTTGCATTGCATAGGCCACTATCAGCCCCAGAACTAAACTTTGTTGGAACCTATTGCTATAAGATAGTACTTGGTGGATCTTCTGCAGAGCTACACTAGACACGAGAACAAGACACATTTATATACTTTGTAAATTCTTAGAAATTAATAATTTACCTTTTCAATTTAGCTCACCTCTGTTCTCTCACTCTCTCTACAGGCAGAGCAACAGGAAGAAGGAGCTGCTGGTATAACTAAACTTCTCTACTGGGACTATATTGCCCTCCTTCCTTCCCCTCCACCCCCCACACAAAGGCAGTTCTACTTTTATAGGCACAGGATTTGACTGTTACAACAGGAATTTCCGGTTTGGGAGCAGGACGTGAGTAATCACAGAGCCACCAAAGACTCACCATCCTAGAAGGGCAAGAGTAGCTCCCCCCTCCCCCAGCTGCTGGAAGTCTGACTCTGAGTAAATAAGGAGACTACAGAGAAATATAGGAACTTCTTGTCTCAGAACAGGAAGATCAGGCACTAAAAGGGCACAGAGGCAGTAAGTGAGTAGGGAGAGAGAGAAAAAAGAAGTAAACAAACAGAAGAAAGAGTAAGCATTCCAAACAACAGTTAGGGGGCCAGAAGTAAGACATGATGGGAGTGGTGCAGTGGCTGGGGAGCAGCAGTCTTCTGGGAGATGTTCTGGAGGATGAGGTGTTGTCCCATATGCAGGCACCTCTCTGGGCTGAGGGAGGAGGTTGCTCATCTCCAGGCTGGGTTGGCCAGGATTTGTTGGGCCTACTCTCCCATGCAGGGACCACCGTGGTCAATGCTTTTGCCTCAGAGGTTGATAAGAAAGAGGAGCGGTTGAACCACAGTGTGCTCAGGAAGGGTGAGGGTGGTGGAACAGAGGCACATCCCTCCAGTTGTACCTCTCCACAAGTTCTATACCATTCTGGAAAAGTGTGGTTCCTCTAAGGAGGAACCCACAGTGGAGACCAAGGAGGATGCTGGGAACCTCCACAAAGGAGACCCACAGGAGGGTGGCATGGGACCCCAAAGGGGAAGAAAACAACTCCTGGTTGGGTACTCCATTGTTAGGAAGGTAGAACTGGGTGAGGAAGGGGAGAGGGAGGTAAGGTGCTTGCCTTGAGCCATGGCTTGAAGGGACAAGGAGCGAATACTCAGGATCGCAGGAGCAGTTGCACAGGGGAGGGAGCTGGATGTCATTGTCCACCTAGGGACAAATGACTTGGCTAAGAAAGGGATCAGAGCAGTGCAAGAAGCATTTGTGGAGATGGGAAGGGGCCTTAGACAAATAACAAGCACAGTAATGTTCTCATAGGTGCTGCCTATCTATGGCATGGGTGAGGCTTGGGTGCTCCACACCATGGGATTCAATCAGTGGTTGAAAAACTGGTGCAGAGCTCAGGGATTTGGCTTCATTGGGGACTGGGGATCCACCTGAAGGGATGCAGGCCTATACTGGTGTGATGGTCTGCATCTGTCCAGGAGGGGAACCAGAATCCTAGGTTATGGGTTTAAACGCTTCATTGGCAAGCATTTAAACTAGCCAAGGGGGAAAGCACTGGAGAGGAGCAGGGAAATATTAGCCTCCCCCAAAAAACAGGGTACTAAGTGAGGTAGACCAACATAGAGATGTCAGTAGGGAGAAGTGCAGGGGTAAATGGAGAAAGTGACAAGCGCAATAAGGACATGGATGGGGCAAAAAGGGGTAAGGCTATCAAGAAATGGAGGGTAATGAGTACCAACGCTCGTAGTCTGGGCAACAATTTCCCTGAACTGGTGGCCTTGATGGAAGAGGGATGCTTGAATATCATAGCAGTCACAGAAACATGGTACACAGAGAACCATGACTGGGATGTTAACATACCAGGGTACACAACCTACAGGAGAGACAGGAAGGGGAGAAGAGGGAGTGGAGTAGCTCTTTATGTAAGGGAAGGGATGCAAGCAACTGAACAAAAGAGTAAACAGGGAGGAGAGAAGGCACTGTGGGTCACCTTAGAGACTGGAAATGGCACCACAATCCACACAGGGGTTGTGTACAGACCCCTATGTCAGGGGAAGGGAATGGATAAGGATATGATAGAAGGCATACTTAGGATGACAGAGAAAGGGGAGATAATGTTGATGGGGGACCTTATGCCACATGTTAACTGAGAAATTTGCTGCAGCCACATCCAAAAGCATGGCCATTCTTGAAGCTCTTCAGTGGCATGTCTCAGACAGCTAGTTTTGGAACCTACTCTGAGGAAGCAATCTTAGACCTCATACTCTCAAATGGGGACAGTGAGAGGATCTCAGATGTAGAAGTGGGTAGCCATTTAGGAACAAGTGACCACCAAACAGTGTGGTTCACGATAAACTCAGCTACAGAGTCAAGCCATACAAAAGTGAGGGTTCTGGACTTCAGGAGGGATGACTTTGGCAAGATGGGAGAGTGCTTTTGAAAAGCACTAGCAAACAGGCTAGAAGGAGGGGTGGAACAGCAATGGGGAAATATCAAAACTTTCATCACAGAGGCAACAAGCCTTAGCGTGATGCAAATAAACAAATCAAAAAGAAAGAAAAAGCCACTATAGTTCTCAAAAGAGGTGGCAGTGAAGGTTAGGGAGAAAAAGATAGCATTTAGCATTTATGTAGTATAAGGAAACACAGAAGGAGTAGGACAGAGAACTGTACCAGTTAAGGCAGAAGGAAGCAGGGAGGGTAGTCAGAATAGCAAAGGCCTAAACTGAGGAAAAGATAGCCAACTCAGTTAAGAAGGGGGGATAAAAAACTTTTTATAAGTATATCAGGGAGCGTGAAAAGACAAAGGGAGGGACAGTGAGGCTGAATATAATCGACGGTGGGTGGGCAGAGAGGGACAGTGAAAAAGCAGGGATACTGAATGAATACTTCTGTTCAGTATTCACAAAAGAGGAAGTAGGGGAGGTGTCTAATCCAATTAGCAGGAGCACTCTGGATAGGGGGGTCGATCCCAGTCCTTTCACAGAAGAAAGGTTTCTGAAAGAACTCCTAAAACTGAAGGTGGACAAAGCAATGAGGCCAGCTGGAATTCACCCCAGAATTCTAAAAGAATTAAGCAAAGAACTAGTGACACCACTGACTACCCTTTTTAACAAATCATGGGAGGATGGTGTGGTACCTGAGGACTGGAAGAAAGCAGATGTGATTCCCCCTTCACAAAAGAGGGACCAAGACCGAGTCAGGAAACTACAGACCTGTCAGTTTGACCTCTGTGGTAGGAAAAGTGATGGAATTACTTCTGAAGGAAATAATTGTTGAGTACCTAGTGCAAGGTAATGCACCTGGGAAACAAAAACCCAGGGGAAGAGTACACAATGGGGGGTGAGATACTAACAACAACAAAAATGGAAAGGGACCTGGAGGTTGTCATATCAGATGACCTAAAGGTGGGCAAGCAATGTGAGAGGGCAGCAAGGAGGGCTGGGGGGATACTGGGATGCATAGGGAGAGGCATCACCAGTAGAAAACAGGAAGTTATTATCCTCTGTACAGACAGCTGGTGAGACCCCATCTGGAGTACTGTGTGCAGTTCTGGAGACCCAATCTCCGCAAAGACATAGACAGGATGGAAGCTGTACAGAGGAGGGCAACTAAAATGATGCAGGGTCTGCACGGAAGACGTGATGAAGAGAGATGAAAGGAGCTTAATATGTATAGCCTCGAGGAAAGGAGGGAGAGGGGGACATGATAGAAACGTTCAAGTATCTCAAGGAATCAACAAAGGTCAAGAGGTAGCATCTTTCAAAAAGAGGTGTGCAAGAACAAAGAGGGCACGATTGAAGATGGGGGCGGCTCAGAGGTAATTTAAGGAGTATTTTTTCTAGAGAGGGTTTGGATGCATGGAACAGCCTTCGGAGGAGGGGTTGTGGAGTCAAAACTGTGGTGGAATTCAAGCATGCATGGGACAGTCATAAGGTCATTCTAGGGGTGGGGTAGGAAGAAGTAGGCTGCTGGTTAACTAGGATCTGCAGCTTATCCAGTAGGTAGGGAAATGGGCAGACTGGGTGGGCCAAGAGGTCCTTATCTGCCATCAAATTCTATGTTTCTATGTTTCTAGAGACCAGTGGGGCACAGGACCCAAGGCAGGATGGGCTCACAGTGGGAAGGTCATGTCAGATGAATCTAATTGATTTCTTTGACTGGGTGACCAAAGTAGTAGACCAGGGAGGGGCTGTGGACATGGCCTACCTAAACTTTAGCAAGGCATTTGACACAGTCCCACAAATAAGATTAATAGTCAAATTAACCAGCCTAGAAGTGCTCCCTGCCTGGAAGTGGGTCCCAGGGTGGTAGCCTGGGTAAAACATTAGCTGGACAACAAGACACAGAAGGTAATTGTAAACAGAGTCCACTCTGAAGAAAGAGGGGTTACTAGTGGGGTACCGCAAAGTTCAGTACTGGGTCCAGTCCTTTTTAATGCCTTTATAAGTGACATTGCAGAGGGACTGGAAGGAAAAGTATGCCTCTTTGCAGATGACACAAAGATCTGCAACAGGGTTGATACACAAGGAGGCATAGAAAGGTTAAGAAGGGACTTGGCAAGGTTGGAGGAATGGTCAGAAGTATGACAGCTTGGATTCAATGCAAAGAAGTGTAAAATAATGCACCTGGGAAACAAAAACCCAGGGGAAGATTACACAATGGGGGGTATTAACAACAACAGAAATGGAAAGGGACCTGGGGGTAATCATATCAGATGACCTTAAGGTTGGCAAGCAATGTGAGAAGGTGGTAGGGAGGGCTGGGGGGATACTGGGATGTATAGGGAGAGGTATCACCAGCAGAAAACAGGAAGTTGTTATCCCCCTATACAGACAGTTAGTGAGACCCCATCTGGAATACTGCTTCCAGTTCTGGAGACCCCATCTCCGCAAGGACATAGACAGGATAGAGGCAGTTCAGAAGAGGGCAACTAAAATGGTGCAGGGCCTGCAATAGAAGCCATACGAGGAGAGACTAATGGAGCTTAATATGTATACCCTTGAGGAAAGGAGGGAGAGGGGGGACATGATAGAAACATTGAATTACCTCAGTTGAATCAACAAAGTCCAAGAGGGAAGCATCTTTCAGAAAAAGAGATGTGCAAGAACAAGGGGACACAATTTGAAGATAGGGGGAGGACAGCTCAGGGGCAATGTGAGGAAGTATTTTTTCACAGAGAGGGTGGTGGACGCATGAAACAGCCTTCCTGAGGAGGTTGTGGGGTCTAAAACTGTAGGAGAATTCAAGAATGCATGGACAGACATAAGGCAATTTTTGTGGGGGGTAGGGAGAAATAGGCTGTTAAATAGGATCTGCAGTGTATCTTGTAGGTAGGGAAATGGGCAGAGCAGGTGGGCCAAGCGGTTCTTATCTGCCATCAAAGTCTATGTTTCTATGTTTCTAAACTCCCCCTCAGACCTGGCATTGCCCTACCCCAGACCCTTTCTTCTTATGATTCTATTGTTCCTCTGGTGTTAATTCCTACCCGCTAATCAAACTGTTTGCTTTTTTACTGCCTCTTCTGGCACCCTGCTGTGCCTCTGTCTTCTCCACTGGCTAACAGCCCCCCATCTTTGATATACCTATTACTAAACTTCTCTTTTCCCCTACATTTCAGAGACTCCCTGACATGAATGCTCTCCTTCCAGTACTGCAGCAATTTCACCACCTTGCCGCTGCTAGCCTCACCCTGTCCAACTATTACCGCTGCCAGCATAGCAAGGTATGGTCTTCCTACAAGCGTCTGAGTTTTGAGTTGGGTACTTGCAAGATTTCTTTTTCACATTAGCAAGTTACACTGTACTGCCACTAGAGGGACACAATCTTTATCTAAAGGGATATCTGCCTGTTCATATAGATACCTTCCTAAACTATGGTCCCCCTATCTGACCAGCCCCCCTCCACACTCCCTTCTTACAAATTCCTCCTGTTTATAAATCAGTTGTTCACCAATTTATCTACCTTTGTGAACAATGCATCCCCTACTCTTCTCTCTCTCCCCCTTGTTCTGCTCATATACCTTTCCTTACCTCCTCCACTTATTCACTACTCATCTATTCCTAATAGCTCTCCCAACCCCATCAGTTACTATCTCCAATCCCCTACCCACATATACTGTATGTTGTCACCCCCTTCCTTTTGAAATATGGTCTCACTCTACCACTATTCCTCATGCAGCTTTGATGACTGTGTCCACTTGCACTGTGTTTCTCCACTTTCTTCTTCCACACTCATCCACTACCTTCTTCTCAAATCTATCAACCTCCTCGCTAGCCCCTTTAAACTCTCCTTACTACCCTAAGCTCTATTTTCTCATACTCACGCTCCTCTTGCTCTCCACTGGGGATATCCACCCTAACCCAAGCCCTATTGACCCTAGCTCCTCTGGTGCTTCCTCCTCTACTACCTCACCCTGCTCTCTTCTCTCAGCCCTCCCAAAAGGGCTTAAAGATCATACATCTAAACACCCGCAGCTTCTGCAAAAAGCAAACCAGATTCAGACCATGGTGTGCACTCTAAAACTAAATATTCTAATCATCTCAGAAACTTGGCTAACGAGCACTATCCCTGACCACTCAGCCTCCATTCCTAGCTACTCACTGCTAAGGCAAGACCATGTTGGCAGGGGTGGTGGTGTGGCCATTTATGTCCTAGCATCCATCAAATATTCTTTCATCTACTCATCCTCCAATCCTGAGACCCATGATGCCCTTGCTATCCACGTGACCCTCCCCTTCACTCTCCCAATATTTGTAGCCAGCATTTACTGTCACCCAAATGTCCATCCTTAAGTCATAGAAACATAGAAACAAACTTTGACTGCATATAAGGACCGCTTGGCCCACCAAGTCTGCCCATTTCACTACCTATTGGATAAGCTGCAGATTCTAGTTTACCAACAGCCTACTTCTCCCCCCCCCACCACTATAATTGCCTTATGGCAGTCCTATGCATTCTTGAATTCCCCCAATGTTTTTGACCCCACAACCTCCTCATGAAGGCCGTTCCATGAGTCCACCACTCTTTCCATGAAAAAATATTTCCTCATGTTGCCCCTGAGCTGTCCACCATCTGTCTTTAAATTGTGCCCTCTTGTTTTTGTACATCTCTTCTTCTGAAACATGCTACCTTCTTGGACTTTGTTAATGCCTTTAAGGTACTTGAACGTTTCTATCATGTCCCCCCTCTCCCTTGTTCCTCAAGGGTATACATATTAAGCTGTCTTAGTCTCTCTTCATATGGCTTCTGTTGCAGACCCTGCACAATTTTGGTTGCCCTCCTCTGGACTGCCTTCATCCTGTCTATGTCCTTTCAGAGATGGGGTCTCCAAAACTGTACACAATACTCCACATGGGGTCTCACCAACTGTCTGTACAGAGGATGACAACTTCTTGTTTTCTACTGCTGACGCCTCTCCCTATGCATCCCAGTATCCCCCAGTTCTCCTTACTGCCTTCTCACATTGTTTGCCTACCTTAAGGTCATCTGATATGACTACCCCAGGTCTTTTTCCATTTTTGTTGTTGTTAGTAACCCCTTCCCCCACTGAGTACTCTTCACCGGGGTTTTTGTTTCCCAGTTGGGCTAGACCTCCTAACCTCCATCACTTCCCTTGCTTGCTCAGGGGAATTATTCATCCTAGGTGACTTCAATATAAATTAGTTGTCACCTAAAACTACCAAAACTAAAAATGAAATTGGAGCCCTAAACCTCTCCCAACTGATCTCCAAAGCTACCCTTCCAAACCACAAGACACAACAACACTCCCTACTTGACTGGGACCTTACCTCCCACCTCCACTGTGCCATCACCTCTGGCATCTTACCTGATGTTCTCAGTGACCATAACTCAATATTCATAGTTAGGAAAGTCCACAGAACCAAATCGCCACACAAAACCATACAACTATGCTCTTTCAAGTCTCTTGACCTTGAACATCTCCACAGTAACTTTGTCATTTCTGACTGGTCCCCTCTAACCTCCTTCCCCTTGGTTGATAAGGCCCTTGCCTACTTCAAAGAAATCTTTCTTGTAAATTGGAACATCTTTGCCCCAAAAAAACAAACTAGAGTCAGAGGTAACCACTTACCTTGGATAACCACAGAACTTCTGCCATGTCCCAGGGCTAGAGATCAGGCCTGGAAGCATCATAAAGCTACCCAGCATCCTAGTGACCTTGCAAACTACTGCATGCTTCATAATGCCTGCACCAGGGCTACAAGGTTAGCCAAGTCTGAATATTTCAAATCTGTCTTCATCACCATCATAAATTCCCCTTCTAAGTTCTGGAAGGTGGTTAATGCCCTATTTACCCCATCATCCCCCACCCTGGTACTTAAAGTAAATAGCTTACTAGTTTCTGACACACCAGCTATAGCAGCAGAATTTAACTTCTACTATACCTGCTGCACCACTGAGCTACTGAATCCCTCCCCTCCTACCCATAACCCTTCCCACCCTCTACTGGTGTGCCCCCTCCACCACCCTCCCTCCTTCCCTTCTTTTTCACTACGGTATCCTCAAATGATGCCCTAAGTGCCCTCCTCACCATCATTCCCTCTAAAGGTGCCTCCCCTGATGGCGTCGACCCAAAACTCCTCTCCCTCTCCACTCCGGACATTGCCTACCCCCTCTCATTAATCCTATTGTTTATTATAAGAATTGGAATTACAAACCTTTGAGCTAGGAGCTCATTTATGAAGGGTCCTCATCAAACAAAGGGAGGGGACAGTTACATGAGTTGGGAATATCAAAGCTGCATAGAGGCATTGTCATTAACATATTAGTAACACATTAACAGACTGAATACAGAGGATTGAGTAGATAGGTAGAGGCACATTATAAACACAGTCTTAATACAAGTCCATAGGAGCAATCCAACACTGTCATTATACATAAGTGCTAACAGAGGCATATTGTTCGAAACAGTCAAGACACTGAGTTCAAAGTGAGCTATCCAACACCGTCTGTACAAATAAATGTTAACAGTTTAGTTAGGTACTCACAAATAGCAGCTAATAGATCTTGTTGCAGACTAGAGGATGCCAATTTTAAAAATATGATAGAGGAAGTATAGTGGGTGGTTTCTATAAGGATATAATCTAGAGTGTGCATAGGAAGGCTAAGGGGTTAGGTGGCAAAGAATCAGTGTGCAAGTGGGGTGATGGATTTCCGAAGTATGGATTTGAAGGGACTAATGCTGGTGAGGTTTGTGATTAGAGATGCAGCAAAGTAAAATTCTGCCTGTGAAGTGGTTGCGAAGTGGCCACTTCGTGTTAGTGTTCTGCTACGTGGAATGCCCATTTTAAATCCTCACTCCACCACTTCACATTCTAATTATGACTTTGCATCGTGCACTCCACCTTATTCCTCCTTAAGGCGGAGTGAGAATTCACAGGCAGCCCACACACATCACATGGCTTACACAGTGTAGGTTACATGGTTCAGACAGGTAGGACATTATAGGCAAAAACACTCTCCACCATGGACTGACTTACACGTTGTGCACGGGGTGTGACAAATGGCTTGGCTCTGCAAATGGCCAGGGATGGGGTGTGGACTTATGATGAAGAGGGGTGCACAGATGACAGGTCAGAAAATGAAGTTATTTTCCACTTTTTATGTATAGGGGTTGATGTACCACTTGCACTAGACATACTGCATTGACCATCACCACCACCACCACCACTGCTGCTACTCTGACCACAACTTGACAAGATTTCTAAATCATAATCCTCCCCCTCATCATGTCTGTAGTAATCCTCTGATGTTATTTCATCACTACTGCAGACATTCCGACTTGATCTTACACTCATGGAAGGGGATAACATGCTCAGTAAGGTTGATGACGAGGGTGAACACCCCACTATGGCATTAGCTGCCATCTGGTGCCGAGTTCACAGTGCCATGTGCCTGTTTTTAAGATGAGTATGCTGGCCCCCCATGCCCAGATGACTTCCTTTTTTACCTCGACTCACACATGCATGACAAAGCTGGCAGATTGCAACTAACTCATCATTTGCATCTTGGACAAAAAAATCCCAAACAAGGGATTGTGATCCCCTACTTTTAACATGTCTCTGATGCTGCTTATTGGAATCCAGTTTTTTAACCCCTGAAATGGGGGGGTGCTACATGATTTTTCAGGCTGGAAACACTTGGACTCTAACTGACCACCACAACCACCTATGATTATTACTGGATCATCATCATTATCATCAACAGGAACTGCTAAATCACAACTTTTTTTTTGGGGGGGGGGATTTAACGCCAACAGACCCAGACACAGCCACCTTGACTTTCTCTTTCTCTGGTTCCCAACAGGGGTCACTGACATCATTATCATTTTCATCAAGATCATCCACATCCACATTTTCAGCTTGGATATTGTCATGTGGAGAACATGTTCCAACCACAGCATCATCATCATCATCATCACCCAATATTTTTGCGCCACACTTTGAATCATTGGATGGCAAAGGCATGGCCTCGCCAGCACTGGAAGAAATGTGACATTGTGAGTTATCGTTGCCAGGATCAGAATCATGTTCAAATATCATGGGGATGTTAATGAGAAGTATGACATCATCTATGCTGCCAGTCACAACTTTAGACTCGCCTGTACAGTATTTTTGAAAAGATTAACTGGTCAGAAGTGGAACCTGAGGCAGCAATACTCATGCCAGCAGAAACTGCACTAACACCACCAGCTGGGACAACATTATCTCCTCCAACTATAAGAGAAGCTCCAGAAGGCATTGTAAAAAACATTGATGGAGAAATCCCTTTACTGACATCAGCTATGCACTTCTGCGTACTACCAGGCCCACAGACAGTCTTGCCACAGGCAGTGCCATGGCCAGAAACAGCTTTGCTTGCATGTCTCTTTGCAGGCATTTTGGGGGATCACCAAGAAAATTCTAAACAAATTTAGATTTCTGAACTTTCATTCTGGGCTTTTGGATGTGAAGCCAAAAAAAAAAACAACTGTGGCTTTCAGATGGAGATTGGGCACGAAACAGATGCAAAGGCACAGACAGATTAAGATTGCACTGCGTAATCAAGAAGAGATGCAGATGCAAAGTCACAACAATACATTAACCAGTGCTCATGGGGGGGGGGGGAGTGCAGTGCATTGCAGTAACAGTCTAAAACCAAGATACCACAAAGCAGCAAACAGTCATGCAGATGTGGTGGATAGCAGGTTCACACTTCTGCAATTAGACTGTGGCAAAATAAAATGTGTCTGATTTGATGGCACGTGTCTCACACACACTCACACACACACACTACAAGTAATGCGTAGCAAATTGAAAACTTCAGTAATATTACCAAATCTTTCAAACAAACTGAAATTATGCACTGCTGCACCACAACAATCAGCAAAAAAAAATGTCAAGAATTACAGAAAATATTACTGTGTGAACATTAACACAGTTATGCAAGAAAAATATAACCAAAACAGAAAGACTGCCTTTTTCTCCCATTTTTAGCCTACCTCCACAACAGATACTCCCTTCCCCCAAAGCACACTTCAATTGTCTGTCAGTACACAGACTGAGTGTTCTAAATTAACTTTCAAAATCCACACACCAACAATAAACATTCAATGATATGAGCACAGGAGGGTTTCCTACAATCGATGTACTAAATTTTGAGCAAACAAAAACTGGCTCAAAAAGGCTTTTTTAACAACTTTTAGAGGATTTGAATCACAGAGGTTGGAGAGGAAAGCGTCTCCATCTACCAATACACAGAACTGTGTTGTGCAGAACAATCTAGAGCCCATGTGACCTGAAGTCCCATGAATCACTGCAAAATTCACCTTGGAGCACAATAACTAGGCAAAGTGATGCAAAGTACATTGATTTTTATGTGCTTTGCATTAAAATTGGTGCAGAAGTGATTGGGGGAAGGCGGAGTAATGTAAAGTCATTGTTATCAATGGTCTTCGTGTTCCTCATTATGATACAAAGTACTCTGCTTCGCATTGTGGATTACTTTGTGGAGTCTGTATTACTCCACGAACTGCTTTGCACAGAGAATTTTGGCCACTTTGCCCACCTCTATTTGTGATGGTTGGGGAGAGCTCATTTAGCCAGGCTGGAGTTCTGACTGCAAATGCATGACTCCCTAGTGCAGTTCTCCTGAAAGGCACTGCAAGTGCGTTGTTGGTCACACTTCTTGTAACATGCTTAGAGGAGGCAGGGCAGAATAAAGCCTGCATTGAAGGAGGGGCAAGTCTAAGCAGGGATTTCATCCCCAAGAGGCAGGAGTGGAGTCTGATCCGGTCCTTGAGTGGGAACCACCTTGTTCTAATGTACAGGTCGCAGATGTGCATAATGCAATCAGCATCTAAAACAAATCTACAGGCTTTGCTAAGGGTTATGTGGACTCTGTGCAGGCTGTTGTCAGAGGCTGCACCATAGACCACTGTTCCATAGTCTAGGATTGGAAGGATTGTGCCTCTAGTGGCTTGATACCTAGCCTATGGGGTGAGGCAGGCTTGAAGCCTGTATAGAGCCCCTAATGTCCTGTTAGCGGCGATGGTAATTGCATGAATATGTTTGTCAAAGGTAAGGGACTCATCAATAATGATCCCCAGGTACCTGAAGAAGGACACTTGCTCAAGGGCAGAGTGAGAGCTGTCATGTATGGTAAAGGGAGCAGTGGTTCTTCTCTTTTGACATCCAGCCACGAGCATTGTCTCTGTTTTTTTGGTGTTGAGTACTAGTAGGCTGTCCTTAAACCAGTCTTGCAGCATGTCAAAGTTGTGCTGCAGACATCTGGTGAGACTCTCCTGACAAGAATCACACAGAAAGACATCTGTGTCATCTGCATAAAGCAGGACCCTAGCCAATGGGCCAGCCTCTAGGAGATTGTTCACAAAGAGGCTGAACAAGGGCAGGCCCAGTACGAAGCCCTGGGGAACCCCTACAGTCACTTCATAGACCTGTGAGAATGCACCATTAATTTTTACCCACTGGGAGTGTCCAGTTAGGGAGCTAGCGAACCACTTGACTGTGCCTGGGGACAGACCCAAGCAATCTAACCTATGAAGCAGCAGCTGATGATCCACAAGGTTGAAGGCTTTTGTAAATTCTATATAGATAGCTCCAACAAGCTGACCTTGGTCAAGAGCATCCTGCACGTAGCCTGTGAAGTCAACTACGGCAGTACTCATGCTATGCATCTTGTGGAAGCCATGCTGCTGTGGGCAGAGGAGGTTGCATTTTTGCAAGTGATCTGTGAGTTGGTCAACTATGATTCTCTCTAGGGCTTTGGAGAGTGGAGACAGTATGTGGATTAGTCTGTAATCAGACACAGTTACTCGATCACCTCCTTTTAGCGCTGGGATTAAAAGAGCACATTTCCATATAGAAGGGAATGCAGACAAACAGAGAGACAGATTAAACAACTTTGTTAATGGTATGATGACCTTAGGCAGAGCAATGGTTACTAGCTTCATGTCGACACCATCGCTGCCCATCCTGGTTTTACCTAGCACTCTAGTTAGGCATTTTTTTGTTTCTGTGGCAGTTACCTGTTTGAAGTAGAAGTTAGGGCCTGTACTGGCATCAGGTCCAGAGTTAGAAGAGGAGGGGGCTGATAGCCTGGTGCGGTACATACAGTAGCCAGTCTGGAGGGGGGAGGGCTGAGCTATAATGTGAAAATGCAGAATTAAAGATACTGACCATGGTATCATCCTCTAGTATTGCCTCACCATCATGCTGAAGCATGGGGGGGCCCTGTCATCTGGCCCTAGGAGGTTCTTTATAGAGGTCCAAAACTTCTTCCCATCACCCCAGCATTCTGCCTGTTGGTTTTTGTGATACATGACCTTGGCCTGCCAGATTTCCCAAGTACACCTGTTATGGGCTGCTTTGTCCATTTGAATATCTGCAATTTCCCCTGTCTTCCTGGCACAGTGCTAGAGTATGTCTCTTTGTCACATCAAGCCAAGCAGTTGAGTGGTGACTCAAACCATGTTACCTCCCTTTATCATTTTCTTAAAGTAAGGAGTGAACCTGTCTGCATCAGTATTGAAATGGGAGGTGAATAGCTGGAGTGCTGTATCAAAAGAGGAACATGTATCAATAAAGCACCAGTCTACATCTGCGAGGTAGTTCTTGAAGTGGAACATGGCATGTTTCTTTATAACCCTATTCCTCACCAATCTTGGTGGGGCTGACCTGCTTGGCCAAACACTTTCACTGGACCGGCGAGTGATCACTCAAGGTATCCAGGAGGACCTTGACATTGGTTAGCCTTTCTGGGTGTGTTGTTAGGACCCAATCAATCAGGATGTTTGTACCTGTGTGGTAGTTAGTCCTAGTGCAGCTTGAGACCATTTGCATCAGGTAGAGTCCATAGACCAGGTCTCTGTGGGTGACGCTGGTGCTGGCAAGCCAGTTGAAGCTGAAGTCCCCTAGTATGATGGTCTTCTTTTTTTCATAAACTTGAGAGAAGTAATTGGCAAAGGCTTCAAATCCTGCTTTCTGGTGTCTGGGTGGGATGTAGGGGACCATAACATTTAGGCACTTACATCATTTGCCAAGTATGATTTTCACTGTTAAGCACTCACAGTCCTTGCTGACAAGATCCTGTGGGACTTTGTTGCATTGTAGGCAGCTGCGAGTGTAGATTATGCAACCACCACCTCCTTTACCGGTGCGGTCCAGCCTGTGCATGTTGTAGCCAGGGATGGAGACAACAGAGTCTGCATTATGTGGGGGGAGCCAGGTCTCAGTCACAGCAAGGTCATCTGGTTGGGTGTGGTACAACCACGCTTCAAGCTGAGTTAGCTTAGCTAAGAGACTACAGATGTTCATCGCCACGATTTTTAAATGGCCTTTAGTAGCTGTGACCTATGAGCTAGAATCCAATGAACCAGGGTTAGGGTGGATGTTACCCAAGATCAATAGTAGGATTAGAATTTGTTTTTTGCATAACTTTGGGTAGTTGCGTTTTACTTGTGACATCAGCAGGTTCTGGGAGGAACATTTGGCAGGGGGCCTAATGTTAGCTGGAGGCCAGGAAATAGGCTTAAGGCAGAAGTTGGGCTCATCATTAGGGTGGAGGCCCATATGTGCAGTAGCACTGGTTGTGCAGGAGGAGATGGTGTACTGTGGGTCTCCCATTGAGCCAATTTGCCAGGCTGTAGGGTGTAGTCCTGGTGGCTGTTTGCATAAGTGGATGCAGTGGCTGGGTAACCTGGATCAAATACGGGTGCCAAAATTAGGATCAACTGTATAGGGGGACTTCCTAGTATATAGTGCTTGCTATTTTCAGCCTCCATTTTGGGTAGTATAATATGCTAAGGTGGGAGAGGTAGAAAAGTGGGTGCAGAGCCTGCACCACCAACAGCCAAATGCTGGATCTGTCAGCCTGGTGTAGCCAGCTGACAGTAAAATTAAAGGTTTAGGAGAGGATGTCAGATGGGGGTTGGGGTTTTGGCAGAGGGTTACATTTACTACGTATTTAAGGGAATGAGTTCCACTTGTTTTTGGGTAATGGATATCACCCAGCAGTTACTAATTAAATTTAAGGGGCAACACGTTAATTGAGGGAAGAGAGTTCCATTAGTTTACTAAAGGGGAGTGAATTCAGCAAGATTATAGGGGAATGATTATAACCAAAGAGTGGATGTGGGAGATAAGGGGGTTTAGGTGAGGGATAGAGCCGGCTGTCTAGCAGGGAGGAAGGAGAATGGGGACAAGAATTAAGGTGGATCACAGTTGAGAATATGGAGGTGAATGGGTTAACCAAGGAGCAGCTGGGAGACTGCCTTCCCCAGTGCTGGGAGCCAATCTTAGTAATTAGGGGTGAAGCCAATGTGGATTTAATAGAGCGATGGGGAGGAGTAGGGTGGGCAGGCCAAAAACTGCCCAGGAAGCAACAGCTCCTAAGGAGCAAGTTTAGAATTGTTGAAGGGAGATCACAGTTGGCAGCCAAAAAAGGCGCCAGATTTAAAAATCAGAGCTAGTCCATCCTCCGTACCTTCAGCAGCTGTCCTGGCAAATTTCAGAGCCCAGAGTCAGCGTGGGGGCTGGGGGTGTTTAAATTATTCCTCAGAGCCTGAAAAAAAGGAGAATGAAGAGAAGGTTAGTAACAATGCTGCTTAGCGCCCTAAAGACACTGAGCATTGGGGGGAGAAAGAGATAGAAGCAGACTTAGTTAGGGAGGTGGCTATGGGGAGGGGATAGGGAACACAGAGTAATACCAAGGGGTGGAACTGAACAGGTGAAGCTGCAGTGTCCGTGGTGGGGGAGGGAGAAGTAAGAAAGAACAAACTAAAACCGTGACGGATGGCTGTAAGAAATTACAGAGGGTACTGGGCCAGTAAAGTTACTATTGTACAGGCAGGATGTAATTAAAAAGACAACAAAACACAAGGAAAAAAAATAAGTAACATAGACAGCTGCTTGGAATACAGCAGCAGTCCCTTTTGTAAAATAAGAAATTAATTAAATTAAATCTACGGGCAGAAAGTGTTTCAAAAAACAGACAAGATCAGAAACTCCTACTTTAAAGACCAATTAATTAAACTACAAGCAAAATGTAATTTACTAACAGACAACAGTTGCCTATAATAGAGCAGCAGTTCCACATTTAAAATAAAAGTGAAAAACTGCCCAGGAAGCAGCAGCTCCTAAGGAGCAAGTTTAGAGTTGTTGCAGGGAGATCACAGTTGGCAGCTGAAAAAGGAGCCAAATTCAAAAATCAGAACTAGTCCGTCTTCTGTACCTTCAGCAGCTGTCCTGGCAAATTTCAGAGCCCGGAGTCAGCGTGGTGGCTGGGGGTGTTTAAATTAGCCCTCAGAGCATTCAGCAGGTGTCCTGGCAAATTTCAGAGCCAGAAGTCAGCCGGGGCTGGGGGTATTTAAATTAGCCTTCAGCAGCCGTCCTGGCAAATTTCAGAGCCTGAAGACAGTCTGGGGGCTGGAGGTGTTTAAATTAGCAATCAGAGTCTGAAAAAAGGGAGAACGAAGAGAAGGTTATTACCAGCACTGGTTAGCGCCCTAAAGGCACTGAGAGTCAGAGCCTAAATCACTCATTCTCTACTGCCTCAGTCCTTTCTTCATGGAAACATGCAGTGGTCCTTCTTCTACCTAAAGGGGGTGACCCCTCATCCCTTGGCAACTATCACCCCATTTCTCTCCTCCATACCCTTGCCAAGCTTCAAGAACACATTGTCCTCTCCCAACTCACGTCTTTTCTTTCTGACACCTCCTTTTTCACCTCTTTCCAGTCTGGTTTCAGGAAAAACCACTCAATTACCACCTCTCTCCTATGGCTCACAGACTGTATCCTAACCTTGATGGACAATGGCCAAATAACCTCGTCCATTTTTGTTGACCTAGCCAAGACCTTCAACACCATCTTTCACTCCCTTCTCCTCGACTCACTTCCAGCAGGTGGCCTATCTCCCTCCACCACAAACTGCTTCAAGGCCTATCTTATTGGCAGAACCCAATCAGTTAAGATCTTGAATGCCACTTCACCTCCCCTCCCAATTAGCACTAGCATCCACCTGGGCTCTGTATTAGGGCCCCTCCTATTCTCCATCATGTTAAATGATCTTCCCTCTGTTTGCTCCCCCTCCACCACTATACATATGTATGCCGATGATTCAGTCCTGTGTGCATCTGGCTCCTGTCCTGTTGAGGTTACACCCAGCTTACAGCAAGACTTCAACAAGGTTCAGCTCTGGTTTGCTAACCATCAACTTTTCCTCAAAGCCAAGAAGACTGTCTCCATGATCTTTGGCACAAGGCAGAGATTCTCTATGCTTCCCTCCCTACCCACTTTCCACACCCTTTATGGGACATTACTTGAGGACACATCCTCCTTCAGGTACATAGGTTTTTGGTTGGATCAACACCTAAACTTCTCTGGACATATTGCCGCCATCCAGAAGAAAACTGTGCCCAAGCTCATTGCCCTGTTCAGGAACTGTAGTTGCATCCTTCCTACAGCTAGGCATGAACTTGTTCAGAAGATGGTACTGCCCATTTTTGACTACTGTAATGTAGTCTATGGTGCTGCCCCAAGTCCTCCCTGGCCAGACTGGACACCCTCTTCAATTTCTTCTGTCACTTTGCCATGGATGCCTCCCCTTACACCCAGCACTGTGATCTTTATTGTGCCCTATTCTTCCCCTCTCTTACAAATAGGCAACTCTCCCACTGTGTTAATTTCACCTCCAAGCACTGTTTAGGTGAGTTCCCTTCCTACCTAACCTCTTCCTTTATAACAACTCCACCATCCTCCCATTCCCTTAGATCAACCAACTCCCCCACCCTGGTAGTCCCATGCAGATCCACCCTAATCAGCCAATCTGCTTACTCTCACTGCCTACCAAAAATTTGGTATTCACCCCCCCCAAATCCAACACTCATCCTCAGCCTACTCCATCAGCTCTGCCTTCAAAAATAACCCTACACATTGCTGCTGTTGCCATGTCCATCCCTAATTCCCTCTTCTAAGCCCTGGATAAACTCCTCCCCTCAACCATCACCTTCATTTTGCCCTGTGCACCCCAACCCTCAAATTTCTAGCTCTCTTCCCCTTCCCCCAAATTGCTCCCCCTTACTGGCCTCCCTTGATCTTTCACAGAATGTAAGGGATGCCAAATACTCTCCATGGGTCCCTCTCCTACCCTCCCAGAGGCCTGTATCCCTCATTTACTCCCTTCCCCCTACAACCCTCCACCTCACTGCTCCCTCTCCTTTCTCCCTTTTCTTTTACTTAAGCACTTTTTTACTTATTATCCCTGCACTTATTATTGTTCTCATTTAGTACATATTATGCACAACTCTGTTTTAACACTTAGCAAAACATAAACTTTGGCACACACTATGCTTAGACAAATGCATAAAAATGTAGATAGTCTTTTATTCAAAATTCAGCATACCCTCACAGCCAAAACCAAGTGGCCAGAAAACACTCAACAGTTCACGCAGCCGCACCTGTGCTTTGTCAAGAGAATGAAGTACTATTCATCATCCCTTCCTTAAATAGTGCCCCCCTTAGGTGCTACTCATTTAACAATCAATTATAGATCCCATTCATTTGTGATAACACCTCATTGCAATTCACCAACTCATCATAAATATATAACAAAATGAAGCTCCTTTAAAAACCTTTGCATTTAAATAGTAACAATTTACCATGTAAAATATATGTAGTAGTATTATAAATATAATTAGATGTTTACAGGAATAGACAGAGCCAAATTGGGGTCCTGAGGGGGAGATTTAAATACAGTTTTGGCATGTAAAGAAAATTATTGGATTTTTACACTACAGGCACTTCTGTATACAGTATTGAATGACAAAATTGAGCTGCAGCACCATTTATAAATTTAATTCAGTATGAATGTTATTAGAGGAAATGTGTGGAATAAAATTGATTTTAAGGTCTTTAAATTTGTCATTTGATATTACTGTTTAATGCCATTACACTGATGTGATCTATTTATCTTGCAGTCATTAATGAAAAGAAAGTCCATTTTTATATGGTAAATTCTTACTATTTAAATGTAAAGGTTTTTAAAGGAGCTTCATTTTGTTATATATTTATGATGAGCTGGTGAATTACAATGGGGTGTTATCACAAATGAATGGGATCCATAATTAATTGTTAAATGAGTAGAACCTAAGGGGGGCACTATTTAAGGAAGGTATGATGAATAGTACTTCATTCTCTTGACAAAGCGCAGGTGCGGCTGTGTGAAACATTGAATGTTTTCTGGCTACATGGCTTTGGCTGTGAGGGTATGCTGAATTTTGAATAAAAGACTATCTGCATTTTTATGCATTTGTCTAAGCATAGTGTGTGCCCAAGTTTATGTTTTGCTAATTATTTTTTGACTTTGAGCACCACATACCGAGTAGCAGCTGTTTTCTTTTATTTTAAAATCTGTTTTAACACTTTTTGTAACTCCTGCCTTACAACTGTATGTTAATGTTGATCTTGTAACATGACTGTAACTTGAACATGACTCTTCCCCTTCCCTCACCTCACCCCTCCCTCCCTCTCCTTTCCTCCTCTCACCACCCCCCTTTTCTGTCACATAAGCACTTGTTTGTTTATTAACCTGGCACTTATTATTGTCCACTCTTTCTACCGATTATGCACAGCAGTGTTGTACCACTGCTTGTAATACCTGCTTTAGAACTGTATGTTAATGTTGATTTTGTAACTTGAATGTTTAATGTTTCACTCCTATTGTACCCCTTTCCCCCAGGTCGCACTGGGAGATGAGTGACTTGTTGCTCAGTGTGCCTTCCTGGTGAAACATTTCAATACATAAATAAATAATTAAAAACTGTGGGCTATGACAGAGATAAACACAGTGTGAATGATTCCCAGTTGTTTCTATGCAGAGTCAGATTTGGTTGAGATGGAGGCATACTGTACATGACCTGAATAGTGTGGCAGCTGAGATTCAGTGCAAAGAAGTGCAAAATCATGCATTTGGGCTCAGAAATCCAAGGGAGGAGTACAAGATGGGGCAAGAGGTAATAACTGCCTCCAGTCAAGAAAGGGACCTGTTGGGTAATCATACCTGATGACCTAAAGGTAACCAAACAATTTGAGAATGCTTTGGGGAGAGCCAGTGGGATACTAGTGGATACAGGGAGAGGTATCACCAGCAAAAAATAGGAGGTGGTTTTACAACTGCACAGATCACTAGAGAGACCTCATCTGAGCACTGTGTCCAGTTCTGGAGGCCACATCTCTGGAAGGATATAGACAAAATTGAGGCAGTCCAGGGATGGGCAACAAAAATGGTACAAGGAATGCACCAAAAGTCATATGAGGAAAGACTACAGGACCTCAATATATATTCCTTGGAGGAGAGGAGAGAGAGGGGGGATATAATAGAAACATTCAAGTACCTCAGGCATATAAATAAGCTACAGGAGGGTAGCATCTATCAGAAAAAAGGTGTACAAGAACAAGGGACATGATATGAGGCTGGGGGCTCAGGGGCAAAGTGAGGAAGTACTTTTTCTCAGAAAGAGTGGTGGATGCTTGTAACTGCCTCCCTGCAGAGGTGGTGGGGCCAAAAATAACAGTAGGGGAATTCAAGAATGCATGGCATAGACATAACAGTACTCTTGCAATAGGGAAGAGTGGGGAATCCACAGATCAACTAGCATCTGTAGCATTGTGTTAGGTAAGGAATAGGGGCAGACTAGTTGGGCCACAAGGTCATTATCTGCCATTACCTTTTATGTTTATGTTTCTATGAATATTCCTAGATGTTTCTCAGCAGACAGATGAATTAATGTAGGTTGAGATAGAGGCAGACATGGCATGAACCTTTTCCTGCTGTTTCTGAGCAGACAGAGATAGAATACTAAGAACTGAGACAAAGTCAGACACAGCACAAAAACGTTTTACTGTATTAATACTGTTTCTTCTCAGGGATCCCTGAACTGTGCTTACACTTTAAACATCTATCACCATGCAGAGAGATTCCTTGGAGATAGAACCATATTTAAATGTTGGAATTTTGGGATTAAGTTTCAAACTCTGCATTCATACTTCATTACTTGTTTCTCGAGCTATGATGGAGCTGTGACTACCAAAACTAGGAAAAAAGCTACCAAAAATCCTATAAATTTGAATCAAAAAAGTGAAAATATCAAGGAAATTGAAGGAGACATAAATGTACAAGTCATTGAATTATTTAAGAAAAACAAAAGTTTACAATTGTAGAGTAACACAATAGTAATGCTCAAGCAGCCTCAGTTAGTGTGATTTTCCCTTGCCTGCTGGATTGTAGACTGACACTTCTGATAGGTAGTGCTTGAGTGTTATTTGCCTTAAGCCTATTGATGGCAGGTATACCAGGTATGGCACTCGGTCCAAATAGCGCTGACAACAATAGCATCGGCATGGTGCACGGAGGAGAAAGGATGCCGAGGACAAGCAGACCTAAGGTTTGTGACCTTGTTACTTGGGAATTTTGTGATCTAATGAAAGGAACTCAAATATGGGGGGAAAGAAACCCTTAATTCATTTAAAAACAAAAGTGGTCATCTTAATATTAATCATATCAATTAGGGAAGGACAATTAGCTTCCTTCAATAAGTTACAATGATGGGTTATTAGGGGAAGACCAATCATAAATTAAAGAATACTGTGATACTGTAGGTTAATTGAAGTTTGTGTAACAATTTTTTACTTGTTCCTGAACAAACTATTAGTCCATATTTAAACGCACTAAACAAAATATCTATGTGCCAGCTTTTGACGGGATTCTGTTCTAAGATATGATCTTACTCTAAATAACATTCACAACCTCTGATGAACTTTTTAAATTTTTTTACTAATCTGAACAATCAAAAGAAATGTGTGAATCCAGGAGTCACCCCTAAGTAGCAAAAATTGTCCACTAATTATATCCTGTCCCCCTTCAGATCAGCAATGGAGACATTAATATTCCTGACTGCCCTAGGGCCCATAAACACCATAACTTTTGTTTTCCCAGTGTTTAAAACCACTTCACAAGCGGGCAGCCATCTTTAAAATAAATCAAAATCCCATTGGACTAGAGTTAGAAGGAAGGGAATGCCCTTTCTGAGTTTGCTTTCTTCCTTACACCTTTCTAAAATAATGAGCTTACCAATGCTTTTGTAATTGGCAGTAGCTTTGTGAGTGGTCACTGTCTTCGAAACCAATTTTCTATTAAGTGGTACTGGATATTTTTTTATCTGGAACCTGGCCCATAGAACCACAGCTGTGGATACAGACTTAAGTCATTTTGTTGTTTTTAACCAGGGAAGACATGCTGGGTTGCTAACAGCTCATTTTGGGGATGAGGGAAAATGGAGATAGATCAAGAGGTGGAAAAAATTTAACAGTAATAACAGCATTACATTACACAAATAGAAGTCATATATAGCAGTACATTATATAAGAGGAGGATAATCATAAATATTGAAGGCATATCAGGACAATAGATACATGTAGTAGATAAAATTGAGTTATGATAGTGAGGGGGAAAGTATTCATACAGGTATAGCCTAAGGGATGAGGGGAGCAAAATGACCAGGGCAAAACAAATGAGGAAGAAAGCCAAGAGGTAAAGAATCATGGGCAGCTGCAGGTAGGAGAAGAAAAATCACAAAGAGAAGATATAAGGGAGAAAACAAAAGAGGCAGAATGGACTGACAGGAGGAGAGGACTACAGTTTATGAAAGTTATATGAGAAAGTAGATTAGCCAACAGTAGATTACCTAGAAGGAAAAGAGAGAGACTGGGAAATATTACTATTAAGAGGATTGTAGGAAGGAGGGTGAGATTAGAGATGTAAGGTTTGAGGGAAAGGAACGAAACCAGAATTTTAATATAAAGGAGGCATAGTGGGAAACACACCTGGTATCCAGAGGGACGTGAAAGTGCAGAGTAGAGTGAGTAGTTGTGGATACAAGGGGGATAGTCTATGGCAAAATGACAAAAAGAGTGAAAGAGGGGCTCCAGTCTGACAAAGTGAAATTTAGGAGTTCCACTATATGACTATGTCACCATAGTCAAAATAGGGAAAATCATCTTTAAAACGATCTCTCAGTGGGCAGGAAGTAGGATACTTGCTTTGGTCCTTTACAGTACACCAAGTTTGGGTTTGAGCTCATAGTGTATGGCATCAATATGCACCCAGAGATCATGATATCAGTCCAGCCAGAAACCCTAGGTACTTAAAGTAAAATGAATCCTTAATCATAGAACCATCAATGGTGTGAACTAAAGGGAGAGAGGTGAGTCTGGTAAGCCTCTGTTAGGTGCCAAAAGTCACAAAAACTGTTTTTTTTTGCATTAAGGGACCATTGATTAGACTGGGACCAGTGCTGAATGCTGGCAAAAACTAGCTGTAGTTACAAGGTAAGGTCATGGGAAGAGGATACAGATGCAAAAACAACTGCATCATCAGTGTACGTATGAATGGACATAGAGGAACAGACAAAGGGGATGTCATTCAAGAATATGGAAGAGAACAGGGCCCAGGACAGACCCTCGGGGGACGCTGAACAGATGGTGAGTGGTGATGAAATGGAGCTTCCTATCCAGACAGTTTGAGATCTTCCCATAAGGTAAGAATGACACCAACTGACTGCAGAGTCAGAGAGGCCTGTTGCTTTCAGCATGTCCTGAATGAGAGGATGTGGTTCAGTGTCAAGAGCTTAAGCAGGATCAAAAATACTGTGGAGGTGATCAGTCACTGATCAATACCAGAGAGGATGGAGTTGGTGAAAAATAGGAGGGAGGTGGAAGTAGAGTGAGATTTCCTAAAAACTAGACTGGAAGAGGGTTAAGAAAGAGGAGGACTTATGCAGAGAAGAGCACTGAAGTAGTACATGGTGTTCCTCTGATTTAGCCAGAGCAGGCACGATGTAGTTAGAACAGAAGTTACCAGGAGAAGAAGGAGCACCACCTTTAGGGAGAGGTACAACAGTAGCCTGCTCTAGGCTTCAGGGACAGTTGCAGTGGATAAAGAAACACTGAGGAGTAGGGTAATAGGCAATGTGTTGATAGGGGCTGAGAGAAGCAGAAACTTAAGATCAAGGCATCAGGGCTACCTACTTTTGAGGATTAAGGTCAAGCAGGGCCTTAAGGGAAGCAGATGAAGTGGTACAAGAGGAGGAAAAAGAAAGAGTAAGGGAAAGCAGACTGAGGGGACATGGGGCGATGGGCAGAAAGGGATAAGAGAGAAGACACAGGTAGTGAAGTATGGGTTAAAGGAAGAGGCAACAGCAGAAGGGTCAGAGATGATGGAGTCACTAGCCTTAAGAACAGGAGAGGGAGACTGGGTTGGAGGGGAGAAAATGTAATTGCTAATCTTCTAGAACTTGGTGGAGTGACTTCTGTTGTTCTGGAGAGTGGGTGCAAAATACTTAGACTTCACAAGTCTGATGGCTTTGGAACAGGTGTTGCAAATGTCCCAATAGCTGCCCAAAGCAGCCAGGGAGCCAGTAATCTTAAACAAGCACCAAGGAAGGTCTCTGGTATGGAGGCAAGTCATCAACTCAGCTGTTATTCATGGAAGATGAGAGACCCATACTCTGTTTTTTCTCATGAGTGCATTACAATTGCATGCAGTCATACATTTGGACTGAAAGTATTGCACAGTAAAATGTATATTATTGGCTGTAGGGATGGGGGGGCAATCAGATGTGCATAGGTCATCAAGGAGGGAGGCCAAGGCCAGTTACCTAAAGGACATGAGATGGATGGATTTAGGGGGGCCTTAGGACAACGTATCTTTCACACACAGTAAACAATACCATTGTCACTGAGGGCATCAGGGAGGATTCCTACATCCAAAAATTGGTAGAGATATGATGAGAGGATCCAGTCTAACAGAGAGTGATTTAAAGATTTGAAATTTAGATGAATAGGGTCAGAAATCAATTAAGTCAGTTCACATTTTGGGAAAATGTATTTGTATTGGGGGAGAGACAATTTATATTAAAGTCATGGAGGATAAGTAGCTGACCACTGGAACCACGGGAAGAATTAGAACAGACGGAGGAAAGCAGCTTAGTAACAAAAGCAGGGGACATACCAGTGCAACAGTAAACACTAGCAATGAAGATGGAATCAGAGAAGAGAAGGGAAGGAAGAGTTTAAAGAAGAGCAGCTCATAGGAAGAGGAGGAAGCGATATCAAGTATAGTCACAAACTGGGTGCTAGTGGGTTTGTAAACTGCAACACCACTGCCCCTCTTTATGCGATCCTGCCTGGCTAAGATGTATCCAAGAATGATCACAGCAGAGTCATGGACCTCAGAAGAGAGCCAGGATTCAGATATCACTAGTACATCCAGTCATAATTCAGGCATGATAGGTTGTAGTTGGTCAGTTTTAAGGAAGAGACTTCAGATGTTTAAAGGGGCAACCCTCAGTCCTTTGGGTAGTTGTAAGAGTAAAGTTGTGATGGGGTTATGATTAAGTTCAGTACCACCTTCTACCAAAAGCAGCAATATGACAATGAGCTTTAAGGACCTATTATGCTGCCTGAAAGTGGGCGAAAAGGTAGTGAGGGAAATAAGGGAGAAAAGGGAAAAAGTACCAACGAGCTTTATGGTGAAGCAATGGAGCTGGAAAAATTTGACACCTAGAATACCAGAGAGAACGGAAGAAGGAGTGGAGCAAAGAAGAGGGGAATGTAGGTGGTGAAGAAGGGGAAGGTTAATAGAGGGTGATGAGGAAAGATTGTGGAAGAGAAAAGAGAGAAAAGAAGGGGTGAGAAAAATGAAAATTTAACAGCATAGCGCACAAAAAGTGCAAGAAAAGAAACAACATAGGTGATAAGTAGAAGGAGGGTGACAGATAAGGTAAAAGGAAGTAGTGGAACAGATCAGGAGAAGAAATGAAATGGGCCTCATGAGACAGGGAATTAAAGGCAGAGGTCAAAATAAAATAGTGAGTTACAGGGGAGTAGGCCTGATCCAGACAGAGAGATGACAGGGATGATGGCCTAACTAGAAATCCTAGTGAAAAGTAAGTCTGTAATTAGGATAGGACGATGAGGGAAATATTAACCAATCCTAGATGGGGAGACAAGAAGGAAGCAGTCATAACAGAAAAGATTACAGGGATGATGGCCTGACCCAAAAGGGAGGCAGAAAAATATAAAATAACTCCCTGACCGTGAGACAAAATCAACAAAACATAAAAATAAAATGGGAAAGCTAAAACAAACAGAAGGCTAGTGAATGTGCTGTTAACATGCTACCATATAACAAACAAATGGTGAGAAAATGACTCAGTAAACACCCTGACATGAAAAAGAATGTTAAGGATAGCAGTCAGCATGTGGTTAAACAGTAGAAAACAAATACGATAACTGTAAAATAGAAACACAATAATCAAGCAGTTTGTGGAAAAATATTCTCAATAACCTGCAAGCTGCAGCAGAGACCTAGCTAAAATAATTAATATTATAAACAGAATAGGCTTAGCTTGTAGTAGAATACAAACAGCAAAAACTAGGGACAGTAAAATATGTGTACAGTAGTTAGACAATAACAATGCAATATGATGCTGTAGATAATGTTGCCCCACAATGTGACACTCTTTACCTATGGTCCAGCCCTTCAGCTCAAGTACCACAGGAGAGGACCGCTAGGGAATGGTACAAAACGGGAAAGGTGAAACCCCGCCCGACCCAGACAGCAGCTTAGGAAGACAATGGGCAATGGGGGCAGAGTCCAGGAAACCTTGCAAGCAGTAAGTAAAGGTTGTAAACTCACAAAGTCCAGAAGAAAATCAGTACATCAGCTCCAGCCTGAATGAATGAATGAATAGCAAATCCTGGAAAGTAATGCAGTGGCGTTCAAAAGCCTCTCAGTGACAGTGAAACCCACCCAACACAGACAACAACCTCTTGATTGGAGGACAGATGGCAAAAGGGGTAGAGTCCAGTAGAGCCTGCAAGCAGCAGATAAAGATAGGAAACCCAGACAGTCAAGGAGAGAATCAGCACACCAGATAGAGACAACTGGCTCCTGATACAAAAGTTCTGCCAAACAGCTGATACTGGAAAGGAAAGCAACATCATTCAAAGGCCACTCAGTGACAGTAAAGCCCTGCCAAACTCAGACAGCAGTCTTCAGATTGGAGAACAGCGGGCAACAGGGGCAGGGTTCAGCAGAGCCCGCTAGCCCTGTGTTCCAGTCATTGCAAGAAATTTCTTGTAGATCCTAGCAGGCCTACTGTGAAGTATTCTGCTGTGGCCATCAAAGCTGCTACTCTTGCCTGCAGGAGGAAGGCTTTTCCCTGGAGGATGTTCAGTTCTGCTGCTATGAAGACCAGCACTTATTTGGACTTCTTCAGATTTATCAAGAATCCTAGATTCTCCCAGGTGCTCTTTACAGTCTGAACTGAGTTTCTTGTCCTGTTTCCTTGAGACTAGCCAGTAGTCCAGGTAGGAAAAATGCCACAACGTACTTTTCAGATGTGCTTCCTCCATGGCTAAGCACATGGGGCCCTATTTTTCACAAAGCAGTGGATGGGCTGCTCAGGCCACTCAGAGGCAGTGTGAGGAGCACTACATCAGCGTGGCAGTCAGTGCATGCCCAGGTAGTATGCAGAAAATGCATGTAGTGCATTGTGAGAACATCCAGCATGTACATGCATGGACACGTGGTATGGGCTATGCTGAGGGGTGGTGCCACATAGTGCTCAATGTGCACCACTGGTACGAACATGCATGACTACACCTATGACAGTAAGGCATGCAGGGGCACATGCGCAGAACTATTCAAGGTCAAAGGCAGACGTAAAACCCAGTGCTTGGTGTACAGTGTGAGATGGGGCCTGGAAGGGGTGAGCACAGACACAGTTCATGCAGTGGTCCCCTGGCCACAAACCCAAACAACAGGAATTCTTCCTGGCAATAACAATGGCCAGCAGCCATACTCATACAGGGTGCTGCAGGCAGCCACATCTAGGTGTGATACTGCACACATGACCTACAAGAGAGATGGTGCTGGGCAGACCATGACACACCCTCACTAGCACACAGCACACCCAGGTACCCGAGTGGCTCAACATTCATGCAAGGGCGCATCCCTGCCCTTGGTCCATGGGCATGGTGAACACCAGGTAAACACAGACACAGGATGCAGCAGTGCCTGCATGCCATCTCCTTGGGCTGTACTCCCCAGAATGCTAGCCAGAATCATGGCACAGACATAAGGTATAAATTCCACATGACTTTACTTTGAATACTGCGGTACAAAATTGCACAACAACATATCTAATCATCCCCCTTAGATGCGTCTGTGGAGGATGGTGGTGGTGTGCTCCTGGTTGGAGGGTGGAGGAACAGGACCATCTGGCACAGTGCACCAGTGGACCCCTTCAACAACACAAGACAAGACATGTGTGTTGAATGATAGACCTGTGCAGTGACACTTCCACCCACATGAAACATGCATGCTACGTTACACTCACCTTGGAGGGCTCCTTCACTGCCCATATATCCCCCATCATCATCCTTCTAGTACACTTCCCTGGATCCAACATGAGCGACAGTAGTTTCCAAATGGCCTGTGGCCACCTCCTCCTCCTTGCCACCATGGTCCCTACCACCCCTAGTCCCAACTCCCTCTGCTACAATGTCATCTTCAGCAGCTTCCCGCTGAACTCCTGTGGAGGCATAGGCAGAAACAGGACATGAGCCACACGCACAGTGATGCAAAGCACACACAATGCCACCACCATATGACCATGTACTCACCGCCACTGGATCTGTTACATCCCAGATGTTGCCACCCTCCTTGTGGTCCTGGTAGGTGAGGGCAGCCCGCCTCTGCAATTTGTGTGTGGGGGGGTAGCCCCCCCATGCGCCCCATGCTGTTTGTGATCCTTGCTGGTGCCTCCACCATGTTTGACTTTAGAATGGTCTTCCCCACATGGATGATGCCCTAGCATGCCAGGCCACACACTAGCATGCACAGCAAGTGCAAGGCCCAAGGACCAACTGACAGACTGTACAAGCAGTACACACAGCCACACCACACAGCACACCATCACAACATGACATGCAGTGTAGCACCCATAGGTGCATTATGTGTCCATGGACACTGATGAGTGCCCTTCTGCTTGATGCACCATATATGACGGCAGCCAAGACTATTTCAGGGTAGTCTACTGCTGCAAATGCTCACTACATAGAGTGGTTTAAATTAGACCATGCCACTATTTCACAGCTGTGTGACTGGGTACTGACACACGTTACAGCATGCACTGGATGTTCCAGGGCAATGTCCATGGAGGCAAAGGTGCTGTGTGCATTGGTGTACTATGCCACCAGTTCCTTCCAAAGAGTGTTTGGGAATGTCACTGGCATGAACCAGTCATTCGTATCCTGTGCCCTGAACCTGGTCACAGATGCTCTTTTGCACCATGTGCACATCATCTTTCCAGACTCCCCAGCTAATCTGCGGGCCCTGGCAGTGGCCTTTTTGTCATGCAGGGCATACTAAGTCTGATTGGGGCCATACACTGCACACTTGTTGCCATTATGGCTCCCACAGTGGGGTGGAGGCATACCGTAACTGAAAGGAATACCAGAGCATAAACTTCCAATTCATCTGCAATGTAGCTGGCATCATAATGTATTTGTGTGAAAAATAACCAGGCTCATGCCATGACTCCTATATCTTTGACCAGTCATCCCTGGGCACCTTCCTAGATGAACATGGTGGTGTGGACTACTGGTTGCTTGGTGGGTGTCTTGGAGAGGGCTCAAGGTTCATGCATGTTATCCACTCACACTGACATGGTTTCCTCCCATTATAGGTGACAGTGGTACCCACTGTGATTGTACCTACTGACACCATACCTGGAACCACAGGGGTACACCGAGGAGGAATACAATGTGGCACACAGGAGGACACAAGTGGTGATGGACCACAAGTTTTGAAGGCTGAAGATGTGCTTCCGGTGCCTAGATCACACAGGTATCACAATAATGCTTGTCCCCGGAAAGGCATGCAGAGTGGTCATGGCTTGTGCTGTTCTACACAACATCTGTGAATGGTGCCATTTGCCTATGCCACAAGATGTCTCAGTGGTTGTGCCACTTGGGGGTGATGATGGTGGCACTGCACACGATATCAGGGATGAGACCCTGTCAGGATGTGCCCTATGTCATGCAGTGGCACATGATGCAGTCAGCTGGTAAATTGGGGGCCAGGGTGCAACATGATGATGTACCCCTCTGGTTACACCCATGGAAACAATGCCACGTACATGGGTGTTGTGTGGACAGTGGCCTTCTGTGTTGCCACCTTCACTATGCCTCTGTGTGACATCACACATGTGCCATGCATGTGGGGGGGGCATGTCAAATGCATGGCCCTGTGTGACTATGGCTGTTACCCTGTGTAGGACCTGTGTGCCTATGTGATTGGGGGTGTACTGTGGATAAGTTGTGGTGGTGTACATGTGGGGGCCATAGTGTCCTGTGTAGTGCAAGGTGGACCTTGTGGGGATGTGCAGGGAACTGTGATGTGCATGCATATCAGTGTGTGATTGCCAATGTATACTGGGTATGGCATGATGTGGCATGCTATACACCGCTTGATTTCATGCCCAGTTGCCATCATGTATGGTTCACCATGCATGGGCATACACCTCTGTGGTGTGATACTCATGTCTGCTGTTGGCCTTTCACCACCCGTCCCCCTGTTTGGCATCCCTTTACCATTTCCCCTGTACCCCTGGTGGCTGATTGTGGTCTATCAGGAATTGGTGCAGTCTCCTGTCTTTGATCCCTCTGGCCATTGTGTGTGCCTACAATTCCCTGGCTAGGGGTGTCCACCAGCTCCCCATCTGGCTGACCTGTGTGGTCATGGGGCAATGCCAGTATGTGTTCCACCAGCATTTCCAGGATGTCACTGATCCTATCGATCCCCAGTGCATGCCACTCATCTCCTCCATTAGGTCATGCAGTCTCTTTGTGGTGTCCTGCTGTACCACTGGCCAGTCACATTCAAGTTGCCACAGGTCATATTAATAGGTCTGTTGCGTTACCCATCTGGGTGGCCCCTCGTCCTCCTCCTCCACCTCTGCCACACTGTCATGGTCATGGCAGGGGGGCACTTGCCTGTCCAGCATATGATGCTGGGCAGCAGTGCCACACGTGATGCTGCAGGGGCATCATCCTAGTGTTGTGATGTAGGGTCTGGGTGTTCCACTGCTGTGTACATACCTGTGCACACAGATGTGCCAATGGGTGGTGGTGTGGCACATGTGCTAGGGGTGTTTTCTCAGGAAGGCTGTTGTGGAGTGTCCCTTCAAGGTCTCCTTGGCCCTCTGTATGACATCCTGGGATGGCATGCTGTCATTCTCCACCATCCTGGCCTGGTCTAGCTAGTGACCTGTGGAAGACATGATGTGTGTTTAGTATAGGTTGACCTACATGTATGGATACTGTCACTGTCATGTCTTTGCCACATACTGCCATGAGTGCATGCTCCATGGGGAGGGGCTACACCAGTGCACTATTCTCTTCTACTCCTGTCCCCTGCCATGCTGTGTCAGTGGGATGAATCACAGGGGGGCTAACACTGGCCCATTGGTCAAACAGGCATCCTGTGCTGTTCATATTGTCCCATATACCTGTCAGTGTATCGAATGTCCATGTCCTCACCATGGTGGACCACACCAGACATGGTCTCTGCCACTACCTTCTCAATGGGATTCAGGATGTGCTTCTTGGGGGGTGGGCCACCACCAGTAGCTAACTGGGAGGGGGTGATGGCAGCCAACTTGCATTTGACAGATGCCCAATGGTCGTGCTCTATGACACTCAATGCATGTGCCTCCGGACTTGTGGCATTTACCAATGCCTGTAAGTCAAGCCACAGGTGCACCTGTATTTTGATGGGGACCTACAGTGCATTCATACCATTGTGGGCATGTATGTCAGTGAGCAGATTCTGGTGAAATTGGTCGACCGGGGTCACGCCATGGTGGTGGATAGGCTGGGTGCACCTGTGTTGCTGTTACCATGGCCTTCCACCTGGGGTTCTGGACATGGTGGCTGTCTTGTTGTAGCCATCATGCCTGCATGGGTGGGGCTGGTGCTGGCACTCTCCCTTTTGGTATTCACTTCCGCATGTGCACATGGTGGTGTGGTTGCCCATATATGGTGGGGTCATGGGGCATGGCCATGTTCACGGCCATCCCCAATGTGCCTCTGCACATGTTGTCTGCCACTGCCTATGGCCTTCTGCATGTTTCCACCTCTGATTGTAAATGTGGCACTGTGGCGCTGTCCTGCATGCTGCATATGGGTGCTTGGCCACTACATCCCATTCCTGTGCAATTCTCATACATTCGTAAATAAAGCCTATGAGGAATATGCTGAGGTGAGGCCGAAGGGAAGGGTGTAAACTGGTATTGACAGCTCCCTAGCCTGAACATGATATATTTTCTGCTGGAAGGCCTGACTGAAATATTAAAGTATGCATCCTTCTGGTCCAGTCATCCCAGTCAGTACCCTGACTGAAAGGATGATATCACTGATCTCAGTATGACCATCCTGAATTGCTCTTTTTATGTGTGTGTTCAGATACTTGAGATCTAAAAGGTGTCACTACTCCTTATTTTTCTTGTGGGTCAGGAAGTACCTTGAGAATAGACCCTTACAACACTGAGAAGCAGGGATCTTTTCTACAACTTTTGCCTATAACAATTTGTTTACTTCCAGAGCTGGAAAACTGTTGCTTCTGCAATTTTAGAAATAATTTGAACTGCAGGGACAAACCCTTCTCAACTACCTCCAGAACCCATTTAACTGTAGTAATGTTACCCATTCCTTAAAGTAGTGATCCAGGCTTCCCCCAGTGGGAATGGTTGGGTGATGTGGGCAGAACTGTCAGGGGTTTAGCTTTGCCTGAGGCTTGGGGCCTGGTGTTATAGCAGCACATTCGGATCCCCTTCTGCCTCTGCACTTGTAGTAGCCTCTTTGGGCTGGTACACATAAGGAGCATATGGAGCACAGACTTTTAGGAAATAGCTTCTGCCCCTGCCTGTCCTTCCACATAAATGGCAGTGTCAGTGGCTCAGTAGCTAGCACACTTCCCTCTGAGGCTGGGAGATCAGAGAGCTGTGGGTTCAGTTCCCACGTCTGGCACTTGGGATAATATCCCAGTACTGACACTGTAGTAGCTTGGCAGAAGACACCAGGAGAAAGGACCGCTATGTGACTGAACTTCTCTGCTGGGGCTAAAGAAGTAGAACTCTTGTACTTGGAACTATAATTTAGGGTACTAACAAAAAAAAAGTGTGTGTTTGTCTGAGTTAACTGAACTGAATGGTTATCTGAAAGGTTATCTGAACAGTTATCTAGGTGTAAAACTCAGGTGATGGAAAGGACTTGATAGCAGTGAGGTTTAAATTACTTGTAGAAAGATCTAGTAAGTAGGGGGAGTGGCTTAACTAGAAGGAAGCTACATTTAAAGACTGCCTTAGAAAGATTTTGCTAGTAGCTTGGCAGAAGACACCAGGAGAAAGGACTGCTGTGTGACTGGACTTCTCTACTGGGACTATATTGCCCTCCTTCCCTCCCCTCCACCCTTCCACTCAAAGCTAGTTCTACTTTTATAGGCACAGAATTTGACTGACAACAGGAACTTCCTGTTTGGGAGCAGGAAGTGAGTGATCACAGAGCCACCAAAGACCCACCATCCTAGAAGGGCAGAGTAGCTCTCCAGCCCCTCTAGCTGCTGCTGGAGGTCTGCCTCTGAGCAAGTAAGGGTCTACTGAGAAATATAGGATATTCTTGTCTCGAACAGGACAATCAGGAGCTTAAAGGGCACACAGGCAGAAAAGGAGAGACAGAAAAAAATGGAGGAAAGAGTAAGGATTGTAAACAGTTAAGGGGCCAGGAATAAGACATGATGGGAGTGGTGCAGTGCAGTGGCTGTGGAGCAGCAGTCTCCGGGAGACGCTCTGGAGGAGTGTGTTGTCCCATCTGCAGGCACCTCTCTGGGCTGAGGGAGGAGGTTGCTCATCTCCAGGCTGAGTTGGCCAGGATTTGTGGGACCTCCTCTTCCATCCAGGGACCATCAGTGCCACTGCCGTTGCCTCAGAGATTGCCAAGAAAGACAAGTGGTTGGACCACAGTGGGCTCAGGGAGGGTGAGGGTGGTGGAACAGAGGTGCGTCCCTCCAGTTGTACCTCTCCACAATTTCTATGCCATTATGGCAAAGTGTGGTTCCTCTATGGAGGCACCCGCAGTGGAGACCAAGGAGGATGCTGGGAACCTCTATAAAGGAGACCCACAGAAGGGTGGCAGGGGACCCTGCAGGGGAAGGAAACAACTCCTGGTGGAGGACTCCATTATTAGGAAGGAAGAACTGGGGGAGGAAGGGAAGAGGGAGGTGCAGCTGCCTGGCACCATGGCTTGGAGGGACAGGGAGCGAATCCTCAGGATTTCCAGAGCAGCTGCACAGGGGAGGGAGCTGGATGTCATTGTCCACCTAGGGACAAATGACCTTCCTAAGAAGGGATTAGAGAAGTGCAGGAAGAGTTTGTGGAATTGGAGAGGGGCCTTAGACAAGTAGCACGCACAGTAACCTTCTCGGAGGTGGTGCCCATCTATGCAGTAGGAGAGGCTAGGGTGTTCTGCACCACGGGATTCAATCAGTGGTTGAAAAACTGGTGTGGAGCTCAAGGATTTGGCTTCATTAGGGACTGGGGGTCCACCTGGAGTGATGCAAGCCTATACTGGCATGATGGGTTGCATCTGTCCAGGAGGGAACCAGGATCCTAGGTGATAGGTTTAAATGCTTCATTGGCAAGCATTTAAACTAGTCAAGGGGAGGCACTGGAAAAGAGCAGGAAATCCTAGACCCCCAAAAAACACGTAGTAAGTAATGTAAACACCAACATAGAGGTGTCAATAGGAAAGGGCAGGGTAAATGGAGAAAGTGACAAAGGCAAGAAGGACAGGGATGGGCAGAAAGGAGTAAGGCCATCAGGAAATGGAGGGTAATGATACCAATGCCCATAGTCTGGGCAACAAGCTCCTGAGCTGGTGGTCTTGATGGAAGAGGGATGCCTGGATATCGTAGCAGTCACAGAAACATGGTACACAGAGAACCATGACTGGGATGTTAACATACCAGGGTACATAACCAACAGGAGAGACAGGCAAGGGAGAAGAGGGGGAGGAGTAGCTCTCTATGTAAAGGAAGGGATAAAAGCAACTGAACAAAAGAGTAAACAGGGAGGAGAGAAGGCACTGTGGGTCACCTTGGAGATTGGAAAGGGCACCACAATTCACACAGGGGTTGTGTACAGACCCCCATGTCAAGGGGAGGGAATGGACAAGGATATGATAGAAGGCATTCTTAGAATGGCAGAGAAAGGGGAGATGCTGTTGATGGGAGACCTGAATGTGCGAGATGTTAACTGGAGCACATTTGCTGCAGCCACATCTAAGAGCAGGGCCATTCTTGATGCCCTACAGGTGGCAGGCCTCAGACAGCTAGTTTCGGAACCCACTCATGAGGGAGCAATCTTAGACCTTGTACTCTCAAACGGGGGCAGTGAGAGGATCTCAGATCTAGAAGTGGGTTGCCATCTGGGAACAAGTGACCATCAAACAGTGTGGTTTACGTTAAACTCAACTACAGAGTTAAGCCATACAAAAGTGAGAGTACTGGACTTCAGGAGGGCTGACTTTGGCAAGATGGGAGAGTGCCTCAGAAAAGCACTAGCAAACAGGCTAGAAGGAGGTGTGGAGCAACAATGGGGAATCATCAAAACTGCCATCGCAGAGGCAACAAGCCTTTGTGTGAAGCAAATAAACAAATTAAAATGAAAGAAAAAGCCACTATGGTTCTCAAAAGAGGTGGATGTGAAAGTCAGAAAGAAAAAGATAGCATTCCGGAAGTATAAGGAAACAGAAGAAGCAGGACAGAGAGCTGTACCAGTTAAGGCAGAAGGAAGCAGGGAAGGAAGTCAGAATAGCAAAGGCCCAAACTGAGGAAAAGATAGCCAACTTGGTTAAGAAGGTGGATAAAACCTTTTATAGGTACATCAGCGAGCATAGAAAGACAAAGGGAGGGATAGTGAGGCTGAATAGAATAAACAGTGGGTGGGCAGAGGGGGACAGTGAAAAAGCAGGGATACTGAATGAATATTTCTGCTCAGTATTCACTAAAGAGGAGGGGGAAATGCCTAATCCAATTAACAGAAGCACTCTTGATAGGGGGGTCGATCCCAGTCCTTTCACAGAAGAAATGGTTCTGCAAGAACTAAAACTGAAGGTGGACAAAGCAATGGGACCTGATGGAATTCACCCCAGAATTCTAAAAGAATTAAGGGGGGAACTAGTGAAACCACTGGCTACTCTTTTTAATAAACCATGGGAGGATGGTGTGGTACCCGAGGACTGGAGGAAGGCAGATGTGATTTCCCTTCACAAAAGTGGGACCAAGACAAAGGCAGAAAACTACAGACCTGTCAGTCTGACCTCTGTGGTAGGGAAAGTGATGGAGTCACTTCTGAAGGAAAGAATAGTTGAGTACCTAGAGGCCAGTGGGGCACAGGACCCAAGGCAGCATGGGTTCACAGCGGGAAGGTCGTGTCAGATGAATCTAATAGATTTCTTTGATGGGGTGACCAAAGTAGTAGACCAGGGAGGGTTGTGGACATGGCCTACTTAGACTTTAGCAAGGCATTTGACACAGTCCCACACAAAAGATTAATAGTCAAATTAACCAGCCTGGGAGTGGGTCCCAGGGTGGTAGCCTGGGTAATACATTGGCTGGACAACAGGACACAGAAGGTAACTGTAAATGGAGTCCACTCTGAAGAAAGAGGGATTACTAGTGGGGTACCGCAGAGTTCAGTATTGGGTTCAGTTCTTTTTAATGTCTTCATAAGTAACATTGCAGAGGGACTGGAAGGAAAAGTATGCCTCTTTGCAGATGATACAAAGATCTGCAATAGGGTTGATACACAAGGAGGCATGGAAAGGATGAAAGGCACTTGGCAAGGTTGGAGGAATGGTCAGAAGTATGGCAGCTAGGATTCAATGCAAAGAAGTGCAAAATAATGCACCTGGAAAACAAGAACCCAGGGGAAGAATACACAATGGGGTGGGGGGAGGTAGCAACAAAACCAAAAAAGGAAAGGGACCTGGGGGTAATCATATCAGATGACCTTAAGATTAGCAAGCAATGTGAGAAGGTAGTAGGGAGGGCTGGGGGTATACTGGGATGCATAGGGAGAGGCATCAGCAGCAGAAAACAGGAAGTTGTTATCCCTCTGTACAGACAGTTGGTGAGACCCCATCTGGAGTACTGTGGCAAGTTCTGGAGACCCCATCTCCGCAAGGACATAGACAGGATAGAGGCAGTCCAGAGGAGGGCAGCTAAAATGGTACAGGGTCTGCAAGAGAAGCCGTATGAGGAAAGACTAAAGGAGCTTAATATGTATACCCTTGAGGAAAAAAGGGAGAGGGGGGACATGATAGTACCTCAGTGGAATCAACAAAGTCCAAGAGGGTAGCATCTTTCAGAAAAAGAGACGTGCAAGAACAAGGGGACACAATTTAAAGATGGGGGGGCGGTTCAGGGCAAATGTGAGGAAGTATTTCATAGAGAGGGTAGTGGATGCATGGAACAGCCTTCCTGAGGAGGTTGTGGGGTCTAAAACTGTGAGAAAATTCAAGAATGCATGGGACAGACATAAGGCAGTTCTTGTGGGGGGTAGGAAGAAATAGGCTGTTGGTTAACTAGGATCTGCGGCCTATCCTGTAGGTAGAGAAATGGGCACACTAGACGGGCCAAGCGGTCCTTATCTGCCATCAAAGTCTATGTTTCTATGTTTCTATGTTTCATGAGAGGGGTGCTGCACTTCTGAGGTGCCGTCTTTCAGATGAGACGTTAAACCGAGGTCCCATCTGCCTAGATTGGTGGTAGTTCAGGTGGATGTTAAAGATCCCATGGCATTTATCGAAAAGAGTAGGGGAATTTTTTATTGAAAACTGAAAACAAAATATACAAAATCATATGACTTCATACAAAAGCATAAGAAAAGAATTCAAAAACAGAAATAAGTATTTTTTTTTTATCCCCTCCTGGATGCCCCCTGCACTCCCCTCCTTCGGGCTGGCTCAATGCCCTCCAGTCTCCCCCACTGAGTCTGCCCCTAGAGTGTCTCTTTCTCAGGTGCTCCTACCTGCCTCCTTAGCACCTTACACAGCGGGGTCTGCCCGTGTTGTGTCATCTGGGTGGCCAGAGCTGCCGTCATCCGGAGTGCCGAGGGTTGTTTTCCGTTTTCTGTCCCTCCCCTCTCACCCCTCCGGGGGCGCGGCTCAGGCGGAGGCAGGTAGCCACAGCACCTGCCAAGTGCTGAAAGGTGTCCTCCCTCCTGGCTCCTGCCTAGGAAGCCGCCGTTGCCCAGTGGGTGCTTCCCGGCTTCTCGGTGGTTATTAAACACCCCTGGTCCCTCCTGAAGGAGGAGCATCGTTGGGATGCTCGATCCTCCTTCCCCCCTGCCGACCCCCGACGGCCCGAGTCTGTTCCCTAACCCAGGTCGCCAGCGTGACATGAGGTGTGGCGTCCAGCGCCTCAACCCTCAGCGCCACCGGGCCGGCTCCAGAAATAAGTATTACAGCATACATGGATCACAAAACTAAAACAATCCACATGGGCACATAACCTCTATCCCATTCCCATGACGAGAGTAGGGGAAGTTGCATTGAAAACAAATTATTCTAAGACGTATTGCATCATACAAAAACATAATGAAGGAGGTAAAAAACAGAAATAAGTACTATAGCATACAGGAACTACAAACATAAATAACCCGTAGTTGTACCGAACCCCTATCCCATCCCCACTATAAGAGTAGGGGAATCGTCCAGTAAAAACTTAAGATAAAATATACAAAAGTGTATGGCATCAAACAAAACCATAATAAATGATATAAAAAACAAAAAGAAGTATTACAGCAGACATGAATAGCAAGCAGTAAGAATCCGTATTAGTTTATAACCCCCATCCCTTCCCCACTAAAAGAGAAGGGGAGTATTGCATTGTATACAAACGTTGCAGGAACAGTAGTACATAATACAAAATTACAATGAAGAAAAGCAGAAAAAAACGCAGAAAAGTATGCATCATTAGAAAAAATCCAGGAACAGAAATCCCAATAGCATCGAAAAACTTTAGGCGATACAGAGGTTTTCTCAGAATTATAAACAGCCTGTAAGCCCTGTAAAATCTGAGTGACAATCTGAGTAGGACTACACACTTTCTGTTGTAATAAAAATGCACATCTGGCCTGCCACAAATCGAGGCAACAAAATGCAAAAATTAAACATAAAGTACTAGGATGATAATGAACCAAAGTGTGGGATAAATACCTTAAATCAAAATATTATACGTGAGAAAAGGAAGGGCCTTTTTCTTCCACTTATCGAGGAGAAGGGTCCATACCGGTTGTGAATTGGGGCAATCAAGAAAGAAATGCATCATGGCCTCTGGAATGGAAAGGCAAGTACCCCGGGGACAAGTCCTTTCTTCATGAGCCTTATGCTTCATATTACCACGAACACCTAGTCTGTCATGACAAGAAAGCCAGATTACATCCCAAACTCTTTGGGGGATTCATGGATCAGTCAGTTGGTGAAAAACTCTAGAGAAGTCCAGTTGAACGCCAAGGGAATCATGTAGCACCGGAAGGTCCAAAAAGGATGTTCCCAAAACAGTCCAATATAAGTGCTTCCTTATGGAAGAGAGAATCACTGTTGGGGTCAGATACCACTGACGGATTTTTAAAAAGTGGGGATGATAAAATGGGGAGCTTAAACTTACAAAAATTCCGAGGAATTTCCAAAGGGGGGAGGCACCAGGCGGTGCACAATGGAGCAATATGATGATGAAGAAGAGAAATCCAAAAGACTGGGGGTGTGTTCAATAGGTGGGAAATAGCAGTTTTAATAAACAAACAGTGAAAAAACACCAAGGGGTTCAACATCTGAACCCCATCGTGGCAATAATCAAGATATGTGTAAGAACGTTTCACCGGATTTAAACGGCAGCCCCAGAATCCCTGAAAGAAAACATTATACAAACGAGCCTCCAAGGAAAAAGGGACCAGAAAAAACAAAGCCACATGAAGAAATAAAAGAAGAACTAAGTTTTTCAACAACAAAACCCGCTTTCTCTTTGCAATGCTATGACCATTCCAGGATGCAACCAAATGAAAGGCCTTGTCCAAAACAACAGTCCAATTTGAGTGGGCATCATCAGGGAACCAAAGGGCAATCCTAAAACTTTAACTGGGGAAAATTGTACAGGTACTCCCACAATGTAGCAAAGTGAATATGGGGGTGGTGGAATTGGGAGGTACAATGCCGAACTCTTATTATAATTAAGCTTAGAACCAGACACACGTTCGAAATCCGTTAAAAGGAGGAATAAGTCTGCCTCTTGTGGGTGCGGAGTGGTGAGAATGCAGAGATCGTCCGCATAAGCCAATACTGCAGGGACAGAGCACCCAGAAGGAAAGGACAAATGAGGGATTGATGGGTGGCGTAAGAGTCTACAAAGTAATGGATCTATATGAAAAACATAAAGAAGAGGACTGAGAGGGCAGCCCTGCCGAACCCCGGTACGACTCAAAAAGGGGGGGGGGCATGAGGCGCCATTCACGTAAGGATGGATCCAGTCAGTGAAATATAGTAATTTAATCCATTGAATAAAGCGCTGTGGAATACTGTAATGAAACAAGACTTGAAAGAGGCAGTCATGATTCACTCTATCAAATGCCTTCTCCTGATCCAGTAAGAGAAAAAGCGAAAGAGAAGAAGAAGAAGAGCTAAAGGCAGAGACATCTCTAAGCAGGGAAAGATTGGAAACAATAGTGCGGTGAGGAATAGCACAGGTCTGTACTTCTGAAATGACGTGGGATGCAACAGGAAGAAGACGGTGAAGCAGGATGGATGTAAAAATCTTATAGTCTGCATTCAGTAGACTCAAAGGCCTCCAGTTCTGTATGTCTGACCTGTCTCCTTTCTTAAACAACAGAAACATGATTGCATCTGAAAAATTCTGAGGAACAGAATGAGTAGCAATGATAGTATTAAAGAGCAAAGTAAGAATGGGTGAAAAAACATCCAAAAAAGCTTGATAAAGTTCAGCAGTAAGGCCATCCTGCCCTTGAGAAGTACATCGTTTTTGTTTCCTAATAGCTACCTGCACCTTTAACAAGGAAATCGGAGCTGTCAACTTGATGCAAAGATCAAGAGAAGGAGAAGGGGTCAGGAAATCAAAAGAGGAAGCGGCAGCGGATGTAGCCACTGAAGGAGTCCCAAAAATACTGGCTAAATGGGAAGAGACCTTTAGCTGGAGAGATGTTATAGTATCATAGTATCATGGAACGGCCTTCCTGGAGAGGTTGTGGGGTCTAAAACAGTGGGGAAATTCAAACATGCATGGGACAGACATAAGGCAATTATAGTGGGGGGTTGCAGGAAGTAGGCTGTTGGTTAACTAGAATCTGCAGCTTATCCAATAGGTAGGGAAATGGGCAGACTGGGTGGGCCAAGTAGTCCTTATCTGCCGTCAAAGTCTTTAAACCTTAGAAGAGTCAGGGTCAATAAGACATTCAATGTGCGTGGCTTCCACCCTGTCAGAACAGCGCTTGTATATATCAAAAGAGGTCTTAGAAGAGTGGGTGCCACAAGTAGCCTCAAGACGCAATGAGCGTGCCCATTTATATTGATACTCTTCCATCCGGGTCTTCAAGGAAGCAATAAGGAGAGAGCAGTCTTGTGCCATCTCAGCAGCCCTAGAGATTACATCCTGTAAATGTCGCCACAATAATAAATACTGACGATAAGAGGAAACAGATTTACTCCTTGCATACCTAAGAAAAAAGCGTTTAAGATCCAATTTGGTATCGTTCCACCAATGTAAAGGGTAGGTGTAAGCATCCAGAACTGAAACTCGAGCGAATAGAAATTTCTGACAGTCTCGAATAATGCTGCCATCAGACAATAGGGAGCTATTCAACTTCCAGCATGAAGAAACAAGAAGAGGATGAGAAGCCATAGAAGGAAAACAAAGCAACGAGATGGCCAAGTGATCCAAGGTCTCGCAAGGAATTACCTTCGCCTGTTGTACCATGACATTCTGGGAGAGGAAATAAAATCAATACGGGTGGCCATAAGGCCTCTATGATAGGTCATTGTTCCCTGATGCAATCAGCTATCAAACCGCTTAAGAGAGCGACTGAGAATAGTACGTAATGCAGTAGAGTCCCCGAAGCGCCTGTGTGGTACCTCCTCTGTCAGCCAGAGTGAGACCACAGTTGAAGTCTCCTCCCATATAAAGATGTCTAGAGGTGTGTAAATAAGGCTTCAACAACTGAAATAAGTCAGAACAAGTAGCAATACCCTGAGGTGCATAACTATTCAGAATCCTGAGCTGTAGGCAACGGAAAGTGCAATCAAGCAATAAGGCACGGCCAGGGACAATGTCAACCAGTCTCGTAACAGTACAGTCAAAACTAGAAAACAAAATACCCAACCCATCACATTTATTCTCACCAGAAGACCAGTAGGAAGGGCCTCTAGTCCAGCCAACAGAAGCCTGGGTCAGCTCATATTGAGTCTTCAGCCTAGTATCTTGAAGTAAGTAGAGATCATGTGAGAGATCCAAAAGATACTGTGGGGGGGGCAAGAAGTTTTCTATGGGATTTCATGCTGCACACATTAAGTGTGAGGCAGCGAAGAGCCAAACCCACAGGCATACGAAGAAAGAAAAAGACTGAAAACCAGCAGAAAAACATGAAGAATTAGGCAAAGAGGCGTCAAGTAACTGCCGATTGCCACCTGGTGTCAGATGTAGTAGGGGAGGGATCTTGCTGGGAATCAGAGGAGTAGTCTAAATGGAGGGAAGAGGCCTGTAAAGATTCAGAGTCATTTTCCTCGTCCATTACATCACTCCACAGCTTCTATTTGGTCAGGGCTTGATAGCGATTCCTGGTCAAAATGGATTGTCTGGGGGAAGGGCTGGCAGCCTTATGCTTACCTTTGAATTTACCCTTTTTTTCCTGAGAAACCTCTGTAAAGGGGTCCAGAGCAGAAGTGGGAGGGGTGGCATGGGATCAGAGAGGGTAACAATCCCAGGTGCCGGGTACGTGCCAGGAGGGGTCGGGTCTTGTAATACAGGATCTGCCACTGGAAGAGCAGGAAGAGCAGAGGGAAGATCGTCATGGGGGGGGGGCACTATGTCCTGGCCATCCCCTTCACGCTGGCAAAGAACTTGAGTCTGAGAGTCCATGATAAGGGAAATCTGATCCTGAGGGGGACAGTCCAACCAATTATGGTCAGCCCATGGACATTGGTGGTAAGTATGGCTGGACTCATCACAGAGATTACACCTCCGTGGGTTAGGGCAACTGAGACTCACATGACCATAGACCAAGCAAATAGTGCACCGTGGCTCATTGCAGGTATGGCTCAAATGCATCTGAGAACTGCATTTATGGCAGGTGCGGGGTTGACTGGTATAAAAACAAAAACCTCTATCCCTATCTATATAAAAAACTACCTGGCAAATGAGCTATACCCTTGTCATTCTGCTTCAATTGCACCTTAGCCTTCCAACCCCCTGTCCAGAAAAGGTCCTCGTCCAAAATAGGACGAGGAGCCTCGAGAATGTCGCAGAGCTGCTTAAGCCAGTATTGAACGTCCGCTATGCTCACTCCTTCATTACGAAAAAGAAGAGTAATCAATTTCACCGTAGGTTTAGTAAGAGGAATTAGCATAAAGGGGGTCCATAGAGGCTGTGACTTCACCACATCATATTTAACCCAAAATCTTTCTAGAGTAGAGACATTCTTAAAACTTAAATCATAAACTGATTCCCCTTTAACATGTATGAAAGCAAACAATTCACTTGCTGAAATACCCATAGAGTCATGTAACAGGGAATGCAGAACAGTTTTCCTATTAGATGCAGTAGAGAGGTCACCAAAATATTTCAGATGAACTGCATTCCTATGTCGGGCTGGTTAGCCCAAGTTCTGAAATAAGTCACTGAGGTGAAAGGGACGGTCAGTCAAAGCCTCACCTGTACTTAGTGTAGGCAAAGGAAGGTTATCCAAGTGGGGAATGGAATCAGCTGTCAAAGAAGAGAGTACTGCCAGTGGAGGATGCGGTACTGAATTAGAATCCTTAGTTTGCATAGGGCCCGGAGTTTCAGGAGATGGTTGGCCAACAGCAGAAATCAGTGTCGAAATGGAAGGGTGTAGGTGCAATGAAGCCATTAAGGATGAATGAGAGAAGGAAGTGGATTCGGCAGACTGTTCATGGACTGTGTTACCCCGCATAATGTCCTGTACGCTTACCGCTCGGGGAGAAGACCAGTGTGCACCAGGAAGCGGTTGAGTCCAACTCGCAGCATGCAGAGCGGAAGCAGGGGACCACGCAGAGTCTGGGAAAGAAGTACCTCTGTGGGCATTCATAGAAGATAGCTTGCCTGTAGTAGCTGAAGCGGTACAGGTAGGAGCTGTAAGGAAGTCCGTCGTTGATGTGTGTGATAGCTCACAGTGTAAGTCAACCTGGTCAGAAATAGTATGCAGGGCGGAGTACAGTGCGTCGTCCTCCTGCACGAAGCACCCTAAGAGAGAACGGTTTTGTTCATATAACAGTCTCAAATGCGATGGAGACATAGTGTGAGTCCTGGTCCCAAGAACTGTAGGAGAATGCAGGTCCAAAATCTGGGTGATAGTTCCAAAATCAGGAGGAGAATCGGGAGGTGTACAAACAACTAGGTGTAGCGCAGAGTCTGGTTGATTATTACTGCAATCACTAGGCAAACCAACAGGCATAGCAGACTGGAGATCTGGAGCAGAAACCATAAAACAGAGAGTTGCATCACCCCCAACTCCTCCAGGGTCCGGGATGGCAGCCATCTTAGTCCCGCAGGAAAAAGAACCCCCCTGCTCACAGGAAGCAAGAGTAGGGGAATTTCCCCGGTGCCCTGGCCAAATTTCCCTCAGTCACTCAAAATGCTACCAACAGCTTAATCTGGTTCAAGGTCAGTTGGCATTCATCTGTATCCCCCTCCCCCGGGTCATGCCTGAAAATAGGCAGGATTTGTCTAGTGCACTTACCCAGTCAACAAAAAATAAATAAAAATAAGCCCTGTAGGTGGTAGAGGCATTTTCTTTCTCACTGTTATGCTTGCAAATGTATTGTATTCATCCACTTTCTTTTTGTATGCCTCTGTTTTGTAACCAAAAGTGAGTTTCCCTCAAAAAATATATCCATGACTTCATCTGAGTATCCTGGGAAAGGATGGCTATCCTTAACCTGCAAGATCTGCTTTAGTACAGTGCATGAGCTAAAACCCTAACTAGAGTGTTGTTAGCATCCAGAGCAATGGAAAAATGGTATTTAGTGGCATCCAAGGCTGAGTTTGTTGTGGCAGTTAGGTCCTGTGCCAGCTCACCATCTGTTTTATCAGCCAGTGCTCTCTGGTACTGTGATATATGTGCTGAATAAGCTGCCTGCCTAAGGAGGGAAGATGATGAGTAAACCTTACTGGCCACAGCACCCAGTTTTTTTGAATACTTTTCATGGGGGCTTTGTAGACAAAGGAGACTTTTGCTCTCTTTCAGGCAACATCCTGGACTACCCTTGATGATCAGGGTGGGCATATGGGTATTCAACCCCCTTTCGGTCCATGTGATGGTTTCTCTTTCAATCTTTCTACATATGGTTGCAGCTGAGGTACAGTACAGGAGTTGCAGACCTGATTTTTGAAATGGCCTTCTGAAGTAGTTTGTGTATGGAACCAGCATTATCCTTGTAGATTCTACCCTCATCATATCCATGAATTTAGCTTCCTCTTACTCCACCTCAACTTCTTGGGGGGATGCTGAGGGTATGTTCCATTTGACTGACAAATGAGGAAAATAAAGAATAGTCCTCATTATGCCTCGGAGGAGAGCCAAACTCTTGCTCAGGTGCACCCTCTTATTCCATGGGGTCACTTTTCTCCTCTTGTACATATTGCATTTCATTCTTCTTCATAGGCAGATAGGTTGGAGCCTGAGCCTTGGGACGAGTGTGGAAGTAACATTATTAAAGTTTCCCATGGCCTTAATAGCATAGAAAAATTGACATATTTTTTACATGTCCTCAGGCGAGGGCATTTTTTCTATGCTATATACATGCTCCTTTCTCCTTCCAGGTAGAATGTGAGTGACATTTTTTCATTAAGTTTCTTTTTGTATGCACCATTCCCAGTGCCTGCTCTGAGGTTCTTTTATTTTTATTTTTGTCGTTACTGGATTCAGGGTTCTGACGTTGGACACCCTGGTATCTGACCCATCCTTATCATGCCTATCAGATGACTGAGCAGCCTTATCTGTCTTCCATTCTCTTTTACAGGAACTGCTGCTGTACATAAGGAGAGGGACCCTTCTGATGCATGTAAACCCCAAAGCCATCGTCATGAGCCAAAATCATTGGTCACAATTCAAAGCCGTTGCAATTAGCTGCAATTGCCCTGAGTTGCAACCATAATTGAGAGGAGTCATACTTTTGTGAAGTCAATGACTCCATTGTAGCTTGCTCACCTGACAGTCTGCTGGCACCCCTACCTTGCCCTCTGCACCTCTAGACGCCTTTTTGCCAGGTGAGTAAGCCCAGTGCCACCCTTCACTGGCCACAGCCCTTCTATCCCTCTCCCTTCCAATGGGAAGTGGCCATTCTACAGGCATTTTCCTTTTTTAAATTAGTGTGCTTGTGTGGATGGACAGCCTCAGCAACCAACCAAACTGTGCCTCTGCTGTTTGGTACCAGTCTTCCTCTGAGTCCTCCAACAGTGTATGAGAGAGAGGGGGAGGAACCAGGAGATGTGCATGCTACACATAAGCTGTGGGGCAGCAGAGAGAAGAGACGAAGAGGTGGGTGGGTAGACTTGAGGAACCAATGATGATGTTGGAGTGTATCTGGGTTTGTTTGCTGTCAACTTGATAGGGAGAATGGGTTGATAGAGAAGGGAGGAATTCAGACTCGAGGGGACGGGAGCTGTCTGGAGATGGATGGAAGTTCAGCCAAAGAAAATCCTGTTAGTAGCATTGTGTGTCAGCCTGGCATGGCAGGCAGGTTAGAGCAGGACCAGCAGGTGGAGAGCAGCCCGGCTGGGGCCGAACTCAGGACAAGTGAATCATCAAGCACGCCAGCAAGCAGCCTACTAGGAGGGGAGTGCATGGGACAGAACAGGAGTGGGAGGGAGGACTTCTGAAGCAGAGGAAGGCAGCAGGCTGTACTATACCCCAGGTTTCCCTGCCATACAGCAGATTAGTGGTAAACTAAGAGCAAAACAAACAACTGCAACAAGTTTGGGCAGCCCAGGATGGGCACAGGAGAGAGTCGGATGGGATGACTGTGGCAGGCAGGGCAAGAGCAAGGCAGCCCAGCAGGCCACAGGCCAGAAAGGCAGCAGGGAAAATAATAAGAATAAGAAGGAAGCCAACAACATGGGTGGTGGGCAAGGCAATGGGACCAGCTCAGGGAAAAAGAGAAGAGTTGGTCGGTCGGACCAAAGCAAAAACAGGTCACAGACCAGGCGACAAGCAAAGCAAGGAAGCTGGTGAGCCAATCTAACAAATTCATGGCAGAAAGAACAACAGTATATGGGAGAGCAAGACCCAGGCAGAAGGAACAAGCAAAAGGTCAAGAGGATGATCCAATAGGTAAGTTGAAAGTTCCAATTTTTTGTTTGCTTTGTGGCATTAAGTTCTTGCTTTTATTATTATACTGTGATGTTAAGGAGTGGTCAGAAGGCTAAGTTCAGCCACAGAGGTGGTGGAACATAATAGCATATAGTAACTCACCCCCCAGCCCCTATTGTCCATATGGACTATGGATTGTGTAAAAATGCTGAGAAATATGTGGTGGCAATGCCTCGATTTGGGAAAGACAGATTAGAAGAAATAATGTGAAATTCAAAGTCAAAGCACTAAAACATGGGCTATGCTGCATTGCATTCCTAAAGAAACAAATGCCTTGTGCTGTAAAGTAGAACATCCAAAACTGCCACCTCCTTGTTAGTATTACTTATTAAAATCTTCCTGTTGTACATTGAAAGACCCTTGCTGCTCTTTTTACCATCTGCACTGGGCGGCCACATACATAGTTAGAGTATTCAGTCTACTCATGAGTGCGGTAGCTGCCAGTGCCTCTAGTCTATAAATGGTCATTTATTCTTCCTCACTTTAGACTTTCAGACTGGTTTGCCAATTATGAAATGCACCACAACAACATGACAGATATACAATGCTAGAGGTGTTACAAGATAAAACTCCAATGACGGAGATATTGATTTGATAGTCTTTATTTTATTTAGTTGTTGCTGACCGGGTAAGTGCACTAGATAAATTCTGCCTATTTTCAGGCATGACCTGGGGGATGGTGATGCAGATGATTACCAACTAACCTTGAACCAGATTAAGCTGCTGGTAGTATTTTTAGTGAATGTAGCAAAATTCCCCATCTCTTTTCGAGAAGTGCCATGGGATCTTTAACATCCATCAGAATTAACACCAGAACAGGCAAACGGGACCTCGGTTTCACATCTCATCCAAAAGACAGCACCTCAGGAGTACAGCACCTCCTTCATGCTGCACTACAGTGTCAGTATTAGGATTTAAACCAAGTGGCTGGTGTGGGGATAGAACCCTCAGCCCTCTGATCTCCCAGCCTCAGAGGCGAGTGTGCTACCTACTGAGCCACTGACACTAATATGGGGTGACTTGGCATTGGCATTTCAGCTTGAGTAAACACTACAAGAATGAATATGCTGCAAAGTTTTCTCACTAACTGCACTCACAAAGCACCATTTGCAAGTACATAAATAAAATTCCACAATGGCAGTAGCTCAGTGCATGAGTGGGGAGCATCTGGAAATGAATAGCAGGGATGGAGAATGAGTTTTTTAAATGTTTCTGTATTTTGAAAGATTTTGTAGTGGGCTTGTGCATGAGTGGGGAACACCTGGAAAAGTAGTGCCAAAGTGACAAAAGCTGATAGTGTACGGAGGGAACTAGAGCTGAGAGGGGTGGGGGGGGGGCGTGCAAGAAGACCAAGCGATGATGTGTCTGCTTGCTACACAGATAAATAAAAGTGCATGTCTACTATGTAGATAAATGAAATCTATTCAACAGCTGTGTAGATACACATATTTATTCAGTGGTTACTGGGTCCATGCATGTTCCATAAATAAAATTCCACAATGGCAGAAGTTGTAAAAATTGGTTGTATTTTCTTTATTTAGTTGCAGTCATAAATTTTAAACTACTTGGAAAAAATCAGTCATAATGTGTAGTAAGTCAGTCATAAGTGGTTATTCAGCTGACTCTGGGGTCTAGATGCATGCTGTCCATCATCATTAGGAACTCCCTCAGAGCTTTTTTTATTTTTTTGTGACAAGGAGGCAGACTGAGAAGCCATAATTTAGTTTGATTTTTTTAGCCCTTTTGTTAAGGTTTTAGCGCAAAATTTAATATAGCACTCATAATTAGTAGTCATGTACTGGACCTAGGCACTTTAAACAGCATTCTTCGCAGTCTGCCCTTGCTAAGAGCTGAAAACATTTGTTACAGTTCTTAAAGCCTGTTATTCCTTCATTACTTTTTCCAGGTCTCTCAGGCATACCATTTTAGAAACAACTCATGAGAAATGAGTCGATTCCCAAGAAAAAAACTGTCCAAGTGCAAAAAGTTCCTTTAACAGGAACTTATTGAAGTCAAAGGTTGCAGACAGGAACAGCAAATGAAATAGTAAGAAACTGTACAGTTGAAACTAATAGGTATCATAGGTCAGTTACAAGCACATATAGGCAATTTGCTCTTTGATGCTCACCTTTATCTCAAATGTTATAGCCATTTACTTTTTTTGTTTCCATACAGTACATATCAAGTTTGGTCTGAAATTATACCATGTTCTTCCCACCCTCCACATCAACTGGCAGGCTGTTCCAAAAGGACACCACATTCTGAAAGACCCACATATTCCTTTTTTTCATGTGATTTCGTTCAACTTTGAGCTGTGGTACGTGTGCCTTAGTGTCATGTTCCAGGTTTCTTATTTCCAAACCTAAACAGTCCTATAAATAAATAGTGGTTAAAAGATCCATAGACTAGACATAAATCTCCTCTTAGTCTACAATATTGCAGTGAATACAGTCCAAGTCTATCTTGACTTTGCTCATAATCCAGCATTCTTGACATCTTGGTTACTCGAAGCTGCACCTCCTCCAGTGTTTAAACTGCCATCTTAGATTATGGCATCCAAAACTGGGTGCTATATTCCAAATTTGGTCACACAAAGAAAGTGAACAGGAGAAGCACCACTTCTATATCTCTGCTGTTTATGTGTCTTTGAATACAGTTCAGTGTATCATATTTTTGTTTTGCTGGTCACACTATAGTGGTTTTTATAACTAAAATCATCTGTTACCATAATTCCCAAGACTTTCTCCTCAGTTGTTTCATTCAGCACTTGTCATTTTAATACATAAGCTCATTTTTACTTTTTTCCCATATATATTAGCTTACATTTGTCTATGCTAAAATCAAGCTCATGTTCCTGAGCCCAGCGTTTGAGTCCTGAAAAATGCTTCTGTAGATTTTCACTCTCAGAGCTTTTATTTACCACTGAGCCTATTGTAGTGTCATTGGCAAACTTTTCTAGCCAAACTCCCTCATTATACATTATAGACCAGATTCAGACCATGGTGTGCACTCTAAAACCAGACATTCTATTCATCTCAGAAACATGTCAGAAGAGCACTATCCCTGACCACTCAGTCTCCATTCCTGGCTATTCATTGCTAAGGCAAGACCATGCTGGCAGGGGTGGTGGTGTGGCCATTTATGTCATAGCCTCCAGTCAATATTCCATCATCTACTCATCCTCATATCCTGAGACCCATGATGCCCTAGCTATCCATGTGACCCTCCCTTTCACTCTCCCAATCTTCATAGTCAGTATTTACTGCCACCCAAATGTCCATCCTTCGGTCAAGCTAGACCTCCTAACCTCCATCACTTCCCTTGCTCGCTCTGGGGAATTATTCATCCTAGGTGACTTCAATATAAATTGGTTGTCACCTAAAACTACCAAAACTAAAAATGAAATCAGAGCCCTAAACCTCTCCCAACTGTTCTCCGAACCCACCCACAAAACCACAAGACACAACACCACTCCCTACTTGAATGGGGCCCTTACCTCCCACCCACACTGCATCATCAACTCTGGCATCCTCCCCGATGCTCTCAGTGACCATAACCCAATATTCATAGTTAGGAAAGTCCACAGAACTAAATTACCACACAAAACCATACAAGTATGCTCTTTCAAGTCTCTTGACCTTGAACATCTTCAGAGTAACGCTGCCACTTGTGACTGGTCCTCTCTAACCTCCTTCCCCTTGACTGATAAGGCCCTTGCCTACTTCAAAGAAATCTTTCTTGTAAATTGGAACATCTTTGCCCAAAAAAAACAAACCAGAGTCAGAGATAACCACTTACCTTGGATAACCCCTGAACTTCTGTAAGCATCATGAAGCTACCCAGCATCCTAGTGACTTTGTGAAAAACAGAATGCTCTGAAATGCTTGCACCAGGGCAACAAGGTTAGCCAAGTCCAAATATTTCAAATCTGCCTTCATCACCAACATAAATTTCTCTTCAAAGTTCTGGATGGTGGCCCACTGCCTATTTTCCCCCTCTTCTCACCCACCCCCCCACTCTTAAAATAAATAGCTTGCTAGTGTCTGACCAACCAGCCATAGCTGCAGAATTTAACTCCTGCTATACCTCCTGTGCCACTGACCTATTGAAATTCCTCCCCTGCTACCCATCACCCTCCCCACCCTCTACCAGTGTGCCCTCTACACCACCTTCCCACCACCCCTTCTCTTTTGCTACTGGAATAACAAACAATGCCCTACATGCCCTCCTCACCATCAACCCCTCTAAAGGTACCTCCTCTGATGGCCTCGACCCAAAACTCCTTCTCCTCTCTGCTTCGGCCATTGCCTATTCCATCTCAATAATCCTAACTCTCTCATTTTCTCTATGGCCTTGGTCCCCTCTTCATGGAAACATACAGTGGCCCTCCCTTTACTCAATGGGGGGGTGACCCCTCATCCCCTGGCAACTATTGCCCATTGTATCTCCTTTCTATCTTGCCAAGCTTCAAGCACACATTGTCCTCTCCCAACTCATCTCTTTTCAATATGACACCTCCTTTTTCACTGCTTTCCAGTCTAGTTTCAGGAAAAAGCACTCAACCACCACCTCTCTCTTACAACTCACAGACTTCATCCTAACCAAGATGGACAATGGCCAAATTATTTCTGTCATTGTTGTCAACCTGGCCAAGGCCTTTGACATCACCTCTCACTCCCTTCACCTCAACTCACTTCCAGCAGCTGGCCTATCTCCCTCTGCCACAAGCTGGTTCAAGGCTTACCTTATTGGCAGAACCCAATCAGTTAAGATCTTGGATGCCACTTCCCCTCCCCTCTCAATTAGCACTGGTGTCCCCAAGGGTTCCGTATTAGAACCTGTTCTTTTCTCCATCTTGTTAAATGACCTTCTCTCTGTTTGCTCCCCATCCTCTGCTATACATATGTATGCCGATGATACAGACTCGTATGCATCTGGTTCCTATCCTGTTGAGGTTACAACCAGCTTACAGAAAGACTTCGACAAGGTTCAGCTCTGGTTTGCTAACCATCAAGTTTTCCTCAATGCCAAGAAGACTGTCTCCATGACCTTTGGCACTAGGCCAAGACTTTCTAGGCTTCCCTCCCTACCCACTTTCCACACCCTTGATGGGACTTTACTTAAGGACACATCCTCCTTGAGGTACTTAGGTGTTTGGTTGGATCAACACCTAAACTTCTCTGGATATATTGAAGACATCAAGAAAAAACTGCACCCCAAGCTGTGTGCCCTGTTCAGGAACTATAATTGCATCCCTCCTATGCCTAGGCGTGAACTTGTTCAGAAGATGATACTGCCCATTTTTGAATACTGTGACATAGTCTATGGTGCTACCCCTAAGTCCTCCCTTGCCAGACTGGACTCCCACTTCAATTCCTTCTGCCGCTGTGTCCTGGATGCCCCCTTCACACCCACCACTGCCATTTTTATCATGCCCTATCCTTCCCCCCTCTTACAAATAGGTGACTCTCCCACTGTGTTAAATTCACCTCCAAGCACTGGTTGGGTGAGCTCCCTTCCTACCTCACCTCCTCCTTTATAACAACCCCCCATCCTCCCATTCCCTTAGATCAACTGACTCCCACACTCTGGTAGTCCCCCCACAGATCCACCCTACTCAGCCAATCTGGTTACTCTTACTGCCTTCCAAAAATTTGGAATTCCCTCCCCCCCTCAAATCCAGCACTCATCCTCCACCTGCTCCATCAGCTCTGCCCTCAATAATTACCTTGTATCTACTGCTGTGGCCATGTTCTTCCCTAATTCCCTCCTCTGAGCCCTTGATAACCCCACTCCTCTACCATCATCTTCATTTTTCCTTGTACACACATGTACAATTTCTAGCTCTCATCCCCTTCCCCCAAATTGCTCCCACTTAGTGGCTTCCCTTGATCTCTCACAGAATATAAGGGGACCCCCTGAATGCTCTCCATGGGTCCATTCATCCTGATGGACTATTGATTAGGCCCCATCGCCTCTAAAGGTGTGAATTCTCTCCCCCTCAAGGGTTCTGTTCTCCCTCCCTCTCTCCCTTTCCTGTCGCTCTTTAAATCCCTATCTACTGAACATTCCCCAACCCCCAGACAGGATACCTAGCATCCTGAAGGGTCCTCTCTTGGGTTAGGTCCTATTCCCCTTCCTAGCACTTAAGTCACACCTACTCATTCTCTTTCTCCTTCATCTTTAATCCCTACAGCCTTATCCCCCATTTCTGTCTAGCTCCATAGCCCCCTTGCAGTGTTCCCCACATCCTGAAGGGGTCTATCTGGGACACTACATATCCCCTTCTCTCTGGTCCCCCTTTGTCCCCTTGCAGGGTTCCCCGCATCTTGAAGGGGTCTCCTGGGACATGACTCCTCCCTTCCCCACCTCCCCCCTTCCCCCTTCTCTTTCACATAAGCACTTGTTTACTTATTAACATACACTTATTATTGTCCACTCTTTCTACATATTATGTGCAACACTTTTTTAACACTGTTTGTAACACCTGCCTTACAACTATATGTTAATGTTGATCTTAAAACTTGAATGTAACTTAAACTCGACTCTTCCCCTCCTCCAACTCACCCCTTACCCTCTTTTCTTTCATATAAGCACTTGTTTACTTATTAACCCAGTACTTATTATTGTCCACTCCTCTACCTATTATGTGCAACACTGTTGTAATACTGCTTGTAACTCCTGCCTTACAACTGTATGTTAATGTTGATCTTGTAACTTGATTGTTTAATGTCTCACTCCTTTTGTACCCCTTCCCCCCAGGTTGCACTGGGAGATGAGCGACTTATTGCTCAGTGTGCCTTCCTGGTGAAACATTTCAATAAATAAATAAAAAATATATCATATATAAGCATACATGACAGTAAAACTGATTGTTGTGGTACCCCCACTAGTCACCAGAGACCCTTTGGAGTTTTCCCTTCTTAATGCCACCTATAGTTTCCTCTCTGTGAGTCAATATTCTATCCAATCAACCAATCATGCATCTACTTTCATAATCCTTTATATAACTATTAGTTGTGGAAGACAGATCATGGCATATGCCTTGCTGTAGTCAAGAAACATGGCATCTACTGAGCTCCCCATGTTGAAGGACCTACTGACTCTCTAAAAATTTAAATTGGTTTGTCTGGCAAGATCTGCCTTTGGTAAAATCATGTTGTGTGATATCAGTCAAATTATTTGTCTTGGTGAATTTGTCTATTTCTTCCTTCATTATTTTTTTAAGATTGTACCCAAGGCCATTGCTAAGCTCACTGGTCTGTAATTTTCACAGTCTGACATTCCACCCTTTTTATGGCCATGGGTGGAGTCTGCAGCCATCTTGTTGTCTGTAGCTTGAAAATGGAGTATCATGGAACACATGTTTTGGACTTTTCAGTGTATCCTTTTACATCTATAAATCATTATGCCAACTAAAAAAAAATACTCCCTCCTTTCTGTTTAGAATGTTGGAGACATAACTCTAAGTGGCTTATCAGATGGCCATTAGGAAACTGAAACAGCTTGTTAAATATTGGTTACCTAATAAACTGGTGATTTGTTTACCCCCCCCCCGGAATGCAACAACTTGCACATTTAAATATCCAGCATTTAAGCATTTTTTGCAACTACCTTCAGTTGGAATGTGTTGTCTTTCAAGAAAGATTCATGCATCATAAATGTCAAACCTTTCCCAGCAAATGTATAATGATTTACACTGTTTTTTAACATTTTAAGGTACCATCTGATAAGAACTGTATCAAAAATATGCCATATCTTCAGTAAACTACCCAGACAAAATACCTGTATATAGGTTTCTTGACAGCATGAGTTGTGCCTGCCTCCCAAACATAACAGATAAGAGCCTGTCAAGTATTGAGGTGTGTGTGTGTGTGTGTGTGGTGGAACAACAGTCAAACATCTGGCAAAGGAGACCTCATCTAATTAATTGATGACAAACCAGAAGAGTGGGAAATTCATCTGCATAATTATCTGATTCATTATGTTCCCATATAGAGTTATAAAAAAAGTTAGTCAAAATAACTGAGAAAGAAATTTATAGGGGACAACAGTTGAGTTTTTCTTGCATTTTGGACCTCCAGCTCTAGGCTGTGGAACATAAATGTATTGTTTGTGGTTGGAATGAGAAATCTTAACAGTAAGAAGGTCTGAACTGTAATATTTTAATTTACAGTATTAGTAATGTAATCGTGCATAATTTCAATAAATAAATTTGCGGTCTGATAATAATGTAGCCAGGGTATGTGTTAACTTGCTTTGTTCTCTCACAACATGTAGCAGTAGTAATAAAAATGTTATTCTGGAAATTCAGAAAAGGATAGCCTAATTGAGTCGAGGCTCATTTTCAATGGGGTTTCAATGTAAAAAACAAATAGTTACACAGAATGTGTACATAAATACAAGCATAGTAAATACAATATACAACCTGTATCAAAAGACACAATACATGACAGACATGTAGATGTTTTTCAATTAATTACAACAAACGTTAGGCATTTCAGCACTTTTTACAAGCCAAGATCTTATTTGATGCCAGGATGGAGGTGATATTGATATATAATGTGCTATTTTTGAGAATGAAAGAGATCATGCCATTTATTAGGAGGAAAATGATGTTCAGATATATATACATAGACAATGTTGGCAGATAAGGGCCTATGGCCCACTGAGACTGCTCACTTGAGCTTGTAAGTTCCCTTTATGTTTTTCTATATTTTTATATGTTCAGTGGTTTAGTGTAGGCTTGATATTATTCCTGAAATGTCAGAGCTCTTCCTGGGGAACTTGAAAGATACTGGTGTATAATGATATCATTTGTAAAACATCCTGATCAAACAACTGGAAACAGAAGACTGTTTTTGTTATTTTATAATATGAGGTACTGAATGTGAATCTACTGAGTTGCTGGATCAGGGCCTTGAAGAAAATAATTACATTTACTTAACTCATTCAAGATTCTATCAGGCAGTCGGAAAAAAAGGCTATGGGAATTTGCCTGACAACTAACAAACATAGCATGCAAAAAATAACACCTGTGTATATGTATATGGAGAAATGTCTCTAATTTATTTGCAATAAATGTGCTTACAGGCATTATTAGTATCTTTTGAAAGATTGGCTGACTAGGTGTGATTATCAATTTTGAGCATAGTTCATGAAATAATGAGCGTGATATTTATTTCATGTAGTCCCCCATTATGCCTTATGTATACCATGTAAATCCAAATCATTCCAAGGCCATCTTGACATATTAAATTAATACAGAACATCAAATCTGAGCCCTTTTTTTCCTGATAAAAGGCTGCTGATATAATAAATAAGGAAAGAAGTCATAAATAAGGAACCAGTGGGTTATGAAAAAATCTACAGGGATTTAAACAGAGATTTGATTCTGCCTCTGTGGGGAAAATACAGGAAAAATGAGGGCTAGTTTCAGAGAAATGGTTATTTGGATTTGAAAGCACTGAGTATTTCTTATCCTGTATTTTGTATCCTGGATAGCACAGGGGCGATGCTACATTTCATTGTCACAAGGATGTTCATTTACACATTTTTGCACTGTATTTACTCAGGCTTTCTCAGATTAGATGCAATATCTTGTTTTCAGTGGGGTCAGGATATTACCTTTTTTATAATGCATTTAGTTAGGGTACCTAATCCATGGCCCCCAGTATTCAAAGGAGATGTGCAGCACATCTCGGCAGAAAAGAGAGATGTGCTGAGCAACTCCAACAATGCACCACAGCATGATATTCAAGCATGCGGGATGCACTGGTCACAAGGGAATGGGTCAGGGTGCACACAAATTGTATGCCATGCAAGTCAAAGGGGTGTTCCCAATTTCTCATGCATATGCTGCACTGCGACATATTCAGTGGGAATGCATCCCTCACAGTCCAGAGCACTGCAGCCCACAGTTAGGCCATGAATAGCTGGTCTATCCTTGGCCAGTCAACCACAGGTGGGCTGCGGATGTGCACCCAGGTGCATAACAGCCTGGCAGCCCTGGTGGATTAGAGGTACTCTTTTCCCATCCTCAATTGATCCAACTCCATCCCTGAAGAGCTCCATAGTGTAGGGCCTCTAAAACCTGATTGCACCAGAGGAAACCACAGTCCATATTCATAGCATAGAGGACCCCCACCCACTGCCCTGGTATGCAGACACCCCCGTTCCCCCATACCTGAGCTGGTGCAGAGACTAGCACTACCCTCCACACCCTGCCATGGCCAGCTGCCAACTGCACTGTACCCGGGCTGGGGACCTGCACTCCAGAATGACCCAAGTAGCTATATCATGTATTGAGGTACTACACAAGCTGCAGACCCACTAGTGTATGCAGCTGTATGTATGACCCTGGCAAACTGTAAAAGGGAATTGACATACCTCCAATGCATGCCTTGTCAATGTTTATCTTCCTGCTGTCATACACCACTGCAAGACCACACTCTTCCCTTTTCCCCTGTGTAACATGCCACCCTCCGGACTGCTGAGGTATCCTGGGTGCCATGAGGTGCAGTATCCTGCATTGCCATTTGCAGTATATGCTTTATGGATAGTTCATCCACGGTTCCCCAATTGTACAAACGAATGGGAGGTCGACTGTAACATGCCTGTTCTGGGACCTGCGTGAGTGGGTACAGCATTGGCCATCACCCTCCTGGGCAGAATATTGCCCATGGGGCTGTGGCACATACCAGTAAGTGCCTCACATTCCCCTTGGGAGGTATTAAGTTGGGGACACCCTGGATGCACCTGTGTTGGTGGCCGCCTACACTGCAACTCCTGTCCAGGGTCACATTTTCAACAGGTACAATGATGCCTGCCATGATGAAGCACAGTGTCATAGGTTTACTGCATTACAGAAGGGAATAACTCCTACTGAAATTGCATCATTTGCTGAAGTAACTCTACTGCAGAATTCTGTAGTGCTGCACTTCAGCCTGGTGGACTTCACTGTAAGAGTGACCTATACCGGTGGCACATTCTCTTTGAATATTGTATGGTTGCCAACCCATGCACCCTCTTTGCACAATGCATCTTTCTGCTCATGCATCGGTCCAGCACTTAATATATCCCTCCAGATGTAAAATATCATTTTCAATGCATTATGATTTTATGTAATGCAACATAATATTGTGTAGATGTACAGCCCCACTGAAAATAAAATGCCATCTCTTCTGTGAACTGTCCAGGCTAAATATATAGCAATCAGCAGGCATATTCTAGGAAAACACATTGTAAAAATGTGTAAAAGGAAGACCACATTGAAACTGCCTCTCCACAGATCTGCATTGTGCAAATTCATTAGAAATAATGTGTAAAAGCTTCCCAAAAGCTCCCTACAGCCATGTCAGCTCTGATCAGAGTTTGTTATATACTGGCATAACTGTTCACTCTCTCCAGCATGATACCACTTTTCCAATGTTCATGAGTACTGAAAGATTTTTACTTCTGGTCCAGTTAATTTATCACCCAGCCCCATGATAACTATAGGATGCAAACCATGAGGGACAGTGCCTTATTTGGATTTATATGCCTCAACCTAATTTTTTATACCATCCACCTCAGTCCTACTTTTTGAACTTTGACATGCTGTTTATGCATTGGATACTAATCTTTGGTACTGAACACTGTTGTATATAGAAATATTTATTTAGCATCTCTGCCATCAGTTTATCATCTGTTACCACTATAGAGGTGCACCAAATTAGCAAATTCTGAATTAGTAGAATTTTCACAAAATTTTGCAAATGTTCACAATATTTTGCAGAATTTTATGAAATTCTCTAATTGGACATAACTCGATCAGTGTTAAGACTAGGGATCTGTGATTCATGACATTTAGATGAAGGGTGGGGAAGTTATTGGGGCTCAAGGTTTAGCAATTTAATATTCATGTGAATATTTCTGAAAATATTTCTGTGCTTATAACTTAGCCACCTTTGGAGCTAGATAAATGAAAACTTGAATGCATGCTTTCCTGGAAAATTCATAGAAGCTGCTAAATAGAGATTGTAAGGTTCAGTTAGGACCTGCCTCCCAACATGACATCCAGGGGCTCGCTTCCGAACCCAGGTCATCAGCATGGCAGCATGGCGTTCTGATGCTGGATCATGGTGGTTGCCTTAAAGCCTAGTATTTAGGACCAGTGAACCTAACAACGTTGATGCTATTGTGTTCTCTAGCTCTAAACATATAGGGTCTTAAAATGCAGCATTTTATGTATCTACAGAATATAATTTTAACATTTCTGAATGTTTAGAGGCTTATAACTCACTCACTTTTAAAGATAGAGATCTGGAACTTATCACACATATGCATGGGTATGGGTAATGTAAACACACCAAATGTGGTGCAGTTTGCACAAACACTTTTAGTTTACATAGTGAACTGTAATTTTAAAATGTCTGAAGGTCTGAAGGATTATGACTCAGTGTTTATTACAGTTCAGTTAAGGGTTTTGATACTCTGCATTAGTTAGGGTGTTAATTTTAAGGAATAGGTTTCTTCACTTCCTGATTGATTTCCAGGAACCAGGGAATACGTCCGCTGCCTACTTTTTATTTGTATATTTTATTTTAAGCAACAGACATGAAAAGAAAAAGATGACGTATAAGCGATTAGCACATAATAAAGCAACATTCTGTCTAAATACATTTGTACCAATGCACTCTAGTTAGAAAACCTACCACTACACCACTGTGGTAGTCACACAACTGAAAGATAGCCTTTGACCCTTATACTTCTCTACCGCCCCATCAGCAAGAGGGACCATGGGGGCCAGTTCCCCATTGCTATGCCTGGCCTTCCCAGCCCTCCTGGCTCCAGCCTTTCTTCTACAAGATCACTCTCCCTGCACTCATGGTACCGCACCCCCCAACTATACCTTGGTCTCTTGACCACCACCCACACTGGACACAAACCCAGGGCCCCAGCATCCACCTCCCTGCTACTCACCAGGCTCCTCTACCTACCTGGGACCCCCTTGGACCCACCTCCTTACTGCTATTCCCACCCTTCTCGCCTTACCCATTCCTTGCACCCCTGTGGTTGGACCCTTAGCCCATAGACCACTAAAGGATGCCTGTTACCACCGCCCATTGATTAGAATTATCACTCTATTACTGCTACTCTCTGGAAATGTCCACCCCAATCCGGGCCCAACTCCCACAAACCCACCCAAGACCTTAGCCTCTGGGCTCTGCATTGCCTCCCTGAACATCTGCAGCTTGCTAAAAAAATCTGCTGTGCTCCAATGTTGGGTCATCCAACACCAACCCACCATTATTGCACTAGTGGAGACTTGGCTCTCCAAATCCACCCCCGATTCCTTTCTTCTCACTCCACGGGTACACCCTCTAATGGGAAGATCGACTAGGCAAATGAGGGAGCAGATGTGCTGTTTACTTACGTGACACCATTATAGGTCATGCTCTCCCCACTCCCAAGCTCAACAACAGAGCCCAGGCCCTCACCCTCAAAATCATCCCTGATCCTACCAGAGGTCCACTCTACATCATGGTCTCCTACGTGACTCCTAGGAACCAAAACCCAGCTATCTTGACACTCACAGAGTATCTCTCAACTCTCCTTCAAACAGCTGAACAGGTCTTGTTAGGAGACCTTAATGTCAATTGGCTTGGCACCTCAGCTTCATAAGCAAGGGATTCCTTTGCTGCCTTGACATGACCCAATTAGTCTCCCAGCCCACTAGACTCAACCCCACCTGAGGAACCAGCACCCTCCTGGACAACATAGTCACAACCACGCCAAAAAGTCCAGGATATTAAAATCCTTTTGGACTCCTTAAGTGACCACTCCCCTATTCTCTTCCTCTGGTTCTATGCCACCCCCAAACCAGTAACTCAATTCACTCTTCGGAGGTGCCTCTGCCCAGGAGGCCTTAAAAAACTCAAGCACTATCTTACCCAGATTGACTGGCCCCCTCCATCAACCATGCCCCAAGCATTTATGCCACACTCAACCTCTTCACACAGGCTTTAAACAAGGCTTGAGATCTCTGCGCAATGCTCACCTGACATCACTCAAAAAACAATGCACCTTGGGTCACCCCATCCCTGCTCCAAAAACTCTGGAAGAGGGATAACCTCAGGAATATTGCTGTGGAGTCAGACAAAGTATTGGATAGTCAAGCCTTCAATGCTGCGCACAAATCAGTGCATATTGGCCATTTGCAAGGCCAGAGTGGAGCACTACCAGGCCACCCTTACCTCCTTCTGGGGCTCAAGCTGGACCTTCTAGGATAATATAAAAGAGCTGAATAGGAAAATACACTCCTCCCATCCTAGCTTTCTATTAATAGCTCTATTATCATGGACCCCCTCAACATAGCTAACTGACTTAATACCACATTCACTGATCTAAGTTCTGTCCTCCCCAGTTGTTTCCTTCAACCCCATGCCAGAATCTCAACCACCCGTCCTACAATGCCCTCTCTTCCATCTACACAAGATTTCTACCCAAGAAGCCAGATTGTACCTGCAAAAAGCCCTGGGCAGCACTAGCCCTAGCAGCGACACTCTGGACACCAGGATCCTGCGCCTAGTACTTGATGATGTCCTTTGCCCACTGACTGACCTACTGAATTGATCCCTCTGTCTTGGTAAATTCCCCAGTGTCTGGAAAATGGCTATCACCATGCCCATACACAAAAGTGGTGATAGGTCCGCCTAAACAACTACAGGCCAATCTCCATAGTCCCCCCTCTTTCCAAAGCTGTTGAAAAAGTGGTGGCCACTCAGCTCACTTGGTACCTGACCAAATACGACATACTATGCCCTGAGCAGCACGGTTTTCACACAGGACATAGTACCACCACAGCCCTCCTTAAATTCTCCAACTATCTGCACTCCTCCCTAGGCTTTGGCAATCTTGCTGGTGCAGTGTTCATTGACCTCTCCAAGGCCTTTGACACTGTTTGCCATCCCCTTCTGCTTGACTCCATATACCAAATCAGTTTCTCCACTGGTCCTCTTGCTTGGTGCTCCAGCTACATCTCAGCTCATTCCCATTGCCTAAAAATCAATGGGACCTTATCCAGCACCTGATCTGTTCACTCCGGGGTCCCCCAGGGCTCTATCCTGGGGCCCCTCTTGTTCAGTCTCTACCACAACACCCTGCCCATTGCCTGCCGTGGCAAAATTCTTCTTTATGCAGATGATGCCATTCTCTTTGCCTTCTCACCACAAACCTGCCTTACTCCAGGACTCTTTCCAGCTCACCTTTAACCAAGCTGAAAAATGGTTCAAGGATCATAGACTTGTTATCAGTCTAAAAAAGACCAAGTCTATGTTATTCACCCACCACAAAACAAGTTCAGAAATGCCTCCCCCTTAATCTTCTCCAGCACACAGCACCCCTTAGAACAAGTGTCCACATATTAATACCTAGAGATTACCTTTGACACTGGTCTCACTTTTCACCACCACATAAATGCCCTCTCAGCAGCCACCAACTCTTGGTTAGGCCTTCTCTACCAGCACAAGGACTGCCTTCCTTCCCATACACTCTGTCATCACATCCTCGGTCCTGTCACTAGTGGATTATGGACTGCCTATATATGGTGCTGCTGATAACACTGCTATCAGTAAAATAAAAATCTCTAAAAACAAGGCCTGCAGTCTCCTGACCAGGGCACCTAGGTTTACCCATACCTGCTTACTCTATGCCACTGCAAACCTTCTCAACCTTGAAGAAAGACTCCATTACCAAACCTGCCTACTATCCAAGAGAATTCTTCTTAGGCTCTCCCCCCAGGGGTGGCTGCATCCCTTCAACTCACCACCCCAACTGTGGCCACTCGCAGTTCGGATAAGGCCACCCTGCTGATGCCCAGGACCAGGACCTCTCTAGCCCAGCAATCCTTTTGCTACAGGGCTCCATTCTGGTTCAACTCCCTCCCAATCAACATCACCAACATGCTCAAAATTGGTCCCTTTAAAATCGCCCTCCGTGACCACCTTTTCAACACACGCTGCTGTAAATGCAATTAAATATATCCCTGTGCCCTCCTCAGGCCTCTGAAGACTCATGCCATTTTTCTCACTCCAACCTTGACAAAGTCCTCTGGACTGCTTATTCCCCCCCCCCCTTAGCTGCTCCTATCTGAAAATATTTTTCTACCTTCATTGTTACTGCACTGCAGGGACCTATATCTCACATCTGTATCAAACGTTACCTATGTAAATAGACCGTACATAATGTTCTGTATCTCTGTAATAATGTTTTTATCACTGTAACCTATGTATTTAATGTATCAGTGTCTGTATTTAGAATGTTGTATTATTATTTTTGTCTTCACTTTGACGAGGTGCCTTTGTAAATGAGTCTCTGATTCAAAGGTTGTAAATCTGATTGTACAAATAAATAAATAAATATAAAAAGAACATGACATTGCTTACAGTCTTCTGTCTTTCCCGTGGAAGGTGGGGGGGGGGAAACAGTTCATTTAGCTGATACCCTCAGTACAACAGTCTCAGTTTCAGCTTGGCATGTAACCAGTCCAAATTATGACAGTTTATACAGTTCTTAGCAACATGCACACACATTAACTGCTTGATGAACCTGCAGTCCCCCATGTAAAACTGCACTTTGTCCTCTTTTCACTAATGTACCTAAAAAAGCTCTTGGCCCCCTTTGTTACCCATTTACTAACCTTTTCTATCCTTTGTGCCCCTCACTACCTTCCCTGCTTCCCTCTGGTTTTCCTGGTACACCTCTCTACCCTCTTCCACTGAATGCTATCCTTTTAGTTTTTACCTTTGTAGCCACTTCCCTCAAGAATCTTATTCCTCCTGTTTTTGATGCCTTTTTTTGAACTGTGGTTTGCTGCCTTCACTATGCCTTCCCTTATTTTGGCCCACTGTTCCTCCACCCCACCCAGGCAACCTCCCAGGTCATCTCTGAGGCACTCACCCATTTTATTTTTAAATCTGTCCTCCTGAAGTCCAGGACCCTTGTCCTTGTGTGATTTGCCTCTTTTGCCATGCTTATGTTAAATCAGACTATACAGTGTTCTTTGGTACGCAGGTGGCATTTCAACTTGGGGGGGGGGGGGAGGAGCCCTGGTCTTCCTCAAACCGGTGCCTAGTATGGGCAGCCAAGTACAATAACAGTTCATGCCCCATGGGTTTAAACTTATAATCTTCCCATTCACTAACAGTAGGAACCTCCAGTGTCTTACATCTGAGAAGCAAGAGTCTCTTGGCTTCAGTGATAGCAGGCATAAACCAAGCATATTGGGATTGGTGCTGGGCCTGTAGAAGAATAGTATTTCCTAGAGTGGTGGATACATGGAACAGCCTTCCTAAGGAGGTCGTTGGGCCTAAAACAGTGGGGGAATTCAAACATGCATGGGACAGACACAAGGCAATTATAGTTGGGGGTTGCAGGAAGTAGGTTGTATGTTAACTAGAATCTGCAGCTTATCCAGTAGGTAGGGAAATGGGCAGACTGGGTGGGCCAAGTGGTCCTTATCTGCCGTCAAAGTCTATGTTTCTATGTATTAAAGGGGTATCCCACAGAATAGCGAGGGACAAAGTACTCTCTTTTTAAGTTAAAATTTGAGACCACCAGGAATGAGGCTTAAGACAGTGCCACAGAATGAGGCAGAGTGCCTTCATGTAGGCCACAACGCCAGCAGTCTGGATACAGGGAATCATGCAACTTGTATAGAAAAGCAGGGGTAAAATACCAGAAGCGAAATGTTTTAAGTTGCATGAGCCTGCCATTCATATCCCCACAACAACTCTAAGCTCTAGCCCAGCAACATTGCCACTCTGCGTCAGTGACAGGGCAGCCTAGGAATTTCTCCCATATCTTGTGGAGGTGGTCAGTAAAAGAAATGTAAACATCTAATAGTCATTGATGTTTGACACCTATTTTATAAGGAGACCCTATCACCTTTCTGCCCATCAGGTGAGACCCATGAAGTCATCCCAGTTCCCCTGGCTGGTAATTGGAGCTGAGTACCTGCAATAGAGGTCAAAAGGTATCACACTTGAACATATATCCAGTGGTATGTTGACAGTAGGGAAGCCTGCTGTCTCTGTTCCAAAAATATTTGAAGGTAGTGAATTGTTCGGGGGGGGGTCTCAAATGCAGAACAACACCTCTTTTTCCCAATCATTCCAAGCAAACAGAGTCCCCCCAATCCAGAGCAGGGGATGGTGCCAAACAGGCCATAATCTAAGAGGGACATCCCATGTCCTACCCAGCGCTTTGCAATGTTCCCTCTACACATGTAAAACATATTGTTGCATGGATGAGTTGAGAGTTATGGATGTTCTTGTATGCATTCCAGAGTATTAATTCTGGTGGGCAATCTCCTGCCAGTTGTCTCTGCAAACCTACCCACTAAACTACATTTTTAATATATCCTGCATGAAGTCACTGCCAAATATGGTGAAGGCCAGCTGCCAGGTAATAGTCCTTGAACCACTTTCAGTCTTTTTTGATCTCTTACATGCACATGCCCCAAGTCTGACTCCACCTGTTCCACCTCCCCAGATCTGCTGCTACTGCCATCAGTTTTATTGGGTATATAACCATGATCTGTATCTCTGTCTGAAAGCTCTGCCAAGTGCCTTTCTCCTCCTCTGCCTGTATCACTACCTGACATGCTCCATTTTTTTTGTGGGGGAGACGGTCTAAAGCCAGAGATTCAATATGGAGGAATAGCTCCTTCCACAGCCCCTATAAAGGCCAGCCTCCCTCAGCAGTTCTCTGCTTAGTGCGTTGTGAAACCTTGGTCACTTTTCCAAAGGCAGCACCTGCATGGCTCTTGTGGCTGAGTGTCCCCTCCATTTTTCCCCCTCTTCTTTTTGTCCCTCATCCTGTTTGAGATCCTCCCTTTCCTCGATGCCCTCTTTCCAGCTCAGCCTGCCTTTGTTTATTGTTCCCATTTCCATTGTCCTTCAATCCTGCTTTTCCCCATGGGCAGGGGCTCCTCTTTGCTCTCCATTTTCCTCTGTTCCTGCCCTTCTCCCTTGCTGTTTCTTCCCCAAGTCCCTGGCTGCTGCCGTGGGTTCCTGTCCTGTCCAGCCCTCTCTCCTTCCTCCCTCTTCCTCCCGACTGCCTCCCTTGTTCTGCCCTTCTCCATATGCTGTTGTCTAATGTCCTATCATCTGGGCTGTGCCATACTGCGCCTTTGGTTTGCTATTTCTGTCTCTCTCTGTTCCTGGGATTTCCTCCTTTGCTGTCCATCCATAGCTGTGGCCCTTCTATGCCTGGAGACAGTTGGTTCCATGTGATAAGAGCGATTCATAAATGTCGAACTCCCTTATTGCAACCCCACATCACTGAAATTCAGTTTTGGCGATGTGGAATCATGGTACAACCAAAAGAGGAGGAAATTACTGCTTTTTTCTTTTATGCATGGGGGCTGCACCCCCCACACTCCCCTAAATTAGGATTCTCAACTCCAGGGGGGGTGAATGTTGGGGGGTGCATACCGGAAGAAAAAAACACTGTCTCGGGCCAAGCGCAACAAAACGTACCGACACCCAGTCCCAAGCCCTGCATCCCCACCACCACAGGTTGGCACTTAGCCCACCACACCACAATGCCACATCACCGGCAACCCGTGGCACCACCCCTCACATACCCTCCCTTCCCCACATTTGGTGGGCTTGCTCCCACTTCCCCTGCACACGTATATGCACGCAACAACCTGTTGCCTTTTCGTGACCCACCCCATCTGGTCTACAACCCCACACCCCCGCTGTAGGGGCAGTAGCCAAAAGTGGGTCGCCATTTCAGCAGGCGCCCACTCCCTACACACCCCCATCACAGGAAACCGAGACAGGTGATTGTCTGGTACAGGTTAGTTGTCATTTTCTTTTTCTCCTCCTGTCCAGTTCTTTTTGCCCTGCCATTGTTTTATAAACTTTCCCTTCCCCTCCCTTTATGCTCCTCTGCCCAGCATTCCAGCACCTGCCCCCACCTAGTAATTTTCTATGGGGCTGCCTTGCTTTCCGCATTCAAATTACTTCCTCCTGCATTTTGTCTGTTCCTCTTCTTGCCCCGCACTTGCCTGCCTATTCCTCCAGCCTGCCATGGATTCTCTGTGTGTTGGTGGTATGGGTTGGGGTGGTTCTTCCTCTCTGTTAGCCTTCCCTTATTTTTCTACAGTCTGGACAGCCAAATGAAGGCTCCTACATGGGTCCCTCCGAACTCCTCCATGCCATCCTCTTCTGCTAGTTCTCCCACCTGGCCCCTCCTGCCTCCATGCCCCTGTTGCTATTGCCTTGCTTTTGTTGTCACTGCATAGTTACTTCCCTGCCTGCCTCCTGGTTTCTCATTTTGCCTGTTTGCTCATCCCTGCATACCCTTCTTTGTTGATTTCTGTCTCGCACTTCTACAAGCTTGAGTCATCCTTCGGACTTCTCATTGGATGCCACCTCATGATTTGCAGTTTACATACTTTACACATCCGTAGAGTGGGAGGAACTTGTTTATTCCCTGATCTGTATTTTACCATGGCCCTGCCACTGACTGTCCTCTCCTTTGTAAATGCGCTGCAGCAGACTTGGGCCCTTTTGTGCAGTACAGCTGCCTAAAGTGAACCCCTTGCCATGTAATTGTACCTGTGCTTCTACCTGGCATTTGCTTCCATTTTTCCTGCTGCCTAGCCACATGAAACATTGCCAAAAAAATATCTCTGGCTCCCTGTTGTGCTGACCCCAGCCATGCCATTCCTTTCTCCTCACCTCCATGTTGGACCTCATGTCTTCTGGCCTTCCCTGTCCCTGGACTTCCCTGCCCAGACCATTTTGTTTGTTTCTTGTGCTCCCTTGGGTGTAGGCCTCCCCATTTCCCATCCCATTTCTCTCCCTGGGGTGCGCTCCTTCACTATGCTTGGGGGCGGTTGTGCTCCTTGTTCTGCCCTACCCTGTGTGTTATACTTCCATTCCCTTGCCCTGCTGTTCTTTGTGTGGTACTTCCCCTCCATCTACATCGCCATTCCATATAACAAGAAACCACTCAAAACAGAAACAAAAAACACTTGCTTTTTGGCTTTTTTCTCTGTTTTCAGCTCTCCGCTTCAGTGCTTCTGGGATGCAACATCACCCCCTGTCTCTCAGCCCTCTGCTACAGCACCTCATCTTCCTATTCCAATTTCTTCACATACTCCTGACAGACCCTTCCTTGTGCATATTTCCCTGTTGTTTGATCCTTTTGTCCTGCCTTTTAGATACAGTTTCCTCAGTTATTTCCTTTGCCCCAATCCTCATGCAGCTTGTTCAGCTCCTTACTACTCCCTGCTTGTCTATTTAATGCTTCTGTGTACCATGTCTAGTTCATTCCTACAGATTTTGTCTAGCAGTCTACGTTATCCCTTGGCTGCTTTCTACCCTCCTTCCTTGCTGCCCTTGACCTTTTACCCCCTTATTATACATTGCCTTTCCTCCAGTGGCCTCAGCTGCTCTTTCCTCCCTCAGCCCATACTGACAGTTCACCAGCATCCATCCCTAATTCTGCCTACTGTGGCATAGCTGTGCAGGTTGGCTTACCATGTCTACTGCGGATGAGATCCTGTTTCATATCACTGCAGTCTTAACCAGTAGATTTCCATACTATCTACCACTAGTCTGCATTCCTAACTCTGCCCCATGAGGCACTGAGTGAAAGTTAACTCACTCTAATTACCAGGGATGGGAACCTGCTGCCTCTATCCACTGTCTCATATGACTGCATTCAATACCAACTATCTGGTTGACACAGTCTCTTTGGGAACTGAACCGTTGCATCCTACTACCCCCAGTCTTAATCCTTCATCTACTGTCTCATACAACTGCATTCAATACCTACTGTCTGGTTGCCACATTCTCTTCAGGAATGGGACCACTGAACCCCATCAACCCCAATCTCTGACTCATCACTACCTGCATCTTAAGCCAGCAATCTGAGTTCACCACTTCCCTTCAAAGAATGGGACCTCTGTTTTCCATCATCTCACCGTGCTTCATTATATCAGCTACCTGCATCCTGTACCATCCTACCTCGAACAACTACATTTTCAGCCATGACCTGAGCCTGACGCTTTTCTTGGGACTGGATTTCCACACCCTATCAGCCTTCAAGCTCCTTAATGAGCAGCCTGAAAGCTGTCTGCCTGTCCTTACCTGGCCTCCATACATTGTGGATTTGGACTCGCTGGCTTGTTTGTCTTGATCTCCTGTCTGTTGGACTTCTGAACATCTTTGTTGTGCATTGTTACCTATGGTTTGCTTTTTAGCTCACCCTTCCTCAGTCTCCGGACTATAAGATTCCTTCTGCTGTCTACTCCACTATTGCTACCCTAGAGGTTCCTATTTTTCTGTGACCTTCTCCTGAACTTGTTCCTGCCCACATCTGCCATTGTTTCCTGCTTAATGAATGAAGCTTCTTCTGTCTTCCAGGGACCAGTGCCTATGGCTTCCTTCAGGATTCCGTTACTGCTGCCATGGGTCTACCATCAGTGATTCTAGTTTACCATCTCCTTCTCAGGTAAGAACCTTCTCCCCATCACCACTGCACCTCCTCTGACCAGCACCTGCTGTTTGCCATCTCCTTCGGAAGTGGGGCCCTCATACCCAAATACTACAGCACCACTTGGGTTGTCAGCGCTTCATATTTGCCATCTCCTTCAGAGGTGGGAACTTCATACCCCATCACTGCAGTACACTGTCAGACATTTCTCATGCTGATGGGATAATCTCTTTTCAGACTTTGGGAGCTCATTTCCAGTTAAAGGGTAAATACATGTTTAACTATCTCCAGTTTCGCAGTGTAGTGACTGCCTTTTTGGGTCTCAAGCCTTGGTGCCTAATGTAATTAGATGGGGTAGATTCCTTCCTGTGCAGCCTCACTTGGTGTCTGCACTTTATAAGTATTTTCAGTCCATTGATCTGCATATCCCTGCTGGGGCTTATTACTGGGCCCATACAATTCAACTGCCAGATCAGCGGGATTACTGGAAGGCCCCCTGGAGAAATTCATATAGATTTATAAAGCAGGATCGTCTCCATCTAGTGCAGTTTAATATTATGCATGATTTGTATTTCACCCCTTTGAAATTGCATAGAATGGGCAAACTCCCCTCTCCTTTGTGCTCATGGTGCCAAGAGGTTCCTGGTTCCATTTGCCATATGTTATGGGAGTGTGTTAATATCTGGCCCTTCTGAAACTCCATCCAGCAAGCCCTAGATTCCCTGTTTGGACTGGATGACCTTTTTACCCCTAAATACTCTTTGCTGGCCATTTTTCCCCCTGACACCCCTAATGTTAGGAAATCCCACTTGTCTGTTGTGACTGCCACAGCAAAGGTTTTTATTTTACGACATCCTTCTTGAAGTGGCATTGCAAGACCTTGTTAACCCTCTAATTAGAGAAACACATAGCATCAATGCGGAAGAGACCTCAGCTTTTTTACCAACTGTAGGAGTCCCTGTACAATTTATTGACCCTTTAGGGAACTTAGGATTTGATCTGACCCATCCTGGGTTTTTTAGTCCTTTGATGTTTTCTAATCTTATAAGGCACCTATCTTGTCCTGGAATTTAGTGGGTAGCAGGGTTGTAGATGACAGGAGGGTGGTGGTGGTGGTGGTGGTGGGTGGTCAGATTGGTTTCTTTTATTTTATTTTTTCTTTCATTTTGTGTCTCTTCAGTCCACTCTTGTGTGCATTGTACCATGTGATTTACTGGGGGGTTTGTTTTTCTTTCTGGTTTTATACTGCTTTTTGTTTAAATATTTTAATAAAATATATTAAATAATAATTAAAAAAAAGTATACACAAGCACTACTCAATTCACCAAAGCATTGAACCACTTTTTTCTACAACTGCTGGTTTTGCAACCCCTGCAGTGCCTGTGTGAGTCATTCTTACAATGTGTGAATGTGTGATACTTATTGGATTGTTCAACTACTGTCATCTTCCTCTTCACTTCTAGTTCCACTGAGGCAGAGGGTCTCTGACCAACCTCACTTCATATTACTTTTTATGTTTGCTTGCGCACATGTGGAAGAAATATTATGCGGCAGCTAAGGAGAGAAGTGGGTTGTGAAGGTGAGGCACTGTGGCAGTCAACAGAGGTACTGCATTTGGGGGCTTGACACTGGTGGACCAATGGAGGCACAGTGTGCTGATGACACTGGTCTCCAAAAGTGCCACCAAGTAGAAACGTTTTCACCGCTGCAATGAGGGGCCATCTCATCACTGCAGCATCAGCCATTCCGCTGCAATAAGGGAGCAATCTGTCATTGCAGGGTGGTACCTTCTCAAGTGTCTCGGCCCCATGAAAGCTGAATGGGGGTGGCCAATCCCCTTATCGGCAGCCTTGACACAGATAATTTGCCAACGGGGGAGCCTATTCCCTGTCAGCATGATGTAACCACCTCCCCCATTTGTTGTGTGCCATGGGGGTGCCCAATCCCCCTCAATCATGGCCCTCCAAACAGTCATTCTTTACCAATGGGGGGCCAAATCTCCATCAGCGTCAGTACCCCACCCCAAAAAAGGCAGGTGGCACATTGGGGGCCCTCCTTAGTGTGCTGGAAACAAGCCTGGAAAAAAACCTTCCTGCAAGGTCTTTTTCTTTTTTTTATCTCCCTGAAACAAAGGAAATGGTCCCATGCCAGTCACTGTCCTCTCCCCCAACCTGCACCCACCCACTGCGCACCCGACCTCCCCACAAACACCCTCACACCATAGTTACCTCTGGACCCTGGTGCCGGTAAGTTGTATAATGGCATAAATAGGGTTTTTTTAATGTTGATGCATATCTCAGGCATTTTTGGGAATTCTGCCACCAAATTCTTTTTTAACCTGGGGTTATTGGGACCTCTCCTCATGAATTCAGGTACTGTCATGGCATTCTTTGGTCTGAAAGGTGATTTTGCAGTCACTGAGCAGAATCACCTTCCAGGACCGATTAACAAAATAACAGTGCCAGTGTTCATGAGGTGGGCTCTCAAAAAGCCTATGCTGCAAATCTGGTGAGAAAATTAAAAAAAAAAATACTGTTTTACTAGCGTGCATTGCGCAGTTTCCACGCACGCTCGTAACTTCATGAATTTGTAATATTTTCACCCAGATTTTCAACATTGGCATTTTTCTGTACCTCCTTATGAACGGTACAGCTGTCATTTTTCACATCCTGACCAAAATGTGGTTTTGCACTACTGGCGCAGAATAGCGTGGTCACTGTGGGAAATCAGAGTTTGGGACACTTTAAAAAAATCACAGTAACACTGTTCATGAGCAGAGGTCCTAAAATGCCTATGTTGAAAATTTGGTGACAAACGTCATAAAATGACTGGGTTACGAGGATGCATTGCGCACTTTCCACGCATGCTCGTAACTTCATGAATTTGTAATATTTTAACTCCAGATTTTCAATGTTGGCAGTTTTCTACACCTCCTTATGAACAGTACAGCTGTCATTTTTCACATCCTAGCCAAAATGTGTTTCCACGCTTCCGGCGCAGAATAGAGTGGTTGCTGTTGGAAGTCAGTGTTTGGGACAGATTAAAAACAAATCACAGTGACACTGTTCATAAGCAGAGGTGCTAAAATGCCTGTGTTGAAAATTTAGCGACAAAAGTCCATGAAATGACTGTGTTACAAGTGCACACTTCACAGTTTCCACACACCCTTATAATTACGTGTATTTGTAATATTTTCACTCCAGATTTTCAACATTGCCATTTTTTCACACCTCCTTATGAATAGTACAGCTGTCATTTTTCATATCCTGCCAGAAATATGCATTTACACATCTGGCACAGAATAGCGTGGTAGCTGTGGGAAATCAATGTTCAGGACAGATTAGGAAAATCATAGTGACACTGTTCATGAGCAGAGGTCACAAAATGTCTATCTTGAAAATCTGATGAAAAATTCCATTAAATGACTGCGTTACGCACATGCATTGCGCAGTTTCCACATAAGCAAGGACATTCGAGTATATTTAATATTTTCACTACAGATTTTCAACATTGCCATCCCTTCACAGCTCCCTATGAAGAGTACAGCTGTCATTCTTCACATCGTGCCCGATCTGTGTTTTCGTACATCTGGCGCAGAATGGCACGATCACTGTGGGAACTCAAAGTTCGGGATGCATTAACAAAATCACAGTGCCACTGTTCATGAGAAGAGGTCCCAAATGCTTTCACAGGGTGGGGGTCACAAAAAGTCCATGTTGAAAATGTATAGTGTAAATACCAACAAATGCCTGGGGTGTTAGGGTGTCTAACCATAACGTCCCACCCCGTACAGACTGACAGGCATAAGGGGTGTGCCTCTGTATTGCCGACTGTAATACTCATGCCATTCCACTCCCACCCCACCACCCTGCAGCCAGTGACAGGCATTGAGGTGTTCCTTGAACTCTTTGACCCAACAGTTCACCCCGTTCTCCTATACTGCACCCATTTCAGCGTATGTCATTATGGAATGGGGTGACTGTACAGCCGAACACCCCAAGAAACACCTCAACAAGTGTCAGTGTCTGCAGGATAGGGTGAAGTGAAATGGCATGAATGTTATGGGCGACGACTCAAATGCATTCCCCAATGCCTGTTTGTCGATGCAGGGCGGAGGTGGGGTTGGCGTGAAGTTCAATACTTCACTACCATTCCTATTCTGCATCTCTCTAACTCCTGCATTTCCATTGATGATACCAGCAAGCAAACATTTGGCATTGACAAATGCTTGTTTCTTTGATGAGATAGGGTAACCCAATGTCACCATCTTCTTGCTCCCTCTGTGGAGTAATTTCCTAATGCTTGCTGCAGGACTCAGGAGGAAGAACTTTAACCACTTGAATGAACACTTTTTTAGTGTATTTAACTGTAATTTATGTTTTATTTTATTTTAATTTTTCTTTTGTTTTTTACTTTTTTATAGAGGTTCCAGAAAGGACTACCGGTGACTAGGTACCAGCTCACAGCCACCTGACACACATTGTTGCCCACTGCTCAACTCACATTGCAACTATACAGCTCAAGGCAACACATACCCAAGCAGCTTCAGGAATCAGGAGGATGAGGAGGAAGGAACTACAGCAACATGGGAGAATGTGGAGATTCTTTTTATTCTTTTAATTTTTTATGGTATGCCACCAGGGCATCAACAACCAGTGGCCAGGCACTTTTCTAGCATGTGGCTAGCTGGCACACACTTTCTGACAACTGCACAAATCACACTGCAACAGCACAGCTCAGGAAGATGCATACACAGACTGCTTCATAACTGAGGAGGAGGAGGAAGGAACTGAAGCAACTTGTAGGAGCATGAAGACTGCCATGAGATGGAAAAAACGGAATTTATTTAGATTTTTTTACAGTATGTCACCAAGCTGCCAACTACTGGTTGACACCATGTCAGTTGGCACACACTGCCCACTGCCCAGATCCCACTGGTCACAGTCCAGGATCACACATGCACACACTCACAGATGTGCGCGCACACACACACACACACACACACATATACACACACACACACACACACACACAAGTTCCTCCTGGTATTTGGGGGAAGAAGGAACTGTAGCAACTTTGGGAGTTTGACAACTGCCACAAGATGGAAAAATTAATTTATTTTAATAACTTTTTTATAGGACGCCACCAAGGTGCCAACTACCACTGTTCAAGTACCTATCCAGTACACTGTTAGCTGGCATAAACTTGTTACCCACTACCCAGATCACACTACAATAGCACAGCTTGGTATGACATAGAAAAGCTGCTTCAGGATATAGGAGGAAGAAGAACTTCAGTAACTTGAGTGGAATATGAGGACTACTACAAAAAAACAAAACAAATAAAAGTTTATTTTTAATTTTCTTTTTATTGGATGTCTCCAAGGTATTCACTAACAGTGGCTGGGCACTGGTCAGGCAAGCTGCCAGCTGGCACACATATTTTGTCCACTGCCAGGTTCACATCAGAACAGCACAGCTCAGGATAACACACACACACACACACACACACACACACACACACACACACACACACACACACACACACACAGAGCATGCTTCAGAACTCACAGGAAGGAAGGAACTGTAACAACTTGGAGGGAATTTGAAAACTGCCACTGCACAGATAACACTGCAACAACACAGATCAAGACAACACACACACACACACACATTACTTGAGGACATAAAAGAAGGAACTGCAGCAACTTGAGTTAACGTGAAAAATGCCACAAAAAAAATTAATTTATTAAAAAAAAAATGTTATGGGATGCCACCAAGGTACCAACTACCAGTGATCATGCACCTGTCTGATACACAGCTTGCACGTATGCACTGCTGCCCACTGTTTAGATCATACTGCAACAGCACAGTTCAGTCAACCTGCTTCAGGACTCAGAAGAAAGAAGGAACTGCAGCAACTTGGGAGAATGTAAAGACTGCCACAAGAAACAAAATTGAATTTATATAAGCATTTTTGTTATAGGATACCACTACAGTGCCAACTATAAGTGGCCTAGCACCTGTTTGGTACACTGCCATCTGGCACACACGTGCTTTCCTCTGCTTAGACACCACAACAGCACAGCTCAGGATGATTTACACACATACACACACACACACACACACACACACACACGCACACACACACACGCAAGCACACAGGCTGCTTCACAATTCAGTAGGAGGAAGGGACTGCAGAAACTGGGGAACATGATGACTGCTACAAGAAAAAAAACATTATTTTACATTTCTTTATGGGATACCACCAGCTTGCCAACTGCCAGTGGGTCAGGTGCCGACACACTACCTGCTGGCAAACACTTTCAACCCAATAGCTCCAAAATCATGGGCTTCAGGAAGAGGCCTCTGTCTAGTCTGTACGTGTGCCTTGCTAAAATGCTAATTCTGCAATGACAAAATTAAAGATATGTAGTCACTCTCACACATTTTGTTTCTGCACTGATGATGAGATTAAGCAAGTGGACACTGATAGAATGCCACCTTATGTCTCATATGCCCACTGCCCAAGAACACTCCTCCAGAGTACAATCCCTTCCATCTCAGTTCCCTCATAGGCAAGTCCCTGGTTCCAGAGCCCTACTAATTTACAAGCACTGTTTGCCTGGATCTTTACTTTCATATTGTTTTCATTTTTCCTCCTGAAAATATCCCCTTTCAGCAGCCTTGCTATTTGGTCAACCATTTATGAAGACTTCCTTAGATATTTGCATATCTGGAAGAATTTGTGGTGTTTCCTAGATATTCTGCTAAAAGATGATCTGAGCCCTGCCTGAACTGCAGTACCATCAGCCCAATGATAAGCTATCAAGTGAGTTTTCATGCTGGCTCAAGTCGTTGGGCTGAGTCCATCACCAGTATGAGGCTATGACTCACAGTCTGCCTAGTTAGGCTGTTTAAGGTGCCAACTGAATGTGTGTAGTTTGACTGGTTTGTGCGGTCGGGCCTTTCGGACCATGATGAAGCAGTCAAACCCAAAGTCTGCCTGTTATCAAAAAATGTATCACAGTCCCAAACAATTGAATACTTGAAGACTGTGATGGTCCATTTTTTTGTAGAACTGAACTTGCAGCCCCACCCTCCCAGCCTGATTGTTGAATTCAGTTGTGAAACGTATGGATTCTTTATAGTCTCTAGATGTGCTGTGTCTCTTATCTTTATTTTACAGCAAAGCATTCCTGTCCTGAGAGAAAGTCCTAGCCATGGATTCGTTCAATAGTTCTAGACTATACCCCTTCTAAGGAAAAAAGAATTGAAAATAGAATATAAATTCATATATGTTTTTTTTCTGGCAATAAGGACTTCTTCATGATAATCCATGTTTATGTTTATAAGTTTTTATTTAAATATTTCTAGATCTTTTTATTTTGTGTATAAATAACATAAAATGGTTGAAATGTTGCAACAATAATGTATTATGCTGCTTTTAATTCCAAGTGGGTAATTTTCTTTACATCTCTAACTAATTGAAGGAACTATAAAAGTAACCAATAAAATTGATTTAGCCACACACCCTGACAAAGGCAGTCACTGATGAGCTTGGGTAGCGGGCTCTGTGTTTACTGTGCACCACAATAAATATTGCATTGGACTTTATTTAAGAATTCCTTGTGGTTCTTGTATCGGGGTGCAGTTACTTTGGAACATATTCATAACTTTAGGTTTGGCAACCTGCAGTTTGCAGCAAGTTGTTTGGATTTAGTTGTGATATGAAGCAGGCATTGGTATTGGTATTTCTTTGGGGGGCGGGCATACTAAACTGAGCCTGAGCAATTCTTAGACCCTTTTTAATGAGAGAAATGCAAATATGTGGTAAATGTGGCAGTTAATGAGGTATTATTAGGGTATGTGTGATATTTAATTTCTTTGCTAGTTAGTTTCATTCATTGGGAGAGGAGGGCAAGGAGAGTACAGTTGTAACAGTTAATTTGGCAATTTATTTTCCAAAATCTCTGGAGATTGCTAAGAAGATTTTCATGAGATTTCATGCATCATGTGCAATCCAAGAAATGGTTTTTCGCTAAGTACATGTACCCCCAGACAATCTCGGAGGACAACTTGCTCACTCAACTGCTACCAGTATTTCTGTTTTCAGCCTGTCATGGAGGGGTGAGGTGGGGCAGAGGATATTGAAGTAGGTTCATCTGTTTTTTTTCAGTAAATGGATGAAATTTGGCTAAGACACTAACACCATGGTTTAATATCTTATCCAAAGTTCAAACAGCGCTAAATCTTGAATAGGAGGACAGGCAGGAACCGTTGGATGCCAGTGGTGGTGCCTTTGATCATGCCATTAATGCAACTTTATGATCTCTGCTGGAGCTTGCAGTTAATGCTGCAGTTGTATCAGCTAATAAGAAGTTGGTGGTGGTGATAAAGATACGAAATCCGAGGCTTAGCCTGAAGTCACCCCCCATGGTAAGGGCTGCAGAAGACAGAAGGCAGCAGTGTAGAAGTCTGACAAGATGGACATCATTGTCAGTGTGAGTGAAGAGGAAGGAGCTGACAAAAATTGTTAGTGATCCCAACTGGCATTCTCCCTAAGTTACAGAGAAAACGTCCTCCCAGAAATTGAAATCTTCCACTAGTCCAATCAAAGATAGTATAGGAGCAGGCACCTGCGGTTAAAAGGGTTATATAGTACTCATGCCAGCAACAGCGACCATGAGGAGCAGCAAAAGCTGTATGTGACAATCCAGAACACCCCTTTATAAGAAAACCTGATGACTGGTGAAGTTCCTTGTGTGGGACTGTTCTGTAGTTAAGAAGACAGATGAGAGTTGCAATTTGCCAAGTATGTCAGTCAGAGGTACAGCATTAACTTCCCATTATACATTGGCAATAAAATTTCCTTGACTCTGATTGACCAGTGTGACTCTGGCACAGTGAGATTATTCAAGCACAACCTTACTGTATTGATGCTATTGACATTGATGTTATAGCCATTGATGCCATTGCCACTGATGCCATTGCCTTTGATTCCCAGACTCGCAGCCCCTGATAGGGCGCCAAGCAGCCCTCCGCCAGGCACAGCCGCGGCTCCAGAACCAGCCACTGTGCTGCTCTCCTTCTGCCGGTCCAGAGAACCACACAGCTGGGTAAGGACTCCTGACTGACCGGGGAATCAGTGAGTTGCCACTATTAGCCCAGCGTTCCCCGTGGTCAACTCTTGATTGGACCGCTGCTCTCCTCACTGCTACTTTATTGGCTGCTTCACTTGCTACTAATTTTCTTTACCTCTGGGCCATGCGCCCATAGACTTTAGCTGAAAAACGGCTGAAATTTTGGCCCACTTCTCGAACTGTCCCTGTTGCCAGCACCATTCTGGCCCTGATTTGTACCTGTGGTGATTAATTTGAAAAAAACGATTCCGATTGTTGATGCATTGTTTAAATTACTGCTCAGCTCTGCTTCCTCAGTGCTGCCTCTCTAGCTCCACAATCCGATTCAGATTTTAATTATACTGTGTTAATTTCTGCTCAGTGCTGTCCCTTTAGTTCTACTAGCTGACTTTGAATTCAATTGTACTGTGTTGATTCTGCCCAGCCTCTGCCACCTCTGTGCCTTCTCCTACCCCTGACTTCTCTCCTCTGGGCTCAAACCACCCCCCCCGCCACATATCCCTGCTTTCCTCAGATCTCCTGTCTGTCCTGCATACTCCCTTTCTCAGCCATGCTAACTCCCTGATCCATCCTCCCCCCTTGGTGCCAGGCATAGCTCCTACTCTACACTTGTCTCTGGCTACCGACCCCCCCGCGCTGTACCTGTATTCTCTCTCTGTCTGCTCTATGCCCCCTGATTTAGCCCCTGAATCACCACCCATTGTCCTCTGTCTAACTACCCCTATCTTCTCTCCTCCTTCCAGACTTGCAGCCCCTGATCGGGCACCAAGCAGCCCTCCACCAGGCACAGCCGCAGCTCCAGAACCAGCCGCTCTGCCACTCTCCTTCTGCCCATCCAGAGAACCACACAGCCGGGTAAGGACTCCTGACTGACCAGTGAAGTAGTGAGTTGCTGCTATTGGCCCAACGCTCCCCGCAGTCAACTCTGATTGGACCACTGCTCTCCTCACTGCTACCTTATTGGCTGCTCCGCTTGCTACTAATTTTCTTTAGTTCCCAGAAAAATAGAAGTTAGCCACTGTTACCCCTATCCACAAAAGTGGTGACAAGACTGCCCACAGGAACTACCGCCCAATCTCAATCCTGCCTCCCCTCTCAAAGACCCTGGAATGCATAGTATCGGACCAGCTCAATGAATATCTGGACAAACATAATATCCTTTGCAGGCAACAACATGGCTTCAGGAAAGGCCACAGCACAGTTTCCGCACTACTTGAAGTCACTGGAGCAATCCACAGCTCACTGGACAAACGGCAACTCACTGGCGCTATCTACATCAACTTAACCAAAGCCTTCGATACTGTCCACCACCGCCTTCTACTTATCCAGCTACATAAAGCTGGGCTCTTCCCAGATTCTATTGCATGGTTTAAAAGCTACCTTGAGAGCAGGTCACAATGTGTAAAAATTGCAGAAGTGCTCTCTGATGCCAAACCTCTGCGCCCGGTGTTCCACAGGGATCCATCCTGGGACCACTCCTTTTCAGCCTGTTTCTCAACACTTTACCGGATGCCTGCCCTGAACAAATTACACTCTACGCTGATGATGCGGTAATCCTAGCCGCACACCAGGATCTGTACTAGCTGCATGGAAACCTCCAGCGTTGTTTCTCTGCTGTTGAGAACTGGTTCATTCAGCATACACTGATCCTTAACCAGAAAAAAACTAAGACCATGATCTTCAGTAGTTCCCACAATAAACATAAGCACCACCACCTTTCCATTAACATCAGTCACGGTGGCCTACTGGAGCAGGTCCAAACTTTTAAATACCTTGGGATCACCCTCGACTCACACCTCTCATACACCGACCACATTAATAATGTCGCCAAAACTGCCAACTCCAGACTAGGCTTGCTGTTCCGCCACAGGAGACACCTTACAGTTGAAGCCCTGGTGGTTGCTGTCCAGTGCTCCATCATTACCACCATTGACTATGGCCTCATCATATACAGCTCTGCTACTGTTACTGTGCCCAAATGAGTAACCATCTCCCTCAAGGAGGCTTGTCGACTCATGACTGGAACTCAACGTCTTACACACACCTGTGACCTCTACTCCCAAACCAACTGGCTGGAATTCGACAAACATATAAAATACCAAACCTGCATATTCACAAAGAAAATTCAGATGGATCTTGCCCCTCCCAGAGACTCTACTCTCCTACAACCAAAAAACTACAGCCAAAACACTAGGGGATCCAAACCTCTGCAGCTCCAAATCCACGATTGCTGCATGACCCAAGGTAAAAGAGCTTTTTCATACCGGGCCGCCAACATCACCACCATCCCCATGCTCGGCACCTTTAAAACCAGGCTCCGCCACTCACTGACTGCCTCTAGCACCTGTGACTGCTATCTCTAACTGTACCACAATTTTTCAGGACTCCTAAGATGATCAACTCCATGTTAAAACCTCCCCTATTCTCCCCCCTCCCCCAATTCCCCTTCTCCTTCCCCCTACACTTCCCCCAGCTTGGCACATCCCTCTTTATCCCAGGAAACATGGTTTAGGTGACACATGTATACAAATTATAGTCAGACATGATGACAGTATGTGAACAATCATACACATCAAAAACTAAATAACTTGGTTCTTCGAGGCTCTGGTCTGGAGGAGATATAATTGCCCAGATATTCAAAAGGGTTGCGCCATGTGCAATAGGGTTGCGCTAGCGCAAGTCCGAAAATGCGCCATTCTGCGATATTCAGCAGGAGGCAGTTGGGCCCCCCAAATCACGCTGAGCAATAGTGCAATGATAATGAATGTATGCACAACTGAAGGGGGAGGAACCATGCATAAATGGCACACTGCGATTTTCAACAACTTGCGCCATGCGCAATACGGGAGCAAGCAGAAGTTGTGCCATAGCGGAAATGAGCCAGAATAAAAAGGAGCAAGGGAGAGTCACAAGAACGCTACAGGGAAGCCACAAGTTGCTGAACTATAGCCAGCCACACAGGCAACACACACACACACACACACACACACACACACACACACACACACACACACACGGGTCAGTGAAAGGGCACCTGGAACCCACAGGCTTAGGGAAGATGTGGGGAGCCACAGCCACAGTGCAGAAGGGGGAAGTGCCACACAGCACTGAGGCTAGCACAGTCAGGTGTTCCCGGTGCAGGGGAAGTAGCAGCCAGGACAGTGGGGGTAACACAGAAACAGCTGCCGGGGGGGTGAACACAAGCCAGGGACATGGCCAGTGCCACCATCCAGATGGAGGCAGTAATGAGGGGGGTGAGAAGGCAGGCAGCAGGGGGGCATGGCCGTGGAAGGGCCCATCGGTGGTATGCCCCCAACAGGAAGTACCAAGCCCGCACCAGCTTCGAGCTGTACAGTGATACTGAGATCGTGGGCTGGTACCACCTGAATTGGGCAATTCTGAGGTGGCTCTGTGAGCTGTGCAGTGATGTGATGCAGGCACCCACACGACGGAGCCATGCTCTGTCAGTGGAGACTAAAGTGACAGCTTGCATGTGCTTGCTCACCACGGGTACCTTCCAGAGACCAACAGGGGACAACACAGGCATAACCCAGTTGGCCGTGTCATGCCACCTCACCCAGTTCCTCAGCGCACTGCTGCCACATGCTGCAGAGTACATTCATTTCCCCAGCACACCGGCAGAGTGCACAGCAAACATACAGGAGTTCCACAGGGTAGCACATATGCCTGGCATACTAGGGGCAATAGACTGCACCCATGTGGCCATCTGCACACCACCTGGCCCCAAGGGGGCTGCATACATGAATTGCAAGGGCTATGCTAGCATCAACTGCCAGGTGGTGTGCGATGCCAGGGGGCGCATAATCAATGTCTGTGCCACGCACCCTGGGGGAGCACACTATGCCTTCATCTGGCACCAGTCAGCACTGTGCCACAGATTCAAGAGTGGGGACATCCCCACTGGCCACTTAGTGGGTGAGTATGCAAACCACATGGACAAACATAGGGCTTGGGAGGGGCATGGTCAGAGGTGACATGGGTAGTGGCCTACATGGCTCGGGGCAGGGCGATGCTGATCACCAAACTAACCTCCACCCTCTACACACAGGTGACAGTGGATACCCACTCCTTTCCTGGCTGCTCACACCATACCAGTGGCCCGCGACTCCATCGCAGCAACGCTACAATGAGGCACATGCCACCACACGTAATGTCATCGAGCAGGTGTTCGGGATGCTGAAGGCACATTTCCATTGCCTGGACATCTCCGGCGGTGCCCTACAGTACAGCCCCTCAAAGGCCTGTGGGCTATTCCTGGCCTGTTGCATCCTGCACAATATGGCCAACGAATGTGGGATAGCCGTACAGGTCAAAGAGGGGGACAGCGATGGGGATGATGAGGACGCTGGTGACAATGGTGATGGACAGCCTCCCCTTGGGTGATGGGACCCCCGACTGCTCTGGCTGGCACAGCTGCACCGGGACACCATCACGGAGGAGCACTTCAGCCAACCCAGGTAAGTCATGGGGCCATGTGCAACCACCAGTGGCAAAGGCACAACCCACAAACATGCATGGACACACACCAGGGGTGCATGCCATCAAGGGAAGTGGCCGGGCATGGAACCACACACACCACTAAGGATGGGTGAGGTCTAACATGGCACGCGGACAGACAGACAGACACACACACACACACACACACACACACACACAGCTCACCAGACATGCACAAAGGGTAGGAGGCACACCGACCCAGAATGCCACCCCTAGCCACACACATGTCCACAGGCCACCACGCCCACTGCCTCTCATTGTGCATGTGTCAGACACTGGGCACCATTGCACATTGGCATACAGCGCAATGCAGGCATCATTATGCACATGCAACTGCGGACAGCAGCCAGGAGGGTGTGCAGATGGACTGTGTGTGTGTGTGTGTGTGTGTGCAGGGCCGGGTACCCACCCGTGCATTGCCCGCTGAATGACATAATGCACACAGGGCAGCATCAGACTGTAGTCACGCTGGGAGACAGGTCAGTCATGTGCCACAGTGCCCCGGCCACCACGGATGCATGGGCAGCCCCGCTGAGACCTGCCAGCAGTGACAGGCTGACCACTGGCCAATGGTCCCCCAGGGGTTCCACTGCGTGAACGCAACCGTGCTCGCGCAGGGGTCTGCAGCACACCGAAAAATGCCTGCGCCAGGCGTGCTCGGGATGCCCACAGCTGAACCCGGTGTCGACAAGGATGGTGTCATATGATGCCGGGAAAGGGGAGTGGACATTACACTCTGCGGTGTGTGCAACACATGGGCAAATAACTGTGTGCCCCCTGTGGCCATGGCAGCTGTGATTGCATGTGTCAGCCTGTCAATGGCAGTGGTCACATCCTCCCACATCTGGTCCATCCCTGCCAGGAGCAGAGTGGTTTCTATGCTGCGACACTCCTCTGCCCAATGCAGAGCCGCACTCAGTGCATTCACCGCTGTCACAAGCTGCATCTGCTGATTGACTGATGCTTGTAGTATGCGGGTGTGCTCATCCAAGAGGTCAACTGCCTGATTGGCATGCTGTCCCTCAGGGTGTGTGTGGCCCTGATACTCATCACCCCTTGAGGGTGAGTGCTGCACACCAGGGCCAGGCCTGGGCATGTCCACAGGTGGTGCACTGACGCCGCCGCTGACACTGTACCCCCAAGCCCATTGGCCGACTGCTGATGCTGCCTCTCTAGCTGCCACTCCCCAGGGCTCAATGGTGCCACCACAGTGGCCGCAACAGTCCCACTGTCCTGTACACACACCAGTGCTGCCCCACTAGTGCTGACAGGCACAGGATGGGACTGTGATGACATGCAGGCCTCCACGGCAGCACCACCCACAGCCATGGCCGCGATGTTACCTGCTGTGTGGCCATCCTGTGGCACACACGTGTCACTGCCCATGACGTTAGCGACATCATCATTGACAATGGACCCGACACCAGCCCGAGTCCCAGCTTGCTGGCATCCGTGGACACTGGAACATTGGGACATGGGCAGGGTCTCCTCCGCACCTGCTCCAACAACATCAGTCTGGACATCCAGGCGGGCCCACTGTGGCACTGAGCCGCGTATTCCTGTGGAGGTGGATGGACCCTCCTCCATCTCCATCTGACCAGCCTCAGTGGAGAGGCCCATCACCGCTGACCCATGCAGATGCTCAGGAGCTGTAAGGGAAAACAAAGTCGCGTTACTTCATGTGACCTACCCTGTCCCCCCCCAATAGACAGACCATGACCTACCATGCAGTGACGGGCTACCACCCATCTGGAATCCACCACCCGGAACACCCTCAATGGCACAATGCTGCATGCTGCCAGCAACCCTCTCCTCCTGTGGGGTCAGGCATAGCACCTCTGGCTGTCCCCCACCTGTCGCAGACCATGCTGCCCTGATGGCAGCCACCTTCTCCTTAATCCTCCTCCTGTCTGTGCCCATCTTCTTCTTCTTGCACTCCTGCATGGAGCGCTGGTGGCTGCCATGCAGGTTTACAGCACGCGCCACCTCCTCCCATGCAGCAGCACGGGCCTGTTATGTTCCCTGGTGTCCGCTGAGAAGTGGCCTCTGGCCTAGGTAGGCCTTGAACAGGGCATCTGTCTCGGCCTTTGTGAAATTTGGCTTCATCCTCCTCCCACAACTCTGTTCCTCTTCCTCCACAACTCGCTTGGTCATGATTAAGCCTGTAAGAATGACGGGTGTTACCTGTGACTGTGCAGTCCCATGCATGTCCCAATATCCACAGTCCACACTCCCAAACAGCATGCAACTCACCAATAGACTGCAGTAACCGACTATGGCCAGTGCAGCCCAATGTCGCACTTTTATAGCGCAACCCATACAAATGAGGCGAGGCGCATCTTTAAGTGGATGCAAATGCAGTGACTGCGCCATTGAATGGCTGATTAGCTGATTTGTATATGACGGCTGAACATCGCGCTTTTGCACTTTGTGCAATTGTGTTGAACATGCTGAGCCAAGGGCGCAGTTCTGTGACATGCACAGTACACACCTAACTGTGCATGCCCAAGTTGATGACATAGGCGCCTGCTGCGCTGCTGATGTGCTGTGCATGGGATGCAATGCAGGGCATGGCCACCATTGTGCCAGTGGCGCTACAGTGCTGTTCACCTATAAGGCGCGGTGGCACTGGGGTGTTGTAGGTGCACTGGGGAAACAGAGTGGTAGGCCGCTACAGGAGGTGGCACACAGGCACCCAATTGTGCCAGATGCATTGGGTTCCAATCGTGCTGTGGCTGTCTGTGCACCAGATACCCTTGACCCTGTGCCCGACCTTTGCCCCCTAGGCGCCATGCGTCAGGCATGGGTGCACCACTATCACACCATTCGGTGACAGTGCGATAGGAAATGGCAGTGCTGTACTGTGCAGCATCTGCATGTGGTGGAACCATGCTGCAGAGCGCCATTTTGACTTAACCGAGCAGTAGAGATAGCGCGGAGGAGAGCAGTACAGTGGAGCCAGGTGGAGATGGCAAACTTGGTTGCCATTGTGGAGCCACTTGTTGGCCCACTATTTGGTGAGGCACCCCTGGACAGGTCCAAGAGTCAGGTGTGGCAGGAGGTGGCCGACACCCTGGAGGAGGCCACCAGTATGAGGCGGATGGCGGAGCAGTACCGCCACAGATATGGGGACCTGAGGTGGAGGGACCCAGACCTGCTTCCCCACCTGCAGGCATGTGCCAGGAGGGGCACGGTGCCACGGCCAGGTAGGTGAAACATCCATACACTTTTATCTTTCATATGGGTATCACGGTTGCATGTTTTCGGCACATGGGGGTGGCATCCAGTGTTGGCTGTGGTGGTGTTATCAGGGTGTGGGGTGGGTGAGTCTGGCTGTGTGGGATTGCACACATATGGGGGCATGGGACTTTGCTACAGGATTGTACTGATGTTTCTCTCTCCATGTTTGCACCTTAGGCCCAGACGAGCACCGGCTGGCGAGGGAGAGGAGGTGCCAGCAGGAGGACCATGAGTCCGGGAGGGGCGAAGGTCCACAGAGGCACAGGGACCAGCCAGATGATGGTGAGTGCCTTACATCCATGATTACTATTGCATGCTGTGTAACAGGGTGGGCAGTGGGGCATGGCCACCATCCATTGACACCACTGCCATGCACGCAACTTGTTACAGTCATCACTGTCCAGTGGCACTGCATGTCTGGGAGTGCGTCAATGGTGGTCCATGCATGCATCGGCTACATGGCTTTGCCACTGCCTTCACACCACATAGCCATGTCACTGAACAGCCACAGTGGTGCTGTGCAGGACTTGGCCAGTGGGTGTGTTCAGCGGTCCTCATGGCTGTGTCCACCTGGGTGGGCAGGTCTTGTAGATGCGATCACTGTGGGTGGTCACACACCATCACAGAGGCATGTTCCATGGCCGTATGCCATGCACAGTGGGTGGGCTGCATGGGGCTGTGCATTCACACCTATTGACTCTGCTCCCTTGTCCTAGGTGGACGGCAGTTGCAGACCATCTGACAGACACTGCAGGAGATACTGCAGGTGGCCAGGGCCTCCCTGGAGATGTTGGAGTGGATAGACCGTGTGGGTGTCTGATGGAGGCATGGCAGGAGGAGCAGCCAGAGTGGGGAGTGGGGCTCCCACTGAGCATACTAATGCCCTTGATTTTCCCTACCCCCCTGGACCCACCCTCACACCCCTCCTTCCCTCTACCATTTGTTCACCCCTGTTCCTTACCCACCCCCACCTTGTTTGTGGCCCTCCCCCCAACCTTTTGTAAATATATGTAAATAGTTTTGTGTGATTCTTTACAATACATTTGCTTTGATATACCTAATGTGGTGGTCTCTGTTTTGCAGTGGGCTATAGGTGCTCAGCTGCAGTGGTGTGCATGGCGTCAGGGTTGGTGCAGTCATGTGCATGTGTGTGTGTGTCTGTGGGGAAGTGACTATGGTGTGGGAGTAGCTATCAGTCACTGTCTGTGGTGTGTGTGTTGTTCCCTGTGCACTGTATAACTGTGTGCAGTGGTACATGGTGCATGCTCTGTGTCCATGGTGCATCTGTCAGCCCGTCCATGGCCTGTGCAGCTGACACCCTTGCATGTCTGTGACCTGCACAGTCCGCTGGCATGTCAATGGTGGCTGTCCATGCAGGACAGCCACTGTACCTGGCACAATGTTGGGTTGCCTCCTGTCACTGGTGTGGTGCATGTCTGCCTCAGGTGACACTGTGGCCTCCGCTGTTGTTGTCCCACCTCCATGCTGTGGCTTGTGTGTCTTGCAGGGGATGTACACCACTGTCTGTCACTTGTGCTCTGGGCAAATGCTGGTGGCATACAGCTCCACAGTGCCTGCACAGGGTGGCTGGCACTCCTGTGCCATGGAGGAGTGCTGGCCGTGTGTACACGGTTTCCATGGCCACACACTGGGGGCTTGGTTGCCCCGCTACTGTGTCTCTGTGTTGGTGTTCCCTTGGGTATGGGTGGGTGTTTGTCCATGCACTGTGTTGCATCCTGTGTGGTGCATGCTTCCATGCACCACTGTGGGTGTCTGCACTGGCTGTTGTGGTCAGTGCTGGGTCCAGGTGTGTCCTTGGGAGGGTGTGCAGGGTGCTGTACCACTGGTGGTGGGGTCTGGGGCATGCCCTGTCATGTGTGGGGTACCTTGTGTGCCGACGCATGGTCGGTCTCTCAGCTGTACCTCGGGGGGGGATGTGCGTGGTGGCACTGTGTATGCAGTCGTTGCATCACTGTGTGCTGCCACCCACTGATGAGTGCTCATGGTGGGGCTGCCTTGCATGGTTCTGTGGTGCACAGGGTTGCATTGTCACAGTGGGGGTTGGTGGCATGCATGGGGTATCCTGCACTGGTGGACGCTGCTCCTGGGCAGGGTGTCTGGGGGGGTCATGGTGCAGGGTGTGCTCTGGATTGGTGGGATGGTGTGGCATGGGGTGGTTGGCCCTCCTTGTGTGCCGGTCACAGCTTGCCAGGGGGTGTGATGGGGCACCATGGCCCGGTTGTGGGTTGGTTGCTGGTCTCCATGGGCCAGTGGTTATTCCAGCACTCCCCCAGTTGTGCAGTGCATGGGGTGTGGGAGGACGATGTCTGTTCTGCTGTGTGTTCCTCTGCCCATCTGTGGCATGGTGGTAGGGCCCCTGCATCCCTGGTTGTGCTGTTGCATTGCTGCCCTGCTGCTGGGGGGTGTCCCTGGTTGCACTATGGCACATCTGGACTGCTCAGCTGAATATCCCTTGTTGCACTATGGCGCATCAGATATGCTTAGCTTCACCTCCCTAGTTGCACTATGGCACAGGTGGTACGATATTCAGTCATCAGCTGTAGGCGCATCTTGTCCTGCGCAGTTTTTGAATATCGCGCCTCTTGTGCATGGGCGCAATGGACTTATGCTTGCTCCTGCTGTTGCACACTTTTTGGGCGCAGTTTTAATATCTGGGCCAATGTGTATAGCCTTTCCCAAACTTTTCTATATCGGGAAGGAGAAGCACCCAAGCTGGTTTTATTTGTTCAGCATGAAGGTTAAATAGCAGGTCCTTTAACCATTCATTATTTGTGATGGAATGAATATCTAACCAGTGAAACAAAATTAATTTTTTGAGAGTAAGTACTATCATTGCCATATGATACCTGCGGTTCCTAACCGGACCTTGGAAAAGTCCCCCACTAAACAAATCTCTAGCATGAATAATTCTTCATTACCCAATAAGGTGTCAGCCCTGTCTCTTATTTGAGCCCATAAGTTACAAATCAAAGGATATTCCCAAAATATATGGAGCATATCCCCTTCAGCATTCTTACATCTAAAACATTGGGAGTCTGGTCACCTGCCAATTCTATAAAACTTTACTGGAGTCCAGTACTTGTCGTTCAATATTCTATATTGAGTGAGCTTCAATCTATCTTGGGATACATAACTGAAAGAGTCAGCCGAATTGATTCCCAGTTCTCCAAAGATTTAGGGAAACAGGAGTTCCAGTATTTGGGAACCTCCCTGCCCGTATCATGTATATTGGTTCATAAAGAAGCAAAAATCAGTGAGACTGCATGGGGCTTCCCACAGACTGGACCCAGAGATTTCAACCAGGCACATCCCCCTATCAAGTGCTCAATATCAGGGAACCTCTGAATTAACAGATGTGAGAGCTGCCATACTTTAAATATCTGTGTCTGAGCTATAGAATAGGAACCCATTATAGTATTGGAGTCCAAACATGCACCCTTGTGAAATAGATCCCCAACACTGATCTTACTAAGCTGAGGGAGCCAGAGTGAGGAAATGATTTCCCCCACATTTCTGAGATTCGGATTACCAACTATTGGTTGCCTGGTATCCTTGGTATTCTGGTATTTAAGAAAGGCACATAGTTGACCATGTGCTTTAAGGGAAATGAATATAGGTGATTTACTAATACTAGCAGGGAGATTCGTAATGGGAACCTACAAAAGAGCCTATTTAGCCATCTTTAAACCATCAAATAACTCTCTTTCTAATAGTAACCATTTAGGTAGATAGGATGCAGAGGCAATCTCTTCTTGAGATGAGAACCAACGCAAGTATTTGGTTGTCTGGCTTGCCCAGTAATACATAGCAAAATGTGGTAGTTTAAGGCCCCCCGCTGGTAGTGATGCAGCCAATTTGAGATATGACCTTCGAGGGTGTTTTCCGCCCCATATAAAAGAAGAAATAAGAGCATGTAGTGTCTTAAACTACTTTTGGGGTATCCAGATATTTAACATGTTGCGAGGGTAAAATATTCTAGGCAAGATGTTCATCTTGACTATACTAATTTTCCCCCAAAGAGATATCGGAAAAGATTGCCACCTTTTAAAGTCCTGTGGAACAGTTTCAAGGAGGGTATCAAAATTCAGCTTCTTCATGAGACTTTCCTTTGTAGACAAAGTTAAGTCCAAGCATTTAATACTCTTAGAATTCCATTGTACCTCCATTGAGGATATGTCTTGTTTTAAAAATCTGTGATTTAGGGGAAAGACAATCATCTTGGTTATATTGACTTTATAGTTGGAAACAGATCCAAAATCATGAATGATATTCAAGGTTATAGGAAAGGAAAGCACTGGGTGTAACAGGTGGAGAAGCACATCATCTGCATAGGCCGATAATTTGAAGATATGGGTACCTATAGGAATGCCTTGAACCCATTATCTGCTCTCAATTTGACCAGTAGTGGTTCCAAATAAATATTGAATAATAGGGGAGAAAGGGGACATCCCTGTCTTGTACCTGATCCCAATGAAAATCTGTCAGAAAGGCATCCATTACAATATATTCTGGCCTGAGGATTCTGGTAAAAGAAGGCAACCCAATCTATGAATTTAGTAGGAAAACCCAATCTGCTCATGGTTAGAAACAGAAACTGCCAATCTACGCTGTCAAATGCCTTCTCCGTGTCCAGAGACATCAGACCAACTGGTACTTCTGAGTTTCTGGATGCAAAGCAGATGTGTGCCATTTTTCGAAAGTGATCAGACGACTGGCACCCTTGCATGAATCCAACTTGGTCTGAATGGATAACCATTGGAAGTACATTTTTGAGTCTGTTTGCTAGACGTTTTGCTAAGATCTTTATATCACAATTTAATAATGAGATTGGACGGTAGCTGCCTGTCAGTTCCAGATCTTTACCCTGCTTATTGAGCACAAAAATAGTGGCCTCTAATAAAGAACTATCTAGTGGATTTCCACACAACATCCAATCAATAAGACGGGACAACCAAGGAATGGTTTGTTTATTGAAAGTTTTATAGAAATTAGGGGTAAATCCAACTGGGCCTGGGGCTTTGTCAGTTGCTAAGGAGGATATAGTCGATTGAATTTCTAGCTCTGAAATGGGGGTCACTTAGACTTCTTGTTGAGCCTGAATGAGGGATGGGAGGTCAAGTGTTTTTGGAGGTACTGTTCCACATCCTCAATGGTGGGTCTATTAGGCATAGGTTGATACAAATCACTATAAAAATGGGCAAATTCCTCAGTACTAGCTTTAGGAGCTAGGAGAAGATCTCCCATATGTTGGGATCTTATTCTTGGGATAATTCTGGAAGATTCTACCTGTTTCAGTCTCAACGCCAAAAGATGGCCTGCTCTCTCCCCCTGATCTATGTATTTCATGCTGGTTTTTAAAATAGCACACTCAGCTTTTTCCCGAAGTGTTGAGCTGTATTGATCCCTCAAACCCACTAGTAATTGTCTATATCTATTGTAGTCATGGGAGACAGTAATGCCTCTAAAGTGCGTATTTTAGAGAGAAGTGAGAGAGATTCCTGTTCCCGTTTCCTCTTCCGATGGGAGGCTAACCTAATGAATACTTCTCTTAATACACACTTTAAGGCTCCCCATTCTAGATCGGGTCATGAGGTAGAGTTCTGGTTTATGTTGGTATATTCTTCTATTTTCCGGGTTAGTTTCAGTAATTTGGGGATCACTGAGGAGCTGATTATTCAACTTCCATAGAGAGTCAGACAATACATCAGGAGTTAATAACAGATCACATTGCACCACTGAGTGGTTTGAGATCACCCCAGGGGCTATGCCCGCTGCCACTATCCTCTTCAAGAGTGATTAACTAATTAAAAAATAATCAATACGGGATGATGTCCCGTGAGCAGTGGACCGAAATGTAAATTCCTTGGAGGTGGGATACAAGATTCTCCATGGGTCCACTAATCCCAGGTGATCTACCCTTTCTTTGAGAGCATGTTGTGCCGAGGACAGCTCTTGTCTTCTGGGAGTGGATTTATCTAGATCAGGTGAAAAGGGAAGATTCCAGTCTCCCCCAATAATACATGGATAGGCAGTATAAGGTGGCAAAATCTTCAAAGAATTGATGAAAAATAAAGGAGAATCAATGTTAGGACCATAGATGCAGCCCAACACCAAGTAAGTTCTTTCTAAGGTACCCTGTAAAAATATGTATCTACCCTTCGGCTCTCCAATAATCTGTTCAGGTTTAAAGGGTATATTCTTAGCCACCAATATAGCCACTCCCCGACTCTGGGAACTGTCCCCTGAAATAAAAACCTGACCAACATATTGCCTACAGAGAAGGGCTCCCTCCGATTCCAGAAGATGAGTTTCCTGAAAAAACATGATTTCCCCCTTTGAGCAGATTTATGTGTTTCAACACCTGATACTACTTCAGTTTAGAGCAGAGTCCTCAGACATTCCAAGATACAAGCTTCCCAATGTTTGTCATGATTACTTAGAAAATACATTGGAGCTTTATTTTTGTTTGTTAACAACCATGTACCCTGCTGCATTGTACCCTTGTATCCCTTGTGCCAAGCTGACCCCAACCCTCCCACTTGAAAAAGATTCACAAATCCCCAATATACAGCATCCTCTCACAGATTCCATCAACAAAAATTAAAACCTCTCCCTTCCATTCCTGGAGTAGAAAATCTGAAGGGAAACCCCCCTCCCCCCACCCTTGTGCTCTATAGTAGGTAATACCCACCACTAGGCAATGTCCTGCCCTCCCCCACCCCCAAACCTCCTCACTATGTTCAACTTTGTCTTGGAGCACATTTAATGGAGAACTAAAGGAAACCTATCAGGTTCTAAATATAATATCCCATTTACTTCGATAAAATATGGGTTGTCATCAGGTCTCCGGTCTCAACCTGTCTGACTTTAATTTAATAGAAAAAACAGAAAATATATTCAGGATGATAACATTTTAACTGGGCTTCTTCTCCTGTGTATACGACAAGGTTAACTTGACCCACCACACAACTAACCGCCATGGTGCAATCCCAAATGATTAAGACGGCTACCTGAAAAAGAAAAAGGTAAAAAATGCAGGAGCCATCCTGTTTTTAACTAGAAAAAGTTTTCCCAGACCATACAATATTATATCCATATCAATGGGCTATGTTGGGAAGTCACATCTGAAAAAAGCAGGACTATAAAGATCAATGTCCTGGGAAATCAAGTCACCTACTGCATTCAACTGACTCGTAGCTACGTTCTCCTTGAAAGAAAATAAGGAAGCACAGCCTGCATGATGAAAGTTCCAAGAAATGCAGAGAAAACCAAAAAGTTCCCACTAACTGAAATGGATGGAAGTTTCTTTATAGAGATTAATGGTGTAGATTGTTTCTCTCCTCAGAGTATGTACACAAAAGCTGTACATCCTGCTTCATGCAACTGACTCGTAGCTACTGTTGTCATGAAAGTAAAGAAGCACCCCCTTCTTACTATTAAGAGAATCAAGAAATTCAGAAAAACAGTTCCAGCTGTCCGAGATAGATAGAAGTTCCTCTAGAGATATTAATGGTATTAGTCCGTTTCTTTTGTTGCATTATGTAGACAAGTGCTGCACATCTATTTCGTCTCAAAAGTCAGAACTTAGTTTCCACACATTCCCCTTATTCTGATAGAATGTGATTAGCTGTAAACTCCTTCATAGAAACATAGAAACATAGACTTTGACAGCAAATAAGGACCACTTGGCCCACCCAGTCTGCCCATTTCCCTACCTATTGGATAAGCTGCAGATTCTAGTTAACTGACAGCCTACTTCCTGCAACCCCCCACTATAATTGCCTTATGTCTGTCCCATGCATGTTTGAATTCCCCCACTGTTTTAGACCCCACAACCTCTCCAGGAAGGCGGTTCCATGTGTCCACCACTCTCTCCATGAAAAAGAATTTCCTCACATTACACCTGTGCCGTCCCCCCTCTAACTTTAAATTGTGCCCCCTTGTTCTTGCACATCTCTTTTTCTGAAAGATGCTACCCTCCTGGACTCTGTTGATTCCCTTGAGGTACTTAAAAGTTTCTATCATGTCCCCCCGTCCCTCCTTTCATTAAGGGTATACATATTAAGCTCTCTCAGTCTCTCTTCATATGGTTTCTGATGTAGACCCTGCACCATTTTAGTTTCTCTCCTCTGGACTGCTTCTATCCTGTCTATGTCCTTGCATAGATGAGGTCTCCAAAACTGCACACAGTACTCCAGATGGGGTCTCACCAACTGTCTGTATAGAGAGATAACCACTTCCCTTTTTCTACTTGTGATGCCCCTCCCTATGCATCTATGCATCCCAGTATCCCCCTGGCTCTCCTTACTGACTTCTCACATTGCTTACCCACCTTTAGGTCATCTGATATGACTACACCCAGATCCCTTTCCATTATTGTTGTTGTTAGTACCTCCCCTGCTATTGTGTACTCTTCTCCTGGATTTTTATTTCCCAGGTGCATTACTTTGCACTTCTTTGCATTGAATCTAAGTTGCCATATGTCTGACCATTCCTCCAACCTTGCCAAGTCCCCTCTCATCTTTTCTACCCCCCCATGTGTGTCAGCTCTGTTACAGATCTTTGTGTCATCTGCAAAGAGGCATACCTTTCCTTCCAGAACCTCCGCTATGTCACCTATAAAGACGTTAAAGAGGACTGGACTCAGTACTGAGCCCTGAGGTACTCCACTAGTAACCCCCCTTTCTTCAGAATGTGTTCCTTTCACTATTACCTTCTGTGTCCTGTTGTGCAGTCAGTTTGCTACCCAGGCTACCACCCTGGGACCCACTCCCAGGCTGGCTAACTTGATTATTAATCTTTTGTGCGGGACTGTCAAATGCCTTGCTAAAGTCTAGGTAGGCCATATCCACAGCTCCTCCCTGGTCTATTACTTTGGTCACCCAGTCGAAGAAATCTATTAGATTAATTTGACATGACCTTCCTGCTGTGAATCCATGCTGCTTTGGGTCCTGTGCCCCGCTGGACTCTAGGTACTCAACAATTCTTTTTTTTAGAAGTGATTCCATCATTTTCCCCACCACTGAGGTCAAACTAGCAGGTCTGTAGTTTCCTGCTTAAGAAGTCACTCATCTCTGAAAAGATTAGGAAGTAATTTCTTTATCTCTAGCTGAGCCATTTTTGGGTCTTCTAGAAAGGTCCATGTTCCCTTTACAGAAACTTGCAAGTTAGCTGGATACAGCTTCCGAAAGTGGATATTCGCCGCTAGTAGCATGGTCACCACTCCGTGGTATTCTGCTCTCTTCTGCCTCACAGATGAGGGGAGATCCTGGGTAATTCAGATGGGAAATCCTTCCCAGAGTACTTCTTTTAACTATTTGACCTTAGCTATCAGATGTGGCATTCTGATAGTTCAAGAATTTAAAGATAAAGGTCCTGGACCTTGCTCCTGATGTTGGCATAGGCCTCAGTGCCCGATGAGCCCGCTCCTCTATGTATTCAGCCCCAAAAGGTGAAGGGCCTGCTATCTTTCAAACAAACTTTTGGGCAAATATGACAGCATTAGAGCCTTCCTCCCTTTTCGGTAAACCGATAACCACAATGTTATTACGGCGACTCCTCCCCTCCAGGTCTTCAATTTTGGCTTCCAATTTAGAAACAGGCTGCCTAATGACAGCCATAGCAGGATCAACTTTCTCCAATCTTTCTTTCACTGATATAATGCGCACCTCGCAATCCCCTGCTTGCTGAGCTAGATCTTCTAATTTCTCATTCACTATTTTCACCTCCTCAGTTAGAGATCTGATTTCGTCTCTGAAGGGACAAAATTTTTCTAGGAACCACTCCAAAGATAGTGGAGTAGTTTCTTGTGTTGCAATCATTCTCTTAGCCACCAATGTAGGTTGGGCCTTTACTTTCTTGCTCATTTTCTCAGGCATAATTGGCGGTGTGTGGTGCGGCAAGGCTGCTCGCATTTCAGACTCCATAATCAGCAGGAAGATGGAGAAAACTTTTTAGTCCACATTCAGGATACTGCACTGCAGTTAAGCAATTCAAAGAAAAATTTTAAGTTGAAATATCAATTTTAAATGGAGGTTTTGAGGAGGGGTAGTGGGAGCACTCTAGAGAGTGTCTACTCAGCGTGAGGCATCACGTAATCTCCAAGAGAATTACTTAATGTTATAGGTCTACCACTGTAAACTTGAGAAAAAAACAGTTGCTATTGAATTAATGGTACTGGACACCTTCCAAGCCCTTCTGACCACCATAGAAGTCCTCTGATATTCCAGCCAGCCACCAGCTCCTGCTCAACATGCTGTTAAACACTCTGTAACCCACAGCTTGTCCCATGTAGGTGGAATTGTCTGGTTCCCAAAGCTAGGAGGATACTTCATGCAATGATCGAGGCCTAGGAGGAGGAGCCAGAGAGGCACAGGAGGAGTCAGAAGAACCCCACTGAGGTGTGAGGGGTGGGGCAGCTTCATCACGGTCCTGAGAAGAGTTCCAACAGAGCACTACCATTTCTCATGTTATGGTTGTCAGAAGGGTAGGTGAGTCCAGCACTACCTTTGGAACACAGCATAGGAAAGTCAAGGAACTCACCAAACCAACCAAGAGTCCTCTTCCTAGGTCTCAATTTGGTTGCAATTGAGCTTGACACACAGGAATTGACTTTTAGGGACTATAGGAGGTATGAATACCAGAGCTAGTGCAGGCTTAGGAATTGTGCAAGTGAACATCAACAGAGGAGAACAAGCTACTTTTACCAGCAGCATCTTCTCAAACCTGCAACACGGAGACCCGTTTGGAACAGCAGCACTGAGTGCACACATTGAGGAGCGTGTGGTGGAACAGTCCACTGAAGGTAAAGATTTATAATCTGATTTTTACTCATTTGAGAAACTACCATAAAATCACGCAGACAATTTTGGCTGATTAAAACCCTTGACGTGTATATTAGGGTTACTAGAGTGCCACATGGCTTAAGGATCACTGAGGATCCCACGTTTGACCTAAAGATAATGAACTGATATGCCCTTGGAGAGACATAGCTCACAAGGCATTGGTAAATTGAATGCAATTACAGTAATTATTAAGAACACCAAAAAATGCCAACTTGAGACTGATAAAGAACTGGTAGATAAAGAAAAAATATTTGAACAGCTTTGTATCAGATACTAATTTTGAACATTGCAAAAACATGCTGAAGGAATATGTTGAGCTCCAAGACAAGAACATTTGTGCAACAAAAAGGAGAAACTGATAAGGGACAAGAGCGATTATAAACAGGGTCACATCTTCAATTGATCAAAAAACAACAGCCAGGGAAGGCGCCAGAAGAATAGGGTCAGATTTAACACAAACTCCATTTTGAAAAATACTGATCAGATCACAGCAAGACAGACCCCATCCGCTGTAATAGTAACAGTATCTACTAGTGACTCTGAAGCAAGTGCCACAAGCAACTCAGAGTAATCTGACATGTTTTTAGAACAGAATTCATTAGAAGGAGAGTACCAGAGGAGGGGCAAAAGGAATCCAGGTACCAAGGGGACAGTGGAGTGGCCACCAGGGGAAGAGGGGGACACACAGGATTGAAGAAGAGGAGATACCAGCAGAATTAGAAGGGCAAGTTGACAATATTATTAATCTCTTCAGCCTTATACTGACAAAGACAGAGAGAATGATATTAAACAAAGGGTTCTCATTTGTACCCACTGTGGATATAAATTTCTTTGAAACCACCATAGACCTACAGTATATCGTCTCTGCAGGGATTTGAGCATCAAGTACTGCTTTAATGTGAAAAATCCCTCTCTTCTCTCCTTTTCCACAGTCTGCAAGCCTGATCGGGCTCCTTCTCCACAGCAGTGCAGATCACCATTTTCAAGACTGCCCACTTTTTCTGCAGCCCTGGAAAGTTGCCAGCAAGCCTGCAGTCCTGATCGGGCTCCTTCTCCATAGCCATGTGGCTGTTTTCACCATTGCCTGCTTCTTCTACAGCCCCAGAAAGCCGCAGCAAGCCTGCAAGCCCTGATCAGACTCCTGCTCCATAGCGGTGTGGTTCACCATTTTCGCAACTGCCCGCTTCTTATACAGCCCAGGAAAGCCTCAGCAAGCTTGCAAGCCCTGATCGGTCTCATTCTCCATAGCGGCTCTGATCACCATTTTCGCCATTGCCCGCTTCTTCTACAGCCCTGGAAAGCTGCCAGCTAGCCTGCAAGCCTTGATTGGGCTCTTTCTTCATAGCGGTGTGGCTCACCATTTTCACTGCTGCCCGCTTCTTCTACAGCCCCAGAAAGCACCCTGCAAGGTACAGTATAGTCCCTGGAAGCAGCAATCTCAACTTCTGGTGCTTCTTGCTGTTGTTGCTCTCTAATTAGTTGCATTCTTGGCCAGGCACAAGCTGATTGGTCACCTCAGCTTAAGCTGCTTTTTTGCCTATACTTTTACACCTGAATTTTATATTTATTTCTTATCCTTTAGCTCAGATTTTGGATACAGATTTTTTATTGATTGGTGTCTTCATGCAGAGGCTAAAGACCCATCTTTTCAGCCTGGCATTCTTGGAATAACTCGAAACAAGCACACACTTGGCTACTTGCGGCTAAAGGAAGACAAAAACTCCCATTTCTACAGAATGTTTAAAATGAATCAAATTTATTAATACAAAAACATCATAGCACCCCACCAACACTCACGTCAATGTTTCAAGCCAGCAGGCTCTTTATCAAGACAACAGCTCCCTCTAACGTGGAACCTATATAGTGCAGTACCTTAATATTTATAATAAAACCCAGTTATCTTTTGCAGTTCATATAAGCACCATCTTAATTTAATATATGTGAAAATTTTAAATGCAAATACCTGTGGACAAACACTTTTTCATATAAATATATAAATGCATAAATATCACAACTCACAACAAGGATTACAACTGAATATATTCTTGGAATAAGTTGGTATCCGTCCTGCCCTATCTTTTTAGGTAATTTATTCAGTCTAATTTTATCCTTAGAATTTTGCTCTTGTATAGTAGTGCTGCTAATAGTTCTATGTCTTTTATATATTCTGTATTTGTGTATGGTGCCCAGAGCCTCCGGGATTGGGCACCTTATAAATAAAACTACCTTGCCTTGCCCTATTAACTTAGTATCACTAGTCCTTGTAAAATTATAGTATTGTTCTACTGATCCTGCATGTGTTTTTAGCAACTGTTTACTCTAGGTACTGCTACAAAAAATGTATTTGTTTTCAATATCTCCCAGCTTGCTCCATAACGTCTTTCTTTCCCTTTCCTCTGCTCTAATTGAAACTACTTGTACCTTTAGCACTAACCTCAGGTTGCTTTTTTCTCTATCTACCTTCCCCTCCTCTAACACTCCCACCCCGTTGGAGCTTGGTGATGACCACCTTCCCCTGCTTCTCACACACCTCTCTATTTTACATTGACCCAGCCCATCCCCCCAATTAAGCTTTACTTTTGTTTTTCTACTGCCACCTCAGGCTCCTTTTTGTTCTATCCTGGCTTCAGTCCCTTCCTTGCCTACCCCCCCACCCTCTGATTGCCACTTTAATTAATCCCTCTCTTTGCTTCTCCCCCATAGCCTACAAATCCTGATCAGGCTCCTTCTCTATGGCAGTGCGGCTCACCATTTTTGTTGCTACCAGCTTCTTCTACTACCCCAGAAAGCCCCAATCAAGGTATGGTCCATGAAAGCAGCAACTTCAACTTCTGGCGCTTCTTGCTGTTGTTGCCCTCTGATTGGCTGAATTCTCAGCAAGGCACAAGCTGATTGGTTGCTGCAGCTTAAGCCTCAGACTCTGCTTATTTGCCTGTATTTTTACATCTGAATTTTATGTTTATTTCTTATCCTTTAGCTCACATTTTGGATACTGATGTTTTATTAACTTAGTACCACTAGTCCTTGTAAAATGATGGTATTGTGCTACTGATCCTGCATGCATTTTTAGTAACTGTTTTCTCTAGCTACTGCTACAAAACAAAAAATGTATTTGTTTTAGTTATCTCCCAGCTTGTTCCATAACTTTTTTTCTTTCCCTTTGTACTGCTCTTCTGCCCTAATTGGAACTTCTTGTTCCTTTAGCACTAACCTCAGGTTGCTTTTTCTCCTAATTGCCTTTTCCTTCTCTTCTAACCCCCCACCATTGGAGCATGGCGTTGACCCACCCTGCTCCCTGCTTCTCGCACTCCTCTCTATTTTGGGTGACCCAGCCCCCTCCAAATTAAGCCTTCCTTTTGTTTTTCCCCTGCTGCCTCAGGATCCCTTTTGTTCTATCCTGTATGCAGTCCCTTCCTTGCCTACCTCCTAGCCTCCAATTGACACTTTAATTAATTAATTAATCCAACTCTTCTCTTCTCCTCCACAGCCTGCAAGCCCTGATTGGGCTCCTTCTCCATAGTGGTGCGACTCACCATTTTCACTGCTGCCCTCTTCTTCTACAGCCCTAGAAAGCACCTAGGAAAGCTGCAATTTCAACTTCTGGCACTTCTTGCTGTTGCTGAGCTCTGATTGGCTGCATTCTCATCCAGGCACAAGCCAATTGGTCACCACAGCTTAAGCATCAGACTTTGCTATTTTGCCTGTACTTTTACACCTGAATTCTTTCCTACCCACCCAGCCACCCCTGCCCCATCCTCTTTTAAATACACTTGAGCTCCTCCCTCTCCCTTGCACCCTTTACTATTGGCTACAGTTTTTTCCCAGCTCCTTACTGTTATAGGCCAATTTAGTCTGTCCCTATTCTACTTTGCTATCCCCTTTTATTTTCAAGCTGAGCCTGGCAGCTTCCTCTCCAGATATCCTTGAGCGGACCCCACCTCTTTACATCAGATTAACCCCAAGCGCTATACTATTTGGGCTTATCCACATGGTGACCACCTCTTTACAATAGATTAGCCCCAACACTATCCTGTTGTACTTACCCAACCAGTGATCATACCTTTTCAGGTGCCTCCTTGCCTTAAAAAGGCATATTAAATATATGACAAGGCTGTCTCACACTCCCTATCATTCTTTGTTCTCAATAACCGGGCTATTCATCCTTTGTTCCCAATTTCTCTCTCACCTGCAACCCTCCCCACACTGATCTGCCCCTAAACCCAGCCTCCCCCTGCAGTAGCCCTAAGATGTCCCACATAACAGTTATGCCAGAGTGCCACTCTAGTGCCCTGAACCTCTCTTAGCCATCCCCCTACTCATACACCCCCTCTGGGATTATAATACATTTCAGACAGCAATACTTGCTACAACCTCTAATTCACAACCCATTCAGGCATCACTGAACTACCATGCTCTATATACATCTTATCAGCACTTTTACAGTGCTCAGTCACCCCATAGCTACCCCCAGTGCAGGTGCACAAACTCATTTAAAATAAAGATATTCTGCCGATGGATTATAAGAATAATTTTCCTGTCACTAATCTGTGCAGGAAATACTGAGTATAGCCCTGGCCCTCCACAGGCTATAACCTTGCCAGCTGACTTCACATCCATAAAACAATGAAGCATCTGCACATTAATGTGTGCAGCCTACTAAAAAAGTTGGCTTTTGTCCAAGCCTGAATCTCCCACACAGATGCAGATATCCCTGTATTAACTGAGACTTGGCTGAAAAAAATCCACTCCTGACACCAACATCCTTCCCTTCCTTTAACTTCTTTCATTGCGATAAACTAACCAGGGAAGGGGGTGTGGCAATTTATGTCAAAGACAGACACCTAGTATCTGATATCACTCCAATTAGTGCACTGAAGGAGTTTGAAGCCGTAATGATAAATCTGTCATTATCCCCCATAGAAACCATAACATAATAGGTTGCTACAGGCCTCCATCTGTGGGTCTGGTACTTCTGAACTAGCTGCCTACTGCATCAGATGCAAGACTTAATGAAATCATCATCCTTGGTGATCTAAATCTGGATTGGTTAAAAAATGCAACAATTACTTACAACTCAAAGTGTACTTCGAGGAAGCCTGTGTCTCCCAATTAGTCCCTGAAATCACACATCCAAATCCCTCAAATGGATCCCCAATTGATCTAATCATCACAAATAAACCCCACAAATTCATCTACATAGCTGTTATCTACAATGATGTCAGTGATCACCGTGCCTTCGCCTGTATAAGAGGGCAGCCCCCACTCAAGCAGACAAATAGGTTAATTCGGAAAAAGAGCTTCCATAAATTCAATCTATTCCACTATCTATCAGACCTTAGAAATATAGATTGGACTGACTTTTACCTGACCCCATGCATCCATGCTGCTACTACCTTTTTCAATAGCACACTAAGTAACATTATCAACAGACATGCCCCCATGCTTAAATTTAGAGCCCAGGAGTTTTCCTGTCCATGGTTCACACCTGAGCTATAAGTGGCACTAAACAGGAGGGTCCATGTCTGGGCAACAGCCAGATGAACCAATCTACCTACAGACTGGGCAACATTCAGAACCTGCCATAATGACTGTACCAAATAGATCACAACTTCAAAAGCCATCTACTATTTATCTGCCTTTGATTCAGGTAAGAGTAACTCTGCCAGATTCTGGCAAACCATAAAATCAGCTATAGGCAACAAATTGTCCTCCTTGTTACCCAGCAAGATCTCGTTCAAGGGTAACACCTTCTCCAATAAGTCCGATATTCTATATAGTTTCAATGACCACTTTTCAATCTTGGGCCTGGCATTCGATACCTCTAAAGTGGTCACACTTATCTTCAACTTACCTAGAATCCCTCTGGCACTATTCGAACACAGTTTCTTCTTTGCCTCGTTTCAATACAATGAAGCTGAGGACCTCCTTCTCCATTTAAATGTTAGCAAAGGTGCAGGTGCTGATGGAATAGGGTAGTTCTTCCTTAAAGCTGACTTCTGGTACCTCACAGCCCCCATACTCCACCTGTTTAATCTGTCCACCAGCATCAGTTGTGTTCCCGAGACATGGAAGGTAGCTCAGGTTCTACCACTGTTCAAATCAGGTGACCCTATGGACCTGAACAACTACTACCCTGTATCCATTCTACCCCTTCTTTTAAAACTCCTTGAAAAATTAGTAAATACACAGTTAAGAGAATATCTCAAAAAACAAGCCTAATAAACCCTGCCCAATCTGGTTTTAGACCAGCCCACAGTACTACCGCAGCCCTAGCTTCAGTTACTAATGACTGGCTCCTCACCATGGATAAAAACAAGAGACAGGTGTGTTTTTTCTAGAGCTCAGTAAAGCCTTTGATAACATCTACCATGCTTTACTTCTTGACACCCTACAATGCCATGGCATCTCCTGCCCTTCACTACCATGGTTCAATAGCTACTTGTCAGACAGATGGCAACAAGTGAAAGCAGATGGCTCACTCTCCCTGCTCCTTCCTGTCATGGGAGGTGTTCCACAAGGCTTGATCCTTGGGCCACTACTGTTCATACTATACATCAATACTATTGGAAATAATATTATCAAAACAAAACTTCTTCTGTTCGCAGATGACACTGTGGTCTACTTTTCCAGGCCCTCAGTAACCGAAGCACAAATGGAGCTCCAATCTGAATTTGATCACCTCCAACTCAACCTGGCTCAATCTAAACTTCTCTTAAATGCCAAAAAAAAACCAACCCCAAATTCATGTACTTCTATTCTAAACAGCTCACTTCCATCACAAATGCACTACCATCCCTGCCTCCTATCAAAACTCTCCTGGATGATGACCTTGAGGTACTGTAGTTAGTAACATTAAATACCTAGATTGCATCATAGATCAACACCTAACTATCTCAGCCCATATTACTTCTCGTGCAAAAACACTGTGCCAACATATTGGCTTCTTCTTCAGGAAAAAAAATCTCTATTTATGACTGAGGCTAGACTACACTTACTTCAGACAACTTTCATGCCACTCCTCAACTATGCTGACATAGTTTATGGCCATTGCTTGGACTCTCTGCTTCATTAGTTGGACACACTCCACCACAGAGTGATTCGATTAATTTCTAATGCCCATCAATGCATGCATCACTGCAAGCTATATGCCTATTTGGACTGGAACTCTTTATTGACTAGAGGCCACATCCACTCTCTTACCTGGTTATACAAAACTCTTCTTTCTATGCTCCCCCCATATATTTCTAATTTCATTTGTCACACTACCTGCCCATACACATTACACCGCAATGATTACATCACACTAGAAGTCCCATGCACATACACTTGATTTAGAAAAATGGCTACAGTATAAGCCATGCTCTACCGGCATCCTAGAATAAAGCCCAATCTAGTCTCACACTACAAAACCTAATACCACTTTGCAGTTTCAAAAAACTGGACTTCAAAAAAGTGGTAACTCCTGTGCATGTCACTGACTTTATGTCATTCTCATTATCCTTCTTGATCACACCCTTCCCTAGTTTTCCTTCCCTTCTCACTTACCTATCCATCAACCCCCCTTTCTCTCCCACCTTCTGCCCTCCTCCCTACCCCAGCTCCACCCACCTTCCCCCTTCTCTTCACTTTTGCCCTCATCTACCTTCCTTGATTCAGTTATTGCCCCTCCTAACCCTCACTATTTCCAGCTCTCTCTACTATGCCTCAGTACCTCTGTTTGTCCCATGGTGTAATCCTGTGAAAGTAAAATGCTTCAGTTGTTACCAAATGTTCCTACCTTGTTCTAGCCTCATTGTTCTATTATACTTGAGGACTACTGTATATATCTTTCTATAAGATTCTGTATATATTATTTCCTTTTCATGTATATATAATTTTTGTTGGCTTGTATACCCTATGTATTTTATAGTTGCCTAAATCTGCATGTGTATGTGAATGATTGCTCAGGACCTCCTTGTAAATGAGCCTGCACAGTGAATTATTTTCTTGCTAATAAACTTTGACTTTGACTTCAGCAACATGGGTTTCACCAATAACAATGATCCTGTGGTATCCTCCAATTCCCAGGAAATGGGCATCATAATGAGTAAACCCACCCAGGAAGTGCTAGAGGCACTGAATGACAGTATAAGTGAGTCACAACAGGAGGACAATGTAAGCCTGAATGAAACAAATGAAATTAATGAATGTGGGGTGGTTATACGGGCAGGTTAAGGATATATTATATTACCTGGAAACATGGTATCCTGATGCTCAGGATAATGAGCCCAGATAACTGAAATGAATGATACCAACAGAACCACAGCCCTGACCTAATGATGGGCAGTACGGCAACAAATGCCATCTCTTTTAATGCTGGGGGCTGTACCCCCTGAAACCTCCATGTGGGGGGGGCTTCACTGACCACACACCTGGTAACAAAAATAACTAACTCCTAGGGGGAGTGGACCCTGAAGTTAAAAACTAACTGTTACGGTGGGGGGGAGGGGGAGTATGTTGCCAGATGAGAACACAATCCTATTGTGCATGCTGGTCAAGCTGCCTGTGCTCCAGCCCTCCATACCATGGGGGTAGCTCAGTCAGCTTTCGGCTCCAATGGTGTTTTCAGGGGTAAGATAGCAAGTCATCACATTGGCTACCTTACCCCATCCTGTTGCACCATCGGGCATGTCTCTGTTAGCACAGTCGCTATTGGGACACTGCACCTGTCAGGCAATAGTGCCAGATAGGTGTGTGTCAGGATAGTGAGCCATGGGACAATATAACGATAACACAAGTTATCTGTCAACAGGTTTAAATACAGTATCTTTTGCCCACTGCAACCTCCAGTGATAATAGTTTTCAATAAATTGTGTGAAGCAGGTTTAGAGAACCTTAGAGAGGTGGAATTTGTCCCACAGTATTGTAATCTGAGTAATGAGGAAAGGGCAGCCATGAAGGGCTTGAAAAACAATACAATCTTAACCATCAAACCAGCAGACGGGGGGGGGGGGGGCAGTGTGGTGATCCAGGATGCAGTAGACTATGAGGCAGAGGTAGAAAGACAGCTCCTGGTTAAGGAGTCTTACAGGCCTGTAAACACAGACCCCATCCCCTAATTTAAAGAGACAGGTGGATACCTTTCTTGGATGGGCTCACAATTCAGGCTTGATTACAGACAAAGAGAAAACACTCCTTACAGCAAAAACACCCCTGAAGGCCCAATCCTATACATTACCTAAGGTCCATAAAATGGTGGATAAACCCCCGGATAGGCCCATAGGGTCATGGGTGGGCACAGTGAGAGAACCCCTCACAAGTTTTGTTGGCAATACCATCAGGTCATTAGTCTACAATATACAGTCTTTCCTGTCAGATACCAGAGATACACTAAATGTATTGTCAGATTTAGAAATTAAAGCAGGCTCACTCCTGGTGACCTTAGATGTAGAAGCTCTGTATACAAGTATCCCACATATGGGGGGCCTGCAAGTGTAACGCTACTGTCTAAATGAAAGAGGGGAGGGGGCCACCCCGAGGCAGAACTCCTGGTAGAGATGTCACAAATTGTATTGGTGGGAAACTTTTAGTGTGATTGTGCTCTCACCATGATGTAATATAGCACTACTGTTGAATAGTTAAGCTGCACAATAATGATGTTACACTATAAGCACTGTCACTTTAAAACTGAAATGGTTGCTTGCAAAGTGTGTATAAAAGCACCTTAACCAGGTGGGGGCACACACTTTGACAAAGCCCATCGGGGGAACTTTAGTCTGAGCTGTTTGTCCTTCAGGAAGGTGCTTCTTTCTGTTCCTGTGTGGACTTCAATAAACTGCTGTAATTTAAACCACGTAGGAGTGGACAGCAGTTCTTGGTTGGTTTGATGAGTTCTATGACTTTCCTGTACTGTTGCAACTTTTTTGTTATGGTGAACCACCATCATGATGAGCGGCTCAGAATTACAAGCAAGTACCTTTGAAACACCCCTGCTGGCCCCACTCGGTGTATGACCCTTCTGTTTCACTTGCCAAGCAAGTGACTGCATGCCGATATAATATCACTGCAGAGGGACTATTTCTTCATTCCTGCATGACCTGTCTCCCCTTGGGGATTTTTATTCTGGATATGTAATTGAGCAAGCTCATTTACAATGATTTCCCTCTTTCATACTACACTGTGTTACAAGAATAAATACATAGTAAAATGGCATTCCATTAATACACAGAGACAGTTGAACAATCCCTATACAGTGGTATATAATGATCCTTATACAGTAATAAAGTCACATGTGTACAAAAGAGAACGTCCAATAAAGTATGAAGTTATAAATCAGTTGTTCTATAATTCTTGAGTTATAGAAATTCAATTTCATGAACACCCAACAAGTTCCCTACACAATTATCAAACACTGGAGTTTATTTATTGAAATGTTTCACCAGGATGGGCATGCTGAACAACAAGTTGCTCGTCTTCCAGTGCATCCTGGGGGAGAAGGTAATAGGGAATGACACAAGCACTGGTATATCATCTGGCATACTATTTTTGTAGTTTTAAAATTTTGTGGTACAAAGTGTTGCGTGACCCCTGCAAACACTTCTGGGTTGAACGCTGCTTTATTAGCGTGGTGCTCAGTGAGCAGGGCCAGCTGAGCAGGGTGCGCGTAGGCAACACATGGAGGGGCATGCAGAGACATGTGCATCTGCATGTGTTACACGTGTTCAGTGGGATCAGCGGGGAGTTAGCAGAGGCTATTTACTTAGGTATTGTTTACTATTATAGTACCATACAACCATTCCATCCACATTGGTTCTTGTTGCGATAACATAACCTGATTTGTGTGGGTACCTTGTAGCCTCTTGTCTTAACCATAGTGTTAGGCCTGACAAAATGGCCCTATCACGATACCTGTTTTCCATGTCTGAAGGAGTACAATGCAGCTCTTGCCTAATGTATGGTATCTCCACATGTAGAGATGAAATAACTACTGGTTTTACTTGTCCCAAATGTGTAGAAAATCCATCTTTGATGCAAGCAATTGCACTGTTTAATATTAGGCTATCTGAACTTGGAACAAGTCAAATACCAATGCAGGCTAGATTCAACGCATTAAATCAAAATGATACCCCGTTGGATGATTCTGTTACCTGTATTACACCTATATTCGATTCTGACAATTTAAATGTTAGTCATCCAAATCTAGCTATTGCATTAAATTTTGGCAGTAAAAGAAAATGCCCAAGTGACACTGATTGTGCTGAAAATCCAGATGAACAATGGTATGAGGTCCAAAGTAGACGTGTTTATAAAAAGGGACGTATGGCTTCTCAATTTTCCTTGGACATAAGAAATAGGTTCACTGCCTTAAATAAACTAGCGGAACACAGTTTATTTCATATTAATCAAGATGAAAAAGTTCCAAATACATCTACAACAGTACGCCAAAATGACTTGGTTGACACATCAAACTTACACACTGCTGTAACCCATTGTCCCCCTCCATTGAATGTTCCTTTAGTGCCTTTTGATGCCCCCCATCTAGTTTAGGCCCCGGTACTGTACATGCTCCCTCTGATATGGAAGTTTCCAGTTCGCTACTGGTATCACAGAGGCAGATGTATGTTATAGGAGATTCATTGGTGAAACATCTGGACAGGGCTATTTGCGACCCAGATAAAGTTAATCACATGTGTTCAAGCTTTAGGGGTGCTAGAACTGCAAACGTTATAAGTATGATTCATAACATTTTGGCAGATGGTGGTAATAATCCCCTAGTGGTCCTCCATATTGGCACTAATGATTTTAAACATTCTAGTATTCTAGATATTTAAAAGGATATAGAAGCCCGCTCAAATATTTTGGTGGAATTAGGGTGTGAGATAACTTTTCCTGAGGTTCTGCCTGTGCCTAGAGCATCTTCTGAATACAACAAAACAATATGTATGTTTAATAATTGGCTCTAAGTTAGATATATTAAGCAAAATCAGATTTGCATTACACACTGGAAAGAATTTACTGGCAAATAAGATCTGTATTGTAGAGACCAGATATTGAGTAAACACATCCTGGACTTTATTAACAATCATTTAAACTACTTGATTTGGGGGGGCGTGGCCTGCTGTGCTGAAGATGGCTGCTTGATTCTTCATCTCCCTGGATTCACCAAATATCATCATCCATCCTACAGATTCCAGACTTCTTACCTTCACCAACATCTGAGATCTTACTATATGTACATCGCAGAACAGCTCTGGTACAGTATTTTTATTGCCTCATAATTACTGAATGTGTTATCTACAGCTTTTTAATTTCTGTATTAAGACCTACAATAATGGCAGACCAATCTCCACATAACAGTTCTCTTAACAGAGTGGAGGCAATGTTCCAGCAACTAATAAGTGAAATCAATGTATTAAAAATTGCATCTCAACAAAATATCAATAATATGCAGGCACTTGATCAAAAAATCAGCGCTACTGATGTTAAAGCATCTCAAAATGAAGATTCCATTAACACATTACAGGCTACCATCAGGGAGCAGGACAGAGTTATTAGGAACCTTCAGGACAAAATAGATGATATTGAAAATAGAAACAGATGAAACAACCTTAGATTTCTCAGATTTCCTGAAGGTGTTGAACTAGGAGATACCAGTGCTCTTCTAACTCATGTACTTCCTTCTTTGCTTAAATTACCAGCCGACCAAGACCTAACCATCGAGAGATCTCACCGCACCTTAAATCCGAGGCCTGGAACCGACCAGAAACCCCGGCCCATCATTGCCAGATTTCTAAACCATGCACATACTGAACTGATTCTTCAAAAAGTGAGGCAATTGGATGCACTTACTTGGCAAGAAAACAGAATCCTAATTTTTGGAGACTATTCTAAAGAATTATCTAACAAACGAAAGCTTACAACCCCATTAAAATGATCCTTTATCAGCGTGGAATTAAGTTTGCACTGCTTTATCCTGCAACAATGCGTCTTTTTTTGAATGATTCTACCAGAGATTTCAGTACCCCAGAATCTCTCTCTGAATTTCTGAATTGGACACAGCCGCACTTGTTGCCTTGCGATGCTAATGCAGCTGTTCCTGCTCCAGCACAAGCACTTTGCAATTACAATGTCTTGCCCTTCCTGCTGAAACTGTCCTTCAGGTCCCTGAGAAATCTGCAGCCATCATATCTGCCACTGTAGCGCCTGCCAGAAGCTCCGCATGCATACAAGAAAAAAAAGCATCTGGTTCTTCTCTAAATAATAACACCTGCTGTCTAAATAATATTTCCACCTCTCCAGCTTCCCATGTGGAACGTCACATCAGTTTTTCTACTCCTCTTACCTTGTCTAACAAATTATCCCCACTCCAAGAAGATCTGCTTCAAGAAGATCTGCACTCATCTACAGAGGATCTGAGACAGACTGTATCTGACATGTTTACTCAAGACCTGAAGAAGCTCTCAATGGGTAATGACTCTCCCGACTCTTCCTGGGCTGATCTTGTGTCCAGCTCTCCCCTTTAAATCATCTGAACCACCCAAAAAGAAAAGGAGAAGAAAATTGAAGAGCAAGGCTACCTGAGGCTTTTCCCACTAAAAAAAAAAAAAATTTGTAATAAATACTATGGCCCATAATTAGATGTGGTATAGCAGTTTCTCACCAGAATCCCTCCTCTTCACACCACCTCATTCGATTCCCTCAGTACATTTACCGCAAAGCGCAGTCTCTATCGTATCCAACAGGTTTGGAGCACTTAAATGCAGTAAATCGCTATCGCTGTTGAGAAGCCTGTATCTGTATGTGGGAGGTGAGCCAATTGACACTAGTGGTATTTAATCTATGCAGAAGTTACTCTCAATGTATTCAATAGAAAAAAAAATAGGAGAAAGAATAAATATTACAATGTTTGTAAGATCTCTTATAATTAATCCTTGTGTGGTGCCAGACATTAGTATATATAATTGCTATTTACATTCTAAGTTTTCATAAGCTTCAGCGCCACTGTGTGGTCAGGCGCATATATACATATATAGAGTTCTGTATTTCATATCAGTGTGCCCTTAACCCTTACTATTGTAGCATTTTTCCACATAAATCCTATCATTTGGAATGTGGAGGATGGTTAGACAAATACTCCAAAATCATTTACTTATTTAATATTTATTTTGCATCACTTCTGGTATGTAGTGCATCAGGTGCATTCCCATTATACTGTATCTCACATATTTTGCACCAAAGTATGCTACCAATTGTATTTCTATACATTGAGTTTTTCTGCCTTTTCACATTATTCTTCATCCCATTTTCTTCCAAATCATTGGAACTTATAAAAATGATTCCACAATACACTGATGCACTATGAACCTATAGTATATACTGCATTCCCTAACCTAGCTTATGTGGATTAATACACATCGGGCATCCTGTTATCTGGCTCACACTGTTCCAGCATTATCTGCCATCATCTTGGTATACTTTATTTAATATTGTACTTATTGCTAAGTCCAAGCCAATTCATTATGTTTGGAATTTAACATTATTACATAATTATCCTTGTTTATTTGGTAGAATGATGTTTTGGTCTTTTCCAGGGTAATGTTTTAATTACCTCAGCACAAATCTCAAATACACTTCTTTAATATACTGTTATATAAAGTTTAGTATCTTAAGATTATAGGGTAAACTGTATCTTGAGATTCACTAATTACTCTACACGCCTAGTACTGTAGAGTGAGAGTCCTAGTATATATACCAACTCTTATTGCTCTGCATTTCATAAAAGTTTCCAATTAATATTCTTATTACTGAGTTTATACTAACGTTTGTTGGTTCTAATGTTTAATTACTTGATATTCCTATCTCTATACACTCCCTCTGCAAGGCTTAATGAATACAAATACTCAATCATCTCGAACCCATACAAGTTAAGGGCCCTACATACATTTGTTTATTATATATGTATTTACCATTTGAATCTGTGACATCCTCCAAATTAATGGTATTGAGTCCCTCATTCCTATTTGTAACTAATTACCTTATATCCTAGTACCAGGAGTGATCTAATCTTACATTCATGGAATGTCAAGGGACTTAACTCGCCTTGTAAACGTAAGCAAGTACTTACCTATCTTAAAAAGCATAAAACACATATTGCTTTCTTACAAGAAACTAAACTTTTATCAGAGGATGTCAACAGACTTAAAAGGGACTGGGTCGGTCAAGTATATGCGTCATCTTCTCTATCCAAAAAACATGGGGTTGCTATCTTAATACATAAATCTCTTAATTGGCCCCACATAAAAATAATTAGAGACCCGGATGGTAGGTGGATTATAACACTATTAAACTCCACAGCAGGTCCTCTTACGTTTGTGAATGTATATGCACCCAACTTTGATTCATCCATTTTCTTCCATAATCTATCCCAACAAATTATGATTAATAATAAAAATAATTCACCTATTCTTATTGGTGGTGACTTTAACTTAGCACTACAAGCATATTTAGACAGAAGTAACTCATCACATGATGCCCACCCCCGTAGTATTAATGCTCTAGCAATGCTTATGAAGGGTTTAGGTCTCTCTGACATTTGGAGATTACATCATCCCAGACAACGAGATTACACCTTTTATTCCTCTTTACATAAATCATATAGTAGGATTGATTATTGGTTCTCTACTCCCATCATTACTGAAAAAATTATTGATACATCGATTCTCCCTATTGTTATATCTGATCATTCCCCTATCAGTTTGCATTTACTCTGGGGTCCACCTTCTTCTAAATCCCCATCTTGGTGTTTAGACCCACTTTTACTCAGAGACCCTGAATTCACTCCTTGGATTAAAACCCAGATTCAAGATTTTCTTTCTATTAACGATACTCCAGATATGTCTCAAGGTACTATCTGAGAAGCATTAAAAGCCACTATTAGAGGTAAAATTATTTGTTATGCAGTGCACAAAAAGAAATTAAGAGAACAACAATTAGCTAATTTAGATAAATCCCTTAAAGAAAAAGAAACCCAATACTATAAATTAAATAAACCCAATCATAATTCACAGCTTCATCTAGAAATTCTACAATTAAGAATTAAAATTAACGAGTTGATATCCAGAAAAGCTGAACTTGCCCTTTTTAGGATTAAACATGGTTATTGGGAACAAGGGGATAAATGCGGAAAGTTGCTCTCTTACCAGCTAAATACTCAACAGATGCAGAGACATATAGCAGGTCTAAAAGATTCATCAGGTCAGACACACACAGACAACCTTTCAATCAATCGTATTATGCAATCCTTTTACCATCAACTATACTCGCAACCTAATACTACAAATCCCAACCTAATACAACATTTTCTGGAAAAATTGAATCTACCCCACTGATCCCCACAGGACAAAGCTATGCTTGATAAACCAATCACTTTACAGGAAATCCAAACTGCTTTATCATCACTCAAAAATGGTAAAGCACCTGGCAGTGATGGGTTCCCTATTGATTTTTATAAAACCCTATCTGACACTCTTTGTCCTGTATTAGTCAATGTATTCCAAGAAGCAACCTTAATAAAGAAACTCCCATGCACAATGACTGAAGCCATTATAACAGTCTTACCAAAAAAAAGACAAAGACCTTTTCTTCCTTCAAACTATAGACCAATCTCACTTCTTAATACTGCCGGAAAAATCTTTGCCAAATTATTAACTCTCCGCTTAGACTCTTTAATGACTAAACTCATCCATATTTCTCAATCAGGATTTATCAAAAATAGAAACAGTTCTGATCATCTTTGCTCATTACTCAATTTAATTCACAAAGCAAAAACTCTTATAACCCCCGCAGCTGCAATAGCCATTGACTTTGAGAAAGCATTTGACTCTCTCAATTGGGAATATCTATATCAGGTGCTATCTCATTTTGGCTTTACAAATAATTTTTGTGCTTTGTGAATTATTGTATACCTCCCCTTCAGCTTGAGTTCTCACAAACTCTATTTTGTCCCCCTCCTTTTACTTAGCAAGAGGCACCAGACAAGGATGCCCCTTATCGCCTTCATTGTTTATACTTGCCATGGAACCTCTTTCTGCGTCCCTACATCAATCCGGTACAATTAAAGGCATTACTATTGGTAACTTTCACTATACTTCACTCTCATATGCAGATGATCTCCTTATTTTACTTGAAAACCTCGAAAGTTCCGGGCAACCTTTAGTTAAACTACTGAATGACTTCACCTCCCACTCCAGAATAGCTCTAAACCTTAACAAATCCAAAACGCTACCATTGAATACCCTTTATAGTCCCCTCATGAACAACTCATTAGGCTTTTGTTGGGCCCCACAAGGTATACAGTATCTTATCTTGGCATTCGGATTACCCTGACATTGAATACATTATGGGATGCTAATCTTTCTCTTCTGTTAACCAGTATCCAAACAACACTTGATAGATGGAAGCTACTTAAACTTTCTCTTAATGGTAAAATTTCTGCCATTAAAATGTCTATAACTCCTAAAATATTATACCTATTTTCCAATATCCCTTTGATACTTTCCTCTAGTTTCCTTACCAAAATAGACAAAATTATCGGCAGCTTCATTTGGGAAGGCAAAATACCTAGATTTAGTCATAATAAACTTAGATCCCATTGGTGAAAAGGTGGCTTTGGCCTTCCTTGGTTCCAAGCCTACTTATGGGCTTTCCGTACATCTCAAACAATTAAATGGTTTAACAAACCCAACATCCAGTCTCCTTTATGGGTCAATATGGAAACATCCATATGTCCTGGTAATGTGGCGACTTCATTCCTTTCTAACACCCTTACCTCTTCTTTAAAGTCTCACCCTACCATAGCTGCTTCTATATTCTATTGGAAAATCATTCACAAGCATATTAAATCTAACCCCAAACCCTTAGCTTACACCCCCATCTGGGGTAACTGCCATATATCTCTTGATAATCACCCCATTTTTTGTCGTACCTGGAAAAATAAGGATATTCTCTTTTTGCGGGATATACTTGAACCCAAGTCATTAAAGTTAAAATCTTACACTGACCTACGAGGCATATGGAATCTTCCCCACCAGGATTTTTGGAAATATCTACAGCTTCGTACCACATGCAACTCTTACCTCACACCCTTCTCTATTGATTCTCTGTATGATAAGCACATCTCTAAATGGATAAAAACAACATCCAATTTAAATAGTACTGTTTACAAAGATATTTGTGATATCCTTCTTGACTACTCTATCAATGCTAGAAACAGATGGAGTACTTTGCTACAATATAATATCACCAATGCACAATGGTCCAGATGTTGGCTCTCCTGTCACAAATCTTTTAATGATAAATGCAGTTCCCTAATTCAAACCAAGATCCTTCATTTGTGGTACAGAACTCCTGTTGTATTACAAAAAATGGGTTTATTGAACAATAACAATTGCTGGCGCAGCAATTCCCCCAATGGGGATTTATTTCATATCTTATGGCACTGTCCCCTCATACAAAAGATTTGGCACTGTACTTACAGATTTGCAATGAAAGTGGTAGGTCAACCTTTTACACTGGACCCTAAACATTGCATTCTTGGTATTTTTAATCACTGTTCTTATAAAATTTCATATTCGCAGAGCAGATGGTTAAATATACTCTTCCTTCAAGTTAAATGCACAATCCTCATGCATTGGAGATCCAACATAATCCCTACCCTTCCCGGTATCATTAACCAACTATTGCAATACGCCTCTCTGGACCGTATGACATATATCTTGTCTGACCAACTCATGTTATATAACAATTGTTGGCAGGGCTTTTTTAATTTTTTGGAATCAACTAAATCTTCCAGCACCAATGTATGGACTTAATATATATGGATTTTCCCCTTTTACTGATACATCACTGTAGTCTTGCTTTTTTTCACCTTTTTTGTTATAGTTTCCCTCTCTCTCTTATTAACTTCTTATATATCTTTTCTTTCCTATACTCTGTTCTCAATCATTCTTTATTACTCCACAATCCTTTTACGTATGTACTTTTTTCCCTTTTGCAGCATTATATATAATTATGTAACATTTTAATATAAACTGTATCTAATCAAACTATCCGCTTTAAGTTCACTACAAATGTCAAGTATATGCTAATTACATGACCTGTATTGTTTACTATATTTTAAACCAAAAGCTCCTTGTATTATTGTAACAATGTTCTTATTATATGCTGCCTCAATTTCTTTAAAAAAAAATCCTCACATTGTACTGTACTGTAAGAAGTTTGTCTGTATATCCTATGAAAAATTAATAAAAAAGTTTAACTGTAAAAACTACTTGATTTGGGGGAGAGAATAGTCCCTCCCTGCAAAAACATCATTGTAAAAAGTAAATGTTCTAGTAATACAAAATGTTTGTATTTCCATGCTAGAAGCCTCTCTACTAAACTTGATGAGCTGAAAATTATTTTAGCAAATGATGCAATAGATATGTTCTTATAACTGAAACATGGGGAGATGATACATCCAGCTGGAATTTCTCCCTCCCAGGATATACCTTGTTTAATTACACAAGGAAGGACAAAAAAGGAGGCTGTGTAGCTATTTTTGTAAGAAATGTTTTTCTTGCAACTGATATGTCAAATAAAATTAAAAAATCAAATAGCACTACCAAAACGATGTAGATAAAATTGATGGTAAATAAGCACCAACATATCATCCTTGGGGTCCGTTATAGCCCCCCCCAAGTGCCCCCAGTGAACATTTTGACATTATCATGCAAGAAATTGAGTTAGCCTACTCATTTGGTGATATAATACTTATTGGTGACTTTAATCTGCCTAATATTGATTGGAATAGGATGGTAGCATTATCCCCTTCAGGAAAAAATTAATAAATCTATGTGAACAATGTAATCTTATACAGGGTGTAACAGTACCTGCAAGGGGTACTAACCTTATTGATCTGTTTTTTTACAGTAGATCACTAATAATAAATAACATTTTTGTGCAGTCACCTATTGGTAACAGTGATTAGAGTTCTTTTAGTTTTGTCCTGACTCACACATTTTCCCTGGCATCTAGCACTACCAGAATTTATTTATATGATAAAGCAGACATATCAGTAATAAAACAAAAACTAGACAGTATTGACTGGTCATCCATGTTTAACTCCATGGGTATTGTAGATTATTATGATTTATTAGTCAGTAATATTACAGAGCTAAGGAACAGTTATGTTCCATCAAGAGTTAAATCTACAGTACATATCAAAAAACATACGCAAAATGGATCACTAAAGATCTTATTAGGCTTATTAAGAACAAGCATTTGTCAATGCCGAATATTGTCGTGCTGGCATTGGCAGTGGTGGAGCTAGAGACGCATAATAGGAATGGCAGTGAAGTATTGAAGTGACGCCAACCCCACCCTGTAGAGAGTGACAGGCATTGGGGTGTGCCTTTGGGTCATCAGCTATAATGCTCATGGCATTGTACCTCACCCTACCCTGTAGACACTGACAAGTGTCGTGGTGTGTTTTGGGGTTTTTGGGCATCATACTTACCCCATTCCATAAGGAAATATGGTGACATGGATGCAGTATAGGAGCATGGGTTGAAGTTTGTGGCCGAACAGTGCAAGACATACCATGATGCTTGTCAGTGGCTGCAGGGTGGGTGTGGGGTGTGGAATGGTGTGAACATTACATCCGATGATCCCAAGTCACAGCCCTGACGCCTGTCAGTCCGTACTGGGTGGGGTGCTACAATTGGAAACCCTAACACTGTAGGCGTATAGTGGTTGTTTCACTCCACATTTTCAACATGGGCTGCTTCTCAGGCCACCTCATAAAAAGCGGCACAATCACTTTGTTAGCTGAAACATGGTTTTGCACAGCGACTGTGCCATTTAGCGACAGAGGGACAAAAACACAGTTTTGGGCAGGATGTGGAGAATGACAACTGTGTTGTTCATGAGGAGGCGTAAAAAATGGCAACATTGAAAATCTGGAGTGGCAATATGAAATATTGGTGAAGCAATGAACATGCATACAAACTGTGCAACAGACGTCCGCAACCCAATTATTTGTGGGAGTTTTTTAGGCACATTTTCAACATAGGTATTTTGGGACCTCCCTTCATGAACAGTAGCACTGTGATTTTGTGAATGTGTCCCAAAAGGTGATTTCCCACAGCGAGCACACCATTGTGCCCCACAGTTGTGGAAATGCGTTTTGGGCAGGCTATGAAAAATGACAGCTGTACTGTTGAAAAAGAGGTGTGCACAAATGCCAGTGGTGAAAATGTGGTGTGAAAATATTGCAAATTTATGAAGTTACAAGGCTGCATGGAAACGGCACAATGTACGCTTGCAGCACAGTCATTTTATGGACTTTCAGCACCAAATTTTCAACATAGGCATTTTAGGACCTCTGCTCATGAACAGCATCATCGTCATTTCCTCAAACTGTCCCAAAAACTGATTTCGCACTGCGGCTGTGCAATTCTGCACTGGATGTGCGAAAACACATTTCAGCCAGGATTTGTAAAATGACAGCTGTATTGTTCATAAGGAGGTACAGAACAATGGCAGAGTTGAAAATCTGGAGTGAAAATATTATAAATTTGCAAACTTACAAGCGTGCATGCAAACTGTGCAACACACGCTCATAACACAGTCATGTTATGGAGTATCATCACCAACTTTACAGTATACACATTTTAAGACCTCTGCTCATGAACAGTGTAACTGTCATTTTTGTAATTTGTCCCAAATAGTGATTTCCCACATCGACTGTGCTATTCTGCGCCGGACGTGCGAAAACACATTTCGGGCAGGATATGTAAAATGACAGCTATACTGTTCATCAAGAGGTGTGGCAAAATGCCAATGGTGAAAATCCAGAGTGAAAATATTACAAATGCAATTACGAGTGTGCGTGCAAGTTGCACAACGCACGCTCGTAACACAGTAATTTTAAGGAGTATCGTCACCAAATTTTCAACATAGGCATTTCAGGACTTCTGCTCATGAACAGTGTCACTGTCACTTTTGTAATCTGCCCCAAATAATGATTTCCCACAGCCACAGTGCTATTGTGTGCCGGAAGTGCAGAAACACATTTCGGCCAGGATGTGAAAAATGACAGCTGTACTGTTCACAAGGAGGTGAAGAAAAATGACAACATTAAAAATCTTGCATGAAAACATTGTGAATTTGTGAAATAGCACCTGTGCAATGCACGCTTGTAACACAGTCATTTTATGGAGTATCATCATCAAAGTTTCAACATAGGCATTTTAGGACCTCTGCTCATGAACAGTGTCACTGTTATTTTTTAATCTTCCCCAAACACTGATTTCCCACAGCAATCGCGCCATTGTGCGCCAGAAGTGCAGAAACACATTTCGGCCAGGATGTGAAAAATGACAGCTGTACTGTTCACAAGGAGGTGTAGTAAAATGACAATGTTGAAAATCTGGTGTGAAAATATTGTGAATTTGTGAAGTTATGAGCGTGCATAGCAACTGCGCAATGCATGCTTGTAAAACAGCCATTTTTTGGATTTTTTCACCAAATTTGCAACATAGGCTTTTTGAGAGTCCACCTCATGAACACTGCCACTGTCCTTGCATTAATCAGTCCTGAAAGGTGATTCCATGCAGTGACTACGAAATCACCTTTTGGGACCTATTAATGTCATAACAGTGACAGAATTCATGATGAAGGGTCCCAAAAACCCCATGTTGAAAATTTGGTGCAAAAAGTACAAAAAATGCCAGAGATATGCATAAAAGTTGAAAAACCCTATTTATTCCATTATACAGCTTACCGGCATTTCCTCAGTTTGTGGTTAGCTTTGAAGAGTGCAGAAGTGTTCCCGGTCCACCAAAGATCATCATGCTGAGCTCTGGAAGTAATTATGGGGTGAGGTGTGTGTGGGAGGCAGGGTGTGCAGTGGGTGGGTGCGGTGGGGGTAGGAAGACTATGAGGGACCTTTTTGTTCACAGTGTAAAAACACATTGCAGGACAGGTTTTTTTATAGGGTAATTGGCTCACTGGGGTGGGCTCCTAGTGTGCCACCTAACTGTTTGGGACAGGGGGTGCTGCAGCCGACAGGGGATTGGGCACCCCCGTCAGCACACAAGGAAAGTGGGGGGCCAAGAGCTGAGGGGGACTGGGTACCCCCCTCGGCACACAACAAATGGGGGGGTGCTTTATGCCAACGGGGAGTGGGCTCCCCTGTCAGCACATGCAATGGGGCCACGGGAAGGCAGCAGAGGGATTGGGCACCCAGAAGTCAGCAGTTACATGCCGCCATACTTGCAATGTGGTGAGCACGTAGGAAGGGTCTGCTGTGTCTGATGAGCTTTGCTCAGATTGCAATGGACCTTTCCTTAGATATGCTCACCATATTATGTATGCTTGATGTAGTACCAGCATGCAGGCTGATTGGGGAATGAGGGATGCTCCTACTGGTGCGTACCTTGCATTCGCCCAACAGTGACCGTGCCTCCAAAGCTGCAACAAGTTGTTGGCTGCGCAAGCGTGCCAACATAAAAAAGAGAAGTGTAACGCGTCTTATTTAAAGTCTAGTACATCTTCAAATTGGAATTCCTTTCTACATATTCAGAGAAAATGTAAATATAACATCAGAAGGGCAAAAAGGAAGTGGGAGTTAAATTTGGCAACTGATGCACATAAAGATAACAGTAAAACATTCTTTGCTTACTGTATATAATTTCCCTTAAAAAAACACCTGTCGAGTCAGTCCTCTTCAGACAGTGAAACTTTTATTCATGACCCACAGGATATGGCCAATTTTTTTAACTTTAATTTTTGTAATTTATTTCAAAAATATCAGATTGATATTCCCATAAATTATTTGCCTGGTAGTCATATTTCAATTTCTGTATCAGATGTTCACTCTAAGCTTGTAAACTTTAAAGGTGAAATTAGTGTGTCTCCCGATGATATTCCAAGACATCTTTTATATCTGCTGACAGACAGCTTGTCTATGCACTTGAAATTATTATTTGAGCACTGTTTGAATTATAACTATGTATCTGAATCATTGAAAACTGCATATGTGATCCCAATCTATAAAAAAGGTCATAGAAATCAATGGGAAAACTATAGACCTATAAATCTAACATCTCCTATGGGCAAGATATTGGAAAGCATATTTAAAGACCAGATTTCTTTATCTCTTGAAAATGTTGATATAGAGCAGCACAGTTTCAAAAAGGGAAGAAGCTGTTTGATCAATTTCCTATGTTTTGTATGAGGATCTAAGTATGCAGTTAGACAGCAGAATACTGTACAATGTAATATACATTGATTTCAGTAAAGCCTTTGATCTTCTCCCACATTGGGCTTTATTACAAAAACATCACCATTTTAATATTAATTCAAATCTGGTTATAAGGATAGGTAACTGGTTAGACAAATGCACACAACAAGTTTTGATAAATGGCCAGCTCTCTAGTAGGGGTTTAGTCACTATTGGGGTTCCACAGGGTTCTGTTTTGGGCCCATGTCTTTTTCAGTTTTTATAGCTCATATTACAGAACACTGGTACTCCAATACAGTCAAATACGCCAATGATATTAAAATAGGTGGACCATTTGTAAATTCAGAACAAATAGCTCTACTCCAAAATGATTTAGATAAAATAATGCAGTGGACTTCCACTTGGGGGATGAAAGTGAATCATACTAAGTGTAAAATCTTGCATTTTGGGCCAAAAAATCCCATGCATGTACATACATTAGATAACAGATAACACTTCTGAAGGAAAGAATTGTTGAGCACCTAGAGGCCAGTGGGGTACAGGACCCAAGGCAGCATGGATTCACAGCAGGAAGGTCATGTCAGACAAATCTAATTGATTTATTTGACTGGGTGACCAAAGCAGTAGACCAGGGAGGGGCTCTGGATGTGACCTACCTAGACTTTAGCAAGGTATTTGACACAGTAACGCACAAATGATTAATAGACAAATTAGCCAGCCTGGGAGTGGGTCCTAGGGTGGTACCCTGGGTAAAACACTGGTTGGACAACAGAACACAGTGGGTAATAGTAAATGGAGTCCACAGTGAAGAAAGGAGGGTTACTAGTGGGGTACCACAGGGTTCAGCACTGAGGCCGGTCCTTTTTAATGGCTTTATAAGTGATATTGCAGAGGGACTGGAAGGGAAAGTATGTTTCTTTGCAGATGACACAAAGATCTGCAACAGGGTTGATACACAAGGTGGGGTGGAAAGGATGAAAAGGGACTTGGCAAGGTTGGAGGAATGGTCAAATGTATGGCAGCTTAGAAGTGCAAAGTAATGCACCTGGGAAACAAAAACCCAGGGTAAGAGTACACAATGGGGGTTGAGATACTGACAACAACAAAAATGGAAAGGGACCTGGGGTAGTCATATCAGATGACCTAAAGGTGGGCCAGCAATATGAGAAGGCAGTAAGGAGGGCTGGGGGGATACTGGGATGCATAGGGAGAGGCATCACCAGTAGAAAACAGGAAGTTGTTGGCCCTCTGTACAGACAGTTGGTAAGACCACATCTGGAGTACTGTGTACAGTTCTGGAGATCCCATCTCCGCAAAGACATAGACAGGGTGGAAACTGTCCAGAGGAGGGCAACCAAAATGATGCAGGGTCTGCATCAGAAGACATATGAAGAAAGACTAAAGGAACTAAAGAAGTATAGCCTCAAGAAAAGAAGGGAGGGGGGACATGATAGAAACTTTTAAATACCTCAAGGGAATCAACAAAGTCCAAGAGGATAGCATCTTCCAGAAAAAGAGATGTGCAAAAACAAGGGGGCACAATTTGAAGATAGAGGAGGGATGGCTCAGAGGTAATGTGAGGAAGTATTTCTTTACAGAGAGAGAGCTGTGGATACATGGAACAGCCTTCTTGAGGAGGTCGTAGAGCCAAAAACAGTGGGGGAATTCAAGAATGCATGGGACCAACATAAGGCAATTCTAGTGGGGGGGGTAGGAGGAAGTAGGCTGTTGGTTAACTAGGATCTGCAGCTTATCCATTAGGTAGGGAAATGGGCAGACAAGGTTGGCCAAGCGGTCCTTATTTGCCATCAAATTCTATGTTTCTATGTTTCTATGTAACAGGATGGCAGTCAGTTCAGACACTGAGAAAGTCCTGGGAGTACTGATAGCTGATGACTTCCTCACCAATTTACAGATAAATGAAGTTATTCTAAGAGTGAACAGAGTTATTTGGGCTATCAAAAGAAACATTAAATCTAAGGATAGCAGAATGTTGATGCCTCTTTATAGAGCTTATGTCATTCCTCATTTGGACTTTTCATCTCAACTGTGGTGACCTTTCAAGAAACAAGACATAACACTGTTAGAAAAGGTGCAAAGAGGTTACACCAAGTTGGTGAAAGGCTTAATGGATGTCCCATATGAGACCAGATTAGCCACACTAAATGTGATGCCTCTGTCTATCAGGAGATTGAGAGGCGCTCTTCTTCTCATGTACTGTATGATGTTATAAATTATCCATACTTAATAACTAACTTGGGTTTCAATTTTAAGGAGGATACCTATTATTTCAGAAGTCATCAGCTACAGTTGCAATTAAAGAGATTTAGTTACGTCCCTTGAAAATTCTTTTATACATTATGTATTATTAAGCCATGGAATACACTACTATTTGAAGTAGTAGTCAGTAGTTCTAAATCAATTTTTAAATCGCAACTTGATAAATTCATTCTTTCTGGCTCTTTTCTTAGCTATTATTAGTATATGGGAGCAATTATGGACCTTATGGTTCTCTTGCTCCCGACAAATCCTAGCGTGAATCCTAGTATGAACATATTCAAATACAGATATACATATCATACAGAGTATAGGAGTAAAACCTACAGGTACACATCATACATGTAACACATGATAACAGTACCTAAGTGCTGGGTTACAGATGTTGTGAACATGATAAGTGCAGCAAGTGTAGGAAAGGAGAACTACAATTAATATATGATTGTCCCTAGAGGGAATGTACATTAAGCAGGCTAAAAAAGCAGAAATAGCAGGAAATGAGAGGTAAAATAGAGTGGGGGTGGAGTAATGGTGGAGTTTAAGATGGAGAGGTGATGGAAGGTAAGTGAGGAAGCAAGAGGTAAAAGCAAGGTGTATAAGTTATTTGTTATAGGATGAGACTGAAATTACTTGTTAGTACAGATATAATTTACTGAAAAAAAATTAGGTAGGGTGGAGGAGATGGAGAATGGTGAGGATGAGAGATGGATTTGAGGTGGGAGTGCATTCCACAATTCAGGGAAGTAGTGAGAGAAGGCCATCTGACCAACAGCAGTGCATTGTTGGGGGACCACCAATAAGCATGAGTAGTAGAATATGAGTTAATGGGCAGGAGGAAGTAGGGAGGGTGGATAGTACGGTAGTAAGATGGGGGCGTGTACTAAACCAAAATTTAGTGCAGTAGAGGCGTTTTAGATTTTAAAGTGAGGTGAAAGCAAAACAGTGGTAGAAATCACAGTGATGTGTGAGAGGGAAGGAGTCAGAGGTAAAGCAACAGAAGGCATTAAAAAGGGAATCCAATCTGATTAGGGAAGACTTGGGAGCAGCACTGTAGACTGTATCATAGTAGTTGAAAATATATAGGATCATCTTCTGGACATATTCAGTCCTAGCCAATAGCAGGAGGCAGCTGCGGTTCCTTAATAGGGCACCAAGTTTTGGATGTAGTTTTTTCAGGATGGCATCCATGTGTCCAGAGAATGTGAGATGTTGGTCCAGTCACACCTCTATGTACCTAAATGAAGTAGAGTCCTCAAGGACTGTCCGGACATGGGTTTGAAAGGTGGGCAGGGAGAGAAGCTAAGAAAGCCTCTGCTTAGTGTCAAAGGTCATTGAGACTGTCTTCTTGGCATTAAGGGATAGGTGGTGGGAGCTAAACCAGTGCTGAAAATTATTGAGGTCAAGTTGAAGACTGGTAGCTGCAACAACCGGGCAATGACCAGATGTGAAGATGACAGTGTCATCAGTATACATATGGACAGAAGTGGAAAAGCAGATGGAGGGGAGGTCATTTAGAAATATGTAGAACAAAATGGGTCCCAATACAGAACCCTGTGGGATGCCAGTGATGATGAGGAAAGGGGAGGAAGTAGTGTCAGCTATTCTGAATGTGTCCTTCCTACCAAATAGGTGTGTAACCAGTTGGTGGTAGATTCGGACAGGCCTGCTGAGGAGAGGAAATAAAGTAGGGAATGGGAGACTGTGTCAAAGGCCTTTGCTAGGTCAACAAAGACGGTGGAAGTGATATGACCACAGTCCATCCCTGTGAGAATGGAGTCAGTGAGCCTAATCAGGGAGGTGGTGGTGGTGGAGTGATTCTTCCTAAAGGCAGGCTGGAATGGAGTGAAGAAGTTAGAGTCAGACAGGAAGGTGGGGAGCCAAGAGACAACCAAATGTTCTTGAAGTTTAACAAGGGTAGGAAGGAGGGATATATGGCAGTAGTAGGCCGGAGAGGAACAGGCTCCATCTTTAGATAAGGGCAGGAGAGTGGCATTCTTCCAAACAGAAGGGACTGTCACACTTTTGTGAAGGAACAGTTAAGAAGGGCAGAAAGCAGAGCTGTGATGGCAGGAGCAGTCAGATACAGTAGCTTAGGGTCCAAGCCATCGGGAGTGCAGTTCTTGGAGGGGTTAAGTGCATGTAATGCTTGAAGGCTGTCAGCAGGACAGATATTAAGGGAAGAGAAGGAGACTGGAGTAGAAGGTAAGCAGGGTGTGGAGGGGTGAAGGTGAGCTGGCAAGGAGGCAAGAAGTGTGGAGGTGCAGGGGTAAAATATGAGTTAAATTTGGATGCTACGCTATGGTGGTCGGTTATTAGCAAGTTGTTTATATTGAGGAAAGGGGTGGAGGGGGAGGAAGGAGGAGAGAAGAGGGCGTGAATAACCTTCCAGAATCTGTAGGGGGGATTTATGTTAGATTGGAAGGTAGTGGTAAAATAATCAGCTTTTGTAGCTGGATAACTTATGTGCAACAGTTACGCAGGATGCAGTATGTGTTATGATCCTTAGAGAGTTTAGTGGTTTTATGTAATTTCTATGCTTGGTCTCAGGCTCTTTGGCAGGCCAAGACCTCTGGGTGTAATCCATGGGAGGTGTTTTACCCTAACCCTGGAGTGACGAAAGGGGGCATGTTTGTTCCAGGTATACAGGAATCTATCATGGAAGTAGTTATAGGTGGCATCAATGGAGTCTAAGTAAGTTATAGGATCCCAGTTTGTGTAGGCCATGTTGTGGAGGAGGGGAGCAAGGTTTAAGGATCTGTATGAGTGAAATTGCAGGGCTTTATAGAGTGCCTTGGATCTGATGATTTTGCAAAGTAGAAAGATCATGTGGTGGTCACTTAGGGCATCTGGGAGTAGCCCAGATTTAATGACTCTAAGTGGGTGTGATGTAAATGCCCAATCCATTAATGAGTGATTCCCAGTTTTAAGGTTCAACCTTGCTGGCTCAGGGATGAGCTGGGTTAGATTATTAGCATTAATATCAGTATAGACTTTATGTAATGAGAGGACTAACCAGTTTAGGTTGAAGTCACCTATTAAGTATAGTTCACTGGCCATGGTGAAGGAATCAGTAGTACTGATGAGGTCTGTGATTTCTGAGGAGGAAAGGTTGGGGCGGTAGTAAGCACCTGCGATATACTGTATATGGGAATGGAGAAAGGGAGGGAGAGTGTAAAAAGGATTGCCTCATAAGCTTTGGGGACTGCCAAGGAGAATATGGTAGCAAACTGGATGGAAGAAGAAACATATATTGCTACACCTCCACCTCTCCCAGTTATGTGTTCTGTAGAGAGTGGAAACTTAGCAGACCAAAAAGGTAGTTGGAGTTTCTAGAATTCAGGCAAAGTGTGGATTAAGACTGGGCTGTATTGGACTGTTTACTGCAGATGGGTGGGAGCTGCTTGAAGATTATATATTTAAAGAGTGCTGGGGTTGGGGGAAGGTGGATGGGAGAAAAACTCAAGTCCTATAGAGTCAGCAGCAGCAGAGAGTTCAGGGCTGCAGCTAGCATCAGAGCTGCAGTTCCTGAGGTAACCAATAAGTACAGAAGAGTTTAGTGGGAGCAGCTGATCGTAGGATATGCACCAAAACATGAAGACAAAAAAAGCTTCTTGACAGAGCAGACCTTAAGATTTCTCCCTGGGCTGTGGAGCAGGCGGGCGGCTGTGTTCAGGAGGAGCCGCTACACCGAGATAGGTGGAGCACCCATTCAGGAGGCTCAGCTTAGGATCTTTTCTGGGACTGTGGAGCAGGTGGGCTGCCGGGTTCAGGAGGAGCCGCTACACCGAGATAGGTGGAGCATCCATTCAGGGGGCTCAGCTTAGGATCTTTTCTGGGACTGTGGAGCAGGTGGGTGGCTGAGTTCAGGAGGAGCTCTGCTGCCAGGATAGTTGGTACACCAGTTAAGGGGGGCTCAACTTAAGATCTTTCCTGGAAGTTGATGACATGAACTAGGATTTAATTAATTCTGGAGAAGTAATTTCTTTTTTCTTCATGGCAAAACATTTTGGGCAAGAAGTTCCACACTTGAGGGATGATGTGGCTGAAAATGTTTGTTCCCTCCCTCCCTGCAGGAGGCATCCAAAGAGATGCCCAAACCTCACCTTATCAGTTAACAGCAGACATACTGGACTAGAGGCACAAACTTGGGTTATTTGGATGTCAAGCAAAAGCTCTATCACTGAGCTACCCAGCTGACAAAAGCATTTGTATTTCAAATGACATAAAATAATTATAGTACATATGAATTTACATAAGGAATAATGAAGTTATTAAATGCAGGTCTTACCTTGGTTCTGCTTAGCTTTGAAGGCCCTCCAAATAACCACAATGAGTGTCAAAATTAGTATAATCAGTAGAACTCCACAACATGTATAAACAGCAGTCTCAGAAGTACCTGCAACAGAATCAGCCATTGTAAATGAGGTGACACAAATGTCCCATTTCATTAAAATCCTGCCTCCATCTCTGATCGGAGTTTTCATGCCTCTTCTCCTTCCCTCAAGTTACCTGTTTGCATGAGATAATGCATATTTGAACCAATTAATCAACTACCCTTCATTTGAGATGCCATTCCCTATCCGCAGACAATGCCACATATGTGTCTTACTTACCAGTCTGTTAGATGAACCCAGTTGATGATCTACATGTAATTAGCTGGAAAAATCTACTGTATAAAATACTAATATAAGTAGATCTAAAGAATGCTGGTGTATCTTGCATTGCCAAACAGACAAAACATTTATAACTGGCAAGCACTTTTGCACACTTTATTAAAAAAATTTTAAGAGTCCATATGTCAAAATGGAACAGAGGACCACCACATTACTTTCAGTATATTACTTCCCTTCAATATAACAGTTTGAAACACTGGAATTTTGTCAGATAGGGAAAACAAATCTCTAGGAGGGGGCGTGGTCCTGTACTGTTTGGCATAGACTGGTATCAGAGAAGTAGAAACCCTTGAAGAGATATTGTGATGGACCACTTGGCCCCTTGGCACTTATGCGGAACTGCTACAACTTTTGATAAACCGGAAAGGCCCAATATGACTGAGTATGAGGGCTAGTGTTAAAGGCACTCCAACTGGTCATGTCACAAGTTCCACAAGCTCATGATGGTCTCCACAAAGAAACTATTCAATAATGTATTACACACGGAGATTAGCATGCAAATAAGAATGGGTTTATTGAGAACAAAAAACAATGCTCTAGGGAAGAAAGGGTTAAAAAAAACTTGCAGCAGTTATCACCAGTTTGACTTGCCTGATCTTCAACTGCCAACCCCAGCTCAGTTCACAGTGTAATACAACCCATCCCCCACCATCAACACTGTATCCTTACCCAACTGGACTGCTGGGTGCTACCTCAATCTCCACTGGTACCATTAACCCTAGCCTTAGGGAGATCCCAGGGAAGCATGGACACTAAGGCATTAAATCAGTATAGGCCCATCACAGTTTCATGTGGTGGGCCAGCATATGTACACTTAAGTAAAACAAATACTGAATTAATAGCAAACAGCCAATCCTGGCTAGATGGCCTAGTTCAACAGACTCAAAATTATCTTGGGGCCTAGTAGAACTATATACAGGACTTGAGCTGCAGGACCTATGGACACTCTTTGGTTACTCATTGTTACCATGAGGCTGGCACGCCTCAGTTTCTACTTGCAATCCTGTTTGGATTTACCCACCCGCTCTACCCTGCAGTTTGAGTTCCCCTCCAGTGGCTCCCTCCACTCTCCTTTGCAGTTTCTCTGGCACCTCAAGCAGGTTTAGTTGGAGTGTCACTCGATCAGTCTCTTTGGGTGTCTTATGGATCCCAGGTCTCTGCAGTGCAGCCTGCTAGGGCACTTAGCATGGTGCCATTAAGCCTTATTTTATGTTTCACAGTTACAGGCACCTTAGGTGTAATCAGGAACACAAAGTGTCTTAGTGTGCACAGAAGATCAGCTGTATGGTGGCTTACCAATGCAGCTGCATTCCTCAGCTGCAGATTACAGTGCCTTTCTCCCTCCCTAGTGCCAGTTGCTGCCTCCTCCTTTTCTGCTGCAAAAATACAAGTCTGTCTCCCAATACCTGCACAGGCATTATACAGCTAGTGCAGACAGCAGGTCTACTTTCTTAGTGTATGTCAGATGGAGAGTCATGCACACACCTCTTAAGCTGCTACCATTCACTCAGAAAATCAAATCAGTCCCTTTGCAATCAGAAGAAAAATGGTGCACACTACAGCAGGCACAGGTGAAGAAGTAATATTACCTTATAAATTTTATAGAGTTACAAAATGGTTAACAATTGCAGAATATCCAAACTACTGAATACCCATACATATCCCCTTACAGCTCTCTCAGGGGATGTTAGTAGCAGTGGTCACATAATGATTTAAATTGGTCATCATGTAAATACAAGTGCAAAACACATGTGGAGGTTAAAACCATGCTGGCATTCATCTAACAAGCTCCCATAATGGCACTAAAGCTCAAGTTATTATTGATTTATACTACTCTGCCCAATAGTTATTCTGCTATAAAAAGACTCAAAAAGATAACATAAAACCCATCATCAAAAATGTTTCAAAAAGCAGGTATTTCATTAGGTGGAGCATATAATCCAAAGTCTTCTCCAAAATTCCTAGCAAACGTCTTTCTTAGTTAATCAACAGAATGGGAGAGGAATTCCTTTTTGTCCATATTTTTATGGCTGCATGGCAGCGGCCCTGCAGGGGTTTTGGGATTGCTAGGAGAGAAAGAGAGGGGGCTGACAGGAAAGGATGACTGTTTTCTTCCCTTGAGTGCTTCAGAGTGAACATATGCCAGTGCTTTGGTCCAGGTCATCTTATTTAAAGCTGTGGTCCGTTTCTGTCTTCTGCTTCATTTCCTTTCAGCATGCTTGCACTACATCTTGTTTCTTATTTCATTGCTATCTCTCTCTCTCTCTGGTTCATGAACAATAGTTACTCATTTTATCTGTTACAAGATCTGTCTTTTAAAAACCTAGAGCAACATTAGACAGAAAAATAGACTTTTACATATCAGTGTGACAGATTAGAGGAGCAATTAGTTAAAAATTAAAACTAAAGAGATATAGAAATATTCCTGAAATCCATAGGAGAGAATGGGTCAAATGTCATAGAATGGAATGTTCCGGAAGTAAATTATCTGACAGCAAGTGCTTAGTAAGGATGCACACCTTAAAGAATGAAGGTTTGGGACCCTTTGCTATAGTCATTCAGTTTGCTGTTATTTATTTCTTTACTTACTTTTTCATCATTTTATTTTTATTTTGACAAATGCTAGTGAAGAAAAGAATACAATGGAATCCTTATATTACTGTATGAAGTCAGAAACTGTTTACTGGCAAGGCAGGCAGCACATTTCACAGGGAAATTGCAAATCTGTTTTCAGATTTTTATGGAGAAATAATACTGTCTACCACCAAAATAGTGTGTATTTAATAGAAATATGTGATTTTGATAACCTGTGATCTTTTGTTATAACTTAGCATGTGACATTTTCTTCATAACCGGATTTTGCTTGGGAAGATGAAAGAGAAGATAAATAGTTTTTTTAAAAGATGTAACATCTTACAGATGGACCACAATAGTGCAAACATATAAAGGGCAAAGTTTGCTACTGAAAGAAGTATCTATTTATTTTGAAAAAGAAAAATATATTTAATTTGTTGTTGAAATACATTGGGCTCCTAAGTAGCTGGCAGTTTCTGACATAACAGTCACAGAATTCTATTGAATTCTTTTTTACTGACACTGTGAAAAGTAAATATGAAAATATATTTGTTTCACTGAACTAACACATATTTTGTTATAAAAGTAGAAAGTAATTAACACATCAAAATACAATAGACAAAATAATAATTTGTCTATTTCTTAGAAGTGAATACCTGTTCTTTAAATGTCTTTCTGAAAGTAAGTTGGGAGTGTGTGTGTGTGTGTGTGTGTGTGTGCATGCGTGTGTGTGTGCGAATTCTAGAAACAGTAGGTTTGCTGTATGAAATTACATTCTGTGAAATCATCACCCACCAGTTAAAATCAAACCTCTAACACACATAGTTCAATAAATTAGACAGATCCTATATATAAGCATATTACAAATATGTAAGACCAATACAGAGTAATGGTCCCATGTTAAAAGGTATCGTGCTGCCCCCTAAGTCTCTTTCCTTAGTGCAAATTAACACAGTTCATTAAATTTGCTGTACTTAAACATGTTTGGAGCAAAGTGCAACTGCCACAAGCATGTTTAAATGTAGATTCCAAATAAAAATTAGGTACTAAAACATGACAGTCATTCTAGGATCACATCACTGTAGGACAGAAGCAGAACAGATGACTGTGTTCTCCTACAGTGATGCAGTCTCCCATCCACAGCACTCAAGTTGCTTGTGGTCTGTGGTGTCTCCTCTTCCACAGCCCTTCACGGATAGAGCCCCTCTTTATGGTGCTCAGCCCCACCCAGAGCACTACTTTCCACAACTATGGAAGTGACGGCCCCAATGCAAACTGCACATACGCGAGTGTCATGCATGCACAGATCTGTTGGAGCTGCTATCATGCTCACAACAGGCTCTAGTGTGTGTAACATGGCAGCTCCAATGCAAACTGTGCATGCATGAGTATTGTGCATGCCCAGGTCTGTTACATCCACTAGTTTCACCATGGCAGGCTCCAATGCAAAAAGAATGAGTAAAACCATGCTCAGAGTTCTCACCACACAAAAGAACCACTGTTGCTCTGGGCAGCTATATCGGCTCTTACCAGAGTTTGCTTATTTTCAGGGATCAAATCATCAGGGATAAAAACAGGAATACTTTGTTAACCATTTTTAAATGTTAAGAGAAAGGTGTTTTGTTTCTTGTTAAATAGCTGCTGACATCTCAAGGAAAACTTAAAAAAACATAATAATTAGGTAAAATGCTGCCTGCATTCCATTTAAATTTTAAGTATTTCTCCTCCCCATTGTTTATTACTAAGGAACATTGTATGAATATATGATCTTTATCCCATGGAGTTCCTTTAGAATCCATTTTCCTCTATAGCTTATTCCCTACTTCAAGTCATAATCATGGCACTTAAAGCTCCTAAGGTACTCCCCTCCTCTCCAACTCCCATCTCCTAGCTTAACCTTCCTACTACCTGCCTTATACAGACTGTTTGCCAGAGGTCACGTGTAACCCTTGAATAAACCATATGCAAAGTACTACCAATTGTTTACATGTCATGATGATAACCATGCCTGTACCCATGCCTGCATCCACTGCTTTTCTTTTACCGTCCCTGTAAGCCATGCCTGTATCCACTGCTTTTCTTTTATCATGCCTGTAACCATGCCTGTATTCACTATTTTTCTTTACTGTAACCACCTCATGATGTAACTCACAATGCTTCAAATGTTCCTTATGTCCTTGTTCATTCTTATAACTTGTATTGTTATCCCGGGTTGCCCCTGAAAAAGGGACCCTCGGGGCTCATTGGGCTTACCCGGTCACCAAAATTTAATAAATAAATAAATAAATAATCCTCAGTTGCTACATTGCAGTCTGTTGCCATGAGAGTAACTGTGATGTCACAAGCAGTGCTCTATGACTTCAGGTTGGGAGAAAGCATTAGGCATAGACAAACTGTTTAGAGGAAAAGATCCTCTTTTCATACAGATGATCTCAGTAATAAATAATGGGGAGGAGGAGGATTACAGACCTAATGGGAAATACAAGCTGGTCTGTGTCTAAATATTAGATTCTGTTAACGTTCCTCTGAACGTGTCACCAACTTTTTAAGTCTTATTCTTCTGTAGTTTCAATAGTCAATGTGGGTTTAGTTCTCAAATATTCTTAAAGTTACTCTCTGACAAATGAGGTCTAAGCCTGCGCTTTTTTAATAACTTAAAAGCTTGCTTGTGCTAGCCCACTCTAATAGAAACATAGAAACATAGACTTTGACGGCAGATAAGGACCGCTAGGCCCATCTAGTCTGCCCATTTCCCTACCTACAGGATAGGCCGCAGATCCTAGTTAACCAACAGCCTATATCTTCCTGTCCCCCACAAGAATTGCCTTATGTCTGTCCCATGCATTCTTGAATTCTCCCACAGTTTTAGACCCCAACTTCCTCAGGAAGGCTGTTCCATGCATCCACCACCCTCTCTGTGAAATAATACTTCCTCACATTGCCCTGAACCGCCCTCTCTATCTTTTAAATTGTGTCCCTTGTTCTTGCAATTCTCTTTTTCTGAAAGATGCTACCCTTTTGGACTTTGTTGATTCCCTTGAGGTACCTGAAAGTTTCTATCATGTCCCCCCTTTCCCTTCTTTCCTCAAGGGTATACATGATAAGCTCCTTTAGTCTCTCCTCATACGGCCTCTTTTGCAGACCCTGCACCATCTTAGTTGCCCTCCTCTGGACTGCCTCTATCCTGTCTATGTCCTTGCGGAGATGGAGTCTCCAGAACTGGACACAGTATTCCAGATGGGGTCTCACCAACTGTCTGTACAGAGGGATAACAACTTCCTGTTTTCTGCTGCTGATGCCTCTCCTATACATCCCAGTATACCCCGGCCCTCCCTACTGCCTTCTCACATTGCTTGCTAACCTTAAGGTCATCTGATATGATTACCCCCAGGTCCCTTTCCTGTTTTGTTGTTGTTACTACCTCCCCACCCATTGTGTATTCTTCCCTGGGTTCTTGTTTCCCAGGTGCATTATTTTGCACTTTTTGCATTGAATCCTAGCTGCCATACTTCTGACCATTCCTCCAACCTTGCCAAGTCCCTTTTCATCCTTTCCACGCCTCCTTGTGTATCAACCCTGTTGCAGATCTTTGTGTCATCTGCAAAAGGCATACTTTCCTTCCAGTCCCTCTGCAATGTCACTGATGAAGACATTAAAAGGACTGGACCAATATTGAACCCTGCGGTCCCCACTAGTAACCGCCCTTTCTTCAGAGTGGACTCCATTTACAATTACCTTCTGTGTCCTGTTGTCCAGCCAATGTTTTCCAGGCTACCACCCTGGGACCCACTCCCAGGCTGGTTAATTTGACTAATAATCTTTGTGTGGGACTGTGTCAAATGCCTTGCTAAAGTCTAGGTAGGCCATGTCCACAGCCCTCCCTGGTCTACTACTTTGGTCACCCAGTCAAAGAAATCTATTAGATTCGTCTGACATGACCTTCCTACTGTGAACCCATGCTGCCTTGGATCCTGTGCTCCACTGACCTCTAGGTACTCAACTATTCTTTCCTTCAAGTGACTCCATCACTTTCCCTACCACAGAGGTCAGACTGACAGGTCTGTAGTTTCCTGCCTCTGTCTTGGTCCCACTTTTGTGAAGGGGAATCACATCCGCCTTCCTCCAGTCCTCGGGTACCACACCATCCTCCCATGATTTATTAAAAAGAGTAGCCAGTGGTTTCACTTGTTCCTTCCTTAATTCTTTTAGAATTCTGGGGTGAATTCCATCAGGACCCATTGCTTTGTCCACCTTCAGTTTTAGGAGTTCTTGCATAATGATCATGTATAAACTATGTGTTTGCATGGTTAGACCATAGTAATACATATTCAGCAGCCATAATTAGTCATGGTTTGTCAGTTATTTTAATCATGGTTATCCACAGACAACCAGGAATAATAAATGGCCAGAGGCAGACAATGGATGACTGTGACTGATTTAATTTGTAAATTATTTAAGTAGAGCATAGTTATCTATGGTTATCAATACCTGTTATCTTCAGAAATGCCATGTCATGAAAGATTTCCACACTGCTAAAGTCATTTTATTGTTTTCCAACAACCATAACAGTTATTATTATTGTGATTATTTGTTACTTAATATGTCAAATCCCACATTCTGATCTGCACCTAAAAGTTTTTAAAAAAAATGTGGTTGCTATCTCATGCTGTTATGACCACAGGCAAATTACCATCCAGTGGGTCCAGAAAACCCAGACACAATATTGGGAAAGTTAATAATTCATGGGCATGCCTGAGGAATTCTATAGACTTGTTGACAAATAACAGCAACCATATGTCTTCAAAACAATGTATTTATAAACATGGTCTATTAATAAACCATAGAGTTCAGGAATACAGCTACAAGTTTTATATATTTTAAGGGACTTTTTTTATTTTTAAAAACAAAAATGATACACTAGCTGTCTATAATTTACAGTAAAATCATAAAATAAGAGATGTAGGGCCAGACATTCAAAGCTTTGTGCCGGGCAAAAAACGTTTGCGCGGGTTTAACGCGGGATTAGCGCGGGTCTGCTATATTCAAAAGGCTGAATAGTGCAGGCAAACAGCATCAGCGCCAGGCAAACTATAATTATATGTAAGGGGCAAAGTGAACATGAATACAGGTGCAATGAGATATTCAGCGACTAACGCCACGCTAAGGTGTTTAGCGCGACATAGCGCGACCCATAGCATGGTACAATTTACCGCCCGGAAAAAGCTGGTCTTAACCCTGGGCAAACAGCTTTGCGCGCTTTATGCGGTGCTATCTCAGCATTAGCGTGGCTTGCGTGGCCCTAACATATAAGTATGACACTTAGAAACAACCAGACATGGAAGACACATGCTGCACATTGCTGGCACCACAATGATGCCATCAGCTGCCACCAGTACGAGCCAAGCACAAACAGTGAGGGGTGATCTGACCCACAGGGGAAAGCATGGTAGTGTGGCCATATAGCACATACCTTCAGATCATACGTCTGTGGTGTGTAACAGATGCCAGCACAGACATGCAGCACTGTGGGCATGGTGGCCAGTGAGGGTAGGGTGTATGGGTGGCCAGAACTCACCACAGCCCACGTGTGGCCACAAGGCTGGGACACATTGCTCAGTGCACATGGGCCAGTAGTGGGATTATGACACCACCTGTGTGTCTGTCGGATCCTACATGCCCCCCGAGCCACCTACCACACAACTGTACAGATGTCACAGCACACACTGCCAGCCATATACATGACACTGTGTGCATCCCATGTCACAGCTGCAGCATCTGTGGATCACACAACAGTATGATAGTACTGTCCACTGTCAGTAATTACCTGCAAGCTGTGCCTGGCACTGTGTACAGTGCAGTGGTCATCAGTGCCCTACATACCATACCAGTGTTGTGTCCCTCACACTACCAGCCCTCTTGCTACTGTAGTGTCTGCTGTGCACTGTAGCATGAGTTACAGTGTGATGGTTGCATGCAGCACTACCACCACCTGTGCCTATACTGTGCTGTCCCCTGGGGTACGATATGCTATGCTGTACTGTTTACATGAAGCCTGCAGCTATCAACATGCACTGCCTGACTGACCTACAGGTGGAGCTGTGGTCGGACCTGGTCAGCCCCTGTACCTCCAGACTGACCTACAGGTGGATCTGTGGGACCCTGCAGTAATGCTGTGCAAACTGCATGCAAATCAGGGCATGATGAGATGCTAATGGCTGTTTGCCCAGACTATCTAAGTAGGCTTATTTGCATGTCACTTTTGAATATGGCAAAGTTTAGCGCGGGCTAACGGTTTGCACCAGGCAACCGCTTAGCTCCGGCGGCTAAAGCTTTTGACGCTAACGGTTAGCGCCGGGCGCTAACGGGTTCAGGAATACTATACAGTTTTGATCACTGTTTTGTCATGTGTGCTGCTGCCTGCAGCTGTACTGGGTCCCTGCATTTGCCAGAACACACATTGGCCACATAGTTTCTCTCTACCTACCCTCACGTCTCTGTGCACTGTGTTGTTGTTGTGGTTTGCACTTCCTGGTTGCTGTCTTCAGTGCTGTCTTATTCCAGGGCTACGTTTGCCCTGCACTCCCAACCCAGTTTGCACGGCCTCATTCCCATGGTATGTTCAGAAGCTGTTTGCCATGGGCTATTTCTTTTGAATATAACTTGCTTTATGCTCCAGGCTATGTTTGCCCGCCGGGCAGTGCTAATTTAGCCCAGGGACAAACCTTTGAATATCTGGCCCGTAATGAACTAAAGTCATGAAATAAGATATGTAGTAAAATATAAAAAGGCTGAAGACAAATAAAATAAATCATGAGTCACAACTTTTACTTTGATCTTCACACTTGGGGTTGATATTTTTAACACCTCTTTCAGTTAGATAGACTCCGTTAAAATACTTATGTATATCCATCTTAAAATGAGAGTAAACTGGTTACTGAAAATACTGTACAAATTTTCACATTGCAATCTATACCACATATAGAATAGTATATGGGTGACCATGCACAGCAAGGCTGTGTTTCAATCGAGGGGATGTGATAACATCACACAGACTTCAAGAGCAATGTTCAAGAGGTCTCTATGATGGCACCATGTCCCCATGATGGAAACACAGCCTTGCTGTGTATGGTCACCCATACATTGTTTTATATAGTATATGACTGCCCGACATTAAAGATGCAGCAAATTTTTAATCTGCTGGCAAAGTGAATGCGGAGTGGTCACTTTGAATTAGCGGAGCACAACGTGAGTGGGAACTGCAAAGTGCTCACTTCACATTATCATTATTACTTCACATTGCCATTGTGCATTAATGCGAAGTAAGGAGAAGTGACAAGTAAATAGGCAGCCCCCCACACATGACGTGGCTTACATCACTGTAAGTCACATGCTTTATCCAGCAGGAAGGAAGCGAGTCAGAGAAGCAGTTTCACTTTCTCCTTTGCATTCATAGAGGGAGAAGGCTTTATGGAGAGGAGAGCAGTGTAGGGTCAGTGACTGAAAGTGCTTTATTGTCTTTGTGTGAAGAAAACAAATGCTTTTTTAAAAGCTATATCTTTATTTAGTTTTTGTATTGTGTTTGTGATTGTTTTGTTTTGTGTGTGTGTGTGTGTGTGTGTGTGTGTCAGTGTGTGTGTGTGTGTGTGTGTGTGTGTGTATGTGTGTTGGGGACTCGTGTGGGAAGGATGGACCCTGGAGAAGGTCAGTCACTTGCTGTGGATGTGGACAGAGGAGGGGAGTGAGGACATGTGGAGGCAGTTGTGTGATGCTGGACCACTCCAGACTCCTGCGTGTTGCTTCCCCCCATGTGGAAGCAACAGCAATAGCACCAACAGTGCCTCCAGTGGCTGCTGTGCATCCACCTTCTCCCCACTACCACCACCACTGGTAGCAGCTGTAGGGGCTCCAGCAGCACCCCCTCCACCACCTCCACAGCCACGGGAGGTGCCCCTGGAAAACCTAGGTGATGCGAGAACTGTGTCTGGTCCCCCCTGTAGCTCCCCAGTGTGGGAGTTTTTTAACTCTGTGGGGGGGAGATAGCACAGTCATGGTGTGCCGTCTGTGTGGTATGCTGGTGCACCGTGGCCCCAGGGGACACATTTGGGGACTGGTGGCCAGTGCACCCACATGTTCAATGACCACAAGGTACAGTGGCAGGCTGCCATGGAAGAGGCCAGGTGTCTACCTGCTGGCCCTTCTGTGGCAGTGGCCAAGGATGCTGCTGGGGTTGAAGTTGTGCCTCACCACCACAGCAACAGGAGGGCCAGCACAGTAGCTGCACCATCACCACCACCACCACTGCCACCACAGCCACCAGCACCCTCTCCACCACCACTACTACCTGGATTTCCACCTGCAGTGGACCCCGCCACAGTCCCTTCAACAGAAGCTGACATCGCCCTGGTGTGGGCGGCCCTGGAGGAGAATAATCAGAGGGTCAGTGCTTTGTAGCAGCAGGTCGACACAATACAAAAACAGCAGCAGTAAATAGTTACAATGCTGCACTTGCTGCTGGAACACCCACGGCATCCCATGACCACATTAAGGGATTGTTTTCTGGACCCACTCAACTACTGTGTTATACTGTTTTTGTGTGTTTTTTCTTTGTTGTTGTTTAATAATACACATTTTCCCTTTCAGGGGAATATTTCTTGCTCCACATAGTGCAATACATTTCTGTGAAAATCGCCCGTAATTTCATTACAGTGTGTCATGTGGCTGAGGAATTCCCATTCTGAAAAGCCTCCCACATTCTGCCCCTCTTCTCAGCAGCGTTAGGACGTGATGCCAGGGACAGCGTGGGTGTGTGCTCCATTACAGTGAATGCCCGATTGTCCGGCAGCTTTCCAAATGTTTCTTTATGTTATAATGGTCAGTTTGTGGTGAAATGTGTGGGCACGTTTTCAGTAAGAAGAGCCTTGTTAGTGGAAACATTCCCACATTTAACTCAAAGTGAACCTTATAACATAAAACATTGAGATAGCTGCTGGACTTTCACTATAGTGGAGCATGCACCTGCGCTCCCCCTTGCATCACGCCCTAACGTTGCTGAGAAAGGGGGGCAGAATGTGGGAGGCTTTTCTGAACGGGAATTCCTCCGTCATATGACACACCGTAATGCAATTACGGGCAGTTTTCCCAGAAATATATTGCACTCTGTGGAGCAAGAAATATTCCAGTGGAAGTAAGGCCCCCACATATTAGGTCATGTGCATCACCATAATTATGTAATGTGGCAAATCTCTGTAAAGCATCAGCGCAACAATCTGTTGAGAACTCTGACTAATATTTTTTAATGCTGTGTTACAACTTCCTTTACTTACATCCTGACTGACTGGAATGATACGAGAATTTCCAGTAGTTGAGTCTGCTGTACTACCTTTTTTCATGTGTGAAATAATAAAAAGAGCATTCCTTTTGAATTGGTGCTTACCAGGTCTTTGTCATTGTTTTCCTTTGATTTTCTCTATCACATCAGTTAGTTGTTATATATCTCTTCTGTTGTAAATTAACAGTTATGCAGCAGGCAGTGTTTTATGACACCACAGAACAATATTTATTGAAAAGCAGCTGCAAATAAATACAAACCTGGTCAGAACAATATTGAAAGGCGTGCTCATTTTTTTTTCATACATGAAAAAAAGTAGTCAACTAAGTAAAGCAGACAGCAATTGTGAAAAAAGCATATCATTCAAGTCACGACTCGGAGGTAACTAATGGCTGTGTCAATGTAGAGTAGCATAAAAAAGTACAGTTCAAAATTGTCATGACATTCTTGCAATGCTGCTTTAATTGATAATCTCAGTATAACATCATGAGCTCACAACAATCACACAACACACAAAATGCATCCCCAGAATTAAAGGCGCACTCAGTCATGCGTGCAGTGGTGGCACAGAGTCCCCAGATTTTTTCTGCAGGCCCAAAATGCATCCTCCTTGTGTGCAGAAAATTGACAAGTGGTACCACAGTAAAATGGGAGTGTTTCAGCACATACAAAGTCCCCCAGAATTAATGACACACTCAGTCATGTGCGCAGTGATGGCACAGAGTCCCCAGATTTTTTCTGCATGTCCAAAATGCATCTTCTTTGTGTGCAGAAAATTGACAAGTGGTAACACAGTGAAACTGGAGTGTTTCAGAACATACAAAGTCCCCCAGAATTAATGGCACACTCAGTCATGCGCAAAGTGGTTGCACAGAGTCCCCAGCTTTTTCTGCATGCCCAAAATGCATCCTCCTTGTGTGCAGAAAAGTGACAAGTCATAACACAGTGAAATGGGAGTCTTTCGGCACATACAAAGTCCCACAAAATTAATGCCACACTCAGTCATGAGCGCAGTGGTGGCACAGAGTCGCCAGACTTTTTCTGTATGCCCAAAAAGCATCCTTCTTGTGTGCAGAAAATTGACAAGTGGTAACACAGTGAAATGGGAGTGTTTCAGCACAAAGTCCCCCAGAATTAATGGCGCACTCAGTCATGCATGCAGAGGTGGCACAGAGTCCCCATATTTTTTCTGCATGCCCAAAATGCATCCTCCTTGTTTGCAGAAAATTGACAAGTGGTAATAGTGAAATGGGAGTGTTTCAGCACATACAAAGTCACCCAGAATTAATGGCGCACTCATTCATGTGCGCAGTGGTGGTACAGAGTCCCCAGATTTTTTCTGCAGGCCCAAAATGTATCCTCCTTGTGTGCAGAAAATTGGCAAGTGGTAACACAGTGAAATGAGAGTGTTTCAGCACATTCCAAGTCCCCCAGAATTTATGTCTCACTCAGTCATGCGTGCAGTGGTGGCACAGAGTCCACAGATTTTTTCTGTAGGCCTAAAATGCATCCTCATTGTGTACAGAAAATTGACAAGAGATAATACAGCGAAATTGGAGTGTTTCAGCACATACAAAGTCCCCCAGAATAAAATGATGACTGTGAGCATCCTGTTGCTGGTCCAATGTGTTTTGCGAGGCGATTTGAGCAAATGCAATGTGATCATCTCAACTGGATGGAAGGGTGCCCTAATAGTAGCCTTGGTGAGTAGATATATATAGATACATGTTTGTGTATTTTGTAGGTGAGGAAGGGGGTTGACATGGGCATGTACTCATGGTATTGTTCTGTGTCACAGGTCACAGAAACTGTTGGTGTGCACATTCCAGTGCTCAATGAGAATTGTTTGCATTGAAATTGGAAATGGATAACTCTCTAGCACATGAAGGTACGTTTTTTTTTTGGGGGTGGGTGGGGAATCATATTTGCAGGTTTGTCTGTAATGGTTTCAAATTTCTTACTTCTTCACAGATTTCATTTGCATCCTTCTGGAGTCTGGCTGTTAATGATGGTCATGGTCATCTGATGAAATGACTTCTGCGTGTTGCATGTGTGCCCAAGGGGGGGGGGTGCCTGATGTTGAAGAACTTTTTTGGATAAGGCCACTTTGACAGAACAACAAAGCATCTGGAAGTTTCCTAAAAAAAGAAATGCATGACTTCTTACAACTAAATTGTTATTTGTCCCTGCCTGGTTCTCAAGTCTCAAGTCAAGTTACATTTCAAACCCACATCTTGTCAACTAACACAACCTGTGTGCAATATTTGCTGCAGTCTTTCCAAAACAATGTAACGGATGAAATAAAATCTTCATACTTACCAGAATGGATTTTACAAGGATATTCCATAGGTTCCTGTCTGTACGGTACAGTTGCAGTATCATTCCCACTGAGTTTTAGCGATGAAGACTTTTTTTGTTAACCTGTAAAAGAAACAAAATAAGTGTACCCTATGTGTTTTACCATAGCGTCTCTGAAAAGCTACAGAAAACAAAACATACAACTAAAGGAAGTGAACAGCATAACAAACATGAGTACATATACTCATTTTATGGTTTAAATATTAAGAAGCATTGTATATGTGGCTGATGGATGTGGTGGTCTGGATAGACTCATGTTCATTGGTGGCAGTGGCTAACATCAGTGTCAATGGTGGTGGTCCAGGGGCGTACAGACTCGTGCTTAGTGGTGGCAGTGGCAAACATCAGTCCCGGTGGTGTTGGTCCAGGGGGCGGACCGACTCATGCTCAGTGGTGGCAGTGGCTAACATCAGTACCAGTGGTGGTGGTCCAGGGGGTGGACAGACTCATGCTCAGTGGTGGCAGTGGATAACATCAGTCCATGTGGTGGTGGTCCAGGGGGCGGACAGACTCATGCTCAATGGTGTCAGTGGCTAACATCAGTACTGGTGGTGGTGGTGGTGGTCCGGGGTGACACACCACCTTTTAACAACTTCAATTAAAACCTGCCAACATTAATCACATCATCATCTTCATAAAGAAAGCTTCCCTCACAGTCATCCATGTCTGAAGTCTGACCACTGGGAAATTCTTTCTCTATTATATCGTCATCTACGTCAGTGGTGGGTGGTTTCAGGCAGTCACTGCCAGTGCCACCAGAATGGTCCATTTCCACATCACCAAAACCACCATGACTAGGTCAGGGTACGAATACCAAGGTTGTAGTCTGTGCTGGTATGTGCCTCTCATTAATTTTAATGAATGTTAGCAAACTAACATTTGCAAAAGACAGGTTTGTCCGGCGATCCTTGACTATTGCACCTGCTGAGCTGAATACACTCTCAACACTTACTGTACACTGGAGGGTGGGCATGTGAGGTACTTCAGTGCCACTGCATTCAGCTCTGGCCATTCACTGACCTTTCCACTCCAGTACAAAAGAGGATCTTCAATTATTGTCAGATGCCTGTTTTCAGACAAATATGACTCAACCATTCTCTGAGCCACACTAAGTCTAGTTGTTGTTGCATCATCCTGTTCTCACGGATCATTTATTTCACAAATACCCAGTTGGGACAAAGCCTCCCAAAGCAGGCTGACACCAACCACTTTGGATGACAGACCACCTGGAACTACTGTTCCCTTCCTCTTGCAGGATATGCTTGATAGTCCTACAGGTACACCTTCAGCTGTATTATGCTGCTGAGGTTTTCTGACCTTGGCATGTGACTTCTGTGCCCCATGAACAAAGCGCACCAGTTGACCACTGATATTTTTTACCTGTTCAGACTCCCCCTCCAGTACTGATGCAATTCCATGTTTGTATCGTGGGTCCAGCGTTGTTGCTATGACAAAGTTGTCACTACGTTGAATGCTCACAACGTGACGATTCTGGTCGAATACTGTCAGCATGTGTTGCAGCAACATACTGTTACCACCATCTCCGGCAACATCAAGGCCATGCTGTACATTCACCAATGTCTGCCTCAGCACCTGCAGCAGTGGAATTGATTGGCTAATGGAGGCAGGCTCGTCACTCACTGCCTGTGTGGCATGTTTAAAAGGCTGCAAAATTGTTATTACAGAGTCCATGAGGCACCACTGTTCAGTCGTCATAGACATGGAGGCCCTGAAACTGTCACGGCTAGCATGCATCACAAGATATTCTGAGATGGCTTTGTATTGTTCATACAACCTCTCTGCCATGTATAAAGTGGAGTTCCATCGGGTGACAACTTCCAGTTTCAAGCAGTGCTGAGGCAGGCTGTTTTGTATCTGCAACTGCCGCAGTTGGTCACGGGCCTTTCCAGATCTTGAAAAGTGAGATCAGATACATTGTGCAACTGTCAGCATTTCCTTTACATCTGGGTACTGCAGAAACCCCTGCACCACAAGATTTAAACAGTGGGCCATGCATGGAACACAAAAAAAAACACCATTTTTGATGCATTTCACCACGTTTGACCCATTGTCACTTGCTATGAACCCAGCTCTCAGAGACAGAGGGTTTATCCATTTGTCAATTTCAGTCAGTACCACGTCCAACATGTCTTCACCAGTGTGTGAACAGGTCACATTGCGCATAGCAATCACTGCATGTGTTGAATTCCTGGAAGATTGCGACCGCGACAATCCACCTTACTGCACTGATTATTCACACTACCAACATCACAAACAACCCCAGGCACCTGCACCCAGTGTGCAGTTATACACAAATATGAGCTCCTTGCTATTTTGCCACTTGTCCACATATCCATACTTAAATGGATGAATGGAGAGGAGGAATGTTGAAGGGCATGTCTTACTGAGTCAGACACAGTGCGGAACAACTAGCGGACAGCACGGGTAGAAAAGTATGTCCTGGTTGGGACTTTCCATTTTGGACAGGCACATGCAGCAAACTGCCAGAACCCAGACTTCTCCACAAAGAAGAAGGGCAAAAGATCAATTGCCAGCATTTCTGCTACAGCAGCATTAAGTTTATGTAACACTGTATGATTCAGAGGGTACTTCAGCTTATGCACAAAAACACTCTGTAACGTGGGCTGACTTAGACATTTTACACAGGGTATGATCACAAATGGTTGTGCTCTGTGATGAATGGCATTGGCAGGGGGTAGAGTGTGCATGTTTGATAAAGACGGTTGCACAGGTGATGATAGCAAACCCAGAAATGCAGTTATGTTGCCAGATTTGCCAACAGGGGTTGATGTACCACTTGCACTACACATATTGCATTCACCACCACCACCACCACCACCACAAAAACTGCTACTCTCACCAGCACTGGACAACATTTCAAAGTCATTATCGTCCTCCACCTCATCATGCCTGTAGTAATCCTCTGCTCTTATTACCTCAGTACTGCACGCGTTTAATTTACTACTGGACTTAACAGTCATGGAAGGGGATAACATGCTCGCTATGGTTGCTGGTGACGAGGGTGAATGCCCTACTGTGGTATTAGCTGCCAGCTTGTGCTGGGTCTACAGTGCAAAGTGCCTACTCTGAAGATGTGTATGCTGTCCTCCTGTGCCCAGATGGCTCCCCTTTTTACCTCGACTCACAAACACATGGCAATCCTGGCAGATTGCAACCGACTCATCATTTGCATCTTGAACAAAAAAAATCCAAACAAAGGATTGTGATGCTCTGCTTTTAACATATGCATAATGTGGCTTATTTAAGTCTATTATTTTAAGCACTGAAGTGGTGGGGCACGTGATGTTTCGGGCACTGCACACCTGGACTGCAACTGACCACCACAACTACCTATCGTATTTATTACTGGGTTATCATCAACTAAAACCAGTAAATCACAACTTTTTACAGAGAAGGATTCCTGCAAACAGAGTCAGACACAGCCACTTTGAATTTCTTTTTCTCTGGTTCCCAACTGGGGTCAATTACATCATCATCATATTCATCAATGTCACACACATCCACATCTTCTGCTTGGATGCTAGCATGTGGACTGCATGTTGCAACAACAGCAACATCATTGTCATCATCACATTCATCATCAGCATCTACACCACCATGGCCAGATATTTTTTCACCACACTGTGAACCACTGCATGGAAAATGCGTGACATTAACTGCCACAGTGGACAGAATATCACATTGTATGCTATTGTTGAAATGATTATCAGAATCCTCAGGTTCAGTTACTGGGATGTTACTGGAAAGTATCACATCATCTGCGCTGCCACTCACTTGCACTGCTTCACACTCAATATTTTTGGATATGGTACACTGGTCGGAATTCGAACTTGACACACCAATACTAATACTACCACCACCACTAACACCAGTAACACTAACACCACTGGCTGGGAAAGCATCATCTCCTCGAGCTATGAGTGAAGCTACTGATTGGGCTGTTAAAAACATTGCAGGAGAAATACCTTTCCTCACATCAGCAATGCACTTCTGCATCTGCGTACTACCACGCCCACAGACTATCTTACTGCCAGCATTGCCACGATGAGAAACAGCTTTGCTTGCATGTCTCCTTGCGGGCATTTTGGGGGATCAACCACAATATTATAATGAAATTTAGATTTTGATATGTTCACTCTCTGATTGGGGGGACACTGGATGTGAAGCCAAAAAAACAACTGTAGCTTCAGTAACAGATAAAAGACTAGTCTGCCACGCAATGAAAACAACTTCAGTAACCAGTGGTGCTGGTGAGGTCACAAAAACAATCCAATCTGGTAAAAAAAATGATTTTGCCGGTGGGGATGGGGGGAGCACTGACTGCAGATTTTTACAGCAGTAGAAGCAGCAAAACAAAGAACAGATACCATGATTGCAGTACAAAAATAGGCAGCTGCAGTGGATAGCAGGGTCACACTGCTGCACCTGTAATTACACTAGTCTGTGGCACAATAAAAGGTGTATTATTTGATGTCAAGCAACACCGCACACACACTCACTCACACACACACACACACACACACACACACACACACACACACACACACACACACAGAACAGTTTGTCTACAATGCTGAACGAGTAATGCGTTACAAATTCAAAAGTTCAGTAATATGCCACGTATTCTATGTAAACAACCTGAAATTATAAACTGCTGCACCAGATCCACACAGCACACAAACAGCAAGAAAATTTCAAAAATTATTGACAATATAACTGTGTGTACATTAACACAGTCAGTTATATAATAAAAATATAACCCCCCAAAAAAATCACTATTTCTCCAACTTAAATCTACCTACACCACAGATACGCCCCTCCCCAAAGCACACTTTCACTGTCTTTCACTACACACACTCAATGTTGTACATTAACATTCAAAATCCACACAAAAACAAAAAATGCTCGACGATATGAGCACAGGAGGGTTTCCTACAATCGATGAACTTAAGTTTGAGTCCCCAAAAAATGCAAAAACGCTTTTTTAACAGCTTTTAGAAGGTTTCAATCACAGATAGCTCTCTGAGCACACTGTCTCCTACTCCTTTCTACACATACTACCCTGAACTGAGGCTGTGCAGATCAATATAGAGCCCATGTGACCTGAAATCCCATGAATCACTGCAAAATTCACCTTTGGAGCTCAAAAACAAGCCGAAGTGAGGTGAAGTGCATTGTCCTCAATGTATTTCACCTTAAATTTGGTGGAATAGTGGTCTGGGGAGGCAAAGTAATGCAAAGCTATTGTTTTCAATGGACTTCGCGTTACTCATTATAACACGAAGTACTCCACTTCACATTGCGGAGTGCTCCACGAATCTGCTTTTGCTCCACAAATCACTTTGTGGAGTAGATTGAGCCCACTTCGCCTACCACTACCCGACATATAATAGTTTAATTACACAAGGTTTCATACCCTGCATACTTACTCCCGCTTGCTCATGGCAGCTCAGTCTCCTACCAAGTCACTCATTCCTAACAGTCATTCCCACTCCGCTCCTTACCTTCCAAAGATTTACAGTGGCAATGTTTAAACAAGCATTTGTCAATGCCGAATGTTGTCGCGCTGGCATTGGCAGTGGCGGAGTTGGAGAGGCATAGTGCTGTGAGTTTGTTAATGTGTCCCAAAAGGTGATTTTGCACAGCGAGTATGCCACTGTGCAGCAGAGCTGTGGAAACACGCTTTGGGCAGGCTGTGGAAAATGGCAACTGGACTGTTGATAATGAGGTGTGCACAAATGCCAATGGTGAAAATGTGGCATGAAAATATTGCAGACTGACCAAGTTACAAGGGTGCATGGAAACTGTGCAATGCATGCTTGTAACACAGTCATTGTCTGGACTTTCGTCACCAAATTTTCAACATAGGCATTTTAGGACCTCTGCTGATGAATAGCGTCACCGTCATTTCCTCAAAGTGTCCCGAAAAGTGATTTCGCACAGTGACCATGGAATTCTGCAATGGTCGTGCGAAAACACATTTCAGCCAGCTGTACTATTCATAAGGAGGTATGGAAAAATGCCAATTATGAATAGCTGGAGTGAAAGTATTACAAATTCACAGTCACGATCGTGCATGCAAACTGCGCAATGTGCGCTCCCAAAACACTCATTTTAGTGACTTTCATCCTAAATTCTCAACATAAGCATTTTAGGACATCTGCTAATGAACAGTGTCACTGCCATTTTCATAATGTGTCTCGAACACGGGCTTTCCACAGCGACCGCGCTATTGTGCGCCGGAATTGTGAAAACAGATTTTGATCAGGATGTGAAAAATGACAGCTGTACTGTTCATTAGGAAGTGTAGAACAATGGCGCTGTTGAAAATGTGGAGTAAAAATATTATAAGTTTGCAAACTTACGAGTGCATGTGCAAACTGCGCAACGCACGCTTGTAACACCAACATTTTATGGAGTATTGTCACCAGATTTTCAACACAGGCATTTTTGGGCCTCTGCTCATGAACAGTATCACTGTCATTTTTGTAATGTGTCCCAAACAGTAATTTTGCACTGCGACCTCGCTATTCTGCGCCAGAAGTGCGAAAACATATTTCGGCCAGGATGTAAAAAATGACAGCTATACAGCTCACAAGAAGGTGTGGTAAAATGCTGATGTTGAGAATCTGGCATGAAAATAGTGTGAATGAGCTAACTTACGAGCATGTGTTGCGCAGTTGCTACGCACGCTCGTAAAACAGTGATTATTTGGAATTTTCCCACCAAACTTGCAACATAGGCTTTTTGAGAGCCCCTCTCATGAACAGTGGGACTGTCATTTCATTACTCAGTCCCAAAAGGTGATTTCACGCAGTGACTGTGAAATCACTTTTCGGGACCGAATAACGCCATAACAGTGCTAGAATTCATGAGAAGGGGTCCCAAAAACCCCATGTTGAAAATGTGGGGCCAAGATTCACAAAAATGCCTGAGATATGCATTAAAGTTGAAAAACCCCTATTCATTCCATTATACAGCTTACCGGCATTTCTTCAGTTCGCGGTCAGCTTTGAAGAGTGCAGACGTGTTCCCGGTCCACAGAAGATCGTCGCGCTAGACTCCACAGGTAAGAATGGGGTGAGGGAGTGAGGGAGGCAGGGTGCACAGAAGGTGGGTGCGGGTGGGGAGGGGCATCGAGACTACGAGGGACCATTTCATTTTACAGGAAGGAAAAAAAACATTGCGAACAGTTTTTTTTTTAGAGATTTGGCATGCTGGAGTGGGTTCCCAGCATGCCACCTAACTGTTTGGGGGTGTCTGTAGCCAACAGGGATTGGGCACCCTTGTCTGCACATGACACGGGGGAGGATGTAATGCCGACGGGACTGGGCACCCTCGTCGGCACACAAAGAAAGGGGGTGAGCCGAGGGATTGGGCACCCCTTGGCATTCAACAATGGGGGTTTATGCCAATTGGGAGTGGGCTCTCTGCTGGCACTCAAAGAAAGCTGGGGGTTAACCGACAGGGGACTGGGCACCCTGAATTTGGTAGTAGTTATTGCCGTTCACCGGGCCGACCATGCTCATAATGTCGCGGTGAGCATTACAGAAGGTCCGCTGTGTATGATGAGCTTTGCTCAGATTGCAGCGGACCTTTCTTAGATGTGCTCACCACATTAAGTATACATGGTGTGGTGCCAGCATGCAGGCTGATTGGGGAATGAGGACGCACCTACCGGTGCGTACCCCGCGTCTAACAGCAACCCTGCCCAAAGGTGCACTGTTCATCGATGCTGGAGGCCGCTAGCCAACATAAAAACAAAAAAGCAAAAAAGAAAACTGAGAAGTTAGTACAGTTTGGTAACACAGAGCTGACTATGACTGCCTGTGCCTAAACTGTCTCGATTAACCACGCATCAAGCAATGCTTCCATTTTGCCCTGAATTTGATTTTGTGCAGAGTGCATTTGCATCCAGTCAGGTGACAAATCAAAAGGAAAAGTTGTGTGTTGTGGCATCAGAATGATAGCATAACAACTTTCTGTAAACTTTGAACTGTTTTAGACCACTTTTTGAGAGCCACTGAATTCCATATATAATAAGCCCTAACCATATACTATAAGGTGTTTGAATGATGGATGCACCCGTGCAATAAATATTGTACAATATTTATATCTGAACCAGAATACCATCCTTGATATTTGTAAGTGTAGAGGCACAGATATTCAGACTGAGCCACAAAAGTGTGCAACAGCAGGAGCAAACGCAAGTCCACTGTGCCCATGCACAACATGCGCGATATTCAAACACTGTGCAGGTCAAGATGCTCCTGCGGCACATGACTGAATATTGCACCAACTGCACCATAGCACAACCAGGGATGTGCAGTGGTGCAGTTCAGATGCACAGTAGCAAAACCAGGGAGACCTAGTAAAGCAGGACAGCAGCGCAACAACACAACCAGGGATGCGCAGGGACAGGATGCAGGTGCCCACCACCCTTGGTAGGGATGGGCAGAGGAGCACACAACAGAACAGACATCACCCCCACACCCCATGCACCACACAACCAGAGGAGAGCAGGAAGAACCACTGGCCCAGGGACACCAGCAAGAAACCCACCGCTGTGGCATGTTGCACCAGCACACCCCCTTGCAAGCTGGGACCGTCTCACATGGATGCCTGTCCACCCTGTGCCACACCATCCCACCAATGCAGAGCACAGCCTGCACCATGATCCCCATACACCCTGCCCAGGAGTAGCACCCAACAGTGCAGGACACCCCAAGCATGCCACCACCCCCACTGTGACAATACAACCCTGTGTACCACAGAACCATGCAAGGCAGCCCCACCACGAGCACCCAACAGCGGGCAGCAGCAGACAGTGAAGCAACATCTGCAGACACAGTGCTGCCATGCATGTCCCCCCCAGGTACAGCTGTGAGGCTGACCATGCGTTGGCACACAAGGTACCACACATGTGACAGGACATGCCCCGGACCCCACCACCAGTGTCACAGCACCCTGCACACCCTCCTATGGACACACCCCATCCCAGCTCTGTCCACAACAGCCAGTGCAGACACCCACAGTGTTGCATGGAAGCATGCACCACACAGGATGAAATACAGTGCACAGACAAACAACCACCAATACCCAAGGGCACACCATGGGCAGCCACCACTGACATGCCAGTGGACTGTGCAGGTCACAGACATGCAAGGGTGGCAACTGCACAGGCCATGAGCAGTCTGACAGGTGCACCATGGACACAGTGCATGCACCATGTACCTCTGCACATAGTCATCCATTGCACAGGGAACAACACACAAACCACAGACAGTGACTGAGAGCTACACCCACACCACACTTGCCTCCTCTATGGACACCCCCCCATGAAAGCACCACCCCTGACACCGTGCACACCACTGCAGCTGATCACCACTATCCTGCTGCAAATCAGAGACCACAACAGTAGGCATAACTAAACAAATGTATTAGAAAAGTATTAACAAAACTATGTTCATATATACAGTTAAAAGGGGTGAGGGACACAAACTGGGTGGAGGTGGGTAAGGGGCAGGGGTGAACAAATGGGAGAGGGAAGGAGGGGGTATGAGGGTGGGTCCAGGGGGGTTGTCGAGGTCCATGTGTGGTCTGTCTTCAGCAGGAGCTCTGCTCCCCGCTTCTATGGCACCTCCTGCCATGTCTACGCTGCACACCATGCTGATCCATCCTCTCGAGTATTGCCATAGAGGCCCTGGCCACCTGGAGCAGCTCCTGCAGTGTCCGCTCAACATGAACCATCCTCCATCCACCTAGGACAAGGGAGCAGAGTCAATAGGCATGAATGCACAGCCCCCCTGCAGTCCACCCATTGTGCATGGCATATAGCCATTGGACACGCCCCTGTGATGGTGTGTGACCACCCACAGTGATCGTGTCCACAAGACCTGCCCACCCAGGTGCACACAGCCATCTGGACCACTGCACACACCCACCGCCCAAGTCCTGCACAGCACCACCGTGGCTGTACAGTGACATGGCTTTGCGGTGCGAAGGCAGTGGCACAGCCATGTACCTGGTGCACTCATGGACCACCAGTGATGCACTCCCAGACATGCAGTGCCACTGGACAGTGCTGACTGTACTATGTGGCATGTACAGTAGTGGTGTCAATGGATGGTGGCCATGCCCCGCCGCCCACCCTGCTACACAGCATGCACAGAAAATCATGGATGTAAGGCACTCACCATCATCAGGCTGGTCCTGGCACTGGGCCAGTATGGGTCCTCTGGCATCAGGACGTCCCTCACACTACTGCCTCTCCTCCCTCACATGGCGGCACTCCTCAGGGCCTAGGGTGCAAGCATGGAGAGAGGAACATCAGTACAATCCAGTAGCAGAGGTCCCCCACCCCCGGGTGTGTGCAATCCCACACAGCAAACCCTTCTGCCTCCCACCCCTATACCACCAACATTACCACCACCACTGCCCACACTGGATGGACCACCCCTCCATGTGGTGGACACATGCCCACCGCGATACCCATATGGACATAACCAGTGTATGGATGGGGTACCTACCTGGCCATGGAACAGTGCCCCTCCTGGTGCATGCCCGCAGGCAGGCAAGCCTGTCCGGGTCCCTCCACTGGAGGTCCCCATATCTGTGCCTGCACTGCACCGCTGTTTGCAGGAGCCCTGTCACCTCCTCCAGGGCCACTGCCATCTCCTCCCACACAGCACTCCTGGCCCTGTCCAGGGGTACCTCACCAAAGAGAGCACCAGCATGGGGCTCAACTAAGGACACAAGGTTAGCCAGTTCAACCTGGCTCCAGATAGGTGCCCATTTCTGTGCCATCTTTCCACTGAGAGAGAATCAAAATGGCGCTCCCTAGCGCACGTCCACCATGTGCAGATGTTGCACGGTACTGCGCTGCCATTCCCCATCGCACTGTCAATGAACAGCAACGATAGAGGTGCACCCGAGTGGATGCATGGTGCCTAGGGGGCAAAGGTCGGCACAGGGTCAGGGGTCCCTTGTGCATAGACCGCCACAGCGCGATTGGTACTCACCACATATAGAGTGGTAGGGCGCCTGTGTGGCACTTCCTGCAGTGGCCTACCATGCTGTAGCACCACAGTGCCTACAGTGTCCCAGGGCAAGAGCGCTATACATATGAACAGTGCACTAGCACCACTGGCACAGTGGTAGATGTGCCCTGCACTGCCTCCCGTGCTCAGCACATCAGCAGCTTGGCAGGCGTTGGCGTCAGCACCCCAGGCATGCACCATTCGATGTCTACTGTGCACGTCACAGAGCTGCGCCCCTGCCTGAGCACGTTCAACACAATTGCGCAAGGCGCAACAGCACAATATTCAGCCGGCATATGCAAATCAGCTCATCAGCAATTCAATGGCGCAGCTACTGCATTAGCATCCACTTAAAATTGAGCCTCGCCTCATTTGCATGCGTTGCACTATATAAATGCTACATGGGGCTGTAGAGGCCATAGTCTGGTATTGCAGTCTATTGTGGTGAGTTGCATGCTGTTTGCCAGTGTGGACTGTGGTGTGTGGGAGATGCATGGGACTGCACATTCAGAGGTAACACCTGTGGTTCTCACAGGATCAATGATGACCCAACGTGAGGTGGAGGAGGAGGAGGAACAGAGACGTAGGAGATGGAGGAGGCCCAACTTCACTCGGGCAGAATCAGATGCCCTGTTTGAGACCTACCTTGACCAGGAACTGCTGCTCAGTGGACAGCAGGGAACACCACAGACCCGTACTGCGGCATGGGGTGAGGTGAAACGTGCCATCAACCAGCATGGCAGCCACCAGTGGTCCGTGCAGAAGTGCAAGAAGAAGGTGGGGATGGACAAGAGGAGGATAAAAGATAAGGTGGCTGCCATCAGGGCAGCACGGGCTGTGACTGGTGGTGGACAGCTGGCCGTACCAAGCCTGATGCCACAGGAAGAGTGGATTGCTGGCAGCATGTGGCGTTGTGCCGTAGAGGGTGTTACAGGTGGTGGCTTCCAGATGGGTGGTAGCCCGTCACTGCATGGTAGGTCCTGATCTGTCACTGTGTGGGGGTTGGGGGGGAATGCCACAGGGTAGGGCAGAGACATTAATGCTACTGTGTTCCTTTACAGCTCCTGAGTGTCTACATGGGTCAGCGGTGGTGGGTTCGTCCACTGAGGGTGATACTCTGGACACAGAGGATCGCCCTTCCACCTCCACAGGTGTCCAAGGGTCAGGACGACAGTGTGTCCACCTGGCTGTCAGGACTGAAGTTGGTGGAGCTGGTGCGGAGGAGGCCCTGCCCATGTCCCAGCATGACAGCATCCATGGATGCCAGCATGCTGAGGCTCTGACTGGTGCTGGATCCATCACCAATGATGATGGAGCTCACATCATGGACAGTGATACATGTGGGCCACAGGATGGCCCCACAGCAGGTAACAGCACGGGCATAGCCATGGGTGGTGCCACCTTGGAGGCCTGCGTGACATCACAGTCCCAGCCTGTGCCTGTCTGCACCAGTGGGGCAGCACTGGTGTGCGTCCAGGGCAATGGGGCTGTTGCAGCCGCTGCGGCGGCACCATTGAGCCCTGGCGAGCGGCTGCCGAAGGGGCAGTGTCAGCAGTCAGCCAATGGCGATGGGGGGACAGTGTCTCAGGGTGGCGTCAGTGCACCGTGTGTGGCCATTCCCCAGCATGGCTCTGGTTTGCAGTGCCCATCGTCAAGGAGTGATGCCCAGCAGGGTCAGGAACACCATGAGGGATGTCATGCCGATCCGGCGGATGACCTCTTTGATGAGCACAGCCGACTACTCCAGGCTTCCATGGATCAGCAGTTGCAGCTTGTCAGGGCGGTGGATGCACTCAGTGTGGTTCTGCACCAGGCAGAGGAGTGGCGCAGCAGAGACCACGCTCTGCTCCTGGCATAGATGGCCCGGCACTGGGAGGATGTGACCGCTGCCATTGACAGGCAGACACATGTGTTCACAGCTGTCATGGCCACATTAGGAACACAGTTTGTTGCCCATGCGCCACAGACACCACGCAGTGACATGTCCAGCACCCATTCCTGGCATTGTGCGATACCCTCCATGTTGACACCGGGTTCAGCCGTGGGCATCCCGATCACGCCTGACGCAGGCATGTTCAGTGAGCTGAAGACCCCTGCTTGAGCATGGTCACGTTCCCACAGTGGCACCCCTGGGGGACCATTGGTGCCACCCCATGAGGCCAATGGTCAGCCTGTCACAGCTGTCAGGCCTTGGCAGGGCTGCCCAAGCATCTGTGGTGGCCGTGGCAATGTGCTGCATGACTGATCTGTCTCTCACTATGGCTACTGTCTGACGCTGCCCTGTGTGCAGTATGTTGTTCAACGTGCAATGCATGGGTGGGGTACCCGGCCCTGAACACACACACACACAGTCCACATGCACAACCTCCTGGCTGCTGGCCACTGTGGTGTGTGCATGATGATGCCTGCATTGCACTATTCACCACTGTGCAATGGTGCCCAGCATCTGAGACAAGCACAATGATGGGCACTGGGCATGGTGGTCTGTGGATGTGTGTGTGGCTAGGGGTGGTGGTTGGGATCGGCGTGCCTCCTAACCTTTGTGCATGTCTTGTGGGGTGTGTGTGTGCATGACCACACTGTGTTAGGCCTTGCCCATCCCTAACAGCGTATGCGGTTCCAAGTTCAACCAATTCCCTTTCCGCCATGCGCCCCTGGGGTTTGTCCACGTGAGTTTGTGGGTTGTGCCCTTGCCATTGGTGGTTGCACATGGCCCCATGACTTACCTGGGTTGGTTGAAGTGCTCCTCTGTGATGGTATCCCGGTGCAGCTGCGACATCCGGATCAGTTGGGGGTCCCTTCGCCCAAGGGGGGGGGCTGCCCATCACTATCTACACCGGCATCCTCATCGTCCCCATCGCTGTCCCCCTCTTCGAGCTCTACAGCTATCCCACAGTCATTGGCCATGTTGTGCAGGATGCAACAGGCCAGGAATAGCCCACAGGCCTTCAAGGGGCTGTACTGTACGGCACTGCCAGATGTGTACAGGCAACGGAAATGTGCCTTCAGCATCCCGAACACCCACTCCATGACACTGCATGTGGTGGCATGTGCCTCATTGTACTGTTTCTGTGATGGGGCAGGGGCCGCCGGTATGGTGTGAGCAGCCAGGGATGGAGTGGATAGCCACTGTCATCTGTGTATAGAGGGTGGACATTAGTTTGGTGATCAGCGTCACCCTGCTATGGGCCATCTAGGCCAGTACCCATGGCACCTCTGACTATGCCTTCCCCAAGATCCATGTCATCTTGCGTGATTTGTATACTCACCCACTAGGTGGCCAGTGGGGATGTCCCCACTCTCGAACCTGTGGCACAGTGCAGACTGGTGCCAGATGAAGGCATCATGTGCTCCCCCAGGGTGCATGGCACAGACATTGGTTATGTGCCCCCTGGCATCGCACACCACCTGGCCGTTGATGCTGGCAAAACCCTTCTGGTTGATGTATGCAACACCATCCGGGCCAGGTGGTGTGCAGATGGCCACATGGGTGCAGTCAATGGCCCTGAGCATGCCAGACATATGTGCTACCCTGTGGAACTCTTGTATGTGTGCTGTGCACTCCACTGGTGTGCTGGGGAAATGGATGTACTCCACAACATGTGGCAGCAGTGTGCTGAGGAATTGTGTGAGCAGGCATGATGTGGCCAACTGGGTTATGCCTGTTGTGTCACCTGTTGGTCTCTGGAAGGTGCCCATGGCAAGCAGGCACATGACAGCTGTTACCTTTGTCTCCACTGACAGAGCATGGCTCCGTCGTGTGGTTACCTGCATCTTATCACTGCACAGCTCACAGAGCTGCCTCAGGATCACCCAGTTCAGGTGGTACTGGCCCACAATCTCGGTGTCACTGTAGTGCTCGAAGCTGGTGCAGGCTTGGTACCACCTGTTGGGGGCATACCACCTACGGGCCCTTCCACAGCCGAGACCCCCTGCTGCCTGCCTTCTCACACCCCTCATTACTGCCTCCATCTGAAAGGTGGCACTGGCCATGTCCCTGGCTCGTGTTCCCCCCCCTCCCCAGCAGCTGTAATTCCATTCCCCCCCCGCTGTCCTTTGTGATACTCCCCATGCACCGGGAACACCTCTGAGCTTTGGCTGTCCTGCCCACTGCCACTGCCCTCAGTCCACTGTGGCACAGGCTTCCCACTCCTGTCCTGTTGTCCTATGTTCCGAAGTGGGACCTGTCCTGCTCCTTTCCAGTCCCACTCACTGCTTCCCTCTCTTCTGTGGCTGTCACCTTGCTACCACCTCTGGCTTCCCTATAGCATTCTTGCACCTTTCTCTGGTTCCTTTTTATTTTGGATCATTTCCGCTATCGCTCAACTTCCGCTTGCTCCCCTATTGCGCATGGCGCATGCTGTTGAATATCACACTGCGCCATTTATTCATGGTTCCTCCCCCTTCAGTTGTGCATGCATTCATTACCATTGCACTCTTGCGCATTGCAATTTGGGGGGCATAGCAATCTCCCACTGAATATCGCAGAATGGTACATTTTCAGACTTGAACTGGCGCATCTCTGTTGTGCATGGTGCAACTCTTTTGAATATCTGGGCCATTATGTTTACAGTAAGAGATGATCAAATAATTAACAGTATAGCCTCCCATTTAAAAGCTATTGTGGAGGATAGAGAAGGAACAATGAGGGACAAGGGGGACATGTCAGGAGTGGGGGAAGGGAGCCATATGAGAAAAGGCAGAGCTACAAATGTGGGGGCCACTAGAGATAGGTAACTTGGTAATCGGGTGTCAACGGGGACAAGGAATAATGAGGGGGGGTTAATAATGCTGGGGGATTCCATATTAAAAGAGATAAGATGGGGCAGTAAGGGTGAAAGGCAGAGTTGTGTATGGGTAGAGTCCATAACTGGGTTAACAGTGGGCAGGGCGGGGCAATCAATTCAGAAGTGCACAAAGAGGGGTAGGAGGAAACTGCAACTTGTGGTGTACATGGGTATGAATGACTAGCAGGGGAGATGGTCGAGGTTATGAGTGAGAGGTTCAGGGAGCAGGCAAGGTTGTGTGAGGAGCTGGGGAAATTGGTGGCATTCTCAGAGGTGCTCCCAGTGCCCTGCGTGAATACAGTTAGGAAAGGGAGGATTAGAGAATTCAACATATGGCTGGGGGAATGGTGTTGATCCAAGGGCTATGGCTTAGTGGGTGGCTGGGGCAAAATAGGTTGGGGAGTGGTGAGCTAACAACTGGTAGGCAGGGATCCCAGAGAAGAGAGCCAGACAAGCTTACCCCCCATGTTAACAGGGTAGGAGTCAGGGTAGAAGCACTGGGGGGGGGGAGAGGAGGAAAAAACAGGTCAAGGTAAGGAAGGAAACAGGATGGAGCATGGTAATGCTGAATGTGAGGAGCTAAGGTAATAAGTCAGCTGAGTTGCAGGTTCTCCTGGCAGTGGGGAAGGTGGACATTGCAGCCATCAAGAAAACTTGGGCCACCCAGTACCAGGATTAGGATATGTCAATCCCAGGGTATAGAATATTCAGGAAAGATAGAACTAAGGGGAAAGGGGGAGTGTGGCATTGTATATACAGGAAGGGATAAGGTGAATAAGGGAGGAAGGGGAGGAAGGCAGAACAGAGGCCCTATGGATGCAGTTTCAGTACTCAAAAGGTAGGGCACTGAGAATGGGGGCAGTATACAGACCACCAGCACAAGGGGATGACCTGGATAGAGAGCTAGTTGAGCAAATCAGAAGGGTCTGTAGGAAGGGGAACACAGTGGTGGTGGGGGCTTCAACTTACCTGGAGTGGATTGGAGCACTCGATGCACCGCAAGTGCAAGGGAACAGATAATACTAGAAGCGTTTCAGGACAGCTTCCTGGTACAGTTGGTACGTAAGCAGACTAGATTGGAGAGGACGATGGACCTGGAACTTTCAAATGGAGAGATTGTAAGAGAACTGGAGGTGGAGGACCCTCTGGCTAGGAGTCACCACCACTCGGTATGGTTCACACTCAATATGGGTAGGGAAACAGGGGTTACATGGACCAGCATGATTGACCTCAAATGGGTGGACTTTAAAAGGATGGAGGAAATTTGGGGTAGGTCTCTGGCAGAAATTCATCTAGACATAGATGCTAATCAAAATTGGGATATTACTAATAAAGGGCTGATGGAGGCCTCTGGAACTTGTACAAAGACAAGGAGTTAGAAGGGAAGGGCAAAGATGTTCGATTGGCGGACTCGAGAGGTTATGGAGTGGGTGAAAGTTTGGAAATTGTAGAGGGGTTGTCAAGAATGAGTATATAAAGAAGTCCCGGGAGCTTACCAGGTTAGTCAGAGTGGCCAAGGCTTCAAGAGAGCTGAGACTGGCACAGGGTATTAAGGAAGGAGAAAAAGACTTCTTCAGATACACTAGAGAAAGAAGGAAGAACAAGGACCAGATTGTGAGGATTGGGAAGGATGGAGGGTGGGAGGAGAAGGGGGTGGATCAGGCAGAGGCATTAAATGAATACTTCTTCTCTGTGTTCATGAAGGTGAAGGGGGGGGCAGATACCCCAAGGGGGTGGTCTGGTGGGTAGTGGGAGGAGGGGGTGACTGACATAGGGATTACAGAGGATAGGGTTCTGGAAAAGTTAAGGGCATTCAGGGTGGGCAAGGCACCAGGACCAGATGGCATTCACCCTAGGGTACTCAGCCAGTGAAGATCCTGGCAGGACCACTGACTGACCTGTTCAATACCACCCTGGACACAAGATGCATACCACAAGACTGGAGGATGACCCATGTGGTGCCCATTCACAAAAGTGACCCTAGGGATGAACCAGACAACTACAAACCAGTGAGCTTCACATCAATTGTGGGGAAGCTCAAGAAAACAAACCTAAAGGAGAGGCTAGTGACCTTTTTGGAATGGCCAACAACATGTTTTTTTCTCAGGCATTTTCTGTCAGACAAATCTAATTAAGTATTATGATTGAATGACCAGCGAGCTGAACAGGGCCATGCAGTGGATGTCTTATATTTGGACTTCAGCAAGGCCTTTGATTCCATGCTGGATGGGAGAGTGGGGTGGGGAAGCTGGAATACATAGGGGTGGGAATGAAGATAACCAGGTAGATCATCAACTGGCTGACTGGAAGGCTGAATGGAAGGCAGCAGAGGGTGATGGTGGTGGGGAAAGTGGGAGCAAGGCAGAAGCAGGAAACTACAGACCTGTTAGTTTGACCTCAGTGGAGGGGAAAATGATGAAATCACTTCTGAAAGAAAGAATTGTTGAGTACCTAGACATCAGCGGGGCACAGGCCCCAAAGCAGCATGGATTCACAGCAGGAAGGTCATGTCAGATGAATCTAATCGATTTCTTTGACTGGGTGACCAAAGTAATAGACCAGGGAGGGGCTGTGGATATGGCCTACCTAGACTTTAGCAAGGCATTTGACACAGTCCCGCACAAAAGATTAATAATCAAGTTAGCCAGCCTGGGAGTGGGTCCCAGGGTGATAGCCTGGGTAGCAAACTGGCTGCACAACAGGATACAGAAGGTAATAGTGAATGGAACACATTCTGAAGAAAGGGGGGTTACTAGTGGAGTACCTCAGGGCTCAGTACTGGGTCCAGTCCTCTTTAACATCTTTATAGGTGACATTGCAGAGGGTCTTGAAGGAAAGGTATGCCTCTTTGCAGATGACACAAAGATCTGTAACAGAGTTGATACACAAGGGGGTAGAAAGGATGAGAAGGGACTTGGCAAGGTTGGAGGAATGGTCAGACATATGGCAACTTAGATTCAATGCAAAGAAGTGCAAAGTAATGCACCTGGGAAATAAAAATGCAGGAGAAGAGTACACAATAGCAGGGAAGGTACTAACAACAACAGTAATGGAAAGGGACCTGGGGGGGTAGTCATATCAGATGACCTAAAGGTGGGTAAGCAATGTGAGAAGTTGGTAAGGAGGCAGGGGATACTGGGATGCATAGGGAGGGGTAACACAAGTAGAAAAAGGGAAGTGGTTATCCCTCTGCACAGACAGTTGGTGAGACCCCATCTGGAGTACTGTGTGCAGTTTTGGAGACCTCATCTACGCAAGGACATAGAAAGGATGGAAGCAATCCAGAGGAGGGCAACTAAAATGGTTCAGGGTCTGCATCAGAAACCATACGAAAAGAGACTGAGAGAGCTTAATATGTATACCCTTGATGAAAGGAGGGTTGGGGGGACATGATAGAAACTTTTAAGTACCTCAAGGGAATCAACAAAGTCCAGGAGGTCTTTCAGAAAAAGAGATGTGTAAGAACAAGGGGGCACAATTTAAAGATAGAGGGGATGGCTCAGGGGTAATGTGAGGAAATTGTTTTTCACGGAGAGAGTGGTGGACGCATGGAACCACCTTCCTGGAGAGGTTGTGGAGTCTAAAACAGTGGGGGAATTCAAACATGCGTGGGACAGACATAAGGCAATTATAGTGGGGGGTTGCAGGAAGTAGGCTGTTGGTCAACTAGAATCTGCAGCTTATCCAATAGGTAGGGAAATGGGCAGACTGGGTGGGCCAAGTGGTCCTTTTCTGCCATTAAAGTCTATGTTTCTATGTTAAACTCTCATCACCAAGGGAAGTAAAAGAAAAAGAGTAGTACAAGCAAACAAGAGCTGGTGGCTCAGTGTGGAAGATAAATGCCTCCCAAGTAAATGACAAAGGGTTTGAATCCTGTTAGGGAAACTTTTTTTTCCCTCAGCAGTGTTCCGTTTTTTTTTTTAAATGTATAAAACATAACCTGTTGTTTCACTCAATAATTTAAATAATGCAAAAGCACAGTTATCTATTAGCAATGTATTTAACTTTATGTCTGTGCATATGAATTAATTGCTGTTTACCAGAACAAAACCAGGGGTCACGAGTAAAATTAAAAATCTAAGAATAACGGCAAGCACCTTATTTCACACCTAAAAATGATGCTGACATTACACATTTATTTATGAGTAGCTCATAGAAACATAGAAACATACACTTTGATGGCAGATAAGGACTGCTTGGTCCATCTAGTCTGCCCATTTCCCTACCTACAGGATAGGCCGCAGATCCTAGTTAACCAACAGCCTATTTCTTCCTACCCCTCCACAAGAATTGCCTTATGTCTATCCCATGGATTCTTGAATTCTCCCACAGTTTTAGACCCAACAACCTCCTCAGAAAGGCGGTTCCATGCATCCACTACCCTCTCTGTGAAATAATACTTCCTCACATTGCCCCTGAACCGCCCCCTTCTATCTTTAAATTGTGTCCCCTTGCTCTTGCACATCTCTTTTTCTGAAAGATGCTACCCTCTTGGACTTTGTTGATTCCACTGAGGTACTTGAAAGTTTCTATCATGTCCCCCCTCTCCCATCTTTCCTCAAGGGTATACATATTAAGCTCCTTTAGTCTCTCCTCATACGGCTTCTCTTGCAGACCCTGCAAAATTTTAGTTACCCTCCTCTGGACTGCCTCTATCCTGACTATGTCTTTGCGGAGATGGGGTCTCCAGAACTGGACGCAGTACTCCAGATGGGGTCTCACCAACTGTCTGTACAGAGGGATAACAACTTCCTCTTTTCTGCTGCTGATGCCTCTCCCTATGCATCCCAGTATACCCCCAGCCTCCCTACTGCCTTCTCACATTGCTTGCTAACCTAAGGTCATCTGACATGATTACCCCCAGGTCCCTTTCCTTTTTGTTGTTTTTACTACCTCCCCACTGTGTATTCTTCCCTGGGTTCTTGTTTCCAGGTGCATTATTTTGCACTTCTTTGCATTGAATCCTAGCTGCCATACTTCTGACCATTCCTCCAACCTTGCCAACTCCCTTCTCATCCTTTCCATGCCACCTTGTGTATCAACCCTGTTGCAGATCTTTGTGTCATCTGCAAAGAAGCATACTTTTCCTTCCAGTCCCTCTGCAATGTCACTTATGAAGACATTAAAAAGGACTGGACCCAATACTGTACCCTGCAGTACCCCACTAGTAACCCCTCTTTCTTCAGAGTGGACTTCATTAACAATTATCTTCTGTGTCCTGTTGTCCTGCCAATGTGTTACCCAGGCTACCACCCTGGGACCCACTCCCAGGCTGGTTAATTTGACTATTAATCTTTTGTGTGGGACTGTGTCAAATGCCTTGCTAAAGTCTAGGTAGGCCATGTCCACAGCCCCTCCCTGGTCTACTACTTTGGTCACCCAGTCAAAGAAATCTATTAGATTCGTCTGACATGACCTTCCGCTGTGAACCCATGCTGCCTTGTGTCCTGTGCCCCATTGGCCTCTAGGTACTCAACTATTCTTTCCTTCAGAAGTGACTCCATCACTTTCCCTACCACAGAGGTCAAACTGACAGGTCTGTAGTTTCCTGCCTCTGTCTTGGTCCCACTTTTGTGAAGGGGAATCACATCCACCTTCCTCCAGTCCTCGGGTACCACACCATCCTCCCATGATTTATTAAAAAGAGTAGCCAGTGGTTTCACTAGTTCCCCCCTTAATTCTTTTAGAATTCTGGGGTGAATTCCATCAGGCCCCATTGCTTTGTCCACCTTCAGTTTTAGGAGTTCTTTGAGAACCCTTTCTTCTGTGAAAGGGCTGGGATCGACCCCCCCATCAAGAGTGCTTCTGTTAATTGGATTAGGCACTTCCCCCTCCTCTTTTGAACTGTAGATTTAGTAGTTGCCGTATTGGTCCTTGCAAGAATAGATCCAGAAGCAAATGATTTGATACCTTTTAATGGACCAACATAGATGTAACAAGAACAAAGTGCTCTAGCTTTCGGACCAACCAGTCCTTCTTCAGAAGCTCATGGCAGTTGTTTGGAAAATACAATACTTATAACAGCTAGATAATGCAGAAAAACAGAAAAAATCCCATTGGTTTAAAATACTCATTAAAAAAAACAGATGATGTCAGACAAGTTTAACAGTACAATACTGCCCTCAGTCGAATGAACCTTGGGTTCAGATGTTCTATGTGCAAGACACATATAAGGAATCCTACTGCACATAAACACTGCAGAAGCAGATAGCTCCATCAAGACCGCGATTTGGGAGTTATCTTCTGAAATCAATCAATTAAAGTTTGTGCAGTGGATTCCCCCAATGATCTTACCAAGCAGATGAGCAAACTTCGAAGGCAATTAAACTGTCTGTATCATCTTTTAATAATAAACCAATGAGATTTCTGTTTGATATATATAAAAGTATATTACAAACAACACCCTGAAGAAGACAGTAAGCAAACACAATTCTGTTACATCTAATCCCGATAAAAACCTCAAACCCTCTCTTTACAGATACTGAGCGAAATATTCGTTCAGTATCCCTGCTTTTTCACTGTCCCCCTCTGCCCACCCACCGTTCATTCTATTCAGCCTCACTATCCCTCCCTTTGTCTTTCTACGCTCGCTGATGTACCTATAAAGGGTTTTATCCCCCTTCTTAACCGAGTTGGCTATCTTTTCCTCAGTTTGGGCCTTTGCTATTCTGACTTCCCTCCCTGCTTCCTTCTGCCTTAACTGGTACAGCTGTCTGTCCTGCTCCTTCTGTGTTTCCTTATACTATGCTATCTTTTTCTTCCTGACTTTCACAGCCACCTCTTTTGAGAACCATAGTGGCTTTTTCCTTCATTTTGATTTGTTTATTTGCTTCACACAAAGGCTTGTTGCCTCTGTGATGGCAGTTTTGATGATTTCCCACTGTTGCTCCACACCTCCTTCTAGCCTGTTTGCTAGTGCTTTTCTGAGGCACTCTCCCATCTTGCCAAAGTCAGCCCTCCTGAAGTCCAGTACCCTCACTTTTGTATGGCTTGACTCTATAGCTGAGTTTAACATGAACCAAACTGTTTGATGGTCACTTGTTCCCAGATGGCAACCCACTTCTAGATCTGAAATCCTCTCACTGCCCCCGTTTGAGAGTGCGAGGTCTAAGATTGCTCCCTCATGAGTGGGTTCCGAAAATAGCTGTCTGAGGCCTGCCACCTGTAGAGCATCAAGAATGGCCTTGCTCTTGGATGTGGCTGCAGCAAATGTGCTCCAGTTAACATCTGGCATATTCAGGTCTCCCATCAACAGTATCTCCCCTTTCTCTGCCATTCTAAGAATGCCTTCTATCATATCCTTGTCCATTCCCTCTCCCTGACATGGGGGTCTGTACACAACCCTGTGCGGATTGTGGTGCCCTTTCCAGTCTCAAGGTGACCCACAGTGCCTCCTCTCCTCCCTGTTTACTCTTTGTTCAGTTGCTTTTTATCCCTTCCTTTACATGAGAGCCTACTCCTCCCCTCTTCCCCTGCCTGCTCTCTCCTGTAGGTTATGTACCCTGGTATGTTAATATCCCAGTCATGGTTCTCTGTGTACCATGTTTCTGTGACTGCTACGATATCCAAGCATCCTCTTCCATCAAGGGCCACCAGCTCAGGGCTTGTTGCCCAGACTACGGGCATTGGTACTCATTACCCTCCATTTCCTGATAGCCTTACTCCTTTTTGACCCATCCCTTTCCTTCTTGCCTTTGTCCCTTTCTCCATTTACCCCTGCCCTTCTCCCTATCGACACCTCTATGTTGGTGTTTACTGCACTTACTACCGTTATTTTTTTGGGGGGCTAGGATTTCCCTGCTCCTTTCCAGTGCCCCCCTTGGCTAGTTTAAATGCTTGCCAATGAAGCATTTAAACCTATCACCTAGGATCCTGGTTCCCCTCCTGGACAGATGCAGCCCACCATGCCAGTATAGGCTTGCATCACTCCAAGTGGACCCCCAGTCCCCAATGAAGCCAAATCTCTGAGCTCCACACCAGTTTTTCAACCACTGATTGAATCCCATGGTGTGGAACACCCTAGCCTCTCCTATGACATAGATGAGCAGCACCTCCAAGAAGGTTACTCTGCGTGCTACTTGTCTAAGGCCCCCTCCCTAATTCCACAACCTCTTCCTGCACTTCTCTAATCCCTTTCTTAGCCAGGTCATTTTTCCCTAAGTGGACAATGACATCCAGCTCCCTCCCCTGTGCAGCTGCTCTGGCAATCCTGAGGATTCGCTCCCTGTCCCTCCAAGCCATGGCACCAGGCAGGCACCTTACTTCCCTCTCCCCTTTCTCCCCAAGTTCTACTTTCCTAACAATGAAGTCCCCCACCAGGAGTTGTTTCCTTCCCCTGCAGGGTCTCCTGCCACCCTCCTGTGGGTCTCCTTTGTGGAGGTTCCCAGCATCCTCCTTGGTCTCCACTGCAGGTGCCTCCATAGAGAACCACACTTTGCCAGAATGGCATAGGAATTGTGGAGAGGTACAACTGGAGGGATGCACCTCTGTTCCACCACCCTCACCCTCCCTGAGCCCACTGTGGTCCAACTACTCCTCTTTCTTGGCAACCTCTGAGGCAACGGCAGTGGCACTGGTGGTCCCTAGATGGAAGAGGAGGTCCCACAAATCCTGGCCAACTCAGCCTGGAGATGAGCAACCTCCTCCCTCAGCCCAGAGAGGTGCCTGCAGGTGGGACAACACCACATCATCCAGAACATCTCCCGGAAGACTGCTGCTCCACAGCCGCTTCACTGCACCACTCCCATCATGTCTTATTTCTGGCCCCTTAACTGTTTACAATCCTTACTCTTTCCTCTGTTTTTTTCTCTTTCTCTCCTTACTTTCTGCCTGTGTGCCCTTTAAGCTCCTGATTGTCCTGTTCTGAGACAAGAATATCCTATATTTCTCAGTAGACCTCTTACTTGCTCAGAGGCAGACCTCCAGCAGCTAGAGGGGGCCATAGAGATACTCTTGCCCTTCTAGGATGGTGGGTCTTTGGTGGCTCTGTGATCACTCACTTCCTGCTCCCAAACAGGACGTTCCTGTTTTCAGTCAAATTATGTGCCTATAAAAGTAGATCTAGCATTGGGGGAGAGGGAAGCAGGGCAATATAGTCCCAGTAGAGAAGTCCAGTCACACAGCAGTCCTTTCTCCTGGTGTCTTCTGCCAAGCTACTAGGAGAATCATTCTAAGGCAGTCTATAAATGTAGCTTCCTTCTAGCTAAGCCACTCCCCCTACTTACTAGATCTTTCTACAAGTAATTTAAATCTCACAGCTATCAAGTCCTTTCAATCACCTGAGATTTACACCTAGATAACTGTTCAGATAACCATTCAGTTTAGTTAACTCAGACAAACACACACTTTTTTGTTTTGTTTGTTAGTTTTTTTTACCCTAAATTAAAGGTCCAAGTACAAGAACTCTACTTCTTTAGTCCCAGTACAGAAGTCCAGTCACACAGCAGTCCTTTCTCCTGGTGTCTTCTGCCAAGCTCACATGTGTAGTAGATACAGTTGACTTTCAAATAAGCGTATGTCTTGCAGTGTGTAGACTTTTTCTGTATCTCCCTTTCAGACACTGATGTGTCCTGTTCAGACACACTACACTCAAGAGGGACAGAGGAAAAAGAGCTACAGACAGATGTATAAATATAAATCTGTCATGTACTTTTTTGTAAAGAAAAAAGCCTAGCAAGTGAAACGGATCACCTTCCACTTACAGTGAGTTCTATCTCCGTGGTGCTATGCTATCGCAGAAACAGGTAAAGCACTGAGAATCAAAAACTGTCAATGAGAGAGGGTTGGGGGGAGAGAGAGAGAGAGAGATATGAATATATAGTGAGTGACATATAATGAAAATTAGACTGTTGTGAATGAACCATGTCTTTCCACTACAATGTGACAATATTTTTCTGTATACCTGTTACAAGGCAGTGTATCAAAAACATCAGCAAGCATGATATCTCTCTCTCTCTCTCTCTCTCTCTCTCTCTCACCCACTCTCGATTCTAGGAAACCTGAATACATGACAGCACTGACTGAGATAATCTCTCTATTTCTCTCTGTCTCTCGCTCTCAATCCCTCTCAACAACTTGCCATGATGGCATGAATGTAAAGAAGTGATCAGACTATGGGATGTTGTTGCAGGTTTGGGTTTGGTCCATTGGAAATTATGGCATAATTCAAAACAAAATGATTCCACACATTAATTACCTGTTTAGGTACAAGTATGATTAAATAATTTCATATTTAAATTGTACATTAAAAATCAAACTTGAACTCAAAATCTTTATCCATCACTCTCTACCACACTGTTTATGCTGCATGTGCAAGAATAAACCACAAACTGCCACGTCACATAATAACGTCTGTTGAACTTTAGTGACTCATGAGACTTTGAAGCTTTGAGTCAGGGGTACTCAAATCAACAAGGAAAAAATTACAGAAACTTAAAAAAAATAAAAAATAAACTCTAAGCAACAAATACACATACAATGAATAGCTAAATACATCACATGACAACACTTAGAAGCAATTTACACAAATTCCTGTCCTCTTTAAACCAAACAAAACATGGATTATATATGATAATTATGTTACTTAAAAGTCTAGCAATAAAACCCCTTATCAAGTATGGACACTGAAATGTCAGATCATGTACAATCATGGCTACTACCTGCAATAATGTAATTTTTTATCAGCATTTTTTTCTTTTATTTACCAAATTGAAAATATACTTAGTTATCCTGTTAGGTTTCTCATGATTATACTGTATGATTTTCCAGGCATTTGTGCATGTTCATTAACCATGGACCATCTTGTACATGAATCATGGATAAACCCTGTATGGAGTTATCATAGACACAGATGACAGACAGAGTAGGAATAACCATGTATTTCCACAGACAAGTGTTTTCTCCATGAAAACATGGGCAATTAGAGAAGAGGGTAAAATATTGATTTTCAAGTGCTTACATACTGTAAGAGTATCCCTGTTGACAAAATTAGTATTTTGCAGGGGCAGCCACAGATACAGAGCAGCGTATCTAAATGTATTATCCAACAAAATCCCCTTTATTTCAGCAGCACTTTGTAGTGACACAGTACATCACTATATATTGCTACATATCTTTGGCTGTGGCTGCAAGTTTATTTTTTTCCTTAAGGTCAAAGTCTTGTGGTGCACAGTGTCATATTTCATTTTACTTCAAGCTATCCAGATGCTGCTGTTATGATGTCCACAGAGGCAACTTGTTGTAATACTTGGTGTCATTATTTTTAAATATTAACATAAAATATTGTAATTTGAAGGGTTCTTAAAGAGTCAGTGGGTGGCAATGTAAAGGAAAAGTGCTGCACGTGAGTATGCCTCTACAAACGCATTAGCATGGGGGATCTAATATTCAAATTGCAAGTAACAAGTTGACAGGCAAGTGCAATGTGATGACCTTAACTAGTCTCAATGGTTCATAACTCAAGATACTGATTAACACAAGGGAACATGATGCTAGACACCACTGTAGTCTCTGAATGAATTTTGGTCAGAACACTTTGAATGTTCCTGGTTTACAGATATGTTTACCTTCCTAGGCAATAGCTGGGTTTTGTATTTCCCCAAGTTCCCCATATATTGGCACCTAATACCAGGTCTTTCATGTATAAATCTTCTCCAGACATTTAAATACAGTATACTGAATTGAATTCTTAATTTTGGGGCCTGTGTAAGTGAATAGAAGTCAGTGTTTTGGTTCTTGGTTTTTGGGGTTGACTTTTCTTAGTGTAACATTTATTTGCCAGGGAGGAAATCTATCTGGGAGAATATTTGCAGTCATTTTTGACTAGACCTGTTACTTAAGCTCTGTGAAATATGTGTCTGATAAGGGGAGGAGATGAAAGGGGCCTGATGAACTGTGGATTCAAAACAGGAGCTGTTTGTGGACTCTGCTGTAGCTGGCTGAGAGAGAGAGAGATGTAAATGAGTAGAAGTCAGTGTTTTGGTTCTCTGTTTTTGAGGCTGACTTTTCTTAGTGTAACTTTTATTTGCCAGGGAGGAAATCTATATGGGAGAATATTTGCAGTCATTTGTGACTAGACCTGTTACTTACACTCTGTGAAATAGGTGTCTGAAAGGAAGGAAAGCACTTACCTGGGTGATGGGTCAGAGTTGTAGTTGATTATTTCTGGAGGGCACTGGCTTAGTCCCACCCAACCCAAGCACATAATTTCTTTTAGCATCAGGGGTTCTGACATCACTTCCCTAAAAGTACAATGGACATACACCTGTTCATATCCTTAAAGGCACAGCACAACGAATAGGGGGTAAACACTCTCACACACGTGCACATACTAAAAACTAAATCTTAAACAGGAACGGAGACAGACATGTGGTGAATGATGCAATGCACTGGTTGTGGAGTGGCAGTCTTCCAGGAGATCTTCCAGAGGCTGTGTTGCTGCCCTATTTTCAGGCATCTCTCTGGTCTGAGGGAGGAGGTTGCTTGTCTCCATGCTGACCTGGAAATAGTTCAGGAAACCTCTTCCCCCACCCAGGGATCACCCAGGCCACCACCATTGCCTCAGAGGTTGCCAAGAAAGAGGATTGGTTGGACCACGGTGGGCTTATGGAGGGTGACAGTGGTGGAACAGAGGTGCATCCCTCCACTTGTCCCTCTCCACAATTCATTTGCTCTTCTAGTGGAGCGTGGGTTCTCTATGGAGGCACCCACAGTGGAGACCAAGGAGGATGCTGGGAACCTTCACAAAGGAGACCCACAGGAGGGTGGCATGGGACCCCCAGGGGAAGGAAACAACTATAGGTTGGGGACTTAATCATTAGTGGGGTAGAACTGTGGGAGGGAGGGGAGAGGGAGGTAAAGTGCCTGCTTGGCACCATGGCTTGGAGGGACAGGAAGTGAATCATCAGGTTTGTGGGAGCAGCTGCACAGGGGAGGGAGATGGATGTTATTGTCCATCTAGGGACAAATGACCTGGCTGAGAATGGGATCAGAGCAGTGCAGCAGGAGTTTGTGGAGTTGGGAAGGGGCCTTTTATAAGTAGCACACACAGTAACTTTCTCAGAAGTGCTACCTATCTATGGCATGGGTGAGGCTAGGGTACTCTGCACTATGGGATTCAATTGATTGGTTGAAAAACTGGTGCAGAGCTCAGGGATGTGGCTTCATTGGGGACTGGGGTTCACCTGGAGGGATACAGGCCTATACTGGCATGATGGTCTGCTTCTGTCTGGTAGGGGAACCAGGATCCTGGATGATAGGTTTAAATGCTTCATTGACAAGCACTCAAACTAGCCAAGGGGGGGGGACACACAAAACAGGATGGTTAGTGAAGTAGACACAAAGCTAGAGAAGCCAACAGGGAGCAGGACAGGAGTAAATCCAGAAAAAGACAAAGGCAGTAAGGATAGGGATGGGCCTAAAAGGGGTAAGGCCATCAAAAAATGTAGGTCAAAGAGTACCAATGCCCGTAGTCTGGGTAACAAGCTCCCTGAACTAATGGTCTTGATGGGAGAAGATGTTGTGGCAGTTACAGAAACATGGTACACAGAGAACCATGACTGGGATGTCAACATAACAGGGTACATGATCTACAGGAGGGAAAGGGAGGGTAAAAGAGGAGGAGGAGTAGTAGCTCTCTATAAAAGGGAAGGAATAAAAGCAACAGAACTAAAGGGTAAACAGATGGGGAGGAGGTGCTGTGGGTTACCCTGGAAACAGGAAACGGCACCACAATCCCCAAAGGTCTTATTTATAGACCCCATTTCAGGGGAAGGCAATGGACATGAAAATGATAGAAGGAATCCTTAGAATGGCAGAAAAAGGGGAGATATTGTTGATGGGGGACCTGAATATGCCAGATGTTAACTGGAGCACCTTTACTGCAGCCACATCCAAGAGTAGGGTAATTCTTGGTGCCTTGCAGGGGACATGCCTCAGACAGCTAGTGTTGGAATCCCCTCAGGAGGGAGAAATCTTAGACCTGGTATTCTCAAATGGGGATGGAGAAAGGGTCTCAGATTTAGAAGTGGGTTGCCATCTGGGAACAAGTGACCACCAAACAGTGTGGTTCACAATAAACACAGCTGTAGAGTCAAGCCATACAAAAGCAAGGGTGTTGTACTTTAGGAGTGCTGACTTTAGCAAAATGGGAGAGTGCCTCAGAAAAGCACTAACAAACAGGCAAGAAGGAGGAGTGGAGAAACAATGGGGAAAAATCAAAACTGCCATCACAGAGGCAACAAGCCTTTGTGTAAAGCAAATCAACAAAACAAAATGAAGGAAAAGGCCGCTATGGTTCTCATAAGACGTGGCAGGGAAGGTTAAGAAGAAAAGGATAGCATTCAGGAAATATAAGGAATCATAGAAGGAGCAGGACAGACAACTACATCAGTTAAAGCAGAAGGAGGCAAGGAAGGCAGTCAGAATAGCAAAATTCCAAACTGAGGAAAAGATAGTCAACTCTGTTAAGAGGGGAATAAAACCTTTTATTGATACATTAGGGAGTGAAGGAAGATCAAGGGAGGGATACTGAGGCTTAATAAAGGGGAGGGGATGTGGACAGAGGGTGACAATGAAAAAGCAGGGATACTGAATAGAAACATAGAAATATAGACTCTGATGGCAGATAAGGACCGCTTGGCCCATCTAGTCTGCCCTTTTCCCTACCTACAGGATAGGCCGCAGATCCTAGTTAACCAACAGCCTATTTCTTCCTACCCCCCACAAGAATTGCCTTACGTCTGTCCCATGCATTCTTGAATTCTCCCACAGTTTTAGACCCCACACCTTCCTCAGGAAGGCTGTTCCATGCATCCACTACCCTCTCTGTGAAATAATACTTCCTCACATTGCCCCTGAACTGCCCCCCTCATCTTTAAATTGTGTCCCCTTGTTCTTGCATGTCTCTTTTTCTGAAAGATGCTACCCTCTTGGACTTTGTTGATTCCACTGAGGTACTTAAAGTTTCTATCATGTCCCCCCTCCTTCTTTCCTCAAGGGTATACATATTAAGCTCCTTTAGTCTCTCCTCATACGGCTTCTCTTGCAGACCCTGCACCATTTTAGTTGCCCTCCTCTGGACTGTCTCTATCTTGTCTATGTCCTTGCAGAGATGGGGTCTCCAGAACTGGACCGGTACTCAGATGGGGTCTCACCAACTGTCTGTACAGAGGGATAACAACTTCCTGTTTTCTGCTGGTGACACCTCTCCCTATGCATCCCAGTATACCCCCGGCCCTCCCTACTGCCTTCTCACATTGCTTGCTAACCTTAAGGTCATCTGATATGATTACCCCCAGGTCCCTTTCTTTTTTTGTTGTTGTTACTACCTCCCCCATTGTGTATTCTTCCCCGGGGTTCTTGTTTCCCAGGTGCATTATTTTGCACTTCTTTGCATTGAATCCTAGCTGCCATACTTCTGACCTTTCCTAAAACCTTGCCAAGTCCCTTCTCATCCTTTCCACGCCTCCTTGTGTATCAACCCTGTTGCAGATCTTTGTGTCATCTGCAAAGAGGCATACTTTTCCTTCCAGTCCCTCTGCAATGTCACTTATGAAGACATTAAAAAGGACTGGACCCAATACTGAACCCTGCGGTACCCCACTAGTAACCCCTCTTTCTTCAGAGTGGACTTCATTTACAATTACCTTCTGTGTCCTGTTGTCCTGCCAATGTTTTACTTAGGCTACCACCCTGGGACCCACTCCCAGGCTGGTTAATTTGACTATTAATCTTTTGTGTGGGACTGTGTCAAAATGCCTTGCTAAAGTCTAGGTAGGCCATGTCCACAGCCCCTCCCTGGTCTACTACTTTGGTCACCCAGTCAAAGAAATCTATTAGATTCGTCTGACATTACTTTCCTGCTGTGAACCCATGCTGCCTTGGGTCCTGTGCCCCAGTGGCCTCTAGGTACTCAAATATTCTTTCCTTCAGAAGTGACTCCATCACTTTTCTGACCACAGAGGTCAAACTGACAGGTCTGTAGTTTCCTGCCTCTGTCTTTGTCCCACTTTTGTGAAGGGGAATCAGATCCACCTTCCTCCAGTCCTCGGGTACCACACCATCCTCCCATGATTTATTAAAAAGAGTAGCCAGTGGTTTCACTAGTTCCCCCCTTAATTCTTTTAGAATTCTGGGGTGAATTCCATCAGGCCCCATTGCTTTGTCCACCTTCAGTTTTAGGAGTTCTTTCAGAACCCTTTCTTCTGTGAAAGGGCTGGGATCGACCGCCCCATCAAGAGTGCTTCTGTTAATTGGATTAGGCACTTCCCCCTCCTCTTTTGCAAATACTGAGCAGAAATATTTGTTCAGTATCCCTGCTTTTTCACTGTCCCCCTCTGCCCACCCACCGTTCATTCTATTCAGCCTCACTATCCCTCCCTTTGTCTTTCTACGCTCGCTGATGTACCTATAAAGGGTTTTATCCCCCTTCTTAACCGAGTTGGCTATCTTTTCCTCAGTTTGGGCCTTTGCTATTCTGACTTCCCTCCCTGCTTCCTTCTGCCTTAACTGGTACAGCTGTCTGTCCTGCTCCTTCTGAGTTTCCTTATACTATGCTATGCTATCTTTTTCTTCCTGACTTTTACAGCCACCTCTTTTGAGAACCATAGTGTCTTTTTCTTTCATTTTGATTTGTTTATTTGCTTTACTCAAAGGCTTGTTGCCTCTGTGATGGCAGTTTTGATGATTCCTCATTGTTGCGCCACACCTCCTTCTAGCCTGTTTGCTAGTGCTTTTCTGAGGCACTCTCCCATCTTGCCAAAGTCAGTCCTCCTGAAGTCCAGTACCCTCACTTTTGTATGGCTTGACTTTATAGCTGAGTTTAACGTGAGGCACACTGTTTGATGGTCACTTGTTCCCAGATGGCAACCCACTTCTAGATCTGAGATCCTCTCACTGCCCCCATTTGAGAGTACGAGGTCTAAGATTGCTCCCTCACTAGTGGGTTCTGAAACTGGCTGTCTGAGACCTGCCACCTGTAGGGCATCAAGAATGGCCCTGCTCTTGGATGTGGCTGCAGCAAATGTGCTCCAGTTAACATCTGGCATATTCAGGTCTCCCATCAACAGTATCTCCCCTTTCTCTGCCATTCTAAGAATGCCTTCTATCATATCCTTGTCCATTCCCTCCCCCTGACATGGGGGTCTGTACACAACCCCTGTGCAGATTGTGGTGCCTTTCCAGTCTCCAAGGTGACCCACAGTGCCTCCTCTCCTCCCTGTTTACTCTTTTGTTCAGTTGCTTTTATCCCTTCCTTTACATAGAGAGCTACTCCTCCCCCTCTTCTCCCCTGCCTGTCTCTCCTGTAGGTTATGTACCCTGGTATGTTAACATCCCAGTCATGGTTCTCTGTGTACCATGTTTCTGTGACTGCTACGATATCCAGGCACCCCTCTTCCATCAAGGCCACCAGCTCACAGAGCTTGTTGCCCAGACCACGGGCATTGGTACTCATTACCCTCCATTTCCTGATGACCTTACTCCTTTTTGTCCCATCCCTGTCCTTCTTGCCTTTGTCACTTTCTCCATTTACCCCTGCCCTTCTCCCTATCGACACCTCTATGTTGGTGTTTACTGCACTTACTACCGTGATTTTTTTTGGGGGGGGCTAGGATTTCCCTGCTCCTTTCCAGTGCCTCTCCCCTTGGCTAGTTTAAATGCTTGCCAATGAAGCATTTAAACCTGTCACCTAGGATCCTGGTTCCTCTCCTGGACAGATGCAGCCCATCATGCCAGTATAGGCTTGTATCATGCCAGGTGGACCCCCAGTCCCCAATGAAGCCAAATCCCTGAGCTCCACACCAGTTTTTTCAACCACTGATTGAATCCCATGGTGCAGAACACCCTAGCCTCTCCTACGCCATAGATGGGCAGCACCTCCGAGAAGATTACCGTGTGTGATACTTGTCTAAGGCCCCTCCCCAATTCCACAAACTTTTCCTGCATTTCTCTAATCCCTTTCTTAGCCAGGTCATTTGTCCCTAGGTGGACAATGACATCCAGCTCCCTCCCCTGTGCAGCTGCTCCAGCAATCCTGAGAATTCGTTCTCTGTCCCTCCAAGCCATGACTCCAGGCAGGCATCTTACCTCCCTCTCCCCTTCCTCCACCAGTTCTACCTTCCTAACTATGGACGAATACTTCTACTCAGTATTCACAAAAGAAGAGGAGGGGGAGGTACCTAAACCAAATAATAGAAACACTCTAGATGGGGGGTCGATACCACTCCATTCACAGAAGAAAGGGTTCTGAAAGAACTCTTAAAACTGAAGGTGGACAAAGCAATGGGGCCTGACAGGATTCAGCCCAGAATTCTAAAGGAACTAAGGGCAGAACTGGTGACAACTGGCTACCCTCTTTAACAAAATCATGCGAGAATGCGGTGGTACCTGAGGACTGGAAGAGGGTGGATGTGATTCCACTTCACAAAAGTGGGAGCACAGTTGAGGCAGCAAACTTCAGACCTGTTAGTCTGACCTCAGTGGTAGGGAAAGTGATGGAATTGCTTCTGAGGGAAAGAACTGTTGAGTACCTAGAAGCAAGCGGGGCACAGGACCCAAGGCAGCATGGATTCACAGTGGGAAGGTCATGTCAGATGAACCTAATAGATTTATTTAACTGGGTGACCAAAGTAGTAGACCAGGGAGGGGCTGTGGACATGGCCTACCTAGACTTAGACTTCATCCAATATATTGTACTTTACTGTCTATCAGAGACCTGCCTTGCATAGAACTCACACATAGCGGTATGCTGATTGCCTTTGGTACCATGCCTGTAAATTATGCTGCCTTGTTCTGTTCTCAGTTTCAAGCCTTACATTGCTATTTGTAAATTGTTGTACACCGCCGTGCAAAGCCACACCTTTCTCACGTGTAATGACTATACATAGGCCGCTAATGTTGCTACACTTACTCCAAATTGTTGTATTGTGACTTGTTGTTTAAACTACCAGGTCCATCTTGTAAATGAGCCCTGCTCAATGGTGTTCCACCTGGCAAAATAAAGATATTGATTGATTGATGGATTGATTGATTGATTGATTTAGCAAGGGCATTTGACAGTCCCACACAAAAGATTAATATACAAGTTAGCCAGCCTTGAAGTGGATCCCAAAGTTGTAACCTGAGTAAAAAAATTGACTGGACAACAGGACATAGAGGGTAATAGTAAACAGAATCCACTCTGACAAAAGGGAGGGTTTCTAGTAGGGTACCACAGGGTTCAGTACTGGGACTGGTCCTCTATAATGTCTTTATAAGTGACATTGCAGAGGGAGTGGAAGGAAAAGTACAGTATGTCTCTTTGCAGACTACACCAAAATCTGCAACAGGGTTGATACACAAGGTGGGGTGGAAAGGATGAGAAGATACTTGTCAAGGTTGGAGGAATGGTCAAATGTATGGCAGCTTAGATTCAAAGCAAAGAAGTGCAAAGTAATGCACCAGGGAAACAAAAAATCCACTGGAAGAGTACACAATGGGGGTTGAGAAACTAACAACAAAAATGGAAAGGGACCTGGCGGTGGTCATATCAGTTGACCTAAAAGTGTGTAAGCAATGTGAGAAAGCAGTAAGGAGGGCTGTGAGGATACTGAGATGCATAGGGAGAGGTGTCACCATCAGAAAACAGGAAGTTATTATCCCTCTGTACAGACAGCTGGTGAGACCCCATCTGGAGTACTGCGTGCAGTTCTGGAGACCCCATCTCTGCAAGGACATAGACAGGATGGATGCTGTCCAGAGGAGGGCAACTAAAATGGTGCAGGGTCTGCACCAGAAGACAGACAAAGAGAGACTAAAGGAGCTTAATATGCATACCATCAAGGAAAGAAGGGACGGGGGGACATGATAGAAACTTTCAAGTTTATTTATTTATTTATTTATTTATTTAAGAATCAGTTTACAACCTTTGAGCCAGAGGCTCGTTTCCAAAGGTACTTCGTCACATAAAGACATACATTGCGTTTCGGTTACATAGCAAAGGTTTGCAAAAATCAATAGGCATTCACCAGAGGTGCCACGCCACATTGTGGTCAGACAAATACAATTGGGTACAGGGTACATGTAATTGATAACAGGTATTACACAAGTCGGTATCAAGTGAGCATTCTGGTAGATAAACATTGAAACAGCTGGCACTGGCCAGGTTAAACCTAGGCATGGTGTACAGGGAAGTGGTGGAGGGATGGTGGTGGAGAGCTGCCTGGGGCATTGTCAGGAGAAAAAGAGGTGGAGGCTATGTTCAGAGACAGGAGCAGTTACGAGTGCTGAAGATGTGGTTCTGAAGTGCTGTTTTGAATGTGGAGATGGTGATGGCATTGGTGATGGTGGCAGGGAGAGAGTTAAACCAGGTTGGGGCTCTATAGCTGAAGGACCTCTGGCCACGGCTGGTTCTCGTTCTGGGGACCTTTAGAGTGGTCTTGTAGGAAGACCGTGTTGCAATGGTGGGAGGGCTCTGGTGGATGGATGCCGTTACCCCAGGGGGGGAGAGCCCGAGTAGGGTTTTTGGTGAGGAGACAGGTCTGGTATCGGAGCCGTTCATCCAGGGTAAGCAGGTTAGCATCGACATATAGCTGACAGGTGTGTGTGAGCCTGGGGGCACCAGTAATCAATCTGTATGCTTTATTCAGGGTTAGGTGAATTTTGTTGAGTGCAGTGGTGTCGGCAGCACCGTATACTGGTCGACCATAGTCTACAAGGGACAGAACGGACGATGTAACAGCTAGCCAGAGAGCATTTGGGGGAAGGCAGGTTTTATGGCGGAATAGGATGCCAAGCCGTGTGTTGGTGGCGGATGTTAGGGCGTCGATGTGGTTGTGAAATGTGAGGGATAAATCGAAGGTAACCCCAAGGTATTTGTAGGAGCAGACTTGTTCCAGTGGTTGGTTGGTGCTTGGAAGGATATAGAGTGGGTGGTTGCTAGCTTTGTTTTGGGGGTGTTTAAAGAGCATAGTTTTGGTTTTCTTAAGATTGATGACGAGCTGCGCTCCCTTAAACCAAGCCTCGCACTGTTGAAAGACTGCTGTAGGGAGTCCTGTAGGGAGATGGATTACGTGGGTGGCAAAATGGACAGCGCCGCCTGCATACAGCAGAATTTTGCCAGAGCATGCACTAGGCAGGGTGTTCAGATACAGCGAGAAGAGAAGGGGCCCAGGATGGAGCCTTGGGGACCCCAGAGAGAATGGGATGGGTGATCGGAGAGTGTGTTATTAATCTGACACACTGGGATCGAGTGTCAAGATAGCTAGCACACCATGCCAGGGGGGCCAGCCGAGAGACCAGTGAGGCAGAGTGCATTCAGCAGCAGTGGATGGGAGACAGTGTCGAAAGCCTTTGAGAGGTCAATGAACACTGCACCAGCTAGGGAGCTGGTATCCAAGGAGGAGTGTAGGAAGTTGGAGAATTCAATAAGGGCAGTGCTGGTACTGTGACCCGCACGGAAGCCATGTTGCTCTGGGCATAAGATTTTATGCTTAGCCAGATAATCAGTGATTTGAATGGCCACCACTTTCTCCAGGGCTTTAGAGAGGGGAGGGAGGATGGAGATTGGCCGATAGTTGTTGGCCGATGACCTGTCGCCTCCTTTATGAATAGGTGTGATAATAGCTGTTTTCCAAGCTGTGGGGAATTGTTCCAGGCAGAGTGACTGGTTAATTAGGCTTGTGAGAGGTGCAAGGACTTCATCTAGCACCAGCCTGAGGATGCTGGGGTCCAGTGAGTCACTGCCGGGATTGTTGCCATTGAGAGCTTTTGATTAGATGGGTCTGGCTTCCTGGGTGGAAATCTTTCAGGAGGAAGCTGGGGTGCTGGAGGACAGGGGAGTTTGGCTGGGGGAGGGTCAAAGAAATTACTAGGGAGGACTGAGCTAAGGTCAGTGAAAGTGGTGTTGAACCAGTTAGCTATGGTGGCAGGCTCGGTGGAGGTTGTGCCATTTCTAGTGAGCTGGGATGGGGCAGGGAGCAAGCTTTACCATTGAGTTGCTTAATATTATCCCAGAAGGTCCGGGCTGAGCCCCAGGAGGAGGTAAGGGAGGCCTGGTAATGGTCTGCCTTGGCTTTCCTGATGGCCCATGAGCATTTATTTCGGGCTGCATTGTATGCTTGCCTATCAGACAGACGACCTGTTTCAGTGGCAAGGTGCCAGAGGTTATCCCGGTTTCTAAGTAATTGTAGGAGGGCCGGGCTAACCCAGGGTGCGTTCTGTTTTTTGGACCGGTACCTCAAGGGAATCAACACTGTCCAATGGGGTAACATCTTTCAGAAAAACAGATGTGCAAGAAGAAGGGGGCACAATTTGAAGACAGAGGGAGGACATCTCAGAGGTAATGTGAGGAAGTATTTTTTTCTCAGAGAGGATTGTGGATGCATGGAATGGCCTTCCTGAGGAGGTAGTGGAGTCAAAAACTGGGAGAATTTATGAATGCATGGGACAGACATAAGGCAATTCTAGTGGGGGTTGGAGGAAGCAGGCTGTTAGTTAATTAGGATCTGTAGCTTATCCATTAGGTAGGGAAATGGATAGACTAGGTGGGCCAAGCGGTCCTTATCTGCCATCAAATTCTATGTTTCTGTTTCTATGTTTCAGTGCACCTGTGGAATTGGTGTGTATTTTTTTTTTTGTCATTGGAACTAGACAGTCAAGAATACAGCCACATTTTAACTATCTTTGACCGCTGTACAATGTATGCACAGGCCTACCCAACAAACAATCAAACTGCCTGGACTGTTGTGCAGAAACTTGAGGAGTTTGCAACTCATTATGGCATACCTCAGTGTACTCACTTCGATCAAGTTCCCAACTTTCAGTCGCCTAGTGAAAGAATTTCTTGTTGCGCATGGCATTCAACAGTCATGCACAATACCCTACCATCCTCAAGGGGACCCACAATTGGAATGTTTTAACAGTACCTTGTCAGACATGTTAGGTTTGCTGGACCTTGAACAGGAATGAAATTGGAGACAGCATGTCCCCAGGTTGGTGCACACCCACAAGTGACAGGAGACACCAGTGTCAGGTCTGCTAGAGGGCAGACAGACTGCCACTGGTGCTTCCTAGGTCATTCTGGAGGTGGGGGGGTTCAGCTAGTGGGTTGACCCTGGGCTAGAGACAGTAGCCAAGGGTGCAGGTGAGTGGGATGACTGCCTCTCGGGGTAAGTGCTGGTGGGACACTTTCCCTGTCCCTCAATAAAGTCCCATGTTGGCTGCATGGTGATACCCGTGATGGCCGAGGAGGCGGCTATCGCTGGGTAGGACCATACATTGTAGCTGGTGACTGCTGAAAGATCTGAAGAGATGCCAAGAAGAACTTTTGGGAAGACATTAAAGCTGGAAATGGGATTTATCTGAAGAACTCTTCATAGACCCCACTACCTGTCAGAACTTTTGGTATTTGGGCCTTTTATATTACATTTTTGGCAGTGAGAGTGCCTACAAAGTTTGAACGTCTTATAATTCTGCTGGTCATTGCTTATGTATAAAAGTGAGAGTATGGACTTGCTTGATTTTTTCTTGCTTGTGTCCTGAAAAGGTGGGAGCTCTGAGGGATTTTTATAAATCATCAGAAAGAATGAGGTGACTTTCTCTTTAATTTGCATACTTGCATTCTACCATAAGACTTATTTAATTTTTACTCCATTATCTGGTTTAATTTATTTTGATTGTTATAGTTTTTAGAATTTGGGTTTTGTGATGGGGTAAATATTAATTGTTTGTGGATTGGGGGGTTTGGTTTATTTGGCAAGTGATTGAATGTGATTGGGTGTGTGATAGTGGAGTGTTAGTTTTTTTAGTGAGCTGTAGCTGACTGAGATGTGCTGGGATGGAGTAAATACAGTCAGGAACTATTCTCCCACCAGGCTCCGGGACCTCCACCCTTTTAACTGTCTCCCTTCACCAGCAGAAGCATACAGATGATATTGTGGTCTGGGGATAGTGAGAAGGAGGAAGAAGGGGGAGTGGACCTGGGCCTCATAGAAGAATGGAGGAGAGTGGGCAGATTGGGGTTGTGGGAACATGGAGATGCCCTAGGGAGGTATAGGTGTCCTCCCTGTCTGGTTCCCATACTAAAGGGCTCTGCTTTATGTTGGCAAGTAGTGCGTTCTTCCTCGGTTGCCCATCCGACTCAGGCAGTGTTATGCAATGCCAGGTCTATAAAAAAACAAGACCGCTGTGATAGCAGATCCTGTTGGTACATCAGACCTGGCTTGCATCACTGAGACCTGGTTGAATGAGAATGCTGGTGCAGTATTGGCATCAGCAATTCTGTCCAGATGCTTGGTGATACACCAACCAAGGGTGGATTATAGGGGCAGAGGTGTAGCCATTTGTTTTAGATCAGAACTGGGCCTTATGAATGTTCCAGTTGGGTACAACAGATCCTTTGAGTGTATTGTGGGTGCAGGTGTAGGTTGCAGGATAATCCTCATTTACCATCCACCTAGCGATGGGAAAGAGTTCCTGCAGGAAGTCAAGGACTTCATCGTCGACATGGTGCTGGAATCCTCCAGATGGTTAATTCTGGGGGATTTCAATGCCTGGGTTGATGATGAACTCTTGAAATGTGGTCAGGACTTCCTCCAACTGATGACATTATTGGGTCTTACACTGGTAGTTACCTCTGTGACCCACATTCATGGTCACTCATTGGACCTGATGCTCCTCCTGGGGATGGAGATCTCTGACTTGGTGCTGGAACCATTTGGCTGGTCTGACCATCACACCATAGGTTTCAGTTTTGGGGCTTTCCCAGTAGGCCTGCCCTTATGGAGATGGTCCGGTACTGCCCTTTAAGGGGCGAGACCCCAGATGGCCTAAAGGCAATGTTGGACCTATCAGGCATATTGAGTGAATGATTGGCTCCAGGGGACCTAGTACATGCCTATAATAACGTGGTGACAGGGTCCCTGGATTCCATAGCTCCTGTTTGGGTTCACTTCCTCATTCTTCACCAAAGGTCCCCATGGTTTGATGTGACCTTGAAGGAGTTGAGGAGCGTGGGGCAGTGGTTGGATAGGTGCTGGAAGAAAACAGGTCGGGGTGTTGACAGAATTAGATTGATAGAGCATTATGCAATCTATCAATCAGCAATCACCCATAAGAAGGCAGAATTCCTGTGCAAGGAGATTGCCACTGCACAGAATCGACCAGCTCATCTTTTCCAGACTGTGGACAGATTGTGCAATCCAGTCTATCTTCAGCCTGGAGTAGCCTTTTCACAGGAAAGGGGTGAAGAGTTTGCTCACTTTTTCACAGATAAGGGTGTCACCATCAGATCTGGGATCTGCTCATCCCCCTCTATTGGTTGTTGCAGAGGTCGATGGGAAGATGCGACTGCCCAGTTTACTTGGTCTGTTTTCAGCCAGCCGGCAATCACTGGCATCATGAGGATTATCCAGACATTGTGACCAACCTGCGGTAGTCTGGACCTGGGCACAATGTGCCTCCTTATGAGGTGCATTGAGGAACTTGGTCTGGTCCTGGCTGAGATAGTCTGGAGTTCATTGGAGAGTTTTTTTTTCCAAACCCATAAAGAGGCGGTTGTACGACTGCTCCTTAAAAAGCCCTCTCTTGACCCGGATTGTCTGGCTAACTACAGGCCCTGCTCTTCATGGGTAAGGCTATCAAGTATGTGGTCGGGTTGCAGCTGAATGATCATTTGTCCATCCATGATGTCTATGATAATCCTCTCCAGTCTGGTTTTAGGAAGAGGCATAGCACCGAGACAACACTTATTTGGGTGCTTAATGATCTCCTAATAGTGAAAAATCGGAGGACATATTCGATCTTGGTCATACTTGATCTCTCTACAGCATTTGACACTGTGGACCATGGTGTGCTGTTGGAGCATCTGCAGTTAATTTATGGACTGTCTGGTACAGTCCTCAGTCGGTTGCGATCATTTCTCAAGGGTAGGACTCAGAGAGTGGTGTCTGGATTTATTCCTCAGCCCCTATCCTGTGGGGTACTGCAGGGCTCCATTTTGTCACTCATGTTGTTTTCAGTGTATATGTTGCCATTGGGAGATATTATTAGATGATATGGCTTGAGTTTTCACTGCTATGCAGATGATACTCCGCTATACATGTCTTTTGTGCCCAAACAGGATGGAGTTCTCTTGGTCTTTGATAACTGCCTCTCCAAGATCCAGAATTGAATGAGAGCCAGCTGGCTGCAGTTGAACCCATCTAAAACCGAGGTGCTGGTTGTGGACCCAGGCCATCGGGACGTGTGTTCGTGTCTGGACAACCCTCCGGGCTTTGGCTCAGAGGTGTTCAGCTGATGACCTCTGATCAGGTGCAGAACCTGGGCATTATTTGTGATGATGGCCTGATACTTAAATCTCAGGTGTTGGCTGTTGTCAAGACCTTGCTTTACCACCTGAGGAATATCACCCGGGTAAAGCAAATGGTACCACCTGATGATCTTCCAACTTTGGTCCACACCTTCATGACTTCCCACCTTGACTACTGCAATGCCCTCTTTCTAGGTCTACTGGGGGTTGATATCCACTACTTGCAGCTGGTGCAGAATGCAGCAGCCAGGCTGCTGACTGGCTCTTCTAGAGCTAGCCATATTATGCATGTGCTCCATGGACTGTACTGGCTGCCAGTACAGTGGCAGATCAACCTCAAGGTCAGCTTACTGACTTGTAAAGCCATACATGAGCAGGGACCCCACTATTTTCAAGTTCTCCTCAGTCCCTTCCACCCCCTGCACTCACTCCGCTCCACCAGAGAGGGATTGCTAGAGGTTCCCAGGGTACCATTAAAAACATCTGGGGCCCATTCTTTTGCTTTTGCATTGCAGCCCCTACCCTGTGGAACTCTCTACCTCATCAGGAGAGGAAGTGTCTAACCACTGAGAGTTTTAAAACAGTGTTAAAAACTTATTTATTGAGCCTGGCCTTTCCATACTGCTTTTAGGACTGAAAAACACTGTTATAAGTTATGAAGGTTATTTAGTGTATTCATGGATTAGATATATGATGTGTGTTTTAATAATATTATGGGATTTGCTTGTATTTTTAAATTCTTGTACAGGCACCTGGAAGTCTTGGAAAGGCAACTTTTGTAAATAAAAATTGACTTGATTTGAAACAGTGCTACAGGTGCTTCACCTTATCTGTCAATGTTTGGCTGTGAAGCCAGTTTTCCAATTGACTTTGCTGTTGAACCCATCTGTGGATGCAACCTCAACAGAGCATTACCTGGAATACACAGAACACCTAAAAAAGCAACTGAAGGAAGCCTACGAATTGGCTGACAAAGCCACTGGTAAAGTTGGTGATGCTAACACATTTTGGTATGACCAGAAAGTGCATCACCAAGTTTTGCAAGTTGGAGATAGAGTGCTCCTCAGAAATCTTGGCCTCCATGGAAAGCGCAAGATAGCTGACCCTTGGTTTTCTGAACCATATGTTGTCCAGTAAACATTAACTGATTTACCTGTGTAGTGCATCCTTCAAGAACATGGCCAGGGGACTTAAAACAAATCAGCATAACCACCTTCTGCATAATGGTGAGCTCAATTGCATTCCTGGAGACTGTAACAGAGCCTGGACTGAGACCTGACAGGACCAAAAATCGTAACAAAGCCAATAAAAAAAGATGTCAGTGATATCTCCTGATAACACCATAGTCAATTACCCCCTTCCACCATCTGACCCAAATGAAAGTTTAAACAATGAGAAAAATAAAAAGATACTGGTATCAACCTCCCACAAATGTACCCAGCAAACCTGTGACCCCTATGTACTGGCCACAAGCAGTCTTTGAATAGACAGACTCCTTATACTGTGTAAACCATAATGCAGAAGCATTGGTGCCAAGTGCAAGCCCAGCTGGAGATCAAGAAGCACCTTTTGCAGATATGGATGTAGATGCATTGGTGGAGGAGTTATCAAAAAAGACTGATCAGACACCTGTTATTCTGGACCAGGCCACTGTGCTGGACACAGTGCCTGGAGTAGGTAGTGGGCACCCTACTCCTATGGAAGAAGCAGTACTACCCTGAAGGTCTAGTAGAGTATGTAAACAACACATGAGGTTAACTTATGACATACCTGGTGCCTTCTCTAAGATCTTATACAAGTGGGGCATAAGTACATGATGGTCATTGTTTATTCTGTGTTCAATGTTGCCTGTCACTGACCTGAATTAGTTAATGGAGTTGGTAAATTTATGTTATGGTGCACTATTATTTGTTCAATCTTACAAGATCATTACAAATGACTTATAAAAAGAGATTATCCAAATTAAAAAAAAACAATTGTTCACAAATAAAGCATCTCTAATACACAGATACAACAATAACTTATCAAATTACTTTTACAACTATTGATTTAGTATTTATTTTCTGTATAAATACTAAAAAGTTTGCAACTCTTTTTATAATAATTTCATCCTCCATTGTTAACAATATATTAATCAGCATTTTATTATCATATCCTTTTAATGAAGACAAAATTGGCCCTAACAATTTTTCTTTATTTTATTTATTTAGTTTGTTAACCAGAAAAGGTGTCATAGCCATAATTATGACTATTTTCAAACATGACCTGGGAAGTTACAGACATTTTTGGCACTCAAACAATTTACAGACATTTGTGCAGAAGATGAGCAACAACATGAAAGAGAGAGGCCCAGATATTCAAACTGAGCCATTTTGTGGTGCAAGCCCCTGAGCCGCTCAAAATAGTTGCGCAGGGGTGTGGCTAGGGCGATATTCAATGGAGTTGCGCTATGGCGCAACTTCTTTGAATATCACCCCCTGGCCACACCCACTGTGCATGGCGCAGTGGAACTGCATCAGTGCAAGTGGTCAGAATGGAGCATTGAGATGTGGTGGTGCAAGTTCCATTGCGCCATGCACAGCACCTGCGATATTCAAAGGGTGACATGCAAATGGGGCCATAATCTATGCAAGGCGCACGGGGGACCATTTGCATCTGATTACAGCCCCATTTGCATGCCATTAGCATGCAGGTGCGCCGATCCCTGATGACTTGTGCCTGGCGCCCTGCAAGGCAGCAGCCATTGGGACCGACGCCCCCTGCAGCCAGATTGCATTACATCCCGTAAGGGACAATGCATGACTCCAATCCCTGGCAGTCCAGTGGACCCCGAGTAGCCCGATCGCGGGCAGAACAGTATCCCCCCACCCCCCGAGTAGCCCGATCGCTGGAATAACTTAATGGGCTCACCCTATTAGCCCAATCATGGCATCAGATTCCCAAAGCTCAGTATCCCTGGTGGTCCAGTGGATTGAATGGAGCCCGATTGGGCGACATTCCTCACCCCCAAGTATGAAATCCCTGGTGATCTAGTGGCCCCCCACCCAGCCGCCACGGGGCCCACCACCCTGCTCCCCGCCAGCCGGCGGCAGCAGCACCTCACCTGCCTGCCGGCCTGCCGGCCACCAACTGACAGCTTTGGGCTGCACATTGGTTCAGAGCATGAGCCAATGGGCGTGAGCCTATCTGGCATTAGTTGTCCAGATATGTGAATGAATTTGCCACATATCTGAGCCCACTAACACTAAAATCCCCTTACCAGAGAATCTCATGGGTGTACCTATATTCCATACAATACCCTTGTAACTGAAGAAAAATCTCATTTTTAACCCTAGGTGGTTTATAAATTCCCATTGATAAGAGCTTTTATATATGAGAATTTGATAACTATTGGAAAACATTCCAGTCCCCCTCCTCAAAAATATCCTCCTTCTCTCTCATTTCTAACTCAGAGTTTGCATAAATTAATATGCCTCCACTCTTCTTATTTCTATCTTTCCTGAATATTTGATAGTGTTCTAGTTCTATAGTGGCATCACTAACTCTTTGATTTAACCATGTCTCTGTCATTACAATAATCTGTGGTTGCTTTTCCCTCACCCAATCTTTAATGGAGTCAGATTTCCCCTTTATACCTCTAACATTAAGGTGCACTACATTAAAATCCCCATTAAGGTACTCATCTCCATCCCACAAACCAAATAAATCTGTGACTGGATTGGGGTGTATATCTCCACAGCACATCAAAGATGCAGTTTTAATAAGTGGCATAGCAAGTACAACAACTTTCTTAATGATTTGCCTTGGGGCCTATACATCCATTTTAAAAATCTACCTATTGTTCTGACCACCATGGGAGACAAACCACCCAAAGGTTGATTGTAAAACTCCCACAATTGGTTCATCCTGATATAGCTGTTAACACAATTAAGTGTACACAAGGTGCGACTAATCCCAACAAATTCTGCCATGGCTGGCCTCCACATTTGAGCATCTGTGCCTCTTTCTTTAATGGACACAGATGAATCACAAAACATTACATTTGTAGGCCCCACAACAAGGCTAAATACAGCCCCCCCACCCAAAATCAGTAATAGTACCAGAGCTATCCTCATGTTCCCATATAATTTAAATGGCACTTAGTTATCAATATCAATTCCACCCTCACCCATAAAAACACACAAATGTGTAATTACAAAATTCCCGATAATAGGTTCACAATATTGGAAACCTGATTCAATATTAACATTTAATAGGTTCACAATATTAGAAACCTAATCCAATATTAACATTTAACTACACATAATGCAAAACACTCGATCTCAAATCAAATCCTGTCTATACATAAAACTCAAATTACTCATGATAAGAGCCACATACATTTCAGCTTAGTATAACTTTACCTAAGGTTGCAGACTTGCAATTTGAACCAAATGTCCCAATTTAAATTCCTCTACCAAGTGGCGCTCACGCCACTCGTGCTCGTGCCACTGTGCTCATGCAGTAGCAGCGTGAGCCTTTTAAGTGTCCTGCCCCTTCTGCTCTGTTTATGTAAGCACTGAATCTGCTCCCTGAATACAGCTGGGACCAATTTGACCAGCTGAGACCTCCAGTAACCAGGAGCTCAACAATAACTGCAGCAAACACTTTACAGTCACAGAGCAGATGAAGTTAAAATACAGGGAAGAGCACTGGCACACTATGTTACTGACACAATTGTTTGGGTGCTTAGTTGGAGATGTATACACAGTAATAAAAGTACCTTTATAATTCAGTAGCAGCACGAGTCTTTTAAGTGTCCTGCCTCTCCTCCTCTGTTGATGTAAGTGCTGAATCTACTCCCCGAATACAGCTGGGACCAATTTGACCAATTCAGAGCTCCGGTAAATGGGATCTCAACAATAACTGCAGCAAACACTGTACAGTCACAGAGCAGATGAAGTTAAAATTAGGGGAAGAGCACTGGCACACTGTGTTACTGATATTGATGTTCGGGTGCTTAGCTGGAGATGTATACACAGCAATAAAAGTACCTTTATAATTCAGTAGCAGCACAAGCCTTTTAAGTGTCCTGCCCCTCTTTCTCTGTTGACGTAAGTGCTAAATCTGCTCCCTGAATACAGCTGGGACCAATTTGACCTATTCAGAGCTCCAGTAAATGGGAGCTCAACAATAACTGCAGCAAACACTATACAGTCACAGAACAGATGAAGTTAAAATACAGGGAAGAGCACTGGCACACTATGTTACTGACACTGTTGTTCGGGTGCTTAGCTGGAGATGCATACACAGCGATAAAATTGTAACCCTCACAGAATGCTAATGTTACATTTGTATTTGTTAACTCACCCCGATTAGTTCTTGGCTGCCCTTTTTGTCTATACTGTCCTGGCTGGATCCTTACCTTGGCGTTAACCCTAGCTGTAAGTGAAATGTTTCAGCCAATATCATGTCACATAAGCGTTGTGTGTAACGCGACGCTTGTGTAAACGGGTAGCAATGCTTACATGCCTTTCCAGTATAACCCAATAAAAATTAAAATAAAATTAAATGAATGCTTCCTTAACTTCCATTATTGTGATTGGTAAAAATTCAGTTTAATCATTCATTTTTCTAAATTTAACCACAATCTTTTACCATAGTCATTAAACATCACTTTAGCAAAATGATTTACCCAATCTTCTGCAGAAGCATATTTTTTATTTCCTCCTTCAGTTCTTTGTATCTGAATGCTACTAGGGACCAGAATGTTTTACTATCCCTTGTTTCTATTACCTCATTCATTCATTCCCATTGTGTTGTGTAATATTCTTTCTTTTTCTTAATTAATAAACTTCTATACTCTTTTCTTAGGCCTTTTAGTAATACCTTAATTTAATGGATCTATTTTTGTTTATACTTTCTAATCACTTTCTGAAGTTGTCTTTTCATGGTTTTACACTCATTATCAAACCAGCTCAACTTCTTATTCTTAATAGTAAGAATCCTTTCCTTATACAGTCTTGGTTGTACTTGATTGAAAAACAAAACTACTCAAAGCATGCTAGAATGAGAAGGAATCCAGGTTTTCCATTAATGCTATTATATTTTCAAAAAGAATTCTAGCTCATCCCTAATATGTCTATCCTTTCTGACCAAACTAATCTTTTTTCATATCTTGGGCTAAATATTCAAAGGAGTTTCACTTGGAGCAACTGAGTTGCATCAGCACAACCCCAGAAATGTGTCTGGGGCAATATTAGAAAGAAGGAATTATGCAGTGCAATTCCCAATGTACAAGGGTGCAAAGATAATGCATGTGGTGCATCCTCAGGGGGTGTGCCCATGCATATGTGGCACATCCCGATATTCAGTTCGGGATGTGCAGCACATATGACAGCACAACCCTGAGGTGTGCCACATATTAATGCACAAAGCTGAGCCTAAAAAATAAGGCTCAAATGGTAGTCACCCACAGGTGAGCTGCCATACTGCAAGGCACAGCACAGCAGCCACCAGTCATGGGTGGCCACCCTACCAATACACTGTGCACAAGATTCTAAAGTCCAGTGGTCCCCCCAGCCTGCCCATAACCCCTATTGCTCTACATAAAACTATATCATGTCCCTGGTGGTCAAGTGGTACCTCCCACCCTGCCAGCACACCTGAGCACCCACGATCCAATAAACCCATTTCCTGGTAGATTAGTGGTACCCCTAACCCTTCCCATCACTCTGATCACTGACAATAGTAGTTTAATATATCCCTGGTGGTCTAGTTGCACCCTCCTCCCTCCCCGTAGCCCTGATTGCTGAGAAATGAAAGATTAATAATTCCCTGGTAGTCTAGTGGCACCCCACTCCTTCCATAGCTCCGATAGCTGGGAAATAAATGTGTAAGAATTCCCTGGTAGTCTAGTGGAAACCCCCCACCCTCCCGAACACTGATCGCCCATATCTGGACTGACTAGTACAGTATGGGCTACATGCCCATTGGCTCATGCTCTGAACCAATGGGCGTGCAGCCCTACTGAGCTGTCAGTCAGCGGGTGGCGGGGCGGCAGGTGGGTGGTGTGCTGCCGCCCGTCGGCTGACGGGGGGAGCAGGGTGGTTGGACTCAGTGGGCAGGTGGGGTGGGGGGATCATCAGGGATATTGGACTTGGGGGCATGAATGATGCCCGTGATTGGGCTCAGCGTGGTCCACTGGACCACCAGGGATATTGGACTTGTGGGGGATACAGTGATGCCCACGATCGGGCTCAGCACGGTCCACTGGACCACCAGGGATATTGGACTGGGGGGAATACAGTGATGCCCATGATCGGGGCATGGGGGCGCCGCCAGATGCAGCAGGAACAAGTAATGGCCACCCACAGGTGGCAGCTGCTGTGTGGCGCCCTGCAATACGGCAGCTCACCTGTGGGTGGCCATCACTTGTTCCTTTTTTTTTTGGTTTAACTTTGTGCAGGCGCAGGTAGGGGTTCCGCATGCATAACTATGTAGAGCCCCGGCTGAATATTGGACTGTGCAGGTTATGCATGGGCACCCTCCCCCCCATGCCTGTATACATTACTGATGCGCTCCGGCACATCGGGATTTGTGTGGTGCACTTTTCCCTTTTAAATATCGTACCAGGGTGCATCAGTGGGTTGGGCATGGTGCAACCCGTTGTGCCATGCGCAACCCTTTTGAATATCTGGGCCAATGTGTTTAAATAGTATATCTACAAAGCCCGATATTTCCTCAGCATTCCTATTTATTGTACTAAGTCAAAGATATCCACCTGTTGTAAATAGAGTAGTATTTGATCTGTAACCCTTTTTTCAAATGTAAGGTCCCATCCAATCCCATTTATTCATTCTGCAGTCTATAGGGACTACAATATTAACCACTGACTGTCCACTTATTAACTCTTTCATGCCCAAAATAAGAGGCAAATGTTACTATCTGCTCTGATTAGAATTTTTAAAAAGTGCCAAAATTTATTAGTACCAGACCATATAGCAAAATTCAAGGTAGATTTAGATAGTGCTTTGAAATAGGTATAATTCCCCATTAAATCTTCCTGTATTCTTCCATTTCAGAGGAAATAGATCCAGTTCTACCATTATCTCAATCAAATATCTACCTGATTTATTTATATATTTGTCCATCGATGATCTTTTTGGTAATGAAGTGAAATCATTGTTACACATCAGGATTGAGTTATCCAGTAACCCATCAAACTCACCGATATGTGAGTTAAATTCTCCTATGAGCAGAATATCTGTATCTAGGTAACAGTACCTACCTTTAGATATCAGCTCTTCTAGCACCTCCCATATATCTGTTGTATAAAATTTAGAATCATACGGTGGAACATACTCATTTATAATGATCAATTTTTGATTTTGAGTCTGAATGCATAGACATATGAAATTAGTACATTTATGTATAAACATCTGCTAGTTGATATTACCACACTTCTTCATAAGACTTTTTGTCCCCCCCCCACATAGCTACCATACTTATGTCTCTATGACCTTCATGTTTAATGATTTGATAGCCATTCATGGATAGCTCATCTTCTGGCTTGTGCCATATTTCTTAAAGGCACAACAAATTAAAATGTATGAGAAAATGTACCCATTTATTGCCTAACACTTTAGTTCCCCAACCAGCAATATTCTATGACGCTAGCAAAAGGAAGTCATTGAACAGCAGCAGGCTGGCTAAGAGCTGCTTCACCTCTTGTACCTGCCTCAGCAATACCCCATGGGTATAATGGCTCAGGGCACCTAACAAACAGTGTAATAGTTCAAAAATAAAAAAAGCCTTTCACATGATTTTTTTTTTATGGCTAGGCTCAGTTAAGCAGAAAGTGTGCCAGACTGGTTAATAACTACCTGAACTAACCTGACTACTCAGTTTTCTTCCTAGTAATTTTAGGGTACGTTTGAGGTACCCACTGTTAGTTTTGGGGGTCAGGTATTTTAGTACCTGGCCATCCCTAATTTCCATACACTCAACAATCTTCTTGTGGTGCAGCACAAAAGGCATGAACAGTTGCTGTGGTATTGTTTAGACATCACAACAATGCCATAACAACTTTTTGCCTTTGAACCATATGGCTACAATGTCCCCCACCATACTATAGCTGCTGAAAATTGCCTGTCCAGTGGTAGTTCAATGAAAGACATCACACTCAAATTCATGCACCGCAAACCATGGCAGCTGCAGTTTTCTCCTCTAAACCCATTGCTCACCTTTATAGCCAGCCTCCAATATGGCACTTGGGTACTGAGTTTCTAACATCCTATCTCATACATTATGAATGTGTGACCGATGATGTGCTGAGGGAGTGCTAAATGAGGGGACTGGGGAAAGAGTCAATGTAAACAGCAGTCTAAAATGATCAGATGTACAACAGGCTGAAATGATCGTCTCTCTTTGTTCTTTTTCAAACCATACACTATTTGAAACAGTATAATGATAACCATACACAACTAAGACTATGTTTTGTTCTTGAGGTTTTCAAGATGTCTTAAAAAATGGGCTTTTTATTTCCTGGGCTCTGATTGGCTGGTACCCCTACCAGGGGGCACATTAACTTTTAATAGACACCCATGGAATAAAAAGAACCAGCCCAAAGTGCCACTTCACCCACTCATATATCATTGTGCTCACATTGCTTACTCATTGTCCCAAAGCACTGCACTGAATTTGAAATTTCTGCTATTTTTTTTTTCTTGCTTAGTGAGAAACACTGGCTACCCAACACTCAGTAATTGACTGCCAGCCACTTAATGAAATGCACATCACCTTCCAATGGGATCATTTCTTGCCACACTTTCTTTTTTCTCCCCCCATTGTTCTGTTTTTTCAGTACTGTAATGTCCCATACTTGGTGTTGCGTGATACCAGATACCTTAACTCTCCTAGAACAGACCGCTCTTTTGCTCCTCTGACTGTCCAAGAGCATACCGCTCTCTCGCTCCTCTGATTGTCCGAGAGTAGACTGCTCTCTTACTCCTCCCTCCTCTAGCCAGACACCCAGTTGCTCCTGAAAATGAAGCTACTTACAGTTTCTGCCACTCAGGACTCCAGTGAGCACATCCCTGTTTTTTACCACTGTTTCCCCCCCCAATGGAACTGAGTTTGTGTTTTTTTTTATCTAAGTTTCAATTTCAAAAAATGAACAGTGGTTAGTAGGGATGTGTGTGGCACCAAAAGAGACAGAGATAAAGACCAAGAGGGTTAGTAGATGCTCCTTTGGTCTGGGCTGTTGGCAAGTAAACTACAGTTGTTTTAAACAAAATAAAAGACTACTACATGGGAATACAATATGTGCATGTGTGTGACTGTGGAGGGGGTGATGGTAATCAAGGGTGACCCACTGCATGTAAACATATTCTCTGGTAGTGCTACACAAGTCTTCAACAGAACAAACAATTTTATATATTGAATGCTGCCCATTTTCTCTATTGGCAGGCTGTTTTAAAATGCACTGTTTGGTAAATACACATTTCTTATTGACCTGCACTCCAAAACATTCAGCTCTTTATATGATCAGTGTCCAGTCTTTCTCCTTTTCAATTTTAGCACCAGCGTCAGAAGGAGGGGAAGTCCTCTACTGCCATGTGCAGCAATGGAGGGTCTCTTTACATAACCTTTTCTCTTCCTCATGTATATTTATGTTTGACATTGTTCTAGGTATTTTATGATAAATCTGAAATAAGCCCATTATCTATGCACAATAATACCCTCAAGGGTGGGCAGTATAGTCAACACTGGACCTTCCAGGGGCTATAAGGCCCTCTGCCTGTGGTGTTGTGCCTCAACATGTGCCTGGGTTGTCCAGTATTGTCCAATACCACCCACACTGTCAGGTATTATTGCTTGCATTACGTATTCTTGATGGAAACACAGTCTCATTGTATATGGTCAGCCATACACTAATGTTTTGGAAGGCCCATGAATCCTATTGAAATCTGAACATTTACTAAGAAGTAACAATGTAGCTGTCCCCTTCCATTACTTGGCACTTCACAAGATATGTGTTTTTAAAGTCCTGATATGCTGATATTTTAATAATGTGTGTGCTTGTTATTAAAGTGATATCAGTCCTTAATATATTGCTACACTTCGGGGATTTTTGTGCTGTTTGCATTTATATGCACTTTGTGATGTTTTGCTGTGGCACCAAATATTTATGTTACCTAAAAGGCTGTAAAAGTTGAATATGCACTGTCTCATTAACAGTCACTGCAAAACTGTTATAAATGCAATGTTAACTATGTGTCATGTACACCTTGAAAAAAACTCTGAGAATATGTTTTGCTATTGAATCCAACATGTATGTAACAATAAAGGCTGCACCTCTTGCAAATGCATTATCATTTAACAGGTCATTACAAAACTGTTATAGAAGCAGTATCCACTATGTGGCATGTATGTCTTAAAACAGTTCTGACAGTAGCAGAGTGAAGTGCTGGTGGACTTTCAGTTGAGTTTTGGTATCTGCAATAAAACTTTATTATATCTACAGTACTTTGAATGGTTTCTGATAACTTTTTGTGCAACAATTTGGTGTCAGGATTTTCTGCTTGCTGCTTGTTCAGTGCTCTAGTACAAATAACAAACATTAACAGAGAGTTACTTTGTTTAGAAATTAGCTCATGTAGTGACCCTATTGTCCATTCAGCCCTGGCTTTCAGGCTGTGCATCTAAGCCTCTTAATGCCAGCAGCTCAAAGATAAGGGCCATGGTTCCAAACACCCTCCTAATTTTCCTTCTTTCTTCCTTTCTTTCTTTCTTTGAAAGAAACAAAAAAGCAAGGCTCTCCTCAAAAAGACTGCATGCTCACATCAGTGGTGATAGATGAAGTTAGCTAATCATTCAAATATAACTTATGGTAGCAGATAACATGTTTCCCAAACCCATTGACATTTTGCGCGTGGTGACATGCTGTTTCAAGGCTGCCATCATCACTTGGTAGCAGTCCTGTATTTCCCTACATTAAAGTGACTATGCACAATTTATGTAAAAGAGCCATGTCCTTTTGACCCGAGGAAGAGAGTTTCACCTCTCGAAAGCTAGTCTTAAAAATAATTTTGTTAGTTATAAAACAGCTCAATTCCATAGTGATAAAACAGTCCAGACAATCTCATATAGTATATACATAAGCAAAAAAAAAAAAACACTACTATAAAAGGCTGTAAAAATAAGCATACACTTAGTCAAGTCAAGTCAACTTTATTTTTATAGTGCCTTTCCAAGCCAAGGTGCTGTACATAAAACCACATGCAGCAGATATAAATAAAATTAAAACAGGAACAATAAAACAAGTTATCCATATTTTGGGAAGGCTAAATCAAATAAATACGTTTTTAACTCAGTTTAAAAAATTTCGACAGTCAGGCATTCTCTTAACCAATGAGGTAGAGAATTCCACAGGGTTGGAGCTGAAAAAGAAAAAGCACAAGAGCCAGATGTCTTCAATCGTACCTTGAGAATTTCCAGCAATCCCTAGTCGGCAGATTGGAGAGGATAAAGGTGGCAGTAGGGTACAAGGAGATCTTACAGGTAGCCGGATCCCTGATCATGTAGGGCTTTGAAAGTTAGCAAGCCAACCTTAATGGTGATCTGCCACTGAAGAGGCAGCCAGTGCAGCTCACGGAGCACAGGCATAATATGATTGGTCCTAGAGGTCCCAGTCAACAGCCTGGCCACTGCATTCTGCACCAGCTGCAGGTAGTGGATATCAACCTCTGGTAGCCCAAGGTAGAGGGAATTGTAGTAATCAAGACAGGTAGTGACAAAGGCATGGACCAGTGTTGGAAGATCATCCAGAGGAACTAGATGTTTCACCCAGGTGATATGCCTCAGATGATATACATCTCAACAACATTAGTAAAGATAAAAAAAAAAAACATGGTGCTCAGTTACATTAATATACATTGTTATATATATATATATATATAAAACACATGCTCCCACAATGCAAAGCATCATGGGCTGCATATGCAAATCACTTACAGAATATTATCTTGGTCCAACTTTAAGCAGAATTGTGGTGCCGAAGGCCTCTCACACACAGTTTGCAAAGGGTCTTCTGTTGCTTTCCTTGCAAGCTTTGTGTTACCTCTAACTGGTCTGACTAATAACTTTGATTTCTGTGTGTTACTCATATTCCTTACGTAATGAAGACATGTGTTATTTTCTTGAAACTTGGCTTCCCAGCCAAATGCCCTTTGGGTAACCCTTGCCTCAGTGTTTGCGCACAGAGGTTCTTTGTCTTTTATATATATATATATATATATAGACTTGGATATTCAAAGGGGTTGTGCCTGGCTCAACAGGGTTGCACCAGTGCAACCCCGCATTGCACTCCAGTGGGATATTAGAAAGGCTGCCTGGCGCAGTACAAATCCTGGTGTGCTGGGGCACAATGTAATCATATGCAGTGCAGATGCAGGGGGGCGTGCCCATCCATATGCAGCACATCCTCATATTCAGCCCAAGATATGCGGTGCATATGCTGGTGCAACCCTGCATTGCTCCACATACAGGGGCTCAAAGTTGAGCCCGTGCAGAGTAGGAACAACTACCAGTCACCCACAGGTGGGCTGCAATATTGCAGGGTGCAACACAGCAGCCAAGCCATGGGTGGTCTCCTGCCCACCCAGAACACCAACCGCAAGCATACACTGAACCCAGGTGGTCAAGTGGAACCCACCCACCTATAGCCGTGATGGCACGGTATATGTTTAAAAATAAATTCCTGGTAATCTAGTGCCCCCAAGTCCCTGATTCCCTGATAAATATAATACATGACCATCGCTGGAGGTTTAGTGGTCCCCCTCTCCCACCCGAGTCCCTGATTCCCTGATATATGTAACTATGATCATCCCTGGTGGTCTAGTTGAACCCCCCCCCCACTCATTGCCATTATCATGGTAAACCTCTGTAATTAAATGCCCTGTTGATCCAGTGGCAACCCCCACCCTCCACCCACACAGAACTCCTTGCCCACCTCACTCCCCTGTCATTGGCGGTTGGCTGCATCATGCCCACATACCACCTGGCCACCTGCCAAATGACAGGTACTGTATGTGCTTGAAGGACATACTGTACTAGACAGTCCCAAATATGTGAATGACTTCATTCACATATTTGGGACTGTCTTGTGCAGTATGCCCTGCAAACCCATTGGTCCACACTGGGGACTAACGGGCTTACAACCCATACTGTACTTGTCATTCAGCTGGTGGCCAAGCAGTATGCGGGTGGGTTGCAGCCACTCGCCAATGATGGGGGGAGCAGGGTGAGCAAGGGGTTCTGGGTGGGGGGAGGGGTATAGGGTGCCACTGGATCATCAGGGCATTTAATTATGGAGGGTACCACGATCACAGCAACAGGTGGGGGGGTTCCACTAGACCACTAGGGATGGTCATATTTACATATATCGGGGACTTGGGTGGGAGGCGAGACCACTAGACCACCAGGGATGGTCATGTGTTATATTTATTGGGGAATCAAGGATAGGTGGGGCCACTAGACTACCAGGGATTTTTGGAATACATATACCACGATCGCGGCTACTGGGCAGGGGATGCCCAGGGATATCCACTGCACATGTCATGCTGTGTAGGGTGCCAGGCACAAGTCATTGGGCTGCCCTGCACATGGCATGCAAATGGGGCCTCAATGACGTGCAAATGGCCCCATTTGTGCCTTGCATATATGATGGCCTCATTTGCATGCCCCTTGCTGAATATCATGGGTGATGCGCCTAGCGCAACTGCATTTGCACTGGTGCATCCCCGTACCTCCTATCTGTGGCTTTCACTGGTGCAGTGCCACTGTGCCATGCACAGTATGTGCAGTGACTGTGCCATATTCAATGGTGCTGCACCATGGCGCATCACCATTGAATATCACCTGGACCTGGACCTGGCCCTGGAGCATCACAGTTGCGCTGTGCCCAGGCTTGTGCCACTGCTTTGCGCAGTCTGAATATCTGGGCCACATAGTTTAATTACCAAGAAAATGTTTTCAGGGTAGGGAAATCTAAATAGTATCCTTTTCTTAAGGGTAGCCTGCTAGTTTTATAAATTATGAACAAGAGAAAAAATAGGACTAAACAACAGGTTTGAGATAGCACCCTTCCTGAAACAAAATACATCATTGGCCAAAGTCTAATAAAGAATCCCTTATAACCATGCCTTCTCTCTATTAAATCTCTCAAAAACATTTTGAACAGAATGATATGTGATAGGTGCTCATTCATTTACTTTGTTATTATTAAAAATGGCCCTTTTAGGATGGTACTTCAGTATTCTCTTGTTGGGAAAAATACCTTTTTTTCTATCAATGTTTTATCACCTCAGATTAAAAATGTGTAGTATATTGTTAGTCCCTATTGTGTATAGATTTCCATACATTCAATAATCTTGTTGTGATAAAGTTCAAAGGTCACTCATGAAAAGTTGTGATATTGTTTTGACATCACAACAATACTTCAACAACGTTTTGCATTTAAATCATGTTGTTGCACTGTCCTCTCACACTACAGCTACTCAAAACTGTCTGTTCAGTGGTAATTCAGTGAGAGACAACACTGCACTCAAATTCAAGTGCCAGAAGACATGGCAGCTGTGGTTTCCTCCCCTACACCCACATCGCTCATTGTCTAGCTGGGCTCACATGTGGCATTGGGCACTGAGTTTTTAAAATCCGATCTCACATATTATGAATGGGTGACTAATGCTGTGCTGGGGAATTGCACTGTCAATGCATTGTCCCTTTAGCCAGGACACTGCAAAACTGTTATAAAAACAGTGTTCACTATGTGGTTTGTACACCATGAAAATGATCTGAGAGGAGCAGAGTAAAACACCGGAGGACTTTGAGTCAGGATTCGGTATGTGCAATAAAACTATGTTAAATCTAATTTGAGCAGTTTCTGATAACTTTTGGTACAACAATTCGATGCCAGAATTTTCCAGTTGTGGCATGTTCAGTGCTCTAGCACAGAGCACAGACATTAGTGGGGAGCTACTCTGTTTAGCAATGAGCTCATGTAGTGACACTATTGCCCAATCAGCTCTGGCTTTCAAGTAGTGTATCTAAGCTCTTGTTGCCTGCAATTCAACCATAAGGGCTATGGTTCCAAACAACCTCCAAATGTATTTATTTATTTATTTCAAAGGAACAAAAAAACATTGGCTTACCAGAAAAAGTCTGGATGTTCACCTCACTGGTGGTGGATGCAGTTCCTTTATTAATTCATTCAACTTTAAATCATTAATTTACTTGGTTATTACTTAAAATAACACTTACAGGATGGTACTTCAACATTCTCTTGTAGGGTAGAATCCAATTTTTTTCTGTAAATGTTTATTCACCCCCCCCACATTAATGATCCATTGTGTTTGGTTAGCTTGTATTGTGTGTCAATTTTCATACACTCAATCTTGCTCAAAGGTCATCAAAAGTTGGTGTGGCATTGTTTTGAGTCACGATGATACCATAACAACCTTTTGCAATTGAATCACGTGTTTACCCAGTCCCTTCACACCACAGCTGCTTTAAACTGTCTCTTCAGTGGTAGTTCAGTGAAAGGCAACATCACACTCAAATTCAGGTGCCACAAACTATAGAAGCTGTGGTTCCTTTCCTCAGACCACATTGCTCACCTTTTTATCTGACCTCCTATGTGGCATTGGGCAGTGGGTTTTATGAAATCCAATCTCACACAAAATGAATGTGTAACTATGATGTGCTGAGAGAGGGGGATTGGGTTATCGCCAATGTGAACAGCAGAATAAAACAATCAGCACTATGACAGGCTGAAATTATCATCTCTCTTTGTTTTTTAAACCATACGCTATTTAAAACAGTGTGGAATGACCATGCTGTGTGTCACTCTCAAGTTCTGTATCATGTCATTGCATGTCCTCAATGGAAACACAGCCCTGTGGTGTATAATCACCCATTTCACTAATATATATACATATACATATATATATACTGTATATATATATTTTTATATATATTCTTTGCAAAAAAGTTCTTAATGTATATGGATAGTATATGATCAGTTAGGTATGTACCTTGATAAGTACAACCGTCTATGCCAGGAACAGCATGGCTTTCAGAAGGCACATAGTACTGCATCGGCATTAGTTGAGTTTACTGGTCATATCCATGAAGCACTTCACTGAGGGCTCTTGGTTGGGGCCACTTTCATTGACCTCACCAAGGCCTTCAACACGGTCAACCACAACTGACTTCTCACACAACTCTCTAACATTGGTATATCCTCTGTCTCTCTAGGCTGTTTCCAGAGTTACCTCCTTAGCAGGACCCAGCAGGTCAAGATTCTTGACATTATATCCGACCATTGGCATGTCAACACAGGGGTGCCCCAAGGTTCCATTTTGGGCCCCCTGCTTTTCAGCCTGTTTCTAAATGAACTCTGCAAAGTCTGCCAGAATAAGATCCTTCTATATGCAGATGATGCTGTTCTCTACATGTGTCACTCTACTCTGGAAGAGCTGGAAAAAGTCATGCAAGACTACTTTACTGCTGTGGAAAAATGGCTCCTTCAGTTTAAGCTCTTGTTCAACTACACTAAGACTAAAACAAAGTTGTTTGCCTCCCACCAAAACCATTATGAGTCATATCACCTCAATATCTACAATAACAAGTTTGATAAACTCGAAATGGCCACCACTTTTAGGTACCTCGGTGTCTACCTTGACAGCTCTCTCTCCAACAGCCAGCACATAGACTATGTTGCCAAGGCAGCTAGTGCCAGACTAGGTCAGCTCTACCAGCATAGGCAGTGCCTCACCGAAAGTGCTATCAAGCTTGCAGTTAACAGCTCCGTGCTCTCTATCATAGATTATGGACTGGTAGTCTACGGAGCCGGTACTGATACAGTACTTAGGCGAATCAAGATTGTCTTAAACAAAGCCTGCAGACTAGTTCTAGGTGTGGACCATTTAACTCACACTTGTGAACTATACTCAAGCACTGGTTGGTTAAACCTGAATAGCAGAATTCAGTACCAAGTCTGTCTATTAGATAAAAAAATCCACACTAGGTCTTGCTCCTCCTGGAGTGAGACAACTGCTAAGAAACTCCACTTCCTCCAGACTAACTAGGGGGTCGAGTAAAACTGCCTTCATTATCCCATTCCAATGGACTTCACTAGGGCAACGGTCCTTTGAATACAGGGCCCCCTGCTGGCTAAATTCCCTTAACTCTGAGCTGATTGAGGAAACAAAACTATGCCCATTTAAGGTCAAGCTGCTGCATTACCTGGCCACTCTTAGTAACTGCGACTGTGTCACCTGTGCCTAATATACTGTTATTGATAGCTTATCTGTCTTGTATAGCACCCATCTCCCCCCACTTCTTCCCCTGCCTGGTATGACCACACTAAGCATTTACCCCCATATCCCCTCTTCATCCCCCCTGCCTTCCTGCTTTCTCTTCACAAATATTAATCCCCACCAATATTCACCCCTCCTCCAGGTTTCCTCCTTAGCTCAGCCCCCCACTTTAAAATCTTTTCCCTTATCCCTCTCTCCCCCCACATTACCCAGCCCTGCCCTATCATCTACTTACATAACCCTGGGGAGATTCCTATCCAATCCCACCCCTCTGACTACTCAACCCCCTTATTCTGTCGTCCCCTTTGTCTCTGCCCCACCCTCCCCTGCTCTCATCTATTCTGTCCTCCCCTCCTTTGGTCACCACCACTCTGACCCTCCATAACTCTACCTGCATACTCTAAAGCTCAGCTACCACTATAAATTGCTTGTCCAGCTTAGGTATGCTCCTAGTACTGTTGCAATAAAGTTAACCTCTCCTACCTGATGTATTTTAACTGTACTTGCTTGAACCTGTATCTGTATGTACCATAATATACTTGCCTGCTGTATATATCCCTATCTGTTTTGTAATGTCTGCGTACCTTGTCTATTGCCTTATGACACAGAACCTTTGTAAATGAGCTTTTAGCTCAAAGGCGTTATCCAAGATTCTAATAACTAAATAAATGAATAAAGCACTAGTTAGTGTTCTAGCATCAAAAGTAGGAAAATGTCTTGATAGGGTTTCCAACCTTAAAACCCCACCCCCACACTGCAGATAGCAACAGGCGTGGGGTGTGCCTTGGGGTTGTCAGCCATAATGCTCACCCCATTCCAAGAGTAAATAAGCTGAGATGGGTAAAGCAAATGAGAATGGGGTTACCATTATGGTAGACAAACTCAAGGCACATCACACACATGTTGCCATCTGCAGGGTGGGGGTGAGGTATTAGGGTTGGAAATCCTGACACAACATTTCTCTACGTTTGATGCTGGGATCCTAACTAGTGCATTAGCAAAGCTTTTTTAAAAGAATTTCCTTACTTTTTGAGATACAGTAGTATAATCATACCCTTATTTGCCTCTGGGAGTGCAGGGCCAGGAAGGCCTTGCTTTCCCATCTAGTCATAATTTATGAGATATTGTAATCATATTCTTATTTCTCAGTGGGAGCACAGGGCCCTCCAGAACCAGCACTTGCATCAGTTCATAATGGTATTGGTATTTGAGACTGGGAGTGCAGGGCCCTCTGGGCGATGCATTAGTATCCATTCATAATTTTTCAGATATTGAAATCATATCCTTATTTCTCTATGGGAAAACAAGGCCATCTGGGCCCTGCACTCCAATCAGTCCACAATAGTATCCATATTTGCATGTGGAAGTGCAAGCTCTCTGAGCCCTACACTCCCATTCATTCATAATTTTAAAGATAGTGTAGTCATCTCCCATCCCGTGGTGCACAGCACCAAAGAAAGATCTCACATTGCAGTGTTATCCTATGGGAATCATAGGAAAATTTGAAACCTGTATAACTCCACATCAAATGAATATCTTTTCACCAATTCAGCAAAAGGCCCATCTGTAGGGAAAGCCATTTATTCCCTAAAAAGTTCATACAAAAACTGGAAGCCATGTCTTCACAGTGGAGTGACAAAGAAATGACTGCATATATATCACATTACAATGTTATCCTATGGGAAATTAAGGAAAATATAAACACCCAGAACTCCAGAGTAAAGTAATCTGCTTTCACCAAACCAGCAAAAGTACATCTGTGGAGCAAGTCCTTTGTACACTGAAAATTACAAAACAAAATGCTAAACCATTTCTTCACTGTGAAATGACAAACAAACAAACAAAAAACTGTATAAAAATATTTTTTTGTGAAAAAGAAAAGTCATTTTTTGCATACTGTAAAACAGAACCCTGTTTTGTGTTTTTTTTTCACAATTTGCAAAAAGAGAAAAATTATTTTTCACAAACTGCAAAACAGGATCCTGTTTTGTCATTCCTTTATCACAAATATATGAAAAAAGGATTATACATGATAGAAAAGCAGGTAATGTATGAAAAAAATAACACCAGGATCCAATAGAATGGGTCCTGATTAGCAGAACACATGTGCTGGTTACTTCAAACACATCATTATTTTTTTTAACTTTGTATGTCTCTCTAAGTAAAAAAGATAGCAGCAGCAGCATAAAACAGATTCCCCATATGTAACAATGAATTACTCATTTGCAACATTGGATTGTCCATTTGCAAAACAAAATCCTGTGTCTAGGATCAAATCAAAATTTTCCAATTGAAAATGATATGACATTTTAAAATTTAATAACTTTTGACTGGATTAGTATTTTTACACACAATCTTCATAAGGCTCATTCATGACCCAAGACCATTCAAGCCTACAAATTTCAGACCAAAATCCCAAGCCATATTTGTGCAGCAGGTTGATGAAGAATGTTACAAAAAATGGTAATTTCCACATTTTTTGGAACTCCCTATATCTGCACCCAGACATTCAACCATAATAAAACTTGACACATCAAGTGATCTTTTGACCCTGATGGCGCATGAAAAATATCATGCAAATCAGTTGTATGACTGTTAAAATAGTAAAGTATAAAACTTTGAGTTTAATATAGACGTGAAGGTTGAACCCTTACCATAGGGTTGTCAATTTTAACACTTGGTATCTCCACACCCATATAGCCAACTGAAAAGTAGCTTGGTACATCAAGAGATCTTCTGACTCTGATCATACATGCAAAATTCCATGCAAATTGGTTGAACAGTTAAGGAGGTATTACAATGCAAAAAGCATGAAAAAAGATTTCCCATTTGCAGCAAAGGATTACCTATTGTGACAAAGGATTGGCCATTTGCAATAAAGAATCCTTTTTTGAGGTGAATATCTAACTTTTCCCATCAAAAATAATGGGAAATTTCATACATATTTTATTTTTTCGCTTTATTTATTTGTCCCTCACTGACCGGCCCCCTTCCATCACCCCCCCATCTTTGCCACTGGGCGACATGCCAGCCATCACCTCTTAACAACTGAGGTGCCAGCTGGCCCAGTGCAGTGGGGAGACCAGTTTCATCCCACCAGTTGGCTTATTTTCTCCTCTGGTTTCATCCTGCCCCCGAGTGTGGAGCCAAGGCATGCAATGATGCCAATGGTCAAGCCACGCATGCTTCCGTACGTGGCATGCTGGGCATTTTGCTTGGCTCAACCTCCCCTTGTGTAGGTTTTTGTGCCAGCTGCCACTAGGAACCAGTCAAGCAGTGGACTCCATCCCCATCCCTCCCAAGGAGAGGAGAGCTGTCTTCTGGATGCTCAATCCTCTCCTTTCCCGGGCGACCCCTGGTGACCCACCCACACCTTGAACATGGGTGGGTTGCCGGCATGGCAGAAGATAAGGCATGATGCCTCAACCCCCCACACCACTGGTCCAGCTGGAAATTTCAAAATGTAATAACTTTTGAATGGATTAACATTTTTTCCTCCAGATCATCAAAAGGCAGTGTGTCCCATGACCTTCAATTTCAGACCAAAATACCACACCAATTTTGTGAAGCTGTATGTCACAGAATTTGACAAACAAAATTGTAATGCACACATTTTTTGACACTCATATCTCTGTACCCACACATCTGACTGGAGTGAAAGTTGCCGCATCATGAGATCATTAGATCCTGATTGAAAACGCAAACGTTCATGCGAATTGCTTGAACGGTTGCAAAGTTATTGAAGTACAAAATTTTGAGTATAACATATAAATGAAGATTTAAGCCTAACTACAGAGTCACAACTCTATAATATGTTGTCCTTCATCTATAATGTGAAAGGTACAAATAATATAATGTGTGTACAACTGCCAAAAATGTGTTCTAGGAGGTACATAAAATTCTGTTTTCTAGCTCGGTTTGTTTTGGTAAAACCACAAATCTATAGAAATCTGAACATTTACTCAGAAGAATCAACATGGACATCCATTTCATTACTTAGTACTGTACAAGATATGTGCTCTTTAGTTTTTTGCAGGCTGATATTTTAATATTGAGTTTGCTCATTATTCATGTGTTGTTATTAGGATTTCTTACACTCTTTGAACATATAGGGCCAGATATTCAAAACTTTGCCCCGGGGCTAAATTAGCACTGCCCAGTGGGCAAACTTAGCCCGGAGCACAAAGCAAGCTATATTCGAAAGGAAATAGCCCAGTGCTAATCCTACTGAATATAGCAGTCTAAGGAAGCCGGGCAAACTGGTCTGGGAGTGCAGGGCAAAAATAGCCTGGAAATAAGACAGCACTGAATTTAGCAAGAGGGAAGTGCAAACTGCAACTGCAGCTCATCAGACTCTGTAGCATTCCAGTGTTGCAGGTGGAGAACATTGTGTGTGATTGCACAGAGACATTTCACTGCTGCTGCTAATACACCTCTCAACCCCCTGCCTCATCAATCAGGGACAAGGCTTAAAAACATCAGGGACAAAGGTTTAAAATCAGGGACACGTCCTAAATAGTGGTGATATCCACTCAGGAAGTTGGTAGGATAAGTGGTGTAGTGTAGAATAAATTTACTAAGGAAGAACATGTCAGTAACATTAATGTTTGACAGTATATTATGCTTACAACCCCCCACTCTTACCTCTCAACCTTTTGTCACTGAAATGAGGGACATGGACATTTGTGGACACTCAAAATGAGGGACAATGAGGGACACATTCTCAAACATGGACATACAAGTTCAGAACACTGTGAAAACCATAGTGTTTACTTGTACAAGGTTTATTTTGGATTTAGTATTTCAGAATATTAAGAGTTTCTGCTGAAAAATCTGAATATACAGCACATTCTCTCTGTGGGCAGCACCTTTTCCATGAGGGACGGATGAGGGACAGAGCAATTTTTAAGGGGCAAAATGAGGGATGTCCCTCGTAATGAGGGACACTTGAGAGGTATGCCCCCACTGTTAGGCCACAGAAACACAATGTTTAGTAGGGACAGAGTAAGAGTTTGAGGTAAAATCAGGGACGTCCCTGAAAATCAGGGACAGTTGAGAGGTATGACTGCAAACAATAATATAAGCCACACACTGCAAAACTGTGCTATGCTGAAGTGAGGCTTGCCTGGGGCTAACCTGATTGCACAGTGCTAACACATTAGCCAGTGCAAACTGGTTAGCCCTGGGCAAACTGGAGCTATATTCAAAGCTCCCATGCAAATGAGCCTACTTAGGTAATCTGTGGGCAAACAGGTATATTTGCATATCATTAGGTGCTGCTTAGCATACATTACCATACAGTTTGCCCGGTGCTACTGCATGGAGCACAAAGCTCCCCCTTTTGGTCGGAATAAAAGTACAGGCCGGATGCTGCAGGCCAAGGCATGCCCACAGCATCCCCTGTTGGTCGGAATGGATGTACAGGCTGACAGCAGCAGGAACTGTGCGCTGGCAGGTACCAGCAGTGCATACAACATAGCTATGTAGCACTGCAAGCAGTACATAATGAGATATATAGATCCTTAATACAGAGACACATGCATATACATATATATCTATATATATATCTATATATATATATATATATATATATATATATATAGCTATATACACACACACACTACCAGTGGCCACACATGCCCTGGATGATGCCCCCACTCCACACCAACAGAAGCAGCCCACAGCAGGTGTGGTTGGAACACATGTATGCATGGGGCAGGCATAAGGCAAACCTGCTGGGGATGGGGGTGGGTTGTCAGCTGTAGGGTCACTGGGCTGTGCAGCGCAGCCATCCAACATATAGGGAGCTGGGAAGACAGGCTGGGCCAGGCAGCCCTTCACAGCCATCTGGTCCCTGTTTCCACCTGTGTTGTTACCACTCCCTGGTAGTCTAGTGTCCCCCACCCCAAGCATGACTCCCGACCTCCATATGAGGTAACATCATTAATTCCCTGGTAGTCTAGTGTCACCCCCCCAAGCACTGCTCCCAATCTCCGTATGAGATAACATCATTATTTCCCTGGTAGTCTAGTGGTCCCCCAACCCCCCCCAGCATGGCTCCCGACCTCCGTATGTGGTAACATCATTTATTCCCTGGTAGTCTAGTGTCCCCCCTCACCCATGAGTCCCGACCTCCGTATGAGGTAACATCATTATTTCCCTGGTAGTCTAGTGGTCCACCCCCCAGCATGACTCCCGACCTCTGTATGTGGTAACATCATTAATTCCCCGGTAGTCTAGTGTCCCCCCTCACCCATGAGTCCCGACCTCTGTATGAGGTAACATCATTGATTCCCTGGTAGTCTAGTGGTCCCCCCAGCTCGACTCCCGATCTCCGTTGCAAATAACTTCAATGTCCTGTCACTGGTAGTCTAGTGGTCCCCCCACCCAGCAATGACCCCACCACCCATCCGAATCTGACCCCCCGCATGAACCGAGCGGTGGCCGGCTCCAGCCCTCTTCTCACCTCCACGGCGGCCGCTGACAAAGGAATGAATAGGCGGTCGTGCCTCAGTCGGCTGACCCGAAAAATGAAGGAAACTAAGCTATCGCCAGCAATTCATGAAAAGCCAGGCAAATAGTGAAATCGTACTGAGTAAACCATGAACTACCGAGACAGGGCTGTCGGTATTGCAATGAGATCGGAAGTCATGCTGAGGCAGAGAGGACCACTAGACTACCAGAAAATATTACCTCATACGGAGGTCGAGAGTGATGCAAGGGGGGGACACTAGACACCAGGTAATTAATGATATTACCTCATACGGAGGTCGGGAGTCACGCTGGGGGTGGGACCACTAGACTACCAGGGAATGTATGTATTGTACTTTACACAGCAGTCGGGAGTAGAGCGCGGGGGGGGGGCACCGCTGCATTACCGCCGGCCTTTTTTGGGCGGTAGTTAGCGCCGCACTATAGGTTGCGCTAATGCCTGTAGCACGGCGCTATACCTTTGAATATGCCATAGTGCAGGCATTCAGGTCCCCTCCCCTCAGTCCCTCCCCTGCATACATTATGATTTAGTGTTGGTGCTAACACCTAGCACCGACGCTAAATGTCCTTTTGAATATTGCTGTCGGGGCCAAATCCGGTGCTACTCCAGCACAACGGATTTGTGCCCGGTGCTACCCTTTCAATATCTGGCCCATAATCACTTTGTGATGTTTTGCTATTGCACCAAACATTTATGTAACCTTAAAGACTATAAAACTTGCCAATGAATTGTCACTTTAATAGAGTCTTTACAAGACTGTTATAAAAATGGTGTCCACTATGTGGCATGGACACTTTGAATAAGATCTGAGAGTAGCAGAGTGAAATGCTAGTGGACTGAGCTGGGTTTCAGTATGTGCAATAAAATGCTCTTACATCTGCTTCAAGCTATTTCTAGGAACATTTTGTGTAGCAGTTCTGTTCTGGGCTTTTTCTGTTGCTGCTTGTTCAGTGCTCTGGGCCAGAGCACAAACATTAGTAGACGGTTACCCTGTGTGGGAATGAGCTTATATAGTGACCCTACTGCCCAGTCACACAAGGGTCATGGTGCCAAACACCATCGTAATGCATTTATATATTTGAAAATTGCTAGCCTGGAAAGGCATATTGAGTCAAGGCTCATTTCCAAGTGTGATTCAGGAAATGGAATAGGGGATACAAAATACATAGCACAGACACAATTTGCTGTTGCAATATGCTGTTGCAATACTGAACAATCAAAGAACACAAAAATAATTACAGGAGTAAGTGCAAAATGAGCAGGCAATGTATAAACAACAAAATAAGGCAGTTTAGCCACCCCTATGCCAGGGTAGGACACAAATGGAGGGGGAACAGTAAAGTTGAGTTAAAACTGGAGCACGGGATGGTAAGTGTTTCAGCTGATACCTGAGGGAGCCAGGCGAGGCAGTGAAGGCAAGTGAAAAGGGTAGTTGGTTCCAAAGTTATGGGAGATGATAGGAAACCATTGATTGCCCAGCAGAGGAGCACAGATGAGAAATGGTGAAGGTATGAGGACCCCTACAGTACAGGGAATAATGGTGAGGAGTGATGAAAGGTAGAAACATAGAAACATAGACTTTGATGGCAGATAAGGACCGCTAGGCCCATCTAGCCTGCCCATTTCCCTACCTACAGGATAGGCCGCAGATCCTAGTTAACCAACAGCCTATATCTTCCTGCCCCCCCACAAGAATTGCCTTATGTCTGTCCCATGCATTCTTGAATTCTCCCACAGTTTTAGACCCCACAACCTCCTCAGGAAGGTTGTTCCATGCATCCACTACCCTCTCTGTGAAATAATACTTCCTCACATTGCCCCTGAACCGCCTCCTTCTATCTTTAAATTGTGTCCCTTGTTCTTGCAAGTCTCTTTTTCTGAAAGATGCTACCCTCTTGGACTTTGTTGATTCCTTGAGGTACTTGAAAGTTTCTATCATGTCCCCCTCTCCTTCTTTCCTCAAGGGTATACATATTAAGCTCCTTTAGTCTCTCCTCATATGGCTTCTCTTGCAGACCCTGCACCATTTAGTTGCCCTCCTCTGGACTGCCTCTATCCTGTCTATGTCCTTGCGGAGATGGGGCCTCCAGAACTGGACACAGGATTCCAGATGGGGTCTCACCAACTGTCTGTACAGAGGATAACAACTTCCTGTTTTCTGTTGCTGATGCCTCTCCCTATACATCCCAGTATACCCCGGCCTTCCCTGCCTTCTCCATTGCTTGCTAACCTTAAGGTCATCTGATATGATTACCCCCAGGTCCCTTTCCTGTTTTGTTGTTGTTACTACCTCCCCACCCATTGTGTATTCTTCCCCTGGGTTCTTGTTTTCCAGGTGCATTATTTTGCACTTTTTTGCATTGAATCCTAGCTGCCATACGTCTGACCATTCCTCCAACCTTGCCAAGTCCCTTTTCATCCTTTCCACGCCTCCTTGTGTATCAACCCTGTTGCAGATCTTTGTGTCATCTGCAAAAAGGCATACTTTTCCTTCCAGTCCCTCTGCAATGCCACTGATGAAGACATTAAAAGGACTGGACCCAATACTGAACCCTCACGGTACCCCACTAGTAACCACACCCTTTCTTCAGATGGACTCCATTTACAATTACCTTCTGTGTCCTGTTGTCCAGCCAATGTTTTACCTAGGCTACCACCCTGGGACCCACTCCCAGGCTGGTTAATTTGACTAATAATCTTTTGTGTGGGAGTGTCAAATGCCTTGCTAAAGTCTAGGTAGGCCATGTTCACAGCTCCTCCCTGGTCTACTACTTTGGTCACCCAGTCAAAGAAATCTATTAGATTCGTCTGACATGACCTTCCCGCTGTGAACCCATGCTGCCTTGGATCCTGTGCTCCACTGACCTCTAGGTACTCAACTATTCTTTCCTTCAGAAGTGACTCCATCACTTTCCCTACCACAGAGGTCAGACTGACAGGTCTGTAGTTTCCTGCCTCTGTCGTGGTCCCACTTTTGTGAAGGGGAATCACATCTGCCTTCCTCCAGTCCTCGGGTACCACACCATCCTCCCATGATTTATTAAAAAGAGTAGCCAGTGGTTTCACTAGTTCCTTCCTTAATTCTTTTAGAATTCTGAGGTGAATTCCATCAGGACCCATTGCTTTGTCCACCTTCAGTTTTAGGAGTTCTTGCAGAACCCTTTCTTCTGTGAAAGGACTGGGATCAACCCCTATCAAGAGTGCTTCTGTTAATTGGATTAGGCACTTCCCCTCCTCTTTGTGAATACTGAGCAGAAATATTCGTTCAGTATTCCTTCTTTTCACTGTTCCCTCTGCCCACCACCGTTCATTCTATTCAGCCTCACTATCCCTCCTTTATCTTTCTACTGCTGATGTACCTATAAAAGGTTTTATCTCCTTCTTAACTGAGTTGGTTATCTTTTCCACAGTTTGGGCCTTTGCTATTCTGACTTCCCTCCTGCTTCTTTCTGCCTTAACTGGTACAGCTCTCTGTCCTGCTCCTTCTGTGTTTCCTTATACTTCTGGAATGCTATCTTTTTCTTCCTGACTTTCACAGCCACCTCTCTTGAGAACTATAGTGGCTTTTTCTTTCGTTTTGATTTGTTTATTTGCTTCATACAAAGGCTTGTTGCCTCTGTGATGGCAGTTTTGATAATTCTCCATTGTTGCTCCACACCTCCTTCTAGCCTGTTTGCTAGTGCTTTTCTGAGGCACTCTACCATCTTGCCAAAGTCAGCCCTCCTAAAGTCCAGTACCCTCACTTTTGTATGGCTTGACTCTGTAGCTGAGTTTAACGTGAACCACACTGTTTGATGGTCACTTGTCCCCAGATGGCAACCCACTTCTAGATCTGAGATCCTCTCACTGCCCCCATTTGAGAGTATTAGGTCTAAGACTGCTCCCTCATGAGTGGGTTCCGAAACTAGCTGTCTAATGCCTGCCACCTGTAGGGTGTCAAGAATGGCCCTGCTCTTGGATGTGGCTGCAGCAAAAGTGCTCCAGTTAACATCTGGCATGTTCAGGTCTCCCATCAACAGTATCTCCCCTTTCTCTGCCATTCTAAGAATGCCTTCCATCATATCCTTGTCCATTCCTTCCCCCTGACATGGGGGTCTGTACACAACCCCTGTGCGGATTGTGGTGCCCTTTCCAGTCTCCAAGGTGACCCACAGTGCCTCCTCTCCTCCCTGTTTACTCTTTTGTTCAGTTGCTTTTATCCCTTCCTTTACATAGAGAGCTACTCCTCCCCCTCTTCTCCGCTGCCTGTCTCTCCTGTAGGTTGTGTACCCTGGTATGTTAACATCCCAGTCATGGTTCTCTGTGTACCATGTTTCTGTGACTGCTACGATATCCAGGCATCCCTCTTCCATTAAGGCCACCAGCTCAGGGAGCTTGTTGCCCAGACTACGGGCACTGGTACTCATTACCCTCCATTTTCTGATGGCCTTACCCCATTTTGCCCCATCCCTGTCCTTCTTGCCTTTGTCACTTTCTCCATTTACCCCTGCCCTTCTCCCTATCGACACCTCCATGTTGGTGTTTGCCACACTTACTACTGTGATTGTTTGGGGGCTAGGATTTTCCTGCTTCTTTCCAGTGCCTCCCCCCTTGGCTAGTTTAAAAGCTTGCCAATGAAGCATTTAAACCTATCACCTAGGATCCTGGTTCCCCTCCCGGACAGATGCAGCTCATCATGCCAGTATAGGCTTGCATCATGCCAGGTGGACCCCCAGTCCCCAATGAAGCCAAATCCCTGAGCTCCACACCAGTTTTTCAACCACTGATTGAATCCCATGGTATGGAACACCCTAGCCTCTCCTATGCCATAGATGGGTAGCACCTCTGAGAAGGTTACCGTGCGTGCTACTTGACTAAGGCTCCTCCCCAATTCCACAAACTCTTCCTGCACTTCTCTAATCCCTTTCTTAGCCAGGTCATTTGTCCCTAAGTGGACAATGACATCCAGCTCCCTCCCCTGTGCAGCTGCTCTGGCAATCCTGAGGATTCGCTCCCTGTCCCTCCAAGCCATGGCGCCAGGCAGGCACCTTACCTCCCTCTCCCCTTCCTTGCCCAGTTCTACCTTCCTAACAATGGAGTCCCCCACCAGGAGTTGTTTCCTTCCCCTGCAGGTCCCCTGCCATCCTCCTGTGGGTCTCCTTTGTGGAGGTTCCCAGCATCCTCCTTGGTCTCCACTGTAGGTGCCTCCATAGAGGAACCACACTTTGCCAGAATGGCATAGGAATTGTGGAGAGGTACAACTGGAGGGATGTGCCTCTGTTCCACCACCCTCACCCTCCCTGAGCCCACTGTGGTCCAACTGCTCCTCTTTCTTGGCAACCTCTGAGGTAGGAGGGAAGTGACCCAAAACCACTATTTGGATATGAATGAGAGGCAAGGAATCTGGCAATGCGAAGACAGAATGACAATGTCTAAAGAGGAATAGCAGTAATGAGTACAAGAGTGGAGTTGTTCACAAAGTGGAAGAAGGGAGTTGCAGATGGTGTCCATTTCTGGTCAGCAGTGGTGGTTTTAGGCACAAGCAAACCAAGCGTCCGCTTGGGGCACCAGCACAGAAGGGGCGCACTGAAGTAGAACATATAAGCAGAAATCATCTTGAAATGCAAAAAAGTGTCAATCTAAAAACCATAATTCTCACCCCAGGTATTCTTCTATATTCCTTACTCTCTGCAGTCAGCCTCCTAAATAGAACTGCCCAGAGATAGAACATTATACAAATGATAGAACCTATCATTGGCTTATGCCACTGATTCAAACTACTGCCCTTATCAGCTGCAACGTTCCACCAACATATCAGATTTCTTTCTCTGCCTGACAAGTCAAGATGCCTCGGAGAATTCCCCTCTCAGTCGTTCCTTGGGTGGTTCTTCACTGAAAATAAGTATTTTAATTATTCCTACTGCTGCCTTTATTTCTGTTTAAATTCCTACTGTTAGTTTAGCACTTATTTTAGTGTTTTTGGTTAATTTTCTCGGTTCCTCACGGTTCGGTATAACTGTTGGGGAACCAAGCCTTAGATCCCTTTCCAGAGCTTTTATTTCCTTATCTCCAGTTCAGTTTAGTAATTTTTAGTATTTTATTTTAAATAAATTCTTGCTTTCGTTAACTGCCAAGCTGGTTCAGTGAACCGCTAACCCGGTTCAAGTTGTTCGGTTCTCGGTTCAGTACTGGAACCTTCACCAGTTGCTGAACCAACAGCAGCCGGAAAAAAAAAGAAAGAGTTTACTTTATTTGCGGTTCTGTTTTTCTTCATCAGTTTGATGATGGCAGAAAAACCTAAGAAAAAGGCTGGTCCCCCAGGGTTTAAAAACTGCCTTAGGTGTGGGGACATTGCCTGGCCTGGTGACACTGAGGGCTGAGGCACTGGATGCCACACCTTGTGCCACACCAGTGATCCGCATTTGGGAATGAGTGTGGGCCACCAGGGGTCGGCAGGGAGGAGATAGATTGAGCGTCTGACGGACTGCTCTTCATCTCCGGGGAGGGGGGAGATCTGCGGTTGGTGCGCATTTGACACCTGGCAGAGGCTGGGGCTTGATGCTATGCTGCCGCAAATAAGGGGGACGGGAGCTCAGCAAACGCTTGGTGGGGACACGCGTGGGTGCATGCGTATGCCCACTGCTGGTGTCACTGCATGGCGAATGCCCATAAGGGAGTAAATATGTAGGAAAAAGACCCTGTTGGCTGGTCATGGTGGCTTGATGGCTGTCCCCTGGCACTTCATCTCTGGTGGTAACACCATGAACTGAATCCTGCTGGGCAGGTGAATAGGGGGTTCCCCACAGCCCTGCCATGGGGGGTAAGCCATGGGAGTTGCAGGGGTGAGTGCCTGAAGGAGCAAAGCATGGGGATAGCAGCTGGACAAGGAGATGACCAGGGCCAGGGGGGAGAAAGATAAAAGCAAAAAAAACAAGTGTGGGGACGTTTTTGCCAAGGCAGAGAAGCATGGCTTATGCATGGTCTGCCTTGGAAATGAACAGTTTTCTGCAGATTGCGAAATCTGCTAATCATTTCCACAAAAGACAATTGACAAGAGGCTGGAAAAGCTACAAAGAAAACTTGAGAAAGGTGCTACGGGTTCTGACCAGCCCACGCCCTTTAAACATGCGGGTGAAATCTCACTGTACAAACTGAGCACCCCTGACAAGGGTGACGCAGCTTTCAGTAAAAAGGTGGGTGAACTGGCTGACTCCCCAGGTCCTACCAAAAAGACAAAGAAAACAAAGCATGTTGAGCCCCTGACTGAGAAACCAAGGGGGTTTCATCCGTGCCTCACAGCCTGCCATCCTCAGAAGAGATTGCCCAGGCCATGAATGCCATACAGGCTTTGCAGGGTCTTATATCTGCTCCAACTCCTCCAACACTGGTTCAAGTCCTGGTTGGATCTTCTTCTGTTCCAACTCCATCCCAGGAGCAGATGCAGTTTGAGGAGTATGATTTGCCTGAAGTAGATGAGGGTGAACCTATTGAGGCTGAGATCTCACCTGAACAGGAATTTGGGTCTCCTCCTAAAGCAGAGGATTTTTCCTCTCATTTTCCCTTCATAAGAAAAATAGTGGAAGCCCTTGATTTGGCTACCACATAGGTTACAGAGGATGAGGAACAGGCCAAATACGTAAAAATGATGGGGTTAACACCCACAAAGAAGATATTACTCCCTATCAACAAGTTTTCAAAAAAGACTTGTTTAAGGTTTTGCAAACTCCAAATTCTGCCCCCCCCGGACAAGAAGGCAAAAAAAAAGTACCAGCTGGACAGACAGGGGGCTTTGTTCCTCTTCTCTGACCCTGACCATCAAGGGATAATCCAGTAAGCAGCCTGTGAGAAGGAAAGGGTGACAGTGGCATCACACCCACCTGAGAAAGATTCATGCAAAATAGGTAGTATGGCCAAGAAGGGCTACCTGGCATCCTCACTGGGAGTCAGATAGGCTAATTACCAGGCTTATTCTGCACAGTATCAAAAGTCACTGTGGCAGTCAGGATTGCCCATGTTAGATAAGGCTCCTTCAGGCCTCTTGGATGATTTGGCTGAGATAGCCAGGTTTGGGCTGGAAGCAGCAAAATACCAATTTCAGATGGCAGCAGATGTCAGTGATACTGCTTCCAGATGGATGACCCTTACCACAGCTCTTAGGAGGTTGACCTGGTTTAGGACCACTAATCTTACACAGGATACTCAAACCAAGGCTATGGATTTTGCTGTGGAGAATCATTCAATATTTGGCCAACAGACTGAGGCTTATATGAAGAAGGTGGATGAGTACAAGGCCACCTATAAGAGCAACTCGACAAAGGAGAGACCCTCCTTCTCCTATAGGTCATACAGAAGGGGAGGCATAGGTGGAGCAGCCTACACCAGACCTTTTTAATCAGGCCCAGGCTGTCTCTCAATATCAGCAAGATCCACAGCAGACAAGGTAGTTCAGAGAAAGGGGTAAAAGGGGATTCCAGACTACCCAGGCCCAGCCCCAAGCAAAACAGAATCTCTGACTCAGTGGTCAAGGCCATCTCTCCCAGCCCTATCCCAGTAAGGGGCAGGCTGGCTCACTATTTCCAGGCTTGGAAGTCCATTACCACAGACAAGTGGGTCCTGGAAGTGGTGACTCAGGGTCTGCCCCTAAGTTTCAAGTAATTCCCTGTCTTGAGAACAAGGGTGTTCAAAACCAGCTTCCCTCTTGGAAAAGAAACATTGGAGAAGGAGGTTCAAAGCCTCCTCCTGTTAAAAGCAGTAGAACATGTTCCACCTCAGCAGAAGGGAAGGGTTCTACTCAAGATACTTTCTCACCAAAAAGAAAAATGGGGAGTGGCGACCTATTCCAGAACTCAGTCTACTGAACAAGTACTTAGTAAAGCCAAAGTTCAAGATGGTCACATTGGCAGTTATTCTGCCAGTCATTCAGAATGGAGATTGGCTAGCATCTCTGGATTCGAAAGATGTCCATTTCTACATTCCCATAAGAGAATCTCACAGAAAATATCTCAGATTCAGACTTCCATCAGGACATTACCAGTTTTCAACCCTACTCTTCAGTCTCTCCTCAGCCCCGGGGGTATTTGCTAAGCATCTGGCAGTGGTGGTGGCACAACTAAGAAGGTTAGGTTTATCAGTCTTCCCCATCTTGATAATTGGCTGGTGGTGGGAAGCTGACCCAGGCATGTGCAAGATCACCTGCAGGTGACACTAAACCTGTTACACTCACTAGAGTTCCTGGTAAATCAGGAGAAATCTGTTCTCACTCCAGTACAGGTTCTGCACTTCATAGGAGCAGAACTGAACACCTTAGAGGGAAGAGCCTTCCTCCCGCAGGACAGAGTGCAACACATCTGGCAAATAGCGGCTTCTTTCAGGCTGAACAAGCCAACGCCAGCAAGACAATTTTTGCAGCTTCTGGGACACATGGCTGCAACAACAGGCACAGTTTTGGTTGCCAGGTTCCAAATGAGAGACATACAGTTTCACCTTGGTGCACATTGGTGCCAAAGGAAAGACACTCTTTCAAAACCAATTCCAGTAACAAGAACATTGCTGTAAGCCCTTCAGTGGTGGAAGGAAGCAGACAACTTCAGGGAGGGGGTATCCTTTCAATGGGAAACCCCATCAGCCATTCTTACAACTGACGCCTCCATGTTAGGGTGGGGTGCCCACTTAGGGGAACACACCACTCATGGAATCTGGTCCAGCGCAGAGTCACTCCAGCATATAAATCTGTTGGAGCTGAGGGCAGTGTTCCTGGCACTGAAGGCATGTGCACCACTACTGCAAGGAAAAGTGGTGCAGGTCAGGACAGACAACACCACAACAGTGTACTGCATAAACAAGCAAGGGGGGACAAGGTCAGGCCCTTGTACATTGAAGCAGTGAAGATCTGGAGTTTGGCTTACACACTGAAGGCCTCCCTACAGGCCATTCATGTGCCAGGGAAAGACAGTACCCTAGCAGATGCCCTGAGCAGAATCAATCTGGCCCACCACAAGTGGTCCATCAACAAGCAGATACTGGAGGCAGTATTCAGGAGGTGGGGCACACCACAGATAGATCTCTTTGCATCCCTCGAATCATCACCTGCCTCTTTACTGTAGACCACCAACCAAGGGTACAATCCCACTGGATGCTGTGACAATGGACTGGTCAGGAAGAAGCCTATATGCTTTTCCTTTTCCTCTCATTTTCAGAGTTCTGATCAAACTTGGGTCACAACCTGCATCAATGATCTTGATAGCACCAGACTGGGCCAGACAGCCATGGTACCCTCTATGATTCTCCATGTCTATAGCTAAACCAATACATCTACCCAGGAGGCACAACCTGCTGATCTCCCATCAGGGCAGGATCCTGTACCCGAACTTCAGATCTCTTCAACTCAAAGCATGGCTCTTGAGGACTTAAGAGTTGCACCTCTAAGTGTCCTGGATATCCTGAAGGGGCTACAGGAAGCCTTCTACTAAGAAGACCTATGCTTCAAAATGGAAGAGGTTCTCTGTTTGGTGTGCTTCCAAAGGTACCTCTCCCTCTCACGTGGGGATACCAGCTGTCCTGGATTATCTTACCTACTTACACTCCCAGGGTCTGTAACATACATCCCTGAAAGTGCATTTATCCTCAATATCTGCTTACATTTCTGCTGGGAGGAGCACCTCCATGGCATCCAGTCCCATTTTCAAAAGTTTTTTTAAAGGTCTGTGCCATTTCCACCCACCTATTAGGGAACCCAGACCCGCATGGGACCTGAACATATGCATTATCCAGCTCATGAGGCCCCCATTTGAGCCCATGGCTTCAGCACACCTAAAGTATGTTACCTGAAAAACTATTTTTCTGGTTGCTATCACCTCAGCTAGAAGAATTAGTGAGCTTCAGGTCTTGTGTGTCTAGAAGGATTATCTTTCCTTCAGAGACAAGGTAGTATTATGAACAAATAGAAAATTCCTCCCCATGGTGGTCTCTGACTTTCATTTGAACCAGTCCATTACCATGCCAGTCTTCTTCACTGAATATACTAGTTCAAGTGAGCGCAGACTCCAAAGTCTGGATGTCAAGAGGGCATTAAGTTACTACATGATCCACACCAGAGATCGTGGGCAAGACAAACAGTTGTTCCTGACTTATGGGGATATGGGTAAAGGTAACCCAGCTTCAAAGAGGTCCACTTCTCACTGGATAATCCAGTGCATTCAGTTTTGCTATTTGAAAGTTGGCAAGGAGCCCCAAGCAGGGCTGAGAGCTCATTCCACAAGGGGCACAGCTGTAACCATGGCAGCAGTCAGAGATATTTTATTAGTGGAGATCTGTAAAGCAGCTGCCTGGAGGACTGTACACACCTTTATTAACCACTATAGTCTAGACACTTAATCCAGAAGTGATGCCAGGTTTGGCACAGCAATCCTGCAAAGCCTCTTTCCAAAAAAGTAGGTTCTGTGCCCACTTCCAAAAGTACTGCTTTAAAGTCTGCAGAGAGTTAGGAATATAGAAGAATACCTGGGTTGAGAAGAAAAAATTACTTACCATAGTAATCTTGTTTCTTCCAGGGTATTCTTCTACATTTCTAACTCCCACCCTGCCTCCCCTTCCAGAACCAAAGCCTCTACACTTCTAACTGAGCTTTTAAATATGGAGTCCCAAACACTGACATACGTTGTTTAAACCCTAATGGGTGGAGTTTTTCCTTCCCTTCTTTTTCCAGGTGATTCTGGCATGGGGGGGCGGTGCTGGGTTTATGTTAATATTTGTAGTTTCTACTAGACAGTATAGTTTTGTTGTAGATAGATAGGTATAATTATAGTTAAAATCGCATTGCAGGCTCCTTAGATATCTGATACGTTGGTGGAACGTTGCAGCTGATAAGGGCAGAAGTCTGAATAAGGGGCATGAGCCAATGATAGGTTTTATCATTTGCATAATGTTCTATCTCTGGGCAGCTCTACTTAGGAGGCTGACTGCAGAGAGTTAGGAATACAGAAGAATACCGTTGAAGAAACAAGATTACTTTGGTAAGTAATTTTTTCTTGTTGTCATCACCCTTACATTCATAGAATTATTATCACTTTTTGGATGTGGATTGGGGAAGAAGGGAGGATGGGGGGTGATGTGAAGCAGTGTAGGGGGCACCACAAGTATTTCTGCTGGTCAGTGAGGTTGAAGAAGCAGTACCACTGATCACGTCAGCTTAGTCAAACCAGGAGCACCATTTTGGTGACAAGTTCACAGTGAACTTGCGGAAACAGACAATCTTTATCGTGGAACAAAGTACCAAGTTTAGGGCAGAGCGTGGAATAAATGGCATCAATGTGGGCAGAGAAATCAGGTTTGCTGTCTAGCCACACAATGAGGCACTTGAAAGACTGAAATGCATCTAGAGGAACACCATCCAAGGTGGAGAAGATAGTCAGAATTGAGACTCTGACCAATTTCTTGCTTTTGCTGAAAGACATAGACACAGTTTTATATGAGTTGACCTTGATTTGGACTGATTAGAACCAGCACAGGACACTGTGGAACTCATGCTGGAGCAGACATTCCAGGGCTGTGGTAGTGAGAACTGAGGTGTAGAGGACTGTGTCATCTGAATACATGTGTACATGTGAGTAGGCACAAACAGAAGGGAGACTATTAAGGAAGATGGAGAACAGGACGAGCCACAGGATGCAGGCCTGTGGGACACCCACCTGGATGGGAAATAGATGTAACTGGGCATTACCATAGAAAGGCATGGAACTTTTCAATTGTTAGGATAGTTAAACCCCAAAATCAAAAATATTCATGCATTCAAATATTCAAGTATTTGAATTCTTTAACAAACCACCCACAGGCAAACACTGAGAAACTAATTTAAAGTGTCAGTGCTTAAATGAAGATGAATAAAAACCAAAAACCACCAGTGTACTCACTAAACTAACTGCCTAATATTGGCAGAGACTCAGTCAAGAAAAGCAAATATTTGCATACGTTATTTCAATTGTAAAGCTTAAACTTAACAACTCCTCTGCCAAAAAGGACTACAAAGGAGCTGCCTGCCATACAAGGGCACATATGTCAGCAATTTCACAATTATGCCTATATTACTGATTCTATTAATATACTGTATGTATGGTCGTGCCTCTATAGTTACGGTTCAGTAGTATGTTTAATGTTAAACCTCAATTTATGCACTTTAATAACTTTATAACTGTTCAATGGATTTGAACAACATTTGTACACGCTGTAGTGTGGGGTAGATTTCTTGATGTGACAAGTTTCATTTTGGTTGGATGTGCGGATTCTGAGATCCAAATAGTGAAATAAAGTTAAAATCCCCCTTTTTTTTAGGTTTATCCTCATTGCCTTGTGGCCAGATGATGTGAGTTTTATGCATGGTTTTATAGGGTAGAAAGAAGTTTGGTAGTAGAACAGACAGTGAAAGTTTGAGGGCAATAATATTAATCTGATGCAAAGTTATTACATTTTTTAGCTCCCTTTACACCCTAATGGGATGTTTATGAAGATTCCAATCTTTAGGATAGCTGTCTTTTTTGTGACAAAATATTTGATCTCATAAAAAAGAATTGAGTCTTGTCAGAGCAATCTTTTTTTGCGAGACATGAAATCCTTTTTCATGAGGAAAAAATCCTTGTTCGTGAGCCACCATCTTGTTTTTTTTATCAACTGAAAAAAACTGTAAAATACATACAAATGTTGTCATTTTAAAGAAACAAACACCAGAATGTAGCTAAATGGGACTCGTTTAGTTAGATTCGGTTTGTTTTTCAAAATTAGGTCAGAAATACTTTTTCTGGGCACCTGAAATCCCAGGTGCCCACCTTAGTGAGAGGAGCCTTCCACCATGTTCTCTGTAGGAGAACATAGAAACATAGACTTTGACGGGAGATAAGGACCACTTGGCCTACCTAGTCTGACCATTTCCCTACCTACAGGATAAGCTGCAGATCCTAGCTAACCAACAGCCTATTTCTTCTTACCCCCCCCAAGAATTGCTTTATGTCTGTCCCATGAATTCTTGAATTCTCCCACAGTTTTAGATCCCACAGCCTCCTCAGGAAGGCTGTTCCATGTGTTCAATACCCTCTCTGTAAAAAATACTTCATCACATTGCCCCTGAACCACCCCCCCATCTTTAAATTGTGTCCCCTTGTTCTTGCACATCTCTTTTTCTAAAAGATGCTACCCCCTTGGACTTTGTTGATTCCTCTGAGGTACTTAAAAGTTTCTAACATATCCCCCCTCTCCCTCCTTTCCTCAAGGGTATACATATTAAGCTCCTTTAGTCTCTCCTCATATGGCTTCTCTTGCAGACCCTGCACCATTTTAGTTGCCCTCCTCTGGACTGCCTCTATCCTGTCTATGTACTTGTGGAGATGTGGTCTCCAGAATTGGATGCAGTACTCCAGATGGGGTCTCACCAATTGACTGTACAGAGGGATAACAACTTTCTGTTTTCTGCAGGTGATGCCTCTCCCTATACATCCCAGTATACCCCCAGCCCTCACTACCACCTTCTCACATTGCTTTCTAACCTTGAGGGCATCTGATATGATTACCCCCAGGTCCCTTTCCATTTTTGTTATTGTTACTACCCCTCCATTGTGTAATCTTCCCCTGAGTTTTTGTTTCCCAGGTGCATTATTTTGCATTTCTTTGCATTGAATCCAAGCTGCCATACTTCTGACCATTCCTCCAACCTTGCCAAGTCTCTTTTCATCCTTTCCATGCCTCCTTGTGTATCAACCCTGTTGCAGATCTTTGTGTCATCTGCAAAGAGGCATACTTTTCCTTCTAGTCTCTCTGCAATGTCACTTATGAAGACAATAAAAAGGACTGGACCCAATACTGAACCCTGTGGTACCCCACTGGTAACTCCTGTTTCTTCAGAGTGGACTCCATTTACAATTACCTTCTGTGTCCTGTTGTCCAGCCAATTTTTACTCAGGCAACCATCCTGGGACCCACTCCCAGGCTGGTTAATTTGACTATTAATCTTTTGTGTGGGACTGTGCCAAATGCCTTGCTAAAGTCAAGGTAGGCCATGTCCACAGCCCCTCCCTGGTCTACTACTTTGGTCACCCAATCAAAGAAATCAATTAGATTCATCTGACATGACCTTCCTGCTGTGAACCCATGCCTCCTTGGGTCCTGTACCCCACTGGCCTCTAGGTACTCAACAATTCTTTCCTTCAGAAGTGATTCCATCACTTTCCCTAACACAGAGGTCAAACTGACAGGTCTGTAGCTTCCTGCCTCTGTCTTGCTCCCACTTTTGTGAAGAGGAATCACATCCACCTTTTTCCAGTCCTCAGGTACCACACCATCCTCCCACGATTTGTTAAAAAGGGTAGTCAGTGGTTTCACTAGTTCTCCCCTTAATTCTTTTAGAATTCTAGGGTGAATTCCTTCAGGCCCCATTGCTCTGTCCACCTTCAGTTTTAGGAGTTCTTTCAGAACCCTTTCTTCTGTGAAAGGACTGGGATCGACCCCCCCCATCAAGAGTGCTTCTCTTAATTGGATTAGGTACCTCCCCCTCCTCCTCTTTTGTGAATACTGAGCAGAGATATTCGTTCAGTATCCCTGCTTTTTCACTGTCCCTCTCTGCCCACCCACCGTCCATTCTATTTGGCCTCTCTATCCCTCCCTTTGTCTTTCTATGCTCCCTGATGTACCTATAAAAGGTTTTATCTCCCTTCTTAACTGAGTTGGCTATCTTTTCCTCAGTTTGGGCCTTTGCTATTCTGACTTCCCTCCCCACTTCCTTCTGCCTCAGCTGGTACAGCTCTTTGTCCTGCTCCTTCTGTGTTTCCTTATATTTCCTGAAAACTATCTTTTTCTCCCTGACTCCCCCCCCACCTCTTTTGAGAACCATAGTGGCTTTTTCTTTCATTTTGATTTGATTATTTGCTTGACACAAAGGCTTGTTGCCTCTGTGATGGCAGCTTCCCATCTTGCCAAAGTCAGCCCTCCTAAAGTCCAGTACCCTCACTTTTGTATGGCTTGACTCTGTAGCTGAGTTTATCGTGAACCACACTGTTTGATGGTCACTTGTTCCCAAATGGCAACCCACTTCTATAACTGAGATCCTCTCACTGTCCCCATTTGAGAGTATGAGGTCTAAGATTGCTCCCTCATGAGTGGGTTCCAAAACTATCTGTCTGAGGCATGCCACCTGTAGGGCATTGAGAATGGTTCTGCTCTTGGATGTCACTGCAACAAATGTGCTCCAGTTAACATCTGGCATATTCAGGTCTCCCATCAACAATATCTCCCCTTTCTCTGCCATCCTAAGAATGCCTCCTATCATATCCTTGTCCATTCCCTCCCCCTGACATGGGGGTCTGTATACAACCCCTATGCGGATTGTGGTGCCATTTCCAGTCTCTAAGGTGACCCACAGTGCCTCTTCTCCTCCCCTCCCCTCCCTGTTTAGTGTTTTGTTCAGTTGCTTTTATTCCTTCTTTTATGTACAGAGCTACTCCTCCCCCTTTTCTCCCCTCCCTGTCTCTCCTGTAGGTTATGTACCCTGGTATGTTAACATCCCAGTCATGGTTCTCTGTGTACCATGTTTCTGTGACTGCTACAATATCCAGGCATCCCTCTACCATCAAGGCCACCAGTTCAGGGAGCTTGTTGCCCAGACTACGGGCATTGGTACTCTTTACCCTCCATTTCCTGATGGCCTTACTCCTTTTTGCCCCATCCCTGTCCTTATTGCCTTTATCACTTTGACCATTTACCCCTGTCCTTCTCCCTATCAACATCTCTATCTTGGTGTTTACCTCACTTACTACCCTGACTTTTTTTGGTAGGGCCAAGGATTTCCTTGCTCCTTTCCAGTGCCTCCCCCTTTGGCTAGTTTAAATGCTTGCCAGTGAAGCATTTAAACCTATCACCTGAGATCCTGGTTCACCTCCTGGACAGATGCAGCCCATCATGCCAGTATAGGCCTGCATCACTCCAGGTGGACCCCCAGTCCCCAATGAAGCCAAATCTATGCACTCTGCACCAGTTTTTCAACCACTGATTGAATCCCCTTGTGTGGAGCACCCTAGCCTCACCTACGCCATAGACAGGCAGCACCTCCGGGAAGGTTACCATGCGTGCTACTTGTCTAAGGCCCCTCCCCAACTCCACAAACTCTTTCTGCACTGCTCTGATCCCTTTCTTAGCCAGGTCATTTGTCCCTAGGTGGACAATCACATCCAGCTCCCTCCTCTGAGTGGCTGCTCCGGTGATCCTGAGGATTTGCTTCCTGTCCCTTCAAGCCATGGCACCAGAAGGCACCTTACCACCCTCTCCCCTTCCTCCCCAGTTCTACCTTCCTAACAATGGAGTCCCCCACCAGGAGTTGTTTCCTTCCCCTGCAGGGTCCCATGCCACCCTCCTGTAGGTCTCCCTTGTGGAAGTTCCCAGCATCCTCCTTGGTCTCCACTGTGGGTTCCTCCATAGAAGAACCACACTTTGCCAGAATAGCATAGGGATTGTGGAGAGGAACAACTGGAGGGATGCATCTCTGTTCCACCACCCTCACCCTCCCTGAGCCCACTGTGGTCCAACTGCTCCTCTTTCTTGGCAACCTCTGAGGCAATGGCAGTGGCCCTGGTGGTACCTGGATGGAAGAGAAGATCCCACAAATCCTGGCCAACTCAGCCTGGAGATGAGCAACCTCCTCCCTCAGTCCAGAGAGGGTGCCGGCAGATGGGACAACACCGCATCCTCCAGAACGTCTCCCAGAAGACTGCTGCTCCACAGCCACTGCACTGCACCACTCCCATCATGTCTTATTTCTGGCTCCCTAACTGTTGTTTGGAATACTTACTCTTTCCTCTGTTTCTTTTTTCTTCTCTCCCTACTTACTTACTGCCTCTGTGCCCTTTATTCTCCTGATTGTCCTGTTCTGGGACAAGAGGATCCTATATTTCTCAGTAGACCCCTTACTTGCTCAGAGGCAGACCTCTAGCAGCTGGGGGGCCAGAGAGCTACTCTTGCCCTTCTAGGATGGTGAGACTTTGGTGGCTCTGTGGTCACTCACTTCCTGCTTCCAAACAGGAAGTTCCTGTTGTCAGTCAATTCCTATGCCTATAAAAGTAGAACTAGCTTTGGGTGGGAGGGAAGGAGGGCAATATAGTCCCAGTAGAGAAGTCCAGTCACACAGCACTCCTTCCTCCTGGTGTTCTCTGCCAAGCCTCTCACAGTGGATTATATTTAGTGTTGCAGCCATAGCTGAACTCCTGCAGCTGGCTGCAGTGTAAGTTCTGACCTCTGTTTTCCCTGATGTGTAGTGGCACCCCTCACTCCATGATCCTGGGACACCATACATTCCCAGGTGTCCTGTTGCACCCTTCCACCCTCTGATTGCTGTCCCCTATTTAAGGGCCCTTAAGATCTGGACTATTTCTGTGCTCTTAGATTGCATGGGTAACAGGCTGAGATGACTGCCCATCTCCTCTGTTGCTGTTGTCTTGGATGTACCCAGCTTAGATATCCATCCTAGTGTGAGCTAATTAAGTGAACTGTTTGCTTTACCTTATCTTGCTCCCAGTCTGCTTCTGGGACACAGAATAGTATTGGATACCCATTCTGAGGTAAAATTGTAGGAGTTAACCCTCTTCATTCCACAATTAACCACTTTAGTAGCAGTCTTGCATCAGCTTCATGAACTGAGACTAATATCAGTGGCATTGTGAGGAGTGCAACAGAGTGTCCCTGTCTTCCAGCCAGTTGTGCCATTCCTTGGGTTTCCTCCCATCTTACCCCATTGAAGTGGAATTGAAACAGGCAGTACATGTCATTAGCAACCAGTCTTAGATCATGGCCACAGTTTAAATTGAAACCTGGGATGGCCGGTGGAGGCGTGGATATATAAAGTAGTTGCCTACTGTGTGATTTTAGAGTCTTCTGCCACATTTGTTTTTCAAGAGAGCTTTGGTATTTACACAGGAACCTAAACGAAAGTGTGCCTGTTCCAGAGGAAAGGGTTACTCCTATTTGGATGTCCCACTGTGAGGATGCAGTTAAAAATGAGAAAGCCTTGGCTGAGCCCTACTATAAGTGGGATTGTTATATAAAAAAAAGACCCCATTCTTGGCTGCGTCTCTGATTAGGAGAGGGAATTTACCTTTCAGCTAAACCATTCAGGGTTAAGGGCATATTAAATACTTGAAGAAGCCCATCCATGGCTTGCATTCACCTGCTCCAAGCAGGTACTAAAAAAAAGCCCTTTCCTTACCCATGCAACCCCCCCATCACTGAATCCTGGTCCAAGCAAGGCCCCTCCAGTCATGCAGCTGGCATATTAAATAATTAAAGGAGCCTGTCCTTGGCTTGTATTGACTGACTTGAAGCAGGTATGCTAAAAAGAAGCCCCTTGTGTGCTTGATATCCTGAAAAGGCCTTTGTGTACTGAGCTCTGCTATAAAAGGGATTGTTATTAATGAAGAAAATAAAAAACACCAAACCCATTTTGGCAGGGTGTCTTGCTGCTTGTGGGAATTTACATGTTAGCGAAGCCATTCTGGGTGAGAGCATATTAAATAAGCAAAAAAGTCTATCCTGGACTCACATTCACCTGCTTCAAGTCGGTATTGAAAAAACATCTTTCTTTTCCCCTGTGCCAGCCACTTCCCCCAAGCACTGAAACCTAATCTGAGCAAAGCCTTTCCAGTCAGGGAGTGTGCATACTATATTTAAGAAGCCCTTCCTAGCTTTGCATTGACCTGCTCCAAACATGTACATTAAAAAAGCATCTTATCTGGGCTTGGTGTTCAACTGTGATCAGGCAGGCATAATAGTGACAGCCCTCCTGGGATGGGTGGTATGCTGAAAGTGAGTAGATATGACTGAGAAAGCCCTCCTGGACTGAACCCTGCTATGAGTGGGATTGTTAGCAAAACACATTTTTGTCTGGGTGTCTCGCTGCAAGCAGTGCTTAGCCATTCTGGATTGGGGTATATGAAATAAAGAAACCCCTTCTGGGCTCCAGGTGCATATGATTTAAAACAAAAAGCACTTTCTGTGGTCCAGCAACCCATCACCAGCACTGAAATCTGCTCCAAGCAAAGCCCCTCCAGTCAGAGACAGAGCATATTAATTATAGAAGCCTGTTCTGGGCTTACATTAACCTGCTCCAGGCAGGTCTAGCCCCTTCTGGGCTTGATGTCCCACTACCAGAATGCAGGTACAGTACATTAATGAAAGTCTTCCTTGGCTGGGTGTCCTGTGATGAGCAGGCAGGTAAAATTGAAAAAGCAAAGAAAAAGACCCGGCACCTGCTCTCACCACTGAAGAATTCACTGGAGTCATATTTTCTGATTTTGACAACTCCATTGTAGCTGACTTGCTTGACACTCAGTCCTCCCCCACACCAGTGTTCCAACAGCACTTAAAAATTAGGTGCATGAAGTCTTAATTTTGAAAGTCCGCGGTCTCATGCAAAACTTGGCCCAAGGTACGAATTCAGAGCTCTGATTTCCCTGTGGAGCTCCTGAACAGTCCAGCATTTGGCTTGGGTCTCCATTGCTGATGGTGCTCCCAATGGAATGATCTGTGTGGAGTGGAGACTGGAGAAAAGTCAGCAGTGAGCCTTCATGATCCCTGAGGCTATGGCAGTGGTCCAATGGCACTAAGCAATCAGGGTCAGGAGATTTAATTCTTAAAGTCCCTGGTTTCACCCCAAACCTGCCCCAGGGATGAGTTCAGTGTTCCGATTTGCTGGGGAGGTCTGTGGGCAGTCCAGCATTTGGCTGGAGTCTCCAGTGCTGGTGGCACTCCTGATGGAGCAATTAGTGCAGGGAGGGCTGGAGAATAGTAGCAGTGAGCCCGTCACTCACCTATCTAAACATCCTTTGATTGGAAAAAAAGTGTTGACATGGTAAAAAAAGTTGGATCCTAAAAAAAAAGTTCACGTTTTTACAGTTAAAACTGTAAGAAACTGGACTGCAGCATATAATATACAGTTTAAAAGTCATTTGGTAATGATGGCACTCTCATTATAATCAGAGGTAGGGATGATAACCTTAGAGATAGCACGCAACAGTCCCATGTTTTGAAATTGCAGTAGGGTCTATGCAATCCACAATGGAGAGGAGTAGAGGGTTTTGGAGACAGTCTTGACAGACTGTGTGTCCAGCACAGGCTGTGCACTTTGACATGGAAGAATATGGGTCCTGAAGGGAAAAACACCTACATAACTACACTCTGCTTCTCACTCCATCCAATTAAGCATTACTAAATGGCAGGGAGAGCTGCTGGAAGAGGATTAGAGTTATGAAGTGTCCAGATTATTTTGATTTTGGGAGAGACTGATAGACACATAAGTGACTCTGTTGTTCCACTTCCCCTGTACATGAGGGGGGAGCGACTGCTGCTGTCCAAGTGCTCACTGTCACTGGCCCTCCAGTTGGGTGGCTAAATTCTGATTTGCAAAGTAAAATTATTTCTGTCTTATACCATTGGAGAAAGCTGTGCCACCAGAAATACCTCTTTCTGTCAGCAGGCAGTTTAGGTTTGTCCATGAATTAGGGCTTGTTTATATAGTGGTCATATTTTTTTTTCTTTACTGAAGGCATGCTGCAGCTAGATGATGCTGCTGTGCACAGCTATCTCTTGGACATTGCAGCCTGGCTGCTTCATGCCAACCAGGAATTGAAAGGTCAGGGTGGTGCTCACAGTACATGACAGGTCTGTGGTAAGTCAGTTCAGTAATGCTGCATGCAACGTGTGATCTTTCCTCTTTTAATATCTCAGCAGCCAGCCCTGTCTGACTGAGTTCACTTTCCACATGCCTGTAGGTTCCACCACTTAGTTATAAAAGGTTAAAAGTATTCTCCAATTGTAGTTTTTTTTTTTTCGTGACGTTCTCTTATTTTTTCGTGACATACTGTATTATATACTGCAGAGCAGGCTAGTTCTATTGTTTACGTTGTTAGATTATGCAAGCCAAAATTGTGGGCTGGATTGCCTATCAGAAGAATTTAATCTGGATTTACTATGTAGTGCAGCTAGTGACACAAACCAGTGTTTTGGAACATAAGGGCACTGAGACAGAATGTGCTACTGTAGGTAGAGTACCCAATTAAATAACAATAATTAGAATCCAGTATGAACATTTCCAAAGCATTTTGTTTATTTCTATGTAAAAAAAAAAAAAAGATTTTCACATCGCATGCAGCATTACTGAACTGACTTACCACAGCTGTGTCACACACTGCAAACTGTGTGAAAATAAATAAATAAATTCATAAATAAATGTAGTACTCTGTAGACATTGTAGTGGAGCTTGGCATGCATGATGCACCAGTGGATAGCTCCTAGATATACAGATGTCAAGTTAAATCTCTAACCACTCATTTGTATAAGTTGTATGTAATGACTACTGAAAGTTTCAAAAGGGGCATGTCTTTATAATCTTTAGTATCAGTATATTCATACTGCACACTCACAGACATTGCAACAAGACACTCAACCAATTTGACACTCACCCATAAAGATGAGGGATACTATGTGCATATGTTGTCCACTCAAGTTCAAAACAATCAGTTAGCAGTAGGGCTCCAGCTTGGCTCCTGTGTTTACCCATTGAGCAGGCACTGACATGCAACATGGCAGCAGTTCCTGAATCTCCACAGAGTGGGTTCTGTCTTGCCCCATTAAGCTGTCCATTTGCTTGTCCAGACATCAGGCGGTAATATGCTTTGCAATTGCAGCTTGTTATTTAGATTGCTCAGTCTGGTCTAATATACAGTACTGCATGGAGGGTGATTCTCCATCTACACACAGATCAAGCTTTGTCATGCTGGTCAGCATCAGTTCATGCATTTGAGCGGTCAGCAGAATCTGACATACCAAACATTGTTGGCTCCTTCATCTGCCCAAGATGCATACATGCTGCTCAGTAGTAGCTCATGCATTTGCCAACTGAGCATGGTCTGACATGTAGACTAGTGGTGTATCTTTCAACTGTTTTCAAAGCAAGCTCTGATATGCTACCCAGAGGCAGCTGATGTGTCTGCCTGCATAGCAGGCTACAACATGCTGCCCCATGGCTGATCATTTGTCTGCACACTGAGAATGCTCTTCTAGCTGCAAAGCAATAGCTGCTGCATTTGCCATGCAAGCAGAGCTGCATTCCGAAATCTAACTGATGCCAGTATCTGTATTACAAAGTGGTTTTATTTAAACACAATGAAGTTTGCCCTTTAAGTGGCAGACCAAGTTGTCCTGGTGGACCCCTACCTTATGGACAGGTTGGTTTGCTCAGATGAGGGGGGAGGGACAGGTAGCCAGGAGAAAGGGCAAAAAACAGGAAGAGGAGGAGCCAGGAAGGAATGAGGCAGGAATAGGGGAAGAAGAAAATGGGAGGAGACTTGAATTGTAGGGTACATAATGGTCAGCACAGAGGTTTTGCTGAAGTTTTTTGTTGCCTCTCACCCACTCATCAAAGGGAGAACGCGACAGGGCTAGTTTGGGGGGAGCCTGGGGGTCTGCCAAAGGTGGATGGCAGTAAGGGTCCAGTTGGACGGTGCGGACTGCCAGAGGTGAATGGCAGATAAATGGGGGGAAAATGGGGAGGGGGCATGATAAAGGAATATGAGGAGAAGAAGACATGACAGAAGGACAGAAAAGCGGTCTGGGTTTTCACTGTTACCTATACAAAAAAGTGAAGAAGAAGGCACCCAGGTTTTCACCTGGGGAAGCGAGAAGAAGAGAAAGGAAGAAAGAAATAAGGGGGATCAGAGATGAATATTTTAGTGCAATATAAACAAGTAATTGTGGAAAGACGATAATGGAAACTGGTGATGGTATTTGTAAATATGAATGTGAAATATAATAAATTAATTGCCAATCTGAGCACAACAACACACAAGTGGTCTGTCTTTTGTGAAGGAAAAGGGGGGAATCCGGGACAACTGTATATCCCCAACTAATTTGTCTTGCAACTAGCAACAATCTTTTTACTTTTTTTAATTTATTTAGTTGTTTAACCAGGAGTAGCACACTAAGCTGAAAGCTTTTTTACAGGAGTGACCTGGGAGCACAGGGAAGTTACATGACTTGCTCAGGGTCACACAGTATGCAAGTGGAAGCTGTGGGATTCAAACCCCGGTATGGTCTGCTAGATGTCACCAGATTTGTAGTTCAGAGCCTTAAACCACTGCGCTATACTTCTTACTATATTTATTATACTTACTTATAAATTACTCAGCATCTTCCAACAATAGATATATTGCATCCTTCAGTATATTGCAGATGTGTAAGCACTGCAGCACATTTGACATTAATTATGACTGGCTGCTTGTCATAGCTGCATCAGGAAAAATGTGTTGTATATTGAACTTAACAGCTCATTACTTTAAAAGGTCCATGCTCTGTACACTGACATGGTATTTACATTTTATAGACACATTGCAGACAAATACAAAACCATAGCAAAATCAACATATAAAAGTAATGTGGTGAAAAATATGATCACCAAACAAGAGTAGGTGTTTGTGAGTACAATATGCTAGTGTGTAGGTGCATGTGGGAAAGGTTCACAGAACTGAAACGAAATGTAACTAATTGCAACTCAGGGAAATGGTCCATAAACATACTAACAGAGATATCATGTCAGCATATAAAGGAAAGATGATAATCCTAGAATATTACCTGAGCTATCACATCTCAGTATGTAAAGAAGATATAATAGTGCAAGCTTTCTACTTATATCACCTGCATATATCAAAGGGATGTAATCATACCTCTCAACCTCCTGCCTCATAAATCAGGGACAAGGCTTAAAAAAATCAGGGACACTTCTTCAAAATTGGAGATATCCACACGGGAAGCTGGCAGAATAAAGGGCTTAGTGTAAAATGCATTTTCTAAAGAAGAACAAGTCTGTAACTTTAATGTTTGACACAAGTTTGTGCTTATACCCCCCGCTATTTGGTCACAGAAACACAATTTTTAGGAGGAACAGAGTAAAATTTTAAGGCAAAATCAGGGACGTCCCTGAAAATCAGGGACAGTTGAGAGGTATGGATATAATATTTAAAGGTTAGTTAAAAATTACAAATTGTATATGTATTACCTTCACTAGCAGGGAGAAGAACACATCAGACATCCCTTAGGACTACTGTGAAAATGAACTCAAAGTAAGAAAATTATCTTATAGCTCTGAAATTGTAATCAACTGTTTAAAATATTTGTTCTTTGCATACATTTTGAGGATATTTCCTATACATGTTTGGCATGCTTTATTTTTAATTAAAGATGATCAGTTTGCAGTTAATTAGTTTATGAAACAAATGCATTGCTTACCTCATATGCTACCTTTCTGTCACATACATTTGTGTTACACTGTCCTTAAACGTGCACTTAGTGCACCCCACATGGTTACTGTCACAGCTGATTATGATTTTTTAAAGTTTTTGAGTAGACTGAAATATAGTTTATCATTCAAAACAAATGGTGATAGGCTGGCCCGGTGGCGTAGAGGGTTGAGGCGCTGGTGCCTTACCTCGACCCACACCGGCGACCCGGGTTCGGGAACGGACTCGGGTCTTGGGGGGTCGGAAGGGGAAGGGCAGGATTGAGCGTCCGACGGACTGCTCTCCTGTTCTGGGGTGGGTTAGGGAGTATCTTTGCTCGTGCAGAGGTCCCTAGTGGAGACTAGAGGCAATGCATGTAGCGACGTAACTAGATGGGGGGGAACAAGAAAAGCGAGAAAATCCGCACCGGAAGTTAACTGGATGATGGACGTCGGTCCCGGGCTTCCTTGAACACTCCCTGAGAGCCACAATTGCCTCAGCAGCTCCGAGGGTCTGAGACAATAGTAGTGTGCTGGTTCTGCCCCCGCTGGTGCCTTTCCCCTCGGAGGAGGGGGACCCATCCGGTGCAAGGGTTACACCGGACTTGCCCGAGGAAGGCTGCAGATATGAGGTAGGTGGCTAAGGGGAGTTAGTAGGGGAACGCCCGGGTCCTAGGCGGCCTGAAGGAGAGGTAACTCTGGGGCACGTAGGAGGGGAAAAAGAGAAAATGGAAAAAAAAACCCAAAAAAACAAATGGTGACAATGTCTCCAATATACTGTATAAATCCATCTTGTTTCTCTTCGAGACAGAAGTCTTACCTGATCGCAACTTGAGGGGGAGGATACGTGGTTGAGTGCTAGAAACATGAGCCCTCTTGGATTGCTATTGTGTGCAATACTACAACATGCACCTAGCACATTCTCCATTTTACAGTTTAAAATTGTACAAACATGTTTCTGGATTCCATTCTTATGTGGTCTTTTGGTCCTGCCTACATAAAGCATTCCACATTTGCACCATGTAGCATAAACTTTATATACTGTCTGACAGTTGATATAATCATCTAAAACATACTGTTGGCCACTTTTAGCATGTGTAAAATGTTCTGTTTCCACATAGCAACAAATGTTGCACTTCCTACATCTGAAAAAAGTCTCTGATTTTTTTTGCTTTTTTTTTCTGCACCTACGTAATTACTAGATGTTAATAAATCCCCCAGATTAGTTTCTCTACAAAAAGAAACCATAGGTGGTTTTCCAGTGATATGTCCTAAACTATTATCTGCTTGAAACACTTTCCATTATTCATTTATAATGTTTTTTTATATCAAAGGACCTATCATGATAATCAGTTACAAAACCAAAAATTCTGTTACTGCCATATCTCTGCTGAGCTGTTGCCCTTAGGGGTCAAAGTTTTTCCTTTGTAATGGACCTAACTTTTCCCAAAGCATTAACCACTGTGTTGACACTGTAAATGAGTAAGCATTTCTCTTGCTGCTTTCTCAGAATCAGTGTTATCAGTGCAGTTTCTTTTTAACCTTATAAACTGTCCATATGGAATGCTATCTAGTAATGACTGGGGATCACAACTATCATCTTGAAGTACTGAGTTACCTAGTATTCCTTTCCTGAAAGGACAGTTCTTAATTCTCTGACTCCCACTCCCCCCCCCCCATTACAGTTACTTCCAAAAAATCTGTTCTACCTCTGTCTGTATGGTACGTGCAGCAGATGTTAAAATCATGTTCCTTGATCGACAGAATAAAGTCAAAATACATCTGCTTCCTGCACCCCAGGCACATATGATATTATCCATAAAGCAATACCATAAATTGATGTGCCTGAGGAGGGGGTTGCGTTCACCGAAAATGAATTGTTTCTCCCACCAAGTTAAAAAGAGATTTGCATAGGAGGGAGATAGAGGTGCTCCCACTGCAGTGCCTTGTAATTGGTGGTAGAACCTGCCAACAAATGTGAAAAAGTTGTGTTCCAAAACAAATCTAAGGAATTCTAATATAAATTCCCTCGGTGCTCTGGAAAATCGCTGTCTTCAAAATGAAATTCCCTACTAGCCTCTGTTCTATTTTCATGTTTTATGCTTGTATATAAGGAGGTAATGTGTATTGCTAACCAACAATAATCTCTTGACCAACACAAATTCTCAATTTTATTAATTAAATCCATAGCATACCTGATGTACAAGGGTGTTTTGGCCACCAGCTGTTTGATAAACATAGAAACATAGACTTTGATGGCAGATAAGGACCGCTTGGCCCACCGAGTTTGCCCATTTCCCTACCTATGGGATAAGCTGCAGATCCTAGATAACCAACAGCCTATTTCTTCCCACCCCCCAACAAGAATTGCTTTGTCTGTCCCATGCATTCTTAAATTCTCCCACAGTTTTAGACCCCACAACCTCTTCAGGAAGGCTGTTCCATGTGTCCACCACCCACTCTGTGAAAAAATACTTCCTCACATTGCCCCTGAGCTATCCCCCTCTATCTTCAAATTTTGTCCCCTTTTTCTTGCACATCTCATTTTCTTAAAGATGCTACCCTCTTGGACTTTTTTGATTCCACTGATGTACTTAAAAGTTTCTATCATGTCCCCCCTCTCCCTCCTTTCCTCAAGAGTATACATATTAATCCATAAACTTTGGGGGACCCTCGTTGACCAATCTAATAACATAAACAATGGGGGTTCCCTTTAAACATTTGAATCTACACTGCTCCTGCTTTGTTGCTTCTCTGTTCATAGAGTGTATTTCAAAAAAGCCTTTCATCACTGTTTCTAATTTCTTTACAATGAATTAGAGTGCTTTTCTTTTTGTGTTCATCTTATGTACATTATCAGCTGTCCTTATGTGTGGTCTCTCCATGTGTTTCTGTGGCTGTGGTGGGGGGGTCAAAACCCTTGCAGAGGTCCCTTTGGAGGTCAAATGAATTGATTTGTGAGTCTCTTCTTTATTGGGTCCTTTTTGGGGTAATAACATAATAAAGTATCCTTTTTTTAGAATTTTTAAGAACTCAATTTAAATTGCGATAATTATGAGACTCCCTCTGAATGAATTAATATTTCAAACCTCACATTCTATTTTTGACTCTTTTGTGACCTTTCCAACACTGCCTTGTACTGTCAGCAATTGTATGGTTCTGTGTTCTATTTTATGAATATTTTATTGTGATATTTTGTACGTTTATGTACTGATCACATTTTGCATATGTTTCCTGATATCTCCATTTGTTGTATAATTAATGATAATGAAACATTGTATTGATGAGGTATTTAAGCATTTGGAGGGATTGTTTGACTCCGCCCCCTGAGGAAGACTCATTGTGTTGGGTCACTACGTAGAAGTGTTGACCCTGAAACTTGCCATGAGATTTTTATCATAATAAATCTTCCACCCACAGTTCCTGGTGTGTGCCCAGCTTTTTCCTTTGTGTGTGCTGTTGTTTTGCTAGTAGTACCTTGGGGGGGGCAGTATCCAGTGATACGGGTGCTTGCTATTGAGTGCTTACAAAGAGGGTGACTCAGTAGTGGCACCTGATCAAATGGCTACTGAATGGGGAGGATGACTGTGGGTATAGCAACATCCTCTCACTATATTTACATGCATGTGAGGGGAGCGAGCATGGTGGAAGGGGAGGGATGGTTTGCCTAGCATGTTACAGCAATGGACTGCTGAGCTTGCCCCATGGAGTGGCGGGTGGATGACAGGCTAGAGCTGCCAGACTGCCAAGTTTGGGCCCAGGTGCACATACATTTTGTTGTGCCTGGCCTGACATTTTTTTTTTATTTACACCCCACCTGACATGCACCCCCGGGAGTTGAGAATTCTTTAGTAGGGGGTGCAGGGGTGAACATAAAAACATAAAAAATGTAAGTCCCCAGTGCCCTTTTATGGTGCCCCAGGGTGTACATTGGCAAAATTGATTTTCACCAATGTACATTCACCGTAACAGTGATTGCCTTTGTGAAATTGCTGTTATCACATAGAATGGGGGGTGGGCAGATGTGCACTCTTTCCTCTACTCTTATTGCAATATGAGAAACTAAGGTAAATGCAATTCAATGTATTTCAATGAGGGATTCAACTTTTATGCATAACTTTGCAACTTTTTGAGATTTTGACCCCAACTTTTCAACAAGGCCATTTGGGGACCCCACCTCATGAATAATACAACTGTAATTTTGTAACTCCTGACTGAAAGGTGATTTCATGGTCAGTTGGTGAAATCATCTTTCAGGTGAGATTTGACTATTTTCCTGACCTTGTTCATGAGGTGGGGTCATAAGAAGGCTATGTTGAAAATTTGGGGTCAAAATATGAAAAAAATGCCAAAGTTCTGACCATTGGTTGCAATTTGCTACATACACTGATAACTTTAAGAATTTAAAATATTTGATCCTAGATTTTTTAAATTGCCTTCTTATTACCCCAGATGGCTATGCTGACAATTTGGTCACTGTTGTCCTATATATGGAAGCGCAGGGCCCAGAGGGCATTGTGCTTCCACAGCCATGTACATATACACATCTACTGAGGAATGGGACTACAGGGTCCACAGGACCCTGTGTTCCCACAATAAAATAAGTGTACTGTTGTACTATCTCAAAAAGTAATGAAATAAGTTACAGAAAACTTAGTTAGTGCTCCAGTTAGGGTCAAAGTGACAAAAGCTGGGAAATGAGGTATTAGAGTTTACCTAACACCCCACCCTCCCAAACCAGGCAGAGGAGCAAGTGTGGGGTGTGCATTGGCCTTCTCAAGCCCAACACTCACCCCATTCTCATAAAGTCTACACATCTGACCTTTTTTACAGATGGAATAGGGTAAGTGTTAGGCTTGAGAAGACCAAGACAAACCCCACACCTGCACTCCTGCCTGGTTTGGAAGGGTGGGGTATTAGGGAAACCCTAATGCCTCCTTTCCCAACATTTGTTGCTTTGACCCTAACTGGAGTATTAATGATATTTATTTTTTTTGCAAATATTATATATGATATACAATGCTGAGCTGTTAAATAAATGATTTATCTACACAAGTGCTGTTTAACTTTGGGAAACTTCATGAGTGGCGTAAGCCACGAGTGATGTGTCTGAAGTCAAACAGCACAAGTGTAGATAAATCATTTATCTGACAGCTCAACATTGTATATTTCATTTATGCAATAGGGATGCTTTCTATCAATGCAGGAACATTTGGTTTTGACTGTTTATCCTTTTTTTTTTAAATGATAATTTCTTGGATTTTTGGTTAACTTTCCTAATGTACATCAACCTAGCATAGTGGTTGCTATTAAATGAAACACCACTCATTTTGTAGACAACTTCTTGCTGAACAAATGCCATGCTCACAGTTCCATGCTACCTTTTTCATTTTAAAGTTATTCACATTTGCTTTTTAAAAAAGTGAAATGAAAATTTAATTTTATACAGTTTTTTGCTAATTATAAAAAAACTAAAAGGTATTTATTAATGAAACACCACTCATTTTGTAGATCATTTTTGTGTTGAACATTTTTCATACTCACAGTACCATGCTATAATTTTTTGATTTAAAGAGATTCACATTTGTTTGTCGAAAAAGTGAAAGGAAAATTTAATTTTATGCTGTTTTTTGCTAATTATATAAAAATTGAAAGGTATCTTTAAATGAAGCAACACTCATTTTGTAGATATTCCTCTGCCAAACATTTTTTGTAATTACAGTACTTTCATTTTAAAGTGATTCACATTTGTTTGTCTGAAAAGTGAAAAGAAAACTGAATTTTATGCTGTTTTTTGCTAATTTTAAAAAAATCTAAAAGGTATCTTTAAATGAAACACTACTCATTTTGTATACATTTTTGTGCTGAACATTTTTCATGCTCACAGTAAAAATGCTATAATTTTTCATTTTAAAGTTACTCACATTTATTTGTCAAAAAGGTGAACAAAAAAGTTTTGATTGACAATTTGAATGTATCCCACATATGTGGGATGAATTTAGGGTGGTTAGCTGTATCCCACACATATGGAGATACATGGATTTATGCAATGAATTTTGGCTCCACACCAATTGCAAAGATATATATCTATATATATATCTATATATCTATATATATAGATATATATCTTTATATATATTATTATGGTAGCACGGTAGTGCTACCATAGTTAGGGTTGAGTAGCATTTTTAAGGTAAAGGGTGAAATTGTGCACCTTAATAACTTTGCCTTTGTTCAACAGATTTGCCTGAAATTTGGCAGACATGGTTGCGCATGGTAGATCTTGGGATCTGCCAACTTTTGTACTGGTCGGATATACAGCTGTGGAGTTATTAAGCGACAACCGAATGCGCAATTATATTTTTTTGAGAATTCTTTGCTCTCACCTGCAGGTTGCACAGTTTGCACAACCAGTCCAACAACTTTAGGAAATGTGCGGCCAGGGTCCCCGATATACCTTTTGAAGATTTCGTGAAAAAATATTGAACAGTTCAAAAGTTATTCAAAAAACACGTTCCCGTTATAAATCAATAGGAAAAGTTAACAAAAAGTTCAAAAGTGTCACAAATGCACTTTTTAGTGTCACAAATGGCCCTAGTAGTGTCGCAAATCAGCCATTTTGTTTTCAGTTACTGATCAGAAAAATGCTTTGCATTTAAAATTGGGACCCTCTAGGGACATAATTCTTTTTGTGTTCACCCAGTCAGACCATGAGGATGCTAGCCATGTCTTTATTTTGGGATTAAACACCCTAGAAATATGTTTTTCAAATTTCTAGAAAAAGTAGTGTCGCAAAGTAGTGTCACACTTGTGACACTTTCACACATGTTTGTGAAAAGTGTCACAAGTTGTGTAAGTCCTTTTCCAGACTATGGCAAAATTACAGGAATACTTTGCCACCCTGCTGTGAAAGAACAGTTTGGTCTTTTGGCCTGAAAGTTGGAGGGAAAGCAGCCAACATCTCACAGATGTGCCTTTTGGTGGTTTGGAGAAAAAAACCTGTATGGATCTCAAGTTACGGTACTCCAAAGTTGGCATTTTTTCCCATAGACTAACATGGTGGCGTACACTGAGCCTTTCGGGGCTCATATCTCGGAAACAGTGCGAGATACAGAATTTTTGTCTTGGCAATGTGTAGCCTATGGCTACACATTCATTGAAAATGTAGCCAGGAAAATCATGAATCATGTGAATTTTTTTTTCCTACGTCGTACGGTTCCTGAGATATAAGCAATTTAGTATTCCAACAGCTCATTTTCTGCTCTGAGGCCTATTATTATCCATGCATTCTTTGTACACACTGTGTTTCTCTATGCAGCTGTTGGAGAAAACCAGGGTGTGCGCTTATGTTACTGTTACACTTAGCGTTACCACTTGTGTTTCCATACCCGTTTGTGTTACTGTTCCCGTGTACATCACGTTATCCTTTGCGTTCTCGTTTGTGTACACGCCTGCGTTTGTGTTTCCATTTCTATTTCCTTTGCTGTTATTTCTGCTGTTAACGTTACCATTTACATTTCCAATTGTTGTACCGTGACCGTGTGCACTACGGTTTGCTTTTCTGTACGTGACTGCATTTGCATTTCCATTTCTGTTCCCTTTGGCATTATTGTTGCTTTTACCGTAACGATTTGCATTTACAATTTCAGTACCATGACCGTGCGCATAATGGTGTGCATTTCTGTACGTGCTTGCATTCGCGTTTCCGTTTCTGTTTTTTTTGGCATTATTTTATATGTTACCATTACCATTTGTGTTTGCAATTGTGGTACTGTAACCGTGCACATTGCGCTTTGCATTTCTGTACGCGCTTGTGTTTGCTTTTCCATTTCTGTTCCGTTTGGTGTTATTTCTGCTGTTAACATTACCATTTGCTTTTCCGATTGTGGTACCATTACCATGCGCATCACAGTTTGCATTTCCTTATGCGCTTTCGTCTCCTTTTGCATTACTGTTCACTTTGGTGTCACTTTGCACTTGCGTTTCTAGTAATGTTTGCTTTTCCATTTACGTGTCAGTCACCATTTGTACAACCGTTAGCGGTTGTGTTTCCCTTGCACTAACCATTATTATGTCACAAAAAATCACGTGGTGGGAGCGCGGGGCCCAAAGCCCAGCATCGGGGTGCGTATTGGGATCATTGGTCACCATGCACATTTTTATTTGTGGTTGCGGCCACCCTTCCATTTGTGCTTGTGTTTCTCTTTTGTTTGGAGTTATCATTGCTGTTATCATTACCATTTGCATTTCCAATTGTGTTACCATGACCATGCGCGTTACGGTTTGCATTTGTGTTTCTGTTTCCTTTGGTGTTATTGTTGGTGTTACCGTTACCATTTGCATTTTGAATTGCTTTACTGTGGCCGTGTGTATTACAGTTTGTGTTTCCGTATGCGCTTGCATTTGCATTTCTATTTTTTCTGGCATTATTTTTGCTGTTACCATTACCATTTTCATTTCCAATTGTGGTACCATGACCATGCACGTTACCAGTTGCATTTCCATATGCAGCTGTGTTTGTGTTTTTTCATTTGCATTACTGTTCGCTTTGGCATCACTTTGCACTTGTGTTTCTCTTACCATTTGCGTTACCATTTACGTTTGTGTCACCATGTGTGTTACTGTTTGCACTTGGATTTCTGTTGCAGTTACCGTTACTATGTGAGTAAAAATCACGTGGTGGAAGTGCAGGGCCTGAAGGGCCCTGCACTCCCACCACCACATTCCATTCACTATTTATAGCCCTCATTCTTAAAAAGAAGGGAAATTCATGGCAAAAAAACTCTGTTTAATGCATCAGTTAGGGTTTTTCCACAGTGACAAAAGTGAGGAAATTCAATGTTAGGATTGAAACCCCCCTTGCACCCCCCACACCACCCCCCAACCGGCATCAGGGTGTGCATTGGAGTTATTGGTCCTACCTCTCACCCCATTCTTCTATACTTCACCACTTCAGCTTGTTTGCACATGTGATGGGGTGAGAGTTAGGGCCGATGACCCCAACGCACACCCCGATACTGGTTGGGGTGGAGTGGGGTGTGCAAGGTGGGGTTTCAACCCTAACATTGAATTTCCTCACTTTTGTTGCTGTGGAACAGCCCTGACTGATGCATTAAATGGATTTTTTTTTGCCATGGTACTGTTACTAGGGAACAGCGTTCGCTTCAGTCGACGTTCACAACACAGAACGTGAAAGTGTTTTCATCATCTATTTTGTTAAAATAGGGAGACTCTGAAACATTCTTTGTGCAGTTGTTTTATTTTTTTTTGTTTTACATGCCACAAACAGTGAAGGATTATATGACAGTTGACTGGTTTTCTTTTCTTGTCGACAATGTCAAGACACCAACTTTCTGGCTCTCATGCTCTCCTTGTCTTCTCTTTGACTTGGTGAGTCAAACTCCCTTTGCTCTAAATCAAAAAAAAAAGGAGGGAGAATCAGTTTGTGACAGACAACAAGGATAGCAGAATACAATAATGTTGTACTGTAAGTAGAATTACCATCTAAACAGTGACTGTGTGCTTCCAGTATCCCTGCCTGGCAAAAACCCTGTACACAGTCATCCTTGCATGTAGAAAGCTTTGCTATGCTTGTCATAAGCCATTGTGCATGCTGTGCTTCAAGTAAAGCTGATTTCAGATCCACTTTAACAGAGCTGCTGTCCCCCACCTTTAGCTGCTCGGAAATCTGCTCAACATACCACTCTATAAATTCCATCTTAAGTAGATCCTTAAAGATTTTGTTAATGGAAATGTTCAGTGGCTGCACATGGCTGTGCAGGATGCTGGTACAAAGATGGGGATAATCTGATGCTTCTCAAAGTTCTCAATAACTTCCAGTGTTGTATGTCCTCTGAATAAATCCAGTATAAAAATAACTCACTGCTTGTCTGGCAGATCCATTTGGGCTTTAGTGTTTTTAATGTATGGAACGAGTATAGTGTCACTAAACTCAGTGGTCAGTGAGTTAGCCCAGTGATTCTCACTATGGGAGATCAGCCAGTCAGGGGGAAATTTAAACTTGGGATGGCACTGAGATGTTTTACTTTGGTAATGACTTGTGGGGGGAAGTAATGCCCTGAAAAGGAACAGCATAACACCATGGTTACCTGCTGTTTGTCACCAAGACCAGCCGCCTCAATTGTTTTTTTTTCCTATGCTGTCCACTGTCCACTGTGAGCATGGAAGTAAATTAACTCCAGTTTTATCCAGGTTAAGGACCAACTCCTGAGGCACCAGCTCCTGCTTAGTGGCTGTAGCAATATGGTGTAAAAACTGTGCTTTCTGCTCAGGAAAATCAGCAGGAGTTTTTGTAGCAGCTTTAGTACCCATTCTTTTACTGAATCCCATAAGATTCAGGGAGAGCCATGACCACTGATGAGAGAAGGAGAAGGTTCTATCATTTTCAGCCAACATTTGAGGGTGGGTTGTTTTAACTATGCCTGTGGATATAGCTGCTAGAACAGGGCCATTGACAACTGCACCCTCAGCTTGTAAAGCCTTAATGATAGCATGCAATTCTGTCTCAATATCTTCCATATGGAGAGGTGACCTGCCCCTTTGTTTAATAAGAAGACTTTTTTCTAATGCTTGAGGGTCTGGATTAAGTTTTAACTTGTCCATGTAATCTCTTTTGAAAGTGCAGACTGTACTTTCATTTATTTTGGATTGGTACTTTGACTCGTAAAATTGGGTAGCATTCATTATGCCATGTTGAATGGCATACTGTCCGATCTCAAACCTGACCTCAGGTGAATAGACTGCCCAAAAAAGCTTCCTTTTTTTACTAAGAGGAGATGCGGAAGCAATCTCCTGTGCAACTTTTTCTGCCATCAACCTAGACCTACACCTGCAGTGACACTTAATAGCTCGGTGTCAATGTTGGTTGCTTGAAGTGCAGCAAAGTTCCATTTAGCAGGTTTTTGTGGGGTTTTCAACCATTTCACGAGTGACATCTTAGCAGATACAACAAGTAATGCTGTTAGAGGACAGGAAAGGTACTGCATTTGTGGATGGCATTAAATTACACTGTTTAGTGACAGCCAGTAGCAATGTGTAATATTACATTTGCACACTCCCAGATTCAAACACAGGTACATGATATAAACTTTACGCGATCATTAATTGTTCTACGGTATATATATACCTGCAAAGCATACAAAGATGGGAAATGAAAAAAAAACATTAGGGATTTGGGTCTCTGGAGTATTGGCAAATCAGTGGTGGGGTCTTACTTGGGGTTGTCAAACCTAATGTTCATCCCCCCAGTGTGTAGCCTCCTGTCTGAAGTGCAAGATACAGCTCCAACCTATTGCTTCATAGTGATACAGTATGGCCAGCATAATCTGTCAGAGATTTCTACACACAGGGCCCTGTGTGAAGACATCACATTTGACCTTATCTGATCCAGGGTAGGGGTGGGCATTATGGTTGACAACCCCAAGTAAGTCCCCACCACGATTTGCCAATACTCTGGAGACCCAAATACCTAATGTTTTTTCATTTCCATCTTTGTACACTTTGTGTTTTTACAGCTTTAATGTCTGCATTAATGTAATTTTTGCAAAGAGTTTCACTTCTTTTTGTTACAGTTGATGTGTATTTTCATTTGGGCATGTAAAGGGACTTGCGGAAAATGAAATAAATACAATATTGGTGACAGTCCTGGAATTGTCCCTTCGGGACCTGCACAAAATGAGCTAAGTGCAATATTTGATAGTGGCCATTCATCTTTGGGCCTTAGAATCCAATAACTATATTTCAGTCTTTGCTAATCCCGATATGGGGTCCCTTCTTACCAAATCTAGAGAAATTGAAGAGCTCTTACACCATTATTTCTCCAAATTGTACACGTTGGACATCCCAGATCTCCCATTGGAGGAAGCTATCCTGACATAGCTATGTGATATTCCTCTCCCTTCTCTTATCCCTTCACAACAAGATTTTCTTGACTCACCCCTTGCCACCCTTAATATCTCACAAGCCATTAAACAACTTCCTGTGGATAAATCACCAGGACCAGTTGGGCTATCTAATAACTTTTATGTAGCCATCTGTGACCAGCTAGTTCTGCTTCTTTTATGTAGAAACATAGAACATTGAATTTGATGACAGATAAGGACTGCTTGTCCCACCTAGTTTGCCCATTTCCATATCTAATGGATAAGCTGCAGATCCTAGTTAACCAATGACCTACTTCCTCCTACCCCCACTAGAATTGCCTTATGTCTATCCCATGCATTCTTGAATCCCCCTTGTTTTTGACTCCACTACCTCCTCAAGAAGGCTGTTCCATGTATCCACAACCCTCTCCATGAAAAAATACTTCCTCACATTACCTCTGAGCCATCCCACCACTATCTTTTAGATGTTAGTAATTACTGGCTTCTTCAGGGATTATTTAACTCTACTTTTATGCAAGCTCATATTATGGTACTTAAGAAGCCAGATACAGACTGTACCAGTCTGGGTAATTATTGGCCAATATCATTACTAAACACAGATGTCAAACTATTGCCAAAAAATTTGGCCAATAAACTGACAAACATTTGGAGTGACCTGATCGATCCTGCTAAGGTAGGCTTCATGGCTGGGCAATTGACAAGCAACCACTTGCAGAAGCTGCATTATTTGACCTCAGCATCTGGGGAGAGCAGGACCCCTGTGGCTCTGGTTCCCCTAGACACTGAGAAGACATGTGATGAGTTCTATGGTCTTTCTTGTTTGCTACCCAAACTAAATTTGTTTTCCCCCTGGTGTCACTAAATGGGTTAAGTTATTATACAAAAATCCAACTGCACAAATAAAATGTAATGGTGTCCTCTCTCATTCTTTTTCTCTTTAGCGAGGCATGAGGCAAGGCTGCTCACTTTCTCTATTTTTATTTAATCTCTATCTGGAACCCTTAACATAGCATCTACAACATTATCCAGATATTAAAGGTATTGCTGTAGGTCCAACTAGGTATGTTCTATTGTCATATGCGAATGATATACTTCTTCATTTAGACGACCGTCTCTGCTCTATACCAGCAGTGATAAAGCAAATGACTGATTTCTCTCTATATCAGGCTATAAATTAAACATGCAAAAAAACTAGGGTCTTGTCTCTCAATCATCTGTTATCTCAATGGGATTAATATGAGAACCATGGCTTGTTACATACTTAGGAGTTCTCTTAGGTCCCATGCCCTTGTGTTTTGTGAAAGACAACCTACTCCTCTCTTTTCCCTCATACAGCAAGACCTTAATAGATGGATTTCACTCCCTTTAGCATGGTGGGGCTGTACTAACATGATTAAAAATGAATGTGCTTACCTGGTTATTGTATCAGATGAGTATGTTAAATGTTCACTTTCCCAAATCGTAGTCTGTATCCCTTCAAGCAATAATTAATCAATTTTTATGGTGTCGAGGTCCAGTCTGGAGATCATACTTTAAACTCACTTTGCCTAAGGTTAATGGTGGCCTCCAACTACCAAACTTCTTTTTGTTTATGCAGCCTTCCATTATAGTAAAGTACCCTGTTGGTCAGCACAACAGCGGGATCTCACACACAGGACTATACCCCTATTTGGGTCAACATAGAAAACTTTTTGTATAGACAACAGGGTATGAATCTTAACAGCCTTCCATATATAAAGCCATCCCTGCTACCCTGCCATCTTAGAAATCCACCTCTATATTGGTCTCCAAAAACTATGCATCAGTTGAATAACTATGTGGGATGGAGGTGGCATAGAGTGATAATTCAACCGATTATTGGAAATCCCAACAAAATAATAGCCAGTCACCCAATACTGCAATCTTTCCATCTTCAACTAATAGGGCTCTCAGTCCAATCTTTCCTGGATGAGGATAGGTCAATTTCATTTGCTGCAGCTTGTTCAGAACTTTATTTAACTCCCTCACTAGACTTCAAATACTATCAAATAACTCACTCCTTTTGGTGGTTTTGGGGCCCCAAATCATAGGATATTTGGATGTTGCAAGTACCCAGTTTCTTCTTGACACTAACTCCCAAGCACCATATAGTTTTGTAGATCTATAAGATCTTCCAATCTTAAAATCTGAATACTTTATCTGGGATCTGTTAATATTGGTAGCAGGTCTTAACCATCTCTGACAACACAACTAAATGGCAAATGGTTTGGACCCAGTTATATAAATACATTAAAACAGGATATGCTGCAAATTATGCAGTTCAATATTTTACACAATTTGTACAGTTCTCCTGCAAAGCTGTTTAAAATGGGAAGGGCTCCCTCTGCTCAATGTTCACATTGTGGACAGATGGAGGTCTCCTTAAAGAACATGTTATGGGACTGCCCAGTTATACTTCCCTTTTGTGAGAATATTAAACACTCTCTAGATCCCTTACTGGGCCTAGAGGAGCTATTTACTCCAGCCACTTGCCTCATTGGAGTCTATCCACCTGGCCTGTACAAAATATGGAAAATGCATATGGCGATTTTTAATATTATTGTGAAATTAATAATACTTTGGCACTAGGGGGATGCTTCCACTCTGCATTTCAAGGAATGGCACTAGGAACTTCTGTCTGCCTTAATGGTTGAAAAAATATTGCTTTATTGTGGTATAGTGTAACCCACTACAGAATGAATTGGGAACCTTAATTCATGTTGCCATCTCTGTCCTCTTAATGGCTGTTACGTGATGTGCTCCAAGTATCACCAACTTTAGTTATGGGAATGGTACATAACTAGACTGTTCATATTCTGGTTCTATCTAATATTTATATTAAGATTATGATGGACAGGCAAGGCAGTTGGGTTTAGTTTGGGGAGGGCATTTGGGGATGGAGTGTTTTTTTTTTCTTTAGTTGCTTTTACCTGCAATGTCATTGGAATTGTTTAGTGTTTCACAAAATGTTGGTATTGATATATTGATGTTATTTGTTTGTGTTATTGTTTACATATTGAACATTTTAATACAATTTATTTGATTAAAAAAAGTAAAATTTTGGAGACAGTCATGATGCAGTGCATTGGCCCAGCAGACCCCTGCACATATCTCGGTACCTTGTGGGTGAAGTTCCCTGACCCACCACCGTGTGGAGCATCTACACCAAAACACTACTCCATTCCTACCCAGGCCATGACTGGTGCTGCATGCTGCAGCACCATCCCCATAAGCCTTGTCCCAGTAAACCGACTGACTGAATTCACACCTAAACTCAACTCATGGCACAGTACGGCAGAGTGTTCACAAGAGGTGAAACAAACATCTCTGAAATCAGTGTTACCTAATAAATTCTTTGTTTTTCAATATTTTGAGCCCAAACTTTTAACATATTCTTCTTAAGACCCCACCTCTTAAGCCCCATAGGTGAACATTTTCAAATCCATGCTGAAATGCCATTCCACTCCACAGGTGTAAAAACACATTTCAGACAGGATGTGAAAAATAACAAGTGTACTGTTCATGAGGTGGTGCAAAAAAATGGGCATGTTGAAACTCTGGAGTCAAAATATTACCAAGTAAATTACCAAAATTATGTGCCTGCATAGAAACTGCATTACACACACTCAAAACGTGACCATTTTAAGGAATTTTTTCACCAGATGTTCAATATGGCTATTTGGGACCCCACCACATGAACACTTGTACTGTTGTTTTGTTAATTGATCCCAAAAGGTGATTCTACGCAGCAACTGAGCCATTCAATGCCATAGGTGTGAAAACATGTTTTGGGCAAGATGTGAGAAATAAAAGCTGTACTGTTCATGAGGTAGTGTTAAACAATGGGAATGCTAAAAATCTGGAGTCAGAATATTGTAAATTACCAAAGTTATGCACCTGCATAGAAACTGTGCAACACACACTCATAACACAGTCATTTTTAGGAATTTTTTCACCAAATTTTCAACATGGTCTGTTTGGGACCACACCGCATGAACACTGGCACTGTCATTTCATTAATTGGACTCAGAATGTGATTTCACGCAGCAACTGCAAAAATCACCTTCCAGTCCCAATTAACAAAATGACATGCCAGCGTTCATGAGGTGGGGTCCCAAAAAAGCTCATGTTTAAAATTTGCTAAAAAAAATTCCTACAAATAGAAACATAGAAACATAGACTTTGGCAGCAGATAAGGACTGCTTGGCCTACCTAGTCTGCCCATACTTTACGTATTGGATAAGCTGCAGATTCTAGTTAACCAACAGCCTACTTCCTCCTACCCTTCACTAAAATTGCCATATGTCTGTCCCATGCATTCATGAATTCCCACACTGTTTTTGATCCCATGACTTCCTCAGGAAGGTGGTTTCATGTGTCTACCACTCTCTCCATGAAAAAATACTTTCTGACATTGCCCCAGAGGCGTCCCCCCTATCTTCAAACTGCACCCCCTTGTTGTTGCACATCTCTTTCTCTCAAAGATGCTCTAGTCTTGGACTTCGTTTATTCCCTTGAGGTACTTGAAAGTTTCGATCATGTCCCCCCTCTCCCTTCTTTCCTCAAGGATATACATATTAAGCTCTTTCAGTCTCTCCTTACATGGCTTCTGTTGTAGACCCTGCACCATTTGAGTTGCCCTCCTCTGGACTGCCTCCATCCTGTCTATGTCCTTGCATAGATGGGGTCTCCAGAACTGGATACAGTACTCCAGACAGGGTTTCACCAACTGTCTGTACAGACGGATAACAGCTTCCTGTTTTCTACTGGTGATGCCTCTCCCTGTGCATTCCAGTATCTCTCCAGCCCTCCTTATTGCCTTCTCACATTGTTTGCCTACCTTAAGGTCATCTGATATGACTACCCTGAGGTCCCTTTCCATTTTTGTTGTTGCTTGTGCCTCCTCCACCCCCCATTGTGTATTCTTCCCCTTGGTTTTTGTTTCTCAGGTGCATTACTTTGCACTTTTTTTGCATTGAATCTAAGCTGCCATATTTTTGACCATTCCTCCAGCCTTGCCAAGTCCCTTCTCATCCTTTCTGCATGTATCAACCTTGTTGCAGATTTTTGTACCATCTTCAAAGAGGCATACTTTTTCCTTCCAGACCCTCTGCAATGTCTCCTATAAAGACATTAAAGAAGACTGGTCCCAGTACTGAACTCTGCAGTACCCCACTAGTAACCATCCTTCCTTCAGAGTGTACTCCATTTACTATTCCCCTCTGCATTCTTTTTTTTTTTTATTAACAAAGCTTTATTATTTTCCAGCACCAAGTAAATACACAATACAATCCACCATCATAAACATCAGGTGCAAATACAAAGAAACAATATAATCCCTCCCTCCACCCCCTCCCCAAGAACTACATACCATTATTAACTACATAAGTGCAATATTAGAGGAGGCTCATATCACTTATGCTTCCAAGTTGTCAAAATAGCCTCCAGACTGCCCCACAATAAAGTAAAGGCTTTAACTCTATCTTGCATAGTTGCAATATGCCTTTCTAGTTGTAGTGCCATCATAATCTCCCTATACCATTCCAGCATTGACGGAGATTTCGCATCAGTCCAATGTCTCGTTATTATTATTTTAGCAGATGCAGCCACAGGTGCCATATGTGCTCTCCTACACCTAGGGGTACCAGTTGGAAAGTAATTAGTCATACAAATTTCAGGAGTGAAGAGCTCACTCAAGCCAAGGATAGGGTCCAAAGTATTATTAATAGAAATCCAGAATGTTTTTATATCGGGACATAGCCACATCATGTGGTATAAAGAACCTGAATCTTTCTTACATCTATTGCACAATGATGTAACTACTGTCCCATATCTGAAGAGTTTAACTGGCGTCAGGTATAAATCATTCATAATATTATAACAAACTAACCTTAACCTATCTTGCTTAACCAATTTATACATTGATGTCCATAATGTCTTCCATAAAGTATCATCATCTGGGATATCTAATTCTCTAATCCAATAGGAACAAGAGCCAGATGGCAATCTGTGGTCCCACTCCTGCAGGGTTTTATACAATTTAGAAACAGCATGCGATTGAGAAGCTATCTGTAAAAGTGTAATTATCTCTCTCTCTCACCTGGATCTTTTAGGGGGACCCACAAAGAGAATGAGGTAATGGCCTTACAAACTTGGAGATACTTGAAGGCATCAGTATTTAATACACCAATCGACCGTTGTAATTGAGCAAAGGAGATCAATTTCCCATTCTTCCACACTTCCGAGACCTTACATTGGCTCAACCGAGGCCAAAGAGATGGAGATATTGGTGAACCCTCAATCTTGAAGTGCGGATTACTGATAACTGGCTGGTCAGAGGATTGGTACCACTTTATTACGAGATACCGTTGGACCTGGTGAGAAACTTTCATTGACCATCCCAAGGGGTTATTACTAAGGGGCTTGGGGATATGCACGGGGGAGGCATATAAAAGGGCCTATAGTGAACACTTAACTTAAGACGCTAGGTATCTTTCAATAGATAACCACATAGGGGAATATGCATTATTCCCAATGTCATTATGCCAGAAGGCTAACTTATTTATATGTTGGGCTATATAATATAAAAAGAAGGAGGGGGCCGCAAGGCCTCCTGTCAACTTCGGGGCTGTTAACTTTAAGTAAGACCTGCGAATACCTTTTTTGTTCCACAAAAAGAAGTTAAGCTTACTTTGTAGCCTAGAAAACCACTTTTTTGGCAGATACATCCCTAACATCCCTAAAGGGTATAATATCCTTGGTAATAGATTCATTTTGATGATATTTAATCTACTCCAAAGAGATATAGGCAGCAATCACCATCTCTCCAAGTCCCTAGATATTGTTGTAATTAGATTGTCAGTATTGTTACGCCTTATGGCCCCAAATTCCCTAAAGATCTTAATACCTAGATAATCTATAGACTTCGTTTCCCAAACAAAGCCTAAGGAAGACAGCTCTACCTTATTTACTTTATGATTCAAGGGCATTATCTTAGTTTTTGTTTGATTCAACCTATAATAGGATAGTTTAGAGTATTCCTCAATTTCTCCTAGAACGGCCGGAATTGACGAACCAGGGCTCTCTAAATGTAATAAAATATCGTCAGCATATACCGAATAGGCATATCTTGTTGCACCTATTTGAATGCCAGTAATATTCTCATTTCCTGCCATTCTTAAAAGCAGAAGCTCTAGATATAAATTGAACAACAGTGGAGAAAGGGGACATCCCTGTCTAGTACCCCGAGTTAATTTAAAAGGGAGAGATAATAAGCCATTACATTTAACTCTGGCAGAGGGACACGAATATAGAATTTCAACCCATTTTATGAATTCCTTTGGAAAGCCAAAAGCAGCTAAAGTGGCAAACAAGAAATCCCACGATACTCTGTCGAACGCCTTTTCGGCGTCCAATGAGACAAGTACCATAGGCACCTTCGAATCTCTGGCAGTTGCAATAATGTGTAACAACTTTCTCACATGATCTTGAGATGACCTTCCGGTCATAAATCTGACTTGCTCACATCCTATCAGATTGCCAATAATTTTCGTGAGTCTATTTGCTAAAACTTTAGCCAATATTTTGATGTCTGTATTTAACAATGATATAGGGCGATAACTATCAAGGTTCTGCGGATCCTTCCCGGGTTTTAAGATTAAAGATATCACGGCCTCCTGAAACGTAGTGTCAGATAAACCATTATCAAACCAGTAGGAGAAGAGATCCATAAGCACAGGTGAGATAGCGGATTGGCAAGCTTTATAAAAATTATTTGACAGGCCATCCAGTCCAGGCGATTTGTCGAGAGGTAATTGCTGGATAGCCTCCTGGATCTCTCCTATTGTGACTGGAGCGCTTAATAAGGCTGCCTCTGTACCAGTAACCTTAGGAAAATTCACTAAACTAAGATAAAAATTTATGTCCGCTACGTCAGGCCGTGCAGATGGATCAACTGTATATAGTTTTTGATAATAGAAACCAAACATTTCGGCCATCTTTTGAGGATCCGTGATTTGGCCATCCTCTCCAGAGAGGATTCCTGCAATAAATTGTGAGGAATCTATTTGATGAATCCGCATCGCCAGCAATTTGCTTGCCTTTTCTCCCATGTCTAAATATTTCAATTTGGTTCTGTGCAAGGATAGCTCAGCTTTCTGAGATATCAACTCAGCATACTGGGCCTGTAATTGGTATAATCTAGTCCAAGTCTCTGCCAGGGACGTACGTGTTAGACTAAGTTCTAGGTTTCTAATTGATGTTAAAAGGGTGTCTGCCTGAGTCCTCTGATTTTTTACTCTTTTGGAGGCCATTTTAATAAACTCACCCTGCAAAGAACATTTTAAAGCTGCCCAAATTAAATCATACTTATCTACACAACCCTGGTTACAATTGAGGAAGAAGGTGATGTGTTCCCTAATATAATTTAGAGAAACTGGATCTTTCAACAACTGACTGTTAAGACGCCACAGCGGGGAGCGCTTGCCTCCTAACCAACCAAAAATTCCATATCAACTGGGCATGATCAGATAGTACCCTAGCTAAAATTCCAACTTTCGTAACTTCAGGAATTGCAGTGACACTTACAAGTAAATAATCAATTCGTGAGTGTGTTTTATGTGCAGTTAAAAAAAAAGTATACTGCCTTTCTGAGGGGTTAAATACTCTCCATACATCTACAAAGGCAGCATTGCACATAAGTTCATTCATTGCTCTCTGCACTGGGGATAAACCTCTTCGTACATGATCAGACCTATCCAGGTCTGTCTGTAATACCAAATTCCAATCTCCACCCAATATAGTGAGTTTGAGTGAATTAGTCACAATTTTATTTAACAAATCCACAAAGAAAGAGGGAGAATCGCTATTTGGACCGTATATGGAGCCTAGGAGGACCGATCGAGTCTCCAGGGTTCCATGTAACAGTATAAATCTACCCTCTGGGTCCCAAATTTCCTGAGCTAATTTAAATGGAACACTCTTGGCCAGAAGGATCACTACACCTCCTTTACTCATGGATATTCCCCGCCGTACACCTGACCAACCCTTAATCTCCTAAATAGTAGAATGTCTTCCCGCTTCAAATGTGTTTCTTGTAAAAAAACAATTTGTGCTCGTAGTTGTTGTAGATGCTTTAGAATAATCTGTCTTTTGACCCTATCCTTGGCTCCCTTAACATTCCAGCTCACAAAACAATAATTATTGCTCAACATCTATGACAATTGTCTATCAGTAGCATAATTAACAGTATTCTTAATAGGGGTACCCTAATGGGTCCCAACGTCTTACCATCAGCAGTATCACAATAGAGCAGTTGAAAAACTAAAATGCACCTTAATGAAGTTTTATCATATAAGTCTTGACAGTATGTAGTTCTTTCCCCCACCTCCCTCAATACTTCACTTTCCATTCCTCCATAATTATTTAACTTATACATTAAACTAACACCCCCGGTGCCTAATCACTGTATACCCCACCTTACTATGCCACATGATTTATACCAATAAGCAAGCTTAAACCTACTAACATTAATCCCCGTAGCCCCCCTCCCTCCCAATTATCCCACTGTCAATAGCTATTCCAAAGAAAGAAGAAAAATCCCCTATATTAACCTTATATGTAAATGCAGCATCAAATCAATACATTCTGTTACTCATGCGTCCTTATCATTACCAACCATCTTATAATCTGAAAGTAAAATGTCATACTTTTGTATTACTACACACTAAGGATTTAGTTTCTAAACAGGATATATATATTATGGCATTCTACACAGGCATTCTAAGCCTGTGACCCATTTGTGTCTAACCCCTTGTTGCTTAAGCTATTTGACCATTATAAATACACCTAGAGCAACATTAACAATGAGGCAATCAATTGTCAGAAAATCCACATTATTTAGGACACTAATTTCCATCTCCACACATTGCATGCAGCACCCTACGACATTCACCCAAGAGACACTATTTCTTTTTGTCAAACAAACTGTCCATTAGCATTCGTGGAAAGCATGCACCGACGTATCAACTTCAAACCATCACACCTACTGAATCACCACATATCCCCGCCATTGCCCAGTACTTGCGACAGTTCAGGTATGCTATTCTGGGCGATGTTAGCCCACCAGTGTCTGATTATTCCAATAATTTCCACCGCAATCAATTTCCTTCTACTTCTTGCTTGAGGTACAATGGCGGATTTAGGAGCCGCTTCAGCAAATCATCAAATCGCGCTTGAATTCACAAAAAACACGCCCTCCCTTTGTGACTTTGCCAAGTCTTTTATGCCGATAAACCTCATCCTTCTAAATCTGCAGCTTCATTGAATATAAGTTTGACAAAACAGCACAGTAGATTACCCCAACAGTACCTTTATTTAAACAACTCCGGAAAGAGCTCCTTCAGGCTATTCAGGGCTTGCGCTGGAGAGTCATAAGAAATCCACTTATCTTCATTTCTGACCATCAATATAGCCAGGTATTTAACCCTGAACTGCTTCATGCCCGCAATCAACTTGGATGCTACAGGGTGAAGCTCTTGTCGTCGCAGTCGCACCGAGTAGGGCAAATCCTGCACAATTCTTATTTTCTTTCCCTCCCAGATCACCTCCTGGAGCTCTTTCACTTTGCCGAGTATATGCTGCTTATCAGTGTAATTAAGCAGCTTAAAAATCATCGGCCTCGGGGACTGACCGGAAGCAGGTGGGGGGTGCAAGGCTCAATGAGCCCTCTCGATCAAGTAATCTCCTCCATTTGGCGAGGGCCCGGCTATTTTCAGGCAAAATCATTGCATAAATGAAACCACCGCACTCCCTTCCTCTCTCTCAGGGATACCAATTACCACCAGATTATTTCGTCTACTACGTCCTTCCAAATCTTCAGTTTTCTCCTCCGGTTTTTTAAGCCTGCGTTTCACATTGACAAAGTCCAACTCAACCTTGTCTTGTTTTTTTTCGATAGCTATAATTCTGGTTTCTGAATCACCCACTCTTCTAGATAAAGAGTCCACGGAGTTCTTAATTGCTTGAAGGTCATCAGATATAGTAGACATTGCTGTCTGAAGGGGCTGCATTATCTCCAAGAATCTCTCCTTAGATAGTGCAGTGGTTACGGTAGTCATTTTCGGTTGCGTCTGTGCTTGTTGCCTGGGCCGTTTTGCGGCCTTTTCTTTCTCAGGCATAGATGGCGGGGATCGTCCTGGTAGCATTTTTTTTACATAAGAGTCCATTCAAAACTCGATCCCACACTTCAGATCACTGTTGCGCTGCTGTTAGAGCTCTTTAGGGGGGTGAGTTTTATCTCAGAAAGCTGTTTTTGATTAAAATCACAGAGCGATGAATGGAGCTCCGAGGATCTGCTGCTTCAACTTAAGCTGCCATCACGTGACTCCTCCCCTCTGCAGTCTATTGGTCAGCCAATTTGTTACCCAGGCTATCACCCTGGGATCCACTCCCAGGGTGGCTAACTTGTTAATTAATCTTTTGAGTGGGACTGTGTCAAATACCTTGCTAAAGTCTAGGCAGGCCATATCTGTAGCCCCTTCCTGGTCTACTACTTTGGTCACTCAGTCAGAGAAATCTATTATATTTGACTGACATGACCTTCCCACTGTGAATCCATGCTACTTCAGGTCCTGTGTCCCGCTGGACTCTAGGTACTCAATATTTCTTTCTTTGAGAAGTGATTCCATCATTTTCCCTATTACTGAGGTTAAACTAACAGGTTTGTATTTCCCTGCCTCTGCCTTGCTCCCACTTTTGTGAAGAGGAATCATACCTGCCCTTCTCCAATCCTCAGGTACCACATCATCCTCCAATGATTAGTTAAAAAGGGTAGTCAGTGATGTCACTAGGTCTCTCCTTAGTTCTCTTAGAACTGTTGGGTGAATCCCATCAGGCCCCATTGCTTTGTCCACCCTGAGTTTTTGGAGTTTTCTCAGGACCCTTTCTTCTGTGAATGGACTGTTATTGACCCCCCTGTCTAGAGTGCTTCTATTGCTTGGTTTAGGTACCTCTCCCTCTTCTTCTTTTTTGAATACTGAGCAAAAGTATTCATTCAGTATTTCTGCTTTTCCACTATCATTCTCTGCCCACCTCCCTTCCCCTTTGTTAAGCACCATAGTGTTTTTTTACTTTGTTTTGTTTATTTGCTTCACACAAAGACTTGTTGCCTCTGTGATGGCAGTTTTATTTTCTCCCATTGTTCTTCTACCCCTCCTTCCTGCTCATTTGCTAGTGCATTCCTTAGGCACTCACCCATTCTGCCCAAATCAGCCCTCCTAAAGTCCAATACTTTTGTCTTTGTATGGCTTGAATCTACAGATGTCGTTATCGTGAACCACACTATTCAGTGGCTGCTAGTTCACAGATGGCTACCCACTTCTAAATCTGTGATCCTCTCACCATCCCCATTTGAGAGTACCAGGTCTAATATTGCTCCATCCCGAGTGGGTTCCAGCACTAGCTGGCTGAGTCCCTGCAGGGCATCAAGAATGACCCTGCTCTTAGATGTGGCTGCAGCACATGTGCTCCAGTTAACATCTGGCATATTCAGGTCCCCCATCAACAAAATCTCCCTTTTTTCTGCCTTTCTCAGGATGCCTTCTAACATTTCTTTGTCCATTTCCTCCCCCTGAGATGGGGGTCTGTATACAACCCCTGTGCAGACTGAAGTGCCAAATGGTAAAGATATCAACATACTGTAAGTTGAAAATGCCGTTGAAATACATTATACCGCACTTACTGTACCTTTAGTCCTCAGTTTGCAGTTCAGCTTGGAAGAGGGCAGAGGTGTCCCAGTCCACAGAAAATTACATCAGTTGACTTCCAGAGGTACGGATAGGGTAAGGGGCGGGGTGCTGGGTGCTCAATTGGAGGGTCAGGAAGAGGGTAGGGGGATGGCAGGGATGACGAGGGAAGGTTTTCCTTTTTACAGGTTAAAATAATGAAAACAGATGGTGGAGGACTGTTTTCTTTTTTTACAGGTACTATATTAACAATTCAATATTGGGCCACTGGAGGTGGGCTCCACAGTGTCCCAAAGTGATGGGCATTAATATAATAAATTCTGACATGGGGATTGGGGCCCCAATATTGGTAAAGTGATACAAAACAAGGTTCTGCAGGGGAAAGGGGGTCCGATACCGGGGGGTGGGCATCTCAATTTTGGAATATATGAATTTTGTAAATAAACTATTTCAGGACACTGGATGGGTTCCCCAGGTGTCCTACACTGTGTGTGTGTGGGGGGTGAGATCTTATGAATGCTGACACAGGGACTGTGGCCCACAATTTTGGCTACCATTTGTTTAAAATACTGGCACCTTACCTAGGTTCCGTATAATGTATTTGGTGGATAGGAGCCAGTTGCACTATATGATGCAGCTGTCCTTTACTAAACAACAGTTCAAAAAGTAAGCTGCGAGTTGAAAGGATCTGGTGCTGCTCCACAGAGGTGGCTAAACCTCTATAAACATCCAACAACCAGAATGTGAAGTGTACTCAAAAGCAGATCTGAGCCAAAGTTTTGCAGTTCAGAATAAATTAATTTATTTTAGGCTCCAAAATCAAAGTACAAGTGATTAGCTGTGGCACAATGCATACCACTAGCACCTCAACTCAACAGGAGTCTTAGAGTCTTCAAAGGGGTATCTACTATGGGATGACATTGACATGTCTTATTTAAATTCTTTACTAAACAACAGCTGTGTAATATAGTGCAACTGGCTCCTATACGTCGAATACATTATAAGGCACTACATTTTATTCCTCAGTTTGTAGTTCAGCATTGAAGAGTGCAGACGTGTCCAGGTCCATGGAAGATTACATTGGCTGACCTCCAGAGGTAAGTATAAGGAAAGGGGGGGAGGTGCTGGATGCACAGTGATAGGGTTGGGATGGGGATGAGGATGATGAGGGATGGTTTTCTTTTTTTGCAGGCAAATAAAATGAAAAAGACCCACTGGGGAGAATACTGAGTCATTCAGCTTCCATAGGAAATAATGTACTTTACTGGAAGATAAAGATAAATCAGCTCAGAATTACAGGATAAATGGCAAGTCATCCCTTCTAACCTTTTACCTCTGTAATGTGGAACACCGGCACTTTAAATGGGGGAAGTATAGGGCACTGGCTCTCTAAATGTGGGACACATTATCAAATAAAAACATACTGTATAAGATGAGAACACTGGAAACTAGTACCTACTCTACCTTTGTACAAAGTTTCATTTTGATTTAGCATTGCAGATATGAACTTGTGCTTTAATGAGTTTACAGTACCTTCTCTGGCTAGGCAGCACAATGTGCATGTGTGACTGACAGTGCAACTCTGAGGGTAAAGTGTGGGGGCCTGCCTCATAATCAGGGACACTTGAGAGAGGTATGTGAGGATATGTGACAAAGAAGAAAACTGGGCACTACAAAGAATGGTGTGGAGGTACAACAGCAAAACTCGCACTGAAAGATGGGCAAAGGGGAAAACTTGCCAAAGTGCACATGCTGTTTGTTTTTCTGTTTTTGTGGGGGCTGGAGGCTGATCATAATGGTGATTTACACCCCACACTTGGAAAATGGGGCTTTCCCTGATGCTATAGTTGTTTAACATGACCTAATCTCCCTGTAAACTGTATATAAATCTCCCTGCAGTCTGTATCTATAAGCTCTCTTAAGTTAGTACAGCTGCCTGACACAATAAATGCTATGAGTACCAAACTCCTCCCTACATTGCTGCATTAGCTGTTTGATACACATTTGGGACAATGGCTGGATACTGCTGGTCACTGCCCCCCATCCGTCTGTGGTATGCAATTCATCACTGGTGTCTGCAGCTGTGTGGGGCTTTGCAGGAGCTCAACACTTTGGCTGTGTGCAGCCCTACCTCCCGTGCCTTGCAGCACTGCTCACAGGATTCTCCAAACAGAAATAGCAGTTTAGCAACAGTGAGAGGCAAGCCCAAGCTGAGGGTAAGAAGCAGGTGAGATAGCAAGAGAAACTGGTGTGCACAAGGTGAGTGGGTGGCCTGGTCCACTGTAGGCTGTGTCACACCTCATCACTTCACCAACCTGGACCACAGATTAGAAATATTTTTTATTTTATTTTAGTTTTTGTTGACCAGGTAAGTGCACTAGACAAATCCTGCCTATTTTCAGGAACGACCCGGGAGAGGGGGATACAGATGAATGCCAACTGACCTTGAACCAGATTAAGCTGTTGGTGGTATTTTTAGTGAATGAGGGAAATTTGGCCAGGACACCGGGGAAATTCCCCTACTCTTTCGTGAACCACCAAAATGTTTTGTGATGCTACTTGTCTTAATAATTTACTTGTTCAAACAGGCCTTAGTGATGTTATGGCCCTTTCAGGGAATCCGGCAAAAACATTTTTTCAAGGCAATAAGGCCACACGGATAGATTTTTAGTTTCTTTCCGATTCCCTACAGGTGATTGATACTAGAATATTGGCTGTTACTTCCTCTGACCATGTAATTATAGTAGCTACGACGGCAAGTCATATGCCTATGCATCGGGTCCAGGGTACTGAGAATGAACTTGGCTCTATTATTTCTTCCTACAATTGAAGATGGCTTTCTAGCTATTTTAAAGGTCAGGAAATCTGTGTTATGTCTCTATGATACTTATCGGAATGGTGGATGGATACAAAACTGAAATTAAACGTTTTTTCAATCAATAGGGAGATTATATGGTAAATACAAAACTGATACTTACTTAAATTATAGAAAGGAATTTTGGATTTACACTGTGTGGCTAATCGGTGAGGTTTCAGTCCTCCCCAGTTATAATAAATAAGAGAAAAGATGAATAATTTTCAATATGATCGGGCAAAATTTTAGAAAATGAACGCCTTTGGTACCCAAGGCACAAAGGCCTTTCTGAATTTATTTCAATTTAGTGCTTCCCAAAGACATCAGAAACATATGACAGGTCTTAATGATCAGGCAGGGATTTGGTGGACAGATACCAGAGAGGTTATGCGGATTGTTGATTTACATGTACAGAAACTTTTTGGTATTACTGAAACATTGAGTCACACACATGAGAACTGGTTGGGAGGATGTAATTTACCCCAAATTTCAGATTCAGGGTCAGTTAACTTAGTAGCACATATTACAACACAAGAGGTTGCTGCAGTGTTGGCACAAGTAAAAGCTGGTACAGCCCCGGGGAATGATGGTATTCCATATGAAATTTATAAAATAATTTTTCAACAATTGTTGGAAGAATTTACAGGTGTTTTGAATGAAATACTATCCTCGGGGATATTACCAAAAAGTATGAACTAGGGGCTTGTAGTTTTTATGTATAAAAAAGGAGATAGAGGGGATTTGTTAAACTGGAGACCTATAACCCTATTAAATACAGATTTTAAACTATTTACCAAAATATTAAACAATAGACTGTTACTTAATGCACATTCCCTTTTACATCCGGCACAAACATGTTCCATTCCAAATAGGAACATTACCGATAGTCTAATACTTTTGCAGGAACTTTTTCAAAAGGGATCTACAGGGGAACTTACAGGTCTGATTTTGAGTTTAGACCAGGCAAAAGCCTTTGATAATGTAAGACATGGTTATTTATGGGACTGTTTAGTTGGGTATGGTGTACCCGATACCTTTATAGAATGGATAAAAACCTGTTATGCCAATGCTACTGCTCAAGCTTTTTGTAATGGGTGGGTAGGGACTATATATCCCATATTACGGGGTGTGCGCTCAAGGATGTCCTCTTAGTGCCCTTTTGTATTTATTTACTATAGATCCCTTAATTAGGCGGGTGTATGGTCATGACAGTATACGGGACCTCCTTTTCAAGTACTGATCCTGAAGTTAAATGTATTGCCTATGCGGATGATTTATGTTTTCGATTGGGGATCTTCCTCTGCAAGGGTTTTCAAAAGTTGTACAGGGTTTTTGTTATATACCAGTGCACAAATTAACTATGAGAAATGTAATTGTATAACACTGGGGATAGAGTATTTTCATCTTACACAGGTTATAGGCATTCCGCTAATTAAGGATACTTGTAAAATTTTGGGTCTTTTATTCGGAGCAGGAGATTTAGCATATCTAAATTGGAAATTTAAACTAAAGGAAGTTCAAACTAAGGTAGATGTCTGGAATACATGGAGACTGCCTAAACTGAAACGGATTCAACTGGTTAAAACATTCTTATTACCCATATTTTTATATTTAAGTGCGGTTTTTAGTCTTCCTTTAGCTTTGGAGACACAGTTATATGGATGTTTTTGCTTGTATATGGGGCAGTAGATTGAACCCATAAAGAGAGCCTTGTTGTTTAGGGAGAAAAACATGGGGGCCTAACAATGTTACATCCTGTAGTTTTTTCTTAACTATGTTTCTCTACAAATTTAAAACCTCTGTTTATAGATAGAGACACAATGGAAACCATGGCTTCAGGATACTCTGGGAGATTTATGTCTTTTCTGGCCTGAATATGAGGTATTCCCGAGACAACGTTCCATAAACCATCTCCCACAATCTCTTAGACTATGTTTTGGGAAAATTAAATTATGGGGTATTTCAAGGCATACCTTTTTGCATTTTACTAGAAAGGAATTATACGCATATATTTTACAAAAGTATTTTCAAGATTCGCTCCATTTGATTATTTTCCATCTCCTATAAAACTTGCAATTGGCAATATATTAACCTCCCCGGATTCCACCTCATATGTGGGATGTGTTATGATTATCCTATATGGCAAATTAAATGTCCGAGGCAAATCTAAAACATAAGCAAATTACTGATCGGTATTGTCTAGGGTACGTTTTGAATTAATGGAGACAATGGAACACTTATTTTGGAATGTCCTTTATAAAAGGATTTTGAGTCTTGTTTTACGAAATGGCCTACCTTTCCTTTATACCCTATGACATTAGATATGTTGTGTATAGGGATTCTGCCAGTAACCACTGTGCAATATGATTAAGTGACTTTATGTTTGATTTTGCTTTGTTTTAAATACTATATATGGCATGTGAGATGCCGTTTCACCATTCAACAGCAATATTTTTCACAAGAAGCATTATTTGGTATGGTTGCTAATGCAATATTGAGATTGAAAAGGCAGGATTATGGGAAATTTTCTTCATTTATATGTCACTCTAGATGGGATTCTGTAGATTGGCTATAACTTCATTGGGTTAATTTAGAATAATTATTTTGGATGTATTGAATTAATGTTTTCTATTTGCTTTTTCTTCTCTCCTTTTTTTTCCCTTTCGTTTCATGTATAATCTTTGTTTTCTATTATGATAACAATATGCTGTATCATTTTCTTTAATGTGACTTAACATTGATTGAATTTATTGTTTGGTTTGCTGTCTATGATAACAAAAGTTCCCCTACTCATTTTGTAAGTGGAGGGTGGGGTGGGGACTGTTTTGCAGTTTTCCTTTTACATTGTTTGGATGATATATCTTGTAATAGATTATCTTCTGTATGATTTATATATTATTTTGTGTGATTTAACACTGTATGTTTTCAATTTTGGTTTACTGAAATAATAAAAATTCCCCTACTCTTTTAGTGGGGTGGGGGGGTTATTTTTTCAGTATGTCTAGTAAGTTTTGAGTCTATTGCAATGTTAGTTTTGTATTTTATGTATGATGGCATATGAATTTTGTTTCGAGTAATTTGCTTTTACTTTTGTGCATTATTTGACTGTATTTTACTTTCCAACTTTAATAAAAAATTTCCCTACTCTTTTCGATAAGTGCCATGGGATCTTTTACATCCACCTAAACTACCACCAATCCAGGCAGATGGGACCTCGGTTTAACGTCTCATCCAAAAGACAGCACCTAAGAAGTGCAGCACCCCTCTCATGCTGCACTACAGTGTCAGTACTGGGATATTAACCCAAGTGCCAGATGTGGGAATTGAACCAACATCCCTCTGATCTCCCGGCCTCAGAGGCGAGTGTGCTACCTACTGAGCCACTGACACTGCTATATACTGCATATTACTGCAAATATACTGCAACAGTTCAACTTAGTCACTTAAAAATGCAAAAACTACAATGAAAACAAAATAATTAGGTGACAGGATGTAAATATTTGAGATGCTGACTATGACATGGCAGGTTTTTTGTCTTTTTATGGTAGCTTTCTTAACCAAGTTTTCAAGGTCTGAAGGGAGAGGGACACTAGATCCATCATGTTCACTACAACCTGCTTCATAATAATGACGTGGAACATTTACAGAAGGAAAAATGAATGTAGATATAACACTCCCAAGCTGTTTGCCTTAAGTTTAATTACAGTGTTATTACATACTGTAAGTGCCAACATTTCAGGCAATACACACACAGACACACACACACAAAAAAAGGATGTTGGGGGACGGTTTTCTTTTTTGCAGGTGTAGCTATAAAATGAATCTCTCTATGGACACTGGGGGTGGGCTCCCCAGTGTCTCATTCTGCTGGTGTGTGTGTGAAAACAATGGGCTGCAGGGGCAGAGGTCATCCAATACCAAGGGCTGGGCATCCCTGTGTCAGACTGTACAAATAAATTAATAAATTAATACACTGCCACTGGGATTGGTCCCCTCATTGTCCAGATAAAGTTGAAGGCACAGCACAGTCAGGATGGTGGGGTTACAATGATAGTAGCCCCATCCCTGACCTATGAGTGCCAAATGTGCAGGGGTTGCACTATATGACATAGTTGTCATTTATTAAAGACAGCTGTGTCGGACAGTGCAAACTGCTCCTTTCACAAAAATTTAGTTATGAGTAGACCGTTGGGATTGGGTGGCAAAAAAAGTCTTAAAAATTTCAAAAATTGAGACTTTTAAGTTTTTTTTGCACCTCTGTACCTTTGTCTACCCTGAACTGATCTACATGACATTTACATGGTCAGAAGATCCTGTCACAGAGGCTATACTTTCCAATTTTTTTGAATGGTGGCAAATTTATTAAGGTGCAAAATTTGAGTTTAACACAGAAGTGCTCATTAAACCCTAATATACAGGTGCAACCTCATGTGTATGATATATATCTATATCTATATGTATTATAGTGGTGCAGTCGCACCACTATAGTTAGGGTTGAGTGGCCATTTACATACTAAAGTCAAAAGTTTGGACATTAATAACTTTGGACCCATTCAATGGATTTGCCTGAAAATTTGGTACACACATTGGGGTGCACTAGATCTCTTGATTTGCCAAATTGTGTTTCTGTCAGAGTGCCAATCTTCGTGCACGAAAGCGCTGAAAAATGCAAAATTATCAATTTTGGGGGCACCTTTTGGCATTCTTAATGTGATCCTGCACGGCTGTTGTGTGGCATGCCACTCTGCAAAATGGCTCATATGAAAGAGCTTTGGTGGCCGAACATGCCACTTTTTGTTTGGTGAAAAAATATTAAGGCATTCAAAAGTTATGGCACTTTTAAGTTCCCATTATAAGTCAAAGGGAAAATTTATATGTATATCTTGCGATCAAAGATGGGGCTTCTTGCCATCTTGTCCCACCTGGCAGTCAAAGAATTTGCATCCTTGTAGTTCAAGAATTTTTGAATATAATTTCAAAAATTCTTTGACTGCAAGTTCAGCAATCTTGTTTTCAGTTTTCTGATTGCACAAACACAAATATCTCAGCTCAGGGTTCACTTCTGAAGTACAACTTTGATGGGTTTTACTCAGAAGACCCCGATCTATTGAGCCATGGCTTTGGTTCCATCCAAATCAGTCCAAGAATAGAGTTATTAGCTTTTAAATTCTTTGTTCGTGGCTCACTAATGATCTTTGATTGTGAGCCGACAAATTCTTTGATCGTGATTATGCATGGCGAGTGAGGGACGAGATGGCCAGATTTAAAAATTGATTTACTGAGCCCAGGGGTGCCCTAGACTGTAAAATGAGGGTGCGTTTTGCCCAGGGGCTTTGTTCTGCCCCATCTGCATACCGAAAATAATCTTATAATTATCCCTGGTAGTCAAGTACCCCCCCAATAAAATATTAACATCCTTGGTAGTCTAGTGGCCCCCCAATAAAATATATTAACTTATATGTAGAGCCCTAGAAGTCTAGTGCCCCCACCCCTGTTATTTTTGAGATCCCTGGTAGTCTAGTGGCCCCTGAGCTGTATTGTCTTCTTATACATAAATGTTAATATCCCTGGTAGTCTAGCGTTCCCCAGTGTAATGCAATACATAATGATTTAATATTATACCTGGGAGTCTAATGGCTCCCTACCCACACCCATCCATCCCAGCCCACCCAGCACCCCTCACCCTTTGCCAGCCGGCGACTGGCACAGCCCTCCTCTCACCTCCCTGGCCAGCCGCCGACTGTCTGCATTATAGTGGTAATGCAAAGAGGTGCTCTGAAAATATTTTGGAGCACCTGTTTGCATTACCGCTCCTCATGCTACAAAACAGTGGCGCCATGGAGGTGAGAGGAGGTCTGTGCCAGTCACAGGCTGGCAAAGGGTGGGAGGTGCTGGGTGGGCTGGGATGGATGGGTGGTGGTGGGAGCCACTAGACTACCAGGTATAATATTACATCATTATGTATTTTGTTATGCTGGGGGGGCGCTAGACTACCAGGGATATTAACATATACTTATAATAAGAGAATACAGCTCAGGGGCCACTAGACTACCAGGGATCTCGAAAATAACAGGGGATAGGGGGCACTAGACTACCTGGCCTCTACTAAGTTAATATATTTTATCGGGGAGCCACTAGACTACCAGGGTTGTTAATATTTTATTGGGGGGGCACTAGACTACCAGGGATAGTTCTAAGATTATTTTTGGTATGCAGATGGGGCAGAACAAAGCCCCCTGAGCAAAATGCACCCTCATTTTATAGTCTGGGGCACCCCTGGGCTGAGAAAATGAATTTTAAAATCTGGCCATCTCGTCCCTCACTCTTTATTCATGAGTGAGCAATTTCTTTGATCGCGAGCATGCAAAAACGTTGACCGCGAGATTCTTTGATCTCGATCATGCATCACGAGCGAGGGACAAGATGGGCAGTTGAAAAAATCAATTTTCTCAGCCCAGGGGTGTCGTAGAAAGTCAAGCGAGGGTGAGTTTTACTCCGGGGGCTTCATTCTGATGAACCTTGGCGGTGATTTGAAGAGTTTGAATTCTTTGATAGTGACCCTGTAAATTCTTTGCTCTCAAGATTCTTTGATCGCGATCATGTATTGTGAGCGAGAGATGAGATGGTCCAATTAAAGAAACAATTTTCTCAGCCCAGGGGTGTCGTAGGAAGTCAAATGAGGGTGGGTTTTACTCAGGGGCTTTGTTCTGTTGAACCATGGTGGCGGTTTACTGTAATTCCTTCAATTTTTTGATTTATAAGGTTTTTAAATCTTTGTTCGTGAGCCTGCAAATTCTTTGAACGTGAGATTCTTTGATCGTCATCTTTGATCGCGAGAGAGGGACAAGATGGCCAGATTTTTTATAATGGAATAAATAGGGACATTTTAGTAAATTTTGATATTGAATATCTTGGGAACGGTTTGGTCTTTTGACTTGAGATTTGGAGATGTGTATTTTGGTGGTTTGGTCAAAAAATAGTACAGGGCGGCAAAGTTACGGCACTATGAATTTGAAATTTTAGTCCCTATAGGATAACATTACAGCGTTTGACGCATTACAGGAATTCTTTGCCGCACAGCTGCAAAATAAAGATTTGGTTGTTTGGACTGAAATTTGGAGAGAAGAAAGCCAACATAACTCAGATGTGCCTTTTGGTGGTTTGGTGAAATAATATTACAGGGTGGCAAAGTGACGACACTCCAAATTTAACGCTTTTTGCCATAGGATAACATTATGGCATCTTTTGCGTCTTTCAGGGCCCATATCTTGGAAATTGTGCAAGATATGGACTTTTTGTAAAGAAAATGCTTAGCCCCCATAAGCATAAAACTATCCAGGAAAGTAATAATTCATATGAAATTTTAATTTTTTTTCCTACGTCGTACGGATCCTGAGATATAAACAATTTAGTATTCCAAGTCGTAATTTTCTGCTCCAAAGTCAAATATAATGCATACATTATTTGTTTTCAATTTGTTTTTTCAATGCAGTTTTTGGGGAAAAGAAGGGTGTGCCTTTTTGATACTGTGTCAGTTAGCGTTTCCAGTTGCACTTCTGTTATCATTCGCATCACCGTTCCCGTCTACGCCACTGTGTGCATTACAGTTTGATTTTTGTTTGCACTTGCATTTCCATTTTGTTTCACGTTACTGTTACCATTTGCATTTGCAATTGTGGTACCGTGCCCGTGTGCGTTACGGTTTGTGTTTTCGTATGCGCTTGCATTTCTGTTTCTGTTAGCTTTATTGTTGCTGTTACAGTTACCATTTGTGTTTACAACTGTGGTACCGTGAATGTGTGTGTTGCCAGTTGTGTTCTGTATGCACTTCTGTTTGATGTCTCCGTTTACATAACTGTTCAATTTCGTGTCACTTTGTGGTTGCATTCTTATTACTCTTTGAGTTACCATTTACATTTTTGTCACCATGTGCATAAGCCTTTCTGCTTGCATTTCTGTTGCACTTACTGTTACTATAGTCATACAGAATCATGTGGTGGAAGTGGCCTCACACTCCCACCAACTTGCACAACTTTCTACTTTTCTATTCTTTCTTAAAAAGTATGGAAATTCTATGCAAAAAAACTTTGTTAATGCACCAGTTAGGGTTCTTCTACAGTGACAAAAGTGAGGAAATTCGGCATTAGGATTCCCACCCCTTGCACCCCACCCCCACCCTACCCCCACCAGCAGGCATCGGGTGTGTGTTGGGGTCATTGGTCCTAACTCTCACCCCATTCTTGTACACTGCACCACCTCAGCTTGTTTACACATGGTATGGGGTCTATATATATATATATATATATATATTAGAGGCAGAAAACTCCATTTAATGCATTAGTTAGGTTGTTCCAAGTGACAAAAGTGAGGAATTCAGTGTTAGGTTGAACCCCTGACCCCCCCGCCCATCCTCCCAACTGCATTGGGGTGCGTATTGGGACTGCCAACCCTAACTCTCACCCCATGACATGTGTAAAGCAGCAGAAGTATAGAAGAATGGGGTGAGAGTTAGGACCAATGATCCCAATGCGCACCCAATGCCAGTTGGGGGTGAGGCAGGGTCCAAGGGGGTTTCAACCCTAACACCGAATTTCCTCACTTTTGTTGCTGTGGAACAACCCTAACTAATGCATTAAACAGATTTTTTTGCCTCTAATTTCCCCTCTTTTTGAGAATGATAACGAGAAATACTGAATGTAATGCAGCAGCGGTCCCGCGCTCCCGCCACATAATGCTGCGGCGGGAGTGCGGGGCCCTTAGGGACCTGCACTCCCGCCACATGATGTCTTGTGGCATAGTAACAGGAACAGCAATGCAAACAGAAGTGCTAACAGTGGCACACATGGTCACACAAGCATGAATGAGAAAAGAAAGGGTAACGCACATGGTGGCGTAGATGGGAACAGTCTGCCACATGATGTGTTGTCACATAGTAACATGGTGCCTGCAAATGAAAATGTCAATGGGCATGGTGATGCAAAGTGAAACAGAAAGAGAAACAGTACTGTAGATGCAAATGGCAAAAAATAACAGAAACGCAAGGGCAAATGAAAACGCAAAGGACAACGCATATGGTGGCGCAGACGTCAACAGTAAGTGAAACGGGTACGGAACCGCAAGCGGAAAGGGCAACAGTAACAGTAATGTAAGCGCACAGGCTGGTTTTCCCCAAAACCTGCATAGAGAAAGACAGTGAGTACAAATAATGTATGCATAATAATGAGTATCGGAGCAGAAAATGAGAACTTGGAATACTAAATACGTTATATCTCAGGAACCGTATGATGTAGAAAAAAAATTTAAAAGTTGTATGATTTACTACTGTCCTGGCTAATTTTGTATAAGCATTTTTCTGATGAAAAGTCTGTATCTCACACCGTTTCCGAGATACGGGCCCTGAAAGGCGTGGCAAATGCCATAATGTTATCCTATGGGAAAAAAAGAGAAGTTTGGAGTGCCATAACTTTGTCTCCCTGCAATATTTTTTCACCAAACCACTGAAAGGCACATCTGTGGGCTGTTGGCTGTCTTCCCTCCAAATTTCAGGAAAAAAGACTAAACCATTATTTTGCAGCAGGGTGCCAAAGGATTCCTGTAATGCGTCGGGCGCCATAATGTTATCCTATGGGAAAAAATGTCAACTTTGGAGTGCCATAACTTTGCCACCGTGTAATATTTTTTCAATACAACACTGAAAGGCATATCTGTGAGATGTCATCTGCGTTCTCTCCAAATTTCAGCTCAAAACTCCCAACCGTTCTTTTGCAGCAGAGTGCCAAAGAATTACTGTTATTTTTGAGAGTAGTATTTGAAAGTAGTAGAACAAATTTATGAAAGCTTTAAAAAATTCCATACACTTTCTGAGTGTGACACTACTTTGCGAAAGTACTTTTTCCAGAAATTTGAAAAACATATTTCTGGGGTGTTTTACCCCAAAATAAAGACATGGCTAGCATCCTCAGGGCCAGACTAGGTGAATACAAAAAGAATAAGGTTGCTAGAGGGTCTCAATTTTAAATGCCAAGCATTTTTCTGATCACTAACTGAAAACAAGATGGTGGATTTGCGACAGTAACAGGGCCATTTGCAACAGTAAAAAGTGCATTTGCGACACTGTCGAACTTTTTGTTAACTTTTCCCATTGACTTATAATGGGAAATTGTTTTTTGAATAACTTTTGAACCGTTTAATATTTTTTCATGAAATCTTCAAAAGGCAAGTTGGGGACCCTGGCCGCATGTTCTCTGAAGATTTTGGGCTGGTCGCACAAACCGTATGACCTGTAGGCGCGACCGTAGAATTCCAGAAAAGCGTAAACGTATGCGCAGATAATGCTTAATAACTCCGCAGTCATATATCCAACTGGTACAAAACTTGGCAGCTCCCAAGGCCTATGATTCTTGATCATATATTCTAAATTTCAGGCAAATCTGTCAAATTGTTGCAAAGTTATCAAGGTGCAAAGGTTTGGGGTTTAACATAGAAATGGCTCCTCAACCCTAACTATGGTAGCACTACTTGCTACCATAATATATATATATATACATACTGTATATATATATATATATATATATATATATATATATATATATATATATATATATAATATACAATGGTGAGCTGTCAGATAAATGATTTATCTACACAAGTGCTGTTTGACCTTGGGTAACCTCATGAGTGGCGTAAGCCACAAGTGAGATGTCCGAGGTCAAACTGCATGAGTGCAGATAAATCATTTTGAGCTTGATACCCCAGCAGACCAGACCTGAGTTTGATTCTCACAACCTCCACTTGCATACTGTGTGACTCTGAGAAAGTCACTTAACCGCCCAGTGCTCCCAGGTCGCCCCTGAAAACAGGCACTTGTGCCTAGTGGGCCTTACCCACTTACCAAAGACTAAAAAAAGAGATAGCTCACCATTGTATATTTCATTTATGCAATAGGGATGATTTCTGTCAGTGTAGGGACATTTGCTTTTGATTGTTTATCTATTTTTGCATATGTTTGTCACAAAACGTGAGCAAAAAATTGCATTTTCTGCTCTTTTCTGCTAATTATAAAAACAATCTATAAGGTATCTATAAATGAAACACCACTCATTTTTTAGATAATTTTGTGCTGCACAACATTCATGCTCACAGCACTATGCTATCTTTTTTCATTTTAAAATTATTTGCATTTGAATATAGTTAGTACTGGTACTGAGGCTGAACATTCCAAATGAGTTCTGGAGTGATTGTGACATACCTACTATGTATATAAATTTGTGATTATACATCTACTATGTGTATAAATGTAACATTTTGAATTTATCTCATAGTAGCTCAGATTTATTATAAAGGATTTATGTCCATGCCTATTGCATTAATGTATATGTGTGTGTGTGTATATATATGTGTGTGTGTATATGTGTATATATATATATATAGTATATGCATGTTTATGTGTGTGTATATATATGTGTATATATGTGTATGTATATATATATGTGTGTGTATATATGTGTGTGTGTATATATATAGATATATATATATATATATATACACACAGTATATATATTCTATGCAAAAAACTTCCACCAACTTCCACAACTTTCTACTTTTCTATTCTTTCTTAAAAAGTAAGGACATTCTATGTAAAAATCTTTGTTAATGCATCAGTTAGGGTTCTTCTACAGTGAAAAAGTGATGAATTTGATTTTGTCTCACCCCTTGCACTTCACCGCTCATGCCCCCATTCAATAGGCATCAAGTGTGCATTAGTCATCAGTCTCTAACTCTCACCCCATCCCATGTGTAAACAAGCTGAGGTGGTGCAGTGTAGGAGAACAGGGTGAGAGTTAGGACAGATGATCCCAGCGTACACTTCGATGCCTGTTGGTGGGGGTGGGCTGAGGGTTGGGTGCCAGGGGTGGGAACCCTAAAATCAAATTTCCTCACTTTTTTTGCCGTAGAAGAAGTTCACCCAACAGCTCAAATCTGCACTTACCAATAGAGACAAGCTATGGGCTAAGGCCAGGCACACAAAGAACCCGGCAGACTGGCAGGTGTTTAGAACTGCCAGAAATGCCTGTATTAAAAGTGTACATGCTACTAAAGCAAACTTCTTCATCTCCACTCTGGAGCAGGCCAAGGGAACTCCCAAAAAATATGGAAGACACTGAGATCCATTGAAGGCCATCCTGCTGCTTCCTCGCTTCCCACCAAGATTCTGGCCAAGGACAGGATGGTTGAAAATAAACTGTGAATCCTCAAAGAACTTAACCTTCACTTTGCCACTGCCAGGTTGGCATTCGACTCCTCCTCATACGCTAGCCGAGTGAATAACAACACTAGCCCAGATTCTACACATGCTACTCCACCTCATCCCTTCCAGTTGTGCCTGTTTAGCTACAAAGAAGTCGAAGACATAATTCTTAGCCTTGACACCAAGAAAAGTACAGGGGACGATGGCCTTGAATCATTTATTTTGCGGTTAGGCTATGCCCAGCTCACAGCCCTCATCCTTCACAGCTTCAGCCTCTCTATTACCACAGCCACTGTTTCATCCTGCTGGAAATCTACCCATGTTCTTCCTCTCTTCAAATCAGGAGATCCTTGTGACTTAAACAACTACCGTCCTACCTCTATCTTGCCCGTTATCTCCAAAGTGCTGGAAAAACATATATACAACCAACTAAAAAATCACCTTGAAGCTCACTCACCCTAAACCCAGCCCAATCTGGCTTCAGGTCAAAGCACAGTACCATCTCAGCCTTGGCTAAAGTCTCTTATGACTGGATCCATGCTATGGACACCAAGAAGGTTACTGGTGCAGTCTTTCTAGACCTCAGTAAGGCCTTCGACACTGTAGACCATCACCTCCTAATCACCTGTCTTGCCTACATAGGTGCCACTCCACTTACCTTACAGTGGTTTAACAGTTATCTCACAGGAAGGATACAAAAGGTCAAAGCTGATGGCCTACTATCTGCCCCCCTTCCACTTGCCAGAGGAGTCCCTCAAGGCTCCATCCTAGGACCAATCCTTTTTTCCCTCTACATTAACAACCTTGACTCCCACATAAAGAACTCTAGCATACATTTCTTTGCGGACGATACGGTTTTGTACGCATCAGGCTCGTCCTTAACTGAAGTCAGGGAAGCACTCCAAGCTGACTTTATCCAGTTAGAAAGCAACCTTATCAATGCCAATCTTATCTTAAATGCCCAAAAAAACAAGATAATGATTTTCTTGAGACTTGCCTTGTCTGGTGCCCTACCTACCCCACCTAAAAACTTCATAGTTACCTCCCTAGGTGAACCCTTGGAAGTCAGACCTAAATTTAAATATCTAGGTATGTGGACAAACAACAAGCTTTCCTTCAATGACCACATTGAGGATCTATCAAAGAGACTTAAAGCACACTTGGGTTTCTTCTTTAGAAATAGGACCCTCTTTTCTCTTGCAACCCGCAAAAGACTTGTCCAAGTAAAATTCCTTCCCTTGCTTGACTACGGAGACATTATCTTTATCTCCTCCCCAACCTTGAGCCTATCTAAACTGGACATACTCTATCACCTTGCTCTTCGCTTCATTACTAACTCTGCGTACAGGACCCACCACTGTGATCTTTATGCAGCAGTTGGGTGGACCTCTCTTGCCATCAGACACCTCCTGGATGCTGGCATTTGGACCCTCAAATTACTACTCCACAAACTGCCTGTCTATTTAATGTCTCTCATACACATCTCGCATAGCGTCTACTCCCTAAGGAAATCTGACCTTATCCTACTAGATGTTCCCAGAACACGTACCACAGCTGGCCAAAGAGCTGTCTCATACACCCTCCCAAACATTTAGAGCCAACTACAAGCCATGCTGAAGCTAACCAGCATCGTATCAATTAACTCCTACAAAACACTAGCTGTCTCTAAATCAAAAGACATATGTAGGTGCTACTAGGCCCCCAATGCCAAGTCAACTTCCTAGGTACCAACTGGCCCCTCTACTTATTAAGTTGAAATGTGTTGCATAATTTAGGGCAAGGTTAAAGCTGGAATGTACTGCATATATAGCATAAGGACTTTTATTGTGTATACCTCTTTATTATATATTTTTTCTTTGTTGTTCTACATTTTATATCTCCTGTTTATGTAATTGCGAACTGTATGTGTATGTGCCTCAGGACCTCCTTGTGAATGAGCTTGCTCAACGGAGTCTTTTCTGCAATAAACTTGAACTTTTTTTGAAATTATCTGTTTATTCATTTTACATAACAACAAGGTGGAAAACAGATCCGAACAGAACACATCGGGATATCCCAAATAGATCAGACACATTCACAGTGTATAGAATCCGTGAAACACTCATCCCCCCCACTCCCCATCCCTCCCCTTCCCCGGAAGGCATCACCGCTAAAACTACATACTTCAGAAATGACTTCAGTCTGCGCATGAATACAATGGATACTCTTGCTCCTAGAGTACCTGAGTCAATCTAGAGACAATAAAGAGATGGGAGGGAGACATACCTAACTGTGAGGCTTTAAACAACAGTAAGATCCAGAGTTAAGATTCAGTGAAGATACAAAGCATAAAGCTTGCCCCATTTCCTTTGAAAAGCAGGTAGAGCATGCCTAGAACTAGCAATTAATCTTTCAATTTTGAAACAAAGGGACATTTCCTCTACCCAGTCTTGGTAGGAAATCTCTGAGTGATCCAACCAGTGACGAAGCACTAATATTTCTACCGCTATCGAGATAAAAGCCATATGGTACTTTCTCTCTTTAATTTTAATACTGGAATAGCTACCCAGTATACAGATTTCAGGGTTAAAGAGCTCCTCCAATCCTAGGATTGGATCTAGGCTATCTCGGATAGCTTTCCACAATGGGGCAACTTTAAGACAGTACCAGAACACATGGAGTATACTACCCAGTTCCTTATCACATCTTATGCAATTGGGAGAACTAGAATTATCAAATTTGGCCCGTTTCAACGGTGTGTAATACATGTTGTTAACTATGTAGAACTGAATGAGTCTATTTCTGTCTAAAGTAATAAATGTGTACAGGTCATGCCATACTTGACCCCAAGAAAAGGAAGGTCCTGGAATTACGGATGCCCAAACTTTAGAACCTGCCAATGCATCTGGGGTTATAGTAAGCATGAGGTGCAAATATAGATTAGACACGCTATGAGGCTTTGTCACGCATCTTCTTAGTTGATCCAAGAAGGGCCTAATTCTGGGGGTTGACAACACCAGACCAAAATCTTTACCTGTGAGGTGTCTCAGTTGATATATTTTGAAGATCTTATGTGAAGGAATGTTCAGAACTGTCATCAAGTTGCCTGAGGTGCCAAGACAGCCTCGTATATACAAGTCTTCAACCAAACAATCCCGGATCTGAGGTAACCATAACGGTGTCAACCAACTAGCCCCAATCTTGATATTGGGATTAAAAACCAGTAATTGGCCTGGGTCATTTGTATACTGGATTCTAGCAGAGGAATAGTATTGGTTTAAGACTTTCACAGACAACCCTACCACTGAGTTTTTGATAGCCACAGGTAAAGTGGAAAAGCTATAGTAAAAGATATTTTGGGGGTCAATATTGTGTTTTCCCAGGAGATTAAGATCTAAACTAAGCCATATGGGCATATAGTTGGTATTGGGAGAGCCAAGCCATTTACCCATTTTAACTAAATGACTGGCCCAGTAATAATATTCAAAATTAGGCAGGCGGAGGCCTCCTTTATCTTTGGGCAGACAAAGTTTAAAAAAGGATCGTCTGGGGTGTTTCCCTTTCCAGATAAATTTAGTCAGCATTGAATGTACCTTCTGAAAGAAGGCTTTAGGAAGCCAAATGTCTAGCAAACTCAGGGGGTAGAATAAACGCGGCAGTACGTTCATTTTAATTATGCTGATTCTTCCTCCTAGGGTTAAAGGAAGAATGTCCCATCTATTGAGGTCGGACTGGATTCTATCTACTAGGTCTTCTAAGTTAAGTTTCCTGACTACCCCTTCCTCCCGGGCCAAGTAGATACCCAGATACTTAAGGTGATTCAGGGTCCATTTCATTCCAAACTGAACCACATCAGAATGGAGCATGTGCGGATTGAGCGGGAATATTTCGGACTTAGATAGATTTAACCTGTAATTTGAGACAATACCAAACTACTCTACTATCCTTAAGACCTCTTGCAAAGAGTCAGCCAGGTTAGTAAGGTGTAGGAGGATGTCATCTGCGAAGACCGATAATGTCAGCATTTGTTGGAATAAACTTGAACTTGAACTTGAATAATAGAACTCAGAAAGTGAGGGTGAATGGAGCATTGTCTGACATAGGAGAGGTGAATAGTGGGGTCCCCCAAGGATCAGTTTTGGGCCCTACCTTGTTCAACTTGTTTATAAGTGACATGTGCATCTCAGCCAATAACATCATGGTTAAATTTGCGGATGATACCAAACTTTGGGGCAAAGTTAACAATCAGAGTAATAGACGAAACCTGCAAACTGATCTAGCCTCAATCAAGCTCTGGGCATCTATCAATAAAATGGACTTTAATGTACCTAAATGTGCAGTACTGCACCTAGAAAAAAATAACCCTAGACAAATATATTATCTAAATAACACTATTATCAGGACCTCAAGTGTAGAAAAAGACCTGGGAATATTAATCAATGACAAACTATCCTTTACTTCTCACTGCTCCAAAATTGCAACTCAATCAAATGCACTACTCCGTAGAATTAATAAAACTTTCATATCTAGGTCAGAATAGTATCTTATGACCCTGTATAGAGCCCATGTTCGGCCTCATTTGGATTATGGATCACCTTTTCGGAGTCCTTACTTAAAGACTAATGTTAATAGAATTGAGCAAGTTCAGCGAAGAGCTACCAAATTTATCCCCCATTTTGCTCATTTAGATTACAGTATCAGACTACAAAACACAGGACTACATACACTTAAGAGAAGAAGAATTAGAGGTGACCTCTTGCAGTTGTTTAAAATCCGTGAATCCCCTGCTCAAACAAAACATGTGGTATTGCATATTCAACAAGAAAAATCATGGCTAGACTACATAGTAGACAGCTGGAAGTAAAGAGAGCTTATAGTAATAAAAAGATTAAACTTTTTTACCATTAAAACACCTAAAATGTGGAATATATTACCACAGGATATTGTAGATTCACCAAATATTACAATATTTAAAAAACAGAATTGACAAGGGATAGAAGATTAGAATTTGGGTTAATGTTCCATGCATGTGGAGGACAATCATGAAGGGCAAACTGTCTCCTTTTGTCCTACAAACCAAAGTAAAGTTCTGTTTGACCTTGGGTAACCTCATGAGTGGTGTAAGCCATGAGTGAGGTGTCCAAGGTCAAACAGCACAAGTGTAGATAAATCATTTACCTGACAGCTCACCATTGTATATTTCATTAATGCAATAGGGATGCTTTCTATCAGTGCAGGAACATTTGGTTTTGACTGTTTATCTTTATTTTAAATTATCATTTTTGGGAGTTTTGGTTAACTTTCCTAGAGTATGTCTGCCTAGCATAATGGTTGCTAATAAATGAAACACTGCTCATTTTGTAGAAAACTTCTTGCTGAACAAATGTCATGCTCACAGTACTATGCTGCCTTTTTCATTTTAAAGTTATTCACATTTATTTGTAAATAAGGAAAAGAAAATTGAATTTTATGCTGTTTTTTTGCTAATTATAAAAAAAACTAAAAGGTATCTATAAATGAAACACCACTCATTTTGTAGATATTTTTGTGCTGAACATTTTTCGTGCTCACAGTACCATGTTATCATTTTTTGTTTTAAAGTTATTCACATTGTTTTGTCAAAACAGTGAACCAAAAATTACATTTTCTTCTGCTTTTTTGCTAATTGTAAAAAATCTATAAGGTATCAATACATGAAACACCACTCATTTTGCAGATAATTTTGTGCTGAACAATATTTGTGCTCGCAGTTTCATGCTATCTTTTTCATTTTAAAGTTATTCCCATTTGAATATATTTAGTACTGCTTCTGAGGCCAAATATTCTAAATGAATTCTAAAGAGATTTGTGACATAGTAACTGTGTGTATAAATGGTCACTGTATGTATAAATTTATTTATACATACAGTAACTCAGATAAACGCATTTATCACACTGAATATATGTCCACCCCATTGCATATATTAGAGGCAAAAAAACTCCATTTAATGCATCAGTTAGAGTTATTCCACAGCAAAAAAAAGCTAGGAAATTCAGGGTTAGGGATGAAAGCCCCCCCTTGGACCCCCCAGCCCACCCCAACCGGCATTGGGGTGTGCATTGGGGTCATTGGCCCTAACTCTCATCCCATCACATGTGTAAAGAAGCTGAGGTATAGGAGAATGGGGTGAGAGTTAGGACCGACGAACCCAACGCACACCCCAATGCTGGTTGAGGGGTCCAAGGTGGGGCTTTCAACCCTAACCCTGAATTTCCTAGCTTTTTTTGCTGTGGAATAACCCTAACTGATGCATTAAACAGAGTTTTTTGCCTCTAATTTTCCTTCTTTTTGAGAATGAGGATGATAAATAATGAAAGGAATGTAGTGGTGGCAGCGCGGGTGTCTTTGGGCCTACCGCTATGATGTCTTGTTACACAGTACAGGAACTGTACAAAATGCAAGCGACAACAGTAATGCACATGGCAAAGCAAACATAAATGGCAAAGCAAATGTTAATATAAACACAAGTGTAAAGTGACGCCAAACCAAACAGTTACGTAAATGGAGACATCAAACAGAAGTGCATACAGAACGCAACTGGTAACACACACATTCATGGTACCACAATTGTAAATGCAAATGGTAACAGTAACACCAACAATAACACCCAAGTAAACAGAAATGCAAGCATATATGAAAATTCAGACCGTAACGCACACACTCACGGAACCACAGTTGTAAATGCAAATGGTTATGATAACAGCAACAATAAAACCAATAAAAACAGAAACGCAAGCACATACGAAAATGCAAACTGTTACACATAAGGTCATGGTACCGTAATAGTAAACGTAAATGGTAACAGTAACAGCAACAGTAAAGACAACAGAAACAGAAATGCAAGCGCATATGAAAACGCAAACCGTTACACACACAGTGGCGTAGATGGGAACAGTGATTCGAATGGTAACAGAAGTGCAACTGGAAATGCTAGCTGTCACAGTAACAAAAGGGCACACCCTTCTTTTCCCCAAAAACTGCATTGAAAAAACTAATTGAAAACAAAGAATGTATGCATTATAATTAACTTCAGAGCAGAAAAGTATGACTTGGAGTACTAAATTGCTTATATCTCAGGAACCGTATGACATAGAAAAAAAATTTAAATTTTGTATGAATTATTACTTTCCTGGCTAGTTTTGGGGGTGAGCATCATTTTGACAAAAAGTCCGTATCTCGCACCGTTTCTGAGATATGGGCCCTGAAAGACGCGATGGACGCCATAATGTTATCCTATGGGACAAATTGTCAACTTCAGAGTGCTGTCATTTTGCCACCCTGTAAGATGTTTTCTTCAAACCACCAAAAGGCACATTTGTAGGATGTTGGCTTTTATCCCTCCAAATTTCAGCCCAAAAGACCAAACCGTTATTTTCCAGCAGAGCGGCAAAGAATTCCTGTAACATGGTGGATGCCGTAATGTTATCCTATGGGAAAAAGTGCCAACTTCATAGTGTTGTAACTTTGCCACACTGTAATATTTTTTGACCAGTCCACTAAAAAGCACATCTGTGGGATGTTGCCTTTCTTACCTCCAAATTTCATGTAAAAAGACCAAACCATTTCTGAGACATTCAATGTCAAAGATTGGCAAAATTTCCCTATCTAGTCCATTATAAGAAATCTGGCCATCTTGTCCCTATTTTGTGATCAAAGATCACGATCAAAGAATCTCATGATCAAAGAATTTGCAGCCTCACGATCACAGAATTTGCAGGCTCATGAACAAAGAATATAAAATTTAATAATTCAAAAAATAGAAGCAATTGCAGTAAACCACCACCATGGTTCAACAGAATGAAGCCTCCTGAGTAAAACCCATCCTCATTTGACTTCCTATGGCACCCCTGAGCTAAGAAAATTGAATTTTAAATTGGGCCAACTTGTCCCTCGCTCGCTATGCAAGATCGCGGTCAAAGAACCTCATTATCAAAGAATTTGCAGCCCCACAATTAAAGAATTTGCAAGCTCACAAACAAAGAATAAAAAATGTAATAAATCAAAACATTGGAGGAATTGCAGTAAACCACCACCATGGTTTGACAGAACGAGGCCCCCTGAGTAAATCCCACCCTCATTTGACTTCCTAGGGCACCCATGGGCTGAGAAAAATGGTTTATAAATGTGGCCATCTCATCCCTCACTCACGATGCAAGATCGCGATCAAAGAATCTCACGATCAAAGAATTTGCAGCCTCATGATCAAAGAATTTGCAGGCTCACGATCAAAGAATAAAAAAAGGTGAAACACAATTTATTCACTGATTTGAACCAAACCAATGGTATGGTTCTTCAGAACAGCCCCTCCTGAGCAAAACAAGCCCTTATTTGTGTCCCTAGCCCACCCCTGAGCCAAGATATTAGTGTTTTAGGTCATGATGCAAGATCGCGATCAAAGAATCTCACGATCAAAGAATTTGCAGGCTGGCAATCAAAGATCATTAGTGAACCACAAATTAAGATTTTAAAAGCTTATAACTCTATTTTTTGACCAATTTGGATGGAACCAAAGCCATGGCTTGATAGATCAGGGTCCCCTGAGTAAAACCCATCGAAGTTTTACTTCAGAAGTGAACCCTGAGCTGAGATATTTGTGTTTGTGTGATTGGAAAACTGAAAACAAGATGGCGGACCTCGTGGTCAAAGAATTTTGAAAATTCCTTGGGAATAAAGATTCTTGAACCGCGAGGCTGCAAATTCTTTGATTGCCAGGCAAGACCAGATGGCCAGAACCCCAATTCTTTGAGTGCAAGATATACATATAAATTTTCCCATTGACTTATAATGGGAACTTAAAAGTGCCATAACTTTTGAATGCCTTAATATTTTTTCACCAAACAAAAAGCGGCATGTTCAGCCACCAAAGCTTTTTCAAACAAGCCATCTTGTAGGGTGGCACACCACACAATGGCCATGCAGGACCACATTAAGAATGCCAAAAGATGCCTTCAAAAATGGATAATTTTGCATTTTTCAGCACTTTCATACACGAAGACCAGCACTCTGACACAAACACAATTTGGCAAATCAAGAGATCTAGTGTGCCCCAATGCATGTACCAAATTTCAGGCAAATCCATATAAAGGGTCCAAAGTTATTAATGTTCAAATCTTTGACTTTAGTTTGTAAATGGCCACTCAACCCTAACTATAGTGGTGCGATAGCACCACTATAATATATATGTATATATATATAAGTATATACATATACATATACATATACATATATATAAATTTATATATATATGTGTGTTTATACAAGGGATATTCAATTGAAATGAGGGAAATACATGATTTATCTGCACAACAGCAGTTTGACCTGTGGTAACCTCATGAATGGCATAAGCCACGAGTGAGGTGTCTGAGGTCAAACAGCTCGAGTGCAGATAAATCATGTATTTTATGAGTTTTACACTGCATATTCGATTTATGCAATAGGAAATTAGTTTTTTATTTTGTTTTTATTTAGTTTTTCTAAAGTTTTAGTTGCTTTTTTTTTATAAATTTAGTGGTATTTATTTCTGTATTTGTACTTGAGGATCGGGTAGTTTCTAAGGCTAGTAGCATGGTTGCTGTGCTGCCAACATCATGACATTGAAAGCACTGTTTCTATTCGTTGCTGCTGGTTTGTATGTGAGTGGAAGTGATTTGAAAACATGGCAGCTATGTGCCTCACTTAGCAAAAGAGTTAGCTGTTGTGGTGGTGACGTTGGTGTTTTTTTTTGGGGTGGGGTAGTTTTTTTGTCTTCATTTTTTGTTTTTCCTGCCTTCGGTGACTCTGGAGTGAAGATACATCGTAAGTATCTGGTTGATCCTGCATTTATCAGAGCCTAAATTATATCAGTGTAGTTGCAATTGGTTTTGCGGAATGAGAGAAAGTCAGTAGAGAGAGCGAGGACAGATGGGAGCACTGTGGCTAGTAGGAGGCTTGACATGAAATGAAGGAGAATTTGACAGATTGAAATCTATTTTAAATAAAAAATATAGTGTTCCTTGTATAAAGTCATAGTGAATGGAAGAATGTTTAGAGAACAGACAAGAACTGAGAAGTGAGGTGTGTGTGCGGGGGTAGTGGGATGGGGGCAATGAGAGCAGCAGAGATACTGCCGTAACATGGAATGGCTCAAAAAAGGTGATTTTCAAGAGAGAAGGTAACAGACTCTGGAAAGAGCCTGCTATGATGGACTGTGATTTCTGGTGGCAGCATTTGTTCTTCTTGGTGGGTGCACGCATGGGGAGGGGTAAAGCAGTGCTATGGTGGTTAGCTTTAGGATAGACAGTAGCATGGAATAAAGGGGGAAAACAGATGGTTCCTATTTTAAAAGAGAAAAATTGTTTTCTTGTTTACTGAAGTTGTGGAACTTGTGGGTTCTTTATGCTGGCAGCACATAGTTAATGGCTAAAGAGATAGATGCTAAAGGATCGAGTGGTGGATACTGAGAGAAACTTAAAGTTATTGTAAGTAGTGCCAGTTGGGGAAAGGATGACTGACATTAGGGTGTTAAATAAATCATGTTTGATTGACGTCTGGGTATTAAATAAATGGTGGTTCCACTATTTATCTAACACCCATGAAAATAAACAGATTTATTTAACACTTTTGGTGCCCACACCTATTGCATAAATAGGGGATACATGATGGGCCATAGTGGGATATGGAAAATATTCTCACTCCTGTAGAGTGAGCTGTGTATTCTCATGTGTGCGGAAGGCACAAGTGAAAATACACAGCTCACTCTGCAGGAGTGACAACATTTTCCATATCCCATGATCTGCCCATCATGTGTGTGATATATACCATAGGGGTGAGAGCTTTAGGAACATTTTTTCTGATTCTGTGTGTTTCCTGCTCATTCTGTGTGTGCTGTCAGTGTGTGTGTATATGTGTGTGTGTGTGTGTTTGTGTGTTCTGAATGGACTGGGAGTGAGAAACACAGCTGACAGTGTTTTGCAAAGCTAATTGAGTGAGTCAGAGCCTCATTGAGAAAGACAAACTGATGCAGGTAGCACTGAGAAACAGAAACTGCTTTGTAAAAGAGTTTAATTTAGAATTCAGGTTGTTTTGAAGCCGAGATCAGCACAGTAATGTGCTAGGAAAGTTAGAAAGACAATGGGACACAGGTGAGAATCTTTTGCAAAGCTAATTGAGTAAGTTGCAGCTTGAGTGAGAAAGAGAAACTGTTTTCTGAAGCAGTTTTTCTTTTAGAATGCATACTGCAGTGCAGTTATCCTCACTCTGGTGACATCAACAGAGTATGGATAAATGTCGATATCCTCACTCTGCTGATGTCATCAGGATTTATCCTCACTGCAGTGGAAATAACACAGGATATCCTATTGAGAAAGCTCTCACTCCCATGGTATAAATATATACACACATATATATATATATATATATATATTTATGCAACAGGTGTCTGAATAAATCTGCACTGATAAATCCATTTATCTGTGCTACTATGTGGATAAATTTATTTATCCACATAGTAACTACATCATCACCCATTTATCCACACAGTAACTACATCAGTAGCTCATTTATCTACACAGTTCTCTTCAGAATTTATTTAGAACATTCGGCCTCAGAAGCAGTACTAACCATATTTAAATGTGAATAACTTAAAAACAAAAAAACATAACATGGCACTGTGACCATGAAAATTGTTCAGCACAAAATTATCTACAAAATGAATAACGTTTCATTTACTGTATATAAACCCTGTATATTATATATGATTAGCAAGAAAACAGAAGAAAATGTAATTTTTTGTTCACTTTTTTGACAAACAAATATGAATAACTTTAAAACAAAAAATGATAGCATGGTACTGTGAGCACAAAAAATGTTCAGCTCAAAAATATCTACAAAATGAGTGGTGTTTCATTTATAGATACCATTTTGTTTTTATAATTAGCAAAAAACAGCATAAAATTCAATTTTCTTTCCCTTTTTGACAAATTATTTACACCTACCAAAATCAAAATGTTCACACAACATCTAAACCTGTTGCATAAATGGAATATGCAGCAGTTCAGTGTGTGATAATGCATTTATCTTGTACAGTTTCAGTGACCTCTAGTAACTCTCACCTGCCTTCGGCACTCATGAGGTGACATGAGGTCACTGGAAACTATATAAGATAAATGCATTATCCACTGAACTGCTGCATATCCCTTATATATATATATATATATATATATATATATATATATATATATAATATTTATACAATGTATGTTTTGGATGAATAAGAGTGTAAAAAATGATATATGAGCTGGCCAGTGAAGATAACATTGTTATCTTCATGTTCCTATATGTCATACATTTACCTCTACATTCCTATATGTCATCAAAATGAAACTGAAATAATTTCCTGTTGCTGTCTACTGCCCGTGGCTGTCTGTCTACCCCAACACCCCCCCATGCAGCAGCCCCCCCCCACACGCAGCTGTCAATCATCCGTGAAATTATCTGGTGGATCCTGCCATTATTTTCGAAGAATTCATATTTTAAATGCTTATCTAGTTGATCCTGCCCTCTGAGCACTTTCACTTTCTGTATAAATGTCTAGCGTGGTAAAGCGCTAACTCTCACTGATAAGCGTTATATTCTGTGAGGTTTCTAGCAGTTGGAAAAGTCAGAAAAGCTGTGCTTTATGCACAGCTTAGTGTTGTTTCTTCACTGAACAAAAGCTGCTGACTGCACACAGACTGAAGCGAGTGAATCTGCAGCTTTGGAACAGCAGAGGGAGTGCAAGTGTCTGCTGTCTAGCAACAGACACTCACGTTTCCCTCTACTGTTCCAAAGCAACTGATCACTCGCTTCAGTCTGTGCAGGCACACAACTTTATTCAAGGAAGAACACTAAACTAAGCACAGTATTTCTGACACCAACTACTAAACCTCACAGAATATAACGCTCAGTGAGAATAGCCATCTCACGTTACATTTACACCGAAAAGTGAAAGTGCTCAGAGTGGTGGCAGGGATCAACCACAGGATAAGCATTTAAAATGTGAATTTCTTCAAAAAATAATGGTAAGATCAACCAGATAATTTTAATAACTTTAAACTGACAGGATCAACCAGACATTTGAATACCTTATCTCATTTGTTGTCTTGGGGGGTGGGGAGGGGCATGAGGGCTGTGTTGAGGGCATAGCAGGATAAACTGGATAAGTCTTTAAAAATAACCATAAATAGCAAACTCCATCAGAAATGTTTTTAAACAACAAATGACATCTGTTGTTTTCCCAGCATTCCTGTAAGAGGAATTGTATTGCTAGGGCCATCACCTTTATGTGGCCATTGCACTGAGAAGAGTATGTGATGGGTTGTGTTGGGGGGGCAAAACATACATTGTATAAACAGGATATGACATGGCCTGACTGAAGATATCATATTTATCTTCACTCGAGGCCAGGACATCAAGATATCTCACTCATGGCTTCGCCATTCGTGAGATATCATGATATCACTGGCCTCTCATGAAAATAAATATGATATCTTCAGTCAGGCCATGTCATATCCATATATATATATATATATGTGTGTGTGTGTGTGTGTGTGTATGCATATGTGTGTGTGTGTGTGTGTGTGTGTGTGTGTGTGTGTGTGTGTACATCAAAATGTGTTAATACTGGCAAAAACATTTAAAGAGGCATTTTTTCAAACATAACCTATATCAAAGATGGGCCACAAAAGGGTGGGAGCAGAAGGAGAGGGAGAAAGAAAAGCAAATGAGAGTAGGGGAAGAGGAAGAAAAAAGTAAAAAAGGGGTAGAAAGACAAGGACTACGGAGATAAAAATACATTTATCAGGACTTATAAAATTAGATTTTCTTTAGACAAGTAAATACAGTAAGCAATTTTTATATTTGTTAATATTATTACAGCAATGATATAGAAATAACTTATTTGTATATTGCTAGATATAAGTGATAATGGGGTATCATAAGACTAGAGAATACTACCATATGTAAAATGCACCACAAGTTATAGCCAATAATAATCTTCATTAAACATTAGTCCAAAAATCCAACCCATATAGCAAATCAAATCCTAGTTCACACCCCAAAATGGTTTAAAATCAATTGCTTCCTTTAAACCTAAAGGTGTCAGAGAGTTCAGTTTAATGATGCACAGAGTTTCTTTTTGGAGAAGGATTTGACTTTGATCCCTTCCATGAGGAATCAAGCATTCAAGCAATTAATTTTATTTGTGTACTGGAGGGTATGTGAAAAAAAAATGCCCATTTTCACAAATGTCCAGTGTTGGAATACAACAGATAAACAATTACAGAGTCCAATAGAACACATACTTATATCATATTTACAGGGGTATAAAAGTACCAAAAAACTAACAAATGGCAGTAAGAGACAACAATGCTTACAGGTGAGATTGAATATTTAGTAGCTGAAGTGTTTACATGAAGAGACAAAGGACAAAACAGTGAGTAAAATACAAGAGAGACAGGATATGAATAGGGCAAATGGTTTTATTGCAGAAAGGCGAGGAAAAGTGCAGGTATTGTGGAAAAATATACCACCAGGTTTAGCATGGGGGCCTGCCAGTGCAGCGGCAAATGGATGATATAAAGAGGTGATCCTTAAGGGAGGAGCTAGTAGAGCACAAGGACTCACAGGCCTGAATTTGGGGGGAGGGGCAGTCTTGGACATGTTGCAGGGCAATAAACTAAAGTCCATTAGGGCTACTACAATGTTTTTCTTTAAAATGGTATCCTAGAAAGTTGTTTTCCATACCATTGTAAATGGCCCTGATGAATTTGTGTAACCAGTCCTTTAAAGAGTATACACCCTATATCCAGATAACCCCATTGATACTACCCTACATATATCATTAAATGTATATAACAATTAATACACTGTTTCAAAAAGTATTTCATTTTCATTTTTTTTTGAATGTTCAAAAAAGTTCCTCTTCAGCACAGACTAGCAGATGCTACGATGTCTGCATGGGAGAAACCCGGATTAATTGCATTGGATCCCTGTTGAACTTCTTGAAAAATGGCTTTGGGATAAATTATCTCTATAATTTTGTCTTCTCTAAAACATGACTCTAGGACACCTTCCTACTAATGGGCCAATCTATGGTTCTCTTTTCAAAATCTGCCACCATTCCTTGATGATTTTTTTCTAAGATTGTTATATTCACTAATAAAATTAAAGACTGCAGTAATCTGATTATTAGCTCCTGTATTTCTAATTCTGTTCTGCAATAGCTCACTTTTTTGTTCCTTGTTTGCCCCTTAATATCTTTTTGGACTTGAATGGTTTCTCTTCTAAAACATGTCCAACAGCATCCTGGCCTGATTTTCCTAAGGTTCTGATTCTGTGAATTCATGTTTTCTTTTAAGAAACTGACCATAAGGGATACAGTCAACCAGGCCACTAAAATGTGAGTTATCTGCTCTAAGGAGCACTTTTCCAGCAGCTGGCTTTCAGTAAGGAAAACAAATTACCTTATTTCAGTATTAATTCCTAACATGACATCCAGGTGCTCAGTTTCCATATTCTTTGATTTGTAGATGCATTTCAGTTTTAACTCAGTTTGATTAAGCCACTCAATAAAAGCTGGAACATGTTTTGAACCCCCAGCCCAGACACATGACATCATCATAAAACAATATATTACAATTTTTCTGAGATGGAGGTACCCATATTGATGCACCACCTTCCATTTCCAAGTGGCTAAGATGATATTGGTATAAGAGGGTGCCAATGTCAGTGTCAGTGTTAGTGGCTCAGTAGGTAACACACTCGCCTCTGAGGCCGGGAGATCAGAGTGCTGTGGGTTCAGTTCCCACGTCTGGCACTTGGATTAATATCCCAATACTGACACTGAAGTGCAGCATGACAGGGGTGCTGCACTTCTGAGGTGCTGTCTTTCGGATGAGACGTTAAAACTGAGGTCCCATCTGCCTGGATTGGTGGTAGTTCAGGTGGATGTTAAAGATCCCATGGCACTTATCGAAAAGAGTTGGGGAAAGTTTTATTGAGACATAAATCGTACAATATTACACAAAACATGATACAAAAAAAAAGGAGAGGAACAGAATAACTATTATACAATCAATCAGGTAACTGCAAAATCAGAGTCTGTGATCCAAGGAAGAGCCTTCCAAAGTTCCAAAAGAGTCATATCCGAATGTATAGTACATTCATGCTCATAAATGTCTTTTAAATCTTGTACAATCTTTTTTTCGAGCTCCAAGTAGGAGCAGTCCTTTTGCTGCAAAGAAAACATGCAACGTGCCATCCAAATATTCCATTTAATACAGACAAAAACAAGGTTCAAAGTGTCCTGTTGCCATTTTGACCACTGGGGGGAAAAAATCCATATATAATATTCAAATAAGTGACCGACTGAAACAAGTGGGTGGCCCATGCCTGTGCCAAAAAGGACCACCAATTTTTAATAAAGGAACAGTCAAAAAATAAATGAGATATAGTTTCAAGTTCTGTTATACATAATAAGCTAGAGCACATTCTATCTTGAGACTGCTTATGTTTGTGATTTGCTTTTACATTAATCCTTTCATGGCATGAAAGCCAATGAAAATCCCACATTTTGGCAGGAACCCTTTTACATCTCCACAAGGACAAAAGGGGGGGAGGTGTTGACCAGGACACTTGTCAAAGGGCACCGATACAGCACAAACCGTCAAGAGTAAATTCTTATATAATACTTTATGAGAATGGTTTAATAACATCTGGACAGACACCTTCCATTGTTTGAGATGTAAAAACATATATTTTACGTAGGTTGTATACCAACAGTTTGTCTTAACACATGATTAATTAATTTCCCATAGATGAAACCAAATCCTGCAAGAGTCCATAAAACCAGGGTTCCCACCCTCTTTGAGCATGAATCAACAAAGGCCGAGGGTTTGCATTGAAAAAAACACATGAAAAAAATAACAAAGAGCTAACCATACAAACATCACCCTCAGGGATAGATAAATAAGTGACATTCCGCTTTATTGGATTTAACCTACTTCCCCAAAGAGCCTGGAAAAACAGGCTACAGACAGCAGTTTCTAACTGTTGTGGAATAGGGAATACATAACTCAAAAAAGGAAGGTGGAGATCAAGTAGTTTTTAATCAGAAAAACATGTTTCTTTTTCCCTATCTGCCCCAGGTTCCAAGAGGCCACCTTAAGTTTACCTTGTTGTAGTTTAACATTCCAGTTAAAAAAATATGAGTCCTGTGTCCCCCAAAAAATCCCCAAAATACAAATAGGGCCCTCAACTAAATGTAAAGGACCAATATAGTCCGAAGGGGAGATTACAGAACCAACCTGAATAACCAGACTTTTAGTATAATTTAAAACAGCACCAGAGAAGTTTCCAAAAATAGAGCACTCATGGAGAGAATGAACCACGGAGTCTGCATCAGCAACGAGAAAACAAACATCATCTGCATTTGCGATTGCCTTATAAGGCGAGCACAAGGCATAACTAGAAATAGGCTGAATCTGAGAGTTAGCATTCAACCAATGAAGCAAAACATCTAGAAAAAATACATATAACAAAGGGCTTAAAGGACAGCCCTGACGAACCCCCCTTTTTATGGGGATCATGGGTCCTAGCCAACCATTCACAGCAGGCACAACAGTAGCCGTTCTATAGAAAGCACGAATCCATCGTATCATAACATCAGGTACATGCAGAAGACGAAGTGCTTCCCATAAAAAATCATGCCAAACCGAATCAAAAGCTGCTTTCTGATCTAAGGAAACAAGTCCCGAAGCCTGAGCTGCATATCCATGAGAAAATAATTCTCAAAGGAGGATCAAATGATCAGAAATTCTCCTTTGAGGCACAGAACAGGATTGAGCGGGATGCAAAACCACCTCCGCAATCCTCACCAAACGCTTCACAATAATTTTCGTTAATAGCTTAAAGTCGGTGTTTAACATACATAAAGGCCGCCAATTCTCAAGAGAATGGATATCACCTTCCTGTTTATAAATGTAAATCAAAGTACCCTTTGTAAATTCCAAAGGGATAAATTCACGTGTTAACATGGAATTAAACACTGATGTAAGTTCCAGGACCAAATGGTCACCCAGCACCTTATATAAGGCTGCAGGGAAACCATCTGGACCAGGAGTTCTCTGTACAGGTAGGGAAGAAATAGCCAATGTCAAATTCTGCTCCATAATAGGAGAACAAGCCTGGTCCAGACATAGCTGTGAAGGAGCTGGAATTTCAAGACCACTATACAAAGTGGCACTGTTACCAGCTAGAGCAGGGAGGGGAGAAAAAAGGGCCGTAGTATAATTAGTGACAATTTGACAAATCTCAGTTTGTGAGGAACAGAAGGTTCCTTCTGAATTTAGAAGACACGTCATATTTTTTCTGTCAGTCTGACGGGAATTTGATTCAAAAGGACAAATAACATCAAGTTGTTGCGATTGCCGTAATTGGAAAGTCAACATATCATTCTGTAGGACTTTTATTTGTTGTGAAAGGTCTTGCCCCATTGTGTACTCTATGGTTAATAATGACTGAAAGTGTACCCTCTTCTGCAAATAGTCTGAATATTCCCTCCTACATTTTAAACAACTATAAGTTTTTAAAAAAGAAACCAAATCATGCTTCGTGTCCAGCCACCACTGAATAGAATCTTCATAACATATAAAGACAGATTTATGGGCCTGTATGAAGGACAAAAGGGACTGCATAAACATCGGGACCTGCAGCAAAGATGTGTTGAATTTCCAAATACCTGGACCTTTACGGGAAGAAACAACAGAACCAAAACCAACAGAAAGCAGCTTATGATCAGAAAACTCAACAGCTTGAACTTTGGCGGAAATAATTGGTACTGTATGAGAGGAAAATACATAATCAATACGAGTGGCTAGTTTGCCCTTTTGAAAGGTAGGGGTGTGGAGTGTAGTAAAGGAGAGATATGCAGCTGTTAAGTGGGCAACTCAAACCAATTTACCCAATTCATGGGAATCACAAAACAGTTTCTTTGTAGCAGCAAAGGAGCTCTTATCTTGAAGACTCAAGCCACAATTAAAGTCATCAGCAAACAATACCTGAAAGGAAGTGTGCAAATACGGACGAAGTAAAGTAAATAAAGCTATACGTGCAGTTTTGATTTGAGGGGCATAAATGTTCATCACCCGATAGGGACAGGACCCAACGACAAAATCTATAATGAGTGCCCTACCAGGGACTACATCAAACAATTTGAGTAAATGAAAATCTGGGATATTAATTAAAATTCCCAGTCCCGAACAAGAGTCCTGATCAATCGACCAAAAAGAAGGACCCAGTAACCAGTCCTGCTGTGCTTGTTGGATCTCATGTGTAGTGTGAAGTCTAGTATCTTGTAATAAAAATAAACCCAAAGGCAAAAGCCGCAAAAAGGAAAAAATCAATCTCCTTTTAGCCATACGCTTCATACTATTTACATTAATAGTATGGCAAACAAAATGAAACATAGCACCAAAAAAAAGAAAGCAGACAAAGAATATACTTTACAATTTCCTTTTCCCAACCACCTTCTTCCCTTTAAGCTTTACTCTGGCCTTTCTCTTCTGAGAAAGGCCAGTACCAAGTTGTAACTCGGAGTCAGTGGTACCATCAGGAAGGGAAGAAGCTATGGAGGAAGAGTCTGACTCACCTCCAGCATCATCAGAAAGGGATTGGATTTTGATTGAAGCTCAAAAGAATTAGATAAGGGCACCGGGGGTCAGACCACATACAGGTGATGGTGCAACCCGAGGGTTATTTCTCATTGACCTTCGACGTATAATACTTGTGGGCACTCGGGGGGGGGGGCAGGCATAGCACTGGGACCTGGGACTGGGTCCTGAACAGGAAAAGTAGACTGGGCAGGATCAGGGACAGGAGAAATCATGATTAAGGGGTCATCCGTAAAAGAAACCACCTGAGGTACAGCCTCAGCAGATACAACAGGCACCGGGGCCTGCATTAAGGGCTGAACTGCCTTAGGAGGAGGTACAACCAGGGAGGTCAGGAGACGGGCCTTCTGCGCTTATGTAATAATAAAGCACTGGTCCATTCCTCCATCATGAAATTCCTGATTATGCGCAGCCCATTTACAATTCTGAAAGGTGTACCCCAGTTCGTCACAGAGGTTACATCTACATTCATTCAAACAGTGTGCCCCTACATGGCCCAATTCTCTACAGATATTACATTTCATTTTATCACACACATTACTAAGATGTGCAGGGTCACCACACTGATAGCAAGCCTTAGGCTGACTCGGGTAGAACAAGACCCCCCTATCACGGCCTATAAAGAAAGAGTTGGGTAGATGCAAACCAGAATCATTAGAGCATAACAAGACTTTAACCTTCCAACCCCCAGTCCAGATGTTCTCGGTATCCAAAATGGCTTCAGGCTGACCCTGGACTTCACAATGCTGCTTCAGCCAATATACAACATCCTCCACCTCAACTCCCTCATTTTGAAACAGGATAGTAATTGTCCTAAAAGCAGGTTTATAAAGAGGAATAGCCTGAAATGGGGTCCACAATGCAGTAGTCCGCAGAGCATTATACTTTGACCAAAAATGCTCCAAGCCCCTAGATGTTTGAAAACTAATATCAAATGTGGTTTCACCAGATATATGAATCAACGCATATATTTCATGGGAAAAGAATATTAAAGATTCCTTTATAAGCGTACGTGCCACATATACACAATCAGGTGGCTCAGGTAACCCCTCCAGGTATGCCAAGTGAACAGTGTTGTGTCTCTTAGCAGCCTGGATTGGAAATTTAAAGAAAGAACAATAGGAACGGCTTGGTCCCGATATTTGGGGGGTGGGCTGCAGTGGTAGGTGAGCCAGAGCCTCTGTAGATATAGTAGAAAAAGAAGCCCGAGGTGGAGAACCCTTCAGACAACCCAACACAGGGTTCTATGTGAGCTCCAGTTCTTGAGGGAGACACAAGGGGTCAGTAGAGACTTTTGATGTGCCTGTTGATCTCTGCAGCTCCAGGAAATCTTCAGGGCAGGGGGACTGTATAGGAGATGGACCCGACATCCAACGCCCTGGGACAGTGCCCTGAACCCAGCCAGCACCTCTCAGTGCCGATTCAACAGTCCAGGTAGGCGCTTTATTTGATTCAACAGCAGGAGATTCTTGCACTAGAGGAGAGCTCTGCAATGTTGTAGAAGTAGTTTGAATAAATGACACCGAATCTGTACTTACAGTAGGCAGCAGGGGAGCAGGCTGTAGGGCTGCACCTACCAACTCACTTGTCGGGTCTGAGCCTGTCACAGCAACAGGCAGTGAAGGAGACACATCAGGTAAACCCACAAAAGCTTCCGACTGAGTGGAAAATGCATCTTGGCTGTTGGATCTCAGGCATTGCAAATCTTTTTGTAGTTTCATTTTTGCACTGGTAAAACGGCGCTCTGCCATTGCAAAATGCTCCTGGATCTCTTGTTCTGTCAAACAGTGGATATCAGAATCTGAGGAAAAAAAATCCTCCGGTAGGTCAACTGTAGGCACGCAAGCCAGCAAATCAGCTCCATAATGAGGAAGCTTAGGGCTAGGCATATCAGCCTTAGTATTAGCAGCAGAACTTAAAGTAGAAGTAGGAGCTTCAACAGACAAAATGTCAGTAATTGGTGTCATGGTCTCCATTTGATCAGAGGTAGGAGCAGAGACCAAATCTCCCACCTCCATAGCTCCCTCCTCAGAAGGCAAGGGTGAGTCCGCCATCTTGGACAGAGGTTCCCCCTCTGACGAGTAGGGGAATTTCCCTGGTGTCCTGGCCAAATTTCCCTCATTCACTAAAAAAATACCACCAACAGCTTAATGTGGTTCAAATTCAATTGCTTTCCATCTGTATCCCTTCCCCCCAGGTCGCCCCTGAAAAAGGGACTTCTAGGCCCAGTGGACTTACCGGGTCAACAAAATTCAACAAAAACAAAAACAAACAAAAACAAATGTGGCACCACTAGTCATTTCCTGAGTCTGCAAATAACATTTCCTATCAAATTAAAATATGTGATGCAAAACAAAGGACAAAAGTGTTAAAATAAATGAAGTACTGTAGCTAAGATCTTCTTCGGGGATATCTCTTTCATCAGGTCACACCTATGGAACTTAGCCGCTAGATGCTAGAATCACACAGAAGCTTTTCTGCAGTAGTCAAGTAGGGGCCTCCCACCCCTAAATTATGCTCCAATGTCACAGCCTTTTATAAGTGAGAGCAGTCCTGCTCCCTCCTCAGTTCTTTCCCGCCATTGACCATTCATTCACAGACTCTCCAGAAGCTTCATTGCTCAGCTGACCATCACCATTCTACTCTCCTTTTCTTTTGTTACAGTTTTGAATCACTTTATTTTAAAGTGATTCCCTTTATTTTTGTATGTTGAGAACTATTTCTTCATCAGCTCTTTTCTGTCGACACAGGTGCGGAAAGATTTATGCAGCTGACTACCATGAACTTTGTGTCTGCTTTCTCAAGCCTGATCTCAATGCTCTTGCCTGCTAGCTTTGCCTGAAGTGCAATCTCACCACCCAGCAAAGACACATGAAAGCCCTGCAGAAGATCCTTATGAAGCAGCATGCTGCCAGTGGAGAGAAGGGGTCTTCCAGGCTTCTCCCTCCCAGTCACCAGCATCCTCTTTGGGGTCTCCGGCTGCCAATGTCCAGGACAAGTCCTTGGGGAAATATTCTTGTCAGGATAAGGATCAGCCTATGGACCATTCCCCCCCCCAATGGCAGTCCTGGTCCCCATTGCATTCCTCATCTTCTTCACCTCTGATTGCACCATTGCATGCTTTTGCTTCAACATCTCCCTCCATGCAGGAATTTGCTCTTATTAGGACCCCCAGGGTGGAGAGTTCCCCCAGCTTTTCTAGGGCTGTGGAGGGGCTGTAGGCCTCCAGATTATCAGGTGTAGCCTGTGACCTCTTGAACCACAAGGTGTGCAGGTGCTGGGACCTACCACATCTGCTACAGCTAGTGGTGCTTCATCAGAGCCAGGTCATGCATCCTCTCTGTTAATACCTGTCTTGATGATGCTACCTTACCCTACCATCAAACTCAATACAGTTCTTATATCTATAACTTTGGTTCTCATACAACAATTTGTTCTACAGCCAGGGCCATCATCATTCTTGCTGTCAGGAGCTGCCTCAGTGTTGATGCCAGTTCGATCCATTCACTCCATGCCCTATAGATATTCGTTGGTAATCCAGTTTTCTGTCCCTGTTACAGGTCAAGCTGATGTGGAGGAGGAATATTACCACAATTGAATCCTTCCAGATGAAGAGGATGAAGAGGAGGTTGTTGTGGTTGTTTCCTCTGATAGGTCTAATGACTCCTCCAGGTGTGAGGACTCAATCAAATACACCCCACCCCATGTCCACTCTGCCCAGAGTTCTCCTCCTCCTTCTTTAATATTATGAAACAGCTCTCCTCTGCTATAGGGTTTTAGACTGAGGAGGAGGAGGATGTAAGAAGGAGGAACCTGGTGGTTTTCTTGGAGATCCCAGAAAATTAACTCAAAGTGATTCCTCTTCTGTTTACAGCACTGCATGATACTGCCAATGCTGCCTGACATAGATAGGCCCGGTCTGGTACCAGCTATTCCCAGAAAGGCTAATAAGCTTTACCAGGTTCCTTTGGGACTGCCTTTCTATACAACCCAATCAGAAACTGTTTCAGTGGTAATCAAGGCAGTTCATGACCGGTCTAAGGCACCCAGGCACCTTAGCTCCCTACCCCTGACAGGGAATCTCAGAAGATTGATCTATGGGGCAAGAAGACTTTTGCCTCAGCAGCTTTGGGTCCTAGAATTGATAGCTACTTGGCTCATATTATCAAGTACTAGAATACCCTCTAGAAGCGCAAGGCTGCTGCTGCTTAAGCTCTTCCTTAGGGTACCAAAAGACAAGAGCTTCTCAAAGTTCTTCAGGCCTTGAAAGATATAAGTAAGCATCTCCTCAGAGCTACCTATGATATAGCTGATACTACAGCCAGGGCAGCTGTCACTGGCATTTGCCTTAGAAGACACTTGTAGAAACAGAGAAACAGAGAAATGGTCAGCAGAAGAGGACATCTTTGTCCACCTGGTCTGCCCTAAAATTCTCTACCTCCTGTGTTACATATGAACATATGAAAAAGCTAGCAGAAGGCCATTTGGTCTAACAAGTCTGCTTGTATTGCAGGGTCCACAGCTTGAGCTAATGTTCCTGCCCTCCCTCCCTACTCCTCCCATCTTCCCTACCTTTACCTTCCCCCTATGCCTATCCCAGCATCTCTTGAAGCTGTCCACTGTCTTCATCAAGATGACCTCTTCCAACAGTGCATTCCAAGTGTCTACCACCCTCTCTGTGAAGAAGTACCTCCTGATCTCCCTTCTAAACCTCCCAAGATCCAGCTTAAGACTGTGCCCCCTTGTGATATGGTTGCCACTCAACTTAAAGAGACTCTTCTTATCAACCTTATTTATCCCTTTCAAGGAAATGAAGGTCCCAATCTTGTCCCCTCTCTCTCCTGTCTTCCAGGGAGAACATGTTCAGTGCCCTCAACTTCTCCTCATGTGCCTTGCCCTGACTGGCTATCATCTTTGTAGCCCTCCTTTGAACCTTCTCCAGCAGGTTAATGTCCTTTTTGTGATGTGAGCACCAGTACTGAACTCCATACTCTAGAAGCGGCCTTACCAGTGAACTATACAAGGGCAGCATAACCTCATCTCTCCTACTACTACAGATCCCCCAGCTATGCATCCTGGCATCTTATTTGCCTTTGGTGCTGATTTCTTGCACTGTGTGGTGTGCTTCAGGTCACTAGTGATCATTACTCCCAGGTCCTTCTCCTCCTCTGATGCAGATACTTGGGTTCCACCCAGGTAGTATTCTGTCCTGGGATTCTTGGCTCCACTATGCATAACTTTGCATTTCTTGGCATTGAAGCCAAGCTGCCAGATCATGGACCACCTCCCCAGCTTTTCCAGATCTTCCTGTAGGTTCTATATCCCTTTAGCTGTGTCCACTCTCCCACACAGCTTGGTGCCATCCATGAATAGACACATGTTGCCCTTAATGCCATCCCCAATGTAATTGATGAAGACACTGAACAACACCAGCCCCAGCACCAAGCCCTGTGGGACCCCACTAGTTGTCTCTCTTGTGCCAGATAACTGCTCCCCCACAACCACCCTCTGGGTTCTGTCCCTCAACAAGTTTCCCACCCATCTGGCCATCTTTTCCCCAACTCCAACATCCACCAACTTCCTGATCAACCTGTTGTGGGGCACAGAGTCAAAGGCCTTGCTGAAATCAAGATAGAGGATATCTACCGCTTGGCCCCTGTCTACTGTCTTAGTGACACAGTCAAAGAAGTCAATCAGATTTGTTTGACATGATCACCCCCCATGAATCTATGCTGCCTCTCATCCTGGGGACCATACTCCTCTAGATATTCCACCAACCTTTCCTTTAGTATGGTCTCCATGAGCTTGCCCACAATGGAGGTCAGGCTGACTGGTCTGTAATTCCCTGGGTCATCCTTGGGATTGCTTTTGTGGATAGGCCCAACATGTGCTGTTCTCCAGTCCTGAGGTATCATGCCTGACTCTAATGAACTATTAGGGAAAGGGAATGTTGATTATCCTGGAGTAGCACACTAAGCCAAAACTTGTTTCCAGACGTGACCTGGGAGCACAAGGAAGTTAAGTGACTTGCTCAGGATCACACAGTATACACCTAGGTTGTTGTGGGATTCAAACCCAGGTCTCCAGATCTGCAGTTCAGAGCCTTAACCCACTGTACCATACTGCCTATTGAACAGATCTGCCAGTGGCCCTGTCAGCTCCTCAGCCAGTTCCTTTATTATCTTTGAATGTAGTCTGCCCAGGCCTGGTGATTTGACCACCTTCAATGGCCCTGACTTCTAGTTCCACCTCAGCCTCACTCCTTGCCAGCCCCTCCGTTCCAAGTCAGGAGATGGGGGTGGGAGGTTGGTTCTCCCTCCATCTGTCCCAATGGAGAACCATTGATCAGGGCTGTCTGACATGTGGCTCGAGAACAACATTTTGCTCGCCAAGCCATTTTATGTTGCTAGTGAAAGCTTGGGAACAAATGATCAGTTTTGTGCCTCATTTGTGCTTGTCAGCTTCAGTTTTCTGTTATGCGGTCAGATTGCATTTTGCCAGTGAATTTTGCCTCTGCATTCTGCCTGTTTTACTTGTCTCCATGGCTCCCTGACTGCTCTTGTATGTGCTAATAGCAGCATTTAACAGGAGCAACTATCGGCGCACAAATTGATAGTTGCGGTCCGACTTACAGTATCACTATGCAAGGCTAAAACACAGAGATAAAGGATGCAATATGAAAGCTGTGGTCTGATTTCTAAACGCATTTTCTTTACCTCTCCATAGATGAACAGACACAGGAATGAGTGAGCAACATTCCACAAAGAGAAACAAAACTCAGAGTTGATTGACGCACTTTATATCTGCCTTGATTGTAATATTAATACGAATCAGCTGAAAGGCTGCATTTAGCAATGTTCAAGGAACAATCTGAACTGATTAATTAGGGTAGATAAGTCATCTTACTGGCTTTCAGATAAACTCCAGTTTTTAAATTAAACTGTTTATACTCCACAGATAACATTTAAGGGAGAAGTTTTAAAAGTTATTTATTTATTTTTGTCAGACGTGCCCATTAAAATGTAATGCTAGTCTGCTCAACTATGAAGCTTTATACTGTTTCTCTGCAATGTTTGACTTGGCACATTTAAATATGACATGCCAGATTTAAGGGAAAAAGGTTTAAAATGCAGACTTGCCCATTCATTGCTGCCATGGCACTCTGACTAGAGTAGAAATGATTAAAGATTCAGGAATAAAGATTTTAAAACAAAAATTTATTTTGAAAAATACTTAATAAAATCTGATTAATAAATCAGTATTGAGTACTGATGTCATTATTTTTACTATGACTCATTGTAAATATATGCAAATATGTGTAATTATGGTAATTATGGGACATCATACGTGGCACATGTTTGGGACTGGCATGAGCCGCATGTTGTTGTTGTTGCTCTTGCCTTGACCCAGAAATTAAAATGTTGCTCCCACCCCAAAAAGGTTGGACAGCCCTGCCATAGATGCTTGGATCCTGTAAATAATCAAACAAGGCCATGCTCTAGAATTTCCAGATCAAGTTCCAGATGTTCCAATGGTTCCCACCTTTTATTCTCCAAACCACACAGTGGTTCTCAGGGAGGAAGGGTTCACCTTGCTGCACAAAAGTGTCATAGAACCAGTGCCCAGGTGGCAGAGTAACAAAGGATTCTACTCCCGGTTTGTCCTGGTTCCCAAAAGAATCAGGGACTTGAGACCCATTCAAGATCTTAAGGAGCTGAATCTTTGCATTCAGTACAGAAAGTTCCAAATGGTGAATAAAGCAGAGCAATTGACTATGCTCCTTGGACATGCAGGATGCCTATCTGCTTATTATGCCCCCCCACACATACACACACACACACACACACACACACACACACACACACACACACGGCACCTACGGTTCCTCTTCCAGGGGGAGCATTACCAATTCAGAGAGTTGCCATTTTGCTTTTCCTCTGCACCACAGGTATTTGCCAAGTGCTTATCAGCTGTAGCAGCAGCTTAGTAATGTAAAGGCCATTATGTGTTTCTATACTTGGATGACTGGTTACTGAAAGACAAGTCTAGGAAACTCCTGTTGCTGACTATAGAATGCTCCCTGCAGTTGTTCTAATCCTTGGACATTACTGTCAATTTGCCCAAGTCTGTGCTGACCCCATCCCAGTGGTTGCAGTACATTGGGGGAAGTTCTAGAGTCTACTCAGAGCAAGGTCTTTCAACCACAAGTAAGGGCAGACTGCCTCATAATTCAGGCCCAGCCTGTGGCTCAGTACCAGTATATTCCAGCCAGGACATTCTTGAGGCTGCTGGGCTTAACGGACACAGCCATTGTTATGGTCCCTTTGGCCAGGCTGTATATGAAGATCATGCAGTGCACCCTCTGGGTCCAGTGACATCAATGCTCCGATGATCTGGACCAGCTGGTCCTTGTCTCCTCCCCAGCATGCAAGGTGCTTCAGTGGTGGATGGACCAAAACAATTTCTTGAAGGGGTTCTCCTTCTTACTCCCACCCCTCACCATGTCCTCATCATGGATGTTTTGGGTCTGTATTGGTGAACATACCTGGGCCCTAATCAGACCCAGGAGAGTCTGACCCCAGGGGAAGACACACCTCCATATAAATGTTCTAGAGATGTGAATAGTTCTGTATGCTTTACAGGCTTTCTAGAACTGTCTTTCTCCAGGCTCACTGTTGGTGCAGTCTGAGAAGAGAACCTCAGTGTGGTTTTTACATCATCATGCAAGGTGGGACTCATTCATATAATTATTTCCCCTGTTATATCTATGAATTCTAGAGCTATCCCTTCTTCAGGATCTGAACGTTTTATCCCAATAAAAGACCTCACCTCCCTCCATAGTCCCTTTGGTCTCTTTTAAATTTGTTTCTATTTTTGACATCTACCTTCTAACCTCTGATGTTCATATTTTTCAATTTTATTTCTAAGTGCACTGTCCAAGCTCTCAACATCAGGGCTGCTGCAGTATTGTAATAGCTTAGTTTTCTAAGGCACTTAGGTTATTCTTGGTTTGCTGGTAAAGTCTTTTATATTGCTGTTTTGGAGCATTAACTAGCTCCTTGAAGCAAGTAGTCAAAGCTCCTTCCAACCTTCCCTTAAGGTCTTAATCCAGTGTGCTGTATGCAGGGCAACATGTAGGTTTTGTTTTCATACTGCACCTGTTTTCTGTGGCTCAAATGAAATATCATTTCCATATGTGAGTGCTCTGGTTTTGTATTTCTTTCATCAATACAGGTAATACATGGCAAAAGCAGCTTTATGGTGAGTGGTGTGCTTGAGTTTCTTTTCCTTTTATTTTTAAAGGGTGCTACCAGCCTGTACTGACTGCAGATTGCCTGACAGGTAACAACAAAACCAGTCAACAACAGGGACTGAGAGGCCAGCGGAATTTGGCTTACCCAGGAGGAGTGGATGGGAAGTCAAAAGCCTTGGCCAGATTTATGAAAATGGCAGCTGTTATATGCCCCTGATCCATGCCTGAAAAGATAATCCATTACACCCAACTGGGAGGAGATGGTGGGATGATCCTTCCATATGCCAGACTGGAAGAGGGAGAGGAAATCAGTGGAGATTGGAAATCAGAGAGTCTCATTTAGACAAGCTTCTCTAGCAGCTTAGCAAGAGAATGGAAGAGGGAGATTGGCCAGAAGGAGGGAGGAAGAGTCCCACCTCCCTGTGGAAGTGAAGAACTTTGGTCAGCTTCCAAAAGTGAAGGACAATACTGACAGAGATGAAGAGGTTGAGTATATGAGTCAGCAGAGATGCTAAGGCAAGAGCAGAGATATGGAGTAACTTGGGCTCCAGTCCATTATGGCTGGATTTGCGCAGATTATGGCACATTCAGGACTTCCTATGTGTAGTGATAGGGGGAAAGAGGAAACCCTTGGAGGTAACAAGAGAAGGAATGTGAGGAGGAGCAGTGAAGGCTGGAAGGTGAGTGGAAGGGATAGTAAAAGTGGTGAGGAACTCATTGAAGTGAACAGCAACAGAGGAGGGATCAGACACAAATGAACTATTTGGCAGAAGGACTGGAGGGGTATACTGGAGTCAAAGATGGAGTGAATTGCCTTTCAGAACTTCTCCTAACCATGACTGTACTTTCCCCAGTACGTACACCCACGATAGGGAGTTTACACTTGTATTTCACAGTACAGTCTCTGAAATACACCTCAAAAAAGGAGTCATCTACACAGTCCATTAGCTTCTCTGTAGATGCACCTCAAAGAGGGAATCAGCTGGATGGAACCTACCCCCATCCAGGGGAAAAATGCTTGATTGGGTTTTAGAAACCTCCTGACACCTAGCATGGCTGTACCTAAGATAATGTTTTGTTAGCTGTGCACTGTGAGAAAATAATAAAGAAATATTGGTCTCCTCATTGTATTAGAAATAACAATACAAAAATGTAAAGGTGACCCCTGAAATTGAATGGTGGTAGTTGACCATACTAATATGGAAGACTATTTGGTGTTTGTGGGTGTTTAAAAGTTGCTATCTGGCCTGTAAGTGCAGGCATCACATTGCAGGGGATTAGTGCTGTTTCAAAGTAAGGAGGGACTCCCAACTCAGTCAGTCTTCACTTACAGGGGAATAGGGAAGAAGCTTCGAGCTGGATGCTGGGACAGTAAGGAGATGTGAAAGATTTTCTTAGTTGGTAGTGCTTGGAGGTGCAGTGAGGGGCAGACACAGGGATGATACACTCTCGTGAGAGTTGGGTGTAGGCCCTGATCCCACTCTCTCCCTCCCCTCCCTCCCCAGAGCTCAGCTCTTTTATAGGGGAACACTTGCCCTGCATTTGGAGGAAAAGGCTTCAGGTGCAGCTCATGTAGTTCTAGCCACTGGGGGTTGGGTTTAAGGGCTGGGAGAGAGGAGCTTAGGGAGTTGTACACTTCCCCTATAATTTTACTGTGTAGTACTGCACCTAGTAATGAGGGTACCTGTTTACTGTGGGACTGTATCTAGGATTAGTGGGTGACCTGATTAGTGGGTAGGGGTGTATCTTGGACTAGTGAGGAACCTGGTGGTTCACCCAAGGAATCCTACTTGGAGGGGTATGGGACCACACGTCATTAGGGTCAGCATCTTTGGGAGGGTGGTGGGGTGCACAGGGTGTGGGGCAGCCATGATACTGGACTGGGCTTGGAATTTTGATGGTTGCCCAGTGTGCTACCAGCTGGCACATCTTAGGGAGGAGGTTGAGGGGATTACGAGACAGCTGGAGGGAGGGGGAGGTATGGTTGGGGAATAGGTCACGGTCTCTCTCGCAGGGTTGCACCAAGCATTGGGGTGGAGGCATATGGAAAAGGAGTGCAGAAGAGTACTCTGGGGTCACATAGGGACCCTGACAGAGGGGGCCCAAAAGAAGGACACTACCAAGGAAGCAGGCAGGTATCTGGGGACACTCACAAGGGGGCCAAAGGGAGGACATTCTCAGGGAAGTAGGCAGATAGCTGGGGCTGGACAGAAGGAAGCAAGGGGGAGACGTGGATTGGACCGTAAGCTCAGTAACGCTAATCCTTTCTTCTGCTTGAGGATGAGGGGGTGATGTAGACATGACGGGTGGATAGAGATGGAAAGGGAGTGGGGGCAGGAGGCATGGACCGGATAGCAGGAAAAACAGGGGAACTTGGAACATGGGAAAATGGGGGAGCTGATGGATCAGAGGAGGAGGGGTAGAGTGAGGAAAGTGCAAGGAGAAGGACCAGTTGGGAGGAAAGGCAAGGAGAGGGACCAGAAGTACAAGGAGGATACAGTAAAGGCAGCTGAGGGTTTATGGCAAGAGAGCACGACAGGCAAGGAGGGGCGGAACGGAGACAGGAAGGAAGGGAGGATGAGCCAGGCAAGTTTAGCAGATGGGGAGAAGGACCAGTTGCGAGCAGTGATGAGGGGGATAGCAGGGTACAATAGGATACTCAGAAGGAGGAAAGGCATAGGATCGGAGGGGAGGGGTGGCCAGTGTAAATAAGAAGGGGGCAGCAGAGGGTACCTGATAGGGGGAGGAGCAAGAAGCTGGCTGGGGATGGGCCAGTAGAAAGGATGAGGGACATGGAAGGGGGGAATGGAGGAAAAGGGGTGGTCAGAGTGCTCCTGTTGGGTGATTCCATGATCAGGGTTATCAAATGGGATAGGAAGGGGGAAGCCTGCCCAGTTAGAACAAAATGTTTCCCTGGACAAATGGTGCACAGGGCCAAACATTAGGTATATCAGCTGGCAAATGATTGTGGTGGTTCCCTGGACATACTGGTCCACCTGGGTACCAATGAAATTGAGAGAAATAGTGAGCTAGAGATACAGGCAAGGTTCAGGGAGCTTGCCAGGGTCTGTCATGACATAGGATGTGTGTGATTTCCTTCTTGGAAATCCTGCCGGTGCCAAGGACTAGTGGGGAACACAAGAGGAAGATTTGGGAGATAAACCAGTGGCTCAGGGAGTGGTGTGGGGCCAGAGGGTATAGGTTGATGGGGGATTGGGGGGAGACCTGGGAGGATATGGGGCTGTATGCTAGCAATAAACTCCATCTCAATTTGGGGAGGAGGGAAATCCTTAAGTTGAAAATAGAGGGGTTCATTGGTGAAAGGTGGGGTTTAAACTTGTGAAGGGGGAGGGATGAGAGAAAAGGCTGTTGAGGGGGGTCTGATAAAGGAGGGACTCTGTCGCCACTCCCCTGGGGAGCTGGAGGAATTCGGGAAAAGGCCGACTGGTAAGGTGCTGACCAGGGAAGACGGAATCCCCATGGGAACTCGAGCAGGGGAAATGGAAGTATATGGAAAGGGGTGGAAGGTAGTCCTGTTAAATGCCAGGAGCTTAGGCAATAAAATGGCTGAGCTCCAGGTGATGCTAACTGAGGGAGAGGTGGATGTGGCAGCGGTCACTGAGACCTGGGCCACCGCAGGGCACGACTGGGACCTGAACCTGGAGGGTTACACCATGTTCAGGAAGGACAGGGGGAGGGAAGGGGAGGAGGGGTAGCAATAATAGTCAAAAACTGCATTGGCATAGGAGGAGTGGAGGAGGCAAAGGGAACTGTGGAGGTGATTTGGGTCAGCTTGATAACAAGGGGGGCAAGAGAGTAAAAATAGGAGTGGTGTATAGACCCCCTGTGCTGGCAGAGGAGCTGGAAGAGAGTCTGGTGGCAGATATTGGTAGGCACTGCAGATTGGGCAGGGGAAGGGTGGTGGTGGTGTGTGGGGACTTAAACATGCCAGGAACAGACTGGGAGACTATGACATCCTCAGTGGCCAGGGAACAGAGGTTGTTGGATGTCTACCAGGATGCATTCCTAACTCAGCAAGTGGAGGAACTGACCAGGGAATTGCGGATACTGGATGTAGTCCTGGCAGACAGTGACCAGATTGGGGGCCTGGAGGTAAGGGATCCGTTGGCAGGGAGTGACCATGCCACAGTCTGGTTCAGCCTGGACCTAGGAGGGTTAGAAGGCTGCACAAAGACGGAGCTAACTGACTTCAGGGGGGTGGATTTCAAGGAAATGGGAAAGATCCTTAAGAAGCATTTGGATGTGATTGGGCCAGACATGGACGCTGACAGTTGGTGGGAAATCATCAGGAGAGGGGTGTAGAATGCTACCAGCACCTGTGCAAGAGTAAGATGAAAATGTGGTAGGCCCGTAAACCGTGCTGGTGGACCAGGGAGGTTCAGGAGGTGGTGAGGGGAAAGAAGGCAGCTTATAGGCATTTCAAGTGCTCAAGGAGTGACAGGGATTGAGGGGAGTATGAGCTGATATCCAGAAGGTCCACTAGGGTGGTGAGGGCTGCCAAGGCAAGGAAGGAGCAGAACCTGGCTAGGGAAATTAGGAGAGGGAACAAGGGGTTCTTCAGATACATTGGGGAAAAATGAAGGGTGAAGGGGCAGATTAGCAGGATTAAAACAGGGAGGGAGGGATGGGCACAAGACCCGGAGGAGTAGGCTGAGTAGTAATGAGTAATTCTCCTAAGTTTTCTACCAAAGAAAATGAGTGGTTGCATTATACATGGGAGGAGATGGTGAAACTGAGGAGGGGGGACCCTTGCCGATCGGCAGGTCTGGGGAGGGGGGCCATCACTGGCAGGAGGGGGGAAGGCAAAGCAGGGGGACGAGGAAGCAGAGGTGGAAATCATGGCAGAGAAAGTGAGGGAAGCCCTCAGGTCCCTTAAGATGGAGAAAGCACCGGGGCTGGATAAATTACATCCCAGATTGCTGAAAGAACTGGTGGATGTCCTGGTGAAACCCCTGCAGAGCTTTTCAGCATCTCTCTGAGGACAGGGTGGGTGCCCCAGGACTGGAAGGTGGTGCATATAGTGCCTATCCACAAAAGGGGATCAAGGGAGGTGGCAGAGAACTACAGGCCTGTTAGCCTGACATCAGTGGTGGGCAAGGTGATGGAGGGCATTGTCAAGGAGAGGCTAGGGGGGACCTGGAAAAGTTGGGGTGCCTGGATGATAGACAGCATGGATTCATCCCAGGGAAATCATGCCAGGCAAAACTTGTGGAGTTCTATGACTGGGTGACGAGTGCCTTGGACCTAGGTAGACCGGTGGACGTCCTATATCATGACTTCAGTAAGGCGTTTGACTCTGTTCCTCACAGGGGCCTGTTGAATAAGCTGGGAGAAATGGGGGTGGGGAACCAGATGATCAGATGAATAGGCAATTGGCTCCAGGACTGGACCCAGAGAGTCATGGTTGGTAGGATAATCTCATCCCCACGGAGGGTCATTAGTGGGGTCCCTCAGGGATCGGTCCTTGTCCCCTCCTGTTCAATGTCTGTATCTCTGACATAAGGAAGGATATCAGGAGTGAGATGAGTCTCTTTGCGGATGACTCAAAACTGAGGGAGGTGGTGGATGGGGAGGAGGGGAGGGTGGCCCTACAGGGGGATCTGGAGGCTCTGGAAAGGTGGTCTAGAAAATGAAAGCTGAGGTTCAATGCAGGGAAATGCAAGGTACTGCATCTGGGAGCCAGAAATCCGGGCCAACTGTACACCTGGGGGGGGGGAGAATGCTACAAGGCTCAATGGCTGAGAGGGACCTGGGGGTGGTGGTGGATGTCAAGATGAACAACTCTGAGACTTGTAGAAGGGCAGTGGCCAAGGCCAACAGGATGTTGGGATGCATCGCTAGGGGGATCACCTCCAGAAGGAAGGAAGTGATACTCCCTCTGTATAACTGCTTGGTCAGGCCACACCTCGAGTACTGTGTGCAGTTTTGGTGGCCACACTTAAAAAGGGAGATTGAACTCCTGGAAAGGGTCTAGAGGAGGGCAACCAAAATGACCTGGGGCTTGGGGACAGGACCTATGGGGAGAGGCTCAAAGATCTAAATATGTACACATTGGAAGAGAGAAGGGAGTTGGGGGGACATGATAGAGGTCTTCAGGTACATGAAGGGGTTAAATAGAGGAGGAACAGTCAGGTTGCTCCAAAGGAAGGTGGGGGGGGTAACTAGAGGGCATGGCTGGAAGCTGGAGTGGGGAAGATTCAGGGGAGAAAGGAGGAGGTACTACTTCACTGAGAGGGTGGTGGGGCCATGGAATGCGCTGCCCAGGGGGCTGGTGGAGGCAGAGATGGTGGAGGGGTTCAAGAGGGGGTGGGGCAGGTACAGAGGAAGCTTTCTGGAAGCAACATCCTGTGCAGTGGGAATATCAGGGACTGGGAAGGGAGAAGCCAGAGAGGGCGAGGGGGCAGTAAGGTCAACTCCCAGGGTGGGGGCTGACCAAACAAGCAGACATGAAAGACCATTAGGCCTATTCTGCTGGCATTTTAGTATGTTGATATGTTAGCATTAGGTTGGTCATAGTTATATGAAAAGTTAATGTTTGTGGCTCTGTAGATAAACTATAGGCCATAGTATACCAATCTTTTTCCTTACCACTATAGTTTCCTGGTGTGATGGTGGAAATAATGAAGGTAGGCATTTCATCTTCAGTTGCAGTTGTCCCATTTGTTGGTGAAGTAGCAGCAATTGATGAGTATGTCAGAGAAGGGCCTGGAGGAGCTGTTTGGAGATAATTAAATGCATTTCCATTAGGACTAACCAATTAATCAACACTGCAAATATTGTAATGCAAGACATTCCCAAATTGTGTATGTACAGTATTAGGCTTACACTAAATGTTGTTTTGGTATAGACTAAAAAGAATGAAGTCTGGGTCCACCTCTGGCCTACAGCTTTTATATTTCATAGTTCCCCTCTGAACAATTTGCTTGTATTGATATACTGGAAGTGTATTGTTGGACTGGTAATTAAAAAATAAATATTTTTTTTATCCGATTTGTTGTGCATGAAAAATCTAAATGAATTATTAATGATATAATTTTGTAATCAAAATGTTTTTTCAAAGTGATTTAATCATGCTATATAAAATCTTCATTCACCTGTCTAGTAACTCCCAAATCTCACCGTGTTTCCAAAGTATATTTAAACTTGAGGAAGCATCAGAATACAAAAATGTGACAATAGACAGCTTTGGAGTATTCAGGCTCAATGTTGTTGATTATTAAAGTAGCAGTATTTGTTAGTCATCATGCCATTTTTTTAGAAATAATATATTTCTGGAAAAAGTTCAGTCTACTGATTTTGATGTACACCCAGCGTGCTTGCACTAACAAACATCTAGTTGTAAGAGTGCATTTTGAGGGGTGTGACACAGTCAGTTCAATGTAGAGCGGTCTGCAATGGGCATATTGGTGGCACATCAATCATTAGCCAGGCTGATCATGAGAGATTTTTAGCATGCTGGGCAGAAATGATTGTGTATTTGAAATGAAAAAGATGAACCAATCATGGATCAGCTCTTTCCTTTGATGTACGCCACCCAGCAGGCTGATCTGTCATGAACAGCCTGCTGAGGAATTTCAAACATCCAGCAGCAGCAACAGGACTTGAGCCTCACCCCTGACCAATCAAGTTTTGAATCATTTGTTTTAGAGCAGGATTCTGATGTTTTTATTTCTGTCCCAGTTTGGCTATGTTGCTCATCTTCAGCTGAAAGCAGCAGCCCTGAAAGCCCAGAAAATATATCTATCACCATTGTATGGATGCTATCTTAACTACAGGGGTTGTGAGAAACTACACCAAGGGCTCACCCATTCAGCAAGCCACCTTGTCACCAGCAACACCAGAACATGATCTGCTCCCCTGACCAATTGGGTCTGGGGGCATTTGCGTGACAGCAGGACTATTTGCCATTTATAACTCCACTCCATGCTAGCGGTCCCACATGAGTCCTTCTTGTTCCTGTCATCACATATCATGTGTGCCATACAGCCAAAAAACATCCATCATTGTCTGTTGTTGCTGCCCGTGTAACTGTCACACCCACCTGACCCTCCCTCTCCCACCATTCTACATCCCCAAACACAGAAACATAGCACTGTCACTGGGGGTCCCCACTCCCCCAGTGTCACTGTTACCATCAGAAATAATGAAAACTGTCCCTTGTGTTTTTTTTACCTTGCAAAAGGAAAACCATCCATCAATGTCTGTTGTGCTCTTAGTCCTCCCACTCAACTGTCCCACTCAAAACCCATCATCCCACACCCTCCCAAGCTCTTATGTACCCACCAGGAGTCCAATGCTATAATCCTATGTGGACCACAGACACTTCTTCACTCTTCAAAGCTGGACTGTTAACTGAGGAAATCATGTATGCGGTTCAATGTAGTTCAATGGGGTTTTGAACTTAGCATCATAACCTGGCCATTTTTGAATACCCAAATTTTCATCATGCCTTTTTTGGAACCGCATCTCATGAACAACCACAGTGAGATTAGCCAAATCTTTCTGGAAGGTGATTTCAAGGTTGCTGTGCCAAATCATCTTTTGTGCTGAAGCTGAAAATTTTCTCTGCCATTGTTTATGAGGTAAGATCATAAGAAGGCTAAGTTGAAATGTTGTGTAAAAATATCTACAAAACTGCCAAGTTATGAGCCTACATTGAAATTAATGAATGCTGGCTTGCAACATTGGTACTTTTCAAATTTTGACCTCTAATTTTCAACATAGCCATTTTTTCACAGCACCGTGTGAATGTGACAGCTGTCATTTTTCAAATCCTGGAAAAAATGTGATTTCACACTTGTGGCACAAAATCACCTGTTGAGCAGGATTTAACATAGAAACATATAAATATTTATTTTATTTATTTATCTTGAAAGTTGGATTTACAACCTTTGAGCCAGGGCTTCATTTACAAAGGCACCTCATCACAGGGAGGGTAGACATTGTTACAGTGTTAGATACAACAGTGGTAACATACAGGTGCAATACAGATAACAAAAAGAACACAATATAACAGTGGTTTACGGGATAAAGTTACATGCAGTAAATAGCACTCGTAGAAAAAAAAATATAAAAAAAATACAGAAGTTGCTGGCAGATGGGGACCATATAATCCATCAAGTCTGCCTGTAGTTTCCTATTCCTACCCCCCAACATAGCTGACTGCTTGAGTATCCCACAATGCCTGTCCCATGCCCACTTGAATTCCCCCACTCTCTTTGCTCCCACCACCCCCTCTAGCAGACTATTCCATGGTTCAACAACTTGCTCCGTGAAGAAGAATTTCCTCATATTGCTCCTGAACCTACCTCCCATAAGGGCAAAGGTCATGCCCTCTTGCCTGTTATAGTCTTTTACCTGAAAGAGGTTCTGCACCTGCACCTTGTTGTTGCCTTTAAGGTATTTACATGTCTATCATTTTGCCCCCAATTCCTTCACTGATCTAGGGAGTATAATAGTTTGAGTTCATCAAGTCTTGCCTTGTACAGTTTCTGATGCAAGCCCTGCACCACCTGAACATTTTAAAATATTTTCCATCCTTGTTCATGAGGTGGGCTTATAAGAAGGCTATGTTGTGTCATAAGAAGGCTATACTGAAAATTTGGGGTACGTGTCAGAAAACAACAATGTTTCATGTCTACATTGCAGTTTTTTTAATGCATGCTTGTAACTGGGGTAACTTTCAATATTTTGACCCAACTTTTACATGCAGCCATTTTTTGACACAACCTCAAGAATCTGACAGCTGTCATTTTTCAAATCCTACGCAAATTGTAATTGAACACTTGTGGTGCAAAATGATGTTTCAGATATCGTTTTATAAAAGACAGCTGTCATGCTTAAAATGAGCTGTCATAAAAAGGTTACTCTGAAAATTTGGGATACAAATGTAAGAAAACAACTAAGTTATGAGGAAACAAATTGTTCCAACATTTACTCATAACTTTATTGCTTCCAGATTTTTGTCTCTAATGTTCAACATATTTCTTTTGTTGCCAACCTCCTGAACATGGTAAGTGTCAATTTTTCATATCACCTCTAAAACTTGTTGCCACAGTCGCACAGCAAAATCACCTTTTGGATGGGGTTTTACAAATTCCACCTGTCATGATCATAACTTCAGGTCATAAAAAGACTGCTGAACATTTGGGGTCAAAATGCTGGAGGCCCAATTAAATATAGGTGTTGCCTCAGCTACCCTATCCTGGATAATTACAATCTAACAATACGTCAAAGCAGGACACTACTGAAAATGAGATATTACAATATATCTGCTGCATCCTGGGTAAATATATGGTAAAAATGTGTACAAGCGAGACCTGGTACTATCTACAAGTCAAAGGTTCAGCATGTGTGTACAAATGCAAGTACTGAGACAGGACTGCAGCTGCAACATTTCTGACAATATTTTTAGGCTTCGTGTGTCATTATTTGTAAAGCATTGTCAAAGATTAATAGTCTGGAAATGAGTGAAAACTGGAAAAAATGCATCTCCTCTACCAGGACAGCTCAGAGATGTTATTTTGCTTTAACATAAGCCACAAAGTACACCACAAAGCATCTAGTACCACATGCTTTCTATACCAGTGGTGAACATCCAGCATTGACAAATGCTTGTTCATTTAATTTTTTAATCATTTGATGAGAGACACATGACTTTAACATAGACATAAATATGCAGCATAGGTGGGGAATATTTCAAACACATTTATCAGTTGGTTAGAAATAGTTAAAAGAAAATCTATTAGAGGTGAAAAAAGTGTCACAGTAGCATAGCTATGTTACACAGTGCTTTGTTTTAAATGAACGTAATCCATTCAAGGCTATTGCAAGGGACCCCATGGTACAGTAAGCAGAGTTCTCTTTGGGAGTGGACCCAGACATGCTGCTTGAAAGTGTGTTCCTGTCATATCACAATGGCTGCCTGGAAAATATATTTGCTTCTGAGGAGCCCCCATGGTTTGGAGAGTGATATCCAAACCCTAGAAGAAGCTGAGTTTGTAATAGGTAACTCCTAATGAAAACTTCATCTTGGGTTATCAGTATTAGACTGTAAACCATTTTAGGTCCACTTTGTGAGCAAAGGGACAAAGTGGGGCTTGCCCTTGTGACTGATAGTATGGTACAATATGTGGGCAGATCCCTTGGTAGGGTTAATCTGGAAATACTGGTCTCACAAGTTTAGATTTGGGTGGGGAATAGAACACATAAGATGTCCACTATATGAAAAGGGAACCCTCTCTCTTGAATATTAAGCATTAGTGCCAGTTTAATGTCTAAGAGTAGAAGGAAGCAAAAGTTGGGATAAGATGTTCTACATTTGGATCTAGGGACAACAGAGGTTCTTCTTGCTGTAGTCTTTCTGTTCACCTGTTTTAGTTTGCATTCCCTAATGTGTGTTGTATCCCTTTTGCATTTTATGGTTTATTCTGTAATTAAGTAGTAAATATTAAATACTTCTATATTTGCTAAGGGCCAAGTATGTCTCACTCGCTGTTGAGCAGTTCTCTATGGTCTGAGTAGCTTTATTTTATAAGTAAAACAGGGTTTAGGAAAGAGCTACTTAGTTGGCTACATTTTTTCATTGCCCAGGAGACTGAGAGTGTGAGGAGAGTGTCTTTTGAATGAAGCTGAAAGTGTGACAGAGTGCGAACAGAAATGGTATTTTCCTGTCCTCTGTTTGAAAGTGCTGGGACCAGAGGATTATCAGGCGAGCATCAGTCCAGAAATTTTGCATGGTGAGCCCCGAGCTTGCAGGAGCATTGAGGTGTGTCTGTGCTTAAACTCCTGATGGTAACAAATGTCTCTCTCCTTCAGGACTCTCCCGCTACTGCACAGTACATGGTGGTATCAAGAAATCACTGAGGAGCAGTGTGGCAGGGAGGGGGGAGGCAGTACGATGGGGAATTTCTCACCAGGAGTGGAATTTTTACAAAGGAGGGTTGAGCTGTGTTTTTTTAATATTCAGGAGTCCTCAAACTACTTTACATAAATGGGGATGGTGGGTTGCATGTAGGAGCTGGTTCTGCACTTGTGACAGGAGGCAGTGGGTTAATGAGGAAAAGAAAATGGTGGCTCAGAATGATTTTTACATTTTATTTGCAGTTAGTGAGATGTGGCTGGCTGGCGCCTTTTGCATTGGTAATGCTGAATTTTACAATGCTGGAAAGGTGCCAGCCAGCCAATCAAAATGCAGGATTCTCTCAGTATTTTTGTGCCCATTATATAATTAAAAATAGGGAATAGCAACAGATAGAAAAATTTCTTACAAGAAAATATGCTGAGGGAACTATAAAAAAGGTGACAGCCTCAGTAGAACAAATGAGTAGAGAGGAACAATTAAAAAATGTTTCCACAAAAAATGAAAAAAAAAAAAAACACAAATAAACAGTTTCCTGAGACACTGTGGTTCATAACTGCCTACACTGTAGGTGTGAATATGCTTAGGGAAGTCATCAATAATAGATGATCAGTATTAGAAAGTGATGCAAAGCTGAAACAGTTTGCAAAAAAAGCCACCATTGTTTGTATTTAAAAAAGTGAGAAATGTGAGTAATATGGCAGTTTCTATAATATTCCAACCAGAGAGGGTAATGAGCATACCACAGCAAGTGCCCCAAATGAATAAAAGATGTCAGTGATGTATTTATTGTGGATATGTTACTCATGGGCAGTCAGACATCTGAGGGGCAAAGGAGAAATAGTATGTAATAATCTGATCACATGTGATATGATAAGAATAATATACATGTTGACTTGTCAGTGTGGAACTTTCTTTATTGGAAGAACAGCCAGAAGCTTTAAATTATGAATTGGAGAACACATGACAGAATTATGAGATGGGGAATGAAAAATATATCATACATAGACATAAAAAAGGGAAACAGAAAAATTAGCATAATATCATTTTTTTTTGTCTACAGACAGTTGGAAAAAATCCAAGAGGGGGAGACTGGGAAAACAAAGTAAGCACCTGGGAAACAAAATACATCTTTCATACCTGGGCATGTCCCTTAGCAGACTAAATGATTACATTTAACGGGTGCATCATTTATAAAAAGAATAATGAAGAAAATCCCCCCCTGTCATCCTCCTATATGTGTTTCTTGTGTGGTTAACTGTTTTTTTTTCTGGTACCATTTACATAATATCATTAGTATTGTATAGTTAATAATTATCTATCGGTTCTTCAAAAAATGACAAAACCTTTTCTACCCCTACCCCATTTGGTGTGCTTGTATAGAATGGAACATTTAATTATACTAGGAGATAGATATGTACATTAAATATTGTGGAAACTGTATGAATACACTCTTTTGTAAATAGCTGTAAATAGTTTTTTTTTTTTAAATGATTGGCTCAAGTGAGATTGTGGCTTAGTACCTATATTTTGTGTTTGCAGAAATCATGTCCTGCTTTGTTCTGGCTTATTCGATAATGAGTACATATGCACAAGAAAAGAAGTGCACATCAGCCATAGAACACAGTACCAAAAGAATGTGTTGTTTAAAACTGAATTTGGGACTAAGGCATCATCCTCAAAGAAGTCTTGCATTATAAAGAAAAAGCAAGAGGAATATGGACCATAATAAAGAGTTTGTGTGACATTGCCTCACTCAATGTGTGATACCAAAAAATCTAAAAAGTTTGTCTAGTATATGCAATCAATTGTCAATATATCTGTGTTATTTTGGAATGTGCAGCCAGTCCTATATGATACTATACTAAATTATATAGTTGGATGACCAAAATGTATTAATTAATATTGAAATGATGTCTTAAGGCTTCTGGGACAATTGTTTTAGCATTTTTATCCATTAGTGTTAAAATGCTTCTAATTTATCTAATTTATGTATTGTGTTGTTTTTGGTGTATAGATTTGTAACACTTAGAATATTTATTAACACGTTGAACTTTAATTATTTATGAGCACTATATATATATATATATATATATATATATATATATATATATATATATATATCTCTGATGAAGCTATACCCTGACAGAGTGAAGCGTAAAGTATAATTAGCTGTGGGCATTCAGCTCACAGCTATGTTGTGCTTGGTAACTTAGTTTGATCTCTCTCTTTTGTTGCAATGGCACTGCTGTCCACTTTGCTGTTGAATTTGTAAGTACTGTGATTTTTTAATGAATTGAACCTTTTTGAGACAACAAAATAAATAATATGCTTATACAGCAAGAAGACTGCCTTAGGATCCATGTATTTATATAGAATGTCTAGGAAAAAAGGGCATTTTATATTCATCTAAGATGTACTTACAAGTGTTGTTCAGTGGTTTGGTGCACCTCTTGTGTTAGACATTTTTACAAATGAAGTTTGATGTGATTTGATTTAAAATTAGTTTCTACTGTTGAATACAAGGGGATTGTGTAGAAAGAAAGAAAGATTTAAAATAGACACCATGCTTTTTTTATAGTGTAATACATTCAAGAGGCCTGGTGCTTTAAAGCAGCAGTACCCTGAACAGGTAAGATATACACAATAAGGCCTTCACATTTAGATAGAAGCAACAGAAATGGTAAAAAGAAAACTTACCAATTCAACCTGATTTTAATACAGAATAAACAAAACAAAACAAAAAAAAAAGAACAGTTGGAGTACGCCTTAAAGTGATGAAAAATTTATTTTGTGTTGTTAAAAAACAAAAAGGTATATTTCTTATATTCCTTTTAAATAGAATCTGAAACTGAGTCAACAAATTTAGTGCTATGTAATAAAATTATGTTTTCTCTACAGATAAAAACAAATGAAAACAGAGTTCTTAACCTTGATAATGGAATATGTGTTTCACTGATCAAAAGGTGGGCAACAAGCTTTATGAAGTATGATTAGAATTCAAAAGTAATGTGTAAAATCAAACAATTCACAAGAATACATTGTAATTAATAATTAAAGAAAAGAATGTCTATTAGACCATTAAAAATGGATATGATTGGCAATACCATGATATACAAGAGTACTTAAGTGATGTTTTAAATGGACATATATGTTATTATTTTTTATTAGATAACAAATCCTGACGGAGCAGTAAGAATAACTGTGAAATGTTGTTGGAATTACTTGGTGATTCAATTGAATAAAATTAAGTTTGAATTTCTAGCCCGGTGAGTGGGTCTGTTTCTCCAATTCTGTGGATAAAAAAATCGATTCTTGACATCTTCCAAAGCTGTTATAATGTCAGAATTACCAGCAGATACTTTTGTGATGGATACCGCTCAAGCAGCAACAATCAATGCTGCCAGTCAATTTGGGGCTGATGTAGATCACTTGCCAGACTTGGAATAGAAGTGGCCATGATGGAGCTCCTCCCCAGCCTACCCCTTCACCATGTGTTGGTATACACAGTGGAAGAGCCATTCTTGCCTCAAATTTATTCAAAACTCAGAACCATAAAATAAACTGTTTTCAGTTTTTTAGCAGACTTGAAAGAAATAAAGTTTGCCTTGAAAGAACTTACCTCGAGGGTCTCTGATGCTGAGGACCAACAAAATAAAACTGAGCCAGAGCAGGTCACTATTAAAGATCCTTGGTGAAGTTGGAGGATAAACCTGATGACCTAGAAGGTCACAGTAGGAGATGTATATTGGTTCTCCTGTGACTACTGGAGGGAGAAGATTGAACAAATATAGTTGAGTTTATGCAGAAATTCTGCAACAAGAGGGTCACATGATGCAGCTGACCGAATAAGATGTGCTCCATCTGTGCTCCGCCTACCCGACTAGCTTTTTCATCTTTTTCTTCTATTTTTTATGCAAATAGCTCGGTGCTTGCTCATCTGGTGGCTAGTGGAAACTCTCCTAATTACTGGCAGTGTCTATTTGAGTGGAATGAAGATAGAAATGTGACAGGTGGCACCTCGGCACATACCACCTGTCACTCCAGAGAAAGTACCGAAGAAGCCCAGGGTGCAATCTCCAACTACAGGCCACACACAAGCATTAACAGCTTCTTCATCCATGGCCACAGAATTGGCTCCTCTAGCTTTGGAACGATTCCTCCTCGAGTTCCAACCCTTCAAGAAAGAAGTCTGATCAATTGCAAATATATATGGACCTAATGTGGATGACCCCTTATTCTGTCACAGACTAAATCAATGCATGACAGACATTCTAGGAGAGAAACTGAACATACCCATGCTTATTGAAGGTGACCTAAACTTGGTTCTAGACCCTCTGCTGGACAGGTCCACAATAACTCCTAACACCCATCAAAAGGCCAGCAAACACTGCATGCTCTTTTGATGGAATGGGAACTGATATAGCTATAGAGAAGAGACAACCCCACAGGTAGGGACTACACATTCTTCTGCCCCATTCACAATTCATTCAGCAGAATTGATGCCTGGTTTGCCAACAGTATAGCAGCTAGTGGCAGTGTGCACCTGTCCATAGACTCTATATTAATTTTAGATCATACCCCAATAGGACTCACTCCCCCCCCAGGGGTCTCTCCTAAATCATCCAGATGGCAGTGCAACCCTCTCCTGCTAAATGACCCAGCATTTTGTGCTTGGATTGACAAAGAAGCCACTTTCTATTTTCAGATGAATGCCAATGGGGAGACATCACTTGGAACTGTGTGGGAAACTTTTAAAGCTTACCTGCAAGGCAGGATAATCTCATATTCTTCAACCAACTGGAAGAAGCAGACTCTTTAGGTGGCCGCACTTCACACAACCCTCCAAGCTAAGGAAATGCAATGTAAAAACAACCCCCCACCTGCTCAAAGATATGGCAGCAGAATTAATTGGGCTCAAACACAAGATAAACATGTTATTGCAGTGCAAAACAGAGTGGCTTCTCTTGTGATCCAAGCACAAATTCTGGGAAGTGAGGAATAAAGGATAGAAATTATTGGCATACTACCTAAGGAAGCAAAAAGCAGATTCACGGATAACAGCCCAACAAAGAACAAGGGGAGATAGTCACTAACAACGTGAGCATAAATAAGATAGAAACATAGAAACATAGAATTTGATGGCAGATAAGGATCACTTGGCCCACCTAATCTGTCCATTTACATACCTAATGGATAAGCTGCAGATCCTAGTTAACCAACAGCCTACTTCCTCCTACCCCCCACTAGAATTGCCTTATGTCTATCCCATGCATTCTTGAATTCCCTCACTGTTTTTGACTCTATGACCACCTCAGGAGGGCTGTTCCATGTATCCACAATCCTCTCTGTGAAGAAATACTTCCACACATTACCTCTGAGCTATCCCCCCTCTATCTTCAGATTGTGCCCCCTTGTTCTTGTACATCTTTTTTTCTGAAAGATGCTACCCTCTTGGACTTTATTGATTCCCTTGAGGTATTTGAAAGTTTCTATCATTTCCCCCCTCTCCCTTCTTTCCTCGAGGCTATACATCTTAAGTTCCTTTAGTCTTTCTTCATATGTCTTCTGGTGCAGACCCTGCATCATTTTGGTTGCTCTCCTCTGGACAGCCTCCACCCTGTCTATGTCTTTGTGGAGATGGGGTCTCCAGAACTGTACACAGTACTCCAGATGTGGTCTTACCAACTCTCTGTACATGTGTTAGTTCTATAAAACCTGTTATGCCTCCCACATACTCAATGGTGGTGTATAACCCCTCTCCTGAGACAACTTGCTAGGTGATACCCATACCCCTTTTGTGACCCATAAATTATGGGACACTCTAGAGAAGCCTCTGACAGAGTCAGAGCTAACGGATACCATATGACAGCTGAAACCAGCAAGGTACCAGGCAAAGACAGATTCACTGATGAGCTCTACCAAACAATGTCTCACACTATTGTCCCACATCTGTTGGCAGCACTGAATATGGCCAGGGAGAAACAAATGTTCCCCCAACAATGAGAGGGGGCTTATTATTTTGCTCCCCAAAAAGTCCTCCGATCTCCTAGACAGTGCTAATTACAGACCCATATTACTCATATTAACAGATACTAAAATCCTGGCCAAGGCCTTAGCTAACATGCTTGAAAAGATCCTACCAATGCTGGTATACCCCATACAAGTGGGGTTTTGCAAGGGGAAAATAGTAGCAGACAATATACATGGGCTTCTGAATATCAAGTGGGCAGCATGGAATGTAACCACACTGATGGCAGTAATGGCGATAGATTTCTGAAAGGTCTTTGACTCCATCTTATGGTAACACCTACATGTGGTGTTACAGGTATATAGGATAGGGTCATATATTAGGAGCTGCATTTCAGCTTTCTTCAGTGCACCAGCAGCCTCTGTCCTCACCAATAATCTCACCTCCCCCCATTTGCCTTACATAGGGGTATCCATCAGGAGTGTCCACTGCTCCTCTTCTGTTCCTACTAGCCTTAAATCCCCTCACCAGGAAATTGCCAGACTCACCCATTATACAAGGGATCCAAGTCAGCCAATTGTCCGACTTCGTGAATGCCTATGTGGATGGCATGCTCCTAACCTTGACAAACCCTTCAGGCACAGTCCCATAGAAACACAGAAACATAGAACTTGACAGCAGAAGGGGGCCGCAAGATCAATCTAGTCTGGCCAATATTGGTAGCTACTCCCTTCTAGTCTTCTTATGAAATGATACATTAATGCATGTCCCAGGCATTTTTGAACCCTTTTACAATTTTGGCCTCCACTACTTCCCAGGGCAGGCAATTCCATGGGTTGACCACCATCTCAGTGAAGAACTTCCTAACATTGCTCCTGAATTGCCCACCCTTGAGCCTTAAATTGTGTGCTCTAGTTCTGATGCTTTTCTTCTCCAGAAGGAGCTTCTGTACCTTTATCTTCTTTGTACCCTTGATATATTTTAATGTCTCAGTCATGTCCCCCTTCCCTCCTTTGCTTCAGGGAGTACATGTTAAGCTCCCTTAAACTATCCTCAAATGCCATTTGATGCAGACCCAGAATCATTTTATGGTTCTCCCCTGCACCATCTCAATCCTATCCATGTCTTTCCTCCAGAACTGTATGTAGTACTCCAGGTGGGGGAGCAGTAGCGCCCTGTAAAGTGGTAGCACCATTTCCATTCTGTGACTTGTGATTCCCCTTTGCAGGTATCTCAGGACTCCTAGTCAAGTGGAACAAGACAGTGATCTCCCCCTTAAGGTGATATGCAACAATCAATGCATGAAAGGATCAAACATAGTGTGGACCCCAACAGGTTTCACATATCTGGTGGTTCATATCCCTATGAGATGGGAGAGAATTCTCATGAAGAATTACTTGCCTTTACAACTGGTGCTTGAGCAAGACTTGAAGAAATGGGGTCAGATGTGTATCTCACTCAAAGGCAAAGTGGAGGCCATCAAGATGTTTGTGTTGCCTCGTCTGGCCTATCTGTTCCTAAACATACCCCTTATTGTCCCATACACAATACTGCAGACATTTCAAAGGCTAATAGCAAACTTGCTCTGGGAGAACAGGAGACCAAGGCTGAGTACAGCTAAACTTTGGGCTCACTGGAAAAAAAGGCATGCTTGGTCTTCCTTGGCTACAAGGGTTCATGTTTGCCTACAGTATGGAAAAAGCCACTAAATGGTATCTCCCAGAAACTGAATCCACTCCCTCTTGGGTCCAGTTCGAAAGACAGGTTGCAGGCACATCATGGCTGGGATTCTTATTAAGGCCTAAACTTAAAAAGGTACCAAGGGACAATCCCATTCTGCATGACACAAACACTGCCTGGATGAAATGCCTTAAAATGTCACATAGTCAAGGCATTATCTATACCCCCAGAAGCTTTACAACTCTGTGATGTAACCCCAACATCCTAGTCAATAGGAAGCTCATGCAATGGGGTAACTGGGAATGAAAGAATATACAGACATTGGCAGATACATCCCTTTCCAATGTGAATATCATCCTGTCCTTTGAGCAGCTCCAAGCCAAAAACAGTCTCAGTAAATAAGACTGTTGGCAATATCTCCAGCTTCAAAGTGTACTGGTAAGTCTCAACAGAACTGTGTCAGATGCACAAGAATGGGCACGACTGAATAAAGCCAAAAAAACTAATGCAGTTAAAGGACTAATTGGAAGAATACACACTATCCTATGGGAAGCTCTTCTGGACATCCTGAGTAAATGCAAAGGCAAACTGAGAGGAAGACTTTCAGCTAATCTTTTCTCATGAACAGTGGAAGGCATGTATATACAAGACAGATTCTGCATACAGAGATGAAACAAGTCTGTTAATTCAGATAAAAATACTACACAGATGGTATAGAACCCCCAAAGCACTCAAAGGTGGGGAATTCTCCCACACTTCAAATGTTGGAGATGCCAAGCCCAGAATTCTAACATGTTACACATTTTGTGGCACTGCTCCAAACTTCAGCAATTCTGGAAGGCAGTTATTGAGGACTGCTCCAATGTCCTGCATAAGCAAATTCTGGACCAGGCAGCTCTCACTATTCTGGGAGTTGTATCGGTACTCACACAAGGTTCACCTATGGAAGCAATTTGGCTTCTTCTAGCCCTGATGGAAGTTACAAGAGTGATCCATACGAAGTGGAAACAGGCTTCTTCCCCTTCAGTCAAGCAATGGAGCTCACTGTTGTCAAAACTGTTTTGTATGAAAGGCTCTCACTCGAGGCAAAAGGAAAGCTAAACATCTACACAAAGAAATGGAGCTCCTTCTTGAGGTCACACTTATGTACTCTCCCCTCTCTGGCACCCATGAACCCACTCAGTTAATCTGGCCCTCATCAAGTGACTGGGGGATGTATAGAAGTCATGTAATAGGCCTTAAAATGGGTATCTAAATAAGTACAGGATGCCAGTAGAGAGGACTGAGACACAATGGGCCCATAGTAGCCTGTGATGATGGCTGCCACAATTGAGAACTTTCAAAAAGGGTGACTCAATCATGGCACCTGTGCACAGGGCTATTGGGCAGGGAGGGTGACCAGATAGGGGGTTCAGTGAATATAATGGCAGGATGTTGTTATACATACATGTCCACTGATTGCTGGGAAGGGGCTGTGCCATGCAATGGCACAGAAGGGAAGGGAGGGTTTGTGGGATGTAGTGTGGTGGTGGTCTGCTGTGTTGGCCAAGTGGTGTGGTGGGCTGGTGACAGGCTAGGGTTGGAAGGTTGTCAGGTTCTGTTCTGGGCACATTTGTTTTTTGCGCCTGTCCTGGATTTTTTTTTAGTTTTGCACCCCCTTGATATGCACTCCACTGGAGTTGAGAATCCTTTAGGGGGGTTGAGGATGGCAAAGCCCACTGGGGGGTTCTGGGGTAGCAGCTCCCCACATAAAATAAATCAGAGTCTCCAGCACCATCTTGATGTTCGTTGTGAGTGTACATTGTGGAAATTGATTTCTGGCAATGTACAGTTGACAAAATGGCAATTGCCTTTCCACGATCGCTGTTGTCACATGGAACCAGGCTCATGGTTAGACAAGGGTGATGAGTGCACATGAGGTGGGGGAGCAATGATACGTACTCCAACACCTGACTCCCATCATTCACGGACCATCTATTAATGACATATATAACCTTGGACAAAGCAAACAATCTATTCCCACTTACACAAGGCAGGAGGAAGTGGCATGGTTGTAACATATCTTTAATATACTGTTGTATTAAGAGGTATGTTTGAGTGTGCCATAACAGAAACTCAGTCTGAATGTTCCTACAAGAATTCTTGCATGGATATGTTTTTTTCCTTGTCAATTTACCAGGGTTGGTTCTTAGTTCTTGTATTAAGAATATTAGTATGCATACTGCTTGTATGTTTGAAACTGAAAACTCAATAAACTTTTTCATGATAACAAAAAAAAAAACTTACGGGGAGATCTTCAAGAAGCCATCCATAATACAGTAAATATACAAAGTTATTTTGGAATATGGTTGCAAATGATTTGTGCAACAATAAAGATATGACAGATATGACAATTCCTACATTTAAATGGATTGCACATTTTAATGATGTTTATGGGAAGACCTTTGTTAATAAGGATACCAAATTTTCAGAACTGTTACTCAATATAAATAATGTCTGGGATGACATTTCTCCTGCTGAAGTATAATAATGGTCCAAAAGAATAATTAAAGCTGACAAGGATGCCATCATCTTTGAGATGACAGACAATTAAGCCAATGGGCTTGATGACCTTCCATCAGAAATTTTCCAGAGTAATTTAGAGTGGTGGGCTGACATTTTGGCCAAATTATTCACTTACCTCCTATAGGATCACAGAGAACTGAAAAATGGGAATTATTGTGCCTCTTAATTTCTATTTGTCATTGACCTACTGTATTTCACTTTTATGTGGGCCTTTAAAGTTGTACACTGGAATGGTTTTAAGAACCTTGGAGAGATGGGTAGAGGAAAATCGTCTTCTATCAATCAGGGAAGTTTTAGAAAAGGATTTAGTACAGTGGACCATATTTTTACATTACAACATTTGATACATAAATATATCTTCATTAAATAAGAGAACTGTATATGGCATTCCTGGATATAAAATCAGCTTTTCATTATTTTATAGAAGTACTTTATAACAAATTTTATATGATTTGAGTACTGACCACCAGCTACTGAAAATTCTTATTATGTCACATAGGGAAAAAAATACCATGGTAAGAATAAATAATGAGGGCACTGTAATGAAAAAATTTAAAGTGCAAAATGGAGTAAGACAGTAGTACCTTTTAGCTGCCTGCTTATTCAGTATATACATAGATACTGTACAGTTGTCAAAGAATTATATCAAACTGACACCTTTGCACCATCCATATTTGGCCATTAGATTCCAATTTTGCTATATATAGATGATATGGTGGTCATTTCCTCTGCCTCTTTGAGACTCAATAGAAGGCTATCCAAAATTCATGAAATTTTTTTGAAATTGGGCCTAGATTTGAATTATGGTGAATTGACAGTAATGGTATTCACTAAGAAGAAAAGGGAATGTCAGGAATGGTTGGTAGGAAAGCAGTATACAAAAGAGGCAAATTTATATAATTATTTCGGTACACAAATCAATATATATATGGATTGGAAAGAACATATCAAGACAGCTAAATGACAAGCTGAAGTAACCACAAGGGGCATTTTCTATTTTGCCTACAGCTTTGCAGGGTACTCTTTTAGTGCACTTGGGAAACGTTTTGTGGCAAAAACGAATGCATAGTTATTGTATGTAGCCGAGGTCTGGGGCTATCATGATTCTATCATTATTCTGGAAACAGTCCAGAACAACATCATAAAAAGAGTATTGAGTTTACCAAGAAACATTACTGGATCCATGGGGAGAAGGGAAGCTGGGTGGTTAAGTATTCAATTTGTGATGATGAAAAGAATGTTGAACTATTGGTCTAAACTTGTCTGTTTGGGTAACTCCCATCTTTTTAAACTTTGTCTTCTTGCGGTAATAGAGGGAGGGGTGAACAATATTTGTTTTTTAAAATTAAAGTAATTCCTCAAACAATTTGGCTTAGGATTAAACTTACCATATGCTGTTTGTCAATCCATGTTATATTATAAGTTTGCCCTTCAGATGATATGTGGCCATTTTATGCAAAAGGATCTGGTGAAACTAAAATCAATTAGCTCCCTATCCTTTTATGACATCTTTAAAACCAGTTGGTGCCTGGAACCTTACCTCCTGTTACAGTATGTGATAAATATCAAGACAGAAAAGCATATTGCCTTTTCAGAATGAACATAGTAAATGATTTGCAATATGGATTTGTAAACATATCAAGGGTCCCTTGCCAATGTTCTTTTGATGGTCCTGTGGTTCAACATATACTTTTGGAGTGCTTAAAATTCAATAGTCTAAGAGAAAAATATATATCTCCTATTATTAAGGAGTTTAGACATCCCCCTCAGTATTTTGTTAGAGATATGTATTACAAGGAAATGTTAGGCTACATGTTATTCTCCTATAGTCAAAAGGTTATATTTGGTGAGGCCTCTTTTGCACATTTAGCACTTTACGCATCAAAAATGGTAATTAATATGCTTAAATTATGCTGTCTAAAAATGATATCCATATATATAAATACTGCATTGCTAATGAATTTAAATAGCTTTTGCAACCTTTTAAGTGTTAGTTATTAGTGGTTTAATATACCCTCCAGGAAGTACTTAACATTTAACAGTAGAAGGGAAAAATATATATTACCCCTTATAAAGAAGTTTAGATACCAACCTTTGGTATACTGACAGGCATATGTATTACAAGGAATTGCTTGGCTACATGTTATTTTCCTCCAGTTAAAAGGTTATATTTGCAGTGGCCTTTTTTGCACATTTAGCACTTACCGCCATTAAAAATGATAACTAATGTATTTACATCATGCTGCCTAAAAATTATATTTATAATGTATCTCTGATAAATCTAAATTGCATTTGTATTTTTGAAGAGTGAGTTATGAATGTGATAACTACTGGTTTTATACATTTTTGAAATAAAGAATCTGAATCTGATGTCAGATTCCGTCAATAGAACCGTCTCCAGGACACAGCGTGCAATGCCCATTCCTGCACTGCCATACACACATTCCATCAGACTATAGACATATCAAGATGTTTCTGTTTCCAAAGCACCATAACCATGAACTGTTTTCTCATAACTACTCCTGACTGAGTGGAATGCTACACTTCTTGCAAATGTTCACAATGATGTGATATTCAGTTTTTCCAGATTGTTCCACTGCATATAATGCTTGCTCATTTAAGCACTATTGAAACTCTATGCCATGTAAGTTAGCTTTACTATATGTTTAGAGGGTGAGAAGCAAGCAGAACTGGGCAAGGAACCCTGCTACTTTATAAGGCCCAAATCAGGCCTCACCTTGAGTACTGCATAGAGTTGTGGGTCTCCTCAGAACAAAAATGATACGGAGGAAGTTGTGAGTGTGAAAACTGGACCACAAAAATTATCAGTGGTGTGGAGTAAAAAGCCATGATGAGAGGCTAAAGATTCTTAATATATTCACCCTAGAGAACAGGAGTCCAAGAACAGATAGGATTTCAGTCTTTTACATACTTAAAGGTATTAACAAGATTAAAGAGAGGTGTGTGATCTGGTATTCTCCAGCAGGACACAGGGACATGCCCTATGCTAAGGGATGGTACATTTAGGGGTAACAAAAATAACTTTTTCTAACAGAGGATGGTGACCTCTGGAACAGCCTACCAGTGTGATGCACTTGCACAAACATTGGGCAAGATCCTTAAACTGCATTCCCTGTGAACTGTATGTAAAATACTCTTAATTGTAGTCTGATGCATGTGTGGTTTGTTTTGTTTCAATGTTGAACTATTGTTTCCACGTATCTATATCATGTATGGCTGAAATGAGTTATTTACCTGGACCACTCCCTGGTAAAACAAGTAAGTCATTTATCATGCAATCAGTAAACTCAAGTTAAGCCTGGACAAATTTCTGCCCAGCAAGGACATAACTGTGTACCCGCAGTAGCAGAGTGGGAAGGGAAATTTCTGCAAACTATTAAATGTTTGCACAGCATACTTCATTCACCCTTGCTTATGACACACGGATGGTGGACATGATGGAACTAGATTGCCTTCTAATCTTAATAGTATATAACTCTGTATGTAAAAGGTACAGTAGATCCTGCCAAACCAGCTTGGTTGCCTGTTTTGAGAAGGTAAATAGGGGGTTGAATAAAGGCATTGTGAAGGATGTACAGTACTGTAGTCTATTTTGACTTCAGCTTGGCTTTAAAGGTAACAGAAAACAGGTTGGGGCATGATAGTGATATGGGTGGTGTGCCAGCTAAAGTGGTCAGCTTAAAAAAAAGTCTGCAAACAAAAGGTTTTCATTCATCCATCATGAGATTGAAATATGAAATATAGCTAGATCAGCATTTTATCACCACCAGTGACTTTATTTCAGTTCATATTAAACTACCAGGCTACTGTTGCAATACAAAACAAAGAACCTTTTAATTAACTGAATTACCCATACCATCTCACAACCGCCTTGTTTTGATCCCAACTTACTCAGGTGTTGTGGCTTGTGGCTACCAGAGTAATGCCCCTTCTTTAATGAAAATCTTAAAATTAATTGAGTGAAGTGTCTCAAATTTGTATAGAACTTATTAGTCTGGAGGACACTGAAAAGTAAAAAGCTGTTTAATACCCTTCTCCTGTCAGGGGCACGGTGACTCTCACTGGGTGGCAACATGTATACAATAGCACCATACCTCTCAAGTGTCCCTGATTTTCAGGGACATCCCTGATTTTGCCTCAAAATTTTACTCTGTCCCTCCTAAAATTTGTGTTTTTGTGGCTAAACAGTGGGGACTGTCTGCACAAAACAATGTCATACATTAAAGTTACAGACTTGTTCTTCTTTAGAAAATACATTTTGCACTAAGCCCCAGATTCCACCAGCTTTCTGGATGGATATCTCTAATTTTGAAGATGTGTCCCTGATTTTGGTCCTTTGTCCCTGATTTTTTTAAGCCTTGTCCCTGATTTATGAGGCAGGAGGTTGAGAGGTATGAATAGCACCAGTGAATAGCAGGATGAGCTGTCCTTTTATAACGCTGTGCACTGAATTTGTTTGCTTAGGTAGTTAGTGTCTATTTTTTGTGTCCTTTTTTGTTTATATGTTGTGCTTGTTTGTTCTTGCATCAGCGGTATATAGCATAACTGCGCATGCTTACAAAGTATAGGAATGAGTTAGTATCTATATTAATATTGATATGTATTGTCCACTGTATTTTAAATTATTGACCGGTATCTGTTGATACCACTGTGTATTGTTCACATCTTTTGGAAAAAAACTAAAGATTCTTTAATAAAGAAGTTTAAAAAAATAGAAGAAAAAAAAGGAACATCAAGAATATATAAATAGTGCTAATTTTAACATTTTGGACAACAATTTAAAAACAACAAACTATGAAAAGTCATTTTCAGAATGCAGAATAAAATAACAAGATAACAATGATTACTGCAAAGTGAGGATCTTCTCTAGGAGGAGAAGGTACAAATAGGGTCTCTTATAGTAGAGGCCACCCACAAAGCAGAGAAAGACCACAACAGTGAAGACAATTTGAAAATTTATGGAAAAAGTTGTGCAATATGATGATAAAAAGTAGATAAGAGCTGAGTAGCAAACTGACTGATACAAAGAATAGAGTGGTTGTGCAAGGTCACTATTTAGACTGGAGATACATGCTGACCGGAATATGACCAGAAACATAAATGTGTGCAGGGGCCAAATCATATTTCCTGAAGAACACAAATTGTTGGGTTCCTGAATATTTAAGAACTCTTACAAAATAGGGGTTTATTCATCTTCGAGAACAGCTATTCATTCACCATGGAATTGGAAAAAAAAAAAAACTGCCTCTATCCATGCTTATTTTTAAATGCCCCACCCAATTATGACACAGTTACCTCCATCCCTTCACCCATTGTCTGTACTCTGGCTCACCCAAACACCCAAAATACTATAATGTTAAATTATTTTACCCCACTGACCCATTGGTGCAGAGGGCTGAGTTGCTTTAAGCACCTTACCTCTTACCACATCAGTGACCCATGTTTGGAAATGAGCATGAGTAGCCTGGGCTTAGCCAAAGTGGGAGAGACTTGAGCACCCACAGGGTTGCTCTCCTCTCCCCAGATGAACTGCACACTCTACCAAATGACTGCCAATGGGTGGAGGCCTGGTGGCAGTATTGGTCATAGAAACATCGACATAGAAACATAGACTTTGATGGCAGATAAGGACCACTTGGCCCACCCAATCTGCCTATTTCCCTACCTATTGGATAAGCTGCAGATTCTAGTTAACCAACAGCCTATTTCCTGCAACCCCCACTACAATTGCCTTATGTCTGTCCCATGCATGTTTGAATTCCCCCAGTGTTTTAGACCCAACAACCTCCCCAGGAAGGTGGTTCCATGCGTCCACCACTCTTCCATGAAAAATATTTCCTCACATTACCCTGAGCCATCCCCCCTATCTTTAAATTGTGCCCTTGTTCTTACACTTCTCTTTTTCTGAAAGATGCTACCTTCCTGGACTTTGCTGATTCCCTTGAGGTACTTGAAAGTTTCTATCATCTCCCCCCGTCCCTCCTTTCATCAAGGGTATACATATTAAGCTCTCTCAGTCTCTCTTCATATGGTTTATGATGCAGACCCTGCACCATTTTAGTTGCCCTCCTCTGGACTGCTTCCATCCTGTCTATGTCCTTGCGTAGATGGGGTCTCCAAAACTGCACACAGTATTTCAGATGGGGTCTCACCAACTGTCTGTACAGAGGGATAACCACTTCCCTTTTTCTACTTGTGATGCCCCTTCCTATGCATCCCAGTATCCCCCTGGCTCTCCTTACTGACTTTTCACATTGCTTACCCACCTTTAGGTCGTCTGATATGACTACTCCCAAGTCCCTTTCCATTTTTGTTGTTGTTAGTACCTTCCCTGCTATTGTGTACTCTTCTCCTGGGTTTTTGTTTTCCAGGTGCATTACTTTGCAATACTTTGCATTGAATGTAAGTTGCCATATGTCTGACCATTCCTCCAACCTTGCCAAGTCCCTTCTCATCCTTTCTACCCCCCCTTGTGTATCAACTCTGTTACAGATCTTTGTGTCATCTGCAAAGAGGCATACCTTTCCCTCCAGACCATCTGCAATGTCACCTATAAAGATGTTAAAGAGGACTGGACCCAGTACAGAGCCCTGAGGTACTCCACTAGTAACCCCCCTTTCTTCGGAATGTGTTCCATTCACTATTACCTTCTGTGTCCTGTTGTGCAGCCAGTTTGCTACCCAGGCTACCACCCTGGAACCCACTCCCAGGCTGGCTAACTTGAATATTAATCTTTTGTGTGGGAATGTGTCAAATGCCTTGCTAAAGTCTAGGTAGACCATATCCACAGCCCCTCCCTGGTCTATTACTTTGGTCACCCAGTCAAATAAATCAATTAAATTAATCTGACATGACCTTCCTGCTGTAAATCCATGCTGATTTGGGTCCTGTGCCCCGTTGGCCTCTAGGTACTCAACAATTCTTTCTTTCAGAAGTGATTCCATCATTTTTCCTACCACTGAGGTCAAACTTACAGGTCTGTAGTTTCCTGCTTCTGCCTTGCTCCCACTTTTGTGAAGGGGAATCACATCTGCTCTCCTCCAGTCCTCAGGTACCACCCCATCCTCCCATGATTTCTTAAAAAGTGTGGTCAGTGGTGTCACTAGGTCCTCCCTTAGCTCTTTTAGGATTCTGGGGTGAATCCCATCAGGCCCCATTGCTTTGTCCACCTTGAGTGTTAGGAGTTCTTTCAAGACTCTTTCTTCTGTAAATGGACTGGTGCCAACCCCCCTACCCAGAGTGCTTCTATTGTCTGGTTTAGGTAACTCCTCCTCACCTTCTTTTGTGAATACTGAGCAAAAGTATTCATTCAGTATCTCTGCCTTTTCACTGTCTCCCTCTGCCCACCTCCCTTCCCCTCTCCTTTATTAATATTGGTCAAGGAGGGAAAAAGCAGGGAGGTGCTGTAGGACTCTGCAGCATGCCTCCATATGTGTATGTTCATGAGTGCATACCAGTGTAGGGAATGAGCATGAGTAGCCTGGGCTCAACCAAGGTGGGAGAGGCTTAAGCACCCACAGGGTTGCTCTCCTCTCCCCAGGTGAACTGCACACTCTGCCAAATGACTGCACTGGGTGGAGACCTGGTGGCAGTGTTGGTCAAGGAGGGAAAAAGCAGGGAGGTGCTGCAGGACTCTGCAGCATGCCTCCATACATGTATGTTCATGGGTGCGCACCAGTGTAGGGACAGGACAAAAAAAAGTGGCAAATGGTGGCAAGACAGGGTGTTAGTGAAACCTGCCCACCTTATTGGGACCCTGGGACTAGTAAACTGGATTATGCTTTGGGGAGGATGGCTTCCCCCAACCCCACCATGGGGGGGGAATCTGTGGGGATGCTATGACTCTCAGGTCAATCCCTGGGGAGGTGCAGGACAGTAAGATTGAAAGGGCAGAGCTGAAGGGACCCCAGCTTGTCCTGGCTACAAGAAGGGAAAATGGTATATGGGGGAAAAAAAATGTTGCACAGTGGACAACAGGCACAACCCTCCCACCTCCACACTTGGCCACCATCTTGAGCAAGTAAAAGTGCTTGTTTTCACTAAACACAAGCATCTCCTATGTCTCCCTTCCATCATTACATTCTGACAGCACCCTTACTCCCTTCCTTCCCCAAACACTTGATTTTGTAGTGCATTGAAAGGTGACCAGCACAACTCACCCTCCTCCATGGCCAGCTGCCTTCTAATGAATGAACATGCTCATGCTCTCAGCAATTGTAAAATATGCTGATCACATGATCAGCTGGTTTTACAGTTACAAGGCATGTCCTGTATATATTATGTTATCCTGTCATCCATTAAAAAAATATATGCATTGTATGTTTAATGTGTGTATATCGTTACCTGTAATTAATCGAATACCTTGTAACTGAATGTATACATTGTACTTGTTTCTCTCTCTGTATATCTGCTTGTAATCAATTCAGGGCTGCCCTTAAAAAGGGGGCACACGTATCAGTGGTCCTACCTGTTTACCAAAATTCAATAAGTAAACAAATAAATAAACAAACAAGCAAATAAATAAGTGTGAGAGCATTAATTCATTAGAAGACAGTAGGCTGTGGAGAAGGGAGGGCTGTGCCGGTTACCTTTCCTTGCACTACAAAATTAGGTGCTGTGGTGAGAAGGATGGTGAGTCATGGGGTAATTGTGTCATGGTTGGGTTAGACATTCAAAAAATAATCAAGGGTTGGGGGAAATGGTGTTTTTTCAGTTTTGGTTTTTAAAGCAGAGTAAACTGTAAAGTACAAATACTGAACATCCAAATACCAAATACTCTTAACATTGGGCTGCTGAATACTGAATATTTGGCCAAATAGTCAGGAATAGGTGCTGCCACACTGTACTAAAATAGGGAGGAAGAAGCAGCTGAAGATTGTTGCTGACACTAAATTGACAGGAAAATTGGACATGGCAGAGGGAATGGAGAACCTTCTCACATCGGTGACAATTGCTGAGAAATGAAGGTGCAGATTTGATGTGGGGAAATACAAATGTACTACACTTAACGTGAGAAATCTGGGTTTTAACAGTATATACAGTAAAGCATGTGTGGTGCAACAGTGGACAAGTAAACCAAGGATAGGGATATAGAGGTAAATGTGGACAGTAAGCTAATGACAGGCAGGTAATGGACTGCCACATTCAAGAGAACAAATGCAACTCTGGTATGCATTAGGAAAGAGTGAAAAGAGCAGGTTCAATATTTGTGGAATAGCAATGGGGTATTAGTGCTTGTGTAACTTGTGATACTTTTTGTGGCTTTACTCTATTCCCACCCTTGAGTAGCGGGTATGTAGGTAGGAATTTGTAAGGAATAGAAGGCCCAGGAACAAGTGTGAGAAGAGTGCCGGAGAAGGAGGAGGAGAGAACGGGGGTGGACAAAAACACTCCCTAAGCATGGGAGGTGTGCAATTGCTGGGAGTTAAGTAGATGTTGAGGGAGGAGCTACTCCCCACATTGTACCACTGGCTTAAGCACTCTGATTCAAAGTCTTGGGAATAGCAAAGGGATATTAGTGCATGTATAACTTGTAATTATATTTGTGGCTTTACTCTATTGGATTACCTATGGAATCTTGAAATGCGATCTCCCAACCTACATGATGCTGAGGTCGGGAGACCACTTTCAAAATCCCGATGGGGATTTGCTTTGCCCTCACACTCCCCATGTGGAATCACCCCCCGCATCCACCTAACTAAAATATACAACTCTGAGTGGGAACAGACTTCAGAATTGAATGTTGGAATTGGGGGCAGAAAAAAATATTTTTTTAAAAAGTCCCCACTGTGGGAACAGAACCCTATCCTTGAAATCTTGCTGGCCAAGCTGTAGGATGATTAGTGCTCCACACTATGGGGCAGTTTGGGCAGCACATCTCCCTGCTGTCTCCAAATGGTTATGCCAAGCGAAACTTTGTTTTGTGGGCATATCCCTATATTTTGCCCAGTGCAAAATGACATTTTGCTTTTGGGATGCAATGTCAGTCATCCCTAATTACATGTCAGGGACCCTGAGCTTCGGTATCCTGTAAGGGTACTTCTCTATTCCCCCCCCCGGAGTAGTAGGTATGTACTGTAGGTAGGAATCTGTAGGGAATAGAAGAGCCCAAAAGATATTTCCTTCAACTCACAGAGAGTATGACCCCCTGGCACTCAGGAGAGGAAACCCCCAGGTGCAGTAAACCTCTGAGGACCCATGGCTGGTGGTCTGACCATTCTTTGGGCATAATATTTATTTAGTTTTTGTTGACCGGGTAAATGCCCTGGACAAATTCTTGCCTATTTTCAGGCATGACCTGGGGTTGAGGGGGATACAGATGAATGTCAACTGACACTGAACCAGATTAAGTTGTTGGTGGTATTTTTAGTGAATGGGGGGAAATTTGGCCAAGGCACCAAGGATATTCCCCTACTCTCCAGTAGGGGGACTGTCGGTCACCAGGATGGCCAGTTTGGAGGAGATACCGGAAGGAATGGATGTTCAGGGAGCAGAGGAACTAGTCTTTTCCCCTACCCCTAAAACAATCAAGATGAAGATCTTTTTTGATGTGGATGAAGTAGAAGATGTGGTGGAAGCAGCACTTATGACAGCAGCTGAGGAAAGTCCAGAAGAAAAAGTTTCAAACAACGAAAAATGTCAAAATTCTATAGGAGATGTTCCAGTTGTACTGAACATCAGTGCTGAGTAAAAGGAATTACAAATAATGCTTGTGACTGAGGAGGTGTGCTTTATTGCAAGAAAAAAAGAATTAGAAATTGCTATCGCAGTGCAGCAAGAATGACATATGGCACCATTGCTAAGGGCTGCTGAGAAGCAGACTGCACAGCTGCAAAAAGATGACAAGGCAACATGTACAATGGCAAGAACCATGCAGAAGGAGCTAGCGGCAGATCGGACATCAGACAGACAAGCTTTGATTTCCCAGCAGGTACTTCTGAACCTACTTTGTTTACTTTTAAAGGCAATAAAACTAGTTCTGTAGGGGTCTCATTGGGAATGGCTCAATGGGTGGAACACCTGGCCTAAATTGAGACCCCTTGCCTATGCAATGTGAGGAATCTCAGAATGAGGGGGTTATACCTGCTTTACATTAAGTGGGTTGGGAAAAGGAACAGGGAACAGGCAAATGGGCATCAGGTCCTAAATCCATTCACATCCCAGGGAGACCTCTTACAGTAGTAGAAGGGAGATAAGATGCTATATGTTCTGTCTTGAATAGTGATACTGTGCAGGCAGGAGCAACACAGTTGTCTCACTCTCATCTACATATCCCAGATGGACTGTAATTTACTCAAAATCCACAAATGAGTCTGGCACAACATAACCCCATCCCCTTTAGGAGTGAGCACTAGCATGATGCAAACTAAGGCTCTGAATACTCCTGATGGAACAGTTTCTTATCCAGCTGCAGTGACTCTGCCTCAGAAGTTGCACAAGCCTTGGAACTCTGATTTACCTGTGACTTCTGCCACTAGACTTTACACCTCTTTATTTTGTGCTCCTATATTTCCTGCTAAAAGACATAGACTAAGTTTGCTGGCAAAGGCACCTAGCTTCACCTGAGCTCTTTTCTTCTAGGATGCTTGAAAGGACAGAGTGAAGAACCTTGCCAGAGCAAGGAAAAGGATTAAGGCTTCTTTTGGCTAGACAGTTTTACTGTGTGTTAATTTTATTTTGTACTCACAGGGACTGTTCCTGTTTTTTGCTAATATTTTATTGCTTTTTTTTTCTCTGATTCAAATTGTTGTTGCTGGGTATACCTTCTGCAGCATTATTACAAGGTGTGCCTACATGTGTGTGCTTACAGATTACAACTGTAATCTTCTGATTCAAATTGTCTTTTGCAAGGTATATCTTCTGTTACTGCTTTATTTTTCTCTGTAGCAAAGTGTTTCTTACAGGGTATATTTTCTGTGAAATTATTACAGGTTTTACAGTTTTATCTGTCATTAGGATAAGCTTTCAGGGCTACTGCATTTGTTGTTGGCTGATTGTTTCTGCTCTTACCTCCTTGTTTCTTTCATCCATGGTTCTTTTTTTTCAGCAGGGAAAGGCCCAGCCACCCACCCCCATCCCCAACCACCGACACTACACTCCATTTATAGGGTAGCACAGTCATGACATTTCATGTAGCAGAGCAGGGAGGGGCGGATCAGAGGGGTATCCACACAGTGATCTCATTTACAGGGGCACAAGTAATTGAACTTGTTATACCAAGTTACACAAAAACAAACAAACAAAAAACAAAATCAAACTTTTGCTTTCATTTTCCTCTTTCTAATTACTTTGACCAGATTATAAAACCAGCAATTTATATGGAGTAGATATCATTAACTGCAGGTACTGCAGAGCACTTTTCAGAAGGGCAGTGTTACAGGATTTGGTACACTGTCCTACATGCTGGGCCATTGGAGATCTAAGGGCTCAGCTCCAAGCAACATGGGAAGAGACTGCACACCTCAAATTGCATATGCAAGAGGAAATATATTATGAGAACCACCCGCCATTTCCCCAACATGCAACAGAAGCACCTCAACCTCAGAGGGTAGTTGGTTTGGGAGGTTGGCAGGTGGTTGGGGGGGGCAAATTGTGTGCCCCATCACTAGGTGCTCTCCAACATATCACCTCCACAAGCCATATAAAAACTACAAACAGGTATCTGCCTCTATCTCCAAAATCAAACAAAGGGGCAGAGGACACTGCAGCACAGGAGCTAGCACAACAAAACTCACCCAAAACAGGAACCAAAACAAAAAAGCAAAAAGGAAATCCAAAAACTTTTGATCATAGGAGACTCCGTGATTCAGGGAGTTGATATCTATCTCAAGCCAGGGGTGATGGTCAGATGTCTCCCAGGTGCATCAGCTTGGAGAGACACTGACCACATTGCTAAAATTGTTCAGGAAGCAGGAGAAATCATTGATGTCCTGATACATATAGGGACTAACGATCTCACCAGCCAGTCAGTTGTGGAGACCATGGAACACCTGACCAGGCTGGGTGACAAACTATCATTCATTTCATCTGGCATCTCCTTCTCTGAGATCCTGCCAGTCTGGGGAGGGGGTGGACAGAAGGTCAGAGAAGGGGAGATAGGGGAGCTAAACATGTGGCTCAAGGGCTGATGCCAGGAAAAAGGACACAAATTTGCAGGGAACTGGCAACAGTTTTGAGAACTGAAGTACTTTAAATTTGATGGACTGCATCTGACTAAGGAGGGAGTCAGTGCATTGGGGCAGACATTTGAAATCTTTGCAGAATATTTAAACTAGTAAATGGGGAGAGGGGTGCAGCACCAGATACATCGAATGGGAAAAACACCCCTCCCCTCAGCTAGTGGTCAAACAGGAGTTCAACATGTTTGTAGTTCATTTGCATCACCAGATAAGGAAAAAGGACAGGCTCCCCATACGATGCACTGGGGAAATGCCAGACCTCACCAAACAACTAACACACCAAAATCTGGCCAATGGAAAATCATGTACACAAATGCTCACAGTCTGGGGGAAACAAGATACCAGACCTGCAGACAATAATGACAGAGGCTAAACTGGACATAGTAGCCATTAGCAAGACATGGTTTACCAGTAACCACACTTGGGAGACTTCAGTACCTGCCTATTTACTGTTCAGAAGAGACTGAGGTGCAAAAAGGGGGGTGGGGTGGAGTGTCCCATTATGTCAATGAAAATATCAAAGCTACAGAAATTTAAAATATACATATGGAGCCAGAAGAACTGTGGGTCACCCTGAAAACAGGAAATGGGACAGCCATTCGAACTGGGGTTGTCTACAGGCCTCCAGATCAGGGGGAGGACATAGACACATTACTGTTAGAAGATATATGAAACATGACAGCTAAAGGGGGAGGTTCTGATAATGGGAGACTTCAACATGCCAGATACAGATTGGTCAATACCAGCAGGAACATCTGCCAGAACTAGACACATAGTGGATTCCCTGCAGGGGGAGGGCCTCAAACAACTGGTGCCACAATCCACAAGAGACAGGGCTATCCTAGATTTAGTACTGACTAATGGGAAAAGGATCACAGATCTCCAGGTAGAAGGTCACCTGGGGGCAAGTGACCATCACATGGTATGGTATGGTTCAATTTGGCCACTAGAATTAAATCATCCCATTCCAAGGCAAAAATATGGGACTTCAAAGGTGCTGATTTTGATAAGATGGCCAACAGAGTTAAGCTAGCCCTGGCAAAAAGAAATACAGGTGAGGGGGTACAGGCAAAGTGGGCAAGCATTAAGGATGCAATACTTGCAGCAACATCCCATTGTGTTAGAAAGAAAAGGAAGTGCAAAAGAAGAAGGAAGCCACTGTGGTTCTCAAAAACAGTGGCAGAAAAGATCAGAGCCAAAAGGCTGGCCTTCAGGAAATATAAGGGAACGCAGCAGGATGAAGATAGAGATGCATACCAAACTTCCCTAAGGGAAGGAGAGAAGGCAGTAAGGCAGGCAAAGGCCCACACCAAGGAAACACTAACATGAACAATAAAAGAAGGTGACAAGACTTTCTATTGATACATTAGTGAAAAGAGAAAGTCCAGAGGGGGTATTGTTAACATCAAAGGGGATAAGGGTGTGTGTGAGGAGGAGGACCATGTAATATCATCTTTCCTAAACAGATACTTCTGCTCAGTATTTACTGAAGAGAAGGTAGGGCAGGGCCCACAGCTCAGCACCATAGACATGGGGGGAGGGATGTGTGCACTAGTCCCTTCACTAAAGAAAGAGTCCTACAAGAGCTTGATAAGCTCAGGGTGTACAAGGCAATGGGACCTGATGACATACATCCTAGGGTACTAAAGGAGCTAAGGATGGAACTAGCAGAGCAATTATAAGAACTGTTTAGTGAATCTCTAAACATAGGAGAGGTCCCAGAAGACTGGAGAAGGGCTCATGTGATCCTGTTCCACAAGAGTGGAAGCAGGGAGGAGGCAGGGAACTACAGACCAGTCAGTCTTACCTCAGTAGTGGGCAAGATCATGGAGGCACTCCTTAAGGAAAGGATAGTGCAACACCTGGAATCCATAGGAGCACAGGATCCAAGAGAGCATGGGTTTAGAACAAGAAGGTCCTGTCCTACTAATCTCATAGATTTCTTTGACTGGGTAACCAAAGTGATGGACCAAGCGAGAGCAGTTGATGTTGCCTACCTTAACTTCAGCAAAGCTTTCAATACTGTTCCACATAGAAGACTGATTAATAAACTGGGTAGGCTTGGGGTGGGTTAGAAGTTGGTCAGCTGGGTAGCAAACTGGTTGACAGGCAGAAAACCGAGAGTGATGGTAAATGGTACACAGTCAGAAGAGATGCAAGTCACAAGTGGGGTACCTCAGGGATCAGTCCTGGGGCCAGTCCTCTTCAATATCTTCATCAGTGATATTGCAGATGGACTGGAGGGTAAGGTTTGTCTGTTTGTAGATGACACCAATATCTGCAACAGAGTAGATGATCCAGATAGGGTGGGCACAATGAGAAGAGATCTGGATAAACTGTCAAAATGGTCGAAAGAGTGGCAACTGGGGTTTAATGCAAAGAAGTGCAAGATCATGCACATAGGGAAGACAAACCCTGAAGCCACCTATAGACTGGGAGGGGAGTTGCTGGCATTCACAAGGGAAGAAAGTGACTTGGGTATCATCATCAAAGATGACCTGAAATCATCAAAATAGACCACTAAACAGTAGGTAAGGATAGGGGAATGTTGGGGTGTATTAGTAGGAGTATCACAAGTCGTAAGAGGGAGGTAATAATCCCTCTTTACAAGACACTGGTTAGGCCCCATCTGGAGTACTGCATCTAGTACTGGAGGCCACACCTTCATAAGATCATTAACCAAATTGAGGCAGTCCAGAGAAGGGCAACCAAAATGATGCAGGGACTGCATCAGAAAACATATGCAGACAAATTAATGGAGCTCAATATATATACCCTAGAGCAAAAGAGGGAGAGAGGTGATATGATTGAAACATTCAAACACCTTAAGGACATTAACAAGGTGAAAGAGTCTAACATGTTTCAATATAAGAAAAATAGCAGGACAAGAGGACATAGCATGAGATTAAGGGGAGGCCAATTAAGGGGTAATGTGAGGAAGTTCTTTCTCACAGAAAGGGCAGTGGATGCATGGAACGGTCTACCTCAGCAAGTTGTGGATATGAATACAGTGCAGGGCTTCAAACAGGCATGGGATAGGCATAAGGGAGCAATACAGATGAGTATGAATAGACAGGTCATTGACAGAGCAAATGCCAATGGCACATTCATAAGGCAGAAAAAGAAATGGGAAGACTGGATGAGCCTTGCGGTCCTTATCTGCCATCAACTTCTATATTTCTATTTAATGCTATATATCTCATATATAAAGGAGTTCTTGAAGTTTTCCCCACCCATAGGTATGTGGCTAGAACCTTGTTACAGGACACTATGCACTATACAGCTCCTGAACTGTATGCACTCCGGAGAACTCATCTCTGATATCAGTTTTAAACTGGGAAGTGGGTTACTAAAATTCTGGACTCTGTATAACACATTAAAGGCAACAGTAACATGGACTCCCTTTGAGGCAATGCCTTTAGCTTAGCCAGCACATAGAATCATCACGTTGCTGTTCCGGAATAAAGGAGTCAGTGTCACTGACCTTGTGTATAGGCTCAAATAGAGGTGTACAGTACAAGAAAACTCTGAAGCCATTTTTGATGAATATCTTATATGGACTAATGGTTGGAAAATTCTAGTAGTTCTGAACACAGATGATATGGGACTTCAACACCTCCCTAGTAGCTTATTTTTGGGCTGGGACAGGGGTGCCCTGTTTTATGCAGGACAACCGAAGGCATGATATCGTTGTGGATCAACTGGTCATCTGAGTAGCTTATGTGATCACTTACAATGTATGCCTTGCAATGAATTAGGACATGCTAGCACTCATTGTAGAAATGAGCAAGTTTGTAATCTGACTATGTGACTTAAAGGGACATACATATCATACTTGCCCTCAAGCAGCACATAACCAACTAGACGAGGCCGATAGTGAAGAGCAACGTGTATTTTGGCTCTTGCTGAAAGGAAAGAAGCTGAGAAAAAGCCATAAACTACAGCTCCCATGCCTTCTAGTACCCAGCCCACTGTGGTGTTGCAAGAAGATGTACCAGTCAGAATAGGCCCAGCACCACAAATACCCCAAACAGTGACCATGGCACTGGTCCATAATGCTGATCCCATTGTGGATATGGATACTGAGGAAAATATTGTCCCTGAGCAGTCTGTAATCCCCCCCCCCACAAGCCCAAAGGATGTAGAGTGGCAGGAAACCATCTATTAGGCAGAGACAAGAGAGGAGTCAACCACAAACAAAAAAAAAAAAAGTATCAGAAATCCGCTGATGTACCCACAGAAAACAGGTACGCATTGTTAGTGAAAGATGGACGTGAATCTGGTAATGAGTTCGATGACTCATCTATTTTGTCTTCTATACCTGATAGAGGCTCTGATGCAGAGAGCTCTACGTCAGTGCATACAGGATCAAGTGCCCCCCCCAAAGGTTAAGGCAAAGCAAAAGCACTCTAGAGCTACTATGCAATCTCAGAAGAAACCCCCATGATATAGGTAGTGCTATTTTCCCTTTTTTTCTCATGGGGCCTGTTATTGCCTTCTTTTCTAATAAAGTGAATAGTATTATTGTTTTATTTATTTATTTGAATCTAGGATTACAAGTACCTTTGAGCCAAGGCTTTTTTACAAAGGTTCCATGTCGGATGAGGTACAATTCAAACAAGACATTGAAAGCAGTATAACAGTTAAAAATACAGCAACAAGAAAGGAAGTATTTTCCAAATTGCATTCCCTGACTGACCGTATTTTTTTCTTACAAGATACAGATATTCACATTATTACTTAGGTACAACAGGCTATGCATAATTGGAAAGTAAGCCCTTCTTATTGGCCTTTAGGGCGAGACAAATGTTCAGGGGTAGCCATCGTATTTAAAAATATATCCTTCCACTTAATCAAACTTGTAGATTTAGTACCCGGTAGGCTTCTCACATTGTATGTTAAAATGCAGGATGTATTGTTCTGACTAATAAATGTGTATGCTGTTCAAACAAAAGCAGACAGAATCCAGCTGCTTTAAACTGTACAACTAAATTTTTACTCAGCACAAAACGTAATTCTTGGTGGAGACTTTAATTGTGTGTTGACTTTAGCAGACAGAGGAGTACATGTCAACAAAAAAGGTGTTCTGTGATATGTCCCTTTTAACCAATATGATACAGAAAACACATTTAATTGATTCTTATAAAGCAAAAAATGGTTGAAGTGATCCAACATTTCATAAAGGCTCATTAACCACTAGAATTATTTTTTTTTTATTACATCCACAATACTTCTACCAATAGCACAGATAATAGTTATGGAATTTTCTGATCATAATATACCCTGTATCACTCTGGGCAATGCTAGTACCGCCCCTAATGGTACAGGCACTTGGAAATTCAGTCCATCCCATCTGCTGAAACCTGACATGCAACAAAATATTTGATATTTTATAGAGGCAAAAAAATTGGTAATGGACATGTATGATTCCCCTACTACACGGTGGGAAGATACTATCTCTGACCTAATCACTTTGTTAAAAATGAAGAGTAGAATAGAAAGAAATAACAAGTATTATGCTTAACTGCACAATAGACATCAGCTACAAAAATTGCTAACACACTCCACTAAGCAGAATTTCCAGGCACAAATACAAAACATTAAAAAACAAAAGACAACTTTTCACATACAGCAGTCTCATGAAGTACAACACCAATTGAAATTTAGCACACAGGAAAAACAAGCATTTGTCAATGCCAAATGTTGATTGCGTTGGTCCATTGAGCTCTCCCACTGCTCCTGTGTCACTCGCTCATTCTGTTTCTCCCAGTGCTGCAGTCTGCTCTTTTGTACTGGGCTCCTGCCTGTGTCGGCACATTTTGCTGCACACAAAGAAATCTGCAGCTGTCCTGATAGAACTCAGTTGAGGTGGGTCACTCCCCCTCTCTCACTTGCTCATTCTGTTTCTGCTGGTGCTGCAGGCTGCCCTTTTGTACGGGGCTCCCGCCTCTGTTGGCAGCTTCTTCTGCCCACAAAGAAATCTGCAGCAGTCCTGACACAGGTCCATTGAGCAAGCTCTCTCCCCCTCTCTCTCTCGTTCCATTTCTGCTGGCGCTGCAGGCTGGCCTTTTGTACTGGGCTCCTGCCTGCGTTGATGCCTTTTTCTGCCCACAAAGCAATGTGCAGCAGTCACGATATAGGTCTGTTGAGCTTTCTCACTCCCCCCTCTCACTCACTCATTGTGTTTCTCCCAGCACTGCTGGCTGCCTTTTCTACGGGGTTTCTGCCTGCACTGGCACCTTTTTCTGCCCACAAAGAAATCTACAGCAGTTCTGACACAGGTCTGTTGAGGTCACTCACTCCCCCTCTCTCACTCACTCATTCCGTTTCTGCTGGCGCTACAGGCTGGCTTTTGTACTGGGTTCCTGCCTGCATTGCCAGCTTTGTCCGCCCACAAAGACATGAGCAGCAGTCCCGACACAGCGCCATTGAGGTCACTCACTCCCCCTCTCTCACTCGCTCATTCTGTTTCTGCCGGGCTGCAGGCTAGCCTTTTGTACTGGGCTCCTGCCTACGTTGCCACCTCTTCCTACCCTCTAAGAAATCCGTGGCAGTCAGGATAGACCTCCGTTGAACTTGCTCACTCCCCCTCTCTCACTCACTCTTTCTGTTTCTCCCAGCACTGCAGGCTGCCCTATTGTACTGGGCTCCTGCCTATGTTGGCACCTTTTCTTGCCACAAAGAAATCCACAGCTGTCCAGACAGAGCTCCGTTGAGGTCACTCACTCACCCATCTCACTTGCTGATTCTGTTTCTCCTGGCGCTGCAGGCTGACCTTTTGTACTGGGCTTCTGCCTCTGTTGGCATTTTTTTCTGCCCACAAAGAAATCTGCAGCAGTCCCGAGAGAGCTCCGTTAGTCTCACTCACTCCTCCTGTCTCACTTGCTTGTTCTGTTTCTGCCAGCGCTGCAGGCTGTCCTTCTGTATTGGGCTCCTGCCTGCATTACTGCCCTTTTCTGTCCAAAAAGAAATCCACAGCGGGCATGATACAGCTCCATTGAGTTCGCTCACTCACTCCCCCTCTCTCACTCATTCATTCTGTTTCTCCCGCCACTGCAGGCTGCCCTTTTGTACTGGGCCCCTGTGTGCATTGCTGCCTTTTTCTGCCTACAAAGAAATCCACAGCAGTCCCAACAGAGCTCCATTAAGCTCACTCACTCCCTCACTCGCTCATTCTGTATCTCCCACTGCTGCAGGCTGACCTTTTGTACTGGGTTCCTGCCTGCATTGGTGGCTTTTTATGCTCACAATGACATCTGCAGCAGTTCTGGAAGAGCTCAGTTGAGATCGTTCACTCCCCCTCTCTCACTTGCTCACTCCATTTCTGCTGGCGCTGCAGGCTGGCATTTTCTACTGGGCTCCTGCCTACATTGCCACCTTTTCCTGCCCACAAAGAAATCCGCAGCAGTCAAGATACACCTCCATTGAGCTTGGTCACTTCCCCTCTCTCACTCACTCATTCCAATTCTCCCAGTGCTGCAGGCTGCCCCTTTGTACTGGGCTCCTGCCTGCATTGGCACCTCTCCTACCCACAAAGAAATCCGCAGCTGTCCTGACGGAGCTCCGTTGAGGTCACTCACTCCCTGTCTCACTCGCTCATTCTGTTTCTCCTGGTGCTGTAGGCTGTCATTTTGTATTGGGCTCCTGCCTCTGTCAGCATCTTTTTCTGCTCACAAAGAAATCTGCAGCAGTCCTGACAGAGCTCTGTTGGCCTCACTTACTCCCCCTGTCTCCCTCGCTCATTCAATTTCTGCTGATGCTGCAGGCTGCCATTCTGTACTGGGCTCCTGCCTGCGTTGTCACCCTTTTCTGCCCACAAAGAAATCTGCAGTAATCACGATACAGTTTGCTGAGCTCGCTCACTCTCCCTCTGTCACTCACTTGTTCTGTTTCTCCCACTGCTGCAGGCTGCCCTTTTGTACTCAGCCCTGCATGCATTGCTGCCTTTTTCTGCCCACAAAGAAATCTGCAGCAGTCCCAACAGAGCTCCATTGACCTCTCTCACCCCCCCCCACTCGCTTGTTCTGTGTCTCCTGGCGCTACAGGCTGCCTTTTTGTACTGGGCTCCTGCCTGCGTTGTTACCTTTTCCTGCCCAGAAAGAAATCTGCAGCAGTCCTGACAGAGCTCATTTGAGCTCGGTCTCTCCCCCCCCCCAGTTGCTTGATGCTAATCTATCTCAAACACTGATTTCCGACAGTGACTGAGGTATTCTACACTGGAAGTGCGGAAACACATTTCGGCCAGGATGTGAAAAATGGCAGCTCTACTGTTCATAATGAGGTGTAAACAAATGCCAGTGTTGAAAATCTGGCATGAAAATACTACTAATTTGCAAACTTACAAGGGTGTGTGGAACCTGCACAACACACGCTCGTAACACAGTCATTTTATAGAGTTTCATCACAAAATTTTTAACATAGGTATTTTAGGACCTCTGCTCATGAACAGTGTCAGTGTGATTTTCTTAATATGTCCCAAACACTGATTTCCCGCAGCAACCGCGCAATTGTGCGCCGGAAGAGCGAAAACACATTTCGGCCAAGATGTGAAAAATTAAAACTGCACTGTTCATAAGGAGATGTGGCAAAATGGCAATGTTGAAAATCTTGAGTGAAAATATTGCAAAGTTGCAAAGGTACAAGCATGTATGGAAACTGCGCAATGCACATTCGTAACACACTCATTTTATGGACTTTCGTCACCAAATTTTCAACATAGGCATTTTAGGACCTCTGCTAATGAACAGTGTCACTGTCATTTTCATAATGTGTCCCAAACACAGATTACCCACAGCGACCACGCTATTCTGCACTAGAACTGCGAAAACACATTTTAGCCAGGATGTGAAAAATGACAGTGTACTGTTCATAAGGAGGTTCAGAACAATGGCAATGTTGAAAATCTGGAGTGGAAATATTATAAACTCGTGAAGTTACGTGCATGCATGCAAACTGTGCAAGGCACGCTCGTAACACAGTCATTTTATGGAGTATCATCAACAAATTTTCACTATAGGCATTTTAGGACCTCTGCTCATGAACAGTGCCACTGTCACTTTCTTAATCTATCCTGAACACTGATTTCCCACAGCAATTGCGCTATTCTGTGCCAGAAGTGCAAAAACACATTTTGGCCAGGATGTGGAAAATGACAACTGTACGGTTCACAAGGAGGACTGAAAAAATGCCATTGTTGAAAATCTTGCATGAAAATACTGCAAATTAGCAAAGTTATGAGCATGCGTAACAACTGTGCAATGCATGCTCATAAAACAGTAATATTTTGGATTTTTCCCACCAAATTGGCAGTATAGGCTTTTTGAGAGCCCACCTCATGAACACTGGCACTGTTGTTTCATTAATTGGTCCTGAAAAGGGATTCCATGCAGTGACCACAAAATCACCTTTAGTGGCCGAATAATGCCATGACAGTGCCAGAATTCATGAGGAGGGGTACCAAAAATCCCATTTTGAAAATGTGTTACCAAAATTCCAAAACATGCCTGAGATATGCATCAAAGTTGAAAAAACCCTATTAATTCCATTATACAGCTTACTGGCATCTCCTCAGTTCGTGGTCGGCTTTGAAGAATGCAGATGTGTTCCCGGTCCACGAAGATCATTGCACCAGACTCTGAGGTAAGTATGGGGTGAGGGTGTGATGAGAGGCAGGGTGTGCAGTGGGTGGGTGCGGGTTATGGGAGGGGGGCAGGGAGACCGCCAAGGGACCATTTCCGTTGTTACAGGTTAAAAAAAAATGACATCGCAGGTCTGTTTTTTACTTTTACAGGGGCATGTGGCATGCTGGAGTGGGCTCCCAGCATGCCAATGGAGTCTTCTGTTTGGGGAGGCAGCTATATAGCCGACAGGGGATTGGGCACCCCAGTTGGCACACAAGAGAAAGAGGGGTGTTAAATTATGCCGACAGGGATTGGGCACCCCCGTTGGCACACAACAAAAGTGGAGGATGACATTATGCTGACAGGGATTGGGCACCCTGTCGGCAGACAACATAAGTGGGGGGGAGTTACATAATGCCGATGGGGAGTGGGCTTCCCTGTCGGCAACATAAACATTATGGCACTGAAGCCAATGGGGATTGGGGCCACCATCAGCAAACAAACATGGAGGAGGGGGCCACCGCCTCAGTGGTGGGGTGAATATTGTTTGTGAACACGGCGGCAAGCTGCTGCCATGTTTACAAACAATATCAATGTTTCAAGGTTCCACTCTGCAATGACGGGTCGCTCCCACATTGCAGTGAATGGCTGATGCTGCAATGACAAGGCAGTCCCTGATTGCAGTGGCTAAAACGTTAGAAAGTTGTGGCATTCTGGCTAAACTAGTGTCAGCAGCAGCATGCCATGGCATTGGGGGAAGTGGGCCAAGCCTTTATAGGCTGTGGGGACATAGGCCACAACAGTGCTGTGCCTCCACAACCTGCTTTGGGAGAAAGCTGCCACAATATGTTTCTTGTGCATGCGAGCAATCAACATAAAAAGGAACCGTTTGCCCTTTTGAAGGGTGTATTGACAGAAATAAACAAATCCAGAAGCAAATGATTTGATATCTTTTATGGGCTAACACACATATACCAAAAGAACAAAATACTTTAGCTTTTTGACCAAAAAGTCCTTTGACAGAAGCGTAATGACAGTTATTTAGAAAAGCCAATACTTATAACACCCAGATCATACAGAGAAAAAGCTGAAAAAAAAATCCCCATTGGTTCAAAATACTCATTTAAAAAATAACAAAAGAAGATGTCAGAGAAGCTTAATAGTACCATTTCACCTTCAGCTGAAAGGGTCTAAAGGTCAGAGGTTCTTAGTGCAAGAGACATACAAAGCATTGCACTGAAGACACCTTCAGAATAAGATAACAACTACTTGAGCAGAGGGCTCCTAAATCAAATTATGAGTGTCACAATGTGTATAAAAATACAGTTACTGAAAAGCAACACCCACCCAGATTAAAGGCATACTAAAATTGTGAGTTAAAAATAAGCACCACAAGATAGGACTACAAAAAGCATCTATATACAGTATGGCATACAAAAAGTAACGAGTAAAGTTTTCCCAAAAAGAGCAATAGTTACACACTGTATGGAATGTAAAACTAAACTGTACCCATCATCCAACAATACTCTCCAGCTAGACATTACACCCAATAAACTTTAAAAGTCTATAGTGTTGTAACAGGAGTTTATGATAGTATAAATATAAATTGGCAGTATACAGTAAGTGTCAAACAAAAAACTACTTGCCAAGGACCACCAAGAAATTAAGACCATGCAGCCTGATATGTACAGATTTCAATAAATTCTCAGTGTATAAAAATAGCAACTCTATGTACTGAAAGTGTCTAAGGAATCTGAATAAGAAATCATAGGAATTAAATTATCTCACTCCCTCCCGCCCACAAGACACCCCACACCACCCCACATCCCCATATCGGGAGGGGGGGATAACTAGATTTAAGGAGATAAATACATACACACACACACACACACACACACACACACACACACACACACACTCCTAATGCATCATCATTCACATTAGTCACTGCAATTGTTACCCAAAGCAATTCAACTTGTCATGAAATTCCAAGTAAAAGGGATCATGTATCTTAATATGTACACAGTAAAAATGTGACACTATGTAACCGTACTACTATCTGTGCAGTAACAGTCCAAGGATTCTGAATAGAACCACAATTAAACAAAACTTCCACCCTCCCAAGGGTAAGGTAACTGAAAGTTAATGTTTGTTTGTTTGTTTGTTTATTGCATAAGATCGAATTTACAACCCTTTGAGTCACAGACTCATTTGCAAAGGCTCCACATCAGTTACAGGGGTGGAGGGGGAAACATACTATAAGGATACATACGTAGAAAAGCAGTATATAAGAAAAATATACACACTCATTTTTGGACAAACAGTACTGGTATTACATACCAGGCTCTATCATTGATATGCATAGGCAGAGGTGGGCAGTGTTCGTGGCATCATTTGTAGTGAAAGGGAGGGGGCATAGTCGTGGGGTCTAAGTAGACCCTGTGTCTGTGATTAACGAGGTTAGGAAGCATAAAAGCAGGGCTCTATAGTCACAGGTTTCTGACTCAATTAGGTGGGCTCTGAGGCCTGCTTTGAACAGGGAAATGCTGTGAGTCTGAGTGAGACGAGGAGGTAGAGCATTAAGCCACATGGGAGCACGGTACTGCAGTGATCTTTGACCCATAGATGTCCTACAGTGGGGGGACCTGGAATGAGAGTTTAGTAGCGAGGTGAGTATTGCGTCTGGTGGGGGCTGCTTGGATTATGGGGAGGAGGCCAAGTGGGGCTTTCTGGAGTTGTATTTTTTTGCCAATATGCAGGTGTGGTAATGAAGTCTTTGTTGGAGATTTAACCACCCGGTAAGGGCAAAAAGGTCGTATGTGTGAGTAAGATGGTCACTGCCCGGTGACTAGTCAGCATGCTTTATTTAGGGCAGTGTTAATACTGTGTAAAGCGGTGGGTTCAGCTGATCCATATATCGTAATCCCATAATCAATTAGGGAGAGGACTGAGGCAGAAACAGCTAGGTGCAAGGCCTGCTGGGGTAGACAGTGTTTAACTCTATAGAGGACTCCCACTCTAGTGTTAACAGTGGTGGAAAGCAGTTTAATGTGGCTATGGTAAGAGAGAGCGGTATCTAACGTGATACCCAGGTATTTGAAATTAGAGACGTGTTCAAGAGTGGTTCCTTGTTTGTTTTTAATTAGTAGGGCTAATGGCTGTGTGGGCTTTGACGTGTGCAAATAATACATGGATTTTGTTTTTGAGTAGTTGATGATCAGACAGTGCTCATCAACCAAGATTCAAGCTCCCAAAGAAACCCTGTAGGGCTTGTTGTAGGCTAGGTTGCAAGTGTTTCAGAAAAGTACCGTCATCCGATAGAGAGAAGCAAATGGCCACTGCAAGCTTTGGGAAGGGAGTTTAAAAAGAGGGAAAAGAGAAGAGGGCCAAGGATAGACCCCTGTGGGACCCCCGAGCCCACTGCTTTGCAAGAGGAGATGGCAGTATTTAACCTAACTTGCTGAGACTGGCCAGAGAGGTAGTTCTTGAACCAGGCCATTGTCTTGGGGACCACATGTAGCTGCAGCATAACACGAAGCAACAGGTCGTGGCTAACCGTGTCGAAGGCTTTGGTAAGATCCACAAAGATTGCACCTGTAATGTCTCCTTGGTCTAGGGACTCATGTATGAATGAGGTGAGCTCAGAAAGAGCCGTGACGGTGCTATGGCCTGCCCGGAAACCATGCTGTGCGTGGCTTAGGAGGTTGAATCTAGTTAGGTGTTCAGTGAACTGGTCAGAGACTATTTTTTCCAGTGCTTTAGAGAGAGGAGGAAGTATAGAGATAGGTCTATAGTTGCTTGAGATCGTGGGGTCTCCACTCTTCAGGATGGGAGTGATTAAAGCACTCTTCCAGGCTGAGGGAGACTGACCAAGGCAGAGAGAGAGATTGAGAATTTTAGTAAGGTGGGGAAGTATGACATCCAGAGTCAGCGAAGAAGTTTAAGATCTAGTGAGTCATTGCTGTGCAGGGTGGAAATGCATTGGAAATGTAATGTTTTGCTTCAGATTGCACATGATTCTCAGCCTGAAGGGTAGTGGACCTGAGCTAGAAGGAGTGATGGGGAGGGGACAGGGTGGAAGAATTTAGGCAGGAGGATATGGGAGAGGTCCGAGAAATGTGGTGTTGAGGGCTTCTGCTATAGCGGAGGGGTCTTGGTTGACTTCTCCATCTATAGTGAGTTGGGAAGGGGGGAGGTGGGAATTCCCATTTAGTTCCTTTATATTTCTCCAGAATTTTTTCCCTTCTCCCCAGGAGGAGGTAAGGGTTTGGTGGTAGTATGAGGTCTTAGCCTGCCGTATGGCCCAAGTACATTTATTGCGGGCCTCTCGGTATAATTGTCTATCATGTGTGCTTTGGGAATCAAGGGCCTTATGCCAAAGGTTATCCCTTGATTGGAGCATGTTGAGTAGTGAGGGTGAGAACCAAGGGGTGGTTCTGGTTTTCCGTACTCGTTTGGTGAGGGGTGCAAAAATGTTGCAGGCCTTAATAAAGGTGGTAATGAAGTGATCAAGCGCTAGGTCAACAGATTGCGTGGTGTATATAGGGAGCCAGTCGCAGGTAATTAGATGGGCTATGAGTTTACGTAGACCCCCTCTTTTTAGCTGTCTCTGCATGGAGATTTGCGGGCGGGCAGGAGGGAGTTTGCCAGTCCACCAGCTGGTCACCGGAGAGTGGTCACTAATTGAGTCTGGGAGCACTGAGGCTTGAGAGGTTCTGAGGCCTATTTGTGAATATAAGGTCTATGAGGGTGGAGGCCCCAGTTCTAGTGTCCCTTCTGTAGGAGGGGTGACTATTTGGTTAGATCATAAGCCAGAGCAGCATCCTTGTAGCTGGATGAGGTAAGGGATAACCAGTTGACGTTGAAGTCTCCCAATAAGATGAGTTCACTAGTATTGGGTAGGTTGGAGATTGTCCGGAGGATGGAATCAAAGGCTAGTTTTTGGTTTCTTGGGGGGATGTAGGCAGCAACTATATACAGCGTTTTTGTGCCCAGACTGATTTTCACTGCTAAGGTCTGTGCGCCATGTTCTGGCACAGGGTTGGAAACTTCTGTGGCAAGCAGTGGGGATTTAACATAAATAGCACTAGCCACCACCTCTCTTGCTGGCCCTATCGGTCCTGAAGAGAGAATAGTTACTGAGGGGAACCGCATTATTGGGTATTTTATTAGAGATCCATGTCTCAGAAAGGGCTAGGATGTCAGGTGTATGCTGAGCAACCCAACCTTGGAGAGAGGTGATTTTTTTGGGTAGACTGCAAATATTCAGTGTTGCTAGTAGTAGTCTACCCCTAGGGTGGTGTGGAGAGGCCTTTGTGCTGGTAGGTCCAGGGTTAGGGTGGATATTGCCAGATAATAATAGTAGTAGGAGGGTGTGCCGTAGGAGGGCCAACCTGCAGAGTTTGGATGAGCGTCGTTGGGATTGGTAGGAAGAGGGGCTTTTGTTATTGGAGGTAGGGACAGGTAGACTGTGAAATATGCCTGCAAGAAGGGCAAAGGAGGTGTGGGGGGTGGTTGTGGTGTTAGCAGCGGTGGTGGGGGGTTGTTCCCTTGGGCTGAGGAGGAGGAGCGTTGAGGTGCAATGAGCAGCATATGAGGGTGTGAGAGCTAGTGTGAGGGCGTAAGGGTATAGGCCAGCTGGCCCCGATTGGTTAGCATGAGAGGTGTTGCTGAGACAGCGTCTAAGGTCAATACTGGTAAGGAAGTAAAGAGTGGAAATGTTATGGCAATGTGGTTCTGGTGCCTCCAGGGGGGGATGCTGATCATAGTGTAGGATCCAGGAAACCAGGAGGGCAGTTAGTAGCAGGGAAAACATACTGAAGTTGATAGTGAGGGATATAAATAACAGTGGCCTCTAGTGGTCGCTTAGTATAACCTGCAGCTGGAAAGGTGAGCTGATAGGTTATTTCAGCTCGTCACCTGACCACCCTCGCCTATAAATTCGAATGCCGACCAAGGGTGGTGGTGGGGGCGGTGGGGAGCCAAATGCGTAGCGTTCGGCAGGGCCAACAGCACCAGACTGCCTAGATTTCGTCCGTGAGGAGGGGCACAGGCAGCTGTTGTTTTTAAAAAAAGGCGCCAAAGTCCAGGGAAGGCAAGCTGTTTTTCCTCCGGTCGTGATTGCTCCGATTTCAGGTAAAATTACCGTGTTTGTGCTTTGGGGGGCTGGTTTTGTCCTTTGGCAGGGAGGGCTTCAAACAATGGCCCTCACGACCTCCGTCCTCGGGGGAGGGGATGTGGATCTGCAGAAGAGGGAGAGACGGGGATGGTTAAATAGTGAGTAGCACGTATGTACAGGCTCGGGGGGGGAGGGCGACAGGACTACAGGTTAAGATAAAAAAAAAAATAAAGCACTTAATACAGGGCCAATGGCTATGCAGAGTCAATTTATACACACTAGACAACTATGTCTGCTGGTTGGATTAATTTTAAAGCTGCTATCACAATGCCCAGAGTAGTCCCTTATTACTGATAGCACAGACCAATACAAGAGGCCTCGGTCTAAATACTGCACAAGCTCAGCTACATAACAAAGCTATCTATAATTAAAATAGCTGACAGCGCTAGCTAGCTATAGGGCACATGGAAGCTTTCCTAGGAATAATGTTCAGTTCAAGCCTTGGCACCAGACTGCCTAGATTTCGGCTGTGAGGAGGGGCGCAGGCAGCAGTTGTTTTTAAAAAAAGGCACCAAAGTTCAGGGAAGGCAAGCTGTTTTTCCTCCGGTCGCGATTGCTCCGATTTCAGGTAAAATTACCTTGTTTGTGCTTCGGGGGGCTGGTTTTGTCCTTTGGTAGGAAGGGCTTCAAACAATGGCCCTCGCGACCTCCGTTCTCAGGGGAGAGGGTGTGGATCTTGTTTGTGCTTCGGGGGCTGGTTTTGTCCTTTGGCAGGGAGGGCTTCAAACAATGGCCCTCGCGACCTCAGTCCTCGGGGAGAGGTGTAGATCTTGTTTGTGCTTGAGGGCTGGTTTGTACTTTGGCAGAGGTCTTCAAACAATGGCCCTCGTGACCTCGATCCTCGGGGAGGGTGTGGATCTTGTTTGTGCTTGAGGCTGGTTTGTCCTTTGGCAGGGAGGGCTTCAAACAATGGCCCTCGTGACCTCCGTCCTCAGGGAGGGGTGTGGATCTTGTTTGTGCCTGAGGGGCTGGTTTGTCTTTGGCAGGAGGGCTTCAAACAATGGCCCTCACGACCTCCGTCCTGGGGAGGGTGTGGATCTTGTTTGTGCTTTGGGGGCTGGTTTGTCCTTTGGCGAGGGGAGCTGAAACAATGGCCCACCTCGCCTCCATCGTCGGGGAGGGTGTGGATCTTGTTGTGCTTGGGGGCTGGTGTTGTCCTTTGGCAGGAAGGGCTTCAAACAATGGCCCTCGCGACCTCCGTCCTCGGGGGAGAGGGTGTGTATGTATGTAAGACAAGAATCACAACACACCTACATTTCCACAAATCACTACAATATCAGCCCAATGCAATTAGATCTGTCAAGGATCCCCATGCAAATGAGACCCCACACCCAATATGTTCAGACCTCAAAAATGTGACAGTATACAATAAAACCACTGTATGTACAGTAACAGGCTAGGGATCTGAGTAAGACCCAATGGAATCAACCCTACACCTGGGGAAGGTAAATAGTAAGAAGGAATTAATATTCATTATGTGTGTGAACTAAGAGTAATAACACACTGTAACTCCTTATATCTGAATAAAAGCCTACCTCAATGTAACAGCAAACCCCACACCTGCCATGTTCACATGCCCCCCCATGTGCTGAAGTCTTATAATATGTCTATCATAAAAAGAAAAGGTCTGTGGATGAACCCCATATCTGTGTTCATACCATCTGCTACCATACTGAGATGTAAAATATGTGTGGTGCTTGTTTTTAACTTACAATTTCAGTATGTATTTAATCCGGGTGGGTGTTGCTTTTCAGTAACTGCATTCTTGTACACATTGTGACAATCATAATTTGATTTAGGAGCCCTCTGTTTAAGTAATGCCAAACTTCACCCAACAACTAACACACCAAAATCTGGCCAATGGAAAATCATGTACACAAATGCTCACAGCCTGGGAAATAAGATCCCAGACCTGCAGGCAATAATGTCAGAGGCTAAACTGGACATAGTAGCAATTAGTGAGACGTGGTTTACCAGTAACCACACGGGAGACTTCAGTACCTGGCTATGTATTGTTCTAGAAGAGACCGAGATGCAAAAGGGGGAGGAGCGGCCCTGTATGTTAATGAAAATATCAAAGCTACAGAAATTCAGAATACACATAAGGAGCCAGAAGAACTGTGGGTCACCCTGGAAACAGGAAATGGGACAGCCATAAGAACTGGGTTGTCTACAGGCCCCGGACCAGGGGAGGACATAGACACATTACTGTTAGAAGATATACAAAACATGACAGCTAAGGGGAGGTTCTGATAATGGGAGACTTCAACATGCCAGATACAGATTGGTCAATACCAGCAGGAACATCTGCCAGAACTAGACTCATAGTGGATTCCCTGCAGGGAGGGCCTCAAACAACTGGTACAGCAACCCACAAGAGACAGGGCTATCCTAGATCTAGTACTGACTAACAAAGAAGGGATCACAGATCTCCAGGTAGAAGGTCACCTGGGGGCCAGTGACCATCACATGGTATGGTTCAATTTGGCTACTACATCTAAATCATCCCATTCAAGGCAAAATATGGGACTTCAGAGGGCTGACTTTGATAAGATGGCCAACAGAGTTAAGCTAGCCTCTGCAAAAGAAACACAGGTGAGGAGGTACAGGCAAAGTGGGCAAGCATTAAGGATACAATACTTGAAGCAACATCCCATTGTGTTAGACAGAAAAGGAAGTGCAAAAGAAGAAGGAAACCACTTTGGTTCTCAAATACAGTAGCAGAAAAGGTCAGAGCCAAAAGGCTGGCCTTCAGGAAATATAAGGGAACACAGCGGGATGAAGATAGGGAGGCATACCAAACTGCCCTAAGGGAAGCAGGTAAGGCAGTAAGGCAGGCAAAGTCCCAAACTGAGGAAACACTAGCACGAACAGTAAAGAGGGTGACAAGACTTTCTATAGATACATTAGTGAAAGGAGAAAGTCCAGAGGGGATTGCTAAGCTTAATGGAGAAAAGGGAGCATGTGAGGAGGAGGACCCTGTAAAGGCATCTATCCCAAATAGATACTTTGCTCAGTATTTACTGAAGAGAAGGTAGGGCAGGGCCCACAGCTCAGCACCATGGACACAGGGGAGGGAGGTGAGCACTACTCCCTTCACAAAAGAAAGGGTCCTACAAGAGCTTGCAAGCTCAGGGTGGATAAGGCAATGGGACCTGATGGCATACATCCCAGGGTACCCAAGGAGCTAAAGGGAGGAACTAGCAGAGCCATTAGCAGAATTGTTTAGTGAGTCTCTGAGCACAGGAGAGGTCCCAGAAGACTGGAGAAGGGCTCATGTGATCCCGCTCCACAAGAGGTGGCAGGAGGAGGCGGGAACTACAGACCGTCAGTCTTACCTCAGTAGTGGGCAAGATTATGGCGGCACTCTTAAGGAAAGGATAACAACACCTGGAATCCATAGGGGCACAGGATCCAAGACAGCATGGGTTTACAAAAGGAAGGTCCTGTCAAACTAATCTCATAGATTTCTTTGACTGGGTAACCAGAGTGGTGGACCAAGGGGGAGCAGTTGATGTCGCCTACCTTGACTTCAGCAAAGCTTTTGACACTGTTCCACATAGAAGATTGATAAATAAGCTAGGTAGGCTCAGGGTGGGTCAGAAGTTGGTCAACTGGGTGGCAAACTGGTTGACAGGCAGAAAACAGAGAGTGGTGGTAAATGGCATACAGTCAGAAGAGATGCAAGTCACAAGTGGGGTACCTCAGGGATCAGTCCTGGGGCCAGTCCTATTCAACATCTTCATTAGTGACCTCGCAGATGGACTAGAGGGTAAGGCTTGTCTGTTTGCAGATGACACCAAGATCTGCAACAGAGTAGATGATCCAGATGGGGTGGGCAGAATGAGAAGAGATCTGGATAAACTAGCAAAATGGTCAGAAGAGTGGCAACTGGGATTTAATGCAAAGAAGTGCAAAATCATGCACATAGGGAAGAGAAACCCTGAAGCCAATTATAGGCTGGGAAGGGAGTTGCTAGCAGTCACAAAGGAAGAAAGAGACTTGGGCATCATCATCACTGATGACCTAAAATCATCCAAGCAGACCTCTAAAGCAGTAGGTAAGGCTAGGGGTGTTAGGGTGTGTAGTAGAGGGGTATCACAAGTCGTAAGAGGGAGGTAATAATCCCTCTGTACAAGACATTGGTTAGGCCCCATCTGGAGTACTGCGTGCAGTATTGGAGGCCACACCTTCACAAGGACATTAACCAAATTGAGGCAGTCCAGAGAAGGGCAACCAAAATGGTGCAGGGACTGCATCAGAAGACATATAAGGACAGATTAACGGAGCTCAATATGTATACCCTTGAGCAAAAGAGGGAGAGAGGTGATATGATCGAGACATTTTAACACCTTAAGGGCATAAACAAGGTGAAAGAGTCTAACATGTTTAAATATAAGAAAAATAGCAGGACAAGAGGACACAGCATGAGAATAGAGGGAGGCCGATTAAGGGGAATGTGAGGAAATTCTTTTCACAGAAAGGGTGGTAGATGCATGGAATAGCTTACCACAAGAAGTGGTGGCTATGAATACAGTGCAGGGCTTCAAACAGGCATGGGATAGGCATAAGGGAGCAATACAAATGACTATGAATAGATAGGTCACTGACAGAGCAAAGGCCAATGGCACATTTATAAGGTAGAAAAAGAAATGGGCAGACTGGATGGGCCTTGCGGTCCTTATCTGCCGTCAACTTCTATGTTTCTATGTTTCTATAGTTGTTAATCTTATTCTGAAGGTATCTCTTAAGTCATTTTAATTTATATGCAGTGCAATCCTTTGTATGTCTTCTGCACTAAGAACCTTTGACCTGTAGTATCTCTGAGGTGACGGTGAAATGGTACTATTAAGCTTCTCTGACATCTTCTTCTGTTATTTTTTAAATGAGTATTTTGAACCAGTGAGGATTTTTTTCAGCTTTTTCTCTGCAAGATCTGGGTGTTTAAAGTGTTGGCTTTTCTAAATAACTGTCATTACGCTTCCAACAAAGGAGATGTTGGTCCAAAAGCTAAAGCATTTTGTTCTTTTTTTTTACATTTATGTTGGTCCAATAAAAGGTATCAAATCATTTGCTTCTTGATCTGTTCTTACAAGGGCCAACATAGCAAGTATGTAGTCTGAATTTCAGAAATAAACAAAAACATTTAGATGGATTATTGGATAATGCTAATGTGGTAAGAACAGACACATAATTTATATTACAGATAATTACACAGCATACATCAGAATTATTTCATTCTGTACCCGATAATGGGTGTTTACTCACCTGGTAAAGGGGATTGTGTTAGTTGTATCCATGACATTCCAGACATTACCTCATGGGTTCTCAACCCACCTGATAGGCTAGTGATGCACATGTGACCCATATCAATTTTCAGAGCATAGCCAGGTCCCAGGAGTCCCCATTCTCCAGTTTTGATTCTTCCATAGCTGGAAGGTAAAGCTTTAGGCCAACAAACCCTAACAGTTGTGACTCCCATTGCGTTACTATAAGGGTGTAATCAAACTACTGAATACGGATTAATCGTAATTATATATTTATTTCCTATTCGTTACAGTTCTAACTAGGCCCATAGGGGCTCCCACTAATAAACACTGAACCATAGATTATGATACCCAAAATCTTATCTTGAAACACTTGTTGTTATCAATTGCATTCAGCGTGACTCTGTGCCGTAGTCGCCCTGACGGGTGGGTTATGGAGTGTCATGGATTCAACTAACACAATCACCTTTACCAGGTGCGTAAACACCCATTGTTTTATTTTGTCTACATGACACTCCAGACATTACCTCATGGGTTACTTCTAATAAGCAGTGTAAAAAACCATCAGGGTGGGCCAGGGTGATCAGGCAGACATGTCCTTGGGACACACTGAAGCTTAAACTCTTGTTGCGGACTCAGTTCTCTGCTTGTATAAGGACTCAAGTCTGTAATGCCTAGCGAATGTATGTACAGAAGTCCAGGTTGCGGCCCTGCGAATGTCTTCCATCGATACATTCTGTCTTTCTGCCCAGGAGGTGGCCATTGCTCTTGTTGAGTGGGCTTTTATTCCTTGTGGGGGAGTGAGACCATTTGACTTGCAGGCTTCCTGTATGACTTCTTTATCCAGCTAGTGATGGTGGTTTTTGAGGTGGCCATCCCTTGCTTGTGGCCTTGTGCTATGACAAAGAGTCTCTTGGACCTACGGATGGCTGTTGTCCTTGTAATATATAATGCTATGGTACTATCCATATCTAGCAGGTGAAGAGTACCTGTTTCCCCTTGTTCTGCCTGTGTGTGAAATGTTGGCAACTCTAGTGCCTGTTCCTTATGGAATGAGGACATCATTTTAGGTAGAAAAGCAGGGACTGTCCTCATAATGACCCCTTGCGCCGTAAATATAGTGTAGGGCTCTTTACATCATAGATCCCCTAGTTCACTAATCCTGTGAGCAGAGCAGACCGCCACCAGGAAACAGGTTTTCAAGCCTAACCAGTACAGAGGTACTGTACACTGTGGGTGGGCTCAAAGGGGTCCTTTCCTAGAGCATCGAGCACCATGGTTAAGTCCCAAGGAGCTACGGGTGGTCGACTGGGTGGTCGAATATGTTGTGTGGCTCTAAGGAATCTGATGGCATCAGGGTGTACACCAGGTGGGGAGAGACCAACTCTTTCCATGGCCACACCTATGGCGGACAATTGCACTCGCAGAGAGAAGGTGGACAGTCCTTTATCTAACCCATGTTGTAAATAAAGTAGGATTGCTGACATATCTACTGTCATGGGGTCAATGTGGGATGACTTGCACCATTTTGTGAAGATATTCCACTGTCTGTTATATGTGGAAGTAGTAGACTGCTTCCTGGACTGTAGCATAGTTGAGATGACAGACTCATGGTATCTGGTTGTTAACAGTCTCTGCCTTTCAACAGCCAGGCCGTCAGTTTGAGGGACTGGGGTGCTGGACAAAGTAGAGGGCCCTGCCGTAACATGTCCCTCTGGAACGGGAGGATCCACCTGTCCAGTGCCATGGATATTGCTACTGCAAACCACGGCCTCCTTGGCCAGTAAGGCGCGATCAGAATGATCCATAGCTGGGATTTCCTGACCTTCGCCTGTACTTGTGGAATCAGAGGAATTGGGGGGAATATGTACGACCATTCCTGATCCCAGGCTTGAGATAGGGCATCTGTTGCCATCACCTGTTTCTCCTTGTATCGGTAGAAAAAAGCCTTTACTTGCATGTTTGCCTTGGATGCCATGAGGTCCATCGGAACACGGCCCCACCTCTTCTGTACCATTCTGAAGAGGTCTGGGTGCAGTTGCCACTCTCCGGGGTGTACCTGCTGTCTGTTTAACCAGTCCACTCCGACATTTAACTTCCCTGCCAGGTGAATGGCGTGGATATTAAGTAGGTTGGACTGTGCCCAGTTCAATACCTTGGCGGCCTCTCTGAGCATGGCTCTGCTGTGTGTACCACCCTGCTTTGCTATATAAGCTACTGTGACCTGATTGTCAGACTTTACCAGCACTGTGCGGCCCACGATATTGTTCTTGAATGTTTTCAGAGCATTGAACACTGCCCTCATCTCTAGAACGTTGATGGGTAGTCGAGCCTCTGCCGATGTCCACTTGCCTTGTGCGGTGGACTGGTGCAGGCATGCTCCCCAACTGATGAGGCTGGCATCGGTCTCCAACGTTACCTCATATGACAGTTCTAGGGGACACCCTCTCTGTAGGTTTGGATGGTGTGTCCACCATTTCAGTGAATCTCTCACCCTCCTTGGTAGATGGATCATCTGGTCGAGGTTGTTTCTGATGAGGAGCCCTGCTGCAGCACGCAGTACTGTAGTGGGCACGTGTTCCATCTTGCCCATGGTACCAGGTTCAAAAAGGATGCCATTATACCAAGGACATGGGCTGCTTGTCCCAGTGTTGGTTTGGCCACGGACCTTAGGCTCCTTACCATTGACATCACTGAGTTGATGCGTTGTACTGAAGGTCTTGTCATTCCTTCGGCCATGTCTATTTCTGTGCCCAAGTGTTCTATAAACTGTGCTGGGTGCAGTGAACTCTTCTCGAGATTGACTACCCAACCGTGTTGGGACAGGGTCATCAGGACCAGGTCCGTGTTCCTTTGAGGCTGGTCACTGCCGCGTGCCCTTATCAACCAGTCATCCAAGTATGGAATAATATCTATCCCTTGTTCCTGTAGGTGGGCTGCTAGGACCAATGATACCTTTGTGAACACCCGTGGCACTGATGTGAGGTTGAATGGTAGGGCCTGATACTGTAGGTGTTGACCCAGTATAAGAAAACGAAGGAAATGTTGGTGACTTGGCCTGATTGGGATGTGGGTGTATGCATCCTTCAGGTCTATGGATGTGAGGTAATCCCCCACTTGTACATTTCTTAGGGTAGATCCATTTTGAATTTTGGAGTGGACACGAACCTGTTAGGGAATTTCAAGTCCAGAATGGGTCTGAGGTCTCCATTTTTCTTTGGGACCATGAAGAAAATGGAGTAGACCCCTGTGATGGCCTCGGCCACCAGTACTGGCTGGACGGCCTTGTTCCATAACAGGTCCTGCAGAATCTCCTGAACTTGGTGGGCGGTGGCCCATTTTTTTGAAATGGGGGACAGTACCACTCTGTCCCTGGATGGCATGCTTGAAAACTCGATCGCATAGCCCTAGGAAATGATTTCTAGAACCCATCTGTTTGATGTGGTCCATTGCCATTGTTGTTGGAAGGCCATCAGCCTCTGACCCACCGGTGGGTAGTCCCCTAGGGGGGCTGGTGATGGTGGCAACCTGATGGAATAGTCAGCACTGTCTTGACCTTCCTCCTCTGCCTCTGCTTCCAAATCGCCTACCGTGTGGTGCTGAATATGAACCTTGTGAGGAGCCTCTGAAACTATTGTTACTGTTTCTGAGGCCTCTGCCTCGAAAGGAGTTATTAGAATAATTCTGCCTTCTGTTGTGTTGGAATCTGTTGTTCCCCCAAAACCTGCGCCATGCAGAGGGCAGGTATGTGGATTTTTGTTTGTCCTTTGTGAGATCCTTGCCCTTTTCTTATTGCTTTAGGAACTCTTTCAAACCTGCTCCGAACATGTTGTTCCCTTTGAAAGGCAAATTCTGTAGCAGCATCTTAGATTCATTGTCTGCGTCCCATAATTTTAGCCATAGCACTCGTCTGACCCTGTTTGTCAATGCGGCAGACCTGGCTTCTAGTTTTAATGTGTCCACAGCCATATCCCCCAGGTATTTTGCAGTGTCCAAGGTGCATTCTAATAGTTCTGCTTCCCTGGACTTGGAGTCTGCTTTCTCCAGCAGTTCCTCCAACCAGCGAATCTGCACCCTTGCTGAATAGACTGCTGTGACTGCTGCCTTAGCTATTATGCCTGAGAAATCAAATAGCTTTATTTGCATCTCCTCCACTTTTTTATCTGTAGCATCTTTGAGTGAGATTGTGCCATAAGGCAGCACCGTTTTTCTGCTAAGTGCTGCTATCTGCGGGTCTATGGAAGGTGCCGTACACCACAATTTAGCCTTTTCCTCTTGTACCGGGTACATCTTAGCTAGATTTCGCTTCTCAGACATATGGCCAGGCTCTGTGGCTTTCCACTCTTTTATGAAAATGTTATCTATAGTGGGACAGCTAGGGAAAGTGTCCTTGACCTTTTGGTTCTGCTGGATCATTGGATCAAGCTTGGACTCAGGCTTTGGAGAATCCACATCAAAACCCATGGTTGATTTAATGGCCCTCATGAGGCCTGGGATCAGATCAAATTAACAAAGTTTTGAAGCTAATGAAGGGGTGTCTGGTATGATGTCCATATCTTCCTCCTCTGAATCGACATCCTCACAGTCGTCCAGTGCCCCCCTCCTCCTCCCCCGGTGCAGGCGATGCAGGTTCTTCATCTAGCCAAGGTTGTGGAGGGGTTCTTGGATCTGGAGTTTGGGCAGGGGTGGCAGGGGGTGGTATTCTTGACTTTGTCAGAGACTCAAGCTTCTCCATGACTTTTAGCATGAAGTTCTGCTGACTCTCCATCATGGCCACCGTCGCCTGTTACATTTGAATAAGGAGGGCCCCCGGGTTCATCCATCCTGCAGCTGCAGGCCCTTGCCCATCTGCATCAGTGGAGGAGGTATGGCCACTAACTTGTCCTTCTTCATGCAAACAAGCTGGACAGAGTGGGCCTTGGTTGTGGGACAGTAAGGCGGTACTGCAGGACACGCACTTCTTGGCCTTCACCATCTGAAAGAGATGAAAGAAGGGCGATGTTATGTATATACTTACAGTGTATATATATATATATATATTTTATATATATATATATAAAGGTATACATAATTCAAGAGGAGGTAATCATATACAATATATAGGTATGTGTTTATGTATTTGCTGTCACCCAAGGGGCAAAGCTGCTTAAAAACATAGTGCGTGGTGACAATGCCTGCATTACAGGCCAGGGTGACCTAAGCTAAACCAGAAATAGGGAACTGATTGAGTGATCGAAAGTTTCTGTGGCTTATAAATTTGCTGTCTGTGCTGTGAGAAACAATTATTGTGCCCACTGTAATAAAACCCTTAATTATGCTGGCTGTGAGGGGATGCTGTTTGTTTGTCTTGAGAAAACAAGCTCTCAAAATGGTGACTCGGCCTATGTTCTTTGGCTGGAGGCATGTCACCTAAAATGGCGATGGTCTCTGCCAGGAGGGAAAGAAAAAGAAGCTTCCCTAAAATGGCCACCATGATATTTGTGGCCTAGTAGCTCCACATGCTGTGCTAGTCATCTCGAGCATACCAGCCTCTGAAAAAAACAGCTATGTGGCTGAACTGCAGAGTTATCAAAAGAGCTGAGTGGACCAGAGGTATCCCTGGCTTTGCTAAAGAGCCTTGGTGTGCTGTCCGACAAAAAAGGCCCTGAAACAAACAGAAATGGAGCCGGCGAGTCGTTTGCAGTGAGGGGGCTAAGACGCCTGCAAACGCTGCATCAACCAGCAACAACAGAATTGGGGCATCAATGGCTAACAGAGGGGCTGTATGCCCTGGATTGACAACATTGCGGTCGTGCTCTCTGTCACTAAGTAGGGGCTAAGAGACCCTGAGCACCCAGAATTGAACAGTGATGGACTCAGTGCCTCAGCCGCTAGGTAGCGACTGAAAACAGAGCTGCTCCTGCATGACTGTTAATAAGGAGGGGTGGAGGTTCTGTCTGCCATGGCAGCTGCTTGGGAAGGGGCTGCAATGCAAACTGTTCCTGGGGTAGCCAGTCGAATAGGCACTGCGGTGAGGTCTGATGCCCAGGAAAACAGCCGCTTAGGTAGGGGCTGAAACTAGACAGACCAGGTCATGCTTGTGCTTGGCACCCACTTGTGAGGGAGTACCAGACACAGTCTTTAGCCTTAGGATCTTTAATAGCCCAGTTGTTATCCTTGCAGGCTGCTGATCGGTTCTGCTTGATAGGGGGGGCCCCCCCAGCAGCAACGCGCCAGATCAATATCAAATCTCTCTCACAATAACAGGATGTCCCACCAAATGGTGAGTCGCCAGTAGCAGAGCGAGCACAGAAGCATGGAATTTTTTTAAAAATGTTGGCAGCTACAGCATGCCAGCAGGCCAGACAACTTAGAAATAATTTTTTTACTAAAAACGCTACATAATCACCATAAACAAACTGCTTCAACTCTCTACCATGAAAAAAACAAGCTGTTCTCAATGTAGAATACCTTAGGTAATTACAATACCATGGCAAAACAGTCCGTCTATTTTTCCAATAAACTTTCAGTGCTAAACAACTTTAAGGTTTGAAACCTGCTGTTCTTTAATTAAAAACCTGTGCTCTAATAATTGCTGAAACCAGCATCTACAAATAGCATCTTAATTTCTTAGCAGCTGCAAATTCTATGAATAAGTAGGACAGGTTTTTCTAACTAATCCACTTAGGTAAAGATCTGTATTGGAAGTCCTTTGTTCTAGACATAGAAACCAGTTGGCCTACCTTGAGTTAATTATCAAACAGGGACTCCTGGAGTGCTTGTAGCCTCTTCAGATGCAAGGTTGAAATTGGAGAATGGGGACTCCTGGAACCTGGCTATGCTCTGAAATTTGATATGGGCCACATGTACATCACTAGCCTATCAGGTGGGTTGAGAACCCACGAGGTAATGTCTAGAGTGTCATGGATACAACATAACACAATACAGAATATCTTGATGCTTTTCTATCCACTTTCCAGATACCTACATTATCTATGCAGCAGGAGGTATCTCTGACACAAAATATTATTGTAGAAGAAGTAGAAACAGCCATCACATCACTAGCTACAGTTAAAACCCTGGGCACTGATGGCTTGACAAGTGAAATTTACAAATTCATAGGGACTGAGTTAAGCATGGACTTGGCACAAGTATTTAATAACTTGTTTGTGACACAGTCCCCATCATTAAGAATGATGAATGGCTTGTTGATTTACTTATATACAAAAGGCAACAGACAGGATATTGACAATTGGAGGCCTATTAGCCTTTTGAAAAATGAATTTAAAATATTGGCCAAAATGTTGAACTCTGTATTACTACTTGCAGCTAAATTACTTATCTCACAGGCTCAAACCAGTGCAATACCAGGACAAAATATCACAGAACATTTGGTTTTGATTAGAGAAGTTTTTGAATTAAGTCATAAGAATAAGATCTCTGGTTTCATCTTGTCATTGGACCAACAAAAAGCATTTCATTCCATTAAGTATACTTTCCTGTGGACTGTACTTACAAAATATGGCATCCCCCCACAATTTATCTCTTGGATTCAAACTTTATATAAAACAATGACTGTGACACCTAGTAAATGGATGGAAGTGCCCTACGGTACCAGTATTAAAAGGGGTAAGACAAGGTTGCCCACTAAGCCCTTTACTTTATACATTTTGCATTGATCCCTTTTCATGTATTTAAAATTCCACAGCTGGTTTACATCATATTCATACCCCATATAATAGAATTATACATAGAGCAATAGCGTATGCAGATGATGTGTGCATTATAGTACGAGACAGCTCATCTGTAGAAGAAGCTCTTCACCAATGTCATTTATATAGTTCACATGCAGGGGCCTCTTTGAATTTAAATGAATGTACAGGAATTCAATTGGGGCATGCAGAGCAGAGACAGGAGACAGTAGGGGGAATCAAACTCACAGAAGAACCCCTTAAAATTTTAGGTATTATATCTGGACATACAAACTCAGCCACTTTAAGCTGGGAACCAAAATTACAGCAGGGAAAACATTTAGTGCCACAATGGAACAAATGGCATCTTAGTAAACAGAAATGTATCCATATGATTAAATCTTATATATTGTCTTTATTTGTTGATATTTGTCATATTTTTCCACCACCATGTACATTAGAAACTACTTTATATAATATATTTTTCCAAGTGATCTGGGGCAGTAGGTTCAACCCTATTTAGAGAAACATCTTGTATTTCTATCTCAGAGGATGGTCTAGGGATGGTTAATCCTTTAATGTTTTTTATACAGTATTTTTACAAACTAATTTCAAACCCTTATTGTTATTTTCAGGGCACATCTGGACTTCCTTAATCTATACTTCTTGCATCACATGGTTTAGGCAATGGGACACTGGAACATTAGGACTATTACGAAGAGCTGTTAATGCCTCTCATTATGTTAGGAAACTTTTTTAAAAAATAAACAGTAGCATTTTATAACCCAGCTGATACTTACTAAACCAAGGAAAGAAGTGCATCAGTGGATTATAGTTCATAATTTTCATGAAGCGATAATGTTCCCAGCATGCCCACCTACATATATCATATCTCATTTGCATTTATTAAAATAAAAATGACTTCCTCAGAAATTTGGGGCTCTACATTGGCTAAGCTGTCATAATGAAATACATGTTAAAAATAATCAAAAACATAAGATGTTAGATGAGCGAATGTGTAGTAGACCATAACATAGACAGCAATTGGAAACTATTGATCATCTCCTCTTTTTCTCTAGATAAGTTTAGGGTTTTTGGGACTCATTGGCAGCACATTGGAATGAATCATGAATCGCTAAAGTACTGTAACACTTGAAATGTTAATGTAAAGACATTATGCAGGTATTGGGCATAAATGGAGTAGAAGTACTTTACTTATTATATTTTTAGTTATTAAATGGCATACTATATATGGAATGCCAGAAGTTTGTTTACCCTGCAGTAAAAACACATTGAGCACATTGAATTGATTCTTAAAATCATGTCTGAGGTTCTGGATATATATTACTCAGAAGCACAAGCATTGACCAGAAATACCTCAGAGTCCTGTGTCGGAATATGTCCCGGATCACGAATAAAGATGTGCCCATAACATAATTAGAATTTATAAGAACGACAAGTCTATGATTAAAATAGGATTATCTCAACCAAGTAATGGATGTAAATTAACTTGGACAGTATATGTGATTGTTGTATGGAATCCTACTGTTTCTTGCTAATATTTTACAATGTTATTTTGTTTTCAGTACCATGTATTAAGATATTTTAAGAATGTTATTCTTTTTTTTTTGTGAAGTAGGTTTTGTTTGATTTCCTTACCTTAATAAGCACCCCTACTTTTTTCAAGAAGTGCCAGGGGATCTTTAACATCCACCTGAACGATCACCAGAACAGGCAGATGGGATATTGGTTTAATGTCTCATCCAAAAGATGGCACCTCAGGAGTGCAGCACCCCCCTCATTCTGCACTGTCAGTACTGGGATATTAACCCAAGTGCCTTGGTGTGGGGATAGAACCCACAGCCTTATAATCTCCTGGCCTCAGAGATGAGTGTGCTACCTGCTGAGCCACTGACACTTCACTAAAAGGAGAAGGACCTAGGTTCTAGTAACCATAGTTAATTTGGGGAAGGTTACTTGCTTGGAGAGATGCCGATCCATCCTTAATCCAGGGACAATGTAGGTGGAATGATGATTCTGAGGTTGAAGAGCAGGTCAGTTTTGAAGGAGTGGTAGAATCCTATGTGTGAAGTGGATCCAATTGAAGAAGGATAAATGAAGTCCAGAATTCCGAGGTGATGAAGTATGTTTGTTCAAAGGGATTGTTTGAGCATAAGAGCAAGGACAGCATGATTTGATTGATATGGCATGAGACAGTGAATGGTGGGAATGCAATGACTTATGAGGTTTACAGAGAGGGTGGTGAACACTTAGAATGCACTGCCAGAAGAGGTAATCTCATTGAAGAGAGTGGGCAGCTTTAAGAGCGGCTGGGACAGGAATAAGGAAGGGTAAGGCCCATGGGTAGGGAGGATGGGAGGAGTGGGGAGGGAGGGCAGGGACATTAGCTCAAGCAATGGACCCTGCAATATGAGCAGCCTTGATAGACCAAATGGACTTCTTCTGCTGGCTTATTCATATGTCAGTATGAATGATCTGACTTGTGTAAGGTTTGACTGTCAAGGTAAAGTCTGGAGGCAAAGAATTTAGTAATGAGCATTGAGTAGCTAAGCAAGTTTCCATAAAGTAGAAAATGAGTATAGGTGAGTCTTTGGGTGCCTGATAGGAATACTGCTGTAGTGATTCATAGATGAATAGAAGAAATTTTGCAGATGCAGTCCAGATGGTAACTGAATATATATAAAGAGACAAATTGGTAGTCCAGTATAAGGAACTGGATGGCTTAATTGGGCATGATGTCGTAACTGTCTTTGTAAATGCTCTTGCTGGCACACTGGAAGAAGTAAATACAGGTTTTTCTGTGATGTGAATGTCCATGAGATGCACTAAGGTGGCTTATGGTTGGTTAGGTTTACAGGTAATTAAATGCTGAATACTTGAGAGATGCTTGGAGGTGGATATATGGAGAGTCTGTAGGCTGAAGTGGAAGAGAGGTTGAGTAGTGTGGGATGCCAGAGGATCTTAGTACTATGGCTGATTAAGACTGATTGGAAAGCAAGACTGAATAAGTCAATTTGTCCTAACTGTTGCAGATTTCCAGATGGAAATTGGAAGAGCCTGTTCTCAATAATAGTCTACTGGAGAGATTAATGTCTATAATTCGTGAAGGAGAGGCTGTAGGGTCCACTGGAAGGGCAGTTAACTTGACTGAAGATACTAGATGAAGAAGTGTGGATGATTCTATGAGGAATGGTGATGTCCAGGAGCCAAAAATGATGGTTTGGATTGTGTGATGATAGTAAGCACCTAGGCAGTGGCGATCCAGTGATGAATATTTCGGAAGGCAGCTGGGAAGGTTTTAGAATGAGCAATGTCTGTTGAGGATCTAAGAGTCTAATAACATGGTAAATGAATTCGCAGATGGTAGGAAGCTGCGGAATTAAACTAGGTAATGTCCAAGGTGACATGAGGTATCTTGCGAGTCCCAGAATCCAGAGTAGTGATGATGGAGAGTAAGTTGGAGCATAATAGAAGACGTTACATCCTTTTCCATTGAAGAGGATAGCTTGTGAGGCATGGTAAACAGGTATCCAATAGAGAGATGGGAATGTTTCTAGTGTCCAGTCAAATGAGAGTCCTGAATGATCAAAGAGAGCTGACTGGGAAGTATGGAACACTTTAGATTAATGTAAGTGTTTCAGAGTCATGTTCTCCAAGGAATGCAAGCTAAAAGTAGTTTCCTCAAGTGAATTGAACAGTGATCCATTGAGTAGTGGATGGGAGCTGTAAGGATGGCCGGAGCAGAAGTATGCGATGGATGAATGAAGGTAGTAGTTGCCTGAGTAGGAATACTGGTCAGGGATATAGTAGGATGCCCAAGAGAGCCACAGCAAACAGGACAAAGTCCAAAGCCTGCAAGGTGGTGATGAAAAGGATGCTATCTGAAGATTTTTATTTTATTTTATTTTAGTCTTTGGTAACTGGGTAATGCCCAAAAAGCACAAGTGCCTGTTTTCAGGGATGACCTGGGAGAACTGGGCGGTTAAGTGACTTGCTCAGAGTCACACAGTATGCAAGTGGAGGCTGTGAGAACCAAACCCAGGTCTGGTCTGCTGGATGTACCAAGATTGTTCATAGCTCATTACTCTAATGTCGAGGCTATACTGCCAGCCAAGAAGATGGAAGGAAGGTCCGGCATGAATCCTGATGGACTGAAGGACTGATACAGGAAGGTGTCATGATGAATGAAGCAAGATGACATGCTGAACAGAAAGGAAACATACTGTAGAAACATAGAAACATAGAAGTTGATAGCAAATAAGGACCGCAAGGCCCATCCAGTCTGCCCATTTCTCTTTCTGCCTTATGAATGTGCCATTGGCCTTTGCTCTGTCAATGGCCTAACTAGTCATACTCATCTGTATTGCTCCCTTATGCCTAACTCATGCCTGTTTGAAGCCCTGCACTGTATTCATATCCACCACTTCCTGAGGTAGGCTGTTCCATGCATCCACCACCATTTCTGTGAAAAAGAACTTCCTCACATTACCTCTTAGTTGGCCTCTCTCTAATCTCATGCTGTGTCCTCATGTCCTGCTATTTTTCTTAAATTGAAATGTGTTAGACTCTTTAACCTTGTTAATGCCCTTAAGGTGTTTGAATGTTTCGATCATATCACCTTTCTCCTTCCTTTGTTCTAGGGTATGCATATTGAGCTCCGTTAATCTGTTCGCATATGTTTTCTGATGCAGTCCCTGCACCATTTTGGTTGCCCTTCTCTGGACTGCCTCAAGTTTGCTAATGTCCTTGTGAAAGTGTAGCCTCCATTACTGCATGCAGTACTCCAGATGGGGGCTAACCAGTGTTTTGTAAAGAGGTATTATTACCTCCCTCTTCCGACTTGTGATACCCATACTATTACACCCCAACATCCCTCTAGCCTTATCTACTGCTTCAGTGGTCTGCCTGGATAATTTCAGGTCATCAGTGATGATGATACCCAAGACTCTTTCTTCCCTTATGACTGCCAGCAACTCCCCTCCCAGCCTATAGGTGGCTTCAGTGTTTCTCTTCCCTATGTGCATGATCTTGCACTTCTTTGCATTAAACTCCAGTTGCCACTCTTCTGACCATTTAGCTAGTTTATCCAGATCTCTTTTCATTCTGCCCACCTCATCTGAATATCTACTCTGTTGCAGATCTTGGTGTCATCTTCAAACAGACAAACCTTACCCTCCAGTCCATCTGCAATGTCACTGATAAACATATTGAAGAGGACTGGCCCCAGGACAGATCCCTGAGGTACCCCACTTGTGACTTGCATCTCTTCTGACTGTATACCATTTACCACCACTTGCTGTTTTCTGCTCATCAACCAGTTTGCCACCCAGTTGACCAAAGCCTGACCCACCCCAAGCCTACCCAGTTTATTAATCAATCTTCTATGTGGAACAGTAATAAAAGCTTTGCTGAAGTCAAGGCAAAAGACATCAACAACTCCTCCTTGGTCCACCACTCTGGTTACCCAGTCAAAGAAATCTATGAGATTAATTGGACAGGACCTTCATTTTGTAAACCCATGCTATCTTGGATACTGTGCTCCTATGGATTCCAAGTGTTGCGCTATCCTTTCCTTAAGGAGTGCCTCCATAATCTTGACCACTACTGTGGTAAGACTGACTGGTCTGTAGTTCCCTGCCTCCTCCCTGCTACCACTCTTGTGCAGTGGGATCACATGCACCCTTCTCCAGTCTTCTGGGGCCTCTCCTGTGCTCACAGACTCACTAAACAGTTCTGATAATGACTCTGCTAGTTCCACCCTTAGCTCCTTTAGTACCCTGGGATGTATTCCATCAGGTCCCATTGCCTTGTGCACCCTGAGCTTATCAAACTCTTACAGGACCCTTTATTTTGTGAAGAGATTAGTGCACACCTCACTCCCCCCTGTGTCCATGGTGCTGAGCTGTGAGCCCTGCCATACCTTCTCTTCAGCAAATACTGAGCAGAAGCATCTATTTAGGATAGATGCTTTTACATGGTCCTCTCCTCCTCACATGCCCCCTTATCCCCCTTAATCTTAGCAATACCTCCTCTGGACTTTCTCCTTTCACTAATGTATCTATAGAAAGCCTTGTCACCTTCTTTTACTGCTTGTGCAAGTGTTTCCTTGATTTGGGCTTTGCCTGCCTTACTGCCCTCCCTGCTTCCCTTAGGGAAGTTTGGTATGCCTCCCTATCTTCATCCAGCTGTGTTCCCACATATTTCCTGAAGGCCAGCACTTTATCTCTGACCTTTTCTGCTACTGTTTTTGAGAACCAAAGTGGTTTCCTTCTTCTTTTGCACTTCCTTATCTCTCTAACCCAATGGGATGTTGCTTCAAGTATTGCATTGTTAATGCTTGCCCACTTTCCCTGTACCCCCTCACATGTATTTCTTTTTGCCAGGGCTAGCTTAACTCTGTTGGCCATCTTATCAAAGTCAGTTCCTCTGAAGTACCATATTTTTGCCTTGGAATGGGATGATTTAGTGCTAGTAGCCAAATTGAACCATACCATGTGATTGTCACTGGCTCCCAGGTGACCTTCTACCTGGAGGTCCATGATCCTTTCCTTGTTAGTCAGTACTAGATCTAAGATAGCCCTGTCTCTTTTGGGTTGTTGTTCCAGTTGTTTGAGTACCTCCCCCTGCAGGGAATCCACCACGTGTCTAGTTCTGGCAGATGTTCCTGTTGGTATTGCCCAATCTGTATCTGACATGTTGAAGTCTCCCATAATCAGAACCTCCCCTTTAGCAGTCATGTTTTGTATATCTTCTAACAGTAATGTGTCTATGTCCTCCCCCAGGTCTGGAGGCCTGTAGACAACCCCAATTTGTATGGCTGTCCCATGTCCTGTTTCCAGAGTGATCCACAGTTCTTCTGGCTCCTTATTTGTATTCTGAATTTCTGTAGCTTTGATATTTTCCTTCCCCTACCAAAAAAGAAGAACCAGTGACAAAAGAAACACAGAGGTAAGAGCAAAAACAATCAGCCAGCAACAAATGCAGTAGCCCTGAAAATTTATCCTAATGATAGATAAAACTGTAACACCTGTAAAGCACCACCTGCAATAATTTCACAGAAGATATACCCTGTAAGAAACACTTTGCTACAGAGAAAAATAAAGCAGTAACAGAAGATATACCTTACAAAAGACAATTTGAATGAGAAGATTACAGCAGTAATCTGTAAGCACACACCTGTAGGCACACCTTGTAATAATGCTGCAGAAGGTATACCCAGCAACAATTTGAATCAGAGAAAAATAAAGCAATAAAATGTTAGCAAAAAACAGTAACAATCCCTGTGATTACAAAATAAAAATAACAGTACAGAGTAAATCTGTCTAGCCAAAAGAAACCTTAATCCTTTTCCTTGCTCTGGCAAGGTTCTTTGCACTGTCCTTTCAAGCAACCTATTAAAAAAGAGCTCAGGTGAAGCTAGGTGCCTTTGCCAGCAAACCTAGTCTATGTCTTTTAGCAGGAAATATAGGAGCACAAAATAAAGAGGCGTAAGGTCTAGTGGGAGAAGTCACAGGTAAATCAGAGTTCTGAGGCTTGGGAAACCCCTGAGGCAGAGTCACTGCAGCTGGATAAGAAACTGTGCCATCAGGAGTATCCGGAGCCTCAGTTTGCCTCATACTAGTGCTCTCTCCTGGGGGGGGGGTTACATTGTGCCAGACTCATTTGTGGATTTTGAGTAAATTACAGTCCATCTGGAATATGTAGAGGAAAGTGAGACAATTGTGTGGTACCTGCCTGTGCAGTATCAGTATTCAAGACAGTACATATAGCATCTTGTCTCCCTTCTACTACTGTAAGAGGTCTCCCTGGGATGTGAAGGGATTTAGGATTTGATACCCATGTGCTTGTTCCCTGTTCCTTTTCCCAACCCACTTAATGTAAAGCAGGTATAACCCCCTCATTCTGTGATTCCTCACATTACATAGGCAAGGGGTCTCAATTTAGGGCACGCGTTCCACCCGTTGTGGCCATTCCCAATGACACCCCTACAGAACTAGTTTTACTGCCTTTAAAGGTAAACAAAGTAGGTTCAGAAATATCTGCTGGGAAATCAAAGCTTGTCTGTCTGATGTCCGATCTGCTGCTAGCTCCTTCCGCACGGTTCTTGCCATTGTACATGTTGCCATGTCCTGGTGTTGCAGCTGCATCATCTTTCTGCAGCTGTGCAGTCTACTTCTCAGCAGCCCTTAGCAATGGTGCCATTTGTCATTCTTGCTGCGCTGTGATAGTGATTTCTATACACCCAGCAACAACAATTTGAATCAAAGAAAAAGTAAGCAATAACATGTTAGCAACAAAAAGTAACAATCCCTGTCAGTACAAACTAAAAATAACAACATACAGTAAATCTGCCTAGCCAAAAGAAGCCTTAATCCTTTTCCTTGCTCTGGTAAGGTTATTTGCTCTGTCCTTTCAAGCAACCTAGAAGAAAAGAGCTCAGATGAAGCTAGGTGCCTTGGCCAGCAAACCTAGTCTTCCAGCTCTAAGATATCAACTAACCTGACCTTTTAACCCTTCCCTCTGTTCCAAGTTACTGACAGTTTGTCAGCTCCACCCCCAATGCACACCTAATCCCCTGGAAGAGCTGTGGGAGGAAAGCAATTAGCTCCTTCAATGTGAGAAGGAGACTGCAACACCTCTTAGACAAACAAAAACAAACTTTCAGCAAAAACCAAATAAAATAAAATAGAGGCAAAGAATAATATTGCTTAGCCTAATGATAAATTCACAAAAATGTAAGCACCATCTGTAATAATTTCACAGAAGATATACCCAGTAAGAAACACTTTGTTATAGAGAAAAATATAGCAGTAACAGAAGATATACCTAGCAAAAGACAATTTGAATCAGAAGATTACAGCAGTAATCTGTAAGCACACACCTGTAGGCATACCCTGTAATAATGCAGCAGAAGGTATTCCCAGCAACAACAATTTGAATCAGAGAAAAAGAAAGTAATAAAATGTTAGCAACAAACAGTAATAACCCCTGTGAGTACAAAATAAAAAAATAACAACACACAGTACATCTGCCTAGCCAAAAGAAGCCTTAATCATTTTCCTTGCTCTGGTAAAGTTATTTGCTCTGTCCTTTCAAGCAACCTAGAAAAAAAGAGCTCAGGTGAAGCTCGGTGCCTTTGCCAGCAAACTTAGTCTTCCTGAAAAGAGCTCAGGTAAAGCTAGATGCCTTGGAAGGGGACCAGGTCAGTGTCTCAGCGAATGGCAGCAGAATGCGGGAAGGCTGTAGCAGTCATTGGAAGATGATCCAATGAGGGCCAAGGAATAAAGCGAAGTTGAGGCACATGGGTTCCACTTCTGATGAAGGCTTCAACCAATTAGAGAAGGTATGGAAGGTTCTGGAGTGAAGAAGGATAAGGTTTCCAAATCTGAAGGAGAAATTAAACTTGGACATCAACTGGACAGGTGACCTACAGCAAGGAAGTCCCAGAGGCCATCAAACTGAATTGGGATAGATACTAGATTAGCAAGCAAGATCTAAATCATGAGGGACAGGAGGCCAAGGTAAAGTATGATGATCCATGGATGAGCAGGATGTTGGGTGGTGAGGAAGGATTGCAGTTTGTCAGATTACAAGGTTCCCACATCTAGAGGGATGTGGTAATTAGGTAGGATATGGAATTTACATAAGACGAGACCAGCGGGTTCATATGCTGGCTCCTAACCAAAGCAGGTGAGGTGCGATGATGGGCATGATGCTCCAGATAATTGTTAAGGATGAAGGAACATTAGGGGCATGCTCAAGCTCAGGAGGGAGTGGAGAGTGACAGTCTGATGGAGAGCAAATAAGGGTGAACAGTTGATTGTAGAAATGAGCTTCCAGGCTTGGTAAATGAGGAGAGAGAACAAACTTCAATGCCACTGTACAGAAGTAGGAGGCTGGAGTCAAATGGGTAATGGAGGTCCTGTTAAGATGAGAAGTGGCAACTGTGCCAAAGACAGAGGATGAAATAACCCAGTAGATCCAGACATGTGCTACCAGTCTTTGCTGTCAATGAAATGACGTACAGTTTATGTCAACAGGCAAAGCCAAGGATGGAAGGCAGTTGGAGAGTGGTGGTCTCGGTCCCAAAGGGAAGTAGTGACCAGGATCTGGTTAAGGATGCAGGAAGTGGAAGCAATGATGCAAGCTCAGGCTCTTGACCAGGTCAGGTAGTGCAATAAAATTTGAAGGAAGGTTGCAGGCAAGAAGAATTGAGACTACGAGCATGATTGGGTCCAGGCCCAGAAGGGTCGCAGCTACTAATGGCAGGTAGAGTATGAGCACTAAGCAGTGGAATGTAAACTGAGGCATCTATCAGGGACAGTCAAGGTACGATGATCCTGACTGGATGCAATGAGGAGGTATGACAATGAGAGTACATAGCTGAAGAAGTTCCGTTCCTGAAGGGAAACAGCAACCCTCATCAGGAACAGGAGCCATATGGTGGAACACTTGAATGCAGATTCCTGCTCCAATCCATAGAAGGTAGCAGGATAGGACCATGTATTGAGGCTGCAGACTAGGAAGGATGAAGAAGGCAAGTTGAGCAAAGTCAAGTTCCAGAAGGGAAGCAGCATCCAGATAACAGGCTGAGAATGCATAAGGTTGAAGGAATGGAACGTAGATGCAGGTATCCATCCAAGCCATTTGAGGCAGAATGGTCTTAACTTGAGGCAGTTTAGACATGGGTATAATGATGCAGGCACATAGGGTGAAGAAGTTCCATTCCCAAAGGGAAGTGGCAACTGGTATGAGGTAGAGAAGGCAAGGTATAACTTTGTTGAGTGTAGACATGGCTCCCATCCCTGGAAGTCGGGGCAAGCAAACCTTCACTCAGTGCTGGCCAGCAGAGTTAGGGATTAAGGATGTCAGACTGGCACATCGTCAGAGGTAGTAGTTGTAATGGAATCCCATTGCCAGTAGACAGGGGAAGCCTACCTTCACTCAGCACCTCAAGAGGCAGGAGTTAAGGATAGAGTCTTGAAAACTACTGGTATGGGCCGGCAGATGCACAAATGCTACTGTAAGAGAGAGAGAGAGAGAGAGAGAGAGAGAGAGAGAGATGTAAGACATAAAACAGAGAGAGGATAATGAATCAGTAGTTGACATGGTGGGAATTAGGTAGAATGGTAAGTATGGGATACACAGAGCAGAGATTAAGTGAAGGGGACAGTACAAGGAGCATGAAATGGAGGAATGAAAAGCACACAGAATGAAGGAATGAACTACAGAAGGCAGGTAACTGAAGTAAATGAGATTGGAAGCTGCAGGAGAGGAGTAGGTGGAGGTGCACACAGTGGAGATGGAGTGTGGGTGCTCCTTCCCCAACGTTCTAAGGGGATAATGAGAAGGGCCCTGCAGAGCTCAGACTGGAGACTCTACAAGACAAGGTATTGCTACATAAAGATGACATTGCATAGGAAGCATCATCACTCTTGCACTCTCTGTCCATAAACTTGAGACCCCAGTGTTTTGGAAGTGGATTAAAAATAAATAGACAGGCAACTCCTGTGATGGCTGAAGTAGAAATATATTGCACTGTGAAATAATCTTATTGCATGTCTTTGAATGTATGAGCACCAATATTAGCTCATGCATACGTAGATGGCCAAAGTATGGTAGGTGATGTGGTACCTTTTATTGGACCAGCAGGTAAATTCAATAATTGGTAACCAGGATGAGTATTAAGGAAAGACAAATGGGAATAGCAGCAGTGGGTGAATGAGACAAGCTGGACTGGACATAGTAACCATCAGGGAGACATGGGTCACCAGTAACCACACTTATGAGACTTCAGTAACTGGCTATGTACTGTTCAGAAGAGACCCTATGTCAGTGAAAATATCAAACCTACAGAAATTAAGACTACACATAAGGAGCCAGAAGAACAGAGGGTCACCCAGGAAACAGGAATTGGGACAGCCATATGGACTGGGGTTGTCTACAGGTCTACAGACCAGGGGGAGGACATAGACACATTACAGTTAGAAGCTATACAAAACATGACAGCTGAAGGGGATGTTCTTATTATGGGAGACTTCAACATGCCAGATACAGGCTGGTCAATACCAGCAGGAACATCCACCAGAACTAGACACATGGTGGATTCCCTGCAGGGGGTAGGCCTCAAACAACTGGTACAACAACCCACAAGAGACAGGGCTATCCCAAATCTAGTACTGACTAATGGGGAAAGGATCATAGATCTTTAGGTAGAAGGTCACCTGGGGGCCAGTGGTCATCACATGGTATGGTTCAACTTGTCCACTAGAACTAAATCATCCCATTCCAAGGCAAAAATATGGGACTTCAGAGGAGCTGACATTGATAAGATGGCCAACAGAGTTAAGTTAGCCTGGCAAAAAGAAATACAGGTGAGGGGGGAACAGTAAAAGTGGGTAGGCATTAAGAATGCAATACTTGAAGTAACATCCCATTGTGTTAGGGAGAAAAACAAGAGCAAAAGAAGGAGGAAACAACTCTGGTTCTCAAAAAAAGTAACAGAAAAGATCAGAGCCAAAAGGTTGGCCGTAAGGAAATATAAAGGAACGCAGCGGGACAAAGATAGGGAGGCATATCAAACTTCCCTAAGGGCAGCAGGGATAGCAGTAAGGCAGGCAAAGGACCAAACTGAGAAAACACTAGAACCAACAGAAAAAAAAAGGGGACAAGACTTTCTATAGGTACATTAGTGAAAGAAGGAAGTCCAGAGGCGGTAGTGCTAAGATCAAAGGGGATAAGTGGGAGTGTGTGGAGGAGGACCAAGGAAAAGCATCCATTCTAAATAGATAATTCTGCTCAGTATTTGCTAAGGAGAAGGTAGGGCAGGGCCCACAGCTCAGCACCATGGACACTGGGGGGTTGGAGGATTGCACAGGTTCATGCACAAAAGAAAGGGTCCTACAAGGGCTCAGCGTGGACAAGGCAATAGGACCTGATGGCATACATCCCAGGGTACTAAAGGAGTTAAAGATGTAACTAGCAGAGCCATTATCAGAACTGTTTAGTGAGCCTTTGAGAACAGGAGAGGTCTCAGAAGACTGGTGAAGGGCTCATGTGATCCCCCTCCACAAAAGTGGTAGCAGGGAGGAGGCACAGAACTACAGACCAGTTAGTCTTACCTCAGCAGTGGGCAAGATTATGGAGGCACTCCTTAAGGAAAGGATAGTGCAACACCTGGAATCCATAGGAGCACAGGATCCAAGACAGCATGGGTTTAGAACAAGAAGGTCCTGTCCAACTAATCTCATAGATTTCTTTGACTGGGTAACCAGAGTGGTGGACCAAGTGGGTGCAGTTGATGTCGCCTACCTTGACTTCAGCAAAGCTTTCAATACTGTTCCACATAGAAGATTGATTAATAAGCTGGATAGGCTTGGGTGGATCAGAAGTTGGTCAGCTGGGTGGCAAACTGGTTGGTGGGCAAAAACTAAGAGTGGTGGTAAATGGCATACAGTCAGAAGAGATGCAAGTCACAAGTGGGGTACCTCAGGGATCAGTCCTGGGGCCAGTCCTCTTCAATATCTTCATCAGTGACATTGCAGATGGACTGGAGGGTAAGATTTATCTGTTTGCAGATGACACCATAGAAACATAGAAACATAGACTTTGACGGCAGATAAGGACCGCTTGGCCCACCTAGTCTGCCCATTTCCCTACCTAGAGAATAAGCTACAGATCCTATTTAACCAACAGCCTATTTCTTCCTACCCTCCACAAAAATTGCCTCATGTCTGTCCCATGCATTCTTGAATTCACCCACAGTTTTAGACCCCACAAGCTCCTCAGGAAGGCTGTTCCATGCGTCCACCACCCTCTCTGTGAAAAAATACTTCCTCACATTGCCCCTGAGCCATCCCCCCTCTATCTTCAAATTGTGTCCCCTTGTTCTTGCACATCTCTTTTTCTGAAAGATGCTACCCTCTTGGACTTTGTTGATTCCACTGAGGTACTTAAACGTTTCTATCATGTCCCCCTCTCCCTCCTTTCCTCAAGGGTATACATATTAAGCTCCTTTAGTCTCTCCTCATATGGCTTCTCTTGCAGACCCTGCACCATTTTAGTTGCCCTCCTCTGAACTGCCTCCATCCTGTCTATGTTCTTGCGGAGATGGGGTCTCCAGAACTGCACGCAGTACTCCAGATGGGGTCTCACCAACTATCTGTACAGGGGGATAACAACGTCCTGTTTTCTACTGGTGATACCTCTCCCTATACATCCCAGTATACCCCCAGCCCCCCCACCACCTTCTCGCATTGCTTGCCATCCTTAAGGTCATCTTATATGATTACCCCAGGTCTCTTTCCATTTTTGTTGTTGTTACTACCCCCCCCCATTGTGTAATCTTTCCCTAGGTTTTTGTTTCCAAAGTGCATTACTTTGCACTTCTTTGCATTGAATAATCATAGAATAAGCACTATAATCTGCAACAGAGTAGATGATCCAGATTGGGTGGGCAGAATGAGAAAAGATCCTGATAAATTTGCAGTATGGTCAGAAGAGTGATGACTGGGGTTTAATGCAAAGAAGTGCACAAAAGGAAAAGAAACCCTGAAACTCCTAAAGGTTGGGAGGGGAGTTGCTGGCAATCACAAGGGAAGAAAGAGACTTGGGCATCATCATCCCAGATTACCTGAAATAATCCAAGCAGACCACTAAAGCAGCAGGTAAGGCAGAGGGATGTTGGGGTGTATTAGTAGGGGTATCACAAGTCATAAGAGGGAGGTAATAATCCCTCTTTACAAGACACTGGTTAGGCCCCATCTGGAGTACTGTGTGCTTTACTGGAGGCCACACCTGCACAAGGACATTAACAAAATGGAGGCAGTCCAGGGAAGGGCAACCAAAAGGGTGCAGGGACTGCATCAGAAAACATATGAGGACAGATTAACGGAGCTCAATATGCATACCCTAGAGCAAAAGAGGGAGAGAGGTGATATGATTGAAACATTCAAACATCTTTAGGGCACTAACAAGGTGAAAGAGTCTAACATGTTTCAATATAAGAAAAATAGCAGGGCAAGAGGACACAGCATGAGATTAGAGGGAGGCCAATTAAGGGATAATGTGAGGAAGTACTTTTTCACAGAAAGGGTGGTGGATGCATGGAATGGCCTACTTTAGGAAGTGGTGGCTATGAATACAGTGCAGGACTTCAAACAGGGATGGGAAAGGGGCGTAAAGGGAGCAATATAGATGAGTATGAGTAGATAGGCCATTGACAGAGCAAAGGCATATGGTACATTCATAGGGTAGACAAAATGGGAGACTGGATGGGCCTTGTGGTCCTTATCTGCCATCAACATCTATGTTTCTATGTTTCTAAGCACTGCGCTGCTTGTTATAGGGCAGTGCGGATGACAAGGCAAGCCTGGCATACTCCCCCCCACCCAGTATCACGAAAGCCATGCGGTGGTAATGGAAACGAAATCTGAGATACAGCTGGATTGCATTGCCTCGTAAATCCAAAGCCAGAGACAGAACCAAGGGATGACATACAGAAGGTGCAATATGAAGCATGCCCTGCTGATTAAACTAGGAAAGTAGCAGCCCTATGTAGTTAATTCAGCACTGTGTGAAGTGATCCGTTGGCTTGTGAGCCAACTAGCGATGGTAAATGCAGACTGTATGCAGGAAGAGGTACTTACGGAGCGTGAAAGGTAGAATCGGAGTCCTGTCCACTTATGAGTAAGTAGTGAGGAGTGGGAGAAGCTAGGCCTGTCCACAGCTGAGATCCAGAGTATGGAGGAGGAGCCCATGAGCCGCTGTAGTCATTCAGGCAAAGGGGATGCTTGTGGGGCAGACAGGAAGAGGGAGTATATGCAGCAGGGAAAGAAGGATGGGCATGTGGAGAGGAGCGGACTGCTCATAAGTGGTGGTCGGAAGGAGGTAAAGAAGTCCAAAAGAACAACATGGAAGAGGGACTCTAGGACAACTGGGAAAGGGGCGAGTGAGGATGGATCTGGGAGGCAGCAGGAGCCGCAGAAGAGGAAACCAAAGAGAAGTGGGAGAGCAGGTAGGCATGAACACACACAGAAAAATGAAAACGAGAGAGGGGAAGGCAAAGGAGGGGAAAACTAACAGAGCAGCAAGCACAAGGAAGCACAGCCACGTAGGGAGCCCAGGGACAAAAAACACTCCCTTCAGCATGGAAGGTGTGCGAATGCTGGGTGTTAAGTAGAGGTTGTGGGAGGAGCTATTCCCCACATTGAATCACGGGCTTAAGCCCTCCCATTTTGAGAGGTGATGCTGCCCCATAAAACACCTTGGTTAGACTACACCTGAAGTATAGCATTTAAACCTAGAGGGCATGCACAAATCGAATCTGGGTTGGGGTTGGGGGGCAGAAGAAAGGGGAAATATTAGAAAACATGACTTGATAAAGAGTATTGTTGTTGTGTTGAATAGCCTACCCAGTGAGGTTGTGGAAGCTAGCCCTGTTCAGGCATTCAAAGAAGGATTGGTCACATTCATGAGGGAAAATGGCATTGAGGGTAAAAACAGCATGAGTAGGGAAGCATTTCATAGAACCATAGAAACATAGAATCTGACAGCAGATAATGACTGCCAGGTCCATCCAGTCTGCACCTAAACCCGATACCTGACGTCGGCCTCTGACCCTATCTGGCTTGTGGCTTCCCCTTCCTCTGCCAGACCTCTAATGCTCCTTTATGCCTGTCTGAGGCATGTTTAAATCCCTCCACAGTGCTCGCTTCCTCCACCTCCTGTGGCAGACTATTTCATGTGTCCACCACTCTCTCTGTGAAGAAAAATGTTCTCAAATTCCCTCTCAGTCTATCCTACTCCAATTTCACAGCATGCTCCATTGTTCTTGTATTTCTCCTGTACTGGAAGAAGTCTGCCCCCTGCACCTTATTAATGTCCTTTAGGTACTTGAATGTTTCTATCATGCCCCCCCCCCAGCAAGTACATATTGAGGTCCTTTAATCTCTCTGCATGAATCTTGTGGTTCAAGCCCTTTACCATCTTGGTCACCTTTCTCTGGACACCTCCACCCTATCAATGTCCTCACGAAGATGCAGCCTCCAGAACTGCACACAGTACTCTAGGTGAGGACTGACAAGTGTTTTATACAAAGGCATCATGACCGCCTGCCTTCTGCTAGTGATGCCTCTGCCTATGCACCTCAGAATGCTGCTTGCCCTCCCTGCAGCCTTAGTACTGTTTTGACATTTTTGGGTCATGTGAAATAATAACTCCTAGGTCTCTTTCTTCCATGCTGATTGCCAGCTACCCCCCCCCACCCCATTCTGTAGTTCTCCCCAGTGTTTCTCTGTCCCAAGTGCATGATCTTGCAGTTCTTAGAGTTAAACGTTAGTTGCCACTCTTCAGACCATTTTTTAAACTTCCCCGGTTCCCTTCTCATTGTTTCCATCCCGTCTGGCGTGTCCACCCTGTTGCAGATCTTGGTGTCATCTGCAAACAGCAGACCTTTCCATCCAGCCCTTCTTCATTGTTGGTAATGAAGACATTGACAGGACTGGCCCATGGACTGATCCCTGAGGTACTCCCTGAGGTCACCCCCTCTCCCCCAATTGTATCCTATTTACCATCACCCTCTGCCTCCTGTCCAATATCCAGTTCCTAACCCAGTTTATCACCTTATGCCCCATGCCTAGACTGTCCATCTTGTTCACCAGCCTCTTACGTGGGACGGTGTCAAAGGCCTTGCTGAAATCAAGGTAGGCAATGTCTCTTTCCCCCCTTTATTTACTTCCTTCACCACCCAGTTAAAGAAATCTATTGGATTTGTCTGACATGGCCTACCCTCTGTGAATCCATGTTGCCTCAGATCCTGGGCACCATTGTATTGCAGATATCCTACTATTCTTACCTTTAGCATTGCCTCCATGAGCTTCCAGACCTCTGATGTGAGACTGACCAGCCTATAGTCTCCCGCTTCCTCCCTACTGCCACATTTGTTTAGAGGAACCACATGGGCCCTCCTCCAGTCCTCTGGAACCACTCTTGTGTTTAGTGAGTCTGTGAACATGGCTCCCAGAGGCACTGCAAGCTCTCTTTACAGTTCCCTAAAAATTATTGAGTGTATGCCATCTGGCCCCATCACCTTGTCCACCTTCAGTTTTGTGAGCTTCTTCAGGACTCTGTCCTCTTTGAATGGATTGGTCTCCAGATCCCAGTTATCCTTCTACCAGGACCTCTGCAATTCTGTCCCTGTTGGTCAGTACTATTGTAGTTCCAGAACTGCCATGTCTCTGGTGGGATCAAGCACAAACTGTCTGAGATCTGCCCCCTGAAGGGAATCCACGATGTGTTTGCTTCTGGCTGAAGCATTTGCCTGGGTGGTCCAATCCATGTCCAACATATTGAAATCCCCCAGCAACAGAACTTCACCTTTTGATGCCGCTGATCCACTACCAACACCTCTATGAAATCACCTTTCAGATGGGATTTTAAAATTTCCATCATCTTGATCACATGGTGGGGTCATAGAAAGGCTATGTTGAAAACATGCTGAAGCTGGCCTGGTGGAGCTGAGGGTTGAGGCACTGGATGCCACACCTCGCGCCACGCTGGCAACCCGTGTTCAGATGCAAGCCCGGGTTGTCAGAGCTCAGCAGGGGAGGATAGGATTGAGCATCCAGAGGACTGGTCTCCTATCCTGGGGAGGGCTGTGGGTTTTCACTGCTCTGCAGTGGCTCCTGAGGATGCCTGGAGGCACTGCTAGAGCCTGTGTAATGGTGGTAAGAGTGCAGTGGACATCAGCACATCAGTGCTAGATGTCATTGCATGTCTGCACTCCTGGGGCTTAAATATCAGACGAAAATGGCAGCACTGTCCGCAGCAGCTTGATGGCCACACTTCCTGAGCCTGGGGGGGGCTCATAGGTGCTGACATCGGGCCGGTATTGGATCCTGGTCTGGTGCAGGGACCAAGTGGAGGCTCACTCTCGCATGTACAGCTGCATATGCCAACTGTCCCGGAGGATGTGCCCCCGTGGTGGTCGGGGAAGTGGAGTGGTGGCTGGAACATGGCAGGTCAGTGGCAGTACCATAGGAAGGGTGGGGTGGGTGGTGCTCTGGCACTGGGTGCAACCTTCAGGGGGGGCGAAATTTTCAACTGAAGCTCATTTGTTTATTAACCTGCGCTACTGCTTTTTTAAAATTTATTTTGGCTTGATAAACTGTAATTATGTATGGCTGTCAGTAGGGGCGCATCTGTGGACCAGCAGGTTGGGTTGGGGGGGGTCACATGAGCTGCAAGCAAATAATCATGTGGTGTGGTGTTGCTGCGATGAGAAAGAAAGAGAAACTGTGGGTGGGCCAGTGCCGTCCAATAGTATAAAAGGTATGGTCAGTGTATGTAGCATGGAGAGGCAGTTAAACTTGGAATCGGAGACAATGTTATTGTTGACAGTAGAGCCTAGAAATGGAGTATCTAGCAGGCAGCAAAAAAAGCGATAGAGTATATGTAGAGAGAGAAGATTGGGAGAGATGATAGAGAAGACAAGAGAAATCCATCCTGAAGATTTTAAGCAAAGCAATGTAGTGCATCACTGTAGTAGTCCGTCTACAGTATGTACAGTCCATCCATCAACCGTCTCCCATGTATTTGTGTGATTCTGTATTCCGTATTGTTTTAAAATGAAAATTAATTCTTCAAATCCGTTTACTGTTTAGTTTGTTGTGTCTATGTGACAGTGTCAATGAATGAGGTGTGAGTGTGTTGTATGTATTGCGTGGCTGTGGCAGTGGCAGTGGTGGTGCTACTGGGGGAGGGATTCTTGATTGGAATTTGAAAAACGCACTGCACTTCAGTGATCTGGAGGAAGGATTGGATCTGATTTTTAATTTGATTGTGGGACTGGGCCAAGGGACCCACGGCCCAGGCCTTACTCAGGTGTGATAAGATGACTTAGTACTTCATGAGACTGGGATGAGAGTGAAGACGTTCATGCCCTCCAATCTGCTGCTTGTGTGCTGACTTATTGCCATGGTGTGGGCAGGCCACAGGCACCCTCACTCCAGCCCACCACATTGTCTTCTCTCATCTTGACCTGCATTCCTCCTGCACTTCAATTCCACACAAGAGGCTCCCCAGTCCCACCCCATGCTGTTTCCTTCTACTCCATGCAGGCGGGTGGTGGAGGGATGCAGAACAGACCCAGTCAGAGCAAAGCCTGCAGTCAGACCAAAGTCATACTGCGACTCCATTGCACTAGACTGACTAGTCTCCCTCAAGTTGGTTGGTACTTGCTTTTTTCTTTATTGTACATCCGCTGGGAGTGGATGCCAGGTTACAGACACTGTGCAGACTGTGGTTTCTGAATGACTGGTCGCATGACCCCTGAAGATGGAGACGGGTTAGAAATCATCTGTAGCAACAGTCACATACAGAAGTAGCTGTGTTGTAGTATTTCGTTTTCAGAGGATTCCTCAGTAGTGCATGTGTTTCCTTATGTCTCAATTTTGAAGATATAGGAAATTCTATATCTTCAAAATGGAACATAAGAAAATATGTACTGTGTTTTCCTAAGCCCAATTATCTCATTCAAATGTTTAGTATGCTGAAAAATAGTTTGTCACTCTTACCCATGAATGCTACAAGAATCATGCATCTGCAGTGCATTGCTTTTAATAAAGAATCAAACTAACCTCCCCAATAGATTGAAACATTTCCAGGGACCACACCCCAACCTAGACCTCAAAAACATAGCTGCAATGCACCCTACTTAAAGTAAACTGTAAAGAAAATAAAAAAAATACTGCCTGTCTAAATGTGCTTCTAGCCAGCCAGAGTCTCCTGGCTCAGTTGGTAGCACATCCACTTATGGACCAGAAGGTTGTGAACTCTCCCCATGTTGGGATTGGACTTGCACCTAAAATGCTGGCATCAGAGTGCAGTAGTAGGGGGTACTGAACTGCTGGGGTGTACTGTCCTTTGGATGAGACGTTAAACTGAGGTCCCTTCTACCTATCCTGGTGTTGTCCTAGTGGGTGTCCAGGAGGAAGTAAAAGAACCAAGGGGCACTCTTCGCAAAGAGCAGCAGACATTCCCGGTGTCCTGGCTAACATTCCCCTTCCATAACCAGTTCATGCAATTGTCCAGGCTGTGTGGGGTGTTGATGTGCGATATGGCCACCACCACATTTAGTCACTTCACTACTAGTCTAGCATTCGTCTAAAGCACTTTGGGATACACTGTATATGAAAAGTGCTATATAAATGCTGATTCTTCCCACACCTCAGATTCATGGCAGGAAAATTTAGGGACTGACCATGTAGCAAAAGTGTTTTGTTTTTTTCTTCAAGAAAAGCCCCAAACCTCACAACAGAGCTGGAGCATGTAAACCCTCCAGAGCTTCTGGCTCTTTTCGGGGGGGTGTGTGTGCAAAATTTGTCTCTTGCCCAGGGCACCCAAATGCCTTCCTACGGCTCTGGTCAGTGGTTGCAGGGAGAGAAAATAGAAATATGATGAAAAGAAAAGAAAATATGCTGAAAATTTGGGTCAAAATCTTAAAAAAACAGTTATCAACAAAGCTTGACATCATTTGGCATTTACTCATAACCATGCTATTTTTGCAAATTGTGGCCTCACATTTTTAACATAGCCATTTTTCCCCACCTCATGAACATGACAGGTGTTATTTTTAAATCTTGCTAAAAACATATTTTTGTGCTTATGCCCAAAAATGGTGTTTGTGCCAGGATTTCATAAATGACACGTGTCATGTTCGTAGGACAAGGCAATGACAAGGCAAGGAGATGCAATTTTATTTACTGAGTGCCCTGTCCAAAAAGGTTCAGGGCACTAAGGTGAGGTCATAAAAAGACTATGTTGAACATTTAAGTGTCAAAATCTTAACGAGAACCAATGTTAGAAACAGACATTGCAATCTGTCAACATCTGCTCATTACCTTCAAGGCTTTTACATTTTGAACCTACATTTTCGGCATAGTAATTTTTATCCCATCTCATGAACATGGCATGTAGCATTTTCAAATCCACCCCAAACATCGTTTCATTGTTGTTCCACAAAGTCACATTTCAGGTGGCATTTCATAAATTACACCAGTCATATTCATATGCTGGGGTAATAAAAATGATGTCTTGAAAATTCATGATCACGATTTAAGAAAACAACTATGTTATGTATGAACCTCTTCATTTCCCAGTCATCACTATTTTACTAGCATAAATCATGTTATTAATTTGTTAATTTTAAGTGCTGCGTTATCTATGTCCAACAGCAACTCAGTGAATACAAGGGTCGATCAAAAAGTGTGTGGCCTAACACAGAAAGAAATGCACTATGAAAGCAGTATTATTTTCACTGTACAATTACCGTATACTAATATGACTAGAATATAACCTACTGGTATAAAGATCAAATGTTTCCTTTTGTAGGTACATGCCGGACAAAGTTCGATAGGTGATGATCATTTTGAGAATGGAGAAACATGAGATCAGAGCAATCAGCAAGTACCTCCATATGAAAGAAAGACTCCAATGAAAATCCATGAGGTTATGGTCAGCACACTTGGGACAGAAGCCCCTTCATATTCAACTGTCAAGAAATGGACTGCTGACTTTAAGCATGGCAGAAGACATGCTGAAGAGGATCCCAGGTCAGGGCATCCAAGGGAGGTGACCACTGAGGAGAATACTGATGCAGTCCATCAAATGGTGATAAAAGAGAGACAAGTAACTATACACAGGGACCCTGGCTTTCCATTTTTACTGGTAATACTGGTAACAATCACGGAATCCTGCTTGGTTTGTGGATTTTGAATTCTTGTACCGGTGCCTCACGGAAATAGCATGTCACTGCACAGAATCTCTAAGATTTCAGCATCTTTTAAAACATTTTTTATTTTCTTTTTCTATATCCCTTTCTCACAGCATCAGTCTCTACTTTTCAGAGATCCCTAGGCTGCGTATTCGATAGCTTCACCCCCAGGAGCTCCTGTGGGCCTGTCCCTATCCTGCCTGGATTGTACCCCTCCCCCAGGTGGGAAGGGACCCCAGGTCACCCCTCCACACTCCCTTAGTGTGTGTCAGGCAGCTCAGTGGGTCCCTCATGGAGCCTGGTTATGAAGTCTGGGGCACCTGGTTCCTTTCTGCCAGTGGCCGATGTGGGGTGATTGTTCCTGGTTTTCTGATCTCTGTCCCTGAGAGCACTGGCACTAGAGGAGATCCAAGGAGGTGGGTTACATAGAGACATGCCACTGTTCCAGATCCTGGCTAGCGTCCTCCCCTCCTGATCACTCTGCAGCACCATTGCACCACCACCCGTGGCCACACAGGTGGTGGTAAAGCAGCAGGACCTGCAGCCCACCCTCCCTGGAGGAGGAGAGTAGTCCCCCAGGTGCTCAATCCTACTCCCCTGGCCAGACCTTCAGCAACCTGAGTTTGCTTCTGACCCTGGGTCACTGGCAATGCAAGCAGTCTGCTACCACAGCGCCAGTGGGCCAACCCAGATTTCAGCATCTTAAAATGAATGTTGCTGTGCTTTGCATTCTTTCTGTTTTGCTGCATATAGAGTCAGTAAAGAAATCACCCACACTGCTTTGTTGTAATCAGCCATTCAGTTTAACCACCCATGCCTACTGGTTAGAGCTACAAACTGTGATTGAACTGGGTACATCCAGCAGACTTGGGTTTGATTCCCACAACCTCCACTTGCATACTGTGTGACTCCAAGCAAGTCGCTTAACCTCCCCAGTACTTCTAGGTCACTCCGGAAATTAGCCAGCTCTGCCTAGTGGGCCTTACCTGCTTTACAAAGGATATAAAAAAGAACCAATATATGTTTACTACATCATAGAATAGTAGTCAGGGTACCACGTAATTTACCCGAGTTTTACTTGGGCTGCAATGATTTTGTATAGGTAAAGATAAATGTGCAGATACATGCAAAGCACATTTGCTGGAGCTGGAAGGATACTGCTTTCTTCAACTGCGAGCTGTGTGAGAAATTCTATATTGCACTTGATATCTGCAACAAACGTGCACTTTTGCTTAATTCTGTGGGAGGTGAAACTAACTACCCTTGGTAATTGCTTTTTATTCACATATTTATTTAGGGTTTAACCAAGAAGGGGCTTGTAAACTCTGTTTATCTTGTTAGTAACTTCAGAAGGATTTAAATACTGCATTTGGGTAGGTCCTTGGAGGTAACTAGATTGTCTACTAGGATTTGCTGACAGTTAAACTATTTTTAAATTTCAGGTGGCTGAGGAGTTGAAAAGAAACTTGCAAACTCTGCTTATCTTGGAAGTAACCTCATAAGTGTTTAAATACTTCATTCTGGTTGTCCCTTGGGGTAGCTGGATTGACTACTAGGCTTTTGGGACTGAAACTATTTTAAATAATTTACTGGTGTGTAGGAGTTTGTGATAGTTAAACTCTTTTAAACAGAGTTACTGGGGTTAAGGAGTGGTCACAGAAAATCCTGCAGTGTGAACTGAAACACAGACAGCCTTAGGTGGCAGGACATTGTTTTCAGACCAAACAGGTTGTATTGGAACAGGAAGGGCTACATATAACCATTGGCAACAAATTGCCCTGGGTGGAGATATCCAGACTAGATCAGATTACTATAAGTCACCACAGGCTGCAATTTTCAAAGACACAAAGCACATTTGCTGGAGCTGGAAGGATATTGCTTTCTTCAACTGCGAGCTGTGTGAGAAATTCTATATTGCACTTGATATCTGCAACAAACGTGCACTTTTGCTTAATTCTGTGGGAGGTGAAACTAACTACCCTTGGTAATTGCTTTTTATTCACATATTTATTTAGGGTTTAACCAAGAAGGGCTTGTAAACTCTGTTTATCTTGTTAGTAACTTCAGAAGGATTTAAATACTGCATTTGGGTAGGTCCTTGAGGTAGCTAGATTGTGTACTAAGATTTGCTGACTGTTAAACTATTTTTAAATTTCAGGTGGCTGAGGAGTTGAAAAGAAACTTGCAAACTCTGCTTATCTTGGAAGTAACCTCATAAGTGTTTAAATACTTCATTCTGGTTGTCCCTTGGGGTAGCTGGATTGACTACTAGGCTTTTGGGACTGAAACTATTTTTAAATAATTTACTGGTGCGTAGGAGTTTGTGATAGTTAAACTCACTTTAAACAGAGTTACTGGGGTTAAGGTGGTCACAGAAAATCCTGCAGTGTGAACTGAAACACAGACAGCCTTAGGGGCAGGACATTGTTTTCAGACCAAACAGGTTGTATTGGAACAGGAAGGGCTACATATAACCATTGGCAACAAATTGCCCTGGGTGGAGATATCCAGACTAGATCAGATTACTATAAGTCACCACAGGCTGCAATTTTCAAAGACACAAAGCACATTTGCTGGAGCTGGAAGGATACTGCTTTCTTCAACTCGAGCTGTGTAAGAAATTCTATATGCACTTGATAACTGCAAAAAGCGTGCACTTTGCTTAATTCTGTGGGAGGTGAAACTAACTACCCTTGGTAATTGCTTTTATTCACATATTTATTTAGGGTTTAACCAAGAAGGGCTTGTAAACTCTGTTTATCTTGTTAGTAACTGAAGGATTTAAATACTGCATTTGGGTAGGTCCTTGGAGGTAGCTAGATTGTCTACTAGGATTTGCTGACAGTTAAACTATTTTTAAATTTCAGGTGGCTGAGGAGTTGAAAAAGAAACTTGCAAACTCTGCTTATCTTGGAAGTAACCTCATAATTGTTTAAATACTTCATTCTGGTTGTCCCTTGGGGTAGCTGGATTGACTACTAGGCTTTTGGGACTGAAACTATTTTTAAATAATTTACTGGTGCGTAGGAGTTTGTGGTAGTTAAACTCTTTTAAACAGAGTTACTGGGGTTAGGAGTGGTCACAGAAAACCTGCAGTGTGAAACAGGAAAGGCGGTCTTTCAAGCAACAGAGGGTGGTGGATTAAGGTTTACGTTTGTTTGTTACAATTCTTAAGATTTTCAGTGCAGGAAGAGTTTAAAGCAGCTGACTTATTTGGGGTGGACAGCTCTCAGAGCACAAACCACCAGGCCTGTTTTGGGGCTGGGAAGGTTTACCTGTGTTTGACTTGGATGTGTGGATTTTCTCTGATTGATTAGCAGGGTATTCTCTATCAAATTGTTGTGCAGGGCATCTTCCTGACAGGAAGGCACTCATTGCAGCAGTGGGTCAGAGCTTCTAGCTGATTGTTTTGTGAGGGCACAGTTTAGGCCCAACCCCTTCCCACCCTCACCCCACCCACCCCTGGAAATAGTTCCTTTATACCTGGGGTTCTGACATCATTCCTCAAGAGTGCAAGGTGCATGTCACTGTCATATCCTCTCTAGCACACTGCACTGACAATATAAGCATAAACATTGTATAATATAAATATATATTTCTACATTACAAACCAATCACACACAAAAAATGTGGGAGTAGTGCAATGTAATGGCTGTGGGGCAGCAGTCTTCGGGAGTCTTTCTGGAGGCTGAGATGCCCTATTTTCAGACAACTGTCTGCCCTGAGGGAGGAAGTTGCCCATCTTCAGGCCACACTGGACAGTAGTCAGGGACCTTCCCCCAGGCCACTATGGACAGTAGAAAGGGAACCTCCCCCATCCAGGGAGCACCAGAACCACCACCACTACCTCAGAGGTTGCAAAGAAAGCACAGAAGTTGGACCACAGTGGGCTCAGGGAGGATGAGGATGGTGAAACAGAGGCACACCCAATCAGATGTTACAAACCACAATCCATACGCCATTCTGGGGGAGCATAGCTCCCCTATAGATACACCCGTAGAGGAGACTAAGGAGGCTGAGGACAACTGTCACAAGGGAGGCCCACAGGAAGGAGGCAGAGGACACCACAAGGAAAGGAAGCAGCTCCTGGTGGGGGACTCAATTATTAGGGAGATAGAACTGGGAGGAGCTGGGAAATCTGAAGTAAGGTGCCTGCCTGGTGCCATGGCTTGGAGGGACAGGAAGCACATCCTCAGGATCACAACAACAGCTGCAAGGGATTCTGAGCTGGACGTAATTGTCCACCTAGGGACAAATGACTTGGCTCATCATGAGGTTAGAGCAGTGCAGAAGGACATTGCAGAGTTGGGGAGGGGCCTAAGACAAGTAGCAAACACAGTATCCTTCTCAGAGGTGCTGCCTGTCAAAGGCATGGGGGAGGCGAGGGTAATTGGCACCATGCAGTTTAATGAATGGTTGAAAAAATGGTGCGGAGCACAGGGGTTTGGCTTCATTGGGGACTGGGGTTCCACCTGGAGGGACACCAGCCTATACTGGCAGGATGGTCTGCATCTGTCCAGGAAGGGAACAAGTCTTTTGAGCAATCGGTTTAAATGCTTCATTGGCAAGCTTTTAAACTAGTCAATGGGGGAGGCACTGACAAGCAGCAGAAAAATCCCAGCCTCTCCCTACAAAACAGGGTACTAAATGAGAAAAAGACCAAGGTAGAATGGTCAGTGGGGGATGCTGCAACAGAAGGTAAGACCATCAAAAAATGGAGAGCAATGAGTACCAATGCCCGTAGTCTAGGTAACAAGCTTCCTGAATTAGTGGCCTTGATGGAGGAGGAACATCTGGATATCATGGCAGTCACAGAAACATGGTACACACAAAACCATGACTGGGAGGTAAACATACCAGGATACACTATCTACAGGAGGGACAGGGAGGGTAAAAGAGGGGGAGGAGTAGTTCTTTACATAAGGGAAGGAATAAAAGCAACAGAACAAAAGGGTAAACAGGGAGGAGAAGAAGCACTGTGGGTAAATTTGGAGACAGGCAATGGCACCACAATCCACACAGGGATTATATAGAACCCCCTTCTCAGGGGAGGAAGTGGACAAGGAAATGATAGAAAGTATACTTAGAATGGCAGAAAAAGGGGAGATATTGCTGATGGGTGATCTGAATATGCCAGATGTTAACTGGAGCGCAGTTGCAGCTGCCACTTCAAAGAGTGCAGTTATTCTAGATGCCCTACACGGGGCATGCCTTAGACAACTAGTACTGGAGCCCACTCAAGAGGAGCAATATTAGACTTGATACTCTCAAATGGAGATGGAGAGGATCACAGATGTAAGTGGGTAGCCATCTGGGAACTAGCGACCATCGAACAGTATGGTTCACAATAAACACAGCAATGAGTCAAGCCATACAAAGACAAAAGTACTGGACTTTAGGAGGCTGACTTTGCCAAAAATGGGTGAGTGCCTAAGGAATGCACTAGCAAATGGGCGGGAAGGAGGGTGGAAGAACAATGGGAATAATAAAACTGCCATCACAGAGGTAACGAGCCTTTGTGTGAAGCAAATAAACAAAACAAGACGATGTAAGAAACCACTATGGTTCTCAAAGGAAGTGGCAGGAAGGTTCAAGAGAAAAGAAAGCATTCAGGAAGTACAAGGAATCGCAGCAGGAGCAGGACAGAGAACTGTATCAGTTAAAGCAAAGGAGGCTGGGAAGGCAGTCAGAACAGCAAAGGCCCAAACTGAGGAAAAGATAGCCAACTCAGTTAAGAAGGGGAATAAAACCTTTATAGGTACATCAGGGAGCAAAGGAAGACCAAGGGAGGGATAGTGAGGCTTAATAAAGGGAGGAGGGTGGGCAGAGGAGAATGTGAAAAGGCAGAGATACTAAACAAATATTTTGCTCAGTATTTACAAAGGAAGAGGAGGTACATAAAACAAACAGTAGTAACACTCTGGATACAGAAGTTGATACCAGCCCATTTACGAAGAAAGGGTTCTGAAAGAACTCTTAAAACTGAAGGTGGGCAAAGCAATGGGGCCTGATGGGATTCATCCCAGAATTCTAAAAGAACTAAGGGTAGAACTAGTGACACCACTGACTACCCTCTTTAACAAATCATGGGAGGATGGGGTGGTACCCGAGGACTGGAGGAGGGCAGATGTGATTCCCCTTTACAAAAGTGGGAGCAAGGCAGAAGCAGGAAACTATAGACGTGTTAGTTTAACCTCAGTGATAGGGAAAATGATGGAATCACTTCTGAAGGAAAGAATTGTCGAGTATCTAGAGGCCAGAATGGCACAGGACCCTAGGCAGCATGGATTCACAGCGGAAGGTCATGCCAGACGAATCTGATAGATTTCTTTGACTGGGTGACCAAAGTAGTAGATCAGGAGGGGCTGTGACATGGCTACCTAGACTTTAGCAAGGCATTTGACACAGTCCCACACAAAAGATTAATATATAAGTTAGCCAGCCTGGGAGTGGGTCCCAAGATAACAGCCTGGGTAAAGAATTGGCTGGAGAATAGGACACAGAGAGTAATAGTAAATGGAGTCCACTCAGAAGAAAGGAGGGTTACTAGTGGGGTACCGCAGGGTTCAGTATTAGGACCAGTCCTCTTCAATGTCTTTATAAGCGACATTGCAGAAGGACTGGAAGGAAAAGTATGTCTCTTTGCAGATGACACTAAGATCTGCAACAGAGTTGATGCACAGGGTGGGGTGGAAAGGATGAGAAGGGACTTGGCAAGGTTAGAGGAATGGTCAAATGTATGGCAGCTTAGATTCAATGCTAAGAAGTGCAAGGTAATGCACCTGAAAACAAAACCCAGGGAAGAGTACACAATGGGGGTGAGATACTAACAACAACAAAATGGAAAGGGACCTGGGGGTAGTCATATCAGATGACCTAAAGGTGGGCAAGCAATGTGAGAAGGCAGCAAGGAGGCTGGGGGATACTGGGATGCATAGGGAGGCATCAGCAGTAGAAAACAGGAAGTTATTATCCTCTGTACAGACAGCTGGTGAGACCCCATCTGAGTACTGTGTGCAGTTCTGGAGACCCAATCTCCGCAAAGACATAGACAGGATGGAAGCTGTCCAGAGGAGGGCAACTAAAATGGTGCAGGGTCTGCACGGAGGACATATGAAGAGACTTAAGGAGCTTAATATGTATAGCCTCGAGGAAAGGAGGGAGGGGGACATGATAGAAACTTTCAAGTACCTCAAGGAATCAACAAAGTCCAAGAGGGTAGCATCTTTCAAAAAAGGTGTGCAAGAACAAGAGGGCACAATTTGAAGATAGAGAGGCGGCTCAGAGGTAACTCAAGGAAGTATTTTTTCACAGAGAGGGTTGTGGATGCATGGAATGGCCTTCCGGAGGAGGTTGTGGAGTCAAAATCAGTGGTGGAATTCAAGCATGCACGGGATAGTCATAAGGCAATTCTGGGGGCTGGGGGTAGGAAGAAGTAGGCTGCTGGTTAACTAGGATCTGCAGCTTATCCAGTAGGTAGGGAATTGGGCAGACTGGGTGGGCCAAGCGGTCCTTATCTGCCATCAAATTCTATGTTTCTATGTTTCTAGATACATTTTATGTGCTTTAGAAGCTTGTTTTTAGATTTTAGTCAGGTTTTTATTGTATTTTTTGCATATAAGCATCTATGTTGCAGATTGCTAAATGCAGGATCACTGTTACCAACTAACTTATTCAAGTTTATAATCAGCAGGGCCATCCAAAATCCTTAATTGTTTGAATGAGAAGTAGTCTGAGTGAAAGTATATTCACAAAGAAGAAACTGCCTTACTACTTATTAAAAAACTTCATAGTTAGCACCCCATTTAGGTGAATTGGATCATTTGCACCTTTTCTTCCACCAGTCTTTGTGACAACAAAAAGTTTTCTGATAGACTGCTTCAACAAAAAGCAAATGTTAAGTATTTAAGTGTACTTATGTTTGGTCAGTGGATTTTGAAAGCACAGTCAATGACATACAGAAGGTAAGACCCCAGGGGCTGTATGACACAGTGCTCAATTCACACCTGAACAAAGACAAAAACTGGGAGACACTCTTTCCTGGACACCAAGTTAAAAAAAAAAAGGCATACACATGTCTGGGAGATGCATGAATCCATTTGAAGGTCCTCCACTAATCACTTGTGGATTTTTTTTGTGAAGACACTTTATTTCAAAGAAGCAATTTCAAGCAGTTTGTTTTTTGCTCCTCCTACCCCCTGGCCATCCACTCCTTCAGGTTTGCCAAGGCCCCCTACCACCACTGCTGCGTCCTGACCACCATCCACTGCCCCTTACTGCTGTGCTACCAGGTAACCTAAAGTAACCATTCATTGGGTGGGCCCCTACCCATGTGGGTGGCTGCCAGAGGAGGAGGAGAATTGCCCCAAAGAGCTTCATGTGTATCCTGAGCATTGCAGGGTTAGAACAGAAATGTCTGGGGCTTCTGGCTTATGAAGGGACCAACAGCCGTCCTTCGGTTAGTCAGTGGGTGCTTTCCCATTTTCTTGGGAGCGTGACAGGCCACATGATGTCAAGGCACAAGCCGGCGTCCATCATGCTCCCTCCTGCAGTGACGGCTGACATACTGTTGTGCTTCTGGCCTCAACCAGAGGCCAGCAAATGCTGAGCCATGAACCCACCCTCCCTCCCAGGAGAAGGTGAGCGGTTATTGGACACTCAAGCTTCCACTCACCAGCTGGCCCTCCAACACCCAAGTCTGTTCCCTAATCCTGGTCAGCAGTGTCACAAGCAGAAATCCAATTCAAGCAGTTAAATTATAGATAGGAAAAAACAAAGGTAGTTCACCTTTGCAGTGATGGTTCAGATTAATTCACAGTGGAGTTCTAACAAGAAAAGAGACTAAGTCATTTGTAACTTGTGCATGTGGGGTGTGGGTGTTAAAGAAAGGGGATCATAGTGCTGTCACTACTGCCATTACTCCTGAGGGATGTGGACTGCATTGTTGCTACTGCCATCACACCGAAGGGGTGGGGGCTGTAGTGCTTCTGCCATCACCACTGGTGGATGGGGAATGTAGTACTACTGTCATCCCACCTGAGGGATGGAGGCCATAGTGCTGATACTGCCATCACACCTGAGGAATGGTGAACATAGTACTGCTGCCATCACACCTAAGGGATGGGGCCACAGTGCTGCTGCTACTTCTGTCACACCTGAGGGAGGGAGGAAGGTCATAGTGCTGTTGCTACTGCCATCACACCTGAGGGATGGGGCTGTAGTGCTGCTTCCATTACACTTTAGAGATGTAGGCTGTAGTGCTGCTGCTGCCTTCACATCTTGCACCTAAAATAACTTTAAATTGGTACAAGGATGGAAGGATGTGCAATAGTGGAGGTCAACATTGCTAAGATGCATGTTAGCAGAGTTAAAAATTGTTAAATAAAGTACACAAAACCAAACACCAGTAAAACTGGATTTTGGCTTAGCAGACACCAGTGACAATACCGTTTTTTACAATGTGCAAAATGGAATATGCCCTTTCTCAATCCCAGTAAACCAGTGTCCCTGACTATACAGCATGTAGTCAGCACTTTGTGCATCAGTTTTGGGATAGTACAATCAATCTTGACTGAAAACCTGGGCACAAAGGTTGGAAGTAAATGGGGCAAAATCTAATGAGAGGCAAGTCACTAGTGAGGTGCCTCAGGGGTCGGTCCTGGGGCTGATCCTTTTAAATGCATTCATTAGTGACATCAGCAAGGGCATAAATGACAACATCGCCCTGTTTGCAGATGACACAAAACTTCAAGAAAGAGTGAATAGTACAGAGGGAGTCAGACAACTGCAAGAGGACCTTAAGAAGTTGGAAAGGTGGTCACAAATATGGCAATTAAACTTCAGTGCTAATAAGTGTAAGGTGATGCACCTGGGTAGGGCCAACCACAAGGAAGAACATTGGCTAAATGGAGTCCAGCTGATGAGGAACATAATCTGGAAGTCATCATTGGGAACAACCTCAATCAGCAAAGTCAGTGCAATAAGGCTTACAGCAGGGCTAGCATGGTGTTAGGATGCATTGGCAGGGGGCTAGACAGCAGGAACAAGGAAGTGATACTACGACTATACCAGTCATTAATGAGGCCTCATCTGGAATACTGTGTACAATTCTGAAGGCCTCTTCTAAGAAAGGACATTGATAGATTGGAAGTAGTCCAGAGAAAGGCAACAAAAATGATACATGGCTTTCAGGTAATCACCTACGAAGAGAGGCTCGGGGCTTTGAAATTGTACTCACTAGAGACAAGGGGGGGTTATGATTAAGACCATCAAGTTCCTTAAAGGCATCAACAAGTTGCCAGAAGTGCAGCTTTTTACCAGGAATGTCAATTCTACTACAAGGAGGCATGCATGGAAATTGAATGGTGGCATGTTTAAGAGGAACATTAGAAAGTATTACTTCTCAGAGAAGGTGGTGGAACACTGGAATAGATTACCTCCTGAGGTTGTGGCTGCAAAGTCAGTATCAAGCTTTAAACATGGGTGGGACAAGTATTGAGAGCAAATACATGGCACTGGCAAGGGCTATGCTGGGTGTCTAGAAGGACAGAACACTGGTGCACAACAGGTGCCAGAATACCTCACTTGTGCAGACTTGTTGGACCACAGGTCCCCTTCTGCCATCATCTTCTTTTTTTCTATGTTTCTATGAATGAAGTGCCAGCAAAATGTGTGCCAAGAATGTTGATATCCAATTAGAAATTAGCCTGAAAGGACTTTTCAAGTCAACTTCTTGCACAATATAAGAGGGATTCAGCAAACTTTTATCAGTGGTATTGTAACAATGGATGAAACAGAAACATAGAAACAGAGACTTTGATGGCAGATAAGGACCGCTTGGCCCACCTAGTCTGCCCATGTCCCTACCTAGAGGATCGCGGCAGCTCAGAACTCTCCAGCTTCCTTCAGGAGCCAACGGACCAGCGTTTTTGAAGCTGACAGGCCCTGAGGCCTGAACCCTTCCCCCCAGCACTCTGCCGATCACAGCAGCTCAGGACTCTCCAGCTCCCTTCAGGAGCCAACAGACCAGCGTTTTTGAAGCCGACAGGCCTTGAGGTAAAGGCATACCACTGCTTCTTGCTCTAGAAGACTGCTGTGGGGTGCTACCTGAGTGTAGCCTTAAGACTCTTAATTTGTGTCCCCACAGGTGTACTGATTGTTTTTCTCTGACTATGCTTTTACCTGCCTGTACTAGCATTGCTCATGTAATTCAAATAGGGACTTTAATTGCTAAATTCTGTTTGTCTAGCATTGTGCACTATTGTTGAGGCAGTTAACCTGCGACTTTGTACTGTTAGACAGAACCATTTTAAAGTCTTACCTGTTCTCTCCTGTGTGGCCATGCTGGTAGCTTCTGAGCATGCGCAGTGTGGGGCCTAATCGGGATATAGACCACGCATGTGCAGTTTAGTGTTTGATTGTGAATTACCCTTCCCACTGCATACTAATCCGCTCCCTTTGTTTGTGCTCCTTATAGGCCTGAACCTCCTCCCCCCCCCCGCACTCTGCTGATCGCGGTAGCTCAGGACTCTCCAGCTCCCTTCAGGAGCCGATGGACCAGCGTTTTTGTAGCCGGCAGGCCCTGAGGTAAAGGCTTACCTCTGCTTCTTGCTCGAGGAGACTGCTGTGGGGTGGTAGCCTGACGACGCTGTGCGTCGTTTGCCCTGCCACAGCCAGCCACCCACCCACACAGGGGCGGCCCTCAATTTATTGGCCCACCCTATTACATCACTTCCTGTTAACCGAAATACTAAGTCCTCATTTTCCCATTTGCAGGTTATACCCGCTAGCCACTAGAGGTCACTGTGCTCTCTGCTGTTAGCATCTTGCTAGCTAATCCCACTCTATCCCTGTGTCTTCTCTACCCACTTCTCTCCTCTCCTATCTAACCACCCCTTTCTAACTCCTCTCTTACCACTGGGCCCCTCTATACTGCACCCATTGTTCTTCCCCCTCCCAGTATTCTATGGGCTCCCAAGATCACCTATTCCACACTAGCCTACAGCCATATCTGGCCACTAGGAGTCACTATTTAGCACCCCAGTTGTGGGCCTCCACAGTGCCGGTGGGCTGCTCCTGGACTGTGGATAACGACTCTACCCAGGGCAATTCCCTATTATCCCTGGTAAGACTTGAACCTGGCACCTTGCACACTAGAGGCAGGGTCTCTACCACTGTACCAAAGTGGCACTAACACTTTTGGCAGGTTACATACCCTCTTCTCTCATTTCTTATTATCTGCCTGCAAACCTTCACTGAAAATGCCTGCTTACCTCCTGCTGACTTGCCTCTCTCTCCTCCTCCTCCTCCTCCTCCTTAGGCCATCATCCGACTCTGGTGTCCCTACAACTCCACAGTTTCACCACTCTAGTGCTCCCACTTGCCCTCTTACTCTTCCCTCCTTCTGGGTCTCTGTGCCATCACCTTCCTCCTCTGCTCTCCCAATGTGCCCTAGCCCACCTCACTCACCACCTAGACACTACCTTGCTTCCCCCCCTTGCACCCACTGGCGACTTATCGTTCTAGCCTTCCCAGCCTGTGCCCGTCTGCCTACCCCCTGCGTCCTGAAACTCCCCTACTCCTCCTATCTTACCCAGAGTAAACTCACCTTCCACCACCCCCTGTCCAGGGCTGTTCTCATCCTTCTACTCCTGACAGGAAATATACATCCTAATCCTGGCCCAGCTCACAATAGCTCATCAGTCGAATCTCCTGGACTTCATGTTGTGTCTATGAACATCTGTAGCCTCCTTAAAAAATTCGACTCACTCCAATGTTGGATTGCAGTCCATAAACCTGACGTTAGCTCTATAGTGGAAATCAGGCTGTCAGAATCAACCCCTGACTCCCTGGTCTTGCTCCCGGGCTACTCCCTCTATCAGGAGGACTGTGTTGGTAGGCGGGGTGGGGGCTGTGCCATCCATATCAAAGACTCACTCGTAGGACTAGCCTTCACAGCCCCTATCCTTGACTTCAGGGCTCCGGCTCTAACCCTAAAACTGACCCCTGATCCTTCTAGGGGTCTCATCTTTCTGACTACAGCCTACATACCTCCCAAAAAATCAAGCGCAGGCACTGGCTCCACTTATTGATTATCTTACCTCCCTACCCCACTCCTCTGACCAAATCCTTGTGGGTGATCTAAATATTAACTGGCTCAGCCCCTCATCCTCTGCTACCTGTGACACCTTTGCATCTATTGACCTAACACAACTTGTTACCCAACCTACTAGAGTGAATCTTAGAATGGGCACAAGCACACTTCTTGATGTGGTCCTCACAAACCGTCCTAACCAAATTTGCAATATCCAAATCCTTCCTGACAGACTTAGTGACCACTCCCCTGTTCTTTTCCATTGGTCAACCTCCTTTCCCAAATCCACAGCACAATCCACCCTTCGGCGGTGGCTAAGACCAGGCGGGCTGAAAGGCCTTAAGCAACTCCTAACCCACACTGACTGGTTTCCCATACAATACGTCCCTGACATGGACACGGCTCTAACCTTTTTTACCCAAACCTTTAACAAAGCCTGCGACATTTTTGCACCACTAACTGCACTCCGGTCCAAAGTAAGGCAAGCCCCCTGGGTTACACCCCACCCCATGCCAACTTCTTAAGAATAGGGATAACCTGTGGCACATTGTCACCGAAACTGGCCACTCTGCTGACAGGCAGGCCTATGCTGCTGCCCAGAACAAATGTACTTGGGCCATCCACAAGGCAAAGGCTGAACACTATCAAGCCTCACTCACTTCATCATGGGGGAATGCCAGGACCTTCTGGGACAACACCAAACAACTGAATAGGGCACATCCCCCCCACCCTCCCAAATCAACATTGATGCCTCTATCTCCACAGACCCAGCCCACATTGCCAAGCACCTCAACAAATCCTTCACTGACCTTAGCCCTGTGCTCCCGAACAACTTCTTCACCCCCCCTCCCAATCTGACCATATTCTCACGTGCCCTTGGTTCTACCTACACCGTGTTACTACCCGGGAAGTCAGACCTTACCTACTCAAGGCCTTAAAGAGCAGTACTATTGGCAGTGACTCCCTCGATCCCAGTCTCCTCTGTCAGGTTCTGGATCTGGTTATCTCACCGATCACCAGTCTCTTCAACAAGTCTCTCTGCCTAGGGCAATTCCCTTCTGCCTGGAAAATTGCTACAGTCACCCCCATACACAAGGGTGGGACTAGGACTCTCCCTGGTAATTATCGACCTATCTCTATCCTCTATTCTCTCTCAAAGGCCTTAGAAAAGGTTGTGTCCTCCCAAATCTCTGATTATCTAGACAAATACTGCATCCTCTGCCCTGAACAGCATGGGTTCAAAGCTGGCCACAGCACCAACACTGCCCTCCTTGAGTTCTCCAAGTTTCTTCACCCCTCTCTGGACTCTGGCTGTCTAGCGGGTGCAGTGTTCATTGATTTATCAAAAGCCTTCGATACTGTCTCCAACCCCCTCCTGCTGGATACCCTAAGCCACATAGGCTTTGCCGCTGGGCCTGTCTCCTGGTGCTCCAGCTACTTGACTGCCCGCTCACAATGTGTTAAAATTAATGGGACACTCTCCAGTGCCTGTCCTATCTGCTCTGGAGTCCTGCAGGGCTCCATTCTTGGGCCCTTGCTCTTTTTCCTTTTTCTCAACTCCCTGCCAGGTGATTGTACTGGTAAAATCTTACTTTACGCAGATGATGCTGTTATCTTTGCCTCAGGCCGTAATTCCATCTCCCTTCAGGACTCCTTGCAATTATCTTACAATAACGCAGAAGCCTGGTTCAAAGAGCATAGACTCGTAATTAATCTTAAAAAAATCAAAACCATGCTCTTTGCCCACCCCCAAAATAAAGCTAGTAATTAACCACTTCAGGTTCATGCCAGCTCTAAACTCCTAATCAAGCAAGTCCACTCATACAAGTACCTAGGGATAACCTTCGACCCTGCTCTCTCATTTCATGCCCACATCTCTGCCCTTGCCTCAGCCTCCAACATTCGGCTGGGTATCCTTTACAGTCATAAAAACTGTCTCACCCCCTGACGCCCTCCGACTCACAGTCACATCCTCTGTACTATCCCTAGTAGACTATGGCTTACCAGTTTATGAGGCCGCTGACCAGACCTCCCTAAACAGGATCCACCTCACCTTAAATAAGGTATGTAGGCTAATAACCGGGGTGCCTAGACTAACCCACACCTGCCATCTATACACCCTGGCTAATCTGCTCGACCTAGACGAACGTCTCAGATACCATACCTGCCTCCTAACTAAAAAGGCGGCTCCTTGGTCTATCACCGCCAGGTCTGACTGCCTCTATCCACCGAGCAAAGCCTCCAGTGCATACCTGATTCTCCTGCAAAACTGCACTGGTAGTACCGAGGGCAAGAACCTCGCAAGGTCAAAGGGCATACTCCTACAGAGCCCCTTCTTGGTATAACACTCTCCCTACCAGTATCACTGATGCCTCCATGATCTCTTGCTTCAAAACCACCCTTAGAAAACACCTACTCACTATGCGCAGCTGTGGCTGCCTCTAAGTCTTTTCCAGATCTTCTGACCAGACAAAGCTCCCGGTACCATCGCAAACCTATTGCTTATCTCTACCTATAATGCTACTCTCTTCTTCGCACGCCTCTACAATGATTTCTTCTGTTTAGTTCCGCCTCTGTTAGCTTACTGTACAAATCGTCCTGTACCTACTTGTATAGTATTGCAGGAAGGTGCAGTCCCCTTAATATGGAAAAGGGCACATGTAGTGCCAATTCACAAGGGTGGAGCAAGGGAACCTATAGGAAACTACAGGCCCATTTCCATCCTCTGTCACTTGGCCAAAATCCAAGAGCGGCTAGTTTGCAGCCAACTCAGAGATTACCTGGAAGCCAACAGGTTACTGGCACCCACACAACACGGCTTTAGACCAAAGCATGGGACCGATACCGCCCTCATTAAATTCACCTCTGGTGTCCTAATAGCCTGGGACAAGGGTAACCCAACTGGGACTGTATACGTAGACCTCTCTAAGACCTTCGACCTGGTGGATCACTCACTCTTGCTAACAAAGCTTAGCCAACTAGGACTGGACCAACACTCTCTCAATTGGATCTGCAATTACCCCATGGATCGCACTCAACAGGTCAAGTGGAAAGGGGCCACCTCACAACCCCTACCCTTAACTGAGGGAGTCCCTCAGGGTTCAATCTTAGGTCCACTTATGTTCTCCCTATTCAGAAAATGACCTCCACTGAGCACTGCGGTGGAAGCTCCATAGTACAGTGCATGATATCACGATACTCTACAGAACTGGGGATCACCCATCCGATCTTGGACCTAGGCTCCAAAGCCAGCTTCACAAGGCTGAGACTTGGCTAATTGAGAATCGCCTTGTTCTCAACCCACTAAGACCAAGGCTGTTTGGGCCCAAAATCCTGGGCCTCTCAGGGACCATCTCCTGCCACTCACTACCTTGGCCGGCTCCAACATAGGTGGTACAATCAGTCAAATACCTTGGTCTCCATATTAGACCAGGGGCCTCACCCTCAAGCCCCAAGTGGATACTGTAACAAAAAACATACATCAAAAACTGGGCCTTCTCTATCGCCTTAGCCACAATATGATACCAGAGACTAGACTGGCCATCTCACAAACTATCCTTCTCCCGACCTTAACCTACGTCGCTCCCATCTTACTCGGCACCACTAAAACGGACCGGAGCAGACTCATGACCCTATATCACAAAATAGCTCGCTTTGCTTCAAAATCCTGCTAGAGGACCCACCATTGTGATGCCCTCACTGCCCTCGACTGGCCATCCCTGGACAATAGGCTCCAGTACCCCCTACTAAGCTGGACCTATAAGCTCTAGAAGCCACCCACTGCTTGAGCCTGAATGGACTACTTGCCCCAAAAGCCCGCTCAGATGACCGCTTCAGCTCCTGAGACAAAAAACTCCTGGAGACTCCCCAGACCTGCACAGTTGCAGGAGAAAATCCTTACTCCACCTAGCCCGGGTCATGGAACAATCTCCTAGGGCGTCTTCAGGAGGCACCCGACATTAGCCATCTTTCAAAGGGGCTACGTGCTCACATTAATAAACCAAGTCCTGCAACTGCCCCAACAGCTAAAGACAATCACACCTAATATCAGTCCATACCGACTGAACTGCTTCCCTATAGGGCAACAACTAACGTTGGCTGGAGCTGGCACTACCCTTACGGAACCTCCTGTAGACACAGAAGCACTTATTCCACCTCTCCACCTGACGTCACTGCTGTATTCTATACTATAATGTATTTGTTGCCCCGTCCACAGAAACTGTATGGTGTATTCATAACCCCGTATTATTTGTCCACAGGAACTGTATGGTGTATTCATAACCCCGTATTATTTGTACTACTCTCAGCGCATCAGCGGACCTTATATGTACTGCTCTGAATTGCTATATCTTGTAACAAATACACTGCACTGTATTATGACTGTACCAACTAATACAATGTACCTCATGCCCTCTTGCACAAAATTGGGATATTGTATACTGTCTTAGCAACTCTGTATGATCCTTATGACTGTGATACCTGTCTGTATGTTCAATCCTTATGTACCAATCCCCGGGTCGCCCCTGAAAAAGGGATCTTCGGAGCCCAGCGGGCCTACCCGGTTAACACAATTTAATAAATAATAAATAAATAAATATGGTCAATCCTGTAATGCTCATCTGTAACTGTACAGACTACTCTGAACTGACTTGTGCTTTGCCAATTCTTGTTGTATTATAACTGTATTCTGTTCTATGTCCTCATGTTGCCACAGATCTTTTGTACACAGTTTTATTGTATAAATGTTGTTTGCACTGTTTTGTCCTGTCTGTGATGAGGTACCTTTGTAAATGAGCCTCTGGCTCAAAGGTTGTAAACTGATGTTCCAATAAATAAATAAATAAGCTGCAGATCCTATCTAACCAACAGCCTATTTCTTCCTACCCCCCCAAAAAAATTACCTCATGTCTGTCCCATGCATTCTTGAATTCTCCCACAGTTTTAGACCCCACAACCTCCTCAGAAAGGCTGTTCCATGTGTCCACCACCCTCTCTGTGAAAAAATACTTCCTCACATTGCCCCTGAGCCATCCCCCCTCTATCTTCAAATTGTGTCCCCTGGTTCTTGCACATCTCTTTTTCTGAAAGATGCTATGCTCCTGGACTTTGTTGATTCCATTAAGGTACTTAAACATTTCTATCATGTCCCCCCTCTCCCTCCTTTCCTCAAGGGTATACATATTAAGCTCCTTTAGCCTCTCCTCGTATGACTTCTCTTGCAGACCCTGCACCATTTTAGTTGCCCTCCTCTGAACTGCCTCCATCCTGCCTATGTCCTTGCAGAGATGGGGTCTCTAGAACTGGACACAGTACTCCAGATGGGGTCTCACCAACTGTCTGTACAGGGGATAACAACTTCCTGTTTTCTGCTGGTGATGCTTCTCCCTATACATTCCAGTATCCCTCCAGCCCTCCCTACCACCTTCTCACATTGCTTGCCAACCTTAAGGTCATCTGATATGATTACCTCCAGGTCCCTTTCCATTTTTGTTGTTGTTACTACCTCCCCCCATTGTATAGTCTTCCCCTGGGTTTTTGTTTCCCAGGTGCATCACTTTGCACTTCTTTGCATTGAATCCATGCTGCCATACTTCTGACCATTTCTCCAACCTTACCAAGTTCCTTCTCATCCTTTCCACTCCTCCTTGTGTATGTACCCTGTTGCAGATCTTTGTGTCACCTGCAAAGAGGCATACTTTTCCTTTCAGTCCCTCTGCAATGTCACTTATAAAGACATTAAAAAGGACTGGACTCAGTACTGAACCCTGCAGTACCCCACTAGTAACCCCTCTTTCTTTAGAGTGGACTCCATTTACAATTACCTTCTATGTCATGTTGTTCAGCCAATGTTATACCCAGGCTACCACCCTGGGACCCACTCCAAGGCTGGTTAATTTGACTACTAATCTTTTGTGTGGGACTGTGTCAAATGCCTTGCTAAAGTCTAGGTAGGCCATATCCATAGCACCTCCCTGGTCTACTACTTTGGTCACCCAGTCAAAGCAATCAATTAGATTCATCTGACATGACCTTCCTGCTGTGAACCCATGCTGCCTTGGGTTCTGTGCCCCACTGGCCTCTAGGTACTCAACAATTCTTTCCTTCAGAAGAGATTCCATCACTTTCCCTACCACAGAGGTAAAACTGACAGGTCTGTAGTTTTCTGCCTCTGTCTTGCTCCCACTTTTTTGAAGGGGAGTCACATCAGCCTTCTTCCAGTCCTCAGGTACCACACCATCCTCCCATGATTTGTTATAACGGGTAGTCAGTGGTGTCACTAGTTCTATGCTTAATTCCTTTAGAATTCTGGGGTGAATTCCATCTGGCCCCATTGCTTTGTCCACCTTCAGTTTTAGGAGTTCTTTCAGAACCCTTTCTTCTGCGAAAAGACTGGGATCCACCCCCTCTCCAGAGTGCCTCTGTTAATTGGATTAGGCACCTCCCCATTTCCTTTTTTGTGAATATTGAACAGAAGTATTCATTCAGTATCCCTGCTTTTTCACTGTCACTCTCTGCCCACCCATCATCCATTCTATTCAGCCTTACTATCCCTCCCTTTGTCTTTCTACGCTCCCTGATATACCGATAAAAGATTTTATCCCCCTTCTTAACTGAGTTGGCTATCTTTTCCGCAGTTTGGGCCTTTGCTATTCTGACTACCCTCCCTGCTTCCTTCTGCCTTAACTGGTACAGTTCTCTAGCCTGCTCCTTCTGTGTTTCCTTATACTTCCTAAATGCTATCTTTTTCTCCCTAACCTTCACTGCCACTTCTTTTGAGAACCATAGTGGCTTTTTCTTTCATTTTGATTTGTTTATTTGCTTCACACAAAGACTTGTTGCCTCTGTGATGGCAGTTTTGATATTTCCCCATTGTTGCTCCACCCCTCCTTCTAGCCTGTTTGCTAGTGCTTTTCTAAGGCACTCTCCCATCTTGCCAAAGTCAGCCCTCCTGAAGTCCAGAACCCTCACTTTTGTATGGCTTGACTCTGTAGCTGAGTTTATCATGAATCACACTGTTTGGTGGTCACTTGTTCCCAAATGGCTACCCACTTCTAGATTTGAGATCCTCTCACTGTCCCCATTTGAGAGTACGAGGTCTAAGATTGCTCCCTCATGAGTAGGTTCCAATAATAGCAGTCTGAGGCACGTCACTTGAAGGGCATCAAGAATAGCCCTGCTTTTGGATGTGGCTGCAGCAAAGGTGCTCCAGTTAACATCTGGCATATTAAGGTCTCCCATCAACAGTATCTGCCCTTTCTCTGCCATCCTAAGTATGCCTTCTATCATATCCTTGTCCATTCTCTCCCCCTGACATGGGTGTCTGTATACAACCCCCATGTCAGGGATGAAGCCTGGGTTCACCATTTTGAACTAGAGTCTAAACAGCAAAGCAAACAATGGACACACCATGTATCTCAAACACCAAAGAAGTTCAAGCAGGTCACCTGAAGTTATAAAATGATGGCCTCAATACTTCTGGGATTCTAAACTGTCATCATGATTGATTATCTTGAAAAGGGAAAGACAATAACTGATGAGTACTGCACTGAACAACTGTTCAATCTGAGAAATGTCATCAAAGCCAAACACTGTGGAAAATTAAGGGGAGGCATTTTGCTCCTGCAAGGCGATTGTTCACTCCACACAGCACAGGTTGCACTAGCTTCTGCAACAGAATGTAGATATGAACTGCTTCCTCACCCACCTTCCCACCAGATCTTACGCCTTCAGACTTTTGCCTGGTCCCAAAACTGAAGTCTGAACTCCATGGGAAAGAGATTTGCTGAAGACAAAGGGGTAATAGCTGGTGTATATGGGGTTTCTTGGGGGCAAAACATAAAATTCTACCATGAGGGGATGACAATGCTAGAATGATGCTGGACTAAGTGTATTGAACTGAAAAGAGACTATGTTAGAAAATAAAATAATACAAGGTTGATAGTGTATTTCTTTCTGTGTTAGGCTGCAAATGTCTTGATTGACCCTCGCACCTGCAAATGAATATGGCTGATGGCCACTGCTTTTTCAGTCTGTGGGTACTTATCGTAGATACTAACATTGGCACATATAACATATCTGATTTTATCATTTGTAATTCCATTCTCAAAGAAATAAATCCCCATATCCTGAGTGCTTACTTTCCACAGCAAAAGGGAGTGTTGGTTAGCATATGAATGTCCCCTCAACCCCATTCTCCACTAATGAATGTGAAAAATAGCTAAACTTCTTGAGCATATGATACTGCTATTATAACTCACAAGAAAACATTACTGGCATTGGTCAAAGCTTTTTAAACGTTGCTAAAACGATGGGCAGCATCTACACAGTAGATGGGTTATTAATGCATCTGGGTCAGTGGGAGGGAACAAGTAGAGTACATCTGCCAATGAGAGTGCAATTGCAATTCTTATTCTCCTATGCACAGCAGCTTCAACATTTATAAAAAACAATCAAAGGCTAGTTATGCAGGGACTGCTATGTGATCTAAAATGAAATGTGACTTATTCTTTTATGGATCATCTGCAAGCGGTAATTCTAAATTTACCTTTTCCTTTCCGAGTTTCACAAATTCAGCTGGATGTATATCAGCCTCCCTTTAGAAAACGGTAGCTGGATTTGTCAGACTTGTTTATTTCATTCATTAATGGATAATGCATTGAGACACTATAATTGGCAACTGGTAGAAACATATTAACCAGCAGAGTTTAGGGTCCCCTAGAACTGACAGATGAAGAGGATTCCAGAGAACCCACCACTGCACACCAGACCTAACTCTAACCCTCATATCCTAGTTATTTATCAAGTTGGTCTATTAGTCAGCTTTGAAGAAAGATATTCATTATAATACAAGTTGAGGTTCCTTACCATCAATGCTAACATTAGCACACGACGCATTCAAGGTGTGATCTGAGTTTCCAATCTCAATGTAATAGACCCCAGAACCATGAGGGCTTACATTATGCAGAGAAATGCTTTCGTTTCCTTCTCTCAGCTGTTGTCTGACGATGTCTTCATTCAGTTCCCTGGGAATTTTGATGGATGTTCCATTCTTCAGTGTTTTGTACCACTGTATAAATGATTTGTTTGAGCTGGTTGGAGTAAATCTGCAACTGATAGTGATATTTGAACCTTCAGACACATTTACCAATTGAATCTCCTGACTTGCTCCAAATTCTGAAACAAAATTCATAATGTTTTATTGTTCTTTATTTAAAAAAAAATGCTGTCCCTTTCTTCCTATTTAAGATATACTTTATACCATGTAAACAAGACACTTTTTCAATAATGTTATTATGATATTTTTACCTGGTGTTGTTTGCATTACCAATCACTATGAACAAAGAGTGTTTTTATTATTTCTGGTGATTTGGACAAATTACTAACATATGTACTGTAATTGCCAAGAGAACGCCTTTCAGTCTATAAAGTATGCTGAGTGCAGAGCTCATGTATTGTACATTACATGAAACGTTGCCTACTCTTCCCTGCCACCATTATCTTCTCCATTACCTTATCTCATCTTCTCTTTCAAACGCCAAATTACTTTCTGACTTACCACCTTCTCTGGCAGACCATTTCACTTGGTGATCTCTTTCTTGTGGTAGAACCTCCTTTGTGAAGCTTCCATCCACCAGCTTAAAATTCTTCTCCCTTGTGTTCTAACCCCAGGAATTCCTCCCTTAAAGGTTTACAATTTATACAGTCATTTTGGCCAAGAGTGATGCCCCAGAGATAGAACATGTGCAAATTTTAGAATTTGGAATATAGGTTCAAACTCTGCATCTGTGCTCCACTCCGGCTGTTGCTCAGATCGGTTTCTCTGCCTAAAGAGCAGTCACCCCACAGTGAACTCCGGTAATGACTGGTTCTCCAGACAGGTTTTTATTTTGTAGTTTATCAAAACAAGTGTATTTTAGTCAGTTTTTTTCAATTACTCTATGTTTAGCTAGAACATGAAAGAGCAACAAAAAAAAAAAGAAAACCAAGGTGCTGTGTCAGCATTTGGTCTGAAAACTAAACAAAATGGTAATATTAAAAGAAAAATATAAATAAAAAATAGGATCAATGTTGTGATCACAGGTCTTCTTCAGGAATTATCTAAAAGAGAAAAAAAGAAAAGTTAGAGGAGAGGTGAGGGGAAATAAAAAAGTGATATATATAACAAGAAAGAAAATGGAGGGAATCTCTAGGAGAAAAATGGGTAATAGCCAAGATAAGAACAGAATCTGGAAAACAAAGAGTTGATGATGGGAAAGAAAACGTATAGTTGGAGTAAATGAGCTGAGGAGTCCTCAAGTGGGAACTAAATAACAGGGCATAGTAAGAAGGTAGAAGGGTGTCAAATGTGGGGGAAGGAGACAGAGATACAGACATCTGTGGAAATGAAAATAGATGTGCAAACATAGCTGTAATGCCCATGTGAGCATGATACGGTATGTGTTTCTGTGCGTGTGGGGTAGGCATACTCAGAAGCATGTACTCCAGGCATGACCTCACAATGGTCTATAGAAAGGAAATAATCTCTCTTTCTTCCTAAGCGACATTGCAGAGGGACTGGAAGGAAAAGTATGTCTCTTTGCAGATGACACAAAGATCTGCAACAGAGTTGATGCACAAGGTGGGGTGGAAAGGATGAGAAGGGACTTGGCAAGGTTAGAGGAATGGTCAAATGTATGGCAGCTTAGATTCAATGCTAAGAAGTGCAAGGTAATGCACCTGGGAAACAAAAACCCAGGGGGGAAGAGTACACAATGGGGGGTGAGATACTAACAACAACAAAAATGGAAAGGGACCTGGGGGTAGTCATATCAGATAACCTAAAGGTGGGCAAGCAATGTGAGAGGGCAGCAAGGAGGGCTGGGAGGATACTGGGATGCATAGGGAGAGGCATCACCAGTAGAAAACAGGAAGTTATTATCCCTCTGTACAGACAGCTGGTGAGACCCCATCTGGAGTACTGCGTGCAGTTCTGGAGACCAGTCTCCATAAAGACATAGACAGGATGGAAGCTGTCCAGAGGAGGGCAACTAAAATGGTGCAGAGTCTGCACCAGAAGACATATGAAGAGAGACTTAAGGAGCTTAATATGTATAGCCCCAGGGAAAGGAGGGAGAGGAGGGACATGATAGAAACTTTCAAGTACCTCAAGGGAATCAACAAAATCCAAGAGGGTAGCATCTTTAAAAAGAAGAGGTGTGCAAGAACTAGGGGGCACAATTTGAAGATGGGGGGGCGGCTCAGAGGTAATTTAAGGAAGTATTTTTTCACAGAGGGTTGTGGATGCATGAAACGGCCTTCCAGAGGAGGTTGTGGAGTCAAAAACAGAGGTAGAATTCAAGCATGCATGGAACAGTCATAAGGCAATTCTAGGGGGTGGGGGCAGGAAGAAGTAGGCTGCTGGTTAACTAGGATCTGCAGCTTATCCATTAGGTAGGGAAATGGGCAGTCTGGGTGGGCCAAGTGGTCCTTATCTGTCATCAAATTCTATGTTTCTATGTTTCTATGTTTCCTGCTGTCAATACCCCTCCTTGCTTTTCTGTAGGCCTTGCTACACTGGCTATATTATTTAAGGGAGTCACTGAAGATGACTCCTGGATCCCTTTCCTCAGAGGTAGTATGCAACTTAACCCCTTCCATCCAACACTATGGTCTAGAGTTCTTGTTCCCTAGGTGCATTACATTGCACATTTTGGCATTGGATTGCAGCTGCCAAACCTTAGACAACCTTCACAACATTTGCAGGTACTTCTGGGAGTTGTATATAGAACTATATCTACACTTCTGTGTTGTTGTAGTCGCACAACTTAAACCCCACAATGGCACTGCTCATGGCTGCTGACCTCCCTACCACTCCCCCTATGCTGTAACCTTCCTCCCCACTCCCTATCCACAGTTTATGCAGACACTTTCCTTTCAGGCTGTAAAATAAAAAAACAAGCAATTAAGTCCCAGCCTGACCTGGCAGTACAGATGCTTCTATTTGGATCCTCTAAGGAGAAAAAAAACCTAAAAACAAATGCAGCTGGCCCTTGTATTTACAGAACTACAGTCCCAGTATTGGGAAGCTGTAGTCAAGTGACCTGACCTCCACAATGGCACAGCTCATGGCTGATGCCCTCCCCTCATCCTCTCCTGTGCAACAACCCTCTATCCCACTTCCTACCCCTGGTAGAGGTAAACATTTTAATTTCAGGCTGCAATATTAATCAAAGTGCCAGTGGTACTGAGCGGTGCCAGGGCAGGGACATGACATTTTTCTATAATGGTGGTGCCAAGGAAGGGATGTGACATTTTTGTATAATGAAAGGCACATACACAGCACATGTTAATGTTTATGAAAATGATGTACTGTACAATGCAGAAACATACATGCATACAAGCACACACATATGTCTCACAAAATAAACAGGCATACACCACACAATACACAAACTCTAAACTTTTAACACAAGCAGTTCCTGCAGTAGGGCTTTCTTGCCTCATCATGATCTGTAGCAGTTCTCCAGGACACAGATTTTCATAGAAGGACACAAGCTGACAATGCTTTTCTCTAATTATCCAGATATCCTTTGTCAGTGCTGATAGCAGCCATAATACTGGACTTCCACTGGCCTCTAGCTGATCTAACCAGCAGGAGACCTAGCTTATTATCCCACTGAAAGAATATTTGCTTCACGCAGAATAATGATAATCTGTCCCCAAGTAACAGTAGCAGAGTAATTGCTTTGCTTGCTGTTCTTAACAGTGCCTGCCTTTGAACTGATGTATCGGTGTATGCTGTGTCTTCTAGATCTTTTACCTCTGCTTTGAGCTTCAGCAGTTTCTCCCTTTTTTGCTTACTTTTTCACATGTAAGAAATAATATCTCCACTTTGGAAAGCATCCCCTGCCTCCCGCAAGCCAGGTTTTGATGGAGCTGTGGAACTATTAGTTTTCAGATTTAAAGGAAAACTACATGCAAAAATTATTCAATGTTTGGTGAATACTGCATCATGGCTGTGTATACTTAAACTCTGGCTTGTCTCTATTCCCACCCTCAGCTGAGGAGCCAGGCAGTGTTGGGGAAATAGAAGGCCCAGCACTAAGGGTGAGAAGAGTGCCGGAGGAAGAGGAGGAAGGGCAGATGACTGGTGTTTGAAATGGAAGAGGCTGGATTTTATTTGATTTATGGGAGGGGTATTTGATTTGTGGGAGGGGCTTATGGAAAACAACCTGGTTCTTAATGCTGCAAAATCACAAGTAATGTTATCTGGATCCTAGATCTATTGAGCCTACTGCCCTCTCCCTCTAGACATCTGATGAGTTAATGGCTCCCCTCTCTCCTCAGTCCAGGAATTCAAATACCTAGGCATCACCCTAGACCCTAACATACACTTCCACCTCTATGTCACAAACCAATGCAAAGCCACCAACACTCATACTGGGATGGTCTGCCATCTCAAGCATCTTCTCACATACCCTGCCAGGAAGACCATTGCCCAGGGCCTACTCCTCCCCTGCCTACAATATGGGTCCCTAATCATCTCTAACACTCTCTCTAGTTCCTTGCACAAATTGGACATGACATATAACAACATCTGCCACTTTGCCCTATCATCCCCTAGTCCCATTCACCACTGCACACTCTACAAATCCCTAGGGTGGATATCTCCCCCAGCATCCCAATCCTTCATGCAAGGTTGATTTATACTGTATATAAGCAATTATAGTCCCCTCTCCTGCTATAACCATCCTGCCCTCTCCTAGTGCCAATGCTGCCTACTCCCTCAGATCCAGATCTCATGATCCCACCCACCTTGCCACACCTAGGTGTGCTACCAAAATGGGAGAACAGGTATTTTCATCTTTCACACCTAGTCTCTGGAACTCTCTTCCTCAAACAATTCACAGCTCCACCTTATCACTGTCTTTCATGTCATCCCTAAAAGCCCATCTCTTCCAATCCACTACTTGTAAATGCTTCCAACTCCCATGACCTCTCAACTCCCAGACCTGTCCTCCTGTGTACTCTACTTACTTCTCCTGTCTCACCTCACCTCCTCCTGACCTGTTGGTACAACAGCCCACAGCCTTTATGTACGATGTTGCAGGTACTCCACAAATCAGCAGTTTGCCATGAATGGTCTATTGAGTGCAATGAGATAACTCCAGCCATAGCACTTATCAATGTCCAAATGGTATACCATCATAATGGTGACTGCAACTGAGCAATGCCAATATAAGCAACTCAATTACAGCACCTGTTATGTAGGCTACCAAGCAAGGTGAGTGATCAGGGTGACAAGAAGACAGGGAGAGCAACAGAAAGGACTGGAGGGAGGGCAGAAGAGGAGGGAGGGTATGTAGGGGGTTGTGAGGTGGGAGGCTGTCGAACTGGTGCTGTGGGGGAGTGGTGAGGGTTGCAGGCTACAGTGAGAAGGGTGCAGGGTTCAGGACTTTGGAGGATAAAGTTTTATATTGCCAAGTGCTCTGCAAAGAAAAGTTTTATTTTTCCAAGGTATTCCCCATCCCCGTCATGGACCCACCCTAGAGTTAGTAATCCTTTATTAGAAGGGGTGCAGTATGGGGGAACAGCCCCCCACAGAAAAACCTGTTTAGGATTGCCGATGTTCCTCACTAGAGTGCACATTGCCTTTTTTTTCAGTGATGTGCACTCACCGTAATGGCGATCACTATTCTGCGATCAGCGTTATGACATGGAACCTGTTCAAAATAGGTAAAACAAGTCTGCCTACTGCTTGTAATGTAAAACCTTGATGCTAATGGTTGCTTTCTCTATTTTACTTACTGCAAACCCTGTGTTTAAATCTCTCTGTATAGCTGTTGTACAATTGTTTGTATAATCAGATCTGCCTGTATAAGCAGCTGTTCCACTTGTTTGTAATGTACTATCATTGTAATGTTGTGTTTTCATGAATGGTAACCTGCTCTGGTGAAACTGTTAATGTAAATTGTAATTTACTACTGTTCTTGTGTAATGTACTCTTCCGGGTCGTACCTGAAAATAGGCACACTGTTGTCTAGTGTTCTTACACGGTTACCAAAAAAAAATAAATAAATTTCCCCACATTGAACTTTAGGCAAAGCCCTCCCATTCAATGTCAGGTGCATAGGATATGGCATGGGTGTAGCTAGTTTTTGTGGTGGAGGGGTAAAGACTGATAAAAGTCTTGGTTCTCCTGAGAAATACTATACCAATAGTCTGGGGTCTGCCTAGGCCCCCTGAAGCTACCAAGTTTTAGATGCATTCTGGTGCATTCTGAGGGTTATTTTGAAATTTTGGGCTGCTTATAAAGTTTTCTTTGACTTGTTGCAAACAGATATCACTACATTTCCTTGTTAAAACTGGCAATGCTCATACAATCTCTTTATTAAAATCAATGAACAAAAACTGCATAATTCTCCTATCTAGAAAATTCAACTTCAAATGTTTAAATTCAGAAATAAAAGCCATGCATTCTTGAACCCCAGAATCTGACAACCAGTTACATCAGCAGTCTCTACAGGATTGCAGCAAGGAGGCTCACCTCACACTGTGCCTAGCTAGGGGCAAAACAATTACTTTATTTTTTTAATGTTACCAGTCCCCGAACTTTTACCATTCAATTACAAAAGTAAACAAAACAAAACAAGACTGCCATGGTATACAATGCACAAAGCTGTTATTTTCACTTTAGTCTACAGTGCTGTTTACCCACATGATGGGCCCAATTCATAGAAGGGGATGCACAGCTTGCAACAAGCCTATGTTCACCCTGGTGCTGTGCCAACCACTTTGGCATGCAATGTACCCTAGTCACAAAGGCCATGCGTGTTTGTAACATTATATTCTATTTACGATGGCTTGTGCTAGGCATGTGGTGCAAACCCCATTTGAAGGGTGCCAGTGGTAGACCAGTGAAAAGCTGGTCTAACATCAGACTGGGGACATACCATTTGTGAATCCTGACACCCAGCTGTGGACCACCTCAAGCCCCCAGCGCCCTTTGTTCAGCACACCCAGGGCTTCTGCAGGGCCAAACATTTTGTGAATCGAGCCCGATGTGTCAAAATCAGTGCTATTACTAAATACAGCTGTACAACAGTTTCTGGAGCTCCCACATATCCTAAAACAGTATGGTGATCATTCCAGCAATGATGTCACAAATAAAATAAGATTTACAATGCCCAATTGGTCTACTCTTTTCTCTTACAAAAAATGTACAATTTTAAACTTGTATCGACATATCTGGAAAATGTGGAGTGTTAGCTCTGGAAAAAAACGTTAAAAGAAAATGAAAAAGACAAGCTGTGAAAAAAAATCCTCTTGCAGGGGAAAAATCCAATACTACAGATTGTGCAAACATATAGTACTGTACATTTATTCATGTTCATAATCCACCAAGTTTACTTCAATCAACTCATGCTAAGAAAAATGGTACAGTACACATAAAAGCTTCGCTACCATGAAAATTGAATCTTTACCACAGAATCAGAGAATTTGTTGGTAGTTAAGAATCGCTTGGCTGGCCCATGTAGTCTGCACTCTACCCCTCTTTCCCCAATGCAATACATTGAATAATATGTTTTTTACTAATTCAGCTGCAAATGTGCACAATACTTTATAAATACTTGACCACTTTCAAATTTGATCTCAACTACCACAAAAATAACCTGATGATTTTATGTACCCTGCATGAGCTTGTGATTGTACAAGTACTTCTTGTGACATTGCGAGGCAACTTTTCCACCCCCAGCCCAGTGGCAGCCCATAGGGGTGGACAAAATCATATGGCTAATAACTAACATGACCAGAATACAAGATGTGTCTGACTGTGGGAGAAACAAAAGATTTGGCCCTAAGTCATACAAGAAATCACTAAGCCTAAGTGATTTTCTACTTCATTCATAAAAGAAAACGACAATCTCAGAATGTGCCTGAACTACACAATTAGAAAACTTTTCAAGATTGACTCCACTTCGGCTGATTACATAATTAAAGGATCTGGGTGTTAGTATTACTGTTATGCTATGCTACCTCACCTGAACAAATTTAAAGGGAATGATGCTGATAGGATCTTGGAAAAATGGGTTATTTGCTGGTCTACTTCTGCAGACTGACAGTCATCGAAATGGCTTGCTAAACCTACACTCCTCCCAACTCACAGACACAACACAGACTACTGGACTTGACAAACAAGCAAACAAAATGGAGCCTACATGCTTTTTAATGGCACGCTCCAACAACGCTCATCATGACGTGTGACCCACCACCACTGGCCACTTCAGCTGGCTGATGAGCAGTTGAACACAGTGGTTGCAGCCAATTAAGGGAAGAACATTTAAAAAAGTGCAAGGCAGGTCTGGGATGGCAGAGTGACAGGATACAGGCAGTTGTCTTTGTTTTACTCTTTAACACCCCCCCCCGAACTAGTGTCATAGGTGCTGAATCTCGACCAACTGAGGAACAAAAAAAAAAAATGGGGCTTTAAAAGTCCCACTGTTATTGCTCCAAACATCTGAGTTGGGTAGTATGCCCACCCAGCTCCCCACCTCCATAATCTATGCCACTGGTATATGATGCTTGTGTGTACTTAAACTTTGGCCTTTCTCTGTTACCACCTTCAGTATAGGAGCCAGGCAGCATAAGGGAAATATAAGGTAATGCACAAAAGGTGAGATTACCTCTTCAGCTCACTGACAGTGTGAACAGTAGCATGAAAGAGAGAAATGGAACCCTGTGGAGGAAACCTGAGAAACCATGGCTACTGAAATGCTCATCCTCTGGGCATACTGAGAGAAGACACTTCTAAATGCTTGTCAGATTTCTTGTTCTGGATTAGGGATTTAGTTTTGAAGCATAAAGAGGTCCATCTTCTGAGTCTCTTGATGATATGAGTAGAAATGTTTTTTTGGATGCTGACGATGTTGCTCCAATCCAAAAGGAATGACCTGAGAATGCATAAGGATTAAATCTGAGCCATTGTAGGAGAGTTTTCATATGCTCCATGAACCATTTGGTAGTAACTGCTGCATGATTGCTGAATTTCAGAAGAGGTTGAGAGGAATCATAGTAAATGTGGCATTGCATGAGTTGATCAAAAAGAGCTACTGGGCACCAATTATTTTAAGTCTGGTAATATGGAAACTGAACTATTTGTGCAGTCTGTCAATCTTTGAAGTTGGAAACAAGAAGATGTAATGATCTACTTGTTTTCTTAAACTGGCAACTGTGAGGAATTTGGGAGAGGAGGTTGATGATTAAATAAGCTTCCCAGGATGCAGGAACCCATAGAAAGCTAAACAAATGGCTGGTAAGACCATAATATTCATGGTAGAGTCAAATGGAATGGTATGCAGCAAGTCCAGCTAGTGCTAAAATACAGATCCATTGATAGGGAGTCATTTAGGAGCATTTACGGATCATGCTCTATGAATTTCAAGTAGGAGAAATTTGACTGAGGCATGGTACAATATAAAACTGAAGAAAGGGATGGATGTGACTGAGACAAGAAGAACTGGATTCCAGATAAGTATTTATTTATGGCCCCATGTGACAATTTCAAGACTTGATGTCAGTAGGTTATGAATGCAAGTACATGCTTGATAGAGGAACTCCTATGGATTGATTGGAAGACACATAACAAGGAATACATCTTCCAAGCAGTGGTTTAAGATTCTTGGGTAGCAGGCACTAAGGTGGACCACATGAAGGATTCAGCCTGATGATGATAATATGCTAAGTTGTAATGAGATTGGCAAATTGAAGAGAAGTCATGATAAAGTCTGCTAAAGGATAGAAGTGACAAAGTTCCTGGAACTGAAATTAAGATAATCAGCTGCTTCATTCTTGTAGCCAGGAATATGGAAGCCTTTTTGAGTAAACATATGATATAGAGATAATCAAGTCAGCCTCTGCATAAACAACATAATGGAATGGGATGAAGACCTGTCCTTATTGGTAATGTTCACTGTTGGTTGATTAAAAAAGATTGATGTGGTCTGCAGAGACCACATATGTCCCCATACAAATGCAGTGGCTACAACAAGGTAGATTTCAAAGAGAGGAGACATTGTTGAAAAATCTCAAAGGGAGCATTTGTCAGGAAACCAGAGAGTGGCAATTCAGGAATGTTTGAAGACAGTGGCATAACCATAATTTAGTGATGCATTAATGTATATCCTGGTATGTAAGTCTGGAGATGGGTCTTTGCAAAACAAAACATCCATTTCAGTAGGAAAGAAAATGTCACCATGTAACTAGATCAGATTTGGCTGCAGCTGTGATGTTGAATGTGATGGTGCAGTTCAGAGATGGAAAATGCTAATGTCAGAAGGTAGGAACTAAATGAATGATCTGGAGTGATTATCCACATTGCAAAATTGAGATATCCCAGGAGTGAGAGAAGTTCACATTTGGTGCAGGAGGAGCAAACAGAAAAGATTCCATGACAGCTTGAATCCTGTGTAGTTTATTAGGTGATAATCTCTTTTCCATGTGTTTCATGTCCAGCTCGATACCAAGAAATTCAATGGATGTAGATTGTACTAATGTTTTCTCCATGGTCAGAAGAACTGCTAATTCCTGGAAAAAATGGATGAGTGCAGTAATGCCAGTCACAGGAGAGGAAGTAGGAGGATCAATAAGAAAAAAATCTTCCTGAAGATGGATAATGGCTGAACAATGACACACATTAAGTAATAACCAAAAAGCATCTCAGAAAGCATGCTGAATAATTTTGTGCTGCTTTAACAGCCAATGATCAGCTGAACAGCAATGCAGCAGTGATCTTCCGATTTAATGCCATGTACTGTAGATGCCACAGAGATGGGTTAATCAGCAGCAACATAAAGTCATCAGTAATTTCCACTTTCGGCAGCCAGGAGACAGGGTCAAAGTGTTTAATGATTGTAAAGGCATTGTTGATGCAAACATAAGAGAGAGGGTAATCATCAGATGGAATCAGTTAATTGATGCTAGGAATGGACATTGACCAAGGTGCAGATAAGCTGATGATTAGGTGCTTCTTGCCAGAAAATTTACTGGTAGTAACACCAATAAAATTCATCTGATATGTGGGAAACTGAGGATGCAGAAAGGGACCAAGGAGGAATCATATTTGCAGTTATTTTGGTAAATGCTGATGAACTACCTCTGGTTCCTTTAAAGCAGACTGCAAATTGTGACATATGATGTTGTCAGAGGGAAGTACTACAGTGCCAGTATGGAAACCCTCTGAGAATGCAGAAAGGAGATATTCCACAAATGAGCGAGAAGAATAAGAAGATAGCATTTGAGATACGGCTCTTAAATTGGTTGGAGCAGAAAGATGAAATGATTGTCATTGTTCAGAATGTGACACTTTCAGACAAATGAATCATGTATGAGCATCACCACAAAAACTGCAACTATGAAGAAACAGACAGCAAGAGCTTGGACAGCCTTCATCATTAAAGTTATTACAAATCAGTTTGCCTCCTGAATATTTAATGAGTCTGTCTCATCCATGCTGGGGAGGAGAAATACATTAGGATTCACAATCATGCGGGTCAGCCTTGAAAAGGAAAAGGAAGCAGGAGCTGATCCAGCTGATCAATCACTCCTAGCTGGAATGATAGATGGTAAGATATCAGGCTCTGTTAAAGGAAAAAGGGAGGTGAATGAGTAAAGGAACCACTCAGCAGGCAGGAGTATGCTTGCTGCCCAGCAACAGTATGATAAAACAGCTTGTTACCCAGAATGGCCCAGTTCAGTTTTGTATTAAAATAAACCAATGAAGCTGCATCTTTTGCAGAGAAGGACTGCTGTTAATTATAGAAATGCATTCCTCCATATCAAATGCCTAGAGATATAAGTACAAGTCCAGTTCCTCACATCTAGAAGGAAATGCAGAGCAAACCACATCACAATATAAGCTGAATGTGAGAACAAATTTGGGTATAGTCAGTTTCATCACAAGTCTGGGGTCCTTCAACTTCAATATGAAAGAAATATCCCCGCAAGATACTATTCTGTTTTTGATGGTATCGTGAGGTGAGATGAGAAGGGACATCAGGTTTACATCCTTCCCATCTATGATATACTTGCTGAGGGAACCTGGGATAAAATGAATAAGACAGATGAGCAGAAGAGGAGGAGTGGCTGAGAAGGAAGAACCTCAATTTGGTTGAGTGGAGAGCTCTGAAGTGGATGGAGTGCTTATGGTTGGCATAGTACTGGTAGAAGTAGCATTCTTTTGGATGTGGTTTGTGGATGGAAGGACAGCAGGTGTTACTAAACTTAAGGCTGCAGTAGGTTGTGAGGGAAGGCAAGCTTCAAGGGAAGTGATAGGTGATTGTGGTTCTGATACGTACAGTATGTCATGAGCTGAGCCATAAATTCTCCAGTTTCAGATAAAGCAACAGAAACTGACTGGGGAATGAGCTGGCTAGGTGCAGGGCCCATGGCAGGCTGAAATTTAATGGCTATGAATAATTCACACAGTTTCTGTTTCCAGGCTGAAGCTAAAAGTAAAATTCCTATTTTTGTAATTCAGACATAAGACAGGGAGCAGTTCATTCCTTTTTCAGAGTATTTTGATTCTGAAGGTATTTTGTGAGATGGTTGCATGTCCGAAGATTTCTGAGGAGACCCTGAAAGACTTTCTTCTGAATCTGGAAACAAAGCTCTGGTACTAGTGGTATAGGCCATAGTGCCAATACACCACTTCACATTGCACTTCAGAGGAGTGCATCCCAGTGGAGGAATGCAAACCTTTTTTGAGCCTTGGAAGAACAGGCAGACAAGGTGCTATCTCACAGAATTCTGAGGGAAGCATTACCACAGACAGTGTCAAGGAGAAAAGTGAACCTCAGGCAGCAAGGGCAAGTTTTTGGACACTGTCATGGATGAAATGGCTTCAGTGGGGCTTCTTTCACTCTATAACTTTACAGGTAGCAGCATCACAGCTCTTGCAGATGAAGCTAACCCCTAATATACTGTATGTAAGAGTTGAAGAACTGCAGGGATGAGTATGTGAGATCTAAGTCTGATATTTAGCTGATGGATTAAAAGTTGCAGACTTCCAGCTCTGGTGGATGAAGTTGAACCCTACCTACACTCTTGGACCTCCTTAGGTACAAGTTAGGGAGATGGAGTCCAGTAGGACTTCTGATGAGGGCTGTTTAAGGGTAGGAGAGGCAGCAGACTAGCTGCTTTAGTAGTTAAAATGAGGCAGAGGAGAAGTATGAAGGTGTGAGATGCTAGGCTAGTAGGCAAAAGCAGAAAGTAATGAGCAGAATTAGTGAGTAGCAGAACAGCAGGAGAGAATGACTTCTACATGGAGCAGTAGCAGAATCTGAGATGGAAATGAGACTGTAGCTTTAAGCCATACTATGATGTCAGCTGCATCACAAACCCAGTAGAAAAAAATGGAGATGGCTCTGAGAACAGAGCTTAACTGAGGAGATAACTGCTGTAAAAGAACCCAACAGCTAGCATCAAGAAGGAGTGCAGATTTAGAGGAGAGAACACAGGTGAGCAGGAGGAAGGAAGGAGAGGCACAGGGAAGATGGGATAACCACTGACCAAGAATGCTATGAGGGGAGGCGGGACAAAGCATCAGAGAAAGCAAAGGGAGGGGAGGGAAGGGAGAGGGGTAGGCAACAAGGGAAAAATACACAAAGAGACAAAGACAGAGTAAGGCAATGGGTGAAGAGAGGGTGGCAGATTCTGCTGAGGAAGAGCAAAAGCAGGAGGAAAGCAGCAGAGAAGGGAAGAACACTGAGGCAAAAGAGTAACACCAGAGTTCCCTCTAGCACCGGTCGTGCACCGAATCCTCCCCCCAGAGAAGGAGAGCAGTCCATGGGATGCTCGATCCTTCTCCCCCGGCCGGTCCTCCAATGACCCAGGTCCATTCCTGAACCCAGGTCACTGGCGTCGCAAGCAGAAATCCAACCACTGTGCCGACAGGCTGACGTGTTTTTTATTTTTCTGATGGTCCCTGTTGTTCTGTTCCATGTGTCTGTGATAAGGTTTTTTTTTTTTGTTTGTTTTTTTTTTACTTTTTCCTGCCATTTTTATGGACTGTGGGATAGTGCTGTCTTCTTTTAATATCTCTGATCTGCTAGAATTTTTCCCACAATGCTTCTGGGAATTATGTAAATTAGACCTAAGTCCTTCAAATACGTATTGACTTTATCACCCAGTGACAACACTTCACGATGAAAATTGCCACTCATCTAGAATAACAACAGGTGACATTTAGAAAAATCTGACTGGCTGGGGAGGGAAGGCAAACACTTTTTCAGTGCAGTTAAAATTTACAAGCAGTTGAAGTTAGATGTTGTTACTAAATTATGACTAGAATTCTGTGCTCTTAATTCTAATGCAAGGTCTAATTCACATAATTCCCAAAGGCATTCTGGGAAAATTCCAACAGATCAAAGTTAAAAAAAGAAGCCTGAATGGCTACCCCCATGGGCCATAAAATGTGCAGAGAAAAGTAAACAAAAAAACCTTGCTATAGACACAGGTAACAGAACACCAGGGATCATCAGAGAAACAAAAACCCAGTGCGCGACATGTGTTTTTTTTATCATTTTGCATGTACAGTAGTTTTCCTTTACATGCCACTGTGCAACCAAAAAGTCCTAGAAATCATCCTGGGCTAGCATACTGTATACATTTGAAATCACCATGTTCTGGACTGCAGTGGGTCTGGGCAAGGTTTAATTACATACGTAACATATGGGAGGTCCAACACAACTATAAGCTGGGGGTTATGCTTGTTGCTGTATCCCAGTGGTACCATGTTCTGGGAAGGAAATGTAGTCTATTCATGACCACAATTTATGTGGGTTTGAGTTGAATGAATATTCCTTAGCCTCCTGGATTAGCCTCCTGCCATGAGTCAATTAGATCTAATTCACTGAGATCTTGGCTCCTTCTTAACACACTACATTCAAAATGCCCTCCTGGGTTGGAATGGACAAGCCCTGGAGTTAGCACACAGTTAAAGTCTCCCTCCAGAAGTAAATTAGGGAATTGTGCCATGTGCAGTAAATCCAGCACTTGTTTGAAGAATACTGGGTTGTGTATGGCTAAGGCATAAATACTCCCAAAATAATTCTCTCTCCCTGTAGCACACCAGTGACAAATATGTAGTGTCCACCACTTGGGTCCACTTCAGACCTTTCCTTCATAAAGGAGATATTTCTGTTAACTAATATGATGACCCCATGTTTGTGCCCATTGTAAGAGGCATATTGATGCTGTCCCACCCACTCTAACAAGCTTTTTGGTGCTCCAAATAGGTCACACACATCTCTTGTAAGACAACAACCTTGTTCTTGAGCTGCTTTAGGAGATTAAAAATATTCTCCTCTTGACTGGTAAAGACAAACCCTCGACATTCCAGGAGCACACCACTTTACTTTCTGTCAGTGTCAGTGGCTCAGCAAGTAGCACACTTGCCTCTGAGGCTGGAAGATATGAAGGTTGTAGGTTCTAGTCCTACACTGGGAACTTTGGTGAAATCCCAATACTGACACTGTAGTACATCATGAGGGGGATACTGCACTTCTGAGGTGCCATGTCTTTCAGATGAGATGTTAAACCAAGGTCCTGTCTGCCTGTTCTGGTGGTTGTTCAGGTGGATGTTAAAGATCCCATGGCACTTCTTGAAAAGAGTAAGGGAATTTTTTATTCAAAAGCCAAAAAATTAACAATAGCACATTAAAAACAAACATGAAACTCAAAAAAAACATTTTTACAAGGGAAAAGAAAAAAAGCCCTTCAACCACAAGAGGGAGCCCCACCAATCCTGAAAAAGTTTTTGAGAAACAGACTATAAATCATTGTTCTGGATTGAGGAAATAACTAAAACAACAGTGTGTAAGAGCTTATCAGGATAAGTAAGTGTTGCTGAAGAACCAGTCCACACCTGGCTTACCAGATTTGATATGAAAAACAAGAAAAAATAACCCTAAGACTACTAGCACTGTACATGTGCCATTACAACAGATAAATACCCTAAAACAAAATTTCCAGAGATAAGGAACAAAATAAGGGGTGCTTCCAACTATCCAAAAACTACCGACAAAAAGTCCTTAATAAAAATGACAATGCAAATAAAGATGTCCCAAGGACTCAACCACTCTAGTACAGGTAACTCTAGGGCAAACTTTTTATGATTTGTCTTTATGCTTTAAATTCCCCTTGACATTCAGTTTGTTATATGCACATAACCATACCACATTCCACACAGATACAGGAATTTCCCGCTCTGTCAATAAATAACTAACAGAGGTCTAATCATGTGAAGACAATCTCGAAAATTCAGGTGGGGCAGAAAAAACTGAACTCACCACAGTTCCATAAAAGTATTTATGGGACAACGTACAAACAGAATTATAAGGAGCTTCCCATTGTTTCAATTTTTCAAAGTAAACACAAAACGGTGAGGACAACCAATAATGCTGTTTATTCTTATAGATAAAAGAATCTGCTCTCCATTCCTGGAGAATCTCAGCAACCTGTTGATGAACCCATCAAGTCCAAATACAGGGCAGGGAAGGCAAAAGAGGGTGCAAATTGGCACAAAATAAAATTACTAAAAAAGAAAACCACAGGATTAATCATCCATAGCCCCCCCCAATAAAACATCCAAATAAGTCACTCCACGTTTCAGTGAATTAAGGCAGCTGCCCATAAACTTTGAAAAAAAAACAGCTAAAAGATGCACCTCCAACTCCGGGGAATAAACATAACTGACATGCAAAAAAATAGACACAATTCTTTTTACCCATATTCCAAGATCTCCACTGGAAAGTTTTCACAAAATCTATCTCAAGAAGTTTTTCCCAATTAAACTGAACCATATCACGTGGACCAAAATAAACCCCCAAAACTTCATAAGGTTCACATGTAACCGAAATCCCAGCTAAACTGGAGCTATAAGAACTCCGTGATCCAATGTAAACACAAACACTTTTCTAGCTCTCAGTTTGTGCACCCTGACTACTTGGCCTAATCTCTCTGTAGTGTGCTCCCAGTCCCATCCCCCGATGTCCACCAGCCGTCACCGACCATTACCCCAGAGCTTCCCCCCCTAGCATGGCCAGCAGGGCTCCCCATCACCCTTCAAAGACTGGATCCAGTGTGACTTGCACTGTGGCTGTTCAGGGGTGGGACCTGCGAAGTGCCCTCCATCATCTGCTGAGCAGTTTGTTTTCTCCTCTGGTGTTCTCCCCTAGAGGTGGGATATGCAGTGACGCCAGCTACAGTGGTACACACACTCCCATGCATGCTCCAATAGGCATCTGCCCTGCCTCTACCCCATGCTGGCAGCATCAGTGGGCAGCCTCCACTAGGGGCCAGTCATTCACCGACCACTGCAATACCCCCTTCCCCAGAGAAGGAGAGCAGTCCCTAGGATGCTTGATCCTTCTCCTCCCCTGCCAATCCCTGACAGCCCATGCTTGCTCCAGAACATGGGTTGCCAGTGTGGTGAGAGGTGTGGCATTCAGCACCTCAACCCTTTTCTGAAAATTAATCAAAGTCCATGTGGCAGCAGAAAAGAAATGGAGCAGATGTGCCACTGCCAAGCTAGACAAATCATTCGCTACACAAACACATAAATCATCTGCATACACAATGGTGGTAACTCCAAGAAAAAGCAGAGAGAGAATGGCCTTGAACCTGGGGGATAAATTCAGTAGCTGGACCAAGTGATCCAAAGATAAAACATACAACAGTGGACTAAGCAGACATCCCTGTCTCACGCCTTGATGAACAGCACAGGCCCTCCCAAGCCAGCCATTAACATATGTGGAGGCAGATGCAAATGAATAACAAGTCTGTATTCAATGAATAAAAGCAGTGGGAAAACCATAGGTAAATAAACATTTCCATAAATAGGCATGGAAAGCACAGTCAAAAACTGTTGCCTGGTACAAAGGAGAAGAATGTCTCCTAAAATCTGCTGTAAACATTTGCTCAACAATTGAAGGAAAATCTTAAAATCAGTATTTAGGAGAGTGATCAGATGGCAATTAGAAATAAAGTTCTGATCACCCTTCTAAAAAAGGAAAACCATTAAACCTGTAAACATTTCATCAGGTGGTCTGGAAGTTTGAAGTAGAGAATTAAACAAGTCCAATAATTTGGAAGAAAAATGTAGCCATAACCACTTATAAAAATTCCCAGGAAGACCATCCAAACCAAGGGTCATATCTACCATCAAACTACAAATAACCTGTTCTAATCCTAATTTAGTAAACGGATCCACCAAGTTTGTGCGGTGTGGAGATGTAAGTATAAGGGCCTGACAAACCTCCAACAGTAAA